>JAGIQG010000016.1:39083549-41725158 GCA_024679065.1 Sphyrna mokarran
TCTATCAAAAAACTAATCAGATGTGGCTAGAAAGCTGTGATCGTAACATATAAAATGTAATACTAGTGATATAAAAGTATCTTTTCATATAAAGGCATTGTTACCAGCCATTCTTGGTTCAGTTTTCATGTCTACTTTGAAATCCCCATTTTATCTGAAGTGTACAAATTTATATTCCAAAAGTCTTGTTTCATCAAAAACTAAATTTTACTTTTTCATGGGATGTGATTCTTTGGCAAAACCAGCATTTGTTGCCTATTCTTAATTGTCTTTGGACTGATTGGTTTGCTGAGTCAACCACATTGGTGTGAATCTGTAGTCGTCTGTCAGCCAGGCTAAGAGTGGCAGATTGCTCCCCTAAAGAGCATTAGCAAACCAGATTTTACAATATTTGATGATGATTGTCTTGGTCATCGTGATTGACATTAGCTTTATGTTCCAGATTTATTAATTGAAAATTGGATTCCACCAGCCCCTGAAGGGGAGATGCGGCATTGGACTGGGATAAACACAATAAGAAGTCTGACAACACCAGGTTTAAGTCCAACCGATTTATTTGATAGTAAACTCACAAGCTTGAGGTTACCCTCTTCATCAGGTGAAAGAAGAGTTCTGGGCTCAGACAGTACACATAACAGCACAGACAGTTTACAGATTACTGATTAGAATGCAAATCTTTACACCTAACCTGCTATTCAAGTCTTAAAGTGGCTAACAATGTGAATGGAAGGAGCACTGAGCACAGATTAAAGAGATGTGCATTGTCTCCAGACAGTACAGTAAGTGAGGTTTTGCAAACCCAGGCAAGTCATGGGGGTTACAGATAGTGGGACATGAACCCAAGATCCCTGTTGAGACTGTCCTCATCGGTGTGAAACTTGGCTATCAGTCTTTGCTCAGCGATTCTGTGCTGTCGTGTGCCATGAAGGCTAACTTGGAGAATGCTTACCCAAAAGTTGGAGGCCAAATGCCCATGACCACTGAAGTGTTCACCAATAGGAAGGGAACACAATACTACACAATCCTGCCACAGCAACCTCTGCAAGACATGCCGGATCTTCGACATGGATGACATCATCACACATGAGAATACCATCCACCAGGTACACGGTACATACTCTTGCAACTCAGCCAATGTTGTCTACTTAATACGTTGCAAGAAAGGATGTCCTGAAGCATGTTACATTGGGGAGACCATGCAGACACTATGACAGCAGATGAATGAATATTGCTTGACAGTCACCAGGCAAGACGGATTCTAAATCAGTGATCTGTAAACTGTCTGTGCTGTTACATATACTGTCTGAGGCCAGAGCTCTGCAGTCACCTAATGAAAGCCTGTGAGTTTACTATCAAATAAATCAGTTGGATTTAAACCTGGTGTTGTCAGACTTTTTAAACTGTCCATAGCCCCTGAGCAGGAGTCTTGGTTTTCTGGATTACTCGTCTGGTGACATTACTAGCATGCTGCTGTATCTACTATTTAAGACTTATTTTTCAGAGCTAAAAAAAAAGTGTATTGATTTAATTCCTGTATCTCCAATTTGTTGCTACTTTGTAAACTCTTTTTAACAAATTTGGTTAGTAGTTTTGGATTGAACAAATCTGATGAGGGTGCATGCTACCTTGCTAAGTGATCAAAATAGTATATTGGGCAGCCCATGAAATTTACTTCATCAAGTTGCATACTGCAAACACAAATGAAGCATTGGCAAGATAATCAACATATAACAGAATTATTGCAAAGTTCTCACAAATAGATGGTAGAGTGTGTTCTCAATTTGTTCTTCCTTCAAGGCTATGGAAAGTATTGAACAGATTGCCAGCTTGTGCCACTCTCAAAAAGTGAATGTGCGTGACACAGCACGAGAAACCCTCTACTCTTTTGGTAAGGCTTTTTCTTTTCACTCTCTCACTAGTTTTCTATCTTCCTGGTGGAGCACATTTTAAGTATCAGTTGCCTTCTAATATCTCATCCAAGCAGTATTTCTTTATGGATCAGCTGCTTTTCTGGATTGATTCATGAAGCTGTTGAATGAACCGCAAAATCTAAACTTCTCAAAAAGAGTTCTGGAAAAATTCAGTAGGGTTGGCAGTATCTGTGGAGAGAGAAATAGATAACATTTTGAATCTGTGTAATTCTTCACAGCTGAAGAGAGGCAGAAATGAGATTTTATACTCTGCAAGTTGGGGCAAAATAGGTCAGGAATCAGTGGGAGCTTGGGAAGATTTGACAAAAATGCCATGGGCACAAAACAAGTTAATGACAGCTTTGTAGGCTAAGGATACATCTAATGCTGACCTAAAGGTCAGATGGTAGAATATATTCAGCAGCATAGTAGCACAGTGGTTAGCACTGCTGCTTCATAGCTTCAGGGACCTGGATTCAAAGAATAAAGAACAAAACAGCACGGGAAACAGGCCCTTCGGCCCAACGAGCCCGCGCTGCCACCCCGATGTTCTACCCGCAATCCCTGTCCATGTTTATAGATCTATGGATTAAAAACCAAATTTGAGACAATTTAGGGAGAATTTGTTTTGCCAATTAGCCTAAGAGCACATCTTTGGGATGTGGGAGGAAACCGGAGCACCCGGAGAAAACCCACGCAAGCACGGGGAGAATGCGCAAACTCCCACAGACACAGGCCCAAATCCATGTATCTGCACAGCACAGCGATAGTCACTGAGCTGTCGTGTTGCCCATCAGATGGTCCAGGTCAAGCATACACTAATGATGTGAAGCACTAGGATACTCTCGAAAAAGATCCAAGAGCAGTCCTCTCATGACCCATCGCATGTATGCCCCTCGTTAGACAATAAGGTGGACCAAAGCACCTGTAGGATAAAAACAAGTACATCAATATCATCATCTATTTACATACTTCCCAGGGACTCCAAAGGCTCATGATCCCTATTTTAAATCAGTTTTCTATACCCCTCCATTCCCATTCTGTTCATGTGCCCATTTAAGTATTTCTTAAATAACTCCAGACTTCCTGCCTCCACCACTTTACTTGGCAGTGCATTCCATACCTGCACCACCCTCTGTGTGAAAAAACTCCCTCTAGCATCCAAATTATACCTTACTCCCCTCACCCTAAGCCCGTGACCCCTCGTGCTATTTGAGTCCATCCTAGGAAAAAACTTAACCCTGTTTACTCTATCTATCCCCTTCAAAATCTTGTACACCTCTATTAGATCTCCTCTAAGTATACGTCTTTCTAAGGAAAACAGTCCCAATTTGCCTAAATCTCTCCTCGTAAATCAGACCTTCCATACCAGGAAGCAACCTGGTAAACCTCCTCTGCATTCTCTCCAGAGTCTCCACATCCTTCCGGTAGTAAGGTGACCAGAACTGGACACAGTATTCCAAATGAGGTCTAACCAGTGTTTTATACAACTGCAACATTAAAGGCCAGCTCTTGTACTCTATAACCCCTTCCTATAAAGGCTAACATACTATATGCTTTCTTCACAACCTTCTCCACTTGCTTTGCCACCTTTCGAGACTTGTTCACCTGCATCTCCAGGTTCCTCTGCGTTTCTATACTCTTAATAGGTCTTCCCTTTATCATATACCTCCCCCCTACATTCTTTCTCCCGAAATGCATCACCTCACATTTATCAGGATTGAATTCTATCTGCCATCTGACTGCCCAAGCTACCAGCCTACCATCAATTCTCTGCTTGCGTCAGTGCATATATGTGCAATTTGTACGTTCTCCTTGTGTCTGCATGAGTTGTCTCCAGGTGCTTCTGTTTCCTCCTACAGTCCAAAGATGTATGGGTTAGGTTGATTGGCTATGCTAAAATTGCTTCTTTAGTGTCCTAGGTTAGCAGGATTAGCAGATAAATATATAGGAATATGGGGTTAGGGCCTGGGTCAGATTGTGGTCAGTGCAGACTTGATGAACCCAATGGCCTCTTTCTTCACTGTAAAGTTTCTAGCTAGGCAAGGGCCTCCAGGGAGCTGCATTGGAGGGGCAGAAGGTGTCATGTGTGTTTTGGGGGAAGGAGTCACATGTTTCGGGGGAAGGAGTCACATGTTTTGGGGGAGGGGGGGGCTCCTACCTTGCCCCACTGGGATGATGGTGGGCCATAGAACCCCTTGTAGTGCATTCACCTGTTGAGAAATTTCTTACTGTATCCACCACAGTGCAATACCAGCATCTCCACATACAATAAAAACCATTGGGTTTAACAACTTCAGGCCATGAACTCCATCCTCTTTTTCTTCTCATCTCACAGGTAAGCCTGTAACTTACATTTTGGTTTCTGAGAGCATTGACTTTTGTTCTGCTTTTAACACACTATACCATCTGACCTTGTTGGTGGAGCTGAGACAACCAACTTTTCTTTCCGGATAATCCAGCTTGCAGTGTAGACAAAATTTGGAGGAATGACCCAAACTACAACAATTCCAATCTTGGATGACTGTCAGGAGTTTGCACGTTCCTCTTGTCTGTGTGGGTTTTCTCCAGGTGCTCTAGTTTCCTTATACAGTCTAAAGATGTACGAGTTAGGTGGATTGGCCAGGATCAATGCACAGGATTATGGGTATAGGACAGGGAAGAGGACTCAAGTGGAGTGCTCTTTTGGAAAATCAGTGCAGACTCAAAGGGCCAAATGGTCTCCTTCTGCAGGGGGTCCCATGGGAATCACACTGATGGAGTAGGGTGGGATTCCATCCCTCCCTAAAGCACGTGACCCCTTCTTTCCCTCCAATGCAGCTCCCCCTCTTCCTCAGCTGTACCCCAGGGAACAGACCAGGCTTTTCCTCTGCAGGTTATGCTTAGCTGTGTATCCCCAGTGAATTCATATTTTTAAAAAGCAGTTGTAGATCTTGCTAACACGATGTCATATCAATGGGGGAATTCCAAATGGTGGTTTGGTGGGGGATCAATATGGTGGGGAAGTCAGGAGCTTTATTACTGTCACTGGCAACGGACAGGGTGAATCAGAACGTAAGATCTTGCCGGCAAGATTCTTGTTTTCAAGTCTCAAGATTTTGCACTTGGTGAACATGGATACCTCAACTCTTTAAATATTATCATTAATGCTCCCTTTGTCTTGTATCCATGACACCTTTGCCCACCTACCCCTTGCCCTTCTGCTTTCCTCCACCTTTTCCACAATATACAATCCATCACATTTCCATAGAATCTCTACAGTGCAGGAGGCTGCCATTTGGTCCATAGAGTCTGCACCAATCCGCCAAAAGAACATCTTACTAGCCCATCCTATCCCCGTAATCACACACATACATCACGGCTAATTCTTAAAGACTAAAAAGAATTTAGCACAGCCAATCCAGCTAACCTGCACATTTTTGGACTGTGGGAGGAAAGCAGAGCACCCAGAGGAAACCCATGCAGACACAGGGAAAATGTGCAAATTCTACACAGATAGTCATCCAAGGCTGAAAGCAAACCAAGGTCCCTAGTGCCAAATATCAGTAGTGCTAACTACTGTCCCATCCCTTCTTCTACCTCCCAATCTGTATGGCTTGTTAGCACTGTAATGTTGGAATTTTCCCATCCTGCCTACTATAGGAAGCACAGCAGGTGGAGACAGACATGCACAGATCCATTGACTTGAGCTGGCATTTTACAGCCTTGGAGTAAGCATAATTGGAAAATCCTGCCCAAAATGTTACTCTCTCCAAATGCTGCCAACTTGCCGTGTTTTCCCAGCATTTTGTCAGAGTTTAGTATCTTGCTTTTAGCTTAATTTTTTCTCAGTACTGCTGCTAACCTTATTTGTATAATGATTGGTTCAACAGTATAATTGTTTCCCAACTTTTCCATTTGGTAAATCTAAATACGAACATTCATTTTTAAATTTTAAGACAAAAACTCAAGGGATATAATGGGTCAATATGTGCAAACTATGACACAACATTCTCTAGTACAGAATTTCCACATTCAATGAATGAGCTAGGGTTATTATAAATCAAATAACCAAAATGAATAAAAGTTCTAATTGTGTAATACAACAATTGCATTTGTATACTTTAGAATGTGAAAGCACAAGTTCATGCACTGAATTACTTGGCTGACATTTGGTCTTGCAGGAGGCACAATTCCCTCCAGCCCAAACATTGGGAATATAAAATCCATATCTTTGGCTCCCAGTACAAACTCTTATCATTGTCTCCATCTATATTCTTGGCCACCATCTCACCCTAATACAGATTTCTCAACATTTGTTCTATTAAACTCTAGATACTAAATACCACAAACTCCCCATCCAAAAACTGCCTACTACTTTGCTGGTACTGCTTCCACCCAGACCAAGCCAATCTACCATTGAAATACACCCCCATACCCATCACTAGCAAGTTCAACTATTACAATGCTCTTCCTTCATAAATTGTGCTGATCCAGCTCTTATTTTCATTGAGCTACAGTAGCTCTTCAATCAAGCTCTTCAGTAGCTCAAAATTTAGAATTCTCATCCTTGAATTACATAGTGCTACAAACTTCTCCTCCATGACTGGCCTCTTGCGCCAGTCATTGGTAGATACTTCTCAGTGCAGGGCTCCCATGATCTAAAAAATTCCTTCTGAACTCCTCTACCATTTCACATTGCACCCAAAACTTCCTCCTCTAATCATGCTAATAATACCATCATCTTAATAATTCCTTCTTTGGTTTAATATCCATTTTGCCCCTTATTCTTCTGGGATGTTTTTCTATGTTTGATTGACAACTCAATTTCATAAGATCTTTTCACATTAACTATTGATCAAGAAAATCAGCAAAATTCTGAATTGTTATTTTTAACCAATTTATAAGTCAGACTAAAAATTTTTGCCTGACAAAGGCATTATATTTTGAACATGTGCAGGTCTTTTATGTATTGCTTAGATTATCTTCCATCTCATTCAACAGGTGAGAAAGGGCGTTTGGCTTTTGAGAAGGTAGATATGTTATGGCATGAAGGAGGCATGAACCAAGATTCAATTACTGAAATTACCATTCTCTGAAGATTTAACTATTCTTTTCAAAACCAACCATAAGCAGCATTGGTAAATAATATGCTTGTCTTCAATAATTTTGCTTATACTATTTCTATATTGTATAAAGATTTGCAGTCAAAATTGAACATTTATATTTTTGTCTCATACAAAGTGGTTATTTGGTGTTGTGTGCAATAAAGTGGTGTGATTTAGATTACTGATCCATACTGTTGCACTGCTTTTTTTAAAAACTTGTAAATGTTTCAGAAAAGTTTCAGATTCTTAAAAGATTATTTTTTATAATTGTTAATCACAAATATTCTGAACTTCAGTGTATTAACATGTCTATATATGAGTGTGAGGAAAGACGTATTATCAAACTTTAACCGAATAAATGATGCACTTTAAACAAAGATTTTCACTGCAAAACAACTATTTCTGACTCAATTAAACTTGAGCCATTTATTACATTTCAAGCAGACACAGAATAATTGTTTGCCTCTTGTAGTCTAAATATGGAATTGTCGTCTGAACAGTTATTCTTCTTGGGAGGTATCAATGGGAAAACATTGCCTTGAATCAATGACAAAATACCTTGTGCTAAGATGTTGGAATGGAGTTAATGCTTAGGTACAGTTCATGAGTAAACTTGATGGAGGGAAGAAATAGCAAGCAACTAGTTCTGATAGCCTGTAAGCTAAAGCTTCAATATGTAGGATAATCCTAACTGAATAGGAAGGATGTTTACTGGTGCTTTGAGGGCAAACTGCATAACATTAACAGGTTAAAATCCAGCATATACATACAGATGCTTGGAGAGAAGGAGGCTCTTAAACTTCTGAACCCAAGTTCTTCAAGCTTGAGTAGGTGGATATGCATCTATACGCTACTACAACAACCAAGCATTTGGTTTGAAATAGGTCAGTGTGGATCTTGTTAGGGTACAGATCAAAAACCCCAAAGTATACCAAGTAGATTAGACACCAACTATTTGCTATTTTTGGTAATGTAAGGCTATGATGTTTCATTCTAAGCATGATTCTACTGAAATTGGGGAGTTTTTAATGAAAAACTTTACTTAACAACATGCTTTAACTATGATTTAGTTCAGCACTTAACATTTGAGCAACACTTACGTACAAGATACCTTTCCCAACATTTGAACTGCCTGCTGCCTAGACAAATCAGCACCTTGTAAACCAGGACTGAATTTTAAACATACCCCTCACACAAAACATGATCAAAATTTATTTCTTAAAGGCACTGTATCATCTCAATTTCCATGGATGTAGACATTCTACTGATTAAGTTGCCCAAAAGCTCAGTGGGCCCAATTTTACCATTTTCATTTTAAGTGCCAAT
The DNA here is from genome assembly GCA_024679065.1 of Sphyrna mokarran. Taxonomy (NCBI): domain Eukaryota; kingdom Metazoa; phylum Chordata; class Chondrichthyes; order Carcharhiniformes; family Carcharhinidae; genus Sphyrna; species Sphyrna mokarran. The sequence goes on from JAGIQG010000016.1 coordinate 39,091,873, forward strand.
TCTGGATGCAGTACAGATCCGATTTAGAAATCTGCTATTAGGCACTCCCCTTATGTTCTTAGCTATCTCCAGTCTGATTTGCGCTGTGTGATAAAATGACGATTTGTGCAGACTTCACACCTGACTTTACCACAATTTCACACCCGAAAACAGTGCAAATTATTGGTAAAATCGGGCCCAATGATGGATTATTTTTTATTTTGTATAGTATAATATTAGTTGAATAATGTAAATAAACTATAGGTATTTATCCTTAATTTAGAACATTGAATTACAGTGATTAAGCCAACACAAAATTATTCATCACTCTAGTATAAAATCTTTAGCATGTGTTCCTCATTTCTAACTAAAATACCATATCTGAACTTTAACCATTTGCTGGAAGTAGTAATGGAAGAGCAGCATTTTCCTACCTGGGTTGAACATAACACATGAAATGAGAGTAAATCATATGAACCTACTCCACCATTGAATATGATCTTGGCTGATTTATGGTTTCAAAACAACTTGTCAGGTTCTCCCATAATCTGGGAATTTAAAAAACTAAAACACTATCTCAGCTTCAAATGTATTCAACAATGAAGTATCTTCAACCCTCTGGAGTAGCAAATTCCAAAGATTCACAATGATAGGTTTGGAAGCAGGAATGGTTGGGAAATTAAATGGGGGTGGGAATATTCTTGACACATTCCCACTACAGGGAAGTTCCCACTATGCGCAAGGTGATGAATTGGCTGCCTACAAAACAGAGACACTTAAGCCAATTAACATATCTAAAGAAAAATTAGATGGCTCCAGCATTTTTTTAAGCTTCATTTTGGAGGCTAATTGTTCCATGAAGAGCAATTAGAGAAACCATTAAAGCCCGAGGATTCATGGTCAAGAATAAATTTGAGGCCCTAACAATTAATCTGAACAGGGTGCCCTTTTTATTACACATTTACTTCTCCCAGTGAGTTTCCATGTTCAGACTCTCAATAGCCTACTGGGCTCAGCAGTATTTACCTCTTCCTGTGATGCTGTCAAAGCTCAGAGGTGGCCAATTAGAAGACCACCTCTGGGGACATCTTGGTGCTGGCCCACTGTTGGGATTGAGTTGATCCTCCCTACGGCTTCAGTAAGTAATGGGAAAATAGGCATTTTCCCACAAAAGGCAGTCCAAGTTACAGAGAGGAGACCACCTTTAGGAAAGACAAATTTCACCCCATTAATAAAACTGTGTGTGTATGTGTTGTCACTGGACTTTAGAATCCCACAATTGCACACAGGAAATCAATATATAGCAACTCGTTTCCTTATGTTTTGAGGATGCTTCCACATTTTTCTTTAGCTGATCAATTAGGAAATTTTGACTGATATTTTTTCTTTTTACATGTCTAAATCATTTACACAGACAATTTAAGGGCACACTACATTCTTCTTCCTTACTTTCAATTCTTATGTCATTCTCTCCACGCCACAAGGGCTTTAATCTTAAAGAAACCATAAGTAAACTTTATCACCATACTGACAGTCTAAACATTTTATTCATTATCATGCATGACTTGATTTTACCCTGCAGTGTTAGTTGGCCTCAAATAGCCCATACAAAATATTAACTAGGAGTCCATAATGCCAGCAGCTTACAAGGAGAGCCAAATTCCATCCTACCCCCCACCTCCAGCTTGTTTCACAGTTGTGATACCTTGTGTATCAACTCTCCTCCAAAAAGTGTTATCATTTGATATATAAAAAGAAAAAGCCAGACAAATTTGAGACCCTTCCTAGATGATCAAAACTGATCACTGGCCTCAAATTCCTTGTAATATCTACCTTCTCCCCCTCTTCCATAAAGAGGAGCACTATTCTTTGGGACAAGAATTATCTCTTGTCATCTAATCTATTTTTAGCCTTACAGAAACTAATTGTGGCCTCTGGTCTTACCCAAGATGTTTAATTGAAACAGTCACCTTGACCACTACTCATTTTCTTCTTTTACAAACTTCAGATAATTTTAAAATGTAGAATTTTAGAAATGTAGAATTTACATTTTAGCCCATCTTGATAAACATGATGCTTTGAATGGAGAAGTCTAGTGGACCTCTTCTGCAACTTTTTCCTCAATATCACCCACTATGTGAGATCAAAAGTGGGACATATTCAAAGCAAGGACAAACCAAGAACTTGTCAGACAAAATAGCATGCCTTGTATCAGAATCAATTATTGAACAACACCCAACACCTGCTCACTCAACTATCACAAACCTTCAGAGAATGCCCACCTCTTTCTGCTACATTTTTTAATGCTTTCTGAGTATATACACGTGAAGTATTTGATTTACTCACATGAATAACATTGCAATGTTTCAAATTAAACACTATTAGTCATTAGCCCAATCTCCCAGTACATCAAGGTACATTTCAAAGTATTGTCTACAATCCTTTCAAAGATTTTGGCATCATCTACGAATTTGCAGATATGATCTTCCACCTACATCCAGGAAACTAGTTAAAGTGAACAACAACAGGACACCACTAGTGTCTGGTCTCTAGCAAATCTAAATCCACCAATAACCACTTCCTGCCTACATCCTTGCAATCACTTTTCAATTTAGCACAATAACTTGTATTTATATAAGGCAAGTAATAGCAGTTTCAATGAAAATATTTTTGACTTTGAACCACAAAAGGCAAGATTTGATTAAAGATAGGTTTGGTTAGAGATAGATTAACGCACATCTTATAATATGAGGTAGAAAGGTTTATTCATAAAGTCCAAAGCTTAGGGCCAAGACAGTTGGAAGCAGACACTAAATGGTGAAGCAATTAAAATTAAAGGTATACAGGAGATTTAAGAGTACAGAGTTCTCCAAGTCTGAAGGAATAGCACAGGTAAAGATAGAATCATACAATGCAGAAGAGGCCTTTCAGCGCATTGACTCTGCACTGAGATATGAAACATCTGACATCCCACCTAATCCCATTTTCCAACACTTGGGCCATAGTTTTGAATGTTGCTTGCCAAGTGCTCACTCAGGTACTTTTTAAAAGGACACAAGGAAGCTTGCCTTCATCATCGTCCTGGGAAGCGCATACCAGATCGCCACTACCCTCTGGGTAAAAAAGATTTTTCCTCACAACACCCCTCCCCTGCCCAAATATCCCACTCCTCATCTTGAACGTGTGTTCCCTCATGAATTGATCTTTCAACTAAGGGGAACAGGTCGCCCTTCTGTATTCTTTTCTCCAACAAAAATAACCCAACCCTATTTAACCTTTTTCATAACTTAAAATGTTCTGCATCCTGGTGAATCTCATTTGCACTCCTCTAGTGTAATCACATCCTTCCTATAACATGATAACCAGAACTGCACACACTGCTCTAGCTATGGCCTCACCAAAGTTCTACACAACTCCAACATACTTCCCTGCTTTTGTAATCTATGCCTCAATTCATAAGTGTCCTGTTCGCTTTTTTCACAATATTCCATCTTCAGAGGTCTAAGGACAGACACACCAAAGGTCCTTTTGTTCCACAGAACTTGAGGATTATGTCATTCATTGAATATTTGTCAAATTATTCCTTCCAAAGTGCGTCTCCTCACACTTTCCATGGTTAAATTCCAACTGCCACTTCTCTGCCCATTTGATCATCCCATCTACATCATCTTGTAGCCTCATTTAACCAGCCAATCTATAATCCAGAGTTACTAATCCTACTCCCCCACAGTCATCTATGTTGTTTATATAAATTACAAATAATAGGACCCAGCACAGATCTGTGGAACACCTCTGGACTTTGGCTTCCAGACACTAAAGCAATCTTTTGTCATCACCTTCTGTCTCCTACAACTGAGCCAATTTTGAATTCACTTTATCAAATTACCATGTATTCCACGTGCATTTGTCTCTTTATAGTCTCAGAAGTGGGACCTTGTCAAAGACTTGGTAAAATCCTTATAAACTACATCATCTACAGTACCCTCACCTACAGACCTGGTCACCTCAAAAACAATCAAATTTATTAGGCATGACCTTTCTCTAACAAAGCTATGCTGACTATGATCAAGCGTTGCCTCTCCAAATGGAGATACATAGCTTCCTTCAGAATTTTCTAATAGTTCCCCTACCACTGACATGATGTTCATAGGCCAGGAACTACAGGCCAATCTCTACAACCTTTCTTAAAAGCAGAACCACATTAGCAGTTCTCCAAATCTGTATCACCTCCTTTGTGGCCAGAGAGGAATTAAAAAATTGGGTCAGAGCCTCTGCAATCTCCTCCCTTGCCTCCCTCAGCAGCCTGGGAGGCATTGCATCCAGATCTGGAGAGATGTCCATTTAAGCCTGCCATCACATCCAATATCTTGTCTCTCCCTATGTTAGTCTGCGCTTTAGTCCTTCATGTTCATGTTACCAATATCCTCTGGCTCCACTCAAATTGTCTCCTTGGTTTGTAATGGGCCCCAACTCTTTCCCTGTTTATCCTCTTCCCATTGATATAATTGAAGATCTTAGACTTTTCTAATTGCTTTCTTAAGCTCCACTTGCAATTCACTAATACCTCTGCTGAATTGCTCCCCTTGTACCTGCTAAAAGTCTCTAATTTCCTTCTCTATCTTGAGTATTTTTGGTCATCCATGGTTCTCTAGACTTGTTATTCCTTCTTATCACCCTAGAGGGAACATGTACCCTATTTCCTTTTTGAATGCCCTCCACTGTTCATTTGTGGATTCCCCCACTAACAGGTATTCCCAATCTACCTTAGCCAGATGCTGCCTGCTGTCCCCCAATGCAAAACTTCTTTTTGCAACTTGTCTATTTCTTTGCTCATAACAAGTTTAAATTGTACCATGTAATTGCTATCATTGAAATGCTCTCCCACCATCACCTTAGTCACCTGTTCGACTTCATTTCTAAAATTAGATCCAGCTCAACTTCCCTTGTTGGGCCAATGAAGAGAAGCAAAAAAGACAATTTTACAACAGATATGTTGGTGGACAAGGAGGCAAAAAAAAATACAACTTACATAGATATAATGATGATGAAACCTCACGCAGATTAAGATATGGACACAGCACAAATTTACATAGATTAGATAATGGAAGGCTGATCAGGAGAACATTGGAATCATCCATTTGAGTTAAAAAAGATAGAGGCAGTGTCAGAATTGAGCAATGCTTTTGAATGCCAGACAGGTGGTGACAGATTAGGAAGGTTGCAAAAATGTGATGACATGGAGCCAAATTCTGTCAGGGTACATGTGGAACCCAACATGTTTGCGACAGAGAAATTGAATGGAGGTAAAAGAGGCCAAGGATAAATCCTTGAAGGACTTGAGGCAATGAAGATTTGGGAAACCTTTCATATGTTTCTCTAGCTCCAATTCAATAGGTAAGAATGGAACCGAGGAATGTTATTTCTAACCAACTGAACAATAGAGGGCAGGTGTTCAAGGAGGATGGTGTACCCAAATGTGGCAAAGGCTGCAGGTGAGTAAAAAATGTGGATGGCTATTTATCAAGGTCAGTCACAAAGCATGCAATTTGTGGTTTTCATATGGGATGTTTCAGCATTGGCAGAGCCAGAAATTCAACTGAATGGCATCAAACAGGATTGTGGGAGGTTACAACATGTTCAAGGGCTGTTTTTGAGGCAAGAGATGATGCTGGCAGATATGCAGCCAGTAACAATATCAGCTAACTTCGGTACTCAACAAATCAGTTGGAATAGGATCAAGGGAACAAAAGATTGCATAGGGATATTGTCAATGGATTAGAAATTCAGAAAACCAGGTAATACTTTGGAGATCTGGGTTCCAATCCCACCATTTGATTTCAATAAAAATCTTGAAATAAAGTCAAATAATGACCATGAAACTATTGTAGATTGTTGCAAAACAAATCATTTGGTTCTCTAGTATCGTGGAGGGAAGGAAACATTCCATCCTTACCTGATCTGACCTATGAGATTCCAGAACCATAAGAGGTTGACTCTTATGAAAACCCTAAAAAATGGCCTAGCAAATCACTTTATATCAAATTGTTATAAGTCAATAGTGAAACTGTATGAACTATGTAGCAAGAAGCAACATTGGCCCTGTTGACCCTGCAAAGTCCTCCTTATTAACATCTGGGGGCCTGTGCCAAAATTGGGAGAGCTGTCCCATACACTATTCAAGCAACAACTTGACACTATCATACTTATGGAATCATATTTTACAGATAATACCCACATCACGAATATCCTGTTACACAGACAGGACAGACCCAGCAGATGTAATGGTAGTGATAGACGCGAGAGGGAGTTGCCTGAGAGTTCACAACAAAGTCCAATGTCTCCAGAATGGAGATAATAGCTCATGTTGAAAAAGAAATCTTGAAGTGTTCATCTCTCATCGATACAGAGCAATGAACTGAGAATCATTTGGCTTCTACTCAATAATTTCTTTGTATTTGGCATAGCGATAACGACACGTGAAAGCATGCAACAATCTTTTAGAACACTGGATTTTCTAAATCATTCTCAAAACTCAGTTATAAAAATGATCTTTTTCATTACAGCTGTCAAATTTTCAATTTTGTTGCTGTTGCGTATAAACGAACTATCAGCATGTCTTTAATGTTCGAAAAAAAAGCCAAGACTAAATTTCTCCAACTATTGAGTACTCCATACTTATCCACTGCTTGCTTATCCTGTATGCCATTGTTTAACTTTTTATAACCATTGCTCCCACCACCCCCCAAACAGATTTGGTTTGAGTCGAGTCCCAGGCCAGAATTTTACTGCCTCGCCTGACCCAGAATTGGGGCAGTGAGGCTCGCAGAATGGCATTCTCCATTGGCCTCAGGTGAAGTCATACGAGTCTTGGGTGGGTAGGTGAGGTGGTAAAATTCTAGCACCTATCTCTATCTTGGAGATTTAATTTAATTAATTTTAAGGCAATTCATTAGTGTTTTGACCTGACCCAAGGGTTAAAATCTTGACATCTATAAATGCATTAATTCTAAACTTCAGATTGTCTCTCTGCAAATGAAAAGCTGCAAAAAAGTAATTGTCAAGACCAACAGCTGGATTATGAAAGTACAAGTTTCCTAAAAATCACTGTTCTTCATACATTTCAAAGAAATTATTTGGGGTCAGTACAACACAAGAAGTTATTCAGTTTATTAACTCCATGCTAGCTCTCTAAGCAACCCAGCCAGTCCCATTCTATTCTCGTAGTCCTGCAAGTTTATTTCAAGTGCATATCCAATTACCCATGGAAATCAAGTCTCCACTTCCATCATCCTTGTGGGTCACAAAAGCTTTTTCCTTACATCATCCCTGTTTCCACATGCCCTAAATCTTATAAGTTACTTTAGATGGTTTAACTACTCCTTGAAGAGTCATTTGACTTACTGTAGCTACTCTGCATTCCAGGATTAAGTGAACACATTGTCTGTAGTCCAAATTGAGATGGCAGACTGGAATATCAATGTGATGGTTCAGTGAAAAAATGTAAAGTGGAATCATGATATTGACAAACATGCTCATTTATACATTCTTATCTACAGCCTCAACTTAAATTTTCAAATTTCACAGCTAGTTGAAATCTGGCCAGTTCACTTTTATGGTTCTCTGGTTAATTTGTCTGAAGATTCTCGCAGTAAGATTCAAAATACATCAGAGGATTTACCTACCCAAGATGACTAACTTTTTTCTTATGAAGTACAAAGGTGTTAGAATCTCACTAGTAGTTGCATGCAAAACACTCTAAAAAACTGACAGATAATAGATATGTTCTATTAAGAGGTTAGTGGATAAGTATATGGATGAGAAGGGAATGGTTTAGTTAGGAGGGGCATTGCTTTTTATTTTGGTCGGCACAACATCGAAGGCCGAAGGGCCTGTTCTGTGCTGTATTGTTCTATGTTCTATGTTCTATAATAGAAACTGACTGTAGAGTCAGAGTGAGGTGTTGACGTGGCGCTAATGCCATTGGACTAATAATCCAGAGGCCCAAGTCCTATCTAGTTCATTAATGTCTTAATGGACACATTAGCAAGCCACTCAGTTCAAACACAATTAGGGATGAGCAAGAAATGCTGGCCTTGTCAATGACACTTGCATCTCATGAAACAAAATCCACAAGAAAAGATTTGTACATTTGAAAAACAAATACAAAAACACCACAATCCAGTTTAATTGGCAAATTAGGTACTGTGCGTTGCTACAGAGGTGTGAATTAATGCACGGTAACTGAACAAGTACAAATGGAATAACAAGAAAAAAATCTTTGACAATAAAGCAAAAAACCCCAAATTAATCATTGTAAAGGTTGAAAACCAGCTCAGAAGAATCTTCCCAATTCTTTATTGGCAACTAATAATCAAAGTAATTAGTCTTAAAAATATCTTCATTATACACTGCTTTAAAACTAGCTAACCAAGGTTTTAAGCTTTTAACTGGAAGTGATTTGCAGTTTAAAATATCACATGATGAAACATGAGATTTGCTTTCAAATTGGTTTTATTTTCAATTAATGATTATTTGGTGCACTTGAAAGCCAGCTTGTAAAATGGAAAATTGTCCGCAAAGTCTGTAAATGCTCAAAAAGCCCTCAGACTCTTTGTTAAATGATTGAACAATATAAAAACCGTAGAAAAAAAAATCATACAATATCAATACATGCAGAGGTGGCTAATGCTGCCTAGAAAACAGCAATACAGTTATTCTTAGTCTACAAGATATTGTACAAGTAAAATAAAATACAGAAAGCTGTTTATTATTTGTGGCAAAAAGCTAATAAAAATGTGAAACAGTCAAGTAGGAACATGTTAAAAGATCACACCAGCTCAAGTTAAAAAACAGTGTATCTCAAACGTTACTATAGGTTCAGAAAAGTGCAACTTTTCAGCTTCCAAGTGCTCACCTGTAATTTACATAAAGAAACCAGACTGTAAAAAAAAGGTGCACAATTTGTATTTCAGAATTCTGGGAGTAGGCTGTTTAGCATTGAAAGTTGTTTGGCAGTGCACTTAGGAGAGGACATTCAAAGATCAAACTTTCAGTTTTATTTGAAGTCATGATAATGACAAACACTTAGTGCAAGCAATTAATTTATAATTTTAAATTAAAAGCTACAATTCCATTGAGAAATTTTATAAAAACAAACTGTGTTCAACATATCACAATGAAAACAAGTTGGTATTTTTTAAAAAATCATTTATATTTGGTCCAAAAGTACATCATTAAAAACAAAAATAATTCCAGTTAAGTCAGACACATCCCTGAAATTTATGAAAACTAGTGTGATCTTATGGAATTTATTAACCATTTTTTAAGAAAACAATCACATTGCTGGGAAGACAACAGGAGAAAAAGAAACATCAGCACTCATGCTCCTATCTCTAGGCATTCTCAGCAAAACCAGACGTAAGAACTGTGTCATCTGCAAGGCCATACAAACAAAATACTGAACAGATTTCCCTAATCCTCAGTCATTTAAAATACAGAAAGTGAAAATCTCTTCAGAGAGAAAAATATCTTTGCATAATTTTAGGATTCATTGATGAACTATAACTGATAGCATGTTATGAATGATGTTATTGCAATACTGTCACTTGAACGGATGCTGGTTCACATCATTACGTGGCAAAAAGATACTTTGTGACCAATTATACCTGGGACAACTGGTTGCTATTAATCTAAAATGCACACTCCAGTGCACGAAATGAAGGTCAAAATTAATATTATTTATATGGCGGTAGCCATCACAATACCAATACTATTCTATGTTAATGTTGTCCAATCGGATTCCAATGCTTGCAAAACTTCCAGTAATCAGGGCAATATATCTACCATTTGATGCAAAACACAAAATTAATAAAACAAAAGCACAATCTTTTGAAAATAGACTCAAAATTTCAAACAATCAGAAAGCAACACTGACACTCTGACAGGATCTGGAGGACAATTAGTTTCAAACTTTCACAAAGCTGTACATTGTCCAAAATGGTGACAACAATCTGCTAAATAAAAAACTGCCCCATTTTTGACTGCTCCAGTTTATTTAAAAAACTTCAAGAGTAAACTTTCTCTATTTCATCAGAAAACTTAGGAAAGATCTCCATGCATTGGTCTCTATGTACACTTGTCTTACTTAGGTTCTGTTACCTGCCATTTCTAACACTACTTGGCCTTTAATACTACCTTGGCCTTTTGTAATCTCTCTTGTTACCTCAATAACTCCCCCATGTCTTTCAAAAGATCTACTGAAATGAACCAAGACAAGACAGAGCACTTTGGATCTCGATAGTCTCACTTGCCTAATCTGACCATTTCAAATGTTATTCACAGCCATACAGCACTGTACGTTGCTCATGCACCTCAAGTGGTTTTATTTAGTCGATTGGCTTTTGGAAAAAAAAAGTTTTTCAATCATCCACCATGTCACTAGATTCAATAAAAAAAACTTTGAAGGCAAGCACTGCCTTTACAGCATTTCAGAATAGTTCCACAGATTCATCATTCAGACCGAACAGGGACAGAAAAGGTAAGAAAAGGCAGGCTATTTTTATTGTTTCATTAAGTGGCTCTTAAGTTCATTAAGTTTCTGCATAGCTAAAAATCCAACTGAACCACATTCTGATAAACGTTAAGTGACCCCTGTCTAACAATATGGTTGATTCTTCCTTGCTGAATTAGAGAAAAACTACAAGAATAGTCTAGAGAGTCACACACATTCATACCCGCTGCAGCAACTGTTAATGTTATTCAGTTTTGAGCAGTTCTAGAGATTAACAGCTTCAATTTACTCCATGTGTTGAGTGGCAAACACATTGGACAATAGTGCTCTAAATGAATGATGGTGCAGGAGCTGTTAACACAGCTTTCATAATGTTGAACAACTTTCTATGCAAAACTTGTTGGATTTTGGGTTGCCCTAATCCTTTAAATTTAAAAGCCCAAAATGATAAATATTTAAATATTTCAATATGTTCACTAAAAATCTGGATATTTATTGTAGACCAAAATTCAACAAAGCACTTAGCTTTTTACACCTTCACATATTTGAGCAAGTACATTTTTATAGCTTGAATTCAACAAAGTATTCCAATTACAAGCTGTTATTTTCATAACAGGTTTTCATAGGCAATTTCACAAGTTAGTGATTATATTTGCTATAGATCATTCCAAATTGATTAGGCTTCCAAACCCAGTAACTGGTGTAATTTTACTGATGAGCTGCACACTGCCAGATTTTAGCATCCAAAAAAGTGGCTATAAACTGCTCTGACCACACAATATTTACCAATCTAAACCTTTTGTCTTTCTTTCCTATTAGCCAGAGTTAAAGAATGATCTGGAAATGGGGAATGGGGAAGAAGATAAAGATTTTTCCAAATTTAAAATTTGTTTTTTAAGTGGCTAACATTCGTGAGATACAAATCCAATATATTTGTCCACCAGTTGCATGTAACATTCACATTCCAAAATTTATTGGAAGTTGAATTTGAAATGAAACATAACCCAATTAATGGTAATGGTACAGGGGATCTGGGATGCAACACTGATACTGAACAGTACTAAGAACTACAATGATGTTCACCTTGCTTCTTTTCTGATGAAGGAGGAAAAGCGAACCTCCTTGGTAAAACAGTTAAAGATCAATTCTTCTAAAACATTGTACGTTCCTTGAATTACCATTTTTATGGAAAATTTATATTTTATAAATGGTCCACAATCTGTTCATAGTACTAAAATGGTCACAAGCCACTAATAGTTTTATCTGTTCAATTACCCATTGGTATGGCCATACAGTAAAGAGCAAGAGCCAAGGAGAATTTTAATTAAGGCATCCAGCATTGCAGCTCAATAGCTCGTTTACATTAAAGCAGCTATTTAGCATTCTTGTCATTTAAGAGGTATACCCAACACACCACCCTTTAATTCTTCTGTACAATACCAACTACATTATACACGTCATTGAGTTTAAAATTTTGAGTTTATTCACTCCTCACTTCTGCTAGATTGAACTGGAATTGGGATTAGCACTGATCTAAATGCAGACTTTTCTGGGTGAAGCTCAACAAAATGCTTCCAAGTCAACCAAAAAACTGAATGTATATAATAAAGGGAATCAGTCTCACTCCTATGTGTAGGAGGCCAGTTGAGAGCCATACTGAAAAAAAAAATCTCAAATTGACCTTAGCCATCAAATTTAAGCATTTATAGAACTGTGTCCTGATTAAGACAGCAGAGAGAGAGAGAGAGAGATGTGAACAAGCCCTGTAGACAATTTTGGAATGTTTGAACTTGATCCTGTATACTTGAAATGTGAGGAACATCTCAATGACAGTGTTTAAAAAAAACACCCTATATATATATATACACACACACACACACACACACACACACACACGCCATAATAGATTGAAACACAAGTATACTAGCTTTTACATAAAACGCCCATCATGGAAATCAATCACTGAAGGATTTAACTTTTCAGTGTCTGCCTCATAACCACTGTCATTATTACCAATAAGATCATGCAATTATTTTCAATTTATGCAACATATGTTCACAGTAGTAATTAAGATATACATCTTTCATCTTCCAAGCAATTTTATATTTAATGATTCTAGTAAGAGTCTGCATGCATTCTACTACACTGAGTACCAATGTACAACTGCCAGGATACAATATACATCCAGACTATTGACAATCATTAAAAAAAAGGCAAATCTATAGCTTACACACTGATTTCCTATTATATATTAGTATCCCTGTATTTTCATATACATGATCCAAAAATGTCAAATCTTTTCATTCTCTTAAGACAACAAAACTATATACTGACTACTTACAATTTTCCCTCAGATGACGTACTGGTACCCTATCCTTTAAGGGGCAAGTGGTGGTCAGCTTCCAGTACTTGCATGAGGTATTTTGTTTTACTATGAGCCTTTTAATGCAAGGCTCTGATGAAAAATGCTATACTTTTAGTTCATCAGTGGCTAAAAAAATTGACTACACTTACAAATAAATATGGAGTGAAAGATGTTAAATTGCAGACATAACAGTTTAAGTTTTTTTGTGGTGCAGCTGTAAAAATGCTGGTGGAAGTGTTTTGCATTTTGTTGTTTTACTCCTCCTCCATTATATGGTTGCTAAATAAAAGGCCAAGAGCTGGTTAACTCACTTTGTATTCAGATGTTTGTGCGAGCAAGAACACAAACACTCGTACAATACAAAATATTTAACAGACACAGTTGAAGGGGTCTATTTTGCTGGACACCTGAGCAGCAGTGGAAGCCTCTTAACGGACCTGTTCTAACAAAAGCAACAACGTAAAGCCAAAACTTTGCTGAGATTAATGCAACTTCACCATGGATGCAGCCCAAGTTGTGTTAGAAAGTATATTTTTGACAAGGTGTTTGGAAATAAAATACAACTTTAACATAAATGCTACATTCGATTTCTAAAGAACATAACATATTGGGCATTACATCAAAAAAAATGGCACAACTGGCATTACTTTGTAATTATGAATTAGGTTTGCTAGGGTTACAAGATATGTATTTTCCTGGATGTGATTAATTTCTCAATATTAAAAAGAATGCAATGTACAACACCCTCCCTCCCCTGGCACACGCATCCATACACACACACACACACAAAAAAGAACTATTTGGCATTTTTACTGCTTTCTCCTGAATATTCAAGGCCCTGAGATTTGAATGTTATGCTCTTGGGACCATGGAACTACAACAAACCATAGTGCATTATCATCATCTCCTTAAAATCACACCAAAGCTCCAGCCTCAGAAACTAGGCTTGCTTCTTAAGACATGGACCCTCCAGCTTTTCAAAACATCAAATATTTTGTTTCACTATACTCTATAATACATATTTATTCTCTAGATATTTGTCAATGGAAGCATGCCTTGTAACAGAGGTAAGCTCCAGCTGCAAAAGCAGTGACCACACATACATTAAACACAAAAGGTTTCCAATGCAACCATGAATTTTTCTCCTCTACCACTTCTTCAACTTCTTCACTTCTTGCTGAATTAATGTGTTCACTTGTCTGTGTGGGCACAGATCCACTCTCTCCAATATGCCTTTTCCGAAGTTCTGGTTCTGAACTAAAAAGGACAAAAGGACAAAGCAGAAAAATATTGAGAAGTATCCATGTTTTACAATAATGGCTGATGATTACTTCATCTGATATATTGTATTTTTCAGATTTGGATAAAAATGGCACAATTAGCACTGATACAACAGGGTATGCAGATATCTGAAGGTTCTAATTTGTTGTCAACACAACATCTAATTGCCATTTTAAGGCTTCTTCTTGAATATTTAATGCCTTGAAATATGATTATATTTTTGGGACTGCAGCACAATAAACCCCTAATAAAAATCATCATATCGTCTGTGTAAAGTTTGTAAATTCTCCGAGTCAGCGTAGATTTCCTCAGGGTGTTCCAGTTTCCTCCCAAAGATATACGAGTTAGGTTGATTGGCCATGCTAAATTGCCCCTTCGTGTCCCAAGATGCATAGCTTAGAGGGATTAGCGGGTAAATGTGTAGGGATATGGGAATGGGGGCCTGGGTGGTATTGTGGTTGGTGCAGACTTGATGGGCCAAGTGGCCTCTTTCTGCACTATACGGTTTCTATGATTCTGTCACATCCCTATAATCCCACTGGAAACTACATGTCCTGATCATAGAATCAATACTGCAAAAGGACAGCACTTGGCTTATCGAGCCTGCACCGACAATAATTCCACCCAGGTCCTGTCCTATCCCCGTAACCCCACAAATTTACCTTCCTAATCTCCCTGACATTAAGGGACCTGTTTATCCTGGCTAATCAACCTAACCTGCACATTTTTGGATTGTATCCCTATAATCCAACTTCAGAAACTACAGACATAGGACTGCAGCCATCAAATAGCTGATATGCATTATTGTATTGTATAATAATGTATCCTATAAACTAATGTTTCCATGATGTTAATTACAGAAATGATGTACGTGTTTTGCCAGTCAACAGGTTACAGTATGATGTACCCTTAAGCTTTATTGGCGAGGGAGACATTTTTCCAGGTTTTTCAGTTATGGTTCCAAATTAGATCACCGTAATTAAAAATTCATTCATCTTTTCCAAAAACTCACCTTGCAGTATCAGCTATGAATTTGAATAGAATGCAAATATTTGGATAATAAAGAATAGAATGCCATGTTAACAAACACATTTTGCACATCTCCACTGATCATTCCACCAACATCAGTTGACAGAAGATTGAATCTGGGCCTGCCTTGGTCAGCCTGACTCATGTATTCACTACATCAAACGATTGGACAAACATACTGAAATATTCTGAATAATACTAAGTAAACTTTCACTTGGGAAAAAGAGAGATCGTAACTGAAGGGATTCTTAGATGAGCAAAAATTTTGTTTTTTTTTCAAACTTTGCTTCAAATTGCTGCTAAACCCAAGAGGATTTCCTACAATTTATCAATGAAACAAATTTACACAAGGAAGTGATTATTTGGTACAATCATATCTCTCACAGCTTAAGGCAACTGTAGCCCAAGTAAATTCCCCAGACAACTGCACAAGAGTCCACTGTTAATTAGGTAAAGGTGGATTATTTTCTCAAGTGGAAAATTAAGTATGCTTGATTTACAAGAGAACAATAAATAAGTCAAACTATTTACCATTAAGTGACTACTACTGAATGCAATGTTATTTTGGACTTTAATACCACAGTTTCACTGACTCAGTCTAATTGCCCACACCTTAACCCAGGAGCAGAGACTTTCAACAATGCTGCTGCAATGCAGACCTATTAACTCACAGCTAAATTCAGAAAAGGTCAGTTAGTATCTTCAAAGCAGCTTTTAGGTGATTTTTTTTCAGCATCAAATTATGCACAAGTTTAGACTTCTTTCCCCTGTGAATACCCGCTTTCAAATTTGAATGCAATGTCAAAATATTCTTAGAACATATACTGACTCGTTTAAAGGGAAAAACATTTAATTGCACAATTGGTTTGTACTGGCTAGGGTAGCCTGGTCTTTATAAATACCTTTCTACTCTTGGCCTGGTAAGTTGGTTCTTCATGCCATCATGGATTTCTTCCATGCTTTCTTTACACGTTCTCTCATCTGGGTCTGTAAAGCATCTCCTATGATCTGGCGTTTTTCCATTAGGTGTCTCAGTTGCTCTTTTTGGAGGCCGCGGAGGTGGAGGACTATGCTCTGGGGGTGGGTCAAGATCTTCATTGGACAGCTCTTTCCACTGTTCCTTAAATTAAGGAAAGATGTTTTAAAAGGTAGTAAAAGTTGGTTGACTAATTATTTTCTCTCTCTACCTTCCTCTTTAGTAAGATTCCATTATAACAGCTATCCATCAAGCTTGAACACAAGCACCTGGCATCAAGAGAATGGGAATGGTAATGTTAAGCCTAATCCACTTCTACCCAGATGTCCACAGACACGGAATTTGCAGCAGAATGAGATGATTTACACTGGAATCGGGTGCAGAAACAGTTGATATTTCTCTTCAACACAGTTCAAAACAAAGCTAATTTTAGTGGTTCCATTAATAGCTCAGCTGAGAACAGCTAACTGCACATTCATCCGGACGTTCCTGCAAGCACCAGTTAATGAACCCATCCAGCATCAAGTTTTCAGTCACTCACTTGTTTTGTTGTTTTGAAATAGAATACTGACAGTGCCATATCAGTGCAGCCCCAGGCACAGATCAGTATCCTCTACAAAACCAAAATGAATTTTCCATTTCCTACGCCAACCACTGCTGTGCCTGAAGTGAGACTATTAAATTAGATGCATTTTATGTCAACATTTGGACAGCTTTATGCTTTGCAAAGTTATTTAGGAAAATGGATAAGACTGTTCAAATTTATTTCTGTTAATAACTGAAGATAGGGGAGAGTGAATGAGATAAAAGAAACATCGGACTTTTTAGACCCTTTGCGCTTGCTCTACCATTTAATAAGTTGTAGAGTTGATGCAATCTCACCTTGGAGAACGCTTACCCAAAGATCAGAGGCCTTCATAACACATGACAGCGCTAAGTCACCTTCCAGAGACTGATAGCCTAATTCTGCACGAGGATGGCCTCATCCAGGATCTTGGGTTCAGGTCACACTATCTGTAACCCCCACAACTTGCCCAGGCTTGTAAAATCTCACTAATTGTCCTGGCTGGAGACAAAGAACAAAGATTAGCACAGGAAAAGGCCCTTCGGCCCTACAAGCCTGTGCCGCCCATTTTAACACACTCAGCGAGTGCCTTATTCAAGTCTTATGTCGCTTGTGACATTCTTGTCTACGTCTAATGGAACTCCACAATAAAGGTGGTGGAAACGTAGGAAATTGTACGCACACCAGATTAAGGAAGATCCAATTAAGGAACAATTTATTGATGCCAATTAGCCTAAAAAGCACGTTTTTGGGATACAGGAGGAAACCTCAGTACCCGGAGAAAGCCCACACAAGCACAGTGAAAATGTGCAAACTCCTACAGACATTGATCCAAGCCGGAGATCCGACCCGGGTCCCTGTACTGTACAGCAGACAGTGACAGTCACTGAACTGACATGTTGCCCATCAATTGGTCCAGAGAAAGTGTACACTAACGGTCATGAAGCACTGGGCAACTCTCGAAGCAACATCCAAGAGCAACCCTCACACGACCCACTGCATGTGTACACCTTGCTGGCCAACAAGGTGGACCAAATTGCCTGTGGATGTAAAAGGAGACATCAATAAACATAAACAGACATACAACAGGCTATACAGACAATGATGGAATCCTCCATATGTGTTCATATGGCCTCCTGCTGGGCTATGAGCTCTACGGTGTAACAAGTTTGTCTTGCGGTGTAGG
Organism: Sphyrna mokarran; assembly: GCA_024679065.1. Taxonomy (NCBI): domain Eukaryota; kingdom Metazoa; phylum Chordata; class Chondrichthyes; order Carcharhiniformes; family Carcharhinidae; genus Sphyrna; species Sphyrna mokarran. The sequence continues at coordinate 39,109,764 of JAGIQG010000016.1, forward strand.
TAATCTATCATCTGTCCTTGAAGATCCCCAATTGCTCCAACGTAAGTGACAAGGTGAGCCTTGAAATTTGTCAGACGACTGATGGGAATCTATTAATTCCCAGGAACGTCATGAGACTCTATCTTCAACTAGAAGATCTGTTTGTATACCTCCATTTCCAGTCTGCTCATGTGGCTATCCAGATAAGTCTTAAACAACCCCAGCGTGTCTGCCTCCACCACCCTACCTGGCAGTGCATTTCAGACCACCACCACCCTGTGTAAAAAACATCCCTCTGACATCTGAGTTATACCTTGCCCTTCTCACCTTGAGCCTGGTGATCCCTCATGATTGTCACCTTCGACCTGGGAAAAAGCTTCCCACTGTTCACCCTATCTATACCCTTCATAATTTTGTACAATTCTATTAGGTCTTCCCTCATTCTCCATCTTTCCAGGAGAAACAACCTCAATTTACCTAATCTCTCTTCATAGCTAACAGACAATACACATCTCTTTAATCTGTGCTTAACACACTCTACACTCACATTGTCTGTAGCTTTGAGACTTGATTACCAGTAAAGACTCGCATTCCAATCATTATTTTGTAAACTAAGTTTGTGTCTTTATACACTGTTTGTAAGCAGAACTCCCTCTTATCTGACAAAGGGGCAGTGCACCGAAAGCTAGTGGCTTTTGCTACCAAATAAACCTGTCGGACTTTAACCTGGTGTTGTGAAACTTCTTACTATGTTTACCTCAGTCTAATGCTGGCATCTCCACATCATGTTTTCGTTGAGCAGGAAAAACTAAGGGGCAACCAGATTACGGTGTACAAGATTATGAGGGGCACGGATAGAGTAGATAAGGAGCACCTGTTCTCCTTGGTTGAATGATACAAGGGGATACTGATTCAAGGTGAGGTGCAGAAGATTTTGTTTTGGAGGAGGTGGTGAGTTGATGGTGTGGAATGTGCTATCTGGGTAGGTATTAGAGGCAGGTTGCCTTACATCCTTTAAAAAAGTACCTGGATGAGCACATGGCACAACATTCAGGGCAAAATGCTGGCAGATGGTGTTAGGAGTTCAGGTGTTTCTAATGTGTCAGTACAGACTCGATAGGCTGAATGGCTACTCGTGCACTGTATGATTCTGAACTGTCTATTCAGGTGTGCGTAAAACATCCTAATGGCACCATATAAAGACCTCCCTCAACCAACATCAGTAAAGACCATAAAATAGAATTAGGCCACTTGGCCCATCAAGTCTGCTCCGCCATTCAATCATGGCTAATATTTTTCTCATTCCCATTCTCCATAACCCCTGATCCCTTTGTTAAATCAAGAACCTACGCCTTGAAGACACTCAATGACTTGGCTTTCATAGCCTTCTGCTGCAAGAGTTCCACAGATTCAACATGCTGGCTGAAGAAATTCCTCTTCATCTTTTTTAAGAATCATCCCTTTAGTCTGAGGTTGTGCCCTCTGGTTATATTTTTTTCCTACTAGTGGTACCATCCTCTGCACGTCACGCTATCCAGGTCTCAAAGTATCTTATAAGTCTCAGTAAGATTCCCCCCTCATCCTTCTAAACTCCAACAAGTGCAAACCCAACAGTCCTCAACTATTCCTCATACGACAACTCTTCATTCCAGGGATCATTCTAGTGAACCTTCTCTGGGCCCTTCCCAAGGTCAATACATCCTCTTTTAGATACAGAGCAATATTGAGAGTATTACTCACAATACTCCAAATACAGTTTGACCAGAGATTTATATAGCCTCAGAAGCACATTCTTGTTCGTATGTTCTAGTCCCCTCGACACAAATGCTAATGTTGCATTTGCCTTCCTAACTGCCAAATGAACCTGCATGTTAAGGTTGTCATGTTTGAGAATCTTGAGCAAGGACTCCCAAGTCCTTTTATGTTTTTGATTTCCTAAGTATTTTTCATTAAGGTAGACTATGCCCCCCTTCCTCCTTCCAAAGTGCATAACCTCACACTTATCCATGCTGTATTCCATCTGCTACTTCTTTGCCCATTCTAACTTGTCCAAGTCGTTCTACAGTCCCCCTGCTTCCTCAATATGCCCCTCTACATATCTTTGTAACATCTGCAAACTTAGCAACAGTTCCCTTCTTCAAATCATTAACGTATATTGTGAAAAGCTGTGGTCCCAGCACCGACCCCTGAAACACATTACTGATCACCAGCTGCCATCCTGAAAAAAACCCCTTTATCCCCATTTTGCCAGTCAGCCAGACCTCTGTTGCTGCAAGGATCTTGCCCTTAATATCATGGGCTCTTAAATTAAGTCTCCTTATGCGGCACCGCGTCAAAGGTTTTTTGAAAATCTAAATAAATCACGTCCACCGGTTCTTCTTTATCCAACTTCCTTGTTATCTTCTCAAAGAACTTTAATAGATTTGTCAGACATGACCTCCCTTTGACAAAACTGTGCCGACTCAGTCCTATTTTATCATACACTTCCAAGTACTCTGCAAACTCATCTTTAAAATAGTTAAAATAAAAGTAAAATAATCAATGATCTTATTTGCTTTATGTGGCATCTTAATGTGTATTAACTGGCTTTATTATTGAGTTGGGTGTGAAATGTTTTGACCTATCCTGTGTAAAATGCTATATAAAAACAGCAATTTCATTATTTGCAGTTAACAGTAAATTAATAAACAAAATTGAAATACTTACTTGTACAGAAGAGTCTCCCATAATGAATTTTGCCCCTTCGATAATAGCCATATAAGAGAAACGCATTTGATCAGCTGTTTGAATGAGGCCCATACGATACTTCCTCATTTCTAATAAAACTTGTTTAATGTTCACGGACAAAGGATCTTTCCGCTTGTCCATCTGCAAATGAGTGAAACATTGGCATTAGATCAAAAAAAAAATCACAGCCGAGTCACAATTCCAGTCATTCTTGCTGGACTCTTGGGACACCAAAATATCTTTACTGCTTGTTAAGCTTCTTTGAATAATAAGTGCATATGCACATGTTTTAGTGTACATGAGAGCATGTATGTTGGGCAGTGAGTAACTGAAGGGAATGAACTTCTTGAATGCAAGATGTTATATAATCAATTGGTCAATACCCTATAAAAAGAGTATGTGAAAATTTGCATTCAGTATTTCTCTGGGTGTCAAGGTTCTAAATTAGTCTCTATACCTACATATTTAGATCAAATGTGGCACTCCAGGTAGTAACTGGATGAAGAGCAAGTCATGGCTATTTGTCTGGAATCTGCAGTATAACTGCAATGCACAGCTGTCGCTTTAAGACTGCAAGGATATCCTGTGGGAATCAAGTCATTTTAGTTCTGAATTCCTGAGGCAAGTTAGAGGGCACTAAAACATTTGTAAACTTGACTGTTCATCAACTATTAGTAACAAAAATTGATAGCTGGATTGATCATCTATTTGCCGGAATGAATATTTGGTCGTCAAAATACTGAGCTTGCAGCAATATTTTCTGCAGAAATATGAGAAAGCAAAACAAATGTATTTCTTTAGTGAAGAAGGATTCTCAAACAGAAGTGATTCTTTTAAACAGCTGTTGCTCAAGTTGTTTATTGCCTTATTTTCTCTTGGGTTTCTTGAGACCTTTTCCTGGATGATAATTCTCAGAAAAAATACTGGATATAATTAAGTACAATGTGCTGCTAAGAAGTCTGCAGTTTGTGCCAATTGCAACGAGAAAAAGAACAAGATCATTTGACTAATACATTTCCTTGTGTACGTGCAGACATAATCATGACATTTTTAAGATCAAGTCCAGAAATCAGTAAAAAAAAAATCAAGTATAAAATCTACTTACCAGGAGGAGACAAGTATCAACCAGAGAAAAAGTACCAGATCGTCCTATCCCCGCACTGCAATGAACCATAATAGGTCCATGCTCTGGATTCAGTGAGCCAGATTCCCTCACTTTAAAAAGGAAGTTAAGGAAAGAAGCAGGAGATTCTGGAACTCCAAAATCAGGCCACGTGGTATAATGAAAGTGCAAAATTTCCCTGGTTTCTTTGGTCTAAATAGGTAAGATAATAATGGAGAAATTAGTGTTAATTATACTAAACTCTCGCACTTGAAATGCTTTCTATCCAAAGTTTTTAAGCCTTCAATACATACACCTTCCAAAATGGAAACTTCTTCTGGAAATATCCAAATTATTATGTCCACTGAAGGAACTAGGGAGACTGCAAGTTAACTAAATATTAACATCATTGTACCTAATAAAAACTATGTACTCCTCTTTTAGAGCAATGCTTAATATAATGTGCATCAAGAACATTTGCTTTAATATTTCAATTATATTGATCACTCACATTGGAAATAAAAAAATCACTCAACTGCAACGCAACTAAACAGACCAGATATTCAGACTCATCAGCAATACCATCCAATTCAAAATGAGTTTTAATTTTATTTCAATATTAAAAGCAGAAATATTAGTTTAGCAAAATTAACCATTAATATTTGCTAAATTACATGGCTCAGGGTTCCATGATTCCATTCATGCTACCAGGGTGTATGGGCTTGAAACATTAATTGTTTCTCAGATGTTGCCAGACCTGGTCCATTAACCAGTATTTTGTTTTTATTTCAGATTTCAGCATCTGGAGTAGTTTTTTTTATTTTACATTAGTTGGGACAATGCAACTTGTTTTAGCCAGCTAGTTAAAGGAGAAAAAAGTCAGGAATAACTAATATCTTATATTGGAAAATGATTGCGTACGGAGGCCAACTGAGGGAGAGGTTAGACTCGGCTATGGTTTCTTTTATAGTTAACTAGTTTCCCAATAGTCATCATCAGTTTTGTCTCAGTCAGTAGCTGCCTGGCATCTGAGAGAAGGTCGTGAGTTCAATTTTCACACTGAAGACTTGAGCACAAAAATCTAAACTGATACTAAGTGGGTGCTGCACTCTAAATTGTGACTTTTTTCAGAAGTTAAACAGAGCTGAATACAAAATATCTAAATGGCACAATTTCAAGAGACATACAGACATGTTCCTACTGTCAGTGACAATTTATCCCTCAATCAATATCACAGAAAAATTAAACAGTCATCATCACATTGTGGTTTGTGGGACCTTGCTGTCCACAAACTGGCTGCTGTATTTGTTAATTGAAACAATTCAAAGTACATCATTGGTTTGGATTTGTGCAAGTAGCATGCCCCTCATATACATATATCACGTGATAATTAGCATCTTCTGGAGACATTCCACTGTTTGCTGTAGTCAGAGCTGATTCTGACAATCAGATCATAAACATCCAGGAAGAGTGCCTCTTACTTTCTCTACACTTGATCATTCCAAAGCATTCCTAGTGACTGTCCATACTCTATTCACTGAAGTACAGGTCATGCAAAACTCTGCTGCCTGTCTCTTAATTCGGAACAAACCCATTCGCCCCATCAACCTTGAACTTAGACTGGCTTCAGGGAAGCAGGCAGATTTTAGAAATCATTCTTGTTTTCAAATCCTCCAGTGAACTTTCCCTTCCTAAACTCTAGTTTCACTCCATCTTAAAACCTTTCAAGACATGTGTTCATCAAATTCTGGCTTCAAGTCTCCCAGGTATTAAATACTTCACAATTGGAGGCTGTGTTTTCAGCTTCCTAGGCCACAGGTTTTGGAATTCCCTCCTTAAAGCTCTGTCTCTTTCCTCTTCAGGAAAGTTCAACTGGCACTACACAAGTGCCAGACAATGACCATCTCCTGCAAGAGAGAGTCTAACCCTCTCCCATGTATCACATTTAACATCATAACCATCACTGATAACATATCTTAATTGGACCAGCCAAATAAATACTGTAACAATGAGAGAATGTTCTGAGGCTGGCAATTAGATAGAACATTACAGCACAGAACAGGCCCTTCGGCCTTCGATGTTGTGCCGACCAAAATAAAAAGCAATGCCCCTCCAAACTAAACCAGATAGGGAATAACAAATCTTCTGACTCCTCAAATGATGTCAATTCACCGTCTACAAGGCAGAAGTCAGGAACATGATGGCAAATACTCCACTTGCTTGGATGAGTGCAGCTCCAACAACATGAAGCTTGACACCATCCAAAGCAAAGTCACCCTCATGATTCTAACTCCATCAACACCTTTTAAGCATTCGTTCTGTTCATTGTGGGTGTGCACGGACAGCAGTGTATAACATTTACAATGTGCACTGCAGCAACTGGCCAAGGGTCCTTCAACAGCACTTCCCAAACCCACAATCGCTGATCTAGAAGGACGAAAGGCAGCAACTCTTTGGGAATGCCATCTGCGAGTTCTCTTGAGTTACACTTCATCCTGATTTGGGGACCAAATTGTCACTCGGTCAATATTCTGGAACTCCCTCCTTAACAGCATTGTGGACTGCAGTGGTTCAAGATGGCAGTTCATTACCAGCTTCTCAAGCATGTTTAGGAATGGGACAATAAATGTTGGCCATTGTCAGTTATGCTTACATCCAAGGAAGGTTTACTTTAACAAATCATTTGTTGAAGTGCAATCATTTCTGCAGTTTGTGGACAAACGAGTACCATAAATAATTAGATGAAATGACCAGCTGCCCAGGGTAAATACTGGCTAAAATAGAGAACTTCCTGCTCTCCCTCCAGTTTGCCAGGGGATATTTTTGTATCACATGAAGTTACGGATAGCACTTCCATTTAATACTTCATTCATTATACAGCAAAAATGTGACAATGGAACATTTGTTGGTGCAGCACTGAATTGTCATCTATGTGATGTGCTCAACTCCGTCATGAGGTTTGCACCTATATTCTTGAGTCAGGAAAGTGCTACCAGCTAAGCCATTATTTGAGCATGTGCTAACGAATTGAAAAAGATTCCAATTTAATTTCTGCTGTTCTGCAAAACCATTTTCTTCTAGCTTGGATCAATGGAAAAAACATGATATTAACCCATAGCAATTTCTATTTCTTCATAGAAAGACCTTGCCTTTGCACAGATGGCATGAAAAATGATAAAATAGTTATAATGCAGAGACAGCAGCATGGATTGTTGCTTCCTTTCAAGTTTGCCATTCTTGCAGAGAGTGCAAATCAAAAAATTGCAACAGCATCTCTCTTTTTCAGCAATTCAGGTTCTGTGCTATTAAGTGACTATTTAAAATTAGGGATCTTCTGCATCATTACCCAAATAACCTAAATTTCAGAATTAATTTAGATATTCAGAATTTTTTTTTTTTATGGAGTGAAAGCATTTCTAAAGTAACTGGATGTATGTGAAGTGATTTCAGAACGCTTTAAGGTTATGAAAAACACAATATAAATTCAACTTATTTACAGATTAGCTCTGATTGAAGAAATTAGGTGACTGATTGTATAAAAAATTCATGCACACTTCCTTACGTAGTTCTTTCACATCTCTTCCTCCATTTACGTACGAGAAACCCTTGTAATTTTGTAGTTTAGAGAGCAAAACTACAATGAAAATGTGTACCCTAAAGCACCATAGAAGTATGTCTAATATAAATACTTCACTAATATTTCATCTAATTTTGGTCATAGAAATTTTGCAGTGGAAATTAAGCCAATACCATTACCCATGGGGAGTTCTACACAATGGAAAGAGCTATATTTCTAAAGCTAAAATTCCCAAATTCAATATCTGCAGATTCACTTACTGCAAGGTTTTCCACTTCCAATTGTCGTACTGTATAGTATGATTTTATATCTTCAGAAATCAATGTTAGTTTGAATTTTGTGTCTGTAAATATCATGTCCACTTCTTCTTTACTTGGCCAATATCGTGCACATTTGACCTAGAATTGAAAAAGAATTTCATGAAATTCTTATGTTGTTAATACTATTACAGTGATTATTATTCTCATTATTTTAATATTCTGACAAAGATTTGTTAAACTAGCTAATATTTAATGAAGAGTTTTCTGGCTTGATAATACATTTGAGGATTAATGGAAATAAATAACTATGCAGAACACTTGGAAATGTTTTAAATATATAAAAATATTAGCACCATCAAAAAAGCAGCATCATGAATTTGGAATGTAGTTTTTTGCTTTCTAATAATTTGAATAAAATGAAATATTTTTCATGCTAAGTTTTTGAGATGGAGTAAATTCGGAAAGAATAGATTGAAGAAAGATATGGTTGATTACAGGTAAGGGAAACAGAAGCACTTGTATTAGCTTTCTCAGAAGAATGAGATACTGGACAGGCAAGTTGGCAAGAATAGCAGATGACCAACTGTACTGGACAATTAAAAGTAACAGAAAATGAGGGGTAAATCCCGTTGAAACTCAAGTAGAAAAGACATTGGGCCCCGATGGTACACTTCCTAGATTGTCAAGGGAAATCAAAGGAGAAACAGAGACTCTGACCATAATCATTCAAATATCTTGATTACAAAGTAACTTCACACAATTGAATGTTGCCAACATAGCACAACTATTCATGAACAGGAAAGTAATTTACTAGGTAGCTAATATCAGTAATGAAAAAGCTTTAAGTTTCTACAGACCCATAACATGGGATGAAAGCAACACTCAGTTTGGAAGAAATAACTTAATTAAAGACATCAAACACTGACATGCAAATAACTTCAGTATTTATAAATCTTACCACAACAAGCGATTTTATTATAAATACTGAAAAAAACTCAAAAAAGGAGGCAGAAAGTAAGAAACCAAAGACTAGTTAGTTTAACACCTGTTCAGAAATTGTTAGACTCTATTAATAGAGAAGTAATAACAGGAATTTAGAATGTCAAATCACAATCAATATGGCTTTATGAAGGATAAATCATGTTTGATTAATTTACTCCAATAATCCAAGTGGATAATGGGGATCCTGCAGATATAGTATACCTAGACTTCAAGAAGGGATTTGATAAGGAATCTCAAGAAGGTTACTCCACAAGGTTAAGATCACATAGGACTACGGATAATCGATTAGCTTGGATAGAAGACTGGGTAACTGGCAAAAGCCAAAGTCTGGATAAATGGGACTTTTACTGGTTAGCAAGATGCAACTTTTGGAGTGCCACAGGGTCCTATTTTATTATTTTGATTTTAAGTGCTGGGCTTTGAAATGGGAGTGTTTCAGATCTGACTTTTAGACTTGTTCTCAGGCATTCTTAAGCCTGCAAAAACATCAATGATTTTGAATCAAGTTGTACGTGGGGCTTAATGCATCCGAAATTCTGCAACTCCAATCAGCCTCCAACTGCACATATGCAGAATGAAGTTAGAATGCTGCTCCCTTGCCACATCCTCCTGGGCCGAAGAGTGCCTCTCCCTGGTCTCCACAGACTTTGATCTACCTCTAGAATGTTACTGATTCCCTTATCTCCCAAACTTCCAGATCTCAGGTCTCCCCCACCCTCTCTCTAAATCACAAAGTGATTTGTGATTTTGATCTTGATCACTGATCTTGAGCAGAAAGTCACAGAACACTAGGCACCTACCTTCTCACTAACTCAAGCACCCAAATCTCACTTTTATGGAGCATGTCAATTTTGTGCTGATTCTAGCTGGGCGAATGCATTGGTAAAGGGAGAAGTGCTAATAAAGTTGAACATGCAGATCATTAAATGTATTTGCATACATTCAAATTGATCTAAAGGGCCATTGCGCCTATTTTGGGTGCAGTCCTGATCACGGCCATTTTCAGACCTTCGTAGAGGAGGAACTGGCAGAGGTGGGTGCGGATCATGCTACTTGCCTCATGCCCAACTTTACCCAGGTTTTTCCACCTAAAACGGGCACAACACAATGGCAAAATTGTGCCTGGGGGTTTGATCCTCAGATCCCAACCATTTATATTAATGACTTGGGACAGGGACAGAAAGTACTATAGCCAATTTTGCAAATGACACTAAAATTAAAGAATGACATGTTGTGAGCAAATCATAAATTTACGATGGATAGTGTTAGGTTAGGTAACTGGACCAAACTTGGCCAATGGAATTTAATGTGAATAAGTGCGAGGTTACCCATTTTAGGCGGAAAAGGGGAAGTCTAAATGGAGAGAGACTTCATGGTGCTCCAATGAGATCTGGGAGATTTCATGAATTAGTTACAGAAAACTGGTATGCTGATAATAAGGAAAGCAAATGAAATTTGATTACAACTGAAGAAATAGAGTATAAAAGAAATGTTGCTGCAACAAACAAGGCACTGGCTAGATTGCAAATGGTACGATTTTGGTCCCTTTACCAGAGGAAAGATGTAGTGGTATTAGAGGCAGTTCAGGGGAGGTTAAGAGACATTGAGTAATTTGGACTTTTATGTTTCAGAGCTTAGAAGAATGAAAAGGGATCTAATTGAGGCATATAGATGCTAAGTGTACTGGCAAAGTAAACATAAAGCAGATGTTCCTTCTTGTGGGACAACGTAGATCAAAAGATCATAGATTTAGAATAAAAGGTAGCGGGTTTAAAACAGATGAGGAGAAACTACTTCTCTCGAGAGTCATGAATTTGTGGAATTCACTATCCCAGAATGTGCTGAATGCCAGGACACAAGATAAACAGATTTTTAATTAGCAATGGGCTATGGAGAATGGACAAGAAAGGAATCCGTGGCCTAGATGAGATCAGCCATGATTGTATTGAATAGTAGCGCAGGCTTGAGGGGCTGAATTGCCTACTTCTGCCAAGTCCAAAATGACTCTTAACAACCCAAGAAAGAAGAAACATATTTCTTACTGCTTGGGCTGCTGGCAACCAAAGGCTGTCAGTTCTGTAAGTACAACAGGTGAACAAGTGATTAAGGGAAGACCTGAGAAAGGGTTGAGGAATATGACAGATTTGGTTAAGGCAAGCTACTATAAAGCTGGTGTTAAAATATTAGGAGGCACAGATTCTGAATCCCATAAAGTTTCATGCCATCACATCTAATATGGGCAAAGAAACCTAAGGTCTCCCTCAGCTATGAATTAATACTCCATGCTGAAAACCACTGAGGAAGAACTGAGGGTGGCAAGGGCATAGAAAGTACTTTGGGTGGGAGTCTTTATTGTCCAACACCAAGTGATTATATCACAACTGACCAAGGTGAAAGTCCTAAAGGACACAATAGTATATGGTAGGTGGTGAGGGGACTGATAAGAGGGTGAAACCTATTTTATCTTGACTCGCCAATCTACCAGTTGTAGATTTGTCCGAATAATAGCACTGGTGGGTAGGATCACCACAGTCTCGTGGAGACATTCTCACCTTCACATTTCATTGTGTTGTGCGGTACAATCACGATGCTAATTGGGAGAGATCTAGCAATTTAGGACTGGGCAACCATGAGGCATGGTGAGTAGTTGGAAGCAACACAATTGTATAAAACCACAATCGGTAATCTAATGCACCAGTACATCCCCCTCCTTCACTTCTCCAGTTTCTTCCTACCTCTAACAATGCAGACACTGGGAGAACATGCAAACTCCAAAGTCACCCCAAGGCTAGAATTGAACCTGGAACCATGCAGCAGTCTCAAACACTGCCCCTCACTGCCACCCAGTTCCGTCTGGCTGCACACCTTCATACATTTAAAAATGTTTTACTCCATTCATTTTATCCTACGTAAAAGTATTGTTATGAACCGATATGGGTTCCAGGTACACCTACCTTTTCATAGCAGAGGTGGAATATTCTGTCCAATTCCTATTTGGATCTACTGCCTCTTTAAATGCAAGGGTGATTATTTGCCATTTCCCACTCTTATCCCAAATTGCAAAGATTTCATCAACTCACTTGATCTCATCCTCACAAGCTAACTGTTGCAGATACACCTACAACAAGGGGTTAGTGATTTTAACCTCTGGTAATCAGACATTATGAGTGGCACTGTTTAAAAACACTGGTTAAAAACATAAGAGGGTTTGCTTTTAAATCTTGTGCTGAGACTATTCTTGAGGGAAGGAGGTGGAAGCAGAAGAGAAATAAACTATATAGCTTTAATTTAAAAATGCACTTCCAGTAGCAATATTGCTGTACCCAAGATCACCTTGTGTTGAGAGAGAGCCAAGATAGATGCATGCGTCATGGCCTATTATCATGGCCCATTAAATCTACCATGTGCTTGAGTAAAATGGTCCTTTTTTTTTTACACAACGTCATTCTAAGCTCAAACACTGGTGGAGTCAGTAACTCTTATTGATTGAAAAGTATTTGGGATTGTGGATTAATTTAAGAAAATTATTGGTTCCATGTGATTCTTGACAACAACATTGTGCATGGGCTTACTCAATGAATAGAATTAAATTCAGCTACTTACTGATCCCTTTTCAATTAATCTGTTGAGCATGACAACACCCCTAGACTTCTGCTCCCAAACCATTTCCCAGAAATGACCGCAAGTATTTGGAAGAGGACCCTGTAAAAGCAACACGAAAATTAATTGATTCATACTGCCATTCTGTGTGATTAAGAACAGTAGAACAACTTTGTTACCAAAATCACTTAACTCCTCCTTTTGGAACTTAGTAGGATCTGAGATCTGAAAGCTTCAGCTGACAAAGAAAACTAAGTAGGAAATGTATTCATTAAGCAATTAAGATATAAAAACCTACAGACAAGCCCCATTAAAATGGCAAACATTCTGCAGCAAATCACAAAAAATTTAGGCAAATGAGTTCCATAGCTTAAATTTCTAGTTATTTTCATTTGTACAACGATTCCATAGAGTCTCATAAAATTTCCATTACAGGCAGTTTGAAGAATGAGGTAGGGCTTAATTAATATCAACAGGCAAGTCCCTTTAGTGATTCTTTCCACGTCTCTAATTGGTAACAAACATTTTTAAAACTAGGATCACTAAATTCCAGTTATCAATCTTAGGCCAGTGTAAGCCCTGTCACCTTTCAGGACATTTGTGGGTCAAAGCCCTGGTCCAGTACTCAAGACTGATTTATGGCAGGACGTCATTGTTCAGATAAGCCATTTAACTAAGATTTTGCTTTCTTTAAAGTGACACAAAAGATCTCCTGGTACTATCTGTATACGAATGGGGAACTCTTCCAGTGTCCTGACCATTAGTTATCGTCAATTGAATATCATTAACAATTTAGTTGTGTGCAACTGATTTGAGTTACCCCACATTAGTGGTTACTCTGAACGAAATACTTAATTAGCTACAAAGTGCTTCAGGATGTTGAGGTTGCAAAAGGCACCACATAAATTCAAGTCCTTTCTTTTAAAGGCTTTTTACTCCTATGTTAGGAATAAAAGGGTGGTTAGAGGAAAAATCGGACCTCTTAGGGACAGAGGAGGGGAACTGTGCTTAGAGCCCGAGGGAATGGCGGAGATCCTGAATGAATACTTTGCGTCGATATTCACGAAGGAGAGGGGCTTGTTGACAGCTCCTGTCTGAGGGAGCTGTGGACCAGTTGAGGGAAATATCCATACTGAGGGAGGAATGTTAGAGCTTCTAGGTAGCATTAAAACAGATAAATCTCCGGGGCCTGATGGCATTTCTCCCAGGCTGCTTAGAGAGGTGCGAAGTGAAATTGCTAGGCCTCTGACACAAATCTTTGTCTTTTCCTTGGACACAGGTGAAGTCCCAGAGGACTGGAGAATAGCTAATGTTGTACCATTGTTTAAAAAGGGTAGTAGGGATAACCCTAGAAATTATAGGCCAGTGAGTTTGTCGTCAGTGGTAGGGAAGCTGTTGGAGGGGATTCTTAAAGATGGAATGTATAGGCACTTAAACCGTAGCGATCTGATTAGGGATACGCAGCATGGCTTTGTTAAGGGGAGGTCGTGCCTTACAAATCTGGTAGAATTTTTTGAGGAGGTGACGAAAACGGTGGACGAAGGGCAAGCCATTGATGTCATTTATATGGATTTTAGTAAGGCATTTGCCAAAGTCCCTCATGGGAGGTTAGTTGAGAAGGTCAAGGCTAATGGGATACAAGGACAGGTAGCTAGATGGATAAGTAACTGGCTTAGTAATAGGAGACAGAGAGTAATAATGGAAGGTATTTTTCTAGCTGGAGGTCGGTCACTAGTGGTGTGCCGCAGGGCTCGGTACTGGGACTTCTTCTATTTGTAATATATATAAATGATTTGGAAGAGGGAGTAAGTGGAGTGATCAGCAAAGTTGGAAACGATACAAAGATGGCTGGACTTGTTGATAGTGAGGAGCATTGTCAGGCAATACAGCAGGACATAGATAGGCTGGTAGCTTGGGCAGATAGAATTCAATCCTGATAAATGTGAGGTGATGCATTTTGGGAGAAAGAATGTAGGGGGGTGGTATATGATAAAGGGTAGACCTATTAAGAGTATAGGAACGCAGAGGGACCTGGGGGTGCAGGTGAACAAGTCTCTGAAGGTGGCAGAGCAAGTGGAGAAGGTTGTGAAGAAAGCATATAGTATGTTAGCCTTTATAGGAAGGGGTAGAGAATACAAGAGCTGGCCTTTAATGTTGCAGCTGTATGAAACGTTGGTTAGACGTCATTTGGAAAACTGCGTCCAGTTCTGGTCGCCTTACTACTGGAAGGATGCGGAGAGTCTGGAGAGAGTTCAGAGGAGGTTTACCAGGACACTGCCTGGTATGGAAGGTCTGAGTTACGAGGAAAGGTTAGGCAAATTGGGACTGTTTTCCTTAGAAAGACGTAGACTTAGAGGAGATCTAATAGAGGTGTACAAGATTATGAGGGGTATAGATAGAGTAAACAGGGTTAAGCTTTTTCCTAGGATGGACACAAATAGCACGAGGGGTCACGGGCTTAGGGTGAGGGGGGGTAAGGTATAATTTGGATGCTAGAGGGAGTTTTTTTCACACAGAGGGTGGTGGGGTATGGAATGCGCTGCCAAGTAAAGTGGTGGAGGCAGGTACTCTGGAGTTATTTAAGAAATACTTAGATGGGCACATGAACAGAATGGGAATGGAGGGGTATAGAAAACTGATTTTAAATAGGGATCATGAGCCTTGGGAGTCCCTGGGAAGTGTGTAAATAGATGATGATATTGATGTACTTGTTTTTATCCTACAGGTGCTTTGGTCCACCTTGTTGTCTAACAAGGGGCATACATGCCATGGGTTGTGAGAGGGCTGCTCTTGGATTTTTTTCAAGAGTATCCTAGTGCTTCACGTCGTTAGTGTACACTTGATCTGGACCATTTGATGGGCAACACGACAGCTCAGTGACTATCGCTGTGCTGTGCAGATACATTGATTTGGGCCTGTGTCTGTGGGAGTTTGCACATTCTCCCTGTGCTTGCGTGGGTTTTCTCCGGTGCTCCGGTTTCCTCCCACATCCCAAAGATGTGCTCTTAGGCTAATTGGCAAAACAAATTCTCCCTAAATTGTCTCAAATTTGGTTTTCAATCCATAGATCTATAAACATGGACAGGGATCGTGGGTAGAGAGGTGGGAACATTGGGGTGGCGGCGTGGGCTTGTTGGGCCGAAGGGCCTATTTCCCATGCTGTTTTGTTCTTTGTTCTAAAAGATGCTTAGAATAATGTCAGATCATTCTGAAATATGTGATTAATCATGCAGCAAAGTACATCTGTAAATGTAGTTCTTTTCCTAGTGGGAACCTAGAATAACACTGACCACATCCTTAATTTAGAATTAAATGTTTAACCAGAACACTTTCCTACTTTGCTGACTACACTTCAGAAGTATTCACTTGGCTGTAAAGAGTTGTGAAAGGTGCTATATAAGCAAGTATTTTTGAACTATAAAATGTAATCAAACGTCACAGACTCATTGAAGGATTTTGCTGGTTGTTATAAAATGAATAAACCCAACAGCTTCAGAATATCCATTGTAATAGATATACATTAATCCAGCTGACTAGCAGATACATAAGCACTTTTTTTAATGGTTAGGTTCTGGAGCAGTGGAGAGGATTATTGCTTGGAACTGAACTTGTTGTGAGGCTCAACAATATTACTGGGTAACCTAATGGAATGCTGGCCTTTATAGCTAGAAGACTGGAGTACAAAGATGCAAAAGTTATGCTGCAGTTATCCAAAACCCTGGTTAGACCCCATCGAGTTCTGTGAACACCACACTTTAGAAAGGATATATTGAGCTTGGAGGGAGTGCAGCATTGGTTTACAAGAATGATACCTGCAATTCAGGGATTAAACTATGAGGAGGAGATTACATAAATTAGTTCTGTTTTCTTGAGAATTGAGAAGGTTATGGAGTGATTGGATTGAAGTTTAAGATATTAACAGGAAAATACAGGGCAGATAAAAACATAAGCTTTTCCACTGGTTGTACATCTTAGAACTTGGGTGCATTGCCTAAAAAAAAATAGGGCCAGCTGTTCAGGAGAGATGTTATGAAGCACTTCACACAAAAGGTGGCAGGGGGTGGAATGCTTCCACGAATGACAGATCTATGCTAATTCTAAATCCAAGACAGATACCTTCAGAGATTTGGGCCAAAAGCAGATATATGGAGTTAGGCCATATATCAGCCATGATCTCAGTGACTGGCAAAACACGCTCAATGGACTGAATGGCCTACTCCTGTTCCTAAGTTCCTGAGAGTTGATGGCCAACACTAGACCTCTGTAAATTTGGCAATGGATATAGTTTGTCATTTTCATGTAATCTGTTTGGAAGGAAAGCAGTGCAGCTGCGAAGAAATATAAAGTCCCTCATGGGAGGTTAGTTGAAAAGATCAAGGCTAATGGGATACAAGGACAGGTAGCTCGATGGATAAATAACTGGCTTGATAGTAGGACACAGTAATAGTGGAAGAGTATTTTTCTAGCTGGAAGTCAGTCACTAGTGGTGTGCCGCAGGGCTCGGTACTGGGACCTCTTCTATTTGTAATATATATAAATGACTTGGAAGAGGGAGTAAGTGGTGTGATCAGCAAGTTTGCAGACGATACAAAGATGGCTGGATTTGCGGATAGTGAGGAGCATTGTCAGGCGATACAGCAGGACATAGATAGGCTGGTAGCTTGGGCAGATAGATAACAGATGGAATTCAATTCTGATGAATGCGAGGTGATGCATTTCAGGAGAAAGAACATAGCGGGGGGGAGTATATGATAAAGGGTAGATCTATTAAGAGCATAGAAACGCAGAGGGACCTGGGGGTGCAGGTGCACAAGTCTCTGAAGATGGCAGAGCAGGTGGAGAAGGTTCTGAAGAAAGCATATGGTATGCTAGCCTTTATAAGGGGTATAGAGTACAAGAGCTGGCCTTTAATATAGCAGTTGTATAAAACATTGGTTAGATGTCATTTGGAAAACTGCGTCCAGTTCTGGTCGCTTACTACCGGAAGGATGCAGAGACTCTGGATAGAGTGCAGAGGAGGTTTACCAGGATGCTGCCTAGTATGGAACGTCTGAGTTACGAGGAGAGGTTACGCAAATTGGGATTGTTTTCCTTAGAAAGACGTAGACTTTGAGGAGATCTAATAGAGGCGTACAAGATTATGAAGGGGATAGATAGAGTAAACAGGATTAAGTTTTTTTCTAGGATAGATTCAAATAGCACGAGGGGTCACGGGCTTAGGGTGAGGGCGGTAAGGTATAATTTGGATGCTACAGGGGTTTTTTTTTTCCCCCAGAGGGTGGTGGGGGTGTGGAATGCACTGCCAAGTAAACTGGTGGAGGCAGGCACTCTGGAGTTATGTAAGAGATACTTAGATGGGCACATGAACAGAATGGGAATGGAGGGGTATAGAAAACTGATATAAAATAGGGATCATGAGTCTTGGGAATTCTCTAGGAAGCGTGTAAATAGTCAATGATATTGATGTATTTGTTTTATCCTACAGGTATTTTGATCCGCCTTGTTGTCTAACAAAGGGCATATACACGATGGGTCATGAGAGGGCTGCTCTTGGATTTTTGAGGGTAGCCTGATGCTTCACGTCATTAGTGTACGCTTGATCTGGATCATTTGATGGGCAACACGACAGCTCAGTGACTATCGCTATGCTGTGCAGATACAATGATTTGGGCCTGTCTGTGGGAGTTTGTGCATTCTCCCCGTGCTTGCGTGGGTTTTCTCCAGGTGCTCCAGTTTCCTCCCACATCCCAAAGATGTGCTCTTAGGCTGATTGGCAGAACAAATTCTCCCTAAATTGTCTCAAATTTGGTTTCAATGCATAGATCTATAAACATAGACTGGGATCATGGGTAGGAGTGGGAACATCAAGGTGGAGGCGTGGGCTTGTTGGGCCGAAGGGCCTGTTTCCCATGCTGTTTTGTTCTTTGTTCTTTTGTTGTGTTGACGAGGAGTTTGAAACAAAGTTGAAGCATTTAAAAAAATCAAATTTCCAATTTGTGCCTTCACAATATGAAAATCAATGCTGTTTAAAGCAATATGAATTTCGAATTTGAATATCAGATATAGGATAAATGCATACATTAAATGGAAAACATGTTAAAATTTTAAATTTGACAGTAAGAAATAAAAAAATTTCCCATGCATAATGTCATGTCTACTAAAAATACACCATGGGCAAAATACTAGAGTTATCCACGGGGCAGGATTGTAGCCAGAAATGGGGAGGGAGATTCAAAATTCCAGATGGCTTTTCCACCTACACCAATCTGTTCACAATTTTACATGGATGGGTAAGGCCTAGGCCAGCCTGCTGTCTCTGCTCTGATCAAGTGTCTTAAAAGGGAAGTTAATGGCACTCAAGGCATTTATTCCTGATGAGAAGTCCAACAAATAATCCATTTCAATCCTTGGTTAGAATGGGGTTAAGTGCCTGCCTCCCTTCTACATCGAGAATCTTTCTCCCATAAGGTCTACCAACCATTCCCCATTGCATACTCCCTCACCCAACTAGCTTCTCCATCCAGACCCTTTCCTCGTCACAGGTGTACCTGCGCTTATCCGATCCTGGACACTGGGACGCTGAAACTAGGGGCTGTTTATAATCCCAAATCCTGGTCATGCTGTTACTGCAATCAAATTAGCCAGCATCTCTCCAAGGCAGAACCTCCTCCCGAATAAGAGGCCTTAAATAGCTGCGGGACAGCCAGAATCAGCTGAAATGCATTATCCTCTGACTCTCTGGGTGGCAGGGAGGGAAATCCTGTTCCATGAGTTTAACCACTACTAAATTTGACAACTGAATTTGCATACTTTACCAGGTTTAGAAGCATTCAGTAAAGGAAACAATTCTAATTGCATGGAGACAAAGACCAAAACATCTTTCTTCTAAATCCTACCTGCTGGAGAAAGGTGTCAAATTAAATTAATTTGGATAATTTTGGAGCTGAAGTCATCATATTGGGCATAAAAACATAGTATTTGACGTTTTCACTTGTGCCAAATGCTCAAAACGATACTTCAGAAATTAATTGATGTTTTAATGCCAATAATACATTACGATAAAGCAAGTGATTTGTAAAGGTATTTTTCTCTATGTGTAACTTTTAAAATTGCTCACCTGAGTCAGAATATAGCTCCTTTGAGCCTCTTCCATCTTAATCAAGCTTGCATTCACATAGTCATTATCACCTTGCTGCAACTTAATTCGACTGTGGTCAACTTTGTTTAAGAAGAAAAGTCAGTGATGAGCATTAAATTTCAGCTATATTTTTGACATTACACTTATGCACCTAGGAGGTGCCAATTAAACTACCAGTAACATGCAGGAACATTAAATATTTAAATGATTTTTTAACTTATCTGTGGCAAGTGCAAGATGCATTCTTCAGAGCCAAACATTTTGCCCAGAATAAACAAAAAATACTTTTAAGACTGCGGCCGTCAAGCTTACAAATTGTCTGAATATAAAATTGGCTTGATCCAATGTCATGAAATGAAACTAAGAACAGCTTTAACCAAAAGAATAGAGAAAGCCAAATCCTTCTGACATTTCTAAATCATGGCAGTTTCACTATGTATTCAAGTAGCAAAAGGATAGAGTTCAAGAAACATGCCTGTTTGGATCATTGCATTAAAAATTAATTCCGCATAAAATAATGAAACATGTACACTTCTCTTTTAAAGACTGTGGGAATGGGTTTCCTGGAAATTGAAGTTCCATAAATTATGAATAAAGATAAATAAGGGGAGGGATATTCAGTATCACATTAGAGCTTTCTTTACCAAGTATAACCCAAGTTTTGAAAATTGGTCCACTACAATTGATGGGTTCTCACCTCCATCTCAAAACTTCAAACTACTCTGATCAAAAGAGGTGAAAATCTGGATCTTGTCAATTGTCACTACCATTGAGAGAGAAAAAAAAAAATCACATACGATTTAAATTTCTGAGGTGAAATTTCATTTTAAGTGGACCTCTGTTTCATCATCTAAGGTCTTTTATTATAAAGAAATTCAAAACGCTAAGGATAAAATTAAGGGGTGAATCATGTGACCTGTTCTGAAGTCTGCTTTAAAGCAAGCCTGGTGGTTAAGGAGGCCCAGATCATCTTACTTGGAGGAAGGTGTTTACACTTGGGGAGAAAAGCAGCAAATTCCCAGAAAATGTTGAGTTGTAAACAGTTGTGTTTTAAACTGTCCATTTATTTCCAAGATTTAATTGGGGTTTCAAGTTTTTGCTGGCTAGCATTTCAATCTAAATACAAAGTCCATGTGATTCATGCTGCCATTGAGATGGAAATGTCTTAACATATCCTGAAACACTCAGACAAGGTCAGTTCAGGGTCCAGTGAGAGAGTGGCTAAAGGTAGCATGAACTTGGGTGGGAAGCTTGCACACAGAAGACCAAATTGAGTTAAAATGAGCTGGAAGATTCATGTAAGTTGCAGTATAGGAAGAATTTCTGGGGAAATAAAATTTCAGTGAAAGACAGTTTGGAAATTAAACATGTCCAGGCTGAAAAACAAAAAGAACAGATATAAACCCTTAAATCACCTTGGACTGATTCCAGGAATATTAAATAGTTACTTAAGGATAGTGTAAAGCAGCTTGTCCAAAGTGAGGCCCACAGACAAGACGTGATCCATAAGGCATTTTTTTTAAGTGGTCCATAAGTCTTCTGTGCATAGGTTTGGTTCAACTTCAGAATTTCTTGGGAAGAATTTCAAGTAATGTTCAGTGCCTGCTCGGTTAATCACAGGTTGGTTTCTCCATGCAGTGCATCCATCCGTAGCCATTATAGAGTGAAGCCAGCCTGTGATTGGATGAGCCAGTCATCAATTGCTGGATATGTTTTTAATATCCTTGACTCTGGTTGGGACCATGTGGAAAGATGGACATACAGTTGGGGGTGGAGTGGAGGAACAGATGGTGTTCTTTGAGTTCAGAGCTGAGGGATGCTCAGATCTCTCATGGTGTCAATTTTTTTCCAAGAAGGTGAGAGAGTGAGATCACCTCTAGATCAAGATGGTGTGTGTGGAGTGCAGTGAGAGTGACTATGTGGCAATGAGTGTATGCCTGACGCCAGTCACGTTTTCTCACACTCGCCACCACACACCAGCTTATAAGCACATTCATGCACCCATATACAATGGCTGTCTCAGTGGATTTTTATTGCATTAAAAACTTCATCTATTGTTATGCTCTTGCTGAGCAACTGTTTTTCTTAACCATTCAGTTTTTTTTTACATTTTGAAATTCCATTCATTATACCAAACAATATCATTCTGAAATTTGTTCATCAGCCCTTGAGAATTAGAATTTCTTATAATTAATTGTACAGGTTGTAACACTAAAAATTTTTTCCATTTGACCCTGCACTTTACGTGCCACCTTCTTCTGTGACCCGGACTTAAAACTAAAATGCAGTCAATTAGGTCTGTGGGCTGCTTGAAAAGATAACATGTCTAACTAAACTGGAGAAAATAGTTGGATTGTCTCAGATTTTTCTTATATAAATTGAATTGTTGTTATTACTTTCCTACTGTTCTTTACATCACTCCAGTGAATCTTACCAGGAGATGCAGAATCTCTCAAACTGTTTAATTTTCACTGAGTACCACAAGTAAATATGAAATATTAGATAATGTTCATGACATAGACCCTCAAACGTTCTGCACATTGGTCAGAGAGTTGGTTTTTAATTATGTATTTTTTAATGACTATTTCCTCTTCTATTCAGACCATCTATCCAACTGGCATTCCTTCCTCAATCTCTCATATATAAGTCTTAATGCTATAAATTTAGGTCCATCATTTAAAATAGAGATTTATATTACAGTACTGTTTCAACATATTGCACATTTGTCCTTCCGTCTAGTCTAAACCCATAAACTATCAGGAGATTTTTTAAAAAACTTCCCAGGCTCTAATGTATATGAAACAGTGCTATTTTTTGTATTAATTGGAGTTTACTTTCCCCCTAATTTTATTTTTCTATGACAGAAAATGCATTAGCTAAATTGCAGATTATTCTTCATTATATATTCTACTGGAGTATCTTAATTTTTATTGTTTTTGATATTTAACTCTTAGCATTTAAATTGAAAAGAAATAGACCCACATGCATTACTTCATAACTCAAATTAGAAAAACTTAAAACTTTGGAACTATGTCTGACTCACCTTATTGTCTTTTGCACATTGGTAGAACTATTTTTAAACTCCCATATAATGTCCAATACTTCTACGAAAAGAATTAATTGCCTCTAGGAAAGTAGTTTTTAAACTTCTTGCTTATTATCCTCTTTCAGGTGCATTGCAATCTGAACAATAAATGAGTTCCTGCTCACTCAATTCCTTCCCCAAATTTTTTTCTGCCTTCATGACAGCTGACATCAATGGTCCCCTATACTCCAACGGACTATTTCAAAACTGTTATCCTCAAAAAAATTCAAGCTCTCCAACATTGCCTGCAACTGTCACATTTCCACCCTTCTTACTCAAATATCCTTAAACGTAATGTTGATAGTAGTCATTCCAATCTCTCCCAATATTCCACTCTTCAGTGTGGTTACTGTATGTCTAAATGGTTTAACCAAAGTCACAAAAGTAATTCTTCATTGCCATGACTTTGATGCATTGTTCTTTTGTGTTCTTAACCATTTATAATCGAGCAACTCGCTACATCATCCTTCCCCACTTCTCTCCTATTACAGAGCATAGCACCCACTTCACCCCATTACTCCTGCAGTCTTTGAAGGATCTATTCCAACCCCAAAGTTCTAACCCTCAAGTATCAGTGAGCTTCCATGTCTGCTTTAATGCTTCTTTTGGCCCATCACTACCACCTCCACCGATGACAGAAATTAAACACAAAAATTAATCATTTGGTCTAATTAGTGTCTAGATGCTTAGCCTCCAAGTGTTCAAGTCCAAGTATTCCCGATGACAGATGCCTCCTCTATCCCATATTTCTTTAGTTCCTTTCCTTCTATCTACCCTATTTTTAAATTACATAAGCTCGAAAACATAACACGGAGTTTAGGAGGAAGAATAGGCCATTCAGTTCATCAGGCAAAAATCTAACTCAGCCTTAAATAAATCCAATTGCCCTGTCTCCACTGTCTTCTGGGAAAGAGAAAAATCCAGGAAAGAAATCAGCATATCAATGACTCTCAGAAAAGGTTTTACCTCTTATTCTTAAACTGCGTACCCTAGTTCTAATTCATCCCACAAGGGGAAACATTCTCCCAGTATCCAGCCTATCAAGTCTCCTCAATACCTTGTGTTTTGAAAAAATTATTTACATAACATAACAGAGCACTGCAGCACAAACAGGCCCTTCTCTTATTCTTCTAAATTCTATTGGGTATAGGCCCAACTTTTCTTAAGAGCCTCATCTCAGGAATGAGTGGAGTGAACCTCCTCTGAACTTCTACCAACTATTAACATGACTTGGGTAATACCTGTGCAAAAAGAGTCTTTGCCCTAAATCTCAACTGTTACAGCTGCCTTCTCCAGGTACAGCAGTTTGTTTCTATTTACTATACTACGTATTTTTACAATTTCTATCAAATTAATTTTGCCTGTTCTAACAAAATTAGCCAACACTCTAAGTCTTTTATATTTTATATTCCCATGCTAGTAGATACTAGTGAATCTGTGTCTTACCATCTACACATTAATATCCATTCCATGGTTTTAGCACCCACAACTGCATATTCTACTTTGTTATAATTATCCAGATATGTCTTAACATGTCAATTACTGCTTGCCACATAATAGGGCTTTGGTGTGTCAGCCCTGTTTGTCTACGTGAAAATTGGTATGTATTTTATTATTTTACCTAAATTGGTACAAGTACAATGAAACAGCTCATTCCTTTGTTAACTTCAAGAAAAACTTATCTTTTATGATCAGTGTGTAAACAGTTAAGCACTCAAATAATTGGCATGCATATCCCTTCAAATTAAATACTCTGTTTTGATCAGAGTGGAAAGAAGGGAATCATTTCATCCCGTGTCAGCCAGTTGTAACATGTAAACTCGTTTATTGCTGCAACATTCGTTGAGATTTTCTTCTATTTGCTTTCCTTAGATTGTTCTCATTTTTAAAAACCGTAGCTTTAGGTCTGCCTGACAACTGGCATCAGGTCCAAGTCACCATTATAAATCACATTACCACACCTATCTTGAGCAGCCAGACTAACTCCATTGAACTTTAAATCCCACACCGAAAATTCCTCCCAAGCCACTTTCCTTCATTGCAGTAACACTCACTGCCTGCTTCCTTCACAACTCAGATCATCCCTGAAGAGTACATATTAGCTTTCTTTTAACCTCGTCAGCTTAATTACATCAATGTTTTCTCTAAAGAATCCTATTTTCTACCCTCCAAAAATTTACAACTTGTCCAAAACTTGACTGCATCCATCTGATTTTGTCAGCTCATCACTCCATCCTCGGTTAGCTCCTATTTGCCAATTTCCTAAACCGAATGTCATTCTAAATCTCTCCACCTCTTTTTAAAAATCTTTTTCCAAACCCATCTTTTTGGTCAAACTTTTATTCATTCCTCCAAATCTATCCCTGTTTATGCATTTGTTCACCATATGCCCATTTACAAGTGGCTTGGGATATTTCCTGTTTAAAGATTTAGAACAATGTAACATGGTGCAAGCAATTTGTGCCAAATGTATTAAGAGTCTGAACCCTCTGATCTTCACTTCCACGAGTAGTACAGGAGTCAAAATTATGGACATAACTTCAAGCAAGTAACTTTTCACAAAATCATGGACTACATTCAAAATATTTAAACATTACAATACTTAAAAAGATTTTGATCAAACTAGCTATAAAGTAGTGGCCCTGATTATCACTTGGGTGTTGGTTAAACAGTTGCAGTATATTTAGTGATTCAGTGCAGACTATTTTGCTCCCAAAATATATACTGGTTAAAAAAAACTGAAGTTCAAAGGCAGCCTGTTTACTTCACATCCATCAGTTACAGGGCAACTGGCAGTTTAAGGAAGTGCAACGGATAAAATAATTTTCTCAACTTACTTTTGAATAGTAATGAGTGTCAACCACCTAGCCTCAAACATAAATGCAGCCAATAAATGCACAGCTTTAAGTGCCACACTTACTGGTATTTATTAGTATGCGTCACAGTTCTAGCACTACTTTTCAATTAAAATTAAAATTGTTGCAATGCTTCACATTGAGCAAATTCCAAGTAGCAAGAAATCAGAATGTTATACATGTACACCTTTTGCAACAATTAAGAGCTTTTCCCTTGTACTTACATGGGCTGACATCTCTATATCTGTTCCGATTTCTGTTTTCTGGAAGCTTGGCTACTTTACAAGGGAAGTCACTGGCTTGATGTCGGATATCCTAGAATTGCAAAATGGGAATTATTGTAAAAAAGAGGCATGAACACTTCAAGGCAACTGCATTCTAACAGTATGACCAGATTGCACAATTATATTAAGAAAACAGAAGAAAACTGAAAAACTCACTATCCAAGGCAATGACTTAATTAAAACAGTAATGTAAACAGCTCAGATCATTCCTGAAAAAAGTCAATAATTTTTCTTTAAAAATCTAAATTCTTTTATCACAATGGTATTGGCACTTCAAATAAATTGCAGCAAAGATACTCTTCCTTTAATTTGAAATACTTTGGCCAAAGCTGATACGACTTTGGAACCTAGGATTTTCAAATATAAAAATGAAATGAAACCGCACTTGAGTATCAATAACAATGCATTTCAAGTATTAGGCAGAGAAAAGCAATACTGCTGTTAAAAGAGCAAGTAGTTTTGTTTAATTGCTAGTTAATTCTGAACTAATGGAAAATAACTTGTATGACACGAATGCCCTTCCCCTGCAGTTCTTTTTAACTCCTGCGCCCAGAGGTATTTATCTTCCATTCTACTCACCCTGCTCAGAGGCACACTTTGTTGTTTGACTTTTTTGCCACTTTCCTTGAAATCCAACTGCTCGTTCGTGTTTTGTGGAGACAAGTTCCTGATATTTCAAAACACTCTTTCAGGAGGAATTTTCATTCACAGTATGCAGCAGAGTTGGATTTCCAAGTAAAACAGCAGCTGCATAAAACAGCAATTTTCCTGGGAAAGGGGGAGAATGACTGCAGGGAACTTGGAATTGTCTTATAAATACGAGAGTTTGTGCAATATAAAATGAATGATTTTATGTAAAATTGAAATTACCAAGTTGATCTGTCCTGTTACTAAATTAAGACTCTTATGGTGCGATTATTTCTAAAACTTGTTCCACTTTGATAGTACCTTTCTCACCAAGTTATGTAGACAGATTTACAAGAGAATCCCAAAGCAATGAATAAAAAGGCAAACTCAAATTGTCCTCTCCGAGGAAGACTGTATATAGCCTTATCAAAATGAGACTTACTTTCAGTTTCACAAGATCTCTGATTTGCAGCATGGTGAGAAACTTAAAGTAACTGATCCAAATAGGTCTAAAAATATGTGCTAGCAGCCAGTGTTAAATTTCAATTCGCCTTTTTCCAGAATTAATTGCTGGAATAGACTCACCTTCACTTTTGCTCACAAATGTGTTCAGTTCATTACAGGACTTTCGAAAGACTACTGGCTGCAATGTTCGTTGAAGCAGCACTCTATACTAGGGAAAGAAAGAAATGCCAGCACCCCAATCTTTCTTGGGTTTGACTGAAAGTCTTCACTGCTGGATATCATGCTAAAGGTCACATGAATAGTAGTAGTCAATGGAACAAAAATGAAACAACTTGAGGAAGTCAGGATCTTTGATCCAGAATATAAAGCATGAATTTAGAATGATTAAAAATTACATTACTATTGTTGCACTCAGCAACTTGGAGTTACAGCACCTGACAGCTGAGTAAAGCCTCCTAATTTACCTAGTTACAATGGGATGCATTGAAGGCTGCAGAGAGAAACGGTAGAAACTTTGAAGGTGTTGACCTCAATCAACTCCAGTCCAAAGATGTACAGATTAGGTGGGTTGGCTATAGTATGTAAGGTTACAGTGTTAGAGTAGGGGAGGGGGTCTGAATAAGATACTGTCAGAGCTGAATGACCTCTTCTATTCTGTATGGAATCTATGAGCTTCCAAACTTTCTTAGATACAGGTGATGTTGTGAGAGCTGTTACCATGCTTACCTCAGTCCAAATTATAGGGGAAGTCCCAAAGGATTGGAGAATAGCCAATGCTGTTCCATTGTTCAAATTAGCAATAATCCAGATATTTACAGGACAGTGAGCCTGATGTCAGCGGTAAGAAAATTATTGGAGAGGATTCTTTGAGACGGAATTTACTCCCACTTGGAAATAAATGGATGTATTAGCAAGAGGCAACATGGTTTTGTGAAGGGGAGGTCATGTCTCACTAAATTGATCAAGTTTTGAAGAAATGGTGAAGATGATTGATAAGATTAGGGCAATGAATGTTGTTTACATGGATTTCAATAAGACCTTTGACAAGGTTCTTCATGGCAAACTGGTGCAGAAAGTGAAGTGGCATGGGATCAGAGGTGAGCTGACGAGGTGGATTCAGAATTGACTCGGTCATAGAAGACAGTGTGGCAGTGGAAGGGTGCATTTCTGAATGAAGGACAGTGACAAGTCAGAGGTTATAGATCGGCTGGAGACTTGGGTGGAGAGATGGCAGATGGAATTTAATCCGGACAAATATAAGGTAATGCATTTTGAAAGATCTAATAAAGTAGGAAATATACAATAAATGGTAGAATCCTTAAGAAGATTGATAGGCAGAGGGATCTGGGTGTACAGGTATGTAGGTAGACCAGATTGTTAAGGTGGCATACGGCTTGCTTGCCTTCGTCGGCTGGACATTGAGTTAAAAATTGGCAAGTCACGTTGCAGTTTTATAGAACCTTAGTTAGGCCTTAGTTAGTTAGGCCACTTTTGCAATATAGTATTCAATTCTGGTCGCCACACTACTAGAATGGTGGAGGCTTTGGAGAGGGTACAGAAAATATTTATTAGGATGTTGCCTGGTGTGGAGGGCATTAGCTATGAGAGTTTGGAGAAACTTGATTTATTCTCACTGAAACAACGGAAATTGAGGGGCAACCCAATAGAAGAAGAAGTCTACAAGATTACGTGGGGCATGGATAGAGTGGATAGTCAGAAGCTTTTTCCCCAGGGTGGAAGAGTCAGTTACTAGGGGGCATTGGTTCAAAGTGCAAGAGTCAAGATTTAAAGAGATGTACGAGGCAAGTTTTTTTTTTAAGAGAATGGCGGGTGCCTGGAACTTGCTGTTGAGAGAAGTAGTGAAGCAGATACGATAGTGATTTTTAAAGGGTTTCTTGATAAATACATGACTAGGATGAGAACAGAGGGATATGGTCCCCAGAAGAATACAGGCTTTAGTTTAGTTGGGCAGTGTGGTCATTGTAGGCTTGGCGGTCCAAAGAGCTTGTTCCTGTGTTGTAATTTTCTTTGCTCTTTATGGGGAGGCAATGGCCTTGTGATATTATTGCTAGACTTTTAATCCAGGAACTCAGCTAATGTTCTGGTGACACACATTCTGACGTCATAAAAGATACTGTATAAATGCAAGCAAGGGGCTCTGGAATAGACTGCCATTCAAAAATATGAAAGATTTGATTAAGTAACTAGAGGAAAAAGTGTTTTCAAAATAACAAAGATCTAGGTTGAAATATAAGGAATTAAAAATCAAAGCATGTTTCTGACGTAGAGTTTGCTACCTGAAAGTATGTTGGAAGCCAATTCAATGACATTCAAGAGAAATTTAGATAAACATTTGAACACAGAAAAAAAATCCCTATAGGGAAAGAGGACAGTGAGACTAATTAGATATCAATTAAATGAAGCAAAGAACGAGGCTTCATTCCACATTGTATTTGAATATCATTATCATTCACAGTTTTCCTGGCATATCAATAAGCAGCAATACCAGATTCTGAGAATATCTTATGAAAGATTTACTGAGCACTTGATTGGTAGAACAGATTTAGAGTGTGTGTATGGGACATAAATGTATATATAAGTAGGTTTTCAACTCATTAGAGTTGTACAAAATAAATGGGATAAATCTATCAGCAAAATTGATAACCTGAGCAGCTGGTAGTAGTGCTCCATTTTCCTTTGACAAATGCAGATTACTCATTGCACTTCTTAAACATTTTCTGCATTTAACTTTCAGTGCTTGCATTTATATATTCGATCACTTTGACAATCTAAAATTGCTGCTTTGGTTGAACACTGCACCAATTCACAACTGTATTTCTGGTCAAAGGTACAAAATATAGTTCTGCAAAGATGAAAGTTAACTGCAGAACATGGGACGAATGCAACTAATGCAGTTTGAAGACTACACACAAAGCTGTAGCCATGTTGACTTAAATGGGTTAACAGCTATACAAGCAAGACCATAAAACAACAGGTAGATTTAACTAGAGAATTGAAAACCAGGTTTCTACATTGCTTGCAAAGAAATGAAGGCCACAGTTGTTCTGGGAGTTATAGCTACAATTAATTTAAAGCAATGATCTCTGGAAGGCTGTATTGTAATAGGGATAATGGGGCTTAAGAAATTTCTAGGGTTTTATTTGTGTGTTTGCAGCAGAAGAACAAGGTGCTGTTGTTAACAGGCTCCTGGAAACAAAATGAATTGCTGTGTAGTTGGAGCTCAGAAGTCCCAAGACTTAGTTGACAGTTTTGTAATGTTAGAATTCCTGAGGAGCAGAGAATATGGCAGATGGTCACTGGCTCCATGTTGGAAAGACTTAGTACCAGGAGATCCATTTGTAGCTTGGAGAAATTGGAGCTTGGTGAACTCCGGGGAAGTGTTAGCGCAGCGAAGCTAGCTGGCCACTGAGAAGCAGAAATTGGACGAGTGGAGGCAGGAATGCAGACACACAAATGTACGGAAAGAGAATCCTGGGAGAGGAGACTGAAATCCTGGAGGTGTGCAGTCATTGAGGGAGTGCAAGTTGGAGTGGCTTGATCTTTGAAAGTTAAAATTGGTCCTGAGCAAGATTCAATAACATTGTTTGACTGCTTACTGATGTCTGGGTGGGCTGGTGAGAAATCCATGGGACATGTCTTGGTCACATTTGCTATTATTGTACTGTAGCAAAAACTGTTCATTAATATGTAACTCAATTAGTCCTGATGTTAGAGTACAAGGGAATTTTTTTTTGTCTGTTTAAAACCTACAGAATCTTGTGGCTTCATTCTAAGAATCTTAAATTTCAATTTTTACATTTTAAACTAAATGCTATGGCTCTTAAATTATTGTAACATTTGGGGATCTGCTCCTGGATAATTATATGCACAGTCACACTTCCTTAAAGCAAAGTTACAAAAATGATGTGGTCCTGCATCAGCTGGAATGAACATTTCTGCCAACTCCTTGCACACTACATCACTTATCTGTTTGTTTGTGTTGGAAAAGTCTAAGCAGAGGAAAGCACTCTTTCTGAAGTGAGTCAAAACTAAAATGGAGGAATGTCACCCAATTATTACTACAAATTCACTTGCAACAGTTTGAATAGAACTTCTGCCCTCACATGAGATCATGTCAGACTTGAGACCCACAAGAGAAGGACCTTAATTGTAAAGCAATACCTTTGTGACCTTTAGATGAGAAAATTATTTTTTCAGGACAAGAGAGAAGACTCTGTTTCACCCAAGTAATTAACTTGGCAGCTGCAACAAGAAAATTTACTAATTCTTTGATATGCATAAAGCCCTGATCAAGTTAGATATTCTGGGCTGAAAGCTGTGTTAAAGTCTTCAAGTTCACAATTAACCACCAGAACAAGAAAATACAAGTTCCAAGGCATTGCTGTGTCACATCCTGTAGATTGCTGCCAGGATAGCCTTTGTTTTAATCTCTCGTAGAATCCTTTCTGAGAAAACACATGACAGCTCCTACCAGAAATGTGGTTAACAAGAGCTACCAAACATCACTGCTATAGTTAACAGATCAAGTTGCAATTGCACAAAGCTGATAAAGTCCAAGACATCTTGCAGTATAAAAACATCAGAACCCCAATAGCTGATCTAGGGAACAGATGTTTGACTGCAATCCTATGGGTATTTAGTTTCCTTATTTGCATTGTTTCATGCAAACCGTTAACTTCAAGTTTTAGTACCCTACACTGACAATGTATATATGCAAACTTTTAATACCACAAGATATGTCAGCTTTTGCAAGATTTCACAAAAGCTTTGAAGGCAACAGCAATTTGCAAACGTTGTACATCTTAGGTTGAGAGTATATGATCAAGTACAATTTTTGCCAAGAAGCATCAGTTCTCAAGTAGCTACATGTTTCTAGCACTAAAGTTTTTGTCTTTTGTTCTGAGTGCAAGATTTCTGCAATGCATCATATGCAATACATTTATTTGAAATGACTTTGATTTAACATCCTTAATCTTATGGATTTTAATCATACTGTCTCACTATTATGCAGAACAAAATCAAATGTTCACCCCTAAACGTTTTTAAGAGAAGATATTACCTGCTGCAGAGTTTTGTTTTACAAACCTGTACTTGGTAAACTACTCCGGCCAAAAAGATACAAGTTTTTAAAACTGAACACATTCCAGTGGATGGCAGATGGTTAGCACTGTTGCCTCACAGCTCCAAGAACCTGGATTCAATTCCTGGCTTGGGTCACTGTGTGGAGTTTGCATATTTTCCTATGCTTGCATGGGTTTCCTCCTGTGCTCCAAAGATATGGGGTTAGGTTGATTGGCTATGGTAAATTGCCCCAAAGTATCCTGGAATTCATAGGTTAGAGGGATTAGTGGGCTAAATGTGTGAGAAGTTGTGGGGATAAGGACTAGGTGGGATTGTTGTCAGTGCAGACTCAATGGGCCAAATGGCCTCCTTTTGCACCGTGATGTTTCTATGATTCTATGCTATTGAAGAATTATTTTATATTCTTCCTCCTCATCTCAAAAGTATACCTCTTCTTCTGATGCAAAAATTCTGATTTGGAGATTGAGGGGTCTAGAATACAAGAACACGGATGTATTTGTGAAGCTGTATAGGGCTCTGGTCAGGCGCCATTTGGAGTACTGTGAGCAGTTTTGGGCCCTATATCTAAAGCGAGGCGTGCTGGCCTTGGAAAGGGTCCAGCAGAGGTTCACAAGAACGAACACTGGAATGAAGAGCTTGTCCTCTGAAGAACAGTTGAGGACTCTGGGTCTGTACTCTGAGTTTAGAAGGAAGTGGTTGGGGGGGGGGGGGGGTGTGGAGGTGGTGGTGGAAAGGAAAGGGAGAGAATGTTACCTTGGATAGTCTGAAGCCTGGCTAGAGTGGACGTGCAGAGGATGTTTCCACAAGTTGGAAAAACTAGAAACAGAAGGCACAATCTCAGTCTGAAGGAAGGATCTTTTAAAACAGAAATAAGGAGGAATTTCTTCAGCCACAATGTGGTAAATCTGTAGAACTCTTTGCTGCAGAAGGTTGTGAAGCCAGGTCATTGAGTGTCTTTAAGACAGAGACAGATAGGTTCTTGGTTAAGAAGCAGATCAGGGATTATGGGAAAAAGCAGGAGAACAGGGATGAGAAAAATATCAGCCATGGTTGAATGGCAGAGCAGACTTGATGGGCTGAGTGGCCTAATTCTGCTTCTATGTCTTATGATAGAGAATACAAAATCTGGTCAAAAGGGATGCAGTGCTTTTGAAAATAAAAGATATCTATATAACTACAAGCACTTTAAATCTACATTTATGCTTACTGCATGAAACATCTGATCCATGACAAGCACAGAATTAGCAATGGATGTTATGGTATCATTCAAATTGCATGGGTTATGTTGCTGAGCATGAAGTTCAATGTTGCAAATACATCAGAACTCTGTGATGTAAACTACAAGGTAGTAATTCAGTCATCTGGTACCTGAAGCTAAAAACAATAAGGGCAATGACATGGAAAACACTGGCCACAAATAACTGAACTATTCCTGTATGTTACTGACTCATCCAAGAATGTGCAAAATGTTTATAGTACAAGATGGGGGTATTCATTCATCCTTTAGTTCAAGAAACTTTGACCATCTTCAGAGTTCCATTGTACTGCAATACATACATTTGGAATAAAAATTCATTGTTGTTTAAAAATGGAGGAATTTTCTTGTTTGAAAAATGCTATGTAATTTCATAATGATAGATGGGAACTCCAACTTGTCACCTGTTAATTTCGTGGATAAAAAAGTACCTATACAAATACAGAGATTAAGGAAGTACACTGATCTGCAATTTTCCGTACACAATGGCGACCTGGGGCAGCATGGTGACATAGTGGTTATCACTACTACTCCCACCATAGTCCAGAGATGTGCTGGTTAGGTAAACTGGCCATGCTAAATTCTCCTTCAGTGTATCTGAACAGGCAGTGTTGTTTCAAATTTTCTCCGCTTCTCTCATATAAAATATGAGAAGCTGGCTAAAACAATCTCTAATATGTGCCAA
Source organism: Sphyrna mokarran (assembly GCA_024679065.1). Lineage (NCBI taxonomy): Eukaryota > Metazoa > Chordata > Chondrichthyes > Carcharhiniformes > Carcharhinidae > Sphyrna > Sphyrna mokarran. Next base: position 39,143,508 of record JAGIQG010000016.1, read on the forward strand.
CTTGCAAAGTGACAGAATATCAGATAAGCTGCTACTTCTACATAGTACTAACTAGTGTACAACATATTTTAAAATCACTTCTATATAAACGCTGGTAGAGAAAGTTTCAATTTTAGATTTCAGATCAATTCTATACATAAGCAATACAATGACAGTGTTAAGATCCACAAAGAGATCTTAGCAAGGAAAAGACAGTGAAAGGGTTTAAAGAGAACAGCAATATGCTAAGGGTCACCAGACAACGTGTAAAAATCAAAATGAATAAACAATTCAGGTGATTTAAATCGGAACAAAAACAGATGAACAAGTTCATATCCTATGCAAAAAAAGTTGGCTGTAAGGAGCAAGTTATTGTAAAAGGTGCAGTTTAATAAAATTGCTTTGATACAAACTTTATTTGACAACTGTTCAACTATATACAAGCATAACATAAGAGTTTGAACAGCTATTTTATGATGCATTAGACAGTTTGGAATCAAACAATTCAAGCAAACTTGAAGAATTAACCAGCCAAACTGAACATTGCACTAGATTTGATCAAATATCAGAGCTTACACTGGAATACAAACAGACCCAAACCTGACAATACACATTCATACAATCTTATTCTTTCTCCCTTTTGCTGAGCTGAACTTCAAATCCCTTTACCACAAAGCCAGCCTTTCCAGCTTCGCAACATATTTGGCCAACACTCAACAACAGTCATCTCTTGACTCAAGTTCTCCTATAATCTTAAAGTTTAAAAAATGATTAGTGTCACAAGTAGACTCACATTAACACTGCAATAAAGTTACTGTGAAAAATCCCCTGGTTGCCACACTCTGGCACTGATTTGGGTACAATAAGGGAGAATTTAGCATAGACAATGAACCTAACCAGCATGTTTGTCAGGCTATGGGAGGAAATCGGAGTATCTGGAGAAAACCTACAGACACGCAGAGAACATGCAAACTCCATACAGATAGTAACCTGAGGTGGGAATCGAAATTGGGCCCCTGGCACTGAGAGGTAGCAGTGCTAACCACTGTGCCAGCTTTTGCTCTAAGAACAAGAGGCATGTTGACCTGCAGAAAGTGATGTTAGCAAACAAATAAGGTGCAAATCACATTGAATTAAAAACAAATATCCTTTAAATTCAGATTGTGAATAAAAAATCATTTGGAGAAATTTAACATTATTACTGCTAAAACATTTGCTAAAAGTATGCCGTTAAAAATCCAATTATATCTCATTTAAAAGGTTTTCAAAGCATGAGATTATTAGCACAAGAGTGGAGTTTTCTGGATTTTGACTCCTGTGTGGACTCTAGAAGTTGTCAACTTTTGTGGAACAATGACAGAATGCTTACAGTTTTCCACTGTTGACTGTTTTCATCATTTAACGGTTTTCCTGTATCCACAGTATTTTGCTTTGGTATTGGTGGAGTCATCACTTCTGAACTGGGATTGTTCTTGCCCTTCAAACAAACTCATAAACAACACATGGAAAGCAAATCTATGCCCACAACCAAAATGTTTGATCACAAGAGTTACTGCTAGAATCAACACGGTTTTATGAAAGGGAAATAACATTCAACAAATATATATGTTCCAAGAAGAGTTCTATAAGATACCATATCATCCTTACAGCGCAGTAGGAAGCCCATGATGTCTGTGCAGACTCACCGACAAAGCATCTCATCCAGACTCTTTGTAAACCCTCGTATTTAGCCTGCTAATCCCCCTAATTTACACATCTTGGGACAATGAGGGGCAATTTAGCATGGCCAATCCAGCTAATCTGTACATCTTTGGATTGCGGAAGTAAGTGTAAGGAAACCAGAGCAGCCAGAGGAAACCCACACAGGCATGGAAAATGTGCAAATTTCACCAAGACAGTCGCCCAAGGTCAGAATTGAACCCGCATTCCGGGTGCTGAAAAACAGCAATGTTAACCAACCTGCCACTTCTAAAGGTTACTACAAAAGATAGTGTGGGTATGTTATTTTAGCATGGATGGAAGATTGGCTAATTAGAAACAGAGCCAGGATAAAAGCTGGCCATTTTCAAATTGGCAAATTAACTATCAAGTGCCACAGGCATCAATGCTGCAGCAGCTATTTATGACATACATAAATAACTTGATTGATGAGACAAAGTGTAATGCAGCCAAATTTGATGAAACAAAGATAGGTGGGAAAGCAATTGTGGAGGATGATGCTGAATCTCCAAAGAGCATAGATAGGTTAAATAACTGGGTAAACATTTAGCAGATGGAATATAATGTGGAAAAATTGGCCATTTTCACATCCTTTGTTTTAATATTTTTCATTTCCTCATTGAAATGAAAATTACACTTCCTCTATCAATTTCAATCAATGGCATCCCTCAATTTCTTTCATCATGCAGGGCCTGTTTATTTGCAACGTACAATAAAGAGGACAACTTGAGCAGCTTGTGCAGGGAGTAGTTAATAACTTACAAGGAATGTTCAATGCTCTAATTCTAGCTCTTCAATAAAATCTATTCAACTAAGTTTCTCTTCTCTCTCACTGTTAGTCAGTCCTACTCTAATAAAACTGCCGTGCATTTGCAGCAATAAGAACAGTGAAGTTTTGCTCTACTTACTTCGGTTAGCATAGGCCCTATACACAATGCTAAATAACTCCAGCTACAAAAACTTCCACTTGTACTGAAACTCTAAATGGTACAATCAGGGTAGTGGCAGCACACAGGTCTTCAATATAATATTGTTGACAATATTAACCTGTAATTTACAAAACATTTCTAAATTTACAGACAGCATCATATAAAGTGGTATGGTGGGCTGAGGAGAAAAAACATTCAATACTGAGGAGGACTGTAACTTAAGCACAACTTAAGAACTTTGTAATATAGGCATATCATGCAAATGAACGTCAAAATATTAACTGCAAGATATTTCGGTAAAAACAAGTACAATCTGAAAACAGAGCACTCTGAAATCAAACACATCCCCAACCACTCACACTTTAGTTCAAATATGGACAAAGCAGCACTCAGGAGATGAGATGAGCAATTGAGTGTAGCTGAGTGTGAAGACTGGCATCAAGGAACCCTGACAAAAAATGGACTCCAGTGGTTGCAATCATACTTGGCACAAAGGAGGATGGTTGTGGTCAATTGTCTCAGTCCAGAACATCACTGAAGGAATTCCTTAGGGTACTGCCCTCGGCTTTACTTGCTTCATCAATTACTTTCCCTCCAGAAGGTCAGAAATGAGGATCTTCAGTACCATTTGAGATTCATGCTAAACAGTCACGTCCAGATGCAAGACCTGAATAACATTCAGGCTTGGGTTGGCAAGTGGTAAGTAACAGTTGCAGCTCAAAAATGCCACTCAATGATGATGTCCAATGACAGAATTTAACCACCAGCCAATGACATTACCACTGTGGAAAGCTAACATCTTGAGGGGTTAAGACTGACCAGAAACTGAACTGGATATATACTGTAGATACAAGAATAGGCTAGGGACTCTGGGGTTGGTAACTCATCACCTGATTCCCCAAAGCATATCCATCATCTACAAGGCAGGTATGTGATGCAATACTCTGCCTGGAGGAGTGCAGTGACAACAATACTCAAGTAGTTCAACAGGTCAAAGTGGCCCACTTGATTGGCATCCCACCAGTAACTGGTGTACACCAATTACAAGATGCATTGTTGCAACTGAACAAGGCACTGGTGAGACCGCAACTGGAGTACTGTGTGCAGTTTTGGTCCCCATATTTGTGAAAGGATATATTGGAGTATAGAGAAGATTCACCAGGTTGATACTGGAGATGAGGCAGTCAGCTTTGAGGAGAGATTGAATAGATTGGGCCTGTACTCAAGAGTTTAGAAAGCTGAGAGGTGATCTTATAGAGACATAAGATAATGAAAGGGCTAGATAGGATAGAGGTAGAAAGATTCTTTTTGCTTAGAAAGGAAACCAGAACTAGAGGGCTCAACCTCAAAATAAGAGTGGGGGGCAGTTTAGAACAGAGTTGAGGAGGAACTTCTTCACTCAAAAGGTGATGAATCTCTGGAATTCTCTGCTTTTGAAGTGGTGGAGGCTACCTCGTTGAATATATTTAAGTCATGGGTATTCTGGGAGGACACCAGAGCACCCACAGGAAACTCACGTGCAAACTCCACATGGTGGCCCAAGCTGGGAATCGAACCCAATTCCGGGTGCTGTGAAGCAGCAGTGCTAACCACTGTGCCACCAAAAATACATAACTAAGTTGACCTTGAATTGTCCTATAGTCAAGTAATAGTTTGAACAAATCTTGGCTGGGTTTGGACAGTAGCAAATATAATACTGCCATAAAAGAGGAGGGAAAATGAAAAAAGGGAACTACAGGCCAGTTAGCTTGACATCAACAGGGAAATGCTGGAATTTAAATGGAATCAGAATCCCTACAATGTAGAGAGTCCATTTTTGTGAACAATGTTTAGCCAACACCTCAAGCTCCACCACTACGTGCCACGTCCCAGTGACAGCAGTAGAGAATTGGGAACAGTGATCCTTAGTGTCATTATCAACTATGGACCCTACAAATAGATCAAACATGGACAAGGAAATGACTCAATTACAATGTCACCCTCCCTCAACTCTATACCACTTGCAAGAAACAGTGAGGGTAGCAAGGACTGTTGTATAGCTACAACACCACATTGAACAGAGATGGAAATCTCCCAGGCATGCCCAGTCTACAAAACATAGGAAAAATCCGATCTGGTCATTACCACACCAGTCTCAGTCTCAAATTACAGTTCACTATGATCTTTAAGGGGAATTAGGGATGATCAATAAATGCTAGCTTTGTCAGCGGTGCCCATAATCCCATGGAATAATAAATAAATCTAATTTTAATTGCTCCATCTCTGGAGCATCATTGTTTCTTCTCTATTCCTCAAAACCAGATACTGATTTGCCTTTTTAATAATCTTTCCCATCTGAATAATTTATCTAGAGCTTAATGCAATTAATTCTCCAATGTACTGAGAATGTTCAAAGTTTGTGTCCATTCCATCTTTTCCTAGAATACATCACTCCACATCTAACTATTGAATTCCACTGGTCAAACATCTAGTTATTTGTTTAAATGGTGTACATTTTGTAACTATCAGCAGTAAAATTAATTTTGAACTTCACAAGAAGTTTTCTTATAGAATGTAAGAATGGGGTATGCCTCACTGCATGCATGTATTGTAGTTGTCAAGTCTTATGCCTTTGTATTTATATCCCTATTTATAGAACATGATCCAACTAACAGCATAAATTATTTCTCTGAAATATCCATGTTCAATTGTTTTTATTTCTTATGCTATGATTTTCCTGGAAAGACAGACAGGGTGGCTGCCAGTAATTCAGTTTATAGAACAGAGAAAGTACAAACTGCCAAAGATAAAGTGCATAGGCTGACGTGCTTTGGGCAGAAGAAACAAAATCTATTTTAATGTTTTAAAGATATTTGTAAGTGGAATACAGGACAACAGTTCAAATTATCATAAATTAAAAAAGTTTCCAAGTTGATATCTTCCTCAGCTAAGGAGTACCCAATGTGAAACTAATGTAGGATTTACGATAAGGACATAGCCCTCATTTCCTACCTTGCCATGGTCTCTGGTTTTATTGAGGGTAAATAAGCATTTAGAAATTTACAAAATGCAACTGGTTGTACACCTTTGTTTTTCTACTTAAAGGCTAATTTTTGTGCAATAAACCTAATCTCCCGAAACTATGCAACAACTACATTTTAACTATGCAATACCGAGTGCATTTGTAAATGAGTAACTAGAAGACAACATTGCCCCCCTTACTAGTTTTCAAAATGTTACTAAATAATACATGCAATTTACATAGTTAGTAGATGTATCAGTTCTAATGAGCTATGTCCAAAGTGGTAAAAGTCCCTTCCAAGACAACTGGCAACATAATGACTTTGAATTATGCATCTCAGAGTAACGTTTGAAGCCAGCCTAAAGCCATAAACAGGTATTGCAACCTGTTATAGGAAATTAAAATCGAAAGAGTTGAAATTCACTTCAGAATACTAACCCCATTCCATATCTGGGGTTACATTGGGGAAAACTAAATCCAACTTTCAACACAACTATAATTTCACTCAGAGCAATGCTGGTCTCAGAATTGTAAAATTCAAACTGGTGTGAAAAGAGTGATGATGTAGAGATGCCAGCGTTGGACTGGGGTAAACACAGTAAGAAGTCTGACAACACCAGGTTTAAGTCCAACCGATTTATTTGATAGTAAACTCAAGCTTTCGAAGCTCTGCTCTTCGTCAGGTGAATGTGTTCTGGTCTCAAACAGCACATATAACAGCACGGACTGTTTACAGATTACCGATTAGAATGCGAATCTTTACACCTAACCCGCTTTTCAAGTCTTAAAGTGGCTAACAATGTGAGTGGACGGAACACTGAGCACAGATTAAAGAGATGTGTATTGTCTCCAGACAGCAGTGAGGTTTTTTGCTAACCCAGGCAAGTCATGGGGGTTACAGATAACGTGACATGAACCCAAGATCCCTGTTGAGATCATCCTCATGTTTGCGGAACTTGGCTATCAGTCTCTGCTCAGCGACTCTACTCTGTCGTGTGTCGTGAAGGCCATCTTGGCGAATGCTTACCCAAAGGTCAGAGGCCTAATGCCCGTGACCATGTCTGTGTTGTTATAATGGCTGTCTGAAACCAGAACACCTCATTCACCTGACGAAGAGCACAGCCTCGAAAGCTTGTGAGTTTATGATCAAATAAATCAGTTGGACTTAAACCTGGTGTTGTCAGCCTTCTTACTGTGAAAACAGTGAAACAGTGCGATCAATTTTGATTGACTATGAATATCAGGTAGCTTTCTGGTCTGAACTATTTGACATTAAAATGACTCTGACCAATGCTGGTTATCACCACAACCTACTTGCTTGTTTACCCATTGGGATGGCAAGATAACAGCCAGAATTACAGCAATTTAAAAGGTGTATGAATCTCTTCAGAAAAATGCACTTTTCTACCATTTGTTATGAAATAACCATTGCACAATTAGAACAGATTGCAGGTCAGGCTGTCAGGTTTGACATTTTGTGCCAGGGAGGTAGGGGCAGGAATACAGAAGGGGAGCTGTATTCCCATGTGATTGTTGCCAGGTACCGTGGTACATTGCTTAGCAGAAGTGAGCAGAGGTGGGAACTGGTGAATAACCTCAGCATTATACCCAGCACATGGCAACAATGCCATTAGAAATTGAATAACCCAAAGACTAAGGAAAGAATTTCATTTACATCTCTACAACACACTAGCACTAGAACAAAAATTCCCTTTTTGTTGACAAAAAACACAAGCAATGTACTTTGCTGCTGCTCCTACTTCAACGTGCTCACATCAAATCTCTTGTTTTTCCAAGTTCAAAAGACAGGGAGACTTCCAGAAGAGGCACCATTATTTACTCATCCCCTTACAAGTACCAGTTAGAAACTGATGCTCGGGTACCTCCTTCCCTTGGACAGATATATAGTCAGGAGGAAGATGCAATGGCAGTCCTCAAGAGACTCTAGGCCCCATGGAAGTCCCAGGTGTCATGTCAAATATGGACAAGGAAAACTCCTGATCACCACCTATGTCATCCATCTCTCCTTTGCAACAGTTAACCACCAATTCAAACAGCACAGTGGCAAGAAAATAGAATGCAGAGGTCAGGACACTTCAATGTCCATTATCAAGTAGTGTTCGGTATCATGGTGGCACACAGTGGTTAGCACACAGCGCCAAATGAGTTCGATCCCTGAGCTTGGTTCACATCTTGTGTGGAGTTTGCACACTCCAATATCTGCATGGATTTCCTTTGGGTGCTCCGGTTCCCTCCCACAGTCCAAAGATATGCGGGTTAGGTGGATTTGCCATGCTAAATTGTCCATTAGTGTTTGGGGGTTAGTAGGGTAATATGTAGGATTATGGGGATAAGGTCTGGGTGGGACTGTTGTCAGTGCAGGATCAATGGGCCGAATGGCCTCCTTTTGCACAGTACAGATTCTTTGATCACCAATAACCAGGCTGGCAACATCCTGCAGAACATAAACTGGTTCCCTCACCATTTGCTTCAGGCCAAACCAGAGAGAAAAAAAATACCTGTCCTCAGCTCATCACAGAAGCAACTGTCCATGTCAGGATTTACAGGAGTAATCATTGCACTGTCCTTGTGATGACAAAGTCCTTTATATTGCAGATCACTCATTACATTGTGCGGCACAATCACCATGCTCAATGGGATAGATTTGAACAGGTACAGCAACTCAAAGCTGAGTATAAGGAACTGAGTCAGCAGCAGTAGAAATCATAATCTCGTGGCCCAGCATATTTCCAACTCTACAACTACTACAATCAAACTAGAGGATTGACTCTGATTTAATCAAGATAGTAGGAGGGTATGCCAGGAGCAGCATCTAAAAATGAGGCTACAACTCAGGACTATTTGCATGCCAAGCAGTGGAAGCAGCATGCAATAAAAAGGGCCAAGAGACCCCACAAACCACTGGAGATGGCAGCTCCACAAGTAGTCCATCCTAATGGAGGATGTCCAGAACACTAGTGCAAAAGTCAAAGCTGAAGCATTTGCAAACATCTTCAGCTGGAGGTGCTGAGTGTATAACCCATGTCTGCCTCCTCCAAAGGACCCCAGCATCACTAATGCCAGCTTTCAGCCAATTTGATTCATTCTATGCGATATTAAGGGGCTGAAAACACTGGATACTGCAAACCTATGGGTCTAACAATTTTCTGGCAATAACATGGAAGACTTGTGCCCCTGAACTGGCTACATCCCTAGCCAATCTGCTCCATAACAGCTAGATGCATAACATCTACATGGCAATGTAGAAAATTGCCTGGGTACGTGCTGAACATAAAAAGCCGATCTGGCTAAATACCGTCCCATCAGGTGAGGCAACTGTGACTATTCCCAACATCAAGGTACTACTTGACCAAACATGGCATCAATGAGCCCTGGCAAAACTAAAATCAACTGGAATCAGGAGAAAATGTTCACCACTGATGGAGTCATACCGCACAAAGGAAAATGGTTGCAGTTTTTTGCAAGTCAATCATCTCAGTTCCAAGACATCACTGCAAGAATTCTTCAGGATAGTTATAGGCCCATCCACCTTCAACTGCTTCATCAATGACTGTCCCTCCATTATAATGTTTACTCACGATTGCACAACATTCAGCAGCATTTGTCATTCCTCAGATACTAAAGCAGTCTGCGCCCATGTGCAGCAAGATCTGGACAACGTTCAGACTGCAGCTGATAACTGTCAACAAAATTCTTACCACACAAGTGCCAGGCAACAATCATCTCCAGCAAAGGTATTTAGATAGCACCTTCCAAACCCATGACTACTTCCATCTAGAACGACAAGGGTAGCAGGTGCATGGGAACACTATCTGCAAGTTCCCATCCAAGCCACTCAGCATCCTGACCTGGAGATACATCATCATTGCTGGGTCAAAATCCTGGAATTTTCCTCCCTCACGTCATTGTGGGTCAATTCAAAGCACGTAGACTGCAGCAATTCAAGGTGACAGGCAGTTCATCACCACCTTCAAGGGCAAATAGAGATGGGCAATAAATGCCAGTAATATCCATGTCCCACAAATGGAAAAAAGAGAATCTAACCACCTTGATATTCAATGACATTGCTACTGTTGAATTCTCCCACTAATATCTTGGAGGTTATCATTGATCAGAAACTGAACAGGAGCAGCCATATAAATACAATGGCTACAAAGAGGTGACCAGGAATTCTGTAGTAACAGACCTCATGATTACCCAAAATCTGTCTGCCATCTACAAATCAGGAATGTGATGGAATACTCTCCCCTTGATTGAACAGGTACAGCTCCAACACCAACCAGGACACCACCTTCCATTTTCACTGCCATCACCTTGGTAGTGAACATTGAACACTGATGAAGCAATTGAAGGTGGAAGGGCCTACAAAAGTCCTGAGGAATTCCTGCAACAATCTCCTGGGACTAAGATGATTGACTTTCAAAAATCATAACCATTTTCCTTTGTGCGCTATGAATCCAATCAATGGAGAACTTTTCTCCTGATTCCCCTCGACTCCAGTTTTGCCAGGACTCATTGACACAGTTATGGAATATCTAGCTAGGTCAATTGACAAGTGCAGCCAGGCCTTCCATGCATATATCTCTGGCACAATCTGCAGCATCTCTTAAAGGTGCTCACAGTAACTTTACACATTCAAAAAACAGGATTATTTAACAAATAAACACTTTCACTGTAAATATTATACAATTCATCGAGTAGAATCTCTATAGCGCAGGAGCCCATTTGACCCATAGAGTCAGTGCAGACTCAGTATCTTTTCCCAAGCCCACCCCCTTGCCTTATTCTCCAAAACCCCACAAATTGACATTTCAATGCATAGATCTATAAACATAGACAGGGATCATGGGTAGAAAAGTCGAACATCGAGGTGGCAGCATGGGCTCGTTGGGCCAAAGGGACTGTTTCCTGTGCTGTTTTTGTTCTTGAAAAAAATTTACTCTGCTAATCTCCATAACCTACATCTTGGGAATCAAGTGACAATTTAATACACCCAATCCACCTAATCTGCACATCTCTGGACAGTGGGAGGAAACCTGAGCACCTGGAGAAAACCCACAGACACACGGAGAATATGCAAACTCCACACAAGAACCTAGGCTCCTAACACTGAGGCAGCAGTGCTAACCACTGTGCATAGTGGTTAGCAAAATAGAGCAAGAACTATAGATCAAACCTAAGTTGTAAAGGTTTAGGTATATTTGGAGCATCAACAGAAAGCACTTCCTGCAGGCTATTTCTAGGAAAGTATTCAGCACTTGCATTTCCAAAACATTTGGAAATATATTATTACAACTTTTTATTTCTGAGAAGTGTTTATTGCAATCATCAGTTGGACAGTTTGACAATTATGGCACCAATTTCCTGAAACAGGAAAGTCTGGTTAAACAGCAACTTTTTTTTAGGTCATATGTAAACAGATATTTTTGTATCATTATAACCTTTTTCTTAAAAAGAGAATGTTATATCCTTCAGAAATCTGGTTTGCACATCCATTTGTCATCGACACTATGCACCTATTATTCCATATACATCTTGAATCCTCAAATTCATTATTTCATCTAATTACATTGCACACTGAGTAGAAACCAATTGACAAATTGCTCCCAAAATGCATCAGATACAGCCAGTTATGCTGTATTGAGGTCAGATCCAAAATTTGAGACATTTTCACAAACTGAAAGATTAGATCCATTTTAATCTGTGTATCCATGGTGCAATGATACTGGAATGAAACACCTTCCATCATATTGAGAGATAATGCTATTGCTAAGAAGTGAATATTTTTAAAACTAATTGATGATTTCTGCAGCAGCTGGGAACTTGTTTGGTGCTCTTTGGTTTTACTTTGTAAATTGGCTTTAATTGACTGTTAGTGACAACTGTTCAGATAATTTATATATTTCCGGTGCATTTAAAAATCTAGGGACTATTTGATTTTATTCTGCATAGATTAAGCTGTTACTGGATTGAGATAATCACAAGAATCATTGAGTCATTTATGGCACAAGAGGAAATTCCAGTCCATTAAATTCTAACATCAAATAACACTTTGATTGCAGGCATTATTCAGCATGCTATTCTCTAGTAAAAACTGCAATCAGAAAAAAAATTCTTATACTTTATTATACCTTTAAATCAATAATCAGTACATTCACTTGCTTCAAACCCGTAGTTGTTGCCAAGTCTTTCAGAGTCTAACAGGATAAGCCAAAGCTTCCATGCACCGAATGTCAGGTTCCAAAAACACTTGGGTGCCTCCAATCATAATGCGATTTCTTGCAGCTACCTCAAGCCTAGATATATATACATACAGCCTGGTGCATTTCTATACTCAGCAATCCCCCACATTTTCCCAAACTGATTTAATTTTCACTCCAATATCTTTTTGTTGTCCCCCTCCTTTGGGCTACAGTCCCTTAACATCTCAGTATTACAGTGCGAACAACCTCTGGCGACCCTCTTCAAGCAAACTCTCCCCCCTGGTCTTTTTTAAAAATCTTACATCCATTTGATAGTCAAACCCCCAAAACACTGAAGTACATAAACAATAACCACTGGAGGGAGAAACAAGGTTACTTAGTAGATATGGCAGCATGGGTGGAGAAAAAAAATGGGTTAACATTTCAAGTCAGATCAGAACGGTTGATTAATGGATATTACTGTCCAAATGGCTTTTAACATGATAAACAGTGCATCAAATGTGAATCTTACATTTAATTTACAAAGTTGAAAAGTGGAATAGAAATCAACATTTATTGCTGTATCAAAAGAGTAGCACTGCAAATGCTAGAAATGTGAAATAGAAAAAGTACTGGAAACACTCAGCTGTCAGGCAACAGGGAAATTGTTAATTGTTTACAAATTCAATTCACACTTACTGCACAGTTCATCAAGTTAATACAACTGGATAGTAATGCCCATTAATGTGATGTGATAGCAGAAAAAAAAACGTTGCCCATTTCAGCCCAGAGCACTATTATAAACCAAGACCTTGCTGAATTACTATCATTGCAAAGTCCTCTGGTCCGTGGCATTTTAATAGACGTGAACATAAATAGGTGTTTTTTTTAATCAATCTTAACTCTTTTCTCCTGTTAATTGATGTTACATATAGGGCTAAAACCTTTGAACAGGAGAGACCAACAACTTGGAATTGGCTTAAAGGTAACTCAATGACAATATTCCCAAGCCTAAGCACTAAAAACATGTCCTAGACCATTTTTGTTTGATTTTGACTTAAGATATAAAGCAATGGTCTGAGGTTATTCACATGTTACTGCTCCATCTTTTCCCCCTCTACCCATGATTGGATGCCTTCCCATGTTTCACGATCGGTCAGAAGATTGTTTGAATTGCCATCAGCAACAAACTGGACAAGTAAGCTTTCCATCACAATCTTTCACCCATATTCTTCACTTCCCCACGTGTCCTCACTATACTTTGTGCAGTGCAATACTTGCCTCCAATTTATGGACCAAACATTTCCTCCAATAGTGTATATGAAGGCAGAGAGAATAGATAATTACAAAGGCGGACTTAAGAAAGAAGATGAGAGGAGGCTTGCGTGTAAAATAAACTTTGGCATGGGACTAGCAACAATAGCTATTATAGTTATCTGCAGGTGGTCACCATCTCAGCGTTTAAACGGATTCTTAATTTACAAGCGAGTCAAGGGTTGTTAGGAGCTTAAGGCCGCAATCAGATCAGCCACAATCTTATTGAAAGGAGGTGCAGATTTACTTCTATAGAACTACAGAAAAGTTACAGCAAAGGAGGAGGCCATTCAGCCCATTTTGTCCATGCCAATCTGAGGTCACCCAGGTGTCCAATTTCACTTTCCTGCATCCCACCCATAGCCCTATAGCTTACATTACTTAAGATGCGTATCCAGATACTTTCTAAAAAGAGTTTAGAGTTGCTACCTCCACTACCAACTCGGGCACCAAATTCCAGATACCAACCACCCATTGCGTAAAAATGTTTTTCCTCATGTCCCCTCTACAACTACTGCCACTTATCTTGAATTTATGAATTAAACTGAATTATGTTCTTGTAAATTGGTACAAACTTTCTAAATTATCACTTGTAGATATAATTCAAGAACTTGAAGTTAGGAGTAGTACAATAATCAAACACTGCCATTACAGAGTTCATGATTCACTAAAATGCTAAGTAACCTACAATTTCTACCTATTGAATATCAAGTCAAGTTTTAAAATAATCAAAACTCGACTCCTATGACCTGGTCATTCTCAATTGCAAACATAAATGTATCCCTAAATTTTAGCATTAGTCAAGATTTCAAAATAAATGAAAGTTCTCTTTAGTTTTTATGTCAATTTCCACGCCTATGTTAAAAAACGTTTCAAGAGCTTAGGAAAGGGGCAAAAAAAAAAGCCCTTGAATTACAGCTGGCTGTTAGAACTGATCCCCTCATAGCATTGCTTAGTACTAGTTATATGTAGGCAGCTGTGCTTGAATAAAAGAAAACAAAACATTCTCGTTGTGGTAGGCTTGCAAATCAATAAAAATTTAGGTGAAAAATGCTCGGCACTTGCTTCAAACAGAGAACGTCCTTAACCTCTCTCTTCAGGTCTTTGTAAGATGGTAGTACTGCAAAATGGGGAATTGTCCACTTAGCTATTGGTTGCTTCATTATTACTTTGTGACTGCACCACTTGGAGCTTGAAACTACTTATATTGTTCTACAGGAGAAGAAAACTTTTGCACTCAATAGCAATCAACTGATCTCCGTTTTAAGACTAAAAAAATCAGCGCTGCAAGCTAGAACACCAATTACAGTATAGATGTCCAAAGGAAACGAACGCATACGTTCAAGTGGTTGGAATCATGGATGTATTAATTTAAGAAGGCAATAGGAGCATTTTACAACACAAATGGCTTGTGTAAAATGGATAATTGCCCAACAATCCAAATGGATTATGCAAGATCAATACTGCCAGCATCAAATTCAGTGACTATTCTGATAACATCACACCAATCTCCTGATCCTTACCTTCCCTCTTCACTGTAGACGTCTAACCTAACTATACTTCAGCTCTTACCTGGAAGACCTAAAGGCTTTCAGCTTCTTCCTGGAATGGAGGCCCAGTCTCTATCTATCATTTGGCTGAACTTGTTCTCAGTTAACTATTCCTTTAAATTTAGTTGCAAATATAAGGTTTTAAGATTGAGATGAGATAGTGTACTTAAATTTAGGGCAAAAAGGAAGAAACGAAGGTAGTCAAGGATATGTCTTGAATTTGAGGAGAGATGGCGGGGGTGGGGGGGGGATGGAAACGATGACAACGAAGAAAGTAGAGAGAGGAAGGCCAGATAGAGGTGAGACCACCACTTCAATCATCTCCAGCATAATACAAAGCCACTTTGCCAGCCACTTCAGCATTCCAAACGGTCTGTTCCTCTAATAGCACTCCTACCATTTTTCAATAATTAACAGCTCCTCCCCTTCTACTGTATCATGCAAAAACAGATGCATCATCTGCACGTTCAACTCCTCTCTGCCCAAGGTCCCAAACATTCCTTCCAGGTGAGACTGCAGCTTAGATGTACTACTTTCAAACAACAAAGAACAAAACAGCACAGGAAACAGGCCCTTCAGCCCAACGAGCCCACGCCGCCACCCCGATGTTCCCACCTCTATCCGTGATCCCTGTCTATGTTTATAGATCTATGGATTAAAAACCAAATTTGAGACAATTTAGGGAGAATTTGTTTTGCCAATTAGCCTAAGAGCACATTTCTGGGATGTGGGAGGAAACCGGAAACCAGATCAAGCGTACACTAACAATGTGAAGCACTAGGATACACTCGAAAATAAAATCCTCTCACGACCTATCACGTGTATGCCCCTTGTTAGACAACATGGTGAACCAAAGCACCTGTAGGATAAAAACAAGTACATCAATATCATCATCTATTTACACACTTTCCAGGGACTCCTGAGGCTCATGATCCCTATTTTAAATCAGTCAATTTAGTACACCACTTACTGTTCACAGCATAATCCAACACTGGGGAAATCAAATGCAGATCAGTTGCTGTTTTGTAAACACATTTGTTCATTCTGTAAGCTTGACTCAGCATTCTGCTAGAATGGGTGGACAGATGAAGTTCAATGTGGAGGAACGCAAAATGATTTAGAAAGGGTGGCTTGGGTTATTACAATCAGGCACAAGAGTGTCCAATGTTAGCAGTAAACAGGGTGTTTTTCTAGCCGGAGGTCGGTCACTAGTGGTGGGCCGCAAGGCTCGGTACTGGGACCTGTTTCTCATGCTGTTTTGTTCTTTGTTCTTTTAAACTAGCTTGCCACCCAATGAGTGTCTACATTTCCCGCAACCTCAGCCAGCATAATTAAGGACTCCTTGCACCCCGGGCAGGAAAAAGATACAAGTCTAAAGTCATGTACCAATTCAAGAACACTTCCTTCCCTGCCACCAAACTTTTGAATGGATGTACCTTGCATTAAGTTGACCTTCCTCTACACCCTAGCCAAGACTGTACACTACATTCTGCACTCAATTCCTTCTTTTTGAATGGTATGTTTTGTCTGTATAGTATGCAAGAAACAACACTTTTCACCGTATGCTTGTACATGTGGCAATAGTAAAATCAAATCAGTCCAAAGATGCATGGTTTAGGTTGATTGAGACAATTTAGCATGGCCAATGTCAGAGAGACTAGCTAGGATATATGTGTGGGGTTACAGGGATGGGGCCTGGATGGGATTGTGGTAGGTGCAGACTTGATAGGCTGAATGGCCTCCTTCTACACTGTAGGATTCTAATGAAAAAGTCAAGGTTCACTTGTTCAAGGGAAGCCACTGTTCCCAATTCAAATATTTGAAAAGTTATTGGTTATATTTACATAGAAGCTCAGACTTCAATGAACTGTTGCAAAGGATACCTCAAAAAAGTACATTAAAATAGGGACAGCTTTGGGTTCTTTGCATCTGCCAAGAGGTACAATCTCAGGAGACTTGCTAAAAAAAAAGTGTGCTTGCCAGGCATGAATTGGGGATTAGTAGTTGTGCCAGTCAGAAAACATTTCAATTTTGAAATTAGAAACCTAAAAGGTGACTATAGGCTAAGGATTGCCATAGGAATCCAGAAGGCAAGGAATTTGCTACAAGTCATCCAAGGTATCAATGTCAGATCAGTATTAGAATTCAGAAGTAAGTTTAGAGCTAATTATTTCAAGAAAGAGAAAGCCAGCAGTCAGCAACATTATAGACTAGGAGAGATGAGCAGAGAAGTATTTAATGAAGGTAAAATCTTTAAGGCTCAAGTCATGAGACCATGTCTTAAGGTCATGAGAAGACCCGGAGATGCTGGGTTCCAGAGGAAAGGCAGTATATCATGCCATACCTCAACTAGTAATTTGTCTTGTCCCATAACCCTTGTTTATATTCTTAATGATTATCCTTTTTGCAATGAGGTTATACTCCAACAAGAGTTTTAGGGTTTAGTATACAGTTCAAATCTCAATATTAAGTCACTGAAGATGAGAGGGCAGATAATAAACTGGTTAAAGCATAAAGAACAAGGAGATTATGTTGAATTTGTGTAAGAGAGAGCATTTCAGCCTTCGGCCATGGCACTGTCAAATCTTTAAGATGAGAAGCATTGGTGAGTGCAGAAAAGACTCAAGAATAGTCCCAGGAATGGAGGACTTAAGTTATGAAGATAAATTGGAGAAATTAGGACTGTGTTCTTTGAAGAAAATAAGGCTGAGAGATTTGGTAGAACTATTCAAAATTGAGGGGTCTGGACAAAGTATGTAGGAAGAAACTTAAAGGTTTGAGAACAAGGTGGCACAGATCATAAGCAATTGGTAAAAGCAAAAGCAATAGGAGACTAAACTTGCTGCATGAAAATATTTTAAGTCTGGAATACATTCACTGGAAGACTGTGATGGAGGTTCAAATGCAGCATTCAAAAAGTTATACCTATCTGAAAATATATAGTGTCTTTCTCCTGCCTTTTCTCCATAGCCCTAAGTGAATTCTTCATTCAGGCAGTCAGTGCAGACACAATGAGTTTCTGATCACTCATTTTAATTCTCCACTTCATTTTCACACTGGTGCAGTGGCCCAAAAGAGTCACACTGGTGCAGTGGCCCAAAAGAGTCACACTGGTGCAGTGGCCCAAAAGAGTCACACTGGTGCAGTGGCCCAAAAGAGTCACAATGGTGCAGTGGCCCAAAAGAGTCACACTGGTGCAGTGGCCCAAAGAGTCACACTGGTGCAGTGGCCAAAAGAGTCACACTGGTGCAGTGGCCCAAAAGAGTCACACTGGTGCAGTGGCCCAAAAGAGTCACACTGGTGCAGTGGCCCAAAAGAGTCACACTGGTGCAGTGGCCCAAAAGAGTCACACTGGTGCAGTGGCCCAAAAGAGTCACACTGGTGCAGTGGCCCAAAAGAGTCACACTGGTGCAGTGGCCCAAAAGAGTCACACTGGTGCAGTGGCCCAAAAGAGTCACACTGGTGCAGTGGCCCAAAAGAGTCACACTGGTGCAGTGGCCCAAAAGAGTCACACTGGTGCAGTGGCCCAAAAGAGTCACACTGGTGCAGTGGGTTGGGAGGGGGCCCAAAAGAGTCACACTGGTGCAGTGGCCCAAAAGAGTCACACTGGTGCAGTGGCCCAAAAGAGTCACACTGTGCAGTGGCCCAAAAGAGTCACACTGGTGCAGTGGCCCAAAAGAGTCACACTGGTGCAGGGCCCCAAAAGAGTCACACTGGTGCAGTGGCCCAAAAGAGTCACACTGGTGCAGTGGCCCAAAAGAGTCACACTGGTGCAGTGGCCCAAAAGAGTCACACTGGTGCAGTGGCCCAAAAGAGTCACACTGGTGCAGTGGCCCAAAAGAGTCACACTGGTGCAGTGGCCCAAAAGAGTCACACTGGTGCAGTGGCCCAAAAGAGTCACACTGGTGCAGTGGCCCAAAAGAGTCACACTGGTGCAGTGGCCCAAAAGAGTCACACTGGTGCAGTGGCCCAAAAGAGTCACACTGGTGCAGTGGCCCAAAAGAGTCACACTGGTGCAGTGGCCCAAAAGAGTCACACTGGTGCAGTGGTTAGCACTGCTGCCTCAATGGCAGGGATCCACGTCAATTCCTGGCTTGGGTTACTATGCAGAATCTGCATGGGTTTCCTCTGGTTTCTTCTCAGTCTGAAAGATGTGCTGGTTAGGTACTTTGGCTATGCTAAATTCTCCCTCAATACACCCGAACAAGTGCCAGAGTGCAGTGACTAGGGGATTTTCACAGTAACTTCTTTGTAGTGTTAATGTGAGCCTACTTTTAACACCAATAAACAAACTTTAAACAAATATCAACATAAGTTCAGGGAACAGCACCCTACTTTTGAATATGTACTCTATTGCCTTCTGGACTCACCATTAAGTTCAACAATTTCATGCTATAATTTCTATCCTCATTTGACTTCCTCTCTTGTGGTTTTCTGTTTAACTCTTGTTTATTCTTGCTTTCAGATGTCAGCTAGCTGTCCATCATTCTGTCATTTCTACTACCTCATGATATTTACTTTGCTTCTCTTCTTGTCCCTTTGAGCCCTGCACCACCAGCTGTTATTTAATCTTCACTCTTCTGGTTTGCTCTTTTCCATCCACTTTCACTTGCTCAAAACATATCACGTTTCTAACTTTCCCCATTCTGACAAATGGCATTATTTGAAATGTTAACACTCTCAAAAAGATACATTAAACATTTACAAACTGAGATTGAGTGGCCAGGAAAAGGAGAAAATGAGATGTGACTGGAGTAAAATTGTAAGTTTTTTTTGTAATATGATTTTTTTTCCTGCCACATACATACAACTTTCACCCTAACCAGTTAAGGACGATATGGTACCGGTTGGCAGATTTGAGTCAATGCTACTCCGAGCTAGCCACTTCCAAAGTCTGTCCAACATTAGCCCCTCGAAATGCAAGATAATTTCCACTTACAGTATTAGCAGAGTTAAAAAAAAAGCACCCTCCAACTCAAAAATGTGCTCATTCCCAAAAAGACAGCTTGTAAAATCAAAGTCTTAACTTCTAAATCAAGATATTTAGTTTAAAAACAAATTAAGTACTTGATGGAAGAAACACAAATCTATTTATGAAGATAACAGTATGGATAATTCCTTTTCAATTAGAGTTGGAGCTCTGGTCAGATAATGGCTGCTATTTCCACTAAAGGCATGTCTTATTCTTAACATAATTAGTGTTAAGAGTACAACTCAGTCAGATTTTTCAAAAACAAATGTTAAAAAGGTGAGGGTTAAGTGATTTTTTGCAATTGTCAAATTTTGGGAAAGTTTCTAATTAAATAACCATGGATGGAATGCCACCTTGAATAGAGATACTAAAATGAAAATCATCTGTGGAACTTGTCAAAAACACAAGTAGAGTTCCTGACTCCAAATGCCAAAATACAAAAGGAGCTGTAGAGAAACCAGATCATAAGTACAAATAAGTCTCCAATTATTCTCCACTTGGGGAGGAATGGTTTCCAATTTCTACTGTCCACTAGAATGATTTGAAGTTTTGATCAGGGTGGCTGTAGAGAGCTGTTTTTCAAACTGGAGGCCTGTGACCAGCAGTGTGCCTCAGGGATGATGCTGGATCCACTGTTATACTAATCGTTTACACTAATGATTTGGATGAGAATATAGGAGGCACAGTTAGTAAGTTTGCAGATGACATTAAGATTGGTGGCATTGTGAAGAAAGTTATCTCCAATTGCAAAGGGATCTTGATCAATTGGACCAGTGGGCTGATGAATGGCAGATGGAGTTTAATTTATGTAAATATGAGGTGGTGCATTTTGGTAGATTGGATCAGAGCAGGACTTATTCAGCTAATGGTAGGGCACTGGGGAGAGTTACAGAACAAAGATTTAGGGATACATGTTCATAGATCTTTGATAGTGGAGTCATAGGTGGACAGAGTGAAGGCGGCATTCGGCATGCTTGGTTTCATCGGTCAGAATATTGAATGTAGGAGTTGGAATGTCTTGTTGAAGTTGTACAAGACATTGATAAGGCCAACTTGGAATACTGTTTAATTCTGGTTGTCCTATTATAGAAAGGATAATATTAAAATTAGAAAAAGTGCAGAAAAGATTTACTAGGATATTACCAGGGCTTGACAGCTCGAGTTATAACGGGACACTAGACAGACTGGGACTTTTTTCTCTGGAGCATAGGAGGCTGAGAAATGATCTTAAAGGTCTATAAAATAATGAGGGGCATAGATCAGCTAGATAGTCAATATCTTTTCCCAAAGCTAGGGAAGTCTAAAACTAGAGGGCATAAGTTTTAAGATGAGAGGAGAGAGATACAAACAAAGTGTCCAAAGGGGCAATTTTGTTCACAAACAGTGGTGTCTGGAACAAGCTGCCAGAGGTAGTAGTAGAGGCGGGTACAATTTTTTCTTTTTAAAAAGCATTTTGGTAGTTATATAGGTATGATAGGTATAGAGGGACGTGGGCAAAATGTGAACAATTGAGATTAGCTTAGCAGTTTTTAAAAACAGGCGACATAGACAAGTTGGGCCAAAGAGTCTGTTTCCACATTGTCAACATTGTTGAGTCTATATGACAGAAATTGTATTCTGATAATGAATCCTATTACCTCAAGGATCAGGGAGAAACCAGTCTGTTGTAATTGCCGTAACTACTGTTTGCAGAATGTCCATAAAAAGAGTTTAACATATTAAGTCTCCAAGCTTGCTCTTTTTCAAGTCAGCCAGTATTAAAAACCTGACCTCCTGATAAGACTACAAGTACCTAACATTGTTACCTAGTGAAGATACATCTTCAAGGAAATCTTGCAATGTTTTTATAAGGTCTCTGGCTACTGAATCCATCTGGACTATCCACCAATAATGAAATGCCTTCTTTGCTTAGCCTACAATTCCTGCTCTTCTTAAAACAAGTGAATTTCAAACTACCTTATATGGCTTATAAAAGTGCGCTACTCTCCAACTAAACAGTAGCTTTCCCCAGCAGGTCAGTGAGTGAGTGCGAGTGACTTATGGTGAGATGCTTGGGATGAACATGTGAACAATTAATTTTATTTAAAACCATGAAAAGCATGTTGCTTGTAACAAACATACATCTTTTTCAAATACACAAATCGATTACAGACAAGGGAAGAGAAGAGGAAATTTCAGTTCCCTCATCCTGTTGAAAGAATGACTAATAAAAATTTTATGGCAGCATTTTTATTGTCAACCAACAAACATAGAACATAGAACAATACAGCACAGAACAGGCCCTTCGGCCTTCGATGTTGTGCCGACCAAAATAAAAAGCAATGCCCCTCCAAACTAAACGATTCCCTTCTCTTCCAAATACGTATCAATTAACCTCTTAAACGCCACCAAACTTGGCGCATCTACAACAGCTGCAGGCAGGGCATTCCACTCCCTAATCACTCTTTGAGTAAAGAACCTACCTCTGATATCCGTCCTATAACTCATACCCCTTAATTTAAAGCTGTGTCCCCTCATGCTAGCTTTCTCCATCCTAGGAAAAGGCTATCACTGTCCACCCTATCTAAACCTCTAATCATCTTATATGCTTCAATAAGATCCCCTCTTAGCCGCCTCCTTTCTAACGAAAACAACCTCAATCCTTCAACCTCTCTTCATAGGACCTGCCCTCCATACCAGGCAACATCCTGGTAAACCTCCTCTGTACCCTCTCAATGCCTCCACATCTTTCTTATAATGTGGGGACCAGAACTGCACACAATACTCCAAGTGCGGCCGCACTAGAGTTTTGTACAGTTGCAACATGATGCTGCGGCTCCTAAATTCAATCCCCTACCAATAAAAGCTAAGACTCCATATGCCTTCTTAACAACTTTATCCACTTGACTGCCTACTTTCAGGGATCTATTGACACAGACACCAAGATCCTTCTGTTCCTCAACACTATTAAGAGCCCTACCATTAGCCCTATACTCTACACATTTATTGTTCCTGCCAAAGTGCATTACCTCACACTTTTCCACATTAAAATCCATTTGCCACCTCTCGGCCCAGCTCTGCAACTTGTCCAAGTCCCTCTGCAAACTATAACACCCCTCTTCACTATCTACCACTCCAACGACTTTAGTGTCATCTGCAAATTTACTAATCCATCCTTCAATACCCTCATCCAGATCATTTATAAAAATTACAAACAGCAGGGGCCCCAAAACAGACCCTGAGGCACACCACTCGTCACCGAACTCCACGATGAATATCTCCCATCAACCACCACCCTCTGTCTTCTATCTGCCAGCCAATTCCTAATCCAATTAGCTAACTCACCCTCTATTCCACACATCTGCATTTTCTGTAGAAGTCTTCCATGGGCCACCTTATCAAACGCCTTACTAAAGTCCATATATACTACATCAACCGCCTTACCCCCATCCACCTCTTTGGTCACTTTCTCAAAAAACTCAATGAGGTTAGTAAGGCAGGACCTACCCTTCACGAAACCATGCTGACTATCCCCAATCAATTCATTTCTCTCTAAATAACTATAAATCCTACCCTAATAATTCTCTCCAATACCTTGCCCACAACAGAAGTAAGACTCACTGGCCTATAATTCCCTGGAAGGTCTCTCTTCCCCTTCTTAAAAAATGGGACCACATTCGCTATCCTCCAGTCCTCCGGAACCACACCCGTAACCAACGACGACCTGAAGATCAGATCCAGAGGCTCTGCAATCTCCTCTCTTGCCTCCCAGAGAATCCTAGGGTAAATCCCGTCCGGCCCAGGGGACTTATCCAACTTCAAACCCTTGAGAATTTCTAACACATCCTCCCTATCTACTACAATACTTCCCAATTTGCAACCCTGTACCTCAGTGCTCTCCATAGCTACATTTCCAGCACTCTGCGCACATCTGATGCACCAGAGGTCACTGCCTGTTGTCAAAGCCAGGGAGTTGTGACTCAAGTGACATATTGGAAATTGGTTACTTTAATTTTGAGAATTATCATGCTCATGTTGTAGGGGAAATTTTAAAACAAATAATGTCTCAGTGATACAATTCTGTTCAGCCACCAAGTCTACATTAAATATTCACTTTCTAGTTTGTATCCAAGCTGACTTGGTATAAAACTGAGATAACAGGTGGGAAAAAATTCTGCCAATTCAAGCAGAGTTTGTTAGCCAAGTCAACAGTTGCAAGACTACGTATGCAACTGAACATCCCTAAGGATATCCAAGATAAGTGTCATGAACATGCAATTATATTCATTGATATTAGCAGGAAAGACTTCAAACGACTGCATTTTTATTAACTGCTTTGCTTAATGGAACAAAGACTCATTTAATTTAATATATTATAAACGTTATGAACTATATAAAGGAGGAACTGTAAAAAATCACGTGCAGCAGAGACGGTAACAGCAAAGCTCTCCAGCTATGAGAGAATTGAGGTTAGTAGCCATAGGGAGTTATAGCACACTTTCATAAAAATACCCTTGATCTAAGAAACCAGTCAGCCAAGTGTGCTTTTGTTTAAAAGTCAACTCAGATGCTAGGAGAGCTGGTTAGTCATTTCAACCTTGCAAATGGCAAGTTAATGGACTTCTGTTTATTTAAGTTCCCCTGGGATTTCTGATTAGTGATTGATAGGGTCATGATAATATGGTTATGCAGTGCTGGATCTGTAGTAGAAAGATGCTTTTGTAGTTTAACATTGCCTTCAAATAATTCCCAGCTTGAACCACAGAGGGTTACATAAGCTGGTCTGAAATTCATTTCGTTTTGAAAGCTTCAAGACATTTTACACTGATTACAACAAGATATTTATGGCTGATAACTATTTAAAGGAGCATTTGAGTGTTGCTGCTTATTTGGAATTGAAATAGTGCTAAATTAGTTAAGTTTTTTTAAATGTTTAAATATTGTTCAACAATTATTAACTAGTTTGTTTTATTACAAAAGATGTCTAATTTGTCACTGGAATCACTCCTAGAGTGAAATATCCTATCTTCACATTAATGCCAAAATAGAAAAATTGTTGGGATCTAGTCTGGCTTGCTAATGAAACTTTGGGTTCTGATCCAGGCCTCTAACACACATACCAATAACTTTTGTTTCCAGTAAGGAAAGGGGCCTTTATACTCTGGGAGCCTCTGATTTACCTATGAATCCACTTACAACTGTTAGACTTCAAAAGCTGTCATAGCTGCTACATTCTTTTGGACAGAAGGAATTAAAACAATGGACCTGCAATGATTTCTCAAAGATGAGATTGCAAATCAGTCTCCAAATCTCTTTTTAAAAATATGCACTTTACTCAAGTTAAAAAGTGATAAAGTTATTAATTTCTAGTTGTAATAAACTATTGTACTAGTTGTAGTAAACTAACCTTTCTGATGATTAAGAAGCATATTATACTATTGTGTTAATTTTAATTTGGGCCACTCAAATTAAAAAGTGACCACATACGTTCAAATCTTTTGCACACAGATCACTGAAGAAATGCCTTTTACATGCTTGCAACATTCCCACATGCATCTGACCCACTGATTCTATTAAAAAGGTATTAAAAAGGAGCTACTAGAAATGCAACAAAATCTACTGTTTGCACCACAGCAAGTAGGACAAAAATAACTTCTCAAATATGCAAATGTAAAAGGAAATGGCACCTGCAAAACTGTTACTATCCCATCTTAAAAAAAACTTCTGCTATCATGTGAAAGTAAAAGAGCAGTAGCAATCTCACAAGGTTCTGTTCTTTATCATTTATGAAGCACAAATGCATCTATTTCACTTAATGCCCAGTTTTGAAGAATCATATTGTGCTTGAAACATTAATTGTATCTTGCTCCACAGGTGCTGTCAGATCACAGAATCATAGAAACCTTACAGAGCAGAAAGAGGCCATTTGGCCCATTGAGTCTGCACCAACCACAATCCTATCCAGGCCCTACCCCAATATCCCTACATATTTTACTTGCTAATCCCTCTAACCTATGCATCTCAGGATTCCACAGCAATTTTTAGCATGGTCAATCAACCTAACTCATACATCTTTGGACTGTTGGAGGAAACCTGAGCACCCAGAGGAAACCCACACTGACATCAGTAGAGAATGTGCAAACTCTACACTGACAGTGATCCAAGCTAGGAATTGAACCCAGGTCCCTGGAGCTGTGAAACAGCAATGCTAACCACTGTGCTACTATGCCATCCAAATCTGCTGTGTTTTTCCAGCACTTTGTCTTCATTACAAGTAAATGCCTGTTTTGCAATTCAGAACAACCCATTGTCATTTGGGAAATGACCAAGTGTGGCTTTCAGCTCAGTTGTGACCTAAAAACTCATCAGTACTGAACAGAAAGGTATCAATTACAGGAAAAATATTTAATATTCAAAATTAACATCCTGCAAACATCCACCTGAGAATGTTTGGAAAGATGCTAGCATGCCCACAGTGTCCAAGACTAGGCAAGAAATTCTTTAAAGTTTCCACACTGTCCCCCCGCCCGCAAGAATCAGCATGTGTATGAAATGTAAGTACACATGTATTTGAGTAATGCACAACATCCCCGTATTTATTTCAAACCATACTACTTTAATTTATTCATACTTTGCACAATTTCAGGTGAAAGACCCAATGTTACTTAAAAACTTATTCATGGGATGTGGGCATTGTTGGCTGGGCTATAATCTATTGCTCTAAGGTAGTGATGAGCTACCTTCTTGAACTGTTTCCATCCATGTGGTGTAGATACACCTACAGTGCTGTTAGGGAGGGAGTTCCAGAATTCTGATCTGTTCAGTAAAGCAATGACAATATATTTCTAAGTGAGGATAATGCTTGGCTTGGAGGGGAACTCTTGTCCTTCTAGATGATAGCAGTCAGTGGATTTGAAGGGTGTAGAAAATCTTCTAGATTGCACACACTGCCGCCACTCCTCTGGTGGAGAAAGTGAATGTTTGTGGATGAGATGCCAGTCTAGTGGGCTGCTTCGTCTTGGATGGCATCAGACTTCTTGCGTTATTGGAGCCATATTCAGTTAAAAGTATAGTGTCTCATCACACTCCTGACTTGTGCCTTGTAGATTGTGGTTAGGACAAGCTTTGGGGAGTCAGGAAGAGAGTTATTCACTGCAGGATTCTGAGCCTCTGACTTTTCTTTAGTCCATTCAAGGAATGTGGGCTTTGCTAGCTAGGCAGGCAATCATTGCCAGATCCTAATTTCCCTTGAAAAGGTGGTGGTGAGCTGTCTTCTCAAACTGCTGCAGTCCTTGTGATGAAGGTATACACAATGTGTTGTTAGAGAGACTAATGCTTGCAATCACTGTATTTATATGACTAGTCCAGTTCAGTTTCTGGTCAATGGTAACCCCAGGATGTTG
Organism: Sphyrna mokarran; assembly: GCA_024679065.1. NCBI lineage: Eukaryota > Metazoa > Chordata > Chondrichthyes > Carcharhiniformes > Carcharhinidae > Sphyrna > Sphyrna mokarran. Next base: position 39,170,557 of record JAGIQG010000016.1, read on the forward strand.
ATAATGAGTAATACCATTGAATGTCAAGGAACAATGGCTAGATTCTTTGTTGGAGATGGTCATTGCCTGGCATTTGTGTGATGCAAATTTTACTTGTTAGCCCAAGGGTAGATCTTGTCCAGGTCTTGCTGCATTTGGACATGAACTACTTCAGTATCTGAGCCATTGCAAATGGTCAACAAAATCACCAGTAAACATTCCCAGTACTGACCTTAAGCTGAAAGGAAGGTCATTGATGAGCAGCTAACGTTGGTCAAGCTTAGGATACTACAGCAAGGACAGAACCAGGCAGCTGTCATTGTAAATGTTTGTGGTTTCAGGAGGGACTAAAGTTGACCATAACATTACAAGATGTCTAAAAACTGGGATTTTTTTTTCAAACTGCCATCACCTGATTTTCTCTCATTTTTATTCTGACTGTGCAACTGGGAAATTGCTTGCCACTACTCACTCCAGCACCACTTTGTTGGCATTGAGCAGGAACTCCATTTACACGTGGAAACAGAACTCCTACCATGCTCCTGGCAAAGAAGCAGTGATGATTTTGAAACAGCTCTAAAGAATTTCCTGGCTTATCTCCAGCACTGCCTATTTCTTTCAAAACTTCCCTTTGCAATCCTTACTTGAAAAACCCAAGAACTGGCAAGATCCAAAATTCTCAAGGTTGCCATGTTTAGGGGTCTATATGGTACATGGGTATCAGAATAACATGCTTTCATTCAAAATAATGACATCTATGAGTGATGACTTTTCCTTCAACAGAAGTTTGATTCTAAGTAAAGATCAAATGACTAGCACTGCAATAGTGTGCGCGGCAGGCTAAATTTGGTAATCTCTCAGTATTGAGAAGGACTTGCCTCCCCTATGCTATAATGGGTTCTGAGATGGCTATTAAGTCCAATATACGATCTGCAGATTCTCCCACACAATGCTTGAAGGGTAAGGCAAGAGTTGCTCTCAAGGAAGTTTTAGGACACCCCTAATTTCACTGGCACTGTCCTGATGGGATTTCAAAGTTTCAAATAGAGTAACTGCTTCCGGAGATTGATGTCATACATCCAAATGATATTTCCCACCTATGGAGCTAGTTTTGCGATTAACCCCTCAATGCTGGGTATGCTTACAAGAGGACCATACTATTGAACTGTCACTTGATTTAGAATATTTCTCCAGTGCTTTGAGCTGTTTTCTATAGATTAACAAAGTATACAAATGTAGGGATCACTGCTGCCTCACAAACCATGAACTTAATCTCTGGTCCTCAAATACACATCAGTTGAAGATTGCTTCCGATGTGCCAGCTCACAATGAGGAAGTTTGTTGTTCAGTTTGCCTTAAAGCGGATGCTCCCAACACATGAAAAGTTTTCAGGCTTTCGCTTATGAATCAGCAACACGATGCGGGTGGGAAGGGATCAGGGTGAGAAAATCAACCAGGAATAAAACTACCAAAATGCTTAAGGATAGGGTACCTTGTCTTCTCAAAATAGTAATTAAATTTCCTATCCAAAAAGGGTACAGGGAAGACAACTTGAAGCAATAAAACTGATGCAAATATGATTAGCAAAACCATGTCAGTCACCATTAATTTCAATGAAGTAACAAAGATCTCGAATGTAAACACAATGGATGCATAGCTCTATACAAAACAGAACAATAACCTGCACAATATACAGCATCCAAATGAATATTTTTATTAAATGAGCGCATGCAAAGTATGGGCTCTTAATCAAGATATGTAAAGAGAGCATTATCTTGGTGGTCAATTCAGAAAGTGTGGGATCAGATTAGCAGTGACTTTTAAATTACTGGTACCTGAACTCAAGCCAGCCTAGACAGGCAAGAGGAAGGACTAAACCAATTAATTATCGGACCATTGTTAAAAAAAGGTTAAGGAAAATGTCTTTGCAAAAAATGTTACATAAATATTGATTTCTTTATATTACAGCTAGCTATATCTAGCTTTTGCTCAGTAAGCAGGGAAATATAAGTCAATTTAAAACATCCAGCTGTTGGGCCGGGGTTGATCCTGCAGCGATAGTCCATCACAGGACAAAGTAACAGAAGACTGAAAGATGTCCCATTATATGCTGATAGCTAATACATTGAAACCAGTGCGTGCAGTTTGGGAGAAGTTAGTACCTGAGAAGAAGAAACGCCTCATCTTTTTATTTGGTTTTAAATAATAAGGAAGCAGAAACAGATTTATAATTAATTATAATTATTATTTGGTAAAATATGAATCAAATGGAATTAATAAAGTAAGAAGTCACCCCAACAGAAAAATTTAAGAAAAATAAAATAACTGATGAGAATCAATTTAATTCTCCTATGGAATTGTACCTTAGCATATGCAAATAGAATTGTGCCAAAAGAAATAACAGAACAGCTTACAAATTGGCAGTTTGTAAGACACTAAACTCAGAACTAATAGAACATAGAACATAGGACATTACAGCACAGAACAGGCCCTTCGGCCTTCGATGTTGTGCCGACCAAAATAAAAAGCAATGCCCCTCCAAACTAAACCATTCCCTTCTCTTCCATATAATTATCAATTAACCTCTTAAACGCCACCAAACTTGGCGCATCTACAACAGCTGCAGGCAGGGCATTCCACTCCCTAATCACTCTTTGAGTAAAGAACCTACCTCTGATATCCGTCCTATAACTCATAACCCTTAATTTAAAGCTGTGTCCCCTCGTGCTAGCTTTCTCCATCCTAGGAAAAAGGCTATCACTGTCCACCCTATTTAAACCTCTAATCATCTTATATGTTTCGATAAGGTCCCCTCTTAGCCGCCTCCTTTCTAACGAAAACAACCTCAAATCCCTCAGCCTCTCTTCATAAGACCTGCCCTCCATAGCAGGCAACATCCTGGTAAACCTCCTCTGTACCCTCTCCAATGCCTCCACATCTTTCTTATAATGTGGCGACCAGAACTACACACAATACTCCAAGTGCGGCCGCACTAGAGTTTTGTACAGCTGCAACATGATGCTGCGGCTCCTAAATTCAATCCCCCTACCAATACAAGCTAAGACTCCATATGCCTTCTTAACAACTTTATCCACTTGACTGCCTACTTTCAGGGATAAACTGTAGCAACTAAATCTCTAAACCATAAGGTTTAGTTCCAAGGACTGTCTTGCTGCTACAATGTCTGAAAGCTTAGCGTATTATAACACTTCAATGTTTAAAAACCTCAAACATAAGAACCACCAACCTTCAAACAGAGTTTAGGAAGTATTTATCAGCATGGGCCACTAGCACAACTGCTCCTTATTAACATAAATTAGCAAGATAAGACTACACAAAATGGGATCATCAGACAGGAACAGCAATTTTTTTTTAGAACTATGCCATAGGATGTTTGACATTAGCCCAAGGAACAAGAAAAGGCCTTAGTTTTTAAACTTCTTATCTGAAAGCAGTGTAGACCATGTGTTCAACAACAAAAAAACAAAACAGTGAAAACATCCAGCTACTCAGTCAACATCTACAGACAGAAAAGTAGGATTACCAATTGATGGAAGGATATCTACCCAAAATATTAACGCCACATTTTTCTCACCTCAGATGCTGCTTGCATTAGCAAATGTTTAGTGTAGGTTATTTCAAGAATTAATAGAATCCCTACAGGAGATCATTCAGTTCATCAAGTCTGCAATGACTCCGAAACAGAGGCCAGACCACCCCACCCCTCCTGCAAGCACACACAGTTACCATGGCCAATCCACCTAACCTGCACATATTTGAACTGTAGGAGGAAACAGGAGCATCCAGGAGGAAACTCTTGCAGACATGGGGAGAACTTGCACCCAAGGCCAGAACTGAACTCCAACCCTAGCACTGTGAGGCATCAGTGCTAATCACTTACCATGCTGTCCACTGACTCAAAATTTCTAGCGCCTGTAGTAGTGCTCAAGATTTTAACGTGGTACATATGTTCAGCCTCAAGGCTGAAATGCATCGCAGGGTGACAGTGGTTAGCATTGCTGCCTCAGTGCCAGGGTCATGGGTTCAATTCTCAGCTTGGGTAGCTGTCTAAGCGGAATCTGCACAGGTTTCTTCTGACTGTTCCAGGTTCCTCCAACAGTTTGAAAGACATGCTGGTTAGGTACATTGGCTAAATTCACCCTCAGTGTATCCAAACTGGTGCTAGAATGTGATGACTAGGGGATTTTCACAGTAACTTAATTGTAGTGTTAATGTAAGCCTATTTGTGACATGAATAAATAAACTTTAAACTTGCATCACAAAATTATTAAAAGGCCAAATAATCAGATTAAATTATGCCAACATGTAACTAGTTTACAATAACAAACAAATTCAGGAGGTAACAACCAAGTATTCAATTGATTTAAGAGTAAAATTAAAATACTACAAATCAACATGTCATGCTTTAACCATAAGCACTAAAGTACATATAGGTCTCATAATTTAACTACTTAATTGGGGATCCAAACTACACAGATTGCATTACAACAGCATCTTTCAGGGTTGAATTTGCTGCCTCAATTATTCTAGGTGTAGTGGGGGGTGCAGCCAGTTTGGAACTGTGTAGGATGCAGAAAGGATTTCTCAAACTCAAGCACAAATATTAATTCTTCTTAGTTGTAGTTTCAAGCCTCATGACATGAGGGCATTGACATGCAACTTGTACTGAAGGCCTAACTTTATTTTCAATAACAATTTGACTCAGATATAATGGTGATGATCACTGAGCCAAAAGGCTATCCATCTGATATGTTTATATTTTACACTGACAATACCATCATTTGTTTAGTTACAAAGCTGATATTGCTTGACTAGTGGAGAACATTATATCTTTTTTCTAAAAGATTGATATAATCATTGATTGACATTAGGTAACATTTCCCAACGCATGTATACCCTTTCTCAATTTATTTTTTTCTCATTGTTGAATGATAGATGTTAATTTTAGTCAACTGCACAAGAAACGTCAATCGATAATAAATGTACAATTAAAAACCGCACATATAGAAGACATACAAACAGTCTGGATTTAATTTTCTCCTTCCCTTGCTTATTAGATGAGCTGAACAATATCACTAAACTATCTAATACATTAAATAGAGAAGGGGAAATTATAGAAAGTTTCTGAATTTTTATATGTAATCAGGCAAACAATGAAACTAAAACACTATGTTCTCAAAATGGATACTACCCATTCACACTCAATGCAGCACTTGCAAGCAGAATTCTGCTCACATATCTAAGTACGTGGGGCTCTATGACTCCTCTGCACCTGAATTGGATACACTGACAGCAGTTTCGAGATCAGTATGCCACTACAACCGGATTTTAGATAATCCACAATAGAAATAGTAGAAGAAAATGTGAAATATTTGTCAGACACGTAGGTTACAATGAACTGGGACATCTGATAAAAATATCTCTAGAGGAGGTTTGTTCCCTAACGTGCAGTTTTACTATAGGCAAAGTAATCTGTACCCTCAGTTCACTCCATGATGTATCTTGATTCCTGCATTCAGCTTAGATTTCTACTGTTTACTTCTTTAGTCTCATTAATTTTGCATTTGACAATATTAGAATGCATTTGTCATTCACCCACCCACCTACCCTTCAAATCTGTCCAGACCACTTGGTATTTGATTTTGCCTGTATTTTGCTGGAGAGGCACAGAATTACAGGGCGTCTAATAAATTGCTTCTGTTTCTTTGCAGTTTTATTTCCCCAATTAACTCAGTCCTGGTGGGTTGTTGCGTATAATATATACCACCTTAAAAGCTGCAAAATAGAAAAACCAATCAAATATTGGATGCATAGTCAGGAGAGTAGAGCACAAATCTTAAGTGATTAGGAAAGGGGACAATTTTACACTATTACATAATGGGTGATAATAGACAAGTCATCCATTTCACATTATGTTTCGTACAAGTAACAGTGCAACTAAAGTTAGAAATAAAAATTGGGAAGTATTGCTCCATCGAGTAAAACTGAAATTGCCATTCTACAGCAAGAATATCCAGAACCTGAATGCTGTGTAGAAAATGGCAATAGAACAGATATATCACTTTAGGCCTCTCTCTAGATCAGTTTATTAGTCACAAGTACGCTTACATTAACACTGCAATGAAGTTCTTGTGAAAAATCTCCCAATTGCCACACTCTAGCACCTGTTCGAATAACGGAGAGAAAACTTAGCACAGCCATTGAACGTAACCAGCGCATCTTTTGAACACCTGGAGAAAACCCACGCAGACAAGGGAAAGAATGTGCAAACTCCACACAGGCCGTGACCAAAGTTGAGAATTGAACCTGGATCTCCGTGAAGCAGCAATGCTAACTGCACCTCCATAGAGGAGATCGAGGAGCCTGAGGTCATTCAACTCTGGGACAAAAAACAGAAAAATTATTCAACAGCAAGTGCTGGAAATACTCAGGAGGAATGAAAGCATCCATGGAAAGCAAAAGACAAATATTTCAAACTGACTCAAGACTTACAAATAATATTTAATTAATTAATTGCTTCTCCCTCCAGGAGGTGTTGTCAAGTGTGTTGAGTATTTCCAGTGCCTTCTGTTTTAATTTCAGATTTCCAGCATCTGCACAATTCACTTTATTCAAGATATTACTCAAGATTTGTAAAGGAACAAGTAATTCAAATAACAGTAAAAGTTTCAGGTAGCTTCAAACTCTGCAACAGGGGAGTTGGGCTCAGGTTTAGAAGAGACAAAATGCAGAGAGTTAATTTAACTGCAGAGAGTGGCGAACATGAGGAAGATAACGTAGAGAGTTTACAAATGATTTTAATTGTTATTTGAGGGTGTGGACATTTGAACATTGATTCCTGGAAGATTATGATTTAGAACCTTTTGCAAATTATCTTCCCAATCCTGTATTAGCTCTGCAGAAATATATTGGTTAGAGAATATTATACAGTACAAAGAAGACAATTTGAAAAGGTTATTTGGTGAAAAGATGAAAATTGGCAAAAGAAATGCTGCACTCATAAGTTATACCTGTTTGAAGGTATGTTTTCAGTATACCATTTGGTCCTAATTGCTGGTTATTATAATGTAAACTTGCCTGGAGATGATAAAAGCACCTGCAGGTTTAGCACTAGTGTTAATAAGACAATTTTCATCAAGCAATGTGTTGGCTCCAAGCATTATTTTCATGCTGGCTGGCACACAGCAGCATGTATTAGGGTTGCTCAAGGAGAGAAACGGTTCATTAGCTCTCTCATGTGGCAACCGAGGTCCTGTCCAGTGGGAGAGAGGTCGTAGTGTGAGGGAGTCAACAGCCAGAATATAAATTCATTGACAAAAGGATTAGAGTGAAGTTGAGGGAAAATGGTTGGAACTCTGCCACTTATTTCAGGCAGAGGCAGAAGCGTTCATTGTTTAAAAAAAATACAGATATACACTTGAAGTAGCTACAGGGTCACTTACCTAAAGCTGAAATTAGAATTAAGCCAATATGTTTTGGCTGGCAAAGATACAATGGGCCAAACGCTTTCTTCCCTGCCACAGATTCTTTCATTTCTATTTGATTACAGTCACAAGTCACTTAGGAATTTAAAAAGGTTAGACAATGGCAGTCCTTAAAACCACTTCAACTAAAATGATAATAAAACTTTATTCACAAAATTGTTTTCTGAAAATATCATAATGCACATGTATGCAACTAAAAGAAAGGGAAGAAAATTCTCAAATTTTCAGTTCAGTTCTTTTTCCAAAGATCCTTTCTAAGTCACTGCAATAAGAACATCTCATTTTTACTACCCAACTACCACAGAGTTGCTTAGGCCTAGAACCAAAGTGCTTTTTCTCATGTAGCAATTAGTCTCAAATCCTCTCCCAACAAGCAATTAAATACACCCTCCGGGGAGGTGGAGCATGAACTGTTGGTTTTTCTCAAGTTCATATTGAATCTCCTAACATTTGATCAGCATTACAACTATAAAATCAGGAATTGGTTTTGCACCCAAGATACAGAAACAACAGCAGAAACTAGACATATATTGGCCTAGTTAAAATTGCACTGAAAAAAATTCCACAATGGATCCCAAAGTCAGATGCATTTTCTAAAAATGGATTTGATTTATTTTCACTAAAGACCAATACATGTCACAAGTATTATTTCGTGTGCACTATACAGACAAAGCAACCGGTACATAAGGAAGGAATGGAAAGTGCACAGAATGTAGTGTTATAGTGATAACTAAGATGGAGAGAAAGATCAACTTCATGCAAGGTGGGTCTAAAGTTCTGAAGGCAGCAAAGAAGCAAGTTCTGAGTTGGTTGGTATATGATCTCAGACTTTGGTATCATTTTTCCCAACAGAAGCAGGTGGAAGTGAATATGTTTGGGGTGCATAGAGTCCTTAATTATTCTGGCTGCTTTTCTGGAGGCAGCAGGAAGTGTAGACAGTGTCAATGGATAGAAGGCTGATGAGTGATGGACAGGGCTCCATTAATTCTTAATTTCTTGTGGTCTCAGACACAGCAGGAGATTATCGAGCTTTGACTTGACTGGAAAGAATGCTTTCTATGGTGCATCTGTAGAAATTGTAGTGGGCATGCCAAATTTCCTTAGTCTCCAGAGAAAGTAGAGGCATTGGTGGGCTTTCTTAACTACGACTTCTGCATGAAGGGACCAGGATAAGTTGTTGTGACCTGGACACCCAAAAACTTGAAGTTCTCAATTGTTTCTACTTTGTCCCCATTGATGTAGACACGGGAATGTCTTCCACTATGCTACTTGAAGTCAAAGATTATCTCAGTTGTTTTGCTGACAGTGAGAGACAGATTGTCATTGTGCCAGTTCACCACATTCTTCTGTGGGCGGCATGGTAGCACAGTGATTAGTACTGCTGCTTCACAGCTCCAGGGACCTGGGTTCAATTTCCAGCTTGGGTCACTGTCTGTGTGGAGTTTGCACATTCTTGTGTCTGCATGGGTTTCCTCCCACAGTCCAAAGATGTGCAGGTTAGATTGATTGGCCATGCTAAAATTATCCTTAGTGTTCTGAGATGTGCAAGTTAGAGGAATTAGTGGATAAATATATAGAGATATGGGGGTAGGGCCTAGGTGGTTGATGCAGGCTCAATGGCCTCTTTCTGTACTGTAGTGTTTCTATGATTCTATGATTTTTAATTTTGAAGCACTTCATAATGATGAATGTCATCATGATGAACGAGAGGTGACCTAATAGAAGGGTATAAGATGTTAAGAGATATTGATCAAGTAGATTCTCAGAGGCTTTTTCCCAGGGCTGAAATGGCTGTCACAAGAAGACACTGGTTTAGGATGCTAGGGAGTAGGTATAGAGGAAATGTCAGGGGTAAGTTTTTCATTCAGAGGGTGGCGAGCACGTCGAATTGGCTGCCGACGGTGGAGGAGGCAGATTCGATAGAGTCTTTTAAGAGACTTTTGCCTGAGTACATGGGACTTAAGATAGAGGGTTATAGGTAAGCCTAATAAGTAGGGATATGTTCAGCTCAACTTGTGGACTGAAGGGCCTGTTTGTGCTATAGTTTTTTTATGTTCTACTGTGTTGAGTTCATCAGGGTGGGGTGCATTGGAGCTAGCAATTTTGCTTGCCTTCATCTTGTCACCTGTCATGTCTTACAGACCTTGCCATAGTCAGTGGGAGTCTGTGTGGCTAGCCTGGGATTCTATCTTGGTCCAGTACTGTCTTTTGGCATTTTGATGGATCTCTGTAGATCACGTCTGGCACTCATATAGGTCGGGGTTGCCCAACTTGGAATACCTCAGACCTAGACTTTAGCAGGCATTCCTCTATATCCATGTTTTCCAGTTGGGAAACATGTGAATTTGTTTGGCTTCTATACACTTACTAATGAAGCCAGTTATGTAGGGACGTACTCATTCATGCTGATTGCAGAATTTTTCAACACTGACCCATTTACTCTAAGCAACTGCTATAGAAGATCACACGATTCCTCAGACCAACATTGCATGCATTTCTCCGTTTCAGTGTTTGCTTGTAAGCCAGGAGCAAGAGCACAGCCTTGTTATCTTATTTACCAAATGTGGATGGGCAATAGAGCATTAGGCATTTTTGATAATTGTTTAGCAATGGTCCAGGATGTTTGGGCCTCTGGTGAAACAGAAGACTTGGTGGTATTTTGATAGGTGAAATACCTGCCAATTTTCCCTTCTAACCTATTAAATAACCATCATGGTCTTAAGCTAGCCCAAGTGTGAAGGTACTCCAAGGAACTGGCTGAAGCACAGGTTGATCATTCAGAACAATGATTGAAAAACAGACTGACTATTCATCTTAATAGACGAATACACATCATTGCAATTTGAAACCTGCACATGACAAATTAAAAGAAGCTGATCACTTGTTTCAATTCATCCAACCTGCCTCAGGTGTTAACAGAATAGGATTATTCACTCGAGTCAACAAAAGTTCTTCAATTAGCTTCAATCTAATATCACAGCTTCAGATGATAAGATTGTGCTGTGACTTGAATTAAACACTTTCTCAGCCATAAAATTACAAGCATCTCTGAAGAGATGCTTTGTATTCTCAATGAAGTACTTTTGAAACAGCCCAAATGATGATCACAATATTTACAGGAATTTACAATACTTATAACTGGAGCTTTTTAAAAAGTGCAGTTTCAGCAATCTTAGCACACTATCATTTTAACTATACTTGTGTGGAGTGACAAGTATAGTTAAAGCTGCAGCCATTGTACATTTTTGGATAGTATACAGTATTGAGTGGTAACACATCACAAGTTTAAAAATTATTTAATTGTTAGCACATATCCTTAGCAATGAGCTTCTTTCCTCACACCCTCACTACAAGTTTGCAACGTGCTGGGTTCAGTTACAAAGATATGGTGGATTACTTCCTTTTTAATCTTGGGGTCCCTACTGTATGTGGGAATTTCATATAAAGAACTGGGATACATGCTCCTGACTTGTTCAATATAATGAAAATTACTCTTCCCAAAAACGACAGTAAGGATTAACTAGGAAACTCATGTGACAAAAGAGGATGACGGAAGATATCACACCTTTTGCAACTTTAGGATATCCTCAATTGCTTCAAAAGCTCTTGGCATGTTGTCAGTGCTGTAACATATATATTTAGTACAAAGTCCAACTAACACTAATTAATTAAAATAAGCTTTTAAAAACTTGGTTGAGAAATATTGGCTTGATGAATATATAGGAGACTGTCAGTGCTCTTATTTGACTAATATACACTCAATGGCAGAGATCACAGAATCTCACTCAGAGTCGGAGGCAAAGTCCTATTGCTGACTCAAAGCCGACAAGACAGACGGAAAGCTTAGTCACTTGTGCTCGTCAGCAGTTACACAATCTAACCTGCCCCAAAATTTCCACATATGTTGCTGCTTTCCTGAAGTAAGGACAACCCCTATAAATTATATCTTTCATATTGAAATATTGAACAAGATGGCAGCATCTGACCCAGTTCTTTATACAAAGTTTCCAACATGCAGCAGGGTTAATTCAGCAGAGACTCCAAGATTAAAAGGAAGTGATCCACACTACTTTTTTTATACATATAACTGAACCCAGAGCACTGAAAACTTGGAGTTAAATCATCAAATCTGCTAACTGCGCAAGGAAAGAAGCTTGTTGCTGAGGGTACAGGACAACAATTAAAGTAATTTTTAAACTTGTGAAAATACATAAGTGTCACTACCCAATATCATACACTGTATCTAGAGATGTGAAATGGCTGCAGCTTTTGTTTCTTCCCTCATCCCACGTAATACAAATCACAGTTAAAATGACAATGTTCGAACGCTTCTGAAGCTGTACTTCAAAAATTAATTTCAAGCCGCAAATGCAAGTATTGTAAATTTCTAAAAGTGCTGCAATGCTCCATGCTGGTTCTTGTCACTTGATCGACTTTCCCAGGTGCTATCCAAGGGTAATTCAAGGTTCATTGCCCTTCCTCACTCCTGAGCCATGATCTTTTTGTTTAAAACAGTGTCTTCTGGATTTTTAGTTGCATAGGTAGACCTCCAGCTGTACCATGGCCTGCAGATGGAACAGTTAAGTACCTACAGTGGCAGAAGATGCAGCTGTAACATCAAAGCACAAAAGGTGACTACAGTGTCTCCATCAACAGCTCTCATTCATGCTTCATTCTACTTGTGGTAATGATAATTAATGATATTGGCACAGGGGTGAACATGGCCACAGCTATTACTTGTGTTATTTTGGCAAGCGTGGATTTGGATTCTGCTGATATATTTTAATGGATGTAGGGAAATGGAAACCAAATGTTTTATTGTTGGTGCCAGAACTCCAAGATATCACTCTGCCCATATCCTTAACTTTCACTAGATTCAACTGAAATCCTTGCTCTTTAACTTTTTACATCTCACCTGCCTAACATCCAACAGCTAACTAATACATTTCACAGACAGTTCTTCCACTCTACTTTTACCACCATGTCTTCTTCTGTTAAAATAGCCTTTCACTCAAAAAGTCTTAAAAATAAAGTCTAGAAGTAAAAAGTGGATGACATCACTACACAAAATATTGTCTGCCATTAGCTAAAGAAATACAGTAGAAAAAAAATCTTAACAACCACTATAAATATCAACCCCATCCACCACAGCGCACAGTTCCAGCAGTGTGTGCCATCAACAAGGCTCATTACAGTAACTCAAGGTTCCTTCAAGAGCACCTTCCAAATGATGACCTCTCCCTAGAAGGGCAAAGGCAGCCGGCATATAGGAACGCCACTGCATTAAGTTCTCTTCCAAGCTCCATACAAACTAAAACTAAGTTGGAAATATTCTGTTCCTTGACTAAAAACTTGGAACTCCCTCACCAACACCACATGGCCCACACTGGTTCAAGATAGTAATTCACCACCACCTTCAAGAGTAATTAAGAATGACAATAAATGCTGCCTTAATAGCTCATATCTCAAACAAATTAAAACAAAAACAAGGATAAGACAGGAGTATCTCATTACTGTTTTGATTACCACGCGCTGTAAATCTTGATAATCTAGATTTCAGGTAACAGTAACACTGCACCATTTCAGGTTATAATCTGATTCAGATTATAAACTAACAAATATTGTGAAAAAGAACATACAGAAGGAATATCCAACATATGAATATATAAAATTGTCAGGCAGGAAAAAAAAAGTGAATCTAATAAGTTAGACTCACAACATGACAACCATGCCATTATGATTCCAGGCTTCAAGTCCAATGCCAAATCTGTTCCTTTGTGAACAGAAAATACCAATATGACTTCACCAATACTCTTTGTATTACTCCAGAATTTGAGGCCCAGTGATAACTACATGCAAAGATTGATATCCATAGAAGAAATCATAGAACCTCTAAAGTGCTGAATTTAGCTATTTGGCCATTATACAAGCCCACCCTATCTCCGTATTTACCCTGCTCATTGCCCTGACACTAAGGGCAATTCAGCTTGGCCAATCAACCTAACTTGCACACCTTTGGAGTGTGGGAGGAAACCCAGCACTTAGAGAAAATCCACAGAGATAGGGAAAACATGCAGATTCCACACAGTCAGTGACTTGAGGCTGGAATTGAATGTGGGTCCCCAGTGCTGCAAGGCTGGAGTTGAATGTGGGTCCCCGGTGCTGCAAGGCTGGAATTGAATGTGGGTCCCCGGTGCTAACTCCTGTGCTATCCAGGATTCAAATGAGGCAGACCCAAATCAAAATCACTCAAATCAGGAATAAAGCAATGCAAATACTTGTCAAAACAAACAAGTTTCCAAATATATGTAAAATGCTAAAGCATGAGAAAAAATGAAACAGATGATTATTTCTTGAAGTGTCAGCAGATTTCATCTATATTCAGCACAACTAATTTGGACCTGTAAAAGACAGTGTGATTTTATTAAAATAAATTATTTTATTTAATAATTTAAATTTAAATTATTAAAATTTAAATAAAATTTAAATTTTATTTGCATTCAGAATTGGTATACATAATGATTGCTTTTGACCAAGCAAGTCAAGGAAATAATAACAAGTGGTTCTGAACTCTCATGGTTTTTTTTAAACGAGCTGGAATATGTGCTAGATGTGGAAGTATCAGCATATTGGGTTGCATGCTCTGGGAGTCAAAAATCCAAGATTAGGAGTCAGATCTAGAACTTCAAGGCACTTAATCTAATTAAAAGAAAGGAAAGTGTATTTTCCAACAACCCCTTCATAGAAACCAAATGAAACAACATTACAGTATGGAGGACGTTTCCAAAACCAGCAAGCTCAAAGTAAATGCAATGCCAGATGGATTAAGAAATAAATTAAAACTGAAAAAAAAACGGCCTTACAAATTCTGTAGGATGAAATGCATTCAGCTGGATAGCTGTAAGAAAATGCATAAACGTGTTAAAAGCATCATCAGAAAAGTCATGAGTTGGAAGAAGTTACAGCATGTCAGTGAGCACAGCAATAAAACTCAGCTCAAGAGATGAAAATCCACCAATTGCATTGAAAACAAAGATGAGGTAGAAATGACAAGTGAATCTTCCCTCCAGACTTTCACAAGGGAAGAGGTGAGTGACAGTTTTCTGATTAGGGGTATTTTAAATAAAATTAATGACTTCCATTATAAATTAGTTAGAAATTCTAAACATGTCAAATAAGCTCAAAACAATAAATGCCCAGTGAAGATTGGTATTTCTCTCATCGTGTTGAGATAGTCAGGAGGTTGGCGAGATGCTTCTAATGATTCTATCAATAATGGCCACTGAACAAGTCAATTTGTGGTACATTCAAAAATGGTAAAACAGAATTACTGGTGCATTAGATTTTCTTCCATTATAAAAATCAATCATGAAATAAAATTGTCTTGGTGCGTAATAATAGTTAAAAGCACTCAGTGTGAACTCAAAAGCTTGTGTCTTACCAAACGTATCTTTTTTTTTAAAAAAAAGGACTGTAGTAAATAATACGCTATACTTTGACTTCTAAAGACTACTGACAAAGTTCCACATGAAAGGTTATTAATTCAACTAAAAGCTGCAATGATTCTGGGTGAAACAAAAATGAATAAACAAAAAAATTGGTACAAAAAGGAATAGTCATCTGGAGAAGAGTGAAATTACATTGGCACTGAGACAACTACTGATGATTTACAAAATGACCTGACCTCAAACTCAATGTGATTATGAAATTACATAGGCCAGAGCTGATGGTGGCAATCTGTGGTTCTTCAACATCTCATTTGTGGCTCCCAACTTCAGTTGGATCACATTAACATGAAAAGAAACCTAAGAACATTGTGTTTCAAATGACTATTTTAATAAAAATATTAATTATACAAACTTGCTTGAGGTGGTACAACTAAGCAAGGTTATAGATGATGTCTTTGCCCATTACTGTTTGTAATAGAGTTGATGAAAAATTGTGCTGAATGTGCTGGTAAAAGCTTTCTTTAAAAAAAAATCTAGAATATAGCCAGAAAGAGAGTCTTAACTCTACACATTCGAAATGAAAGAAATTTTTGCTCCCTAAAGCTAAAATAGACAAAAATATTAAAATCAAAAACCATGTGGAGCTAGACTTATTTTAAATTCCCCCCCTCCCCAATACAAGCACAATGTCTCAAAACTCAATCAAAGCTGTGCTGCATTTTAGAATTTGTCTGATTTTAAGTGATCAATTCAGGTCAAGCTGCACCGCGTGGATTCAAGGGTCAGAGCGTAGGAATAGACAATGAACAATACAGTACAGTAACAAGCCCTTCAGCCCACCAAGTCTATGTCAACATAGATGCCTTTCTAATCTAATATTTCCTTGCCTCTTTATGGCCTGTTACAGGAATTCAAAATACCCTGGGACTAAAACACCAGAAGATTATTCGAATGAAGTGGGTTAACTTAGGATAAAGAATCACTGACAATCTTATACATATATTTTACAGGAGGTACTATCTGCGATAGAAAAATAGCCACAGTTATAGAATTTAAACATGTACTTCTGAAAGAGTGTTATTGAAAAAAAAACATACACCCTGCCTAATGGCAGAGTTTTAAGGCACCATGGGAAGTAGTTAAATAAAAAGTGAACCATATTCTTTACAACAATACACACTCACATAAATACAGCTCTTATTGGCATGAGCTCTAGACTGCCCTCATGAATAGAATATTCAT
The DNA here is from genome assembly GCA_024679065.1 of Sphyrna mokarran. NCBI lineage: Eukaryota > Metazoa > Chordata > Chondrichthyes > Carcharhiniformes > Carcharhinidae > Sphyrna > Sphyrna mokarran. The sequence continues at coordinate 39,186,731 of JAGIQG010000016.1, forward strand.
CAGCCAAGGACAAAGCTAGTGATCCCATGGAGTGTAATGAATAGACAAAGCATTAAACCAGATGAAGATCTGGGGCAAGAAACAAATGGTCATGGGAGAGACAGTCAGAAATCATTCATAGCCACTGTTCCCATGCTGTCAGAGAATAAATGCAATTAACAAGGTATGTTCCATTTATTAATAATTGATTGACCTGCACTGATGATGATTGATTCATGTCCAGCTGGAAGGGGCCAGGGTAGGGGGTAAAATGACTTTTGGAAATTGTCTAAGTTATACTGCCAATGTAATATAACTTCAGAGAAGTGTTGGAACACCCAGCACATTTCTCCAGGCATATGTTGGTCAATAAAGAATGTCTTTCACCAGGATACTGTTATTGTGAGCCTTTGTATTAGCTAAAGTTCAGCTCAAAAGTCTCTGGAAAAAAAAATACCAACATAGTCCATATCCCTCTATTTCCTGCCTAGTCATGCAACTATCCAGATGCCTACTGAACGCCATTATAGAATCTGCTTCCACCATCTCCTCCGGCAGAGCGTCCCAGGCAATCCAAAATGGTACCCCACTGAGACAATCATCTGTCCTTTCTACATAGTGCCTCAAGCACTCTTAGACGCTGAACAAACTTTGCCCTGTCCAAAAGGAATCCAAGTATATGTTGGGGGAGTTAAAATCGCTCATCACAACAACCCTGTTGTTCTTACATCTTCCCATAATCTGAAGACATATCAGTTTCTCCAGTGGCTGTTGGGAGGTCTGTGGTACAACATCACTGTTCCTGTTCCAGAGCTCTATCCAAATGGCCCCACTGCATGATCCCATAAGGTATTCCTCCTCTGTATAGCTGTGACAGTTTCCCTAATCATTAAGCAACATCCCCACCTATTTTGTCACCGTTTCTATCTCACCTGAAGCATCCAAATCCTGGAATGCAAAGATGCCAGTCCTGCCCTTTTTTCATCTAAGTCTCCTTAATTGCTATATCATAATTCTATGTAGTAATCCAAGCCTGAAGTTCATCTGCCTTACCTTGTCATATGCCTTGCATTAAAGCAAACACACGAGCTTTGACAAAAAGTCATCTGGACTCAAACATCAGCTCTTTTCTCTCCGTACAGATGCTACCAGGCCTGTTGAGATTTTTCAGCATTTTCTCATTTGGTTATACCTCAGACCATTCATCCAGTTATATTTGTACACTCTTATTTCTCTTAGCTTTAGTGGACCCATTTACAAGTTCTTCACTCTCTGTACTCTGGCCTGCTGCTGTGGATCTCATCCCTGCCTTATTAGTTTGAAATCAGGCGTGAAAGTAGCAAAGCAGAATTACCCAGGTGCCACAGTGCACCAATACAGCACTCAACTGAATTTCCCAAGGTTTTGTTTACTCAGTTAACATTGATGCCTAAAGACATTCTGTTTTCAGACAGATTTGAGTCATTATTGTAACAGATATGTTTCAACACATGCATTTTATTACAAATTATACTACAGGCATTTATCACCTTGTCAAATTTTCATCTGGCAGTTTCCAATAGTTTTTATCTTATGTAAATTTTAAATTATTTTTAAATAAGGTTCCTCTGGTAAAAAGTTGTTGATCTTCAGTGCTAACCAGAGGAAGCAAGACCAGAAATTTCAAAAAGCAGGCATAACAATGGCAGAGGGATTTTATGGAGATAATTGCTTCAGATTGGTACAGTAAAATTGATGAACTAGACCCAGGGCTAAATCCCCCGATTCCACGTTCTCTCAGATGCTAAGATTGCTACTTGTATCTCCATATCACCCATTTTCAGGTTTGTTGTCAGTTAGTCAGATGATTGGCTCATGATGCAGAGCAGCATGGGTTAAATTCCCATATTGGCTGGGGTTATCCATGTTGACCCTGCCTTCTTAACTCTGCCCCTCACCTGAGGTGTTGTAAACCTCAGATTAAATCACTATTGGTTAGTCTGCTGTCTACGTGAAAAGAGGGAGAGCAACCAACGGTCCTCTGATACTTTGCAGCAAAACAAAGAGACTTTTATCTCCAAACATAATTGATTTTTATCCTTATAATTGAAACACCATCACACGGACTGAATATTTCAAATGTAGCTTGTTCAAACTAAAGCACCTGCGAAAGATTCAGAGTTTCACCTTAATATTAAATGGTAAACAAATCTAAAGAAATGCACATATCTGTACAACAAAAACAGGATTCATTCTATTTTAAAATTTGTTTAAATCAGTGTTTTGTCATTGTCTAAACATATTTTGTGAATTTAGATCTGGATGTCTAAAGTAGATGAAAAAATGACATTCCTCATGTCGTCTTTGTAACTGAATTATCATTGAGAGCCAACTTTGTAGCTATCAGAAAATTATTCAAGATGACCAAATTGGCTGCACTTAAGAATAAAAGCAAAAACCATCTGTTTGGATATACTATCATGAAATTCAAATTGTTTGCTTAAGAGAAGCTGGTTTTAATCCCTAAAAAGGCCATCAAAGCTATAGAATGCTACATATCCCAAAGAAATTCATGAGTTACTTCCCCTGCCACCCTGTAGTCCAAAGCATACAAATAATCAACTAGTGACCAATACAATGATTCTAGCTAATTTAACAAGATACTAACAGAAAACCAGACCTACAATATAAATAAATTAATTTGTTTCTACTACATGGTTACAATTTGAAAGCAGCCTAATTTTGGTGAGCTGAAGACAATATTAATTTTTGACCATTAAAACCTCTGGCTAAGACCAGAGACACTGATACAACATTCTGACTGTATATAGTAAACAATTAAAATGAAGCACAAGTGGCCAGCTTTCTTCAACTAAGCACTACATGCTTCGTACATGAACATCACCAAATTGAGTTCCCTGCAGCTAACACGACTGTAGGCATTAAGATGCTTCAACTTGCTAATAGGTAAACCATGAATAGATACTTTTATTACCAAGAATCTTTCCTTGCATACTTAGCAGATTTGATGATTAAACTTCAAGTTTGCAACACTCGAACATGACTTAAGTCAAAGCAGTTCTGGACAAGCTCACTTACAAAATTCCGTTCAGACAAGTACCTGCTGCAAGCAGCCAGCAAAGCATTTTTTGTTATTTACATCAGTATTACTGGTGACTGACTGTAGGTGAGTTACAAGATGAGCAACCTCATAGGTTTCATTGCAGAAATTAAGCCACTTTTTTGATTGACTTTTGAGAAAAACAAAACACATTTTCTAGTGCTACACAGCCATAAGCAATATTACCGTTGCAAGTTCGCTCTCGGATAGTATCAGATTGTCCTGAACAATTTATATACCACTGTTTTTGTGGGAACTTGCTAAATGTAAATTGACAGACAATTCCCTATAGTATATCGGTTCTTCCTCTTCCTTAATTTATTTGCATGCACCAGAATCAATTTTCCATCCATTCTAAAGTCACATTTCAAATCAAAACTGCAATGTTCTCTCCCTTGGGATTGAGGATGACTTATTTTCAATCTGGTATGATAGATCGAGATGGCTACAAGTCTAACGTGTGATCTGCTAATCCTCCCATATATGTGGAGCTGGTGATAGTTGGAATAGTTTTGTAGCTAGGTTGTTTGGAGATTGGTGCACTTCCTTCAACACCTCACTTTTATTGCTGCGTGCCCCTGACGAAATCACTCAACATGTTGGTGTTTTCCTGAACGAACTTTTTGGTCAGTCACAAGTCAGGGACCCACGAGTTGGCAGAGATTGCTCTTCAGGAATGCTTTGAGGACAGCCATAAAGCATTTCCACTGTCATCTGGGATTCCCTTGCCCGTGACCAAGTTTCAAGTAGACCAGTTGTTTCAGGAGACTTGAGTAAGATATATAACTGACATGGCTGGTTTAGTGATTAAAATTAATAATTGGCATTTTTCTCCAGGGTAGAAATGTACATTACTAGGGAATATGTGGGCAGCACATTGGCACAATGGTTAGCACCAGAGACCTGGGTTCAATTTGCAACATGGATCACTATCTATAGGAAGTTTGCATATTCTGAGCAGATTTTCTCCCGGTGCTCTGGTTTCCTCCCATAGCCCAAAAGCGTACAAGATAGTCCAACAGCAGTATGAATTGGTTATGCCAAATTGCCCCTTAGTGTCAGAGAGACTAGCTGGGTAAATGCAAGGGGTGAGGGCCTGGATGGGATTATGATTGGTGCAGTCTCAATAGGCCGAACGGCCTCCTTCTGCACGGTAGGATTCTATGTTTCTAAGTTAAGGTAAAGGGGGAAAAGTTTAAAGGAGATACGAAAGGCAAGTTTTTTCAGAGGATAGTTAGGTGCTTGGAATGCACTACCAGAGGAGGTGGTAGACGTAGATATAAGAGCAATGTTTTAAGAGGCATCTTGATACATACAAGAATGCACAGGGAATAGAGGAATACTGATCATGTAGAATTAAAAAGAACTTTGGTTTAGCTAGAGATGACCAGTCAGTGCAGACTTGATGTTTCTGTGCCAAATTGTTCATTATTAGCATCTCAATACTGGGCAAGTTGGCTTGGGAGAGAATACTGCAGTTGGACCATCTTTCTTACCAGCAGATATAGAAATCTTTGCAACTGGTATTCCTTCTATGCTTTGAGGTGCCTACTGCACCTCCAAATCTCCAAAATGTACAGGAGTCTGGGGATTACCAGTGTCCCCAGTAAACAATGACCATATTCTCAAGTTTAACATCCTGGTCCTCAAATATTCTGTGTAGGATTTATAATTCACCCTTAAGTCAAGGGATTGCAGTTCTTTGATCAACAGAAAAAATTTCTTTTGCTGCAGAAGTGGATTTCTCCAAATTAAAATTCTCAAGTTTACCATGAAAATATACCAACAGTATGAAAAGAAATTTCACATTAAACACCAAAATATACCAGATCAAAATTTGATGGGTGACAGGAATTTCAGTTGAACTCTTAGATTTAAGACACATCAAAATTCAACAGACATGCAAAAAACAATTAATTACAGAAACATCATTCCAAAAGAACACAAGATAAAACAATTTTGCTTTTTGCAAGGATGTGTCAACAGGTCATTTTTAAGAAACCTCACAGCTAAATTATCAGTTGGTCATCATTATGTCTAGGATGGTGGGACTTCCTGTAACAAGACAACACTTAATTGAAACGTACAAAAACTCTTACAAGTCTTGACAAGGTAAATGCAGTAAGGAATTCTTTGGCCATAAGTCACCGAAAACTAGCATGCAGGTGCAATAAACTATTAGGAAGGCTAATGGAATGCAAATAAACCAGAGATATATTTCCGATTAACAATAATGCAAAGAGTTATGGGGATAGATCAGCCAAGATCATATTAAATGGGGCTGAACAGCCTACTTCTGTTTCAATTTCTTACATTCTCCAGTGAAATCAGATATTATTCAGGGCATTCTACATGCCATCTGAATTATGACATTGCTGGTCCATAGTTATCCTAACTCACTGCAAACTACTTGAAAGTACAATTATTTATGCAATTGTGCGGACTGTGATCTCTGGTTCTGGACACACCCACCATCAGGGACATCCTTCTTATATCTACCTTGTCTAATACCATTAGAATTATATAATTCTGAGGCCCCCTCCCTCGTTCGTTTGAACTCCAGCGAAAACAATCCAAACCTAGTCAATTTCTCCTTGTACATCAGTCCCACCATCCCTGGAATCAGCCAGGTAAACCTTCGTCGCACTCCCTCAAAAGCAAGAACATCCTTCCTCCAAAAAGGAGACAAAAAACTGAGCACAATATTCTAGGCATGTTCAAGTGATTACAACAAGCATATACTAGTATGCATAAATTACTTAAAATAGGAGGCACCCAAATACCAAGTCAGATTTAGGAAATTATGGTAAATATTATCCAACGTAGAAAAGAGTACACTAATATCAAAACAAAGAACAAAACCAGGATAACATAGAATACTCCAGTACAAACAGGCCCTTCGGTCCACAAGTTGCACCAATCATATACATACCTATCAGGCTTATCTATAACTCTCAATTCCATTAAATCCCATGTACTCATCCAGAAGTCTCTTAAAAGACCCCAGCGAGTTCACCTCTATCACCACCGACAGCAGCCGATTCCACTCACTCACTGTCCTCTGAGTGAAAAACTTACCTGTGACATCTCTCCTGTACCTGCTCCCCAGCCATTAAACTTGTGTCCTCTCACAGCAACCATTTCAGCCCTGGGAAATAGGTGGACTCTCAGAGGCTATCTATACCTCTCAACACCTTATAAACTTTGATCAGGTTGCCAATCAATCTTCGTTTCTCTAAGGAGAAGAAACCTAGCTCCCTCAGCCTATCCTCTCAATCCAGGCAACATCTTTGTAAATCTCCTCTTCACCCTCTCAATGCTTCCATATTCTTCTTATAGTGAGATAGACCAGAAATGCACACAGTATTCCAAGTGGGGTCTGATATAAGTATGTTTGGAACAGTTACTTCTTGTGTTCATTAAGAACAGGATCTATTAAATGGACTGCTGAATTACAGTAAGCAAAAAAACATATGCCAAATGCTTCGGATCAAATACATAAAAATCAAGACACTAGTTTGTTATATGAAACACTGCAGAAAACATCAACCACCTTGCTCCCAGAGCTCAGTTAGTAGCTAGTTGTGAAGATATTATGTATGAACCATTATAGACAAAAGTGAACAGAGATAAACCAAAACTATAAGGAAAGAGTCAAGAATTGGACATTTTTTGTAAAAAAAGGAGATATGATTAATTTGAAGTTTAAGACCCTGCAGTGATTTGACATTCTTAATCCAGGCAAATTGTTCATTGTGATAAAGGCTTCAAGCATTAAGGAACTGAAGATTGAAAATTTAAAAGTTGGAAGTATAAATGGAAGTTCAGCACAACTTTTACATGGCAAAGGGACAATTCTTTCAAATATGCATATCTGGCATATTTATACAATTTCCTGGGATAAACTGCAGTTATCAGCAGAAGTGGTCTAACGGTCAAACAGATCCAGTCTGGGTATGGGATGGAACAAACAATGGCAAGTGGAGAGGTTGAAACGGGGATAGGTTTCTTAGCCACTATTGTCTATAGCCATGCTAAACTTCTCCACAGCTCAACAAACTCCCAAACTCCACCTAATGTGAACTTTGTTATGAAACTTCCTGCCCTAATCCTGAAGCAAAATACTGCAGATGTTGGAATCTTAAACAAAATACAACATGGGATGAGGGCAACAAAAACAGAAAATGCTGGAAAATTTCAGCATGTCTAACAGTATCTATGGGGAGAGAATAGAACCAATGTTGAGTCTAAATGATGCTTCGTCAGACATAGAACAATACAGCACAAACAGGCCCTTCAGCCCACGAGTTGCGCTGATCACATCTACCAATCCACAGACCTATTTATAACCCCCTACCCCATTCGTTTCCATATACTCATCCAGAAGTCTTTTAAAAGACCCCAGTAAGTTTGCCTCAACAACCTCCGACGGCAGCCAATTCCATTCACTCTGCTGAGATTTTCCTGCATTTTGTTTTTGTTGCCTTCATCCCATACTATATTCATTCCTGCTCAGCTATTGCTTCCTCAACAATACTCACCATTCCATCTGTGATTTTTAAAATGTTGTATACAAATCCTTTTTACTTTTCCCCACATCTCCTTAACTCAGTATTTGGCTGGTCAGATCTTTTCACTCCCTTCTGCAAAGGGGTTTGGAAGGTTTCTGTTATATTAAATGCAGTCTTAAACTAAAGCCGTTATAAATGCCTCAAAGTCGCCACACATTTTCCCTGCAACAAACCCACAATCTTATATCTGTTGACCCTTTACAAAAACTAAGGTAGAAATGCCAAACCTTAGAAATCACTTCCAAACAGATTTTCCAAACTATTTCTCAAAAGCTTTATCAGACTCTCTTCAGTTTCCAAACCACATGACCTAGCTTTGTCCACAATTGTAAGTTCTTTTACAGATTGAAAGATTCACTTGCTATGGATAAAATAAGGAAGGTGAACTATTCTAAGGCCTTGCACATTTTACTAGGGCCAAACCTTTTTTTTAAAAAAAAAGATACTTACCCAAGTTTATAGTTTAAAAAATTCTAGTCTTTGGAGACATGCGACTAAGTGAATTTTTACTTCCCTACATAAGCGTCAAAACCTTTCCGAATTTGCAACATTACGTCCACGAATTAAAAGTCAGCCTCATGTAACAGGAAGACGAGAGCATGTGGGAGACAACCATTAATGCTGTAGGGTTGATATTTGATCGAGATCCTTTCCAAACGCGCTTACTTTATGCGCCAATAATCACCGTGAAATATTCGTCGTTGAAAGAAAATAGAAGCTGTATGTTACTTAACAACTGACGTTTGACGATGATGAATTCAGGGAACAATGTTTTCCATGATCAAGTATGCCCTACGCCAAGGGTAAAGTAATCTAAGATATTAGGTCTGTGCGGCTCAGAAAGCCGGAGAGGGTCAACAGGCCACCAGAGCATATTGTTTGGTTTGAACACTGGTACAGTAATTTGTTGGAGTGGCTACTGACAGCACTAATTAAGAGGACAACCCCCCCCCCCCCGAGCCACAATCCGCGAGCGGCTCCCAAACCGCCTGCATACACACTGGAGCTACCGGTATACGGGACCCAGGTACAGCCAACAAACACTTCCTCCCAGTAAGTCAGTCAGCCAGCCGGCCAGCGTTGACCCCCGGGACTGGGGCTAACCGGTGGATGGGGATGGGGATGGGGAGGGTTGAAGAGGGAAAAGGACGAGGAAGGGAGAAAAAGATAAGGCTACCAAATTACCCCGGGCCGCGCTCCACAACTCCCGGACACTTCGCACCGCCCTCACCTGGTACAGCATCGACCAGTTCCCGTTTTTGTCGATCTCCGCGAACTCCTGCTCCATGGCTGGATCTCAACGCTTTGGGCCACACCGGGGGGGCCCTCGCTAACACTGCGAAATTGCTTCGCTTCGCTTCTACCGCTTCATCGCTCCGCTCCTTCACACTAAGGAGACGAGGCTCCGACAGCACACCGGAAATGCACCTCCCCCACCTGATTGACAGCCGCTTCCGCCAATGAGGAGGCGCTGGAAGTGCCTACTGGGATTTGTAGTTTCCCCGCTTCGGGAAGTGACGTCACCGACCCGCCGGGCGACAGTTCGGGATAACCGCCGACGGAAAGCACCGACACTCAGCCCCTGTAGAACCGGATTTTTCCTTTACTGGGAGGATTGAATTGTTTATACTGGGAGTCAAGTAGAATGTGGGAAAAATTCGCCTCTTCTGTGTTTACATTGTCATGCTGGAAGTTTCGCAGTATCTTCTGGGAAATGTAGTTTCCCGCAGGCCCTGCTGCTGGTGGAAGTTTCTGGAAGGTTGGCGGGGGGGGGGCGGTGTTAGGAGAGAAGTTTGATCACATCCCTCAATGGGTCAGACTCATTCCTAGCTTCAAAACCTGCCCCTAGTCTAGATGGAGAAGGCAGTGGTGTAATGGTATTGTCACTAGACTAGTAATCCAACGACCCAGGTATAATGCTCTGGTAGTTGTAGTTTCCCCCACCCCACGGCTCCCCTGCTGGTGGAAGTTTCTGGAAGGAGCAGAGGGAGATGGAGAAACGTTTCATCACATCTCTCAATGGGTCAGACTCACTCCTAGCTTCAAAACTTCCCCCTAGTCTAGATGGGAAAGGCAGTGGTGTAATGGTAGTGTCAATAGACTGGTAAACACGCTAAGAAGTCTCATTGCACCAGATTAAAGTCCAAAGTTTGTTTGGTAGCAAATACCACTAGCTTTCGGAGTGCTGCTGTTTCGTCAGGCCCCCATTTACCTGACAAGGGAGCAGTGCTCTGAAAGCTACTGGTATTTGCTACCAAATAAACCTGTTGGACTTTAACATGGAAACTTCTTACTGTGTTTACCCCAGTCCAATGCCAGCAGCTCTCATTGTGACTAGACAAGTAATCCAGAGACAGCGTAATGCTCTGGGAGATGTAGTTTTCCCCTGTCCCCAACCCTGCTGCTGGTGGAAGTTTCTGAAAGGTTGCGGGGTGGAGTGGGAGAGACTCTTGATCACGTCTCAATGAATCAGACTCACTCCTCCATTCAAAACCTATTCCCAGCCTAGATGGTGGTGGTGGGGGGGGGGTTGGTGTGTTGGTGTAATGGTATTATTCCTAGACTGGTTATCCAGAGACCCAGCTATAATGTTCTGGGAGTTGTAGTTAAGTTTCTGGAAGTGGGGGATGGAAAGACACTTTCTCACATCTCTCAATGGGTCAGACTCACTCCTAGCTTCAAAACCTGCCCCTAGGCTAGATGGGGAAGGCAGTGCTGTAATGGTATCAGCAATAGACTGGTAACCCAGAGACCCAGCATAATGCTCTGGGAGGTTAGGTTCGCAATCCCATCTGAGCAGATGGTGAAATTTGAATTCAGTAAGAATCTGGAATTAAATTTGACCAAGAAATTATTGTCTGAAGAACACATCTGGCTCACTTAATGCTGTTTAGAGAAGGAAATTTACTGTCCTTACCTGGTCAGGCCTATATGTGACTTCCAGAACCACAGCAGTGTGGTTGATTCTCAACTGACCTCTGAAAAAGAGGACAATAAATGCTAAGCTAGCAATGTTCACATACTGTAAGATGAATTTTTTAATTATCCAATAGTTAACAATAGGTGAAGCCTAGAGGCTGACAGTTGGGTCAGAGACAGTAACCAACACAACCCAAGTTAACCTGCTAATGAAAGACATAATTTATAACTCTTATGAAGGATCATCGGGACTCAACACTGGCTCTATTCTCTTTCCACAGATGCTGTCAGACTTGCTGAGATTTTCCAGCATTTCTGTTTTTATAACAACTTGAAGTATGATTCATTTGCCCTTTTTTGAAAGAGAACCTGTACCCAAAAATGATATCTCTAGCTGATAGACTACTGCTGAGGATGAGCATTCATCTCACGACACCCAAACATGTATGCAACAAACTCCTAGCCCTCGTTCACACAGATACAGACACATAAAGAATGATTACCAAATTTGTAGCATGCACTGATATCAGAAATATTTTAGACTTTCAAGATCAGCATTTGGGAAGGGTAGCAAAGTGGTTAGCACTGCTGCCTCATAGTGCCAGAGATCCAGGTTTGATTCCCAGCTTGAGTCACTGTCTATGTGAAGTCTGCACATTCTCCCCGTATCTCTGTGGGTTTCCTCTGGATGTTCTGATTTCCTCCCACAATCCAAAGATGTGCAGATTAGGTGGATTGGCCATGATAAATTGCCACTTAATGTCTGGAGAACTAGCTAGGGTAAGTACATGAGCTATGGGAAAGGGCCTGGGTGGAATAATGGTTGGTGCAGACTCAATGGGCCGAATGGCTGCTTTCTGCGCTGTAGGATTCTATGATTGTGCTTGAGAACTTTGCAGGCATGATATTTTCTTTCAGTTCACTGAAGAAGAGAAAATGAAGGTTTGACGTTTTTGTTGTATTTTCAGTCGAAGTTGTGGTTGAACTTCTGTAGTGAAGAAATATAATTTGTAGGTAAAATGAATTAAACACATTTCTGCCAATGATAGATTTTCCTGGCAGGGTCTTCTCTTATTTTGGATAAAGTGACAATCTTATGGTCTTTGTATCACAGATTGACTTGCCATGGCCTGTCCTTATGAATTTAATAATGTATTTCTGACCTGTCTTATCACAAGCCAGTTTTTATCATGCAGCAACAGTATCAATGCATTGTTCTGTGCACAATGGGTTGGTGGCAGATGTAATTGTCACACAGTGAAAGCTGTTTGCTATATCATAAATATTTCATCTACGATAGACTGTCTTTATTTGAAATTCCATCCTCATAGTGCCATTTTCAATCGAAATAAAGTCAATCAGCATTTGGAAGACAACTTGCATTTTAAGTAACTTCCCAGGGATCTGTTCAAATGTGTACACAGAAATAACCAAACATGCCACCTGACCCTTTGGAGTCGCTTTGTTAAGGTGAATTATCCATAGTTTATGATTCTTCAAAAAACTAAATGACCATCTCTATAATAGGTTTTAAGAGCATATGACATGAATAACACAATGTAAACTGAAGGAGTGGTACCTCATCTTTCAACTAGGCACTTCACAGCTTCTGGATCAACATTGAGTTCAACAAATTTAGACCATAAATTCTGCCCTCCCATCCCACACTATTTTGTTTCCTTTTCTTTGCATGCTTTGCCTTTTCTAATTTTACTTTTGGACAGAAATATATCTTTGGCTTTGTTATTTCTTTTCCTACCCCATCACTATTCCTTTGGCCCCTTAAGAGTAATACTTATGCTGTTCAATCCATCCCAACTTTGACTCTATCACATACCTTGCTTTCATTCTTCTATGCACCCCTTGGTCAAAACTATTACATCTCTATCTTTCTCCAGTTCTCATGAAAGGGCAGCAGCCTGTAATATTCCTTTTGGCTCAGATCAAATGTAGAAATTTGACCCTACACTTGATAGAAGCCAATGATATTATTCTGAAGCTTCATCTGAAGCAATTTTTTAAAACATTAGCTGGGCCTTTTGGCTAAGATAAAGCTCAGATCTAGCAGTGGAGCTCCTCAGGAATGCCTGATCCTCTCAGCTTGGATCTTGTTGATCGAGCCCAAACCAGAAAAAAAATGGGGCCTATCTTGTCAGCTTGGATCTGTAATGTTTCTCTTGTAGGGACTTTGATTAAGGAAGAAAAGAGAGTGCAGAATGTAGTGTTACAGCCATAGCTAGGATATAGAGAAAGATCAACTTAATGCAAGGTACATCCATTCAGAATTCTGATGGCAACAGGAAAGAAAATATCCTTGAGTTGGTTGATACAAAAGTCTGAGGTCACGTATCTTTTTCCCAATGGAAGAAGGTGGAAGAGAGAATGTCTGCGCTGCCTGAGTCTTTAATTATGCTGGCTGCTTTGCTGAGGCAGCAGGAAGTGTAGACAGAGTCATTGGACGGGAGGCTGGTATGCGTAATGGATTGGGTTACGTTCACAACCTTTTGTAATTTCTTGCAGTCTTGGGCAGAGCAGGAGCCATACTAAGCTGTGATACAACCAGAAAGAATGCTTTCTATAGTGCATCTGTAAAAGTTGGTGGGAGTTATAACGAACGTGCCAAATTTCCTTAGTCTTCTGAAAAAGTAGAAGCATTGGCATGCTTTCTTAACTATAATGTTGGTATGGGGCGGGCAAGGATAGGTTGCTCCCAATTTCTTTTGAACTTAATAACTTGTTTTATTTTGCAATGATTGTAGTAAAAATTGTAAATGTTTTCATTTTGTTTTGTTATTCACTGAGTTTTTGACTAAAATGTTTTAACTTGTATGGCCCAGTAACTTATTGTTATCATGGCCTAATTTCACTGTTGGAGAATGGACACCTGGATAAATAGAGTGCAACGAATGTCTGTAGAATTTCAGCCCTATCTTTAGCAAAGGGAAAAGGGAAAGAAAATCTTTATGTTTTGATTTCTGGGAAAAATTGCTAAGAATGGGTGAATCAGTACCACAGGAGTCTCCTTTAGTTACTGAAAATGACATCTGAGGAGCATCCTGGAAATAACACAGTTTAACAAATTTCCTGTTTTATGTTTTTGAAATACTTGATAGGTAGCACCTGAAGTTTAAAATGAATCAGCAAGTGCATTTCAGTTTGCTTTAAATGCAGTTCACTTGTCTGCTTTTTCTAACCAATGTTACCTGCAGTATGCAGAAGCTATGGCTCCCAAATACAGGCCAGAATTTTACCGTCCCACCCATCATGGGAATCAGAGCAGGCAAGGGGGAACCATGGAAAGATCCATTGATCCCGGACAGTAGTTTATGGTTTTGGGACGAGCAAGACTGTTAAAACTCCGCCCGTATTCTTTCAAATATATTTTTTCTTGAAGTCTTGAACAGAGGCTGTTCCATAAAATGTTGCCAAGCCTTGGTAAATTGTAAAAAAAGTAATATTTTCCGACAGATCAAGTTTTTCAAACTTGCTGACACTTTAACCCAGTTGTCCTGTAACATAATATTTATGATATGCCAGTTTCCCATTACACAGAGATGTTTTTTGTCATCAGAAGTTTTTTCACTTAAATTTTTTACAGTAGTTATATCTGGCAAGTTTCTGCAGAAAAATGCAACTTGCTTAAATGCAAAATTCTGCAGATGTTGAAATCTGAAACAAAAACAGAAAATGCCGCTTTTGAATATAACTTGCTCACAAGCTTAAGTTTTTTTGCCACCTTACAGTATTTGTTTGTGTGATTTGTTCATTGGTATAATGAGAAACCATTAGGGCACAGTGGTTAGCACTGTTGCCTCACCGCGCCAGAGATGTGGGTTTGATTCCAGCCTTCCCTATGTGAAGCTTGCATGTTGTCCCAGTGTCTGCATGGTTTTCCTCTAGGTGCTTCCTCCCCCAGTCCAGGCTTGTGCAGGTTAGGTGGATTGGCTGTGCTAAAATGCCCCTTTAGTGTCCCAAATTGTAGATTAGGGAGATAGCGGGGTTATGGGAATAGGGACAGGGATAAGCCTAGATAAGGTGCTCTATCAGAAAATCAGTGCAGATCTGATGGGCTAAATAGCCTCCACCTGCACTTTAGGGATTGTATGGAGTTCAGCTCCAATAGCACTGTTCTGCTTCTTTTCAATGTGAATGTATAAATCATATACGAGGATTGGTGAAATAATTATGTGGTTTCTTTATTTGAAGATAAGATGGATTTATTAGGAGAGTACAGTGCATCTGATCAACCTACTGCTGGAGACTGACTATGAATTAATATGTCACATTCTGTCAAGGTTAGTGATGATTGGCGTAATTTAAGAGAGAGTCTTTAAAGCTATATGCACATCATATCATAACAAATAGTGTACAGTGATGGAACGTGTCACCTTTCTTTTTAATGTATAGATTCTGGGATTTTCTGAAATTATTACTTCGTTTCTGTCCATTTTATCATGAAATATGGCAATCAGTGAAATTGATCATTGTTTATGGTATTTGAGAGTTGCCAAATAACCCTTTAAATTATGTCTTATTGTTGCATTAGATAATTGCCTGTTTGAAAAGGAGAAAAACAAATTGCATATTTTTGCATAACCTGACAGGATTGTAGTGGAGAAACAGATTCTATTCTGTTATGTAATTAAGTTTGCTTAGCAATGCTGAATGAAAAAGATGATTTCACTGTTCATTTAGATAAAATTGCAGTGTGAAAATAACTCAGATAGAGATGGAGATGAATGGTCTCGGTGTCAGTAACACTATTACAATATTTTCTTGAAAGACAACTCCCAAGTTATTTATAAAATTAATTTCCTACTTGATTTACTCACAAGAACCTCATTTCCTAATGGCTGCATGATTTAATTAGCAGTGATTTATGTCAGGTCTTGCAATTCAATCAGCTTCATCCAACCGCAGATTCCAAATGGTGGATCTAGATTTCGGCTGGAACTCATTTGGCTGCATTTTCTTCAGTGCAGGAAGCAAAAACATCTCTACCCCCAAGTTAACCAGTTGATTAGAATGAATGAGTTTTATTTGAATCTTTTTAATTTGCTCTCCTACAGTTGCTCAGTCAGGCTGAACCATTTTCCATAAGTAGTAATTGTCCTCAGATACTTTATCATTCATCATGTCACAAATGTTTGTGTATTTTTCACCTTGGAAGCATTCTTTGTCTTCGCCTCAGAGCTATACACGCAACCTCTCTGGCATCAATCACTGAACAGCATTCAAAAGAAGGACTTTACTCCTTCCTCTTTTCAGGGACAGTGTGGCAAATTTTAGAACTCTGCTACTCCAACTGAATTAGCTTTTGTACTGCCTTTCTCACTGTGCCTCTGGCTTTTGATGCAGGAGTGTTGCACAGTCAGTGGTCCACACCAAATACCTGTTGCCAAATGCTCTGAAACTGGTAAAAACTGGGTCTTCTCTGTGGCCTTCATAAACATGCCCATTTTATTTTGATAATGCCATTGACTTCATGAGACTTGCACATCAGATGTAAGTGATATTTAAACTGTGCTGAACCTGCACCAATTACAATCCCACAGACCCTACCCGTATATCCCTACATATTTACCCACTAATGCCTCTAGGCTACAAATCACAGGATACTAAGGAGCAATTTTAGCATGGCCAATCAATCTAATCTGCACATCTATGGACTATGAAAAGAAACTGAAACACCGGAAGAAATCTATGTAAACATGAGGAGAACGTGCAAATTCCACACGGACAGTGACCCAAGCTGGGAATTGAACCCAGGTTCCTGGAGCTGTGAAGCAGTAGTGCTAACTGTTGTGCTACCATGCCATCCACGCTCCTCTTCCAATTTATTGGAAATTCAGTTTGAGAGAGGAGAGTGGGTCCAAGACTATTATCCTAAACTTAAATAAGAATAATTATGAGAACATGAAAACAGAGCTAGCTAAAGTGAACTAGCAAACAAAGTTAAGGGATAGGTCAACAGAGTTGCAATGGCAGACTTTTAAAGGGAAATTTCAAAATGCACAAGATAGTTACATTCCAATGAGAAAGAAAACTTCAAAGGGAAGAGCACACTATACTTGGTTAATTAAAAAGTTAAAGGTGGCATCAAACTTAAAAAAAAAGCCTATAATTGCATAAATATGGGTACAGGTTGGAAGATTAGACAGAATGGAAACCATAGCAAAGAATAACAAAAAAGATTAATAAGCAGTTAAAAAATAGAATATGAGAGGAAAATGGCTAAAATTATAAATACCAATAGTAAGAATTTCTACTGATATATTTAATTAATAAAAAAGTTTAAAATATTATTGTTGGTCCTACAGAAAATGAATTTGAGGAATTAATAGTGGCTAGTATAGAGATGGCAGATGAACTGAACAGATATTTTTCCTCAGTCTTTATCATAGTAAAATTCTAGAAGTAGCTGTAAATTAGGAAATGGAAGGAAGAGAGGAACTCAGGAAAATTACGTCATCAGAGAAATGTTATTGAGCAAATTGTTCGGGTTACATACTGACAAATCCCCAGGTCCCGAGGATCTTCACTCTAAGGTCTTGAATGGAAATGGCTGGTGAGATAGTTGATACGTTGGTTTTAATTTTTCAAAACTCCCTAGATTTGAGGAAAGTTCCACGTTATTGGAAAATAATAAATGTAACTCGTACTCAAAAAGCATGGAAGACAGAAAGAAGAATGCTGCAGACCAGTTAGCTTAACATCTGTCGTAGGGAAAATGTTAGAATTTTATAGCAGGCCACTGGAAAAATTTAAGGCAACCAGGCAGAGTCAACATGATTTTGTGAAAGGGAAATCATGTTTAACCAATTTATTGGAGTTCTTTAAAGGAGTCATATGTGTTGTAGATAAAGTGAACCTGTGGATGTAATGTACTTAGATTTCCAGAAAGCATTTGATATGGTTCAAATATTATTGCGAAAATAAAAGCTCACAGTGTAGGGGGTAGTATATTGGCATGTATAGAAGCTTGGCTAGCTATAGGCAACAGAAGGTAGCCATAAATGGGTCTTTTCTGATCAGTAGGATGTAATGAGTGGTGTGCCACAGGGGTCAGTGCTGGAGCATCAACTCTTTACAATTTATATAAATTACTTAGATAAAGACACTGAAGGTATGGTGGCAAAATTTACTGATTCAAAAATAACAAAGTAAAGTTAGGCTTGTTCAGCAGAGTATGAATGGTCTTGATCAAAACCATTAAGATTCTGAGAAATCTTGATAAAGTAGATATAGCAAAAACTCAGTCTGCAGGTGCAGCAGGTGATGAAGAAGGTGAACATTGGCCTTCGTTGTGAGGGGTATAGAATATAAAAGCAGGGAAGTCTTACTACAACTGTACAAGGCACTGGTGAGGCAGCAACGGGAGTACTGTCTGCAATTTTGGTCCCCTTATTTGCGGAAGGATATATTGGCCTTGGAGGGAGTACAGAGAATGTTCACCAGGTTGATATCAGAGGTGCGGGGGTTAGCTAATGAGGAGAGATTGAATAGATAAGGCCTGTACTCATTGGAGTTTAGAAGGCTGAGGGGTGATCTTATAGAGACATATAAGATAATGAAGGGGTTAGGTGGGGTGGAGGTAGAGAGATTCTTTCCACTTAGAAAGGAAACCAGAAGTAGAGGGCACAGTCTCAAAATAAGGGGGCATCAGTTTAGAACAAAGTCAAGGAGGAACTTCTCTGAGGGTAGTGAATCTCTGGAATTCTCTGCCCATTGAAGTGGTGGAGGTTACCTCGTAGAATCTGTTTAAGTCATGTGTAGATAGATTTCTGATCGATAAGGGAATTAAGGGTTATGGAGAGCAGGCAGGTACGTGAAACTGATCCACTTCAGATCAGCCATGATGGTATTGAATAGTGCGGCAAAATCAAGGAGCTAAATGGCCTACTCCTGCTTCTATTTTTTATGTTCTTATGTGGATGTGGAGAGGAGAATCTAGAGCTAAGGGTCACGGTTTAAAAATAAAGGAGTCATCCATCTAAGACAAATAAATTTTTTTTCCCTCCCAGAAGATTGAGAGTCTTTTCTCTTCCTTAAAATGCAGTGGAAGCAGAAGCTTTGAATATTTTTAAGGCAGAGTTGGATAGATTATTGATTAACAAAGAGGTGAGAGGTTATCGGGGTTAAGCGGGAATGTGGTGTTGAGGTTACAATCAGAACAATTTGTGATATGGCTGAGCAGGCTTGATGCTCCTGCTCCCAGTTTGTATGTTCGTATGTGATAGATACTACTGGAGAAGATGAAATGTTAAATTGTGGCCCTTCTCTCTTTTAGGTGGAAATAAAAGATTTGACAGCAGTATCTGAAGAACAGCAGGGACATTCTTCCTAGTATTTTGGCCAATATTTATTGTTTATCTGGTTATTATTACATTGTTGTTTGTGAAACCTTGCTGTGTATGTAAATTAGCTCTCATATTTTTGACATTACACCTATTACTGCACTTCAAAAGTACTTTGTTGTCTCTAAAGTTTTTTGGATGTCCTGAAATTGTGCTATAGAAATGTAACTGTTTATCATAGCTGCAGTTGGCAGATATTTGCAGTCCATGCCCTTACAAAGGATTAATTGTGTTGTCAAGGGAACCAGTACGTTAATAGATTGGAAATGTAATTCAATTGATTTCTCAATGTGGACGTCATCAAATTTGTTTTGAGCGTATAGTGCCATCTAGTGGCTGTATATAATGTATAATTCTCACCTATATAGAAAAATAAAACCAATTTGCAAGTTTTACATTAAAGCCGCTATGCTCTCACAGATACAGTTTATTAGCAAGCCAATGCACTGAAAGATGGAGTAACTATTTCTGTTAGAGTAAATAAGATAGAGTAACTGTTTCTGGAATAGACAGTCCACAGTTCTGCTTGCATTTAAGAAGAGACGATGAAAATTAAAGCAATCAATAAAAGCCTTGTGGTCACAAGGGAGCAAAATGGGCAAATAGATAATTAAAGCACTCAAGAAAGTAAAAAATAAGAAACAGTTTCTAAAAGATGCTGGACTCTGTAGTAGTTGCAATTTTTAAAAATCAAGACCACAGGAAGAATTTGATGTCTTGTTTCTCCTGAGCACTCATAAAGTCATTCTATTACAAAAGGTAGAAGATCATTTCCTATATTATGTTACAGCAAAACAATGCGCAAATATTTTGTTAGAATGACAATGACTGGGATGAGAAGTGTTTGCAGTGTAAAGTTTATGTGCTCTCAGAATTGATGTCCAACATTGCAGTGCCTTTAGTGTTTCCGAATAAACTGAGTGTTGGACAACATGTCAGCATACAGTGCATTCTCTTGTGATCTTTCTCTATTCTGTTATGCAGTTTATCTTATGTTTCTGTGAAGTCCCTAGGGTTGTGTTTCTATATTAAAGAAAGGGAATACGTTGTCAAAAATTTTGAAATTGAAATTTTGAATAAATTTTTGATTCTTAAAACTTTTGATGAAATTGCACCTAAGTTGGCAAGGGGACAACTGTACTTATATTTGCATAGTTTGAAAAAGGTGATTAACGAGTGAGGGAGTACATGGATTAACTTACTTTAACATATTGTTTTTCATCTGTCTTGCTCTGCCAGAATCAATTAACAAACCCATTCACCTCCCAATCAAAAATGCAGTTGGCATACTTTCTCTATCACCCCACCAATGTTCCACAGTAAAGAAAGCTTAAAGCCACCATTTCAGTTTTACTTCTATTATTTACTACCTTTCTATTTGCATCCTTTTTGCATATTTTATTATATCTGATTTTTTTTATTTTATTGCTTACTGTGTTTTTTATGTTTCCTATACTTTTAAGTAATGGTTTGTCTCAATTGATCCTTTTAATAGTTTTATCTATGTGTTGATTACATCTCACCCAGTCGTAACAATTTATATTTCAGCTATTGTTTAAAATTCATTACTGCCTGATTGGCAAACAACAATTACCCCTCCCCCATTAAAATATTTGCAAGACCCTAAAATCCCAGCTCAGGAATACCAAACCACAAATCTCCTTCCCAATGCCCTCAGGGCCACTGCTGATGCTGGTAAATCTACAAATTCTATTTGGCATACAACCCCAATTCTCATAATACCTACAAATTCCAATGAGCACGAGATCTGTGTATGGTACACACCTCTGGTCAGCAAAGTCTTCATGTAATATTTTATGTGAACATCACAATGTAAACATATAGAAACATTTTGAATGAGATTCTGCATGTACGTAATTTAAAATGATGATTCGTATATGAACATTTTATCATCATGGTTAAACCAATTGAATGACCAATTGAACCAATTTAATGGCCTAAAATGTCTGATCAGAAATGGCACCAATGCATCCACACAATATTACCCACTCAGCTGCATACGTTGATAATGTTCTGAATTCTACATCTCCATGATGCAGAAGAACCCCCTCAGCACAGGAATCCTTACAGAGACCAGCAACGAAGCTAAGCCCCTTTTTACGGCACTAGCTGCCATAAGATAAATATAAATGTTCAGCGTGAATGTTAGTGAATGGGTGAGTGGATGAATGAATGAATGGGCAGGTGGGTGAGGTAAGTGTATAGGCTGTCAGATGAATGAGGTGGGTATAAGAGTTGGTTCAGGGGGATAGTCAGGTTGCATCAGGAAAGGTTATCCGTTCAGGGGGCTCATCAAATTGATTTGCTGGTGGGGGGGGTGGTAATCAGTTTGGGTTGGTGGGAGAACTTGGGGGTCAGGGTATTATGGGAAAGAGAACTAGTCAGGCTAGGGTTTGGGCACTCTGGTTGGGGGAGTTGTTAAGAGTCAGGCTGGTTACGTCGCAGGGACTAGTCTTGGGGGGAGGTGATGTGGTTCACAGGAGTTAGGTGGGGTAATTTATGCAGTAAATTACAGCATAATTATGCAGTAAATGTGAGACTGTACAAATCCTGAGTAATTATACAACTGATCCGCTCTCCCAGACTTTCTCATCAACCACCCAATTATCCACTGAACTCCACTTAACCTCTCTGAACCACACCACCCCACGCCCCCACAATCCCCACAAACAAGTCTAGTCCCTGCCACATGACCAGCCTGACCAGGTTAGTATGTTGTAATTGTACAAAATCTCAGACTCAAATTCAAGTTGGAGACTTTTTGGGAGGGTCCCAACAAGCAGGGAAATCGACCACTAGAATTTCAAACTTCCCAGGCAATTCCCAGAGTCAGGACTTCTGAGGGGTCACAACATGTATCTTGGGTCATACATCTGCTTTCCGGCAACGTGGAGACTGAAAGATTTGAGCCATTGTGTTTCCTGGAAAACAAATAATTTTGTAGTTTGCCCTTGGTAATTGAATTTTCTAATGTCAAAACAAAGATTGTAATCAGAGTAGAACTTCATATTTTACATAGTTCATACCAATATGATTAAATAGCACAAAGGAGGTAGTTGGAGACACTTAAATTTTTGAATTTGGCAAGCGAGAAAAGTCAGTACACTGAGGGAGATGGTGCTGTTCTGATCTTCACAAAAGGAAATGGACCAGAAAAGGAAACCAGAGACGAAGGCTGAAAGTATTGATTAGATTTGCAGGTTGATGATTTATGTTTTTTTTATCCCCTTCTCAACTGAGCAGTTATTTATTATAGTATTGGGGAAATATAAGTATCATATTAAATGTATAGCACAAATAGTTAAACTCTACAATGTAACTATGAATAATTATCGAGTAATATTCTAAACTTGAAATCTAATTAAGTTAAATAACAAAGGAGAGGTGGTGACATCTTGGCAATGTTAGTAGACTTGTAATTCAGAGACCCAGGCTAATCTCATCATGGCAGCTGGTGGAATTTAAATTTAATTAATAAATCTGCAATTAAAAGCTGGCTATGAAACAATTGTCGATTGTTGCAAAAACCAATCTGGTTCACAAGTGCCCAAAAGGGAAGGAAATCTGTTATCCTTACCCAGTTTGTCCTACGTATGACTCCACACTGACAGTCAAAAAGAATTGACTCTTTAATGGTCTCTCAGGTGGCCCAGCTAATCATTCAGTTGTACCAAATTGCGAAAAATCAAAAAGGAATGAAACTAAATAGACCACCTGGTATCAATCTCAGCCCTGAAACCAATAGCACACCTAGCCCTGTCAACCCTGCAAAGTCCTCTTTATTAACATCTGGGAGCTTATGCTAAAATTGGAGAGCTGTCCCAGCGGCTAGTCAAGCAACAGCCCAATGTAGTCATACTCTCACTGAAGCTTACCTTACAGAATCACAAACAATGTCACATGTCTTATCTCATTGATAGAAGTACACAAATGTAAACCAGCCAGTTACTATCCCGTCAGTCTACATATGATCATCAGCAAAGTGATGGAAACTGTTATCAACGCTGGTATCAAATAGCATTTACACAACAACAACCTGCTCACTGATGCTCAGTTTGATTTCTACGGGTGCACTCAGTTCTTGACCACGTTACAACCGTAGTCCAAAAATGGACAAAACAGCTGAACTCCAGGCTTTAGCAAAACTGATCATTGACAACCAGGGGAAAACTCTCTACTGGTTCAAATCATGCCTAGCACAAAGTTGTTGTTGTTGGAGGTCAATCTCAATCTCAGGACATTGTTACAGAAGTTCGTCAGGGTAGTGTCCTGAGCCCAACCTTCTTCAGCAATGACTTTTCCTCCATTGTAGAAGTGGGAATGTCCCCTATTGATTACACAATCCCCCTCCCCTCCACTTCACTATTAACACTCTGGGAAGGTTATCATTGACCAGAAACTGAACTGTACCAGCCATAAAAAACATGGTGCACCACTAGGTCAAAGGCTGGGAATTCTGCAGTGAGTAAATTATCTCCATACTCTCCAAAACCTGAGTCCACCATTTACTCGAGCCATAAGTCAGAGTGCGATGGAATACTCTCCACATTCAGAGGATGGTCTCTGCAATTGGAAGAGTGTCAACATTTAAAGTGGTAGTCTGTGAAATTATGGAATCGCTACAATGCAGAAGGAGGCCATTTGGCCCATTGAGTCTGTACTGACTTGCTGACAGAATTTTTTTAAATCCAGGTCCTCTTCCCTGCCCCATCCTCCGCAAACAAAAGAGATAATCATTGACTTCAGGAAGCGTACAGGAGGGCATGCTCCTGTCTACATCAACGGGGATGAAGTGAAAATGCTCAAAAGCTTCAAGTTTCTGGGTGTCCACATCAACAACCTGTCGTTGTCTCTCCATGCTGACACTACAGTTAAGAAAGCCTATTAATGCTTCTACTTCCTCAGAAGGCTAAGGAAAGTTGGAATGTCTGCTATGACTCTCGTCAGCCAAGATACACTCTTTCAGCTTGGTATAGCTGCTTTTCAAACTACAAAGGATCTTGAACGAAGCCCAGTTCATCAAGCAAACCAGCCTTCCATCCATTGACTCTGTCTATACTTCCCACTGCTCTGGAAAAGCAGCCAGAATAATCAAGGATCCCACACACCCTGGACTCTTCCATCTTCTTCTGTCTGGAAAAAGATATAAAAGTCTGAGGACACATACCGACGCACTCAAGAACAGCTTTTTCTTTGCTGCCATCAGACTTTCAAATTGACGTGCCTCATATTAAGTTGATCTTTCGCAACGCCCTAGCTATGACTGTAGCACTACATTCTCACTCTCTCCTTTCCTTCCCTATGTATGATATGCTTTGTATAGCATGCAAGAAACAATACCTTTCAGTGTATATTAATATATGCGACTACAATAGATCAAATCATTTGCAATGGCTAAGCCAACTAACCAACACATCTTGGATACTAAGGGGCAATTTATTATGGCCAATGCTCTTAACCTGCACATCTTTGGACTGGGAGGAAACTGGAGCACCCAGAGGAAACCTACATAGACACAGGGAGAATATGCAAACTCTATATAGACAGTCACCCAAGGCTGGAATTGAATCTGGGTTCCTGGCGCTGTGAGGCAACAGTGCTACCACTGTGTGACTATGCTGCCCTTGAGGTGAGACAAGAATGGGGTTTCAGGAGATCTATTGATAAAGGGAAGAGAATGGGCCTGGGAATTTTGGAATTTAGTGGGGATGATGGAGGATATTGGGATGGGTATAACTATTCTCTGCAGAGTCAGAAACTGCAGCAAGCGTGTGTGAGGTTAAAATAAAGCTGGTTATTTATTTTCACACATTTAGTTTGAATTAACTCAAAGTTACACACACAGTTTCACAAACACACACAAAGACTGGATATATGTGTGGACTATTATAAATTACAGTTTATTCAGTCTCTAGTTTATGATTTCTGGTCTGCCATGTGACTGGCTTGAGGTTCTTGAATAGATTTGATCATTTAAATTTGAAATGAATGTCTTGTAACGCAAAAGATCCACAGCTATTGGTAATAGTTTTTGTAGTTGAATATCTAGACAGTTCTTTCTTGGTTGAACTTCGAAATTGAAACAGGTTAAGTACTTTGGCTGCTTGATGGCGTCCTGCCAGTTTCAGAGTTTGATTCTGACTGATAGTTTTGATTTGTCTGCTGTGCCTGGCTAATAAAAGTGCCATCCCTGAAATTAGTTTTGATCACATGATTGCTGGGTTAGCACTTCTGAGCCCGCTCTGAATAGCTTGGATGAAGGAAGTCATCATGGAAAGTTTCAATTTTGCTTTTGCTCTAGAATGGAACACCAAGACAAACTGTTAAACAGTTTGGAATTTCCATAACTTTTAGGCAATTTAAGCAATGAGATGTGTGAATTCAAAAATGGTTGTGAAGTACCATCACCTACATCTGTATTTAATTATTTGTCAGAGACTTGGTACTGATTGTGGTCCAAATGCCAAAAATCACATGATTTGAGGCAGCCATCTTTACAGCATGTTTGTGTTCAATTTTAAAAATATCTCATAATATGAGATACCTTTACTGGGGCATGACTCAATAGCTTATTATTGTCAGTTTTAATATGCTATTCAACATGCTATTGGCTTTATTTATTGCTACTTTGCCATGTTTATTGCCTGTTAAAGTTCCTTGGTCTCCCTAAATTTCATCTTTAGTTTTAATTTAAAGTTATTGATTGTACAGGAAAATTCAAATTAACAAACATTTTGAATTAAACAAATAAAATCAAATGGTTTTGGATGTTCTTTTGGTCTAAGTCAAATCTGAATTATTCTATAACTATTCACTGCTTCGTGTTCAGACAAGAACCAGCTCATTTCCTCATTCTTGTTGCCAGCCTTAAGCAATTGCTGCCTCTGGGTCAAGAGCTGGAACTCTGCTGCAGTGTTAGTCAGAATTCCTGCCTTTGGTAAATGGTCCAATTCCATCCACTGGATCAATTATATAGGAGCTGCAATCAGTATTGCAGGTTAGAGCAAGGGATAGAGGTGAGTGGAAAAGATCCCAACATAAACTGGAGGATGAGAAAAATAAATGAAGGCGATTGTGTGAAATGACAAAATAAGGTCGGGAAGGAAGGCATGAAGATGAGTCTACAGCACGATCTAATAGTAGAAAGAGAAAAGTAACAACATACTGAGGAGGGCTAGCATGAAACTTGGAGGGAGGAGCAGGAATGAGCACCAACATTTATTCAAAGAGGGCAGGAAGGAGGTGATACAAAATCGAATGGGAGAAGAATGCTTTTGTGAATTGGAATCTGAAGAAGAGTGAGAGAATTATCTATATGAACGCGGGGGTGGGGGTGGGGGTGGTGTGGTATAGGGTCCCTTTGAACTGAGAAATAGAAGAGTGCCTCCTTATCACTGACAATAAAGTAACACTATGAAAAAAATGAAACTTCCATAAAATCCTATGGTGCGGAAAGAGGCCATTTGACCCATCGAGACTGCACCAACCACAATTCCATCGAGGCCCTACCCCCACATTTTTTACCCTTTAATCCCTCTAATCTATGATTCTCAGGACACTAAGGGACAATTTTTTTAGCATGACCAATCAACCTTACCCACACATCTTTGGACTGTGGGAGAAAACCGTAACACCTGGAGGAAATCCATAAAGACACGTGGAGAATGTGCAAACAGTGATCCGGGCTGGGAATCAAACCGATGGCCCTGGAGCTGTGAAGCAGCAGTGCTAACCACTGTGCTATGTACAAATGTACAAATCTTGTATTTACATCATGCCTTTCATTATCTCAGGACTCACCCATGCATTTAACAGTCAATGAAGTGTTGTTGAAGTGTTGTCACTACGTAATGTAGCAAATGCAGATAGCAAATCCCAGAACAGCATTGTGATAATGACCAGGTTATGTTTTGTTACTGATTTTTATTGAGGGATACATATTTGATCAGGACATTGGAGAGATATCCCCTGCTCTTTGAAATGTGTGAAGTGATTATCCACATTCATCTGACAGGGCGGACAAAGCCTTGCTTTAACATGTCATTTGAAAGACCACACTTCCTGAAGTGCCAATCTCCCTCATAGAAGACTGGAATGCCAGCTTGAATTTTTGTGCTCAGGCCTTGAGTGAGACAACTTTCTGACATAATTTCTTCACAAGAAATGAGAAAGTATCTTCCATTTTCTGTCACAATCTTTTAATTTGCTGGTGATGGAATGTTGGGTACATCTTGAACTTTATGAAAACACACACTTCATTCTGTTTAATTTGTCAGCTTTGTTGAGCCAGCTGGTCAACTTTTATTCATTTCTATAAATATAACATGTGTATAGCTAAAATCTGGTGATATTTAACGTAGATTTCTACACAGATGTGTTCATGTCATTGATTTCTATTATTTTTGATAATTTTCACATTTTAAGCAAAATATTTTGTTGACTGGGATTAAAATTTAGCATTCATTCTGGTAAGAAGTGCACACATGTAAAGCTGCAACAATTTGTCTTTTAATTCTTCAGTTGTAATATTATTGAACAAACATTGAAAGGCACGCTATGGAAACTCGGCAAGGTGTTTGTTTTCCTCAGCATTCTTTCTCTTTTCTTCAGGTGACTCCTGAAAAACATGCAATGTGTTTCCACATGTATCAACAACTCTATTGTACCATGCCTGAGTTGTCATTCTTCATGTGTGATTGATGACAAATGACTTTCAGGAAACTATTCACATACACACACACACACACACACAAACAGCTTCCAAGGCCTGGCTAATTTCTTTCTTTCCAGCCAAAAGTGTTGAGGACAGTAGTGGCTCACCTACTACCTTCTCAGTACACCATTCAAAGGTTTTATTTTTAGAAGGAAATTTGCTTGATCATTAGCACAAAACCTTTAGATGGTGCTGTGGACCAGAAAATATGGTATGGGAGTGATACTTATCTGATGTGCTGCTCGCTACCTTTATGTTAATGCTTTGTTGGTTTTGTACATTACATTGGTACCCCTTGCAGTGTAACGTTACAGAATGTGAAGCAAGTATTTTTTTACATTTGTAATTAAAATGCCTTTTCACAAAAATTCGCTGTTAGATCTTACAAGTCTAAATTAGGTTTTATTAAAGTTAAGTCACCATAGTCCCAGAAATCTAGAGGCTCCCCTTCAAAGGGGAGAGCTGACTGATATAGTTTTATCCTGAAGATTACCACACCTCAGGCAAGGGGCAAAATTGAGAAGGCGGGGCCTTCTTGAATAACCTCAGCTGGCATGGGAAATGAACCTCTGTTGTTGACGTTGTTCTGCATCATGAACCAGCTGTTCGGTCAACTGAGCCTTATTAGTATTTAATTTTTGAAAATGTATTTTAAGTAGAAACACTCCACAACATTATTTTTAAATGTTGCTCTCACATTCCTGTAACCTAATGCTGCTCTCACACCCCTTAACAATACTTGTTGTGTGCACCTCACAAAGAGTGACACATATAACAGGCTCACTATTACATATCACCGTATTACTATTATACATCATTGGAACAAAGGTAGACCGTTCAGCCCTTTGAATTTGTTACACCAAACATCTGGATTCTGGACAACCTGTTGGAAAGTCTACTTCATCTGCATCTTCCATTAACATAAAATGAGGACCAGCAAATGGGAATCAAAATAAATCGCTTAAAATATTGATCATTGCATCCAACTTAAGTCTTTATGACACCATCTAGAAACCTTTTGAGCATTGTTGTTACAATTTTAAGCTGATAGCTCTCATATTCAAAACCTCTGAATTTCCCATTGTATACTGAAATGGATCAGCAACATTAAAACACCAGCGATTCCTTTAAAGTTTTCTTCTATAAAGATCCTTTATTGAAATGTCAACTTACAATGACAAAGCTAATGAGTTCAATATAAAATTACAAATTGAGCATCATTTCCACTTCCTTTATTTTCATGGGAAGAGACCATTACTGACTTGGCCAGCATTTATTGCCCATCCCTGAGGGCATTTAAGAGTCAACCACATTGCTGCAGGTTTGGAATCACATATAGGCTAGACCAACTAAGGATGGCAGATTTCCTTCCCTAAAGGACATTAATGAACCAGATAGATTCTTGTGACAATTAACAATGGTTTCAAGATCATCACTAGATTTTTTATTTTAATTCCACATTTCTTAAAACTGAATTCAAATTTCACCATCTGCCATGGTGGAATTCAAACCCAGATCCTGAAAGCATTACTCTGGGTCTCTGGTTTACTAGTCCAGCAACAATACTACCATGTCACGGCCTCCTAGGCACAGGTACAAGTAATGAAAGGACAGGTGGTGACTTGGTGTAATTGTGAATTTGCCTCACTGACTCAGTTTTGTCATTGTCATTCTCCTAGTTTAACTTTCTCTCAGTAGGTGAACATATCATGGAATTGAATTTGTCTGCACTCTGTTCCCATGATATATGTTATTAATACCTTGTACTAGTTACACTTTCCAGCCAGAGGCGGTCCTAGGAGGAAGAGCATATCATGACGAAAGCCAGGTGAAATGATTTAAGATTATTTAATCAGCTTCAACATTCGGTATAAATTTTCTGGACATGCTTTTGCATGTTCTTTACTAGAGTGAATATTTGTTTCTCTGCCAGCACATTGTGTTCCTAGTGTGCAGTGTGACGTCAGCCTAAAGTTGGCTCCAAGCCTAGAAATAGTCTTCAGTATGAATGAATGGATTTCAATATAAATATTGCTGCTTACTCGTGATGGCAGAAAGGAAATAAACATAACATTTGGAATTTTACTGCTTCTGGGTCTAAGAATCACACTCGAGTTTACAACACCATTCTGCCAAGTTATTGTCTAAGTTCCATTCCATATTTATCAAAATAAATTGCGGTTGCCAATAAATTGCCAATTCATGTTTTAGTTGTCTTAAAAGAACCTAAAATATAGTGAAACTTTATTGCAAACTATGCTAACATATGTGTTCCTGGTCCCAATACAAAATAGTTAATAGATAAGCTGAAACTAACCTTAGGTAACAAAATAAATACTTTACCATTGCACATGAGCTGGTAATAATAAAGCGTAACTGATTTCAGCAACTGAATTAAAATATACAGATTTTAATCTTGTTATGAGCATCAATTTGGGAGTAAAACACTTTGCTATTACTGTATCATATACATATAGTTCTCAAACTGTATGAACGTTAGGAGAAAAAATGATAACTGGAAGATAACTTTTAATTTTATATATCATTAATTATTTCTTAACTTTTAAACTGATGGTGGTTCAACCTGAATTCAAACACATGATTAGAGTGAGATTCGGTGCATCTTTGCACGCAACATGGGTAGAGACATGACCTCTGGATTTGCTGGTTTTGCAAATTTGCGTGTTCTCAAGTATCTATCATAAGGAGGAATCCTCCAGCAAAATATATTGTGAAATAATCAAAACTACAACTCAGTATATAAATATTTCCATCAGAACAAAGTTGTCAGGTATTCTGTGGGTGACTGGGCTTCTTTTGCAATGTGTTGTTTGCATATTTTTACCAGCGTATCTTTTCGGTCAACTTTGAATCATATGTCAGCATTATCTCAATTTCACTAGGGCATTAAGGCTACCAATGTATAATAAAAACAAAATACTATTGACACTGGAAGTCTGAATTAAAAACTAAAAAGGTTGGAAAAACTCAGCAGGTCTGGTAGCATCTGAGGAGAGAGAGCGAAACACTATTTTGAGCCCATATGGCTTCTCTAGAGCTAAAGAAAGGAAGAAATGTATATTTACTGTATAAGAGGGGGTGGAGTAACTATAGCAGTGTAGAAGGTCAGTGAGAGGTGGAAACTAGGAGAGATTGCAACAAAGGTGTGTAGGACATATGAAGAGGAAATGTTAATGGCAGTGTGAAAGGCAAAAGGAAGTGCTGGTAGTGGCATAAAGGTAAGAGCAGAATGCATTAGTGGGAGAACAAAGGTCAGTGCTCAGTGAGAGCAAACAAAAGAACAAGTGACAGATGTCACAGTGAGGTGGGGGGTGTTTAATGAGAAAAAAGTATTTTGGATTTTTCAAAAAGGGGTGGAAGAGAAAGCTTACAGTATAAAGTTGTTGACCTCAATGTTGAGTCCAGAAGACTGTAACATGTCCCACTGGAAGACAAATTGCTGCTTCTCCAGTTTGTGTTGGGCTTGACTGCAGCATTGTAGCAGGCTAGAACAGATATATGGGCATGAGAGCAAGATGCTGAGTTAAAATGACATGCAACGGGAAGGTTGGGATCATGTTTGCGGACTGAGCAAAAATGTTCTGCAAAGCAGTCACCTGTTCTGTACTTAATCTCCTCAATGTAGAGGAGATTGCATTGGGAGCAGTGAATGCAGTAGACTAAATTGAATGAAATGTTGTTTCACCTGAAAGGAATATTTAGGTCCTTGAACGGTGAGAAGGAAGGAGAGATGAGTGTTGCAAGGGAAGGTGATGCAAGAAAGAGATGACAATTTAGGAGTAATGGAGGGTTGGACCAGGGTGTCACAGAGAGAGAGATACCTGCAGAATGTTAATGGGTGGGGAGAGGGGAAGATATGTTTCATGGTGACATCATGCTGGAGTTGGCAGAAATAGTGGAGATTTGTGGGTTGGAAAGTGAAGACAAAAGGGAACTTATCATGATTCTGGGGGAAGGAGAAGGCTTGAGGCCAAAGATGGAAGAAATTAATCCAGTTGTTTGCCCTGTCAAGCACAGTGCGGGGCATAGCTCAGTTAAGGAGCAGCATTTTTGAAGTTGTCATCATCAGGCAACATAGGAGGAGACATTGCGAGAATTGAATGAAGTCCTTATCGGAAATGGGGTGTTAGGAGATGTATTTGAATTAGTTGTAGGTTTGTAACAAGTATTAGTGGTCAGTGCATCACAAAAATAGAGACAGAGAGGTCAAAGAAGGAAAGGGAAGAATTGGAGATAGACCATTTGAAGGTAATAGAGGGGTGGAAATTGGAAGCAAAATTGATAATTTTTTCCAGGTGCAGATGAGAACGTGAAGCAGCAATAATAGTCATTGGTGTTATAGAAAAAGATTTGTGGGAATGGGCCTGAGTAGTACTGAACCGAAGAATGTTCCACATTCCCCACAAAAAGACAGGCAGAATGGAGGCCCATGCATTAATCATGGCTACTTCAACTTAATTTAGTTGAATGGTTCATTCATGGCCAGAATGCACTGCAATGGTCCAGATGCACACTAAAATTGCATACAAGGTAAGCTTAGAGTCATGAAAGACATTTTACTGTACAATCTAACATTGTCCACCCCATCTATTGTTCATAATTAGAAACAGGAAATGCTGGCATCTCTCAGCAGTTCAGACGGCATTTATGGAAAGAGAAAAAAGATTAATATTTCTGATCAATGATTTTTCCATCAGTAGGTCCTGATATTTTTCAGGGATCAATCTACTGGTTCCCCAATCTTTCCTATAACTTCCAGAACACAAACAGGAATGGTTGTTGCAGGTTCCGGGGTTCAAATGGGACAGGAATGGTTGTTGCAGGTTCCGGGGTTCAAATGCTTCAGTCAGAGTAGAGAAGGAGGTAGAAGGTGGGGAGGAGTGGCATTATTAGTCACAGACTGTATCACAGTGACAGAAAGGAAGTTTGATGAGGACTTGTCTGTTGAGGTAGTTTGGGCTGAGATTAGAAACAGGAGAGGAGAGGTCACCCTGTTGGGAGTCTTTTATAGACCTCCTAAAAGTTCTAGAGAGGCAGAGGAAAGGATTGCAAAGTCGATCCTGGACAGGAGTGAAAGTAATAGGGTAATTGTTATGGGGGACTTTAACTTTACTAATATTGATTGGAATAGCTATAGCTCTAGCTCGTTAGAGGGGTCAGTTTTTGAACAAAGTGTGCAGGAAAGTTTTTTGACTCAGTATGTAGATAGGCCAACTAGAGGTGAGGCTACATTGGATTTGGTGCTGGGCAATGAGCCAGACCAGGTGTTAGGCTTGGAAGTTAGTGAACATTTTGGTGATAGTGACCACAATTCGGTTACGGTCACCTTAGTGATGGATAGGGATAGGCATGAAGCTGGGGGCAGTAGTTATAGCTGGGGGAAGGGTAATTATGAGGCCATAAGGAGAGAATTAGGGTGCATAGGTTGGACTAGGAAACTACAGGGACTGGGAACATTTGAAATGTGGAGCTTATTCAAGGAGCAGCTACTGCGAGTCCTTGATAAGTATGTCCCTGTCAGGCAAGGAGGAAATGGTCGAGTAAGGAAACCATGGTGTACTAAAAAGGTTAATTCGCTGATTAGGAGGAAAAAGGAGGCTTATGTCAGGATGAGGCTTGAAGGCTCAGTTAATGCACTGGAAAGCTATAGATTAGCCAGGAGGGAGCTAAAGAGTGAGTTGAGAAGAGCTAAAAGAGGACACGAGAAGACTTTGGCTGATAGGATCAAGGAGAATACTAAAGCTTTCTTTAGATAGGTTAAGAATAGAAGATTGGTTAGGGCAAGATTAGGGCCAGTCAGAGACAGCAGTGGGAAGTTGTGCGTGGAGCCTGAAGAAATTGGAGAGGCACTGAACAAATATTTCTCTTCGGTATTCACGCAGGGAGATGTAAATGTAGTTGTGGAGAACAGTGGGATACAGGGTTGTAAACTGTATTGAAGTAGATAAGGAGGATGTGCTAGATATTCTTGAGGGTTTGAAGTTAGATAAGTCCCCTGGGCCGGACGGGATTTACCCTAGGATTCTCTGGGAGGCGAAAGAAGCGATTGCAAAGCCTTTGGCTCTGATCTTCAGGTCGTCGTTGGTTACAGGTATAGTGCCGGAAGACTGGAGGATAGCAAATGTGGTCCCATTGTTCAAGAAGGAGAATAGATACTATCCTGGGAATTATAGACCAGTGAGTCTTACTTCTGTTGTGGGCAAAGTATTGGAAAGAATTATTAGGGATAGGATTTATATCATTTAGAGAGAAATGAATTGATTGGGGATAGTCAGCATGGTTTTGTGAAGGGTAGGTCATGCCTTACTAGCCTTATTGAGTTTTTTGAAAAAGTGACCAAAGAGGTGGATGGGGGTAAGGCAGTTGATGTGGTATATATGGACTTTAGTAAGGCGTTCGATAAGGTGGCCCATGGAAGGCTTCTGCAGGAAATGCAGATGTATGGGATTGAGGGTGATTTAGCTAATTGGATTAGGAATTGGCTAGCTGATAGAAGACAAAGGGTGGTGGTTGATGGAAATTATTCATCGTGGAGTTCGGTTACAAGTGGTGTACCTCAGGGATCTGTTTTGGGGCCCCTGCTGTTTGTAATTTTTTTAAATGATCTGGATGAGGGTATTGAAGGATGGATTAGTAAATTTGCGGATGACACCAAAGTCGGAGGAGTGCTAGATAGTGAAGAGGTGTGTTATAGTTTGCAGAGAGACTTGGACAAGTTGCAGAGCTGGGCCGAGAGGTGGCAAATGGAGTTTAATGTGGAAAAGTGTGAGGTAATTCACTGTGGCAGGAATAACAAATGTGTAGAGTATAGGGCTAATGGTAGGACTCTTAATAGTGTTGAAGAACAGAGTGATCTTGGTGTATATGTGCATAGATCCCTGAAAGTTGGCAATCAAGTCGATAAGGTTGTTAAGAAGGCATACTGAGTCTTAGCTTTTATTGGTAGGGGGATTGAATTTCGGAGCCGCAACGTCATGTTGCAACTGTACAAAACTCTA
Organism: Sphyrna mokarran; assembly: GCA_024679065.1. Lineage (NCBI taxonomy): Eukaryota > Metazoa > Chordata > Chondrichthyes > Carcharhiniformes > Carcharhinidae > Sphyrna > Sphyrna mokarran. The sequence continues at coordinate 39,221,410 of JAGIQG010000016.1, forward strand.
GTGCGGCCGCACTTGGAGTATTGTGTGCAGTTCTGGTCCCCAAATTATAAGAAAGATGTGGAGGCATTGGAGAGGGTACAGAGGAGGTTACCAGGATGTTGCCTGGTATGGAGGGCAGGTCTTATGAAGAGAGGCTGAGGGATTTGAGGTTGTTTTCGTTAGAAAGAAGGCGGCTACGAGGAGACCTTATTGAAACATATAAGATGATTAGAGGTTTAGATAGGGTGGACAGTGATAGCCTTTTTCCTAGGATGGAGAAAGCTAGCACGAGGGGACATAGCTTTAAATTAAGGGGTGGTAGTTATAGGACGGATGTCAGGGGTAGGTTCTTTACCCAGAGGGTGGTAAGGGTATGGAATGCCCTGCCTGCTGCAGTTGTAGATGCGCCAAGTTTGGTGGCGTTTAAGATGTTAGTAGATAAGTTTATGGATGAAAAGGGAATGGTTTAGGTTAGAGGGTCATTGCTTTTTCTTAATTGGTCGGCGCAACATCGAAGGCCAAAGGGCCTGTTCTGCGCTGTAATGTTCTATGTTCTATGTTCTATCTAACATGGCTATGTATGTGTGTATATTCAGAGAGCATGCAAAATGACAAGACTGTCTGATCCAAGTTTCACCACAGCAAAAATCTGGCCAAAATTAAAAATCAAGGTAAAAATCTGTGTAGTTAATGTATGATATGGAACATTTTTACAATGGTTGATTAGTAAACACTTCATTCTAGGGTGATAAATATCCTTTTCTTCCATTGACTATATGTAATTTTTTTTATCATCTAATCGCAGGGCTATGATTTTCCAAAATTAATGATTGTGAGGCCATGTTGGTGAATGTATATTTTGAATAATTTTTTTCAATTGTAGATACAATTTTGTACAATTGGCAGATGCCAATAAAATCTGATCTGCAGTTTGTAACATATTCCCCCCCCAACTAATCATAACATGGGATTGAAACAAAGGAAATAAATTAATTACCTAGTTGCAACTTATTTACTGTGTGGTTTGATCTGAAGTGAGAAATGTTAGATCAGTAATGAGCTTGTTGGAAGAGATTGCGAGTGACTCAAAGCTCAGTAGATATTCCATTTTCTTTGGTAAGTTTCAAAGCATGAGATTGGGCTTGTGTTTGATACAAAGGCAAGTTCTCAGCCATTGGTAGAATTGTGTGCTTAAAATCAGAAGAAAACTTAATGGGCTGGATTTCAATTTAAAGTTGAGAGCTTAATTAAATTTTTCATTACGATTTTTCTATCTTAGCTGCGGATGGGGCATGATGCATATCACATGGCACAATTGCAAATTGATTAAATAGAGCCAACACAAAAATGGAATTTGGAAGAGCTAGGAAACTTTGGAAGAAAATGGTAAATGTTGTTGAACATGAATTGAAGGACAAAGCCAACTCTTTCCTTGGCTTTCTGCTGGGTACAATCAGAAACAGGAGGGAGATTTTGTTCGCCATGACAGAAGACATCCGATGCTCTTACCAACAAGGCATGATTGGAGGTAACATGTAGCAAGTACATTGTGCCCCCAGTAACATAGTCTGGGGTGTGGGTGGGGGGTTAATTATCTAATTTAGTCAGGAAAAATGAGTACAGTTGTTGATTCACCTTCATGATATATGCAACCATCCCTCCACCACTCTATTTTATTAAGCATATTCCATCACATTTCTCCTAACGTCCATTTAAATTTCAACAATACTCAGCCTTTGCTTCGTACGCACTTCCCCATTTGTCTATCTACCATTCCAATTCTAGTCAATCCTGATTGTGATATATTTGTCTGATAGTCATCTTCATTAATGCTCTGCAACCATTAAATGAATATATGATATTTAGTCAGTCTCAGGACTGTTCTCTCACTTGTTGTAGGAGAAGAGAATGCGAAAAATGAGAAAGATGGAATGGTTTTGAAGTGGTCTACCACAACTTTTTCAGTAAACAGATGCAGAGTAGGAAACCGTGAGGATAAGGCTAAATCTGCATCTGTGTCAATTGAGATGGACAGACTGGAGAGATATAGATGCCAGGTGATATAGTTACAAATATCTCTGACATGCTTGCTAATTTTATTTCATCAGTGACTGAACTGGTGGAAGTCTAAGTGTGTTTGTCAAGATCACTCTGCCATGATTATTTATATGTTTATTTTCTCTTCCGGAGCCTTCAGTGTAGAGTACCATGACATGTATGACAATGATTTCTTAGAAGAATGTAATTCTTACGAATCACAGATATATGACCATGCATCAAATATTTGTACTTTGGTGGGTCCAAACGTTAGTGGGGTTTTAAACCTAGTGATTCACGCCTCCCAAGTGAGCACAAACTTTCTGGTCATCTTTGAGAAGGAAAATGATAGAGATAAAGCTGTAAAGAGACAAAAATTACAAATATAGTTTGTAAAGTTTATATAAAGTAGAAATGCTATGCACACTATCCAAACAGCAGAGAAGATATGTGAGTTCAACTCCAATAGGAATGAATTGCTGTCAGTGGTGCTTTCAAACATCTGCCGTGGAGAGAGTGGCTGTCTTGGCAAAACTTCAAGCATGACCGCCAAATGAATCTATGTGGGCCATGACAACTGGAGTGCAGGACATATCATCTGCCTTAAATGGAATAAAAGATGTAATGACTCAGGAGGCCCAACTGGATGTGGTTTATTACAGAATGCAAAGTAAAACCACTACCATGGTGTGCACATACTAATCCTGCCTGGGACTACAGTTCAGTAGGCCCAGACCTGAAACAAAAATAGAAAATGCAGGAAAATCTCAGCAGGTCTGACAGCATCTGTGAAGACAAAATAGAGCCAATGTTTTGAGTCAGAATGACTCTGCGTCAAAGCTTTGCCGAATTTTCCAGCTTTTTCTGTTTTTGTTACAGATTCCAACATCTGCAGTATTTTGCCTTTACTTAGGCCCAGTCCTAGCTGACTTTATAAATAGCTCAGGTAATGAATTCCATCTGGGTAGGTCATAGCTTGTTACCAGGGGAGCAGATACTCAACGAGCCCCAGAAAGTGATCAGTCAGTAATTCCTCATATATCACAGCAGATTTCTTAATTCATGGAATGTGTTATTGATGTAAACCAAGCTCATCTTCAACTGAGTGGTAGAAATGTTGTGTTGCTAGCCCAGAAGAGGGATAATGTAAAAAACTATGGAAGCAGAAACTTCAATCAAAGTGCTCCCATGTTTCACCCGTTGCCAACCTCAACTCCAACTAGTAACCAATTTGTAGCCTTGTCTCTGGATGGATGAATCTTCCTCAGTAGAGCTGTAGATGGACAAGCCTTTAGTGGAACTTTTAAGTGCTCCAAATCCTGGAAGACATAGGCCAAAAATATTTTAGTAATCTGGCTAGGGATCTGAGTAGCCTGCCTCTATCTTTGCTGAAGCCACAAATGATACAGCAGGTGGAAGTGGTAGGAGGTATAAGGGAAAGCTATTGCAATTAACCAAGCATTTCTGATCAGTGTTTGATAAAAATGTTATGTAGTAAAATATTCTTTTTTTTAGTAGCATCCTTTTTTTATTTCCACTTTGTTTTGCTTATGATTGCCAATTATTGCACCTTTGATGTCAACTTATCTTTTCAGTTGCTTCACAATCAATGCCAATACTTGCAACAGAACCTTGTTGGGGATCGTTTTCCCCATTCATCATTTTCTTGACTGAATAACTTTTTTGTGCAAAAGATTGGGAGTGGTAGTTCTCAAGTGGTGGGGGCAGCGTGAGCAGGATTTTTTCATTTCTTCCTGTATGAATGGCAAGCTGAATTTTCAATCTGGAGATGGGAACTCAACCTGCATAAAGCTCATTGTACTTACTCTGTTCCAATTCTCATTATTAGAAGATGATTGTTTAGGAACTGAGACATCTTCCACCTCCAATTCCCTCTGCTGCACAGTGTTGTCTGGTCGTTATTATTCTGAATATCCTTGCTGGTGAGTAGAGAAGGGTATTTCCAGACCCATCAAGACAAAATCTATCGTGCCTAGTTATCAAGATTAAACATGGGAAAATAAATCTGTAAATTGCCTCTTACCAACCTCAGCTGATGAACCAGTGCTCCTCCAGGTTGAACAGCCCTTGCAAGCAAAGATACAGACACCCTGGATGGAAAACTTCAAACTCTCACCAACAGTGATTTGGTAGTGCTATGAATGAATAAGCTGGTTGAGTCTTTCAGGATACAATTGCAGGTTCAGCCGCTGCTAATGGTGAAAATCCCAACACAAAGCAGAAGCCTCCAGCACCTTATCTTAATCAATCTACATGCTGCAGGTTCATCCGTCCATGACTGTGATGATAAAAGTGACCACTGCATTATCCTTTTTGAAAATAAAGTCCTGCATTCATGTTGAGAATATCCTGTGTGTTATGTTGTGTGGTCCCACCGCTGTGTTAAATGGATTAGATTCAAAATAATTCTACCAGTTCAAAACTAGGCATCCTTGAAGTGCTGTGAACCATTCGCAACAGCAGAATTGTATTCTACCACAATTTGTCAGTTCATAGCCTGGCATATCTGTCACTCATGAAGTTATGGCACTTGTCATCACTGTCTACCCAGGTGGAATTTTCCAGATTTGTTAACGCGGCTAAGATCTCTCAATTTGTTAATTTCCGGCTGGGAGACCACCAAATTGTTATGCCCTGGGTGAAGAGGAATGAATTGGCTCCCCTTCTTTATTCAAACTCCTCAATTGGTTGCAACAAGATTAATATAAAAAAGGTTCCCTTCTTTTGCAAATAGCTTTTCCAGTCCTGATATTTACGTTTTTAAAGGAAGATTTTAACTGGCTTTTTAAGTTAAAGAGTGAATTTATTAACTACTAAACGCAAGAAAAAGATGAAAAACATGCATATACATTCATACAGATTAAAAGTGATAATTGAGTCCAAACTAAGTAAGTAAAATAAAAATATATGAAACAGTCCTTGACTTGCCCATGAGGCGTCGATGATGAACATTGTGGCTTTTGAGATTCATGATTTGAGCAGCAATGATTTCAACAAGCGAATAATCAGTCTTGAGATTGTCAGGGAAACTGTCCTATTTCCTTTTCATCTGTGGCTTTGCTGATTTGCTTTGCTTCAACAATGTTTCAAACTGTAATTATCTTGTGATTGTGTCTTTGCCTATATATGCCATGCTTGTGAACCTATCTCTCCACTCATCTGATGAAGGAGCTGTGCTCCAAAAGCTTGTGATTCCAAATAAACCTGTTGGACTTTAACCTGGTGCTGTGAGACTTCTCACTGTGCCCATTTTAAAAGCTACAGCTCTTAGTTAAAGTTCAATATTTTTGTCCATAATTCAAGGTTCTTTCTCTGTCATCAAGACACTTCCCTCTCCTTTGTGGGAATTCATTTTCTTTTCAGTATAAAAAGAAAAACAATTATAAAACAACACACATTCTCACACATGCTATTCATTCTCCTAGTAATAATCAATACCCAGATGACACTAATTTTAGATTCTGGATAACCTGCTTGCATTTTTTTTCAACAAGTTGGCTATATTCATTTACAGATTAGATTTGTATCAAGTCTCAATGTTTTTTATGTTAATGTCATTTCTGATCAATAGCTCTGTCAGCCCTTCCTGTGATGCTGAATTAAGTATCATCAATGGGGTTTGGGTGTTTCACTTGACTGTTAGCTCCCAGATTACCAACAACATGCTTTCTTTTATTAATATGCAAATTAGTTTGGCTGTTAGGCTGAAGTATCCAGTCAGGCCTGCCTTTGAACCCATGAATTGACTGGTTCAAACCAGGTACTTCTACAGATCTAATTAGTACTCTGGTTTACTAGAGCTTATCTCTGCATGGCTTCCTCTGCTCTTCTCCTCATGATTTTAATGTCTCTGCCTGCTTTGGGGTAGACCCTCCCCTACTCCTTTGTTTTAGAAAGTAATCTTCCTCTAACGTGCCTCAGGTGGGGATTCAGATCTTGCTTTGTCTCCCGTTGGCTTATCAACTGGGTGAAGCATCATCCCAATTCTTTCAGGTCCAACTTGGGGTTTAAATTCACCACAGTATGATCAGCAAAGTCAATTATTGGCTTGCTAGCTGGGGCCTTTGGCTTTGTGAGGGATTGCTTTCCTAATATGTTCCATATCCTATGAATCATCGCTGCTTTTTCGTGGTGGTGCACTTCCAACTATGCTCCTTGGTGGCTTTTCGAATGGGCAAGGCATTTTCTTCTCTGACTCCGGGTGGTATTTTGGAATGTTCTTAAGTCTGCCTCCAAATTCTGAAAGGTGGATTTGGACAGCAAGATTTCTGATTATCCCCACTGCCCAACCCATCCCCTGACTGCCCAATTAGTATCATAAAAACAGCATAGTCTCCTTGCATCCAACACCAAAGGCATTGACAAAAGGTCCCAGGAGCACATAGTCTCATACAATTCTTGCCCAGCCTTAATACAAAGCAGTGCAAAAAAGAATTTTAAAAATTTGAAGATTAGTAGGGATTGATTGGCAATCTTACTCTGCCAATCCTGGATGTTGAGGCACAATATTTAGGCTTGAGCTGATAAGTGGCAAGTAACATTTGTACAAGTGCCAGGCAATGACCATCTCCAACAGACAGAGTCCAGCCTCCCTCCATCACCATCCCTGCCATAGCTTTCAATGGTGTACCATTGATGAATCCCCCACCATCAGTACCTTTTGACCAGAAACCAACTGAATAAGCCAAATATAATGGCTTCACTAGCAGGTCAGAGACTGGGTATTCTGTGGTGGGGAACTCACATCTTGATTTCCTCAAAGCCAATTTCATCATCTACAAGGTGCGAGTTGAGTCTGATGAAATATTCTCCACTCTTCTGGAAAAGCGCAGAAGCAACTACACTCAAAGACAAAACATCCTGTTTTTTATTGTCATGCATTTATTATTTTAAGCATTTTCTCCTTCCATCATGACACACACTGCAGTGTGTACCATGTACAAGATGTTGTTCAGCAAGGCAGCATCCTCCAAACCTCCAACTTCAACCATGTAGAAGATTAAGTGCACAAAAACAACACCTACAGCAAGCTCCCTCTCCAAATTGCATGTCATCCTCACTTAGAAATATGTAGCTGTTTCTTCATCATTGCCTCTGGAACTTCTTATCTAACAGCAGTTTGGATCACTATCTTTTCAAGGGCAATTAGGGATGAGTAACAAATGCTGGCTTGCCAATGGTTTTCTTGATTTTATACTGGGTGATTATCTGGCTCTCATAGCGCTCCTGCTTGTGTTCCTCATAGATGTCAAAAGCAAATTTGAAGCAGATATCCCTCTGTCCAACGTTTGAACTGCTTGGTTTCAGGTATGTGGGGTCCTTGGGGGTACCCAATTAATGCTCTAAATGTTGTGACCAGTTATGCCATTCACTCCTCAATAGGATTTTAATCCCAGATAAAAACATTTTCTGAATGGCAAGTGTACCCAGTAAAACTGGAAGCGGATGCTGGTGCAGACCCAGAAAAATAAAATTTTTTAATCTAAATTTATGGTGAACCAGAAAAGAACACAGAACACTACAGCACAAACAGACTCTTTGGCCCACAAGTTGCACTGATCATATCCCTACCTTTTAGGCCTATTTATAACCCTCAATCCCATTAAATCCCATGTACTCATCCAGAAGTCTCTTAAAAGACAGCAACGAGTTCGCCTCCACCACTACTGATGGCAGCTGATTCTACTCGCCCACCACCCTCAGTGAAAAGCTTATCCCTACATCTCTCTACCTACTTCCCAGCACCTTAAACCTGTGTTCTCTTGTAGCGACAATTTCAGCTCTGGAAAATAGCGTTTGAGACATCACCCAATCTATACCTCTCAACATCTTATAAATTTCTATCAGGTCACCTCTCATCCTTTGTCTCTCCAAGGAGAAAAGGCTGAGCTCCATCAACCTATCCTCATAAGGCATGCCACCTAATCCAGGTGGTGGAAGCAAATTCACTTGTAGCATTCAAATAAATAATTAAATGGAATAACATTACAGACCAATGCGAAAAGAGCAGGGGATTAGAAGGGACATTTTTATATTTTGCATGAAAATCTAACGTTAACCAAAGTACAACTTAGGCAGAGTGTTAGGGGATGTATATGTGGAGTAAGTGTTCGACTTTTTAAAAGGTGATCCTCACTGTCTTCTTATCAGCATCTGCTGGGAGTAAGGGAAAACCAGCAGAAGTGGGAGTCTTTCGAGTGAAGGCTTTTCTGTTGAGTTGTGTAACAGTGGTATTTGGAGGGATGTCATTATGTTCTTCTTATAGATGGCCGTCCTCCAAATGCAACTAATTCTCAAAGAGGATTGTGGAGGCTGGAGAGACAAATTACAATAAAAATGCAAACTAAAAACAAATGCATTCTTGCATTGATTTCACTAGCATTTCTTTAATATTGCTATTGAAAACCTGCTTACCAGCTTTACAATGTAAATTAATGTTTGAGTTATGGCATGAAAAATGGATTAACTGACAATTGACAGAAAGGTTTCAATTTTGCTATTTCTGCTAGGATTACATGATGACATTCAGTGGATTAGTAAAGTCAATACTCAATTTAACTTGTCAAACATCATCTGTAAGCGTGGGCAGCTATAAAAATGTGCTTGGCAGCTGCCAGCTGAAGTGTCAAACACATTTAATAATCACCTTATTCTGGAATATAAGACATTCCCTTTCATTTTGCCTTCAGATTGCAAATGTAACACCTTAACTCCTGCTGAATGTGACAGACAACCATGTGAATAGTGATAGAAGAAGAAGCAAACGCTTGAGTGTTGCAGGAGGTACCGTAGTTATTAATTAGATTAATGCTCATTGAAAACTTTTTCAGGTATTCACAACTGTTTTTTGTAAAGCAGTACTTCAAAGTGGCAGCTGGTATAATCAGAAGGATGAGCATATATAATAAAACATATGACGAAGGTACTTGCAAAATTGTTAACAGATTTACATCAGCTTTATATCCTATTCTGTATAATAGCTGTGCACGTGTATAAAAATAAAACATATTGAGCTCAGAAAATACTTCAAAGATGCTATCCTACATTGAAAGTATACGTGGACGATACAATAATGAGGTCACATCCTATGCTACACCTTATGCAGCATCAGATAACTGCTGTTCAACTGCAATATCAGATAATCAACCGCATGATTCATGAAGTCAACAATAAATTCTGGGCTTAGTTGATCAAAGATTGCTGCTAGCTCAATTTGATTAGAAGATTATAGATGTTTTTGTGCAAGCCAGTCTCTGTTAAAGCACAGATACATGCTGCATAGATGGAGGCCATGAAGTGAGCCAGCACAGTCTCACAGGTTTGTTGAAACTGGGGAAATATTTAAAACACAGTAAGAAGTCTCACAACACCAGGTTAAAATCCAACAGGTTTATTTAATAGCAAACACCACTAGCTTTTGGAGTGCTGTTCCTTTGTCAGGAGCAGGAAATCAGTTCACAAACAGAGCATATAAAGACACAAACTCAATTTATAGAATAATGATTGGAATGTGAGTCTTTACAGCTAATCAAGTCTTAAAGGTACAAACAATATGAGTGGAGAGAGCATTAAGCACAGGTTAAAGAGATGTATAATGCCTCCAGACAGGACAGTTAGTGAGATTTTGCAAGTTCAGGCAAGTCATGGGGAGTTACAGATAGTGTGACATGAACCCAAGATCCTGGTTGAGGCTGTCCTCATGTGTGCAGAACTTGGCTATCAGTCTCTGTTCAGCAACTCTGCTTTGTCGTGTGTCATGAAGGCTGCCTTGGAGAATGCTTACTCGAAGAGCAGAAGGTGAATGTCCATGACTACTGACGTATTCCCCACAGGAAAAGAATACTGTTACCTGGTGATTGTCGAGCAGTGTTCATTCATCCATTGTAACGTCTGCATGGTCTCCCCAGTGTACCATGCCTCGGGACACCCTTTCCTGTGACGTATCAGGCGGACAACATTAGTCGAGTTGCAAGAATATGTACTGTGTACCTGGTGGATGGTGTTCTCATTTAAGATGATGGCATTTGTGTCGATGATCCAGCACGTTTTGCAGAGGTTGCTGTGGCAGGGTTGTGTGGTGTCTTGGTCACTGTTCTCCTGAAGGCTGGGTAGTTTGCTGTGGACAATGATCTGTTTGAGGTTGTGCGGTTATTTGAAGGCAAGAAGTGAGGGTGTGAAGATGGCCTTGGCGAGATGTTCATCTTCATCAATGACATATTGAAGGCTCCGGAGAAGATGTTGTAGCTTCTCTGCTCCAGAGGAAGTATTGCATGACGAAGGGTACTCTGTCCACCGTGTCCCATATTTGTCTTCTGAGGAGGTCTGTGCGGTTTTTTGTTGTGGCGTGTCGGAACTGTTGATTGATGAGTCAAGTGTCGTATTCTTTTCTTATGAGGGCATTTTTCAGCGTCTGGAGGTGTCTGTGTGATCCTCTTCATCTGAGGAGGATGAGGTATTCACTAAAACACAGCATTAGAGAGTGCCAGGGCAAATATACTCACAAATATATTACTGAGTTACTAAATGCTTAGAAAGTTTTGAGAGAATCTTTTCTATGCATTCCTGTTGCATAAAAACTTCATGACATCGTTCCAGTATTAAACTGTTTATAGTTATATTTGAAGAGGAATTGCCACCATAACCAAGACTCTGTGCCTTTCAGTATCCACACACAGGAATAGAGCTTCCCTGGGCGCCAGAGTGCTGTTCAGGATATACCGGTTTTTCTAAAACTTCGTAATGTGGTGCTTCCAGAGTAAAGTTGTCCAGAACTACAAAAGCAGCTTTAAAAGAGCTGTCTTCATTCATAAAATTAGCCAGATAGTTGGCCAGTCTCTCTTGGTGGGACAAGAAAAGATAATTTTGGACCATAAGTTCATGACATTCTTTGACTCTGCCATTGCATTCCTGTCACCACTGTAGACATGCAAGAGGGATTTAGTGAAGTGCAAATTGCAAATTGGAGAGTTGCATCTTCATAGTGTTCTACAGGAAAGCTCAAAACAACCTGGAATGAAAAAATTAGCAGCCTCAAGAAGAAGTCTGTTCTTCCATTCAATCCAATTGAGACCAACTTGAAAAAGTAGACGTAGCATTTTTCACGTCTTTCAACTACGGAGAGTCTGCTGCAGGATTTGCTCAGAGTTATTCTAAATTTGGTCAGTGCTTTTATAACAGGATCCACTGAAGAAAAACATTTGGCCAAGAACTTTAGGAGGCAGAACTCTATCTAAAAAGAGAAAAGTGCATCTTCCAAGCAAATGAGGTGGTTTATCTTGGTTATCAGTTGGATTCTTGATGGTTACACCCCATGGTGGACAAACTGAGAGAGATTAAGAGGCACCGGCCCAGACGAACACTTCAGAACTCAAATGCTTTCTTGGGATGTTAACCAATATGGGCAGTTTCTCCCAAATCTATCATCATTGCTGGCAACATTGCACGTGCTGTTAATAGAACACCAGAGATAAATAGGAGGCACCACAAAAAGAGGCTTTTAACCAAGTTAAACAGGCACTTCAGTCAACATACTTATTAGTGCATTTCAGCTCTTCTAAGAAGATAATAAATAGTTTTTTTGCTGTTTGGTGCAGTGATCTGAACAAGCACCGGAGTGTGCCACCAGGGAATTTCACAGTACCTTCATTTGAGTGTTAATGTCAGCCTTACTTGTGAATAATAAATAAACTTTAATTTTAGTGCTTACATGTGATACATCACCATGTGGAATTGGGGCTATGTTAACCCATATAATGAATGACAGGTCCAAGAGACCCATTGGATATGTATCAAGAGTCCTATCAGACACAGAAAGAGAATATTCCCAAATGGATAAAGAAGGTTTATCTGTCATCTATGGCATCAAGAAGTTTAATCAATACATTTATGGGAGACATTTACCACCATCATAGACCATATACCATATATACCATATACCATATAGGGCTTTTCAGGGAAGTCAAAACAATTCCACCAATTGCTTCTGTTAGAATATAGCAGTCAGCATTGTCCTTGTTGGTTTATAAATATGATTTCAAACAATGGTGAGGGCTCACATAACCAATGCAGGAACCTAAAGTTATCTCCCATTACCAGAAAGCGTGCCATCCCCTCTGGTATCACAAGAGATTGTAATGTCCTTAAACTTCCTGGATTCTTTGTCTATGACCATACAGCAAGTTTAGTATTAGACAAATAGAGAATCAAAGATTAAACATATGATACTGCATGGATGGCAAAATGAGAAAATTTCAGAGGAAGTGAAGGCTCATGGGTTGCAGGAGTTGTTCTGGCCAAGCCAAGGTCACTAATCAATGAAGTGAAAATGATCATTTGAGGAGATGGGCACAATCCCAGGAGCCAGTGCTGCTGTCTGATCCAATTGTGCCAGCGTGTAGAATTGTTGTTTGTCTAAGTAGTGAAGTAGTTGATCAGTCAGTAGCAAGCCAAAGTGCTGCTCCCTAGACACTAAAGAAACTGTGAAAAATGATGGACTGGTACCAGGAGAGAGTCATAGAATCATAGAAAATCATAGGAACCCTACAGTGGAGAAACAGGCCATTTGGCACATTGAGTCTGCACCATCCACAATCCCATCCAGGCTCTATCCCTATATCCCTGCATATTTACCCATTAATCCTTCTAACCTACGCATCTCAGGATACTAAGGGACAAATTTTAGTATGGCCAATCAGACTAACCCACACATCTTTGGACTGTGGGAGGAAACCAGAGCACCTGGAGGAAACCTATGCAGACAAGAGAAGAATGTGCAAACTGCACACAGACAGTGACCAAAGCTGGGAATCAAACCCAGGTCCTTGGGTCTGTGAAGCAACAGTGCTAATCACTGTACTACTGTGCTGCCCTTTCACTATGTTACCAGTCCCAGTGAGGCAAGTCCAAAAGCCCAAGAAAAACTACAATGAAACCTCCACCAGTTTCCTCCTCATCTCCCATGACAGACATCATCACACTCCTTGCAGAGCTCCCTGCCTCCCACCATTGTGAAGCTCACCCCTTGTCCTAGCTCCACTCACTCTAGCCCTACTCCACTGGCTCTGCCCTTTGGCAATTATGATGTCTGACAGGCAGGGTCAGTTGCCCGGTGAGTAGTGCCAGGATGTCAGTGGGCACTGCTCAGCCCTGGTGGGCAGGATCAGTGTGCCTGGCAGGCACTTGCCAGGTTGGCACAGCTCAATGGGCACTGCCCAGCTTTGGCCCTGACCACTCAGGGTTTCAGTGGCCTCTGGGTCCTCGGTGAGGGTACCTCGTTGGTGCGGACCATATGTGATTCTCGCCAGGGAGATCTTCAATTGATGAGGTGGTAAAGGTAAAAGAGTCTGGACAATAGCTTCCAGGACTCATTAATGACATGCAAAGCACATGATCACATATGGAAAGGATGTCATTAATATTTAAATCTTGCCCTTTGAGACTGAATTTGCTAACAAAGTAGTGCCAGTATAATCGGGGATGCAGAAAGCCAAGCACAAATCTGCTTTTTCATCTCCTGCTTGATCTTGCTACCTCACCTCGCTAAAAGTAGATGTAATAAGATCATGCCATAAGACTTTCCTGATGTACAGTTGACCTGAGTAAGATGCTTTTTCAGAGAGATAGCGCAAATACGATGGGCTCAATGGCCTCCTTCTGCACACTAGGAATTACACTATTGATCTATGGTTCTAATAGGACTTGACAGTTAGATGTTGAGGTCATGCTTTAGTGGCGTCTTGTGCTTAAAGCTGAAATATAAGCATCTGATCCTGCTGATTTTCCTGATAGTGGATGAAGATTGCACAGCCTCTTGCATAAAACAAAGATTATGCAATTATCTTGCACCTTTTTGACCTCAGAAAGTGCCAATATTTTGAATAGCTAATGAAGTACTATTTGAATTGTCATAATTATAGAGAAACAAGATACTAATTTGCACAGCAAGATCTCTCAAGTTGCACTGAGGTAAGTAACTAGTTAAGCTATTTTGAGGATGTTGGCTATGTGATAAATGCTGCTGAGTCCACAAAAAGAATCACCTCACTGAAGTACCAGCATGTATTATATGAGACTTGTGTTCACAATTTTCTGACTCAGAAGTGAGAATGCCACCACTGAGCCAGTAGTTATTACTCTTCTCCTGTATTTTACACGATGCTATAGTATATATTTTGCAAATAATATGCTAGACTGAAATATTTGTTATCTAAATAAATGGCCCTAACAGGTTCCGAAAAAACATCAGCCCCATTCGGAAGTTTTAATGCAACTAAGGAAATGCATGAATTAAAGCGTCATCATTTAAAATTATGAGGGAATATAGCACGGTTCTTATAAAAATACCAAAACAGGAATAAGTAACACTTCTTTTGGGGACGAAAGCAGAGAGTGAAATTAGGTTATCAGCAGTAAACCACAAACAACATATGCTAATGAAGCATCTTTCTGTGATGTTAATTGTGCATGTATCAAATGTACTTTCCCTCTGAATGAATTTTCAGGATGTGGATATTTTGAATGTGGTTAGATCTACTGAAAATGTTGATATGATGACATTAGCAAGGATTGGTACGTCACATATCTTGCTGCAGCCTAAAGCTTGAGAGATGAATTTAGTACAAAGGAAGTACTAATTTCCTCTGTGTCTATGAAATGCGTAGTTGTTGAGAAAGACTGATGTGGTTTCATGTGACCCTGTAACTACTGCACTTCTAATGTTAAAAATTATTACATGCGTAATTAGTGTTGCTCGTTGAAAAAAATAACACGATGGATCATTTCATTACGTGTAAAGCATAGGGACAGATTTTGTTTGTTTTCCCTACTTTATGTAGGTCTTACGTGCATGCCAACAGAAAGGTTTACAGTCTACAAATACTTTGCTCACTGACCACTGCAAATCTGCATCCTCTACTCCAGGCACATCATATTACAAAATCCATTCTATTACTAGAACAACCCATACAAATACTTTCTTACAGTTTAAGAACTATAATAAAAATTTTTGCATGAAATAAAAACAAGTATTATTTTTGAAAGACTCAGTGACATAGTGTACCAACACTAAAAGAATTCCCCATTGATGACACAATTTGGGGCAGAGGGAGAAAGCATCTTTTTTTTCTTATATGTGCATAGGTAGAGACTTTGTGATCAGTAGTGAACAAAAGGAGCCATTTCTCACACTGACCATAAACTTCCTATGCGCTTGTGCATTGTGACTCTTAGGCATTTTTTTTTTGCACAGTGAATAATATAGCTTATCTGGATCTCATGAACAGAGCAATTAGCCTTAACCAGTCAGATAAAAGAATTCCTACTTAAGTATACAGGAGAGTTTTCCCAGTATGTTGTAGGTAGGTTTGGTGCAGCGAGTGTGGAAAAACTAAAAATTGACTTGCACAGGAATTTAAGCACATCAATTTCACACTGAATCACATGTTTACTTCTCCATACTTCCACAGGAACAGAATAACAGAGAGCAAATTCGTGACATTTGCACATATATGGATGCGATAAGTCATTGCCTGATTAATACTGTAATAATGTTGGGCACTAATAGCGTCACATCCTTTCTACCAAAATCCTATCATGATGAGCAATTGGGCCCAGAAGCAGAGATGGAATATCCCTGAAGACAAGTTTTCCAGCTAGGGCTTAATCGCATTGCTGGGAAGACAATAAAATAATTGTTTTATAGTAGTCTGGTACTTGCAAATTGTGTCAGTTGTTGGCCTAGTCACAGCAATTGTGATCACGCGGATCATTATGATTTTAAATTTGTATTGGCTATTACATGTGATAGTGGGATATGATAGTGACTTTTAAGGGGCATTTTGACAAATACATGAATAGGATAGGAATAGAGGGATATGGTCCCTGGAAGCGTAAGGGGTTTTAATTCAGATGGGCAGCATGGTCAATGCAGGCTTGGAGAGTCTGTTCCTGTGCTATAATTTTCTTATTCTTTGTTGTTCTCTTTGTTGTTCTGTAGATTTCAGTCAAAAAGCAAACTCTACCAGACTAGATGGTGAATGCCCATGTATTTACAAAAACAAGTGAGTAAGCTATTTAAATTTTTAAAAATGCAGAATAAGGAAAGTTAGATTGAACCAATGTTATGTTTAAAATTAAAGTAATAAGAATTGTAGAAAGGGACATTTGCAAAGGAAACTGAATGTGGATGAAGGCAAGTGTCCAAGTGTTCTGAGTCTCTCTAAAGTTTTCAGTGTTCATGTTAGTTTTCTCTGCAGTCCATCAATCTTTGCTGTTGCAGATTGCTTAGATTACAGAGGAATGATAGTGGCTCCATTGTCAGGAACCTATTGTCCTCTCTGAGCAGGATCATGTTCACACTGCAACTCGACCATTGCTTCTTCTGAAGTTAGTCCAGACTGCTACTATCGTGCTGTGATGGCGCAGTCTAAAGCTCATAAGTTAATAAAATATAGAAGCAGAATTAGGCAATTCAGCCCATTGAGTCCACACTGCCATTCGATCATGGCTGACGTGCTCCTCATCCCCATTTTCCTGCCTTCTCCCCATAACCCTTCAACCCATTACCAATTAAAATCTGTCTGACTCCTCCTTAAATTTACTCACTGCACCACACTTTGGGGTAGCGATACCCATATCCATAAGATCCAAATCTGCTATAGAGAGTCATGCAAGGCCTTCTGTCATGACCTGCTTGGGGAGGTAATGGCCAGTGTTATTATCGCTAGACTATTAATCCACAAACTCAGCTAATATTTGGGAGACCGAAGTTTGAACGTGCCTTTATAGATGGTGAAATTTTGATTCAATAAAAACTACCTGGAATTAAGAATTAAACCATCGTTGATTGTTGGAAAAACCCATCTGGTTCACTAATACCCTTTAGGGAAGGAAATCTGCTGTCTTTGGATAGGAAATAAGTGCTGGCCAGCCACACCCTGCGTATGGATAAAAAAACAATGAAAGTCAGCAGCTTTGTAAAACCTACTGCTTGGAGAGAACTAGGCCAAAGTACTTGCAAGATATACAATAACAGAATACACAGGGTAAATCTTTCAGCTTTGTATGTGTCATTGAAAATATTGTTGGATAAAGTTGTCATATGTTTTATTTCTGGTGTCTCATTTCAAATTTCTGTCCAAAATGATGCTGTGACATTCCAGAAGAAAAGGAAGTGAAAAATGGAGAATGATGCAAGAATAATGGCAATATGAGATTGTTTCTAGTGGAGCTGGAATCTGATCAATGGGAATCTGACCTGGGATAGCAAGCAGGCACAGTGATTAGCACTGCTGCCTCACCACCAGGTTCGATTCCCGGCTTGGGTCACTGTGTGGAGTTTGCATATTTTCCCCGTGTCTGCGTATATTTCCTCCGGGTGCCCCAGTTTCTTCCCACCATCCAAAGATGTGCAGGTTAAATGGATTGGCCATTCTCAATTGCCTCTTTGTGTCAGGAGGGCTAGCTAGAGTAGGTGCATGGGGTTATGGGGATGAAGGCTGGGTGGGAATATGATCAGTGCAGACTCAATGAGCTGAATGGCCTCCTACTGCACTATAAAACTCTAAGCTCACTATGGGTTCCTAGACTCTGCCTTCCTTTCTTCTTCTGTCTTCTTCCTTTTCCTCTCTTTCTCCTCCCCCTCTTCTTCCTTCTCTCACAGTGCTCACTAAGGGCCAGGTGGCAAGCACTGCATCAACATAACAGTCAGGTAGTATGGAACACAACAGAATAATTTGGGGACAGGTTCTGTTTTGTAAGGTTCCTTCCAAGTGGTACATCAGTGGAATATTTTAGAACACCACTGGTCTATCCCAAGGCATACCTGGTTGCTGCTTGTTATGTGGTTGGGTTGCGAAGGGGAGTCATCAGTCAGGTGTAATGCAGCTATGCCTTGTCACAAATCAGTCAGCTTCTTGTTCATTGTAGTGGCTTGTACATGGCAAGAACAACTAATCCACTGACTAGTAATCAGAGGCCCAAACAAATGCTATGGGGACATGAGTTCAAATCCCACCATGGCAACTGATGGAATTTGAAATCAATTAATTAATAAATCTGGAATTAAAAGCTAAACCTAGTAATAGTGATCATTGCCTATTGTAAAATCCATCAGTTTTGCTACTGTCCTATAGGGGAGGAAAATGTCTGTCATTTTCTGGTCTGGCCTACATGTGACACTAGAGCCAAAGCAATGTGGATGACTCCCTCTGAAATGGGCTGGCAAGCTTCAGTTGTATCATACCACTAAAAGTCAAAAAGGAATCAAAGCAGAGAGACAACCTGACACCAACCTAGGTACCAGAAACTGTTGACCCTGCAAAGTCCTCCCTTATAACATCTGGGAACTTGTGCCAAAATTGGGAGAGCTGTCACAAAGACTATTTAAGCAACAACCTTGATAGCCATAGTCACTGAATCATATTTTAAAATGTCCAGATACCACCATCATCACCTTTGGGTATGTTCTGTTCCACTGGCAGGACAGATCATTCACAGTCATCTACAGTCTGGAAGGAGTTGCGCTGAGAGTCTACAACACTGACTTCAAACCCCATGGAGTCTCATGGCATTGGGTCAAAATGGGAAAGAAAGCTTCCTGCTGATCACCACATACCATCCCCCTTCAACTGATGAATCAGTATTCCAAAAATTTATGAGAGGAGTTCTCCTGTTCCGCCCGTCACTGGAATTGTAGCAGGTAGTTTGGGGGCGGGCAGGTTCTGGATGGACCACACAAAAGTTCTTTGACCTCAGGCAGGATTCTCTGGTCTTGGGCACGTGTGGCCAGAGAATCATACCTTATGATTTGCCATTGTTAATGTTCACTTCTTTATTTCACTTATTATTATTTTTATTACAGTCTGGAAGTCTGTTTTCCAGAAACATCAGTTGTCCAGAAATTAACTACAGTACTTTTGGTAACAGAAATGGAAGATCTTGTATTTGAATAAGAAAGACAATTTTTATTATTGTGTTGTTGTATTTCATCAATGCTTTATGCATCACTTTATTTATTGCCATGGTATTTTCTGGTTCAAACACATGTGGTTTGGCATTCTAAAAAAATTTATAATCCAGAAAATCCTAAAATCAACAAATTTCTTGGTCTCAAGCATTTCACAATGGTAACCTTACAGAGTGTTGTTAAATTTGAGAGTCAGACCCCGAGTTGCAATGCATGTTACTGAATTCAAGGCAGATCTCATGGTGACAAAACAATGGTGCCAATGAAAAGTGGGAGGCATATCTGCTCACAAGTACTTAACAATCTGAACTTGAATTCTGTGAAACCCATTGGACCACAGGGAATTCAGTAGCCACAGTATTGATGTGTCTGTTGCAAACTGGGTTCCGGTCATTGATGACCTTCAGGTTGTTAATGTTCAGGATTTGCTGATGGCAATGTTACTGAATGTCAGCTGGAGATAGTTAGGCTTTCTCTTGTTGGATTTGGAATGCACTGCCTGATAGGATGTGAAATCAAATTGAATAGGACTAATGGAATAGGAAAAGTTGGAGTTGAAGGAGAAAAAAATTACAGGTACGTGGTGAAAGGTGGGAATTAACTCTTCAAATGAGCTAGTGCAGATTCAATGGGCTTTCTGGGCTGCACTAGTCAATGGATAAGATTGTGTGTTAAACTAACACTTCAATGGCTCAACATTCTGTTTCAGAATGGTTGCCAGGTTCACTTTATCATTGCTCATGTCAATTTCTTGATAGCCATCATTTTACTTGAGAAAGAAGCCCATACAGGTCAAACACTATCCTACAGCAAAGGAAGGAAATTGCTAAGTAACCACTTTGCACAGCTTCACGCAGTTGGTTTAGGAGTAGATCACATCTCAATTTAATTATTAGCAAATTATGTATATTTAGGAAATCATTAAACATTTGAAATGGCGAGTGAGGAAGTGGAAAAATTGATGGCTTCTCAATGTCTGTGCAATAGTATTAACTTCTTTACATTGTTGTTTGTGATTCTAATGTAATACAATGTATTATATGCCTGCATGTTATTGTAATGCAAAGATGTTCAATAGAGCAAGGGCTAATGTGCGACTGGAGAATAGATAGCAGTCCCTATGGTATGATGTATAGAGTCACATGGTAATAGACTCACACTCTAAAAACTGCTTGTGTGGGAGAAGCAGCACCATTCATGACATTAACAAGAATCTATGTATAATTCATGATTAGCAATAAATGATTCATGTTTAAACATGCAGGTCTCGAGATCTCATAATTGAGACACCACATCTGAATCCAAAATACAACATGGTACTTAATTGTGATACTATAATACAACATGGTGGAAGTAATGAGTGGTTGCTGGTAATTCTACACTCTTTTTCACTGATGCATCATTTTCCAGAGCAAAATAGTGGAATTTTACAGCCCTGGTGGGGTTGGGACTGTAAATGTGATAAATTATTCAAAGATCCACTGACTTCATCAGGACTGGAAAATCTTGCTGGCAGGAGTGGGGGGGGGGGTCATAAAATTCAGCCCCTGTTTATTTCGCTCATTCTGGGAAGATATATCAAAGGCATATGGTCTTACCCATGTTTTGTGGTCTCTGTCATTTGTATCTGAGAGAAAAATGTTCAGAAGATTGACAGTAATTATGTAATGAATGAACAAGCAGAAATGGAGAAAGTTGAAAAACTCAATGCGTGTGATCTTACCTCTCGTTTATACCATGCTCCTGCTACAGCGAAGTCAGAAAATTTGGTGGTCAGCCAAATCCCCATTCATTGTGACGAGTTGGGAAAATACCACTGGTGTGAGAATGGTTAGATTCTGGGAAATGTGCCTGGCAACATCCATAGGGAGAGAAAGCAGAGCCAACATTTTGAAACCCTTCTTCAGGCCTAATGAGAGGGGAAAATATTATATATAACTCAGGATGGAACAACTGGAACAGTGATTAATGGGAGCTGGGAGAGATTGATACAATGATGTAGTAAAACTTAACAAGTGATAGATGGCCCAGTGAAAGGGAAAGGGCAGGGCTTTTATGAAGTAAGACATAAATGCTTGAAATATAAAACAAGGTGAAGATGGAGAAAGGTTGCAGTCTGAAGCTGTTGAACTCAATGTTCAGTCACAAGAACTGTAATTTGCCCAACCTGGAGATGAGGTGCTGCTCCTCCAGTTTGTTCTGGATTTCACTGCTGTATTGCAGCAGGCCAAGAATGGACATGTGGGCATGTGAGCAAGACGTTGAGTTGAAATGGCAATCTACAGAAACAAGTCTCACAACACCAAGCTCACCTGATGAAGAAACAGTGCTCTGAAAGCTCTTGCTACCATATGAAGCTATTGAACTTTAACATGGTGTTGTAAGACTTCTTACTGTGCCTTTCCCAGTCCACATCAACAGAAAGGTTGGTGTTACGTTTGCAAGCTGAGTAAAGATGTTCCACAAAACACTCACTCAATCTGCATTTAATTTTCCCAGTGTAGAAGAGGCCACATTAGCAGCAGCGACAGCAGTAGATCAAACTGAAGGAAATAGAATTGAAATGTTGCTTCACCTGAAAGGAGTTCTTGAGGGTCCTCAGCAGTGAGGAGGGAGGGGGCAAAAAAGCAGGTGTTCCACCTTCAACTCTAGGCATCGCATTTTAGGAGGGATGTAAGAATTAGAAAGGTTGCAGAAAAGATTTACAAGAATAGTTCTGGGATGAGAAATTTCATCTACTTAGATAGATTGACGAAGCATTGGCTGTTCTCTTTGATGAAAAGAAGAATAAGGGAGATTTGTCAGAAGTGTTCAAAATCATAAAGCTCAGAGAGAATAGGAAGAAA
The DNA here is from genome assembly GCA_024679065.1 of Sphyrna mokarran. Taxonomy (NCBI): domain Eukaryota; kingdom Metazoa; phylum Chordata; class Chondrichthyes; order Carcharhiniformes; family Carcharhinidae; genus Sphyrna; species Sphyrna mokarran. Next base: position 39,243,256 of record JAGIQG010000016.1, read on the forward strand.
CAGTTTTGTTGGCAGTAGGGTCAAGAGCCAGAGAACACTGACTTAAAATGATTAGCAAAAGAACCAACAATGACTTGAAGAAACATCTTTTTACACTGTACCTGGTTAACATGTAGAATGCTCTACCTGAGGTTTCCGACCAAGGCCTTAAAAAGAGAATTGGATAGTTATCTGAAGTAGAAATATGTGAAAAAACCAAGAGAGTGGCAGCAAGTAGACTGCTGTTGCAGAGACACCAAGGATACAATGTATTGAATAATTTCCTTCTTTCCTCTAACCATTCCACGATTCTATGATTTGTTTGAATATATTTTTGTGTATACAGTGATTAAAAATTTCTGTTTTCAACCTCTTTTATGACATTTACATTTTCTTTTACTCCTTGGCTGAGAATGTACCATGACTGGATTCCTCAGTTTCTTTTGCCAACACCGTTTCCTCATGGACACATGGGATACAGTGGAACAGATCAGAATAACATTCTGAGCTCCAGTTTATCCTTTCTTTGTGTGGGGAACAGCTTTGACCACGCTCAAAGGCTTCTTGCAACAATCATATTGAAATAGAATATGCATCATTTGAGGAATCCTGACTGTGAAACTATGTCCCAATGCTCCTTGGCATGAGAAACCAATGTGGTTGCCACTTCAAGCCACAATGGATTTACTTTGGAAAGAAATACTTTTGCTTCACAGTGGGAGGCTGACAAAGCAACTCTGTTGTTTACTGCTTAAATTGTACCTCTTTTTATAGAATATTTTCAGTAATCTATAAATACTTCCACTTTTCTCAGTCAGTAAGTTCAAATGTCCATTTTTGGAGTCAAGTGGTTCAGATGGAGCCTAAATTGAATATAGTTGAGTAGGTGCCATGTGGTAGCACCATTGATGACTCCATCCATCATTTTATCTGTGATTGTGAGGAGTCTGTAAGGGCATTAAAGCAGAAAATGATGGAAAATCTCAACAGGAGGGAGAAAGAAAACATAATTGCTGAGAATCCTTGGTTGTGACAACTCTGCGGCTGGAAATTCCTACCAAAAGTCAATGGGCCTTTAAATGGTCTGCTAAATTTTCATTCCTGCCCCCGATGATTCCTGTGGTGGGCAGAACTAGAAAATTTACCCCAGTGTTTTGAGCCTCTACACTCTTCTTCAGAGCTTAAGCTTAAGCTCTACAGATGCTGCCAGGCCTGCTGAGTTTTTCCAGTATTCTGTTTTTTACTTCAGCTTTCCAAGATCCGCAGTATTTTGCTTTTATGTTAGGGCACTAATTGGTTGAGTTAGATTTATCCCTTTTCTGTGGATAGAACATACCTGCGCAATCTTCCATATTTATGAGGTGGCGATGGTCTAGTGGTGTTATTGCTAAAGTATTAATCCAGAAATTCAGCTAATGTTCTGGTGATCAGAGTTCAAATCCCACCACGGCAGATGATGGAATTTGCATTCAGTAAAAAAAAGCCTGGAATTAAGAACCTACTAATGATCACAAAACTATTGTCAATTGTCGGATAAAACAATCTGGTTCACTAGTGTCCTTTAAGGAACAAAGTCTGCTGCTCTTACCTGGTCTGACCTATATGTGATTCCAGAGCCACAGCAATGTAGTTGACTCTCAACCGCCCTCCATGGTCAACTAAGGATGGGCAATAAATGCTGGCCAGCCAGCGACACCCATGTCCCACAAAGGAATAAAAAAAAGTCCACATTATTAGATCAATGCCAAGTATACCAAACAACTTGACTGAAGATGCTGCTAATTCTGTGCACAGGTTTTCAGCATTGCAGCTGTGATGGTGCTGGTAGGTCCAATGTCCTCAACCTCTTGATATTAACATGGAATAAACAAAATAAACAATGCATTCCTTCTGATACTTCAAATGGTAGCTGATGCTGCTGGTATTTGATCAGCTCCCTGCCTCCTTGTTTTTTGTCCCCATTAATTTTAATCTCCATGAATGATGCAGCAAAAAAAAGTAGATAACAAATCCAATTTTCAGAATACGTTAATTTCCCAGAGTGACTGTAGAGATGCCACAATTGGCTTGAATTTCCTATTGCTAGGAAGAGGAAAATCAATTTGGTTTCTTTACTTACCTGTGGATGATCAGGTAAAGACGGGATTGAGTTTGGGACCTTCTACAGCCACTTGCCTTTTGTGCACAGAAACCATACGGTGATTCTCTCAAAAAAAATTCTTACTGTCAAATTGGCAGAGAAACGGGAGTAAATCCTGCTGGTTTCTGAATCTCTCACACTTTGTGCATTGCAAAAATCCATGGGTGGAGCCTATTCCCGTCGGAGAGGCTGGCAACATAATGCTGAGCGGGCCACTGTGCATGTGCTGATTTTTCAGTGCCAAGGCCAGCACATGCACAGTGGCCACTGTACTGCGGGTCTCCTGATCGCTGGGCAGCCCCATCGCTGGCCAGCACAACAACCCACTTTCGCTGCCCCTCCAAGCCCCCCACAGCCTGATCTCTGACCCCATTAATATGTCCAGCCAGCTTTGATCCCATCTCCCAACTTGATGTTCCCCCACTCCCAGTAACCCTGATCTCCTAATTCCCCGTACACCCCTGCACAGCAGCTCTGAACATCCCAGTCCCCCACATTGGTAGGCCAACTCCTTGTCCCACACCGATGCCCAGCCTCAAAGACTGGCTTCCCTCCCTTCGCTTGCCATCTTATGCAGAATGGCAGCAAGGGTTCCCCATCTCTACTAATTGCCCCCCTACCCCCATTAGGCCCCGGACCCTTGGCATTGCCCAATGCCTGGTGGGCAGTGCCACTTTGCCCCTTGGTTAGTGTCAATGGGCCAGGCTGGTACTGCCAAGGTGGCACTTCCCTGAGGACACCCCCACCTTATCCCTGACCCTCTTGGGGGGCCTCAAATACTCCCTTCACTCCAGTGGGGTCAGGCCACCAGTTCCCTGCAGGTGAGGTGCTGTAGTAAACCCTGCTCGAGTAAACCACTGATGATGGGTTGTGGGGCAGAGACACTTGCAGACCGGAAACTTCAGTCCCAGGCCCACTAATGATGTGTAAAATAGACTGAAATGCACACTTTAATAAACTATACAGCTTCATGTCGATTTCTGGTGTGGAGCTGACAATGCTAGAAGTCCGGCTGCATGTGACTTGGAGAGGCTGTGGGGCTCTGTGAGGAACCTGCAAAATGGCCTCTGCTTCTCCCAGCCTGCTGCACTATAAAAGCAGCGCAGCAGACTGACAGAATCGCCACTCCATGACTCAGATCTGGGACATTTTCAAAAAAAAATCTATCAGCATAAGAATTTAAATTATTAACTGTGCTCGCTTCTGTGTGTGAAAGTGCCTCACTTCTACTATGAAGAAATGTTTCCTAGCCCTATCTTGTACCCTGAACTTTGGGATAAAAAACACACCTAGAAGCCTGCACTTGCTGTGACCGGCTCTGCACTCTTATGACAGGAAGTCTTGCAGTTGTCCATCCTGGGCCTGTTGTCCAATTAGGATGGCAGGCAGGCTCCTGATACTGCCAGCCCAATCAGAGGCTCAACGAGGCATGCAGGAGATCACAGGAGCTCTGACTTAAGTTTATAAGAAGATGTTCAGGGGCCAGTGTAAGTGATCCACGGGAGCTGCCTTCCCTATAAAATGGCCCTGAATAAGTCCTTTAATTATGCAAATCAGTTGCCCACTTCTTTGCAGAAGGTAGCTACTCTGCATTTAGTCCAATGCTGGATTAATGTTTTAGTGGCAAGATCACGGCAGGGAGCTGTCTTGCAAAGCTTCCTATTATTTTGCCAAACCTGCCACTGCCATACAAGATGTCCATTAAAATTTGTTCCCAAATTCTCCCATGAATGAGCTGTTTCTCCTCTTTTGATTACATCCATTTGCCCCAGAAGGCATGAGAAAAGAAAAATACTTCGGAGTCACATTTTAAAGGTAGACAAACTTTGCAATACATATCAACCAATAAATAAATGTTTTGTGGAAAAACAGCTTGTTCCTAACACTGTGTCTGACGTGACTGAGAGAGAAAGGCATTTTTCAAATGTCAACCCTTCTGTGCCAAAATAGTGTAAAGTTTTTTAACTTCCTTCTCATTTTCCCTGACTGCCTTTGTGCCAACTCTCACATACAGCTCTCTGCTGAAAAAAATTATTTCTTTCTTTGTGGTGATTTTTAAAAAAATGATGTGCTGTGTAGAACGTCATTTGTGGTTTCTACTGACCCTTTAAATAAATAGGCCATTGCAAAGTTATTTATCTGCCTTTGATAAACATTATTACTTGGCTTGACACTGCCCATTTTTGGGCTGCAACTTGTATTTCCTGTCAAACCACAGTTCATTACTGACATCATTCAGCTGTTTGTTTGTGTTTATTTCTGACTGAAACAAGCGAACTGCAATGTAGTGGGAAGTCTACCCTGAAATTTTAAAATTCAGTATCATTGCTGTTTTGTCAGTTATCAAAGATACTTGTAATTAGTTGATTTTATTGAGATTTTGGGATCCATTTTCAACAATATGCATGAATGTCAATGCCAAGCGTAGGATTTTTGCTAGAATAGATGAGAGGAAAGTAAAACCACATGGTGATTGAGGTACTTACCCCAAGCACACATGGTTCAGTTGGTAGTATTCACACATCTGAGTCCAACGTTTTGAGTCTAACTCTACAACTAGAGTATAAAACTCAAAGTTGACACTCCAGTGTGGAAATGAGGGAGCACTGCACTGCCAGAAGTGCTGTCTTTCAGATGAGACATTAAGCCAAGGCCACATCCATCATCTCAGATGAATATAATAAATTCCATGGCATTATTTTGAAGAAAGCAATGAAATTATCCCTCAGAGTTTTGACAAATATTTATCATAGAATCTCTATAGTGCAGAAAGAGACCGTTGGGCCTATCAAGCCTGCAACAATCACAATCCCATCCAGACCCCATAACCTCACGTGTTTAGCCTGCTAATCTCCCTGACACTAATCGGCAATTTAACATGGCCAATTCACCTAATCTACACATCTTTGGACAGGGAAGGAAACCAAAGTATCCAGAGGAAACCCACACACAAGGAGAGAATGTGCAAACTCCAACAGACAGTCACCTGAGGCCAGATTTGAACTTGCATTTCTGGAACTATGAGGTAGCAGTGCTAACCACTGTGTCACCCTCTGCTCAGCCAACATCACAAAAACAGATTATCTGGTTATTATCACATTAATGTTTGTTGGAACTTGCTGTGCACAAATTACCTGCTGTGTTTCCTACATTACCACACTGGTGATTCATCAAAAAAATGCTTATAAGTTTATTTATTAGTGTCACAAGTAGGCTTACATTAATACTGCAATGAAGATATTGTGAAAATCCCCACGTTGCTACACTCTGGCTCCTGTTCGGGTACACTGAGGGAGAATTTAGTATGGCCAATGCACCTAACCGACCCATCTTTTGGACTGTGGGAGGAAACCCACACAGACACAGGGAGAGCACGCGGATTCCGCTCAGATAGTGACCCAAGCTGGGAATTGAACCCAGGTCGCTAGCACTGTGAGGCAGCAGTGCTAACCACTGTATCAGCTTATTTGGTTTCGAAACATCTGGTGATTGTGATGAGCTCTACATAATTGCAAGTCTTTCTTTTGTTTTTTTTTTCATTGCTGTCACTAACTGCCTTATTTCTTGCTGCCTTCAAGGGCGATAACCAACTCCAAATTAAGAGATATGAGAATGAATACTTTTAGTGACTCTATAAAGCAATGGTCCACAAATCACATGTGCTGTTCAAACAAATTTAATTTTGGATATTTTGAGCTATCATGTTTGGGATGACATTTTCAATAACTTCTATTGATGTATCTGGACTCACTACCATGCTATGAGATCCAAGGCTGAAAATTCATTTATTCAGGGTGGTAATTCGTGGCTTTCCCACACTGATTCTGTTGAAAGTAGATAGCAAGTAAATTTGTTGTTCTTAACTCATAACCAAAAATAATGATAATAGGATAATTGTGTTAGGAGATTACAACTTCTGCAACATCATTTCGGATAGTCATAGTCCAACAGGTTGAGAGGGGGCAAATTTCCTGAAATGTATTCAGGAAAGCTTTTTATGTCAATATGTAGAAGGTCTAACAAGGGAAAGTGCAGTGCTGGACCTTAATCTGGGGAATGAACCTAGAAAGATGTTCATGGCAGTGGGGAAGCATTTATTGATAACGATCACACACATATAATTTAAATTTGTTATGGAAAGGGAAAAAAATGTCTGCAAAATATGGTTTTGGGTGAAGGGAAGGAAGATTTTATTAGAATATTGCAGCATCCAGCCAAAGTAGGCTGGGAATATCTTCTCGGGGGAACATCTCCAGCACAGCAATGGAGGTGTGTTCAGTTAGAAAATAGGGAGAGCAGAGGCGCAGCATATTTCCTTTGGCTACTAAATATTCCATGTCCCACATATGTTGCAGGAGAACTTCCCATAGCTTGGCAGCTAACTCTCTCAAAAGGTCACCATTGATGAAGTGACAAACACCAGGTCAGCTAGGCCAGTTCAGCCTTCTACAAACTATGGCAGTGAGCATTTGACAACAAAGACCTCTGCAAGTCAGCAAAAGTCCTTGTGTAAAGTGCACTTGTTTACATTTTGTTCCTGTGCTGCAGTGAGACCTTAACTATATATCAGTGAAGCTGAAGATTGCTAAAGAAATCTGTCCTCTGCTACATCCTCCAAATTCAATGTGAGGATTTTTAAACAAACATTTAGTATCCTTGTTGAAATCAGCTCCACAAACTTTGTGGCAAAACTCCTGCAAAAATCAACTTTGACACACTGATCATCTTGTCCAGATGGCTGAGAACAGCCTACATGGCTACACCCTGTTTTCTTACCTCTTAGATAGCCAATACATCAGGGGATGACAAAGAAAGCTTCAGAGATACTCTGAAGTTCCCCGGGAAGTCTGGTTGCATTGATATTGACTGGGACAAGCTTGCTATTAATCATTTACCGTAGTGGTATAACTTGCCCATCAAGCTGCATCTGTCACAATATCTTAATGATGAGGCAGATAAGGAAATAAAAGGGAGAAAATCCTGCTCTCTGGATTGTATTATCTCATAGAACATCTTGCCCATTTGATCAAGAATCTGCAGGTTGAGAATCATCCTGTTCAGTTATATGACGATCCATAACAAAAATTCATGATCCTGAATAGAAGTCATTCTCAAATTGAGGCTCAGCTGCTGCCTATGCTGCTCTTGCCATCTTTCAAAGCATCAGAGGCTGCGATTTGAAATTTGCTGTCTAAGAAGCTTTGGCAAATTGCAACAGTGCCACACAAGTGCATAATTGCATCTTATGGATGATACATATTGCTGCCCTTGTGCACCAGTGGTGGAGGGAGTGAATGTTTATTGTGATGAATGGATGCCAATAAAATGGACTTCTTTGTCCTGACTGATGAGGAGTGTCTCTTGGAGCTATATTCACCAAGGCAATTGGACAGCATTCTATCACACTGCTGATGTGCGCCTTGTAGATGATCGAATTTTTGGGAGTTATAGGGTGAATTACTCGCAGCAGAATAAACAGACTCTGACCTGCTCTTGTAGCTGCAGTATTTATATGACTGGTCTAATTGAGTTTCAGGCCAATCAGAATGATGGGTGATTGAGCGAAGATAATACTGATGAATATCCAGGGAAATTGGTTAGACTAGTGAGGCATTGCCTGTTGCTCATGTGGCATGAATGTTACTTCCTGCTTATCAGCCAGATGTAAATATTGTCCAGGTGTTTTTAGATGCAGCATAAACTCATTATTTGAGGAGTTGCGACTGGGACTGAAAACTGAAATCATCAGTAAACATCCCCACTTTGATGGAATGTAAGTCATTGATGAAGCAGCTGAAAATGATTGGAGCTCAGACATTGCTCTGAGAAACTCCAAAAACAATATTCTGGGTCTGAGATTATTGACCTCCAACAGCTGCAAATATCCACTTTTGTGCTAGCTATGACTCCATGCAGTGGAGAGGTTTCCCGTAATTCCCATTAACTTCAATTATATCGGGCATATTGATTCCACACTCAGTTAAATGTTGCCAATGTCAAAGACAGTCACTCTTACCTAACCTTTAGAATTCAGCTTTTTTGACCATGTTTGAACCAAGGCTGCAATGAAGTCTGAAGTCATGGGTTCAGGAACAACATGATGTGGAGATGGTGGCGTTGGACTGGAGTAAACAGAAAGAAGTCTCACAACACCAGATTGAAGTCCAACAAGTTTATTTGGTAGCAAAAGCCACTAACTTTTGAAGTGCTGATTCTTCATCAGGTGAGTGGGATTTCAGTTTACAAGCAGGGCATATAAAGACACAAACTCAATTTACAAAATAATGGTTGGAATGCAAGTCTTTATAGGTAATCAAGTCTTAAAGGTACAAGCAGTGTGAGTGGAGAGAGGTTAAAGAGATGTGTATTATCTCCAGCCAGAATAGTTAGTGAGATTTTGCAAGCCCATGCAAGTCGTGTAGGTGGTAGACAACGTTGGCCGAGTTGCAAGTGCGTATACCATATAACTGTACCTGATGGATGGTGTTCTCATGTGAGATGATGGCATTAGTTTGATGATCCAGCATGTCTTGCAGAGGTTGCTGTGGCAGAGTTGTGTGGTGTCGTGGTCATTGTTCTCCTGAAGACTGGGTAGTTTGCTGCGGACAATGGGCTGTATGAGGTTGTGCAGTTCTTTGAGGGCAAGAGGTGAGGGTCTGGGATGGCCTGTGTGAGATGTTCGTCTTCACCAATGACATGTTGAAGGCTGTGGAGAAGGTGTTATAGCTTCTCCGCTCTGGGGAAGTACTAGACAATGAAGGGATATGATGGACAGAGTACCCTTCATCATCCAGTACTTCTCCAGAGCAGAGAAGCTATGACATCTTCTCCAGAGCCTTCAACGTGCCATTGATGAAGATGAATAGCTCACCAGGGCCATCTCCACACCCTGACTTCTTGCCTTCAAACAATCGCACAACCTCAAACAAACCATTGTCCACAGCAAACTACCAAGCCTTTAGGAGAACAGTGACTACAACACCACACAACCTTGCCGCAGCAACCTCTGCAAATCATGCTGGATCATCAACATGGACACCATCATCTCACTTGAGAACACCATCCAACAGGTACACTTACAACTCAGCCAACATTATCTACCTGATACGCTGCAGGAAAGGATGTCCTGAGGCATGGTACATTGTGGAGACCATGCAGACACTATGACAATGGATGAATGAACACTACTCGACAATCACCAGGCAAGACTGTTCTCTTCCTGTTGGGGGTCACTTCAGCGATCACGGACATTCGGCCTTGATCTTCGGGTAAGCATTCTCTAAGGTGGCCTTCACAACACACAACAGCACAGAGTCACTGAGCAGAGATTGACAGCCAAGTTCTGCACACATAAGGATGCCTCATCCAGGATCTTGGTTTATCGTACAATATCTGTAACTTCCACTACTTGCCTGGGTTGACAAGTTCTGGAAGAATCCAGACTGCACATCAAAGAGCAGGGTATTACTGTGTAAATGGTACTTGATGGTATTGGTGATAATGGTTTCCATTTCTTTGCTGTTGATTGAGAGTCACATTTTGGGGCAGTAATGGATCAAATTGGATTTGTCCTGTTTGTCATGAACAAGACCCACATGAGTGATTTTCCACTTTGTCGGATAAAAGACATTGTTATTGCACTGGAACCATTCAGCTGGGTCTGGATCACACATCTTCAGCACTACAGCGGGAATGATGCCATAGGGTCATAGCCTTTACTGTCTCTGGTGTAGAAAGTCTTTTCCTAATATTGTAGAGTGAATCAAATTGGTCGAAGTTTGGTTTCTGTGACGGTGGGTGTGACAGAAGGAAGCTGAAATAAATTACCCATTCAGTGTTTGTGCTGAAGATTGTTGCAAGCACTTCAGCCCTGCACTGGCATTGCATGTGGAGGCTAGTATAGAGTTTGCCTCAGTAGGGTTTCAACGCACTGTAGGGCTTCAATGTTTCTTGTGTTGTCCATATTTGGGATCTTGGCATCACATTGGCTATAGAGCTAAGTGATGTCACAACATTGCTGAATCAGAGTCTTTTGATGTGAGCAGGAGTGCCTTATGTGTCTTTACCCTGGCAGAACATCACACAATCACACAGTAAGTGACTGGTAGTGTGTGGGAAACTGGTAGAGTGACATGAGGTATCCATAGTGCCACATGAGGCAATTTCTCACCCTAAATCTTTACATTGTAATATTTTTTCAAATCCTGACATAAGTACCTTATAAGAAATATCACAACACCAGATTAGAGTCCAACAGGTTTATTTGATAGTAAATGCCACAAGCTTTCAGAACGCTATTCCTTCGTCAGATGAGTGGAGAGTTCTCCACTCACACAGAACTCTCCACTCACCTGACGAAGGAACAGTATTCCGAAAACTAGTGGCATTTGCTATCAAATAAAGCAATTGGACTTTAACCTGGTGTTGTGAGACTTCTTACTGTGTTTACCCCAGTCCAATGCCGGCATCTCTACATCATAAGTACCTTGGACATACTTTTAATGTACTCAAATAATGGAGACTGTAGCTATCCATTCTTTTCAGCATGCCAGAAAATAGAAGAAGTTTGATCACAATACCACAGCTGGAGGCATGATTTGTGCAGGAATGCTTTCCAAAGAAAAGTCTTTTGGGAAGCAGTTTATCAAATCCACTAATTTCTAACATTTTAACCAGAAAATAGTCTGTTCAGACAAGTATCAAATTAAACTTTATCATGCATATCAAGCAATACAGAGTAGAAGATTCTACCTGCACATTGACTAGTAACTCAGTTTGAATAAATAAATATTAAATGGCATTTTACTGACTTTTCAAAAATACATTCATGCATTTCTTCTGATGGCACTTTATTGACTTTTCAAAAGTACATTCATGCATTTCTTCTGGAGCCATTGTATATTTTAATATTTTTCTGCAAAGGTTTTTAAAAAAAGGATTGCACATTTAAGCATACAATTACATTTCCTGTGAGATGAAGAAGCTTTTAATTCAATAGACTGTTTAGCAAAAAAAAACTCAGCTAGCAAGAAAGGATTCCCAGCTGAACTATGCTAGCAAGGAAGGTTCCACGTATTGTCAAACTTTTACAATTTTTTCCTTCTTCCTGAAAAGTAGGATGCATTCCACATGAGATACATGGTGCAAAATATCATCACATGATAAAAACAAAGGCAGCAACAGCTATACTCCTTTGTGTCATGGAGAAGGCCTCAACTCTATGATCATACTTTAAAAACTTAATTCACTTGTAGACTGAGTGTATCTGGCATCATAGTACAGTTTCCATGGTGGCAGATCTATTCTGGGCCTGATCATGAAATGGTAACATAGAGGTTAAGTTACTGGGCTAGTAATCTAGAGAACTGGACCAGTGATCCAGAGGTATGTGTTCAAATCACACCACAGTAGCTGGGGAATTTAATTCATTAATTTGTGGTTACAATTTGAATGCACTGCCTGAAAGTATGGTGAAGGAAGGTTCAATCACCGCATTCAAGGTTATCAACTGGAAAGGAAGAATGTGCAGTGTTGTGAGAGATTGACCCAAGGTAAATTGTTCCTTTGAGAACCACCATAGACATAATGGCTGAATGACATCCTTCTTTGTTGTAAACATTCTGTGATTTTCCATATGTCAGCTACAAGAGAAGTGTAAGGAACAGAGTATGCCACTCCATGTAGATTTTATCAATGATGTTCAGGGAAATTACCAAAACTCCCTGCTCTAATCTGTTCCTTTCGTGACAGCATGCAATGGTTTCAATTCTGATAGTTTCAGAGGGAAGAATGGAGTGAAACGGGGACTATGTCTAGGATCCAACTTTTATTGGCATTTTCTTCTCCGTGCTCTTGACCTTTACCTTCCCAACATACCTGGAAGGAGTTTACTCACATAATGACATCATGCTGTATTGTGATCAGGTGACCCATGAACTCTAGGATTGTTACAGAAATGTTGATATTTCTCATGATCATGGAAAATGGCACAGTGATTAGCACTGCTGCCTTATGGCACCAGGGCCCCGGGTTTGATTTTTGACTTGGGTCACTGTCTGTGTGAAGTTTGCATGTTTTCCCCATGTCTGCATGGGTTTTTTTCAGGTGCTTTAAAGTCCAAAGATGTACAGGTTAGGCGGATTGGCCATATTTAATTGCTTTTTAGTGTTGGGGGACTAGCTAGGGGTAAATGTATAGGGTTATGGAGATAGGGCTTGGGTGGGATTGTGGTTGATGCAGACTTGATAGGCTGAATGGCCTCCTTCTGCAATGTTGGGATTCTATGATTTGAAAAAAACTTGAAATGTGGAAGCCAAGTTTAAAGCTAGCCAAACTCTGCCATTTGCAAACTGCAGCACTGGAACAGACAGTATTCATGCAATCAAGTCTTGGACAATCAAATTCCTGTTGAAACAAGACAGGCCTGAAGTCTCATGGTCAGATCTAAAGGCCAAATTGTTTCAGAATAAACTGCTGTTTACGCCTCTAGTGAACCTGCTTTATTAGAGGAATGGTATGCAGATATGGTGGCACCCAGCTCAGTAGAAAGCCAGAAGCATAATGTGACAAGGACAGTATTGGCAGCTGAAGGTTCAAAACCCCATTCTGTGACATCCAAGTATGCAAAGTGGCTACCTCATTAGAACTTCTGGTCCTGCCCAATGTTCGTATTGGACTCAGGTCACAGGATTTTTGAGAAAGGCATGAAGGAAGGAATAAAATGAGCAACTTGAAGCCCAGCTCTCTCTGCTTTTGTGCCTTTTTCAATAGTGTCTCCGGAGAGCATCTTTGACTGGCATTCGAGCAACATTGCACTTCCAGTTTCTTGTACCTTGCGGCAAGCATCATTTGACTGACCAGGCCTAGATGTCCACTCTGATGAGACAACCTGAAGACCAGGACCAGCCCTCAATAAGAGCGGAAGCCCAAATCGAGGGCTGCAGATCCCGTAACATCAGCCAACCCTCAAAGACCGAGGAACAGCCTGCCTGAAGATATATTACCAGTCTTTTCAGAGTGAAAAATTAAATACAATGGTAAGAACCCATGAATAGAGTGTAGCAAAATCTTTGAAGTGGGTGTCAGAAATAAATAGCTAGTATAGATTTGAGATTGTTTATTGTCTTGTGAAGTGATTGATAGAGTTTAATTTAAGTACAATAGTAGAGTCTAATAAATATTGTTTTCCCTTGATAAAGTGTTCAATAAAAGTTGTGCAGGATCTTCACCTGACTCTTATCCCTTTCGTCTATTCATCGTGTCAGGCGCCTGAGTCAAAAAGATTTTCTACAAACTGGTCAAGGTTAGTCAGGATACATTTACCCACCTTTCACTTTACAACAATACAATCTATCAAAGCTGAAAGTGAAGACAAAAATGCACTGTATCCCTGTCAAAGAACTGCTTTATGCAGATGACACTGAGCTAGTCACTCACAAGAAAACTTAACTACAAAGGCTCATGGACTCTTTCCCACATGTCTGTAACTTGTTAGGATAAAGTGTTTCATCTCTGCCACTGATTGCACTAACATGGAAGTGGTAAACAAATTCTGTTACCTTGGATCCACAGTGACAGGCAATTTGTTCCTTCATGAGAACTTCATGCGCGCATAGGGAAGCCTTTTGGTTAACTTACAAAACATGCATGGAATAATGCTAATCCGACTCTTAGGACCATGCTGATTGTTTATAGGACCTTTGTCTTCAGTACCTTGTTGCATTCGGCTATTTAACCTGAACAACTTACAGTTATCAAGAAAAAAAACTCAACAATTTTCATCTTCGCTGTCAACAGAGTGTTAAGAGTATATCCTGGCAGGACTAAATTGCAAATGTGGCAGTCCTCTCAAAAGCAGAGCTCCCAAGTTTGTTTGCACTCATCAAATTGGCTTGGCTTTGTTGGTTGGGAAACACCAGCCGAACCATAGAACCATAGAATCCCTATCGTGCAGGAAGAGGCCATTCAGCCTATAGTGTTTGCACTGACGCTCCAAAAGAGCATCCCACCCAGGCATTCTGCTCCACCTATCTCTGTATCCCTATTCATTTATCTAATTCACTTAGTCTACACATCTTTAGACATGAAGGAGCAATTTAGCATGGCCAATTCACCTAACCAATCAAAGATAGGATTATTGCTGCTCTTTGATGCAAGGGCTGACAGATTGTTGATTTGCTCTATGTTTTTAACAATCAATGTGCATCCTTACTGATTGGCAAGGTTGGTATATTTCCAGGAATCCTCAAAACAAAATCAGATGATGCTCATCATTTGAATGACTCATTAAGTGGGTTTTTTTTTCAGTACGGCACAGTACATGCCCTTTGGCCCTCGATGTTGTGCCAAGCTATGTCCAAACCCAAGATCAAGCTATCTCACTCCCTATCATTCTGGTGTGCTCCATGTGCCTATCCAATAACCGCTTGAAGGTTTCTAAGGTGTCTGACTCCGCTATAACAGCAGGCAGTGCATACCGCACCCCAACCACTCTCTGAGTGAAGAATCTACCTAGGACATCCCTCCTATACCTTCCACCATGAATCTTATAGTTATGCTCCCTACTAACAGCTATATCCACCCGAGGAAATAGTTTCTGCAAGTCCACTCTATCTATCCCCCTCATCATCTTATAAACTTCTGTTAAGTCACCTCTCATCGTCCTCCGCTCTAATGAGAAAAGCCCTAGCTCTCTCAAGCTTTCTGCATAAGACCTACCCTCCAAACCAGGCAACATCCTGGTAAATCTCCTCTGCACTCTCTCCAATGCTTCCACATACTTCTTAGAGTGAGGTGACCAGAACTGCACATAATATTCCAAATATGGCCTCACTGAGGTCCAGCATAGTTGCAGCATAACCCCATGGCTCTTAAACTCAAACCCCCCTGTTAATAAATGCTAACACTGAAAGCTTTCTTTAAGGCTTTATCCACTTGAGTGGCAGCCTTCAGAGATCTGTGGATATGAACTTCAAGATCTCTCTATTTCTCCACATTCCTCAGAATACTGCCATTGACCCTGTATTCCACATTCAACTTTGTCCTACCAAAATGAATTACCTCGCATTTATCGGGGTTAAAATCCATCTGTCACTTTTCAGCCCAGCTCTCTGTCCTATCATTGTCTCTTTGCAGCCTGCAAGAGCCCTCCACCTCATCCACTACACCGCTAATCTTAGCGTCATCAGCAAATTAATTAACCCATCCTTCAGCCCCCACTTCTAAGTCATTGATAAAAATCACAAATAGCAGAGGACCCAGCACTGATCCCTGTGGTGCACTGCTGGTAACTGGCCTCCAGTCTGAAAATTTTCTCTCCACCACTACCCTTTGTCTTTTATAAGACAGCAAGTTACTTATGCAATTGGCCAAATTTCCTTCTATCCCACACCTCCTTACCTTCTTCATGAGCCTACCATTGGCAACCTTATCAAATGCCTTACTAAAATCCATGTATATGACATCAACTGCTCCATTTTTGTCTACACATTTGGTTACCTCCTCAAATAATTCAATTACCTCCTCAAAGAATTCAATCAAATTTTCTGACCCAAGAGTGGAAAACCCACCCAAGGTTAATGGATCTTTGCATGGTCTGTCCCTCACCCACTACGAAATCATGAAATTCCCCTCACTATCTTTCATGGAATTGTCTTCAACCTCTTATTTAGAACTAATGGAAACTCACCTGCTAGAAGCTGAGGAAGTTCATGCAATCAGCAGCAAACTTCATTATTTTACCGACACACCATCCATTAGACTCCAGATGGAAACGAACGTTCTTCATGAAGTAAGGTCAGAAGTGATGGATATAGAAGGCACTGCATTAGATGGTAACCATCCCATGAAGATCTGCTGGCCCTGAATTGGTTTCTCCTAGAAAGTGATGGGGAATAATGGCTTGCAGCACTGAGTGATCTGTTGAAATTGAGGCCCCTGAGAGTGATTTGTCTTTCCAGTTCATGGATACACCAGATGAAGTCTGCTGTTTTTTTAGGAGACTTAGCTATGTTTTTAAGTGGCTGAGCAGCATTCAAATCTTTGTTCCATTGAACAAACCAATATATTGCTTAATCTATCTCCTAATGTCATCAAATGACTTCAATAGAAACTACCTTGCCTGACACCATGTCAGAGTCCATAGAGGATCACCTTGCTAAAGAGCTGAAAGTCTCCTTCCATCCAGAGCTAGAGGTTAGCACAGAAACTAGCAGAATCAATAGCACTGCTGGAGTTGCAGAATCCTGTACAGTGATCTTGTTCCTTACAATTAGCTACAGGAGATTTGTCTCCCTACAGAAGACGAGACTATCTTGTCTCCATACCCTCAACAATTGTTTCCATTCCTTTGGGTGGTATGGTGGCACAGCAATTAGCACTACTGCCTTACAGTGTCAGGGACCCAGGTTTGACTTCCGGCTTGGGTCATCGTCTGTGTGGAGGTTGCACATTCTCCCCGTGTCTGCGTGGATTTCTCCAGGTGCTCCGGTTTCCTCCCACAGTGCAAAGATGTGCAGATTAGGTTGATTGGCTGTACTAAATTATCAGGATTTCAGGATGACTTAGTGTCAGGAGGGCTAGCTAGGGTAAATGCATAAGGTTATGGAGATAGAACATGGGATTGTGGTTGGTGCAGACTCAATGGGTCCAATCACCTTCTACGCTATGGGCTTCTCTGATTCCATTGCCCTCAGTGCAACAACATCATACAGAGAGAAATGTTGCTCTCTTATCATCCCAACAGGAAGTAGACAGTCCTCTGAAATATCATTGCAATATCATTACTTCTCTTTTCCTCACAGTCTGACAGTATTTTGTTGCTCTTTCCTTTGTTGTCTATGTTCACGGGAATCTCAGACCTTCAATCCATTTTCATCTTCAGCAATAGATGACATAGCTGTGACAGTCTTCCCTGGAGCTGATGATCATTCCTCATAGTTCCAGGGTGTCCAGAGGCCAATGTTCTTCAATCCTGTATCTTGGATTTCTTTTATTGAGAAGTCTTAATTATCCTTATTGTTAAGTCACCCTGAAACCTACACTTTGCTTCCCAGCAATGCTGATAAAGTATTGTTCCTATTCTGCAGATGCCCTTCCAAATGCAGAACTAAGCCTTCATGCCTCCACGGTTTCTGCCTAATGGTTGACAATACTGTGGGACATTGAATCCCCAGGAATGTGACTTGGGGAGGAGAGGAGCAGAGGTTGAAATTGAGTGGAATCTCTGGTTGTAAAAAAAGGAGTTTGGGAAATTCAATGTAAGTAGTTAAAGACAAAGAGTGGAATTTTCCATTCTGGACGCTGAGTATGGTGGTGGGTGGAAATGTTGGCATGATTCCTGCTGGGCGGCAGCAAAGAATTTTGCACTCGTTTTTTCATTTTTTAGTTAATTAATTATTCATCAATGAGGAACTTGTTGAATTTTGTGGTGGTGTCGGCAGGAATTCATCTGTCCCTCTATTACCTCATGTGGTCAGAGTTCTTGGCATTATATTTAAACACTGTGAGACATTCACCACAGCAAACCAGGTGTGTTGTGAACTTCTACATTACCATGATGCCAAATGAAACAAACCTTCAGCTCTATGGTTCAACAAGGTCTCCCTGGGGATTCTCTTGAGCTGCCCAGGAAGTGGGAGAAGCCCTTTCCTCAGCATGAGAGCAGGAGGTCTTTTTAATTGACCAAGATAGCCTGGAAGGAGGTCGGCACTACAGTAGTACACAATAAAGGATGGCACTGCAGTGCAGAAGAAGAATGATCTGATGTACTCCATTAGGATAAGTGAAACTTCTACACACTCCAAACTCAGACCCTCAGAAGGGCATCAGGCAGTCTAAAGATTAGAGTCCATAGGGATGTCACACGTTACCAGCAGATGGGACATCATTGCTGAATGTCTGCCTGTTACTTTAAAATCATTATTTCATGTAAGATCCTGCACAAACAGCAATTTAATCCCTTACTAGAGAAGACTGAGCACACCCAACAAGCATGCGTGCCTCTGAAATGCTCTTGAATTCTTGAATCCATAGTGCTCACAGGCTACCAACTGCTTTTCAGCAGTACAAGATAGCTCACAATCAACAGGAAAGAGCAAAGACCAGAGGTAGTATCCCTTAGCTTAAAACATTGCCTTCCCACGAGGAACATGACAGATATTGTTTCTGTGTGGAAAATGTGAGTAACTTTCCCCAACAAGTCAGCAAATGTCCATCCAGTATTCATTGACCATACATGGACAATGACTGTGGGTGACCAACGATGTAACAGTCCACCTATTCAATCACTAATTATACTTTCTCTTTATTCTAACCAGCAGCAAGAATAGGCAGAGGAAAATGCCAAGCAAGGGCCTCAGCCCCAACCCCAGGGCACCTAAAATGAGGAGCAGAAGAAGCATTTACAGAAGACCCTGAGAATCGGTCCTGAAAGAAAGATTGGAGGTACAAGACAGGCATAAAAACATCAAGCAGAGTTGTCAGAGGCCAGCACCAGACTGCAACCATGGATGGAGGAATCTGTCCATATTCTCTCAGATGTTGTGGCTCCGGCATGCAAGTACATCAAAGTATGATGTACTTGAATATGACCACATTCTGTCTACTCACCAAGTCACACGTCTCAAGTTCAAGGTAGAATAATCATCTCATAATAATGAATTGTTAGGAGAGATGATGTTATCATACTTCTAACTATATTTTCTTATGCTTCCAGTTGCTATCCAGATAAACCTCATGAAATATGTCTTCACAACAGCACTCAGGCTGAACCTTGTTGTTCTAGAGTGCAACAGTCGAGGTAAAATTAGTTGTCAGTAATGATAAAAGCATTGGCACGTTGTTTTCTACATTGTAATATTTTGTTCTCAACTGAGGTTAATTTTAATCAGGTGATTGTTACTCTGTTCCCAACTGGTGTCTTTTGCTGTTTGATGACTTTTAATTCGGCCTAGGTTACTGCTATAGACATGCCATTGCCTAACTGAAGTGCACAACCCATGGCTTGATAATGTTATCAGTGCACAATGCTACTTTATCTGGAACTTGGATGCTTAGTGGTAAGCCAACTAGACAAACACAAGTGACCACATACGAACAATAGTGATTTATTTTTTTTTAGGAGGATTTCTTGAAGGCTGTGAGCAGTCCCATGAGCCCCAGATGGAATGAATTCCTGCTCCTGCCTTCCATTCCCCTTCCCATATCTGCACATGTATACCAAAAACCATGCAGTGCCAATGGTCTCTGACAACTGCCCCAATTCTTGCTTTGGCTGACCTGCCTTGATGTTATTTTTCCCAACAGATGCAATATTAAAATACTGTTGTGGATTGGGCTTCTCTTGCTTTCCAGCCTCCCAGTACATCATCTACTCTAGAATCAAATCACATCAATCCACCAATGTTCGAATTAGTCCTATTAATTTCAATGGACAAAAATTTGGGCTGGGTGTAAAATGAATACAGTTGATTTGCCATCAACTATCTTACTCTGTGAAGACCGGTTAGATAGCTATACACTCAACAAAAATTCATTCAGCCCTTGTCAGATATCTTTCTATATTTCTATATTTTTAGTTAATTTTTTAAAGTTATTTTTGCCTTTTGCAGACAGTATACTTACTACGACTGTTACTTTCCAAAGATTTATTTTTCCCCTTAGGTCTTAGAAAGTCCAGGTATGATTCATTTCTTTCTCTTCTTCTTCCACTGCTAAAAATCAAGACCTGAATGCTTTTTAAATTGTGCTTATGAGGTGCACAAGGAGTTTTCTGAGGAGAATTCATAACAAAACTGACAGGAATTTGGCCATTTCCAATTAATTCATAGATACATGAAATGTTCCCAATTTAAATTAGGCCTTTCTTCATTCTTTCATGGAACATTGGCATTGCTTGCTCAGCCAACATTTATGGTCCATCACCAATAACATCTGAAAAGGTAATGGTGATCTGCCTTCTTGAATCACTGCAGGCCATTTGTTGTAAGTGCACATACAGTGCTGTAGGAAGCAGTTTTCAGTGGTACCGGGAGCTTGTTTTGATATCTTGTTTTATAATCTTGAATAAGTGCAACTCCTATACTATTTAATGTCCCAAAAACACAAACATTATATATTTTTCTTATATATTTATTATATATTTTTGCACAATAATGAAACTGAACATTCTTTATGCAACCAATGAGATCAACATCCTAGGGGTTACCATTAAGCAGAAATTGAACTGGATTAGTCATATAAATACTGTGGGTACAAGTGCAGGTAAAAGGCCAGGAATCTTTCTGTGAGTAACTCACCTCTTGACTCCCTAAAGCCAGCTACAAGGTGCAAGTCAGGAGCATGATGGAATACTCTCCAATTGCCTGTATGAGCGCAGCACTCAAGAAGCTTGACACCATCAGGACAAGGCAGCCATTTGACTAGTACCCCATCCACAACCATTCAATCTCTTCACCACCGATGAACTGTGACAGTAATGTGTACCACGACCAGATGCCCCACATCACCAAGGTTCCAAACCCATGACCACCACCATCCAGAAGGACAAGAACAGCAGATATCTTGGAACACCACCACCTGGAGGTTTCCCTGCAAGCCATCATCGCCATTCCTTCACTGTCACTGGGTCAAAATCCTGGAATTTTCTAACAGCAATGTGGATGTACCTACACCTCAGAGATATCAGCGACTCAAGGAGCAGCTCACCACCTTCTCAAAGGCAATTAGGGATGGATAACAAATACTGGTCTAGCCAGCAATGTCAACCTCCTGTAAATAAACAAAGAAAAATCTGTCTTCAAATGAATGAAAATTTTCTAGCATTGCAGTCCCTTGGTAAAAACTTGTTCATTTTTTAAATTTAGATTTTGTCAACATAATACAGCAGGAGGAAGGGTTAGTACAAATAATTGTTCTCAGGATGTGAGAATCACTGGCAGGGCTGCATTTATTGTCGATCTCTAGTTGCCCTGAGAAGCTAAAGGTGGGCTTTTTCCTCAAGTCCCTGAAATCAAAGAACAAAGAACAAAAAAACTACAGCGCCAGAATAGATCCTTAGACTTTCTGACCATGCTGCCCAACTTAACTAAAATCCCCTACCTTTCCAGGGACCATAATCCTCTATTCCCATTCTATTCATGTACTTAACAAGATGCCCCTTAAAAGTCACCATCATATCTGCTTCCGCTATCTCCCCCGGCAACGAGTTCCAGACACCCACTACTCTCTGTACCTTGTACATCTCCTTCAAATCTTGCCCCTTGCACCTTAAATCTATGCACCCTAGCAATTGACTCCTTCACCCTGGGAAAAAGCTTCTGACTATCCGCTCTGTCCTTGCCTCTCATAACCTTCTATCAGGTCTCCCCTTAGCCTCCGTTGCTCCAGTGAGAACAAATCAAGTTTCTCCAACTTCTCTTTGTAACTAATGTCCTCCACACCAGGCAACATCCTGGTAAATCTTTTCTGTACCCTCTCCAAAACCTCCACATCCTTCTGTTAGCGTGGCAACCAGAATTGAACACTATATTCCAAATGCAGCCTAACTAAGGTTCTATAAAGCTTCAACATGACTTGCCAATTTTTAAACTCAAAACCCTGGCCAATGAAGGCAAGCATGCCATATACCTTCTTGATACCTTCTGCACCTGCAATGCCACTTTCAGTAACCTGTGTACCTGTACATCCAAATCCCTTTGCCTATCAATACTTGTAAGGGTTCAGCCACTTACTGTTTATTTCCTATCTGTATTAGATCTTCTAAAATGCATTATCTCACATGTGTGTTTTACCTCACAATCCTCGTGCTGATATTCCCACAATACCCTCAGATAAACAATTCTAGGATTTTGATTTAGTGATCATAAAGGAATGACGATAAACATCAAATCAAGTTGGTATGTGATTGAGATGGAAGCTTGGAGGTAATAAACTTGCTGCTGAATCACATTAGTTATATTTCATCATTAATGATAAAACAGAAAATAAACTTTTCTACAAATTGCAGACAATGCGAATATCAGCATTGTCATATATGAACAAGTTATGGATGTGAATATATTCAGTTATATAGGCTGAAATTTTACCGACATGCCCGCCCCAATTTGGGGAGGGCAGACAAGGCTTGGATAATGGCATTTTCCATTGACTTTGGGTGGGACTGTATGAACCTCGGGTGGACGTGCCAGTAAAATTCTGCCCGTAGTGTACATTTATATAATAAATAATGGAAAGGAAAATCAGTCCTTTGCCAAATTGCTATTTATTGATTTAAACAAACATATGCTAAATAAGGTGCCATATAGAATTAATAGAATCTTCTGATATTAAAGGCTGGATGGTCATTTTATGAATATGTACTTTTTTAAAAAGTATTTTCTAATTTGAAATACATTTGCTGTATATGGTTTTAGTACATGCTTTCTGGTGAAATGTATCTTGGATGCAATATTTTGAAGTAAAAGATCCAGACTAGTCCCGTCAAGCACTTGGCTACCATGCCAAAACATCTGTTTTTTTCCATAGATACTCCTTGGGAAAACATGCAATCACGTCATTAGCTGTTGCCTGCCTATGAGTGCTTGTTAAATATTATTGCTTGTGGTTTTGGTGAGTAATATGTTACAGTAACTATTGTTTGAACTGCTTCTGTATTTACTGGTATCCATACATAGTTGATATCACGAGTGCAAGTTTTACATCACTGAATTCCTAATACTTAATCTCAAGTGGGCAGATGGGAGTCATCAGCCAATTATTTCCCCTACAAAGTCTTATTTTGTTAGCTTGTGAGTTTAGTGGAATTGGCCTTTCATCAGGAGAGAAAACATGAAATAAATAACCAGATCATTTGTTTTAAGCGTGAGTTAGAGAATAAATGTTGACCTGATCAATGGGAAAACCTCTATTTAAATACTTTTAGGGGCTCTCTTATGCCCTACCTGAAAGATAACTCCTCTGACAGTGTAATTAACAATTATTGTTGGCCTTAGTTATGTGTTAAAGTCTTGGGAGCGACCAATCTAATTGGTCAACAACTCTCCAAAGCAGGACTTCCATCAAATGCAGACCGTACCCCCTTCCCTCCCTTAAGGAAGTCCCTATCCTTCCTTTCCCAGAGCCCCTGGTACTTACCTGGAGTGCAGGGACTTACACTCAGTATCTCTTCCAGCCACTGCAGCACTGTACTTTATGGGGCTGGAGAGCTGTTGGCCAATCTGATTGGTCAACAACTCTTCAAAGTGGGACTTCCATCCAAGTGCAGACAGAAGTCCTGTCTGCTGTCATTTTTTTTAATCATTCAGGGGATATGTGCATCACTGGCTGATTCAACATCTGTTGTTCACTTCTAATTGCCCTTGAATTGAGTGATTTGCTCAACCATTTCAAAGGGCATTTAAGAGTCAGCCATATTGCTGTGGGTGTGGATTTATATGTAGGCCTGACCAGGTAAAGATGGCATATTTCCTTCCCTAAAAGACAGTAGTGAATCAGATGGGTTCAACAATCAACATGGTTTCATGGTCTTCATTAGATTTGTAATTGCAATTTTTTTTATTAAATTCAAATTTCACCATTTGACATAGTGGGATTCGAACCTGAGTCCTCAGCACATCACCTTGGGTCTTTGGATTATTAATCCAGTGATAATACCACTATGTTACCACCTCCCAGTTGAGAGTAAAATGGCAGCAGGCTGGTCACAGTTGGTGACGATGCATTTCCTGCCAACTCTCAGGATGGCGGGCACCAAGCTCTCACAATCCTGAAATTCAACCCATTGAGTAGGAGTACCTCCACTGAGCTAAGACTCATTTAAATAATTTGCTTCAATCTATAGTCAAAATGAATGAATAAAGTGCTAATAATCTCCATAAACATTCTTCTCATTCAGGTTTTGAGTAAATACTAAGCATTATAAGGATGCGGCAAGTTTCCATAGTGTCATGAGGGGTGAGATGGGACTGTGAGGCAGGTCAATGTAATCAACTGACATATTTTTACCACACAGTTCACTGATTCCATTCAAAACTCTCTTTGTCTATCATGGAACTAAATTTTATGCTGGAAGCAGGGTACCTACCCCCCCCCAGTAAAAAGTTGGGTGAGAATACCCTAACTTTGGTTTGCCTTGAAGCCATTTATCAGCTGATCTGTTGTCCTAGGCTGGTAGTCTACAGTGAGGTGGGGCAGGGGGAGGTGTTGCGGGTTAGCAGGTAAAAAGAGCAGGAGGGGAGGGAAACCTCAGGGATGGGATGAACTCTCCAATGAAAGCAGGGAGGGCTTTAAAAGGAGGTATCCCCTTACCTGTTGTGAGTCTGAACAGTTAAAGCTGCTGGGCCATACACTTGATGTGGCATTTCAATGTGGGTAAAATCTCAGTGGCGGGGGAGGAATCTCTTGTGTTCTAGACCTCAATTGACCCAGGAGTGGGTGGGCACTGGGAATGTTGTCCAATTTTATACCACCTGCCTACATAGGGCCGTAAAATCCCAGCCATGATGTTTTTGTATAGAAATATTTTAAAGTTATTATTCTGTGTTTACCTTAAAGCACAATTGCTAGAACAGATAAGAAAAGGCCTCCAAAATTTTAATGATAATATTTCTTACCTGACTAATAGGGTGGAATATCCTGAACATGTGCTTTCCACTTCTCATTGCCCTGATGTCCTCAACCGATATGACTAGAACAAATGATCTATTTTTTATCACAATACTATTTTGAGAAGCTTGCTGTGTATGAGTTTATTGTTGTTATTCCTACATTGCAAGATTACACTGTAAGAGAAATCTATTGCCTGTAAGATACTTTGGGAAGTCTTGCTGTGATCTAAGGCACTATATAAATGTAAATCTTTCTTTTTATTTCTTTTCTTGGGCTGAGTGCCCCAAGACTTTACATGAGGCAGCCAGCCAGCGACTTACAAAATACTTCATGTGTGTGAGTGCTTGCAGTGCTCTGAGCTATACAGGGAATCATTTGTGCCAGAGGGTTGTCATGCCAATGTCTCAATGAAGAGTTTATGTAAATTCTGAGGTTAAATTTCTCGAGTTTAAACTGGCAGTAAGATACATTGTACACTGCTGTCATGTAGTAAAACATTACAGGGCAAGTGTTCACAATTGTAAACTTACTTTCTGCAAAATGATTGAGAAGCATAATCTAAGTCTTTAAACTAATGAGACTAAGTCAATGAATATTTAAGATAAACTGTTTTGATCTGAGCTGGCAAAAAAGAACGTATAGCTGGGGTATTATTAAAAATCTGAAATTTCTACACAGAGCAGCTCATCAGTTGTGTTCTCCCAGCATAACTTACATCCCTGTTTTCCTGAAAGTGGACATGTTAAGTACAATACATGGATTATGGAGAATTCGCTGTCTTGATGAGAGGGTTAGAGAACTTGTTTAATACTTTCTTTTAAGTTTTAGAATACATTTTCCTCACCCAAACATGACTGGCACATTCAAATCCCATAGTGAAGAAGTCACCTTCAAGGCAATGTTTCCTGAATTAATCCAGCTCAAATGTTGGAGTTTATAGCTACTAGGCCCTGTGCAAAGCTCTGAGCCACTGGTTAATAGTGCTGCCAATGTAGAAAGAAACTCTCAGCTAATTCTTTTTCTCCCATTGTGAAAAGGTTTTGGGTGCAACTTTCCAGCAGAGACAGCTCACCGTCCAGATGGGGATTGCTTCAGGGAGGAAAATATTGTACTGTTGTGGGGTATCTGCAGGATAAGCACACCAACTAACAAGTGAATGCATCTGTTAAAACTGCAGATATAAGCATTGAAAGTTGCCAGTATTCCAGAGGACTGCTGCTCTCCCTTTGAGAGAGAGAGCTGATTGGTCTTGATTAACTTGAGTGTCACCACACGTTGGATGAGGGGGCAAGGTTGAGGAGGCAGGACTTTCATGGAAGCAGCAGCTGGTATAGAAATTGAACCTCTGTTGACATTATGAACAAGCTGTTCAGCCAACTGAGCAAACCAAAAAGCATTACATACCAATGGATTATCGTTTGTGTGCCAATATTTACAGGTTATGATTGTAAGACCTGCATATTTGGTTTAGTGTTTGTACCAGCAATTAACTCTTGCTTTTCATGCAGCAAGCTTGGGCAAAAGCCTTATTATTTGGAATGTAATTTAAGATGAATTCACATGTGGTGGGTTCCTAGACGACACAGAATCGCAAACAATAAGGACCCATAACAAATTGTTTATTCACTAACTTAGCAGCTACTTCACGCTTGTACTCTGCCCGTGCCCCCCGGAATTAACTCCTGCAATACCAAAACATGACCTCTTTTGAAGCCATGCCATCATATTGTCACTCAGCCTCCATCTTCCTCATTTAGCTGAAACATCTGCTGGCATGAAATGTACAATGTGTGCCATCAGAAATCATGTACAGACTATTTTGTCATGCACAATTAAACAGGCTAAGAATACAAATCTATTTACAAATATATGAAGCATGAATTAAACTATTGCAGCTGGTACATAGTTCATTGCATCTCCTTTTTCACTTTTTGTTGCAGAAAGATGAGATTCAAAAGCCAAACATGACAAGTAACACAGTCATCATCGAGCTCAAGAGACATTTTGTCAGCATCCTGCAGAGACTCATGACAGACAACACTTGCCCATTCATATTCACAGAATTTCATAACTTTATACACGCATGGGACTTTGAGCATATCATGAACAGTCCCTTCTATCCACAGTCAATCAATCTGGTGGAACTGGCAGTACTCTCAGCCAAGTATGTTCTAGAAAATTGTGCCCGAGATCATACAGGTTATTGTGCTGCACTACTACTCAGCCTGCAAAATCTAGCATAATCGGCCATACTTTTGTCAGTACAACCAAGACCACATTCCTACTGCTAAGGCTCTGTTGCAGCCAAAAATGAAACCAATGTGAATGGTGTTCTTAGATCACATAGATTGAGAAGCAATTGGTGAAGTTGTTGGGTGCAGTACTTCTGAAGAGAAGTGGGGATGATGAATTGCTGACCATGCAGTAACAGTCCATCCTGTACAATTAATTCATGTCTGATAGTGCAGAATATGCAGAGCTTATGAGGTAGCTCCTTGAAAATCATGGTTAGCTCCTCACAATGATGCCATGCAATTGTCTGGATGTGATATCAGTCTATAAGGCATTTTTGAGTTCCTGAATTTAACAAGAGAACAGCATCAATATTGTCATGATTTGTCTGATCTGCAATGGGTAGGAAGCCTCTGGAGAGGCCACCAGTTAAATCCTGCTCCTTATCACATTTGCAGATGATACTGAGATTGTAGCTTTTGCATTTAGCTACATGTGTTGCAGTCATGGGGACAAGGGTCTTAGGCTACTTAGGAGTTTCTGATGATCTGTTTTAACAATTGCAGGATGACAAAGTCATGACATTTCTGACAAGCAAAGATTAAAGCAAGAAGTTCCTTTTCAATCTGTGCATAATGAATCTCAGTGTCAGCAAGGGCCATTGAAGCAAAATCTATTGGTTTGCCATTCTGGATGCAGACTTGCTAAATTCATGCTGGGAGGCATCTACTAGTATGAATATGGTGCTAAGTGTCAAAGAAATGTAATACTGATAGTGAAGCTGAGAGTGCGTGCTTGAGTCTGTTGGAGACTGTATGTAATGACATCCTCGTGGAAGAGTTGACAAAAGAGTTCCAGTGACCTCGCTATAACTTGGAATGAATGCAGAAACTTAACTTGTCATACCAAGAAAACACTGTAGAGATTGTTTGTCCACAAGATTGGCTATCTGTTGAATTGCTATTGTCTTAACTGGATTGGGTTTTATACCATTGGCTGTGAGTAGATGACTCATGTAAACAACTGATTGATCCTGAATCTGCATTTGGCAGGATAATGTTTGAGCTGTATGATCCTGATTCTGTTGAGGATGAGATGAAGATGTACATCATTCCTCATCTAACAGGATCTGCCAGATTCAACATTTTGCATTAATGATGCTGAACACTTTAGCATTTGGCATGTCAGCTATTACCCGTTTCACCATATTTATAGGATGATGACGTCTGAGCAGTGTTTTGTTCAAGTGCACTGGGTCAATTCATAGACTAACTATGTCAACTTTCTTCACCATTGTTGAAACCCATTTGTTGGCCTTCTCTATCAGAGTTATGACACCCAGTGCTGTCATCTAATGCAGTTCATTGACTACTTTTTGCTTCATGGCGACTGGTACTCTTGATGTAGAAATGCCGGTGTTGGACTGGGGTAAACACAGTGAGAAGTCTGACAACACCAGGTTTAAGTCCAACCAATTTATTTGATAGTAAACTCACAAGCTTTCGAGGTTCTCCTCTTTGTCAGGTCAAGGTTTCCTCTTCATCACCTGAAGAAGAGGAGACCTTCAAAAGCTTGTGAGTTTACTATCAAATAAATCGGTTGGACTTAAACCTGGTGTTGTCAGACTTTTGAGTGGTACTCTTCTTAGAGCATAGATTGTTGGCGGTAATGAACCGTCTAGTGTCATGTGATATACAACTGGTCGCCTGTCAATGATTTTACATTTGAAGTCATCTCTGAAGTCTGTTGTTGTACAGCATTCACTTGGATTTAGCTGAACAATATGATGCATTTTGCTTCAGTGTCAATCTTAACCTTCAATTGTGTGTTAGTGCAAATCATTTGAGAATGGTGAAGATCTCATCCTTTTCTGTGATGGTGTTGACACTGTCACAATAGAATGTTGTTGGAGGCTCTGTCACTTCACTGCTTTGACTGAGCTCCAGTTCATTCACCTTGCTGGCACTCCTACCCCTGAAGGATCTATCAACTGCCATGTTGCTGATGGCAGAGAAAAGTTCCTGTGGTTTTGCTTTGCAGTGTTTTAATTAAGTGATTTCGCTTTCCACATTTGTTGCATTATTTACCATATGCAAAACAAGATGGTCTGCTCTGAGGGTCCTGGTCACTGCAGTTGGAGCCGGGTGCATCTTGAACTGTGAATACTTTTGTGTCCCATCTAAAACCTCTGCTTCATTTTTCTGATTGTTCGTTTAACCAGCAGATACTAGTGACTGATTGCAAACTTAGACCTTATTGTCACAGCAGCTGCATGTGGACTAAATCACTGTGCATTTCACAAACTATTCAATCCTGAAACAGTTTGTTAGTGAGAATACCAAACACACATTTCTTTGCCAAGATTTTCAGATGGCTGTGTAAGATTGGATTGATTCATCTGCTCTTTGGTTTGTTGAATTGAATGTATGTCTGTCAAGGATATTTTTTTCTGGAAGACATATTCTAAAATTCTTTTAGAATTATTTCAGGTCCTCTTTTTCTTCCTCCGTTTAGAAAACAAATGACTCAAATTTCACGAACGTCTCGAGGCCCACTAAGTTTAATAAGATATAAATCTGCGCCTTTTTTGACTTGTCAGTCATTACAATGCTGTCGTAAATATGCCACTCCTTCTTGAACCTTTCCCAACTATCTGCAATGTTTTCATCAAAGATGAACAGGGGTCAATGTGGCAAAGTCCTTTTGCTATACTGCCAATTCCTGATACCATGTAAATGTGTTGGATTTCCAATTCACAGGACTTATAGATGATCTTCATCATCTTAACAGCTACTTCATGCTTGTACTCTAACCTACTCCCAGCTATAACTCCCATGATCCTGATATGTGAGCCTTTTTGTTGCTAGGTCATCACATTTTCTCATGACCACTCAGTTTACATATATTATTGGTAAATTCTAGGGCATTTTGCTCTTTTTTGGCACATGGGTTTTCCACAAAAAGTCAAGCTGGGGAGTAACAAAGAACCACAGTTTTCTGTCACTGTGATACAGTAAACAGCTTAGCCATTGAAGCTTAGCAGAAATGAAGCTTTTTTCTGTCTCTCCCTACTACTGTCCTGAAGAATAATAAATCTCCAGATGATGGTGAGAGGAATGTTAAAAATTTCAGCTATTTATGCAGCTTTCAGGTCCAAGTTAAAGAACACATGAGGGTAGTAGAAATCAGAATATGATCATTTTGCAATTCAAGCTTTTGTCTATTCTTGTTACAATCAATTGAAATTTTCAAAGACAGATTACTAGGATAAGAAATTGACACATTTATCCAATCTGCAAATTGGAGTAGCAGGATTAATAATGGCTCTTGTACCTTGAGGTTTCATGCCTAAAGTTTCATTGGTGCCCAATGGACACTCCTGGCCACTACAAAATAAGGCTGCATCATTCAGAGTGAAAATAATATATTGACTTATATCATAATTGATTACAAAGTTAAGATAGAGTGGATATAGAAAAGATGTTTCCACTTGTGGGGTGACCAACACAGTCATCAATAAATGCAACAGGAAATTCAGGAGACTTTTCAGAGTTATTAGAATGTCAAAAGTACCACATGGAATTTTTGAGGCAAAAATAGCATTGATGCATTTAAGGGGAAGCGACGGAAGTATATGAAGGAGAAAGAAGTAGGAGGGCATGCTGATAATGTTAGACAAAGTAGGATGGAAGAAGGCTAATGTGGAGAATATATGCCAACATACATCACTTGGCCCACAAGTGGCCTGCTTCTGTGCTGTATGTTCCCTGTTATACATAGTAAAAATGTTATACAATTGATAATTTGCAGTGCATTCCTTTCATGCACATCAATTTAAATTGTTTCTGAAACTAAAATTATAGGATTATCTAAAATTTCATATGAAGAAAGACAAAAGGATTTTTTATGATCGGAAGGTTGTCAAAGAGTTGCTCCTGTCACAAGGGATTACAAAACTACAATGAGCCATCTGCAGCATGGCCTGGCCTCACTGGTTCCTCTCACTTTGGAATCACAGAATTCCGACAATGCAAAAGAGAGTCATTTGGACTATTGAGTCTGCACCAACTCTTCAACCAACGTGTAGTGGATGCTGGAACAGAGAGCAAATTTAAAGAAGAATTAGAAGGATTTTTAATTAGTAATGGTTTGAAGAGTTATGGGGAAAAGGCAGGAAAATGGGGATGAAGAGCATGTAAGCCATGTTCAATGGCTGAATGGCCTAATTCTACTCTTATCTTATTGACTTATGAACTCTTAAAACATCTTACTGAGACTCAAACCCCCACCATTTCCCTGCAATCCTGTGCATTTACTATGGCTAATTCACCTAACCTACACATATTTAGATAACACCTTTTCCAAATTCAAATGGATGGAAACACAAGGTGGCTTTTCTGGTCCCCCTTTCAATGGCAAATGGGATGTCAGAGAGTTGACAGGCCTTCCAAGGCAATTCTTCCCATTGCTTATTTCATATCACCAATAGTATTGGTGGTAGAAGTCCACCTAAATTGCTGAGAAGAAAGTAATTGATTTAATAGGAACATTATTACCTGCTATTTGCCCGCAGGTTAACCATGTGGTGAAGTTTGGGTAGCTTGGAGTGGACATCATTGAAGCACCCTTGCAGGCAAAATGCATCCACACCAGTCAACTAAAAGATGGGAATGGTTGCAGAGTGGTGATGTTACTGGAGTAGTAATCCAGAGGCTAATGCTCTGAAGTTCAAATGACAGCAGCTGCTGACATTTAAAATTCAGTTAATTAACAAATCTAGAATACAAAAATTAGTGTCAGTAATGAAATTGCCATTTTGTCATTAAAGCTCATCTGATTCATTAACATCCCCCTTTAAAGAAAGGAAATCTGCTGCCCTTTCCCAACCTGGCATTTCTGACACACAAATATTCTTAATAGTTTTTTGGAATAGTTCTATAAGTCACTCAATTGTTTCAAATTGTTACAGAAAAGTGCACAAGAATAAAACTGATGAGCTATTATTGGGCTAACTTGATAAAGGCATACCCTGCCCAGTTGACCGCGCAAAGTAATCTTCACTAACATTAGAGGACTTGTGGCAAAACTGGGGCAGTTGTGTCATATACTAGTCAAGCTATAGCCTGACAAAGTCATTCTCAGTGATCAAACCTTACAACCAATTGCACAGACTCCTCCATCACCATTCTGGGGCATGTCCTGTAGTGAGTACTTCAGCAAGAATAGGACTGAAACATCAAAATCCATATGCAGCATGATCAAGACTAAAGTCAGGCCTGGCCTACAAAGTAACATTTGTGTCACACAACTGCCAGGCAATGATCAGCTCTAATAAGGTAAAATCAAGCCATTTTCCCTTGCCTTTGATTGCTACTACCATTGCTGTCTCCTCTTGTACTGTCAATATCTGATGGGTTACTATTCACCAGAAATTTCACCAGACCAGCCATACTATGACCACAAAAGCATGTCAAAGATTGAGACTTCTGTGTCAAATAACTCTCCTCCTAACTCCTCAAATATGTCCTTACCACAAGGTACAAGCTTGGAGTATGATGGATATTCTCTCCACTAGCCTAAATCCAATATCACTTAAGAAGCTCAATACATCAAGGCCAAAGCAGATGCTTTTAATTGGTAGCCCCTCCATGACTTTAAACAATTACTTCTTTCAGCACTTGCGCATTGACAATAATGTGTGCCTGCAAGATGTATGTAGCAACTCGCAAAGATTTTTTCAAAGCGGCCTCCAAATCCACAAACCCTTCAATGTAGAAGGACAACTAAGGCAGAGGACACATGGGAAGGCCATCACCTGCAAGTTATCTTCAAGTCATACACCATCCTGACTTACAATAATATCACCATTCCTCCACTGTCCCTGTGTCAAAAACCTCACTGACAACACTATGAGTGTACCTATACCAGATGGACTGCAGTGGTTTAAGTAGGCAGCTCATCACCACCTTTGCAAGAATAATTAGGGATGGGCAACAGATATTGACCTAGTTTGTGTTGCTCACATCCTGTAAATGAATGAAAATTCCTGTCCCTGGTTTATGAGGTGTGACCTCTGGTTTAAGACTATGGTGAGAAGGGGTTCACTAGAAATATTGCAATTGTGTGCTGGGCCCCTGGAATTTTCAGAGCTGCAGATTCCCACACTCTCCTCCAGCAAAGTAATAATTTATGTGGTGAGCAAATTCAAAGTAGTTCCTTGACATACTTTGTTAATCAAGAGCTGTTAAATATTAGGACATCCAATTGAGGGTTTAATTTAACCCAAAGTGACAAAATGTTCTGTGGTTATTGTGTAATTAGGGCTTGGAGGTTATCATTTGCAGAGACCAGTTAAATTGGATTGAATGTGGAACTGGAAAGGTTCTCTAGGGTTCTCTTAAATACTTTTATACAATAAAAGATATTTCAGGAAATTAAATAACTGGAATTAACTCAAAATACAACAGAATTGCTTTGTGAAAAGTTTAAAGATCAAAAAGCCTTAAAAGTAAGAAGTTTATTTATTGGTCTCAAGTAGGTTTACATTAACACTGCAATGAAGTTACTGTGAAAATCCCATAATCGCTACATTCTAGCGCTGTTCGGGTGCCCTGAGAGAAGATTTAGCATAGCCAGTGCACCTAACCAGCATGTCTTTTAGACTGTGAGGGGAAACTGGGGGACCCAGAAGGAACCCTCACAGACACAGGAAAAATGTGCAGACTCTGCACAGACTGTGACCCAAGCCGGGAATCAAAACCAGGAAACCTGGTACTGTGAGGCAGCAGTGCTAATCACTGTGCTACTGTGCTGTCCCTTTCTACCAAATATCTGGTAATTATAATTTAAAATGATCAAAAACAGATTCAGGAAATCTTTAATTGAGTTTCTTCAATATCAGGATTGGGTGCAATTAGTATTGTTACTTCTCAAGTTTTGGTGAATAAACAATGACTTGAATATCAATGCATACTGAGCAATTCTTCGTATTAAAGACAACATTTTGTTTGGTCACATGAAGGGAGATCTTTAAAATAGAATAGTGGTGGGGTGCAGTTTGAATGGGGCATAGTCCCCATCTAGTTATTGACCCTTTTTGAAATAATTGTAGGTGGCAGTGAGGATGGGGTTAATTCTGAGTCCAACTTCCTCCTGCCTGATTAAATGCGCACTGCCACCAAACTTGTCATGAGACTGGGCATTAAATTCTGCCCAGTATATTAATTTGTTGCGAATGTGACACACATAATGTCACCAACTCCACATACAAACATCAACCTGGGTGGAACATTTGTTGCTCCCAAGGTTAGTATTCAGATGGCAGTGCTGCTGCCACAATCCAAAATAACAGACTTTGCCCCATTGAGGACAGATTCTCTGCTGGTACTTGTTGGTTGGCTGAACATTGTATTTTTACATCTAATTAAACAAACTGATTCAAATTACGTGTGAGCAGCTCCAACTGATATGACTCCCTTGGCATAGGAGAATTTGAGTTGATGGATTTAACTGGCTGCAAAGAACAAGCAGTTTGCCAACAAGAAGCTCAACTCAGCTGGAGAAAAATTAATTGGCATCAGCTCAGTTCTGGAAAAAAGGACTCAACAAAAGACCTGTGTTTGCATAGCGCCTTTCACAGCCTCAGGATTTCCCAAAGCACTTTGCAGTCAATTAAGTAATTTAGAAGTGTAGTCACTGTTGTAATGTAAAAAAACATGGCAGCCATATTGTGCAGAGCAAGTTCCCACAAGCAGTAACGCGATAATGGCAAGTTAATGGCAAGTGACATTGATTGATGGCTAATTGTTGTCCAGAATGCCGCTCTTATTCAAAATAATGTTATAGGACCTTTTACATCAACCTGGGAGATGAGGCAGTGCATCAGTTTAACATTTCAGCCAAAGGTGGCAATTCTAGAAATGTAATGCTTTTACCGTCAGATTAGAATTTTCTGCTGTAGTCCAGGACTGAGACTTGCATGCACAACCTTTTAACTCAGTATGCTGCCAATTGAGCCATAGCTTACAGTGCTACATGGGAGATTTTAGTATCATTGAATTGGCAGGAAGAGCAAAGCAATTAAAGAGAATGAAGAATGCTTAGAGTCACAGAGTCATAATAGAGCACAGAAACAGGCCCTTTGGCTAACCGGTCCATGCTGACCGTGGTGCCCTCCCAGTTAGTCTTAATTGCCCATGTTTGGCCCATATCCCTTGAATGTTTTCCCATCCATGTACTTATCTAAATGTTTTTTTAAATGTTGCTATTGTACTTGCCTCAATCACTTCCTCTGGCAGCTCATTCCACGCATGCATCATCCTTTTTGTGAAGAAGTTTCCCCTCAAGTCCCTTTTAAATCTTTCTCCTCTCACCTTAAACCTATGTCTTCTAGTTTTCAACTCCCCTTTCCTGGGAAAAAGGCAATGTACTTTATCATATCTATGCCCTTCACAATCAGTAAGGTCACCCCTCATTCTCCTACATTCCAAGGGATAAAATGCTAGACTGGCCAACCTCTCCTGACAACTCAGGCTCACTAGTCCTGGAAACATCCTCGTAAATCTTTTTTGTGTTCTTTCCAGTTTATCCTATAACTAGATATCCAAAACAGAACACAGTACTCTTCATGCAGCTTCTCCAATCACTTATACAACTGTAACATAATGCGGGGGAAGTCTTCCTGTCCTGCCCGCCATGGGAGTTGTAGCAGGCGGGGAGGGGGAGAGGGTGGAACCATGCAAAGATCCATTGACCTCGGGTGGGATTTTCTGGTTTTGGGGTCCGGTGCCCGAATTCACATGTTCAACGCCTGGCTGATGAAGACTGGTGTGCTAAACACCTTCTTCACCACCTTGTCTACTTGTGTCACTGCTTTCAACGATCTATGTATTTGTATTCCTAAGTCCCTCTGTTTCCCAATACTCCCCAGGGCCCTACCATTCAGTGTGTTTGACTTTCCAAAATGCAACACCTTACACTTATCTGCATTGAAATAAATTTGATAATCCTCAGCCCACTTCCCAAACTGATCTAGACCCCCCTGTAATTTTTGATAATCTTTATTAACAACAATACCTCATTATTTAGTATCATCAGCTTAGCTGATCATCAGAAATAAAAAGGAACGAAGTTGGTTTTGGTCTCCCAACGTTTCTCATGTCATCATTTGTACCATGACCTCAACAGTGCCCAGCTTCAGACTCAGTTCAGCTGGAGATTCTGTAGTAGAGTCCTGCAAAAGTAGGTCACAGCTCTCTTACCCTCTGCCTCAGCTGGAGGGGGAAATCCCTGGTCTGCTCCACAGCCCAGACTTCAATGCAGATTTTGTTTCAGTTGAAATACCTTTTATGTGTACTTTTTTGATGAAATACCACTTTAAATTTCTAAATGTCAAAAGAAACTTCAGTTTCTGAGTGGTTAACATCCAGGCGCAATCACTGGCCAGTGAAATCAGGATTTCTCAGGCCTAAGAAATATTACGATGTTACAATTGTTATATTTATATTTGAGAGACTGCCCTTGGTGTGATGTTGTGCTGAAGCTGAGAGACGAGGATTGGGTTGGGGATTAAATGCCAGCCTAGAAATGAAATTAGTACAAGCTTCATATGTGGGGATCTGTGAGGAAGTTGGGGAATGAGATTGTAGCCTATGCGTTATCACCATATTTGTACAACGCAGATGATGTTTTAAACATAATACTATGGAATATTTTGATGTCCTTGTTAGAGACAGAGTAGAATGACAACTATTTTATTCTGGTAACTATACTCATATAATAAAAATGATAATTTTGTCTGGTAAAAAAATTCATGCCTTAGACAGTACTAAATGATAATCATTTTAAATTTGTTATGAAACTGTGATTCTAACAGATGGATGAAATTTGGTAAGGTTAATTTGATCCTAGTTCTGATTTTGTTTTATTTGAAATGCACAAGTTTGCATCTACAAAATTCTGATGCTTTCTACTACCAGAAATTGCTGTGGATCACGTTAATGCACGATTTTGAAGTTCTTTTTACTTAATGCAAATTCTATTGAACATGGGCTGGGAGTGAGGTGTAAAGTTTATTTATTAGTGTCACAAGTAGGCTCACATTAACACTGTACTGAAACCTCTGTGAAAACCTCCTAGTTGCCACACTCTGGCATCTGTTTGAGTACTCTAAAAGAAAATTTAGTATGGTCAGTGCACTAACCAAATACCTTAGCTATGTCCCCAGCCTCCCATACATTCCTTTTGTGCTCCCTAATCAGCCCTATTCCTTCTTTTACCATCTTGTTACTATTTCTATGCCTATAAAAAATTTTAGGATTCCTTTTATGTTATCTGCCGGTCTCCTTTCATACTGCATCTTTGCTTTGGTTATTTGCTTTATCATCTCCAGCACAGTGGTTAGCACTGCTACCTCATAGAGGCAGGAACCCCGGTTGAATTCCTTGCCTTGGGTCACTGTCTGTGTGGAGTTTACACATTCTCCTCGTGTTTGCGTAGGTTTCCTCTGGGTGCTCCAGTTTTCTCCCACACTCCAAAGATGTACAGATTATGTTAGTTAGCCATGCTATATTGCCCATTAGTGTCAGAATTAGCAGGGTAGATGTGTGAGTTTAGGGGGATAGGGCCTGCATGGAATTCTTGTCGGTGCATGCTCAATGGGCCAAATGGCCTCTTTCTGCACTGTAGGAACTCTAAGATTCTTTCCCTCTGAATCTTCTATATTTAGTCTAGTTTTCAGTTGTACTATCCATCTGACCTCTGTCACAAGGATGTTTTTTTCTTTTTCACCTTAATCTCTAACTCTCGCAATACCCAAGGAGCTCTGGATAATAAATATATGTTTAGCGTTCTTTTTGTTATGACACATCTACTTAAGACATACACAGTGAGCACCCATGTGACTCATTTGATGACTACAGTGGAGTTTTTGAGAAATGTTTCCTAATACCCCGACACAGTGCTCACCATCTGCCTGCTAACCTGCTTCTCCATTACTATGGATACCTCTGGTGGCTGCTGTTCATGTGGCTGAAGTCTTGAGGGCTCAGCCACTTTAAAAGCTTCCTGCTGAATCATAAGAGAAGCTTCTGATGCCACAGTAATTGACCACGACTGTGCAATGGCAGACAAGAGGCAGTCCCATCAGAAAAGCCCTGAGAGGAGGGTTCCAGATGGCAGCAGGAGCCATTCATCCACTGACAAGAGGACTGATTGGTCCTCTAGCCTTCCTGTGAAGCTCTCGAAACTAAATGTACAGATTCCCAGTTTGCTTATCAGCCTGGCTCTGGACCCCTGACCTCAGAGTCAGGGTGATAATGTGCAGGTCAGAGTGTATACTTACGACAGCAGTATGGTATGTTTTCCCATCTGGGAAAGTTGCCAATCTATCCTCAGAGAAAACTTGTCACTTTAAAGAATGGATGATCGCAGTGCAAATGGCCTGGAAGGACAGATCAGGGTAGAGTGAGCAAACTTTCTAATGTACCTGCCAAATCACCATGTAACTTGCACTGGACATCCAGCATCTTCTACCTCACAGACAACTACAGAGGCTCATCATCTGACTGAGAGTTAGTCTTTGCACTACATCAACCACTCCTCCAACTGTCCAAGGGCCGCTCCACTACACTGTCCAGCAGTTATTTGTGTGAATGTGAAGTGCCTTCATTAGATTGTGCCTGCCCTTGTCTGGCAGGTTAATCCCTGCCTAGGTGCCAGTATCGATGTTGATGCTTGGTGCAGGGTGAGGGATGCTGCATCCTCTGAGAGTTCATCTTCATCCTCAGAGGCAATGATTGGACCAATAAGTCTGACGTTTTCTGCTGAAGAACCTTCACCAGCATAGGAAACATAGGAAAAAGGACATTATTTGCCACTTGGAAGCATTCAATAGTATCGAAAGTCACAATGCCAGACCATGAGAAGCATACCCACCAAGAGATCTGACACATAGCAACCATTAAACCACACTTGCAGCAATATTACAATATTTCCTCTAGGAAGCTACCCTATCTTTGAACAAAAGACTTATCATTCATGAAAGCATGCCAAGCATTAGTATGCCTTCCACTTGCCCTCTCCCCTTCTATGTCACAGTTTCAGCTCCTTTCAAACTCACCAGATCCATGCTTTCCTTCAATCCTGCTTCTACTGTTGGATTGAGTAGATTCTGTTGAAGTCAACAGGAGAATATTCTCTCCTGTGGCATCCGGATCGCCAGATCAGACATTCAACCTCCAGTCCTGCTTCTTTCCCTGGAATTGTGGGCCCATTTTTTGAGAATAGATGTTACATTGCAATGATTATCATGCTTAGCTTAAATATCATCCCACTTCAAAGGTAAGAGAGAAATGAGTAATGCAATTATTATCACTTCTTCGTGGGATGACATCCCATTTCTGTGGAATTCTCTACTCCAGATTGCAGTGAACATTGGAACATTAAACAAATTTAAATAGGAAATAGATAGTTTTTAATCAGTAGTGGGATTTAGGATTCTGAGGACCAGGCAGGATGGAGGGGATGAAGCTGAGCTGAGATCAGGCTCAAGAGAGTGAATTGTTAACTCCTACTTCTAGTTCTTATATTCAAAGGTAAGTGAGAAATGCATGATCAGCATAATGCTTGACAGCCAAGACACTGTGCATCTTCCTCATGTATAAGATCTTCTCCTGCCACAACAATGACACCTCTACAGAGGCATCGATCCACAAACAATGTCCTTGTTGCAAAATGTTGCCTTGGGCTTCATAAGGCTCCAGCATTTTTGAACCTTCCCTATTCCTTCCTGAAATAAGGGTGAGGACTTATTCACCTTTGGTCATCTCAAGAGGTCTTTCAGCCTCTTCCTATATTGTGTCAAGCACACGACATGATACCCATGCTGCCTTCTCCCAGGCTGAAGATGTCATAGAGAGAAGTCCTAATGCCAGCAGATTCCTGTCTGCTGGCACTAGGACTTCACTTATTGTGAACATAGCCTGGAGGAGGCTGTGAATGGAATCATTGTCAAAATACAGAGCTTTTTGGCATTCTGCTGCTTCCTCACCCTTTGTTCTCTTGTCTCAGCCATCTATGCTGGAAAACATGATAAAACAAAACAGTTTCTCAACATTATAAATGGATATAAATTGTCCCATTGGTAAGAAGCAGCATAGGTTCATGAAAGAAAAGTTACGTTTGACTAATTTGATGGAATTCTTTGAGAACATTGCATGTGCAGTGGACAATGGGGAACCTGTGGATGTAGTCTATCTGGATTTTCAGAAGGTGCACGATATTACGAGTAACGCATTAGCATGGATAGAGAATTGGTTAACTAACAGAAAGCAAAGAATGGGGGTAAATGGGTACTTTTTTTGGTTGGCGATCAGTGACTAGCAGTATGTCTCAAGGATCAGCATTGGGACAGTAATTGTTTACGATTTACAGTTGATTTGGAGTTGACATACTAGACCAAGTGTAATGTGTCAAAATTTGCAGATGACACTAAGATGGCAGAGCAAAGTGTGCAGAGGATGCTGAATGTCTGCAAAGGGATATAGATATCTAAGTGAGTGGTCAAGGGTCTGGCAGATGGAGTACAATGTTGGTAGGAATAACAGCAAAATGGGCTATTATTTAAATAGCAAAATGTTGCAGCATGCTGCTGTGTAGAGGGACCTGGGTATCCTTGTGCAGGAATCTCAAGGAGTTGGTTTGCAGGTGCAGCCGGTAATTAAGAGGGCAAATGGAATTTTGTCCTTCATTGCTAGAGGGATGGAATTTAAAAACAGCAAAGGTGCTGGTGAGGCCACACCTGAAGTATTGTGTAGTTTTGGTCTCCTTACTTGAAAAAGCATATACTGGCACTGAAGGAGCTGCAGAGGATATTCACTAAGTTGATTCCAGAGTTGAGAGGGTTGGCTTATGAGGAGAGACTGTGTAGGCTAGGGTTATTCTCATTAGTATTCAGAAGAATGAGGGGAGATCTTATTGAAGCCTAAGATTATGAAGGGAATAGATAAGATAGAAGCAGAGAAGTTGTTTCCACTGGCAGGTAAAACTAGACCTTAGGGGAATAGCCTTAAAATAAGGGGTAGCAGATTTAAGATGAATTGAAGAGGAACTTCTTCATACAAAGAGTTGTGAATCTGTAGAATTCCCTACCCAGTGAAGCAGTTGAGGCTACCTCATTGAGCATTTTCAAGGCAAGGATAGATAGATTTTTGAACAGTAAATGAATTAAGGGTTATGGTGAGTGGATGGGTAAGCGAGCTAAGTGCATGAAAAGATCAGTATGATCTTATTGAATGGCAGAATAGGCTCGAGAGGGCAGATAGTCTACTCCTGCTCCTAGTTCTTATGTTCTTATTAAGATCATGAAAGACTTTCTATGACTAGATTGTATGCTGTATGTGCTTATTGGTGAGAAACATCTCCAATTCTGGACATTTCAAGACCATTTGCAGAAGAACTACACCTCAAACAATGTCTGGTACTATCTCCAACAAATAAATACTGATCTTAAATAGAAGAATCTGACATTTACTCTGTCATTTGAAACTGCTTGTGCAAAGTGACCCTTTATATGAGTTGCCATGACTTCCTTCCTGGTCATGGCTGAGGACACTGGACATCCCAACAGCCAGCTCTGATTAGGTGGCAGGAGAAGCCTTGAAACCAGCCCTGAAGCTCACAATGGCTAACTGCCATTGTAAATTGCATTATTCAACAGTGGGGGTGGGAGTCAAGAAGACATCCACTTCTGGGTGCAAGTACCACTCACCAAGATAGGATGTATTATTCAGACCAGTTTCGTTTGGTAAATTAGTGTGGCCCTACACAAATGCATTTCTACTGCTATTGTCCAAAATTATATTCCTTCTTGTTTATGAGGAATACAGTACAGAATTTGTCTGTCTGGACTCCTCACACAATTATATTCCCGGTCCTCCTGGACCTCAGCCAGGAATTGTATTACTTAGATGATACAGCACAGACAACAAACTGTTAATTCAACTGGTCTATGCTGGTGATAACACTCCATACCTCTCTCTTCAAACTCTATCAAACTCATTCTGCTTCCTCACATCTTTCCATTCTCTTCTGACCCATATTGTGGGGATTTGTTACAGATCACCCAGGGGTCTGAGGCAACATGCAGTTTTATTAATGCTATGGATAAATGATGGTATAGGTTCTGACTGATATGAATCCCTCAAATGTATTGATACTACCTGTTTCACCTCCTCGTGGCAGTGATTTCCATTTCTTATCAATTTCTATGCAAATATTTTCTTTTCAAATTAGTTGCTATTTGCGATCTGATATTTATCATTTGGACATGGCTGATTTTTATCTTAGTTCCACTCACCTACTTTAGGTTAGTAACACTTAATATCTTCCTCTGACAAAAACCTGTCAATTACAACCTTATATTCTGGATAGACCCACAATTGGAAACAATTTCTCCATATCCGCCCAATAAACTCCTTCATAAGTATAAAGACTTCTTTCAGATCTTTTCTTTACCAGAGAAAACAAAGTCCCAGTCTGCTCAACCTTCCCTGATAGTTGCTTCCTTTCATTACGGTCAATAACCTTGTAAACCTATCTACATTTCCACCAAGTTTTTCAATATCCTTTTTTGTCATATGAAGGATTAGAACGGCACACAGTATTCAAGAGTGGTCTAACCAAGGTAGTACACAAATGTAATATTCCTGCTTTCTGTACTCTGTTCCTAAGGGAATGGACCACACTACTTTATTTGCTCTCTTTATGCTCATGCTAGTTTGTGTTGCTTGTTTTAATGAGTTTTAGCATTTCAGTTTCCAGAAACAGACCTCACACACAACATCCCTAGCTCCATCCATCCTGTTGTCACATTACTCGCAGGCCCACTGATGTAGTCCCAGCAGATCTTGAGCAACAATTGCAAAACTAACCCCAATCTCAAAGAATAATAGGGCTGAATTTTACCATATAATTTAGGAAACTTCAGGGCAAAGAACGAAGACTTGCTCACTGAATTTACCACAGGCCATCCAATTAAAAACTGGGGCCCGCCTAATCAGAAAGCTGGTAGCTCAAAAACCTCAGTAATGCCACTGGGAGTGATGGGCATTGTGGAGGCAGGCCTAAAATCCTGGGGTACTCCAGGTAAATAAAATAAAAATAATAAATTCAAAAAGTCAGAGGCCAAAAGGGAAACTCCTCTTGATCAGATTGTTGGAGGGGGCTGCCCACCCAGCCATATCCAGCTCTAATGGACTTTCTGGCCAGCTGCAAAATGGCTGACTTCATGAAACTGAAGACATCCAATGTGGTGGGGGGAGGGAGTGGACCCAACAGTGAGTGACAAATTGCCACCAGCCCATTCATGACCCTAATTGGAGACTTAATAATGGATATCATGGAGGCTGATTCACATCCAATCTGCTTCTCATCCACAACTGGGAACCACCCCTTCTCCCCAAACATCCCACTCCCCTACCTCCTAGCAGTGGGACAATGTCAGGAAGCAAGCAATGTGGGCTCTGGTAAAATTCAGTCCTATTCGTGACTCCTTACATCAGAACCTTTATTATAAGACAATAACCATGTGTCAGAATAAACGTATGAACAGGGTATGGTGGCAGACTAAGAGGATAACCCAAGAAAAGACCTACATGCTCTAGTTCTCTCCATCATACATGTTGCACTGAGATTTCACCCCTTTTTCTTCTGAAACATCCAATCTTCACCCCACAAAAATAGGCAAAGAACTCTTTTTCCTGATATTTATTAAGTTATAAAATTAGAAACAAAGACTTCACTAAGGCACTTGGCAAAACATTATGTTCAGTTTTATTGTTCCCTGTGTGAGGACAAATTCATGCTCCATTTGTTTCAATAATTGGAAAATGTCACACTGACATTCTACTATTAGAAATGTTTTTTTAATGGATGTTGGTCCCTGAGGCCTAAGGAGATATACTTTACAATCAAAGCATCCATTATCTGATGCACACCTAATGTCAATACAGAGCACAATAAATGAATTGATAGCTTGTTCTTATGTTTCTTACTTCTTGCTGTGAAAGTCTGATCTTTGCGTTTTAAATGAAGGGTGGAAATATAAACATTTATACAACAGACAAGAATTTACTTCTTCTAGAGGAAGGGATTAGAGTAGTCAAGGCTA
The DNA here is from genome assembly GCA_024679065.1 of Sphyrna mokarran. Taxonomy (NCBI): domain Eukaryota; kingdom Metazoa; phylum Chordata; class Chondrichthyes; order Carcharhiniformes; family Carcharhinidae; genus Sphyrna; species Sphyrna mokarran. The sequence continues at coordinate 39,287,379 of JAGIQG010000016.1, forward strand.
TTTTCTTGTTTCTCTCTACACACAGTTCAAGGTCAGAAAGGAGTGACGTGGAATGAATCCTGGACTCCTGTTTGATGGCCATTTTCTGATTCACTGCATGCTCCAGACCTTTATTACAATGTCTTTATTTTCACACTGAATACTAACTAACTTTATAAAGCATTGTAACCAATTGAAATGAATAGTTTCAATGTGATGGTGCTGCTTCACACTTTGAAACAACATCTGGTAGCCAGCATGTCAAATATTTGTTTTTTAATTGGTCTTGCTGTTGCAGTTTTAAGTTGTAGAATGCCTTTATAAAACTTGATAGATATAGATTATTATGCAGGTGAAATTTTCAGTAATCATCTTATTGAGTTCTTCTCCCACTGCTTGATACTGATGATTCCTTCCACCTTGCAAGGTCAGGTTTTGAGTGCTGAGACTAGCAAGTTGGAGACAAAAAAATGGTCAGCTCAGGGCTGTCTGCATGCTCTGGGCCAGTGCAATATCAGGCAACCTGGACTAGAATAAGATAAATTTGGTGGGGGATACAATGTGCAAGTGGCCACGTTGTATTCTGTGGAATCTGGGAGGCAATTCTGTCCATCCTGATCCACAAAATTGATTTAAACTTACCTTCTTTGGCTGGACTATTTACTCACATTATATTATTTTAAATTAGTAATTAGGATCATGTCATGATATGACTCTGACTTGCATAGCCATGTGTAGGCTGCTATAAGGCTTTGGTCAATTGGCAATTAACACTGAAGAAGATAGAGAAAACCACGTTGTCAGGAACTGGAAGTAAGTCACTCCCTCTACTTTCAGGGCCATACTACTGGGTTTACACTTAGTTGGAGGTTTCAAAATCGTTTCCATGGTTTAGCACTTGTGACTAAGATTAACAATAATAGCCATTCTTACTGTTAATCTTTCATTTTTAAAAATATTAACCAAAGTGGATAGGAATAAGAAAACAATGTATAAATTCAGAAAGCTGACAAACGTTTTGCTATAATATACAATTTACATTAATGTAATGAGTTACGATTCAAATAATAAAGCATCTTTGGCAAGAACTTCCTCCAAGGTGGCATGTAGAATGGCAAGGGTTAGAAAGCTCCTAGCTTTACAATCAAGTGAATGATTGAGAAGTTAGGGAAACTTGGCTTCTTATGCTTTATATATTTAAGTACACATCATGCTAATTCTAGACTGTTTTCTTTGTCTCGGAAAAATAAATTGAAGTGAATTGTAATATGCAGCAAATTTTCTCAGATTTCAATTGTCAGTATTGCATTTGGAATTTGAATATATGGGCGGAATCTTACCACCATTCATACCAGTGGGATTTTCTCATTCCTCTGTCAAATTCGCCAACTTTGCTGCAACAGGAGTGTGGCATAAGCAGCAGGTAAGATCGTGCCCTATGTCTTTAGTGTTACCAACCTGTATAATGAACATTTATGTTTGATGTAACATATTAAAATATGATGCTGCCAACTATTCAGTGGCAAAAATTATTCTATGAAAAATTTCTGAGAATTTTCTGCAACATCCGTACTAATTTGATGTGTTCTGTAATGTTGAATTTCTAATAATTTAATTTCGAATGTAAGAATTTTCAGTAATTGTAAGGCTGATTTTTAGCCTTAGTTGCGTTTAGGAGGATGTGAAAGGATGGAGCAGGGAATTCCTTCCCACTGTGGAAGACATGGGCAATTTGAAATCCCAGGCCTCATTTAAATTTTGTCTGCAGTGTTTTGTCTGCAGTCTTACACAGAATCAATCACACCAGTATAAACATCATTTTCATTGTTCAGTTCAGTGGGAGAATCCTTGTTTGCTACCTCCCTTACCTATTCAATTATCAGTTGTACAACTCTGGCAATACCTTCTCTTTCTTGTTCCATGTTGTGACCATCAGAGTTCCCTAAAGTCCTTGGCCCCTCTCTTCCAAATTTACTTGCTGCACATTGCCGCCCCCTCTCTCCCCACTCCCTCAAACTTCATTCCACTGACTGAGTTCCTGCGTATATCCTTCATTGTTTACCACACTATCAGTAGCTTATACTTTCAGCTGTCTAGACATCACACTTGAGAATTCCTCCAATAAACTCTTGATTCTATCAGTCCTTATCCTTTTGACATTCCCCTTAAAATTGTTTAATATATTTAACTAAGTTTGTATGCACTCCTAATTTTTCCTGCTTTGGCTTAGCATTTATTGAGGTAGCTTTGTAAGTTATTCTGTGGATAAATGCAAGATGGTTGTTGTTTTAGAAATGTTAGTATTTTTCACAGAATAGTAATGGGGGTGTGCAAATGTGCTCATGATTGCTAGTGTAATAAGCTGTTCCCATTTGCATCTATACAAGCTTAGGGGCTGTAAATTTGAAACTCAAAATAACCAATGTGCAGCTCTCCTTGTATTGCCCTTGGAATATCTGGCAATGCCAATATGGTACATACATAAAATAACATTGTATGATCACAACATACTTCTGTTTATTAATAACTCAAACACTTCTATCATACCCTCCATGGATCTTTAGGAATGCATCTCTACAATACTCAGCAATAAAACTTGCTGGGGTAAACATATTGCTGTGGTGATTTTAATATGAACAAATCTTTTCTTATTACTTAAAGTTACAAAATTGATGTAGGTGAGGAAGGCCCATATCATTCATCCAAAATCCAAAGACTGCAGTCTCCCCTACCATGATATATAGTTTTTTCTAAGTTATTAAAGGATATTTGCCTTCACCATTCTTTTGTGAAGTTTATTCCATGCCTTGTTAATTTTTCTTTGAAGATAAATTAGTCCTTTTTAAACTATTTCACTACCCTGTTCTGGTCAGCCCACCCAATATTTTATTCTTCTCCCATTGAATGAGTTTGAATTGGTCTTGAATGAATCAGTACCTCTTTGAACCAGTTAGTAGTAAATGTGTTAAACACTAGCAAATATAAAGGTCTGTTACTTGATATATTTACAGCCAGACAAAAATTCCATTGCTTGTCTACAACACTTTTCATATCTTTATATTAGCTTTATGTGCACTATTTTAGCAAGGCTTGGTAACATTTAAAATAAATCTAGGAAGGTACTATTATTTAAATAGGAAGAAAATAATATGCATGAAAAGTAAGAGATTTATGGCCCCTGGTTGACAATTAACAATGCTCATTGGCAGTGAGCTAAATTAATGTAATATTGTGATGCATTATAAGGTCACTATTGAGCTTAAATATTGACATAATCCTGCCAGTTTGATGAAGCCTTGGAATATTGTATGCAGGTCTGGTTGCTGCAATACATAAAGATTTTGCAGCTATTGAAAAGATACTGAAGACCACAAACAGAATAATGAGAGTTTAGATTAGGATAAGCAATTATATGAATTTATCATTTCTCTCTGGAAAAGTTGAAAGATGATATCAGATGATATGTGGAAACAATGTGCTGAGTGATAGGAAACAGTAGTGGTAAACAATTGTGTTTTGGACTGGAGGAATGTACACAATAAAGTTCTATATGTGCTATTATGAAGATCACTGCTTTTCTTGATCAGATTAGTAACCTAGACTTGAATGTGTAGGACATAATTTCAAAATTTACAGATAACACAAGATTTGCAAGTATTGTGAACTATGAACTTCAAGAGTTCATAGACTCATTTGAGGAATAGACCGACATGTGGCAGATGAAATTTAATTCAGAGAAGTGTGAAGTGGTATACTTTGGAAAGAAGAATGAGGAGAGGCAAGATAATGTAAAGAAAACAATTCTAAAGGGGAGTATAGGAACAAGGAGTATATATGCACAAATTGTTGCTCTCCCCCAAGGCTTAGCATTCAGGTCAAGAAGAGCTTGGAGTGTCCTGCACCCTCCAACAGAAACTGTCCACTTACATTCTTGTTCTAGTTCCTACTTGCATGCGTCTTGTGCCAGATCATGTAACAATCTTGCTATCTTTACTCCAGTATCCACTGCTATATGTATATTTGTGTTGGTGCAGGATGTGCATGAGTCATGGAACAATCCATCCTGAGAATGCTTGTCCTTTTCTGAGACTCTTCAGCCTCCTTCTGCATCAGCTTCTTTTCATCCATTAAGGATCAGTGGAAGATGAAAGACATGAGTTGGTGCTGACATTAGGGAAAAAGTATAATCAGGACAAAGGTTGGAAAAAAGTGTAAATAATGAAATTTCAGTTACTGGTGTCAATTGATAGTTCATCACCTAATTTTGTCACTAAGTTTCTGGGCCAGTGGCTTTCATCATATTTCGTGTGCCACTCTGCTGATTTTGAGGTATCCTCCTTCAGTACAATCACAGTGGCTATGACTGAAGATCTATCCCCTTGTTCTCTGCCTCTCATTGGGTCTGTCCACATTCGTCCTGAAATGATAGAATGCAAAGAGTGTGCATTATGAGTGTGGAAAATGGGACATACGTTGAAGATGGAATGAAAACAGTTGTACAGGGTAATGTGGGAGATGGTTAAGAGATGCCAACAGGATGAGACTCAGTACTGGTAGTTCAGATGGATGCTCTGAATCATTTATGTGCATCTTAGAGATATTAATCATATAGTCACATGGTTGTAACTGACTTCTGATAACAAATCTTATGACTCCAAGAACCAGGGTGAAACAAGCAAACCTGGAAACTAACAACACAGAAGAACCAAGGAACAGAATATCTCAAGTGAACACCTTCTCTCTCTCTCTCTCTCTCTCTCTCCATCCATGCCGCAGACTTGGTCTCTGTTTGCTACTTAACTATCCACATATCACAGGCAGAGTTTTAAAGCATTAATTCGGCAGCTGTCATATTCACAAGAAAAGATAAATCAACTATCAACATGGGGCATGGTGGAACAGTGGTTAGCACTGCTGCCTCACAGCACCAGGGACTTGGGTCAATTCTCAGCTTGGATCACTGTATGTCTGGAGTCTACATGTTCTCCTCTGTTTTCTGCGTGTTTCCTCCGCCTGCTCCTGTTTCTGCCCACAGTCCAAAGATGTGTGGGTTAGGTGGATTGGCCATGCTAAGTTGCCTCCTATTGTCAGGGGGACTAGCTAGGATAAGTACATATTATTATGGGTATAGGGCCTGGTGATATTGTGGACTGTACAGATTCGATGGGCTAAATGATCTCCTTTTGCTCTGTAGGATTCTATGATTCTATGAAACCACCTCAACACCAAATTCTAAGGAACAACAGAGCCAATCTGACATCATCCAAGTCTATAAGATCTTCATATTTTTAACTTTTATTGGACTCTCAAAAAGCCTATTTACTTTATCTTCCCATTCTGTAATTTCTTGGTGTGTGTAAAGTTCAAGTTTGTGGTCGCATTTTTATCATTTTACTTATGTTGAGTTAATTGCAATAAAGACTACACTTTTTTCTTAAACAAGATGCTTTGACTTTTTTTTAATGTTGTTAAGGACAGGACTGGGAGTAAACTGAAATCCTTTTACCCTTCCCTTTAATGTCTATAATCACTGTAGCTTTTGGAGAGGAAGATGTGCATGTTTCTTAACACTAAGAGTATAGTCAATTAAGTAACAGTAGCAAGCTTTTTTAGGATTAAATAAAGAGGATTATTTATTCATACATTCATTCCAGAGGTCCAATACTGTGTCAATCATTTAGCAAGCACACATACACGCATGCACGTACGCATGCATGCACACACCCACGAATACATTTTGCAAGATTGCGTACTATCACAAATATCATCAAAAGAGTTGTTCATACTGAGATTACTAACATGGAGATTAGTATTACTGATAGAATCGTTCATGTGTCTTGCTTATTGTAGGGGAACAGTCATTGTGTGTCTGGTAAAGAAAGGAGTCTTCTCACCCCAGAATTCTAGTTCAGTTGAATTGAAATAGCTGAAGTCAGATATCAAGATTATTATAGGATTTCCTCAAAGAGACAAATATTCAACAAGTCGTTTACAATTTTCGATCAAGAGTTCCAATTTCTTTTTAGGTGGATCAGGTTTAGAAAACTGACTGGGAGACTTTTTAAAATTTTACAGTCTCCAGGTTCTTAAAGACAAAGATGACATAACCTTTTTCTGCATTTGCTGTTTTTTGCTGTATGTTTTGCAGATCTTTTTGTGTCTTAAAGGATTTTAGTGTTAGAAGCCAATTTCACTCACAGGATTAGCTGCCATTCCCATCTAGGATAGTTTGAAGCTGAAAGCCATTGCTCTACAATGGATATAGTAGATGAGTTCTTCACATTTAATCAGGATTAATTGATCTTTACCTAGCTTTTACTGTTATCGTTTCAACTCTGAGACACAGAGTGACATTTTCCTGTCCCGCTCGCCATAGGAATTGTACTGGGGTGGGACAGAACCATGCAAAGATCCGTTGACTTTGGGGCAGGATTTTCCAATCTTGGGGTGAGTGCTACTGGAAAATCCCATCCATCGAGTCTGGACTTGTGTATTGGATAAATTCCAAAACAACATCAAGTATAAATTCTGCAGATGATATCTGTTTTGGTATTTCACTTCCAGGGGGATGCCTTGTTCCTAATCCATCCAGGGTGATGGATTAGAAACTTTCTGGATGCTGCAGAAAGTCAATGTTGAAGTTGAAAATGTAGCTGACCTTTGACAGGCATTTTAGATACTCTGTGAGTGTCCACTTAAAAAAAACAATAGAGGTCAGTTCCAGAAGCTTCCATGTGAACACAGTTTGTGTTTGCATTTATGAATAGGATATGTTTTCATTGGATATAACACAGGCATGGTACTTAAATGGCTAAACAATCACTGAATTTGGCAAGCAAATTCTTAAAAAGCTGATGCAGTCAAATGAGGAGTGGGATAAGAGGGAAACCATTCTACCCCTCATCATTTGTATGTAACAGATGTTAATGCTATGGCTGGGTTAAAGAACATTGGCTTCAAATACAATTTAGTTCCTGACCCACTACAAACCTCCTCCCTGCAAGTGGCTCTGTTTGATTACAATTCTACCCAAATTTTAGTGAGCTAGAGGTCAATCTATGGAACAGGCTCCTTGAGAGACAGTGGAAACATGTACTTATTGATTGATATCATTAGTTGTCAACTCCATAACAAAATTGGTAGTAGGCAAACCAGATTGATCTTTGTTTTTCTTCCAATTCCTATGTTCTTGTGACTGAATATTAGGTTCTTAACATTTCGTCCATTGCACCCCTCCCCCCACCCCATTCATTTGGCTCAAAAATTTCACTTAATTTAATTTTAGCAAGTGATTTCATGAACAGCTGCGATCTTCAAGTGAATTCAGCATGAGACAGTGAGGTTTGGCAGGTTAGTTAACCAAATTCAATTTTGTCATCACTTCGTTCTGCACAGGTGCAGTTCAGGTTTTACTGGTTCCTCCTTCCACTCCCCTTTCTTGGGTGGTAATGAAGAACAGAATCTCTGAATAGCATAATACGTAATATAGGCTACTAGGCAGTAATCTCAATTGTATTCTTCTCATTGCCAGCAAATTCAGGTCGGCTAACTCTGCATACACTAATTATCTGCCTTATGTCAATCCTGTATTATGATCAGTATCATTTTTTTTCTCTTCAGCTCCCTGTCAAGCTCCCCCACCACCATTCTCTATCACTCTTAAATTATAATGGGTCACTGCATCAACTGTCCTTCTTCTCTATCTAGCACACAATTAACTGCTGCTATCCCCAAAACAAGCATGTTCTTCCACTTCAACAACTCCAAAAATATTTTATTCTGTTGTTAACAACTTACAGCTTTCTGGCACAGAACTGCTGGCACATTACTACTTCTCTGTCCTGCTCACTCCTTACTGCTTCTCTGCTTCATACTCCAGCACACTTTATAAGATCAACTCTCTGTTATTCCAAGGGAAATGACTGGCTCGCAATATATCAATATCAGCAGGAGAGGCACTAGGATTGACTAGTCTGGAGGTCAGCTTGGGTTGGCCTTCTCATCTCCCTGCTAGCAAAGGAAATGAGGACTATATTAGCAGTGGGAGAAGGAATAATGGTCAAAGCACTTTTGGTGTACAGTTTTGACAAAGGTTTGTCTGGACTCGAAACGTCAGCTCTTTTGTCTTTGCACAGATGTTGCCAGACCTGCTGAGATTTTCCAGCATTTTTTCTTTTGGTTGGTGTACAGCTTTGGTTGTAGACTGATATTGAAGACCTTCTGATACTGTTGTGTATCCTCTGGGTGATCAGTTTCCTTCTCTTCGTGTGGTGAATAGGCATTTTCAACATCTTCACTGTTTCCCAAAGGGAACGGAAAGTATGGATGTGAAGATATATTAATAACAGTAACTTTAATCTCATTGATAATTGGCAAAGGAAATAGCAAGATCCTAGTGTCACATAACCTACTATTACTATAGTTCCTCCTGTTGCTCCCCACCACTTTGCATTGTGTTTTTAGAATAGGAAGCTGATGGTGGTTGATGCTCAGATGAGAGTTTCTTAGATGCTTATGGTTGTTTGTAACAGTATTTTTTCCATTGTAGCAGAAGGCGATTTGATGGAAGTACATAAGATCCTGAGGGGTGTTAACCGGGCGTTAACATACAGAAAAGATGTTTCCTCTTGTGAGAAAATCCAGAGCCAGGCTTCACTGTTTAAAACTATGGAGTAGCTCATTTAAAACAGAAATGAATTTGTTTTTCTGAGAGGATCATGAATCTTTCAAATTCTCTTCCAGAAAAGATAGTAGAAGCAGAGTCTTTGAATATTTTTAAGGCAAAAGTGGATATATTCTTAGTAAACAAGGGGATGATAGTTTATTGGTGTAGGCAGGATGCAAATTTGAGGTTACTACCAGATCAGCCGTTATCTTACTAAATGGCAGAGTACACTCAAGGGGCTGAATGGTTGACTCCTACTCCTTATTCATATGTTATGTAGGAGGTAGTGCAGCATTATTATTTTAACACTCTCTCAGGGCAGTTCAGAAACAGAACTATTGTTACCCATTGAACTGTTCTGTTTAATAATGGCTGTTGCTGATTTCTGTTGGCATCCTCGGATTTTGAAGTTGGACAACCAGCCAAGTATATTAGAAGTCAGCCTGGTCAGAGAGAGTAACTTCTGGGCTGCTGGAGGTAGCAGATACAATGAGATGAAAGAACACTGGCGTGAGTTGGTCAAACACCAGCTGGGCATAAATGGAGGAAAAACTTTTGCAGTTTATGAGGAAGTCAAGCTCAGTTGCAGCTACATGGAATTGTCAGAATTTGAAAAAGGCAATAAACCTTGCAGCTTGTTCTTCAAAAGAACAAAGAATGAAGAAAAATACAGCACAGGGAACAGTCCTTGAGTCTTCCAAACTTGTGCTGATCATGATGCCCTAACTAAACTAAAAAAAATCTGCCCTTAATAGTCCGTGTTCCCTCCTTATTCATGTACTTTTCCAGATGCCTCTTAAATTTTTTTTTTTAAGCAACACAGCACGGGAAACAGGCCCTTCGGCCCAACGAGCCCGCGCCACCGTAATACCAAATCATTATCCTATTTTAATAGTCCTATATAATAATATATATATTAATCCTAATTTGGAAAATTTTCACCATAGGGACAATTTGTTACCCAATCAGCCTAAGAGCGAATTTTTGGGTTGTGGGAGGAAACCGGAGTGCCCGGAGAAAACCCACGCAACCACGGGGAGAACGCGCAAACTCCCGCAGACACCGGCCCAATTCCAAGTGTCTGCACAGCCACATCGATAGTCTCTGAGCTGTCATGGTGCCCTTCAGGTGGTCCACATAAAGCACTCATATACGACATGAGGTACCAGGCAACCCATGAATCAACATCCAAGAGCTGTACCCGCACCACCTGCCGAATGCGTGCTCAAATTATGGACCGAATTACCTGTGAAAAAAAGCCGTAGTTAAACAGTCCTAATATATCCCTCTATCTGCATACCGCTCATGTGGCTGTCCAAGAGACCCTTAAACAGCCCCAGCGTGCCTGCTCCCACCACCTTACTCGGCAGTGCATTCCACACCCCCACTACCCTTTGTGTGAAAAACTGCCCTCTAATATTCGTCCTATACATAGCCCCCCTCACCCTATGGCCATGACCTCTCGTCCTATCCATTTCTAAAGGTGGAAAAAGTTTACCTCCATTTACTCTATCTATACCCCTTATAATCTTATACACCTCTATGAGATCCCCTCTAAGCCGACGTCTTTCAAGGGAAAACAACCCCAGTCTATCTAATCGTTCCTCATAGGACAGTCCTTCCATACCAGGCAGCATCCTGGTAAACCTCCTCTGCACTCTCTCCAAGGACTCCACATCCTTCCGATAGTACGGAGACCAGAACTGGGCGCAGTATTCCAAGTGAGGCCTAACCAAAGTTGTATACAACTGCAACATCAAACTCCTACTCTTATATTCTATACCCTTTTCTATGAAAGCTAACATACTATACGCCTTCTTTGTCACCTTCTCCACCTGTGAGACTTGTGAACCTGCACCCCCAAGTCTCTCTGCGTCTCTATGCTCCTTATAGTTTTACCTTTTATCCTATAATTCTCTTCTACATTTTTCCGGCCAAAATGCATCACCTCGCATTTTTCCGGATTAAATTCCATTTGCCATCTATCTGCCCAATCTACCAACCTGTCTATGTCCTGTTGTATTGCCTGACACTGCTCTTCTGTACCCGCCAATCCAAGCATCTTGGTGTCATCAGCAAATTTGCTGATCTCACCACCTACCCCTACTTCCAAGTCGTTTATGTAGACCACAAATAGAAGAGGACCTAGTACTGAGCCTTGTGGCACTCCACTAGTGACAGGCTTCCAGCTGGAAAAAGAGCCTTCCACTACTACCCTCTGTCTCCTCCTTCCGAGCCAGTTTTCGACCCATCTACATACCCGACCCTGTATCCCATGCGCCTTCACCTTCTCTATCAGTCTACCATGAGGAACCTTGTCAAACGCCTTACTGAAATCCATGTAGACGACATCAACAGCCTGTCCTTCATCAACTGTTTTTGTCACTTCTTCAAAAAATTCCACCAGATTCGTAAGACAAGACTTCCCCTTGACGAAGCCATGCTGCGTATCCCTGATCAGATCGCAGCGCTCCAGATGCTCATACATCCTGTCCCTGAGGATCCTCTCCATTAGCTTACCTATAACTGAAGTCAAGCTCACCGGCCTATAGTTCCCTGGGTGATCCCTCTGACCTTTTTTAAACAACGGTACTACGTTTGCTATCCTCCAGTCCTCTGGGACCTCACCTGTGTCCAAGGAAGAGACAAAGATTTGCGTCAGAGGCCCAGCCAAGTCTTCCCTCAACTCCCTTAGCAGCCTGGGGTAAATGCCATCAGGCCCCGGAGCTTTATATGTCTTTAAGCTGCCTAACAGCCCCAACACCTCTTTCCTCGTAATCCTTATTTCCCTCAACCAATCTTCAACTTTGTCAACATCAGGCACAGACATCTGTCCAGTCTCCTGCGTGAATACCGACGCAAAGTATTCATTCAGGATCTCCCCCATTCCCTCAGGCTCTAAGCATAGATCCCCTCCACTGTCCCTAAGAGGTCCAATCTTGCCTCTAACCATCCTTTTGCTCCTTACATAGGTGTAAAATGCCTTTGGATTTTCTTTAATCCTACCTGCCAGAGCCACCTCATGGCCCCTTTTTGCCTTTCTAATACCCCTTTTTAGATCCCGTCTACACTCTCTATAAGCTTCCAGCGCTATCTCAGTCCCTAGTTGCCTAGATCTAATGTAAGCCTCTCTCTTTTTCTTGATCAAGTCCTCAATCTCCCTGGTAAGCCAAGGTTCTCTAATCCTACCTTTCCCATGTTGGGATCCTACCAATCCCAAATGTTGGTAATGGGCCTGCTTCCACCACCTACTCTGGCAATGCGTCCCAGGTACCAACTACTTTCTGTATGAAAGCTTCTTCTGCACGTCTTTCTTAAACTTTCCCTCCCTCATCTTGAACCTGTGCCTCCTTGTAATTGACACTTCCAGTAGAGGAAAAAGCCTCTGACTATCCACCCTGTCTATGCCTCTCATAATTTTGTAGACCTCTATCAGGTCTCCTCTCAGCCTTCAACCAGCATCTTTCCAGCGAAAATAATCTTAGTTTATTCAACCTCTACTCATAGCCAACACCCTTAAGACCAGGCAATATTTTGGTGAACCTTCTTTGCACCTTCTCCAAAGCTTCCACATCCCTCCAGTAGTGTGGTGACCAGAACTGCACTCAATAGTCCAAATGTAGCCTAAGAAAAGTTTTATGTGACTACAAAATGTAGTCTCTACACTCTTGTACTCAGTGCCCCAACTGATGAAGGCAAGCATGGCCACCTAGGTTGCCACTTCCAGGGAACTGTGAACCTACACGCACAGATCCCTCTGTATGTTAATCTTCTTAAGGTTCTGCCATTTCCAATATAATTCACACCTAAATTTGAGATTTCAAAATGCATCACCTCACATTTGTCTTGAATAAACTCCATCTGTCATTTCTGTGCCCAAGTTTCCACGATATACCAGGTTGTATCCTCTGACAATAGCTGGCATTATCAGCAACCCTTGTTGAAAGTTTTGGGAAAGTCCATGAAATCAGATGTCCAGCCAAACAGTGCATCAGTGACCTTTTTTACTGAAGAATGTCTGCAGCTTAGTTATATTACATACATCTGCAGCTGCAACCTGGAATGACCCTGATGCATCAAAATTCAGGCTGTTGGTGACCTTAACAACCACCCCATAGGCAAAGCAGTGCCCACTGTAATTCCTGCTGTAAACTTATATTGACAAGCAATCTCCTGCTGTACTTATTTTTACTACTTCAAGTAGCTCAATCTGAGCCTGTGCACTCTATCAGCGTGGCAAAGCTGGCCCACCAGCTTTCTGGATCCTTCAGTAGGCTTTTGTTTTAATCTTGGGAATTTTTAAATCGGTTGTTGCTGCTATTGTTTCACCTTTTTTTACAGTCAGTAAGGAGATGGCCGACACTCAATAGTGAGTATTCAGCAGAATGGTTGAAATAACAAAAATTGCAAAAGGGAAAGGCACGATTTCATCTATAAAACTGCCTTGGTAAACCTCCTAGAATGCCCCATGTAGTTGTCACTGAACAAATTCTTTGCTGTTAAGTACCCCTTTAAATATTACCAGAAGTGTCTGTTTCTGACCTGTACATCTTTAGATGGTTTCAGCATTGAGGGGTTATCATGTTAAAATGCATGATAAGGTTTTGGGATCTATCTGAAACAGTCAGAAGAAGATTTGCACACTAATGAAACTTTTTGTTGATCAAGGCTAGCTGCCCCAGCTTTCTGTGTCCTGGTCACAATTAAAATGGTGGCACGTGGACTGGCAAAAGAAACTGTATTGATGGCCTGAAGGACATGGGGTATTGTCAATAAGTCACCTCGTGGGCTTCATGGAATACGAGTTCTCTCATTGAGAAAGCAGGGACTTGCCCTGTATGAAGCACTCAGTGGGGATTTTTAAACATGTCATTCTTCTGGACCTTTGTTGTTGGTCCCAAGGTGCTGAATTGCTTAGCTGTGAGCTGTGGGAGAGGTCTCTTTCTTGGTACAGAACAAAGGGCGTGTGGTTACGGGAAACTGGTATTTGGCTGAAATATTACATTGGCAATGAGGATAGGATAGGGTTACATCCAGTAGAGGATAAGGTAAAGGCCATCAAAGAAATATCACCCCCTAGAAGCACCACAAGTTGAAATCCTTTCTGGGACTAATAAACTATTATGGAAGTTTAATCCTGAGCTCGGTTTCCATGGTAGCCCCATTGCACGTCCTACTGCAAAAATACCCGAGATGGTCCTGGGAAACTTTGCAAGTACAGATTATATCTAAAGTTAAACATCAGCTCCTGTTGATTAACCTACCGGCCCATTTTGACCCTAAGAAAGAATTTATATTGACTTTTGATGCTTACCCATGTGGGCTGGAGCAGAGCTGTCACATTGCTGGAAAGGCGGGAAAGAAAACCCATCATGTATGCTTCCAGATTCCTTTCAGACATGGAGTGACAGTATTCTCAGATGAGAAAGAAGCATTGGCGGTCGTATTTGGTGTGAAAAATTTCTATCAATACGTGTCTGATAGATTTGTTTTATAGTTACTGACCCTAAAGCCTTGTTTGACCTTTTCTGTCCCATTGCTTCCACATGGATTTAGTGATGGGCCTTGCTATTGATGGCCTATGAATATCTTTTAGAACACCATCACCTGAATAACTAAGGTTGACACACAGAGTCACCTCCTATTGTTCACAGAGTACCAGCATTGGCAGAGGTCATGATGACTCTGAAGTTTTGGGAGACTTTGCCAGTGTCAACAAGTCAGGTTAAACTTTGGGCTAAAAAAATCCAACTCTTTCTAAAATAAGGCACATGATTTTGCACAGAAGATTCCAGGGACAATCCTCTGAAGAAATGAAATCTTACCTCAGGAAGAAAGATGAAAGTGTCGAGGATGGGATCATTCTTTGGGGGGTCCTGACTAACTGTTCTACCCCCAGGATGACATCCAATATTAATGGAACTACATAATGGCCATCAGGAGAATCCAAAATGAAGACGTTGGCTAGCAGTTACATCTGGTGGCCAGTCTTGAATCTGACATCACAGGCCTGGTAAAATGATGTGACCTCTAACAGCAAAAACTCCCTCCCTCAGCCGTCCCACATCTAGGAAGTAGGCTAGCAGGTTATGGGTATGTGTACATGTGGAGCTTGCAGGACCCTTTATGGGTTCCATGTTTTAATCATGACGGATGCACATTCCAAGTGGTTGGAAGTATACTGTATGGGCTCCATGGCTTCCCAAGCTATGATCAAGAAATTACAGTAAGAGGTCTGGCAACACCAATTTTAAATCCAACCAATTTATTTGATAGTAAATCTGCTAGCTTTCAGCATTTGTGCCTTCGTCAGGTGAATGAGGTGTGCTGGTTTTGGAGACCAGAACATCTCATTTGTGTTGGTGTTGCTAGACCTCTTACTGAGTTTACCCCAGTCCAACGCCGGCATCTCTACATCTAGAAATTACAGCATAGCTTCAGTATACACAGAATACGTGATGTCCTGGTTTCCAATAATGACACGGCCTTTACTAGTGATGATTTCAAGAACTTTGTGTTCTCCGATGGTATCCAGCACATCTAGACTGCACCTCATCATCAATTGTCAAATGGATTGGCAATATGGCAGTGCAAACCTTCAAATACAGTACAAAAAAACAACTGCCAACATCCATGGAGACCAAACTTGTATACTTTTTATTTGATTACAGGACCACACTGCACACAAAAACATGTGTGGCCCCTGTAGAGCTGTTAATGGTTGGCAGCTTCATACCAGGTTAAGCCTGCAATTCCCAAGTCTGATGGGGAAGGTGGAGTCCCAAAAAGAAAACCAAAAAAAAATTAAAATTCTCCGAGGAAAGAAAGATCTTTCTCAATGAGTGATCTAGTTCATATCAGAAACTTTGGGGATGGTCCCAGTAGGGTCCCTGGGATCATTAGGGAGGAAACAGGACCAGTATTGTATAAGGTCCGGGGTAAAGCCTTGAGGAAACACTTGGACCATTTGAGAGCCACGGAGTCTTTGCTCAAGCACGTTTCACTGCCGGCTATGGAGACAGCCGCTGCCCTCAAAGTTGATTCAGTGTTAATCCTTCTGGATAGTGGAGGTACAGATTTGTGACAGAGGCTGAAGAAGTGGGCATCAAGGCTGAAGCAAGATCTGAGGAAAAACACACTTCAGTAACACCTTGATGCTCCTTCCAGTAAGGAAAGTCCCCTGTTCGGTTTATGCCATCTGATTCATTTCTGTCATCAAAAGATCTCTGAGCAATTGCTAAATGACACTAAAGACTTCCTCCCAATAGAGCTGCTGGGAGAGACTCGGACGTTATGATGGCCATGAAGACTATGAAGGATCTTTGATAGATCTCCTTCCGGATTTTCTAAGTACGAGCTCCCTTATTGAGCAAGAGGAGGCTTCTCAAATAAGAAGCATTCAGCAAGGGCTTTTAAACTTGTCCCTTCACTCAGACCAATGCTTAAGTCCCAAAGTGTTTAAAATACCTAACTGTGAGCCACAGGGACAGTCTCCTTCTTGGTACACAACAAAGGGTGCTTGGTGAGGGATAACTATGGCAATAGAGCAGTTAAGCCCTGTGTTTCTGATTTTCACAGTGCTGCTTCCTCACTTTCCTTCAAACAAGGATGAAAATGAACCCTCTCATATGGATGTTTGGACTGAAAGACTCTCTTCAGCACTTAGATGAAAAGTGCTCACAACATTTTCATCTCGGAATTCTGTAATGGCATCATGAATTTATAAAGTATTTTAATTTTCTGCTTAATGTTTGAAGTGCACAGGCACAACTCTAAGATCTTTTGGAAACTGCCATTTGATTTTACATGGAATTAGTGATAGACCTGGATGATGTTTGGAAATTTTGGTGAGATGGAGATAATGATTGGAATTGTAAGGATGTGGGAGCAATCCTGCCAGTGTAGCTGAAACTGTAGTGGCAGGTGGCAGGAGACAGAGTCATATTTTATTATTCAGGTGGGTGGTCCTCACCAAGGGTTGCCGGCTCAAACAGATCAGCAGTGTCACTGTTTGTGGATACAAGCATATTGATGTCTATGTGCCTTCAATCGCAGATAACTGGCCTGGTTTGCTAAAGACAGATGGTGCTGTTGCTGTGTGAGATGTCATTATTACTTTTGAACCCTTCTGTGGGCCAAAATGTGCCCAAAAAGGAATACCACCCGGAGCCTGCCAGGAGTTATCTTGCATTCTCTCCATGTGATACAGCTCCTCCAACCCCACACAATGAGGTTCTGGGCAGGCAAGCCATCTGTCACCTTTCCAGCCATTGGCAAAATGGCATGACAGCAGAGAGGCATTGTGATGCCATGTGCCACCCTGCCATTTTGATATCCTTTCTGGCTCGTAGCCCATCTGTAATGGGCTGGTAAAATTCAGCCCAATAAAGCTGTCAAGGCCTTGTTATGTTATGGAGTTTGTAAACTGTTCCAGATGATCTGTGAGATTAATTGTTGATCCAGGAGTGCAAACGATTTGATGAATACTTGTTTTGTGGTCTTGTAAACCCTGGGAAACTGTCAGACAGGAATGAAAATCAGAAACTATATGGTGATAGCATCTAATGAGACTGTGCAAAATACATAAAAAAGTGACACCAAGGGGGTGATTTTATGATTGTGTTGAGCCCATTTTCAGGTGTGAAAACTTGGTAAAGTCAGTCATGAGGCAAATAGTGCAATCCATGCTCATATTCGTGCCGATTTCCCCTTTACCAAGGCCTGAAAATGGCCAAGATTGACACCAAGGCTGAAACAAGTGCAATGCGTTTGCGTGCATTTAAATTGAATTAATGGGCTGTCTGTCCAACTTTACAAGCACTTTCCCCTTTACCACCACATTCATTAATCCCAGATTGGCACGAAACAGACATGCTTAATATAAGTCCAATTTGGATGCTTCATCAGTGAAGGTTTATGTGGGAGATAAATGCATGGCGTCCGACAACTGTCTGCTTTGGGTGTCCTGTTGTTGCGGCCATTTTCTATCTCGGGTCAGTAGTGGCTCTGAGACTATATGGGGGAATGGGGGGCAGGGGGCTGTTGCTCTGCAGGCTCTCCGATGTTTGTCTTGCAGCACAGACCCGGATCTCAGCACTGACCTCAGGTGTTGCTGTGCTGCTGAGTCCTAGCTCACTCAGTTCACTTCCAGCTGAAGGATGTATGCAAAGTCTTTGCAAATTGCACTGCTGCATCCTCTCAATTTTGCAAGGAGCTGTGATTGTGGGTAGCATGCAGCTGGAGGAATTGGGAGGCTGTGAGTGTGGGGGGCATGTGGCTGGAGGAATTGGGAGGTTCTTATTTGGGGGGGCATGTGGCTGGAGGAATTGAGAGGTTGTGATTGTAGGGGGCATGTGGCTGGAGGAATTGGGAGGCTGTAGGTGTAGGGGGCATGTGGCTGAGGGAATTAGGGGGCTATAATTTTGGGGAGCACGTAGCTGGGGGAATTGGGGTTCTGGGATTGTGGGGAGCATGTGCTGGGGGACTGGGAGGCTGTGATTGTGGGGGGCATGTGGCTGGAGAATTGGGGGTACTGGATTGTGGGGGCATGTGGGTGGGGATTGGGAGTACTGGAATTGTGGGGACATGTGGCTGGGGAATTGGGAGGCTGTGATTGTGGGGGGCATGTGGCTGAGATTGGGGTACTGGGATTGTGGGGGGCATGTGGGTGGGGGAATTGGGAGTACTGGAATTGTGGGGAGCATGTGGCTGGGGGAATTGGAAGGCTGTGATTGTGGGGAGCATGTGGCTAAGGGAGTTGTGCGATGGGGGCTAAGATTGTGGATGTGTTAGGGGGAAGCAGTATTGGCCAATGTTGTTATGCTGCAAGAAAGGATGTCCTGAGACATGGTAATTAGGGACACCACGCAGATGCTACAACAACGATTGAATGAACACCACTCAACAATCACTAGGCAAGAGTGTTCTCTTCCTGGTGGGGAACACTTCAGCAGTCATGAGCATTCAGCCTCTGATATTCAGAAAGGTTTCTCCAAGGCAGCCTTCATGATACACGGCAACCAGAATCGTTAAGCAGAAACTGATAGCCAAGCTCCACACACATGAGAATGGCCTCAACCAAGATCTTGCGTTCATGTCACACTATCTATAATAGTGTCACTTGCCTGGGCTAGCAAAATCTCACTAACTGCTCTGGATGGAGATAAATATACATTTCCTTAAACTGTGCTTGGTCCTCTTTCTACTCACACTGTTTGTATCTTTAAGACTTGATTACCTGTAAAGACTCGTATTCCAACCATTATTTTGTGACTTGAGCTTGAGTCTGCAAATAACTTATTTGTGAACACAAATCCTCACTCATGTGATGAAGGAGCTTGAGACCCTGAAATCTAGTGCTGCCAAATAAACCTGTTAGACCTTAAATCCTGATGTTGTGAGACTTTTTACTGTGCTTACCCCAGTCCAATGCCAGCATCTGCACATCAATGATTGGTGTCAGGGGAGAGAGAGGCAGAGAGAGAGAGAGAGAGAGAGGTATCACATAGCCATTGGATTCCAGAGGAGATGGGGGCCTTTCGCAGGAGGATCCAGGGGGGTGGTGAGGGAGATCACTCTGCCTGAGATTGGTGGAGGTGGGGGGCGGGGGGCATCTGCTGCCACTCTGCCTGAGATGAGTGAGGGGGAATTGCGGAGGTCTGCTACCACTCTGCTTGAGATAAGTGAGGGGCCCAGGGGAGTCCACTGCCACTCTGCCTGAGATTGGTGGAGGGGAAGAGGAGGCTGCGATCAGCATGGCTGGCGAGAGAGTGGGGGGATAAGTGAGAGTAAATGTTGTGGGGATGGGGTAATGTCTGTGAGGGCCAGAGGAGGCATTAACACACCCAAGTGCAATTTTTTACTATGCATGCCCAGTTGAAGGCTCCAATCGGAGCAGCAGCATTTTGGGCACAATAAGCCATTCTCACAGGGCAAATCAGGTTTGTGAATTTTTTTTCTGGCTAAGTGCATATGAGGGTGCCTGAGAACAGGTTTTCAAGTCGGATCTGAATTACGCCCAGATTCAGCACTTAGAATCAAAATGGTAAAATCACGCCCCAAGAATATTAAGTGTTGAAAAGGTTACAGCAAGTCATGGATCCAATAGCTATTAATTATCACAGTTTCTGGTGCATGTTTATTAGGTTAAGTGTGGTCATAAACTGTGGGCAGTGCTGTCATGTCCACTACAAACAGAGATATTACAAACTTAAAAGCTTTATTTTTAAAAAAGCAATGACCTAAGGCCTGCTACAAAAGAGACTGAACCATACTTTCAGGTTTATTTCCTTAATCTATATTTAGTCTTTGTATGTGTGGTAATGTGTGTATGATCTCATGTTTAAACCTTCAGGACAAGTGTATGCTAATGAATAATCTTTTTCATTGTTAAATTCACAAAAGTTTGCTGCTTGAAATCATTTAAATTAGAACATGTCAATTGATGTGTTTCATGGTTCGTACCATTAGTCCTACTGAATAAGTGATAAAATCTGAATAAATACGGGTTGTTTTAACTGTTGGTGGTGGTGTAAAGCAGCTGACAAAAGATGGACTAACATATGGAGGAGACATATCCTAAATAGCGACTGAGCTGTGATAATTCAGAAAAGTTTGAATCATACACGTTACGTTATAGTGGGTTTCTTCCATGGGTTTCCTCCAGATGCTCTGGTTTCCTCTCACAGTCCAAAAATGTGCGGGTTAGATTGATTGGCCAAGCTAAATTGAGCCTACTATCAGGGGATTAGCAGGGTAAATATGTGGGGTTGCGAGAATAGGGTCTATGTGGGAATGTGGTCAGTGCAGATTTGATGGGCCGAAAGACCCCCTTCTATACTGTATGGGTTCTCTGATTCTATGATTAGTCAAGTGAGAGAGATGTTGCAGCAAAGCTGTGATTTAATTGGCACTTTAATCAGAGATAATGCAGGGTAAATATGTGGGGTTATGGGAATAGGAGCTGTATGGGATTGTAGTTGGTGCAGACTCGATGGGCCAAATGGCTTCCTTCTGCACTATAGGGATTCTGTGGTCAAATTAGGGAAGAGTAACAATGCAGATTAAAACCATATCTGAATATCTTTCCAAAAACACTGTACACTATGGTTCGAATTTTACTGGCATGCCTGCCCTGGGAATTGGGATGAGTGAAGATCGGAAAACAACATTCTCCATTGGCTTTGGGTGGACGTGTTGGTAAAATTCTGCGTTATGAGTATAGTAGTGTAGATATAGCATCAACATTGAGCACTGCACAGAGGCATCAGAATGACTTCTGTCAATCTGTGTGATTAGAGGCAGTTTCAAATTGCGTACTTGCACTCACAAAATGAGGGATATAGTAAATGAAATTTAGATTTGAAACAGAAGCAAAATATTGCAGATGTTGAAAATGTGAAACAAAAACAGAAGATGCTACAAATATTCAACAGATCAAGCAGCATCTATGGAGGGATAAACAGGGTTAATGTTTCAGATGTCACAGACCTGAAAAGGTAAATTACATTTAAAACATGTTGCTAACATGTAGGAAAACCTGAATGTTTTCAGTATATAAGCAGCTAGAGCGACAATTGGAAGATGCATTTTTAGTCAGGGAGAACAAGGCAATCATGGAAGGGAGGCAGAGTAAGGTGGTGGACCCGGACCCTAAGGGGGGGAACCTGACCCTTACAGGTGGATTACTATAACGAAGGGGAAAAAAGGAGAGAGGAGACAGTCCAAAGATTTCCCCAGTGGCAGTCCCCCAAAATATCAAGGGCAAAGGGGTAAAAAAGGTAAGGCAGGAGGACCAGAGTACCTCAAAGGGGAGGAAAGGGGCTAAAAGTGAGATAGTGGTGGGGGATGGGAGGGTTAAAGGAATAGTTAGGCACTTCTGTGGTCAAAGGCAGGACTTCAGGATGGTAGTTTGCTTCCCTGGAGCAGGGGTGCAAGATGTGTCTGACAGGATAGAGGGCATTTTGAAGGGTGAGGGGACCCAGGTGGATGTGATTATTCATGTAGGAGAGGAGGATGTAGGAAGGAAGAGCAGGGAGGATATACAAAGGCAGTTCAGGGAGTTGAGGGGTAGGCTGAAGAGCAGGGCCTCCAGGGTGACAATCCCAGGGCTGCTTCCAGGGCCAACTAATAGCGGAGCCAGGAGAAATGAGATCCTACAGCTGAATGCGTGGCTGAAGGACTGGTGGAGGACAGAGGGTTTCATATTTGTGGATAACTGGGAAGTATTTGTGAAAGAAAGGCAATTGTATAGAAGGGACGGGGAACACTTAAATGGGAAGGGTGTGAATATCTTAGCTGGGAGGTTAGCTGGGCTGTTTCGGCAGGATTTAAACTAATATGGAGGGGGGGAGGGGCTGAGACCGATAGCTCGGTAGAGAGCGAGATGGGAGACAGAGTAAGCTTGGATGAGAAGAAATACACCAGGGAGAAGGAGGTTCTGAGTGGGCTTGGAGTCTGGAGTGTGTCTGCTTCAATGTGAGGAGCGTAACAGGAAAAACGGATAAATTTAGGGCCTTAATGTTTGCAAGGAACTTGGATGTGGTTGCAGCGACGGAGATGTGGTTAAAGGAAGGGGAGCAGTGGCAGCTGAATATTCCTGGGTACATGTGTTTCAGGCGTGACAGAGGAGGGTCCAGAAGAGGTGGAGGAGTGGCGTTATTAGTTAGGGAGAGCATCATGGCGGTGTAGAGGGAGGACAATACAGAGGAGTTAGGAGTGGAGTCGCTGTGGGTGGAGTTGAGGAATAGAAAGGGGGCGATTACTATGCTAGGGGTATATTATAGGCCAACCAACAACCCGCGGGTAGTTGAAGAAGGCATATGTAAAGACATTTGGATAGGTGCAGAAAGAACAGAGTCGTTATAGTGGGAGATTTTAATCTCCCTAGGGTGGATTGGAAGGTACCTAGAGCTGGGTGTTTGGACAGGGAGGAATTTGTAAAATGTGTACTGGAAGGATCGTTGGAGCAGTATGTGGCTAGCCCGACTAGAGAAGGGGCTATATTGGATTTAGTTCTGAGTAATGAGCCAGGGCAGGTGATTGATGTTGTAGTAGGGGAACATGTGGCTAACAGTGATCACAATTCTGTCTACTTTAGGATACAGATGGAAAAGGATGCTTGTTGCCCGAGGGGCAGGGTGCTAAATTGGGGGAAGGCTAACTACGGTCGGATTAGGCAGGAACTTATAGAAACTGATTGGGAACTGTTGTTCGAGGGTAAGTCCACGCTAGGCATGTGGGACTCTTTCAAGGGAATACTGAAAATGTTGCAAGATAGGTATGTGCTGGCTAAGAGGAAAGATGGGAAAGGTAGGATTAGAGAGCCGTGGATTACTAGGGATATTGAGGACTTGGTTAGGAAGAAAAGAGAAGCGTATGATAGGTCAAAGCAGCTGGGAATGGAGACAACGTTGTAGGAATATAGAGAGAGTAGGAGGGAGCTCAAACGGGGAGTTAGAAGGGCAAAAAGGGGGCATGAAATGATTTTGGCGGATAGGATTAAGGAAAATCCAAAGGCTTTTTACTCCTATGTTAGGAATAAAAGGGTGGTTAGAGGAAAAATCGGACCTCTTAGGGATGGAGGAGGGGAACTGTGCTTAGAGCCTGAGGGAATGGTGGAGATCCTTATTGAATACTTTGCATCGGTATTCACGAAGGAGAGGGGCTTGTTGACAGCTTCTGTCTCTGAGGGAGCTGTGGACCAGTTGAGGGAAATATCCATACCGGGGGAGGAAGTGTTAGAGCTTCTAGGTAGCATTAAAACTGATAAATCTCCGGGGCCTGATGGCATTTATCCCAGGCTGCTTAGGGAGGTGTGAGGTGAAATTGCTGGGCCTTTGATGCAATTCTTTGTCTCTTCTTTGGACAGGTGAGGTCCCAGAGGACTGGAGAATAGCTAATGTTGTACCGTTGTTTAAAAAGGGTAGTAGGGATAACCCTGGAAATTATAGGCCGGTGAGTTTGACGTCAGTGGTAGGGAAGCTGTTGGAGGAGATTCTTAGAGATAGGATGTATAGGCACTTAGAGCATTGCAATCTGATTAGGGATATGCAACATGGCTTTGTTAAGGGGAGGTCGTGCCTTACAAATCTGGTAGAATTTTTTGAGGAGGTGACGAAAACGGTGGACGAAGGGCGAGCCTTTGATGTTGTCTGTATGGATTTCAGTAAGGCATTTGACAAAATCCCTCATGGGAGGTTAGTTGAGAAGGTCAAGGCTCATGGGATACAAGGACAGGTAACTAGATGGATAAGTAACTGGCTTAGTAATAGGAGACAGAGAGTAACAGTGGAAGGGTGTTTTTCTAGCTGGAGATCGGTCACTAGTGGTGTGCCATAGGGCTCGGTATACTGGGACCTCTTCTATTTATAATATATATAAATGACTTGGAAGAGGGAGTAAGTGGAGTGATCGGCAAGTTTGCAGATGATACAGAGATGGCTAGACTTGCGGATAGTGAGGAGCATTGTCAGGCGATGCAGCAGGACATAGATAGGCTGGTAGCTTGGGAAGATAGATGGCAGATGGAATTCAATCCTGATAAATGAGAGGTGATGCATTTTGAGAGAAAGAATGTAAGGGGGAGGTATACGATAAAGAGTAGACCTATTAAGAGTATAGAAACGCAGAGGGACCTTGGGGTGCAGGTGTACAAATCCCTGAAGGTGGCAGAGCAGGTGGAGAAGGTTGTGAAGAAAGCATATGGTATGCTAGCCTTTATAGAAAGGGGTATAGAGTACAAGAGCTGGTCTTTAATGTTGCAATTGTATAAAACGTTGGTTAGACCTCATTTGGAATACTGCGTCCAGTTTTGGTTGCCTTACTACCGGAAGGATGTGGAGACTCTGGAGAGAGTGCAGAGGAGGTTTACCAGGATGCTACCTGGTATGGAAGATCTGAGTTACGAGGAGAGGTTAGACAAATTGGGACTGTTTTCCTTAGAAAGAAGTAGACTTAGAGGAGATCTAATAGAGGTGTCCAAGATTATGAGGGGTATAGATAGAGTAAACAGGGTTAAGCTTTTTCCTATGATGGACTCGAATAGCACGAGGGGTCATGGGCTTAGGGCGAGGGGGGTAAGGTATAATCTGGATGCTAGAAGGAGTTTTTTCACACAGAGGGTGGTAGGGGTATGGAATGCTCTGCCAAGTAAAGTGATGGAGGCAGGCACTCTGGAGTTATTTAAGAGATACTTAGGTGGGCACATGAACAGAATGGGAATGGAGGGGTATAGAAAACTGATTTAAAATAGGGATCATGAGCCTTGGGAGTCCCTGGGAAGTGTGTCAATAGATGATGATATTGATGTACTTGTTTTTATCCTACAGGTGCTTTGGTCCACCTTGTTGTCTAACTAGGGGCATACACGCGATGGGTCGTGAGAGGGCTGCTCTTGGATTTTTTTCGAGAGTATCCTAGTGCTTCACGTCGTTAGTGTACGCTTGACCTGGACCATTTGATGGGCAACACGACAGCTCAGTGACTATCGCTGTGCTGTGCAGATACATGGATTTGGGCCTGTGTCTGTGGGAGTTTGCGCATTCTCCCCGTGCTTGCGTGGGTTTTCTCCGGGTGCTCCGGTTTCCTCCCACATCCCAAAGATGTGCTCTTAGGCTAATTGGCAAAACAAATTCTCTCTAAATTGTCTCAAATTTGGTTTTTAATCCATAGATCTATAAACATAGGGATCACGGGTAGAGGTGGGAACATCGGGGTGGCGGCGTGGGCACATTGGGCCAAAGGGCCTGTTTCCCGTGCTGTTTTGTTCTTTGTTCTTATTTATAGAATGCAAAGTTGCATTTATGTTCCCATGGCATTCAGTTGTTGCTGCCAGTGGTGGTGCTGTAGCATAAGGGACTGAATGTGGAGAGTTCTCTCATTCTGTGTTTACTTCATTCTTGTGCAGTAGAAACATTACTGAAAACGAATTCATATAAAGTTGCAAGTATTACTGTATGGGTAAACTGAATAAGAAAGTTCATTAAATACTTCCTTTGGCCAGATTCAAATCTGAAAGCAGTCATCTTGATTTCTAGTTAGAAAAGGTCACACCAAATTAAAACAATCATAAAATAATGTTGTTGAAACTATTTTACTTGTGCTCGTTCTAGGCCCTCATTTGGAGTTAACCACTTTTCCTATCTTTCTCCATTGCTTTTTATATTATTTTTCAAATATTCATCTGATTTCTTGTTATTTATTTTATGATCTACCCTCATTAGCCACAAGGGAAAATATTCCATGTTCAAATAATGAGTGCAAAGAATTGTTAACCTCTCCCTTCTAAAAGGCTGTGATCATTGCCTCAAATAATATTTGCAGATTTATATTTCTTGGAATTATTTATCAATTATTGTTGGAATAAACTTAAAAGAGCTGCATTTTAATCATAAAGTTTCAATATAGATTAACACACATCAACCGAATGGCATATTTTAGCTCCTACTGTCTTTCCCAGGCAGTGTCAATTCATGGAAACTTCATTGCTGACATGCGGAAATTCAAATACTTAGTTAACTATCTTTTGGTGAACCTCAATGCTCCTCATCTTCTCATTTGTTTGTGGGAAATATGTCACTTTACTCATTGGTATTCTATTACAGGTTTTTCTAAGATTCCTGCTTTCCTGGCAAAATGCAGTGTTCGTTGTTTGTCTTTGTTCTATGATCTTTTCTTCATTACTATTATATGATTTATAACAAAACAATTGAAGCTGCTCGAGCTATGCCTATACAATTTAGGGTATTATCAGAACCTTCTCAATGCTAATATTACCTTGTAATCACTGCCCACCTTTCACAAATCCCAAGATTGCAAAAGACAGAGCAGATCCTAAAATTAAGTTTACATTTCCTGTTGGATGTGTGTATATAAGATAATAAAACAAGGCAGAACCAAAGATGACTGTGCCAAAGTTACTGATTCAATCTTAGAAAAGAAAATATGTACGCATTTGACTTTTATCTATAGTGCCAGGGGGCCTCAGGACAACTCTAAGACTGGTTTGCATAGTTTATCTTAAAATGGAAGGGTTCCTGGACTACTTACTAGTAGCAATTAAATGGTGTTTTTCTTAAGTCTGATTAGGTTCCAGCATCTTAACCTGTGAGGTACAATGTATGGATTTGTACTGTTCTCAAAATGTGCTGACGTGGTAGCAGTTTAATGGAATCAGAGTCTAACTTTTTATTGATAAGTCACACCCATTTACTATCTAGTTCATTTAATCATGCCCAAGAATATTTGTTCTGCTTTATTACAGTACATTGGTGAAATCATTGCCAGCGTTAGTAGCTAGGAAAGCAGATGTGAACAATTGTGTGGAAAATTTTGAGGCCACATCACCCAATGGTGTGGGTTTGTCTAACTTTTCTCTTCTACACTCTCATTTTGGCACAATAATCCACTTAACTTTGAATATGGCAAACCAGTATGGAGTTCCAGGCACAGCTCATTCCTATGCCCTAGCCCTCACATTTGTGAGATGACACCTTTGAAAATGGACACTTGCCGCAGAGTTCTTCTTATCAACTGAGTGTCTTGTTGAAGGGCATATTCTCTGTCAAAAACAACAACTGGATGGTCTATTGGGCTGTCCTTGGGCTGTCTTGTTGTCTGAAATAAATGTCAAACTTACCCCGCTGCTGTCCTGAAACTGCAGTTGCTTGCTGCCTATTTACAGATTCTGTAATCTAATGGGGCTAGCCACAAGTTCCAACGTTCACTTCCTTAGTGATTTTTTTTTCATTGGGTGCCATCAGGCAGAGGCTCAGAAAAATTATGCAACAAACGTTGATAAAGCCATACAATTTAACGTCTTCATCTAAGGAAATTTTTTGCTTGCACTAGGAGATGCCCCAGTAAATACACCACAGGCGCATATTTGAAAAGAGGCTCCAATTTCTTATGCTTATCCAAGCTGTGTACTCATGATAATATTCGGCAGTTATGATGATTAGGATTCCGAGTAGCAACACAGATGTTGAGAACTCAAATGCCAACAAGACCAACAAGCTACTTAGTTGTAAGAATGTGATAATTAAGGTTGGATAATAAATGTAACCTTGTCAGAATTACCCACTCCACAAAAGCATTTTTCTTTAATGGTTAAGCTAAATCGCTGTCTCATGCCATGGTTCTTTCCCTACCCTGTTGTTCTGGTCTACATGCTGTGAAAAGATCAAATTGAATGGATATACTGGTTTTACCAGACACTTTGTGACTAATACAAAAATCAGCTTTTGAATTTCTTCAGTGAAGTGAGATCCTGTGCACTAATAATCTGCAATATCTTACCCTGAGCAAACAATGGATCCATTGATTAACCTTGAACTACATGTGAGATTTTCACTACCCAGCCATGCAATTCAATAAACAGGATCAATATTTCTTATGCCAATGTCTTTTGTAGCAGAATGAACTACAAAAATAGCTTTACCTATGAGTAGAGTTATACTCATAGTAGGAATGGACAATAAATGTTGGCCAGCCAGCAGCACCCTTGTCCCACGAATGAATAAAATAAATCCCCATAGTGGCGTCTGCCTCACAGTGTCAGGGACACTGGTTTGATTCTCAGCTTGGGTCACTGTCTATGTGGAGTCTGCAATTTCTCCCCATTTGGATTTTCTCTGGGTGCTCCAGTTTCCACCCACAGACTGAAAGACTTGTTGGTTAGATGTGTTAGCCATGCTAAATTTTCTCTCAGTGTACCCGAACAGATGTCAGAGTGTGGTGACTAAGCGATTTTCACAGTAACTTCATTGCAGTGTTAATATAAGCCTATTTGTAACGCTAATAAATATAAACTATAGCTTTGAAATTGTTCACAAAAGAGTTAAGTGAGCAAACTTGTCAGCTGGATTTCTTCCAACTGTTTTCCTTTGCAGATCATTCAGTGGATAGTTGAATGTTTCTCAGAAGGAGGTTTGTGATTAATTTCTGACAGACAAACTTGGAATTACATACAACAATTTTGTTAGGCCCATGAAGAATTACCTGCCTCTGTAATTTTAAAAATACGTTAAACTGTTGCAGGCAGAAATGGAAGATAAATTCATTAGTGAATATATTAAAACAGTGTATGGGGGAAATGAAATATCTGGAGGGGACTTCTGGGTTTCTCTCCCGGATAAAGCAGACTATAATTTTCTCACATTTCTTTATCTCCTTGGAGATAGATTATGATTGATCTTTGATCTTAACTTCATTTTCCCATCTGAATCTTATATTCTGTCGTTCGCTTGGAGATCCAAAGATCTATCAACCTCCACCTTGAATATACTCTCAACAGAACATCCACAGTCCTCTAAGTATAGAATTCGAAAGATTCAAAATCCTCTTGAATGAAGAAATTCTTCCTCATCTCAATCTTAAATAATCAACCTCTTCTCCTGAATCAATTTCCTCTACTTCTAGACTTTCCAACAAGGGGAAACAATCTGTCAGCATTTACTCAGGAAAATAGGAAATGGGAGCAGGAGTAGGATATTTGACCCATCGAGCTTGCATCACTATTCACATAAATTATGGCAGATAGAAATATGTTTAGCTCTTATGCAATTTTTTTCCACTATCCTTATATCCCTTGACATTATTAGTCTTTGGGCAGCACAGTGGCGCAGTGGTTAGCACTGCTGCCTCACAGTACAGGGATCTGAATTTGAATCTCGGCTTGGGCCACTACCTGTGTGGAATTTGTATGTTCTCCTCACGTCTGTGTGGGTTTCCTCTGCGTGCTCCTGTTTCCTCCCACAGTCAAAAATGTGCAGATGAAGTGGATTTCCCATGCTAAATTATCCCTTAGTTTCAGGAAGACTAGCTCAGATAAAATGCATGGGTCTTGGGATAGGCCTGTGTGGGATTGTAATTGGTGCAGACTCAATGGGTCGGCTGGTCTCCTTCTGTGATGTAGAGATTTTATGAATCTATGCTCTGGAAATCCATTGATTTCTGTCTTGAACGTGCTCAATTACTGATTGTTCACAGCCTTCAGCAGTAGAGAATTCCAGAGACTCACCACTCTCTGAATGAAGAAATTCCTCCTCAATTCAGGCTGACTTGTCCCTTCTACTGAGACTGTGTCCCCTGCTTCTAGATCAAGGAAAATACTCTTCCTACATCTACCTATATGAACTGTAAAACTTTTATAAATTTCAAAACTATTACTTATCATTCTTGAAAACTCTAGAAACACAGGTCCAGTTTTCACAATCTCCCCTCGTAAAACAGTCCCATCTTCCCAGGAATTAGCATCCCTCACCAGGTAAGGAGACCAAAACTTTGCTCAATTCTACAGGTACAGACTCTTTACAACTGCAGCAAGATATTTTTACTCCGGTATTCAAATCTCCTTATGACGAAGGCCAACATATAATTTGCCTTCCTGATTGCTTGCTACACCTGCATGCTCACTTTTAGTAACTCGTGACAGCCAGGTCTCTTTAAACACCAATACTTCCTAACCTCTTACCATTTAAAAAATACTCTACCTTTCTATTTTTCTACCAAAGTGGATAACTTCACACTCATTCACATTATATTCCATTTTCCATCTTCTTGCCCATTCACTTAGCCTGACCAAATCTCCTTGTATCCTCCTCGCAGCTCACACCTTGTTTTTATGTTATCAGCAAATTTGGAAATATTTCATTTGGTCCCCACATCCATATCATTTATATAGGTTGTGAACAGCTCTGGCCGAATCATTGAATCTTACATACCCCACTAGTCACAGCCTTCCGTTCTCAAAATAATCTATTAATTTCTACTCTCAGTTTTCTATTTGTTAACAAATTATCAATCCACAGCAGTATATTACCCTCAACACAATGTGCTTTAATTTTGTTAACCTCCTGTTTAGCACTTTATCAAAAGACTTTTGAAAATCCAAACACACCACATCCACTGGTTCTCTTTCAACAATCAGGTTTGCGAAACATGATTTCTCTTTCATAAATCCATGTTGACTCAGCCCAACCATCCAGTTACTATGTCCTCTATAATAAATCCTAACGTTCTTCCTACTACCGATGTCAAACAAATGGTCAGTTTTCTCTTTCTCCCTTCCTTCTTAAACAGTGGGGTTACATCTGCTACTTTTCAGGCTGCAGGAACCATTTCAGAATCTATAGAATCTTGGAAGATAATGACTAATGCATCCATTATCTCTGTAGCTGCCTCCTTCAATGTTCTGGACTATAGCCTGTATGGTCCAAAGGATTTATCAAACTCCAGTCCAACTAATTTTTTTGATTACTGCCTCTTTATTAAGACTAATTTATTTCAGTTTCACTCGCCCCTTGGTTTCCTAGTTTTTATTTCTTTATCTTCCTTCATGAAGATGTATATTTGATGTGGACCTTGAAATATTTCTTTAGGTACTTTCCATTACCTGTCTACCATCAAATCTTTTAATATATTCTACCAAGCAACCATAGCCAACTTGCCTCTCATTCCATCATAATCCCCTCTGTTCAGATAGGATACTAGTTTCAGAATGAACTATATCACTTTCAAACAATGTAAAACTTTATCATATTATGGTCACTATTTCCTAATGGCAATTTTACAGCTAGCTTATTGATTACCTCTTTTTCATTAGATAATACTAAATAATAATACAATATTTTCCTAACTCACAGACCACAATCAGTAAAGATAGGCAATAACACCTCCTCCACAATCATCCTAAACACCATAGCCCCAAGGCTATGTACTCAGCCCCCTACTATACTTCTTATACACACATGACTATGTGATCAAATTCTCCTCCAATTCAATTTTCAAATTTGCTGACAGTACTGCCATAGTGGGTTGGATCTCAAACAATGATGAGACAAAATATAAGAATGAGAGAATCTGGTGAACTGATGCTGCATTCAGTTCATCTGAATTTCTCCCTCAATGTCAGCAAAACGAAAGAGATTGTCATCAACTTCAGGAAGCGTAAAGGAGAACATGCCCTGTATACATCAATGTGGACAAAGTAGAAACAGTCGAGACCTTCAAGTTTTTAGGTGTCCAGATCATGAACAACCTGCCCTAAATTCCCATGCCAACACTATAGTTAAGAAAGCTCAACAATGCTGTACTTTCTGAGAAGATAAAGGAAATTTGGCATGTCAGCTACGACTCTCACCAACTTTTACAGATGCAGCATAGAAAGCATTCTTTCTGGTTGTATCATAGCTTGGTATGGCTCCTGCTCATCCCAAGAGCACAAGCAATTACTAAAAGCTATGAATATAGCGCAATCCATCACGTAAACCAACCTCCCATCCATTGACTCTGTCTACACTTCTTGCTGCCTCAGCAAAGCAGCCAGCATAATTAAGAATCTCATTACCTCGGACATTCTCTCTTCTGCCTTCTTCCATCAGGAAAAAGATACAAAATTCTGAGGTCACATTCTAACTGACTCAAGAACAGTTTCTTTTCTGCTGCTGTCAGACTTTTTAATGAACCTATCTCGCATTAAGTCGATCTTTCTCTACACTTAGCTATGAGTGTAATGCTACATTCTGTACTCTCTCGTTTCCTTCTCTATGAAAGGTATATTTTGTTTTCATAGCATGCAAGAAACAATACTTTTCACTGTATGTTAATACATGTGACAATAATAAATCAAATGTAAATCTAAAACTGCCCAATCCCTCATTGATTCCTTAGTGTACTGTGCCAGAAATCCATAGTCTAGGAATTTATCTTCTATAATATCAATGCAAATTACATTTACTCAGTCTAAATATAAATTAAAGTTACCCATTATTATTATTACCCACGTTACATGCAGCTCTAATTTCCTGATTTATACCATGACCAACATTATCACTATAATTTGGTGGCCTATAAGTAACCTCCACCAATATTTTTTGTCTCTTGCTGTTTAATCGCACCCAAACTGACTCTACATCTTAATGTTTCAATCTAGGATCCTCTCTCATAATGTGCTAATCCATATTCTTCTAACCCTTATTTAATCCTTATTAAATCCCTTATTAACAGTGCTACCCCATCTCATTTTTTGTCTATATTTGCTAAATAATGAACATCCCTGAATATTCAAGTTCCAGTCCTGATTACTCTGTGACTACATTTCTGCAATTACAAATCAATTATATCCATTGACCTTGATTTGCATCTTCAGATCATCTACCTTGTGAATTAAGATGCATTATGTATTCAGATAGAGAAGCCTTAACTTTGTCTTTTTAACATTATTCTGCATTTGGATCCCATTAACCACCACTGACACTCATTGCAATGTCACATCTCTCAGCTAACTATCTATAAATCTTGTCCTTCCATCTTTGCAAAACATTCCACAGCTCACCCACAGAGAGGTCTTTTCTTTCTCTCCTCATAGCAGAAGAGGGCACAGAACACCAGAAAAAGTCAGAGATGCAAAGGTCTGGTCAGATTCACTTTGACAGTTGCAGGTGAAGAGGAGTTAAGCCTGCCTGTGGTTGGAGAGAGAGAACTGGGGCCTTTCAGTTACCATGTAACAGAATTAAGTATCACACAGGGACCACCGGTGATGTGGACAATTCTGGATCAGTAGTAGAAAATGTGAGGCTCTGCCAGCATTTCTAAAAGCACTGTGCATCCTTGGAGAGTGATTGGTAGAGTCTATCTTTTATATGACTGCCGTAATGTCTCAGGTCTTTGCACTGATGGTCATGTCCATGGAATGAGTAGCCATCTGCAAGGTGCATCAGATGCAGCAACTGAGTGCATGCAATGTTCTTCACACTCAGCCTGACAATCTAAGCATGATGGAGGAAAACCTCACCGTGGTCTTCAGTGCTGAAGTGTGCTGGATGGCATGGAAAAGCAGCTGGGAAGATAGAGAAAATGGACGTGGAAGCATGGACTGTGTTCAAAGTGCTTCCACTTCTGATTCCTTGAGCCTACCACCACCTCATCGAGAGTCTTTTGCTGCCTCCTATACCAGCGGTCAAATCTGCCTCGCATGGATACAGATAGGGTCCATCTGAGGTTCTAATGTGGAGCTGCACAAATGGCTCCCTTACTGACCTGAAGGTGGAAGGGATGTCCAGGTTAGAGGCAAAATATTCCAAGCTACAAGAGATGACCTACAAGAGAGTACCTTTTCTCAAAGGTAAGGAACTCAAAAACTACATTATGCAAAGGCTTAATGTGAGAGGGGAGAAATGCAGGTGGCCAGACAGCAATTTGTTCATTCAGAGGATGGTGAGTATCTGGAACGAGCTGCCAGTGACAGTAGTAGAGGCGGGTACAATTTTGTTTTTTAAAAAGCTTTTAGACAGTTACATGGTAAAGTAAGTATAAAAGAATATATGGACCAAATGCAGGCAATTGAGACTAGCTTAGTGATGAAAACTGGGCAGCATGGACAAATTGGGCTGAATGGACTGTTTCTATGCTGTAAACCTCTATGCCCTCTGAAGTATTTACAATCACCTCCAATGGAGTGAAAACACACTATCTGAACAAACCTAGCCAGTAATAACCTTTAATTTTGTTAAGCCCCATCAATCCCTGCCGCTGTCTCAACTTGATTTTCCTCACAGTTTCCTACAGGTCCAGGAAATTTGTGCTGATACTGTTAAATTTAGAATCTTTGGTTTAAAAGAGCAGCTAATAAGTATTTTACGCATTAAAACCCTATTGCCCTGGTTAATATTATTTTAGAAGTCCCTTGTAACCACTTCCTTAATAATGGAATCTTGCATTTTCCTGATGACTGATGTCCAGCTAACTTGCCTGTGGTTTTTCTGAACATTATGTGCTATATATTAGCTGGCTGGTTATTCACTACAGTTGGATTTGCGGCGACATAGGGTAGATTCAATCCCATTGACAGTGGTGGAATCAGAAGACTCAGGCGCAGGCAAAGGGTGCACATGCCTCCCACTGTGAGAAATACATGGCGGGAGGCTAGAAAATCTTGTCCATTATCTTCAAACAATACCCCTATGTTCTATACTGAGGACCATTCATGGCCTTGTGCCCAATCGCTCAGAGTGAGAAAATGTCCTCTAAGGGTAGTCTGGAAGGATGGCAATCATCTCAAGACAGAATAGGAATCAGGCTCCACATTTGAAGAATGCACCAATTTTAGAGTCTGACACAATACCAAAGAGGCCAGGGGTTGGGGGGGGGGGGATGAATTATGTCATGATTCATAATTAAAATGGGTATTAAACATGATTTTAAGTCTTTGATCTATGGATAGTAAAGGTGCCAAAAAAAGACCTGTTGTAGAATCATAGAGGTTGCAGCATGGAAACAGGCTCTTTGGTTCAACTTGTCCATCTTGCCCTTTTTTTTAGAACCCCTAAGCTAATTCCAATTGCCTGTATTTGGCCCATATCCATCTATATCCATCTTACCTATGTAACTATCTAAATGCTTTTTAAAAGACAAAGTTGTTCCTGCCTCCACTACTACCTCTGGCAGCTTGTTCCAGACACTCACCACCCTCTGTGTGAAGAAATTGCCCCTCTCAACACTTTTGTATCTCTGCTCTCTCACCTTAAATCTATGCCGTCTGGTTTTAGAATCCACTACCTTTGAGAAAAGATATTGACTACCTAGCCGATCTGTGCCCCTCATTATATTATACACCATTATAAAATCACTCCTCAGCTTCTTATGCTCCAGAAAAAAAAGTCCCAGTCTATCCAGCCTCTCCTTGTAACTCAAACCATCAAGTCCTGATAGGATCCTAGTAAATCTTTTTGCACTCTTTCTAGTTTAACAATATCCTTTCTATAACAGAGCGACCAGAACTGCACATGGTATTCCGAGTGTGGCCTTATCAATGTTTTGTACAACTTCAACAAGATGTTCCCAACTCCAATTTCAATGTTCTGTCTGATGAAACCAAACATGCTGAATGCTTTCTTCACCATTTGTCCATTTGTGACTCCGCTTTCAAGGAGTTATAAACGTGTACCTCCGGATCCTTTTGTAACTCTCCCCAATGCCCTACCATTAACTGAATAAGTCCTGCCCTGGTTCAATCTACCAAAATGCATCACCTCACATTTTCTAAATTAAATTCCATCTGCCATTTGTCAGCCCACTGGCCCAGGACCCTGTTGCTGGAATCAGCCTGAAGTACGAGTGGATGGGAAGCTCTTCAACCTGAGGAGACTCCAAGCTATTACCAAAGTGAAGGAGACTGCTCTGAGAGACCTCCTCTTTGCCGATGACTGCGCCCTATAGAGCCAGAGATGCAAGTTAGTATGGACAAATTTTCCACAGCTTGTAACAACTTTGGGCTCACCATCAACATTAAAAAGACCAAAGTCATGCACCATCCTACTCCTCATGCACCATACATGAAACCCATAATCACAAGCAAAGGGCTGAAACTACAGGCAGTGGACCAGATGACTTATCTTGGTAGCACCCTTTCCCAAGCAGTGACTATTAATATAGAATAGCAAAGGCAAGTTCTGCTTTCAGTAGACTGTGCTCTATTGTATGGGAACATCGAGGAATCAGCCCAGCAACAAAACTGAAGGTCTACAGTGCCGCAGTACTCACTACCCTCCTGCATGCCAGTGAAATGTGGACTATGTATTGAAGGCATGCAAGACAGCTCAATCATTTCCACATGATTTGTCTTTGCAGAATATTACAGATCAGATGGCAAGACAAGGTATCAGATATTGAAGTTCTCTCTAGAGCAAATCTACCGTCAGTCCACACATTGCTGATGAGAGTGCAGACCCGGTGGGCAGGTCATGTCATCCGTACGTCAGACAAGCATATACCCAAATAGCTCCTTTTTAGGGAATTCTCAGCTGGAAGACGCTCTCATGGAGGGCAGAAGAAAGACACACTCAAGGCCTCCCTGAAGTCGCCTGACATTGACACGACCACTTGGGAAATGCTGACATAAAACCGCTCTACCTGGCGCTACCTCATCCACAAGCTTACAAAGCAAGGTGTATTGCTGAAGCACAACTTAAATGAGAACTGCGCAAGTCCAGAGCCACCAGCGCAAAAACTACAGTGTGTACAAAGTCTGTCCAATATATGCCAGGACATTCCGTGCCTGAATTGGTCTGATCAATCGTCTTCGGACACACCGCAACCAGCCTCAAAATGACTAATAGTGTTGAGGTCCTCATTGATGACAATGGACAAACAATGGTCCAATTGATCAAGATCCCGGTGCAATTGGAGATAATTTTCTTCACTGTCCACTATCCCACCAATCTTGGTGTCATCTGCAAACTTACTAACCATGCTTCCTATATTCTCATCCAAATTATTAATATAAATGAGAAATAACAGTAGACCCAGCACTGATGCCTGAGGCACACCACTTGTCTCAGGCCTCCAGTTTGAAAAACTGGCTTCTGTCAAGAAGCTAATTTTGTATCCATTTAGATACCTCCCCTTGAATCCCATGAGATTTAATGTTATGCAACAATCTATCTTGGGGTACCTTGTCAAAGGCCTTGCTAAAGTCCTTATAGACAACATAAATTTCATTGCCCTGATCTACTTCTTGATTACCCCTTCAAAAAACTCAATCAAATATGTGAGAGATGATTTTCCACTCATAAAGCCACGCTTACTGTCCCTAATTAGTCCTTGCATCTCTAAATGCCTGTAGCTCCTGTCTCTCAAAATATCTTCCAACAACTTATCCACCACAGATGTGAAGCTCACTGGCCTATAGTTCCCAGACTTTTCCCTGCAGCCCTTTTTAAACAAAGGCACAACATTTGCCATTCTCCAATCTTTAGGCATCTCATCCATGACAATCGATGATTCAAATATTTCGGCTAGAGGACCTGGAATTTCCTCCCTGGCCTCCCACAATGTCCTAGGATACACTTCATCATGTTTAAGGGGTTTATCTACCTTGATGTGCTTTAAGACTTCCAGCCCCTCCTTCTCTGTAAGATGTATACTTCTCAAGACATCACTATTTATTTCCCAATTTCCTAATATTCATGCTTTTCTCAACAGTAAATACTGATGAGAAATATTAATTTAAGATCTCACCTATATCTTGTGGATCTGCACACAGATGACCTTGTTGATCCTTAAAAGGCCCTACTCTCGCCCTTCTTACTCTTTTGGCCTTTATGTATTTGTAGAAGCTATTTGGATTCTCTTTTGCCTTATCTGCCAAAACAATCTTGTGTCCCTTTTTGCTCTGCTGATTTCTCTCTTAACTCTACTCCTACACCCCCTGTGCTCTTCAAGGGATTCACTTGATCCCAGCCTATGCATGTCATGTGCCACTT
Organism: Sphyrna mokarran; assembly: GCA_024679065.1. NCBI lineage: Eukaryota > Metazoa > Chordata > Chondrichthyes > Carcharhiniformes > Carcharhinidae > Sphyrna > Sphyrna mokarran. The sequence continues at coordinate 39,325,284 of JAGIQG010000016.1, forward strand.
TTTTTTGACCAAGGCCTCAATATGAATCCATTATCAAAGACCAGACATTTTTTTGCATTATTGTATTAGAAATTAAATGTATCTGTCACAAGTATTCTGTTTTGGTCTCCAGGTAGTCTCTTTTAGTCGTTGAAACCAGTCCAGTTTATTGAGTAATTGAAAAATGTGAATGATTCAATCTGAATAGCTATAAAGAATTTGAAGTATGGCACAACTTCTGATCAAGGAGACTATTTTCTTTCTTTTATCTCTTACGTTTTTGCAAGCCAGTTTCATTGATGGTTTGCTTCCATTGTGAAAACTTTCATGGAGGAAGAAGAATCAAATGGAGTAATGGCTTCAGGTTGAAAAGCACAATATAGCAACATCTATTTTTTTTTATTCATTCATGGGACATGGGTATCGGCAGCTGGCCGGCATTTATTGCCCATCCATAGTTGCCTGATGGCAGTTGACAGTCAACTGGAGTCATGCGTAAGCCAGAACAGAAAAGGAGGGCAGATTTCCTTCTTTAATGGACATTATTGAAACAAATGTTTTTTTTTTATAATCAACAATGGTTCATGATCATCACTGGATTTTTCATTCCAGATTTTTTTCATTAATTTCAAATAATGCCATGGCAGGATTCGAACCCAGTTCCTCAGAACATTAGCTGAGTTTCTGGATTAATAATCTAGTGATAATGCCAGTAAGGCATGGCCTCTTCCTTAATACACTTATAATTCCTCTTTGCTAATCAGGGCAGGTATTAATACACTTTAAAATTTCAGGTAAACACATTCACCATAATTTGCTTTGATATTCTTTATGTTCCCAACACAAAGACCATGTTCCCATTGTTAGATGGGAACATGGGCTGAAAACAAGACTATAAAAATATAAAAGCATTTGGTGAACTATGTCCATGTTTAATAATCTTCTATAGCAGGAGCTGAGCCTTACTATATGACCCTTTGTACATTGAAATGGATGATGTGGCAAGACAGAATTTCTGTGTGTATTTCAGATCAATTAAATCATAAGCCTTAAGTACTAATAAGTTGCAGATTGATCATTCCAATGTATAACCTCTTTGAGCAGTCTGTACCTATAATGTTTAGAAAGGGCAATAGGCCAAAAAGGTGAAAGTCCCCGGATCTCTTACACGTGTATGCTTCACTTAATGAAGTGCTACCAAAGTAAATGGGAAGCTGCTTGCGTGTTATGCTAGAAGGGTTTTTTTTAACCTCTTGAAATCGAGAAATGACAACATTCCATTCAATGCATTTGCAATGAAATGTGTTTTGAAGATAATGTTTTATTTTTCACATTAAAACTGAAACAATGACAAGTTAAATATTAAGAATAAAAGCAAAATTAGGAAGTCGCATCCTGAAAATTACAGTACAATTATAGCCCACTGCCAGTAACCCGATAAAAAAGTGCTGGTTTTGCTTTGTGTCCAGATGCTTTCCAGTATATTAAGGTCAGTCAAACTTCCTTGTTTCAGAATTTCTCAGTGAAAGTAATGCCAACAAAAATCCAGTATTTATTTTATTCCGTTGTTAAAATACTGTGTGAAGCAATAGTGCAAATGTTTGACATTTTGACCATGTGCTAACTTAGTAAGTCTTTGCCAAACATGGGAGAAATATGTTTTATACCTCCTTCCATTTGAGATCACTTTTATTCTGTAATTTTTTTCTGACAATACTTTTTTTTGCTAACAGTATTAGTTTGGTCAAATGTGCTGTGAAAATGAATACTTTCAGTTTAGGATTATTCAGCTTGTAGGTGGTATTGTAAGACCTCAGTGTATATAAATGTCAGTACTCTGCTTTCTAACTTCCACTTACTTGCACCACAGCACCTCCAATTCAGACCTATGAAATTTAGATTGAAGATGTGGTTACTCAAGAGGCCAGAAACTATTACATGCTTGTACTCTACCCACATTCTGGGGGGCATTCATTACCCACCATGAGGACAGATAAGATCATACCCCCGCCAGAACTTTTGGTGCCACATTTTTCTTTTGTACTTTTATTATTTTGGGGGTTAAAGAATCCTTGTTGGTGTCCTGTTAAGGTACATTCAGATCATGTATCCTGGAAAAGACTGGGTTTTATTGCTGGAGATTGGGAAATATATATTGGGGTGTGCGCCCAAGCATGGTAAATGAATCCTTGGTTATCCTGCTTTCTTGGATTGGTTTCCCATATTTTCTTGGCTGCGTGAACTTAGTGGTTTCTTGGTAAATTGGTTTTTGGAATGTATAGTGCATATTTCATCCTATTGCTAGGCTTTCCTTGATGAGGGGAATATCCTGTTGATACTGTAACATTGAGCAGCATCCTCAGTTTTGGGTGCTAATTTGGTTTTTGTTTGCTTGTACCTGACACCATAAGACATTTTGTGTGTGTGTGTGTGTGTGTGTGTGTGTGTGGGGAGTTGGGGGGAGGAGGGGTGGAATAGAGGGATGTGTGTGTAGCAAATGATCAGTGCCATATTTGAAGATCGCTTCTGAGAGACATCTATTCCTTCTATCAAAAGGTCCACTATCTTTACTCAATCCTCGAAACGCATTCCTCATAAAGAACACAAAATGATAACCAATTCATGTAATCAGTCTTCATCAAAAATAAACAATGAACACTCTGCTTGTGGCCTCAATGTCTGTCATTTCCTGTCTGATAATCATTAGCAATATGTCTTATTAAGGATCAGGTCCTGTGCAATTGTGTTTCCCCTTGCTTGGATAGATCTTGCTACTTCTTGTTATGTTCTGTCGAATACAGGAAAAGAGAGGGAGTGATTTAATGTGAATGATTGTGTTTTCAGGTGTGTTTATGTGTGTAATGGCGCACATGGTTGAAGAGCTGTGAGATATGTCTGAGATGTGAGACATCTCAAGCATTAAATTTGCCCTTCGTGTTTAATTAAGTGGTGGATGCAATGTGTTGGGATTATAATGCTGATTGTGACGCAGTTCTTGAGGTATGCTCATGAGATGGGATCTTACCTTGACCACTTGTGTCAAAACATTACATTTGTTGCAGCGCTGGAGCCATGTCGTGGCAGCAGTACTCTTGGCTGTGACTTCCTGGGCCATCCCACATCCATCATGTTAGCCGTGTCTTCCTTCCCCACTGTGCCATGTAGATACAGAACATCCCTCCCTTGCCTTTTCTCTCAGTTCTCAGGCATATGATGCATGTCATTATCTCTCAGCAATGCACTCCACATGTTAAGTGGGAGTCCATGTTTAGTAGCTACACATACCATTCCATAGAAACTGTGTTTAATCAACACTTGTGTGCTAAAGACGCATGTGTCAATTTTGGCACCTTCAGGCAGATTTAAATGAGAATATTCAGCAATTAGCTCCAAAACTGTGGTCAAAATAGAATTTTAAAGAGCACAGCATCCGTTTTTGCTATTCTTTCATTGAAATGTGGGAAGCACTAGCAAGATTAACTCATCCCTAATTTGTTGCTGATCCCTAACTTGCCTGAAAAGGTAGTGGCAAATTGCTTTCATGAATCCCTAAAGTCCCTTTCGTGGTGATACATCTACAGTGTTGTTAGGGAAGGAATACCCCTTCCAATTGTCTTCTCAAAATAACTGCAATCTTAAAATTATAACTTGGCCAGAATGTACAGGGGTGTGGAATTCAGGAATGCACAGCTTCAAAAGTTTCCAGATGCTCTTTATTGGTTTTAAATGTTATCAAAGCTCATTGGCATTCTTCAATAGTGCGCTGCAAGTACTCTGATTGTTTAGATGAGATCCGTATGGCATGATGAAGCATTGAATTGTACTGATATATTTCCAGATTTGACTCTGTGTTCGGTCAGCTGATTTCTCCTAGGAAGATCAATTGGCCTGAACATTCCTGCATTATTCACAGGAAAAAATAACCAGAGTTCAGTCCTGATTGCCTTCCAGTGAGCTCCAGTGCATATCTCACATCAAAGCAGCATCAGGCTTTTCTGATGAAAAGACATGAGTTTGAAGTATTAGGCCAAACTTTCAAAATGGAGTTGGTGCTCGGCCTGAGCATAATTTCCAAGTCCCAGAAGTTGTCTTGGGATCCCAATGGGAGAATTTCTAATAGAAAATTAGGCAGGAAGGGGAGGGAATGGGAAATCCATTCACCATGACTTAATATCCCTTCTGCTCCAGGAAGAGCTTGCAAAAGAGTTCGATTGCCAGCTTGGGTCACTGTCTATTAGAGTTAGCACACTCTCCCTGCATCGTGTGGGTTTCCCCTGGACCTCCTGTGCAGTTTAGGTGGATTGGCCATGTTAAATTACCCCTTAGTGTCGGGGGAACTAGCTAGGGTAAATGCATGGAGTTATGGGAGTAAGGGCACAGGTGTGACTGTGGTCGGAGTAGACTTGATGGGCTGAATGGCCTCTTTTTGCACTGTGGGATTCTATGAGTTGATGGTCTATGATTCTAAGCAGTGAATCTTCTGCCTTCTGCAGGCCCATCAGCGCTACAAGCCCTGTAAGGAACTTCAGCAAGCTCTCACTTGCCTTTGCAGCTGATACCAGATTGGCAGCTCACACCTTCTGGAAGCACTTCCTGTCGATAATTGGGCACTGAGTCTGGCCTCTTAAGAACTAGACTATTTGAATCTAAAATTAGTGTTACAAGAGCAATACAGCTGTAGGCATAGGATCAGGACCCAGAATTCTCAACCCCGCTTTGAAACTCCAGCTCATTAACCGTACTTTTCTCCTCACAGATGCCGGAACGATAGAGTATTTCTGACACTTTCTGTTTTTATTTCAGACTGTCCTATGATGTTCTCATTATTTCATTATGTATGCTGACTGAGGCCATACAATGAGAATGAGCATTTCGGCAAATTACTGTTGAAGTGAAGGGTTGCAGTCCGTCAATATCTAACAGATATCAGTCTTCCTCTAGAGAGGAAAATAAAACAAAAGGAGGCAACTAGAAAAGGTACTAAAGCTATTCAAAATAAAGTCAAGATCTTTGAATGCACTATGATATAAATCCCTACACTTCTGAAGAAGAATCCACTTATACTTGTTAAATTGTATATTACTCAATAGGGAAGATTTTGTTTTGCTGTACTGCCACCCTCTTTATAAATTTTTTTTGTGAATAAAGTCATCAAAACTTGTAATGTACCTTGAAGCCAGGGCATTTCACGCAATTTATTAGATGGCAGCTGAATTGTGAGGCAGTACTAAGCTTACTATGAATGAGGTAAAACCATACACTCGAACCCAATCACATTCTTTCAACTTTCAACTCCAGTGGTGATTTAGTCATATGGTCTGATTACCAGATGTTAGCGATTTATTTATTCAAGGATACCCTGTAAAAATTAAATTTAATAGACATTTTGCCACACTATTTGGTCTGTAAAGTTATATAGTGATTATAAACGATCATAAATTAATAACTGTAAGCTGCCATCTGATGATATATTGGTATAGCCACTTGCTCTGCTTTCCTCATTAGTTATTTCTTATGCATATCTGGCTCACATTTGACATTGCAGGAACTGTGCTACTGCTAAGCTTATTATACTTCTATGAGCTGTTATTTAATTCCTAATCTGAAGCTGGAATTCTCCAACCTTGCTCATGGCTGGGTTACCCGGTTCCCCTGCTGTGAATGGAGATTTGGTTGAGCGCTAGATTCTCTATTCTTGCTGGCAACGGTTACAGGACGTGAGAGTAACACTTAACACACAGACAGTGACTTGGATAATAGTTTTGTGTCTTTTAACTAATATCATCAAAAGTGACTGTGGCAGCTGAAGTGGTGCATTGCTTAGATTATACTTATTAATGTGGTCACTTGACAATATTATTTACATTGTATCTTTCAAACCACACGTTCGCTCAGTTGACACACTGGTTAAATTGTAATGTGACTGGTTATGTTGATGTTGTTGGGGTTTTTAGCTTACTGTTCTGGGTTTTGTTTGAAAAGAGAGAACCATTCCCTTTGATTAGGATAAAAGAGGCCCTAGTAGTGTTACATAACACACAAATTGTTGTTAATCCCAGTTCCATGACACAGTGATAATTATGTATGTTAATCCAAAGCTAAATATTCCTTAATTTAGTACAGATTCAAAGGTGAGGGGCCATTTGCAGTTTTGGTATTTATGATCAGAATTGTGCAGGAGTGGGGACTGCAATGTCTTCCCACCTTTTCCCAATTAAATTTGGCATGGGAAGACACATGAATTGCCAAGAGTTTGCTTACAGGCTTCAAGTGAAGTTCCTTGTTCAAAACCACTTAGTGCCTGATTGAGAGACCCAATATTAGGAAGGGGATAGTGCATCAGAAAGTCACTCCCTGCTTTTTCTTCCGATCCTCATCCTTCGCCCAGCCAGTGAATCACTCCTTCCAAACTCCATCTTGCCGACTTTACCTAGAACCCTCAGTAATCCCCGATCTCTGGTGGTGCATTATCAGTATTTGCCACAACTGTCAATGGTTGTGATGGGCAATGGGGAGCCTGGCAGCCATGCTCAGGAAATAGGATTTATATCCCAGGGTCTTAAATCACAAGGAGGCCCAACATTGGCCTGTTAAGTGCCTGATGAGCGCTTAATCCCATGGAGGCTTTCAACAAAGAGGGAAGGGCTCCCGCCAATTCTCCATTCAGTGGGCAAGACCCCCATCACAAAGGTTAAATTTCGTCTTATGTTACTGCTAATGTGTACCAGCACCTTATTATTACAGAAATAATTTTAGGTTTCATCAATTGCTTAAGGAATGGAGAATGAAGATCCTTCGCTAAATCTTCCACAGAGTGAATTTATCCATAGTTACTTCACTCTTTTTGTATGGTATGTCCCAGCTGTGGAATAAGGTTACACAATAAAGACGTTTCCATTTCTTCCTGAGGGTTTGTTTCGCTTTTTGCAGTTGATATTCATACGCTCACTGCAGGGAAGAACCATTTGCTCATTGAGGAAATGTTATTATGCAAGACTTTGTCAGGAAATTAATATTAAATAACGTGAGCTGCCCATTAATTTGCCCAGAATAAGGGGTTTAGTGCAAAGGGGGTGGGAATGGCCTTCCAATTCAATTTCTAATCTCTTACTCACACACCCTTAACCCCCACTTCAGTGAGGGTTTAGCTAAAGGGAATATCCTGCCTATCTGAATCACATGTGAGGCTTTAAAAGCCACAAAATCATGAAATGGATTGTGCCGGCATCTGTAATACTGCATTTATACTTTTGCATTGCTTACTGTGCCGAAAAACCATTCAATATTGCAATGGGAAAATCAAACTATACTGGAGGCAATTCTCCCATCTTGCTGCACTAATTCTTTGGCATAGTGGGCCAGGAGTATTTCGCAGCAGACAATTTGAGGGTTCATGATCTTGCTTTGCTAATGTCTCCCAGTGCCAGATTTCCAGCAGTGCCTGCTCCACACCAGAAATCGGTGAGGAGGTGCAAAGACCATTTAAATGATCATGTACCAGGACTAAATTCTTCAGGTCAACTAGCTTCTGCTCACCACCAGAGTGGTTTACTTCAGTAGGGAGTACAAAGCTCCCCACTAATGGGAAGCTAATGGCCTGACCTTGCTGGAGTGAAGGGGGAGAAATCAGAGTGTCAGGTGTTGGGATGCACCCCCTTGGCATTGGCATCCTGACAATATCAGTCTGTAGCACCTTGACACTATCCATCCATCATGAAACAGTACCACAGCAGAGGGAGCAGGGCGTGTGGGGAGGTGGGTATGTTGCTGCAGTCGGGATCAGTAGAGGAAGAAAGGAGGCCAGTGACAGGCAACGGTGCGTAGGAGGGATCAGGCGGTAGGGGAGAGTGCACAGCCTGTTGGGGAGAGATCAGCACTGTGGGGGAGGCTTGGAACTGTATGGGTAGGGGGAGTTAACTGTTTGGAGGGGGGGGGGGGGTGGCGGGGTGAAATCAGTGAGAGGGTTTACTGGAAATCACAGCAGACCAGGAGGTAGGGGGAAGTTCAGGGCTTGGCCTGGGAATGCAGGGGTCAAGGAGCTGGCCAGTAATTGAGCTGGCCAGCGATTGGGAGACAGGCAGTGCTGGGCCATTGTGCATGTGCCAATCTCAGCACTAATAGATTGGCACATACATAGCAGCCCACTCAGCGTGCTGATTTCAGCCTCTTCAGTGGGAATAGGCCCATTCCCTACTTTGTAATGTTATTCACACTGGCAGCCTCTGCAGTGCAGAGTGTGGGAGATTCTTCTCTGAACTCCCAATGAAAAAGGCCAATGTGAATTACTCCAGTTTTTTATGTAAAGTTGAAGTATTACGATTAGCTGCAATTTCAATAATTAATAGATCCTTGCTGTGTTTTACTTAGGGTAGAACATCATGCTTATAGTAAACTTGAATATAGTTGGTTGTCATGCCTTTTCTGTAATCTTAATTTTATATTTCATTTGAAAGATGTGCCATTGCTGGGCAAGACTGGCATTTTTGTGCCAATCCTAGATGCAGTAAATAACTGGCCCTGGCACAGAGAACAGTTCAGAGTCAACCTCATTGGTGTGAGTCTTGCATTGCTATTTGGCTAGATTGGGTAAGGATAGCAAATTCCTTCTCCAGAGGACACTAATGAACCAGAAAAAAAATGACAATCCAATAGCTTTGTGGATCACTGTTACTGATGCTATTATTTCCAGGTGTTTAAAAAATTCTCATGGTGAGTTCTGAAATAGCTTGAAGTTATATTCTCTGGGTCATCACAATAGGCCTCTGAATTTAACTTTCAATAATTCTATTCCTGATCAGATCATTCTTCAGTTTCACAAACTCACAAGAGGTTTAACTAAACGTATCAGTACATCAACACAATAATCAATATTCTGCCTCTCTTCCTGAGCTCTGGTATTGAACATGTAGCTTTCATAAATAACACTGGGAGAGTGTTCAAAGTGGGTCTTCAAAGTATCCAAAATTTCAGACTGGTTTTTCTGTTCCTCTGTGAGGTCTAGGATGCAAGATAGCTTGAGGTACTCTTTTTCTTGCACTTATAACATAGTTGCTTCTCTACTTTGTTCAAGTTTCTTGCTTAATTTGGGAAATTTTATAGTTCTGTCTTGATTCTGGGAGAGGTTTCAATTCATTCTCAAATATGCCTTTACTTCCAGAGGAGCTGGAATGGGAAAATTCAAAACCATACTGACTCAGGACAATGTCCTATCCAAAGCTGTGGACTGAATATTTACTCTCTACTGTTTCCTATAATTACTGGCTCTTTTACCTATCAAAGTCCACTCAAATTCATATTTTTAACACTACGGCCAGAGTTTTATTGCCCTGCCTGTCACAGAAATCGGAGTAGGCAAGTGGTGGACCATGGAAAGGCATTATTTTACAGTTTAAGGATGAGTGAGATCGTAAAATCCTGCCCCAAGGCCTTTGTTTTACCCAAGGAGATCTCAGTGTTCACACAGCTCCGGGAAGTAGTAGGAGACAGGAGGCAGCAATGAACAAAGGCAGTTCTCCAGACAGTGGGTGTGCCACACTGATTTTGTATAACAGTAGTTCTGTGTGTCACATGGAGTTACAATCCTTGTCCTAACCAATTCCTTGCTTCCCTAATCCACCCTCTCCTTTCTTCTCTCCTGAAGTCTGAAAAATTTAAACATCAACTCTTTAAATTTTCAGGACACAGACAACTAGTAAAAATTGCTCCTTCTTTGGCAAAAGTTTGAGGAGCAGGCTCTTTTATTCAATTAAGCCCAGCAGAAATCAAAAGATCTGAAAGTCAACTTTGTACCAAACACAAAGTTGACACAAAGTAGAGAGAAGCTAAGAAGGAGCTTGCATCACAGAAATTCAAGGACATAATTTGACTTGCTGCAAGTCTTGAGATGTGTCTTGAGATGGATGCATAGAATTTATAATTCTTAAATAATCATCTATACTTAATCAGGAAGAAATTTTCCATTATCCATATTATAGTTATTCTTGCTTTTGAATGAGATTATAATTTATGGGCCATTTTGTTCTATAGGTCCATACTTACGAGTACAATTTTGTCTTTTGAAAAGCATTTAGATAGGTACATAGGTATCAACAGTGGTTGGCACTGCTGCCTACAGCGTCAAGAACCGGGTTCGATTCCTGGGTTGCGTCACTATCTGTGTGAAGTTTGCACATTCTCCCTGAATCTGTGTGGGTTTCCTGTGGGTGCTCTGGTTTTCACCCACAGTTTGAAAGATGCACTGGTTGCTGCATTGACCCGAACAGGCACCAGAGTGTGGCGACTAAGGCAATTTCATAGTAACTTCATTGCAGTGTTAATGTAAATATTACTTGTGACTAATGAATAAACCTTACTTAACTTTATATGGGCCAAATGTGGGCAATCGAGACTAGCTTAATGATTAAAAACAGGGCAAAATGGGCAAGTTGGGCAGAAGGACCTGTTTCCATGCTGTAAACCTCTATGCTCTATGTCTCTTATATGCAAGGTGAGGAGTCTGAGCACATTTTATGAAACAATTTAACAAGAGGTTAATCCAGCTGGCAGAAAGAGGAGACTTTTATCAGACTTAGAAAGATTTTAGCATTGATCCCACAAATGAAAAGATAGTATCCAATTCTGTACAGCCTTGCCCCTTCCCTCTGCACTAAGTACATTGAATAAAATTAGAAACAGATGGTAAATATTTAAAAGCAGCTACGAATAAAAGTTACTATTCTTGTACGTCACAAGTTCTCAAGGGATTATAGTTTCAATTAAAACAATATTATGGTTTCATTTATGGTAAAGTTAGTTTGCACTATGTTTCACAAAGCCAAGTGTTTTATTACTTTAACTCCTGCTGATATTGGCATCAAGGCATGTTTCAATTTCCTTCTTTCCAGTAACTAACGTAAGCCAAGCAAAATATTTGAAAGAAGGAAATGACACATTAGATCGAAGTGTGAAGCATCAATCCCAAGTTCAATTTGATGATGTGGTATGGTGAGAGGGTCAGAGAAAGTTACTGGTGCAACATTACATTTGTAAAATCAACTTGCTTAGAGATTCCTGCACTAAAATGCGTGTATTAAAATTAAGGGGTGGAACTTTCCTTTCCTTCCTGCCACAGGAATTGTAGAAAGCAGAACTCGGACCACGCAAAAAGGTCTGTTGACCTGAGAGATGGATTTTCCTGTCTTGGTGCAGGCATGGCCGGAAAATCCCTCCCAAAAAAATCAATTGATTACTTCGTTCACATGTTTAAACCTTTATTCTCCTAACAGACATGGAATAAAATTAAAATACAAACATTCTGAAATACCCAGAAAGTCTGACTGCATCTCTTTCTTGGTGGAGTCTTGAGCCCATGTTCAGTGTCCATGAGATTGGTGGTGGGGCTTCAATATTCGGCAAAACCTGGAAGAATTCCAGAGATTCACGACCTCCTGTGAGAAGAAATTTCTATGTGCCTCAATTTTAAATGACTGGTCCTTTATCTTGATAGAATAGAATCCCTACAGTGCAGAAAGAAGCCGTTCAGCCATCAAGCCTGCACTGATAATAATCCCACCTAGGCCCTAAGTATGTAAGCCTACGTATTTATTTTGCTTATTGCACTGACACAAAGGCGGTAATTTATCATGGCCAATCAACCTAACCGGCATGTCTTTCAGACTGTGGGAGGAAACTGGGCCACCCAGAAGAAACCCACATAGAGGGGAAAATGTGTAAACTCCACACAGACAGTGACTCAAGGTAGGAATTCAACCTGGGTCCCTCGCACTGTGAGGCAGCGGTGCTAACCACTGTGCCACTTTGGCGCCCTGTCCCACTTGTGAAAACATCTCACTATCTATCTGTCAGGCCCGCTCAGGATCTTATATGTTTGAATAAGGTCACCCCTCACTCTTCTCAAATCCAAAGAATATTTAGTCTTTCTTTATAGGAAAATTCTCTCATTCCAGAAATTAGCCTGGTAAACCTCCTTTGGTCTGCATCTAATGTTATTATATCCAAAACAAGACCTCACCAACACTTTGTTTAATTGCAACAATTTTTACATTCCCAACCCTTTGGCAGTAAAGGTCGAAATGCTGTTTGCCTTCTTAACTACTTGTTGGATCTTCTTGCTAGCTTTTTGTGATTCATGTGCTAGAACACGTAGATCCATTGGTGTTTTGCTCACCTACAATTTCTCTCCATTTAGGTAATAATCTGCCTTCTGATTTCTCCTATCAAGATACATGACCTTACTCATACTTCCTCACATTAAACTCCAATTGTCATGTTTCTGCCCGGTCCCCAATCTATCTATATCCTATTGCAGAGTCATAATTTCCTCATCACAACCTGCCCTTTTACCTATCGTCCTATAATTGGCAAATTTGGATAACTTACATTTTGTTCCTCCCTCTAGATCATTCATGAAAATCATGAAAAGTTGTGGGCCAAGAACTGATCTCTATGGTTCTCGTCTAGTTACATCTTTCCACTTTGAAAAGGACATATTTATTCCAACTCTCTGTTTTCTAACTGGCAGCCAGTTTTTAACATCATCAACATGGAGTGAGAGGATCCTCAGGTAGGTGTGTATCTAACCTGGTAATTGAATGGGGGACAGAAATAAGTGACACCGAGTACAATGAGGGTCAAGACAGCCCAGCATTCCCTTTCAAAAGAATTTAGAGATTGATGGTTGTACAGATCTCATCCTATACAAATCTATTCAAGATATTTATACACCACCTTGTCCTGCAAGAGGAAAATCAAGAAGTTTAATGTTGGCATCATCCATGTAATAGTATTTTGCATGCAATAGTGGATGTGGTTACATGGACATGCATCAAGCAGCTGTATCAATAAGAAAATAAAGTGAAATTCCTATGAACTTTTTGGGCGAAGGCATTTTTCTAGGAAGCTACAGAGACTAGCACAGGCTCCCTGTGGCAAAGTGGTCATGCATAATAAGAATTGACTCTAGTGAAGGGTAGCAAAGAAATTGAAACAGCACAATATGTCATGCATACCTTAGTGTTCTATTTTTAATAGATTGGTCTAAGCACAATGTGTAAAAGATTAAAGATTTACACACTTACAGTCACATCCAAAAGGCACGACTCTATCTTGATATGAGCTGCCCTGTTACACTATTTTGGCCCACTCTTCCATGGGGGAGGGGGTGTGTGGCTTGTGGCTTAGGTACAAAGTATTTAATGGTTCTGCATCAGCCTGCTTCATCTTCCACAATATCTCAGTACAGCCTCCACAGCCCACTCAATTTGAAAGTCAAAAACAGGCTATCAAAGCCCCATCTTTCTCCCACAATAACCAGAATTCCCAATATGGGCTTCACATATGCCAAGAATTCATTTGTTGAATGGTAATAAGATGAGCCATGTAAATCAACCTTCGCCTTTAGTCTTGTGAGAGATCCAACATATCCACCTCCCAACAGATCGCACACTATAGTCACTTCCCTCAGTCCAAGCAAGAATGTAAAACTTAGCTCAAAATGTTTCTCTCCAGGGTTAGAAATGAGAATTAAATGCTTTAGAGGTGATATTGTTAACATGAAGATTTGTGGAAAAAATGGATCATTGAAATTCTAACTATAAATGCACAAGCTATCTAATCCAGTAAGGAATCATATACTAACCAGATGGTGCTTTAAACAAGATGGAGTACAAACAAATGCTGGTGAGATAAGATTATAAGAGCAATTGTTTGAGCGTCAGTAAGCTATTCCTCAACTGATAGCAAGGACCTCATTCTATATTTGCTATGTTGAACAGTAATAGTTTTTATATTCTCTTTATTTAAAGGACTATTGAATAGACATGGAAAAGATCATCGTATTGAGTTTCTGCCAGGTTGCACTAGATTTTGTCTTGTTTTGCCAGATTGTCTCTTTAATGCTTTAAAAAAGCATATCCACAAAAATATTTCACAGTGAAAGTGGATATGATGAGTAAACACTGTGTCATTTCTTGGGGTTTCTGTTGATCTTCTGCCAAAGGTATTGGGGATAAGCTGAAGGAGAATCACAGCATTCTTTGGCAGTTAAACCTACAAATTGGGATTTACAAGGTGACAGTGAACTTGTCCGCAGGCCGTAAAGTCGGGGGCAACCCTACCTCAGCCAGTTACAATGTCCTGACTGAACCTTACATTAATGGAACTGTTAATTACTCATGGCTTCCACTCTTCTGTTGTAGAATTTCATAGCTCCCTGAAGGTACTCAAAAGGAGCACCAGCAGTCCTTAGCCCCAACAGCACCACTGGGATTGGTGGCTACTGCTGGAACTACAGGGAGTACAGGACCAATTGCTATGATGGGTGTCCTGAGTTTAGATAAGTAGTCACGATGATCTCTAACCATATCAAGCTAGCCGCAGGAGGTGGGGGGTGGGGGGGTGGGGGGAGGGTAGTGCAGTAAATCAGTCATTAGGGCAGCGGGTTTTATTTTAGTGGAGATGTCATTGCTACCCTGGGGACCTTCTGTGTATCCCAGCATGTCCAAACGAGGACATTCCCTGAAACTACAGGGAGGCCTCCACGATAGATCCAGTGCTGCCCATTACAGCTGCTAATATATCAGTTTTCTGTTACTGCTGATCTTTAGAGGTAGTTTCTTGTTATTGCTAGAGGTTTATAAGGTGTTGAGAGGAATAGATAGGGTGGATTCTCAGAGGCTATTTCCCAGGGCTGAAATGGTTGCTACGAGAGGACACAGGTTTAAGGTGCTGGGGGGCAAGTACAGAGGAGATGTTTGAGGTAAGTTTTTCACTCAGAGGGTGGTGAGTGAATGGAATCGGCTGCTGTCAGTGGTGGTGGAGGCGAACAAACTTCGATTGTTTTCATCGGAGCATCGGAAGTGAGGAGGGACCTGATAATGGTTTATAAGATTATGACAGGCTTGGGTATAATGGATAGTCAAGATAGTCTTTTTCCTAGGATCAAAGGGTCAATTACTTGGGGGCATAGGTTGAAAGTGAGAGGGGGGAAGTTTAAAAGAGATGTAAGGGACAAGCTTTTTATGGAAGGTTGTGAATGCTTGGAATGTGCTGCTGAAAGCAGATTCTACAATAAAATTCAAGAGGCATCTGGATAGGTGCATGAATAGACAGGGAATAGAGGCATATGAACCATACAGAGGCAAGAAAATGTCAGATTAGAGAGGCATCTGTGTTGGCCCAGATTTGGTGGGCCAAAGGGCCTGTTCCTGTGCCGTACTGTCCTTTGTTCTTTGACTTCTTGTAATTGGATTTCCTGGAAAGTGGTTCTCAGGTTGTAAGTTGCAACATGTTAGAGGATAGGAAGTCCTTCTCTCATTTTAAAATTATTGTTCTTTTAGGTATTAACTACACAACAAAGTGGAATCCTCACCATATGACCTTTACAAGTTCAAAGTCCTTTTACAAAATGGGGTGGGGTGCTGATGTTTTGGAACAAAAAAAATTCCATGTTGTTGTTTTATATCTTGAAATTCACTCGGTCTATTTTGGATGAGAGACCATCGTCATACAATGGAACATCAATGGAATCCATTCACATTCATCAAATGCACATTGATTGGAATTTTACTGTCCCGTCCACCATGGGAAACAGAATGGGTGAGGAATGGACAATTGAAAGGTCCAGTGACGTTGGGCAGGATTCTTTGGTTTCGGGATGAGCGAGTCTGTAAAATCCTGCCCATTGATTTTCAATGTTTCTTTTGCCCATGGTGAAACAGAAAGACGATCTAGCTGAAATGTTATAGTTTATTTGTTAATGGTTGATCCTTAATGGAATGTGTGAATTCCCCAAATGTGTTTGTATATGTATGTATGTGAGTCTATATGAACGTATGTATATGGATGTGCATGTGTACATGTGTATGCATGACTGTATGTATATGTATGTTTGTACATGAGTGTATATGCACATGAGTCTATATGTACATAAGTGTGTGTACATGTGTGTATGTCTGTGTGTATGTGTGTGTGAATGTAAGTGCATATATGGGTGAGTGTGCATGTATATACATTAGTGCACGTATGTGATTGTGCATGTGTGTATATGAGAGTATGTGTGTACATGTGTATATGATGAGTGTGTACATGAGTTCATTTGTGCATGGGCACATATGTGTGTACGAGTGTGTGTAAGTGTACACCTGTGTATCTGTGGGATGCGTGTATATTTGAATAAGTGTGTCGGAATGTGAGTGTGTATATGTGTGTGTATGTGTGCTTGCTTACATGCATTTGTGTGTATGTGATTTAATTTATTATTGTTCCATATATTAGTATAGAGTGAAAAATATCATTTCTTGCATGCTATACAAAGCAAACCATACATTGAGGAGGAAAGGAGCATGTGTAGAATGTAGAGAATGTAGACAAGAGGTACTTGTGCTGAAACCTGGGATGTGTGTATGTACACTATCATTGAAGTTTGAATGGTGATGAAATTCTGGATTTTGTCCTGTTGATCTAGACTAGATGGCTGATACTGACAAGAGCACTTCACTGTCCTTGACAGCCTGCCTTTATCAACAATGACATACTTCAATAATCAACATTTGTCCTCTTTGAAAGAACGACTGGAAAAAATTTCATTCTGCCTTTGTCTTGAAAAACTTTCTCTCAGGTTCTTTTATAATATAAATGATGCCAATCATTCGTGAAAAGAAATGAAACGTTAGCACTGGAGCCTCACATGTAAAGCATTTGTGACAACCCATATAGGGAGAAGATTTAGTCATCATTGTGTAACTCTTTAATATCTCATTTTATGAAACAAAAAAGTACATTTTAAATTTATAATGTAAACAGATTGGTGAGCTTACCATCATGTAGAGCTTTGCCCTGCCACAGTTAATATTATTGTATGTGGGACAATTAGACTTCAGCTGTTTGTTTTTAGCCCAGAATTCATCGTTGTTGGATCAAGATCCTGAAACTCCTTTGCTAACAGCACTGA
Source organism: Sphyrna mokarran (assembly GCA_024679065.1). NCBI lineage: Eukaryota > Metazoa > Chordata > Chondrichthyes > Carcharhiniformes > Carcharhinidae > Sphyrna > Sphyrna mokarran. The sequence continues at coordinate 39,342,211 of JAGIQG010000016.1, forward strand.
GTGAATATAAGTGCCACATGGACTACAGTAGTTCAAGAAAACACCTCATCATCACCTTCTCAAAAGCAGTTAGGGATAGGCAGCAAATGTTGACCTTGCCAATGATGCCTACATCCCATGAAAGACTAATAGAAATCAAAAGTATTGTATTTGAATCATTCAATTGTTTCCAAGAAGCATGATGTTCTCACTGCATAAATATATGTCCAAAGGTCTAATTATGTTATTGGACCCAATTATTTGTACGTGGATGTATTCTATGAATTTGACTCCACTCGTGGGATGTTTCTTGGTTATCTAACAAATTTTTGGTTTAAATGGGACTAAATTTACTGAAAATATGTTTTATTGTAATGGCACCTCTATAGCATTCAGCACTATCTCAGCATTTCATGTATGGTAGCATAGAAATGCTTAATAATCCATTATTTCTATGTCTAACTTTTGGATACTCCATCTTGCCCTCATATACCCATCATTGAGAGCCTTACACTCACCATTCACAGCATCCATATTCCTCCAAGTGATTCAACAATGATAAACACATTGCCCGAACACAGTACAACATATTTGTTGATATTCCTCCCTCTCTTTTGCAATATGAAGTGGCCCATAATAGGAGGAGCTCAGAGCCAGTGTAAGATAAGCACTTCTGAATCTTGAAACCCTTTGGAAAAGATGGTACTCAGCAGTATTGAGCTGCTTATGGAAGAGGCCATTGTATTTGGAGTCCTTGATGTCATTGCTGATGAGGCTAGTTAGTATCAAATGCAGGTTGTAGTTCTTGTGGCCGAGGGTCTATCGTTTTGAGCCCTACTCCACACTCATTCACCCATTCTCCCTTCTACTACTGATGGTCTATTTCCGATACATAAGAACATAAGAACATACATAAGTTCAGCCAACCAGTACAGCCTCAGGAGAAACGGCGAGAACTGTATCATACCCCAATAAAAAGGTCTTGTCACTTATTATGACATTCACAGCCACTAGCTGTGGCACTGGCACTGCATATCCCTTGGAGGGTATTATGGAGTGAGGGCCTGGACATAGTAAATCTCTGGGCACAGATGAATTGTGGCCAGCTTTTTTTGGCAGTTGCCTAAAGATGAGTTGAACTATGAGGACTTAGATAAAGTCTTCAACTGGGCAGCCCATGTTGATGAATATGTACATCGCATGCTTGGTGTATTGGCAGGTTTGTGAAACAGCCTGATGATACTGTCAGTGAGCATACCAGACATCACTTCAGCAAAGAAAGTTTGACTTCAACTCAGCACAGTGCTTTATACAGAACTTTGGAGCTCATTGTTCCCAGCGTGGAAGCGTGACCAATTCTACGACAGCACTTGTGGACTTGCTTGTGATGCAGCATCTGGTGACAGCAGAACAGGGAGAAGTCACCTGACATCTGGGTGCTTCAGTGGAAACTCAGACTAAGGTCATGAGATCTCTACTTCCTATCATTCAGGCTCAACTTGCTGACAGTATGGCTGTGGGTCTCAGTGCTCAAAGGGATTCTCACAGCTGTTCAGCAACAGGTTCTCCAACTCATGTTGTTGAGGTGCCAAATTCAGCTTTCCCCTCTCAAGCACTTACACTCTCACCACAATCAGTCTCACACAATCACTCCACTACAGTCACTCCATTACAGTCACTCCACTATAGTCACCCCACCAATCACTCCACTACAGTCACTCCATTACAGTCACTCCTCTACAGTCACTCCATCACTGTTACTCCACCACCGTCACTCCACTAAGGTGACTCCACCACAGTTGCTCCACTAAGGTCAATTCATTACGGGCACTCCACTACAGTCACTCTACTACAGTCACTCCACTATAATCACTTCACTACAGTCACTCTCACACAGTCACTCCACCGCAGTCACTCCACACATTCCAATACAATCAGTCTTCACAATCACTCTCTGCAGTCAATTCACCGCAGTCACTCCACCGCAGTCACTCCACCACTGTAATTCCACCAGTGGCCTTGCTGTGATCTGTCAGCCAGACTGCTGACTCCCATGCTGAGATGGTGGAATCTAAAACCACCACCTGAATTCTACCACAAGATTGGAGCGGGAGAGGGGCAGACAATGGAAATATCCACTGATCTTGAGTGGGAAGTTCTGTTTGTGCTCAAGCGAGGTCATAAAATCCTGTCTAATATCTTCATGGCCTAGTGCTGTTTGAGTCAGCCTAAAAGGCTGCCTGTAATCCCTGTAAGTGAAAATGAGTCACATTTCACCAGCCACACTGCAGAAGAATTAGGAGAGGCAAAGATGGCATGAAAGGGGTGCATATTTTAGTATGCAATACTAGATGTGTTGTTGGGGTAATTTGTAATGCAAACATGTTATTTCTTCCAATTCCCAAAGGTTTGAATTAATCACTCTCCCATACTCAAAATGGTGGAACTGAATCAAGCGTATTCTTCGCTGTTCTCCATCTGGTTGGTGAAGTTATACGGCAGATTTTCTTCTCCCAGCTCTCTATTGGCCAACACTGTAAGGATGTCTAAAGGGAAAGGTAAAAGGCTATGTTCAAGGCTGCTCTAAAGGACAAAGGCATTAACACTAATGACTGGGAGGAGAAGACTGCAGCATGGCTCCAATTGTGTTTATCAATGCACAAGCTACCTCAAGGCTTAGTGACTTGTCAGCAAGGCTGAATGGCAGGGGTGGCAGAAGAAGCAGAGATTAGCCAACCCAGGCCATGGATTCCATTCCCCCACCCCCCACACCCACATGCTCCCATTGCAGAAGAACTTGTGTATCCAAAGCTGGGTCATCTGAAGCTTCACCAGGCCTGACAGACATCATCCTCGATTTTGAGGAACCATTACTGCAGCCGCTGATGACAGTGCAGAAGTAAAATGTGGCATTAAAAACAGAAAATGCCGGCAAACCCAGCAGGTCTGGCAGCACTTGTGGAAAAACCATAAGACATACGAGCAGAAGTAGGCTTTTCACCCCTCTAGAGTCTGCTCAGCCATTCAGTGAGACCAAAGTTGACCCAATCTGATAATCCTCAGCTCTACTTTGCCATGTTCCCCATAACTCAAAACAGACTTTCAAGGGGGAGAAATGTGATGCATGTTATACTGTCTAAGATGGGGTGGTTGTGGGGGACAGAACTGCATGACACAGGGAAGGTCAGTCTCTACTGACAGCAACTCAAATTTGATAAAGAGGAGATGATGGGTGATTGGGGGTAGGTCAGTGGTGAGGTTGGGAGAGCCAGGAGTAACCAAGGGCGGGTCAAAGGTGATAGAGAAGAGGGGGAGGGGGTTGAATTGACAATGGGAGGGCAAGCGTGAGAGGGTGGACCTGTGCACTTCTGATTCTGCTGTCGGGACCCTTAATGCAGCTGCAAGGAAAGGCCATGTGTGTCTCTATGTATCCTGGCTGTTCCACTGAGGCTCTGGAGAAACACAGCCTTATGCCTCCTGCTGACATCCTGGACTAAAGCCTTGTGAGCCCTCTCTCTTGGCTGCTGCCCCATTTACTATCCTTCTCCTTTTAACTACTTGCATTCCAGTCAACAGCAGGTTGTGTGTAATGTGTACAGCTCCCTGGTAAGAAGGGTAGGCTGCCTTTAAATGGTTCAGGCTGAGTCCACTACTGAGTGTTCAGTTATCATTCAAATGGGGAGAAGGCACAAAGTCTACATTCTGTCTGCCTCAGTAGGAACAGGCATGGGCTACTGACAAATCAGGAAATTGGAAGCGAACCCATTTTTATCCCATCATCTTCAGCCTATATTGAACATTGGCTGTCCCATGATGTTCACTGCAGTGAATTCTAATCCATGGTCACAGAAGGATTAGTGAGTGCTTTGGTTTAACTTATAAAAAGACAAACTATTGCCCCTGTCTTCATGGTAGAGAATAAAGAAGATTTTCCAAAAATGCTAAGTCATCTCCTTCTCAATGATTGATTCCAGCAACTTCCCCACCACTGAGGTCAAGCTAACTGGCCAACAGTTTTCTACTTTATGCCCCTCTCTCTTTTTGAATAGAGGCATCACATCTGCGTGTTTCCAATCCACGGGGACCTTACCAGAATTCAAAGAATTTTGAAATATTACAACCACTATCTCTTCAGTCACTTCTTTTAATACCTTAGGATGAGGGTCATCAGGTCCCGCAGACTTATCTGTCTTTAAGTCTGAACAAAAACCACAAGTACTCGAAAATTTTTCAAAGGAGAGTCATATTAGGCTCTGTCTCTCTTTCCACAGTTTAACTTGTGCTGTTTGTTCCCAAGATCACCATTGCAGCCAATTGCTTTCCAATCATTTAGCAATTTAATTTTATTAAAATCAGAATGGTTGTAATTACCTCAAGCCTTTCCGCAATAGAAGGATCTGGAAAGATGGTGTCCATTTTTAAAGTGCTTTAACATAGTCTTTAACTGTTAGAACTTGTGAATATTTTCCAAGTGCTGTAGACAGTTTTTATCTTATTCTATCCAGTTGAAAATGTTCCGATATCTTTGATGGCTATTGATTGACAGCTACTGCTGTTCTTTACTGAACATAGTATTTTTAAACATATGACAGTGTTGATCTAAATAAAACTATGAAAACTGCCGATGACTTATTTCCAAACTGCTCCCCTTATCATGACCAGTGTGAAGGATGCTTTTATTTATCATCTTTGCCCTTATTTGCATTGTACAATGTTACATTTGTGAGATTTGCAATGAAAGGAATTTTCTGTTCACATCTATCAATAGCATGGGAATGTTAGCAATAAAGAGGCTGTAATGCAACACTTAGGCTGGAATTTTATTGACATGCCAGCCCCAATTCAGGGGACGGGCTTGGCTTGGAGAACAGTGTTCTCCGTTAGTCTCGGACGGAATCGTGCGAAACTTGGGTGGATGTGCCAGTAAAATTCCACCTTTAGCGTCTGCTGCTATCAAGGAACCTGCAGCAGACGTAATGGGATCTTAGCACTTGCAATCCTGATGTGCTCATGCTCTGGGAGCCTTGCACAACTGTTTGGAAGGCCCTAAAAGCTGTTTATATGAATAGTACTGTTCACATACACTGTTTGCAGCCCTTTGCCCTCCTGCCCTTCAGTAGCAGGACAATTTCAGGATAATCAGCAGAACCTTGAGCTTTTTACCCTCAGATAACCTGCCCTTTCACTCTCAGAACAGCTGTGTCACCATTTCATATTATAGAGTAGTACTCCCCCGTTGAGATTTTCATTGCACTACATGGATACTCAGATAGTGTTATATGCTTTGAGGTTAGTGAATAGTAAGAACGACATTTGAAGATGAAGAGAAGTATATATTTTTCTGACTTATCTACACAACAAAATAGGTTAGAGTTTTAAGCAAAATTAATGACCAACATTCTAATTCAGTAATGTTGAGCAGATCTGGAGATTACAAATGAAACCTAACTAAAAGCTCTTCAAACTGATGCACTGAAACATTTGACAATTGCCATCTTGCTCTAAAACAGTTATATTTGTCCTTTCCTTCCATTCTTTAGTTTATTAGTTTGATTGCTACTGTGGTAGTGTGGGGTAGTGGGAGTTGGTTGGGAGAGTGAGGTGTGGTGGATGGAGTTGAGGGGTAGAAGGAGGGGGATATGGGAGCATGTGAGAAGGGGAGGAGGAGAATAGAGGGTTGGGAAAGGTTGTTGGGTGTGGGAGGGAGGGGAAGAAGGAGAGGATGATGAAAAAGTGAAAATGTCAAGGGGCTAGGCAATGAGTTCATGTTTTTTTTTGTGGAAGCTGAAATCCTGCTGTCTTCCTGAATCCAACTATAAATTTGGGTTGCCTTTCTCCTGTTCTAGAGAATGATCTAGCTAATGTAAAGAAACGATCAATGGCAGTATCATTCATAGCAATGGAAAGAATAATAGCATCAAAAAAGTTGATGGCTCAGCCCACAATTTCTTGCTGATAGGTGTTGGGATGAGTTCTTTTTCGAGTAATAGGGCCAAATTATTTGCTGCTCCAAATGTCTTTTTGATGAGGAAACACAAATCCAAAACATAGGACACTCAGAGTTTGTGAGTAAAGTTGTAATTTTTCTTCATAATATTAACATGAAACATTAAAAAATCTCATCGGAACTGATTTAAACACATATTGAATCCATAGAATCGCTATGGTGCAAAAGGAAGCCATTTTGGCCCATCAAGTTTGCACTGACCGCAATCTCACCCAGGCCCTATTGTTCACAGAAGTCATCTTTGCCAAGCACAGAAAATCATTGAATCTTTTCTAGCATTATATCCATGTGCGCCAAACCAGGTTATGCCACCTTTATCAGACCAGCTTGACTAGGTGTACTAGCCTCCTTCTTCCATTCTGAAGCATGAGGATATTCCTCTTGGCTGGCACCGTCTCCTCAAGGACACGCAGACACTCATCTGAAAAACGAGGCGAAGCATGCGCTCATCTGCAATATCTTCCCGGTGCTGCAACCACCATGGTACAGAGCTCCCGCTGCCTCTGTCATTATTGTCAGCAGCCTCTAAGAGCCACTTTAATCTTCGCACAAAGCCAGCTTTGGGCCAGTGCCCCGCTCTTGATGGCTCCGTTGACCTTATCCCAATGAGTTTCACACTGGCTGCCATTTAAGTGACCAGTCAATGTAATATCATGATGGATAATAGATCATGGGCAAAATTGAGAAACATGATGTGGAGATGCCGGTGTTGTACAGGGATAAGCACAGTAAGAAGTCTCACAACACCAGGTTAAAGTCTGACAGGTTTATTTGGTAGCACAAGCCACAAGCTTTTGGAGCGCTGCTTCTTCATCAGGTGAGTGGGACTTCTGTTCACGAACAGGGCATATAAAGACACAACCTCAATTTACAAAATAATGGTTGGAATGCAAGTTGGATTACAGGTAATCAAGTCTTAAAAGTACAGACAATCTGAGTGGAGAGAGGGTTAAGCACAGATTAAAGGGATGTGTATTGTCTCCAGCCAGGACAGTTAGTGACATTTTGCAAGCCCAGCAAGCCAAGGGGGTTACTGATAGTATAACATGAAACCAAGATCCCGGTTGAGGCCGTCTTCATGTGTGCAGAATTTGGCCATCAGTTTCTGCTCAGTGATTCTGCATTGTCGTGTGTCATGTAGGCAGCCTTGGAAAATGCTTACCTGAAGATCAGAGGCTGAATGCCCATGACTGCTGAACTGTTCCCCAGCAGAAAGAGAAGACTCCTGCATGGTGATTGTTGAGCGGTGTTCATTCATCCATTTTTGAAGTGTCTGCATGGTCTCCCCAATGTACTATGTCTTAGGACATCCTTTCCTGCAGAGTATCAGGTAGACAATGTTGCCCGAGTTGCAAGAATATGTGCCGTGTATCTGGTGGACGGTGTTCTCACGTGAGATAATGGCATTTGTGTCAATGATCTGGCACATCTTGCAGAGATTGCCGTTACATGGTTGTATGGTGTCATGGTCAATGTTCTCCTGAAGGCTGGGTAGTTTGCTGCAGACAATGGTCTGTTTGAAGTTGTGCAGTTTTATTGAAGGCAAGAAGTGGAGGTGTGGGCGTAGCCTTAGTGAGATGTTTGTCTTCATCAATGACATGTCGAAATCTCTGGAGAAGATGTCAGAGCTTCTCTTCTCTGGGGAAGCACTGGATGATGAAAGATACTATGTTACCAGTTCTTCATCCAGACACACAGAACAGTCATGGGGACCAAATTTGCACCTCAAAATGCCAACATTTTCATGCACAGTTCCAAACAAGACTTCTTCACTGCACAGTATCTTCAACCAATGGTATACACTAGGTACATTGATGATATTGTCTTCCTTTGGATTCACGGTGAACAATCACTGAAACAACTATATGATGACATCAACAAGTTTCATCCCATCATTAGATTCACCACGGATTATTCTCTGGAATTGATTGCATTCTGCCATCATTCACCTGATGAGGGAGCAGTGCTCTGAAAGCTTGTGGCTTGTGCTACCAAATAAATGTGTTGGATTTTAACCTGGAGTTGTGAGACTTTTTACAGCATTGGGAAATGCTGCTGCTTCCCACCTGCCATGTGTACGCATCTCACATTAAAATTCAGATCCATGTTTTTGAAGTTGTGTTGAATTCTTTCAGTGAATGGTGGCATGCTGTTAGTGGGCAAATTTGTAGATTTGAAGTGAAATGGGCAGCACAAACAATCCAGACTCATTTCATATAGCACTCTAGCACCAAATAAACATGCCTCAGAGACTAATAATACAATGCACCATCCAATCACTCAAGTCATTTAGACCATGAATACAGCTATGGCAAAATGGATATCTTGTGTGTGATATCATTACACATTACATTCTTTGCTCTGAACCTCCTGTAAGGCATTATTCTTCCCTCAAAGGTAAGAACAAACGTTTATATAAGGTTTGTGTTCATCATGGTGAGAGATATTAATGAAATTGTCTTAATGAAACTCAATATAAAATTCTCTGCCATAAATCTGACAATAATAACAAATAACAGCTACAACTTGTGTTTATATAGTGTCTTTAATGTAATGAGACACTACAAGATCGTATTACAGAAATTCTGGTTGACAGGTTCAGGGAAGAAATTCCAATGCTTAAGGAGTTGAAGAAACACCCACCAGTAGTAAAATGATCAAAGTTGGGGTGATCCCTAGAAGCCAAGATTGGAGGAGCTCAGATATCTCAGAGCATCATCGGGCTAAAGGAAATGACAGAGATAGAAAGAAACAAGACCATGGAAAGTTGTGAAAACAAGATCGAGATATTTAAAATGTAGGCATTACATAACAGGAAGCAAAAAGAGGTAACCAAGCACAGGAAAGATGAATGAATGGGATCTGATGCATCTAAAGACATGGGCAACAGGATTTTCAATAATTTCACATTTGCAGAAGCTGCAACAAGGGAGGTCAGCCAGGAATCTGTTAGGTTATTCAAGTCTGGACGAAACAAAGTCTTAGATAAAGAGGTTCAGCAGCAGATGATTGAAGCAAGGGTGGCATTTTGGTGATGTTACAAAAGTGGAAATAAGTTGTCTTGACAACAACATTGCTTTGCCAGGGAGAGGAATGGAATCTGTGACAAAGGAATTGAGTTTGTGTTGGAGATTGAGGATAAAGGCTTCTGTCTTCCCAATATTCAACTGGAGGAAATTTTTGCTCATCCAGTACTGGATATTAGAGAAGCGGTCTAATCATTTAAAGAGAAGAGTCAAGATAGGTGAAGGCGAGACAGAGTTGGATATTGTCAGTGTACATTGAGAATCTGACTGTTTTTGCATAATAACACAAAGGAGCAGCAGATAGATAAGAATTAGATTTTGTGAAGATAAATCTTTGTGTAACACCAGACTTAATGAAGGGGGAGCAGGAAGAGAAGACATTGCAGATGATTCTCTGATATTTCATAATGGCAAGTGTACCTGGGTATGACATCTTATTGCAGTTTGGACTGGTGCCAATTGAGCCAACCTAAGATGTCACTGTATATTTTACAAAATACATATAGATGTTCTCGTGGTTGTCTCTACAATGTTAAAAACTGAATAAAAATACTTAGAATGGCTAAATCTGTGACCACCTAACTAAAGGTGCTGACTGGTTACACCAGAGAAACTCATGCATTGTTATCTCTGAGGAACCACTAGCACCCCCTTATTGCACAGACCAAATTCAGAGATAAAAACAGGCCATCTACATTTCATAACCAAGGCTGGCTAATAGATATCTATTCATAGAACATAAAACATAGAACATAGAACACTACAGCACAAATAGGCTCTTCGGCCCACAAGTTGCACCGATCATGTCCATACCTACTAGGCCATAGAACTATCTATAACTCCCAATCCCATCTACTTATTTGCTCAGACAAAGGGTCCCGTAAGCTCCTTGAAATTCTTAGTGATTGAGAAATTTGGGAATCTTGAGGACCAAGATAAGAGATTCACATCTTTTGTCAAAGACAGTGTGGAGATATGTGAGTTTGTGTCATGAGCCTCTGGCTGTGGAACTAGTGATATTACCTTGCTGAACTGCAATGCTCAGTCTGCTGTTTCATATCTGACTGGCAGCCTCATAGAAAAGGAGCTCTGTCTCAGCTGAACAACTGGCCCCATCTATACTGTTTCTGCTGCAAATTCTGTACCATCGTCGAGACTAATTCTTTTCTGCATGTATCTCATTGTGTGAAGTCAACACCACCAGAAAAGTTAATTTTGCAGCATCAGTTTTCAGACCACCGACTTCAAGAAATGAATACCTGATTGGACTTTCATTCTTGACTTTGAAACAATATTTCTTTTCTTTGTGTTCTCTGCACTTTAAACCTATCTTTTATCTAGTCTCTCTCTTTTCCGAATGCCTAGGCAATGTTGTGACCCACTTATTGCATTTTGAATGTTTGCAAATAAACTAACCCTTTGAGTTCATTCTATCTTGAGGTTGATGTTGGGTTATTAATAGAATATTGGTTTGCACAAAATCTGAGGGTTGGGGAATATGTCACCACTTATAAAGAGAGAAACAAATCAAAAACACCTTTTTGTTTATGAATGGGTGGTGAGAAGAGCTATCAGTGCTATTTAAATTGCATCATCTTCCCTTACTCCTGTCCATAACATACAGCCTTGCTTCCTTTTTAATATATGTCCTTTTGATACTAGTTCCAAAGGTATTGCTATTACAGGCAGATTTAAAGTGTATTCAAATCATGATAATATATTGCATGTGTCCCATCAGAAGTGATGCATGACTGTATGTATCAGACACGCAAAATGTTACGCATTGGTGCACAATTTTAATTAAACATTTTTAAGCTTAGGTGAGCATCATGAAAATATGAACCAACAGTGAAACAAGTCCAGTTTTGTCTTCGACTGATCAGAAGTTGATTTTTTTTTACCTGCAGCATACCAGCACGTGCTAAAGGTTAATTTTACTCAGTTTGATGCACGCTTCGGAATAATTTTCAGCAACTTCTCATTGAAAATTACAGTAAATGTGAATATTCTCTTCCCACGCCCCAGCAATGTGGCAATTGTTCTGCTGGTTGTAACCAATGACTCTTAATACAATTTGCTGACACCATTCCCTATATTAGCAAAAATAAAGCTGAGTTTCCCATCAAAGCTCAGCTGATCAGCTGACTTCTCAGCAATACATCGTAAGATGTTCCTTTGTCTTGAATTTGCATAACACGTTAGCTAGGGGCAGAGGGTCACTTTCTTTCCCATCCCCCTCTGTGGGTGGACACCTACTCTCACCCCTGCCACCATCTCCATCACCCCCCAGCAAAACCACCCCCCCTCCCCCGCCCCCCAACCTCTATAGCTTAAGATTTGGGAAAAAAACACATCAAGCCATAAAATCTGGGCGGAAATGATTGGCATTTTCTTTGTTCCTTTTATTTAAGTAACGGTTTGTGCTTGGTTAAGCAAGATTAACAGTAAGTGTACTTCAGACTAGAGAGGAAAAGCAATTTAACTGAGTCTGCCAATTCAGGGTCAACACTTGGAGCCATACTTCCCCATTTCAAATTTAGATGTTTTAAATTGATGTTAACAAATTAGTGAAATAATGTAACTTTGCTATGGATTAAAACCTGGTTAGATTGCTCTTCCAATGTCTGATATCGATTTACTCAGTCATTTTCCAGTTTAGACCTTTGGATGTTACCATCTCAGGCAAGGTAGCAGAAAGGATACTAATATTTGCCACAATCTAAGGAAAAGGAAAACCAGACAGAGATACGGTGAAAGAGCAGAAAGAGTGGGACCAATTGGATAATTCTTTACAAAGCCAAATGTCTCCATTGTGCTGTATGTTTCTATGATTCCTGCCCTTGGTTATTTTCCAGCAGCTTCCATTGGAAAAATGTGTGGTGTGCTTTCATCTCATTTTAAAACTCAACTATAATGGAATTTTATTTGGCCCATCAAGTCTGCACTGACAACAATCGTCACAATGCCATGCATTTACCCTAGCTAACCTCCCTGACATTAACGGACAATTTAGCATAGCCAAACCATCTAACCTGCATATCTTTGGGGGCATAAAGTAGTGTGACTTAGTAGTGTCAGAAGAAGAGAAAATTGGAGGAATAATGTACTGGATTATCTTTCCAGTCTAGTAATTGGATACTGGCTACTGTAACTCTGGGTGTACCTTCAGGGAGCAATACAAGTAACTGTCAATGGTGAAGTTACAGAGAGAGATCAAGGGCCCCCATCGAACACGTAGCAATAGAAACAATCTATGTATGTCTGAAAAAAATTTTTCTTTCACTTACATGACAGTCTGAATGGCCACCCTTTATTTTTCCAGGAGCATGGCACTGTTAACTTAAGTATCTGATAAAGTACTTATTTCTCAAAGTGTAGCTATACTACATGGCTACATTTTACTCACCGTTTTATTGAGGAGGAGAGATATGCACTCGGCTATTGCTAGATGGACTTGCAACAACAGCACCTGTCTCAAGATTCTGTATGTGGAGGGTAGAAATGACAAAAGTGATGTACCATGGCAAGGGAAAATAGCCACTTGACTATTTTAATTAGAGAGTCTTCCGAGCATTACTAATACGTGGAATTTATAACATGATGAGTTAAAAAGTATGTGCTTCCTGTGGTGGCCTATCTCATGTAGAAATGTGCATGAATTGACATGCTGGAACAATTGCATTTTAACACTGCATTTTTTTCCCTTACAGACTTTTTAACGAAAACTTCCTAAATTAAATTCCTGATTTTGGGTTGTGTAAGTCTCATGTTTTCATTTTCCACCTACAGTGGTGGAAAAACTGTACAGGTACAATTCCAAAATCAATGTGTACTTTCCACAACGTTTTCAATAGATCTGATTCAATAAGCAATCATACTAGCAGCATTACCTTTCTCTCCTCGTGTAACAGATCTTGCCATATGTGCAATTCAAATAACCACAACAACACACTTAAGGACATTTATGTGAAACAGACCACTTTTGATTGGTATTGACCAATATGAAATATGCTGATTCTTGAAAAAATCTGTCTATTGCTGAATATGATTATGTGTTTTGAAGGACCAGATCCTGGATATCTGTGCTTTCACTTCCTTACTACTCCTTGCCTTGCTTTCATAGTTAGTTAATTTCAAAGCAAATAGTTTATCATCTTGGTACAAACTTCCTGAAAGGCTGTCATTTGCCACTTCATGTATATCTTCATATCTGTTATAATCAATCCTCTTTATCATGTTTACAGATCATGGGGGGAGAGGTTCCCCCCAGAATTTTATCATAGTGTCAAGAAAAATGGGGTGAACCATACCGATCTCTTGAGCGCATCCATACCACAATTATTCCATACTCAGTCACTTTGTTGGAGAGTGGTAAGTAGTGCGTCTGTACTGAATGGGCCAAGTCTTAAACAACCAAACCACCAGCTGCTGAGAGCTCGGGCACCATTTTACATGGGCAACTCAATCTTACTGTGCATTGGGAGACCCACCTCCTATCCCCATGGACACAGGACTCCCCCCCTCATTGGCGACATGCCTCCCCTACCCTACAATGGTCACCTGTTTTCCAATGGTTATCCCTGCCAGGCTTCCGTCATGCAGCCTCCATCAAGGCCACTTACGTACTCCCCAAATATGGCCCCTTCCATAATGTACCGCTGCGTGATCCCCATTCACAGCACCCGCCCCTAACCATTCATGGCTCCCAATGCAGGCCCCACTGGCACTGCTCCCGGCACACAAGTGGTATCCAATTGGCACACTGATGGTGCCCAGCTGGTGCCATTGGGGTGCATCAATGCTGAGATGCGTGCTGGGCACTGCCAGGGTGTCCGGTGCTGACCACCACATGGGCAGTGCCTGATGGGCCCTGCCTGACCTGCCTTTGACCATTTGGGTGGGCTTCAATAGCTTCCAGCATGACCACAAAGTCCCAGCCATTTGAAAGGGGCCGGGAGGATTTTGTGCCGAATTTTACTCCAGGCTCAAGTCAGAGTTTTAGCTCTGTAAGTTATTTTCCGGGCTCGCTGTGCTGATCGCTGGGCGCAGCAAAATGGTACCATTGTGCCCCCATGTATTTTCTCCCATCTCAGTCCTGCTGCTCTTCGTTCTGTAACCCGAACTAGGTGGACTTAAATTGCAGGTTTCTCTGTTCCTGCTGTCAATGATGCTTTGGTAAGATCAACTTCAGTTACACAACACAGTTACAATTCTTAAACAGGCAGTACCTTTAAGAAAGGTTGTTTGTGAATCTTTTGTCTAGGATTGAAAGAAGCAGGAACACAACTGACAAAATTGCGTAATTTACATTGCTGTGTGTGTCTGCAACAATTTCCTCCCTTCCAGCCAAATCAGTTATTTCTATTTGCCAACTCTTTTCCGAGGAGAGGTGCCACAAGAAGTTAGCATCCTCTACGTATCCAGTCACAAGTGGCCATATAATTCTTTATGCATGCTTTATCAGCAAGCTAATTGACCTTAGCACCCTCTAGATATCAGTCACTTCTGATCACCACTTGATGCACAGTACTGGAAAAAGCTGTCGTACAGATGATTTTCTTCTTGCTAACTCATAAATCATGGTCATGGTTCTCCCATCCCAGTGTGCTAATTTTTTAGTGCAGCAGGCCGGGAGAATCTCGTGGTGGCTGATTTGCAGGGTTTGCATGAGTGTTTGCATCTCACTTGCGTCCCCCAGCACTGGATTTTTGTTGCTGTCTGTTCCACGCTGGAAATCGGTGGGAAGATGCAGAAATGATTTAAATAATAATTTCCGTAGAATTTAATTGAGATTGACAGGCCCAGGACTGAAGAGTGTGTCAATCCAGTGCAGATTGCACTAGCTCCCCACTTTCAGAGAACTAGTGGCCTGACCTTGCTGGAGTGTAGGGGGGGCAATTGGGACCCACCAGTTGGGGCATTGCCCAGAAAGGGGGGGTGGTTGGTTGGAATTATTGAGGGGGGTGGTTGTTAACTGTCAGGAGAGAAATCCGGACTGGAGGGTTGGGGAGGTATCAGATGCTGGAGAGATCAGGGTGGGCCAGGAGTACGGGCATCGGAGCTGAACCCAGGAATGATTAGGGGGCCAGCAATTAGGCCACAGGGGAGGCTAAAGATCAAGCTGGCAGGAAAAAGGGAGGCTTTTAGTGTGGGGCCACTGCACTTGCTCTGATCTCACATTGGCACATGCGCAGTGGCCCACTCAGCGCGCTGGTTTCAACTTCTCCAGTGGGCATAGGCTCCGCTCCCTGAAATTCAATGATATTCAGGCTGGCAGTGTCTACTGTGCACACAGTGTGAGAGATTCTTGTCTGACCTCCCATGGAAAAAAGACACTGTGAATTAGTCCATCTTTCATGCAAATTCAACACTTCGAATTTCTTTGGGAGAATTCTGCCCCATGAGACAACTGTAATGCCCAACCTGGTTGTGATCAACTAATTCAGAGAGGGTTTTGAGCGAGAGTGATCTTTGCTGCACAGTTACTCACTCATTAAACTTGTTGAGAGAAATATCAGAGTAACTACTGTTTTAATCTCTATACCAAAGGAAGGATATACCTGCCTGAGTACGGCTTCAATAAGGTTTAATGGATTGATCCCAGGGATGAGAAGTTTATCCACTGAGCAGTGTTGAGTAGAATTTGCTTATAAACTCTGAGATTCAAAAGAATGAGAGAAAATCTTATAAATGTTTCAAGATTTTAAGAGAGACCTTGACAGTTGAGAGTCTGTTTTATCTAATAAATCTGAAATAGACAGATTTTTATTCAGTAAGGGAATATGGAGATAAGAGTGGAAAATGGAGTTGAGGATTATTGTATCAGATCAGTCATAATCTCATTCAATGTCAGAGCAGACCCAATAGGCTGAATGCATCTGTTCCTATATCTTATGGTCCAAAGGATTTCTCTAATGATAGCTACTGAGAATGTGCATATTACGTAGTGCCACTCACTGAGAGAAGATAAGTGTGGGGCATCTTAGAGGGTAGATCCAGCTATGCCTGTTTCTTGGGTAATCTTTGTAAAAAGCATGTAAATAAATGTACATACAACAAAAGCCCATTGTCTCCAGAACAACCACTTCTAATGAATCCTGTGATTAAAGTAGTGCGAGATTCTTAGGCTGGATAGTCTAGACCTGACAATAAATGGAACATTGCAAATCAGTGGCCCTTTTTACACCTCAGCAGGTTGGCTTACTGCCAATAGCAATCAGGATGTTAACCAATCTATTTTGGCTGGGTTTGAGTTTGATGTAATGACCTTTAAATGTAAAATTAAATTTGGAACGTAAGTTCATTAAAACTTCAAGATCAAAAATTGGCATTCCTAATCATATCATAAAGTTTCTTGACCCCCTCTCACCTAATACTGATAAATTCTAGCAATTTCAATTACAGCCAGATTCTGGCCCATTCCCTGTTCTCCAGCCCTGCAAGATCTCAGGATTCTGTCTCCAAAGTTTCCCAGTCATGCTCCAATGTTAGTGCTCACAAGCCCTTAGTGAGCAATCTCAGTGCTTCTTCATTTGAGTATCATCCTCATTGTATCTAAATCCTGAGACCTTCTTTCTTCAATGAACATTAAGGACAGCTTCAGCTTTTCCAGACCCTATGTTGACCCTATATTGGAAGTACAAGAAGCGAGATAGTCTCACCTGAAGACTGTTGGATCTCCATCAAAATGACCCAATGCATGGGCGCAAGACATCGATTCATCTTTTGTGTGCTTCCAGATCCTATATCAATGCTGACACATCAGTCTTCTATTTGGCTTAGCACCCACATACCTACTTTTCCCAATTTATTTTGTCCAGTCTTATATACCAACTTATATAAATAAAATACAGAGCCCAATTTTACCATCACTTTGCACCTGTTTTCAGATGTGAGAACTTGGTAAAGTCAGACGTGAGGTGAGTAGCACGATTTGGACTCAACTCTGAGTCAATCTCCATTTTATCAAGGCCTGAAAATGGCTGCAATCGGAACTACGCCCAAAATGGACATCATGGCCATTTAAATGCATTGCATGTATTTAAATTGACTTAATGGGCTGCATGCCCAACTCTACTGACATTTCCCCCTTTACCACCACATTCATCATCCAGAATCGGCAGCAAACAGACATGCTCCATAGAAGTCCGATTCAGGCGCTCCATCAATGAGAAGTGCCAAGCATCCAATGGCTCTCTACTTGAGATCAGTGAGGGGAGGAGAGGAGGTGGGTCTGATAACTCTGCCTGTGGGTGACAAGGGGGTTCTGCTACCACACTGCCCGTGATCAGTGTTGGGCAAGGGACTCCGCTGCCATTCTCCCTGAGATCAGTGAGGAGGAAAGAGGTCTGCTGCCACGCTGCCTGAAATCACTAGGGTGGGGGGGTGGGGGGGGGAGAGAGAGAGAGTGGAATGGGGCCTGCAATTGGTCTGGGTGGTAAGGGTGTGGGGGGAATAAGGGGGTCAGCAATGTTGTGGGAGTGGGGCAATGTGGGGAGATATTATCCAACCCAGGAGGGATGTGGCAGGGGAGCAGCATTTTTTCATTTTTTTCCTGAACATGTGCAGTTGGAGGCGCCGATTGGGACTGCATTAAGCCTCACCAAATGTGCGGTGTGATTTGGAATTGCAGATATTTTTTCGGTCAGAGTACATATAGGGGCATCTGAGAATGAGTCTAAAAGTTGGATGTGAAACACTCCCAGTTTTAAGTCCCCCCAGCACTTTGAGTCAGAGTGATAAAATATGGCCCACATTGTCCAATGATTTTTGTTTCCTTTGACATTGCTGTTTTTAAGATTCGTAGACCTAGTTATGAATTCCAATTCCAATCCTCTTCTCACTATGGCAGATTTTTGCCTGTTTCTATAACTAATAATTTCCAGAACAGATCACTAGTCTGTTGCCAGGAGCTTATAGCTTGAGAGGCACCACTCCACAGCTTAGCTGATCAGAACTTTTTCCTGCTCTGACTGTCAGCTATTGGCATGTTTAGAAGGATTTGCAGAGTCAACCTGTTTGGTCGCGTTATGAAAACACCCTCCTTGGCTATCAAACCTTAAGGTGGTCCTTGAACCCGAAGCTTCGGGCCTCCAGTTATGAATGATGCATTCTGACTTCATAAGGGGTGATTCCAATTTACATTAGACTATTGCAGAAAAGATTCAGATTCTACTCTACACTAATTAGATATTGGACACAGATAGGCTAAACAATTGTGAAAATAGTTAAATTGCTTGAATCTAAAGGGTTTAAATTAAAAGATTTAAATTGCCAATTTTTGAATTATTAGTCAAATGCAAATTTTGAGATTAAAAGTAAGAATGTATTTGGACTGGAAGCAGATGACTCTATAGAATACATGACCATTCTGAATGATGAATGAAATACATCTGTGGAGAGCCATACTTTCGCAATTTGGGAAGTAAGGCAAAAAATTTGTGAGCTGTTGAAAGCTGACATAAAGGATTCTTTATTTAGAATGAGTAAGTACCAAAGTTTGCATGATCAGGGCGGTGTTGCATTTGACCTGAAAAAGCTAAAAAAGGGCAAGAGCACATTACAATGAAGAATGGAAATTTTTTTCAAGTGCAATCTCTAATAGTGTGATTTTTGACCACAGTATTTAACTGTTTACAATCTTTCTCAACACCTTCCACTCCGAAAAAGATTTTGAACGGCCTTGGGTGGGGTGAGGTGAGGGGAGTTTAAACTTATTTTTTTTCTACTCATAAATGCTATTCACTAATTTCTTGTTAAACACAAAGGAAGCAACCTGTTCCCAGACCTCTCTTGCTACGAAATGGTCTTCAAGAGACATAGAACAGCAGCATTGAACTTCCTCTTTTAACATCAAAAAACTGCTTAGCTATCATTCTTGCCCCAGAATGACTGTGTGAGAAATCCGGGAGGAGAGGTTAACCTCACAGAAAGCGAACTACAACAGTGTGTTACTGTTCCACAATTCACAGTACTAGCAAACTGCCTTTATCCATAAGACCATAAGACATAGGGACAGAATTTAGCCACTTGGCCCATTGAGTCTGCTCTGCCATACAATCATGGCTGATTTTGTTTTCATCCCCATTCTCCTGCCATTTTCCCATAACCCCTGATCCCCTTATTAATCAAGAACCTATCTACCTCTGTCTTAAAGATACTTAATGACCGGACTCCACAGTCTTCTGAGGCAAAGAGTTCCACAGATTCACCACTCTCTGGCTGAAGAAATTGCTCCTTATCTCTGTTTTAAAGGATGCCCTTTTAACCTGACATTGTGCCCCCTGATTCTAGTTTTTCTGACTAGTGAAAACACCCTTTCCATGTCTGCTGTACCCAGGCTTTGCAATATCTTGTAAGTTTCAATAAGATCCCCCTCATCCTTTTAAACTCCAATGATTACAGACTTAGAGTTCCTCATACAACAAGCTCTTAACTCCAGGGATCATCCTTGTGAATCTCCTCTGGACCCTTTCCAAGGCCAACACATCCTTCTTTATATATGAGGCCCAAGACTGCTCACCATACTCCAGATGGGGTCTGATCAGAGCCTTGTACATCCTTATTCGTCAAAACATCCCACCTCTCATTTCATATGAAACACAGAGTGTAAAATTTGATTCCATAGCCACAAGGGGTGCAACGGTGGGGCCAAAATGTATTTTGTGCTGACTTCTGCTATGCGCTGTATTAGATGCCATTTTGGATAGGTTAGTAATGTTAGCACTAAGAATGTGCACTGGAATTATGCGGAACATGATGCTGGTTGCTGATTGATTTCTACTGGCTGGATTTGAGTTAATAGAAGTGTTTGGCAATATGTACTGTTCTTTAAGGTTGCTGCAGTCCATAGAGAGTCATATAGCATGTGGGAAAGACCTTGGTTTTCACTTCAAGAATCTGGCTTGAGTCACTTGCTTCCAGTCATGAATGCTGTTGTTTCCATCCTTCTTGGCTTAGCACGATGGAGAATGAGGAGAGGCAACACAGATAAAAACATTCTGCTTAAATAGGAACAAGGAGATGGAAAGAGAATTGCTCTCAGCGAAAGGCCTTAGTCACCCAGTCTTCTACCTTAGTCTCCTTAAGGAACAATGTTTTAGAGTGTTTCACAAAGGAGATACTTACTGAAATATGCTACTGTTGTTGGCAGACTTGCAGTCTTGGTGTAATGTAAGAATGACACCGCCAATGGCTGTAAAGGTGATCATTTCCATAAACTTCTTTGTGTTGGTTCCTTCCAGGCTAGAGCAGGGGACATTTACAACATTATCCAGGTTGCCATCTATTGTTGTGTACTGGAGGTAGCTATGATACACTATATGCAAGAGAAGGGAATATATTGCCTTTCTTCTCTCTTTCCAGATACAGACAGACATAATGTTCTTTCACCATGGTAGCAGGTTTCCTTATGGTGCAGGTTGCCTTTCTGGCACTGCATCAATATTCAGAAAAATTCTGATGCCTCAATGTGCAGCTGGTATGCGGTATACCCATGAAGATCAATGCTGACTATCGTGGTGGCAGTTCGGATGCCTTTATTCTACTCCAGTCAGCTGTTCATCAACACTTCAGACACTACAACAGGCTAGAGGGTTGCTCCAGGGCTACAGAAGCTATTCACTACCCACCTGGCCTGTAACCGAGCATGTGGTTAATCTTGCATTGCTTGTCCCTTGTCTGTTTGCAGTGGCTACCAAATTTTTTCTGCAAGGTTTCAAGAGTGCAAGAATTTAAAAAAAAATTAATGATGAGAATAATGGAGCAAATAATGTTGATTTCCCAGGCATGCTCAATCAGAATCATTACACAATCATCCCATACTGGGACAGTTTTTGAGAGAACAGTGAGTTGTGCACCAATACTGAAGGAGGAGAGGTGGAAGTGGTCAGGGCCTAAACATGCCGGTGAGCCTGGCTACAGGTGCCATTTTGCTCAGAACAGCTAGAGCACTGTGATCTCATAATGTACTGGAAGTTCCCCTGCCTCCTCCCATAGACATCAGGATTCTCCCTCATTCATTGATGGCATATTCCCCCACATCTTTCCTTACTGGGTCACTGACAGTGGGGCCTTCGGGCCCTCCCAGTGGGCCTCCCTGCTTGACACCCAGCATGCCCCCAGTTCAGGACCCTGTCATGGCACTCCCCTGCATAGTCCCACCATCATAAACTTCCTGGTGTAGCCCCCACTTAGGTTCCATAGCCATACAGCTCTAATGCACTTGGCACTGCTCATGACACACCGGTGGTATCTAACTGGCAATGCTAGCATGCCTGGTAGCCTCTGTAGGGTGCCTGGTGGCCATGGTTGGGGTGCCTAGTGGGCACTGCTGGTATGCCAGGTGGACATTGCCAATTGGGTAGCATTGGAACTTTTCCAGTTCCAGGTGAGCACAGTTCTGTGAGCACTGCCTGGCCATGCCCCTGACCACCCAAGGGCTTCAATGGCCTCTAAACCCTGCAGCGTGGCCATCGTGCCTGGACTCTGCTGGTAGAGACCAGTTCTGATGTTCGCTGTTTTCATTCTGTACCTGAAGATCAGAAGATCCTGGGAGCTAGGTGTCAAACAGGCTGTGCATATTTAAATGCTACATTAAAAATGTTTATCGGCCTTGTGCCCTTTCTGGGCGCAATCCAGTTTGCAGCACTGGAAAGGGGCTGGGACAATTGCAAACTGTTTGGCGCCTTATGCCAAACTGATTTTTAGGCCTGCACACTATTTCCCGGGATTGGCGCAATCTGCACCAGGCGCAGTGAGGTCAGAAAATTGCCCCTGTTATTCTTTTAGTACCATGATTGAAAGCTTGCATGACTTATGTCAAAATGAAACTGGGGGATTTTACTGAAAGCAGCTTCAATAGTCTAAATACTTAGAATACCTTGTGAAAACCACATTATAACTTCCTACCTTTGAAATATAGCAATGACTGAATTCAAGATTGACAATTTTTAATAATTGTTGCCAATTTGTGTTTTATTACCTGATATTTCAAAAAATCAATTTTTTAAACAAAACATATCAACACAATCTTCCCAGCCATTCATGCCCTGCTGTGGTTGCAAGCGAGGATAAAAAATTTGGTGCTCAACCAGATCTCCGTTCATTGCAATGAGACCAGAAAATCCTGCTGGCATGAGGAAAGCTCACCCCCCCTTTACTTTTATATGGAAAACCTGCAATTGAATAATGCTAAATTCTATCCAACAACACAGCAGTGGCCTTATTTTGCAGCCAGATATACCTCATGATTCAAGCACACATTATTGAGCAAATGGCCAGCGGAATTAATTAAAATATTCCCATTACAAAGGGCTTAAATATACAGTTGCTGTTTTCCATGGTCATTAATGATACCACTTCACTACGGTAAGAACTTTATTAATTTAATGTTAATACAATGGAATAATCCTCTATTCAATTTATTGGATGGAAATCCAGAAGAACTACAATAGAACAATGACTGAGTGACATTTAACGATAAGAAAATATTGCAATAATGCATGATTATAATTGGTTATTCACAGGTATCTGGGGCTGATTTTGGACCCCCTGTTGAGAGGAGCAACAGAGGCAAATAAGCACTAAAAATAACGTTGTCACCTGGGATGTCATTTTTCTGGCCCTAGCGCAAACCTGAGTCATTTTGCAGGGAGTGGGAGGAGGAAGTGCGAGATGGGGGGAGTTGAGAGATGGTGGAGAGGAGGCTCTAGGACTACCTCCTCCCAAGAGGTGGGTGGCCAATTGATCCTGTTGCTGGCTACTTAATGTCAATTGTCAGAGGTCCCTGCAGGCAATGGGGTATAGTGCACCTGCCTGGAGGTGGCCTATTCAGTAAGAGGTCTGACAACACCAATTTTAAATCCTACCGATTTATTTGATAGTAAACTTGCTAGCTTTCGGCCTTTGTAGCCTTCGTCAGGCAAATGAGGTGTTCTGGTGGTTGAGACCAGAACACCTCATTCGCGTGACGAAGGCTACAAAGGCCGAAAGCTTGCAAGTTTACTATCAAATAAATCAGTTGGATTTAAAATTGGTGTTGTCATTTCTCTTACTGAGTTTACCCCAATCCAACGCCAGCATCTCTACATGGTGGCCTATTGGCAGCAGGTTTGTTGGGTGGTGGGGAATGGAGGGCAGCACTCCAGGCAGGCTTAAAAGCATTGCATTTGCAGCCATCAAGTCTGCAGGGTTTGAAGGTTTAGAAACAAAGGGATTAAGATATGGACATAAGCTGATGATATGTAGTACAGTATGGTGGCACAGTGGTAGCACTGTTGCCTCGCCAGGAATTGAACCAGGATCCAAGTTTGATTAGCGGCTTGGGTTGCTGCTTGTGCAGAGTCATCATGTTCTCCCCGTGTCTGTGTGGGTTTCCTTCAGGTGCTCTGGTTTCTTCCCACAGTCTAAAAGACATGCTGGTTAGGTGCATTAGCCATGCTAAATTCTCCTTCAGAGTACCCGAACACGCACCAAAGTGTAATGACTAGAGGATTTTTATGTAACTTCATTGCAGTGTTAATGTAAGCCTCACTGTTACACTATTGAATAAACTTTAAAACTTTAAAAACTTTAAAACATTAAAATTGATATTATAAAGGTGTGTTGGTGACTGGTAGTAAATCATAGAGGCCCTACTATGAAGAAGAGGCCATTTGGCTCATCAAGTCTGCTTCGATCTTCAGAAAGAACATTATATCTAGGCTCAATCTCCCATCCCAATCACATGGGCCTGTGCATTGATCATGGCCAATCCACCTAACCTGCACATTTTTGGAGTGTGGGAGAAACCAGAGGACATGGAGGAAACTCACGCAGACATCGGGAGAAGGTGCAAACTTGACACAGTCACCCTAGACTGGAATTGAACACAAGTCCCTGGAGCTGTGAGGCAGTAGTACTAATTATTGTGCTACAGTGCCATCCTTTAAAACACAGTTTGAGTGAACAAAATCCCAGAATATGAGTGATCTGTTTCAGCTGGGAGGATGTCCAGAGAAGAATCTGGAGTTTGTAAGTCAGGAGAAGAACTTCCGAGTTGTGCCAAAAACAATGATTTTGTTTATCCCAATGTTGTACTGCAGGAAGTTTTGTATTATTCTGAACTTCTCAGATAAGCGGTTTGACTGCTTGATGCAGCCGGAGTGATCAGGAAATAGTGGTGAGGTATGAGGTGAGGTGAAAGTGACTGCCCTTAGCATCAAAGCAGCATTGATGTGTGGCATCAAGGAGCCCTAGCAAAAGTGATGTCAGTGGAAATCAGGGAGAAATCTCTGTTGTTTGGTGTCATAGCGAGCACAAAGAAAGATAGTAGCTGGTGGGGGGGGGGGGGGGGGGGGGGGGTCAATCAACTCAGTTCCAGGACATTGCTGCAGGAGATCCTCAGGGTAATGTCCTAAGCCCAACAATCTTCAACTGCTTCAGCAATTAGCTTCCTTCTAAAGGTCAAAGTAGAGATGATTGGACAATAGTAAGCACCATTCACATCTCCTCAGATGTTAAAATTCCAAATTCAGCAAACTTGCACAATATCTAGACTTGGACAAACAAGTGGCAGTAACATTTCTGCTACACAAATGTCAAGGAATGACCATCTCTTCTAAGAGAGACTCTAATCATCACCCCATGGCACTCAGTGGCATTGCCATCACTGAAACCCCAACAATCAACATTCTGGGGGTTGCCATTGACCAGAATCTAAACTGGACTAGCCATATAAATACTTAGGGCAGAATTCTCCTGTCCCACCCACCACGGGAATTGTAGCTGGTGGGAGTGGACTATGCAAAGATCCATTGACCTCAGACAGAAATTTCCACCCTTGGAACAAATGTGGCTGGAAAATCCCATTCTATGATTACAAAAGCAGGTCAGAGGCTAGGAATCCTGTGGTGGGCAACTCACCTCTGACTCCCAAATCCTGTCCACCATTTATAAGGCAAAGTCAGACGTTTAATGGAATATGCTCCCCTTGCTTGGTGAGTATAGCTCCAACAACACTCAAAGAGCTTGACATCATCCAAGACAAAGCAGCCCACTTGATTGGCACCCCATCCACAAATATTCACTCCTTTCACCACCAATATACAGTGACAATGGTGTGTACCATCTACAAGATGAATTGCAAGAAATTACCAGGCAAACTCTGCAACCTCTATCATCTAGAAGGGGGAGGGTAGCAGATACATGAGAACACCATCATCTGGAAGTTCCCTTCTGAGCCACACATCCTTCTGACTTGCAAATATATTGCCATTCCTTCAATATCGCAGGGCCAAAATCCTGGAACACCCTCCCAAAGAGCAAACATGCCAGAATTTTTTGGGTAGGTAAGGTACCCCTTTGAAGGAGTAAAGTACCCTTTTGGAGAAGCCAGGTGTCCTTTAAATTTTGAGAGAGAAAAGCCAACCTGCAAAAGAAAAAAAATTATCGCTTGCAATTTCAATAGAATAGGCCTGAGTGCTATCATTATAATTTTTTTTTTGCTTGACTCCTTCCACAACATATCAATTCACTGTGGGGCCCTGTAAGTTCACAGTATGACCATTTGAAGATGACAATCAAAAAGAGACAAGCTGCCTTTAATGTGATTTCATATTTTGAGAATGAATTAAGTACTTGAAGGAATTTCAATGTACTGAATGGGCTTTTTTATAAATAAGATTTTTTAAAAATAAAATGAAGTCTGTATTAGATAATAAAAGCTTTATTTTATTTTATCTCAGTTTGGCTCCTGAGGTCTGCCCATGGTGGATACTGGTTGAGTTAGCATGAATAGGGTGTAAGAGCAAAAAGTGCTGTAGGAGGTCATGGATTGACATAAGTTGGCAGTAAATTGGTATAGAAGCTATAAAGGACCATGGGGTAGGGTTAATGAATAGAGGTTGGCATGGAGAATATGTGGGGCCATGGAGAGTAGGTAGAGAGCATTGGCTGACATGAAACATATGAGGGGCCAAGTGGAGTGAGAAAGGATTGGCATGGAGTGTTTAAGAGAATATGTGGGATAGGTGAAGGGCATGAAGTGACATGGGTGGGATGTGAGGAATGTGTGGCTGTGAGAAAGTGTGAGGGACATTTTTTGTTTTATTGTATTAATTACAACTGTGATGAAGTCCCAGAGTACTGAAGTGGACATTTTAAACAGCTCGATTCAGCACCTGGCAGGCCCTGTGGCTGCATCCACACTGTTTCCAGTGGGTGGACCTGATTCAAGTTCACATCCGATCTAAGAAACAAAACTTCCAACTTCAAGGGCAGTGTTTTCCAGAGCCATGATTGCAAAGTTGGGAAATTTCCTAACTCTATGTACCTAATTCAGAAGTTAATACTTAGCCCTCACTCCATTTAAGGGCAGAAGATTTAAAAGTTTTAATTTGGAACATAAATTTAACAGCATTCTTGTATTTAAAGTAAGCAATTGTTTTGAAGTTCCTACAATAAGAAAAAAGCAGAGTGGTGTAATCGTTCTCCCTCTGAAGTAAATATCATGGATCGTTTTAAATATGGAACTATACCTGTTTTAAAAACATTTTAATTAAGCTTCTTTTTATATCAGATTGATTATTGTTTACTTGTTCCGTATTTGGTC
The DNA here is from genome assembly GCA_024679065.1 of Sphyrna mokarran. Classification (NCBI taxonomy): domain Eukaryota; kingdom Metazoa; phylum Chordata; class Chondrichthyes; order Carcharhiniformes; family Carcharhinidae; genus Sphyrna; species Sphyrna mokarran. The sequence goes on from JAGIQG010000016.1 coordinate 39,368,813, forward strand.
AGGAAAGATTGTAAACTGTTTAAATACCTCAGTCTACAGATCAGAAACATTCCTCATTTCAGTGACTAACTTTTTAAAGGCCATTTTGTTTCTATAATGATGTGCTGCCAGTAACATGTTAAAGATAACATATTATAACATGAAACCCCCACTAGAATTATAACATTCTAATGGAGATCCCACGGTGATTCAGAGATCTAGGTAGCAGAAGGAGAGTTGCCTGGAAGGAGCAATGTAGAGAAGTAAAGCATGAGATTTTCGCAGTCATAGAGATTCCACAGCATATCCAAAATGGTACCAGGACTATGGATAGTCAGTCCCACCCCAATTTCAACAGATCCCAATTTTGCCAGCTGGGCAACAGAGGCGGAGCATGACTCACATGTGGGGGAAACAGAGCCCTGCAGGACCATACTTGAACTCAATGCTAAATTCCTGCAATATGGAGCATTTATTCTGAAGTGGGTGGTGCAGGTTTAAATGTTTTCTGTCTTTGCGCACTAGCCCTGGGTGATAATCCAGGGTGGAAGGGCTTGTAGGATGTTTGGTTGGATAGAACAAAGTTTTTTTTTCTCTGGAAAATAAAGAGTGGATAATTTCATGACAAAATGCTGGTAGGGATTGTTATTGTTATAACGTAACCAATGATAACATGCTGTGAGGACTTGCTGACCCGATAGTCAATGTTATCAATGACAAAATGGTATGGTGGTCAGCTGACCAGCTGACCTGGTATAAATAGAAAGCAGATGAGGATTGTGGGAAGCATTTGTGGCTCAGGGTGTGGCTCAAGTAGTAGTGTAATGAAATTCCTTTATTAAACCTTTCCTTTGATTTACTTTATGAAGTTATTCTTTTATTACTTGCAGCTGGGGTATGCTTACAGCTGGAATAGCAGGGATGTGTGGGAAAGAAACCTGGATTAATAATATTGAAGCTTCAACTCATGCTTACCTCTGTGTTCGAACCCATGGAATTATCTCCATTGCATTTGTCATCTGCACTGAAGTTTCAGAAATATTTATGCTCCAAAGAAGAAGTGAGAATTCATACACAATCAAAACATGAGAGGGTTTAATAGACAAATAGTGGTAAAAATCTACAAACTTAGTAGAAAGAACAATCAAGTGAGGTTGAGAAGAAAGGCAAAACTTCACTTAATATTTTTACTTAGGTATGCTGTAAGCAGATACTTGAAAAAACAGCTGCTCTTGCCTTTTGTTATAAATATTGTCGTTAGAAAAAACATTCTCAATTTGTCTTGCAGCTTATTTTCAAATCATTTGCAAAATAATCAATAGTTTTATTTCCCAAAGATGAGGAAAGATGTGCTTTGATAATGTACTGAGGAAAGCAAATATAATTTGTATGAACTCAATTTTGGGGAATGCTCAGTATGAATAAAAATCTCTCACTTTCTGCCACCCACAGCTGGTTCTCTGAAGTAAGTTAGAGGAGGGACATATGATATTATCACTAGACTATTAACCTAGAAACTCAACTAATGCTCTGGGGACTTGGATTTGAATCCCGCCATAGCAGGTAGAGGAATTCGAATTCAATAAAAAATATCTGGAACTAAGACTCTACTGATGACCATGAAACCATTGTTGATTATCAGAAAAACACATTAGGTTCACGAATGTCCTTTGGGGAAGGATATCTGCTCTCCTTACCTGATCTGGCCTACATGTGACTGACCTCTCTATAGGGCAACTAGGGATGGACAATAAATGCTGGTTAGCCAGAGACATCTATGTTCCACGAATGTATAAAAATTTAAAAGATTTAACAGTTTAGATGTGAAAAAATGCCTACAGAAAGCTTTCAAAATCTCGAGTTATGTAGAAAAATTGAATTCTAACCATGTTATTGCATGAGACACACAGGTTACAAATGTACAATGGCAAATTATATTTGTATACACATGCAAATTCTACATACTGTACACAGGCTATCACATCATTATTGGTTCAGATGCTGTTGATAACTCCTCTAAGTGATAGAAAATACTTGGCTCTGTGGAAAACTATCTCTATGGTGCCTAAATTTTTGACAGAAACTGAGCTTCCAAGTAAAACATTAATAAAAACTGAAGAAGTTGAAGTGTCATATTGCACATGAAATGTTAACTCTGTTTCTCTCTCCACAGATGCCAGACCTGCTAAATATGTTAGACATTTTCTGTGTTTATTCCAGATTTCCAGAATCCACAGTATTTTGCTATTAAAATATTAATAAAAGCATTCAGATGCAAGACAATTACACAGTAAATTTCATATTTGTAAAATATGTAATTTTAGGATATTTCATTATATTAAAGATTTTATTTTGAAATGCAGTCACTTGCTAAAAGGATAAAATGGTGGGTAAACATATTTTTGGAATTGGTTATTTATTTATTAGCGTCATAAATAGGCTTACATTAACGCTGCAGTGAAGCTACTATAAAATCCCCTAGTCGCCACACTCCGGCACCTCTTGGAGTACACTGCATGGCTCTTCGAGCATGGCTAACGCACGTAACCAGCATGTCTTTCAGACTGTGGGAGGAAACTGGAGGACTTGAAGGAAATCCATGCAGGCACAGGGAGAACATGCAGATTCTGCATGGACGGTAACCTAAGCTGGGAATCGAACTGGCGCAGTGAAGCAGCAGTGCTAACAACTAAGTTGTTTTATGCAATTTGACTGTTTGAAAATCTGCTCTGTTTAACAGGTAGATGTCGTTACTTCCTATATCTGGTTTATTGCTTATTATTGATTCATAATTTTGTTAGTAATTGAGTTCTGATTTGTTGCTATTTTATGAAAATGAAATCCAATTAAATGTGATGTGATGAGTATGAACCATGAACATTGACTGAGGAGCTAACTCAATTTTGAATGTAAGATTCATTGTACTTGGCTAAAAAGCAGCTCTTTGCAAAGATAGAGTGTAATGGTTTTGCTGAATGAGAGGTGAATTTACTGAATCAGAAACAAAATTCCATAGCAGGTAGAAAATTGAAATGACAGTCAGAAAGGTTGGAAAAACTCAGCTGTTCAGATAATATATGTGGAAAGAAATATTTATAGAATACAATCATAGAATCCATGGCTAACCTACACATCTTGAGACACTAAGGGGAAAGTTTATCATAACTAATCCACTAAATCTGCACATCTTTGGAGGGCGGGAGGAAGCTGGAGCACCTGGATGAAATTCATGCAGACATGGGGAGAACCTACAAACTCCACACAGTTATCTAAGGCTGGAATCAAACCAGATCTCTGATGCTATAAGGCAGCAGTACTAATCACAGTGTCACCAGGTCACCCACTAAATGACCAGAATTCCCTCGTATTGTATGCCCTTCTACTGATGCCAGTGAGAATGGAGAATTTGGCACTCAGCCAAACATCCATTCACTGCAGTGGGACTGGAGAATCCCAGCTCTGGATGAGGTTGGAGAATTCCAGCCAACATTTCAGGTTTTTGATGCCTTCACAGATCCTGCTAACATTTGCTCCATTTTCAATGAGGATCTGTATTCTCCATCCTGCATTGCAACAACCTTGTCAGTCACAGTGAAAGTGGCTGCAGGAATTAAATATTTATGGAACAGACGGTTAGCTACTAGAAAGGCATTACCGTAATCTTGCACAATGCATAGCGTCAGATAAATCACCAAGCAACTTCTATTATGAGATTACTGGCTTCCTCTGGGTTCCTGGAATGTCGTCGGGTTGCTTTCACATAAAGCTGCAGCTTTATGTGTTGCAAAGTTCTGACTTGTGATATCCCTATTTTATAATCAGATGTGAAGCTGGTACAGAAATATAGAAACAGAAGATGGGAGCAGGAGGAGGCCATTTGGCCCTTCGAGCCTGCTCTGCCATTCATTACGATCTTGGCTGATTGTCCAACTCAATAGCTTAAAATTGCTTTTTCCCCATAATCTTTGATCCCATTCACTCCAAGAGCTATATCCAGCCGCCTCTTGAAAACATTCAATGTTTTGGCTTCAATGACTTTCTGTGGCAATGAATTCCACAGGATCACCACTCTTTGGGTGGAGAAATGTCTCCTCACCTCTGTCCTAAATGGCCTACTCTGAATCCTCAGACTGCGACCCTTGGTTCGGGACTCTCCCACCATCGGGAACCATCGGTATCTAATTCTGAATGTATCAACTAGTTTTGGTGCCTGCTTTTTCGTGCCTAAATAATATCATAAAAAGCAAATACAAAGCAAGAAAACATGGGTGCTTTAAATCATTCATCCTTTGTAGCAATGTTCCCCAACTAGACTCACTGAAATAAATACAAGAATATCAATTATTTTGAAGTAATGTGATAGCGCTAGAGGAGGTAAATGGGAGGATTATCAAGATGTTGCCTGGGATGGAACATTTGAGCTATTATGAGAGACGAGGTAGCTTTGGATTGTTATTCTTAGAGCACAGAAGGCTAAGGGAAGATATGATTGAAGTTGGTAAGATTATGAGGGGTATGAGCAGGGAGAAGCTGTTCCTCTTGGTTGAGGGGTCAATCACAAGGGGATATAGTTTTAGAGTGAAGTGCAGAAGATTCAGTGGGGATTTGAGAAAAAAACTTTTTCACTCAGATGGTGATGGGAATCTGGAATGCACAGCCTGGAAAGGTAGTGGAGTCCTGGACTTGCATTGCCAGTCCTCAACACTCAGGCATAGATAACTTTTTGCGCGATAAGATTCACAAGTTTTGGGCAGATGACAGATCATCTTTCACTGAACTGATAGCCTGATCCAGCAGCAGCTGGTGTTTGTTTGGCTGTGTCCCTGGAAACGCTCTGTGGAGCACAGAAAATCCTCTGTTGCAGAACTGCTTAGCATGGACTTCGGTAAAAACCACTGGATTTCTTTGTTAAGTACATTAAACCACTTTGACTTCCATGTTAAAAAAGGCCAATCGCTTGAAGCTTTGGACACTGAGATATGGCACTTAGCAATTACTACCCTTTAATACCTGGCAAAGCACATGAAAATTGGCAAACACTTTTAAATTCCATATGGTGAATTGTGAGACATTTGCATTAATAAAATAGGACTTGTGTCCACTGATGTCTGCTCTACTTGCTAAAATGGGATGAGTTAGCTCAGTGAAATACCCATTAAGGGTTCTACACTATGTTCCAATACTAAACCCAAGTCCGAATCTGGAGTGTAGCAATTAATTGAAGGTCACAGGCGCTATGGAGTTTCCAAACCTTATTGTAATGGCTTTCAAAGAAAAAGATACAAATTTAATGGAGGGACAAATTCCTCAATCCTCCCCCATTGTGGAAAATTTGGTTGGCACCCTGCCTACTTTAAATTTGGCTGCTCACGGTGTTAACAAGCTGGAGAAAGCCTTAATGAGTTAAGGTCAGAGCTTCTGCCCCTTGGTCCCACTGTCAATAGCTGGTCCACTCAGGGAGCCATAGTTCAGGAGCGTTATCTCAAGGTAGCTAAGGGGACTCTGGGAATGCTGTGGCTGGCTAGGCAAGTTCTGGCAAGGGGCAGCAGGGAGTACCTGAGGACAGGTGCAATCTTTGCTACAGAGATAACCAGTGGCACCGAGGGCCCCTCTGTGGAACAAAGAATGCATAAAATAGATTCTCCCTCCACGCCATCTCACCTCCTCCCCCATCATCTCTCTACCTATTAGAAGGCTGCCAGGGTTTATCTAGCCATTTTCCTGTAAGTTATTGGGTGTTATTGGGCTTCCAGCCACCGATAAATGCCAGCGGAGGTGGGAAGAAGCCTTTAATTTACCACTTAAATGGTTCAGTTGGGATCTGGGTGGGTCTGTCTGCTATCTTTCCTGCTTTTGCTAAAATGGTATGATGGTGTGAAAATGTCAAGCATGCCACTGGCAACTTCCCCTGCCATTTTACCAGCTTCTCTGCCACCCAGCCTATCCCCAAAGGGCTGGCAAAATTCAGCCTTGGATCTCTACACATTCTTTTGACTGCACTATTTGGTGATTACATTTCAAATTATCCATGTGTAATAGATTAATAACTGGGACATAATCACTGAATTTAACAAGAAGAATGTAATAGCTGATTCCTGGGAAATAATATGGCTAGTGTGAACTTGATCAAATGTTAGGTTTGAGAAAGGCTTGTCTTATGTACCTTTTTTATTTAAGTTCATATCCACTGCATGCATACACGGTTTGATATATTGTTTTACATGTGTCAATCCACAATTTGAGATCAGATTATCTGAGATGAACTCGGGTGGGGGAGTGTTTCAATAAACCTACGTAAAAGTCCACAAGAAACGTGTTGGGTCATGTACTGTGGATTTCCTTTCGTGTGAACGCCTTTTCAATTTTCCTCCAATCACAGTGAGTCATTTTGCCTGAAGCTACAATACTGCTCTCTAATCTCCTCAATTGGAGTTACACAGTTCAAATTGCATAAAAACCTGCAGGCAATTGTCAGTTTTGTTCATTTGATTGAAGCAGGTTAATTACAACAAAGACACTGAAAAGTGATTTGAAGACAAACTGGCTGCCTGAAATTTATCAGTGCAATCTTTAGTAGATATGCTAAGGAACAGGAGATGCTATCTACTATTAGGTATGTGGGAAAAATTTTAAATAAAACAAAGCTATTTATCAGTTTTGCGACTACATTTTCAAAGTTATAGATAAGGAGATATACTTTTCTCTCTGACACGCCCCCACCCTTCCCCCTTCCGCCTGCCTGCAAGTCAGGTGAAGTTGACTTGAAGTTCACTCCACCTGACTTAAACTGAACCTATTTGTATTTCTAAGCCATTATCGTGGGTTGAAAATACACCCAATTTAAGTCTCATGAGAGAAACAAAAAGCAACCTCATCTATTGCTTCTGACTTCTTTTTAGTGAATTGATTACAGCTCCTCACAGCTCACTTCCTGTAAGGACTCCATCTCATTTTCCCAGGTTTTCCACCTTCACTGCATGATGATAACCATCTTTGAATACAGTTGGCGGCATCTTGAGCCCCTATTCGCTGCCTGCAAGGATGCTGGCGGAGGCTCAAAATCTGGAAGTCGCAGTTCTCGCTGGCAAAAACACAACTTCAGATCTTCCCCACTTCTCACAGGCGACATAATCAGATTCAAATAGGCGTGGGCTTGCTTTGCATATATTTGCATATGTGTCAATATTATAAACCTCCTCCTCCCCACCAGTTATATCTTGACCCCTCAACATATGTTGAAACTGCGCCAAAGTGATATCATGTGACATGACATGACATCACGCCGGCCTGGCTTACATTAGGTTCACACACACGTGAGCGTATCATGAGGGTTTCCCTGGGGATAGAAATAAGCATAGCCCCCAGGGGATCAGGGACATGGTCAGGCAGTGCACTGCTAATGCTTGCTGGCACTGTCCCTTGTCACTGCTAGGTTGGCACCATACTAGCATTCCAGAGGGATACTCCCACTGTGACACCATGGTCCACTCTTCCATTGCTTCAACGTTTCACCCTTTTCCCATGGTACCTACCACATTTGCAGAAGGTATAGTTTTTGCTCCTTTATCTCCTCACTATCCAGGAGCCCAAACATTCCTTTCAGATGAAGCAGCATTTCAGATGCACCTACTTCAATTTGGTCTGCTGTATTCGTTACTCCTAATATGGTCTCCTCTACATTGAGAAGGCTAAACGCAGACAGAGTAACAGTTTCGCGGAATGCCTTCACTTCATCTGCAAACATGACCCAATCTTCTGTCACTTATCATTTCAATGCAGCATTTTGCTCTCATGCCCACATGTCCATTCTCAGCTTGTTGCAATGTTCCAGTGAGGCCCAATGTAAACTGGAGGAGCAACAACTTCCCAATGGTTAGATACTTTACGGCCTTCTGGATCCAACATTGAGTTCAACAACTTTAAACATGAACTTTCTCCTCCATCTTGACCTCTCTTTCATTTTTAATTTCCTTTCTTTTGTTCAAGTGCCACATGAGGGTGGGGTGGGGGGGTGAGGGGGAAGCACAGAAAGGTGGTGAAAGAGGGAGATAGGGAGGATTGGTCAGTCGATGTTACAATGGTGAGACCGTTATCAGATGCCATTGTCACCAGGGCAGGTGGGGAGGGTGGCCCTCCATGGGTCATGGAGAGGCCATAAAGGAGTAAGTACATAAGAACTAGGAGCAGGAGTAGGCTATCTGGCCCCTTGAGCATGGTGCACCATTCAATAAGATCATTGCTGATCTTTTTATCGACTCAGCTCCACTTACCATAGCCCTTAATACCTTTACTGTTCAAAAATTTATCTAATCCTTGCCTTAAAAACATTCAATGAGGTAGCCTCAACTTCTTCATTGGGCAGGGAATTCAATAGATTCACCACTGTTTGTGTTTAAAAGTTCTTCCTCAACTCAGTCGTAAATCTGCTCCTCCTTATTTTGAGGCCATGCCTCCTAGTTCTAATTTCACCTGCCAGTGGAAATAACGTCCCTGCTTCTATTTTATTTATTCTCTTCATAATCTTATACCTTTCTATAAGATCTCCCCTCATTCTTCTGAATTCCAATGAGTATAGTCCCAGTCTATTCAGTCTCTTCTCATAAGCCAACAATCTCACCTCCAAAATCAACCTAGTTAATCTCCTCTGCACCTCTCCATTGCCAGTATATCCTTTCTCAAGTAAAGAGACCAAAACTGTACACACTACTCCAGGTGTGGCCTCACAATAACCATATATAGCTGCAAAATAACCTCATTGTTTTTAAACTCCATCCCTCTAGCAATGAAGAACAAAATTTCACTTGCCTTCCTAATTACTTGCCGCACTGCAAACCAACTTCTTGTGATTCTTGCACAAGGGCATCCAGGTAATATTCGCTGACAGTGGGAAGTTGCTGAGTTTCCCTCCTTACACTTATTTTACCAGCCTTCTGCATTTCATCCCATCTCCAGTAAAATCCAGCCCAATATTTCTCATTTTGTAGATTAAGGGTACTTCTATTTTATTCTTTCACAGGGTGTGAGCATCATTGGCAAGGCTAACACTTGTTGCCATTGCTAATTACGCTTGAGAAGGTGATGTTGAGCTGCATTCTCTAACCTTTCTGAAGTGGTTTAATGCAATTGAATGGTTTACTGGGCCATTTCAGAGAGCAGCTTGGAGTCAACCATATTGCTATGGGCCCGGAGTCACATGTAGGCTAGACTTGGATTACTTTGCTGAAGGACATTAGTTGACCGGATTGATTTTTATAATAATCTGCAATTGATTTGTGGTAGATTTTTAAAATTAATGAATTATATTTATATCCCATTAGGTGCTGTGGTGTGATTTGAATCTATGGGCTGCTGGATTATTATTATTACAATGCCACCATCTCATCTCTTCATGTGAGTGAATTCATAGAGTTAATGAAGGAAGGTTTATCGTTGTTGTATATATTGCCCAGGAATGAAAAAAATTACTACCAGCCAAACTATTTAACAGAAACACACCTTTTACCTTCAAGGAATAGGTGCATCTGCAATAGATGACTAATCAATCACACTATAAACTGCGGCTAGCCTCAAAGAGGAAGTGGAATGGGGATAGTATAATGATCTTACTGAGTGGGATAGCATCATGCTCTTCTATCGCCAATCATCCTTTATTTACAGTGTGTTCTGAACACCACTCAGCAGCTTCAGAGTACAGGTCAGCCTCGAGTTTATCGACTGCTGACCTGAGCTGGTTTTAACTCTGTCCTCCCACTGCTCTAGGAGGCCCAATGGGAGATCTATTGATGATTCCCCCTTAGCCACCATTACATCCCTCTCCTCTCAAGTCCCTAACTTTCCCTCAGCTCTGGAAGGGCAGGTCAGATGGTTTGCTGCTTAGCAATCAGCCTGGGGTTGAGTAGAGTCAGGAACAAATAAAGGGGTGTGAAGCAGATTGGAGACTTTTGCTTCTGAATGGAGTTCCATAAAGACACAAAGTCTGGTTCTTCTTGAGGTCTTCTTTTAATAGGGGCTCTGTTCTCTTCCACTTCCATCTCAGAATCCATGTCCTCAGCACCTAGAGGGGCAGACGTGAGGTTGACTTCCAGTTGTGGCTCAATGCTGGCAATGATCATCCCCATGGCTGGTAATGAGGCCTGCACTGACTCGGGCTCTTTACTCCTGGAATGGTCCAGATATTTCCTGAAATTTTGCCCTGCATTTGGATCTTAGAAGACAGGAGCCCTGTTTTGTCTGTTATGATCCCAGGGATCCAACTGAGGCCATCCCTAAAGTTCCTACATTTGCTGGGTCACCAATTTTGAATGCTCTGTCTGTCCTTCCAGTATCATAGTTCTTCTCATCTCTGCTTTTCTATTCTAGTCCCCTCAAATTGAAGGTAACATTACGTTCGCCTTCCTCATTACAAAGTCAACCTGCAAATTAACCTACTGGCTTTAGACTACAACCACAGTAATATTTGCATTTATATAGCATCTTTAACATTCAAAACCTTCACTTAATAGGAGCGTAATCAGGCATGGGTTCATACTGGGTCAACAAAGGAGATGTTAAGATAGATGGCAAAATACTTGAGTCAAAGAAGTAGAATTTTGACAAGATTAAGCAAGGTGAGAAGGATGGAGAGGAGAGAATTCCAGAAGTTAGGTTGAAGGTACAGTCTCCAGTCATGGGGCAAAGCAAGAGAGGGATAGATAAGCCCAGAGTTGGGCATTTTCACTTGGTTACAGAGCTGGAGGAGGTTACAAAGGTCAGGAGGAGAGAGCTCATGGAGTGATTGACAGTAATGACTGAGAATTATGAAGTGGAGAAGGTAGTGGGCCTGGAGCCAATGTAAGACAGCAAGCACAGAGCTGGTAAATGAAAGGGACTTGGTGTGAAGTTGGGCACCCAAGTTTAGGAACGGTCGAAGATTGAAGGCCTGACATTAAAGAAAATAGAGCTATTTCCCGCTACCTGGCACAACAGGAACTGTGTTCAGCTAGAAGAATCGTACTCTGAATAAGCCACTATTTTTTGTAATCTATTATAGATTTAAAGAGAATATATAGTAAGAAAAATACGTTCGACGGGTGGGAGGGAAAAAAATCTTACAGTCATTCGGAACCTTTAATGAGTCAGAGAAGAACTGGAAACCTCTACTTTTGAGATTAGATGGTGGGGGAGAGGCTTATATTCCTGACTTCAATAATGCTATCAAAAAGTCTTAAGCAAGTAAAATTTGGTGCTCTTCGCACTTGAGACCAACATCGAACCATCCTTGCTTAGCTGTGATATCAAAAGAGAATTATTGATTAATCATTTGAGATAATTTACTTTACTATGCATTTTTTGTTACTAATATTTACATTTTGTTGATGTTACTGAATACCAGGTACAAGTTCTCCAACCTCGCCAACAGCTGATATTATCCTGAACCACTGCTGTGAGCGGAGGTTTAGCTGAGTTGTGAGGTATGCGAGACCAGAGAATTCCAGCCGTGAATGTTATGATTTTTTTCTTGGGGTATAAGAGGGTATAAGAGGGTGACATTCCTGGATCAAACATTCTGTTTGTGTCTTTCTTTATGCCACTGAATTTAAAGCAATTTAACCATCTAGGCATTAACTTATCAATTCCCTGTCTCGGCAGAGAGCCCCGTGAAGCTGCAAATGCTGAAAAGTGACTGAAAATGCCACTTATCCTTTGGAGGTGACAGCTCCAGCAAATTTCCTGACCTCGGGGAAATATGTATTGCATATTTCATTTGAAATAAGCCTTCAAATTACGCTAAAGGAGCCGATTTTAAGTATGTAATGCAAGAGGGACATTCAGGTTACTCAATATCTGACTTTGTGAAAATAACTGCAGTCGTATGTTGGAGTCCAATTCTGATAATTTCATTTCTTAAACTTCCACATCCGTGGAGATTATGAATGGGGACTGGTGGGGGAAGGGTGGTAGTGTGGGAAGGTATATGGGAGGGTTAATATTGAGTTTCTGATATCGTCTTTTATGGTATCTAAGAAGGTGGTACAGATAACCTCTGGATAGAAGGGTTACTTTCATTGCTTTAGCTAATGTTGTAATATGATGTGCATATACCTTTAAGGAAGCTTATCTTAAACTATTGTCAATCGTCACCACCTCGACAGGATATGATGTATTAGTCTTATGACTTATCTGGCTTGCAAACAGCAACGATTGCAGTGAGACCTGTATCTCACATTCTCCCAGTAAATACTAGCTGCACATAGTCTTATCTTCAAATAAAGAACTCCTAACATTATTTCACCAGTCCTTGTATATGATCAGTACATTTATATCAAGAAGAAGAATGTAACTGACAAAAAAAGATAAGTGCACTTTAAAATGAATATGTTTGAGCAGTGATTAATCTTCCCAAATTACATTCCATGAATTAAACTGTACTAACTAATGTCATTATAAATATTTTAATTAGCAATTAAAAGTCTAAACATATAGTTCCTTTTAAATTATTGTATTTGACTGTACGTCATTAAAATATGCAATTTACCTTAACATCATCTAAGAACTGAAGGTGTGAATGTGCAGAGACCTATTTGGTTTTGGCAATTGTATAGAATGATAATTAATGTTTGTTATTTATGCAAACAAAGGGACATACATGTCTCAAAAGGATGGGGTCTGAAGAGACTGTGAGGCTTCTAACTAACAGGAAATCTGGCTGATCTATCTCCTGTGATCAGTTTCAATGATTCATCCTCTGTGAATCGAGATTCATCTCAAAGTATACTGATTAGTAAAACAAAAATGATAAGCCTCGGTAGCTGTTGATAGCTTATGGTTTTCATTATTACAATCATGTTTTGCTTTCATAGAAATTCATAACAGCTGCAAAATCCTTGTAATTTTTAAATACTCAGTATTAGAAAATAGAATTGAAAAACAATGGTTAAAAAATGTTTTCTTCTTATATGAGTTGATTTCCCATGATATTGCACATTGGTGCTCATGGCTAAAGGTGGTCTTCAGGTAAGGTGAAATTAGAAGGCGAGGAATAAATTTGTCCAGGGTATACAAACTTAATTCAGTTCCCATTTTAAAATCCTGCATTTTCTTTTTTAGTTGTTTCTACCTAATGTTTAACTTATAGTGAAATAGAAGTTAGGGTTTGTTTGAGATGAGTTTCTTGGTATAGGATCTGGGAGAAACAAAGTACTGCCATTAACAAGCAGGTGTAATTATAACGCGACAAGTTAATACAAACTCTTTCCATGATATCTGTGGAATTCATAATGAAGGTGACAAAGGATGCAATATTTTTTGTCACATTTTAAGTTTTGCACCTTTATTAATAGATTCTGTCTTCTGTCTTTGAGAAACTGATTTTCTAAAATATTTCCGGAGATCAAGTGATTTTTCATTGGTTTTAACAAATTCTGTAACTAAAACTTTAACTTTAATTTCTTTAGGGGTAGCATGGTGGGGCAATGGTTAGCATTGCTGCCTTACAACATCAGGGACCTGTGTTCAATTCTGACCTTGGATGAGCATCTGCGTAGAGTTTGCACATACTCCCCATGTTGGTGTAGGTTTCCTCTGGGTCCTCTGGTTTCCTCCCCACAGTCCAAAGATATGCAGTTAAGTTGATTGGCCATGCTGAATTGACCCTTAGGCCAGTTGAATGTTTTAGTTATAGAAGCTTTTACTTAAGTGTCCTACAAAAAAAATCCCTTTGATTATTTGTGAACAGGCAGCTAAATCAGTTACTTTGGGATTTAGCCAAACATACTTAAAGTCATTTTAATGACCTTAAGGAGAGATTCAACTGAAAGTATCAGATGGGAAACAAAATACTACCAAGCATGCAGTTGTGATCTGGAAAAATGAATTTGAAATGCCCAATCTTCCGTTATTTCACCTGTAAGGTGAAAGTGTGAAATTGTTTTGTTTTTTAATGGGTTGTGGGTATTGTTGGCAAGGCCAACATTTATTGTTCATCACTAATTGCTCTTGAGAAGGTGGCAGTAAGCTGTCTTCTTGAACTGCAGTCCACCAAGTGTGGGTACACCCAGAGTGCTGTTAGGAAGGGAGTTCTAGAAGTTTGTTTCACTGACAGTGAAGGAATGGTGTTATATTTCCAAGTCAGGGTGGTGTGTGGCTTGGAAGGAAACCTGCAGGTGGTGGTGTTCCCATTCATGTTGGAAGGTGCTGTTGGAGACTTGGTAAATTACTGCAGTGCATCTTGTAGCATTGTGCATCAGTGTTGAAGGCAATGGATGTTTATGGTGGTGGATGGAGTGCCAATCAAGTGGACTGCTTTGAGTGTTTCTTGAGTGTTATTGGAGCTGCACTCATCCAGGCAAATAGACAGTATTCAATCACCTTCTAACTTGTACTTTGTAGATGGTGGACAGATTTTGGTGTGATGTGAGGTGAATTACTTGCCACAGAATTCCCAGCCCCTGACTTGGTCTTGTAGCCACAGTATTTATATAGCTGATTCAGTTCGGTTTTTAGTCAATGGTAACCCCCAGAATGTCAGTAATGAAGGATTCAACAATGGTCATGCCATTGAATGTCAAGAGGAGATGATTAGATCCTCTCTTATAGAAGATGGTCATCACCTCAGAAACCAGCCTGAAGAATTTCTGCAAAAGTGTTCTGGAGCCCTGATGTTTGACCTTCAACATCCATTCCCAGCTTCCTTTGTGCTTTATGATTTCATGCAATGTTTTCTTTCAGATTGCTACTGACTTCAATTTTGCTCTCACTCCTTATGCCATAATTAATGATGAGGGCTGTCACTTTCCCCTTACCCCTGACTGACATCAGTGATGCTGGAACCTCAGGAGGAGGCTGAGTTGGATCATTCATTTACCACTTCTGGCTGAAAATGGTGGTAAAGACTTGAGTCTTGTCTTTGGTACTGAAGTGTTGGGCAACCCTATTATTGAGGATGGGAATTGTTATTGGTTCTTGTTAGTTGTTTAACTGTCCAGCATCATTTATCACCAGATGTGTTGGGATTGCAAGATCTAATATTGAGGGATTGCTTAGCTCTGTCTATTATATGCTGTGTCTGTGTATTATATGCTTGTTTGGAATGCAACTATTCTTTTAGCTTCACAGGTATGTCTGATGCTGAGCCTGACAGACTGCCTTGCAATGATCATTGAACCAGGCTTGATCTGATGGCTTGCTGGTAAAGTTATGAACCATTAGCATGGCTTAGATGGGGCCATGAGTTTACAGGTTGTGGTTGAATGCAATTCTGCTGCTGCTGCTGAAGGTGCACAGAACCTCATTGGATGTCCATTTTTGAGTTATTAGAGTGATTCTGAATCTTTTCCATTTAGCATGGAAGTATTTCCATACAAGATGATGGAGGGTCTCCTCATCGGGAAGATGGGACTTCATCTACACAAGGCCCATGTGGTAATCTCTCTTATCAATACTGTATGGACAGATGCATCTGCAACTATAAGGTTGCTCAAAGATTGGATGAGTTCTTGTTTGTTCCCTCACAACCTTCCACAGGTCTGGCCTGGCAGATATATTCTTCAGAACTCTGCGAGCCTGGTCAATAATGATGCTGCCAAGCCACTGTTAGTGATAGACATTGAATTTCTGCACACAGGGTATATGCTGCATTACCACCCTCCGTGCTCCCTCCTAGAGGTGTTCAACATGAAGAAGTACTGATTCAAAAGGTGAGGGCAGGCTATGAACAGTAATCAACAGGAGGTTTTCTTTTTGGTATTTGACCTGATGTCATGAGACATCATGCAGTCTGGAGTCAATATTGAGGGATCCTGTGGCAACCCCCTCACAACTGTATACCACTCTGCTTCCATCTCTGGTGATGATTGTTTCTGGGACATTGTAAGACATGATTATGTGAATATGACTACTTCAGACTGCTGCTTGACCAACTCTGCCAATTTTGGCACATGCCCCCAAATCATAGAATCCCTACAGTGCAGAAGGAGGCCATTTGACCCATCAAGCCTGCACTTAACACAATCCATCCCCGATCCCCATACTCCACATATTCACCCTACTGATCCCCTGACACTAGGGTCAATTTAATATAACCTACCAACCTAACCCACATATCTTTAGACTGTGGAAAGAAACCAGAGCACCTGGAGGAAACCCACGCAGATTTGGGGAGAATGTGCAAATTCCACACAGCCAGGAATTGATCCTGGGTCTCTGGTGCTGTAAAGCAGCAGTGCTAACCACTGTGCTGTAAATGTTAGCAAGGAGGACTCTGCTAGGTTGCCACGGATGTCATGTCTGGTGCCAAAATCAATGCCAGCTGGTCTGTCTGGTTCTATTCCCTTTTTGACTTTTATATAGTTGTTCAATGCAATTGAATGGTCTGTAGATCATTTAAGAGGGCAGTTGAGAAGTTACTGACATTGCTGTGAATCTGAAGTCATATTGTTGACTAGGCCAGGGAAGAACAGCAGTATCCCTCCCTAAAGGGCATTTGTGAACCAAATTAATTTTTCCGAAAATCAATAATAGTTTCACCATTGTTGAGATGAGCTTTCAGTTCTAGATTAATGATTAATTAAATTTATTAAGTAATTGAATTTAAATTCCACCAGCTGCCTTGGTGGAACTTGTATTACTGTCTCCAGAGCATTAGCCTGGGCTTCAGATTCACTTGTCCAGTAATATTATGTCCCCCAGCTCTGGCGGATAAACCCAGATAATCAATAACCATAATTTATGCTGTGGAGCAGGAAAGCACTTAATATTGCACTTATATTACACGCTATTGTCGGACCTGCGGTTCATAAATGAGAGGAGACAGTTTAATGTTTAATTTGAAAATACTGGTTACAGCTGATTATTTTGTTAAAGTCATAAATTCAATGTTGATACTTCATAGAGGATTGAATGCCTCAGTGGGATGTAGTCATTGTTCGCAAGGCAGCATTTATGGCCCATTGCTAATTGTACTTATGAAAGCAGAAGTGAGCCACCTTCTTGAATTGTTGCAGTCTGTGTGACTGTAGGTACATCCACAGTGCTGTTAGAGAGGGAATTCCACATTTGATCTTCAGAATGCCAATGCCTTTCCGGGTGATTAATGATTCTGTTTTCTGAGGAGGTTTTATTAAAACTATTAAGAAGTGATTTAAGGGGGTGGGAATTTTCAGCCATTCTTGCCATAGAAAATCCCACCCAAGATCAACGGACTCTTTCATGGTCTGCCCTCATCACACTTCCCCCCCTCAACAGCCCTCCCACCATCTCCCACCCTCCCCCTCTCACAACGTGGAAGGCGGGATGGGAAAATTCCCCTCCAAGGTGATTAAAGTTTTGTTTTATTAGCACATTTTATGTGAAACCATGTAAGTTAGGCTGGTTAATCTTTCTCACAGCCGCATCTCGCCTATTACTCCAGAAATGATGCCCATCACTGATGTGAAGTATTGCCTCTCCCTTTCAAACATGCAATAATTTCAGTTTTTGGATAATTCCTTGGCATTTATTTTTGTCCTTTGAGTACTCATTTCTAAAAATATATACAGAATTCCTTGGAAACCATTCATTTTGAAAGATATGTTACTTTTTCTGTTGTTACAATAACATTGGTGCCTAACAAGTCCTACTGTGTAACTATTGACCAATTTACAATGATTCAGTAAGTCAGATTTGGTGTCATATTGTTCTATGGTAATTGTTGGCTCATGTCCCTCAATATATAGTCAAATTATTTGACAATAGAGCAAGCATAATGAAGCTTGCTTACGCTTGTTAAGGCCATGTAAGGCCAATTGAAGGAAGTGGAGTGGAGGAGGCCTATCAGTGGCAATTGGGAAGGGAGAGGCCAATGCCTCTCAGATATAACTGGCCCTACCTTGTCATCAGTGTGCAGCAGCAGCCAAAGGCTTCCTTGTATAGTGGAACTTCCTCCTCCCAATGTGGTGACTAGGCTGAAATTTTGAATGCCCTCAACTCAGTAATCTGCTGTGACATCCTGCTGCCTCCATTGGGTTGGAATGCATCTGATTAGCTGATCAGAGCCACTTGCTGCCCTTAATCAGACACAAAACCCACCCTCTGGTTGATAATTGGTCACTCTGTGGACAATCACAATGACTGACTACTTCACACACAGTGTGAGCTTCTGATCTGCCCTTTGAGTATGACAATGGGATTCAGAAGCTCATAGGAAAATCCATCCTTGAGTGACTCAAATGCATTGTTTTCAACCATTCAACATTAAAATCCCTCACTTTCAGAGAATCAAAGAACCTACAGTGCAGAAGAAGGCCCATTGATTCTGCACCAACAATAATTCCATCCATGGACTGTCCTATCCCCGGAACCCCATATATTCATTCTCCTGATCCCCCTGATATTAAAGGACAATTTATCATATCAATCAACCTAACCCCACACAGCTTTGGACTGTGAGAAGAAACCAGAGCACCTGGGGGAAACATACACAGACACGGGTAGAATGTGCAAACTCCAGCCAGACTGTGACCCCGAGGCTGGAATTGAACCCAGGTTCCTGACACTGTGAGACAGCAATGCTAACTACTGTGCCACCATTTTAAGAAGGTTTAATAACGCAAAGGTCATGAGGTTGAACAAAATATTTCCCTCTCCCTTCTGCTTTCCCTTTTGTTTTAATTAGGATCCTCCTTAAAACCCACCTCTTCTCCTGGAGAATTTTGCAAAGTTCTCCAGGAGGTTTTCCAATATTAAACTGACATAGTTATATTGGAAAGAGGCTGTACTGTTCTATATGTTTATACAAGGTATTCAAAGCAGGAGGTATTTGGATTGAATAGATTGGGAAAAATTGTTCCCAAGGTGGAAGGGTTCATAACTGGGGGACACCTATTTAATGTCAATGGCAGAAAACCCAAAGGTGACATGAGGAGAAGTATTTTTACACAGTGAATGTTAGGATTTGGAATGTTCTGCCTGAGGACATGGTACAGGCAATTTCAACTGGGGTTTTCAAAAGGGAATCAGAGAATTATCTGAATTTGCAGGAGTAAAAAAAATGAGGTCAAATGGTTCTTGCAGAAAGCCTGCATGGACACAGCAGGCTGAGTGACATCCTCCTGTGCTGTAACTATTCCATGATCGTTTGAGTCTATATGCTCCAGCAGACATTGTCAGCTACGTCATTATTGGGATTTGCTGCTATAAATGGATGAGTGTAAAACATGCCTATTCAAACTTGGGAAGACCTATAACAGGACCTAGATGTTAGGATGGTACATTTTCCACCCACCATTTGCATCCTAGGAAGCTTCCTGGTATCCAGTGGTGCTGAAGACAATGAGAGAATTTTAAAGGGAGAGACTTGCATTTTTATAGCACCTTTGCACAACCACTGTAACAAAGCTCTTTCCAGCCAATCAAGTATGTTTTGGAGTGTTGTCACTGTTGCAATTTAGGAAGGGTGGGAATAAATTTGCACACAGCAATGTGTTAAAAATTAGATTATCTTACTGTGTGACGTTGATTAGAGAAATGTGTAGGCAGGACACTGAGGTCAGCTCCCCTGTTTTTCTTCAAAATAGTTCCTTATTCATTCAAGCAGACAGAAAGGATCTTAGTTTAATATCTCATCCAAAACGCAGAGTTCTTTACAGTGCAACATTTTCCCAGTACTGCACTGGGGAGTGTCAGCCAAAATTTTGAGCTGGAGTCCTGGAATGGGACTAGAACCCACAAACTTAAGTCACAGTAATGAAAAGGCAGCCAACTGAATCATAGCTGACACGGGAAAAAAAAAATGAAATGACTTCTTTGATTAAGGCAAAGAGGAAATTTTGAAAACATTCTAAGTTTTTGTGTTAGAGTCACAAATAGGCTTACATTAACACTGCAACGAAGTTACTGTGAAAATTGCCACACTCGGACGCTGTCCAGGTACACCGAGGGAAAATTTAGCTAATGTACCTAACCAGCCGGGAGGAAACTGCACCACCTGGAGGAAACCTATGCAGACATGGGGAGAGCGTGCAGACTCTGCACAGACAGTGTCCCAATCTGGGAATTGAATCCTAATGCTGTGAAGCGGCAGTGCTAACCACCGTGCTGCCTTTCAAAGAATGTTCATATTTCTGGTGTAAGTGATATCAGGACATTCCCCAAATTCATAAGTCACTTTAATTCTGGGATTAGCCAGAGTCAGGAATGCAGGCAAGGGTGGGCAGATGTCCAGCCCCACTGAACAAACGCCTACATTGTGACATTCTGGAATTTTACCAGAGCTATGGAGTCATGGAATTCACTTCCAGAAACATTGATTGAAGCAAACACCAGACCAACGTTGACTTTCAGTTACATAGATTGATGGAGCAAAGAGGAATAAAAGCATATGGCAACTAGGGGGAATACATGGATTGAAGCCTTTTGTGTAGAATGAATACTAACACAGCTTAGCTGGGTTGAATGGTTGCAGTTCTTTAAAAGTAAATGAACCCCATGTGGCCAGAATTCACTGCTACTTATCATTTACATGCAAAAAGCAAGCAAAAGCTGACATAGCTTCAAAACATTGGCATTCAAACCAAGAACAGAGCTGAGATGAGAAAATATGGGTTCTGTAACTTGAGTAGCAGAGTCATGTTAGAGGAAGAAAAACATTTAGTACATGAAAATTTGAAAGAAGGATCTAAATGTTGGAAATGTTCTTGTGGGGGGGGTGGGTTCAGGGACCTGCCCCCTGGTTTACAATTTCTGAATTTTAATATTAGACATTAAGCATTCCGATTAATTTTAAGCAGCAGGTACATCAGAATTAATATAATTTCATTCTAAACATATCATGAGGCTTTTCAACAGACAGCCAAGTGATTACAATTAAAATTCAAGCACTCCAGCTCCAGCAGTGCTGTCACAAATTTAAATATGGAAATGCCAGCAATATGTCTTAATATGGGTACACCATTTAGGAGGAGAAAGCTTCTGCTGAGATAGCAAATATGTGTCAAGTGGCCAGTTTGGTTTGTTTGGTGAGAGGTAAGTCTGGGGCTCCTGAGCTGGGAAGATTTTGATACGTTAGGAAGAGGAGTGAAGAGTGAGCAGGAGGGTGAGGGCATTGGTTTAAGGGAAAGAGTGGGTGGGAAGGAAGGAGGGTTTGGCCTAAGGGGACTGCCATGCGATCAGCAAAAAACAGCCCTCAAAGAGCGAAACCTCCCTTCCCCATCCCCCGACATTCCCACTCTTTAACAATATGAGGTAAAGAAGTCGGGCTTCCCTTCCCTATCTGGCTGTCCACACCAAACATTCTATAAAGTGGGCAGCTTATTGTCAGGGTTAATTGGCTTGATAACAAGCCTAACTGAGCCTTAATTGGCCATTTAAATACGCTGGGCAACAGGCAGGCTGTTGATTTTGGCACCTGCTTGCCCCGTATAATGGGAGTGATCTCAGGGATGGATGGGAAGGTGGTTGGATGGGTGCCTGTCCTCCAATCCTCCCCCATTTGTATGCCCATCCCTGCAGGATATATGCCCATCTGAGGCATGAAAATCTCAGTCCCAGATGTAGATAGAAGTAGTTCTGTTGTGTAAGAGACCCAATTTACATAGGATTTGATAAGATATTTGGCACAAAATTAGGCCATTTAGTCCTGTACCAGTGTTTATTTTTACAAAAGTTCTTTACATGGGTGTGAACGTCATTGGCAAGGCCAGTGTTTGTTACTTATCCCTAATATTGTCCTGAGAAGGTGGATCACTGCAATCCATCAGATTTGACATTGAATTAATTTGTTTTGCTTTACACTTGCTTCACAGGGACTTGTGCTATTAATTTCATGATATTTCAACTGGCCAAATAAGGGGATATTTAAATGCTTGTCCTGGCATCTATTTCCCTGTCTGCGACATGAGCGGCTTGTACTTTCAGCAATTTGCTACGCAAAGAATCTAAAGATCTAGACATGCTAGGACATGTCTACCTAACAGCAGATATATTGCTCCAGCAAGTTATGGCATAATATGTCTCAATAAAGGAATCTTCCTTTCACAAAAAAGATTGCACTTTTTATTTTCCATTTTCTTACATAAACCTCATCAGTTGGCTCCTGGCTTTGCAAGCAATGGATGCAGGAAATCTAGCAGCATTCTTGTTTTTTGGTTATTGTCTAGTTAAGATGCAAATCCAGTCCAAATGTCGACAAAGTAATATGTGGGAGGAATTTTACCATCCTGCTCACCATGGGAATCATACTGGGTGTGACAGGACCATGCAAAGGACTGTCGATATTTCTGGCAGGATTTTCCAGTCTTGGGGTGAGTGCGGCCAGAAAATCCCACTCTGTCCATTCATATCTGCTGGGGATAAGATCTAACAAAACAATGCTGTGTTTCACGGTCTACATGTTTACCATTCCGTGTCTATGTGCACTGATGAAAAATGACTAACATAGATGAGATACTAGAGGGTAACCTGAGGGTAACTGGCACCCGTGGAACTGTACACTTAATGAATTAATATTTTCAGGAGAGAGAATTACTTTATTGTAAAACCTCCCTGTCTTGATATTCTTGACAAACAGCATATTAAAAAGTGGTAGAAGTAATGGGAAGTTAGTGGAAATAACCTACAGTACAGCTAACAACAAAACATGATCAGGGAGGGTTGAAAACATGGATAGAGAAACAGTAGGTAGTATTAAAGGTAGATAAGCAGCCACATAACTTCTTGTAGAGTCATCGTTCAGCATTCTTGTTCTTGAACATTCCTGCAAGTGCATTCCATGCTCACTAAAAAAGGATAGAAACAGACATTTCAGTGAGATCCTGTACAGTAAGTGGTCTGTTTACTCTCACTGTCATGGCTAAGTGATGAATAATAACTATTGTACTGAATGTTGGAGGATGACCTCCCACTGTAGAACCTCATGGAGTTGACAATGTTTTTAGGAGTGAAAAAAATTGAGTCCATTTGAAGACCAAAAAATGGTTAAGTGCCAGTCTGAAATATTTTCTGCTATTTAAATGGCCCAAAGGTTTCTGGCTGTATTTTCCCTTGCAACCTGCTCATCCCCACGTGTCAGATTTTTAGCCTCCATGGAAAGTCACAAAATTTTACATCTTCAGACTGTGTGCCAATTCTCCTATTGCATCCTGCCCCAACTCACTTTTGTGTAAGCATGGAGGGGCATGGCAAAAGTACCCAACCAACAGACACAGGTAGTCTAATAAGCTAATTAAAGGCCTATTGAGGCCTGTTGATGGGGGCCAACTGGAATTTTCATTCAGGCTCTCAATGGGAGAGTAAAATAGTTTAGCTACTTGAAGATCGTGACCCAGCAGCAGATCGGGGGTAGGAGGAGGGGAATGGATCATCTGCTTCAAACAAGCTTAGAGAACCCTTATGATCCTCTATCCCTTGGAGGTGAGCAGGTGGCTGAGCAAAATGTAACCAGAAACCTTTGGGCCATTTAAATAGCAGAAAACGTTTTGGATCTTCAAATTTACTCTGTTCATTCACTCCTGAAAGCATTGTCAACCTCCATGAGCTTCTACTGTGGAGAGGTCGTCCTCCAGCGCTCTTAGAACAGTTATTATTTATTATTGAGCTGTGGCAGTGAGAATAAACAGACCATTTACTATGCAGGATCTCACAGAAATATCTGTTTCTATTCTTTCCTAGTGACTATGGCATGCACTTGCAGGAATAATCAGGAGTGTGTACAGCAGCAGCTTGTAGGCTGCGCTGTGGCAGGGTGCTGCCCCAGCTCCATAGGGGTGGCTTGTCTGCAGTGGCCTTTTTTAAGCTTAAATTACAAAGATTTGAGAGGGAATCTCTATTTGAGATGTCAGGCATCCTGCTGCTGCTTTCAAGTTGGAGAGCTACTATGGCCCTTCTCACTTTGAGAGACATCCCGCTATCCTTAACTGGATGACAGGCCCACCCTCTGAATATTAATCAGCCTATTTGGGAAAAATGACATTGAGCGATCTTTTTCACACTGTGCGTGTTTCTGATCCCTGTCTGAGCCTGACAATTGGCTCCATAAGTCCACAGGAAAATCTTGGTCCACATAAATAAATAATGTAGCCGTGGGACCAGGGAATGCTGTTGCCCTTTCATTTATTTGGTAGATTTATATTAAAGTCAAAGCTGCTTGTTCCCTCCACATTTTTTTTTATATACACTATGTAGTTTTCTGTACACTAAACCGTACAGGTAAATATATCGTGTAGTTATTTTGCTGGTTGAACGTAAATCAGGTAAAGTTTAATTTTTTAAAATTATATAGCTTGCATTAAATTCTATTTGAAATAATGCTGGAATTTTATGTGGTTGTACCAACTGAGTAACAATATTTACAGGGAATGAAAAGCCTCAGATTGAGGGTGTTCATTCAGAAAAACACAATTTGGGAACAGCTGTGTTTACCGGGATTGGTTTACGTTTGCACTGAATTGCTCACTTCCACATTATTAATGAGTAGTCTCTGATAACCAGTTATTAACATACTCCAACTCAGTACACTCACTTCCTTCTGGGGAATATGCTGAGGACAAATAAACAGAATGGTATGAAGTGTGTGGAAAATTAAAGGATAGCAGTAAGGAATTATAATGAATTAATTTTCTGTACAGTAGCTATGTCTAATGCATGATGGCCCTCCTGCTTTTGTCACTGTGCAACCTGGTATTAATTATTTTGCTCAGAATTGTTTCCTTGTTCTTCTTCACCAGTGCCAGTTTTTAAACTGCAAGACAGACGCGTGCGCACAATGCTTTCTATTACAAAATCAAATCATTTAATTTTATGAACATGTGTTCAAAGTAATTGAAAGTCCCTCTTCCCAGCTAGCTTGTTTCATGTTTAAGTGTGGATTGAAATAAGATGGAGTCACGTGAATAGTGCCACTTCATCCCATGAAACAGAACTTTTAATTTTATTGGATATGTAAAGGAGCTACTTTTAATGCTACAAACCAGGTGGAAGAAAGGTAGCTTGCCTGTTAAAATTGCCTAGCTTCTCTGGAGCAGCCAGACATCAATGACAGCCCCACCCAAACACTCTAAAAACTGACAGGATTTAATTTAATACATACATGCCAAATTCAGATATCATTGAGTCCTGACTGGAAAGGTGGCCTAGGCAGCTATTAGCATTGAGTTTCCTGCCAGATCAAACTATTGGCAATAAAAATAAAGACCTAAAAAAGTTGAGTTTTCAATTGGTTGTCCCTCCTGTCAATCAACTGGGGAAGTGAGGGGAAGCGCCAGAGGAGTGGCTCCTGATTTGGAAGATGGAGACGAACATGTAAGCATCATAACAAGGCACAGCGGTGGCACTGTGATTAGCACTGCTGCCTCACAGCACCAGGGGCCCAGGTTCATTTATGGCCTCGAGCAACATGACAACTCAGTGACTATCACTGTTGCTGTGCAGATACAGGGATTTGGGCCAGTATCTGTGTGAGTTTGCGCATTCTCCCCGTGCTTGCGTGGGTTTTCTCTGGGTACTCCACTTTCCTTCCACACCCCAAAAATGTGCTCTTAGGCTGATTGGCGAAACAAATTGTCCCTAAATTGTCTCCCCAGTTTGACTCCAATGCAGATTTCTGTAAACATAGACAAGGGTCATGGGTGGAAGTGGGAACATTAAAATGGCGGTATGGGCTCGTTGGGCCGAAGGGCCTTTTTCCTGTGCTGTTTTGTTCTTTGTTCTTTGTCATTGTGCAGAGTTTGTCCTTTCTCCCTGTGTCTGTGTGGGTTTCCTCTAATGCCCCAGCTTCCTCCCACAGTCCAAAGTTATGGGTTAGATTGAATGACCATGATAAATTGCCCCTTGGTGCCAAGGGATTAGAAGGGTAAAATGTGTGGAGTTATGGGAATAGAACTTGGGTGGGATTGTGGTCAGTACAGACTCAACGGGCCAAATGGCCTCCTTCTGTACTCTAGGATTCTATGATGATTCTATGATCACCTCAATAAAAAGTCATGTTCATTTGCCCCAAACTTACTGTTCCCTCAATTTATTACACTGGCAACAAGGATAAATCCAACTTACGCTGCACACTTTGCCCTCGTTGTCACGAGTCTCACAAAGTTTAAAAACAGGACATTTTAACAGTTTGATAATTTTGAAGAAGATCCTGGAAAAAGTGTGAGGAAAAATAGAGAGGAAAAACACCTGCAGATTTTTAAAAAATGGAATAAAGAATTTCTCTGAAGTCCAACGAATCATTGCAGTGCTTGTTTACAAATGGGAGACGGTTTTAAAAGTTACAGAAAAAAGTGCATTAATGCAGAGCTGACAGCTTGCCATTATAAAGAAAAGACCACCTGCCATATAGTGCAGGCTGTTCAAAACAGAAGTAACAAAGTGAATCCCTCAGAAAAGCAATACCCTTACCTTGAAACTTTTAAGAAGTTATTTTTAAAAAAGCAGGGCAACCCACAATTGCTGCAGAGCTGGCCAAAATCAAAAGTTTAGGAACAAACACAGAGACATAACTGGCAAAAGCAGAGACAACCAAGTGAAAAACAACAGTGACTATACCGACAGCTCTTAAAGCAGTAACCACATTTAAAGCAGTAAATGCACAACAAGAAAACACCCAGCACCTGCAGAGGCAAAAAGAAAAAAGAAGACTAGCTGAACGGGAGGTTTGATCTGGATGATGCAGATGGAGTCAGCATGTTGAGAGATTGGGGGGGCGGGTGGGGGGGGGTGTGTGGCTGGGGAGCGGCGCAGGGTCGTTGCAATTCTCCAAAAAAAGTTCTAAGTTCTGGATTCACAGGTAAACTAGTGTAAATCATGATTGTTTATTCAATGGGAGTTCACACTAGAATCTCCCACAGTCGTAAATAAATTTAGAATCTGAGGGACAGGGCACATTCATGCCAGAATCTGAAAGTTCCAGGCCTCTGTGTATGTGCAGTGGCCCCGAACTGTCAGCCTGTACTTTGCTGGCCAGCTCAATTGCTGGCCAGCCCAGAACTTCCATCGTCAATTATCACCCCCCAAACGGCTCAATCGCGGCCTTCACGAGCATTCCTGGGCCAGCCCTGACCATCCTCCCTACCATCCAGGAGTGCCCTGATCTCCAGCTGCTCCCCCCCACAAACCCCCCCAACTAGTGATGATCCCCACCCGGCAGATCTCTCCACCGAAACAGGTGGTAGTTCCCCATGGCAAACCACCCCCCTCACCCCCCACCAAGACCTACCTGATCACTGGCCTCCCTCCAGTCTTGACCGAGTATCATGCAGAACTGCAGCAGGCCTCCCACTGATCGTCCCACCATAAGCCCTGCCCCTAGGCCCCGCTCTCTTGGCACTGCTCCACGCCCAGTGGGCAGCACCAAGGTGTCTCCTGGATGTGGGCACTTTGTCCCTCGGGCAATGCCAGGGGGCACAAGCTGGCACTGTCAGGGTGCCCATGCTCAGGAGGCACCACCCTTCCCAACCACCCAACCTCCTGGGAGTCCTCGGGTGCTTCACTTCTGCAGGGTCTTCCACTAGTTCCCCGAAAGCGTGGAGCTAGTCTGAAGCCCGCCAGGGTGAAATCACACTGACAGGGTAGGAGATGCTGGCAGGCCTAGAGGTATCAGTTCGAGATCCCCGATAATAGCATTTAAATAACATTAAAATAAGATTAAAATTACTTACATGCTGGTTCTGCCAATTTCCAGCATGATCCTGACCATGCTACATATCCGGTGCTCGGAGATGCATGCGTGTCAGGAACTCATGCGCAAATCCTCTGTATCAGCCCACACATGATTCTCTTGATCCAACACGTTAAAAAATCCACCCTACCATCCAGGAGTGCCTTCCAGCCGCCCCCCCACCAAGTGATGATCCCTATCCGGCAGATCCCACCGCCCCCCTCCCCACAGGTGGTAGATCCCCATGGCAAGCCACCCCCCATCACCCACCAAGCCCCCTCGTTTTTTTATTTCATTGTGAATGGAATTATTTATGAAGGTCAACATAGAACTAGCCTGCTGAGCATGTGAGCAAGGAAACCGTACAATCTTATCAGGAACTGGACTGCCTCAGATGCACCCATACAATGAGCTGGGTTACAATATGCTTAAGATTCCCGTGATGATCAGCGATGTTCCTTTATCAGAACAGAGCTTCAGAGGTTTACAAACCTGAATGGTATGAGACGCATAAAGACTCCTCCCTGGTATCCTTGTTGAAAGCTGTCCAGCTCTTTAAAGTCGGTATATAGATGTTGTCTGGAGATACTTTGGAGCCTTGTATTTTCAGATTCTTTTTGAGTTACAACAGACAACTATTGGCTCCACACCAGCAGAGCGGCTGATGAAAAGCCACTTGTGTGTACGTATCCAGTTTCCCAATTTGAAGGGGAAGGTGGGACAGGAACAAAATGCTCAGAAGCTAAACCAATGCATAGATCTATAAACATAGACAGGGATCACGGGTAGAAGTGGGAACATCGAGGTGGCAGTGTGGGCTCATTGGGCTGAAGGGCCTGTTTCCCGTGCTGTTTTGTTCTTTGTTCCTTGTTCATTGTCTACACAGCAGTGCTCAAACTTTCAAAGTAGGTGATCCTGTGTAACTTTGAAAACAGACCATGCTAGATTCCAGAAGATGTCATTACGGAAACTGGTCCATTGTCATCCCGAATTCAGGATGAGAGTAAAATAGTATGCAGGAAGGTGGATCATCTCTGACTGAGAGATAGATCCCAACCAATGCAGGATCAGCATGAAGTTAATGTTTCACTGTCAGTATTCGTAGTGTGTGGTTACCTCATCGCTATATACTGACAAATCCAATGAGTTGTTGAATATAGAACCACTCAGCACAAGGAACTACAGAAGGTCGTGAATGTAGCCCAATCCATCACACATACCAGCCTCCCATCCTTTGGCTCTGTCTACACTTCACACTGCCTCGATAAAGCAACCAGCATAATTAAGGACCCCATGCACCCCGGATATTCTCTCTTCCACTTTCTTCCATCAGGAAAAAGATACCGAAGTCTGAAGTCACATATCAACCAACTCAAGAACAGCTTCTTTCCTGCTGCTGTCAGACTTGAATGGACTACATTGCATTAAGTTGATCTTTCTCTACACCCTAGCTATGATTGTAATACTACATTCTGCATTCTCTCGTTTCCTTCTCTATGAATGGTATGCTTCGTCTGTATGGTATGCGTGATACAATACTTTTCACTGTATGTAAAAGCATGTGATAATAATAAATCAAATCAAACCAGTTACACAACTTTTTGTGTCATGTTCTCCACTGTTCCTATTCCAGGACCTCCCTCAGGAGTGCATGTCGCTCTGACTGTTCCCACAGAGCACTTCTGAGAATTTGTATAAGACGAGACAATGTTCCATTTACAAGATAGGTTAAAGACAAGAGATATTACAACATTTTGTTAGAAATCTTTTTCTGTCATGGAAAAATCCCAAACAAAGTAGCATTATCTTAAAATTAGACTTAATCCATTTGGGAGTGAAGTCAGGGAACACTTTTACACACATACACAACCTAAAATATATTCTCATTACGGTCTGTGGATGCTGGGCTGAAGGCAATGGGAGACCTTCCAATCCATCTGCTGCCAGCACCTGTATCAGCAGGCACAGAAGGTCCACCATCCTCTGGGGTAACATAGTCTCCTCTGGCACTGAATCTCTGACACCTGCAGGTATGATGCTCTCCTCCAGTACACAGATGATGGGTAATGTCTCCTCTGAGTCATCTCTATGTGTAACCCTACCTCCGGTACATCAGCAGGCACCGCCATCCTCTCCTCTGCAGGGTGCGGATCCTGCCCAATTACAGCATTGTGTTGACATTATTGCTGTTGGTCCATTGCTAGCAATAGCACTGCCAGTTCAATTGAATTGATCATCCTCTCAATCCAAAAAACTATAAGAAAGCAAACAGAAATGTGAGCGCTGAGGAAACCTAACAATGCCCTGACCCATAGTCATATCAAGAAATGGGATATTCACCCATGCACATTCCCTTATGTAAGCACTTTTTCAATGACCCTCACTCCCTTTTCTCTCACACAATGGCCATGTCCCCACACTAGCTTTACCCAACTCTGCTTGATTGGTCTATACTTAGGTCATAACTTTAAACATTCAATTGTTTGTTAGGATTTAAAAAGGGCATATTACGCTTTATTAATTAGGAATTTACTTTTAGTAGGAAAGGTATTGACTGGGAGAATTATCATTATAATTATTTACCTCCAATATGGATTATTACATATTCTCCCATGTGCGATTGAACTTATAGAGAGGTAAGGCTTATGGAAGTGAAAGGGGTAAAACCAAAAGATCAATGCCACTGAGTTTATATTAGTTTCTACGAGGTGTACATAGCACCCGTTCTATCATCCTGTTGCATTTGAGTAAGTAGATATTTCGAGACAGTTCAACTCAGTGTTTGAGACTTGGTCCATGTTTAACAACAAGCATGTACTACATTTCTTGCCCTATCCTATTGGCACAGATACAATATTCAACATCTGGGATTGATCAACAGTACTGAAAAATATGACATATTCTTTGGAGTTGCTGTAAGAAAACATTTAACATTCTGAAATTGCAATTCAACTGTTACACTGCTATCTAGAAACATTACATAAGTATGATATCCTTATATATTTATTATTCCAATTTATGTTGGTTTAAAAATCAAGAACACAGTGGCAGAGTGGTTAGTACTATTGCCTCACAGTGCCAGAGGCTCAGGTTCAATTCTGGTCTTGGATCACTTGCTGTATGAAGTTTGCATGCTCTCCTGTGTCTGTGTGAGCTTCCTTTGGATGCTCTCATTTCCTCCCAGTCCACAGATGTGCTGGCTATGTTGGGTGGCCATGTGACATTGCCCCTTATTTCCCCAAGATGTTAAAGGAATTAGCAGGACAAATATGTGGGGTTATGGGGTAAGTGTGAATAAGAGTTGGTGCAGACTCAATGAGCCAAATGGCCTCCTTTTGCACTGGAGGGATTTTATGATTCTGAGTTATAAGCTGGAAAAGGGGGTTAGAAACTCAACTGGTTGCTTTGACAGCAATCAGCTTTGCAGGTATGTTTTAATGATAAAATGGTGGGAGTTTTGCCTGTTAAGCTTCTGTGAGGCACTCTGAGAATTTTTTCCGTAAAAGGTGCTATCTACAGCAGGATCTGATGGTAGCATCAATATATTCAACTTTAAGTCTCATTTTATAAGATCCATGAAACTGCAAATATGAGGTACACATGAGTCATAGGCCCTGAAAGTCTCTGGTGACTGTTGTATTACCTTCATTCTGAATATGTCACTAAAATTCCATTTTCTATTTGGAAGGAGTGAAGGAGATCAGCACTAATTTTCAACTTGGAAGTGATTCATGTAATTCACAGCCAATGGCAAACTGTTTTGATTGTCGACCAGTTATGTGCGTATGCACACCGCTGAACAGTCACATTAACGTCGGGCTTAATGATATCATTATGCCTTGGTGTTCTGTACAAAGTCTGAGTATCAGGATGTGGTTAAAATCCAATGAAGACTATTGCGTTACGTGAAAATAGAACGTGAAATCTGCTGCAAATTACAGTTGCCCAGCTTAACAGGGAGCTGGTGATATGGTAAATATGAAAAAGAGGGCCAGAAAAATTCATGTTTATTGTCCCCTCTGAAATTTTGGAATGGAACACTCACTGCCACCTGCAGCCTGGAGGAATCTACAGCAGATCTGATGGTAGCATCGATATATTCAATTTTAAGTCTCATTTTGTAAGATCCATGAAACTGCAAAGATGAGGTACACATGAGTCATAGGCTCTGAAAGTCTCTGGTGACTGTTGTATTACCTTCATTCTGAATATGTCACTAAAATTCCATTTTCTATTTGGAAGGGTTATTATTGGCCTTTTTGGGGAGTGAAGGAGATCAGCACTCATTTTGTTATCACACACAAGTGATAAAATAATATTTTCATTGTTACAATTTTGCTATAACTGTGAGTTTGTTGAATTGCATTTTCTATCCAGATAGAAAACAACAATCATACATTGTACCTTGCAATAGATCTTCAAGTAGTAGACACTTCCAGGCTGCAATTTACGCTACATTATGTTAAGCTTAAAAATGTTGATATCAAGGCTTACACCCAGTGAATATGTCAGTAAAATTCCATTTTCTATTTGGAAGGAGTGAAGGAGATCAGCACTAACCTCTTTAAAGTAAAGAAGTTTTTTTTTAAATAGAGACAGAAGAGTTCAGTGAGAACATGCCCTGGGATTCCTGGATGAATCTACATCAGGGGTCACCATGGCAGATGTTAGAACAGCTTTCTCAAAAGTCAACCCATGGAGAGTGACCAGTCCGGATGGAGTACCCGGATGAGCACTCAGATCCTGTGCAGACCAGCTGGCCGGAATATTCACGGACATCTTCAACCTCTCTTTATAACAATCTGAGGTCCCTATTTGCTTCAAGAAGATGACTATCATCCCGATAGTTAAGAGAAACCAAGCAGCATACCTTGATGACGATAATGGTGACTCTGACATCCATCATTGTGAAATGCTTCGAAAGGCTAGTGATGACATGAATCAATTCCAGCCTCCCAGACTACCTGGATCCACTACAGTTTGTCTATCGCTGCAACATGTCAACAGCAGATGACATTTCCTTGGCCCTGCACTTAATCCTGGAACACCTTGATAACAAGGATACCTATGTCTCACTCCTATTTATTGACTGCAGCTCAGCCTTCAACATTATTATTCCCATGAAACTTTTCTCCAAGTGTCGAGATCTGGGCCTGGCACATCCTTCTATGACTGGATCCTGAACTTCCTAACTCACAGACCACAATCAGTAAGAATAGATAACAACACCTCCTCCACGATCATCCTCAACACTGATGCTCCACAAGGCTGTGTTCTCAGCCCCTACTATACTCCTTATACACCTATGATTGTGAGGCTAAATTCCCCTCCAATTAGATTTTCAAGTTTGCTGATGACACCAATGTAGTGCATTGAATCTCAAACAACGACAAAACAGAGTACAAGAATGAGATAGAGGATCTGGTGAACAGGTGCAACAATAATAAACTCTCCCTCAATGTCAACAAAATGAAGGAAATTGTCATCAACTTCAGGAAGCATAAAGGAGAACATGCCCCTGCCTACATCAACGGGGACAAAGTAGAAAGTGTTGAGAGCTTCAAGTTTCAGGTGTCCAGATTACCAACAACCTGTCCTGGTCCCTCCATGCCAACACTATAGTTAAGAAAGCCCGCCAACGCCTGTACTTTCTCAGAAGACTAAGAAAATTTGGCACGTCGGCTACGACTCTCACCAACTTTTAAAGATGCACCATAGAAAACATTCTTTCTGGTTGTATCACAGCTTGATATGGCTCCTGCTCTACCTAAGATCTACAGGAACTACAAAAGATTGGGAAATGTAGCCCAATCCATCATGCAAACCAGCCTCCCATCCTTTGACTCTATCTACACTTCCTGCTGCCTCGGCAAAGCAGCTAGCATAATTAAAGACCCCATGCACCTCAGACATTCTCTCCTCCACCTTCTTCCATCGGGAAAAAGATACAAAAGTCTGAGATCACATACCAATCGACTCAAGAATAGCTTCTTCCCTCCTGCTGTCAGACTTTTGAATGGGCTTACCTTGCATTAAGTTGATCTTTCTCTACACCCTAGTTATGACTGTAACACTACATTTTCCACTCTCTCTCGCTTCCTTCTCTATGAACGGTATGCTTTGTTTGTAAATGCACAAGAAACAATACTTTTCACTGTCCATTAATACATCTGGCAATAATCAATCAAATCAAAAAATGAGAAGGGAAAGAGAACGTGGTGAACATGAGGGTTACCTGTTTTTAGATAACCATAGTGGTCCCCTTAAGGATGAAGAGTTAGATTATGATTACACTCAAAAGCATAGGATTGAGTATGTCTTATGCATTTGCCCAATTCCTGCCAAATTTAGTAGTCGGGTCCAAAAGCAATGGACAGATTTGCATATTCAGAGAACCTAATAACTGCTCAGGTGTGCATCCTGACTGCTCAGTTGTTCCATGGAATCGAGTGCTGGATATAGCATACAGAAATTGGTCCCCCCATATTCATTTCTCACCCAAAAAAGCAAATGCATTCAGGACTAATTTTTGCCAACCTTGTTTGTATGACTGCTCTTAGTCCAGAGTCAGATGTTTGTGGCTTCAAAATCCAAATACTCAACATTGAGCACATGATCTATGAAGTATTCAATATATTGAAAGCACAGAAACAGTTTAGCATGTCCAAGGTGGTGGTAATGAGTCTTCCTCTGCTCCACCTCATCTAATCCCATCAACAGCTGACACTCCAGTGTAATACTGAAGGAAGACAAGTGCGAGGTTTTCTCTTTCAGATGAAACTTGAAACTAGAACTTCATTTCCCTTTTCAGAGGTGGACATAAAAGATGCCCCAGTACTATTTATTGTAAAATAACAGGTCCTTGTTATGCTGGCAAACATTTATTGCTCAACTAGCTTCATTAAACACATTATTTTATGATATACCTCCTTTCTGGTGCGAGTGGAACCTTGCTCTGTGCATGGGCTGCTGTGTTTCATTGCATTGCCACAGGGACTACTATTGAAAAACATTTTGTTGGGATATCTGAGGAGATGAAACACCCTATGTAATGCAGATTTTTTGTTCTTCTGGTGGTTAGCGCTGATGCCTCACAGCGCCAGGGATCAGGGCTCGATTCTCGGCTTAGGTCACAGTCTGTGCAGAGTTTGCACCTTCTCCCTGTGTCTGAGAGGGTTTCCTCCAGGTGCTCCAGTTCCTCCCATAGTCTGAAAGACGTGCAATGGCTAAATGCATTAGCCTTGCTAAGTTCTTCCTCAGTGTTCCCAAACAGGCACTGGAATGTAGTGACTAGGGGATTTTCATAGTAGCTTCATTGTTGTGCTAATATAAGCCTACTTGTAACTAATCATGAATAAAAGTTTGACAAGCTTTTGATGTCTTTAAACCTACAGTATAGAACTAATTGGAAGGTTCATTCAGCAATGGCACATAAAAGGAAAACCTGGAAAATATAAAGAAAGCATTGGGGTGGCACAGTGGCACTGCTGCCTCACCCTGCCTCCGCCAGGGACCCAAGTTCTATTCCAGGCATAGATCACTGTCTGTGTGGAGTTTGCACATTTTCCTCATGTCTGCGTGGGTTTCCTCCATGTGCTCCAGTTTCCTCCCACAGTACAAAGTTGTGTGGGTTAGGTGGATTGCTAAATCCACCTAAATTGCCCCTTAGTGTCAGGGGGACTAGCTAGGGTAAATGCATGGGGTTGTGTAAATAAGCCTGGGTGAGATTGTGGTCAGGGTAAACACGATGGGCCAAATGGTCTCCTCATGCACTGTGGTATTCTATGATTCTATGGGTAGTATGTGACTTGGGCCACATATCTCTTACAAATGAGAATTCACAAACACATCTACCTCATTAGAAAGTTTCAGTTTGAACATTTACTTCCTGCCTAAATTAGTTAAAAATCTGGCTTGACTTTGCAATCAGAGATGTTATTTGGCTAAGCGATGGTGGTGGGAGGCAGGGGTGGGCATAGAATGGGTTGATTTCTTTTATTCCACGGGAAGTAAATTTGTACATTCCCGATGGTCAGTTTTTTTTGTTTAAATTAGGTACATTTGAATCTTTAATGTTTGAAACTGTCGTCTTGGGAATTTTTAGAATTCTCAATTGCGAACAATGAAATCTTGTTAATTTTACTTACTCAAATAAATATATTGGTTGGAACTCCGCTGCCATACCTGCTATGGAATTGGAGCAAGCATGGGTCCGACAACGGAAATGTTCTCGCCCAAGCGAGGCTGTAAAATCCCAGCCATAATTTTCTTTATTACTTCTGGCTGTGGGAATCAGCAATTCTCTGATGTGTTTCACTGCACTCGATTTACATCAGAACTCAGCAAAGTCAGGTGAAGATTTTAAAGATGTGATAGTCTGCCCCTTTAAGGGGGAGATGCGGGTTGAGGGAGAGGGGATATAAAAAGCACAAGCTAATCTTTGAACAGCTCAGACCTATGATCTGATTCGAAGTCTGACTGTGCAGGATGTCCGAAATACAAAAATGTTCGGACACCTGGCTGCACTGGTCAAAGTACCCCCAAAGTCACCGGCAATAATGCAGTGATATAAATTTAATTCAGCAATGCAAAACTCAGGGAAGATAACAGCAGCATTCATGGTACAGTTAAGGGAGTTAGCTGAGCATTGTGAATTCAGATCAACATTCAACAATATGCCAAAAGACAGGTTGGTTTGTGGCATGAATAATCTCACCATGCAAAATAAACTATTAGCAGAGACAGAAATGACTTTGACAAGAGTGTTAGAGATTGCTAAGGCTACGAAAAGCAGCAAAAAACTTGCATTCCAGTTTCAAAGCATGCAACAAGGGAGGTCAATTAACTTAGATAGGAAACATTGGGGGTTGTGGTCCCAAGAGTGAGGGCTGTGAAAGTGATGAGCCAAAGAGCAGTGAGCAAGACAGGGCACTGAGATATAAAATGTCAGATCTATAGATCAAGAACTTAAAAGAATGCTAATTTGTGGGGGAGAGATGTTATTTTAAAAATGTAACATGTTTTATTTGGAACAGGGTGGGTATGTTAGAATTAAATGAAAAGCCTAGGGGCCAACAAAAAAGAGATGATGCTGGGGAGATTTTCCTATCCTGCCACACTGAATGCATATTAGGCTGGCCGCCAAATTCTCCAACCTCGCTGCAGTGGCACTATGGCATGAATGGCAGGTAAGACCTTACCCTATGACTCCATGATTTAGAAAATGACTCCAAAGGAGCATCTGAAGTTTACAAATTAAACAACATTAAAGTGAGCAAGTTAGCCCTAATTGTAATTGTGTTAACGGTTGGCCGGTAAGAATAGAGGTGGATGCAGGAGCATCTATTCCTGGCAAGGTGGGGTCACATACGTTGGACAAGCCTTGAAGGTATTCAGTACACAGCAATGCTAGTAATGAACCCTGGAACCATCATAGGAGAGCAGATGTACTGGTATTTGCAAGGTGGGGTCCAACCCCTGGAATTGAAAAGCACAACAGCCAGGCTGGCCTTGTATACTAGACAAACCTTGAAGATACTCAGTACCATAGCAATATCAGTAACAATCGATCAGCCCAGTTACCTGTCATGTGGTGAAGGGCCAAGAGCTAAGTCTCGTGGACTGAGACTAGCCCCATCAGATCTGATTAAATTGATTAGAGATCTTCTGTGTTAATGTAGGCAATTTTCATGAAATATTATGTAACATCAAAAGGTATTTTGGGGATTCAGAGCATCAAGACAAAAAATCTACTGTGATCCTGAGTTTACATCCAAATTCTACAGAGCTCATCCAATGCCCTGTGTTTTACACAAAGACGTAAAAGCTAAGCTCAAGCTGCTGAGGGACTTGGGAATAGAAATGTAGAAAAGAGGAGCAGGAGAAGGCTATTCGGCCCTTCAAGTCTGTTGGCCATTCATTTTGATCATGAGTGGACATCCAACTCAATAGCCTGATCCTGCCTTGCTCCCATATTTTTTGATCCTCTTCTCCCCAAGTGCTACATCTAACTTCTTTTTGAAAACATATAATATTTTGGCCTGAGCTACTTTAAATGGTAGTGAATTCCACCGGCTGATCACTCTCTGGGTGAATAAATTTCTCTTCCTCTCTGTCCTAAATGGTTTAACCCGTATCGTCAAACTGTGACGCTTGGTTCTGGACACTTTCACCATCAGGAACATCCTTCATGCATCTATTCTATCTAGTCCTGTTAGAATTTTGTAGGTTTCTATGAGATTCCCCTAATTTTTCTAAATTCCAGCAAATACATTCTAACTGATTCAATCCCTCAAAGATCAGTTCTGCCATCTCAGTCTGGTAAATCTTCACTGCACTCACTCCATAGCAAAAATGTCCTTCCTCAAATAAGGAGACTGAAACTACACCCAATATTCCAGATATGGTCTCATTAACATCCTGTATAATTGCAGCAAGACACCCTTGCTCCTGTACTTGAACTTTCTTGCTATGAAGGCCAACATACCATTTGTCTTTTTTACTACTTGATGCATTTGTGAGCTTACCTTCAGTGACCGGCATATGAGAACTCATTTATTCCTACATAGTTGACTCTGAACATGTTGCCTCAAATGGTTCCTGTGAGCTCCTAGTGTGTATCAGTACTACATCCCTGTCTCAAAGAGAGCTCGAAAGGTGGGCAATAAATGCCAGTGTTGCCCACATCCAGGGAATGAATTAGGAATTTAAAACAAAGGATGCAGAGCACCAATGAAACAGGGTTTCTGAATACTCTGAGTCAACATTGATGGCACACCTCGACCGAGCTTTGGTGGGGGGAGAGACGAGCAGGAAGGCCTCTGCCAAAGGGTTTGATGATGAGAGGGTGACAGAACTGAAACCCTGGTGTCCACCCATGGCCTCCACTGTCAAGTTTACTTTACAACTGGTGCAGGAGCAATGAATCAGAGGCTGAGTCCTCATGGAGGACTTATTTGCATTTGACATCGAAGTCGAGGATCCAAATATAATCCATGAGGACTACAAAGGGGCTGTCTGCCCAGTGTATGGTGGACTGAAGCAGAATCTGGTTCAGCACATGGACTTTTAAAAAAATGGGAACAAGGTAGAAACAGAGAAAGTTGGATCAAATAACATTTCAAGCCTGAATCTGGGGAATCCCTTTCAAAATCTGTCATATAGTGGAGAGAACAAACAATGTGAATGCATCTTGTAATACAACAGGCAACAAAATAACTCTTTTCTATTCCTTACACTAGGTCCAACAAGCTTTTTGAGTGGGCTGCCCACAGCATCCCAGTTATTAAGTTGGATAAGACTTTCATGTGTGTGGAGATTACAAGCTAATCAGCAACCTGGATCAGCTGAAAATTGAGGACCTAAATGCCAAGCTCGCTGGAGGGTTGACTTATACGAAACTCTGCATGAGTCATTCTTATGAGGTATTTAGTCAATTCCTGCCAATCAACACCCACAAAGGTTTATACTCAGCTGTTGTTCGGACTATCTTCAGCAGGTACCATATTCCAATGTTCAATGGAAAGCTTGTTACAGGACCTGCCCAAGGTAGTTGTTTATTTAAATGATGTATTAATTATGGGAGCTTCTGAAGATGAACACTTAGCAAATTTGGAGGAAGCATTGAGTAGATTGAAAAATGTAGGGATAAGACTCAAGAGAGAGAAACGTACATTCCAAGTCCACAAAGTAACATATTTGGGATTTAGGGTGAACACTCAAGATCTGCAATCTACGGAAAAGAAGATTAACTGATTCAGGGAGCACCAGCTCCCAGAAATGTATCAGAAGTAAAATCATTCTTAGGGTTGGTGAATTTGCCCTCAACCTGTTCATATTGCTGGCACCTTTATGTATGCGTCTCAGGAAATACCAAAAGTGGCATTGAAGTGAAGATCAAAGGGAAGCATTTGAGCAAGTTAAAATGACATTGCAGTCTGCAACCCTCTAGGTCAATTGTGATCCTGTGAGAAAAGTAAAATGACCTGTGATGCCTTGCCCTCGTGAATGTAGAAAGAACAACTACAACAACGATTTTAACAATAATGGCAATATTAGCTTTAAAGGACTAGTGTGGCTGCGAGTTAAGCATGCTGGGATTTTTGGTCAACTTACAATTAAAAACAGATGCAGGTTATAAAGTTGCTGTGAGCCATTGGCCTGGTCTGGGAACTGTAATCTGAAGCTTCCTATGTTTATATTGATTAGACTTGATGGCATCAAGTTTTATGGATTTTGTACGGGCAACAAGCTATCTGAACAAAACATAATGGCATCATTTACAAGTAATTTCACTGGCTGTTCAAGCCATTTGATTGGTTTCTAGTTACACAATTGGCTGGGTGCCAGAGAATCTTCTGGAAGCTGGAACAATATTTTGATAAAAGACATGTGTAGACCTTTTGTCTCCAGCAATAACTCTAGAGATCCACCATTGCAGAAGTGTGCCCTGAAGAGCAACATTACAGAAGGATATGAGGATAGATTCTACATCAGGATCAGACTTGGCCAGTTCCTTCTAAAACTGGGTAGTATCTATCTCCTGTTAAATAAATAGAGTTAATGTTTAATGAGGAGTTCAGTAAAAGAGTTAAAGTGTTGCAGCTGTTTTAACTTTGAGTTAGGTACCTAAAGTGTTAAATGAAGGGAAGATTGTTAAATGAATTAAGAGTCGACTCTTGTCTTTGTTTGTCATATTAAACTGGAATGCTTGAAGGATGTTTAAATTAGCAGCAGAATAACATCCTACTAAATAGGCGCAGTATTGTTCCACAGACTTGAGCATGGCATAGACTGACCTATTGCTTTTGCTTCAAGCACACTAACTGAGAGGGCCTATTCTCAGACTGAAAAGGAAGATTTAGCTATAATTTATGGGGTAAAAAAGTTTCATCAGTATATTTATGGACATCATTTTACGATAATTACTGATCATAAGCCACTTTTGAATTTGTTCAGGCAGCACAAAGCCATTCCCTGCCATCACTTCAGCGAGGGTCCAACATTGGGCTCTACTGTTAATGGCACGTGACTACATGTTCCACCATAAACCAGGCACCTACAATGTGGATACTTTAAGCAAGTTCTGGACCTAGAGAGAGTGATCTTATCTAAAGTAAATTGGATGGTCCTTCAAGGTTGACATCATGGATATGATCGGCGCAACTTACAATTAAGGGCCTGTTTGTGCTGTAGTGTTCTATGTTCTATGTTCTGTGACAAGTCTGATCAATTTTGATCTTTCCAAATCAGAAAGGATGAGCTGAGTTGTGAGGATAGAGTACTATTGGCTTGTTGGGCCGAAGGGCCTGTTTCCCGTGCTGTTTTGTTCTTTGTTCTTTGTTCTTTGTATTGTGGATTGCATTGTGCACATCCCAGTCATGGTGAAAATTAAATTGTTAGCCCAGTTACATGTGGTGGCTCGATAAAGAATAGTCAAACTCATTAGACACTGCAACCAGTGTCAAATACAGCAAATCTTATTGCCTTCGGTTCTTCTGCACCAGTGGGAATGGCCCAGTCGCCTGTGGGAGTGACTTCATGTTGATTTTGTAGACCCTTCTTGGGCTGTATGTTTCTCCTCATTATTAACATTCATTCTAAATAAGATGGACAATCATGAGACAAAGACCACAACTTCTTTAGCCACAATTGATAAACTGCATCAGATATTCGCCACACATGGGTTGCCTGCAGTCCTGGTCTTTGACAATGGGACTGCATTCATGAGTCAGGAGTTTCAATACTTCATGCAAGCCAATGGGGTTCAGCATGTTAGAACAGCCTCCTACTATCCAGCCTCAAATGGGATAGCTGAAAAGGGGTTCAGATATTTAAAACTGCTATGAGAAAACAGTCCTCTGTGCTTTTACAATTTCCACTTGTCCATTTTCTACTAACATACAGAAGAACTCCTCATATCACTGCAATGTTACCCATGTTGAATTATATAACATATAGTCCTACAGTGCAGGAAGCCATTCAGCCCATTGAGTCTGCACTGATCACAAGTCCACTGAGCCCCTATCCCCTTAACCCCATGCATTTACCCCCTAACATTAAGGGGCAATTTAGCATAGCCAATCCACATAACCTGCATACTTTTGGACTGTGGGAGGAAATCAGAGAACCCGGAAGGAATACATGCAGATTCGAGGAGAATGTGCATACACCACACAGACAGCGACCCAAGCTGGGTACTGAACCCGGGTCCCTGGCACTGAGGCAGCAGTGTGAATCACTGTGCCACCATGCCATGCCCATGCGAAGATATCTTTGGATAAGACTTGATCTAATGTATTCATGTTTGGCAGGAAGGTAGAGGCTAAACAGAATGTGCAGAAACGATATCAGGACTCCACCAAGGTCGAGAAGGCTTTTCAGATAAATGCTTTAGTTTACATAAGAAATTTCAACGCTAGTTCAAAATGGATCCTGGAATACTCACAGCAATGGCAGGTCCAGTGTCATATTTAGTTGCCATGTAAGGGAAGGGAATGAAGAAGCATGTGGGCCACCTACGGAGAAGGAAAGTATGCAC
This sequence comes from Sphyrna mokarran, assembly GCA_024679065.1. Classification (NCBI taxonomy): domain Eukaryota; kingdom Metazoa; phylum Chordata; class Chondrichthyes; order Carcharhiniformes; family Carcharhinidae; genus Sphyrna; species Sphyrna mokarran. Next base: position 39,410,932 of record JAGIQG010000016.1, read on the forward strand.
AGTACAATCAGAATCTCACCAAGACCAATCTTCCGGAATCACACTGCCTTATTTAACACAAAGAAAAGGCCACAGCCGCAGCTTACAGCAATTCAAATCCTGAGCTCTGGACCTGGGGTGGCATGGTGGCACAGTGGTCAGCACTGCTGCTTCACAAGACCAGGAACATGGGTTTGATTCCTGGCTTGGATGACTGTCTGTGTGGGGTTTGCACTTTTCCCTGTGTCTGCATGGATTTCCTCCGGGCACTCCGGTTTCCTCTCAGAATCTAAGAGACGTACTGGTTAGATGCATTGATCCAAACAGGCGCCGCAGTGTGTCGACTAGGGGAATTTCACTGTAACTTCAATGCCATGTTAATTTAAGTCTTACTTGTGACTACTAAGTAAACTTTAAACTGGTCCAGGCTGACAGCACAGGTTTTAAGATCCTGCTATTTGTCTCCTATTGGGTGTACTCAGTAGGAAAACTCGTACTCAGCAAAGCCCACGTGGAGATCTATTGAGGATGCCCCATGTCCATCGTGGCCAATGTAACACCCTTTCCTTCTCAGATTAATAACTCTCCCAGTACCCTCACCATAGAAGAGTTCTATCTACTGCTGCTTGGCAACTGACCTGAGGTCGGCTGAGGGTGATGCTGGATCTGGATGCTTGAACCAAATCAGGGTCATTTGTTTCTGGGGAGAGTATCGAAGCATCACTGCCATGCATTCCTCTTCGGGATCTGCCTATTTCCTCAGCTTCCATTTTGAGTCCATTTCCTTATAGTCCAGAAGAATGGATGCTGGATTTGAGCTGTTGCCCTGTGCTGGTAACCACTTCTGCGGCTGTTCTAGAACAGTCTCCCTGCTTCTGATGTAGTCTAGATGTTTCCTTATGACCTTATCCTGGACCTTCACTCTGTACGACACATTATAATTCCAGGGATTCAGCTGGGACCATCCCTGACATTCCTGACATAGACTTGATCACTCACTCTGAATGTCCTTTCTGTTGTTGCAGAATTGCACTTTCTTTTCTGGTCCTCTTGTCTAGACTTCACCCTTCCCATTGTGTTTTGGAAATAGTAGGTTTAGTATGGTTGACAATGTCGAAGTCCCATTATCCGTTTTGCTGGGGTGATTCCTGTCATTGTTTGCAGGGTGGTTCTATAATTAAATTAAAAATGAGCTAATTTGGTCTCTATAGATGCCGCAGGTTGTTTCTTCATACCACTTTAAATGTTTTACCACTTGTTCTGCTAGCCCATTTGACGATGGGCAATAAGGTACTGCTTTAATGTTTGAGGCCATTGGAAAGCATGAAATTTTGCAACTCAATTCCAGTGAAAGTGATGCTGTTGTTCTTATATCGGGCCTATTCTTCTCCATTTACATCATAGACTTCAGGTTTAGAGAAGAGAGGCATTTTGCTTTTTATTGAGGTGTTGGGGAAATTCCGTCTTTTGTTGCCAATGTAATAATCTCGCTAAGCCCAGTCTTCTAGTATCATACTGCTTTATTTAACACAAGGAAATGGTTAGGTCCATAGCTTGGAGCAGTACAAATCCTAAATTCTGGACCTACAATGTGCTATTCCAGGCTGACAGTGTGGGTTTTAAGCTCCCGCGTTGGGCAAGCTCAGTAGGGAAACTTGTACTCCACAATATCCAAAGGGAAATCTATTAATGATGCCCCATATCCTTTGTGGCATAACAAGTACCAAGTGAGCAGTCTGTCCCTGCTACACCTACTAGTGTGGTTCCAACGATTGCAAGTGGAACTGAATCCAACACCCCTGAGGAAGGTTCGAGTTACATTCGAGTGGGAACAAGAATGGTTACCTTCACTAGAACACCTTCGCAAACTGAAAGTCTTCCTGCGGTTGTTCAAAAAAAAACTACGTCAGCTGATAAAGTACCTGCTAAAGAACTCAAAAGAATTAGAAAATTTCCAGATAGGCTTACTTTATAAGAAACTTTACTTACTTTATAAGAGTTTCCCTCTTTTGATGTGTAATATTGTAAATAGTTTGTTGTTATTGTAAAATATTAATTATGGACTTAAAAGGAGGAATGTGATAGTGTGTCCTTTTAAAGGGTGACTAATTGAGAGTCACATTATCCATTTGGCCAATCATGGCAAAGCACGCAAATTGAGAGCGGGCGTGCAGGCTGCTTGATATTTGGAGTCCAGGAGTCATGAAGTTTGGAAACAATCTTATCCCTATCTTGTATACAATTATTTCCCCTAAATAAACTTTTGTTTGTTTATCTGTCTCTTTATTCAGCAGTTCCTAGTAGTTATTACAGAAAGAAACATTATTTTACAATCTTAAGTGCCTGCCCCCTCCCACCACCCCAATCACTCGAGGAATACTAGAAGTGTTGTCTCTTTAAGCTGGATGGTGGGAGGCAGGAGTGGAGGGAGCTACCCAGCACTGCTCAGATAGGTTCATTGTTTGTGTTGAAATATGTTCATGGAAGGAAATAACAGAACTTCTCCTGATTCTAGACAATCTACCAGTGTCAGTGACAGAGTTGAATCTTTGACAGGCAACACAATCATTAAGTTTATGGGCCGGCATCTTACATTTTAACTCTTAACAGCCTCTGTGAGCCAAGAATGCTTTTGAAGGCTGCCAAAGGTTTCTTACAAACACATGGAACTTGTCAGCAGATCTTAATCCTAAATTCCAACAACAGCATCAAGTAAACCAATTGAGATTTCACAAACATTTCATGTAAGAATTCCACTCATTAATGTCCAAAATCATACTTATAACAAACTATAATACACTAAATGTATACAATCTAATCTCCAATTTAGGAAAGAATTCTTGATTTTCACAGGGTATAAAGATGCCAACTCTTGATAAGGGCAAGGGGACAGTTGTTGCTAAAGACTTCCACATGCCACTTTTATTTGGTTGATATAAATGTACAAACAAACAAACTATGAATTTTGTTTTGCCAATAGATGTTCACAGCCAGCAGTGTTAAGTTCATACTGAAGAAAATAATATATTTATGCTGTTAAATAAAATTAACAAGTATGCATGGCTCCAAATTGCATTGTTTGCAATTTATTAATTATAGAATCCCTTTAGTGCAAAAGGAAGCCATTCGGCCCATTGAGCCTACACCGGCAACAATCCCACCTACACCCTGTCTTCATAATCCCACTAATCCCTCTAACCTATGTGTCCTGGAACTCTAAGGGGCAATTTATCATGGCCGCTGCACCTAATCAACTTGTCTTGGAAAAAAATCCCAAGCTGACTCATTTCAAACCATGGATAAAAGCAAATTACTGTGGATGCTGGAATCTGAAACAAAATAGAAAATTCTGGAAAATCTCAGCAGGTCTGACAGAATCTGTGGAGAGGGAATAGGGCCAACATTTCAAGTCTGGATGATTCTTCACCACAGCATGATAGATTTCGTGATAGATTCAAATGTACCCAATTTTTAAAACGAAAATTGGCAAGGACATTTCCCCATCAGGAATTTGCAAATTTACTTTCTGTGAATCTAAAACCTAAAAACAATCAACTCCTGACTAACATCTCTGATTGTAAGTGGTCAAGTGAGATTTTTAACGTAGCTAGGCAGAAAATAGATGTCTAAACCATGTCTTAATGGGGCAATGCATCTGTGTAGTCTAAATGATAGAAGGTATGTGATTCAATTCACATGATACTATAATAATCTATCTTTTTATACATTTATTCCTGCCTATAATCTATAGTGCAATTGGCAGCCTACCATTCCTCCCTTTCCTGACCCTCCTATTGCTTCCATGCCTTCAGTTACCTCAATTCATTAATCTGGAATTCCTTCCCTGTACCCACCCAGCTTCCCATGTCAGTTTTGCCCTTTGGGCCCAAAAGCTTGATAACATTTTTTTATTTTGACTCAGTGAAAATCTTCATGATTGGTTTTTCATTAAAGGCACAATCTAAAACCAAGTTGTGAATCTTCCACGTCTTTCTTCAATGATTAAAAGAATATGAATGATAATGTTTACTCCCCTGTTCCACTTTTAACGTCCCATCACCAGTAAAGAAACCCATAATCTGGGGTTTAAGTTTTGTTGTAATATTTGGCTGCACCAACCTGATTGCAGGCACGTTCCAGCATTTTGTTTAGATGCAGCAATCTTCATAGTCCATCTGGAAGCATATCTAATAACAATTGTCTTGATTGATTGATAGTTATGTTGAGAGCAGCTGGATATATTCTTTAGCACTTTCACATATTATCCTAATTATTTGAAGAGGTTTTTAAAGTTTATAACAAGATTTTAACATTTATATTGTATAGGTGGCATAGAAGAAATAAGGAAGGTTAACTAGGATTGCCGTGGGCTCTTAATCAATTGGGCCATAAGCTGACAAATGTCAGATGGAGTTTAGTTTAGGTAAATGTGAGGTGATGCATTTTGGTAGATCAAACCAGGGCAGGACTTATTCGGTTAATGGGAGGCACTGAGGAGAGTTACAGAATAAAGAGAACTAGGGGTACTGATTCATAGCTCCTTGAAAGTGGAGTCACAAGTAGACAGAGTGGTGAAGAAGGCATTCAGCATGCTCGGTTTCATTAGTCAGAACATTGAACACAGGAGTTGGGACATCTTGTTGGAGTTGTACAAGGTATTGATAAGGCCACACTTGGGATACTGCGTATGGTTCTGGTCACCCTATTATAGAAAAGATATTTTTAAACTAGAAAGAGTGCAGAACATGTTTACTAGGATGCTACCCAGACTAGATGGATTGAATTATTAGGAGAGGCTGAATAAACTGGGACTTTTTTCTCTGGAACATCGGAGCTTAGAGGTGATCTTATAGAGGTCTATAAAATAATGAGGAGCATAGATCAGTAGATACCTTTTTCCAAAAGTAAGAGAGTCTAAAACTAGAAGGCATAGGTTTAAGGTGAGAGGGAGAGATACAAATGGGTCCAGAGGGTCAATTTTTTCACACAGAGGGTGGTGAGTGTCTGGAATGAGTTGCCAGAGGTAGTAGTAGAGGCGGGTATAATTTTATCTTTTAAAAAAGTGTTTAGACTGTTACATGGGTAAGATGGATATAAAGGGATATATGCCAAACACGAACAATTGGGACTAGCTTAGTAGTTAAAACAAAAGGACAGCATGGATAAGTTGGGCCAAAAGACCTATTTCCATGCTGTAAACTTCTGACTCTATCACCTCACTGCCGGCTCAATATGTCTTCATTTCTCACACTAATCATTTTCCATATGGTACTGGCTGACTGTGATCATGAATCTGTATTCATGTCTGAAGTTTCGTGAAGGGTTATTCTTGCCTTACAAATTTGATTGAATTCTTTGAGAAGGTAACTAAGTGTGTAGACGAAGATAGAGTTGATGTCATATATATGGATTTTAGCAAGGCGTTTGATAAGGTTCCCCATGGTAGCCTCATGAAGAAAGTAAGGAGGTGTGGGATAGAGAGAAATTTGGCTGATTGGATAAGTAACTGGCTATTTCAAGAAGATAGAGAGTGGTAGTGGAGGGAAAATTTTCAGACTGGAGGCCAGTTACCACAGTGTACCACAAGGATCAGGACTGGATCCTTTGCTATTTGTGATTTTTATCAATGGCTTGGAGAACGGGGCTGAACAGTTGGTAAATTTGCTGATGACACCAAGATTGGTGGAGTAGTGGATGAGGTGGAGGGCTCTTGTAGGCTGCAGAGATATATTGATAGGATGTACTGCTGGGCCGAAAATTGGCAGATGGATTTTAACTCTGATAAGTGCGAGGTAATTCATTTTGGTAGGACAAACTTGAATGTGGATTAGAGGGTCAACGGCAGTGTTTTGAGAAATATGGAGGAACAGAAATATCTTGGGGTTCATATCCACAGATCTCTGAAGGTTGTCACTCAAGTGGATAGAGCTGTGAAGAAGGCTTATAGTGTGTTAGCGCTTATTAACAGGGGGTTTGTGTTTCAGAGTCATGGGGTTATGCTGCAACTATACAGGACCTTGGTGAGACCACATTTGGAATATTGTGTGCAGTTCTGGTTAACTCACTCTAAGAAGGGTGTGGAGTCTTTGGAAAGAATGCAAAGGAGATTTATCAGGATGCTGCCTGGTTTGAAGGGTAGATCTTATGAGGAAAGATTGAGGGAGCTGGGCTTTTCTCTTTAGAGTGAAGGAAGATGAGAGGTGACTTAATAGAAGTTTATAAGATGATGATGGGCATAGATAGGATGGATATTCAGAAATTATTTCCTCAGGTGATGTAGCTGTTACTAGGAGGCATAACTATAAGGTTCATGGTGGGAGATATAGGAGGGATGTCTGAGGTAGGTTCTTTACTCAGAGAGTGGAATGCACTGCCTACTGTAATAGTGGAGTCGGACACATTGGAAATTTCCAAGTGGTTATTGGAAAGGCACATGGAACACACCAGAATGATAGGGAATGGGATAGCTTGATTTTATGTTTGAACAGAGCTCAGGACAACATTGAGGGCGGAAGGGCCTGTACTGTGCTGTAATGTTTTATGTTCTATGAAGTTTTGTGCTGGGTGGTTGCAAAAATTAGGAGTTATGTTGAGGGACTGTTCAAACTTATTTCACAACTAATCCCCCCACAATCAGCAATGAAAGAATATTGCTGCCCCGCCTATCCTGTCCAAATGCGAACCCAAACTTTCGATATCAAAAATCTCATGTGTGAATCAACCTCCCATCAGTGCAGTTTTAATCTCAGGTAATACTGGTTGTCTTTGATAACTTCTGATCAACTTAGTACCTTTGCCTCTGATGATTTTTTGAGAATTGCTGGGCAGTTTAATTTAAGACATAAAAAATATATGTACATATAATAGAGACTCACTAATAAACTGATAGGTCATTCACAGATTGCTTTTTGTTTCTTTTTCATTATTTTATGTGGTGTGGGTGTCACTGGCTAGGCCAGCATTTACTGTCCATTCTTAATTGCCCTTCAGAAGGTGGTAGTGAACTGCCTTCTTGAATTGCTGCAGTCCATGGGTTGCAGTGATGTAACATCATTGTGCTGTTAGAGAGTGAGTTTCAGGATTTTGATCCAGTGACAATGAAGGGACAGCAAACAGAAACAGATGGTTTCGAATCAGGATGTGAAAGGAAGGGCGTGAGGAGCAAATATGGGCCCACAGTTTTACTGTGAATCCAGAAGGAGATTTTTTTCTTTCAAATCATTCATGGGACGTGGGCACAGTGGGAAGGCCAACATTTATTGCTTATCCCTAAATGTCCTTGAAAAAGTGACGGAGAGAAGGCTTTTTAACAACTGGGAGGCTTGTTCTAGGCTATTTCAAAGTCAAAGACATTGCTGTGGGTCAGTCACATGGAGACCAGACAAAGTAAGGACAGGTTTCCAAATAGGTTTGTTTGCACAATTCAGTGGTTTAATGGTCATTACAGATTGTGATTTCTTTCATTCACTGAATTTAAATATTCCAGGAGATGATATGGGAGTTAAACATATGTGTTTGGATCATTGGCCCAGGCAATGTCCAATGGTTTCATTAAAGGCCGATGTTTGACCATTATAAAACCAAAGAAATCTCAATAGTGCACAATCCCTGTTTTTGCTGTGTTTTGCTTTTAGGGTCCTTAAACAGGGATGCGGCCCCTGATTAGCATATCCAACAAGCATAAAGCATTGGGAACTCAGTCACCATCTGACAGTTTGGCAGCTAGCACAAATTCAAAGGAATCAAGTACAACAGATCACAGGCAGAAATTGGTCCCCGTAACTACTGTTCTTTTGCATAGATATTGGACATGACGAGAGCCAACTTTCACAAGCCACTTCCTCCCAGATAGTTACTGCCCAGAACAAGCAACTAGGTTCAAGCGTGATGTTGGCAATTCTAGCTCTAAGTAGGTAAGCGTCATCACTGTACGCTTAATATTTGAGAACAGAACAGCAGAAAACTATGCCTGTTCAGTATCAGATAGAAGCAGTAATTCTATAACTTGTGTAACATCCATTATTGCATAGTGTCCAAATGTACTTCCTGTCAACCCATTTATGATATTTATGTAACCACAGCCAGTTTTAGTACATACTTGACAGTATTTTAGCAATGATGTGGGACTTAAAGAGAGAAATAAGTTCTGTTGAAACAATATGTAACTTTCCTCATTCCTCCCAGCTGCTTCTCTTTTCTCCCCTCCACCCCCACCTCCAAGAATTTCAGACAATCTGATCCTCTGCCATAAGCCTCCTTTTCACTAGCTCCACTGGCCAAACTTGCTTTAATGTTTCAATGCACCCCCTGCCCTAGCTCGGAACTTGCAGCTTCCTCTAGATTCTCTTATATTTCCTCTCATTTGAGCCCATCTTGTCTTTGAGACCCATCTCTTGTTCCCTGACTCCTACTCCCACTAAACTGCTGAACACATAACTTCTGCTCCTGGTCCCCATGTTAGGTGGTATTGTGAACAGTTCTCTCTCTGTCTCTCTCTTCAGGTGTTGCCCCTCCTTCTGTTAAATCTGCTGTCTATATTCTTCTCCTCAGAAACCCTACCATTGACCCCCACCATCCTTGCAAAGTACCATCCCATCTCCAATGTCGCTTTCATCTTCAAAATCCTCAAACCTGTTGCCACATTCCAAATCTTCACCAGAACTCCATGTTTGAATTCTTCTAATTGGGTTTTCTGCCTGCCTCAATACCAATGTGACTATGTCAAAATTAACCTTTGCCTTCTCGTCCTTCTTGACCTGTCTACACCCTCTGACATGGTTGACCACGCCGTCCTCTGTGCTTGTTGAACAGCTGGGTAGACTGCTCTTGCCTAGTTCCATTCTTATCTATCCAATCATAACCAGGATATCATTTGCAATGAATCCTTTCTCTGCTCCCGCACGGTTAACTGTGATGTCCTCCAAAACACCATCCTTGGCCTCCTCCTATTTCTCATCTACACTTCAGGCTGCGAATGTGTTTCTTAAATCAAATAGCATTTTAAAAAAAATGCATGCTTTCTCTAGGCAGTTGGTTAATTTTTAACATTGTTGTGATCAAGATGGGAAAGATTTTTAAAAATGTAGATAGATGCATCAGCTGGACTATTTCATAAAATCAGTTTTTCCCTCTGCTGTTAAAAATTGAAAGTTGCTGAGCTAATAACATGTCTTCAGCTGAGTAATAATGGCCAAGAGGACAGGAAGTCTGGTCTGGCTCACTCTGAACAAAGGAAAACATTTGCAGGTCTTAATCTCCTATAATGGTTTGCTGATGGCCGAAGCTTTAGTAATCCTAACACAATGGTTTAAAAAAGAGAGCGGCAGTTAGTTAACTGTCAAGGACTAGTTTCTCCAAAAACAAGAGGAATCCTGACTCCAGTTAAACCTCAAGATTCCAGTCAGCCTGTGCCCAACATTGAGGAGAGGTCACATGACCTGTCCCAAGTTGTACTGTGGTATCATATGTTGGAACTGATACTAGTGGTCACTGTCCAATCTCTCAGCATAAACAGAACTCCAGGCAGTAGCCTGTGCAGTCTGCCATCAAGCCGGTGGCATTAGAAAGAACTTGGAACCTCATCAAACCTAGCTGGAACCTTGGAACTTGACCCACCTGACCAACTCATTCTGTGTGCAATGTCATGTCCTGTCATGCAAGCCAGATTCTGAAAAGACGGAGCATTCTGCAATCAGTCAACTTCCTTTTGGAAGGAACATAGAATCCTCACAGTGCAGAAAAAGGTCATTTGATCCATTAAATCTGCACCGACAACAATCCCACTCAAGACCTGTCCATGCAACTCCAGATATTTACCTTGCTAATCCACCTAATCTACACATCCTGGAAGACTAAGCAGCAATTTAGCATGGCCAATCCGCCTAACCTGCACATCTTTGGACTGTGGGAGGAAACCTGAGCACCTAGATGAAGCCCATACAGATATGGAGGGAATGTGCAAACTCCACACAAGCGATGACCCCCAAGCCAGAAATCAAACACAGGTCCCAGTGCTAACCACCGTGCCTCACATTCCGGTTGACTCCTGATTCTGGACTCTGGACACTTGTAAAACCCATACTTGTATTCTATTGTAAGAAGTCTCACAACACCAGGTTAAAGTTCAACAGATTTATTTGGAATCATGAGCTTTCGGAGCCCTGCTCTTTCATCATCTATTGTTCAAGCAAAGTATCAATTTAAAAATTCTCATCCTTGTTTTCAAATCCTTTCGTGACCTTTCCCCTTCAGGTCGCTGTAATCTCTGTCAATCCCCACAAAACTCCAAAGTATCTGTGCTCCTATAACGCTGGCCACATGGACATCCCCAATTTTAATTGCTCCATGTTTTCATTGCCTAAGCCCCAAACGCTGGAATACTCTCCCTTTAAGCGTACAACTCTCCACCTTGTTTTTTCCTTTAAAACATGCTTTGAAACATTTCTCTTTGACCAAATTTTGGTTGTCTTACCTACAATCTCCTTGTTTGGCTTAGTGCCACACTTTGATTTACAATGCTCCATGAAGAGGTTTCTATATATTAAAAGGTGTTATCTATAAATAAATATGTGATTGTTGTTGTTGTCATAATATCATACAATATCAGCTGAAGAAACCTTTGCCTAGTTTAGTTTTAGTTTATTTATTAGTGTCACAAGTAGGCTTACATTAACACTGCAGTGAAGTTACTGTGTTGAAGTAACTAGTCACCATACTCCAGCTCTTGTTCAGGTATGCTGAGGGAGAGTTTAGCTTGGCCAATGCTCCTAATCAGCCTGTCTTTCGAACTATGGGAGGAAACTGGAGCGTGCAGAGAAAGGCCACTCAGAGACAGGGAGAATGTGCAGATCCGCACAGGTAGTGACCTGAGCCAGGAATCAAACATGGGTCCCTGACGCTGTGGCGTAGCAGTGCTAACTAGTGCGCCACTGTGCTGCCCACTACAGTCTACCTTTATATCATCATACTAACTTTAATATGTCTTTTGCTTTTGGAGAGACATTTGCACAATGATAAAATTGATGAATCTTTCTATTTAATCTCTCCATCTGATTAGACCAGTTTTGCATCTGCCAATTGCAACATATTGCACTCAAATGTTAACTTCCTGTTCTTCCACATTAGGACAATTGCTACATCATTCGGAGCTTGCTTTTTGGTTGGCCTGCTCTGGGGCCCTGCTTTAGAGGAACAGGAGACTATCATAGGGAGTGCTGCATCATGCTACGCTGTGTACAATACGGGTCGAATTACTGGAACTTCTGGGAAGCGGCACTTATATTCCAGGAAAGGTCATTAAAGTTCAGTAAACAGTACACTCGTTGCAGAACAGCACCTGAGACTTCACTGCAAACAAAAAGGGAATCATTGACAGTTCTTTAGAGCATTGCTGTGTAAGCAAGAAATTCATTGCATTCGGCTTGAAGCTAGAGGGAGGGAAAAATACTTGGCTTTCACAGGAATACTTAACAAAAGTTTTCACTGTTCAAAGAAGGAATAATGGTTCTCATATCCTAATCTTTATTTTCAGCTCAGCCTTAACATCTGCTATCATTTTACATGTTCTACACTCAATTTTTTTTAACAAGTGAAAATCTCTTGGCGACCCAGGGATTTGAGTTTTGACTTTTTGACAATTATAAAGCTCTCTGTCTGATTGCCTTTTCCCACAAAAAAAGAGGCACAGTGATTTTAAGGCATTGGTCTAGTTACCATCTGACCAACAAGTTTCCAATGCAACCAACTGAATTGAGAACTCCTAAAATTGGGCTACCCAGCTGCCTGCAAGATGAGTGCAGGAACTGCAGATTTAGGTATTTGGTGTGTGTGCTTGACTGAGAAGCTAATGATGTGAAGCTACCCTCCGTGAGGATTATGACTGAACACCTCTGAGTCACAACATACCCTAGAAATAACAATACCCTAGTGCCGCGGATCACCGGCCTAGGATGGCAGACTCTGGTCAGCGCGGGATGCTGCTCGATTCAAGACTGAAGATTGGTGGGATGTCTCCTGTTAACACACAAAATGTTCATTGGGAACATGGTGCTCAAATATTCATAGACAATCTGATTTTGGATCAGGGTTTCATATGTAGCAAAGCAAAATGCATTTGTGGTGGTCAGAGATCTTAATTATTTTTGCCACAAAAATGATTCTAGGTTTACCATTGCTGGATCTCTCATCTCCCACACTCATGGTATGTTTTGACCAAATTCTGACCTAAAACTGCAAAGAAGGATCTTATGATCCCTATTTTCTTATCTAAAGAGGGAAATCTCTTGATTGGTGCGTTAGTCACCCATGGTAAGTCCCTTGAAAAATGTTGTCTTCCTCTTCACTAGGTTTCTTCCCCTCATTTTGAAACCATTATTGCTTCATAAATGCCAGGCACTGCAGTTAAATATATCATGATATCATCATCGCTTGATTAACACTACATCCATAAACATCCATTCCCACCACCAACAACACTCAGTTGCAGCAGTGTATATTATCTACAAGATGCATGGCAGCAATTCACCAAAGATCCTTAGACAGAGCCTTCCAAACCCATGACCACCTCCATCTAGAAGGTCAAGAGCAGCAGATACACAGGAAAACCACCACCTGCAAGTTCCCCTCCAAGCTACTCACCAACCTGACTTGGAAATATATCGCCGTTCCTTCACATTCGCTGGGTCAAAATTCTAAAATTCGCTCCCACAACTCACGGACTTCAGTGATTCAAGAAGACAGCTCACTACCACCTTCTCGACGGCAACTTGAAATGGACAATATATGGTGGCCACCCTGTGAAGCCCATGTCCCATGAATGAATACATTTTAAAAATGAATGATATTTAAGTTTATTCTGTTATTAACAAACACTTCTGGAGGCCTTGTTACCTATTGGGGCAGCACAGTGGCACAGTGGCACAGTGGTTAGCACTGCTGCCTCACAGTGCTAGGGACCCAGGTCTGATTCTGGGTCACTGTCTGTGTGGAGTTTGCATGTTCTCTCTGTATCTTTGTGAATTTCCTCTGGTTTCCTCCTGAAAGACGTGCTGGTTCAGTGCATTAACCCAAAGTGTGGTGACTAGGGGAATTTCACAATAATTTTATAGCAGTGTTAATGTAAGATTTACTTGTAACTAATGAATAAATATATACATAAACTTCTGCAACAATGTTAGCTACCGGAAATTCATGTACAGGTGCACAGGATCTTTTTCTGATTGTTTGAAGGTAGGAAAATAGTTTTTTTTTATAATTTTAGACATCCTTAATGGCTGAGACTCCTTATCAACAGAACATAAAATTGGAAATGTTGACCAAACTACAAACCCAAATCAAATACCAGCTCGACATTAATAGTATTATTTATGGTATATCAATTTGAGGTCCAACAGATTTATTTGGTAGCAAAAACCACTAGTTTTCGAAGCACTGCTCCTCATGAAAGAACAGCACTCCGAAAGCTAGTGGCTTTTGCTACCTGTTGGACTTTGACCTGGTGTTGTGAGACTTCTTACTGTGTTTACCCCAGTATAACACCAGCATCTTCATATCATATCAGTTTGAATCATATTAATCGTTGAATATGAGGGTCATTGTGGAGGTGTTAAAGCTAAAAGTAGAAGTGAAGACTCAGGTTGTGACTATTCACTTTGGGGTTATAGTCTCTTGTTTTGGGTTATTGCAAAGTTCAAAGATAGTCTTAATGACTAAGGGATATCTTCCCTTGTGGAAGACCGGACATCAGACACGTATAAATGACAGACTGCAACTGATTAAAGGCACATAGTAATGCTGATGAGCAATTCAAAACTGTTTCAGACAGTCCCTTTGTAGTCCAGTGGACGAAGGCATCCCATGATGAGGTAGTGAGTCACTAGGAAAATCCTACTTTCAGTTCCTGCTGTGTGTTGAGATGATTTGCTCTATAATTGGGATTGCAACAGGCCTCAGAACTTTTGGATGAGGCAGAAAGAATACATAATTAGCCTGCATTGACATACCTGAACTTCAGTCACTAACCCTTGCTGAAATGGGGACATTTTAACTGTCAGCAGATTTCCTGCAGGGAAATCACTGGTCTCCATTAATTTTGTGCCCATCCACAGCATTATGTGGGCAGAGTGATTTTAAAGTCATCTTGGCATGCTCTTCTGAGCAAAACATAGATGAAAAGTGGCTGCTGATCTTCAAAACATTGAGCATCTCTGGGTGTTACAGTAAATGGAGTCATAGTCATAGAATCATAGAGGTTTACAGCATGGAAACAGGCCCCTCAGCTCAACTTGTCCATGCTGCCCTTTTTATGAAAACCCCTAAGCTAATTCCAATTGCCCACATTTGGCCTATATCTCTCTTTACCCATCGTACCAATGTGACAATCTGAATGCTTTTTAAAAGGCAAAACTGTACCTGCCTCTCCTACTGCTTCTGGCAGGTTGTTCCAGACACTCATCACCCTCTGGTCACTTTTGTATCTCTCCCCTCTCACCTTGAATCTATGCCCTCTAATTTTAGACTCCCTTACCTTTGGGAAAAGATATTGACTATCTAGCTAACCTGTGCCCCTCATTATTTTATAGACCCCTATATGATCACCTCTCAGCCTTCTACGCTCCAGAGAAAAATGTCCCAATCTATCCAGCCTCTCCTTATAACTCAATCCATCAAGTCTTGATAGCATCCTAGTAAACCTTTTCTGCACTCTTTCTAGTTTGATGATATCCTTTCTATAATAGGGTGTCCAGAATTGCACACAGTACTCCAGGTGTGGCCTTACCAATGCCTTGTACAACTTCAACAAGACATTCCAACTCCTGTACTCAATGTTCTGATTAATGAAACCAAGTGGGCTGAATGCTTTCTTCACCACTCTATCCATTGAGACCTGGGATCTTGCTGTGGTAAAGTGGGAATCAGAGGTGGTCTAGATTTGGAATATTTAATCTTTCCCTGACAGTCCCAGAGGAGCAGTTATATTGTACCTGAATGGACTCTTCAGCTTTTCAATCCTTTGCTAGCCTTCACCTGTCTTTTAAGTATCCACTGGATAGATAGTCTCAAACCCCCACTCCCATCTCTCACAAATGGATGATAAACAATGTAGAATCATGGTTCATCCATAGTAAGGATTGTTTTCACTGGAGTTCAGATGAATAAGGGGGGGTTCTCATAGAGACTTATAAAATTCTAACAGGATTAGACAAGATAGATGCAGGGAGAATATTTCTGATGGTGGAGTTGTCTAGAACCAGGGGTCACAGTCTGACGACACAGGGTAGACGTTTAAAACAGAGATGAAGAGACATTTCTTCACCCAAAGAGTGGTGAGCCTGTGGAATTCATTGCCACAAAAAGTAGTTGATGCCAAAACTTGAATGTATTCAAGAAGCGGCTAGATACAGCACTTGGGCTGAACGGGATCAAAGGTTATGGGGAGAAAGCAGGATTAGGCTAATGAGTTGGACAATCAGCCATGATTGCAATGAATGGCGGGGCAGGCTCGAAGGGCCAAATAGCCTCCTCCTGCTCCTAGCTTCTATGAAAGCCAATATGCTATCTGTCCTGCTTATACAGTTATATCCTCATCGTTTTGCAGCATGCTGAAACTCACAAAACTTGATGGCAAAAGATTAAAAGAAAAAAACAAATTAAAAACAAGTGAACTGTTAAGCAGCCGATTGTTTCAACATGACAGGCAGCCCCATTCACAATCTATCAATGCAATCCTTTATGTGTTAAGGATGGCTGAAGACTAATCATCCAATGCTGTAAGATTATTTTACTCCTTGCCCTCTTCTTTAGTTACCGAGATTTTACTGTTAGGTTGGAATTGAACATTTATGGTAAGGACACTATTATACAGGCAGAAAAATAATTATTTCATTTTGAGTTAACAACATTACAAATTTCAAATTTGAAAGAGTTGAATTAATTTAATTTGAGTCATATTTTTGGAAGATGGTGAGTATTTGATTCAGATCCATAGAGCCCCTTCATTGCCTGTAATGGGCGCCATTTGGAGTCTGATATGGGGCTGAATTTTCACTTTGGGGGTGGGGGAGTAGTGGGAAACAAGAGCTTGTTTTTATTCCAAATCTCAAACCTATCTCGGGAGGGCGGGAGGGGGGAGGGTGAAAGGAATTAGCCACAAGTGGGTATTTAGAGTGAGACACCTCCTGAATTGGTATGGAGATGAGTACCTAATTGAAATGGTTAGCGGGGTCTTAAAGCTGGAAGGCTAATCAGAAACCCTCCAACTTCAGTGAAGTAGCTAGCTTTAATGAATGGTCAATAAGTGCATGGGTGCTTTAACATGAAGGTGTCCTCATAGACACTTAGTTAAAAATACAAAAAACAGCCAAACTACCACTATTGATGGGGGTTGGTGGGGGGGCAGGGTTGTGTTGGTGACAGCAAATTCCTCTACATGGTAGCTTTCATACAAGCGTGTGGCTATGGAAGGCCTGTTAACCTCCCTGGCTACTTGGCCTACTGATGAACGCCTGCTTCTAGCAGTTAAACTGACCATCCAGTTTCATTGGGGAAATGGGGGCCAACAGGAAAACTCCAAAAGCCTCCTGAATTTGCCTTTAACAATTAAAGCGCTTAACTCAAACAACTTGAAGGAAGAATGCTGCAGGAATTGTCAAAATCTTGCGTAGGACTGGAGCCAAACTGAATGGACTTCCATCAACTTATCATAAAATCACACAATCTCTACAGTGGAGAAAGAAGCTATCCAACCCATCCTGTCTGTATCAACTCTTTGAAAGACCATCTCTCAAAGGCCCTCCCCTCCACTCTGCCCCCACAACCTCACACACTTGCCATGGCTAATTCACATAATTTACAGATTTTTGGAAACTAAGGGGCAAATAAGCATGGTCAATCCACAAAACCTAAACTGTGGGAAGGAACTGGAACACCTGAAAGAAACCCATGCAGACAATGGGAGAACATGCAAACTCTACATAGACACTCACCCAAATTGGTATTGAACCTGGGTCCCTGGCACTGTGAGGAGGCACTGTGTCCTTTTGAAATTCTACACTGTCCTCTTCACAGTACAATGCTTCCAAATTTTGTTCAACTGCACATTTTGAAATTATTCCCTATACACTAAGATCTAGCTCATTGATACATTATTAGGAAAAGCAACGGTCTGAATACTAACTCCTGGGTAACTCACCCCAGTCTTCCTCTGAAAAACATCCGTTAACATAAATCTCTCTTTCCTGTCACTCAATTAATTTTGTATCATGTTGCTACTATCACTTTTTTTCCATGAGCTACAATTTTTCTCAAACGTTTGTGGCACTGCCATTTGGAAGTCCAGGTATGTCATATGAAGAGCAGTGTCCTGACTAATCCACTCTGTTGCCTCTTTGAAAACTACTGCAAGTTCGTTAAACACAATTTTCTCTTAAGAAATCCATGATGCTTCTGCTTAATTTGCACACATGACTATTACTGCTGTTTGCTGAATCTCATCTGATTCTGGAACCTTATCCACTTGAAATATAGATGGCTTATCCAAATACCCATTCCTTATCAATTTTAAATCATTCTACTGTCTGATTTTCTTTTTCCATGGCTTGGGCAGCAACTTCTCCCTTGGTAAAGACAGATGCAAAGGATTCATTTAATTCCTCGACCATGTCTCTGTTTATATCCTCTTTTTGGTCCCTCATTAGGCCTGCTCCTTCTTTTACTACTCTTTTTCACTTTCTAAGACTTATGTTAACTGCCAGTTTATTTTCATGTGCTCTCTTTATTTTCTCTTACTTGTTTTTACACATTAATGGGTATCCCAATTATGGCCAACCCTCATCGAGGAATCAGGATATGTAAATAGAACAAAGAGCAAAGAACAATACAGCACGGGAAAAAGGCCCTTTGGCCCAATGAGCCCGTGCCGCCATTTTATAACTATGAGTGCCCTTTTCTATCTATGACCTTTGTATAGGAAATGTTTCTGTTCACCTTTAGTTAGCTTCTCCAGCTTTCCAGCAATGACCTGCACTGTGGCCTTATGGATAATTGTTCCAATGCTTTCTGATCATGTGTCTGTCAGCTCCCTCTGGATCCAGATTATGTCTCCTCCTTTGCACTTGCTCCACCAAAGTTTTCAGCATCTGAAAAACTTGGAGCCAATCCACTTCCATGACTTCTCTAGGTCAAGTTCAGCTCCAGCAACACCTGCTCCAGCCACAACGCAGCTCTGCTTCAAGCTGTGCAGGCTAGCATTATTCACGCTGGTCAGCTTTACTCTGCGCAGGCTTGCTTTAACTGGTCGAATAAACAGCAAGCTGCACCAAGTTGGTGTACTGTCTGTGTTGTAGTCAATGGACATGGGTTAAGGACACATTGCAATTCCTGTGCCCACTTTTGAGGCCTATCAAATATAGTGCTCATGGTTGGTGTAATGTGTTATTATGGTGTTTCATTGGGTTTCTATTTCTATTTGCAGGCTGTAAATAACATAACAGCTGCCCTAATTCCTGTAGTCCAGTGACTCATTAAATTTAATTTGTAAGTTGGTGGTAAATAAAACAAATAAGTCCTGAATTTAAATTTGGGGAACAGCATATTTAAACCAGAAACAAATATATAATGAAGGAAACAAAAAAGTTAAGTGTTGTGCAGCAGCCAGTGTTGATGGTAAAACTGAACAGGAAGTATGCTCTTTCTATCCTGACATATGACAGTGAATATGAGTTGTCCAGACCACTGAAATGTGGCTGACAAAGTCATGAGTGAGAATCACAATTTTAAAACTCTTAATTTGTCATAATGAAAATCCACATAAGAAAAGCACATGCTGCAGTTGTTGTTTTATTTTTGGTAGAGACTTACGATCGTTTTTAGTTTCAGACTTCTGATTTTATCTACTACATACTTCCTGGAACATAAATATGTCTGAATTGAAAGGGAGAGCGTTAAGAAAGGATTTAGAAGCAAACATGTAGCTCTGACCTAATTAAAGTGTTTGCCATTGTATCTGTCTAAGATTACTTCTCATAGTCTAATTGACTGCATCAGGTCATGGATCTGGCAATCTTAAAAGTATCTTCTTAACTTGTGTAAAATTTACCAAAAATCCAAATGCAATGATATTAGTTATACTGTACAAATGGCCTGATGTCATAGGAATGCTTATCACTATTGTGTAACAACACGTGATAGTTAGCTCTGCTTGCTTTTATCCCTCAATCCAAAGATGTGTAGATTAGATTGATTGGCCATGCTAAATTAACCCTAATGTTGGGGTATTAGCAGAGTAAATATGAGGGATTACGGGAATAAGACTTGAGTGAGATTGTGACCGGTGCAGACTCGATGGGCCAAATGGTCTCTTCTGTATGTAGATTCTATGATTCTCACCAATATTCAACTCTACTTCAAATGTAACTCATTAACATATTATACAGTATTGCTTGTGTTAACTTAAAATAAATTAACTAGCTTTAAGATATTCCTTTAAAAAAATGGATCCAAACAGGCAATCAATGACTGCCCTCGGATTATTTTTAGCCTGGGATATTGAATTTCATAATTTAAAACCTCTGTGTCAAACAAGCAGGAGTACCATTCTCCTTCCAGACATTTGTGTCTTCTACGGTGCAGCCATGCAAGTCATGAGACTGCTTGTTGTTCCTGGACACTCAACCATCTGACCAACTGAGCTAACATTACAGTTATGTCATGGGTGTATTTATGTGCTTGATTTGATGTTCAATGATTATGTTGCTTTGGTCAAAGGTTACAGATATTTACACAACTGACTCTGGTTCAAGGTTGAACACCAGAAGATATTAGAAGTAACTGGCAGGACCTAGTAATGAGTGGTTTCACATACTGAACCTAAAAGTAAAACCAGAGAATGTAACTACACATTCAGGCATGCTACACATAAATACATAAACACAGCAGCATGTATCTTTCTGATGTATTTTCTCTGAACTATAATTAGAAGTTGAACTACTTGCAGGTATTTAGTTTAAGTAGGACTTTCCATCATTTTCAAATGAGGTGACAAATATCTTCAATTTCTGTAAAATGACTTGTTTCTAACAATGAATGGGTAGTCCAAGTAGTTTTCTTAAGGTACAGAAATTAAGACTTATGAGTTTGTAAATCTTACATATTTTCAATAGAAATTAAGGCCAGAATCTCAACACTGTTCACGCCAGCGGCATTTTCTCATCCCGCTCCAGTGAATGAAGGTTTGGCTGGCTGCCAAATTCTCCAACCTCACGACAGTGAAAAAGTGATAGGTAAGATTGCATCTGACTATTTCCTATCAAATTCAAATTCCTAAAATTATTTTCGATCCTAATACATCTATTTAATTTCCAGAAATAATTAATAGCTAAGATTGCTGGGAGGTCTACAATGTTAAATATGTTAAACCGCAGGTGACACAGGCAAACATTTGACTGATGGAGCAATTAAAGTCTTGAAGAGATGTCTCTCCTTTGGTAGTGCTCAGAATTAAGGATAATTTTATTTCTGTTCCAATTTGATAGGTTCTGAGTTTTAATTCTTCTGAAATTTATTTATTAGTGTCACAAGTGGGCTTATAATGAGGGAGAATTTAGCATGGCCAATGCACCTAACCAGCACATCTTTCAGATTGTGGGAGGAAACCGGAGTATCCGGAAGGAACACATGCAGACGCAGGGAGAACATGCAAGCTCTGCACAGAGAGTGACTCAAACTGGGAATCGAACCTGGGTCCCTGGTGCTGTGAGGCAGCAATGCTAACCACTGTGCCATCATGCTGCTCTTAAGTCCAATGCATGATCTACAGATTGTGCCATATGTGGGGCACGTATGTGATGTTTGAAGGATTGGGTAAGTGGGTTTGGAGGTTTGTGCACTCCACAGGGCGTCTCAACCTCATCTCTGCACATTCTTGACAATTCTCTTGATGTGTTCAGTACCTTCTCAAATGTTCCTTCTCCATTTTAGTTCGTTGCAAGCTAGAGTCTCCCATCAGTCGGCAGGTATGATTGACCTCTTGACGATGCTTTGAAGACAGCCTAAAGTTATTCTCTTGGGAGTTCAGTGTAGAATAAGGTTTCAGGAGCTGGTTTTGATTGATTAACACCTTCATGCCGGACATGTTGGTTTGGGAGAGGATACTGTTGTTGGACAGTCATTTTGGCCACTGAATTTGGAGGATCTTGGAAATGCACCTTCTCCAGAGGTACTTCCTCTGTGTTTTATGTATTGTCCATGTCTCCAAGCACATGAGGGTGGGGATCATGTGCTGCCTAGTGAACAAGACCTTGGATTTGAGATCTTGGTTCTCAAATATTTTTTTCCACAGTCAGTCAAAGGCTGTGCTGACATATATTGGAAGAAATGATGAATTTTGTCAGATGTTACTTTTAATGCTATATAGGCAGAATCCTCTTGAGTAAAATCTAATCTTTTGAGTGGCTAATTACAAAATCCATATACTCTCTTATCATAAACTGAATCTGAATCACAGACAGCTATGTGTGATGAAATGGGAGGTGACCAGAGAACACTTGAAATTCTAAATATTCCTTATCTGATAATTTAAATCAAGGCAGAAATGTAAACAGTATTCAAATGAATATTAAATGAAAACAAAATGCTTTTGAATGAATCAAAAACCAGTTCGATTACTCCTAGACTCCATCAGAATGTAGACTCCATCAGAAACAGATTTCGTCATGCTTTTTCCCTCAATCACTCTGCACTCTACTCCTTCTCCTTTAAGACATTGTGTAAAACCTAAGTCTCAGGACTAACATCTTGGCTAGCTGTTCTAATGCAGTAATAACATTAAGATACTTCATAAGGGCCACATAAAAAGTTATTGGGTCTGATGATCAAAAACTTGGTCAATAATGTAGGTTTTAAGAACTGCCTTAAAGGGGGAAAGCAAGGTAGAAAAGCTGAGAGATGTAGGGAGAGGATTTCAGAGCTTGGGGTCTACAGGCAACTGGAGGCACAATCACTAATAGTGGAGCATATTATAATTGGGAATATTTATGAGGCCTGAATTAGAAGAGTACAGATATCTTAGAGGATTGTGGAACTGGAGCAGATTACAGAGTCATGGAGGGGATTTCAAAACAAGGACAAGAATTTTAAAATTAAAATACTCTTTGACCAGGAGCCAATGTAGGCCAGTGAGCACAGGAGTGATAGGAGATCAGAACTTGCTAGAAGTTTAAATATTGGCAGCAAGGTTACGGATGGCTTCAAGTTTGCTGAAGGTAGGATACAGGAGAGCAGCCTGGAGTGCATTGGAGTAGTTGAATCCCAAAATGACAAAGATATGGATGCAGGTTTCAGCAGCAGGTGAGCTTAAACAGGAGCAAAGCTGAGTGATGTTGTGGAAATAGGCACTCATGGTGATGGTGCGAATACGACATTGTAAGATCATCCCAGGATCGAATATGACAGCAAGATTAAGAACAGACTGGTTTAATCTCAGACTGTTATCAAGGAGAAGAATGTAACTGCTAAGAAGAATGTAGGGAACAGAATTTTGAGTGCGGTCAAAAACAATGGCTTTACTCTTCCCAAAATTTAATATCTCCTTATGTAATTTGGCATCAAATTTTCTTTGCTAATGTCCATGTGAAACACCTAGGGACATTTTATGATATTTAAATGCTATATAAATATGAATTGTTATAGCTTTATTAACACTGCCACTGCATTAAGTTCAACATATATAATATTGGTTCAGTTATACAGTATCATGTAATATTGCTGTGGTGTATTGCTGCAATTTAAGTCAATTCATGAGACCTTACGTCATGCTGATGTTTCACCAGTCTCAAACACTTTCAGGCAGTGTAATTAGACCTGATTCCAGTATAATGTGTATAAATATCTGTATAATCTGTACCACTTCAAAATGATTCACTTTTGGGTGGGAGAAGGAGTTGGTGAATTTATGTTCCAACAGGTTTCCATGTTGCTAATGTAGAATATATCAATTTTGAAATTTTGCATGAGCTCGCAATGAAAACACTTCTCGATAAAACCAATGATTTTTCTCTCCCATAAATCCAGTATTTATGTTCCTTCAATCACTCAGTGCCAGCAAATTCAGAAGTACATTGTATATGTGGATAAATCCACTGTCACCCTCCCACTTCCCACTGGGGAAGTACCACTGGAGAAGGTGCATTCACGAGATTGTCCAAGCACAGCAGCCAAAAAGATCATCTAACAGCAGCATCCTCTCCCAAACCAACATATCTGGCATAGTGGTGTTAATCAATCAAAACCAGCTATTGAAACCTTACTCTACTCTGAATTTGCAGGAGAATAAATTTAGATTGTCTTCAACCATCATGAAGAGCTACATATTCAAGTTACATTATAGCAGGATGATCTTTTTAACCAGTGTTCTCTTCAGCTTCATCCTAGTGACATGGTATTAGCTAATTTACTCAAAAATAGTTGGGCTCTCGTTAATTAGCAAAAGTGTTTGACTTCAAAGTCTGGCATCCTGCGACTAGCACTCTTTATACATTTTGGCTTGTCCTACAGGCATAGAGAGTGCTTGGATATGGTTTGACCTCTGATGCCTATACATGCAAATCAAGACTTTCACCATTCATACACCCATATGAACAACAATGAACATTTTTGTGAGCCAATTGGATTTCAAGTCCTAAAGAACAAGATTTAATTTACACCACAAATTATTCTATAATGATATCCTGTTTTCTCTAAACTATTTCGCGCAGATGAAACCACAAAGTTTCCCTACTGCCAGAATCCAGAAATGAATACATCCTACGAGGTAAAAGCAAAATTCTGTGGATGCTGGAATCTGAAACTAAAACAGAAAATGCTGGAAAATCTCAGCAAGTCTGATAGAATCTGTGGAGAGAGAAGTCTGGATGACCCTTCGTCAAAACTGAACAAACATCCTAACAGAGTTTGAGCAAACATCCTACTAGACTTTGGTATTGCATAGTGTGACCATCAGCTTATTGTCTCAAGTTAAACAAAGATGACTTGGCATTGTATTTCACACCTGGCATAATGTGAAATATCTTTTAATGGAGGGAGGGAAAAAGGACCAAAACTTCATAAGTTAGAGTTAGTGGCGTTCATCTCAAACCAATTTCAATTTGGTTAAGGGCAAAGTATGAACCTTTCTTGCTTGTGCTTGTGTTCCTCCGCAGTTTGTCTTCCTTGTTGCTAATATATAATTTTCCATTCTGAGTCACTGAGTTAGCCTTTGTTTCTTCTGTGATTGAATGTCACTGGGCAGCTAAAAAGAACTGACTTCCCTGTTCTGTACTAAACTGGTATCATCTGGAAAACAATGGTGGATTTTTAAAAATTGTGATCAGTCACCAGTGTTACACCCTGCAATTAGTTTGTCTGAGACTAGAAATGCCTGCTTGCTCCCTTCAGCTCTTTTGTCATGATTATTTTGATTTCATTCAAATGTAGCTAACATTGACTTACAAGTTGCACTTTAATAAAATATGAAGCACTTTGGTGCTACAGGGTGAATGACAACTGATACAAATATAAAGCAATGCTTACCGATGTTGTCAAATTTCACTACATAAAACAATGTGTTTCACACAAAATCCTTTATGTTCTGTACTGAAGCTTTGACTTCTCAATTCAGATCATGCCTGAGCAGTCACATTACAGGAAATTTAAAATAAAATAGTTATAAGGAAACCACTTTTGTGTTGTGGACTGTCCAATCTCACCCATAACATACTATGGGACAATCTGTGCCATGATTAGTCACAAGTAGGATTACTTTAACACTGCAATGACATTACTGTGAAAATTTTCCAGTCGTCACACTTGAGCACATGCTTGGATACACTGAGGGAGAATTTAGCATGGCCAATGCACCTAACCAGCACTTCTTTCGGATTGTGGAAGGAAACTGGAGCATCCGGAGGAAACCCCCGCAGACACGGGGAGAATGTGCAGACTCTGCACAGACAATGATCCAAAGTAAGCATCAAACCCAGGTCCCTGGCAGCAGTGCTTACCACTGTGACACTGTGCCCCCCAATGGAGGAGATATAATGGAGGAGAATGAAATAAAAAAGGAAGAACTTCGAATTATATTGTGATTTTTTAAATATATCGTACTTGGAACAAACTAAATAACTTCACAGATCATAAAGCACAATAACATACAATAGCTTGTAGTCTGCTGTTACATTTTCAAATCATGCTCAGAAAATTGACTTTTCTATCATCTCAATAGGTAGATCTCTATTTTGGTTGCAAATAGAAAATTATACCGAAGAATGGCTTGAACTTGTTAGAGTTCAAGCATCCAATAACACTTATTTGCCTAATCACAAATGTAAATTTTGTCCCGCCAAGAAATACAATAAAAATCTTGTTTCTTGGTTGTGAAATATTCCTTCGTACATGATAATCTGGTGCAGTTTTACTGATACAGCTGCAAATGGCTTTAGCACCACACATAAGCATTTTTAATGAATGTCAATTCCTTGTCTTGATTTTAAATCACTTGAAGACAGCTAAAAAATCAATTATACAAAATCATTTACTGGCTCCATTGGTGTAGTCAGTTTCTTAAATATGTGTTGATATTAAAAGTGTGCCTACTACTGCCTGCTTAAAATTACACTGAAAACCAATTTGAGGCTTCATGTAGCATAGAATCATACAGCATAGAAAGAGGTCCTTCAGCCCATTGTGTCTTACTGACCATCAACACCTATCCATTCTAATCCCATTTTTCAGTCCTTTGTCTGCAGCCCTGTATGCTACGGTGTTTCAAATATTCATCTAAATGCTCCTTAAATGTTATGAGGCTTCTCACCTCTGCTGTCCTTTCAGACAATGGACAGGATTTTAAGGCCTCACTTATCCTCACAGAAGCGTAAACTTCTGCCCAAAGTCAACAGACCTTTCCATGGTCCATTCCTTGCCCACTCCCGCGGTGGATGGAGTGATAAAATTCCAGTGAATGAGATCCAGATTTCCATCATCCTCTGGAAAACATGTTTTTTTCTCCAATCCCTTCGAAATCTCCTGTCCATTACCTTAAATCAATGCCCCAAATCACTGACCTTCTACTAAGAGAAAAGGTTTCCTTTTATACAAATGGCCAATCAGCCCTTCCACTCACAGTGCTGCAATGACTAGAAGAGGTGTTGCTGCAGCTTACCTGAGACTAAGTGCAAGGAGCTGGTATTAAGATAAGTAGCAGGTATACCAGGGAGAGGAGGAGATGTCTTGGGTGTTGGGGAATTACGAAGGAGGAGATCTTAGTGTCGGGGATAAACCAAGGTGGGGAGGGGGTGGAAGGAGTGAGGTTGGTAGGTCTTGGGGAATGTGCCCCCAGTCAGAAGGGGCCTTTGATCGGAAGTGCCCTCTCCCCTTCCTGCCTGAGATTGAGAATAGTGACTTTTTCTATTTTCTAATGTTTAAACATTGGGGTTTTATCTATTGCAAGCAGCTGCCTGATAGATCTAGCAATGAAATTTGACCAGCTTTTCCAGGAAGGTCACCTTTGGCAGCTTGGTGCAGTTATCTTTGTGCAGCTACTTTCCGGGCGCAGATCCAGATGCACTTGCACAACCGGTTCAATCACAGGGACATTGTGGAGTGCTTACAGAGGATGAGTTGCAGCTGCATTGTGACAGGCCTCACAAATGAATCTAGCACAGAGCTATACTAAGTGATCTTATAATCCTATAGCAATGATTTGAACTACAATTTTTTTGGCTGCTTTAAACAATTTATACCCTTGAACACTAAGGCTTCTGTATGATATTTGAAGTATATCTGCCTGGTTTCAAGGAAGCCAATTGCCTAATTGGCAAATGAAGCACTTTTTCACTTTTTATTAATAGAGACTTTTTGAACTGGTATTTTCTCCTCCTTGTTTTCCTGGTCCTGACTGTCACTATTTCTTGCTGCTATGTAATAATTCCTGCTCCAGTGTGACTGTCCTGCATTGGTTAACAACTGAGGCAATTAGGAATTTTGACTCATTTCCAACCCCTGCCTTTTTAATAAAGGTTTGTGCATGATTTTTATGAAGTGCCAAGTCATGAGCTGAATCAAAAGATTAATGACATTAATGATGACTACTAAAATTAAACTTTTCTCTAACACCTTCCCATTTCCCTTGAGAAAACTCAGAGAATGAATTTGCACATTGCAATAACTAAATCCACGGCCAAAAGAATGTATTGTGTCCTGAATCTGGGGCACAAAGTTCAAGTATTGCCCTTTAAAACTTTGTACAATGTAAATAACATATATTTAATATATTTTTATATTTTAATTATTGTATGAGAAATTCTTATTGAGAGTGGCAGGACCAGGGAATCCCACCACAAGCAAACAATGCAGCATCTCCCACTGGCAGGCAAAACCCGGCTGGGAGAGTCCATGGTTGGTCTGGATAGCAGGTATGGTCAGGGGGAAGGGCTGCATCTCGACCTGAGACTTCTGCGATTGCAAAGGGCAAAGCTGCTTCAGGCTACCTGTAGTAGCACATTATTACCATGGCCCTTGATGGTCCTGGATTAACAACGGGAAACTCAGTCAAGTTTTTAATTAATCTTTAACATTCAGCAATTTCTGTTAGCAATTGACATCTCTATAGATAAGGGTAAAAATTTAATGTGTCCCTGCACCTCAGAATAGGTGGGGGGGGGAAGTCAGGGACCATTTGATCAGGTGGGATGACAGGGGGTGGCGAACCCATCACCCTCCTGTTTGCCTCCCAACTCCACCCACCCCCACCGCCCCACCCATACATCTCCCTGTACTCTACATCTTAAGGATAGGGGAAAGTCCAGGACAGCCTTCACACCCCAAGACTAACCGAGGTCTTTAAATGGCCAATTTTGTGAAGTACAATTGTTAAATGGCCCTTTGAAGTTTATTTTGATTTTTTTAAACACATTTCTCTTTAAATTGGTAGGTAGAAACCCAATCTGGTATTTTGATGCAATGAATATGCACAAATAAAGTTCCTGATATTTTAAGTACATCGAAACAGGAGTAGGACATTCAGCACCTTGAGCCAGTTCAGCAACCGAGTTAGAATAATGTCTCTATTATTTATTATTTTACTTCTCTTTTGAGAAACCTAGATGGGGATCTATAATTGAAAATACAACAAATAAAGTGAGACATTAGGGAATGATGAGAAAGGAGCAGAATAAATAGGTATTCTCCTCAGAATGCTGCAACATTCACATAAGGATTTGCAACGGCTATGCAATTTGGGCATCTTGAATGGACAAGATCTAACGCCTAGTGTTATACCTGCTCTTTGTCACATTTGATCTGTCACATTTTAAGCTTCAGCGTATGTCGGACTAGTGAAGTAAAATGATGAATTTTCACAAACTCCCAGATCTTGAGTCTTACAACTTTGACTATCTAGTGATAATGCCAGATTTTGCATATTTCTACTCAAAATAAAAAATCTTGCGTAAAGTTCCTATTTCTATGGAACCACAAAATTACATGTTCAATTTCACTTTTTACCAGCTGTAAAATAATCTCATCTAACTCAACTCTTACTGTTCTCTGTTTCTAAACTACTCTCACTTTATCTAAGCTCTCCTTTGTCTAAAGCCTTCTCTCTGTTTTAATCTCTTTCACTGTCTTGATCTGAACATCCTTCTTCCCTAGAGATTAAGGAGATTAATGGGGTACGTATATGGGGTCACAGGGTTAGAGCCTGGGTAAGATCCTCTGTCAGAGAGTCAGTGTAGACTCGATGGACTGGATAGCCTTCTTCTGCACCATAGAGTTTCTATGATTCCTACATTGTCTCAAATTCAGTCTCACCCTCAGACTTTTCTCATTCTATCCAAACTTCTCTGATTCTAGTTGGGCTGTTCTCTTTCCTGCTGAACTTTTTCCTCTGTCCGTCTGGATTTAGCTTGTCCAATCTGATTTGGTTTGATTTATTATTGTCCTGTATATTGGGATATAGTGAAAAGTATTTTTTGTTGTACACTATACAGACAAAACATACTGTTCATAGAGTATATTGGCGAGAAGGAAAGAAGTTACAGAATATAGTGTTACAGTCATAGCTATGTTGTAGAGAAAAATGAGTTTAATATATAAATAAAATACTGCGGAATCTGAAACAAAAACATAAAATGCTGGAAAACTAAGCAGGTCTGACAGCCTCTGTGGGGAGAGAATAGAGCTAATGTTTTGAATCTCAATGACTCTTCGTCAGAACTCTGACAAATGGTCATTAAGACTCAAAACGTTAGCTCTATTCTCTCTCCATAGATACTGTCAGACCTGCTGAGATTTTCCAGCATTTTTTGTTTTTATTTCAGCTTAAGGTGAGGTAGGTCCATTCAAAAGTCTGATGGCAGCAGGGAAGAAGCTGTGCTTGGGTTGATTGGTACATGATCTCAGACATTTGCTGATGGAAAAAGCTGGAAGAGAGTACACCTAGGGCATATACCAAATGAAAAATTGTAAGTTTTGGCCTGATCTATGTCCACCTGGATTCAAGTGAACTGAGCAACAAAAGGAGGTGACACTCAAGCCTGGAGAGCAGAAGAAATATTTTTTGTAAATCATTTCAGGTCCTAATGATACCATAAAGTGTGCTTCCCATGCGACCCATGATAATTACTGGAACATGCGTCTAATCACAGGACCCAGAATGATAAATAATATAAAGTGGGGAAAAGGGCATTTGGTTCCTCAGCACCCTCAATATAGAAAACTGCACATTTTGTCCTTGAACTTTTATCACACTTATGGGTTTAAATCCTGCTTATTGAAATTTCTAAGTATCAGTTTACCATGCACATGTAAAGCTGTATGTTATTTTAAGTTAAAAAATAGACCATAAGATCATAAGAAATAGGAACAACCCATCAAACCTTTTGTGCCATTCTATAAGATCATTACTCACCTAATTGTAGCCTTATCTCCACTTTCCTGCCTTTATCCCATAGGCCCTGATACCCTTATCAATCAAAGACCTGTATAATTCAGCATTTACTACATACAATGAATCATCTTATACTGTTCTCTGTTCTCTCAAAGACTAACAACATTCCAAGAGAAGAAATTTCTCATTATTTCCATCTCGTATGGGAGACTCCTATTTTTAAGCTGTGCTCACTGGTTCTAGATTCCCTCATGAAAGGATACATTCCCTCAATATCTTTCCTGTCAAATGCCCTCAAGAATGTGATATGTTTCAAGAAGTTCCCTTTCTTTGTCTGTATAGTGCGCAAAGAACAATACTTTTCACTGTTTACTAATATATGTGACAATAATATATCAAATCAAAATTCTTTCAATGAGTGTAGGCCCAATCTGTTCAACCTTTTATCATAAAACAACCCTTTCATTGCAGAAATAAGCCCAGTGAATTTCTTTGAACTGTTTTGCATGAAAATATATATACCCTCCTTAACTAAGAAGATCAGAACTGTACACAGGACTCCATGTATGATCTCACTATTGTGAGCAAGGCTTCCCTATTCTTTTACTCCACCTCTTTGAATAAATGTCAACATTTCATTTGCCTTCCTAACATTTTACGACTCATGTGCAAGGAAACTCAGGCTTGGGCCACTGATTATGTTGAGTTTGTATAGTCTCCTTGTATCTGCATGCATTTCCTCTGAGTTCTTTGGTTTGCTCCCAAGTTCAAAGATGTGCAAGTTAGGTTCATTGACCATGCTAAATTCTCCCTCAGTACCCGAACACACGCGGAGTGCGACAACTAAGGGATTTTCATAGTAACTTCATTGCAGTGTGAATGTAAACCTACTTGTGACTAATAAATAAACTTTACTTTTTACTTTTTACTCTCTGCACAGCGTCATCATGCATTCTCTCTCCATTTTTATAATATTCCACATGTTCTATTATACCTGCCAAAGTGGATAACTTCACATTTTCTCACACTGTACTTCACCTACCAATTTCTTTCTCACTCACTTTACCCACTTACACCGCTTAGCAAAACCTTTGTACATTCCTCACTACTTGCTTTCCTGCTTAGCTTTGTATCATTAGCAAATTTGTCTGCAACACAGCCTGTCCCTGTATCCAAGTCATTGATATAAGTCTGAAATATTTGAGATATGATCCCTACAGCACTGATTGCAGTTTCGTAAATCTGAAAATAACCATTTATCTTGACTATTTGTCTTCTGTTGGTTAGCAAATCCTCTTTCCAAGCTAATATATCATTCCTGACAGCATAAACTCTTATCTTGTACATTAACATTTCATGTGGCAAATTATCAAATACCATTTGCAAATCTGAATGTACTACAAGAGTAAATTTTTCGCTCCTGTTTACAATTTGCCAGACCATTGATCTAGAGTGAGAATTTCCAGTATTAGGATGGGTAGTAAAACCTGCCCTACAGCAACAGGTTTCCCTTTATCGACCCTGTTTGTTACATCCTTAAAGGGTTCTATTAAGTTTATCAAACACGATTTTCCCTTTCACTATATTGACTCTGCCAGACATTGTTATAATTTTTCTACTCCACACAAACAAGCCCAAGTCTCCTTGCACAAGTCACAAAAAGTTAGGAAGGCAAATGAATGTTGACATGTATTTAACCTCCTTAGTATTTGATTCTAGCATTTTTCCAATAACAGATGCTAAACTCGCTGGCCTATCGTCTCCTACTTCCTGTCTTCTTCCTTTCTCCAACAGTACTGTTATTTTGTGGTTTTACAATTCACTGTGACCTTGCCAGAATTTATGGAATTTGGAAAGATCGCATCGATTGCATACTCTAGTAGGGATCCTCCCACCTTGTCCATGGTTGGGATTTTCCAGTTCTGTGGCTGGAAGTGAGATTTGGCTGCATGCCAATTCTCCGTTCTCACTGGCAGCAGTGGTGGGTGTATATCATCCACTATGCTATCCACTGGAGAATACCAGCCACTATCTCTGTAGTTACTTCCTTTTAGCCTTAAGCATAAAAATTTGCAGATAATGGTACAGCTCTTTAGAACTTAGTTAGGCCTCATTTAGAATATAGTGTACAAACCTGGTCGCCACATTACCAGAAGAATGTAGATACTGGGTACCGAAGAGGTTTACCAGAGTGTTACCTGGTTGGAGGGTATTAGCTATGAGGAGAGATTAGATAAACTTGGTTTGTTCTCACTGGAACAACAGAGGTTGAGGGGTGACCTGATAGAGGTTTACAAGATGATGAGTGGCATGGACACAGTGGATAGTCAGATGCTCTTTCATAGGACAAAAAAGCCAAGTACTAGGGGATATAGGTTTAAGGTGCATGGGGGAAAGTTTAGAGGAGATATGCAAGGCAATTTTTTCTCAGAGGTGGTGAATATCTGGAATGCACTGCCCGGGGATGTGGTGGGAGGATTTTGGAAGAACAGGAAGAAAGAAAATGGAGGTGGGGTAGCTCAATATAGTACAGCAGTAAGAAATGATCTTGGTTCTGTTGAATCAGTTTGGATAGAGATAGGAAATAGCAAAGAAATGTAGTGACAGATGGGAATGGTTTATAGGACCCCTGATAGTAGATTCACTGTAGCTCAGAGTATAAATTAAGAAATAATGAGGACCTGTAAGGAAGATTTTAATTTTCATATAAATTGAACAAATTAAATTTGCAAGGGTAGTCTAGAGGATGAGTTCATTGAGTATTTTCAGGACAGTTAAATGCCAATAAGGGGCAACTAGACGAATACATGAATAGGATGGGAATGGAAGGATATAGATTCCATAAAGTTTTAGTTTAGGCAGGCATCGTGATCGGCGCAGCTTAGAGGAGTAAAAGGCCTGTTTCTGTACTGTATTGTTCTTTGGATCGAAGCCATTAGGTCGAGAGAATTTGTGAACCTTTAGTTCTATTAGCTTTCGTAGAACATTTTCTCCAGTTACCGTAATTGTTTTAGATTCCACATTTATTTTGCCTTTTGTTTTCTATTATTCTTAGGATATGTTTTGCATCTTCCGCTTTGAAGATAGACACAAGATACACGTTCAAAGCTTCTGACATTTCCTTGTTTTACGTTACTAATTTCCCACTCTCAACCTCTAAGGGACCACTGCTTACATTTGCTACTATTTCCCTTTTTATATACTCACAGAATCTATTTTATATATTATTTGCTAGTTTTCTCTCATACCCCAATTTTCCCCCTCTATTTGTTTGTGTCATTCTTCACTGGGTTCCAAAATGTTCCCATTCTGGTTTATCACTAATCTGCAGGATTGTACATCTTTTCTTTCAATTTGACAGCATCCTTAGCATCCCCATAACCACAGAAAAGTGCATCCCTCTTTTTGTAGCTTTTCTTCCTCAATGGAATATACCTTACTTTTTAATTTATTTTCCCATTCCAGTTTAGCTTAATGTCTTTGTAATTACTGTTCTTCATGTCCTTGTAATTACTGTTATTTAAGTTTAAGATACTAGTTTCTGGCCTAAATTTCTCACTCTTAAACTGCATATGAAATTCTGTCAAGTTATAATAACTTTTACATAGAGGATTATTTAGTATGAGGCCATCAATTGATCCTGCCTCATTACATATTGCCAGATCTAAAATAATCAGTTCCCTGCTTGGTTCCAGAATGTATTTTTCTGAGAAACTGTCTTGAATACACTCCATGAACTCATCCTCTAGACTACCTTTTCCAATTTGATTTGTTCAATCTATATGAAGATTAAAAGTTTTCTTACAAGTCCTCATTATTTCTTGATCTATACTCTGAACTACATGTATCGACTGTCAGAGGTCCTATAAACCACTCCCATCGGTGACTGCATTTCTTTGCTATTTTCTATCTCTATCCAAATGATTCAACTGAACCAAGATCATTTCTCTGTACTGTACTATACTTAGCTGCTACACCTCCGTTTTCTTTCTTCCCCTTTTTCCAAAATGTCAAATAGCTATTGAATATTCAGGGCCCAGCTGTGATCATGTTCTCGCTTTATATCATAACCATTAATGGTTAATTATGCTGTCATCCATCTTGTTACAAATGCTGTGTGGATTTAGATAAAGAACATCTAATTTTGTATTTACCATTTTCCCTATTCTGACCACATTTGCGAGTAAACTCTGATGTTTGTAGATTCTATCCCTTCCTGTCACACTAGTTATCTAGTATCCAGCAAATAATAGCCTGGATCCAAAGACAAACCATTCAATCCATGTATAAGCCTCTAAACTGTTTCTAATGCATTTATATCTTTCCTTAAATAAGGAGACCAATACTGTATACAGTGCTCTAGACCAATGCCCTGTATAATTGAAATTCCACAAAGGTGCAGGGTCGATTCCCATTCTAAAGAACATAAAAGAAATGGATTGTTCATATGCAGCCATTTCCCAATCTGAACATGCATGAAAAGTCCAAGGTTTACTAAGAACTGGAGTTGCCAGCCTCTGAATTTAAATAAGTATTTGCATTTTGTGACAACCACAAGCCTTTCTTTCTTTTCCTTTTGTACTACAGATTGAGGTGGATAGCTTCAGCTTGATGGCTATGTGTCAGCCTACAGTCAATTTAACTCAAAATTGAAAGTAATATCTGTTTATTCATCTCTATATGTATTATATATGTATTCTCTAATCTTTGTGAGGTCAACTTAGGCAGAGTTGGTGTACTTGGTGATGACTTTGGTACCCTCAGAGACAACGTGTTTGGCTAGCTTGCCCGGGTAGCATGAAATAAACTGCACTCTGGGATCTCCCGTGCTGAGATGGCATGCTGTTTGTTGCAGTGGATGAGGTGCGATGCTTCAGAGGCGATGCGCTTGAAGATGTCGATCATGAAAGAGTTCATGAGTCTCATGGCCTTGGATGAGATGCAGGTGGAGGTGTGGACTTGTCTCAACACCTGTTACACGTAAGTGGAGTAGCTCTGCTTGCAGGCTTTCCTCTAATTCTTGGATGACTTCTTGGTGACCTTGGTCAGTGACTGCTTGGACGCCTTGTGGGACATGCCGCCCTTAGCCACAAGCTCAGGCATTCCAATTCCACTTTGACTTGTTTTGGAGTGAAGGTTCATTCAGAAATTGAGACAAATATTAAGAACTGTAAGCATTTGCCACAACTTAATCTTGGATAGGATATAATAATGAACCATAGTTACATTCAGTTCTTCATAAGTTTCAGTATGTTCTATGGAATACAAGTTAATTTTAAAGGGTGGTTCCAGATGAAAGATTCTTTTGAATTCTTTGCTAATTTAGGGATCAGAGTTTAAATCATTAGAATTATAGAATGCTACAGTGCAGGAGGAGACCATTCAGCCCATCGAGTCTGCATGGATCACAATCTCACCCAGGCCCTATCCACATAACCCATACATTTACCTTAGCTAATCCCCTGACACTAAGAGGCAATTCAGCATGGCCAATACACTTAGCCTGCCCATGTTTGGACTGCAGGAGGAAACCAGAGCACCTGGAGGAAACCCATGCAGACATGGGGAGAATGTGCAAAGTCCACGCAGACAGTGTCCCAAGCCGGGAATCAAACCCAGGGTCCTGGTGCTGTGAAGCAACACTGATAAACACTGTGCCATTGTGCCACCCATATATAATATGCAGGACAAAGTGGAATGTGGTCAAGTATGTGTAACCAAATGGCAGAAATGTTCAATCTACCTTTGCCAGCCCATCCTTCTTCCACAGTGAAAACATTTTCTGTTGGTTCTCTTTCAAATTGATTCCCTTATTTTCTACCACAAATCCAGTTCCCATCGCCTCACCAGATATTTTTTGTCCCCTGCTCCAAAGGTACAGTTTATGTTGGGTTATGATTCCACGCTTCCACACCACTTGGCACAGATGCAATAACCGGGAGTGTGCCGTGTCATGTAAAGCTCCTCCTCTACATCTTCCTTAAGCTTCTGCTGCTCCTCAGGCAAATGCAGATAGGAGGACCACTCCCTATATCCCAGGCTTATTGACGCCAATTGGCAGGTGTCATTTGCAGTGTTTTGTCTTACCACATAAGAAATGTTGGTTATTTCCTCCTTGAACTTTTACTCCAGGGAGTAAAGGCAGAAGGAAAAGAAAATTTTTGTGCTATTCTTAAATGGGAGAGAAGGTAACAGAGAGCAGGTAGCAGAGAGAGAATTTTTGTTATTCATTCAAGGGCATAGGCATCAATGGCTGGGCCAGTATTTGTTGTTCAGTTGTAATTGCCCTTGAACAAGTCACTTGCTGGGCCTTTGAAGAGCGACAGTTAAGAGTCAACCACATTTCTGTGGCTCTGAAGTCACATGTGGGCCACACCAGGTAAGGACATCAAATTTCCTTCCCTAAACAACATCAGTGAACCAGGTGGATTTTTATGACAATCCACAATGTCTTCAAGGTCATCATTAATTTAATTCCAGCTTTTCACTGAAATCAAATTTTGCCATTTGCTGTGGTGGGATTTGAACCTGGGTCCTCAGAGCATTACCCTGAATCTCTGGATGCCGACGTAATGGCTGGAGTAAAGGAAAAACAAAGTTAAAATTTGGTGGATGGGATGAAGTTTCATTGCAACATGGGAATCTGACACCCAGATACTTCCTGCATCCCAACCCTGCGCTGCAGCAGGCACCTGGAGCTATCTTCAAATGTAAATTAACTGAATGGGCCAAGGGCAAGAGTGACACCCACGCAGCAATACCAGGACTGGTATGGAAACAGGAAGCAGCTCCTGTTTGCAATATTGAAAAGCAGAGGACTTGTAGCAGGGAGGGGAGTAAAGGGCCTGCAGCCACATGGTGCAAACAAGTGGGCAAACTGACAAAGAGGGGGTAAAAGGCTATGTTTCAAACACTCTGGCTGGGATTCTCCCAAAAGATTTCTATGTGCCAAATTTGATTTAAAATCTGGAGTAACTCATCTTTTCCTGAGCAGGATTTTTGAAGTGAGCGCTGAACAGTGCCCTAGCGAGATTCACGGTGAATATCTGGGGCTGGGGCCTATTCCCAATGAACAGGCTGACAGCATAGCGCTGAGTGGGTCAGTGCACATGTGCCCATCTATCATAACGGTGATCGGCGCATGCCAGCACAGCAACCTTGCAGCCTCTCCGATCACTCCACCGAGCCAGCCCCGACTTCATCTCCCCCGCTCCCTGCCTATTGGCCCGTCTCAATC
Source organism: Sphyrna mokarran (assembly GCA_024679065.1). NCBI lineage: Eukaryota > Metazoa > Chordata > Chondrichthyes > Carcharhiniformes > Carcharhinidae > Sphyrna > Sphyrna mokarran. The sequence goes on from JAGIQG010000016.1 coordinate 39,448,062, forward strand.
TCCACCTCTCTGCAGTCCTGATGTCCCCAATACCCACCCACCCAGCAGCTCCGATCCCGTCCCCCTCCCCAGAAGTCTGGTGGGCAGAGCCCAGGTGTCCCTTCGGCATTGCTATTTTTCCCCTTGGGCAATGCCAGGGGCCAAGCTGACACTGCCAGGCTGGCAATGCCTGGGGGTACCTCCCTTACCCCCCAACCTACGGAGGATCCTCAATGGCCTCAATACACTCCAGCGGGGTTGGGTCGCCAGTGCCCGGATAGTGAGGAGCTGTTGAATAACCCTCTGGAGTGAACCATCCTAGCGTGGCAGGGGAAAGAAGCAAATCTGGAGACATCACTCCTGGACCTGCCAATTCAATTTAAATGGCAATTTGACTATTTAAATTAGCCCCACGCTGATTTCCAGCACTACCATGCCGGTAGTCGTGGCTCTCAGCATGAGCCTATGCTAATGTCTCCCAGCTCCTTGCTCTACTAGAGCAGCGCAGTGGGCTGGGAAAATCGCCCCCTCCTATTTTTACATTACTTTGGATCAATCAATGTCCAGCTGCATGCTCCCAGCAACTAATCCCTTAACTTGCACTGGACCAGTCATCCCACTTTGAAAATTTCCTTCTGACCCTTAATTCCCAACCAATTAACAAACTCCACAAGAAGCTTAATGGCAGCTAATTTGTGACAAGCAAGTTGCTGGTTGTCCTCCTGCTCCCTTCATTTTGAAAATTGTAGCACATTCTGGAGGTTTCAGGATCTGGAGATGTCTCCCGGGAAGAAGATCTTCAATTTGTGCCCACACCTGTTGTTCACCCCCAAAGCTCTTTCATAAGTCAGCCCAAGGATCCTGCAAAGCTTTAAAAGTTGTCCTTCGATCTTTACACGTAGGTTTCACCTGTATCTCCAGTGGCTGGCAATAGGTGAGATGGCAACTGGATTTTAATAAGATGTTATGCCGTCAGATATGCCCACTCACTTTACACGGTCACTTTCATTGTGCTGCCAGTGTGAAAAACTGGCTGGGAAGTGAGCACGATAGATCACTGTCATGTCTCTTTCTCTTGAATATAGCTAGCAAATTAAGCAACAAGTAAAGAAAATAAAGACTTCAGTATTAGAGACTTGGATCTTTAAATGTTTTGAATATAGTAAGTGCAGCTTACAATTGAGTAATCTCCAGAATTACAAAGGAAATTACTTTGCGTTTCTTTTCCTTTTCCAACTCCCCCCAAATCAAATTGATAAGGCAATAAAAAATTGGTATTTTTAGATTAAAATCGTTCCGAAATTGCCCTCCACACTCTTTTCAACAACCATTCATTAATTTATATTTTAATCCATTTTAATACGGTCTCTGCTGTACTAATAATTATTACTGAGCAATATTCTATCTGCAGTGTGCCGCACCCATGCTCATAGATTTTTAGAAATTATTCATTCATGGGATGTGGGTGTCACTGACAAGGCCTACATTTATTGCCCATCCCTAATTGTCCTTGAGGAAGTGGTGTTAAGCTGCCTTCCTAAATCTCTGGAGTCAATGTACACCCACACTGCTGTTAGTCAGGAAGTACCAGGATTTTGAGCAAGTCCTGATGAAGTAATTTGGAACTGACTGAATATTCCCTTGTCATGGTGATGTGCAACTTTGAACAATCCTCCTTTAGTGGTATTCCCATGCACTTGCTGCTCTTGTCCTTATAATAGATGGGCATTGGGAGGAGGGAATGAATGAGTTGGGGCTGAGTGACATGGGAGGGCATAAATGAGTAAGGTTATAGAAATCATAGAAACCCTACAGTGCAGGAAGAGGCCATTTGGCCAATCAAGTCTGCACCAACAACAATCCCACCTAGGCCCTATGCCCATAACTCCACATACTTACCCCACCCCCACCTCTCTAATCTATGTACCTAAGGCACTAAGGGGCAATTTAGCATGGCTAATCAATGTAGCCTGCACATCTTTGGACTGTGGGAGGAAACTGGAACACTCGGAGGAAACATACGCAGACATGGGGAGAACATGCAAACTCTACACAGTCAGTGACCCAAGCAGGGAATTGAACCCAGGTCCCCAGCATTTTGAGGTAGCCATGCTAACCACTGTACCACTGTGCCACCCAAGTAGTTGGGTGGTGGATTGCGAAGAGGGCTGTATTTGGTGGGGAAATGGAACTGAGTACATAGAATATAGAACATGACAGCACAAACAGGCCTTTCGGCCACAAGTTGCGCTGATCATATTCCTACCTACTAGGCCTATCTATAACCCTCAATCCCATTAAATCCCATGTACTCATCCAGAGTCTCTTAAAAGACCCCAACGAGTTCACCTTCACCACCACTGATGGCAGCCAATTCCACTCACTCACCACCCTCTGAATGAAAAGCTTACCCCTGGCATCTCCTCTGTACCTACTCCCCAGCATTTTAAACCTGTGTCTTCTCACAGCGACGATTTCAGCCCTGGGAAATAGCCCCTGAGAAACCACCCGATCTATACCTCTCAATGTCTTATAAACCTCTATCAGGTCACCTCTTATCCTTTGTCTCTCTAGGGAGAAAAGACCGAACTCCCTCAACCTATCCTCATAAGGCATGCCACCCAATCCAGGCAACATCCTTGTAAATCTCCTCTGTACTCTTTCAATAGCTTCCGCATTTTTCTTGTAATGAGGCAAACAGAACTATGTACAGTACTCCAAGTGGGGTCTGACAAGAGTCTTATAAAGCTGCAGTATTATCTCCCGACTCCTAAACTCAATCCCTCGATGTTGCAGGTGTATAGAACGTTGATTAGGCCTCATCTGGAGTACTGCGTCCAGTTCTGGTCGCCGTACTACAGGAAGGATGTAGAGGCCCTGGAGAGAGTGCAGAGGAGATTTACCAGGATGCTGCCTGGTATGGTATGGTTACGAGGAAAGATTGAAAACACTGGGGTTGTTTTCCCTTGAAAGACGTTGGCTGAGAGGGGATCTTTTAGAGGTATATAAGATTATGAGGGGTATAGATAGAGTAAATGGTGGTAAGCTTTTTCCACCATTAGAAATGGATAGAACGAGGGGTCACGGCCTTAGGGTGATGGGGGCTATGTATAAGACGAATATTAGAGGCCAGTTTTTGACACAAAGGGTAGTGGGGGTGTGGAATGCACTGCCGAGTAAGGTGGTGGGAGCAGGCACGCTAGGGTTGTTTAAGGGTCTCTTGGACAGCCACATGAGAGGTCTGCAGATAGAGGGATATAGCAGGACTGTTTGAATATCGGGAGGACCAAATAGTAGTAGACTATCTTTAGTTTCGTCTCGGGAACGTCTTAGTTTTTTTTAGCATGTTTAATTAAGTTTTATTTGTTTCCACAGGCAATTCGGTCCACCTTGTTGACCAACAAGGGGCATGCATGCGGCATGTCGTGCGAGAGCTGCTCTTGGAGGTTGATTCAGGAGTTGCCTAGTGCTTCACGTCGTCAGTGTATGCTTAAACTGGACCATCTGATGGGCAACATGACAGCTCAGAGACTATCGCTGTTGCTGTGCTGACACATGGATTTGGGCCTGTGTCTGCGGGAGTTTGCGCGTATTCCCCGTGGTTGTGTGGGTTTCCTCCAGGTGCTCCGGTTTCCTCCCACATCCCAAAAATGTGCTCTTAGGCTGATTGGGTGACAAATTGTCCCTATATTGGTCCCTATATGGGAATCTTCAACAATAGGCATAGTCTAAAGACAAGGATATGTCATTAGGACGTTAGGACGGCAGCGTGGGCTCGTTGGGCCGAAGGGCCTGTTTCACGTGCTGTGTTGCTCTTTGTCTTTGTCTTTGTCTAATGAAGGCTAGTACACCATATGCCTTCTTGACCATATCTTCACCTGTGAGGCTGACTTAAGAGTCCAATGGACCCGGACCCCAAGGTCCTTCTGATCCTCTTCACTAAGAGTCCTACCTTTGATATTATACTCCTTCATCCCATTGGATCTGCCAAAATGGACCTCTACACATTTATCCGGGTTGAAGTCCATCTGCCACTTCTTCGTCCAGTCTTGCATCCTGTCTATATCTCGCTGCAACTTCTGACATTCCTCCAGACTATTCACAACACAACCAACCCTTGTGTCATCGGCAAACTTACCAACTCATCCCTCCACTTCCTCATCCAGGTCATTTATGAAAATGACAAACAGCAAGGGTTCCAAAACAGATCCCTGGGGCACTCCACTGATGACCAACCTCCATGCAGAAGAAGACCATCCACAACCATTCTCTGCCTTCTTCAGGCAAGAAAGTTCTGGATCCACAAGGCAACAGACCCTTGGATCCTATGCCCTCTCCCTTTCTCAAGAAGTCTTGCACGGGGGACATGTATGGGTCGGAAAAAAGGGGCTTCACTGAGTCTTCTATCAACATGGCGTATGGAAAGTTTGGCTGAATCTTACATGAGTACACAAATTAACATTTTTGAAACTACTTTAAAACCAGGTTTTCATCATTAAGTGAACTGAACGGCATTAAGCTTCTTGAGAGATGTGGAGTTGCACTTATCCAGGTCAATGGTGACATGCTAGAAAATTAATGGCAGGATATTCACCAATGATAATTCCTTTAAATGTTATAGGGAGATGGTTAAAGTCCCTTAGTGGAGAGGACCACAGCCTGATAATTGTGAGACACAAGTCTTCTTGCCACTTATTAACCCAAGTCTGAACGTTACTCAAGTCTTACTGTGTCCAGGGGCAGACAGCTTCACCTTCTGAGGAGTTCTTTAAATTTTTCCTAGCTTAAGGACTGTCGTGAGTTCTGCAGAGAGCATCCACTTATCCTGACGCTCAACATGCTAAGTTGCTGCTCGTATTCAGAATTCCAAACATCAAAAATTTTTCATGATGTCACTGTAGTTGATGTTTCATCTTGAATTTTTCTTGTATCTTTTGTCAAATCTGATGGGGTGCCCACAGATGGACTGGAATATCAATAAATTGTTTTCCTTATGCATTGAATTAGACTGGTCTTCAATGTTAATTAAATGATTTGTTGAACTTGCTCCTATATGATTCTTCTCTGTGGAAGGAATCACAAAATGTGGAGGTGATGAGGGAGGGACGAAATTGTCTTTATAATACTGCTTTTGTCTCTCAGCTCCGTGCAAGAACAACAACAGAAAGGGGCAATGTAATTTGTTCTGATTATTCAAAGCCTCTCAGGTTCTGTTTAACACACTGATTTTATTCAATTCAGCACAGTAACATTCAGACCAGCAAGGGCCCAGGTTTGACTCCCAGGCAACAATTCCTGTCCCATGTCAGAATGGAGGCGGCACAGCAAACAAAATAGCCACCCGATAGCACAGACATTCATCTTTCCTCCATTTCTGCCCTTTGTCAGTTTTTAGTTGCAGGGAGGGAGTGGGACCATTAACGAGGCAATTTAGATTTTTGTGGTTTCATTAAAAGCCCATCCCAGGTAATTTTTTTCCAATTCTCAGTCAGGTGGCTGGAGTTCAGCAGCTGTCAGCAGCCAGACAGAGGTGGGGACGGGGTCAGTTGTAAGTTTGTGTGCGAAGATACAATTTGAAGTAGCACTGAAGAGGCTGAGTGTAGTGGGAGAGGGGATGAGGGTCCAACTTCATTATAAAAATAATTCTCTGAGTTTCAAAATGTGTCACCGGCCTACCCTGTCATGGGTTCCAAGCCTCCCACTGCCTGCTGAAAAGTAGGACATTTTACATTCGGCAACCTCTCTCCTGAAACGTTATTTTGCTTTTGGCAGCCATGGCAATGTCTGCTAATTGGCTTCCATGGTGTTCTGCTTTTATTGCTGCCCCCATGCTCTGACAACTAATTAAGTGGCAGACGCAAATCTAAAGTCAGTAAGGCCCAAAGCCTGGAAAATCCTTCTTCCCAGAGGCTGGCAATGGAGAAGGAATCGAGACCTGGAATAGAATCCACCTCAAAAGGAAAAATTGCCCCTTGCCCAGCCCGGTCTCTGTTGAATTAGCCAATCTCATTTGAGACAATAACAGGGTGTTATTATTGGCTTAAACATTAAGGAAAAAACTTATAGTGTGGTTTGTGTCAGCTGGTTCCTGTTGGGGATTGCATATATTGGATTTTGGGCCAGTACAGAACCAAACTTCATTGTGATCCATTCAACCATCAAATAGCTACTGATATACATCAGAAAAGTCTGCTTGGATGAGATGCCAGATCATGGCTGGTCAGTTCTACCTATTTATGGTTAGTGGCTGGAAAATCTGACCCAGTAAACTATCAAGGGGTTAATGCTTGTTGGAGGGAAGGTGAGAAAATTAATGAGAAAAAGATAAGCAAAGATGTTTTCAAAGTTTATGACTGGATCTATTATATGACAATAATCCCAAGTGCAAAGGTTTATAGGCTTGATACTGACAAGTCCATTGGGAGACATGGCAAAGGATCTGTTAATTTACATCTGAGACTCCAACTCATTAGTAACATGACTGTGTGTCTCTGTTTGGGTGGAAATGACACGGAATAATCAGCTGAGAAGCATGTTATTCATCAGTTCCTTTACAGTGTTATTTTTAAATTTATGTTTGTGTAATTGTACTTTGACAGTTCGAAGCCACGGGAAAGCATAGAACTTAATTCAACAACATACTACTTGTTTGAGCCATTTTAAAGCCAGGCTGCGATAATGTGAGAAAACAAACTGGCAAATCTATTGTACAAATCTCCACACTGAAACGGCTGAGTTTTTACTGCATTTTCTGTTCAGATCTCACATCCCCTAGCATCTGCATTATTTTGCCTGCTGTAGAACTCAGGTGTTAAAGTTTATTTATTAATCACACGTAAGGCTTACATTAATACTGCAATGAAGTTACTGTGAATTTCCTCCAGTTGCCACATCATGGCGCCTGACCAGATCACTGCACCTAATCAACGTGTCTTTCAGATTGTGGGAGGAAACCAGAGCACTCAGAGAAAATGCACACAGACATGGAGAGAACGTGCAAACTCCATATAGACATTGAGCCAAGCCAGAACTCGAACCCAATTCCCAGATGCTGTGAGGCAGCAGTGCTAACCACCATGCCATCCCCAAACTTTTAAACTATATACCTAACATTTTTTGGACTGTGGAAAGAAACAGTGAACCTGGAGGAAAACCATGTAGACATAGAGAGAATGCACAGACAGTGATCCAAGCCGGGATTGAATCTGGGACACTGGCACTGTGATGCAGCAGTGCTAACCACTGTGCCACCAGAAGATTTTTTTCCCTGAGAGTAAGTCACTTAATTGCTGGAACTCTATCACCCTGCCCACCATGAAACTGGAGCGGGCAAGGGGCGGACAACAGAAATGTCTGTTGACCTCGGGTGGAAATTTCCAATCTTGCTTGAGCGAGGCTGTAAAATCCCGCCCATTGTGTTTTCATAAACTCTTTTGTGTGTTATCCTAATGTTGCTGTTTGCCTACTTCTTTTAAACATGTTAACAGGTCTGCTGAATGGAGGACTTTTATGTGAGTGCATTCAGCAGCCAACTGCCAGAGGATGTTAAAGTTCAATGCAATTTCTTGCACAGCTCTTCATAAGTTACTCCAAGCAGCTCCAAGGAAATTCCTGAAACAGTGGAAACAGTGTTAAGAAAATATCTCGGATAAAGCCTTCTGTGTTGGGTAACTGTGCACAATATATTCATCCTGACAGCTCGCTGACAAACTATTCAGCTCCTGCGAGAAGATGATGCAATTTAGCACTCACTGACAGCATTGACGGTAAATGCATTTAAGACTCAGGGTCACACTCTGATCTTATACCAACGTGAATAGACCGCCACGGCTGAGGGGAAATCCCCTGAAAAGTCCAATTTGATATTTGCACACAGCAGACAGGGTTGGGTTTTAGATTTTAGTACTTCCTTCCTGAAGCTAATCAGTCAGAATCACAATGAGAAAGTTAACTTTCATGAGTTGAATTCTGTTTCTGCACAACTACTCTAGTAACCTGAGTAGATTTCCTTTTGCAAAATAAGAGGATTTTTATAGTAATCATTAGATTTTATTTGCTGAGTATTTCGGATGCTTTATTTTTTCAGGAAAATGGTCTTAAAGGCATGTTGCCAGTGTGAAATTGTGACACTCTGACAGTTCTGGAATGTTTGTTCACAAAATGTTCAGATAGTGCATAATTTGGAACTTTAAAAATGGTGGATGGAGTACAGAACAGTTTTCTCACAATGAATGTATTTGATAGGAGAAATTTTGGTGTTAAAGGCCTGGACATTCTGATGGGGGATGTTGTGGGGTGTGTTTAGGACTACAGATCTGAGGCTGGCTTGGAGCTTACAATGGATGTGACCATCCCAAAACACTGAGGCTGGGGCATTTTGAATAGAGAGCAGCACACTGACACAAAAGTTAGCTGCTGACTCACAGCGCCAGGATTGCGCATTTGAATCCTGACTTGGGTGATTATCTATGTGGAGTGTGCACATCCTCCCCAGGTCTGCGTGGGTTTCCTCTGGGTGCTCTGGTTTCCTCCTACAGTTCAAAAATATGCAGGTTAGTTGGATTGGCCATGCTAAATTGTCCCTTAGTGTCAGAAGGGCTAACTAGGGTAAATGCATGGGGTTATGGGGATAGGATCTGGGTGGGATTATGGTCGGTACAGACTCGATGGTCCGAATGTCCTCCTTCTGAACTGTAGGATTTTATGACTCTATGGCTGGAAGTCATCAATCCCATTTGTGATACTGAGTACTTACATTGGATGAGGAGAGTGGACACCTCTCTTTCACTGTACACCTTGCTGTCATATAAACAGGTCTTTAAGTACAGAAGGAGCTGAATTCATACATTTTAAAGTTTATTGGAAGCTTCCTTCCTTAAAGGAATAGAGTATGGGCAATTGATTGCTTGTGATAGAATTTTGAGGACTGTTCAGGAAGCAGCGGGGCTGTAAAATGCAGTGAGCCGTTCAAACTCCATGATTTAATTTGATTTATTATTGTCACATGTGTTAACATACAGTAAAAAGTATTGTTTTTCACACACTGTACAGAGCAAGCATCCTGTTCATAGAGAAGGAAACGAGACAGTGCAGAATGTAGTGTTACAGCCATACCTAGGGTATGGAGAAAAATTAATTTCATGAAAGATAAGACCATTCAAGACTCTGACAGCAGCAGGGAAGAAGCTGTTCTTGAGTCGGTTGGTATGTGATCTCTAGTGCAAAGAGCTTATGTTGAATATTTTATATATTCAATGTGGTGAATGTACACAGCACAAGCAATAGGTCCAGTGACACCTTGCTGGGATCACTACCCTACATAGGATTTTAGGTGAATGTAAGATGGGTAACCCCTCTGTGGCATGTTAGGGCATCTTCCCCTCTGGGAGGATGGGCTGGAGGCTTTCTGCACCTCAACAATAATTAACAGCATGTATTTGTATATCACCTTTAATGTAATAAGATATCCCAAAGTATAATCCCTACAGTTCAGAAGAGGCCATTCAGTTCATCAGGTCTGCACTGAATCTCTCTCTAACTTGAGTACCTTGCTGAGGCCCTCTCCCCATCTTATCCCCATAACCGCAGACATTTACCATGACTATTCCCCCTAGCCTACACATCTTGGAAAACTAAGTGGCAATTTAGCATGGCCAATCCACCTGATCTGCACATTTAGACTGTGGGAGGAAACCAAAGAATCCAAAAGAAACCCATGCAGACACAGGCAGAATGTGCATGAAGTTTGCAAAATCACCCAAGCCTGGAATCGAACCTGGGATCCTGGCACTGTGAGATAAAACTGTATAGAAATGTTGTCAAACAATACTAGCAGCTGAGCCACATAAGGTGATATTGGGGTAGATTGCCAAAAGCTTAAAGTTTATGTATTAGTCACAATTAAGGCTTACATTAACACTGCAATGAAGTTACTGTGAAATTCCCCTAATCGCCACAGTCCAGTACCTGTTTGGATCAATGCACCTAACCAGCACATCTTTCGTAATGTGAGAGGAAATCAGACCATCCGGAGGACACCCACACAGACATGGGAATAACATGCAAACTCCACGCAGACAGTAACCCAAGCCGGGAATTGAACCCAAGTCTCTGGCATTGTGAAGCTGCAGTGCTGACCACTCTGCTGCCATGCTTAGCTCAAGCTTTTGAAGAGCACCTTAAAGGAAGAAAGAGAGGTGGAGATACGGAGAGGAATTCTAGAACTTTGGACCATTGGCAACTGAAGGCTGCCAAGCTACTGATGGTAGAGCAATAAAATGAGGAATGGTCAAAAGGCCAGAATTGAATGAGCACAGATATATCACAGAGTTATGGGTTATAGGAGAGGTGAAGCCATGGATAGATTTGAAAACAAGAAAAAGAATTTTAAAGTCAAGGTGTTGATTAATCTCATGGTGAGACACATCTGGTCACCATAGCTGATGCTTGAAAGGACTTGCAAAGTGTTAGTTAGTATGTGTGGAGCAGGCAGACAACAAAGCATCAGACCATCATATTATAGTCTATTTGAAGAGCCATCAGAAAGAGTTGTAAAGCCTTATCTAATTAGACCTATAGCCTGCCACCAAATTTAATCCACATATCTACATGTACCGGTAACAGTAGATGAAGTTTGATAAGCAAATTACTTGTGCTATCAAGGGAAGCTGTGGCAAGCCTGATTGTCACACCCACTATCATTTACAGCAAAGATTTGCAGAAACTTTCTTTGAGGGGATCATATTTGTTGATGGATTCAAAGGAAGTAGACTATTTATTTTTCAAATGAATTGTTTTTTAACCCTATAAATACTCTGGCAGAAACAATGGGCCAAGAAAGATTCCAACTGCATCCTGGGTTCTCCTAAGATATCAAGCATTAATTTGTATGATGAGACTTTTACATACTGGCTCCAGGTAGATTTTAATAGAAGGGAAGTCCTTTTTGCTTGTGTCAGCAGTGGGATTGATATATGAAACCATTTACAATCCCCTGCACGACTGAAACCCTACCACTCAATACAAGTTCAATGAGAGCATGCCTCCTTTTCAGAAACAAAGTGATTACTGGGGTTTCATGCAACCAATGATTCTGTCACAGAAGACCGATGGATTTCAATGTTTTAGTTGTTTCTGTAGCTTAGGAATTTAAAGGACACGCCACAGCTAGGTTTGAGTGAGGGTGTTTTTCGGTGATTATTACCTCTGTAAAGAATTGCCAAGATCTGTCCAGGCACAGCCAAGTACTAGGTTATCTATACTGGATTCCTAGGATGAGGGTAATTGAATGTCAAATTGCCATTAAAGGCAATGGGTAGAGCCAAGAATCAAGCACTCACCTGAGTTTGCAACTTGTAGTCAGTATGTGAAGCCATGGGCTGGTTAGAGATGGATATTTTCCATATACTAAGATCCGTACAAAATCAAATCCTTTTGATTTTGTACTGATCTTAGTACATGGAAAATATCCATGTACAGGTGAATTCGGTGGGAGGCCCTAAAATTGATCTCACTCTTGTGCATATTTCCCAAGGTATCTTCCAGTGGTGCTCATCATGGAGGATCGGGAAACACACTGGAGATCAATGTAAAATTGATTTGTATCCCACTAATAGAATGCAAATGAAGGCTCAGCCAGAATCTTACACCCATGCCCAGTTTCATGTGATGCCCATGGGAATACGTATCAGAGTAAAACATGTCTGGAACTATGTGACATGCAGATGTTGGGGTTCACCTGAACAATGCCTATGGCTGTCCCCAAAGTTCTGAATGGATGCCAGCAGTGACCCTGGCCTCTGGAACAGCACAGCAATGGGTGGTGGGATCATCTATGGATGAGTCTTTCAGTTTTAGTGTCCTGGAGGTTGGGGTTTGGGAGGGTGGGGACAGAGTCCACCTTCTAGCCATAAAATGTTCCTTGAGATCTACCTTTGTTCTCAGGATGCCCATCTTCTTCAATTGTGGATCAGTAATGTGGGGCATCTTTTAAGTATGGCGCCAGGCGTAAGAGCAGACTACATGCCATTGGGACTATTGCACCACAGCATACGGTGCAAAACACCTGACTGTGTATTAAAGAGATTAAAGGCAGAAGATATGGCATATTTTCCACCAGCGGGAAATAGTGGGATGTTCCTTCTCCACCATGGGATTTAGTTCAAGATGGATGAATCCCTCCCAGAGTTTCTGTAATTAATACAATCCAGGAGGAGATACATAATACAATGCAGAAATTGTATTTAGCTCAAATGTAGACCACTGGATGTATTGAAAATGGTGATGTGGATTGCAAACTACAAGCTTAAAGTAAGCACTGAGATACTTGGTGCATTGTAATTGCCTTGACCCATTGCATTAATGGATCAGTTATCTCTTCAGAAAAACAACTTGGAAGTAACTCCAGCTTTTTGTTTATCTTTGTGCAAACAAAATCTGAAGTTACCTTATGTTAACAAAACACTTATGCTGATGTAAGCAGCTTGAATACAGTACCTCACAGGACATGGTCTGAAGCCCACTTATCATCAGTGACCCTCACAGATTTGCATCTTTGGCTTCTGTTCATTTGAACAGCTGTGGAACATTAACAGTGCTGTTTCCTTTCCTTCACTCTCTGTAAAGTAGATTTTCTTTGGAGATATAACTGTCCTAGTGTCTACATCGTAAATACAAGGACTGTGTTAAATTCATCCCCTCTGCCTTATCATTTAATGACGCAGAAGAGGAATTTTAATGATGGCATTGGGTGGAAATTCCATATCCTACTCATAGTGGGCAGGAGCAGAGAATCTAATGGCAGGCAAAAAACCCACCAGTGTAAAAACAGTTTGCAGTTCTCCTGATTGCACGACAGTTATCTCACTGCGAATGCCATGATTGAGAATATCATTTCCATTCATGAATATCTCATGAAAGTTCACTAAAAGAGCTGCTTGCTGGAATCTCCTCACAACTCCCAACCTCTTGTCACACCAGTGGGAAATTATGTCAGTTTCAAAAGCAGTGGTATGCACAATTCAGACCTCAGTTTACTCATGACTTCAAGGTGTGTGCAACGTACATAGCCTACCTGCCTTTGAACTATGCCAGTCTTGATGAATACCATGCTGCTGGGATATAGAGTTGATCTCTTCCTGCTCTCTGCCAACATTATCCATAAAGACACCACGGCAGTACTCACGTAGGCTTCCACTTTCAGATACTGGACCAGTATAAGGGTTGGACGTTGAGGAGTGTTGACAGCACTGTCTACAAGGATACCACTGTGTTACGATATACAGGCAAAACTCCATGTTCAGGAATGAGCATTGCAACTGAGCATGGAGTATGAGGACAGGGAGGATATGATGATCATAAGGAAAATCATGGGGAAGGAAGAGTGTGCAAGAGCTGTGAAGTAGGAAGGAGGCATAACATGCAGAATTGGATATGAGTTCCCACCATTTGCCCAGCTGTTGATACCATCTGCCATCACATTTGGTGTGATAATTAGAAAATTCCTCCACTGAGTAGGGTCGGCATTATGATCACCATTCTGATTATGTTAAGGAGATTTTCAGAGGCTGTGGCGGTTTCTTTCGTTAAAGTCTTTGCTGCTTTACCCAGCGAGGCTGGTTCCTCACAAAAGCCATATTACCTTTTCCAATCAATTTTCATTATCATCCCTAGGACATCACCACACTCAATCAGTACCCCCTTCATAACATTGTTTCTGAGGTACTGCCATTTCGTTCACCAAGATAGCAAGTAATTTCCCACAAGCATTAAAGTTAAAGTTTAAGATGTATTTATTAGTCACAAGCAGGCTTTCATTAATATTGCAATGAAGTTACTAGGGGATTTTCAGAGTAACTTCATTGTAGTGTAATGTAAGCTTACTTGTGATTAATAAATACATTTTAAACTTTAATTTTAATGCTTGTGGGAAATTATTTGCTGTCCTGATGAACGAAATGGCAGAACTTCAGAAATAATGTCATGAAGAGAATGCTGAGTGAGAGTGGTAATGTCCTGGGGATGATGAAAGTTGATTGGAAAAAGTAACTTGTTCCTTGAAGGAACAAGCCTTGTTCTGAAGGAAAATTTAACATGGCCAATGCATCTAACCAGCATGTCTTTCGGACTGTGGGAGATTTTTCCTCCGGGAGATACCCAGAGGAAACCATGCAGAGTCTGCATGTACCTGCAGACTCTGTATTGACAGTGACCCAAGCTGGGAATCGAACCTGGGGGTTCCTGGTGCTGTGAAGCAACAATGCTAATCACTGTGCCATCCATGAGGATCAGAGAAAACCGGTCGGACCAAACAGCCATGGCATGGCAAACATGCCAGGAGTCAAGCCAATGACACAGGGGTGGCACAATGGCAAAGTCATGTCCAAAAACTTGCTGATTAGATGAATTAGCCATGCTGAGTTCTCCCTTAGTGTACCCAAACAGGCACCAGAGTGTGGCAACTAGGGGGTTTTCACAATAGCTTGATTGCAGTGTTAACATAAGTTATACGTGACTAATAATCAGTATGGGAAAACGCTCTTGTGTAGGTAATAATCATTTTTACCATCTGCATTCAATTACATATTTTTGTTATGCATTCAGAAAAGCATGTTCAATCTTACAAATTTATTGTTTAAAATTCATTCCCATATTAACTTTAATCTGCTACCTTTTTTGTGTTCCAGATGGCATGATGTTGCGCATCAGAACATAAGCAAACTGTGGAAGAAATCAAAAATGCTGTGTAATCATCTGTGTACTTTTGTTGAGTTCATTTGCAGTTAATCTGAGGGAGTGATGATGAATAACTGGAATTTTCCATGTGAAATCGAGTGCATTGGCACAGAACACTGCCAATAAATTTGCCTGTTAAACTTTGTTTACCTTGTAATTTTTTTTCAATTCAAGTTTTCCTCTCAGCTGGCTCCTAGCTTCATACAGCTATGATTTCAAGAAAACAATATAATATTCATAAGAGATATGTGAAAAATATACACATAAAATACTGGTCACGCTCTGATCATGTTGCACACTTTAGTAGGTTTGAGTGATGATTTTGAGTCTTGTTATCATTGGAAATTGGTGCTAGTATTTGGCTTGGAACTTGTAATAGGCAACCTCAGAGTTTGACAGCACGGCAGGGGCTTTTGTAGTCAGGCAGTTTGGGGTATTCTTTTTATCTGGCACTATCATGAAAAGGGAATCTACTTAAGTTACAACCGGGGTTGAAAGTGAAGTTTGGATTTTTTGAGTTCTGTCAACAGGGAGGGAATGGGTGCTGGATCAGCCTGACAACACCGGGTTAGGGGATATTATGTAAATGCCATGAAAATGAATCTGTTATTTAAAGATGATATTACCAGATATTAGAGAGGGATGACCTAAGTTTGGGTAGAGATGAGAAATGATAAAGGCAAAAAGTCACGTAATCACATGCTAGAATGGGGTATCGATAAAGAAATAATGGGAGCTCTTCAGTAGGATATGCTGATTATCATGGAATATTTAATCTACATTTAGACTGGAAAAACTGATGGGCAAAGGTAGCTCACATGAAAAATTCTTACACTGTTGTTGGGATAGTTTCTTAGAACAACACCAACCAGAGAACAGATTTTGCTGGACTTGATATTGATCAATGATATAGGGTTAATTCATGAACTCATAGTGAATGTTCCCCCAATGTAGCAACATATGATTGAATTTTACATTCAGTTTGAGGGAGAAAAGAATGTGTCTAAGACTAATATTATAAACTCAAATGAAGGTAATAATGAGAGTATGTTTGCTAAATTTGCAAATGAGACAAACATAGATTAGAAAGCAAGTTAAAAATAGGACATAGGACATAAAAAGCTATATATGGATTAGCTAAGTATGCATAACTCTGGCAAATGGTGTATATTGTAGACAAATGTGAAATTGTCCATTTTGCCAGGAAGAATAAATAAGAAGCATATTATCTAAATGGCAAAAGATTGCATTGCTCTAAGATGCGGAGGGATCTGGATGTCTTGATGATTGAATCACAAAAAGGCTAATATGTAGTTATGTCAAGTAATTAGAAAATCTTGTGGAATATTATCATATATTGCAATGGTAATTGAATGCTTAAGTCAGGAGATTATGGTTCAGTTATACAGGAAGTAGTTGAAACCACATCAGGAGTGCTATGTACCATGTTACTTTCTTTAGCTAAGGATGGAAATAAATAAGTTTAAAGTAGTTCAGGGTTTTTCTAGACTAATACCTGTAATGGGTAGGTTGTCTGATGAAAAAAGGCTGCACAAGCTAGGTTTGCATTTGCTGGAGTTTAAGAGTAGGAGGCACCTTGATTGAAACATATAAGATTCTGATGGGTCTTGACAGAGTGGATGTGGAGGGGATATTTCCGCTCATGGCAGAAACTAGGAGTCGCTGTTTAAAAATAAAAGGTTGCTTGATCAGATGGAGATGTGAGGAATTTTCTTCTCTCAGAGAGTTATAAGTCTCTGAAACTCTATTCCTGAAAAGGTGGTGGATGCAGAATTTTTGAATTTTTTTAAGGCAGAGCCAGATAGATTCTTGATAAGCAAGGGGGTGAAAGGTTATTGAGGGCAGACAGGACTGTGGATTTGAGGTTAAAGTCATATCAGCCATATCAGCAAAGCAGGTTCATGGGGCCAAATGGCTACTCCTCCAAATTGGTGTGCCAATCTGTTTGCGTAGAAATATTTTTGTGACATTCTAAGGGTTCTCTGCAAAGCTTGAATTTTGTAAATGGTTCTTAGACAAGAGTTTCTGTCCCCCTCATAGTTTTGAGAAAGTGCAATGTTACTGTCTAACATTGAGACACCAGTGGTAATTAGAAACATAGAAAAACTACAGCACAAACAGGCCCTTCGGCCCACAAGTTGCACCAACCATATCCCTACCTACTAGGCTCTGAGTGAAAAACTTACCCCTGACATCTCCTCTATACCTACTCCCCAGCACCTTAAACCTGTGTCCTCTTGTAGCAATTATATTTATATAACCAAGAACTGAAAAGATATCAAGGAGTAAATTTGCAAGGAAATTGCAGAGAGGTGAAAAACCTATCAGGAAGTGATAATGGAGGGCTTTGAATCACCCTAATATAGGCAGAAAGGGAAAGAGTTTCAGAAATACATTCAGGAAAATTTTTTGAGCAAAGTATTTCTGGCCCTATGAGAAAGGATGCACTAAAATAAAATCAAAATAATTTTATGGACTTGAATCATTAACTCTGCTTCTTTCTCCTCAGATGTTGCCAAACCTTTTTCAGGCACTTTGATTTTGATTTGAGAAAAGATGTATGATTGGATCAGGTTTTGGTGAATGAGACAAGTCAAATGGACCAAATGTCAGTAAGTTGAACATTTAGAGAACAGTAATCATAGTACCACAATACTTACATTAATGATTGGAAAAGATAGCCTGCAATCCAGGAAGTAAAAATGCTTAATTGGAAGATGGCCAACTACAGTGGGATCAGAACAGACCTGTCCCAAATAAACTGGGGTGAAAGACTGGCAGGAAAAACTGTAACAGAGAAATGGATTGCCTTTAAAGATGAGATGGTTCCGATATAGTTGATGTAATTTCCCATGCAAGGAAAAGTTGGACAATCAAAATCAGAATTCCCTGAGAAAGGAAAGAGATAGAGAGGATAAGATAAATCAGAAACAGGTTGGATATGACAGATGCCAATTTAATACACAAGGGAGATGCAGAACTGAATATAGTAAGCTCTGAGGGAAAGGGAAGAAGGAAATAAGAAAGGCAAGGAAAACATATGAGAAGAGGCTGCAAACTATGTAAAAGGGAATCCTGTTCCAGACTTATAAAAAACAGTAAAATGGGATGAGGGTTCAATTAGGAACTGCAAAGGGGATCTGTCTATGAAGGCAGAGAAATTACTGAGGGTATTGAGGGTAATTTGTCTTTACCAAGGAAGGAGATTTTGCTAAAGTCATATGAAAGAGCAAGTAGTTGAGATACTGAGTGAGCTATAAATTGATAAAGAGGAAATATTAGAAAGATTGACAATACAGTATTTAAAGTTGATAAATCACCAGGACTGGGTGGGTACATCTGAGAATGCTGAGGGAAATAAGGAGAGAAATTGCAGAGGTACAGGCCATAGGAGGGGAGAATTGCAAATGGTGCAGCTGTGTTCAGAAAAGAATCTCAAGCCCCAGAAGGCCAGCAACTATAGGGTAATCAGTTTAAACTCAATGGTGAGAAAATTTCTGGAAATGATAATTCGAGATGAAAATGAACAATTAATTATACGGGGCAAATTAATTAAAGAAAACAGAAAGGATTTAGAAGCATAGAGGTTTATAGCATGGAAACAGACCTTTCAGTCCAACTTGTCTATGCCTCTCTTTTTTTTAAACCCCTAAGCTAGTTCCGATTGCCTGCATTTGGCCTATATCCCTCTATAACCATCTTACCCATGTAACTCTCTAAATGCTTTTTAAAATACAAAATTGTACTTGCTTCTACTACTACCTCTGGCAGCTTGTTCCAGATACTTACCACCCTCTGTGTGGAAAAAGTTGCCCCTCTGGACCCTTATATCTTTCCCCTTTCACCTTAAGCTTATGCCCTCTAGATTTAAACTCCCCTATCTTTGGGGAAAGATATTGACTCTTTAGCTGATCTATGCCCCTTTTATTAAAGCAAAATTGTGCCTTCCTAACTTGACTAAGTTTTCTTATGAAGTAACAGAGTTTGATTAGGATAATGTGGTTGGTGTGATGGTATCTGGACTTGCAAAAAACATTCGATAAAGTATCATATAATAAAAGTGTCAGCAAAGTTAAGGCTTATGGTTTGAATGATACAGTGATATCATGAATACAAAATTAGGTGAATGACAGGAAATAGAGTAGAGGCAAACAGTTGTTTTTTAAGCTGAAGGAATGTTTACGGTAGCATTCTTCAGGAAGTCAGTACTAGAACCATTGCTTTCCTTAATATATATTAATGGCTTAGGTTTGGACACAGTTTCAAAGTTGACAGATGACACAAGGCTTGGAAGGAGGATAATGATAGACTTCAAGGAGACATCGACAGGCTGGTAGAAATATTGAATTTAATGCAGAGAAATGTTGAAGTGATACATTTTGGCAAGCACAATAAGAAGAGGCAATATAAATAAAGAAAGATAACAATTCTAAGGGGGACGCAGGAACAGAGAAATCTAGCAGAATATGTGCACAAATCGCTGAAGTTGAAGGACTGGTTGAGAAATTGGTTAAAAAGCCAGATAGGATTTGGGATTTGTAAATAGGAATAGAGTACAAAAGTAAGAAAGATATAATGGACCTTTATAAAACACTGGAACGGCCTCAACTGGAATATTATGTCCAATTCTGCACTGCACTTTAGAAAGGATATGAAAGCATTAGAGTGGAGAGATTAGGCAAACTAGGACTGTTTTCCTTAGAAAGACGTAGACTTAGAGGAGATCTAATAGAGGTGTACAAGATTTTGAAGGGGATAGATAGTGTAAACAGGGTTAAGCTTTTTCCTAAGATGGACTCAAATAGCACGAGGGGTCACGGGCTTAGGGTGAGGGGGGTAAGGTATAATTTGGATGCTAGAGGGAGTTTTTTCACACAGAGGGTGGTGGGGGTATGGAATGCACTGCCAAGTAAAGTGGTGGAGGCAGGTACTCTGGAGTTATTTAAGAAATACTTAGATGGGCACATGAACAGAATGGGAATGGAGGAGGTATAGAAAACTGATTTAAAATAGGGATCATGAGCCTTGGGAGTCCCTGGGAAGTGTGTAAATAGATGATGATAATGATGTACTTGTTTTTATCCTACAGGTGCTTTGGTCCACCTTGTTGTCTAACGAGGGGCATACACGCGATGGGTCGTGAGAGGACTGCTCTTGGATCTTTTTCGAGAGTATCCTACTGCTTCACGTCGTTAGTGTATGCTTGACCTGGACCATCTGATGGGCAACACGACAGCTCAGTGACTATTGCTGTGCTATGCAGATACATGGATTTGGGCCTGTGTCTGTGGGAGTTTGCGCATTCTCCCCGTGCTTGCGTGGGTTTTCTCCGGGTGCTCCGGTTTCCTCCCACATCCCAAGATGTGCTCTTAGGCTAATTGGCAAAACAAATTCTCCCTAAATTGTCTCAAATTTGGTTTTTAATCCATAGATCTATAAACATGGACAGGGATCGCGGGTAGATGTGGGAACATCGGGGTGGCGGCGCGGGCTCGTTGGGCCGAAGGGCCTGTTTCCCGTGCTGTTTTGTTCTTTGTTCTTGTTCTTTGTTCTAGAAAAGATTTACAACAATGATTCTAGGGATGAGGGACTTCAGTTACAAAGTTAGAAGCTGGAACTGTTCTCATTAGAAAAGGCAAGGAAATTCAATAAATTTATTAAAATCGCAAGGAGTCTGGACAGAATAGATAAGAACTCTTACCTCTAGCGAAAGAATCAGGATCAAAAGGACATGGTGTTAAGATGATTGGCAAAAGAACCAACAGTAACACAAGGATATTGCCTTTTGCTGAATGGATTGTTAACTTGTGGAGTGCATTCTCTGAGGTGATGGTGGAGGCAGCTTCAGTTATGACTTTTCAAAAGGAATTGGATAAAAATCTAAAGAGAAAACATTGGTAGGGTCATGGGGAAAGGGTGGGGAGAATGGGATTAGCAGAATAACTTGGGCTTAAAGGAGACACAGTAGCACAGTGGTTAGCCCTGTTGCTTCACAGCTCCAGGGTCCTTGGTTTGATTCCCAGCTTGGGTCACTGTCTGTGTGGAGTTTGCACATTCTCCTTGTGTCTGCGTGGGTTTCCTCCAGGTATTGCGGTTTCCTCCCACAGTCCAAAGATGTGCAGGTTAGGTTGATTGGCTATGCTAAGAAATTGCTCCTTAGTATCTAGGGATGCATAGGTTAGAGGGATTAGTGGGTATAATATGGATGTAAGGCCTAGGTAGGATTGTGTTGGGTGCAGACTCGATGGGCTGAAGGGCTCCTTTATGCACTGTACAGTTCTATGATTTCTACGACACGGCTCATTGGACCAAAGGCTCCCATTTTGTGCTGTAACTTTCCATTATTCTGTGGGTAGAATATAATGTTGGTGACAGGGGTCTCACCTATTGGCTAAAGAACCGGTGGGAGTTTTGCATTGCATCCATTAACCAAGGTCTAACAGAATTAATTATTAATCAAACATTTTACTAGCTGGCAACGGGTCTTCCCTGGGGTTTATGACCCCGAAGCATAAATCCCACCACCTGAAATCTTTTTTATAGGGACGGTTTTAATGCTACTTGCCTGTTGCAAATACATCAGACTCCAATGGCATCGTTTGGGCCTAGCAGAAATCTTAATCTATGGACTGAGCTTGGAAGCTATTGCAATTTTCTGTCAGTGAGGAAAACTGTTGTGGCCAGTAGCGAACCCAGTAGGCAAGATTTTAAAACTATTTTTACTTATTTCGCTGCTTAATTCTTCCTTGACAATTGTGAGGCCCTTTCCAAATCATCCTCACCCTCAAGTTATCTTCACCTCATGGGCCATTCCTTTGGAACCCCAGCAGAAGCCTCCGGTTGCCAATCATTCCACTCTCATTCCGTGGACTGATGTCACTGCCCACCCACTCCAATGAATTGAGAAAATGACTGGGATCATGCAGATGTGGGCAGGAAGGTAAAGTTCACCAGGATGGGGCACTGTGACTGTAACCAGCTTTGGTCCTCGCAAGACTGAGTTAAAACTGGGGCTTACGAACGTGCTAACATTAAGAGCAGGAGAAAAAAAAAATCAACAACGAAAGTCAAATTAAATTTTGTCCAGGATGACATGGGTTAAATGTCAAATCCCCTTAAGATGTGACTGGCAGCTCTTTGGGAGCGTGGAAGCGCAGGACTGAAAATGGGGTTGGAAGTTCAGATAAACTTTGGATTACAAAACTATGATGTGTCAAATGAGTAATCCATCAGTTGGTCTTCACCAGCGATTTGCACTGCTTCCTCCCTCCCACCTCTCTTAACCATCAAGGAAAATAGATTAAAGAACTTTTTTTAAAAAAGATGCAAAAAGCTTGTGTGTCTAGTGAAAATAACGTGTATTTTGAAGACATTCCCAAGCAGCAAGAGTCACCATTCATGTTAGAATACGCAAGTTAGGGGCAGAGAGAAATGTGCGCTTTTCTAACATCAGGACAGTGACCCAGGTTTTGAGATAAGGGTTCAATGCTTACCCGCACATAGATAACAGTCAGCCTGAGGGACATTCCATTCCTCTTAACAGGGAGATGGAAGGGAATGAATTACTTCAACTAAAATGCAAAGGAGGATTTCTTACAAATTAAACAATCCAAGCAAAGATGATTTACAAAAATATCTTCAAAGCTTCAGCAAGTCATTTAGTTTGCAAATGTTGATTAAATGTGGGAATTGGGAAAATTAGCGAAAGCTACCCAAGAACTTCAAAAAATGCTGATCGAACTCCTACTCCCAAAACCAACCTGATAATTGAGATGTGGATCTGAATATAACCCAATTTGGCATAAACAAAAGTAAAGTGAACAAAAGTGCAGACGGTTATCTAATTGAAATTGTGTTTTCTTTCAGTCAGGTTGGGAGAAAAAAAGATAAAATGACATGTATAATTTAATAGGATGCAGGCAAGAATCACAAACATTCAATCACTCCATTACTGACACTCTATAGCAGCAGTGTGCAATATCTACAAGATGCACTGCAGCAATTCACCAAAGATTCTTAGACAACACCTTCCAAATCCACAACTACTCCCATCTAGAAGGACAAGGGCAGCAGATGCATGGGAGCACTACTACCTGCCATTTCCCCTCCAAATCACTTACCGTCCTAACTTGGAGATATATCACTGTTCCTTCGCAGTGGCTGGGTCAAAATCCTGGAATTCCCTCTGTAATGGCATCGTGGGTCAATCCACAGCACATGGACTGCAGCAATTCAAGAAGGCAGCTCACCATCACCTTCCCAAGAGCAAATAGCAATGGGCAATAAATGCTGGCCAGCCAGTGACTCCCATGTCTCACGAATGAATAAAAAAAAATATTTTCGACAGGAAGCTTTAAAAATTCCTGTGCACCTTCTGATTTTTTGATGTTTTATTTTGTGCTTTTTTCCCCCCCTATTCAATGTTACAATAAACATAGCATTGCGATTCTACTCATTCACAATGGAGAAAATGGGTGGAGAATCTCTGGCCTCCTAGCCGTGTGTTTCCCACATGCAGGAGGTGGTGTGCTTTTTTGCTAATGGCAGATTCTCTGGTCCCACAGCTGTCACTGTGAATTCTCATTGGAGTCACTCCACTTCGGTGGGAAACCTGTGGGCAGGGGTGTGCTGCCGATGGGACTGGAGAATCCCCCCGCTGTGAACAACCGGAGAATTCCAGCCATTGTTGCCAAATTTTAGTCTCTGGTTGGCATTTTCAAAAACTTGAAACATTTTCAAAGATTTGAAAGTTCATCAGATAATCTACCAATGAGATAAAAATAACTAATGTACTTTTAAAAATTTTAAAAAATACCAAATAGCTAGTCAAGAATTCAAATACTGTCCATAAACTATCCCTTAGTCAAAAACCTTATAAAACAGATTATCTGATTGTTATCACATTACTGATTATGGGACTGCCTGCGCACACATTAATTCCTGTGCTTCCTTCATTACAACAGTGACTACACTTCAAATTACTGACTGGGTTCTTTAGGACATTTTGATGTCATGAAACAACAGAATTTTATAATCCCTGCCAGTAACTGTACAGGTGGGGAAGCGGGGGCGGTCATAAAATTCTGCAGTTCTCCTTCCGCCTGCCTCTGATATGGCAGTGATTTTATAAGGGGGAAGGTGAGGCCTAATATGGCCAACTCATGCTCACTCCACTTGAGAATCCAGGCCGTTTTGGCCAATTAATGGTGACTTCAGGATCACTTCACTTTAGCTGCAGTTTGGTTTAATCTGGCTGGTGGAGATCAGAAAGCCAGATCTCAAGCCTTGGGCTGGAATGGGGTGTGGAGAGCAATGAAGTGGGGAGGGAGGTGGGGGGGAGTGTGGGACACAAGGATGCACCTCCTTCAATTGCCCCACTCCCTCCACCCCATGTCTGTCCCCATTATATTCCCTCCCCTGGACTTTACAATCTGTCCTCATTCCCCAGATACCCTGTCCTTCCCTGCAAGTCTGCAACCTTGGCTAACTGTCTCATATAGTCCCCTCCCACCGCAGCCTCACATTATTTCTCCCCCAACCCCCAAAACCCTCACAGATTCTCTCCTCACCTCTGACTCTTTCCCATTCTTACAATCTCACTCATCTGTGAACTTCAACATCTCCTCATGGCTAAGGCTTGATTCAACTTCTCATGATGGCTTTCCGCACCTCATGCTTTGCTGTTGCTTGCCTGCCCTCAACCCTGGGTCGAGTCACAAAGCTGCACTCCTTTAGCAAAAACAGTAAAACTTCAGCAGCCTCTCCCTCCTCTTTCCCTTTCTTTATTCTTTGTGCACCATTGTCAGATGTTATGCCTTGCCAAGTGTGTTTCATTGCAAATCCACCTCTGCCTCTAGATAAATACATACACAAAATTTAAACCCAAATCCACCAAATTCAGACCTCCGCTCATCTGTTCTAATTGCACATTCCTGGTTTCACGCTCCTGACTTCCCGACATTCTATTTCAATGATGATTTAAATGGCCAATTATAAACAGAGTAAACTCAGTAAGAGGTCTGACAACACCAATTTTAAATCCAACCGATTTATTTGATAGTAAACTTGCTAGCTTTCA
Organism: Sphyrna mokarran; assembly: GCA_024679065.1. Taxonomy (NCBI): domain Eukaryota; kingdom Metazoa; phylum Chordata; class Chondrichthyes; order Carcharhiniformes; family Carcharhinidae; genus Sphyrna; species Sphyrna mokarran. Next base: position 39,472,873 of record JAGIQG010000016.1, read on the forward strand.
GCCTTTGTAGCCTTCATCAGGCGAATGAGGTGTTCTGGTCTGCAATAGCACACATATCAGCACAGACAGTTTACAGGTTGCTGATTAGAATGCGAATCCTTACACCTAACCTGCTATTCAAGTCTTAAAGTGGCTAACAACGTGAGTGGAAGGAGCACTGAGCACAGGTTAGAGAGATGTGTATTGTCTCCAGACACACAGTAAGTAAGGTTTTTTGCTAACCCAGGCAAGTCATGGGGTTACAGATAGTATGACATGAAGCCCAGATCCCTGTTAAGACCGTCCTCATGTGTGCGGAACTTGGCTATCAGTCTCTGCTCAGCGGCTCTGCGCTGTCGTGTGTCGTGAAGGCCCTCTTGAAGAACGATTACCCGAAGGTTAGAGGCCGAATGCCCGTGACCGCTGAAGTGTTCGCCCATAGGAAGGGAACTGTTTTGCCTGGTGATTGTCGAGCGATGTTCATTCATCCGCTGTCGTAGTGTCTGCATGGTCTCCCCAGTGCTTCGGGACATCCTTTCTTGCAACGTATTAGGTAGACAACGTTGGCCGAGTTGCAAGAGTATGTACCGTGTACCTGGTGGTTGGTATTCTCACGTGTGATGATGTCATCCATGTCGATGATCTGGCATGTCTTACAGAGGTTACTGTGGCAGGGTTGTGTGGTATTGTGGTCATTGTTCTCCTGAAGGTTGGGTAGTTTGCTGCGAACAATGATCTGTTTGAGGTTGCGCGGTTGTCTGAAGGCAAGAAGTGGGGGGGGGGGGGGGGGGGGGGGGGGGTGGCCCTAGCGAGATGCTCATTCATCATAATGATATGCTGAAGACACCGGAGAAGATGTTGTAGCTTCTCCGCTCTGGGGAAGTACTGGACAACAAAGGGTACTCTGTCCACCGTGTCCCATGTTTGTCTTTTCAGGAGGTCAGTGTGGTTTATCGCTGTGGCACGTCGGAACTGTCGATCGATAATAAATAGTGCATGAACAAACTCTGGCCCAAATCCAGACCGATTCCATCAATGATAGGGGGCTGAATTTCCCTGTCCCATGCGCCATAGGCATCATAATGGGCGGGACATAGACCATGCAAAGGTTCATTGATCTTGGGCGGGATTTTCCGGTTTCGGGGTGATTGCGGCTGGAAAATCACAATCGGGGAGTGCTAAAATTAGGACATAGAATTTGCCACCATTTCTGGGATTTTCAGCATGACAGAGAACCTCTGTCGGCTTAATAATGTTTTTGAATTTCTTCCAGTGTGTCAGTTAACATTAACACATTTCCCCTCTAATTCATGTCGATATTCTGTTTTTTTCTCTCACCTAGTCAGCGTTGGAAACCCACTCATTCCTCTCCTTCCTCACCATCAATCTGGGATCTGCACTTCATTTAATTCCTGTAAGTGATTGAATGCCACTGATCTGAAAAGAATCCCTGTCCTATGTGGGATTGAATCATTTAAATCAACAGTAGGAGTGGGTGCCCAAGCGTAGGAGGCTGCTCTGTGCCGACTTTCAACCACAAACTCAGACAAATAAACGGTGAGCCCAAAGTACTAATATCAGCATCAAACACAGATGTGTAACCTGCTGAAGGATTTTTTAAATTGAACTTTGAACGCTGATGAGGTGATCTTACTGTCCTTGTAGGAAAATACGTTCAATTAATGAGTCATCTGCATGTTGATTCCACAGTAATCTTGCAGTCCAGCTGTAGCTAAGTCATCAATGAGCACTCAACTTACAGTAGCACAGATCAGTTTTGAAAGCAGTTTTGACTTAAAAGTTCTGCAGTAAATTATATCATATATTAGATCTGCTGGCAAATTTGAAGTCTAAGTGAGAAAAGGGGCAGTAGCAGAATGGATACAAAATTAGCTCAGGGATGAGAAATAGACAGTTTTTTTGGACTAGAAGGAAGTATGCAGTTGGTCTACTCAAAGAGTTCATTTTGAAAGGATTAGGCCACAAAAGCAGGAGTGTACTCCTCAGGCTTTATAAATCTCTAGTCGACAACATTTGGAGTGTTGCGAGCAATTTTAGGCCCTGTATCTAAGGAAGGATTTGCTGGCCTAGAAGATGGTCCAGAGGAGATTCACGGAAAAGATCCCAGGAATGAAAGACTTGATGTACAAGGAGGGTTTGAGGACTCTGGGTCTGTACTCGATAAAATTCGGAGGGATGAGGAGGGATCTCATTGAAACTTACAGAGTACTGAAAGGCCTGGATAGAGTGGATGTACAGAAGGTGTTTCCATTAGTAGGAGAGACTGAGGGTGCAGCCTTAGAGTAAAGGGATGATGCTTTGGAACTGAGATGAGGAGGAATTTCTTTAGCCAGAGGGTGGTGAATCTATGGAATTCATTGCTGTGGAGGCCAAGTCATTGAATATATTTAAGATAGAGATAGATGGGTTCTTGACTGGTAACAGGATCAAAGGTGAGGGGGGAAATATGGGAGAAAGAGGTTGAGAAACATATCAGTCATGATTGAATGACATAGTAGACTCGATGGGCCAAATGGCCTAATTCTGCTGCTATATCTTGATTTTATAGTTAGGCAAACTGGTGTTTCTCATATATGTTGATAACATTGGATTTGTGGGGGTAGATGGTATAATTTACAAAAGTCATGAAATTTGGGGAAGTGTGGTAAATAGTAAGGAAAATAATAAACTTCAGGAGAGTATAGACAGGCTGATAGAATGGACAGACATATAGCTGATAAAATTCAATGCAGAAAGATGTAGGATGACAAATTTTGGATAGGAACAAAGCTAAATGATACAACTTTAAATAGAGAGCAAGAACAAAGAAACAGCCTGGATGGTGGAGGGCAAAGGTAAGTTAACAAAGCAGTTCATAAAGTATCTAAGATCATGGACTTTATAAATACAGGCATGGTATATACAAATCTTAAATTAAATCAAACTTATATAAAAAATGGTTCATCCCAGAGGGCATATAGCTATGTTATGTAGAGTTATATGGCTAGTTCAAAAGCTGTTCTTTAGAGAACAGTAGAGGTGAGAAAAGTTTGATGGAGGTTTTTAAATTCATGAAGGGTTTAGGTACAGGAAATAAAAGGAAACAGCTTCCAATCGCTAAAGGATCAGCAATCGGATGGCACATGTTTAAGATGATTGATAAAAGAACAAGGGACAACACAAGAAAAGTTTTCTTATATGTGGACTTATTAGAATTTAGAATGCACTTCCAGTGAGATGGTGGAATCAGATTCAATAGGAATTAGATCAATACTTGAAGAAGAAAAATAATTACAGGTTATGAGGAAAGAGTGAAGAATTGGACTGGCTGATGCTCTGTGAAAAGCTGCCACAGACTCAATAGACCAAAAGGCCTATTTTGGCGCTATACTTTTCCATGATTCTAAGACACAGAACTTAAACAACAGGTGGAGAGATTTTGGAGCTGGTTTTCTTCCAGGTTCAATTCTCCTCAGGAGTACCGCACTAGTGGGAAATGGGTACATGTGTTTTTCCTGCCCAGAGACCACTTCTCTCCTCATGTTGTGTCTTGAATCTTAACATGAGTTAAGAAATGGATGAACGGTTGCAGCTGCTCTCTGTGCTGTTAGCATTGAAGTCTTGTGCCTGGAAATAGACTGAAGGCCTCAATCACCTCCAAGAGTTTTGGAATTGGAAATTTGTTTCCTAAGTGTTTGGTTTGTTCCTAAGTCTGTTACAGACCCTTTGGTGAATCAGAGGTCCAGGCTTCCCAGTGCAGGGTGTTCAGTTGTTGCCCAGCATTACATCCAGAGGGAATTGTGATGGGTGGGAAGGAGGAGGAGAAGGAGGAGGTAGTGGGCTTGGAGGAGAGAGGATGGTAATTGGTGCATTCCTTTCTATCTCATTATAATGGAAGCATGTTTTAGCAGGTCTTACAGCTGCATATACAAATGATGAGGAATCTAGTGGAAATCCTGCAGTTTTACTGGTGGTTGAGGCCTTGAGGAGAGTAGAGGGGGAGTGGAACAGAAACCTAATGTTATGGGCCTCAACTCCTTTTGCATCATTGCAGCGCAGAGGCAAATCCACCTTAACAACTCAATCTTTGCAGAATAGCTGACTCATTTTAGTGCAGTTCCACACCCGAAATCTGTTTACGGCTACTTCCTCTAGTGGGTTCATGCTTGGAGTGAGGCAAGAGCTAGCAAATCCAGGAGTTTTAAATATGGAACTGTAGACTGCCCTTTAAGCTGTCAGTCAGTATTTGCATCACTGAGAGGTGCTTTCAGGCTCCAGGTGGTCTTTTACAAAGGTGTTTGAACAGCAAGGTGTGGACAGGGTGGGTGTAGAGGGTGTGATAGAGATTACTCAGCCATTAGTCCTGTGTAAAGGACACTGCAAAAAAAAATATAGCCAGAAAAATATTTGGTTACCATCTTTCTATTCAGCAGTGATGCTATTTCCTTGAGACTTTTCTCAGTAATTTCACTTGTTTTTCTGGATGTACAACAACATAGCAAACTCCTACGCACAGCTCAGCTACTAGACCACAAGGAAAGTGGGTGGAGCTTGATTGTGTGCCTAATAGCCAAGTATGTTTGTGTTCTTTGGTTTTAATCTTGGGCATTGAACTGTAAAATGTCAGACTGAATAAGAGCTGAAATGATTAAGTTTTACAGAGACACAGTGCAGCATTGCAGTTGTTTAATGTGCATGTGAGCCTATGCACTTTTCACTTTCTGCAATCAGGAACTTTTATTAGGCTCTTTGTGTACTAACCAGAGAGTATTATAGTCCAAAGTACAAACCGAGGAATGGACAAACAAAACATATAAAGACAGCAGACATCTATAAGTTTAGAAGGTAGGGTCCAATAAATATCTTTGCAAGGGAGTGTCACCATAAAGGAGAGCTTCATCCCAACCTCCACAAGAACAGACGCATTTAAATCTGGAATGTTACTTAGACAACTGAGAACTAAAGAGTGAACCATAACTTTTGAATTCATTTGACTTTCTATAATAGGAAGGCCTAGCTATATCTCTGCTATATTTTTTTCAAGTTGCTTAGGAAAGTGTAATCTTTGGATTAATTCCAGGGTTATATTACATTTGATCAGATTGTGCCCTTATATATATCGTTAGTGGTCTCACAACACCAGGTTAAAGTCTAACAGGTTTATTTGATAGCACGAGTTTTCGGAGCACTGCCCCTTCATCAGGTGAGTCCAATGCTGGCAACTCCACATCATTGTATATATAGAATTACCCAATGATACAGCACAGAACAAAGTCCATGATGTCAGTGCCAGTTCTTTGGAAGAACTATTCAAATATTCATGACCCTACTTTTACCTGCATTGGCCTGCAAAATTCCCCCCTTCATTGGTACTATTGGTATTAATTGATATTAATCCAATTCCCTTTCAAGACTGCTGTCGAATCTGCTTCTACCATCCTTTTTAGGCAGTTCTTTCTTGATCAACACAATTTGTTGTGTAAGAAATGGTTCCCTTATGCACTCTGATTCTTTACCATAAATTATATGTCACAAGGTTACCCGATCCTTCCTACCACATGAAACAATTTCTTCTTCTTCTAACAAACCCTTCATGATTTTGAACACCTCTATCAAATCACCTCTTGATGTCCTCTGCTAAGGAGAAACCCAGGTCTGAATGTTGTGTGTGATAGGAGCATGTGATTGGTGGATCTGGAAGCGACATGATGTGCACTTTTCACTGGAATCAACCCCTGACCTTGAATTCATACTGACTGGTCAATTAGCTGGCTCAGTGGGGGTGGTAAGAGGGCGGGTGCCAAAAAAAGGAGCGGGCAGGCACTCCCTGAAGGCTGACAGCTGACTCAGGGAGCTGTGATATTGTAAAGTTGAAAGGAGCTTAATAAAATGCTGCAAGCTGTCAATACTGCAAATCCAAGCACCTGACAGCAGAACCACATAGGCCCACAGCCTACGTGAATGGTTTCAAGAGGGAGCTAGACATACTTCTAATAAAGAAAAGGAAAAAGTGATATCGGGGACAGGTGGGAAATGGATTTGAGTACAGGAAGAGATCAGCCATGATCTGATTGAATGATGGAGCAGATTTGAAGGGCAGAATTTGCCTATTTCTGTTCCTGATTCCTATGTTCCTATACAAGGTGTGGGACACCAAAATTAAAGGCACTGCTGCAAGGAAGCTAAACCAGTATTTTATAAATATTTGGCATAATTTCCTTTCTTTTGTATTCAATGTTGCTGTTTAGGAAGTCAATGATTCCATGTTTATTACCTCCATCTCAATTTGTCCAGCCACCTTCAAAGGTTTATGTCCATATATCGCCAGGATCTGCTGTTTTTACACCACCCTTAAAATCGTACTATTTAGTGAGTTCAGTGGTTCTCAAGTTTTTTCATTTATGGACCACCTACCAGTTCCACCACATGTTTTGCACCGCACTTGTAGACGTCAGATTCAAGGAGTTGGATCTAGTCAAACGAGAATGTCCTCACAAGTCTTCCGGCGGGTACGGGATCCTCTCTCAACTAAGTCAGATGTCAGAAGGAGCTGAGGCAGGATTCCTGACCAATGGCAGTACAAGGTCAATTTGATTTATTAATGAGCCAATTGCTACCTTTCATCCTGAACCCACCACAATTCAGTGGTGACTCAAGATTTACTGAGAGGCTCAGAGCTTTCCCATGCCCTCAGAAAGCTGCCCAGAAAATTCTGTCAGTTTGCCCACAGCCTCGCAGCAGGGGAATCTCTTGTTATAGAACATAGAACATAGAACATAGAACATTACAGCGCAGAACAGACCCTTCGGCCTTCGATGTTGCGCCGACCATTATAAAAAGCAATGACCCTCCAAACTAAACCATTCCCTTCTCTTCCATAAGCTTATCAACTAACCTCTTGAACGCCACCAAACTTGGCGCATCTACAACTGCCGCTGGCAGGGCATTCCACTCCCTAACCACCCTCTGGGTAAAGAACCTACCTCTGATATCCGTCCTATAACTATCACCCCTTAATTTTAAGCTGTGTCCCCTCGTGCTAGCTTTCTCCATCCTAGGAAAAAGGCTATCACTGTCCACCCTATCTAAACCTCTAATCATCTTATATGTTTCAATAAGGTCTCCTCTTAGCCGCCGTCTTTCTAACGAAAACAACCTCAAATCCCTCAGCCTCTCTTCATAAGACCTGCCCTCCATACCAGGCAACATCCTGGTAAACCTCCTCTGTACCCTCTCCAATGCCTCCACATCTTTCTTATAATGTGGGGACCAGAACTGCACACAATACTCAAGTGCGGCCGCACTAGAGTTTTGTACAGTTGCAACATGACGTTGCGGCTCCGAAATTCAATCCCCCTACCAATAAAAGCTAAGACTCCATATGCCTTCTTACAACCTTATCGACTTGACTGCCTACTTTCAGGGATCTATGCACAAATACACCAAGATCCCTCTGTTCATCAACACTATTAAGAATCCTACATTAGCCCTATACTCTACACATTTATTATTCCTGCCATAGTGCATTACCTCACACTTTTCCACATTAAACTCCATTTGCCACCTCTCGGCCCAGCTCTGCAACTTGTCCAAGTCTCTCTGCAAACTAGAACACCCCTCTTCACTATCTACCACTCCATCGACTTTAGTGTCATCTGCAAATTTACTAATCCATCCTTCAATACCCTCATCCAGCTCATTTATAAAAATTACAAACAGCAGGGGCCCCAAAACAGACCCCTGAGGTACACCACTTGTCACCGAACTCCACGATGAATATCTCCCATCAACCACCACCCTCTGTCTTCTATCTGCTAGCCAATTCCTAATCCAATTAGCTAAATCACCCTCTATCCCATACGTCTGCATTTTCTGCAGAAGTCTTCCATGGGCCACCTTATCAAACGCCTTACTAAAGTCCATATATACCACATCAACCGCCTTACCCCCATCCACCTCTTTGGTCACTTTTTCAAAAAACTCAATGAGGTTAGTAAGGCACGACCTACCCTTCACAAAACCATGCTGACTATCCCCAATGAATTCATTTCTCTCTAAATAACTATAAATCCTATCCCTAATAATTCTCTCCAATACTTTGCCCACAACAGAAGTAAGACTCACTGGCCTATAATTCCCTGGAAGGTCTTTCTTCCCCTTCTTGAACAATGGGACCACATTCGCTATCCTCCAGTCTTCCGGAACCATACCCATAACCAACGACGACCTGAAGATCAGAGCCAGAGGCTCTGCAATCGCCTCTCTTGCCTCCAAGAGAATCCTAGGGTAAATCCCGTCCGGCCCAGGGGACTTATCTAACTTCAAACCCTCAAGAATATCTAGCACATCCTCCCTATCTACTTCAATACTTTCCAGTTTGCTATCCTGTACCTCAGTGTTCTCCACAACTACATTTACATCTCCCTGTGTGAATACCGAAGAGAAATATTTATTCAGTGCCTCTCCAATCTCTTCAGGCTCCATGCACAACTTCCCACTGCTGTCATCATGTTATCATTCACTCTGAATCCGATAGGGGGACCTAGCATTGGGAATGGAGGATGCCATTGAGAACCACTTCTACTCTTACCTCCAATCTCCAATTGCCCTTCCCTCACCCACCCTCCATGACTGATGACCCATGATCCCCACAGCTCATCTTTGATTTGGAGGTACCTCCAGATTCCTTGGTCTCTTTGATGAATGCATTGACACCAGCGGCTACTATTCTTGCTGGTGTTAGTTGTGCAGGGTACCTGCTGATTTCGATTGGTTGGCAATCAACACTTGGCAGGCAAGACCTTGCGCTGCCATTGGCCAAGAACCCTGCCTCAGTCCCTCCTGCCTTAGTTGAGGGAGGATTCCCCCCCCCCCCCCCCCACACACCCCCAACTCCCCTTGCCAGAAGACTCAATCATGGCAAAGGCCTGATGTATGTCACTTAAATGCTTGAAAGGTCATTCAATTCTGTCTGGCCTCCCCATGGAACTGACTTGTCTCTCCACCAATTGTTTGACCAATGGAGCAAGGTTCCCTTCAACCAAACCAAAATCCAGCCCAAATTACCAGGTCATAAATCACCTCACTTGTGTTATCACCATTATTTTGCATCTGGCCTACACTCACACCATCACAAACCTCGCTGGATTTGGGCTTCAGACTATCAGATTTAACCCTATTAATGCTGAGGTTTTGAGAGGAAAAAACAAGTTAGGAAGAGTTTCAAACCAGGATCAAAACATTCAATGTGCACAAAAAAATAAAACGGCTGAAGCACATTTAAAACCCAAAGCATAGACTACAGAATGTAACACAGCCAGAGGAAGAAGTGCTACCTTGAGCATGTTCAGACACATTGTCCAAGTCTTGGTGAGACCAGAGAACAGGCCAAGCACCTCACCGAGTGACATCACATAGTCTGACACTCTTATAGAAATTGAAAATATTTTGTAGCTTTTCATGACTAAGTATAATACATTTTTTGTGCATTACCTTTGTTCTTAAATATCATAAGTAAATTATTAATACATAAAAGAAACAAAGATATAGACATCTTTATATCATACAGATTATTATAAAGAGAATCCATTTATTTGAAAAATTCAAATGTGTAGGGAAATTATCACAATAAATTTCTTAGAAACCAATGTTTATCTTACATTTCATATTAATCAGCTAAAATCAATCTTGCTTCTGAAACTATATTGTTGTGCTTGCACGTGTGGAAAGTTCCAAAGAATCACAGTTGACTCGAAACTGAACTCTGATCCTCTCTCCACAGATGCTGCCAGACCTGTTGAGCTTTTCCTACAATTTCTCTTTTCAGTTCTGATTCTCAGCATCCACAGTATTTTGCTTTTATTTCAATATTTAATTCACAATCGCTTCTCTTCCAGGAATGTCTGTAAGAAGTTCTGCCCATCATTGGATGGGATTTCCATTTGCCTTGTTCACTTTTTTCACCTTTCCTTGCTTTCCATTTCCCTCCTGCTTATTGATCAGGTGCTTACCAAAGCTTGTTTTTGCAACCAAACCGCTTTCCTCAGAGATATTTCCAGCTACAACTAATTCCATCTGGATTCCAACTGATATTCCACCCTTCATGGTGAATCTGTGGAATTCATTGCCATGAAAGGCTGCGGAGGCTAGGTCATTGAGTATATTTAAGATAGAAATAGATTGGTAAGGGGATCAAAGGTTACAGGGAAAACGCAGGAAAATGGATTTGAGAAACTTATCAGTCATGATCGAATGGTAGAGCATTCATGATGGGCTGAATGGCCTATTTCTGCTCTTATATCTTATGTTTGAAATCCACCCAGTATTTCAGATATCTCTGGGACATACAACATTCCCCAGATGGCTGGTTTCACCACATTCTGAGATCCACACTCAGTGCCAGTGCACTGTACACATTCAACCTCTCCCTCCAGCAGCACCAACTCATGTTTATCTCAAAGCTGTCTCAGTTCACAGTTTCATTTCATCCTTTGTCTCATCTCACTCCAAAACAATGATCTTTTACTCTACCTTTCAGGTATTAAAAGACTAAATCTCCAAAGTCTATGGGTACTAACGTCCCTCCGGACCCTTCTCTTCCCTCTGATTCTCACCATTTCTTCTAATCCCACCTCTTGCCGTGTATTCACTATATCCTCTAACTTCCACCTTTCTGTTTTTAAATAAACTGTCCTTAGCAAAAGATTCATTTTTATCCCTTTTGATGCTCCCAACTCAATGAATTTTGACCTCAGTACAATATTAACCTCTTTGTTCAGTATGGAGATGCCAGCATTGGACTGGGCTGAGTAAGGGTTGTCTGTACTTGTAAAGACTTGATTACCTATAAAGATTTACATTCCAACCATTATCTTGTAATTTTGCCTGTATATGCCGTTTATGAAACCTATCTCTCCACTCACCTGATGAAGGAGCAGTGCTCCAAAAGCTTGTGATTCCAAATAAAGCTGTTGGACTTTAACCTACTGCTGTGAAAGTTCTAGACCATTGCCTTAGTCTCCATGTATTTCTCTGAAGAGCAATTGTCAGCCTGACCATTGGATCCTTTCACCCACCTCCAGTATTCTTTCTCTACTTGGACACCTCCCAAAACCTCTGAGCTCATGTGTGACTGGGATTCTCCGGTGCTGCCGTGGTGAATAGAGCTTTAGCTGAGCACCAAATTCTCCATTCTCACTGGAAGTGGGGTAGGAGTGGACAAGATCAGAGAATCGCACCAATCCCCCCCTTTCATTGAGATATCACCATCTTAATTTCTGAGGGCTGAATCTGCTACTTTCTGCTCTCTTAGGTCTAACTCTGAAATTGTAAAACTGTTGACAAGGGTTGTGCCATTGTTTTCTGGTATACTAACATTTAACTTGCTGAGATTGAATACCACATCCCAGAAACCTCTTTCTACTTAACCCTGAACCATGACCACATCACAAAACATCAAGACATTATTTCCAGGACTGTCACTGACTTTATCTCCTTTGTAGATCTTCCCTCTACAGATATCCACTTCATAGTTCCTTAACCTCACATATCCTCCTTCTACCTCCTTTTCAAAAGCCACAAACAGAATATTCTGTAGACCCATCAAATCAATGTGTTTCTGCCCCACTGAACTTATTTAATCCAATATTTTCTTTATTTTTTTCTCTCCTTGGCCAGTCTCTTCCCACCTAACTCCATCATTTCAACTATTTCTAGTTTTTTTGCCTGCTCCTCACTATGGATGTCCAATCTCTTGACAGCTCCAGCCCCCAGCAGGATGGTCAGGCGGATCTCCACTTCTTTCTTGAACAGAGACCTATTAGTCCCCATTCAAGCCCATCCTTCTCCATCTAGCTGAATTTGTTGTCTCGTTAGAAAAATTCTCTTTTCACTTGTCTCATTTCCTCCAAATAAAAGGTGTTGCAATGGGCAACATGAGCCTTGTTATGTTTGCCATTTTGGGGTCCGTGAAACATTCCTTGTTCCTGATCGCCTCAGACCCTCTTTCCCACAACTCTTTTTTGTTGAGTGTATCAGTGCTTCCTCCAGCTCTGAATCAGAACGGGAAATAATTATCAACTTGCTTCTAATTTCCTCCCTTCACTGACTGGTACATCTCCAACACTTCCCTTCCCTTCTTTGATTTCAGGGGATAGAGTATTCACTAATATTCATTATAAGCCCACTGACTCCCACGGTTACCTCAACTGCTCTTTCTCGCACCCTCCTTCCTGTAAGGATTCCATCTCATTCTCCTATTTTCTGTTTCCTTCACATCTGTTCCAATAATGTGACCTACCACAATAGGCCTCTGGCATGTCTTCTTTCTCTTCAACTGGGGATTCACCTACTGTGGTTGGCAGGGTTTGTAACCATGTTTGACTTATTGTGATTTTGCTCTCAGTCCTTTCCTTGCATGTCAGACCTACAGTGGTTTCCCCTTGTCTTCATCTTCTGTCCCACTAACGTCAGCATCAAAAGGGTCAACACACAACACATGAACTGCAGTGTTTCAAGAAGGCAACTCACCCCATCTTCCCAAGGGTAACTAGGGGTGGACAATAAATGCTAGCTAGCCAATGACACTCATGTCTCACAATTGAATAAGAAGAACCCACCACCCTTCCAGCAAAATGCCACCAAATACCTCTCCCCACTCCTGCCCCTGTCAGCATTCTAAAGCTCCCTCTGTGACACTCTGGTCCACTCCTCTCTCACCACGGAAATCTCATTCTCTTCCCATGGCACCTTCCCACACAATCATTGGAAGTGTAACACCTGCCCTTTTGCCGCCTCCTTCTTCATTGCCCAAGGCCCTAAATACACCTTCCAGGTGAAGTAGTGATGTATGGCCTTTTACATTTTGTCTGTTTGGTTCACTGTGTTTGCTGCTCAGACTGAGGCCTCCTCGATCTCACTCTCATATTTCCACCTCATCCTGCTACAACATTCCAGTGAAGCTCAATACAAATGGGAGGAACAGCACCCCATCTTCTAATTAGGCATTTTGCAGTCTTCTGAATACAACATTGAATTCAACAACTTCAGATCATGAACCCTCTCCCCCATCTTGACTTTTTTTAAACAAAATGCCAGCCTTACCTTGTTTTCGTATTTTTTTCTTTTCCAACAGAGCTGTTCATTTATTCTTCCATTGACACCTACTCTGGACTAATGTGTCTTTACTGCAATCATTAACATTGGCTTTGTCTTTTGTTTCATGCCATCTTTGTTATTTAATCTCCCTATCTCAGACCTTCAATCCAAAGATGTGTGGGCTAGGTTGATTGACCGTGCTAAATTACCCCATAGTGTCAGCGGGAATAACAGGCAAATACTTGGGGTCAAGGGGACAAGGCCTGAGTGGGATGGCGGTTGGTGAAGACTTGATGGGCTGAATGACCTCTTTCTGCACTGAAGGATTCTATGATTCTTTTCTTCTATTTCCCTTTCAGCAATGTAAAGGGATTATAATATAAATCTTTTATCTCCATAAGAAGAGTATACTTGACTGGAAACATTGGGTGGGATTTTCCAGCCACGCTTGCACCAAGACTGGAAAATCCTGCCTAAGGTCAATTTACCTTTGCATGCTCCGTGTCCTGCCCGTCACAGAAATCGACAGGTAAATTTCACCCAAAGACTCTGTTTCTCTCTCCACAGATGCTGCCAATCTCAACTTTTACAGCACTTTCTGATTTTATTTCCAGCGTCTGCAGTATTTTGCCTTTATTTTATGACAGCGAAAGAATTTTATTCTTCCAGTACATGCTAAGCCCCAGGTTATTTGCTGCATGCAGTCATAATTAGTATGGGCTTGCCTGCTGAAACAGTGCTTTGCCATGCACATGTGTTCATATTTAGGCTGAGAACTATATTGCATAACTGTGGTCACATAGTAGTTTATATTGAGAGTATAGAGGGAAAGCATAAGTGTCAACTCAGGCTTCAATGTGTAAATTAAATATTCCAATGAATATTCCACACTGCAGGTAGATGCAAGCAATATTCCAGGATGCAGGCATGGTCATAATTGTCAGTGACATCTCTGACAGTTTTGTTTTAACCTGGTGAATGGGAAAGTTGGGAAAAAGATTGCAATCACAGCCAGTCCTACACATGAACTCTTAATTGTGCTGTGGAGCTGAAAACCTTATCTTGAAAAGCAGACCAAGAAAAGGTTTTGAAAAGATCCAGTTTCTTCACAGTTTTTTTTTAAACCAGAATGTAATGAACCAAGGAAGCAACTTGTCTTGTGTTAATTATTCTTTCCATTAATTTAATTGAGCTTCGGATCTGAGCATTGGTAGCAAATGAGTCATGCTTAACTGGCAATACTAATTATTTTAGCAATAGTATAAATGCCAGAAGTTGTTTTTGGAAGTAAATGAAGTCAGGTAAGTTTTAAGTGATTGGGATTTGAGCAGAATTAATAGATTTCATTTTTAAAACTAAAAAAATACACAATGCATCATTATTCTTGCTTTTTTTCATAGTTATTGTAGATTCCACTAAAAAATTTGTAGATTAGCACCTGTAAGTTAACTTGTCTTCTCTCTTTGCAGATTGTTATGAAGTATTAGTGTTTTCTGCTGTTTCAGATTTTAATGACTCTTTGTATTTAGTATAGAGCTATAAGTCATTGATTTATCAACCAGTTTTCTTGATTTAAGAATTAATGATTAAATTACACAAAGCCAGGGCTGAGGTTGTTGCATCCTACGTTGAGTCAACAAGATGAAGCATTGAACACAATTATGGAAACAAGTCATTCAGTTAATTATCACACAAATAGGTACCAGGAAATTCCAGAATTAGTGTGTACTGTGAGACGTGTTAGAACTCTATCAACAGAAATCAGTTAAGGGATTTGTGCAGAGACATGAGGCAGACAGGATTTGTTCAGCAACAATAACCACAACTTGTTTTTATATAGTGAAGCATACCAACCTACTTCACATGAGCTGTTATCAAACAAAATTAGACATGCACTACAAAAGGAAATACTAGGATAGGTGACCATTAAATTGGCCAAAGAAGTAGATTTTAATGAATGCCTGAAAGACAGTTTGGGTGGAAACATTCAGAGCTAAGGGCCTTGGCATCTAAAGACAATGTCAACAATGGTGGGGTAAACGAAACTGGGGCACACTGCATCTCAGAGTATCATCGGGTTGTGGGCGGTTGCAGAGATTGTGGAGGCTGAGGTAGTGGAAGGATTTGGAAACAAGGGTAAGAATTTTAACACTGAGGCATGGTCAAACTGGGAGCAAATAATCTAAGTCAGCAATTGCCAGGATGCTATATGGACAGGAGTTGGTGCAAGTTAAGATATGGGCACTGAATGTGTTCAGTTCTCAAAGACAATCGCTAAATAATAGTACTTCTTTTGAGCTGCATGTGCAAAGTGTGATGTTCATAGGAAGAGATTGTTTCAAATCTCTAAGTAACTGTTGTCAAATTGCTGTTATCACTTTCCAGAAAAAGAGGTAAAGACTAGAGAAAGAGTATGCATCATCCCTTCTGTGCAACAGGAGAATGGAGACCTAAGCCAGACAGATAGGTTAACTCCTATTGACTCACTCAGCTGCCTTCTCTCCACAATAAAGAGTGTAACATCATTGTATTGATATTTCAACTATTTTGTCAGTCACTGTACCAATCTATAGTCCTCTGAACAAAATGTATTGAAAGATATAAACAAGTAAAAAAAATTTTTTAAAAATTAGTGGCATTCTTTGCTTTTGTTCAGTATGATATTGGTATGCTTTTCTTCATAAATTCAGAATAATTAAAAGCTTTCTCTGAGTGTTTTGGGGCTTTTTTGTGCTAAAAATAACCATAATTGCATTGTTACCATCAGAGTACAATAATTGTAAAGAATCATAGAATCCCTACTGTAGAAGGAGGCCATTCAGCCCAATGAATCTGTACTGACCACAAATTCCACCAGGCCTTATTCCGGTAAACCCCACACATTTACCCTGCTGATTTACCTGACACTAAGTTCAGTTTAGAATGGCTAATCAACCTAACCAGCACTTCTTTATGAGTGGACTAACCTAGTCAAAATGCGCACTTAAATAATGAAATTCCTGAGATATGTTAGCAATTATACTTTACCAAAACTGTTTCCCTTGTATGTATTCAATGCTTGAAGTGGAATTCAGGACTTGTTTTTAACTCTGGTACAAGCATCAGCTAAAGCTAAATAGTCACTGGCACCACAGATGAGAACAAGGCAGCCATCAAATTGAAGGATAGTGGTGTGACCCAGTTGTTAAAATTGGGAGGCCTGAATTTGGTTTAAGGGGACCCAGGGGAATGTTCTCTGGCACAGGATAAATGATACTCAAGGAAGGAAATTGTGGACAGGCAAGATATCCTCACGGGGTATTGAGTTGCGCTCTTTTCTAGAACTGGCTGCTTGAGGCTGCTGGTGTTGCTGTTGGCTGCAACTTGAAGAGACAATTGGCCTGATCAGTTTCACCAGGCAGTGGAAGTTATAAACTGCCTTCTTCATTTCTTTGTATACCTCCTTGGATATGACACAGGTATGCAACACAATTCATAACAATTTCTGGATTATCCTATTTCTGACTTTCCATGATGCAGTCTTTCTTTTTAACACATGAAGTTTGTAAAAGAAAATTCTAGTTAAGGCAAAGCTGGGGAGATAGAATGAGTTCCTCATTGACAAAGAAGTCGTGGGATAAACATTATGAAAAGGTGTTGCTCATTATTGTTATTAGGCTACCTTGGATTAATGATTGTCTGCAATGTTTTGTACTAGCTTGCAATGCTTGCTTCTATAGCAACTAAATAAAGATGAATACCATTTGTTACCTAGCTTAGAAATAGCGCCTGTTGATTTTATTTTTTTTCCATGAGTGAACCTGACTGCACGTTTCCTAAATCCAAAACTTTGAATAAATTATCATTGTATCCCAACAGTGCAGAAGGAGGCCAGTCAGCCATCGAGTCTGCACCAACTCTCTGACAGAATATTTTACCCAGGCCCTCTCCCCTGCCCTATCCCTGTAACTCCTCACATTTACTGTGGCTAATCAATATAATCTACACATCTTGGGACACTAAGGGGCAATTATACTATCGCTAATCCACCTAAACTGCATATCTTTGGACTGTGGGAGGGACCGGAGCACCCGGAAGAAACTCATGCAAATACGAGGAGAACGTGCAAACTCAACATGGACAGTCACTCAAGGCTGGAATCGAACCCAGTTCCCTGGCACTGTGAGGCAGCAGTACTAACCACTGTGCCACCTCAGAAAACAAGACATTATTTTGTGATTATAAATAATGTTCCTTGTGATCCAATGCAATGAGAGGGGTCAGAGGAGCCAGCGTTCAGTTGCCCCCTCGTTTTCCTCCTCCTCCCTTTTAAGGAAAAAATTGGCACTCATTGACACTTCTTCGTCAAAAAGTGTGGAAATCAGTAATTCCTCTGTTAAAAGGCTGGACTTGTATACTGGGTTCAATGGAATTTTTCTGAATTTCAAAAGCTTCTGCAATGGATAGTTGTTCTTGTTGTACTTTAATCTGTGAGGCTTCAAACCAAGAGACTTTCCATCTTCTTTCAGGACAACATTTTAACTTTGCTTCGTTCAGAAGGACTGAGGATATCAGTAATGGCTCATCACATAAAATATCTTCTTGTCTTTGTGTCTGGCAGTATGGTGGCACAGTATTTAGCATTGCTACCTCACAGTGCCAAGAACTTGGGTTTGATTCTGGCCTTGCGTCGTTGTCTGTGTGAAGTTTGCACGTTCTCCCCGTGACTGTGTGAGTTTCCTCTGGGTGCTCCAGCTCCTTCCCATACTCCAAAGATGCGTGGGTTAGGTTGATTGGCCATGGTAAATTGATCCTAGTGTCAGGGGATTAGCAGGTTTAATATGTGAGGGTATGGGTCTGGATGGAATTGTGGTCAGTGCAAACTCAATAGGCCAAATGGCCTCCTTTTGCACTGTAGTGATTCTATGATACAATATTAAAGTTTTGAAATATTTTTCGATTGGATCATATGAACCAGTTGATAATTTGTCACAAAGAATTCCATTCAATGTAGTTTGAGAGACACTGTTTATCTGTGCAGATACATGTTTATCAGTTATCGGGAGCTTTTTGAGTTAAAGTACAGAGGTCACTGAAACCTCAGACATCAGTCCAAAGGGACAGTTCTTATCATTGTTCAGTAATATTCCAGAGACCCTTTTCTTCCCTTCTGTCACATTTCAGTGCCACATCACAGTACTGAAACTGAGAAACACAACACTGAACTGCACCTTGCTAAATGTTCACTAAAAACACACACACACAATTCATGAAATAGAGCGAACTTTTGTGTCCATTTACAAAGCAATGCAAGAAAATGTTAATTCAGGTTCCAAGTGAATGATGCCGAGAAGAACTGCATTCCACTGAATGCAGCCTTGGGGCCCATATTTATGTTAAAGTTAGCCTATTTGAATTCCTGCTCCTTGGCTTGCTTTGTGTTTTCTACAAGCTATGTTTTGTTTATGTTGGCAGTAATATTGCAAATACAATTCAGTCTGATAGAGCGCTGATGGAAAGCTAATTTATTGTGTGAAGTTGGCTCATTTGGTAGCAATCTCTTTTCCAAGTCAAGAATTTGCTTGTTCAAGAAGATTTGAGCACACAGATCTCGATTTTGTGCTGCTAATTGTGGTGAAAGCGTTAGCATTCACCGTCATTGCTCTGCTGAAAGTGGCAGCAACATATGTGGTGTGATTCTCCTGTCCCGTTGCACTGCTCAATTTGCGGGCTGGCAGATAACAAGGAGGACCTGTAGCGAGATTCATGACTTACTTCCAACCAATCACGACTCTCCCAGGCCATTTTTAAAAAATGTAATAAACCTCATGCTGGAAATCAGCGTGAGGGTGATTACAACATGGAAATCGTCATTTCCATTATCATTCGTGAGCCTGGGACAGTATCGTTCAGGTTTGCTAATGTCTGCCTCCCCAGCTGAGAAAGGTTCCCACCAGCAGGGAATAAAACTGGTCCCCACAAACAGGAACGACATGGTCACCCCCATTCGTGGGGACAGAAGCCATTAAGACCACACTGTGAAGTTGGGAGTGGGGCTGCCCCTTTGGGTAGTGCCAGCTTGACACCCTGGCATTGCCCATAGGGCACTGAGCAGTAAGGGGACAGGGCCAGTGGGATGGGGCCTACATGGAACAGGACAAATTGATGGTTGTGGGGAACTTGTTGCGCACTCCGCATTAGAGATTGTTGGGATATCAGCAATCCAGGGGATATCAGGGGTCTGTAGCGAGATTCAGAACTGGCGTCCAGCAAGAGATTGGTGGGATTGGGGGCAATATGGTTTAGACCTGGGAAGGGAGGGTCGGGCTGGCCATTTGGGGGTGGGAAGTCAGGATAGCCATATCGGAGAGAGAGTTGGACTTAACGTGTGCGTTAAGGTGTGCGTGGAGCCTGAAGAGATTGGAGAGGCACTGAACAAATATTTCTTTTCGGTATTCACGCAGGGAGATGTAAATGTAGTTGTGGAGAACACTGAGGTACAGGGTTGCAAACTGGAAAGTATTGAAGTAGATAGGGAGGATGTGCTAGATATTCTTGAGGGTTTGAAGTTAGATAAGTCCCCTGGGTTGGACGGGATTTACCCTAGGATTCTCTGGGAGGCAAGAGAGGCGATTGCAGAGCATCTGGCTCTGATCTTCAGGTCGTCGTTGGTTACGGGTGTGGTTCCGGAGGACTGGAGGATAGCGAATGTGGTCCCATTGTTCAAGAAGGGGAAGAGAGACCTTCCAGGGAATTATAGGCCTGTGAGTCTTACTTCTGTTGTGGGCAAAGTATTGGAGAGAATTATTAGGGATAGGATTTATAGTTATTTAGAGAGAACTGAATTGATTGGGGATAGTCAGCATGGTTTTGTGAAGGGTAGGTCGTGCCTTACTAACCTTATTTAGTTTTTTGAAAAAGTGACCAAAGAGGTGGATGGGGGTAAGGCGGTTGATGTGGTATATATGGACTTTAGTAAGGCGTTTGATAAGGTGGCCCATGGAAGACTTCTGCAGAAAATGCAGATGTATGGGATATAGGGTGATTTAGCTAATTGGGTTAGGAATTGGCTAGCAGATAGAAGACAGAGGGTGGTGGTTGATGGGAGATATTCATCTTGGAGTTCGGTGACAAGTGGTGTACCTCAGGGTCTGTTTTGGGGCCCCTGCTGTTTGTAATTTTTATAAATGATCTGGATGAGGGTATTGAAGGATGGATTAGTAAATTTGCAGATGACACTAAAGTCGTTGGAGTGGTAGATAGTGAAGAGGGGTGTTATAGTTTGCAGAGAGACTTGGACAAGTTGCAGAGCTGTGCCGAGAGGTGGCAAATGGAGTTTAATGTGGAAAAGTGTGAGGTAATGCACTTTGGCAGGAATAATAAATGTGTAGAGTATAGGCTAATGGTAGGATTCTTAATAGTGTTGATGAACAGAGGGATCTTGGTGTATATGTGCATAGATCCCCGAAAGTAGGCAGTCAAGTCAATAAGGTTGTTAAGAAGGCATACGGAGTCTTAGCTTTTATTGGTAGGGTGATTGAATTTCGGAGCCGCAACGTCATGTTGCAACTGTACAAAACTCTAGTGCGGCCGCACTTGGAGTATTGTGTACAGTTCTGGTCCCCACATTCTAAGAAAGATGTGGAGGCATTGGAGAGGGTACAGAGGAGGTTTACCAGGATGTTGCCTGGTATGGAGGGCAGGTCCTATGAAGAGAGGTTGAAGGATTTGAGGTTGTTTTTCGTTAGAAAGGAGGCGGCTAAGAGGGGATCTTATTGAAGCATATAAGATGATTAGAGGTTTAGATAGGGTGGACAGTGATAGCCTTTTTCCTAGGATGGAGAAAGCTAGCACGAGGGGACACAGCTTTAAATTAAGGGTGATAGTTATAGGATGGATATCAGAGGTAGGTTCTTTACCCAGAGGGTGGTTAGGGAGTGGAATGCCCTGCCTGCGGCAGTTGTAGATGCGCCAAGTTTTGTGGCGTTTAAGAGGTTAGTTGATAAGTATATGGAAGAGAAGGGAATGGTTTAGTTTGGAGGGTCATTGCTTTTTTTTCATAATTGGTCGGCGCAACATCGAAGGCTGAAGGGCCTGTCCTGCGCTGTAATGTTCTATGTTCTATGTTCTAACGTGGGGATGGGGGTTTGCAGAGGCCGTTAATTGGAGAAGCGGTGTCACAGGAGCTGACAAATGTGGGGGGAATGTCAGGGGAGCTGACAATTATTTGAAGTAGGTGGTTGGGAAGCCATCAATCAAGAGAAGGCAGTCTGAAAAGCAATTGGAGAGGTCGGTGATCAGGAGGCCAGCGACAGGGGGTGGGGGCCAGTGCGAATATGCCAAACTATCCACTGACAGATTAGTGTATGGATAGTGGCGTGCTGATGCCAGTCTCTTGAGTGTGTTCAGGCTCCCCCAGGGTGCCAGAAATCAATCCCAGTAAG
This sequence comes from Sphyrna mokarran, assembly GCA_024679065.1. Classification (NCBI taxonomy): domain Eukaryota; kingdom Metazoa; phylum Chordata; class Chondrichthyes; order Carcharhiniformes; family Carcharhinidae; genus Sphyrna; species Sphyrna mokarran. Next base: position 39,494,370 of record JAGIQG010000016.1, read on the forward strand.
TGCACCCAACAAATGGACAGGACAAAGTTATGGGCCTGTGTCTTGTTGTTTCACAACTGGGAGTTTGTATCACTTCATTATGGTGTGAAGTTATAACCATAAATGAAAGTCACGAGAGAATGTTGTGTAAATTTTTAAATATAAACAGACTGTTTAGGGAGCTATCCTCCCACCACCGCACTCACCTCCATCACCCTTCATCGATCTTTGATCCCAAACTGATACATCACTTTTAATTTTGGGCCAGATTCTTCCACGTTCCCCACAGTTGGGATTCTCTGACCCCGCTGCTGTGAACAAAATTTAGATGAGCACCAAGTTGTCCATTCACACTGGCAGTGGTGGGGCATAAACAGCTGGAGAATTCTGGCATTTAAATAATCCTTTGAGAATTCTGTAATTTGGGCTGGGGCTTGCCCAGCCATTTATCTCACTTCCATACGCACCTCTGAACCCCCAGTATGAGTTGTTTCTGCATACTTAAATATATATAAGTTGACAGAAATCAACTTATAATCTGTTAAATAAACTCTTTACTTTAATTCTTTGATCACATGGCCATAGGTTCAGGATTATGAGGAAGGCCTCATTCTCAGACTTCCCCAGTGTAAATCCCATTACGGCCCTCTCACAAGAGTTAGCAACCATAATGGAATTTACCTACATATTGAAACGGCTAGAAAATCCTGGCCGGTATTAGTAATGGTGTTCATCAAGTTATCAGATTATCATAAAAACCCATCTTGTTTACTCGTGTCCTTTAAGCAGGGATGCCTGGCATTTACTGGACTCAAGACACATAGCAATGTAGTCAACTCTTTATTGTCATTAAAATGGTCGAGCAGGCCTTTCTGTTGTATCTCAAGAAAAGTAGGTTGGACAATATATACTGGCCTTAGCAGCAACAACCACATCATGCAGAGAAATTCAATTAGTTTTTAACAACATTGAGATATTTTTACTTTTGCTGATGTCACAGCAGCATATTGTTGTCAGTCGAACAGTGCTAGTAATATTTTTTAGTAGCACAGAAAGTTCCCTGTTATATATAGACATCCTGAACAAATAGTTAAGATATGAAAAAGGAAACAATCATTATTGCTGCCTGAAGCTGTGACTTTGGTGGAATAGAGCAAAGCTAGTTGACCATAAGGCTCGAATATTACTAGGTGATGCCACAGATAAATTACAATGTAACAATATGCAAGACATTCAGAGCAAGGTAGGGTTATTGCAATGCGTTCAGGAGTCAGAAGAACATTATCATAGGGGACAACTGAAAGGCTACTGGTTCACAAAGAATATGCAGCAACGTTAACCCATCAGACCTCCCTACAGGGATTATCAGCTTGAGTCTTCCAGGGTCCACTGACTCTCCTTAGTTGGATGACAAGCTTGTTCTCTGGCCACTAGTTGGACAATTCAGCAAACATTGGTGTCAGGATCTCAACTTAAAATTGAAAATCCTGCCCATGCAATTAATTACCTTTGAAGTTTAAAGTTTCAAAGTTTAAAGTTTATTTATTAGTGTCATAAGCAGGCTTACATTAAAACTGCAATGAAGTTACTGTGAAAATCTGCTAGTCACCACATTCTGGCGCCTCTTGAGGTACACTGAGGGAGAATTTAGCATGGCTAGTGCATCTAATCAGCACGTCTTTCAGACTGTGGGAAGAGACCAGAGTGCTCGAAGAAAACCCATACAGACATGGGGGGAACATGCAGACTCTGCATAGACAGTGACCCATATTGGGAAGCAAACCTAGGTCCCTGGCACTGTGAGGCAGCAGTGCTAACCATTGTGCCACCGTGCTACCCAAGTTTAGTCAGTCGTTATTTTAGCAAAAGCTGTCAATCTGCAAACAGCAAAACCTCAGGAATAGCAAATTAAATAAATAGCCTGTCAATCTGCTTTTGCTTGTGGCAACAATTCTGTTCTTCATTCAGCGCCACTGAATTTTATATCCACTCAAAAAGAGGGGTTTAATATCCTGTTTAAAGCAGGAACCTCTAACAGTGCCATATATTGTGAAGTCCTGCAGAAAGTACCATCTCGGACAGAGGGCTGAATTTTACAATCAGTGATGAAGCAATGGCAATTGTTGCTGACCTCAGATCTAACTATCTTTGTGGCGGTGTTTTTCTCTTTCTCTGGCATCAAGTCAAAGGCAAAACTTGGCATGCAGCAATAGTAATGAGGGGATAACATCATGAAGAGGGGCATATCATCCCACATTACTGTTATATCAATTTGAAATCTTTTGTACTGCATCTGTCAGATTTATATGAATAAAGTATACATTTTCAAAAAAAATGACAACTGAATAGAGTCATCACGTTGCAGGAATTTTCATCAAGTAGGATTTGGGATTGAGTTATGTTCATTTGCTGAGGTTAAAAACAAAGTGAAGTTCCACAAGCTTAACAAAGCAACCAAAGAGGCTGTAGCTGCAAGTTCACCAAACCAGGTAGTTTATGGGATGTCACAGTTCATCAGATAATAGTTATGAAGAAAATGGGGCCTATTTTTCAATAGGTGAAGAGCTTATTATTCCATTAGCAGCAACTTGCTACACTTTGAACTTGACACTTGTGTGGGATTTTTAAATGAATTGAAAGGAGAGTAGTTTATATTCTTTCAGATATTCGCATTTTCTCCAAAGATCAGGATGCATTCTAAGGTGCTTCAGTTCAGTAATGAGAACATTACAGACATTTCAATATTTTCATTAGAGAGAGTAAAACTCTTTACAAGCTATATATATCGGTCATGTTGCACTCTGCGGTTATTCAGTAAAGTTAAGCATAGTCAAGATTAAACATACAGTCCAAGGGCTTGTACAGGGTTTCCAGCCCCTTGGTGTATTTTGGCTGAAAGGCCTTACATTGTGGCCTTTCCCTGTTGTGCCCTGGCAGTGGCTGACCCAAGGTTAAGTGGGTCAGTCAGCACATAGTCCTTGTCATTGGAATGTACCAGTCTGCAGCACTTAGGTCAAGGACAGTTCTTTGCACCAGAAGATCAACAAGTTTGAGGCAGGCCAAAGTGCATCTTCCACTGATTTGATGATCCTCCAGCAGCAGTTACTGTTTATCTCACTGTACGTCCCTGGGAACAGTTGGTAAAGCAGAGTTCTGCATCACAGGGCTGCTCAGGATGAACTTTGACTAATACCACTGCACATCTGTCCAGACCTTCTTTGAAAAGACACATTCCAAAGGGAGGTATGTGACTGCCTCTTCATCCTCACAGCCGCTCAAAGGCAACATGCATTGGAGCAGATACTTTGGACATACAAAAAGGATCTGACAGGGAGTGCGTTTCTCCCGATCATCTAAGCTAGCTGCTTGCTTGAGAGTGCTAGTAATGAAGCATTTTGCCAAATGACTCTAACAGTCTGTTCAGTGAACTGAATGACAGGATCTACCATCTCCATTTCTTTCAGGCCCTCAATGACATTAGATCCAGACCATCGTTAGATCACCCTGCAGTCAAATGTGTTTTTCTGAATAATTTTCTCCATGGAAGAGAGATGATATGATACAGTCCAACTACTCAGTATGTTCCTTCACAACATCAAGGACAGATGGACCATGAATATGCAGTGACACTTGGTGTTTGCGTAATGAGGGTCTACTCACAGCTGATGCAGCTGCACACAAAGATGGCCATTAGAATGAGGACAGCATTGGGTACAGCTTTTCCTCCCTTATCTGGAAATCTGTGCATGGTCTTCTTCCATACATGATCCATCTTGGATCTCTAGGTGAACTTGAAAATGGCTCTGGTGACCGTTGCGGCAAAGGATTGGAGTATGGGCTTGACCTGTGCCACATACAGTAACACCAAGAGTATCACACGTCTGGTGAGCAGGATTTTGCCTGCAGTGGTGAGGGAGCATTTCTCTCACACTCCCAGTTTGTGCTTTGCCTTGGCAGTAGGCTATTCCCAGTTTTTGGTGCACATTGCCGTCACTCCAAAATGTATCCTGAGTGCCCTCAGGTAATCTGATCAGATGGTGAAGGGGACAAAAGGTAAGTCAATGCAGTTTCCAAAGAACATGGCCTCTCTCTTGCCATGATTTATCTTGGCTTCCAAGGCCAGTTTGAACTGATTGCAGATATTTAGGAGCCTGCATGCTAACAGAAGGCAGCGACATCATCCACATACAGGGAAGCTTTGACCTACATGCTTCTACGGCCTGGGATTGTCATTCCTCTTATGCTCAAATCCTTCCTGATAGACTCAGTGAAAGGTCAGAAGACAATACAGAATCAGGTCGGAGGAGAAAAGACAGCTTTGCCTGACTCCAGATTTGATCTGAAAACTTTGATTCCTACCAATTGATTATCCTACTGATGTTTGTGTAGAGTAGTTGCATCCAATTGCAGATTCCCTCCTGAAATCCCATTTTGGACAGCACATCCATCTTGGAGGCATGTGATATTCTGTCAAACACCCTCTCTTGTTCCAGACTGAGGCAGGTGTCCACAACCTTGTCCTGCACATAGGCAATCAATACTGTGGTAGATTCAGTAGTCCCATAGAATCCCCAGCTACAACAAGAAATGCCCCAATTTTTCAAACCTTTGTTTTATTACTGAATGTTGCTTTTCTGAACCTTTTCATATAATAGGATACCTGAACAGCATGTAGTACTTCAATCATGTAATATTTCATCTTGTAGCAAAACAACTTTATTTTCATACTTCTATAATCAGTGTTTCGATCTACAAACTCCAGTGATGCTCTTGTGATGCCAAGGAAATAATCATTTTAGATTAGCCAATTGGACCACTCCAGTCTCAAGGGTGAATTGATAAATATGAATATTTCTAAAAAAGCACCATATAAGCACTGGACAGATGTAAGGTAATGCATTTTGGAAGGTCTAATACAGCTAGGAAATATACAGTAAATGGCAAAATCCTTAAGAGTATTGATAGGCAAAGGGATCTGGGTGTACAGGTACATAGGTCACTGAAAGTAGCAATGCAGCTGGAGAAGATAGTCAAGAAAGCATAGAGCATGCTTGCCTTCATTGTTCAGGATATTGAGTTTAAAAATTGACAAGTCATATTGCAGCTTTATAGAACCTTAGTGAGGCTGTGCTTGGAATATAGCAGAAGGATGTGAAGGCTTTGGAGAGAGTACAGAAAAGATTTACCAAGATGTTGCCTGGTAAGAAGGGCATTAGCTATGAGGAGAGGTTGGAGAAACTTGGTTTGTTTTCATCGGAGCGATGGAGGTTGAGGGGAGACTTGATAGAAGTCTACAATATTATGAGAGGCATGGACAGAGTGGAAGTCGGAAGCTTTTTCCCAGATTGGAAGAGTCAACTACTAGGAGGCATAGGCTTAAAGTGCAAGGAGCGAGCTTTAAAGGAGATGTATGAGATAGATTTTTCACACAGAGAGTAGTAGGTGCCTGGAACTCATTGCTGGGATAGGTAGTGGAAGCAGATATGGTAGTGGCTTTTAAGAGGCATCTTGACAAGTACACGAATAGGATGGGAATAGAGGGATATGGTCCTTGAAGGATAGGAGATTTTAGTTAAGTTGGGTGGCAGGCTTAGAGGGTTGAAGAGCCTGTTCCTGTGCTGTAATTTTCTTTGTTCTTTGTTTATAAGGTTATGACTGCACAGTAGAAATGGCAAGAGAAATCAAAGCCCTTTAGACACTTTATTTTATGGGATTAAAAACAGTTAAATTCAACTTATGGCCTGTACTTTCCAACATGAAGTCAGTTAGACCTCTGAGTTTTGCAGTACAACCTGCCATGCTTGAACATGATGGAATTGTTCTATTTATTGACTTAAGTCACTGATATTTAATCATCAGGAGTGGCTACTTGAAACATGTCTTAAGATCTGCAATATACAAATCAGGTTTCCACTGTGGCTTTAATGTGACACTCAGGTTAAAGGTGCTTCCACCACCACTCATTGAAAATACTCATACCAGTTGCTAAGTGGCCTAAGGACCAAACCTTCAACTGCTGGAGGCCACTAAAATAAAATATGCCTCAGAAACTAACCATTTAATGTGTAGGCCCCAGAGAAGTAGTTCAGTGCAAACAATTCACCCGCATTGAGGGTCCTTCCTACCCCTACTTACAGTATATTACTAAACCATAAACAAGAAAAAGAAGTTAAAAAGAGGTGCTAAGGCAAGAAAATCAGAAGAAGACAGAGTATGGAATTTTCCAGACACACTCACCCCAAGACTAGAAAATCCCGCCTAAGGTCAATGGACCTTTGGATGGTTCTGTCCTGCCTGCTACGATTCCCGTGGTGGGCAGGATGGGAAAATTTCACTCAGAGTGTGAGAGAGAAAAAGAAGATAAGGGAGAGACTTAGAAGTGAATTTGCCTGGGTAATCCTGTCACTGAGTTATTCCACGCTCTCGGTCAGTTTTTGCTATCCCACTCCCTCAGTCTGCACTGCATAGAATCCATAGAAAAGATTTGCCTCCCCCCACTCAACCCTGACTCCTCCAGTGGGTATTTTATAGCAGCGGAGGAGGCTCACTGTTAGAGGTGCTGGTTAGATTTTCTGGTCCTACCAATGTCTATGGCATTTTGAATGATTTGTCTGTCCCATTACTACGTAACACGTTGTGAAGGGGCGTGTGGGACTGAAAAATCCCATGCAAATGGCTGGAAAATCCCATTGTTGGAAACAGCCTGAAAACCCTGCCCTCAAAGCCTACTTCACCAATTCAATGTTGCCATGGTCAATAGAGGTAAGAATATAAATCAAATTCTATAAAAATAAGGACAAGGCATACACAATGGAGATTGAATGATGCCTGCCCATCACTAGCCTTTAAACCTATTTTACTCGACAAATGCTGTGTTTAGGATTTAAAAACTCACAGGATTAGCCAGCTGGAACTTCCATCTATCATCTCACCATATTCCATGCTGCCAGAGGGAAATTTCATCATGAAAATAATCCTGATAGATGTTGTCCTGATTGTCTGTGTGGATTTGAGTATTAGATATGTATTAACCAGTACTCTGATAACATACTGCTGAATAAACTCTGTAACAAATATGGAGTCACCTGACCTGGGGATTGACGGTCAGAAAGAACATGTTAGTGGGTTAGCCAACATGGCAAATTAAGTAATGTTGTTCTTGAAATTAAATCTGCGAACTCAGACGTTGATCATTCAATCTGAGATATGGCATTGGTGACGCTGGATAAATACAGAGATATTTAGGACGACATGATATTTGTTGCGATTGATCCATCTGCAGGTCTGGGAAATTGAACCATTTTACTTGATGGGTGATGCCAATACCATCAAGTGTGAAATGGAAAGCGTGGCTGGCAGAGTTTGAAGCCGTGGTCTGCTTTGGACAGGGCCATAGGGTCGCATGAAGCACAGCGAGAGGCTTTATTGTCGTTCATTGTGGGTATTTCAGTGAGGGAAACTTTCAAGACATTGTCTGACAAGAGAGAAAGGGCAAGTAATGAACATACAGTGAGAGCTTTCAGGGACCATTATGCAGTGATGGTAAATTCAATCTTTTAAGTCTGCACCTACAACAATCCCTCCCGGGCTCTTTCCCTGTAACTCCCACGTAATTACCTTGCTAATCTCGCTGACATTAAGGATCAAATTAGCATGGCCAATCAACCTAACCTGCACATCCTTGGAGAGTGGAAGGAAAGTGGTGCGCCCGGAGGAAACCCACATAGACACAGACAGTGACCCAAAGCTAGAATCGAACACAGCTCCCTGGTGCTGTGAGGCAGCAGTGCTAACCATTGTGCTACCATGCGGCCCTAATCTGCTATATTTATTGCTTCTTGTTAAGTATCAATAAAAGTTTACTTAAATTCTACTTGATTCATGAATACTAATTTTTCATATCTTGTACATCAAGCACAACTGAGGAGAAAAGTTTGGAGCTAAGAGTTTTTTTAATTAAAGATGTTTTGTACCTCAAAAGTCCAAACTATTACAGCGAGAAGTCTTGTTGAATGCAGTGGAGGCCAGGAAGGGCATCCTCTTCGCAGAAAGTGGAAGGAGCTGGCCGAGCTGTAATACCAATCCTCCGTGAGAGGAGGTCTCCAGGGAAGTCAGTGCTCCTGATCTTCACCCTCAGTGCCCTGCAAGACCACAGACAGATAAATGACCTCATCCACTCAACTTGTGAATGTGAACCCTCAACTGCTGAATCTCACTCATACAGAACATAGAACATTATAGTGCAGTACAGGCCCTTCAACCCTCGATGTTGCGCTGACCTGTGAAACCAATCTAAAGTCCATCTAACCTACGCTATTCCAATATCATCCACATGTTTATCCAATGACCATTTAAATGTCCTTAATGTTGGTGAGTCCACTATTGTTGCAGGCAGTGCATTCCATGCCCTTATTACTCTCTGAATAAAGAACCTACCCTAGAGTAGCACAGTGGTTAGGACTGCTGCTTCACAGTTCCAGAGGCCTGGGTTTGATTCCCGGCTTGAGTCACTATCTGTGTGGAAGTTGCACATTCTCCGCGTGTCTGAATAGGTTTTCTCTGGGTGCTCCAGTTTCCTCCCACAGTTCAAAGCTGTGCGGATTAGGTTGATTGGCCATGCTAAAATTGCCCCTTGGTGTCCTGAGATGTGTAGGTTAGAGGGATTATTGGGTAAAATATGTAGGGATAAAGGGGTAGGGCTGGGCGGGATTGTGGTTGGTGCAGACTTGATGGGCCGAATGGTCTCTTTCTGTACTATAGGGTTTCTATGATTCTATGATGACATCTGTCCTATGTCTATCACCATATGGTGCTGGGAACATGGACCTCAGTGGTAAACTAGTGATAAGCTTATTAGGAACCTTGTAAATAGAGCCCGAACAATTTTCTCACCATATAGTGATGAAATTAGAATGCAACTAAAGCACCCTATTGGATAATGGCTTCCCTGATCAGATCATTTTGCACTGCGTATCATGTAAAATGCTGTAAAATGCTCAGTCTACCTCAAATTATCCTGTATCTCAAAATTTGAACAACAGGTGAAGCTCGCAGTTACAGACTGCTATAATGAAGTAACAGCATAAGTCGTATTCACTGCTAACAGGATCCTGCCGTCTAACCAAAAAAATGTTCTGCCTCTCACACAAGTGACTTATATAGTTTATGAATTTCAGTGCCAATGTGATGCGAGGTATGCAGGCCCCTGCATATCGCAAAGACTAGTGAAACATATCAAACAACATGTCTTGCAACATATCGAACGACAGCAATGTCTTGCTTCAATATACTTGACATTGGTGATGCCACACCTGGAAAATTGTGTGCAGTTTTGGAAGGATTTCATTGCTTGGTGAGAATGCAGAGAAGGTTTACCAAACTGATTCCTGGGAAGATGGGCCTGATGTACGAGAAGAAATTGAGTCGGTTAGGATTATATTTAAGTTTAGAAGAATGAGGGGGGATGTTATAGAAGCCTATAAAATTCTAACAGGACCAGCTGTAGTAAATGCAGGAAAAATGTTCTCCATGGCAGAGGTGTCCAGGACCAGGTATCTTAGTCTAAGGTAAAACTTTTCGGAATGAAATGAGGAGAAATTTATTCATCCAGAGAGCAGTGAACCTATGGAATTTGCTATCACAGTTGAGGCTAAAACATTGTGACCAGAATTCTCCAATGTCATCTGCCTCGTTACCACTGCTCGTGAGAAAGAAGAATATGGCGCTCAACCAAATCTACTTTCACAACAGCGGAAACTGAGAATTCAGCCTATATGTTTTCAAAAAGGAGTTAGATATTGCTATTGAGTTGAATGATCAGACCAAATGGTCCTGCTCCTACTTTCTATGTTTTTGAGAAGGAACCCACAGAGCATACAGAATTAAATCCACAAATTTCTGTGAATATAATCCTAACCAACTCAATCTCTTCTTATACATCTGGCCTATCTTCCCAGAAATCAGTTTGGTAAACCTTCCCTGCATTCCCTCCATAGCAAGAAAATCCTTCTGCAGTTATGGAGACCAAAATTGCACACAATTTTCCAGGTGCGGCATCACCAATGTCATGTATATTGGAGCAAGACATCGCTGTCATTTGATATGTTGCAAGACATATTATTTAATATGATCCATTAATCTTTGGGGCATACAGGACAAAGAACAAAGAACAAAGAACAAAACAGCACAGGAAACAGGCCCTTCGGCCCAACGAGCCCGTGCCGCCACCCCGATGTTCCCACCTCTACTTGTGATCCCTATCTATGTTTATAGATCTATGGATTAAAAACCAAATTTGAGACAATTTAGGGAGAATTTGTTTTGCCAATTGGCCTAAGAGCACATCTTTGGGATGTGGGAGGAAACTGGAGCACCCGGAGAAAACCCATGCAAGCACGGGGAGAATGCACAAACTCCCACAGACACAGGCCCAAATCCATGTATCTGCACAGCACAGCGATTGTCACTGAGCTGTCGCGTTGCCCATCAACTGGTCGAGGTCAAGCGTACAATAATGACATGAAGCACTAGGATACTCTCGAAAAAAAATTCAAGAGTAGCACTCTCACAACCCATCACGTGTATGCCCCTCGTTAGACAACAAGGTGGACCAAAGTACCTGTAGGATAAAAACAAGTACATCAATATCATCATCTATTTACACACTTCCCAGGGGCTCCCAAGGCTTCTGATCCCTATTTTAAATCAGGAGCCAACATACCCAACATTACATTGGCACTGAAAATCATGAAACACGTTCGTTATTTGTGTGAGAGGCAAAACATCTTTTTGGTTAGTGGGGAATACCACTCATGTTGTTACTGCATAGTAACGGCCTGCAACTGCCTGAAGTTATTAAGAGAGACCAACAAATCCCTCATGGCATTTCAGTTCCAGCTATCTTTATTGTTATTTATAATTATTTGAACTGTTTGAGACTGTTCTTGCCAAAGTGGCCTTTTCGTGCATTTTGTCCTCCTGGCATTCTCAGCACGTTTTCTGGTTAGAAACTCTGAGCAATTCTCCCGTTGCGACCCACAAATATTCTGGGGAGTCTGGCCGGGAGAATCACGCATCAACCATCTCACGGGATTCGCACTTGCGTTCCCGACACATGTCTGTTTCCCAGAGCCAGGAAATAGTGCAGTTGGGACCGTGCTGGAAACTGGTGGGAAGAGAGGTAAGTGATTTTAATCTGTTTTAAATCTATTTTAAATGCAGTTTAAATTGTCATTATTGGTCTAGCATGGAACTCCAGCAAGGTTTCAAGTAGTATCCCACGTTCAGGGAGCTAAGGGAGCTAGAAGGAGTGAAGGGGGGCTGCCATTAGGAACCCCAGGAGTTGGTGACAGGAGGTGGTGCCACCTGGGCATGGGCACACTGGCAGTGCCAGCCTATGCCTCCAGCATGGCCCACAGGGCAAAGTACCCATGTCAAGGGAGCACCTTGACAGTGCCAAGAGGACGTGGCCCATTGTGGGTGAGCCTAGGGGCAAAAGATGAAGGTGAGGATCCCGCTCCAACTCTGCATGGGGATTGTTTTGGGCTGGTGGGAGGCTAGCAACTGGGGCAAACTGGGGTGAGGGACTACTCTGCTCTCTGCTGGGGGAGGCTCCGCTTACTGTTGGGGTGGTCTGACTCTGGGGTGGGTCAGGTCTGTTGAGGGGAGTCAGTGAGTGAGGGGTCTGTTGTGGTTGGGGAGGTGGTGGATCTTCGTTGCCTGAGGAACGGACTTAACATTGGGTTGCTCTGGGATGGGTGAGGAAGGGGTTTGTGTGGGGGAAGTCGTGGCTGATTGGGGAACTGTCATTGGGGGGGCTATGATCGGGGTGTGGGGAGTAGGGGCTGGAAGGGCAGCATTGTGAGGGTCGTGGGCTGGCCAGCCATTGAGCTGGTTAGCAAATGGGGAGACTGACAGATTGGGGCCATTACACATGCGCAAAGTTCCAGAGCCGTTAGACTCCAGCGCGAATAGGCTCTGCCCCCCTGGGTTTTACTGATATTCATGACTGTGATCTCTGCATTGCACAGAGTGCAGGGATTTGGATCTGAAGTTGCACTGACAAAACAGCTATGATCTAGTCCAGTTTTCTCGCCAACTTTTGGGAGACTTGCCCCTCCTCCATCTTCCTCTAAGATCGTGCTTTTCTCTGACTTAACATGGATATCATAGCCCTGCCTATAGCTTCTCCTAGCAGTTGCAATCTGTTACTATGCAGTAACAACATGAGTGGTATTCACCACTAACAGAATCCCACCGTCAAACCAAAAAGATGTTCTGTCTCTCACACAAATGACTATTGTGGTTTATGAATTTCAGTGCCAATCTAATGTTTTGTTTTTCCAGCTCTCTGGGCTACCTGGATCCACTACAGTTTGCCTACCGCCACAATGTTTCTACAGCCGACACCATCTCTCTGGCCCTGCACTCAACCCTGGAACACTTAGATAACAAAGACACCTATGTTAGATCACTACTTATTTTAACTACAGCTCAGCCTTCAACGCCAGTATTCCCATGAAACTCATCTCCAAATTCCACTGCCTGGGCTGTGGCTCCTTCCTCTGCGACTGGATCCTGAACTTCCCTAACTCACAGACCAATGTATGTAAGGATAGGCAACACAACCTCCTCCATAATCATCAGCAACACTGGTGCCCCACAAGGCTGTGTTCTCAGCCCCCTACTATATCCCTTGTACACCTATAATTGTGGGGCCAAATTCCTCTCTAATTCAATTTTCAAGTATGCTGATGACACCACCGTAGTGGGATAGATCTCAAACAATGATGAGACAGAGTACAGGAATGACATAGAGAATGTAGTGAACTGGTGCAGCAACAATAATCTCTCCTTCAATGTCAACAAAATGAAGGATATTGTCATCAACTTCAGGAAGGGTAGGGGAGAACATGCCCCTCTCTACATCAATGGAAACAAAGTAGAAAGGGCCAAGAGCTTCAAGTTTTTAGGTGTCCAGATCACTAACAACTTGTCCTGGTCCCCCCATGCTGATCCTATAGTTAAGAAAACCTACCAACTGGGCCAGGACCTATTTTTCATGTGAATCAAATAGCCAGGGATGCAGATAGTGCTTTAAACTGAAAAGGATGGTGGGTGGTGGTGGTTCAGATAAGGGGTAACTTATAGCTCAAAGAATAGCATAAAGATTTGGTAAGCATAGTGTGAAAACAAGGAACAGTGTTTAACGGTAATAGTGCAATGCTGAATAAGATAAAATCAGGAAAAATAGTAAGAAGTTAAAATTAAAGGTGCTTTATCTGATCACACAAAGCATTTGAAAAAGTGAAATGAATTAATGGCACAGAGATACATCAGTTTTATCTGAGAGTCATTACAGAGACATGGGCCGGAATTTTACCACCCCACTCACCAAGGAATTGGAGCGGGCGAGAGGTGGACAATGGAAAGATCTGTTGACCTCGGGCGGGATTTTACAGTTCTGGAATGACTGAGGCCGTAAGATCCCACCCATGTTGAGAACTCCATATTCTAGCGTACCTAATAGTTTGAAATGACCAACTAAATGGAAAAGGAGGGGCTGGTTAGCTCAGTTGATTAGATGGGTGGTGCATGGTGCGCAATAACTTCTATAGCAAAAGTTCAATCTCTGTACTGGGCTGAATCAGTTCTCGAGATCTACTTCCTGGCCTTCTCCCATGATATCATGAGATTAGCCACAATTAGTAACCTTGAGAAAATGAAGACATTATATGGAGTGGGAATAAATCTTGATTCAATGGAGCAAGAAGTTGAATCTGTTTGAATGGAGATAAAAATTTTAAAGGGACAGAACATATTGGTGGGGATAGTTTATTGGCATTGATCCTGATGGAGATGATGCAAATATGTAGTCTTAATTTGGCCATTTGATGTGAACCCAATCTTCAAATTGTGGTTCCTTTGTATGTGTTCACATGCCAAGTATACTTTTTGCTTCACCTTGTCAAATTATTCTGTTTTTCCTCTGATATTCTCTTTGCATAGTGGGGATGTCTTAAGATAGTCAGCGACACATACAAGTTATGACTAGTAACTAGTTCAGCTGGTGACCTTCCGGTCAAAGAGTGGGATGGATTGATATCTGTAAAGAAGGATATTCCCTTCTGACGTACTAGCTCTCAGGTTGTCCTTTGTCATGCTGTTATATTGTTCAATGCCACCATGTGACTGAGGGTTGTTTTGCAAAAGTCAGACGATGGTTAATTCTATAGCTCGCTAGGAATTTCATGAACTGACTGGAAACAAACTGTGGCTCATTCTCGGTAGTTGCACCAGTTTCTCCTAAGCGGCAATCTATTGCTGGCCGCTATTGTTTCATTGTAGTAACACCTGGATGTCCTTCTTAGGCAAAGTGCAATACACATTGGTGTAGGGCTTTCAGGATAACCACTTGAGTTCTATCTGATATTTTCATCATGTAATGCAAGAACGTTGAGTATTCTGTTATACAGGACCAATTTCTTCCTTTATTTCACAAGGCTGCTCAGTTTTTAGATACTGGCTTACTTTTTGAATTATGCTATCAATCGCTGAATTTGCCTTCAACTTCCCTCCTGGAACAAAATTTCCAATTGCGTGTAAAGTCACACAGGGTGGAATTTTCTCATTCTGTCCACAATGGGAATCATAATGGGTGAGTCAGGACGATGGAAAGATCCATTGACCTCAGGCAGGATTTTCCAGTAGTGAGGTGAGCAAGGCGGGAAACTCTTGCCCAGAGTCATCAATGACATGAGTCACTTTACAATTGTTAACATTCTCTGTGATGGGAGTACAGCTAAGCATATCAGCTCTTTTGTTGGATGAACTTATGAGATAATCCTTCTCAAAGTTGTATTGATGAAGGTGATCTGACCATCTGCACACCAAATCCTGATGTGGCTAATGGTGCAGTCAGTGCTTGATGTTTGCTGTAGAGAGTAAACTTTTCACTGTGCTGATGGTCACGTGTGTAGATGCTGGATTGTGTTTCCTGCTCTCTAGGACAAATTTGCTATCCAGTTTCTGATGACAGGCATGAATGTAAGCAATTGACTGTTTGCTTCCTTCAGTGTACTGTGAGAGTCCAGCTTCAACTGCATTTTCTCACATATGACTCCCCACATGTGGTTTGAGAGATGTGAGACCTGAAGGAGAAGCTATCTTTACCCTCAATGTGTCAAACACAGTTTGTTTTCTGTGTATATTTTCTCATTGTGCATTTTTGTACCTAATTTTTAAAGAGGCCTTGCAATTTCTGCATACTCAGCAATTAATTTCTGATAAAATTTTTGTAGTGCCAAGGAACAATCACAATTCTTTCACATCAGACACTTCAATATCACACTAATTCCTGTAAATGTTTACTGATATTTTCCCAATGCATAAAGCTAACCTTAGAAAATCTAAAGTACAGCTGGGAAGAAAATAACAATGGTTTGATAAAGAATAGATAGGAAAGGGTTAAAAAAAACTTTGGCATATTTTGCGACTGTAAATTTTCCTGGTGTGATTTATTGCATTGTACTTTTGTTTAATTATCCCCTCCCACGTGCTTATTTTCATAAGCAACGTGTTTATTCCTGCTTTCTTAAAGATGAAATTACTTGATGGCATAACCAACTATTAATTTGTCAGACTTGCCTTGAGGAATCGTTTCATTTCATCCCACTTGGGTATTGGAGAGATTGAACTTGCTTCTGAATGAAAGCTAAGTTTCATGTAATACCAAATCTGAGCTTACAACCCCTCAGTTTATTGCATCTTCATTGAAGTCCTCATTTTCAATAGGGTGGGTTTGGCAAATGGCACCTTCATTGATTACTAGAGATTTGATTAAAGTTTTATTTCAAAATTCATAAGATAGTATAGGTTCACTATGAAGGTGGAGGTGATATATACTAGAAACAGTAATCTCATCCTAATGTAAAATAGGCTTGGAATGTTGGCTTTTACAATTAACTAATAAATGGAGGAGATATTTTCTGATAATTGAGTCAGTGACTCACTGTTATATAAATAAAGGGTTTAGAAAGGCGACATATTGCTGCATTGACATTCTGTGCCACAAATGATAGAATGGAAGCTAACGCCCATTATTTTCCATAGCGAATCCTAAATCTCAATTTAGTCATCAGGGTGGAGCTGAAAAGGGGAGAGGCATTTTGCCACAGGCTTGGAGACCAGATTTTTGGGTGAGCCAGCCTTTGTCTCACATCAATAATTCTGACTCCGTGCTGTTGGAAAAAGCAGGAAGAAAGTTACTTTGCTTTTCACTTCAGTCATAAAATGGTGTTGCAACATTTTAGGATAAAGCCCACACATTTTGCATTATGTAGAATTCACTGTATGGAAACAGGGCTTTTGCATGACACCAGGTGTTCATGCTTTACACTAGCCTCTTCCTATTCTATTTTGGTGTTTACCATTCTTATGGAACAAGGGAGACTGAGGACAGATTTGATAAAAGCATATAAGATTAATACAGTTTGGATAAAGTTGACAAAGTAACACCATATCTAATGGCTCTATTATACAAGAACTAAGTGGGGGGCAGGGAGCGCAGGTTACAGATTTAAGGTTCAAGGTAACAAATGCAAGGAGAATGTGAGGAAGAGCTTCTTATGCAGAGGGTGATAATGACCCAGAACTCATGCCCATCAGAATGGTGTAATAGGAGGCAATCATTGATCTCAAAGAGAAATTGGATGGGTCCCTGAAGCAAATAAACTTGCTACAGAGATTGAGAAGAGATGTGTACTGACTGAATGGTTCTAGGGCTAGCTTGCATGAACTTGACGGATCAAGTGGCCCTCTTCTGTGTTGTTAATGACTACAGTCAATTGATAAATTTTACAACATCCCCGTTGATGTATTTGAGGGTGGGGAGGTTGCAGGGTGAAGAGGGGGCTGATTGGGGAGGAAGGTAAAATAAAGTGGAAATGGAAGACCAGTCTGCTGCCCACCTTTCTCTGTCGCTCATATTAGAGAGAAGGGGATGGTGAGGCAACAGGCAGCTCATCCACCCTTAGGCTTATTGAGACCTTTAAATGGATAATTGACTATCACTCAAGTGCCCCATCCACAATTTTCCATTCAACTAGACAACAGGGGAGAATGGTAAGTAGCCCAGCAGCATTCACTGCCTGGCTTGTTCATGGGTGGGAAAAGGAGAGATCTCTTTTGGAAAATCCCTTGTGCTTATTGGGGGCAACCCCTAAGATTGTGCGCACCCCTTTATGCCTCTATGATCTGACTCACCACCTCCTTACTTTGTCTGAGAGTGTGGATAACCTGTCCCTCAATAAAGTCCACTACTGTGACTCTATGGGTGGGATTTTTCAGTCCTGCCAACAGCTGGCATCCTTGTGTGTACGGCTGGAGAATCCAGGCCTACGTTTTTTCCTTGTTTTTCCTTAATGTCCAGCTTCTCCTAAAATGAATCATAGTTGCCTCAGTTATCCCTCAGTTGTAGCAAGTTCTATATTCTAATAGCACTCTGATTACCTAATTTCTCCAGAGCTACTCACTAATTTTGTTAAGTGACCACCTGATATCTATGGCCCCAGTTTCCAACTATTCTGCACATGGAAGCATCTTGTTACTGCCTAACCAATCAATATCTCAATGTTAAAGAACTTTAACATGCCAACCTCTCAGTCTTTTTAGTATTTTCTTTTCTAGAGAAAGCAATTTGAGCTGATTTAATTTTTCCCTATAGTTATGTTCATTTAATGTGTTGTTATGCTTTCTACGGTCTCTCAATATTTTTCCTCTAAGATGAGAATCAGAACTATACAAAGTCATCAAAGTGTGGTTTGACCAAGATTCTTTATAATTTCTTTTCAATTTTATTTTAAACCTCAAGATGAGCGTAGAAGAAGTACATAAATGCTAAGTCATGCATTGACCAAAGAAGCTTTGTGTAGGAGGTAACAATTATCATACTTATACAACCATGCCAAGGTGCATGAGCTATATCACAAAATGGTCTTAAAGTTATTTCAGTAAAACATATGCAAATATGAAAACAAATACGTAAATTGATTATCTCTTGGCAATCTAGCTTCAATGCTTTAATTACCAATCTAAAAATCAATTTTGCAACTATTTCCTGGCTTTTCAGGTTTAAATGCGAACCCTGAATAAATTTGGATTAAATCAGTTCCGAAGAATTTTTATTTTGAACATTGCTATAATAAGGAAAATACACAAGGAACTTAAAATATATGATCAACATGAATGGCACAATCATATTATTATCAAAGTCCACAGACACCAATTTAATAGGATTTGATGTCAGAATATCAGCTAACCTCTGGTTAAATAGTTTTCTCAGGGTAATACTGAAGGGGTGCTGCTTTGCTATCTTTTGGGTGAGCCATTAAATCAAGATGCCACCTAGCTTTTCGGGTGAGTGTAAAAGATCCAAGGGCACTTTACAAAGAGAATCAAGGATGTATTGAAACAAGTGCTCAGCTCCAAATCGTTATTTCTGGGAGGCTGAAACAAGAGAACTTCTGCACAAGCTTTGCAGGTGACTTCTGTTTGGGAGGCAGTACTGATCCCACTGGTAGGATGAGATCAAGCTTACAGTGGACTGCTGTAGAGTTTGACTTGCCATAGGCTTTGCCACCAGTTGTCCCTTCATAAACTCAGTGCAACTGTACCTGGCATGTAAAGCGCCACCAATATTTCAGCCAAATTGGAAGCACAATTTGATAAATTCTTCTACCTCATGCTGATGCCTAGTGTCCAATGATACTTTATTTGGCTTAAGTGTAAAATATATCTATACATTTCAGGGCTAACACTACGTTGGGAGTGAGAAGCGACACAAAGAATGTCAATCTGAGAAATGTAAACACTTACACCCCCAATTCCCTTTTCACTTATTTAAATTTAACTATATTGAACATCAAGATTTATGGTCCCATGATTTCTCAATCAGAACTCAACGTAAGCACTGATTCTTAGTGGAAGCATTCGACCGTAGGAGAGGTGTAGATGAATCAGGTCCAGGAGATGTTAAGTAATTTCACATTTCACGGTGTACATTTTTATAGCAAATTGCTCAGTACCTAAGCAGACTACCTTTTATATATTTGGGAAAAATCAGAATTCCGGGAGTAAGAAACCACAACATATTCTATTATTCTATAGTGGAAAATTCCAGGCATTGAAAGCATTACACACAAGAAAAAGATTTGTCTAAAATGAAACAATTGGCTGTACTTTTTTCCCTTCAATTACAACATGTTAAATAAGTATAGTCTCTAATCTGAGTAATTTGGAAAGGCTAATTGGCTTCCTGAGACATAATTTAATCGCATTCTATAAACATACACAAAGTGTAAAGGTATTAGAGTTATCTACTACAGTAAGGGAGTGTAGCTTGATGTATAATCAGATGATCATCATCTCTATTCTGGGATAGCTTAAAAGTATAAATTCGTGTTTAGCTGTCTCATGGGAAGATGTGATTCAAAATATTTTTAATGTAATGAGTAATATTTTATTCACTGAGTCTTCATTTCAAATGCCATAAGCAATTCCTTTACTGGGTAGTACAATAAAAATTGATTATTTTACAGTTTATGTCAAAGGTAAAGAAAAGTTCCGAGTTGAAAGCCCAGGTAAGCAAGTCTTAGAATGATGTTGATGCGCTTCAACAGTGAAACATGTGACTTTAGGACAAGTTTTCAATTTTCCGATGTGCCCAAGCCATTTCTTGGCCTTCTCAGCCTTCAGGCTGTTGCTATCCAGCAACACCTAAGCTACAGAGCAGGTCAGCACTGGGAATGTAGAATCATACAAATCCCTCTTCTAGCATTGCAGTTCACTTTGGGCACACCAGACACGTTGCATCTGTTGGGCACTCTTGGGGCAAGTCTACTCTTATAGGTTTGAAAGTGTTATCGCAAGTGTAAGGTGAGCTTTAGAGTAAATGGCATATCAGCTGCAATGGAACTTAAAACTTGTCCCTTGAGGTCAACCAGACAGGCCAACAGATGATGCCATTGAATACTGATTAAAAGGTAAAAAAAAGGGGCAAAGAATTGTATTTATATTTCGCCTGGATATCTTTTTGGAATAATTCAAAGTACTGACAATGAATTAAATTCCAGTGAAGGCACATGTCCAGCCATTTCCCATCATTTATAAATATGATGATTGCATTTTAATGTAGTTTAATTAGTTTGACATTCCACATAGTTTTGTTGTTTGTTAATTTGAAAGTAGATGATGTTACTTTTTATTATGCAGGCAGGCAATGTCATTGCAGATTCTCTACCAGTAGCCTGAGTCCTCACAGTCGCTAGCTATCACATAGTGTGGAGTGGGTGGAATAGAGCTGATAATTTAAACAATGTAACCAGTTTGTCCTCTCCTGACCACCATCTTTTCTTATTTGTTTGGTCCTCCTATGGAAGCTATACTGAGAAAATACTTTGGTCTCCATGATTAAATTTTACACTCTCCTCTAACCCACGGGCAGATTTTCAGATTGTGTGTGTGTGTATCTGAGAGTAGGTGGAGAGGAGAGGGAGGGAGGGGAGAGGGGAAATGGGGTGGGGAGTGTGGACAGGGTGGTGTTGGGGGGGGGGGGGGGGGGTGTAGTCAGTGAGAAGACAATGAAATTGGATTTCATCCAGGATCCTGCTTGTCCTGACTTGGAAGCAATTTTGCGGTGAGGTGGACAGGGTATCAGCAAGTGAGGTAACACACCCAAGCCACCCTTACCCCAATGAAGGCCTATAAACGGCCATATGGTAAGGTCTTTTCCCACACGGCCCCAATTTTTATGCTGACGGGATGACAGATTACGGAGTGGATGTGTGTGTGTCCAAAGATGTGCGGGTTAGGTTGATTGGCCATCCTAAAATTGCCCTTAGTGTCCTGAGATGCATAGGTTAGAGGGCTTAGTTGTTAAATGTGTAGGGATATGGAGGTAGGGCCTGAGTGGGATTTTGGTCAGTGCAGACCTGATGGACTGAATATCTTCTTTCTGCACTGTGGAGTTTCTATGATCTCTATTATAAGAGGGTACTGCGAGGGACTCACTAGGATAGAAGAATTTCAAATCCTATATCCTGAGCAGGAAGGGGTAAGGATACCTCCATCAGAAGCCCCTTCCGAATGATGGATACACCCCCATGAAAGCCCAGAGATCTCCGGATCTTCCTTACTCATTGATCTTTCCCTCAAAGCCATAAACACCGCCCTCATTTTAGTGGTTTCAGTCCATGTATTTTTATGTCCAAATATGCTGAACATTTGTGTTTTAGATAAATTCTTTAGCAAAGCATTTTTTTTAATCACCATTTGTACCATCCTTCTGTCACCTGGATAAAAGGGATTCCTCTTTTTCCCAAATTTCATTTTGGCTACCAAAATAACTGAGAATGATGACTTCTAAATGAATGTTTTATGAATGCATTTGTGGGGGATACACACTGGCCTCCCCACAGCATATTTCTCATAACGGGAGGCGGTGTGCCATTCACTAGTGGTGTGATCTTCTGGTCCCACCGCTGTCAAAGGTCTTTCCCATTGACTGCACCCCAAGCCACGGGGAAACCCAGGGTGCATGCCGTTAGTAGCCCAGAAGATCCTGTGGGTGAATAGTCAGAGAATTCCAGCCATTATCCTTACTATTCAAATAATAAATTTGACAAGGTTGATATGTTTTAGAAAGGAGAGTAAATGAAACACAGGCAATGGGAGCCATGATGTGGAGATGCTGACGTTGGACTGGGGCGGGCACAATAAGAAGTCTCACAACACCAGGTTAAAGTCCAACAAGTTTATTTGGAATCATGAGCTTTCGGAGCACTGTTCCTTCATCAAGTGAGTCACTTCAGTCTCCTCCACAAAGCAGAGGAAGGAGAAAAATATTGTAACTGAGATAGGTCATTCTGATTAGCATTGTGAAAAGTCTTAGCGTCTATTAAAGCAAAATTTATTTAATTGCCACTTCACTGAATGAATCACTCAATCTCCAGAGCATCTTTAACATCAATGAAATAAATAAAGTATAACTAAGAATTATTAAACCGCCCTCTCTTAAGCAACATCTCTTAGAATATCAAAGAAAAATAAAGCATTTCAGGTGAAAATTATTGACACATTGGGATAATCTTCAAGAGAGAATAATCCAACTGAAATAAAGGATCAATTCCAGTGAGTTGGAGTTGAAAAATCTTTATTTTTAAGCTGGGTTTTCCTGTTGATATTGATATAGATTAAAAAGGTCAGATAATGAATAAAATCAATAGAAGATTTATCTTCTCCTTGTTGTGCAAGTGATTTTTTTTTAAATTTATTTATTAAGTTTATTTATTCTCACAAATAGACCACCATTAATACTGCAATGAAGTTATTATGAAAATCTGCTAGTTGCCACACTTTGATAGCTGTTCAGGTAAATTGAGAGAGAACTTAGCATGGCCGATGCACCTAACAAGCACATCTTTAAGAATCAAAAGTCTCTAAGTGTTGGTGTTTCGAAAATACGGAAGCAGAATGAGATGACAAGGATCAGTCTCATTTCCCTGTCATACTTCCTGTTATTTATTAGATGGACATTAAACTAAGTGCAGGATAAGTGAAAAGAAAAAGCCTTTTAGTCCAATGCACTGCTTTCACAAGGCAAGAATAAAATAGCCTATTGCAGTTCTATCCCATCTATCTAATCTCAAGAGGAAACATTGTATATGGTTGATTTCCAGAGATAATCATGCAGAACTCTGCTATATTTTTCATCCAATGTTTTCCTTTGCCAGACCACAACCATCATTCTCTTAGTTCCAGTCACTGAATACCAAAGCTGAATACCATTTCCAAAATGGATGTGTGCTGTGCTTTTAACTTGGGCAGTTTGGTGAATTATTTTAAGTTGTGCTTACCTCAGTCCAATGCTGGCGTCTCCACATCATTCCACTAACAGTCCAAAGATGTGCAGGTTAGGTGGATTGGTAATGTTAAATTGCCCCTTAGTCTCAGAAGGACTAGCTGTGGAAATCCATAGGGTTACTGGGAGAGGGTGGAATTGTTGTAGTGCAGATGGGCCAAATGTCCTCCTTCTGCACTGTAGGAATTCTATAGTTCTGTCCAAATGCCCATTAAAGAAGTCTATCAGAATTGATGCTGTCAGTTCTTTCGTCTTTTACTTGGGACTCAGTAGCACTAGAAATCTGCCTTGAGGGAAGCTCAAGATTTTCAAATGTGTGAGCCCTTAATTGGATGAAGGCAAGTTTTCTATCCATTTCAGAGTTGTAAGTGGGCTCTTGAAACTGGGATGGGGGCTGGAGTGTGGGAGTACAATCAGAAGTCTTCCTGCTTCAGTGAAGTGTTCAGCTGCAGCAGAAGATAAGCAACTGGGAGATTATGTCATTAAGAAAGTGCCCTAAACATTTTTTAAAAACTTTAACTAAAGAGCAGAGAAAAAAACCTAGGCCATCATTGTTGGGGGTGGGGTTGATGGGGGAGGAATGTGGGGACCTCCATTGAACAGCAGCCTTTGATTTTACTCTTCTCCTGACCTAGGCAGACAGGGAGGATCTGTTGGCCTGCCAGGTAGCTCACGAGTTTCCTGCTTCCAGTCATAAAGGAAACTGGAGGCTAACTGGGAAATCCTTCCTCAAATTTAACAAGGCTCTCAATTGGCCTAATTGCTTATTAGGTGACTTTCCAAAGGCCCAAATTCCTCTATTCCAAATAGCTGATGTTGGTTGCTGACTTGACAGTCACGCTGGGGTATTTTCAGGGCTTTCTCCACCTCTGTTCCCACTTTTGTGGGGGCCCTGAAAATTCAGCCTTGTCTTAGACAAAAATTAAAGGGACATTTTTAGATGAGACTATCTGTCCACCCGACTCCCTTTTGACTGGAGGAGGTATATAGAGCTTCCATTGTCTGAATCAAGTATTTGACCGCTTATAGGGAACCTATAAGGAACTTTTTCTGGGGGGAGATCTGTTGCAGCGAGGTAAAATATGAAGTGAGTAAACATCTCATTTAAAGATTAGTGTTAATGGAGACTGCCAACACCCATCATTAACTTTAAGGTATTGGTACCAGACTGCAGCATTGAAGATGACTCATTAGGTTCCAGCACTCGAGCCACATTTTCGACGAATCCAAATTGCTGATGTCTTATTTACTATACATTCCTGTTGGGTACAGGAAAATGCATGGGGTAAAATCTGGGAATAGGATATTGAGTAATAGAATGAGTCTCCTGCACTGTAAGATTCTGTTTTCATTGCACCTTATCCCAGTCCATGACTCCAGACTAATAGGCGACAAATTCCCCAGGATTTTCCTGAGGTTTGGCTGAACCAGTTATACAGTTTTGCCTGGGGCTTTGCTAATCTTCCACTCTGTGATAGAGGTTTTGTTTCTGCTGCAATGTTCCCTGACACACGACACAAAATGAATGTTGAACCAACTCTCAAAGAATCCTATTGACCCATTCCTAACAAATGGATTTTCATATCACTGGGAGAAATTCATTGGGACATCCCTTGAAAGGCTGGGATTTTCTGAATGGCACACAAGCAAAAGGTTTAAGTTTAAACTCACCCGCAGCTTTGGCAACAAGCTGAAGACTGCACCTGTCTTCAGCAGCTTTGTAATCTAGCATGGAATTTTCCTCTTTGGCAGGTTCTCAATGGCATTTTATTTTCAAAAACATCATTAAGAACTTGCTGAGCACAATGATTTCAGCCAATGTTTTAGGAAAATCACGAGCTGTGTCCTCATCAGCACTGGCAGCTTCAACCCAGACTTTGATGTTATACAAATTAGGCCTGGCTTTAAAACACATTAACCACCCTCTGTTTACATTTAAAAAAACTTTTCCTCTGTCGCTTCTTTAGATCAGTATTACGATTCCTAGCCTTATCCTGAATTATGTTTAAACTCACAGGAGCGTAGTGTTGACATCGATCCTCCAACCAAATTATTAACAATGTCTCAGGTCCAACATGCTGCTTCATTATCACAGTTGATTGAATATGGGCAAATCCTTAACGTGCTCCTGAACTCTTAACTTGTCTTTCAGTCACAGCAGTCATTCCAGGGATATCTCAATCTTTACAAATTTCAGTTTGCATCTCATCTCTTTCAGACCTCTTAATTTTTCAGTTTTTGTTTCCATCATCATTGTTCCATGTTCTCAGAAAAAGAAATGACTCTTGCACTAGGTTTACATTTTTCTGTCATTATTATGGGCCAAAGAACTCCAAATTTTAAGAAAGAGTTTGAGAAAATAAAGGCACCAAGTAAGTGAATCAAACAATAACCAAACGTTGATGCACAACAATGAGACATCATGAGGTCGCCACTGACATGGGAAGATCAGAACTGAGTGTCAATTTACAAAATGTTGTAAAGGCCGTTCGTCATTACTCAAACGCTGTAAAGGATTGCCTATATACCTAAAAAAAATCAGTTAGGAAATCCTCTCAATGGTTCATTCTGGATGCCTGTTTGAGATTTTGTCCAACAGATCCTTAATTCCAGAAGGATGTTTTGATGTGTGGATCTAACCTTCCACCTCTTTAGCATATTAGCATTCGGGCCCCTCATGCATGAAAAGGGAAAACTGTTCCTATTGTCTCCCTTCCTGACACTAAATCAGAGAATCATAGAATAGTTATAGAGCAGAAGGAGACCACTCTGCTCATTATGTCAATGTTGACCCTCCACACACAAAATTCCAGGCTTTTGTGTGGATACATGTCTGCCTCTAGTTTTATGCCATTAAGGACCCTGCGGTGTAAGTTTGTTAGTATATCTTTTTTTAAAAAAAAATTAATAGATTTTCTTCCTCAATTTACAAGTTGGCATATTTTACTTTGGAGCAAGAGTTTATATAAGAAAATTTTATCTTGCCTCTATTTGTTTGACGATTAAAACTTCCTCAATAAACAAAGGTAGAAGAATGTTTTGGGGGCTTCTCTTGAACCTAAGTGTTCTATATATCTCTTTGATGATTCACATTTGAGTTTCTCAACCCAATTACTTTTAAGTACATCCTGTTCATTTTTCTATGAAGAAATCTGGGGCATAAACACTGCTCCTTCCCCACCATTCAAGCCAACAGTTTTAGAGTCTGCACAATGGAATGCACTGCTGGCTGTCCAATTGTCATGGCAGAAGGCCAAATTAACATTAGCATCCTGGGGCAGCCAACAGATCTCCAGACTGGAAGACAATGGGGGGCGATTATCCCACCTCTCTGTGCTGCTCTAGCAGCACAATGGTCTGGGAGCCATCAGCAGAGGCTGCTTAGCTGGGTTCCTGCCGAACGCCATGGCCCCCACGTATCTCCGGGTCCCAGATTTCCAGCACGTAGAAACAAAATTTTAATGTTATTAGTGGGACAGAAGTGATTCCTCCCGAAATCTGCTAGGAATGGTTCACTCTAACAGGGTTTGTAACAGCTCCCCACTGATGGGGAATAGGCGGCCCTACTCTAATGGAGTGAAGGGAGGCATTGGAGGTTCCCCAAAAGCCTGTGGTTAAGGGGAGTGCCCTGGGCTTTTCCAGTCTGGTATTGCCTAAGGGGCAAAGTAGCAATGCCCAAGGGGCAGTTTGGTACTGCCCATTGGGCATCAGGCAGTGTGAAAAGGACAGGGCCAGAGATGGCAGGACCTATTGGGGGAAATCAGTAGGGTGAGTGGGGGTCCTGCTGCTACTCTGCATCAGGATCAGTGGCAGAAGGAAGTATGAAGCTGATAGGGGTGGTCCAAAGAGGTGGGGGAGGGGCTGTCGGGGAGGGTTTCAAGGAGATTGGAACTGCCGATGGTTGAGGAAGTGGAATCAGGATGAGCGGGGAGGCTGGAGAGATAGGGGTGGGTGGGGTGGGGGTGGGGTCAGGGCAGGCCCAGAGACATCGAAGAGGCCAGTGATCGGGAGTGGGAGTATTGGAGGGGCAGCAATGGGATGGTGCTGTGCTAGCCAGTGATCGACTGGCTAGCGATTAGGACAATGACAGCGTGGGGCTATTGCACTTAACACCGATCTCCGCTATGATACATCAATGCATGTGCAGTGGCCCACTCAGCATTTTGCTGCCGGCTTCTCCAGTGGGAATAGGCCCCACCCACAGGTTTTCAGGGTGAATCTCGCTAGAGCACACTGCAGTGCTCAGAGTGTGAGAGATTTGCTTTGAAAATCCCACAAAAAAAATCAGTGGAAGTTGCTCCCATTTTTACCTGAATTCGGCATTTAGAATTTTTTGGCTGAAACCCGACAGATAAGTTCTTGGCGGTAGAGGAAATAAGGGAAAGGAGATGGTGTGAGGGGAGATTATATAAGTTCTCTGGAGGGATGCAGGTGTGCCCAGGTAGGAGCAATCCAGGCTAGTTTTGTGCAGCATGACGGATGACCCCCCTCTGCTCCTGGCTCCACAAAATTTGAGAGGTCTGTCCCCTATCTCAGCTACAAGCTAATACAGGGCAGAACACACATGCGCCACCAATCTCACTCCTAAAATGGCACCAGAGAACCACTGATTTAATGGGATGTAGACTTAAATAGCTGTTCAGCCTCTTCAGATATCTCCCCCTACTCTCCACTCCTGCCCACTCCCCCACCAACTGCCTATTCTGAGGCTCCTAGTAAATTGGAGAGAGCTGCAGGAATAGCAGCACTCTGGGGATTGGTTCTTTCACTCCATTTTTGATGACTAGAGGATGGGAATGAAAATGAAAATTCAGCTCCCCACCAGCCCCCACTACCCAGTCTCCATTTCATTAAGAAATTCACAGCACTTTCTAAATTAGTAAAACGTGGAAATAATCAATATAGCCGGGATATTCTACCAAATGGACTTGTGGCTGCCTTGACAGATTTTCCATACTGACCATGGTAAAACCAGAAAATCCTGGAATTAACTCCTCTCAAAGACAAACTGGGTGCAATAGGTTTACCGATGTCCCTTCCTACATGTTTTCATTTAATACAAGCACACTTAATGGTAGCCATGGTCCTTTCACACTCATATTGTAAACTTTGCTGAAATGGAAACAAGAACAAAGCAGCACCTTTAATATCAGCTACTTTAATCTTAATCCACTTTGTTTTATGCCTTCAGTGTGAGACTAGGTGCAGCCTCGCACATATATCAAATATGAAACTGTGCAGGTCTGTACAAACACCTTATTAATGTGCCTAACCTTGGTTTGATAATAGATCTCATTTTGATAATTACTCCCACCCTGCATCTGCTTTGTGCTTCGCTGACAGAAGTCAATACTTCCTTCTTACATAATTGCATGTTTACATTTTCCTTCCAACGATGAATAGAGGGAATTTTCCTCCATAATATTCTTATTCACACCCTTTTTCTGTGGCACTTTTCTTCAATCTGGAATCAATGTATTCAAATCTACTTCAGGAAGTTTGTATCATTTTGATACCACTGCTATATGTTTACATATATTTTATATATATATATATGTATATTATATAATATATATATATATAAGAGCCTATTGCAATTATTCCTCGTCCATCTATCTGGGCAGAAAAGAAAATTCCTTATTGTGAAATTCATAGCAGGATGCTCTTTTTAACCTTTGATACTTCAGTACATTTTTGTGTGGGCCCTTTTTTCTCTTCCAATCATTTTAGAATTTTTTCTGATTTTTTTTAAAACAATCTTACAGGCTATTCACAGCACACTCCCGCCACCCATCCAAATCTCCATTCAAAAGATGGAAAAATCCTGCTGGTGCCAATAGTGGTAACACTCCAGCCAAAATCTATTCATGTTGTAATAGGTAAGAAAAGCTAATGTTAAAGTCAAAAGTAAGAAGTCTCAAAATCAGATTAACATCCAACAGATTTATTTGGAATCATGAGCTTTCAGAGCACTGCTCATTCACCAAGTGAGTGAAGAGATAGGTTTCTCGGACACAGCATATGTAGACAAAGACACAATTACAAGATAATGGTTGGAATGCAAGTCTTTACAAGTAATCAAGACTTTACAGGTATAGACTGTGCGAGTGGCAATAGGGATAATCACAGGTTAAAGAAGTATTGTCTCAAGCCAGAACAATTAGTAGGATTTTGCAAACCAAATCCAAATAGTGGGGGTTACATAGAGTGTAACATGAACTCAAGATCCCAGTTGAGGCCATCCTCATGCATGCAGAACACATCTTTACATCATGAATTAAAAAGTGCCTCATATTGTCTGTAAAATTACCAAAAGCTGTTTATAATTGAATAAATTTGTAGAATCCACAAGTTAAGCTCAAATTCATGAGTATTTAGAGATACAGTGGTTAATCAAAGGCATCCAATATGGATTTGGCAACAGCAAAAATAAAATGATTCATTTTATTAATAAAGGTAAATGCAGTCATTGTGGATTTTTTGAAGGAATTCAGTAAAATGTCTCAAGAGAGGTTAGAAAAATTCAGGTGTGTGATAGGAAAATGTAGTTAGAGTTAGAATGTTGGTTAAATGACAGCAAATAGGGGTTTGGAGTCAAAGAGACACTTCATGTAATGAAAAAATAATTTTAGAAACAGTGCATTATTGTTCCAAATTTTGAGTCAGTTTTTATTCTAATACATAGAAACATAGAAATGTAAAAGATAGGAGCAGGAGAAGGGCATTCAGCCCTTCAAACCTTTCGTCATTCATCACAATCATGGCTAATTGTCCAACTCAATAGTCTAATCCTGTTTTCTCCCCATAACCTTTGATTCCATTTGCCACAAGTGTTATATCTAGCTACCACTTAAATGTATTCAATGTTTTGGTATTAATTACTTCCTGTGGTAATGAATTCCACAGGCTCACCTCTACTTTGGTGAAGAAATGTTTCCTCATCTCAGTCCTAAATCCTCAAGATTGTGACCCCTGGTTCTGGACATAACCCCTCTCTCCCATCTCCGCTTTGGGAATATCCTCCTTGCATCTACCCTGTCCAATCCTGTTAGAATTTTAAGTCTCCATGAGATCTCTCCTCATGTGTCGGACTCCAGTGAAAACATTCCTAACCTAGTCAATCTCTCCTCATACATCAGTCCCAACATTCCCAAAATCAGCCTGATAAACCGTCGCTGCACTCCCTCAAGAGCAAGAACATACTTCCTCAGAAAAAGAGACCAAAACTGCACACAATATTCTAGGTCACCAAGGCCTTGTATACATACACATGATCTGGATTTGCGGCTGACACAAAAGTAGAGAGTCTTCAGGAAGACATGCTCATTTTAATGGATGCAATTTAATGCAGATAAGTGTAAAGTAATGTATTTAGATAGACAAAACAATGAATGGGAATATCCATTAAATGGAAAGATGCTGAAAAGCATCCATCTAAAGTATAGGTGATCACATAGATCAAAGGTCAAATAGCCATGATGTGGAGATGCCAGTGTTAGATTTGGGTGAACACAGTAAGAAGTCTCACGACACCAAGTTAAAGTCCAAAAGGTTTATTTGGAAGCACAAACTTTTGGAGTGCGGCCCCTTCATCAGGTGAGTTGACATTCAATAACATTCACAGGGATCATTTCCAATGGAAAAAACCACGACAAGATAAGATTTAATGGAGGCCTTTAAATCATGAAGAATTTTAAGAGAGTGAAGAGGGAAAGACTATTTCCTCTGGTTCAGCAGTCATCATTTTAATATCATCACTAAGAGAATGAGGACACAATTAAGACAAAATTCTTATGAACACTTGAGGAAGAGACTGTTGCACTTTTAAATGGAAAACTCGATAAAAATATGAAGCACAGAAGGATAAAGGGCTGTGAGGAGGCAACAAACCAATAAGAAGTGTTCTAGCAAAGAGCCAGACCACACATAATGGTTTAATTGTCTCTTTTTATGGTATAACGGATGATTTTGTGAATTCATGTACTCTTAATCCTAGCATGCAGTCTTTTAGGAATTGATTACATATTTTATTAATTCCCTCCCAACCTCTCCCTTTCCCCCTCCCCCACCTCAATCTCAATCTCAATCCCCTCCACGAGTCCCTGCCTCCAGATCAAAGCTAGGTGGGATGTGGCCTCATCACCATGTGACTCTTCCCAATGTGTGCATGAAAAACTTGCATTTCTTCCATCTTGCTACTTTGTATTGGGGCCAGAAAGTATGCCCTCAGAATGAATAAGGAGACATTTTCCCCGAACACCGCTTTTAACTTTTCAAATTGGGGTAGGTTATTTGATGAACAGTTCATTGAGCTCATATATTTTGATGAATCATGTCAACAGGTGGAATTTTCTGGCCACTCTTGACCTGAAGCTGGAAAATTAGGGTGGCACGGTAACTCAGTGGTTAGTACTGCTTCTTCACAGCTCCAGAGTCCTGTATTTGATTCCTGGCTCAGATTACTGTCTGTGTGGAGTTTAATGTCCAGCGATGCGCAGGTTAGAGGGATTAGTAGGTATAATATGTAGGAATACTGGGGTAGGGCTGGATGGGATTGTGTTCAGTACAGACTCGATGGGCTGAAGGGCCATTCTGCACTGTAGGTTTCTATGCTGTTCTAAATCCCGCCTGAGGTCAACGTACCTTCCCATGGTCTGCTCCTCACCTGCTCTGATTCCCGTAGTGGGCGGAATGGGAAAATCTGCTCCATAATTGCTAATTATTGACTAGATTTGTCTGTGCAAATATCAATAAAAAGACAAATATGAGGCTCAAATGTATCAGACTCATTGGAGATAGAGCGTTCATAATAATTGACATACAGTGCAGCACAGTGGCACAGTAGCGAGTATGCTGTCTCACAGCACGAGGGACATGTGTTCAATTCCAGCCTCAGTGTCTGTCTGTGTGGAGTTTGCATATTCTCCGGATGCCTGCATGGGTTTCCTCCTGCTGCTCCAGTTTTCTTCCACACTCCAAAGGTGTGCAGGTTAGGTTGATTGGTCATGGTAAATTGCCCCTTGATATCTGGGGGATTAACAGGATAAATATGTGGGGTTAAGGGGATAGGGCCAATATGGAATTATTGTCGATGCAGGCTTGATGAACCAAATGGCCTCCTTCTGCACTGTATGGATTTTATGATTTTCTCAGATTGGTTTAACCATTTTTCTTTAAACACTGAGAACAATACAGTGGAACCCCGATTTTACATGCCCCGATTTAGCACGAAATTGAATATGACGGATGGACCCTTTTTTTGTTCTTTCTGGTTTAGTGATTTAGCGCAACTCCGATTACATTTTATAGGCCCCAACCATCGCGTTACAAGGGGGCTGCGCTGTATTATATCACCAAGAAATACTACAGTAATGTAGCAGTGTTGCTACTAAAACAAGGGCATTACAACAGATTTCAGCACACTGTCCATACCTTGCTAAATAAATAAGAATTTGGTCAGATCATTGACTGAGGGCAAATGTTGCTGAAAGCAACACAATGACCTCTGACCACTATTTGCAGTTAATAGTGAATTCCTATCATCACAAACAGATGCAATCTTTTTCTGCAACTGAACACAAGACAAAGAAAGAAGAATCAGGGAATCATTCTATCAGAGATGCAGATGGAGAAACAAGAGCTGACCGAAAGATGAAACTGGTCTACCCTGAAGAAAGCACCATGATGATTCTAAAACCAGATTTTGTGTTGTGGTTTAGATTTAGTCAATAGATGATGGCGATAATCACTGTTTGTGAAGTGGAAAGGTAAGTGATCTAAATAAAACAGATAGAAGCACAATCTCCAATTAAAATGCGAAATGGAGCAAGAGATTTACGAGTTCAGGAAGGTTAAGAGTCTCCTTTCTATTAAATTCAATTGAAATACAGCATTACAAATTATAGAACAATAATTGAGTGATAATGGCTGGAATTCTCCAGCTGGCCACTGCTGCCAGTGAGGATAGAGAATTTGGAACTCAGCCAAATCTCCATTCATTGCAGTGGGACTGGACAATCTTGGCTACAAGTGATGTGGGAGAATCTGGCCCAATGTTACTATCACACAGTTACTATATTCACAAAATATTTAAGGGAACTCCATTGCAAAAGTCATCAGAATAACCTAATAAACTTCCTCAGAAGTGGAAGACTGGAGTGAGGGAAATGGGATTGTGCTTCCAGCTCAGATATTTGTATGCATTTATCGGAGTTAGGCAGGAATGCAAGGTTAAAGTTACAATCAAGTCAGACATAATCTTATTGAATGGCGGAGCAGGCTCGAGAGACTGAGTGGCCTCCCACGTGCTCCTAATTCATGTGTTCATTGGAGCAAAAAGTCCATGGTCAAATCATTAGCAACTTGCTCATCATATTAGATAGCAGGGTGTGGGTGAGCTGCGAGTTGAGAAGCAACAAAAGTCAGGAATATACAATTATCCTCAACATTCTCAGTAATGTTGGATGCTAGAGGTCCCATCATAGCCAGTTCCATTACTTGGAGAACTATCTCCTCTCTAGAGTTCAAGAGTTGCAAGCACCCTTGACCCTTATCAGTTCTGCTCTGCTCCCTTCTGTTCTGTGAGCTTGTCTTGAAAGAGAGAGGACAGAATGCCCATGATTGTGTACCACTCTGGATAATGGCTAGTTCCTGGGTGGTGGCTGGCTGCCATGTTTGAATAGATGATGGCATGTGGAGGCTGTGAGAAGTAATTGTGAGGATTGCAAAGTATGTGAGGGTGAGGTAAAGTATTTGATGTTAAACCATGAGTCAGGAGTGCCAAGACGTGTTGGAAAATGAATAATGGGTTTGTTTATTAAACAATGAGAGAAATTGGTGTTGTGGTCGATAAGAAATGTTATGTTAAGATGCATTCACTGACTCGATCATTCACCATTAGACTTATTGTGGCACTGCTACTGCATCCTCAGGTCAGGATTGTGGGAGTCGATCCTCCTGGCTATGTACTCCCAGTCCATTCTATGGACGATCCTGGAGGGCCTCATGCTGGTCATGAAACTATGACATGCCTCTTCCTACTCAATTCCATATTAAAGCACTCAATGCCTCATCCTTAACTCTGGAACCCCCTTTTATCCTGCAGCTCACTTTTTCACTTAAATTTCAACAATAATCATTTTGGACAAGTTCTGTTCAAGAGGGACAATCTGTCCTTAAAAAGAACTACATGACGTGATTTTTAAATAATGCTATTGGGTTTCCCTGATAAAGGTGGAGAAAACTGCAATGTTCAGAAGCAGATTTCATGGCTGCCCACCTTGATCTGAGCAGGTACAAGTACATTGTAAATTGCAGCCCTTGTATGGGATTTTCTAATCTTGCTCACCCCGAAACTGGAAAATCCCACCTGAGTTCAATGAACCTTTCCATGGTCTGCCTCTCGCCCGCTCCGATTCCCGTGGTGGCTGGGAGAGTAAAATTTGCCACCTTAAGTCTGAAAATCAGGGACAAGTTTCTAACCTTTTATGTAGTAAACTTATTACAAATACTTTACTGGTTCTTTAAGGGTTAATGATACTTCCTGAGTTAATTAATTTGTGAGATAATTACGTGGACTTTTGTGAGGCTATTTAGATTAAAGGAATGATTACTGTATATTAATGCACGGAAGCAAAAATAGAACAAAATACATTTTAAATATAGAAATTAAACTCAACAGCAAATGTTGAAGATATATGCTTGCCTATGTAGGTGAAAGGCAAGTGTTCAGCAGGTGTGGTTCAGGCTCATCCACCAAGTGTACGTGCTTGTCAAAGCATATCTGAGTAATGTTTGTTCCTTTGTGCATTCCCAAGAACAGGTACATTGCTGATGTCAAGGGCTCCATGGCAACACTTGGCACTGAAACAAGGATGGGTTCATGTTACAGAGTAGATCAACAATGACTCACTTCAATAAAAAAATTTATGCACCCTTCAGGTTAAGGTGTGGACATAATAAGTAGTATATCTTTGAGACTATTTGTAAAATGTTCAGCACTAAATTATAGAGGGTACCTGTTGAATGACAGTTATTATTAGTAACTCAGCTCTTTAACACAATGCACAACATCACACTTTCTGGATTAGATTTTGATTAGAGAAAGGATAAAGGTGTAATAAAAGCCTTTGATAGGCAAATACGTAAGTATAGCAAACAAAATAAGCTTATACACCATTGGCTTTTCATAAAATAGAAAAACCATTGTGATTCCATTTAAATTTGCACGTAAATCAAAACAGAGAGTCAGTCTACAGCCACGACTCCCTCTGTTCCTCCAGCTATTCAGTATCTCAGAGATTTTGTTGGTACATGGCTTCTTCTTAGAATGGGGCATGGCTTGTGAATGTAGGTTTGCAGGCTGACTTGGTCAATTCACATCAAAGAACAAAGAACAGTACAGCAAAGGTACAGGTCTTTTTGCTCACCAAGTCTGTACTGACTCAGATGTCTCTTCAATCTAATATTTTATTGCCTCTACATCTATATCCCTCTATTCCCTGCTTATTCATATATCTATCCAGATGTCTCTTGAACATTATTATAAAATCTGCTTTCACCATCTCCTCCGGTAGAGAGGCATTCACTACCCTCTGTGTGAAAACCTTGCCCCTTACATCTCTTTTAAATTTCCCCCTCTCACTTTCAACCTATATCCCAAGGAATTGACTCTTCGACCCTGGGAAGAAAACTCTGACTATCCACTCTGTCCGAGCCTGTCATAATCTTGTAAACCTCTATCAGGTCCTCCCTCATCTTTCGACACTCCAGTGAAAACAATCCAACTTTGTTCAACCTTTCTTCATAATCCATATCCTCCAAACTAGGCAACATCCTGGCAAACCTCTTCTGTACTCTTTCCAATGCATCAACATCCTTCCAGTAGTATGGCAACCAGAATGTACACAATACTCCAAATTGGCCTAACCAAAGTCTTATACAGCTGCAACATGATTTTCCAATTCCTACACTCCATGCCCCAACCGATGAAAGCCAGCATGCCACATGCTTTCTTGACCAACTTGTCCACCTGAGTTGCTATCTTAAGGAACTGTGGATCTGTACGCCTAGATCCTTCTGTATGCTAATATTTCTAAGGGCTCTAACTAAAAGGATAGTGGAGGTTGGATCATTAGAAGTATTTAAAATGGAAGTGGATATATACTAAATAGATCAAGGAATACACAACAATAGGAAATGGCACAGAAAAGAAGTTGAGGCTGGCATACATCAGCCATGATTGTACTGAATGATGGAGCAAGTTTCAAGGGTCTGGTGGCCTATGTCTGCTTCTATTTCTTTAGTTCTTATGTGTTACAAAGTATCTGCAAGGAACATTACTTGTTTCCAGAGATTTCATCTGATTGTGAAATATAAGCAAGGGAAATAGATGTAAATCACTGACATCCAGTCAAGAGTAACAGTCCCTAAGAAGAAAGTTAAGGATGCTAAAACAAAATCTAAAATCTTCCAGATTCAATGCAAGGCAGTAGTTTGACAATCACAGACATATACATACAACTGGAGAATACAGGCAGCCGATCAGGAAAATGGAATCTCACCAGCTCCTAGAATGCAAAGCCATTAGTCCCAAAGGTCCACAATTTACGACAATAGAAATGGAACAATGGAAACAGGTCCCTAACAAAATCAAGTGCCTTGGGAACATTAGCCAATGTCAACATGCATGTATGCCATTAAGAGACCTGCACAATTTAAAGACTATGTATTCAATGCATGTGCAGAGACTGATTAGAATAATGAACAATTCTTTTATGCAGGAGAAAAATCAAAAAAAGCGAAATAATGCAGTTGCTGGAATCTGAAACAAAAGCAGGAAGTGCAGGAAAATCTCAGCAAGTCTGACAGCATCTGTGGGGAGAGAATAGAGCCAATATTTTGAGTCTAGATGACCCCTTGGTCAAAAGTTGTTGTATTGTGGGTAACTTGGTTAAATCACAGTTGCCTATAATTTGTCTTTCATTCATTATAAAAATGTTTAGGATTAAAATGTACTAAATGTCCTACCTAACATGTTGGAGTCACGCAACCACTTCCATAAGGCACAAGCGATGTGAAGCCATGACATGTCCAGTTTTAATAAAAACATTGTACTGGAAGTAAGGTACTTTTTGAGCACATAACAATCTCCATATCCTCACAAGTGAGATACGCGCTGTTTCAGGTTAACATGCAACAATGCAATCTACTTTGCAAGCCATCAAACTAACAGCTGCTCCATTCAAGTACTTAGCACACACTTTTCTCGTGCTCAATTTTAACTTTCCAATCAATTTGTTTTGCCTGATGCCCCTTCCTTTCCCAATCTCTGATCTCATAGTCTGGCAAATATTTAAAATCCTTTTAGAAAGTTATGAAGCTTGAAATAATGCTGTTGCCCTCAGATATGGCCATTGACTTTTAAGTTGGTGTATCTCCTTAAAATTCACTTGCCAGACAAATATTTTGCATTTGCAGTTAACTTGATGTCTGCAAAAGCTAAAGTTGTGCTGGGAGCATAAGAACGTAAGAAATAGAAGCAGGAGTAGGCCATCCAGCCCCTCAAGCCTGCCCCGCCATTCAATAAGATCATGGCTGATCTGTAGCGGTTCAGTACCACTTTCCTGCTTTCTTCCTGTAACCCTTAATTCCCTTGTCAATCAAAAACCTATCCACTCTTGACTTGAACATATTCAACGAGGAAGCCTCCACCACTTCATCAGGTAGAGAATTCCATAGATTCACCACCCTTTGCGTGAAGAAATCCCTCCGCAACTCCAATCTGAACCGCACCCCCCTAATCTTGAAGCTGTGCCCTCTAGTCCTGCTATCTTTGCTAAGCAGGAAGCGTCTCTCAATCTCTACCCTATCCATCCCCTTCATTATACTGATTATTCAAATCATGAAGTCAATTATGGTGGAAGTAAAAGTAATGTGAACCTTCTGCAATCAATTGCATAAACTCAATCAAACATAAATTCTTCTTACATGTTCTACGCTCTATCTGAATTATACTTGCCGTTGATTTAAAAAATGTTCAGGTAGAGTGCAAGAAGTCTACCATTTTACTACCGCTCAAGTTATTTTTATACACAGTTTCTCCTTATTTTTAATCCATCTTTCCTCATTGTCACATACACATGGGATGCCAGGCATTCACAGATGATGCTTGAATCCAACATTGCTAAAGCAAAACGGTAGGCTGAATTACTTTTATCATTTGCATGTCATTAACGTAGACTCACCCATGTGTGACTAGATATATTCCTTACTGTCATGCCTTTCCGAAAATCATACAATTAATGGATAACAGCTATTGAGATAGTATTAGTAACTGGAATCTAATGATTTTAATGAGGTCGACAAGGTGGATCTCTTAGAATATGAGCTCCCAAATTAAGGCAATAATGGCTTGTCCAATCAGGGAGCCTTGCAGGTGTACATCACATGGGGTGTCAGCGTTAGTGGCACTCTGGGTTTATGCTCTGTATGAGGAAGTACCTGTCCGAGTGTTGCTTACTATATAAATAAATTTAAATTTGGTGAAGGGATACCAGCCTGAGAGGAACTATTTCAGAATCATTAGTGGGAGACCAGGGACTGAGGACAGGAAGACCAGCGTGTGATGAGTGCCGGAGAAAGAGAGTTAGAATAGCAGGAAAGAAATTGGGCAAGATGAAAAGCAAGTGGGAGCACCCTCCCAGAATGAGCTGCAATATCGATGCCATTGCTGTGTGGGATAGCTCTGAAAATCAACTTCAACATGAGTACAAGCAAGGAAACCCAGACTGATTTTATCCATTTTTCTATCTTCCCAAAGCTCAATCATTTTTTTCAAACCCTGATACTCTTGAGATCAAATTTCTGTGGCTTTTGTCAAAAGATAGCTTATAGTTTTCTGACAAGGCAGAAGGGAACAAAATGATTGTATATTTGACTTTGGTAAATGCAAAATTGAAAACCTCAGTGGTTGTTTTATTTGATTATCTTGGACTTTGATCTTTCAGGAACAGCCAGACTGCACTCTTGTATCTTACTTTTGGAAAACATTGGATTCTGCACTGTGCACACAGATAAGATCATTGATATTTGTCTACCATATTTGTTCTGTGAGGGGAACTGGTGACTGTTAGTATATCTCATTTTATTGTTGGCCAGCATCTTGGTCACTGCGTAGCTGCACTCGAACTAGACTGGTTCAATAGTGCATGCAAGTCTCCTGCCTTGTCTTGAAATGAGACAAAGAAAAGTTCCCAGTAGATGAGCCAAATAATCAATTTATGCCTTAGAAAAAAATTGGGTCCTATGCCTTTCAATCACCATTATCATCTGCTAATGATTCACTAGTCGCAGATTCTCTTTGATTTTTGTCCAGAGAATTGTGTCAATTGAAACTGCCTTAGGAACAAGAATTTTAACAATGTCTGAGATTTTGTGCCCCCTTTTCCTGCAGGTGCAAATGGTGACATGGGCACAAAATCTTGCGAGAGGCCTAAAATGAGAATCTCACTGGTGAGACCATGGCTTGACCCTGCCCTCTGCCCATGATATAATATGTAACAGGAAGGATGAGAACTTCATTTAAATGCATTGGCATGTCATTAATGGGCTTTCCCACTCTATTGTACACCCCCGCATTTGGATGTGGGCAAGGTCTTGAGCTAGGCAAAATAATCACATTGGATGTGCATGGCTAAGTACAGGCCCCAAAGTGTGTGTGTGTGTGTGTGTGTGTGTGTGTGTGGGGGGGGGGGGGGGGGGGGGTTGGGGGGGATGCGGAAGAAGGATATGTCTGCCCCAGGGGACAAGGTCAGAGGGCTTCCTATTAGAAGGTTCATCTGGGGGAGGGTTCCCTGTATCTGTAATGAAGTGCTGTTCCTATGTCCGTGATTGGTGGAGGGTGGTCTATATTTTCATCTTTAGTACTGAGATTGTGCCCCCTTTAGGAACAGAGCCCCGATTGCTGAAAAGCCAGCCTTGTCAGTAGACGGTATAAGACATGCCTCCAGCACTTTTGTTCATCAAAGTGCTGGAATATATGGCGCGAAAAGCCAGCTGTGCAGCTGATGTGTTGGATACAACTCTTCTCACCTGAGCCAACACTTTGAAAAAAATGGAAAATTCCACCCTCTGTGTCGTTTTGGGATTGTGAAATGAACAAATGGGTGAAACATTTTGGCTCATGATCTCTTGTGCCCAGAAGTATGTGTCCTGAAATGGTGGGGGACTTCCACCATTGAAGCTTCATCATATTATTTGGAAAAGAAAGAAAAGGACATATAAGGATGTGGGATTTAAGATAGAACATAGAACATTACAGCGCAGAACAGGCCCTTCGGCCTTCGATGTTGCGCCGACCAATTAGGAAAAAGCAATGACCCTCCAAACTAAACCTTTTCGTCCATAAACTTATCTACTAACCTCTTAAATGCCACCAAACTTGGTGCATCTACAACTGCTGCAGGCAGGGCATTCCATACCCTAACCACCCTCTGGGTAAAGAACCTACCTCTGATATCCGTCCTATAACTACTACCCCTTAATTTAAAGCTATGTCCCCTCGTGCTAGCTTTCTCCATCCTAGGAAAAAGGCTATCACTGTCCACCCTATCTAAATCTCTAATCATCTTATATGTTTCAATAAGGTCTCCTTTTAGCCGCCTTCTTCTTTCTAACGAAAACAACCTCAAATCCCTCAGCCTCTCCTCATAAGACCTGCCCTCCATACCTGGCAACATCCTGGTAAACCTCCTCTGTCCCTCTCCACGCCTCCACATCTTTCTTATAATGCAGGGACCAGAACTGCACACAATACTCCAAGTGCAGCCGCACTAGAGTTTTGTACAGTTGCAACATGACATTGTGACTCCGAAATTCAATCCCCCTACCAATAAAAGCTAAGACTCCATATGTCTTCTTAACAACCTTATCGACTTGACTGCCAACTTTCAGGGATCTATGCACATATACACCAAGGTCCCTCTGTTCATCAACACTATTAAGAGCCCTACCATTAGCCCTATACTCTACACATTTGTTATTCCTGCCAAAGTGAATTCCACATTCCACATTAAACTCCATTTGCCACCTCTCGGCCCAGCTCTGCAACTTGTCCAAGTCTCTCTGCAAACTATAACACCCCTCTTCACTATCTACCACTCCACCGACTTTAGTGTCATCTGCAAATTTACTAATCCATCCTTCAATACCCTCATCCAGATCATTTATAAAAATTACAAACAGCAGGGGCCCCAAAACAGACCCCTGAGGTACACCACTTGTAACCGAATTCCACGATGAATAATTTCCATCAACCACCACCCTCTGTCTTCTAATCTAATTAGCTAAATCACCCTCAATCCCATACATCTGCATTTTCTGCAGAAGCCTTCCATGGGCCACCTTATCGAACGCCTTACTAAAGTCCATATATACCACATCAACTGCCTTACCCCCATCCATCTCTTTGGTCACTTTTTCAAAAAACTCAATAAGGTTAGTAAGGCACGACCTACCCTTCACAAAACCATGCTGACTATCCCCAATCAATTCATTTCTCTCTAAATAACTATAAATCCTATCCCTAATAATTCTCTCCAATACTTTGCCCACAACAGAAGTAAGACTCACCGGCCTATAATTCCCCGGAAAGTCTCTCTTCCCCTTCTTGAACAAT
This sequence comes from Sphyrna mokarran, assembly GCA_024679065.1. NCBI lineage: Eukaryota > Metazoa > Chordata > Chondrichthyes > Carcharhiniformes > Carcharhinidae > Sphyrna > Sphyrna mokarran. Next base: position 39,535,940 of record JAGIQG010000016.1, read on the forward strand.
GGGACCACATTCGCTATCCTCCAGTCTTCCGGCACTATACCCGTAACCAACGACGACCTGAAGATCAGAGCCAGAGGCTCTGCAATCGCCTCTCTCGTCTCCCAGAGAATCCTCAGGTAAATCCCGTCCAACCCAGGGGACTTATCTAACTTCAAACCCTCAAGAATATCTAGCACATCCTCCTTATCTATTTCAATACTTTCCAGTTTGCAACCCTGTATCCCAGTGTTCTCCATAGCTTTGATAGCCTTGATAAAATGAATAACACAAGGACAGTGGTGAAAATAAAGTACAAAGGCTTAAAATATGCTAGTGGGAGCAGTTTATAAGCTCCCTAATATTATCTATTCAACAAGAAATGAAAGAGAAAATGTCAATGTAATAATTGTGGAGAATTTTAATCTTCAACTACACAGGACAAAGTAATTCAGAGTAAAAGTAAGTTGAAGGTGAGTGCATGGAATGCATTTGAGAAAGTTCCCTATATCAATATGTAATGGAATCAACCTGGGAAGGTATTATTTTAAACCCTATTTTTAATATGACAAGATCCATTGGTAATCTCATAGTGAGACACTCTGGGAAAGAGTGATCATAATATGATGGAATTTCACATTGGTCTGAATTTTATCCACCCTCTGGAGACAGGCTGGGAGGCAGGACATCTTATTAAATTGCATCAAGAGGTAAGCGTGACATTTTCTTACCACTATGAGATATTGTCAACACCAGGAAAGATAGCAGTATGGCTGTCCACTGACTCAAGGCAGACAGTCAATTAAACAATGTAATTGGGCAATTAACAGTTTTTTCCCACAGAGAAATGGCCATCCTCACAGATATGATACTGAAGAGTTCACTCCTTCCAATCATCAGGGCCTGGTCTTTGAGGGCACTGCAATATGGAATTCTTGCCACATCCTTCTCCCTGTAGCTTCAGCATTGACCATCACTAACACTGGCGCTGCTATACCTCTGATTTAATTTAAGGGGCACCCTCATTTGAATGACTATCCTGGCAGCAGACAATTAAGTAGCTACCGCTGGTAAAATCACACCAAGGTCCTGTGTCCATATATGTGCACTAGATATCCACTTTGGATCCCTGTGGGCAGAGTCAATCAGGAACTTGAAAATATTCTAGCAATTGAGTTTGAAAGTGACATGCAAAAGTCTGAAACTCAAAATTTGTATTTATGTAAAGGAATTGCGTAAGTCAGAGGGGTGAGTTGGCAAAGATAGATTGGAAAATTAGATGAAAGTGTATGACAGTAGTTAGGCAGGTGATCATTCAAAGAAATATATTATAATTCTCAGTTACTTTGCACTCCGTTGAGAAATCAATACTCCAGCAGAAAAGAGGTCCATCTGTTACCAGCCACAAAAGGTTAAGGATTGCATTAGATCAAGAAACCATGAAGAACAGAAAGATTCATAGACACATAGAAGCATACAGTGCAGAAGAACTCCTTCAGCCCATCAAGCCTGCACTGACACATGAGAAATATCTGACATCCTATCTATTTCCATTCACCAGCACTTTGCCCATAGTTCTGAATGTTATGACAGGCCAAGTGCTCATCCAGATACGTTTTAAAGGATGTGAGGCAACACACCTCTACCAAACAGTGCATTCCAGACTGTCATCATTCTCTGGGTAAAAATGTTTTTCCTCTTATCCTTCTAAAACCTCCTACCCTTCAGCTTGAACCTATGCCCCCTCATGCCTGATCTTTCAACTAAGGGGAACAACTGCTCCTTATCCACTCTTGTCCATGCCCCTCATAATTTTGTACACTTTAATTAGGTCGGCCCTCAGTCTTCTCTGTTCCAATGAAAGCAACCCAAGCCTAGCCAACCTCTCTTCATAACTTTAGTGTTCCAGGCAGCATCTTTGTGAATCTCTTCTGTATGCCCTCCAGTACATTTACAACCTTCCTATAAAGCCTGAGGATTGAGAAGTTTTAGATAAAGCAAATGTGATGTGAGAAAAATACTTTTGCACAAAATAAACAGTTTGGAATGAATTGTTTGGAAATGTGTTGGAGGTAGATTCAATCGAGACATTCAAGAAAGCGGTAGATGACTATTTGAAAAGAACAGTGAACAAGGGCATGGGGAAGAGACAGGAGAAAGCCAAGTCATGAAGCTCATTTGGACAATCAGTGCAGGCACAATGGACTGAAGGGTCTCCATCGCTGCCATAACAATCTGTGATTCCAGAAGGCACAAAGAACATAACAAAAGCATTGGGGAACCATTAGTCGAGTAACAAGATTTCATATTTCTTGACTTTTACTATAGCAAACACACTAACATCAACAAAATTAGCTGATTAACAGGCAGCTAATATACCGAGCTCATGCAAAGATCATACTCTTTGAATTCTTCTTGCTGTATACAGCACTCATAGCAGATGTATAGCATCATGAGGTTCAGTTTCAAGATACTTCCAGCATTCCAGCGGGCTCACTTCTTTCTGTTATGTCAGGCTGAATCTTCTAGTGTCCTTCGCAAATTATCCTACTCACTGAGTAAACCAACAAAACCCATCTCGGTGATCCATTGTTCCTTAAATTTTCAAACATCTCATCTTTTCATTTTCTTATTTTTGAACAAAGAACCAGCTCTCCTATCACCTTATTTGGCTGCTAACATCAACATAGCCTTTTTTGCATCTCGAGTAGCTGTATTCTCTTTCTTTCTCTCTCTCTCTCTCTGTCTGTATCTCTCTGGGCGACATGTCGTAAGTTGGAGCTCGACACAGTTGTAAAATGGGATGTAAAGGGGTTAGCGTATTTGGTGCTAGTTTGTGTGACAGGGGTATCAGCAGGGGCTATATCTCAGGCCATGGATCACTACAATTGCAGGGGGTGGGAGCTGCTTCATGCTGCCTGCAGTAGCAGGGGCCTGACAATTTCTTTGCCTGTCAGACCTCTGCTGCTGCTGCTGCTGCTGCAGCATGTGTGCACTACTTCCCTTTGCAGGCATTCCAGCGTTCCCACCCTCAGGCTTCTACAGTGAGTAACAGACTTGCTCAAAATTTTACTAGAGTATGAATGGTGCGGGAGGGGGTGGAGTGGAGTGGGGATGCTGAATTGCACCCAAAAAATTGATCTGAACCTTTCCCAGTTCCATACCTTCCCCAGCGCTCAGGAAAAAAGATAAAATACTGTCCTATTTGCCTGCATCTAAAAATAATTCTATTCCTTTTCTGTGTCAAGGAATGAAGCTAATCTTTTGATTTTTGTTAGATTTTGTTTGATTTTCTCTTCCATAACAATCAGGTCACATGAGTTTATCTCTAGGGAGAAGTTTGGTGTGGCTACCATCCTTCTTACGCAGAACATTTCTTTTCTCCTTAAATTGAAGGAGATATTTTAAAATATAACTGTCTTGTAAAGCCCCACATTCATAACAAAAGAATTTGCCAATAGGACATTTAGAAAAGCAAGGTCCAAAAGACTTTGATTAACGACAGTCAAATAGTGGAATTTTACAGCCCCACAATGGTGAATTTTGATTTTGATTTGATTTAATTTATTATTGTCACATGTCTTAACATACAACGAAAAGTATTGTTTCTCGTGTGCTATACGGACAAAGCATACCATTCATAGAGAAGGAAATGAGAGAGTGCAGAATATAGTGTTGCATTCATAGCTAAGGTGTAGAGAAAGATCAATTTAATGCAAGGTAGGTCGATTCAAACGTCTGACAGCAGCAGGGAGGAAGCTGTTTTTGAGTCGATTGGTACATCACCTCAGACATTTGTATCTTTTTCCTGATGGCAGAAGGTGGAAGAGAGAATGTCCAGAGTGCATGGGGTTCTTAATTATGCTGGTTGCTTTGCTGAGGCAGCAGGAAGTGTGGACAGAGTCAATGGATGGGAGACTGGCTTGTGTGACGGGTTGATCTACATTCACGACCTTGGACAGAGCAGGAACCATACCAAACTGTGATACAATCAGAAAGAATGCTTTCTATGGTGCATCTGTAAAAGTTGCACCATAGGGTTTTGTGGTGGGCAGAAGTGGAAAATTGAGACAGGAGTCAAAGATTGGATTTCTGCTGATACAAAAACAAGTTGGAATTTTCCTTGCCAATCTTTCACGTGGGCTGATGGTGCGTCTTATTTCCCACTGATCCATATTAAGAGCTCTATTTGCATGAATTAACATGTCAATAATACTTACTAAAAATGCAACTTTCTGGAATCACGTACTCCCTGCCACATACATCCCACAGCAGGAAATTTGACTGGTCTGAATCACGACTGGATATGAAAGCCATCCGCCTTCATTTCATTCATCTCTTTAAGGTGAACCCAGAATTCAAAACCGACCGACAATAGCACTGCTCTGGGTTGTTAGCAATACCAAAGAAGCAGTGTTAGGCCAGACTGTTGGGGGTGTCTGACTGGGCTGCCCACAGTGAGGGTCATTAGTGTGCAATAGTGCTACTCACAGTGGGTGTGATGGATGCGCAATAGGGTTGCTCATAGCGGCTGTGATGGTGTACAATAGGGTTCCTCACGGTGGGTGAGATGGGTGTGCAATAGTGCTGCTCACAATGGGTGTGATGGATGTGCAATAGGGTTCCTCACAGTGGGTGTGATGGTGTGCAATAGGATTCCTCACAGTGGGTATGATGGTGTGCAATAGGATTCCTCACAGTGGATGTGATGGTGTGCAATAGGATTCCTCACTGTGGATGTGATGGGATGCAATAGAGTTCCTCACGATGGGTGTGGTGGGTGTGCAATAGTGCTGCTCACAGTGAGTGTGATGGATGTGCAATAAGGTTCCTCACAGTGGGTGTGAATGTGTGCAATAGGGTTCCTCACAGTGGGTGTGATGGGAGTGCAATAGGCTCCCTCACAGTGGTGTGTAGGGCGTGCAATACTGTTCCTCATAGTGGGTATGCAGTCGGGCTGTTCACAGTGTGTGTGCAGTCGGGCTGCTCACAGTGGGAGTGCAGTCGGGCTGCTCACAGTGGGAGTGCAGTCGGGCTGCTCACAGTGGGAGTGCAGTCGGGCTGCTCACAGTGGGTGTGCAGTCGGGCTGCTCACAGTGGGTGTGCAGTCGGGCTGCTCACAGTGGGTGTGCAGTCGGGCTGCTCACAGTGGGTGTGCAGTCGGGCTGCTCACAGTGGGTGTGCAGTCGGGCTGCTCACAGTGGGAGTGCAGTCGGGCTGCTCACAGTGGGAGTGCAGTCGGGCTGCTCACAGTGGGAGTGCAGTCGGGCTGCTGACAGTGGGTGTGCAGTCGGGCTGTTCACAGTGGGTGTGCAGTCAGGCTGCTCACAGTGGGAGTGCAGTCGGGCTGCTCACAGTGGGAGTGCAGTCAGGCTGCTGACAGTGGGTGTGCAGTCGGGCTGTTCACAGTGGGTGTGCAGTCGGACTGTTCACAGTGGGTGTGCAGTCAGGCTGCTCACAGTGGGTGTGCAGTCGGGCTGTTCACAGTAGGTGGAATGGGTGTGCATGAAGGCAGCTCACAATGGTTGCTGCGCTTCTACTGGAGAAAAGAGCTCATAGTATGCCTTAGGTCTGAGGCAAGACTGCACTCGAAAGCAGAGTCGAACAGAATGACTGGCAGTGAGATAGTGACTTGAGGGTGTAAGATTCCGGGGAGGATGGCTTGGCTGAGTGAGGGAATGATGACAGGCAGCGGGAACAATGTAGGCGGGAAAGGCGGAGCCTGCCATGAAAGACCAGAATGCAGACACAGAAGAGAGAATTGGTTGGATTCATTTGGCAGAAGTGGGGTTAGTGTGGCACAAGGATTTGGGTTTATGGAGGATTTATGGAGTAGGTGAGGGATATGGCTTTGCAGCCAGTCCTAAAGAAAACATAGAGCCCAGTGACAGGCAGTCATAGTCTGAGAACTAGGCCGAAAGGTCAGGGTGAGATGTTAGAGACAGTCTTGGGGCTCTGTGGGCCATGCTATAAAGCTGCGCATCACATACACATTATGTTCTGTCTCCCAGCAAAATGTATGTGTTCAATGAGGTCAGGTATATCTCAGTGTGTGAGGTAGGTCGTAGTCGAACAATCAGTGGTGATGGAGTTATAACTGGGCTACTGATTGGATAATCATGGTTAAGAGAGACATCTGCAGCCTGCAAGTGAGAAAGAGGTAATAAAAAGAGCGGGGTGAGTCAGTGTCGGTTAGTCAAAACTCCTTTGAGGGATGGTTGCTTTTGCATATTAAAATGCATAGAACCTCAAGATGGCTTGAGAGTCAATGCATGTTAATATACAAAAGCAACCAGTGAATATTCGAATTAAAATCTCCAGGGAGCTGTGGTTCAGCCTTTGTGCATTATTTTTGTTCCCTGGGGCCTTATTGAAACATATAAGATGATTAGAGGTTTAGATAGGGTGGACAGTGATAGCCTTTTTCCTAGGATGGAGAAAGCTAGCACGAGGGGACATAGCTTTAAATTAAGGGGTGGTGGTTTTAGGACAGATGTCAGAGGTAGGTTCTTTACCCAGAGGGTGGTAAGGGTATGGAATGCCTTGCCTGCGTCAGTTGTAGATGCGCCAAGTTTGGTGGCGTTTAAGAGGTTAGTAGATAAGTTTATGGATGAAAAGGGAATGGTTTAGATTAGAGGGTCACTGCTTGTTCCTAATTGGTCGGCGCAACATCGAGGGCCGAAGGGCCTGTTCTGTGCTGTAATGTTCTATGTTCTATGTTCTATGTTCTATTTCAGGAACTCCTGACCCCACAGCCGAACCACAGAGAGTAATGTGTGCATTTGGGTGGCACTTAAACATGGAGCCAGGCACCTCATGGGTAAAGGTGGTTGAACGCAGTCTGCTGCACTTGTGTTCCACTGGTGTCAAGGGGTGAAAACACGTGGATGAATCAGTCTCTGCCACTCCATGTGATTTAGCGAGCGGTTTGTCTATGCATAATTAATAAGGCTTCAAGGGGACAATCAGGCATGACATCCTAACCTGCCGATCAGAGTAAAACCTGCCACTAACTCCACTAAAATGAAAAACTCTGCCAAAAATGGTTTAATGAAACAGAAATTATATTTAATAAATTTAATAGAGATTTTTTTAAGGACATAACCAGCATGGTGGATAAACAGAATCTACTGCTTATTGTAGATTTAGATGTTCTAAAGGCATTATTAAGGTACTACATGAAGGCTTGTTGCACAAGATAAAGGCTCATGATGTTGTGGTTAAGCTATTAACATGGATAAAGGATTAAACTAAAGGACAGAGAACAAAGTGGAGGAACGCTTGGGTCAGGAATACATAGGTTGGCAGTACATTATTAGTACAGTCGCTACAAGAATTAGTGGCTCAGTTATTTACAACATACATTAATGACTTAGATGAAGGGTGCACATCTGCTGACGACACAAGGTTCAGATAGAAAGCAACTATGCCGGGGCACAAAAGATCTGTAAAGGGATATAAATAGATTAAAAGAGTGAGAAAATAATTGGCAGATGGACTATAACATGAGGAAATGTATGCTTATTCATTTTGATAGAAAGAACAGAAAGAAATGAATATTTTTTTAAAGGTGATATACTATTTAAATGCTGGTGTTCAGAGTGATTTGTGTTTTCTTGTACAATAAATGCCACAAGTTAACACATAAGTACAGAGAGCAGTTGAGAAGACAAATGGTACATTGGCCTTTATTATAAAAATGTTGAAGTGCACAAGTAAAGAAGTCTTGCTGCAGTTGTATACAACTTTGATGACACCCCATGTGACATATAGTGCATGCTTTAATCTTCATGCTTAATAAAAGATAGACCTGTCTTAGAGAGGCAAAAATGAATTTATTAATTTATTTGGACTGATTTCTGGATTCAGAAGATTGACCTATGAGAAGAAATTGAATTGATTCAGCCTAAACTATCTGGAGCTTAGAGCAAGATATAATCTGATTGAGACTTATAAGATCTTAAAGAATTTAATATGATAGATGCTGGATAATATTTCCCCTGGATGGGACAGCATAGACCCAGGATAAGGAATTAGCTCTTTAGAACAGAGGTACAGAGAAATTTGTTCACTCAGAGGGTTGTGCAACCTTGGAATTGGCCACTTCAGAGGACTCTGGAGCTCGATTCTCCCCAAAATAGTTTTAAGTGTTGAATTGGCAGGAAAAATGCTGTAAATCATGATTGTTTTCTCAGTGGGAGTTCAGACTTGAATCTCCCACACTCTGTGCAATGCAGAGGTCATACTGGGAATATCATTAAAAGCTCAGACGCAGGGTCTCTTCACACCAGAGTCTGACAGTTCCAGCCCTATGTGCATGAGCAGTGGACCCGATCTGTCAGTCTCCTGATCACTGGTCAGCTTGATCGCTAGCCAACCCTTGAGCCTCGCAATGCTGTCCCCGCAACACTCCCATAGCCAATTGAGGCCCTCATGACCTTTCCTGGGCCAGCCCTGACTTTCCCTCATCCCAGAGCACCGCAATTTCCAGCCCCCTCCCTTCATCAGCAATGACAAGCCCCGGCACCCCCCACCCACCTACTTGGCAGACACCCTCCACAGGAGGCTGACCCACCGCCACCACCATCACCACCACTCCCTCCCCTCCCCCATCGTCAGCAAATTGCTACCATCCCAACCCATCCTCATTGCTGACCTCGCTCCAGCCCCAATCAATCCCCATGCAGAGTGCCAGCAGGATCCCTCACTCCCACGATCACCCCTATGCCCTACCCACAATAGGCTCACTGTCTTGGCACTGCCCCATTCTCTATGGACAGTGCTAATGTGCCCCATGGGCATGGGCACAGGCTGGCATTGCCAAGCTGCCCATGCCCAGGGGGCACCATCCCCTACTGTCTGACCCCCTGGGGGGAGACCCATTGCCCCCCTTCACTCCAGCAGGGTCTTCTCCCTGATTCCCCAAACATGGGGAGGTATTCTAAACCTCATCAGAGTGACATACTCCTGAGAGGGGTGGTAGATGCTATCAGGCCCAGAGAATTTATTCCCGGGCCCGATAATCACATTTAAATTACATTAAAAGCAGATTAAAATCATTGACCTGAACTTCTCGTCGGTTTCCAGCGTAGTCTTGACTCTGTCTGCTCTCCGGTGGTGGGAGGTGCACATGTATCAGGAACGCATGTATGAATCCTGCGGAATGACTGACACACTGATTTCCCAACATAACACACCAAAAAACGTGCATATTGTGATGGGATAATCAAGCCCTGGATGTTCAGTCACAGTATATTCAGATTGATGGATTTTTGGACCCTGAGGGAATTATAGAATGTAAAAACTGGGCAGGAACATGGAGATGAGGTTGAGGATCAGCCATGATCTCATTGAATGGCGGAGCAGGCTCCAATGATTTTATGTTCTGGACCAGCTATCATTAAAAGACTTACAGCAGCTGCTCAAAAGAGGTAAGAAAATATCTTAGTAACATAATTTCTGTGAAGCAAAGAGATCTGCTCCTCCTGTTTCCATAAATACACCTTGGGCTGCTGCTAACTCTGAATCAGCAACTCTGCTTCCTCTTTCTAACCTAGGACCCATTGCCAGAACAGATTGCCGTTCATCGCCAGCTGCAGCACCCTGCCTGGATTCTGTTAATGTGCCTGTTATTCTGCAGCCTTTCGGTTTAAAGCAGCTGAAGCTCAGTACCCACTTTCTAAGGTTATGGTGTCTACAATGGATTGAGATCATAAATCGTTCAAAATGCAGTCTGTTATCTTCATGCTTCCCCCACGATTTCCAGGATTTTATGCAAGGAATGACATGAAACACATTTCCCCAACCACAGCCAGGGAATGCTTACGGCACGGAAGTGCTAGAAATAATTAACATACAACATGTAGTGAAATGAACTCCAGATAGCAATTAAAGCCATATTGAGAGAGACCCCAGACCAAGCTGAAAACTAGCACATCATTCAATGAGGGCCAGAAACACATCATAAAGAAGACAGTGGAAGCACCATTGCAGTGTCAGTGCTACAGGCGAGTACATTCAGTATGAAAGTCTTGAGACTTTAGTACTGAATCACCCTGGCTGGTGCCATTTGAAGCTTGACAATGATACCAGTAGAACACAAGTGCAGCACAGTCCATTCATCCAGCAGAGTTATCTTTCCCCATTGATAAGAATTCTGAAGGCTCACATGCATGAGATGGATCTGCAAAATATTCTGCCTTCAGTCTCCAGGATAGAGGGAATGAGCTGACTGCTACAGAATTTTGCATTGTGAGGAGGAGGAGGAAACCCACCAAAGCTTCCAAATTAATCAGGTGCTAACGGCATGCCAAGGATAATCCCTTGCCAACTGCAAGCAACCTTCATACATAAGTGATTAAGGAGACCTTCACTTTATATAACATTTGTCGATTCCTATCTACTTTCCCTTTTTCTATTAACAAGGTGTCACCACCTGCAGTCTCTCCTGTGCGCAACTGATTTATGCAGCTGCTAGATCTGCTACCTCATCTTAATCAGTCCTAATGTTAAAAATATACATTCCAATCACAGAACTTTTATTAGCGTTTCTCATTCTCTCATTTTCTTTGATTGCTCTAGGTACTGTTTGGTTCCACCATAGTGCCAATGTGTGACATAGTAGCCAGAATGTTATCGGCACACCCATCCTGGAATCAGGGTGGGCCTGGCACGCAGAATGGAATTCTCCATTGGCCTTGGGTAGGATCCGAAAAATCTGGCCACCAAATTTCTTAAGTGCTCCCACATATGTGAACAAGTAAAGAATCAGGTTAAAGTCTAACAGGTTTATTTATTATCACGTGCTTTTGGAGGTGAGGCTGATCTGATGAAGGAGCAGCGCTCCAAAAGCTCGTGATACCACATAAACTTGTTAGACTGTGATCTGGTATTGTGAGACTTCTTACTGTGCCCACTCCACTCCAACTCTGGCATCTCCACATCAAATAAAATACCAAAAGAGAATGGTATGTGCTGGAAACCATGACAAAAGGTTTTTAAGGGTAAAAGTGTTTAAGGGAAAGAGCACATAGTTGTAACAGGTGGTCATGTCAAAGTGCCTAATGATGCTGAGGAATCCTATACAAGGTTCACTTGGTGAAGCCCTTGAACATATTGGAACATTGTTTAGAATGGAAACATTGCAATGCAATGCATCTTTGAGAGTTGGGCTGAATCCTCTTGTCTTGCTTTCTCTTGTCAGTTCATCAGATCTCTTGCGTCATTGAATGGTCATCCAGAAAATGACAGAAGTAGCACTTACAGCAATGCCACCTTTCTTCTTTGTGCTCAGCAATCGCTTTCTCTCTGTTTCAAACAGAATGCCCCTCCTGACCTTCATTTTGTGCAGTGGGACCTCATGATGGTGCTCAGTAAAACCAATTATTTCCACCTTCAAGATAGTCTTTCAGTAGTCCTGGGCACTTGTAGCAATTCCAGAATCAAATATATCTTAAAGCAGAGTTATGTCCAACTTGCCACATTTTCTGTGGAATTACCATGGGAAACATCCCATTAGACCCAATCGGCCCTCTCTTTTTTGATGGAGCTCAATATTACCAATAGCCATATTGCTCAATTCAATCTCTTCAGATATATAATATTTTGTTTTGAATCATTTTTTGGTAACACATTCCACAATTGCAATGTCCTCTGCGCAATAAAATTCCACCTACCTTCCTCGCTAATCCTAGCTGTTTAATGTTCAAGCTACATTTCACCAGGACGAAAACCTGGATTTCTATTCATTTGGCTTCAAAAATTTGCTCTTCAAAAGAAAAAAAGTGAAGTTTTCTTAATCTTTCTTCTTAAATTAAATTTGTAAAATCATCATTGTGGTTATTAGTTGAAATAATGATAGGAATAGCTTGATAGAAATTAAATTGCCTCTGTTTGCCATTGTTGACAGGAACTCTGCATTATTCTTGCAATACACTGGGGACTTGTTTGAGAATACTATTTTGAATGTTATAATTCCCCATTCTCAGGAAGGCACAGTGGTTTGCACAACTGCCTCAAAGTGCCAGGGAGCCAGGTTCAATGCCAGCCTTGGGTGACTGTGTGGAGTTTGCACATTCTCCCACCCACGGAGTGTGGGTTTCCACCAGATGCTCCGATTTTTTTCTCACAGTCCAAAGGTGTGCAGATGAGATCTGGTGGGATTGTTGCTAGTGCAGGTTTGATGGGCCAAATGGCCTCCTTCTGCACTGTAGAAATTCTATTGTTTGCTATATTACAGTGCTGTCTTTCCATTTTTGTTATTGATTTTGTTTGCTTTCGTTTTACTATAGCACAATGGGGAGTCCTGACTTGTCATGAATTGCTGTGTTGTCTAGGTCAATTTATCGGCAGAGAATTCTATCCCATATGATCAAGGAAAAGGCCCACCAAAAATTAATCTTTTAAAGTAAATAATCAATTTTGGAAACAAGATAAAAACATGGACATAAATTAAAAATACATGGCAGGGGATAATTTTTACCTCTTCGGCACACCTTACCCAGACCGTGGGATTGCACAACATCTAATAATTAAAGAGAATCCTGATATGGGCTAAAATAGAAATGTAGAAAATAAGACCATGGGCCCTTCATTCTGCTCCACCATTCATTATGATCGTAGCTGATCAGTCAACTCACTAGTCTGATCCCACCTTCCCCCCATAGCCTTTGATTCCCTTTGCCTCAAGAGTTATATTTAATTTCTTCTTGAAAATATACAAGGTTTGATCTTACTGCAGCCCAGCCAAATCTCCGTTCACTGCAGTGGGATGGACAAATCCCACTGGCGTGAATGGCCATAACATTCTGGCCACAATGTTTTCGTCTCAACAGCTTCCTATGGTAATGAATGCTACAGATTCACCACTCTCTGGGTGAAGAAATGCCTTCTCATCTCAGTCCTAAAAGGTTTACCCCTTACTTTTAGACTATGACCCCTGGTCCTGGACAATCCCACATCTTTCCTGCATCTACCCTGTGTAGCCTTGTCGGAATTTTATAGGTTCCTTTGAGATCACCATTCATTCTTCTGAACTCCAGCAAATGTAATCCTAATTGACTCAATCTCTTCTCCTATGTCAGACCTGCAAGCCAAGAATCAGTCTGGTAAACCTTTGCTTCTACAGCATTTCTTCTACAGCAACAACATCCTTCCTCAGATAAGGAAAATTTGCCCACAATGTTCCAGGTGCAGCCTCCTTAGGCTCTGTATAATTGAAGCAAAACAAGGACAATCATTGTTACATAGCTGGCAGTTTATACAAATAATGACTGTTACACATGAGGCATGTTTGATAAAGATTTTTGGTAGATGAGTGGTAAGGCTGTGTGATTTTAGCAGTGTATGAGGCTGGTGGTTGGTTCTGTTGTATATGCATGGTTTTTGAAAGTACATTCATGATTTTGACCACTAATTGAGATCATTGAAATTTTTAAAGTCACTATGTTTCAGTCCTCATGTTGACCGTTGTCTGGTTTCACTGCTTTTGCAAGTTCTGTCTGGTGGCTCACTGGCCCTGCATAGCTGGAAAACATCTCCCCTCTCCATGCTGAGACCACACACTAGAAAATCATAGAAACCCTACAGTGCAGAAGGAAGCCATTCAGCTTATCAAGTCTGTACCAGCAACAATCCTACCCAGCACCTATCCCCTAACCCCACACATTAATCCCTGCAACCTATGCATCCCGGGACAGTAAAGACCAATTTAGTATGGTCAATCAACCTGACCTGGACATTTTTAGACTGTAGGAGGAAACTGGACCAACAGGACGAAATCCATGCAGACACGGGGAGAATGTACAACCTCCACACAGACAGCGACCCAAGCTGGCGATTGAATCCAGGTCACTGGAGGTGCGAAACAGCAGTGCTAACTACTGTGCCGCGCATACAGAGTGTTGTGTACAGTTTTGGTCTCTAAATGCATTAGAAACAGTTTAGGGAAGGTTCATTTGACTGATTCCTACAAAGAAGGGGTTATCTTATTAGGAAAGGTTGGACAGGTTGGGCCTGCATCCATTGAGTTTAGGAGAATGAGAGGTGATCTTATTACACACATAAGAATCCAATGAAACTTTTACAGGGTCCAGGGAACTTTGGAATATTATCACCAATACTTCCTCTACCTCTGCCTCACTTCATTTAAGACTCTCGAATGTAGGCCAACAAGTCCTGGGCATTTGCCTGCCTTTAATCCTAATAGTTTGCTCAGTACTTTTTCCCTAGTGATGATTGATCACCATCAAGAGGGAATTTAAGAGGTGAGGTAAATATAAGGATGTTTCCCTTTATGGGAGAGACCAGAACTGAAGGACACTGTTTAAAAGTAAGGAGTCTTACAATTAAGATGGAGATGATGAGAATGTTTTATGCTGAAAAGGTTGTTAGGCTATGGAATTCCCATCCTCAGAGCAGTGGAGACAGAATCATTGAGTATTCTTAAGGCTGAGTTAAATAGATTCTTGATTATCAAGGGAGTCAGTGGTTTATAGGAAAACGGAATGAAAGCCACAATCACATCAGCCATGGCCTCATCAAATTATGAAGCAAGCTTGAGAGCCTGAATGGTGCAATCTTACTCTTAATTCATATGTTTAAATGCTCATGCACCATGGCTTTCAGTTTAACATTTGAGAACTTAGTTGTATACTCAATATCCCAGGATTGAGGTGATTGCAATAACCACAACTATCTTCCTTTGTTCTAGGTAGGACTCCAACCAATGGAAAATTATCCCCTCAATTGCCTTGACTCCAGTTTTGCCAGGCTCCCTAATTCCACACTCCATCAATTGCTGCCTTGATATCAAAGGCATTCATAGTTATCTCGCCTCTTGAATTCAGCTATCTTGTCCATGTTTGGACCAAAACTATAAAGAAGTCAGAGAGAACTTGGCAAAGCCCAAACTAAGCATTAATAAGCAAGTTATTGCGCTCTAAGTGCTACTTGTGGCACTGTCATAGACACAATCACTTCACTGATGACCAAGAGTAGACTGATTCAGTGGTAACTGGCCAAGTGTCAAGTTGAGTTGTCCCTGCTTTTTGTAGACAGGTGCTGCACTGGTAGAGGTTCCCTGAACGTTATCCATTGTTCTAACTTTCAATGATCTGAATTAGTAGATTTACATGACACAAATGTCGAAGTCCAAGAGTCCTTAACTTTTATAACCTAGTAAATGTAAAAGAGAATAAAAATCGATATGACAAGTCTGAAAAAGCCAGTTCAAACAATAGCACATGATCAGCTGAACAGAATTACATTCAGTCCAGTTTTAGAAAAAAACAGTGCTGGTGCTAAACTCAACTGTGCACTGCACAATATTCTGAAGGACTGAAGGAAAGGTTGACAGAGATAAACCTATCACCTATGACTCTCATTCACATCACTGCACAATGATGTATCCCAAAGTCATTGTAAGCACTCTCACCATATTTCAGTCAGTGGGTGTGCATTGGATGTGGATGTAAGCCCATCAATATTTAAGCAACCAATTAGGCCCATTCATGAGTTGATTAAAACCAATTTCACCCAGCCCATCTACCTTTCTGGCTGACAGGCGGGGCCAATTGACCAGATAGTCTTGAGATTTTAGTTGCAACCTGCTTGCAGGGTAGGATGTTGTCAAGACTGAAATAAAATCTAAAAAGCTGTGTGGGGACCAAGGTTTTCTGCGTTCTGTTCTCAGTGTTTGAACGTGTTGCCTAGATAGAGTTTGCTGCATTTTCTCGTCACACTTAACTTGAGGAGATCCGCAGCTTCTGGGGACATCTCAGCAGTTGAGGGAGCTGGAAGAGATGATAGCCCTTTCCTCGGTGCCGACCCTTTATCCACTCCACCCTAACAGTGAGAAGCCTTTCTCAGTCTGTGTTCATAGAAACCCTAGAGTACAGAAGGGGGCCATTCTGTCCATCAACAACAATCCCATCCTGGATCTTTGCCTGCAAACTTACATATTTACTACTCTAATCCCTCTAACCTACTCACCCCTGGACAGTAAAGGGCAATTTAACATGGCCAATCAACCTAACTTGCACAGCTTTGGAGTGTGGGAGGAAACCGGAGCACCCGGAGGAAATCCACACAAACATGGGGAGAATGTGCAAAATTCACTCAACCGGGAATTGAACCTAGGTCCCTAGAGCTGTGAGGCATTGATGCTAACCACTGTGCCGCCATGCTGTCATCCCACAGCTGCCTGTTAATTGCAGAACTCCCACTCACCTGACGAAGGAGCAGCACTTCGAAAGCTAGTGGCATTTGCCAGAAAATAAACCTGTTGAACTTTAACCTGATGTTGTGAAACTTCTTACTGTGTTTACCCCAGTCCAACACCAGCATCTCCACATCATGCCTGTTAATTGACCAGCCAGCATAAAATCATGGTTTGAATCCAATCATGGCCAGAAGCACATTTCCCATCGCTTCTGGGCCCAGTGAGCACGCCCAATGAGCGCAAAACCCAGGCTCAATAATCTGAAACTGTTTTTTCTCTCTACAGATGCTGCCTGGCCTGCTGCATATTTCCAGCACTTCCTGTTCTTAAAGCACTATACTACTTCCTGATGCCTATTGATGATCACTCAGAGATAATTCTGATACCTTCAGCTCAATCGCATCATCCGGAATCAGTTGCTATGGGGAACTGAGAAAATTTAATTTAGGTGACCAGGAATCATGCTTTGTCCTACTTCTATTTTGAATGTTTCCCAGAATAGAATCTTGATTTGGAAACTCTATATCTGTACCTCAATTGAAACATAGATAGCATCAAGAGCTAGAACAA
The DNA here is from genome assembly GCA_024679065.1 of Sphyrna mokarran. Classification (NCBI taxonomy): domain Eukaryota; kingdom Metazoa; phylum Chordata; class Chondrichthyes; order Carcharhiniformes; family Carcharhinidae; genus Sphyrna; species Sphyrna mokarran. The sequence goes on from JAGIQG010000016.1 coordinate 39,552,705, forward strand.
ACCAAAGTGCCACATGCAGAGAAAAGCTGAACCAACTAATTAAATACTGTTTATGGAGCTTATATAAACTGTCAAAAGAATGTTTGACAAATGTTGCAGCTTTCTTCTTAATGTTATGTGTGCGGAATTCAAGTTCTAGGCGATATTGGTGCAAAATGTTATAAAAAGGAGTCAATGTAATGATAAAGCAAAGGACATGATCATGGTTAGATATGAACCTCATCAAATAAGGGTTCCACATGATAAAAGGATAATATTTATATTTCAGGATACATTTCTGCAACAAACTATTCTAATATCATATTTAGCATTGTATTGCTTCACGATAGCATTTTAAAAGTCTTTGGGGTGAATTTTCTGAGTGATTTCAATGCCTGTTATGTCAAAAAAGGAAGATTTGTATCCGCTGTTGGCCAAAAGAAGTATTTACACAAGAATTTTCTGGGTCACCTTATTTGCAAATCTATTGGAGTTTTGAATGGCATAAATCTTGTGTGTTTGGCTGGATTGCATGGAAAATGGAGTGCAACCTTTCTAAGAGGATATCAATAAATATATTAGGAACTGACTTGTTCCAACTGGGCAAGGAAGAATTAGTGATTACCTCATTCGTTTAATGCTCAGAGAATTTCAACGCATTTCTTATTAATCCATTATTCAAACTACAACAGGAACAAGCAGCTGAACCCCACAACAGGGTGTCCACAGTTAGAAGAAGAACAGATATTGAGCATGCAGAAATCTAAAAAGCGAAGTCATTTGCCCCAGATTGAATAAAGAAAATGCCACTGCAGGATCTCTCTTTACAGTTAAGACCTCAAGTCCTTCCTCATTGCCATCTTTGTGCAGTTGGCAGCAGCGGTGTCATCAGTGGCAGTTCCAGCAGAGGTTCAGGAGTGAGAAGGACGATTTGGAAAGTGCAGAATGGTAGGCCTCATCGTGCCTGATTTTGTGTGGGATCATGTGGAAGAATTTGACTGTGAAATCTGACAGTGACGCCCAGAGCTACCATAGACTGTGGATTAAAAATGCCAGTCCACATTAAAATTTAAATCACAAAACAATAAAGGAATTTCAAAAATCCTCCTACAAAACTTAAATGGCAAAGAACAAAGAAAAGTACAGCACAGGAGCAGGCCCCTTGGCCATCCAAGCCTGATCCAACCATGCTGCCCGACTTAACCAAAATCCCTTATCTTTCTGGGGACCATATTCCTCTATTCCTAACCTATTCATGTACTTGTCAAGATGCCCCTTAAAAGTCATTGCTGTATTCGCTTCCACTACCTCCCCTGGTAATGAATTCCAGATGTCCACTACCCTCTGTATAAAAAATCTGTCTCATATATCTCCTTTAAACCTTGTCCTTCGCACCTTAAACCTATGCCCTCTAGTAATTGAACCTAAAACCTTGCACCTTAAACTTATGCCTCCTAGTAATTCAAGTACTACTCCAGCTGAGAACCTCAGGACCTAATCCTCAAATAGATTCTAAAACTTCCCATCAATTTTGAAGGTCAGCTTTTCATTATATTTATTCATAGAGTTCCCACAGTGTTGAAGGAGGTCATTCAGCCCATCAAGTCTGCACCAACAACAATCCACCCAGACCCTATCCCTATAATCCAATATATTTACTCCACTAATCCCTCTAACCTATGCATTCTAGGACACTAAGAGGCAATTTTTCATGGTTAATCAATCTAACCAGCACATCTTTGGATTGTGGGAGGAAACCAGAGCATCTGGAGGAAATCCATGCAGACATGTGCAAGTGATGATGATCTAAACCGGGAATTGTACCCAGATCCCGAGGGCTGTGAGGCAGCAGTGATAACCACTGTGCCACTGTGCCACCCATAAAGTAAGGGTGGAATAATATACAAGGTCGTAATTAATCTGTGCTCTATCCGGAATGGCTTCTTTAATGGGGAATGCACCTAAATTGACTGTTGACCATCAAGGGGAGATGGGTACATTCTCTCCTGTTGAAGAGGTCATTGTCTGGTACTTGTATGGTGCAAATGTTACTTGCCACTGATTGGCCCAAACCTAAAATTTGCCAGATCTTGCTGAAGGCAGACACAGCCTGTTTCAGTAGAAAAGTACACAGTCATCAGTGGATGTCCCAACATCAGACTTTATGTTAAAGGTGAGATCTTGCTGAAGCAGTTAAAAATGGTTGGGTGTAGGACACTTCCATGAGGAATTCCTGCTACAATGTTTGGCCTCCACCACCATCTTCTTTTGTACTGGATATGACTATTGTGGAGAATTAATCTGCTGATTCCTATTCAATGTTGCTGGGGCTCCTTGACGCCATTATTTGGGTTAAAAAATCCGTTGATGAAAAGGGCAATCAGATTCATGTCACCTTGTGAATTCAACTCTTTTGTCCATGTTTGGATCTAGGCTGTGATGGTCAGGAGCTGAGCGACCCTGGTGGAACCGAAACTGAGCACAGCTAAGCAGGTTATGTGTAAGTGTTGCTTGATAGTACTGTCAACAACACCTTTTTTCACTTTGCTTAGGATTAATATTAGATTGATGGGACCATGATCAGCTAGATTGGATTTTTCATTCTTTTTATGGATAGGACGTGCCTTGGCAATTTTCTGCAGTATTGAGTTGATGCCAGTTCTATAATTGTATTGAAACAACTTGGCAAACGGTATAGCATGTTCTGGAGCACAAGTCTTCAGAGTTAGTACCAGGATATAGCAAGGCCTATGGTATTTGCTATATCAATGAATTCAGCTATTTTTAGATATTACCTAGAGTGAATCAAATTGGTTCAGATCTGGTGTTTATGATGTTCACGCCAAGATGAATCATCCGCTTGGCACAACTGTCGAAGATGGTCACAAACGCATCAACGTTGTCTTTTACAGTGTTGCATTGAGCTATGACATCATTAAGGCCGGAAACATTTGTGGAGCCATCTCCTTCAGTTAATTGTTTAATTATCTACCACCATTCATAACTGGATAAGACGGGACTGTAGAGCTTTGATCTCATCCATTCTTTATTGGATCACTTAGCTCTATCTAGCCCATGCTGCTTCTGCTATTTGGCATGTATGGTCCTGCGTTATTGTGTCACTCATTGGCACCTGATTTCATTGAACCAGAGTGAGTCTCTGGGTCAATGGTAATGATAAATTGAGAGACATGCCAGGCCATGAAGTTACAGATTGAGATGGAATGCAAGCTCACGGATGCCTATTTTGAGCTGTTAGACCTGTTCTGACTCTATCTAATTCAATATAGTGATAGTGCTACATAACACAATATAACGTGTCCTCAATGTGAAAATGGGACTTTATCTCTCCAAATGCTGGCTGTCTTACAAATACTGTGTGGTCAGATAAACTGGTAAGGGTGAGATCAAGTAGGTTTCTCTCTTTTGTTGATTCTCTCATGACCTGCTCCAGGTCCAGCCTGGCAGATATATTCTTCAGGACTCAGCTAAGTTGGCCAGTAGTAGTGCTACTGAACTAATCTTGGTGATGGATAATAAAGATAAAGTAAATGGGATAGTAAGTTATAATAAGGAAATAAGAAATTTACAAATGGATATAGATAGGTTAGGTGAGTAGGCCAAAATGTAGCAGATGGAGTTTAATGTGGATAAGTGTGACGTTATCCATTATGGTCAGAAAAGTGGAACATATTGTCTAAATGGAGAGACATTTTGGGACATTTCTGTGTGGCAGGATCTGGGTGTCCACGAGCACGAGTCAAAGCAAATTGGTATGCAGCAAAAGCAGGTAATAAGGAAAACAAATGAAACTTTGGCATTTATATCTAAAGGAATGGAATATAAAAGGAAGAAAGTGTTGCTGCAACTAAACAAGGCATTGGTGAGACGACACCTATTGTACAGTTTTGATCTCCTTATTAGATGTAGTGATATTAGAGACAGTTCAGAGAAGATCCACTAAATTGATTTCAGAGGTGAGGCGTTTGTCTTATGAAGAAAGGTTGAGCAGTTTAGGCATATACTCTCTAGAGTTTAGAACAATGAGAGGGATCTAATTGAGTTATATAATATGTTAAAACTATGGCTTGAACAACTAGGCCTGACACAGAATAGGACTATCTAAATATAACAGCAGTCAACAGTTTTTGTAGTCAGGTCTAATGGGAAATCGGGCAGGCCAAGTTTAGATACAGACACAGGGCAGAGATTAGCAAGGGCAAGCCTAGACTTGTCCTGGAGGCTGGAACAAAAGGTGCTCATCCGTGAAGAAATAAGGACAATATTTGTGTGCTCTGAGTTCCTATGTTCCAAGTCTTCCAACCAGAGTACATTCTGCACCCTCGTTGCTCTCAGTCTATTTCCAAGTGCTGTTCAACATGGAGGAGTACCGATTCATCAACTGAGAGAGGGCAATAGATGGTAGAAATTCCTCATCTTCTTTGACATATGCAATCACTCCATTCAATGGTGTAATAACTATCCCGTTATCACCATTCTTTAGTTTACCTATCTCTCAGCAATTTTCCTAAAAAACTATTCCTCTCTTTTTCATTATTTGATGGTCTATAAAGTAATGTAATTGCTCCTGGTTCTTTTAACTCCAAGCCATTAGTTTCTTTCTTTGTCTCCTCAAGACAATTTTTCATTGCATTTTATTTCACTTAATTAAAACTGCTTCCCCTCCTTTATTCTGTTCTCTTTCTTTCCTGAGTACCATCTACCCAGGAATATTAAGCATCGAATCCTCCCTTTTTTGTGAGCTGAGTCTCTGTTATCATCATTATTTCATTGTCTCAGAAGGATATTTGCTCCAGCAACTCATCAACCTTGTTAATTACACATACTGCATTTGCACGCATGCACTCTGAGCATAACATACCATCTATTTGTATTTCCAATGATCTCACCTGATGCTGTCTTAAGGATGGGTGGACAAAGCACCAGAACTTTCAATTAAGCATCAACAGCACTCAACCGGAATTGATCTGTCTCCAAGAACAAAGAGCTCTTTGGCATTATTTTTGGAGACTCTCTGAGAACAAATGAGCCAAATGATTTTTTTTTAAAAGTCTCCAGCTCCCACCAGAGTCACAATTTTGCCCTTCTGGGATCAATTACCTTAGTGAGCGATGATTCTGGGTCTGTAGAAGGCCTCAAAGGGATTCATGCCAGGTCTCATATGGCACGAGTTTGGTAATGGAAGGGGTTCACAGGGTAATAGAGGAAATGTGTCCCTCCATAACACAGGTATAACTGAAACTTCTGTCCTCTGCCAGCAAAGGACTTGTGAAGACATTATATTCAATATCATGATGTCCACAGTAAAATATATGGATACTAATTCATTTTTCTAACTAGCAATTTCACACTCCAGTGAAATTACAATGAAAACAATATAAATTACTTTAAATCCTTGGTAGGCCTGTTCATAACGTCAACAGTAAAATGTTACTTGTTCTGTCCACATGCTTGTGTAGAAAACTATTGCTTTTTCTGTGACTATTGTATAAACTTCATTGTTTCCCATAAAAAAAGGTTGATCAACAATTTTATATTTTTTGTTTAGTATAGAATTAATTACTTAGTAATTTTGTTCAATTCAGTAAGTGTGATTGGCAGTAACCAGGAATTCACTTGCGCTATAAAAAATTGGAACAAACTAGAACTGTGGGTGCAGGGCTAAGAGGTACGTGTTTGTAATGTGCATTTCTGTAAATAAATTGTGTAAAAATGAAAAAGGAATCATCCTAGGGAGGATGCACTGTATTGCAAGATCTGAATGTTTTGTTACATTTCACCCTCTAATCGGGAAGTGTAAATAGAATTAGTTCAATAATGGCTGTCCGCAGCTGAGCATATGTTAATCTTATTAAGTGCAATGAACTTAATAAATATGGAACAGAATTTTCTTTTACATTTCATTTGAGAAATTAAGAACTGGAAGAACATTGGCCGGAATTTTCTAGCAGTTCTCACTAGTGGGATCTCCTGGTCCCATTAACCGCAAACCCTCACTATGGGTTTTCTGGTGGCATTAGATGCGCAGAATGGAAAACCCTATTGACAGTGGTGGGATCTTAACCTGGCCAATGTAGGCCACCTCCAGCACTGGAAAATATGCCGTGTGGGAACACGGAAAATGCCGGCCATTTTGTCACATTACTGGAACTCCTATACTTTGGTTTCAAGGAAGTTTGAGTGATTTGAAAAATTGCTAGATTATGTCTACACATTGGGTGGGAATTTCCAGCCATCCTCGCCCCAAAACCAAACCTTTGCATGATCCGCAATCTTCCCCGCCCGCTACAATTCCAGTGGCAGGCGGGACAGGAAAATTCCAGTCACTGTGTTTGGGTACACGGTGAATCAGCATGGTATATAATTGGAAGAATGCCACTAAAGGAATCTTTGGGGACAATGGGCAAATTCAACCCTAACAAAGAGGACTGGTGTCGTGACAAGTGAAGATTACATATTTGACTGAAAGCAAATAAAACAGGAGATGAGGATAAAAGTACATTTTTTCCTCCTCATGATGGGGCCAGATGCTTTTCAGGTGGTTGTTAATCAATATTGCCCCTGAGATTCCTTGTTGTGGAATATACTGCTATTAATGAATATGACTAGGAATGAAATTGCACTGCGAGGTGAATTCCATGAAGAAAGCCGTTATCAAGCGATATTGTTGTAGATCACATTCTCAGATTTACGAAACTATCTCATCGCTATGGGAATGGCATGAACTTAGTAACTGACCTCAGAGATGTGTTTGTAGGTGGCCTAAAGGACAATAAAACCCTGGATAAACTTTTTGGAAAAGGCAATAAGCTGACAAGGAAGAATGTTTAAGACAAGGCCACAGCATTGGAAATAGCTGAAAGAGATGGTTGTAGATTGCAAGTGAGTTATTTGCCTGAGTCAGTAGAGGAGGTGCACCAGATTTCAGCATGATCCAGGTCACAGCATCCAAGTTCACAGTCTCAGAGTCAGAATCATAGATGCTACCACTGTCATGGTAATCACCAATCATCTGAATGCCCCTATTTTCAATTATAGTGGTAAGCGTGTGGCATGGGTAGACGGCATGCAGAGTAGAGGAAACAGGAATATGCCAGTTCATGGTAATTCTCGAGACCACAGCCATGTACAGATTGAAGTTGTGGCACGTACAATGCTAGTTCAGGAGTCTGGAAATCCTCAAAATCACAAATGATATTCGTAGAAACAAAAGTTGACGCTATCAAGAAGGAAGATCAAGTGTTGGACTCAGTCAGTGAACAAGAAAAACAGTACATTCAAGATGAGAGTAACAGGGTTAAAGGCAGAATTCCAGTATCCACAGTAGAAACAAAAGTCAGGGATTTACAACTTATTTTCATTATTAATGCAGCTGCAGCTGTGTCTGTTATCTCTGAAGGAGAGCACAAGTAATTCCATAATCACATTCCTTTATGCAAAATTGGCATGAAACTGATTAGTAATTCCTGTAACAGCAGTTCAGCATTCGGTTCATTTAGTGTGAGAATAGAATATGATGATCTTATTACTTACCAATGGGAGTAGTAGAAGGGAATAACCTCTCCCTAATGGAAAGGAATTGGCTTAAGAAGATGTGGTTAAATTGGGCCTTATTTACACTATGGATTAGTAAGAGTATGTCTGTCATTAAGAAAATGTTAAGAGAGCACCAAGTGATCTTTGAGCAAGGGGAACCAAATAATAAAATTAGTCATCAGTACAATGCTAAGTATTGTAAATCAGCTGAGCTTGCATATGTGGAGGTTCTTTAGAGATTGTTCAGAATGACCCCTGAAGACAAGAAAACTGAAGACTTAAGTTGTCCATCTCTAAAGAAAGAGATGTATGAATTCCCCAGATTAGAGCGAATATCTTTATTTAATTAGATATTAGCTTGTGACATATATTACCTACGCATGATCACATGAATTTCAGCAACCATTTTAATAGCTTCTTTGCGTCAAGTTTTTAAAAGCATTGACTATTAGGAAAATGAAGGTAGTTTTAAGGGCTTTGTATTTATATGTAAACATTAAAAATGAGGTGTAGTTTTAAATAGAGTTCATTTAATATTTTAGTTCCTGAAAAAGTTAAACCTTCCTCAAGTCTGCTAGACGAAAACCTGAGCAGAGCAAGGGAGCTGCAAAGAGGCAGGCTTCCCAAAGAACCAGATATCATCCAGTAACAAGGGAATTGGGCTATAAAGGATGTTTGAAGAAAACTGAAGTTAAAAAAAAAGAGAACAAGGTATTGTTCAGGAGGATTCAAGGGGAAAAGTAAATACTGTTTCTGAGTTAAAGAGATAACTGCAGTAAGCAGAATTAAAGGGGGAAAGCATATTTCAAGGCTAAATCAAAAGTCTGATGCCATTTTAATAGAGTCTGGGAATCAAATGTTAAAAGCAAATGTGAACTGTTTGTCCAAAGGTCAAGACAAAGAAATCCTAATGTGGAAGTGGTAAAACCTGGACGCCGGATTTCTTGTTAAAAGTGGAGCAGAAGCTTTGTTTAAGTAATTGAGAAAACCTCGGCTGGTTTTGATGGAAAAGCTAATGGAAAGTAACATTGTGAAAGATTTTAAAGTGTGCTTTTTGGGAGTAAAGTTTGGAAACTCTCATGTGACAACCATCTGGAGGATTTTAAGGATTATTCCACAGACATTCACTTGCTGTTCTGAGTGGAGAGTGTATTTGACCACAGCATCCATTGTGTTCAAGGAGATGTTGCATTACTGAGATTGTTGTCACTTAAAATATATTTTGTAATACATAAAAACATACATAGAAAATAGAGTCTGGAGCAGGCAATTCAGCCCTCCAACCCTATTCCACCATTCGTTTTGATCACAGCTGATCATCAAAGTTTACACCCTGATCCAACTTCCCCCTTGATGTTTTGATGCCTTTAGCCCCAAGAGCAATATCTATTCCTTCTTGAAATTACACAACATTTTGGCCTCAACTACTTTTGTCATTCATTGGGTGAAGAAATTTCTCCTCACCTCAGTCCTCAAAAATTTACTTCTTATCCTCAAAATATGACACTTAGTTCTAGATTCCCTCAACATTGGAACATTCCTTCTGAATCTAATATCCACGTTATCCATGTTTATTTTAAAATCCATGTAAATTAAACTAAGGGGGAAGTAAAGGAATATTGTATCATAATCCAAACTTTTCACGTTTTCTTGTTGCTAAAACTAATCTGCAGTCCTGTGACCCTGTTCCTCCACATTTTATAAAAAAACATAAAAGTTACAGTCTTTTGAGTCAGGGTTCGATCCTGGAATCTTCCCGTCCAGCTGTACCATCAACTGGAATTGTAACAATTGAAAGTTCATTTTATGACATCTCAGTACCAGACATGCCACCACAGGAACAATCTCTGTCCCCGGCAGCAAGCTCTGCTGCAGCCTCCTTGATTTCAGTGAAGGCAAATACCTCTGCCAGCTCTCCTCCAGTCTGGGCTTGGTCTCACTTATTATACACAAATATTGTCCTGTATGAAGATAGAACAAACACATTGTGATAACAGGGAATGGAGCAGAGGATGGGTAAAATGCATGTCCCTTGTTCTGGCATGCTCTCCTCAGAAGGGAAAGAAGATGAAGTTGGATCAACAAAACAGATGGGTTGGTAGTGTTGCGAAGTTTTGTTGAGAGAGTAAGTGTTGACATGTGTCCCTGTGACTGGACATGTGAGATCAGTGAAGAGAGCAATTTGAGTACATGATGCCATGCTGAGAGTTTGACAGTGGAAGGACCTACTTATCCCTGGTGGAGTGGATGAGATCATTCATCTGCTTCCTGCACTGAATGACACTTTGCGGGTGGGGGGCAGCCATGCTAACCTCCTGGGCAATAGTTTTTGTTATATATTTAAAAAGGATGCAGATTATTTTAAGAACTGATCACATCATTTGAGGGCAATGCCAATAGGGTCTTGCAGAGACTTCTGTTTCACTTTCAGTTTTTTACTTGATGCAGAGCAGAGAACAGCTCTTCAATAAAACCTATTGTGCGTTTGCTGGAATCTATGGGAGAAGTTCTCCCAAAAGTGCTGAATTGGTGGGAAAACTGTCTAGATCACGACTGCTTTTCAGTGCAGTTTCTCACTCAAATCTCCGCACTCTGTGCAGTGCAGAGACCACAATCAGGAAGATCATTAAAAATCCAGGGAGGTGGAGCCTATTTGCACCGGAGTTCAGCAGCTCAGGAACTCTGTGCATGCACAGTGGCTCTGACTGTAAGTCTCCCCGTTTGCTGGCCAGTTTGATTGCTGGCCATCCCAGACCTCCACAGTGCTGCACCTCCAGCACCTCTCCATGGCCTAATTGCAGTCCCCATAATTCCCGGGCCAGCCCTGACTCCTCCCTCTGCCCCGAAGTGCTCTGGGGTGTCTAACCCACTCTCCCGAGGTGACAGGGTGGGGATCCCCCATCTCTGTCATCCCAGAAGATGCCTGCCCCCCACACCCGGAGTCAGACCCCCTGAGAGGCAGGCTCCCCCCGCCCCCATCTCGGCAGTCCACCCCTCTCCAGCCAGCCCCAATAGCAACCAGCTCAAACCAATCCCCATACAAGAATGGCAGTGGGAACCCCCCCACCCACCAATCACCCACAATAGGCTCCATCCCCTTGGCACTGCCTGATCCCCAGTGGGCAGTGCTAAGGTGTCCCCTGGGCATAGACACTTTGCATTGTGGGCAGTGCCAAGGTGCCCATGTCCAGGAGGCACCACCGCTCCACTGCCCGATCCTCTGGGGAGGCCCAGTTGCCCTCCCCTTCACTCCGGCTAATTCTTCGAATGTGGGGAACTACTCTAAACAACGCTGGCACGGTGGGAGCTGCTATCAGGGATGGCACGGAATGGATAATCACATTGAAGTCTCATTTAAATTACATTTAAAACATAGTCAAAATACTTACTTCACTTCGGCACATTCCTGGCACCGTTTTCTTCCGATTGGGAGATGCACGCAGGTCGTAAATATTTGCAGGGAACCCGCAAAATGGTCGACACACACACACATCTCCCAACCAGACCGCCAGAAAAATTGCAGGTTGCAATGGGAGAAGCGGGCCATATGTGTACAAACCAAATGTTTTCTCTTTCTCTTAAAACCCACAACCCCTAACATAGTTTGGACTCTATAGCCCCCTCCCCCAGGCTGGAGAGCTGAAGTTTGTGTGCTTTCTCATGCCATCCCTTGAGTAGCATACATGTTGATGGGTCCAGGTTCCATGAATAAGGAATGAAAACCTACTTCTTGAGGCCTTTTTTTCTCCAGATTTCTCATATCTTGCACAGTATGGTGAAGACAGGTGAGCTGGAGAGTATAATACAAATGTACTAGACTTGTGATTAATCATGGTGACAGAACCTTTGAACTCACCAGCTGTTGGAGGACAGATGAAACAGGTGTCTGCCCATCAGGTGATTCAAAGGAAAACTCACCTGTGTGTAATTAATGAGTCTCCAAGTGCAGAATCTGGCTTGGGATCCTGCCATTCTGACAGGAGTGGTGCCATAGGAGCCTTTGCACTCAGTCTCATAAATTCCGATCAAAGTTTAAACTTAAGCCTGATGGCAAAGTAAGAGAAGATTAGTCATTAGTTACGAGGGGCTTGAAACTTAGGAAATAAAAGCAAAATCGTGTAGATGCTGGAAATCTGAAGAGTCGTAAGGATTCGAGACATTAACTCTGTTTCTCTCTCCACAAGTGTTGTCAGACCTGCTGAGATTATGAAACTTAGTTCAGTGCTGTTCAGACCGTGAAGGTAAAAAAAAGACTATTAATATGATAAAGGGAAGTCTCTGACTGGAGTTGGAAAGATACATTCACGTATCCAGCGAAGTTTAAAGAGTGAATCCATCTGTGTCATTTGCTTGAAGAGGCAGGCTGACAAAGTGTGAGCATGAGAAACTCCGAGAGTCCAAATTTCTCCTCGAGCCCAAAGTGAAAGCCAAAATGAAAGTCAAAAAGAAATTGAAAGTTTGTCAGTATCACAGAATCTGATAGTTGAGCAAAGTGAGCTAGGATCTTTCATTAAGGCAACTCAATCAACGTCACAGTCTCAGCCATTAGGGTTGACACAGCCAGAGATGTTGAGAGAGCGGATTCAAGCTAATTGAAATGGGAGGTGATATTCAAACAGAAAGAGAAAGAAGCCATGTGGGATAATGAAGATTAGTAAGAAGAAAAAAAGTCGTTCTCTGTGTTTCTTCTTGGCAAATGATGGTTAAACACACTGTGGTATTCAGGAAAAGAAAATAACAGGGATGATTCTCCTGGCCTGCTGCACTGCTCAAGCAGCGCAGTAGACTGGAAGACATCAACAGGGACCATTTTGCAAACTTCCCAGTGGGTGCCACAACCTCTGTATGTCTCCAGGATCAAGTTTTTCAGTGTAATCTGCTCTGCACTGGAAATTGGCGTGGAGCTGATTACAAGTCTCCGGGTCCACTAACTTCTTCCCCTTCTCCCCCAGCCCCCTCCTATCCCAGCCAGGAGTGGTTCACTCCGCAGGGTTTGCTCCTGCTCCCCACTAATGAGTACAGGCAGCCTGACCCCGACCCCCAGAGGGAAGAGAGGCCATTGAAGCCACCCCAGAAGGTTGGGGTTAAGGAGGAGTGTCCCTTGGGCAGTGCCAGCCAAGCAGTGCCACCCTGGCACTACCCAAGGAGCAAACTGGCATTGACCAAAGGGCACCTTGGCATGGCCCACCAGGTATTGGGAACATTCATCAGTGGGAGAGGTGGGGACGTATGGGACTGTTGGTGAGGGGAATCAGGACTAGCCGGGTTGGGGTCTGGAGAAATCAGTGTTGGCTGGGTGGGGAACATTGGGATTGGCCCAGGGAGGTCCTACAATCTGGAAGTTGAGGGCTAGCCAGCGATCGGGAGGCCAGCAATGAGGGGCCACTGGCTGACAGATTTGGCACCTGGACAGTGGCCTGCTCAACACTATGCTGCTGAACTCTTGGACGGCAATCGGCCCTGCCCACAGATTTCCAGAATAAATCACACAAGGACATTCTGCAATGAACAGAGTGTCGGAGGTTCATCCTGAAAAATCTCACTCTAAAAATCAACGGGATTTACTCCCGTTTTCAGACATGTTGGGAACTTTGGATTTCTTTTGAGCGAATCTGTCAAAACATGTAAATTACCCTGGCAGTATTAGTCACAGCATTTTGATTGTAATTACAGCAAAAACATGTAATCCAACTTGTTTCCCTGAGCTTTTATGGGACAAATGAGACACTCTGCAATGCCACAAAGGACAGAAGACTCAATTATTGGCAGATTTTGAAAGAATCCAGGCACTGGATTCAGGCATCAATACTGCAGAAGAATTAATGTCAGGCAGGACAGGAATTAAAGCACTTTTAGCAGACTTACTATTACAGCAGAAGGAACTTCAAAACAAAAACAAGAGGAGAATGAATCTCAAGAGTGCTGAAAGAACAGTTAATAGCTGTTTCTGGTATTATACAAGGTGTCATTTTGTGGTGAATTGCTCAAAGCCAAGAGGTAGGGTCCTTGAAATAACGCTTGACAAAGAAAACTCTGAGGAAAAGGATGAAAATAATGATGGTTTTAAAGAAATGATAGAGGTTACAAGGAATTTTAGTTATTTGTGGACACCTTCAGCACTGTAGCGTTAGATTGAACTTGTACTCCAATAGCACATGAGACAGGTTGGTTAAAGTATTAGAAGCAAATTACAGTGGATGCTGGAATCTCAAACAAAACAAACATACTGGAGAATCTTAGTAGCTCAGACAGCATTTGTGGAGAATCATCCAGTCTTGAAACTTTAGTTCCATTCTCTCTCTGCAGATTCTGTCAGAGCTGCTGAGATTTTTCAGCATTTTCTGCTTTGGTTAAAGTGTTATTTTGAGTCACTAAGTAATGAAGGTTGGCATTTTATATATAGAGCTATAGAGCTACTTGCTTTATGTTTCACAATGTCAACTCATTGAGGTCATAAAGAAAGTTGTAATTCTGTGTGAAATGGGCCATTCTGCCCATCTCATCTCCACTGACTATCTGACAGATCACCATATCATGCACCATATCATGCATGGGGATACGGGCCTTATCCCTGTAACCCCAAGCATTTACTCCATTAATCCCCCTAACCTACACATCTTGGGACACTAAGGGTCAATTTAGCACAGCCAATCCACCTAACCTGTACATCTTTGGACTGTGAAAGAAAACCAAAGCACCCTGAGAAAATCTATGCAGACACAAGGCAAACATGCAGTCAGTCACCCAAACCTAGAATTGAACCAGGTGGGGCACTGTCTGACAGTACTGCTAACCAATGTGCCACCATGCTGCCAATAACATTGTTTTAATGTTACACAAGCAATTTCCTCATTCTGCTTGTAAAAGACTAAAACTGTTGCTAAAAGATGCTGGTGTGATTGATGACAAGTATACAAAGCTAATGGAAGAGTTTATTGGAGAGTGTGAAATAAAGGATGTTGCCACATCATATTGCAAGCCTTCTCATTGGCAGATGATTTACTAAGGTATTTGCCATGGCTCTAAAGATATGTGATAAAGAAAGATATTTTAAACTCAAAATTTAGGGACCTGGCAATGAGGTGTATTCTTTCCACATTAATACATAGTCAGGACAGAAGGGTTGTTATAGACCAAAGCATGGAGAAATGGATAGTGAGCAGTCTTGAAATATCAAAATTTCTGGCTGATAATGTGGAGAATCTGCCAATGAGTTTAGAAATATGCGTGAAAACATGAATAGTATGTTCATGAATACTATAGCTCAAAGTCCTTTCAACAATGGATTCTGTGCAAGGAATCATGCAGTGATCAATGAAAAAATGTGTAAAAGTGAGAGAGTAAAATCAATCAGAACATAAATTGACAATCCAAATAATTGATCTTCATATTATTGTAATGAATAATAAAATCTCGTATTATGAATAACTCATTTTAGGGAACAAAGGTATCTTTATCCTAATATCCATGTCCTTTGTGATGAAGGTCTTGACCAATAGAATGTGGAAGATCAGGGACTGGATAGTGGCAACGTGAGTGATCATGACATATATGATCTATTACATGCACAACCAATTAGCCCAGAGTGCTATTTGGAGTGATATCTATGTTCCACAATAGTCCAATAAATGGAGGGATGTGTAAGATATGTGAAGGAAAGGAAATTTCAGCATAATAGCCAAGATGTAAGGACTACGTATTGACAGAAAAAGTTGAAAGAATAGAAGGTAAGAAAGCAAAGTGTATGCACTGCCAATAACTGACTCTTAAATTATAAAATGATCATATCAGATAAAGAACCTCCAATAATGCAACAGGAAGATCTTATTGTAATAAGAATAGATACTGCAGCAGTCCATGTTAATACACAACAAGACCTGGACAACATCCTGGCTGGCTGAGTATTATCAAGTAAAACATGCATTCACAGAACTGCCAGGTAATAATATCTCTGACAAAAGGAAATCTAACTGTCTTCCATTGAAGTTCAATGGCAGTCATGATGTAGAGATACCAGCGTTGGACTGGGGTAAACACAGTAAGAAGTCTCACAACACCAGATTTAAACTGGTGTTGTAAGACTTCTTACTGCATTCTTTGGCTAAATACTCCTCTATCAACATCTTGCAGGTTACCATTGACCAGAATCTGAACTGGACTAGCCATACAAATATTGTGCCTGTAACAGCAGGTCAGATGATGGGAATTCTGCAGAGAGTAACTCATTTTCTAATCTACCAAATCCTGTCTGCTATCGGCAAGTCACAAATTGGGAGTGCAATGGAATGCTCTCTATTTGTCTGGCTCGAACAACACTCAGGAAGGTTAACATCATGTAAGACAAAGTAGCCTGTTTGACTGGCATTCTATTCATCACCTTAAACAATCACTCCTTCCACCACTGACAGTGACAGCTAGGTATACCATCTACAAGATGCACTGCAACAACTTACCAAAGCTCTTTCAACATCTGGTAAAATAATTTTTAAAAGTCTTTTTAGATTTTTAGGCTGCATATTCATGGGACTGCAGGTCAATTAACACAAAAGCCTCAATTCTGCAGGGTGATACATTTCAGTTGGAACTGTTTTTGGAACTGCCCTAAGGGACAGTAGAACAATATGGAACATAAATCCATATCAATATCAATATAGAACAATATAGAACAATACATATCAATATAGAACAATAGAAGGAACAATATGGAAAATAAACAATGCAACTATGGCTTGATGTGGTATTTTTGACATGATATTTGTTGTATCTGGTTTGCGGGAAAGAGGTTGTATTCAACTCAAAGGTTACCTTTCAGACATCTCCATGATGCATGGAGATGATTTCTTATCAGAAGCCATGTAAATACTGTGCCTTTTTTTGAGAGTCTCATTTTTGAAAAATGCGTTATTAATCAGATTTAATTTGAGACTAAAATAGGGAATCAGACTTGTAAAACTTTTAAATATGTCTGTTTAGACTTTAAACAAAGTAAGTTTGGGGTAGCTTCAAATCAACAATCCTGCTGAACGAGTGTTATTCCCATCCCAGTTAATTGTACCAGGTTATCACAGAAAGACAATATCATCTTCAAAGGAGAGACAGAGCAATTACAAAGCTCAGTTGGTCAGTTGAATTGGCTAGGCAGTTGGCAAATGTTGTTGTATTAGAGGTAAGCATTGTGATGGAATATTCTAAAGTAGAGAATGTTTTAATGACACGTTAAAAATGATACGTTAGAATATCCATCAGGAAGATTAGATGATAGGAACACAAGAGATTGGAATAAAACATATAACTAACCCATTGAGTTCACCATGCAATACAATCATGCCTGACCTTGGGCTTCAATTCCACTTCTCTGTCTGCTTCTGGGAGCATGCAAATCGTGATTAAAAATGATCAGCTTTAGCCATTCCCTTCTTACATTCTCAACTTCATTCATTTGGTTCTCTTCAAGGCAGACTCTCATCCATTCCATAGCTGGTAATTCCCAGAACAGATCTCTAGTCCATTGCCAGGCGCCTATATTTGAAGGTGTGGCTCCACATCAAACCTGGCTGACCAACAGTCCATCCCACTCTTCCCACCAGCCATTAATGTGTTTGGAAGCATTTGTAGATTGACACATAACTTTTTTGACCTTGTAATGACATATGTGTAAATAGATGATGATATTGATGTACTTGTTTTTATTCTACAGGTGCTTTGGTCCACCTTGTTATCTAACAAGAGGCATACACGTGATGGGTCGTGAGAGGGCTACTCTTGGATTTTTCTCGAGAGTATCCTAGTGCTTCACGTCGTTAGTGTACGCTTGACCTGGACCATTTGATGGGCAACACAACAGCTCAGTGACTATCGCTGTGCTGTGCAGATACATGGATTTGGACCTGTGTCTGTGGGAGTTTGCGCATTCTCCCCGTGCTTGCATGGGTTTTCTCCGGGTGCTCCGGTTTCCTCCCACATCCCAAAGATGTGCTTTTAGGCTGATTGGCAAAACAAATTCTCCCTAAATTGTCTCAAATTTGGTTTTTAATCCATAGATCTATAAACATAGACAGGGATCACGGGTAGACGTGGGAACATTGGGGTGGCAGCACGGGCTTGTTGGGCTGAAGGGCCTGTTTCCCGTGCTGTTTTGTTCTTTGTTCTTTGTTCTTTATCTTTTTTGGCTATCAAGTACAGAGAAGGGATTTTCCAGGCAGAATTTTCAGCCATGTATGTCCCAAGGTCAGAAAATCCCACCTGAGATCAACAGACCTTTGCATGGTCCATATCCTACCAACTATGATTCCCATAGCGGGTGGGACAGGAAAATTCTACACCTGGAGTGGGATTCAAACCAGAAGCTTCTGATTCAGACACAAGAATGCTATCTGTTGCACCAAATATGCTTTTCAAAGTGATTTACAGTCAAGCAAATACTTTTAAAGTGTTAGTACTATTGATATGTGGGACACACCAATTTGCAGCCAGCAAGCTCCCACAAATAGCAAAGCGATAATGCGCAAAAAAAACAATGTTTACGAGGTTAATTAAACAATAAATATTGGCCAACTCCCTTTCTGTTCTTTGAAATAGTGCTATGGAATCATTTACATCCACTTGAATGGGCAGAATTTACCTCAGCTTAACATTTGACCTGAAATGCAACACTTCTGGAAGTGCAGCACTCTCTCTGTGCTGCATTGGAGGGTCAATTTGGATTTTTGTTCTCAAGCACTGGAGTAGGACATTTCCATGGTATAATTTAATTTAAGAGATGCTCCTCTTTCATATTACTTCAGGGCTTAGAATTTCCAGAGACTCTCATCAACAGTAGTCAAGAGTGATATATTTGGTAAGGATCTTGTGGTCTGTGTGTGCTAACCTTCTTCACAAGCAGATAGAAAAAAGATAAATGTCGTAATAAGGAAAAAGAGAAAACATGTCTGTCACCAATGTGTCCAAGCCTCATGAGGCCATGAGCAGGAAGCATCTTGTGTTTGGTACTCTTTGTTTGTCACATTTGTTAAGCCACAGAGGAAGTGAATTCTCATGTTGGCAATGTCGCCCTTGTGAAACTATTTGCAATTGCAAGTATTGGGTGAATACCTGTATATATGGGAATCACTGGAACAATTGCCACAATTGTATATATTCTGCATCCGTGACTGCTGCATCAAGGCTTCTCAGAGATATTCGCAAGATGAATTGGAAACATTGCAAAAATGGAAATAATATTTATCTTGGCAACCTGCCTGAGACTCCAAATGTCTTTTTCACCTGCTTCCAGGTTAAATGTGGAGATGAAAAATTATCCGCTTTTTCAGCAGCTCCATCCTGCTCAGGCTCTGGAGTTCTATGAAAGTCGTCTTCATTTGAAAAAGAAACGAGTCCTTCAGCAGCACCTCCAGCACCTTCACTCGCAGAATGGCTGTAAAGATGAATTGCAATTGCCTTACTGGCTTGTCTAATCATTTATTTAATATAAAGTCAGCACACCCTGTTGTGTCTTTGGAGCAGGGACTCTGATATCTCTGCTGATCCCGACTCCACATTCAGCTAAGTACCTTTTTGTCCAAAACTTACTTTTCTGGTGGTAGCCTCGTGCCTGCGACATTCAGAGTAAACCAATTTCCAGTTATGCATCCAAAGCAGGCCCTCTTAATAACTTGTTGATGCACCTACAGCTGTTTTAGATGGCCCTTAGGTCTTGAACCAAAATAGATCAGGCATGGAAGACTGACCCCCTAAAATGGACGTCTTTGCATCCTTTTTCTGCCTGGAAAATGGGGGCAATGAAGTCAAATTACACCCAGATTGTTTGAGCACATTACCCCCCCTATCCCACATCAAGAGGCTGGTTAAATCAGTGTAAATATTTGTGGTTATCAATGTATTTAGCATAGAGCACATTCCTCAATATGTTCACATGTTTTTGCGTCATAATGGATGGGGGATGTGGTTTTTATGGGCCTTAATAAATAAGGTTAGCTGCATACTTGCTGGTATGAAGTCACTGAATGGAAGATGGAGGTTGATGAGTTCATATAAAGAGTAAAGTTAAGGCAATAATCTGATAGTCCAAATGCACATATGAATTGGGATAGGCCATTTGGCACATTTGGTTTGGCTCCGCCATTTAATAAGTTCATGCTGAACTGATTGTGGCCTCATTTCCATATTCTTGCCCATCCTCAATACGCTTTGACTTCCTTGTCAATCAATAATCTATCTAACTCTGCCTTAAAAGTATTCTATGACCCTGCCTCCACCACACTCTCGGGAAAAGTAAGCCTCACACTCTCTGAGAGAAAAGACGGAGTGATTCTCCAGCCCACTGCACAATTAAAGCAGTGGATCAAGCGGAGGCTGTGTAACGGGTTTCCCGCTGCGTGCCATAGCCCCCACAAGTCTCCAGCTGCTGGATTTCCAGCGCCATCAGCTCCACACCAGAAATCAGCGCAGAACTGTATAATTTATTTAAATTGCTATTTGTCACCAATTAGCAGGCCTGGAAATGAAATTTCTGGGCATGCAACATTTACTTCCCGCCAGAAGTGTTTCACTCCAGCAGAATTTACAATAGCTCTCCACCTGCAGGGGTGATGGTTGTTGACCCCTGCTGGAATGAAGAGGGGATCTCTGGAAGCCCTTCAAGAGATCAGGGGTAAAGGGGTGCCCCCTGGACTTTGCCAGCTTGGCAGTGTCAGCCTGGGCCCCTCGCATTTCCCAAGGGGCAAAGTAGTGATGCCCTGGGGCCAGCTTGGCACTTCCCACTAGGCATCAGGCAGTGCCAAGGAGGCAGATCCTGAGGGGGCTGGAGCCTACTGGTGGCACAGCCTCTGGGAGGAGATCAGTGAGGGTGGGGGGGTCCTGCTGCTGCTGTGCAACTCGACTGGGTGCGAAGCAGAGGGAGGCCAGAAAGCGAGGCTGACTATAGGGGTGAGGGGGTGGGGGAGTAAATGGCCTGCCCGGGGACCGAGGTTGCAGGAGGCGGAAACAAGGCAAGCCAAGGGCTAGGGGTTTGTTGGTGTTGGGGCTGGTCTGGGCACTTCACAGGGGACAGTAATTGTGTGTGCGGGGGAGGAGAGGGGGGTGGCAACCAGCAATGGAGGGCATGGGGCTGGCCAGCAATTGAGCTGACCAGTGATTGGGATCAGTGCTGACAGATTGGCACATGCACAGTGGTCCATTCAGCTCTATACTGCCGGCCTCTCCAGCAGAAATCGGTCCCACCTCCTGATTTTTAGCATGATTCATGCAAGGGCACTCTGTGATGCACAGAGCGTGAGAAATTCATTTTGAAAATCCTGCTGATAAAACCAACGGGATTTAATCCAGTTTTTATGCAAATTGGACAATTGGGATTTTTTTGGGAGAATACCACACAAAATTTCTTATTTCCATCTTCAGTGGGTGACATCTTATTTTAAAATGGTATCCCCTTGATCTGATCTCTTCCTCAGGGAAAACACCCTTTCAGCATCCATCCTATCACGTCCCCTCAAGATCTTATATATTTCAGTAAGATCACCTCTCATTCTTCTAAATTCCAATGAAAACAGGCCCAGTCCATAAAGCAGCAGATGATAAAAATACACATGGGTGTGTTTAGTTCATACCATGCTTTTAAATGCAAGGTACTCTGCAATTTATGATCTACGGTTTTGGGGGTAAATTTTTCAGTTCCGCTGACCATGAGAATCATCGCGGCAGAACAGAAATTTTGACGGACCATTTAAATTCCCAAGGAGAGAATTTCCGGTCTTGGGGCAGGTGTGACCAGAAAATTTTGCCCGTGAAAATTTGGTTTGACTACAATAACCCATGAGGGTGATTCTCCCAGCTTGCAGCACCGTGGATTTGGAAACATCAGTGGAGGCCATTTCACAAGCATCCTATTTGGTGCCACGCATATCCCAGCCAAAGGTCTTCAGAGTAATCAGATCCATGCCGATTTCCAGCGTGGAACTGCTTTCGATATGCTACTGACCCAGGACTGGAGTCTCTAGGTCTGCTAGTGTCTCCCCCCTGCCAAGAGTGGTTCACTCCATGGGGTTTACTCCTGCTCCTCACTAACAGGATCAGGAAGTTAGTGGTAAGAGAGGTGCCCCTTGGGTTGTGCTAGCCTGGCATCCAGGCATCAGGCAGTGCCGGGGGGGCAGGGATGGAGCCTGTTGGGGGGGTCTATTGGGGGGCAATCGGTGGGGGTGGGCTTGCCATTGCATGTCGGGATTGTGGGCAGAGAAAGGGAAGGCGGCAACTGGGGCTGGTCATGCAGGTGGGTATGGAGTGTCATGGCTGCTGGGGTTCGGGGGGGGGGGGGGGCAGTTGGTACTGCCGGGGGAGGTGGTTGGGATTGTCGGAGGGATGGTGTGTTAGGACTGTCGGGAGGAGGTGAGGGGAATGCTGGGAAGAGGGGTTGGCCATGAAATGGAGACATAGAGGTTGGTCCAGGAAGGTCCAGGAGTTGCAGGGCTGTCCAGCAATCTGGTTGGCTAGTGATCGGAAGACCGGCAATGTGGAACCACTGTGCATGCACTGTGCATGCACTGATCTCAGCGCTGACAGACCGGCACATGATGTGGAGATGCTGGCGTTGGACTGGGGTAAACACAGTAAGAAATCTGACAACACCAGGTTTAAGTCCAACCGATTTATTTGATAGTAAAGTCACAAGCTTTCGGGGTTTGCCCCTTCAGCAGGCGAATGTGCAGCGGCCCACTCAATGTTATGCTGCCAGCCTCTCCACTGGAATAGGCCCAGTCCCCTGATTTCCAGAGGGAATCCTGTCAGAGCATTCTGTGATGCACAGAGTGTCAGGGATTCATTCTGGACATTATGCTAAAGACATTGGCAGGTGTTACTCTCATTTTTGTGCGAATTGGGGACTTAGAACTTTTTTGGGAAAATCCCAGCCCTTTATCCATGGGTATTGTCATATTTACTAAAACAGGGCTGATGATTTATTGTAATTCCTAAACATTACCTTTGTTCTCATAATATTTAGTAACAATAGGGATATATTGTGTATGTATGTTGTATGTATATCTAAGCAATTAGAATCATAGAATTACGCAACACTAAAGGAGACCATTTAGCCCGTTATGCCTATTCTCTTTGCTGAATTTGTCATCTAGCTCCATTCTCCCACCTTTTCTCATATATTTTTGAATTTCCTTTATCAAATGTTTTTGCCTTCCCTTTTAAAAGCTATTATGACTTAATTTTTCACCACCATTTTGAAAGCGCCATCCAGGTTTTACCAACCCTCTATCAAACAGACTCTCCGAAGCTTTCCCTTCATTCTTAACCTTGTCTTTCCTTTTGAAAAGAGCTCCAGTTTTTCTGCTCAATGATTATTATGAAAGAAAGAATATGCATTGATATGGTGCCTTTTGTGACCGCAGGATACTCCACATTGTTTCAAAGCCAGTGACGTGTGGCCTGCTGTAGAGCAATGTAGCAGTCAAATTGAGCACAATAAAATCTTACAAAATGGAAAAAGGATAAATAATCAGTGAAACTATTTCATTGATGTTGGCTCAGGGAGAACTTGCCCAATGTAATGGGAGAAAGCTGTTCTCTAATTAGTGTCGAGGGACCTTTTTCTATCTATTTTGATAACTGCAGATGGGTTCTGAGTTCAATGATTCTTTTGAAAGATGTCACTGCATTAGTGCTGGTCTGAAGTGTCAGGCTAAATAATATTCCAGTCAATGGAAAGGCTGGTTGATCCAAGCTTGATCCATCGCCAAAATGGAATTTGATTCCATGTCCATCTGACTTAGAGTGTGACAAACTGAGCCAAGGCTGACATCTGTGATACTATTTTAATACATCTTTTTTGAACACTTTCCTTTATCTTTTTAAAACATCTAAAAGTAGACTTAATTTTTAATGATATTTTAAGAAATATTCTATATAAGTTTAGGATTACCGCTTTGCCTTTACATATTGTGCCCCTATTTATAAAACAGATGTTTTTACACCTTTATCAAGTTATTATCATATTTGTTGATTTTCGTACATTTTGAACTGATATTATATTCCCCAGAAAATAAACCCTATTTTCCTAAGGGTGGGATAGTGGCACAATGGTTAGCACTGCCTCACAACGGCCTTGGGCCACTGTCTGTGTGGAGTTTGCTCATTCTACCTGTGTCTGCATGTATTTCCTCTGGGCACTCCAGTTTCCTCTCACCGTGCAAAGATGTGCAGATTCAATCGATCGGCCATGGTAAATTGCCACTTAGTGTCAGGTGGACTAGCAGCATAAGTACATAGAGTTGAGGAGATGGGGCCTGTGTGGCATCGGTCTCTGTGCAGGCTCGATGGGCTGAATAGCTTCCTTTTGCACTGTAGGCATTCTATGATTCTAAATTTCTGAACACGAACCAAGAATGCCCTTCAGGGACAAAATAAGATTTGGATAATTGCTACAGCATGGAGTTCAATGCATTGATTATTTCAATGCATCTAAAGCTTTCCTTGCAGCTCGTGTATAGACCTGGCAAGCATTTGCAGGATAGCCTGGAAAAAAGAAAGAATAACAGTATGTTCATCTGGGCCTGATCATTATTTATTAAATAAGTTATCATATTTTTCTTCGTATAAAAAGACACAACAGAGGACTAAAACAAATAATGCTGGTTAAAACATCCTGAGCTGTATTTTACACCGTTCATGCTGGCAGGATATTCCCATCCTGCTGCAGTGAACGGAGATGTGGGTGACTACCAAGTTCTCTGACTCACAGTAGCACATACACGGTGTGAACGGCTGGTAAGACTGTGCCCCCACCCCTCCATTCACAGGTGAGTTCATTGTGGTACAGTTTGTCTCCATTGCCATTTGCACCAAAATTTCTTCTAACCCTTGACATATTGTTTTGTACAGTAATTAGGTACACTGTCAGCTAACAGCACTCTTTTCCTTGAGTCCAAAGGTCGTGGGTTCAGTTTCAATGCAGGTACAATGGGCGGGATTTTCCGGCCGCTCACTCCAAAAATGGAAAATCCCGTCTGAGGTCAATGGATCTTTCTATAGTTCGCCCCTTATCCCGTCCGATTCACCTGGCAAGCCAAATGGTAAAATTTACCCATTGCTTAAGTTGATGCTCCTGCAGAACAGACTGAAGTTCCGCATTGTTGATGGTGCCACCCTTCAGGTAAAACATTACATTGTGTTTTCATCAGCCTGTTCTTCTGGATCAGGTGCATTTTAATGATCCCGTGATACTATTCAAAGAGCTAGGAGATCTCCAGGGGATTCTGGATAATACTCCTCCCTCCAGCAGAAGCAGGTGAACATGACATCTTGCCCTGTGCAAATTGGCTGCTATATCTGCTTGCATCAACAAGAGTGCTTCGCTGTAATTTTATTCCATGTTATGGACTTCGGAAGTATTTTCTTGATGACTCTTTGTCAGCAATGACTCAGACTTTTAATAAAGACTGTAAATTGTATGTGCCTTAAATTTTCCAATTTATTTAAATCATAATCTTTTAGATAATAAAGTAATTGGACAAATTTACAGAAGAATAACAATTGCTCTGTCTGCAAATATGCTCTCTTTCCAAAAGAATTGTAGCTTTGAAGTCCCAGTGTTTTGCAAAAACACATATTCCATTACATTCCTATGGGCTACAAACTACATTTTTGTGGTGAGTAATGTAGTTATGAGAGTGTATGTTCTTCATCTTTCAGATGTTTCATTTCCACACATTTGCTCATTGACTATATATTGACCAGTTTTTTTTACTTTATGCTAATATGGGAAGTATGTGAAGGTTAGAAGGAAGTGAAGCATTAAAGATGATCTAGAATAAATGAGTTTTCTCTGGATGCTCCAGTTTCCTTCCACAGTCTAAAGATATGTGGGTTAGGGTGGAGTGGCCATGTTAAACTGCCCCTCAGTGTTAGGGTGACCTGTCAGACTAAATATATGGCTTTGTAGAGATAAGGCCTGGGTGAGATTGTGTTTGGTGCATGTTCCTTGGGCTGAATGGCCTCCTTCTGCACTGTAGGTTTCTGTGATTCTATCTATCATTCTAAGTGCTCATTAAATTTAAATTACAAGATTTGATTAAATATTAAAAAGTAAATGTACTTTTCAAGATAATTGAAGAGATAACAACGACAGACTTGTATGATTGTAAAGCTGAACAATCATTTGACAACCATATAGCCTCATAAAATTGCACAATGTAGCTTAAACCAAGGACAATGACAAAGGAACTTATTTACTTTCTATAGGATTTAGTTCCCACTGCAAAAGGCATTGGGCAAAATCAATTGAATTTTAAACTTTGCAATTTTAATCTATTTGGGTACAAAATGTTACTTCATTCTTATTGTCTGAAGTGCGAAGAGTGCCCATTACTTTTTGTATCCATTGCTTGGTTGTGAGAAAATCAAGGCATTATTTAAAATTACAGATTCAGTCAGACATTTAGGAAGAGATAGGGAAGGGTGTTGGGGTGGGGTGGGATGGGGCAGCATAATGGCACAGTGGTTATTAGGGGTGGTACTGTGGCACAATAGTTAACACTGCTGCCGCAAAATGCCAGAATCTGGATTTGATTCTCTGCTTGGGTCACTGTCTGTGTGGAGTCAGCACGTTCTCCTCGTGTTTACGTAGGTTTCTTCTGCACGCACTGTTTTCCTCCATTGTCTGAAAGACGTGCTGAATTTTCCCTCAGTGTACCCAAACAGGCGCTAGAGTGTGGCAACTAGGGGATTTTCACACTAACTTCATTACAATATTAATGTAAGCCTACTTGTGACACTAATAAATAAACATAAACTAGCACTGCTGCCTCACAGTGCCAGGGACTCAGGTTCAATTCCAGCCTTGGATGACTGTCTGTGTGAAGTTTACAGGTTCTCCACATGTTTATGTGGGTTTCATCTAGGCGCTCCAGTTTCCTCCCATAGTTAAAAAATGTGAGGGTTTAGTTGACCGGCAATGCTAAATTGCCTCTTTGTGTCAGGGGATTAGCAGGGTAAATACGTGGGGTGATGGGGATAGGACCTTGATGGGATTGTTGCCAGTGCAGGCTCAATGAATTATAGGATTCCATAATTTAATGACTATGGCATAGAGGTTTAAAAATATTGTGACGTTTGCTGCTAGAGGCAATACAGATGAAAGCTTTGATTGAGATTTTAATTCACTCTGCAATTCCTCAGAAGGTTCCTGTGCGCTGAACCCTGAGGTGTTTTTTTTCTACATTTGGCACATCTGGAGCTTGGTGTGTAGGAGGCCAATGTCAATGTCTAAGTTCTCCAGCTTTTCACTGCTCTCCTGTACTGACACCAGAAATCTCTTACGTCATAAACAATAGAAGTACCCAATGTGAAATAGTTTTCAATATCCTCAGGCACTGCTTTCAGCAGAAGTGTCTTAATTCATTTTAGTAACAGGATTTTCTGGCCTGATTTGTGCTGGAAATCCACCACAGGAGTCTCGACGGCCCAGCTAAGGGTACGTTGACTTTTAGCGGGACTAGATGATCCCAGCAGGAGGTGGGGTCAGAATACCCTGCCCTATCTTTTGCTACTAGGATATAAAGATGAGTCAATGCTAATAATAAAGTTGATTCTAGAGAACAAAATATTCTAATACTAGAAGATTTAATCCTTTGCGATGTTTTGCTCACACTCCGCATTCAAGATATAATGGATGCACATTAGAACCAATACTTTAATAGCTTTTATTCAAAGAACTATTTAAAAATAATCAATATTGTGAACCCTATTTCAGCTCAGATTAAATGCTGCCAATGACACGTTTCATTGAAATTCACCATTGAAAATCACACCTGTGTCTTTTCCCTCTGTTTTACCTTTTAATTGTGAGCTTAACAAGCTCTCTAATTATTCTGGTACTGAGCATAACTAACCACTAATAGGGTAGAAAATCTGACCCAATATAAGACATGCTAAATGCATTTCAACTACTCATGAAAGAAGGATATTTTCAGTAAAGCTCATTGAATAATGAATTTTGGTAGGTAGATCTAGGTCCCCATGAATACTGTATTTCTCACTTTGCAATGTTTATGTTTTAAAATTGTGGACCATGCTTTGTAGGTTTAAATGTGGAAGGCAAAGCAACAAGTATCGAGGTAACAAGTTTGAACACAGATGAATTAAATATTTGATTGCTCCTATTAAAGGGAGGGAGCGGCCAGCATTGTGAAGAAAAGGATTGAACAGTTATCAGAAATGGCCAAGTGATAAAGGATAGTAAACAGCTGAGACATGGAGGGACACAGAAATAAAGAGGAAGATCTGTGCATTTCCTTCCTGCCCTTTTGTCAATCATTATTCATCCTACACTGGACAGCGATCTCATTATGCGATATACAAACATACAAATTAGGAGCAGGAATAGGCCACTTGGTCCCTCAGGCCTGC
The DNA here is from genome assembly GCA_024679065.1 of Sphyrna mokarran. NCBI lineage: Eukaryota > Metazoa > Chordata > Chondrichthyes > Carcharhiniformes > Carcharhinidae > Sphyrna > Sphyrna mokarran. The sequence continues at coordinate 39,580,647 of JAGIQG010000016.1, forward strand.
TCTGCCATTCAATAAGATCACAATTGCTGGGGTTGTAACATCGTGCCCTATGTTTATCACAAATCTATCAACCACTGCTTTAAAAATATTCAAAGACACTGCTTCCACCATCTTTTGAGGAAGAGAATCCCAAAGATTCATAGCCTTCTCAAAGAAAGAACTTCTTCTCATTTCTGTCTTAAATAAGTGATCTCATTTTTAAACAGTAGCCCCTAATTCCAGATTCTCCCACAAGAGGAAATATCTTCTCCACATCCACACTGTCAAGACTAATCAGCATCTTGTATGTTTAAATCAATTCACCCCTTATCAATAGGATAAACTCCAATGGATAGAAGTGTAACCTGTCTAATCTTTCCTCATAAAACAACCTTCCTATTCCTGGTATTAGACTAGTAAACTTTCTCTCACGCATTTACATCCTTCTTTAAGTAAGGAGACCGATGTTGTACACAGTATTCAGATGTGATTACATCTCTAATCTTTTGTGATTCATAAAACCCCCCAGACCCCGCTGCATCTCACTGTATAGATTATTTTTTTACTCTTTCTGCTAAAATGGACAATTTCACATTTTCCCACATTGTATTCCATTTGCCAGAAAGTCCCTCATTCAAAATTATTGTGCCTGATCGAAGAACTCCCCATCACGGGGTGGGGGTGGAGGGAGCTACTGAGAGTCATTGCCTGCTCTTGCTGTTCTTCCCCCTTCCCTAGTGACCCCTATCCCATGGCACATTTTCCTGCAGTCACTCGCCTGTGCTTGGAGCCATGGTCAATCTAAGGCCTTGGGAGTGCAGTACCACCACCAGCCAGCATCATCCTGGCAGTGCTGAAAGCAATGAAGATCTGTTGGCTTCTGATTGGCCAAATGCTCTTACTAAGTGGGACTTTTGCCTCAGGGAAGGCCCAGTTAAGTGCCACTTTCAGGGAACTATAGACTTGAACCCCCAAGATCCCTCTGTACATCAATGCTGTTCAGGGTCCTGCCATTACCAGTAAAGGCCAAGTTACTGTTTGTCTAATTACGGAGGGAGTAAGGGGACCAAAGATCCTAAAGACAAATTACCAAATGGAGAAAATATCTGGTGACCATAAAAATCTTTCTTATCAGGACCTTTCAGCTGTTACCGATTGATCTTGCAATGGATGCAGAGTGGGGCAAATTGCTGTTAAACCACTTCCCTTTAAGCGGAGCATCCTGTAAGATACTGTCTTTCTGGACAGAAACAAACTTGATTTGAGAATGAACAGACATATTTTTGGAGAAGCCACTGAACCCGATAACAATCATTTGGGCCCCAGCTGGACCAGCTTGTTTCTGATGCAATCTTAAGTCTGGAATGTTCTCTGTTCATTTTTGCACAGAAAACCAACGGTGCCTCAATAAAGCTGATAGCTGATAGCTCATACTGGTTTTATGGTACAAGAATCAGAAGGTGCAAAATGTTTTACCGATACTCCCCCATGAGTTTAGGAAAAAATAATATGAAAGAAAAGATTTCCATGTTTTGTTCTACTTAATAAATTCATCAATTATTTCAAGTTGTTCCTGTTTTTGTGTTTCTTTTATGCCAATTTTCTCTGTTCTTTCATTTTCATATTAATCTGTTTGACATACTTACAATTTCCAATATTGGTATGATAGTGCAGCTCTTTTATGTTACTAGACTAGATAATCCATAGCCCTCGGCAAACAGTCTAGGGAAAATGAGTTCAAATCCCAGCACTATTGTTTGAGAATTTAAACTCAGTTTTCAAAATAATCTGGAATTAAAAAGCTGATAAGTCTAAAGCTTATCATGAAGCTGTCAGATTGCCGGAAAACCCCACTGGCTTACTAATATCCAAAGATGTGCAGGTTAGGTGGATTAGCCATACTAAATTGCCTCTTAATGTCCTAAGATGTGTAGGTTAGGGGAATTAGCAGGATAAATGCATAGGGTTACAGGGATAGGGAAGAGCCTCAGGCCTGGGTAAGATGCTCTGTCAGAGAGTCGGTGCAGACTAGATGGGCAGAATGGCCTCCATTTGCAATGGAGGGATTCCATAATGATTCTCTGAATATCCTTTAGGAACAAAATCCTGTCATTCTTATCCAGCCAAGCCATTATGTGTCTCCAGTTCTCCACCAACTTCATTGACTCTTAACTGCCCTCTGAAAGGGCCTAGCAAGTCAATTCTGTCATTCTGTGATCCTGTGCCCTTGTTCTTTGAAAGAGCTCCATGGTGTATTTCACTTCCAGTTGAACCGAGCCAGAAATGGGAGCTAAATGGATGCAATTTGACAGGGCGGAGACATTGAAGACAGAGCGACCAGCAGTGGATTGGGGGGTTTCTGTTGGGCCAAGGGCAGCATTACTGGCCATTAACAAGATATTTTTTAAACTTATGCACAACAGCCTGCAGCTGTCCACTTAAGGATTGCTGATCCAACCACTCAAAATTCAGTTCCTTTGCTGCAGATAAGTGACTGAAATACTTTGGTGAGGACTTTACCTTTTCTGGGTGGGAGACTGACTATTTATTTTCAGATCTATTCAAAATTCACATCAAGTGGGGATCAGGTGAGAAAACTGAAATATGTTCACCTTGGAGTCTGATACATCTATATTAGGAATATGCTTCACAAGATAAACTTTCTATTTCAGCATAAATTTATCATAGCAAAACCATAGTGTGCACATATGATATAGAAAATAAGTCAAGAGTTCTGCCACATTGACCATTCCCCTACCTAATGGGCTCACCATCATTTGCGTATTGGTATTAAGGTCTACATATCAAATAAGTAATGGAGTAGATCTGATCAGAAAAGGAGGCCCAAGTTCAGCCCTAGAATAGCAACGTTGGGCCTGTATTTATTACAGACCCAGATCCAGTTGTTTCTTTGGGCCATTCCTGAAAACCCTTTGTAGCAGAGTGGTGGTAAAAGTTGTACATTCTTGATTTCTCTGCCTTTTTTTTAGGGAATGCCAACTTCTCAGGCCCAGGAAAATTGCTCCTATTGTTCTATTAGGATCTCATGTATATTTTCTTTGCAATACTTACAGCTAAACATAGAAACATAGAAGATAGCAGAAGGAGGTCAGTTAGCCCTTTGAGCCTGCTAAACTGATACAGTTGAGGTGGTTAATGTGAACCAAAGTACACATTTTAATTTTATCACCAAAACGTTGCAGCTCGCTCTGTAATAATTTGCTGTAGCTACTTGTGGGCGAACAGACACTCGTTAAAAAGTTAATAATTTATATGCACGGTGACGCATATCTCGGAAACATAAGAGAGTATCTTATCAAGGAACTCATATCATTGGAAGGGAGTTTGCATTGTTTTAGGGGCATCTACCATGCCATCTTATTGATGATTTAGATTAGAACTAAATGTAATCATCAGAATTTTACTGCCATACCCGCCACGGAATCAGAGTGGGCAAGGGGCAGACAATGGAAATGTCCATTAGCCTCAGGCGGAACTTTCCAGTCTTTCTCAAGCGAGGCCATAAAATCCTACTCAATATCTCTAAATTTGCAAATAACACAAAGCTGGGTGAGAGAGTAAGCTATCATGGGGATGCAAAGATTTTTCAATAAGATTTGAACAAATTGAGTGAGTGGGCAAATGCATGGCAAATGTAGTAAAATGTGAATAAATGCGGGATTATCTACTTTGGTAGCAAAAACAGGTAGGCAGATTATTAGCTGAGTGTCTATAGAATGGGAATGGGGAATGTGCAACAAAACCTGGGTGTCCTCGTACACTAGTCATGCTGCTGCAACAGGCTGTAAAGAAAGCTAATGGTATGTTGGCCTTCATAATGAGAGGATTTGAGTATAAGAGCAGGCGTGTTTTGCAGGGCCTTGGTGAGCCACACCTAGAATATTGTGTGCAGTTTTTGTCCCCTTACCTGAGAAAGATTATTCTTGCTTGAATGGGAGTGCGGAGAAGGTTTACCAGACTGATTCCAGGATGGCAGGACTGACATAGAAAGCAAGATTGAATTGATTAGGATTTGATTCACTGGAGTGTACAGAAATGAGGAAGGGAGGGGGAAATCTCATTGGAACCTATAAACTTCCAACCAGACAGGGTAGATGCAAGATGGATGATGCCAATGGCGGAGGAGGACAGAACTTATCAGAATCCATGGTCACAGTGTAAGGATTTGGGATAAACCATTTAGGACCGAGATGAGGAAGAATTTCTTTACTCAGAGAATGGTAAACCTATTGAATCTGGTACCACAGAAAACAATTGAGACCAAAACATTGGACGAAATCGTACCAAAAAATGGTGGATGTTGCTTCCAGTGAGAGAATCAGAAAAATCAGGTCGGTTTTCTCACCAGATCTTACAACACCTTGCCAAAAAAAATCAAGGATGGAGTGTTTCACGCCATCATGCAGGGGTCAATGTCTCAACACAGTGGCAATGTCCATTGCACTAAGATTAAAGTATGCCCTGATCAGAACAGCAATAACCTTCCTCCCTAGCCCACCATGGATGTCTCAGGGATTCCACATCCTCCCACCCCCAAGTGGAGCTAGCATTCAACTTCAACTGCCATTTCCCCAAACCCCTCCCCCCCCACAAGCCCACAATCGGAGCTGGCATTCACTCTAACCCCAGCACTACTTTCCTGCAATCATAGGCCCCTCTCCCTGTGTTTGTTGGCTCCCTCGATCACTGGCCTCTCCCCGCCTGCCCATACAGTTAGAGCCGGCACCACCCCCTCCCACGATTATAGGTATCTTTCTCCTGATCAACAGCCACTTCCTTCCCTCATTGCTCCCAAGTTCCCATTGCCTGCATTCCTATCTCCCACCTGCTCCAGCCCACCACCACATACAAACGAACCCCACCCATGTGATACTCCCACTGGAGTCCACCAATGCTCCTGGCACAGGTTGGCAATTGCCAGATTGCCATGGGCATAGTACAAACCTGGCAGTGCCAACTTTTGCCAAGGGGCAGTGCCAATGGGCAAGGAATCATTACCAGGCCATTACCTGGCATGTTCCTCTCCCCCTAGAGATTATACTCACCTTTGTGCTCCTGGTGTGATCATTACAACTAGTTCACATCTGGGTGAACTTGTTGTAAATGTCACATCAGCATAGTTTGATAATATAGCATGAGATCAATATCTGATGAGAGGGCATGGTAATAATATTAAAATATATTTAAATGAACAATAGATCCATGTCTATTATCAGCATGAACTTAATGACTCCACCAACAAAGGGCAAGGAAGATCCAAAATCGTGATCTTGCTGGCAACTTCCGGGTCTTGAGCCCCTGCCAGTATTCTCACAGACGGCGGGAATGAGCAAAACCCACCCTTCATCCTTCTCAAGAATGAATTAAATATAGCTGTTGGACTAAAGGGATCAAAGGATATGTGGGGAGTATGGGAAAGTGTTATTAAATTGGATGATCAGCTATAATCATAATAACAGGTGGAGTAGACTAGAAGGGCCAAGTGGCCTACTCCTGCTCCTATTTTTGATGTTTCTATGTTTCAATAGTGGTGATTTTTAAAGTCACTCATATCACTGAAAAGTGATATTTTAGCTGGAAAATGTAAAAAGAGATTTTGTCTCACTGCCTCCCTCTTCTCAGGCAGTAAAAGTGGTGAAAAAGGAATGGAAACCCAATGAAAATCAGTTCCACCAGATTTTCACACAATTACCAACTTCCTTGATATTCAAAATGGGTGTGCAATCAGATTAGAACATTGAAAAGGATACGTGCATGCACTCATCTCTATTTTCAGCTCCAGGGCCATGTGGAACAGTATCTCTATCATGCCAATAAAACCCTACAGCGGGCAAGGAGATTTACAGGCAGGTTGAAATTATAAAGGCCCATACATGTTAAAGAAAAATGCATCAGGCCTTTTGCCATGAGCAGGTACAATTATTTATCTCCTTATTTTGCCCAGGCACCAGGGTGTTTGTCACATTCAACCTGATACCAAGTACTGAAGTGGAAAATGTCAATGTAGAATCAGGTGATGAAGGAGCAGCACTCCGAAAGCTGGTGGTACCAAATAAACCTGTTGGACTTTAACCTGGTATTGTGAGACTACTTACTTTGTTTCTCTGTGTCATTATGCCATTAGATCAATTCCTGCCCACACTTCACTGAAGCACCAGTGAATACCTTTGACACAAAGACAATTAAGTTCAAGAGTACCCCCTTCCCGCCAAAGTGTAATAATTTCCTTATTATCTTATTTGGGGGAAATAGAGTGAGTAGCTCCAGTGATTAATGTAAAAAAACTTTCTGAGCGACTATCATAATATAAAAATATTGCTCATCCCTAGTCTGTCACCCACAGTTATCAAATTACTGCAGCCTAACTAGTTCATAGATGCCATAAAATAAGTTCCCAGTGTTTAACAAGTCCTGGATTAGAATGACAATCACATTGCCCTCAGGCCTTTATCAAAGCCATTCAGTAACTGGTCATCGCAGAGCAATACGTCCGGAAGTTTTCTTTCCCCTATAAAAGCCATCTGGTCTTAATCTGGCTCCTGTGCCAGTTCACCCAGAACCAGGAATATGCCATGCAGAAATTTCCTTCCAATTAATAGATTAACCTCTGATAATAAAGAGTCTCATTAAATTGAAATGAGCCTATTTTTAACATAATCAGACCGATGGGAACATTTTGATGAGACAGTGCTTTCACTCCCGTTCAGAGTCCATTATCCATTGTTTGAAATGAAGTGTAAAATCAGACAGGGTGGAAAATGAGGGTCCCACCTGAACCTTTTCTTCCAGGCAGGTAAAAATTAACCCTACTGTTTTCTTCCTGAGTGCTAATTTTCTGATTATCAGTGTTCCAGCATGATCTAGCAACATGCTTTTTTATTTTTGTTCCAGTTTCTGCCAGCATCATTCAGTTCCTGAACTTGTCACAGCCTTGAATGAACAAACTGAGTTCCAAAGAAGAGGTGAGAGTGACCGCCTTCAACATCAAGGCCATGTTTGACCGAGTGTTGCATCAAAGAGCCCTAGTGAAACTGGAGTCAATGAGAATCAGAAGGAAAACTTGCCATTCATTGATCTCATCCCTAGCATAATGGAAGATTGTTGTGATGGTCGAAGATCAATCATCTCGTTTCTAGGACATCACTACAGGAGTTCCTCAAGGTAGAGTCGTGTGCTCAACCATCTTTAGCTGCTTTATCAATCACCTTCCTTTCATCAAAAGGTCAGGATTGGAGGATTGCACAATTTTGGGCATCATTTACAACTCCTCAAATACTGAAACATAGAAACGTAGAAAGTAAAAACGGGGTATGCCATTCAGCCCTTCTAGTCTACTCCGCCATTCATTTTAATCATGGCTGATCATTGAATTCAATATCTTGATCCCATTTCCCCAATATCCCTTGATCCCTTTAGCACCAAAAGCTATATCTAATTCTTTCTTTAAATCAGACATGTTTTGGCTTCAGCTACTTGGAAGCTACACAGAGACAGTCCATGTCCAAATGCAGCAAAACCTGGACAATATCCAGGCTTAGGCTGATAAGTGGCAAGTAACATTGTGACGTAAGTGCCAAGTAATGACCGTCTTCAATGAGACAGAATCTGATTGTCGCTCTTGAAATTCAATGGCATTACCATCAATGAATCATCCACTATCAATGAATTAGGAACTACCATTAACTATAAACTGAACTGGATTGGCCATATAAATACTGTGTGTACAAGATCACAATGGAGGCTAGGAATGCTGCAGTGATAATTCACTTCTTGACTTCCAATATACTGAGCATCATCTACAAGGCATTAGTCAGGATTGTGACAGAATACTCTCTCCTTGGATGGATGGCTGCAGCTCCAACAACACACAAGAAGCTTGACACCATTCAGAACAAAGTAGCCTGCTTGATTGCTACCCCTTCCACAAACATTCACTCTCTCCACCACTGATGAACAGTTTCTGCAGTGTGTATTATCAATAAGGTGCACTGTAGGAACTCACCAAAGTTCCTTAGGCAACACCTTCCAAACTCATGACCATCGACAAGAACAAAGTCTGCTGATGCATGGGAACATCACCAACTGTCACTGTCCCTCTGAGCCATTCATAATCCTGACTTGGAAATATATAGCCGTTCCTTCGCTATTGCTGGGTCAAAATCCTGGAACTCCTGCCTAATAGCACTGTGGGAGTTCCAATACAATTGCAATTTCAGCGGTTTGAGAAGGCAGCTCATCACCGCCTTCTTTCTCAAGGACAATTAGGATTGGGCATTAAATGCAGCCACACTCAAATCCCGTAAATGGATTTAAAAAACAGTATGTCAAGTGATCATCTTTTGCATGTTATCTTTCATGACCTTCTATTAAATCACCCTTTTATCTCGTTCGGAACAATTGTTCATACTTTGGTACTAATGACTGGAGTTTTTAGCTAACCCTGATTTAGCGAGGTGAACTCATGTCGCACTGCTTCCAAGGCTGTATGTGCTGACAGCTAACGAAAGTGCAATTCCAGGGTTAGTATGATTCTGCCACGTACAAGGAAAATTTGATTCACAGGCTGTTCTCTATCCAAACATGTATGCATGATCTTTGAAAAGAGAGAAGTTCTATCCAGGACAATGGGTGTCAATACTACAAAGGTCACTTATCAGTATGCATGGCATAAAGTTGAAAACAGTGTTAAGCCTGTGTTCACAAACCCTCCAACCTTTGGTGAGGTCAAGAAGTTTAATGACTTGTGCAAAAGTACAAAGGTAAGCTGACAGACATACACAAAAATGGCTAAAACAACAGAAGTGGATTATAAGGTCAGACGTTTTGACTTTTATAACATATGAAGTTTGATGCCACAGCAACATGACACAAGAAATCAATGTAAAAATGGTGTTCAAATAGATTCGACCCACACAACTAAACCAACATGTTTATAAAAAATATTTAAAAAAATAAATATATTTTTAAAAACTTAGGATATTACAGTTGCCCTCTCTGCTGCCCTCTCCGTTGGTAGGATGTAAAAATTTAGTTCAGTAATGGATTCCTGCTTTTGACATGTGCTAGTTTTACTTAATGAAGAAAGTCATCGGCCAAAGGTTCAGTGAATTAGCCAAGATAAATTACCCCATAGAGTCCAAAGATTTGTTGACTCAGTGAATTAGCTATGGTAAATGCAAGGGGTTAGGGGATTGAGTGGAGAAGTGGGCCTGGGCAAGATGATCTTTTGGAGAGTTGTCATAGATTCGTTGGGCCAAATGGCCTCATTCTGCACTGTAGGCGTTCTATGGTTCTATGATTCTACCGTTGGGTCATGCCTTTTATGCAGGAGTGCTGGATGTATCAGGAAGTTCACTATCTCAATCCTTTCAATCTGTTTCCCATAAGGATCACAAAAAAGACCATTGGTTCCACCAAGTACCACAACCATTCTTTATTTATACAGAGGCAGGATCTGGAAGTCCAAATCGAGTGCTGAACTTGCAGACATGTTTAAATCATGGTTATCAGCAATTAGCACCAAAACTGTAGATGAAAAACAGATTTTGAAACTGGCATTTCTTAGCACAGCACCCACTTTGCATCTGTTTTCACCCTGTCACCAAAATAACAGTCATTGACTCTTGTTGAAAGTGATTCCTTCAATAACACCAGCCCTTTGAACCTTTTCCAATTTCTACAGTGAGTGTCAACGGGCTATCCAACCATCATGGTATCAGGCACTGCTACTGTAGTCAAATCCTCACCAGAACCATCTCCACTCCACCAGACTCAATGCAAGCGATTTTCCAACCTTGCCATGCCTGGCACAAATCATGCCAATCCTGGAAAATTATATGCAGACCTAAAAATAAGTTTTGCACCCAGTGCCAAATGATTTCCAATCATCCTGGTCTCTTGCTATTCCCATAAACTGGATCTCACCCAGAAAAGCACAAGACTGATTAACATATTTAAAGTATCATTAAAATATATTTAGCCCATTTGAATCCGCATTCTCCCAGCAACTAGAATCTTCTGACCTTTAGGCATAGTGCTAATCTAGCAAGAATCATGACTGGTCTCCATTAGCAGTACCCATCAGATAGTGCCCAAATTGCACACTGACATGGCTAGTATGTAACGGGTGAAGCCAAGAGGGTGGGGCCTGAGTGCAGATGGTGTCAGAGTATGGGTCATGAAAAGAAGGCTTTGTGGGGTCGACTTTATCGAGGGGTCATGAAGAGGTGGCTCGTGAAGGGTTGGGGCATGAAGGGGGGCATGTTTGGGATCATGAAAGGGACTCATTGAGAGGACCACAATGCCCTGATTCTGGCAATCCATATTGAGGGGAGAGGGAGTGGGAAGCATGCTGCTGATGAGGGGAGTGATCCAAATGTCTGGAGGGATGGAAGGCATCTCCAGTGCACTGCGAAAATGGGGACCCTTTCAAAAAGGCATCCGATCGCTTTGCAGTCATGTACACTGGTGTGTATAGGCTCCGCTCCTTCCAAAACTGGTGAGCAACTCACCACTCTCTCAAGCAAATGACTAAATTGGTCAGGTCTGCACTGTAAAGACAGGCACGGATCACTCCAGTTTTCTCACCATTTTGACACTTGGTGATTTTTTTGGGAAAATTCCACCCAATATGTTATCTAATTTCCCACCATTCCCAGCCTATAGACTGTGGTGCAGCACCATTTGGCAACCATTGTTTGCTTGTAGTATGTAAGTGAGGCTGGAAGTGAAATTTGGCTCAGGTCTCAGGGTCTGAGGTGGGCTTCTTAAAAGCCCACTTGGTGCTCATGTTAAAATAAGAACACAGAAGCCTTTCAATCTTCAAACCCCCTCATTCACTACAATTTCCAATGTCATCCAGGCCACTTCAACTCCTTTCTACCTCCATTGCCTATCATTCCCCCATGCCAATCTATGTCCTTCCAATCATCTCATGGCTCCTCATACCCTTCCACTCCCCACCAAACTTTAGACATAAATACCACTCACTGTATAGAACTAATTAACTCTTTAGTACAGTAAGATGCATTAAAAGAAAATGTAAATGGTAATTGATTCATAACTTTCTACTACCTTAAAGTGTTAGAGTGTTTATTTCGGCGCTCCGTAGCGGGAGATAGGTGCGGGGGGCTGCAGGGAAGGAAGCGCGGGAGTATAAAAGGAAGGCCAAGGTAGACAGCGGGCAGCGTCGGGAGCGGGCAGTGGAGTGAGACGGGAATTAGAGTGAGAGCAATAAGGGCTTAAGCTCACTGGCCTTGGGCGAGCGCAGGCTTGGACGCGGTGAGTACCTTGATTCCTACCTAAACAACACTCTTTTCCCAACACCTTTAAAGGGGGTATACAAAATGCCACGACACTTGGCCAAACGCGTCCACTGTGTACGCTGCCATATGTGGACCTTCTTGGAGGCATCACGTCTCCCGAAGGCCCACATATGCGCAAAATGTTTAGAATTGCAACGTTTAAGAGCTAGGTTGAGGCAGCTGGAGCTGCGCTTGGAGGACATGTGTCTAGTGAGGGAAAACGAGGTTACAATGAATAGGGAAGGTAGTCCTGCAGGGACCCCAGGATCTAGTAGTAGGGACGGGCTGGTTATAGATACGAGGAACAAGAATAAAAATCAAGGCACAAAGGCCATCTCAAAGGAGGATTCCCAGAAAACCAAGGGAGGGGTAAAAGCTGTGATGGAGAGGGCAAGTGAGGGGGAACAGAATGCCACAGAGACCAGCAGGAAAGCAGGAAGTGAGATATTGGTGGGGGATGGGATGGTTAAAGGGATCGATAGGTGTTTCTGTGGGCAAAAGAGAGACTCCAGGATGGTAGCCTGCCTCCCTGGAGCAGGGGTCCAGGATGTTTCAGAGAGGGTAGAGGGAATTTTGAAGGGAGAAGGGTCTAAGGCAAATGTAATAGTTCACGTAGGACAGAAAGATGTAGGAAGAAAGCGTAGGGGGGACGTACGTAGGCAGTTTAGGGAGTTGGGAGCTCAACTGAAAGGTAGGGCCTCCAGGGTGGCGTTCTGTGGGCTGCTGCCTGTGCCTGGGACCAATTGAGTAAAAACAAATGAGACACTACAACTAAATGCGTGGATGAGGGATTGGTGTAGGTCAGAAGGCTTCATATTCATTGATCATTGGGAAGTCTTCAGGAGGGAGGGTCATCTATTCAAGAGGGATAGGGAGCAGTTGACTGGGAGGGGAACATATATTTTAGCTGGGAGGTTAGCTGGAGTGTTTCAGAAGTGTTTAAACTAATAGGGAGGGAGGGTGGGGAGAGAGAGGGAACTGGGAGTGGGAGCGAGAGGGATGATAGGGTAACACCAGAAGGTAGAAAGGAATATCCGAGAGCTGAGGGTCTTCAGTGCATGTGTTTTAATGCGAGGATTGTGACTGGCAAAACAGATGAACTGAAGGCAATAATGTTCACGAGGAGTTTAGAAGTGGTGGCGGTGACCGAGACGTGGTTGAAGGAGGGGCAAGACTGGCAACTGAATATTCCAGGATATAAGTGTTTTAGGCATGACAGAGTTGGTGTGAGGAGAGGCAGGGGAGTGGCTTTATTAGTTAAGGACAACATCATAGCAGTGCAGAGGGAGGGAGGTATGGATGATTTAGGGATTGAGTCTCTATGGGTGGAGTTGAGGAATAGGAAGGGAGTGGTTACTCTGTTGGGTGTTTACTACAGACCGCCCAACAGCCCGCGGGCCGTGGAAGAAGGGATATGCAGGGACATTTTAGATAGGTGTAGGAAAAATAGGGTAGTAGTAGTGGGAGATTTCAATTTTCCTGGAGTAGATTGGAGAGAGCCCAGAGCTGTAGGAGTGGACGGGGAGGAATTTGTACAGTGTGTTTTGGAAGGGTCCTTGGAGCAGTACGTGGATGGCCCGACTAGAGAGGGGGCTATACTGGATTTGGTTCTGGGGAATGAGCCAGGCCAGGTGGTTGACGTCGAGGTAGGAGAGCAGGTGTCAAATAGTGATCACAACTCTGTCTGCTTTAGGATAGTAATGGAAAAGGACGAGACTGGCCCAAAAGGGAAGGTATTTAACTGGGGGAGGGCTAGATACGGCCAGATTAGGCAAGATCTTAAAGATACCGACTGGGATAAGCTTTTCGAGGGCAGGTCGACGAGGTACGTGTGGGAGTCTTTCAAGGGAAAACTAAACTCTCTGCAGGAAAGATACGTGCCGGCAAGGAGGAAGGATGGGAAAGGTAGGATTATAGAACCGTGGCTTACCAGGGATATTGAGGACTTGATCAGGAAGAAGCGAGAGGCTTACATTAGATCTAGGCAACTGGGGACTGAGACAGCGCTGGAAGCTTATAGAGAGTGTAGATGGGATCTTAAAAGGGGTATTAGAAAGGCAAAAAGGGGCCACGAGGTGGCTCTGGCAGGTAGGATTAAGGAAAATCCAAAGGCATTTTACACCAATGTAAGGAGCAAAAGGATGGTTAGAGGCAAGATTGGACCTCTCAGGGACAGAGGAGGGGATCTATGCTTAGAGCCTGAGAGAATGGGGGAGATCCTGAATGAATACTTTGCGTTGGTATTCACGCAGGAGACTGGCCAGATGTCTGTTGCTGATGTTGACAAAGTTGAGGATCGGTTGAGGGAAATAAAGATTACGAGGAAAGAGATGTTGGGGCTGTTAGGCAGCTTAAAGACATATAAAGCTCCGGGGCCTGATGGCATTTACCCCAGGCTGCTAAGGGAGTTGAGGAAAGACCTAGCTGGGCCTCTGACGCAAATCTTTGTCTCTTCCTTGGACACAGGTGAGGTCCCAGAGGACTGGAGGATAGCAAACGTAGTACCATTGTTTAAAAAAGGTCAGAGGGATCACCCAGGGAACTATAGGCCGGTGAGCTTGACTTCAGTTATAGGTAAGCTAACGGAGAGGATCCTTGGGGACAGGATGTATGAGCATCTGGAGCGCTGCGATCTGATCAGGGATACGCAGCATGGCTTCGTCAAGGGGAAGTCTTGTCTTACAAATCTATTGGAATTTTTTGAAGAAGTGACAAAAACAGTTGATGAAGGACAGGCTGTTGATGTCGTCTACATGGATTTCAGTAAGGCGTTTGACAAGGTTCCTCATGGTAGACTGATAGAGAATGTGAAGGCGCATGGGATACAGGGTCGGGTATGTAGATGGGTCGAGAACTGGCTCGGGAGGAGGAGACAGAGGGTAGTAGTGGAAGGCTCTTTTTCCGGCTGGAAGCCTGTCACTAGTGGATTGCCACAAGGCTCAGTACTAGGTCCTCTTCTATTTGTGGTCTACATAAACGACTTGGAAGTAGGGGTAGGTGGTGAGATCAGCAAATTTGCTGATGACACTAAGATGCTTGGATTGGTGGGTACAGAGGAGCAGTGCCAGGCAATACAACAGGACATAGGTTGGTAGACTGGGCAGATAGATGGCAAATGGAATTTAATCCGGATAAATGCGAGGTGATGCATTTTGGCCGGAAAAATGTAGAAGAGAGTTATAGGATAAAAGGTAAAATTATTCGAAGTATAAAGACGCAGAGAGACTTGGGGGTGCAGGTTCACAAGTCTCTGAAGGTGTCTTCACAGGTGGAGAAGGTGATAAAGAAAGCGTATAGTATGTTAGCTTTCATTGAAAAGGGTATAGAATACAAGAGTAGGAGTTTGATGTTGCAAAAATTGTATTGAACGTTGGTTAGGCCTCATTTGGAATACTGCGTCCAGTTCTGGTCGCCGTACTATCGGAAGGATGTGGAGTCCTTGGAGAGAGTGCAGAGGAGGTTTACCAGGATGCTGCCTGGTATGGAAGGACTGTCTTATGAGGAACGATTAAATAGACTGGGGTTGTTTTCCCTTGAAAGACGTCGTCTTAGAGGGGATCTAATAGAGGTGTATAAGATTATAAGGGGTATAGATAGAGTAAATGGTGGTAAACTTTTCCCACCTTCAGAAATGGATAGGACGAGGGGTCACGGCCTTAGGGTGAGGGGGGCTATGTATAAGACGAACATTAGAGGGCAGTTTTTCACACAAAGGGTAGTGGGGGTGTGGAATGCACTGCCGAGTAAGGTGGTGGGAGCAGGCACGCTAAGGCTGTTTAAAGGTCTCTTGGACAGCCACATGAGCGTTATGCAGATAGAGGGATATAGTAGGACTGTTTAACTATGGCTTTTTTTCCACAGGTAATTCGGTCCAACTTGACCAACAAGGAGCATGCATTCGGCAGGTGGTGCGAGTACAGCTCTTGGATGTTGATTCATGGGTTGCCTGGTACCTCATGTCGTAAATGAGTGCTTTATGTGGACCATTTGAAGGGCACCATGACAGCTCAGAGACTATCAATGTGGTTGTGCAGACACTTGGAATTGGGCCGGTGTCTGCGGGAGTTTGCGCGTTCTCCCCGTGGTTGCGTGGGTTTTCTCCGGGCGCTCCGGTTTCCTCCCACATCCCAAAAAATTCGCTCTTAGGCTGATTGGGAAACAAATTGACCCTATATTGAGATTCTTCCATATTAGGAAGAACCTAAAATTAGAATAAGAAAATGGAATTGTTACTATAAAGTTATGACGGCGGCGCGGGCTCGTTGGGCCGAAGGGCCTGTTTCCCGTGCTGTGTTGCTCTAATCTAAAAACAAACCCTTTCAGTAGAAAACAATAAATTGGCAACTATCCAAACAATTGAAGTATCAATAAATCACATCATGTATGCTTGGCTGAGAGCACAGCCAACCATTGTTCTTGTTGAAACTGCAGCACTCCATGAAAATGTTGCTTGATTGACAGCTTGCTCTCTTATCTTTTCTTATGTTTATTTACAGGGGATTCAAGTGTTTCAAGGGATTGTGTTTTTTGTTGTTGATATGAGTGACCATAGGAGATGGGTGGAGAGGCAGAGCTTGGCATTAGGGTTATAAGGGGTCATAGGGGTTGGTAAGCATAGCCTTGGCACAGGGGTTATGAGGAGGACGTTTTGAACGTGTCTGTAAAAACGTCCCCTCGTGCAGACTAGGGTTTATGTCCCCTCTGAGGGATGATGAAACATGAATCTTTAAAAACCTGGCTCAATTACATGAATATTGTGGAGAGGAAGGACATGTCTATCTTTGTGATGGAACTGACCAGATCAGGAATGCCTATGGACAGGAACCAGCCCAAATCCTTTAAAGGCATCCTGATAACTAGATAGCCCATGAATGACGTTAGGAGTCACAGGGTCACGACCTGCTTGATATTTTTCAAAGAATTCTGCGTCATTCCGACTTGGTGAAATCTAGGTCAAGGTGAATTTTCTCCCCTCTGAGCCGAATTTATTCACAGGGATTCAGCTTCTAATTAAAGTGATACACACCAGCTCTCTCAATCCTGATCATCGAGGTATTTCGAGAAGATCTGGGGACATGTATGTTTAGAACAATCGCTGGTTATGAGTGAGTTACTGAAATGACAATATAATCAGCCTGCTGTGAAGCTGTCATATCCTTCTTACATAATTTGATCAAAGGTGGTTACATCGATGTGTAGCTGGTGAATAAAAAGTAGTTCATGCACCTCTCCCCCACTTTAAGGAGTGCCTGAAGAAAAGGTTGGATGTGTCAATAGAAACGATGAATTGAAAGTAATCTTTCATTTTCATTTTCTATAAATCTTAAAGCTAAAACTAGTTGCAATATAAATCACAAGAGCCAATGTCACTGCACCATGTGTGACTAGTTTTAACAGGTTTGCAATGTTAATTCTATAGCTTCATTGAAGTACAATACTCCCTTGTGTATCTTCTAATCTACACCCGAAATCTAGATTCAGAAATCTAATGAAAATATCAAGAAGGAAGGTGGATAAGCCAGAATATGCAGTTGGGGACCTAAGCTTGATACAATCTGTAGGTAAGGATTATATGCAAGTACAGGCTGGTGAACATTAGAAGGTAGGAGTGAGTTTCACATTCAGAAGGTGTGGAGTCCAATTAAGGTGAAATTAAAACAGAGCTGGGAATGATGTCAGATTTGGCAGAGTGGCAGAGAAGTTCAATTTCCATTCACCTGTTTATTTGGTGTAAAATCAGTATAAAATCTGCCAATGTTGCCTCATGATTGGTTGTATCTGAACATTGTTGGAATTGTGTCAGTTCCCATAACATACCAAGTGGTTTTTAACCATCGACAATGGATGGAGCACAAAGGCTGCATGAATATATTAAAATTAGAATCCCGTCCCTGTTTAAAGATTTCTTCTACATGGGTGAATAGCTGGCAGTGCATGCAATGTGAGTATGAGACTTATAGTAAGGATAAATGTGTGAGTCTGAGGTGAACACGAATAATAAGCATAAGTCCTGCTTAATAGGCACTATTAGTAAGGGAGTGAACAGGTGCAATGAATGGAGTAGCAGGATTGTGGACCAGTTATGAGGTTTATCTTTGACATTCAATGTCATTATCACCACTGAATCCCCCACTTTCAACTTCCTGGAGGTTACCATTAACTAGGAACTGAACTGGACTAGCCAGATAAATACTATGGCTACCACAGCAGGTCAAGGGCTAGGAACCCTTGTCCACCATCTACAAGACATGAATCAGGAGCGTAATGGAATATTCTCCACTTGCCCAGATGAGAGCAGTTCCAACAGCACTCAAGAATCTCAACACCATCCAGGAAAAAGCAGCCTGCATGATTGCTATCTTTGCACAAATATCAACTTCTTCATCCATTCGTGAACAATGAAAGCAGTGTGTACCATCTACAAGGTATACTGCAGGAATTCACTAAGGTTCCTTAGGCAGCATTTTACAAATTCACAACCACTACTATCTAGAAGACAAAGAGCAGCAGGTACCTGGGGGGTATAACCTAGAAGTTCCCCTCACAATCACATAATATCTTGACTTGGAAATATATCATTGTTTCTTTTCTGTCCCTGAATTAAAATCCTCCAATTCCTTTCCTAACAGCACTGTCGGTGTACCTGCACCGCAGAGATTGCAGCAATTCAAGAAGGCAGCTCACCACCAGCTTCTGAAGGGCAATTAGGGGTGAATATTAAAAACTGGCCCAGCCAGGGTCCCATAAAATGAATATTTAAAAAAATAAGAATATGGCATTTGAAGATGGAGTCACTGAGCATCACTAATCATGTAAAGTGATTGGACATTTTGTGACACTTCTTCCAAATTCTTAGAGTTAAACAATTGGCTTTGACCACAGTGGCCATCTCCTCGCATTATTTACTTAGTATCTGAGGGGAGAGCCTCTTGGCCCCATGAAAGTAAAGACATCTTTTCGCCTGTTCATCTCCTGCATGAAAGGTTTCAGTGCTAGATTAGAAATCTTGGAGAATGCTGTTTGGCCTGTTGTGCCATTTTCACTCCTCTTGGAGTACTATGCGCAGTTCTGGTCGCCTCAATATAAGAAAGATGTGGAAGCTACTGAGAGCGTGCAAAGGAGATTTACAATGATATTGCGTGGACTTGGAGGCATGTCTTCGGAAGATAGTTGAGGGAGCTAGGTCTCTTCTCCCTGAAGAGATGAAGGTTGAGAGGCAATCTGATAGAGGTTTATAAGATGTTGAGAGGAATAGATAGGGTGGATTCTTGGAGGCTAATTCCCAGGGCTGAAATGGACGCTACAAGAGGACACAGGTTTAAGGTGCTGGGGAGCAGGTACAGAGGAGATAAAGAACAAAGAACAAAGAACAAAACAGCATGGGAAACAGGCCCTTCAGCCCAACAAGCCCACACCACCACCCCAATGTTCCCACTTCTTCCCGTGATCCCTGTCTATGTTTATAGATCCATGGATTAAAAACCAAATTTGAGACAATTTAGAACAAAGAACAAAACAGCATGGGAAACAGGCCCTTTGGCCCAACGAGCCCATGCCGCCAACCCAATGTTCCCACCTCTACCTGCGATCCCTGTCCATGTTTATAGACCAATGGATTAAAAACCAAATTGGAGAAAATAAGGAGAATTTGTTTTGCCAATTAGCCGAAGAGCACATCTTTGGGATGTGGGAGGAAACCGGAGCACCCGGAGAAAACCCAAGCAAGCACCGAGAGAATGCACAAACTCCCACAGACACAGGCCCAAATCCATCTATCTGCACAGCACAGTGATAGTCACTGAGCTGTCGTATTGCCCATCAAATGGTCCAGGTCAAGCGTACACTAACAATGTGAAGCACTAGGATACTCTCGAAAAATCCAAGAGCAGCCCTCTCACAACCTATCGCTTGTATGCCCCTTGTTAGACAACAAGGTGGACCAAAGCACCTGTAGGATAATAACAAGTACATTAATATCATCATCTATTTACACACTTCCCAGGGACTCCCAAGGCTCATGATCCCTATTTTAAATCAGTTTTCTATACCCCTCCATTCCCATTCTGTTCATGTGCCCATCTAAGTATTTCTTAAATAACTCCCGACTACCTGCCTCCACCACTTTACTTGGCAGCGCATTCCATACCCCCACCACCCTCTGTGTGAAAAAACTCCCTCTAGCATCCAAATTATACCTTACCCCCCTCACCCTAAGCCCGTGGCCCCTCGTGCTATGAGTCCATCCTTGGAAAAAGCTTAACCCTGTTTACTCTATCTATACCCCTCATAATCTTGTACACCTCTATTAGATCTCCTCTAAGTCTACATCTTTCTAAGGAAAACAGTCCCAATTTGCCTAACCTCTCCTCGTAACTCAGACCTTCCATACCAGGCAGCATCCTGGTAAACCTCCTCTGCACTCTCTCCAGAGTCTCCACGTCCTTCCAGTAGTAAGGCAACCACAACCTAACGCAGTATTCCAAATGAGGTCTAACCAGCGTTTTATACAACTGCAACATTAAAGGCCAGCTCTTGTACTCTATACCCCTTCCTATAAAGGCTAACATACTATATGCTTTCTTCACAACCTTCTCCACTTGCTCTGCCACCTTCAGAGACTTGTTCACCTGCACCCCCAGGTCCCTCTGCATTCCTATACTCGTAATAGGTCTACCCTTTATCATATACCTCCGCCCTACATTCTTTCACCTGAAATGCATTACCTTGCATTTATCAGGATTGAATTCTATCTGCCATCTATCTGCCCAAGCTACCAGCCTATCTATGTCCCGCTGCATCGCCTGACAATGCTCCTCACTATCCACAAGTCCAGCCATCTTTGTATCGTCTGCAAACTTGCTGATCATTCCACTTACTCCCACTTCCAAGTCATTTATATGTATTACAAATAGAAGAGGTCCCAGTTCCGAGCCCTGCGGCACACTACTAGTGACTGACCTCCAGCTAGAAAAACACCCTTCCACTATTACTTTTTGTCCCCTATTACCAAGCCAGTTACTTATCCATCTAGCTACCTATCCTTGTATCCCATGAGCCTTGACCTTTTCAACTAACCTCCCGTGAGGGACTTTGTCAAACGCCTTACTGAATCCATATAGACGACATCAACGGCTCACCCTTCATCGATGGTTTTCGTCACCTCCTCAAAACATTCTACCAGATTCGTAAGACACGACTTCCCCTTAACAAAGTCATGCTGCGTATCCCTAATCAGATCGCAATGCTCTAAGTGCCTATACGTCCTATCTCTAAAAGTCCAACAGCTTCCCTACCACTGACGTCAAATTCATCAAACTCACCGGCCTATAATTTGTGAGGGGTACGTTTTTCACTCAGAGGACGATGAGTGAGTGGAATCGGCTGCCTTCGGTGGTGGTAGAGGTGAACTCACTGGGTTTCTTTTAAAAGACTTCTGGATGAGTATATGGGATTTAATGGGATTGGGAGTTATACCTACCAGTTCTATAGCCTGATAGGTATGGATATGATCAGCGCAACTTGTGGGCCAAAGGGCCTGTTTGTGCTGTAGTCTTCTATGTTCTATGTTCTTTCTGCTCATAAGCCCTTCTCCAGCTATTTTCAGCATCTGCTTTAGTCAAACTGCACCTCACCTTTAAGGGGTGTGAGCCTCACACAAACTTGAGACCCTTGCAGAGCCACTTAACAGTATGCTTAACACTGGGCTGCATACTGCTACCATTTATATTAGTAGGTAGCTCAAACTTTGTGGGTTAATTGTACACCATGATAGCTGTACCCATTTTCCAGTCTGACCCAATTCTTTTCCCCCCAAAATGCCCCTTCCTAATTTCTCATTTGTCCTATTTCATGTGGACATTTGCTTGCCTATCAGAAGGGTGGATGGTGCAATATCAAGGGCATCAAGCTAGCAGTGTAAAGTTTTCAGTAAAGTTATTCAAGATTCTAATAGGACCTGACTGGGTAGATACTGAGAGATTGGGGAATCTAAAACACTGGGGCACGATACCAGGATAAAGGGGCAATGCTCTAAGAATGAGACAAGGAGACATTTCTTTACTCAAAATGTTGTGAATCTTTGGAATTGTATAGATAGTCCATTGTAAATAAAGTTAAGACTAAGAAAGACAAAGCAGGTGGTAAAATACAGTTGAAGTCCAAGACCATCCTGCGATCATCTTGATTCTTAGGGTCCAACAGCACACTACAAAGACCATTTTTGATATGTGAGTACACGTATTCACACACTGGATTGAGGGATCTAAAAAAAGCATCAGTGTCTACTTTGTGCGCATGTGTTCAGTTGAAGCTCTGTCATTCTATCCAAGGAGAAGATGTTGGCTAAAAAAGCTGTTTCGAGCCACATCTTGGTTATTACTCTGATGAAACTACGGAAACAGATTATCATTTCCTCTTGAGTTACCTCATTCAACAGCCTCAGAAAAGTGAAGAAAAGGGTGATCATAATAATTGCTTAAACATTGAACAAGCCATTTGTAGAAAATGGGGATCCAGCATTTCAGGCAATGTTTGTGCATTGTTTTCTTTATAAAGTGAACTGTTAGGAGCAAACTGTTATGTTTGCCTGTAAGACTATCTGATAATGTAAATATAAAGCCAGCAGCTTCCGTTTTCAATCAATAGTCCTCAAAATTCTCTCCATTTTCTCTTAATCATTTCGTCATATTTCTGTAAACCAAACAGTATTGTTCCATCTGCTAATTGGCAAAAAAACTGAGTGAGACATGAAGCATTTTAAACTAATATGGTCACAACCTATACAAGGAAAATGAAGAAAATAGAGAAACACAGATAAAACATGCATTTAACATTAAAATAGAAAAAAACAAATTCTGTAATTGTATAAAAGCAGAAAAACTAAAGGCAACTGGCATAAAGCAAAGTTTATAAAACATTTATTTTGATTTAATCCATACTCTTTTAAGCCAAGGTTTTTGATATTGTCTCTCACTCTGATTGGTTTTTTGCCCAGTACTTAAATAACTGTAGACTCGTTACAATCATGACAGCAAAGAACGAGGCTATTCAGCCCATCGGGTCCATGTTGATTCCTCATAGAACAATCCAGTCAGTCCCGTTCAATCCCTGAAACCCTGAAAGTTTATTTCCTTCAAGTGCTCAACCAGTTTCTCCTTGAAATCATTGACTGTTTCTGCTTTCACCACTCTCATGAGCAGTAAGCTCCAAGATTCACTATTTAAAACAGTTTTACCATACATTCCCCCTGCATCTCTTGCCCAAAATATTAAATCTCTATCCCTTTAGTCCTTATACCATCAGCTGATGGGATGATATCATCCTTCTCTATCTTATCTAAGTCTGTTATAATATTGTTATTGTCTGTTATAACCTCTGGCCACCCTCCCTTCAATCTCCTTTGCTCCAAGAAAAACAACTGCAGCCTTTCTGAAGTAGCCTTGTAGCTAAAGCCCCATCCCTGGAACTATTCTGGTAAATCTCTTCTGGCCCTCTTGAGGAGTTTCACATCTCTCTTAATTGTGGTGACCAGAACTAGGTGCAATTCTATAGCTGGGGCCTAACCAGAGCTCTTAAAAGGCTCCTTCTTTTTCTACTCAATGCCTTTATTTATGAAGCTCAAGTTCTCAAACACTTTGCTAACCATTCTCCCAATCTGTCCTGCTATCTCCATTAGTCAATGCATATGTACCTCTAGGCTCCTTTGAATTGTGCTATTAGAATTGCCTCTCCCTATCCCTTCTGCCAAAATGCATTACCTCACACTTCTCAGTATTAAGTTCTATCTGCTGCATGTCTGCCCATTCTGGTAGCTTATCTACATCTTGCTGCAGGTAATTCATATCATCAACACTGTCATTCCAAGTTTGCAATCATTAGCAAACTTTGAAAATTTTGGTCAGAATTCAAAGACTGAAATAATTTTTTGTAGCAAAAATTCAATAGTTCTAGCACTAAAACTTGGAAACACCAGTGTCTACTACCATTCCCCCATCCTGAACAACAACCATCCACCACAACTTGCTGCTTTCTGTCCTTAAGCCAATATTTTTACTCAGTTGGACACCAACCCTTTCTTTTTATAAGCCTCAATTTTGTCAATTTGTTTTTTATTCTGTAACTTTTCAAATACTTTCTTAAAATCCATAAAGACAATATCCACCACATTCCCTTCATCAACTTGCTCTGTTACTTCACAGAAAGATTAGATTAGTCAAGCGAGATCTGCCTTTTACAAATCCATGGTGGCCCGCCTTAATTAACTCAAACTTCTCCAGGAATCTATTGATTTTTTTTTGCTGATTAAATCTTTACCATTGATGTTAAACTGTCATTGTTAGGAATGTCCTCACCTCTTTTCTTGAATAAGGACATTTGCTACCTTTCAATCCTCAGGCACTGCTTCCATATCCGAGGAACAACGTAGAACATAGAACATAGAACACTACAGCACAAACAGGCCCTTAGGCTCACAAGTTGTGCCGATCATATCGGTACCTACCAGGCCATAGAACTATCTGTAACTCCCAATCCCATTAAATCCCATGTACTCATCCAGAATTCTCTTAAAAGACCCCAACGAGTTTGCCTCCACCACCACTGATGGCAGCTGATTCCATTCATTCACCACCCTCTGAGTGAAAAACTTACTTCTAACATGTCCTCTGAACTTGCCCCCCAGCACCTTAAACCTATGTCCACTCATAGCGACCATTTTAGCCCACAGAAATATCCTCTGAGAATCCACCCTATCTATTCCTCTCAACATCTTATAAACCTCTATCAGGTTGCCTCTCAATCTTCATCTCTCCAGGGAGAAGAGACCTAGCTCTCTCAACCTATCTTCATAAGGCATGCCTCCCAATCCAGGCAACATCCTTGTAAATATCCTCTGCACTCTCTTAATAGCTTCCACATCCTTCCTATAGTGAGGCGACCAAAACTACACACAGTATTCCAAGTGTCTGACACGGGACTTATAAAGTTGCAGCATTACCTTCTGACTCCTAAACTCAATTCCTCTATTAATGAAGGTCAGTACACCATATCTCTTCTTGACCACATCCTCCACTTGCGGGGCCGATTTAAGAGTCCTATGGACCCGGACCCCAAGATCCTTCTATTCCTCAACACTGCCAAGACTCCTACCCTTGATATTATACTCCTTCATCCCATTGATCCTGCCAAAATGGACCACCACACATCTATCCGCGTTGAAGTCCATCTGCCACTTCTCCGCCCAGTCTTGCATCCTACCTATGTCTCGCTGCAACTTCAGACATCCCTCCAGACTGTCCACAACACCACCAACCTTTGTATCGTCGGCGAACTTACTAACCCATTCCTCCACTTCCTCATCCAGGTTATTTATGAAAATGACAAACAGCAAGGGTCCTAGAACAGATCCCTGGGGCTGACCTCCATGCAGAAAAAGACCCATCCACAACTACTCTCTGCCTTCTGCAGGCAAGCCAGTTCTGGATCCACAAGGCCAAAGCCCCTTGGATCCCATGCCCTCTTATCTTCTCAAGAAGTCTTGCATGGGGGACCTTATCAAACGCCTTGCTGAAATCCATGTAAACCACGTCCACTGCTCTTCCTTCGTCAATGTGTTCAGTCACATTTTCGAAGAACTCAGCTAGGCTCATAAGGCACGATCTGCCCTTAACAAAGCCGCGTTGACAATTTCTGATCATAAATCCTGTCCCTCAGAATCCTCTCCGTCAACTTACAGACCACTGAGGTCAGACTCACTGGTTGGTAATTCCCCGGGCTATCCCTGTTCCTTTTCTTGAAAATAGGCACCAAGGAAGGTTGAAAGATTATATGACAAGACCTTCTGATATTTCTACCCCACTTCCTTTGGCAACTTGGGATGCAGGCCACTTAAACCAGGTAACTAATCTACTCTGAACACAGTCAGCCTTTCCAACAATAACGCCTCCCTTTCAATTTTCACACTATCCATTGCCTCTACTATCTCTGCTTCTGCTGATATTTTAGAACATAGAACATTACAGCGCAGAACAGGCCCTTTGGCCCTCGATGTTGCGCCGACCAATTAGGAACAAGCAGTGACCCTCTAACCTAAACCATTCCCTTTTCATCCATAAACTTATGTACTAACCTCTTAAACGCCACCAAACTTGGTGCATCTACAACTGATGCAGGCAAGGCATTCCATACCCTTACCACCCTCTGGGTAAAGAACCTACCTCTGACATCTGTCCTAAAACCACCACCCCTTAATTTAAAGCTATGTCCCTCGTGCTAGCTTTCTCCATCCTAGGAAAAAGGCTATCACTGTCCACCCTATCTAAACCTCTAATCATCTTATATGTTTCAATAAGGTCTCCTCTTAGCCGCCTCCTTTCTAACGAAAACAACCTCAAATCCCTCAGCCTCTCTTCATAAGACCTGCCCTCCATACCAGGCAACATCCTGGTAAACCTCCTCTGTACCCTCTCCAATGCCTCCACATCTTTCTTATAATGTGGGGACCAGAACTGCACACAATACTCCAAGTGCGGCCGCACTAGAGTTTTGTACAGTTGCAACATGACGTTGCGGCTCCGAAATTCAATCCCCCTACCAATAAAAGCTAAGACTCCGTATGCCTTCTTAACAACCTTATCGACTTGATTGCCAACTTTCAGGGATCTATGCACACATACACCAAGATCCCTCTGTTCATCAACACTATTAAGAGTCCTACCATTAGCCCTATACTCTACACATTTGTTATTCCTGCCAAAGTGAATTATCTCACACTTTTCCACATTAAACTCCATTTGCCACCTCTCGGCCCAGCTCTGCAACTTGTCCAAGTCTCTCTGCAAACTAGAACACCCCTCTTCACTATCTACCACTCCTCCGACTTTGGTGTCATCCACAAATTTACTAATCCATCCTTCAATACCCTCAATTTGTCAGATTCCTCATAGAATCTCTACAGTGCAGTAGGAGGCCACTCAGCTCATTGAGCCTGCACCAACTCTCTGCCATAACATCCCACCTAGGCCCTATCTTTATAATTCCAAGTATTTACCATGCTAATCCTACTAAGCTGCACATGTTGGAACAATTTAGCATGACCAGTCCACCTAACCTGCACATCTTTGGACTGTGGGAGGAAACTAGAGCACCAGGAAGAAGCCCACAAAGACATGGGGAGAAGGTGCAAACTCCACACAAATCCAAGGCTGGAATTGAACCAGGTCCTTGGAATGTCAGGCAGCAGTGCAGACCTTTATGCCACCATACTGCCTTATCATATATGATGCAAGTCCCACATCAATGCAACTGACTCTTAACTGTTCTCAGTGGCCTAGTAAGCCATTCGAGACAACTAAGGATGGGTGGTAAATGCCAGCTTTCTCATTAATGCCCACATGCTTAGATTTAGTCTTTTTTAAGTTGTTTTTTCCTTCTAAACATTAATGATTTTAACTGTGTACAAGTGGGTTCATTTAGAATGGATTAAAATCAGGCCTAATAAGTTCGCTTACAAAACTTTAAAAGCATATCATTTTTATTTTATTCATGGGATGTGGGCTAGCATTTGTTGCCTAATTGCCCTCAAATTGAGTGGACATTTCAGTGGGCAATGCAGAGTCAACCACATTATTCTGGACCTGGAGTCACATGCAGGCCAGAACAGGTAAAGATGGCAAATTTGCTTCTCTGATGAATATCAGTGAACCAGATCCGTTTTTTATAACAATTGACTAAGTTTCATTCGTGGACTTTTAATTCCAGATTTCTATTGAGTTCAAATTTTGCCATCTGTCATGATGAGATTCAAACCCCAGTCTTCAGAGCATTACCCTGGGTCTCTCCCACCCACCAATCTTGCCAAGAAACATTGCTAATACTTCTTCATTAATAAATGGGCCATAGCTAGTTTCTGGTGCCCAGAGTTTCGCCTTGCACTGCTCTAGTATTACAACACATTGACTGATGGTGTGCAGGCATATAAAGCATTTAAGAGACAATGTTACCAGCTCTTAGATAATTAATAGAAATACTAAATGCAGTTCTGGTCACCCTATTATAGAAAGGATATTATAAACTAGAAAGAGTGCAGAAAAGATTTACTAGGATGCCACCAGGACTTGAGGGTTTGAGCTATAAGGAGAGATTTGATAGACTGAAACTTTTTTCCCTGGAGCATTAGAGGCTTGGGGTGATCTTATAGAGGACTATAAAATAATGAGGGGCATAGATAAGGTAGATAGCTAACATTTTTTCCCAAAAGTGGAGAGTCTAAAATTAGAGGCCATAGGTTTAAAGTCAGAGGGAAGAGATGCAAAAGAGTCCAGAGAGGCATTTCTTTTCACTCAAAGGGTGGTGAATGTCTAGAACAAGCTGCCAGAGACAGTCGTAGAGGCGGATACAATTTTGTCTTTTAAAAAGCATTTAGTTATATGGGTAAAATGGGTATAAAGGGATATGAGCCAAATGCAGGCACAGTGGCAAATACTGGGTGGCATGGACAAGTTGGACCAAAGGGCCTGTTTCCATGTTGTAAACCTCTATGAATCTAAATGCTGGAAATACAGAACAAAACTACTAGTATCTGTGAAAAAGACAAGTTAATATTTTGAGGGTCATTCTCACCTGCCAGGAGAAAAGAAAGCTGGATTGAGTTGATTTTACTCCATATCCAATTTTGCACCGACTTCAATGGAGTGCAAGATTAGCATTCAGTCTGATCCCATAAGATTTCCACCCAGTAAGTTAAATTAAATTACCCTCGAGTCTAGAAACTTTAACAAGAAAAGTGTTAACCTTCATTTAGTTTCAACATTTTCTGCTCTTATAATAGGATTATCTATAATTACCTGGTTATACAAGATCATCCTGTTTCTGTCGGAGCACAAATTTTGTACCTTGCATACTTCTTGCTTGTGAGCACCCATGACTTATTAATCTAGTTCACTGTTCATTTTGTTGCTGCCACCAAGTAATTCATATTATCGGTGAGCAAAGCCAAGAGGTCTTTCTTCCTGTAAGCTTCCATGTAAAGCTCAGTGTTGGCTTTCTGATGCTAAGTATTGCTAAAGAATAAACTCAATCCATTAAAAAAAATCATATTTTGTTTGAAAAGTGTGTCAAATTATTTTAATGCACGAGTTTTCATTTTAAAATATAGCTTGTATATATTCAGTACTATGTATCATAATTCAAAGATTTGTGATTATTGTATTCGAGTTAGGTACATTGTTCACAGATTAAAAGTCTGATATTTTCTATTTAAATATTAGAATGCTCTTGATGGCTGGGGAGAATATTTTTGTGCACTGATAATTACAGATTTTGTCAAGTTCATACTTTGATAAATATCTTGCTTATTGAAAATGAAGCCTTCCATACCTGATAAATTAACTGATATCCTTTACAATACTTTAACATAGTCAACTTCACGGGATTTGTTTCTAACCCTTAATTTGTATTAAACAGTTGGTAGCCTGACATAAAAGGCAACAAGGTGGCAAAGTGGTTAGCATTGTCGCCTCACAGCACCAGGGACCTGGGTTCGATTCCTGGCTTGGGTCACAGTCTGTTTGGAATCTACATGTTCTTCACAGGTGTACGTGGGTTTCCTCCCGGAGTCCACAAGATATGCTGATTAGGTGCATTGGCTATGCTAAAAATTTTCGTTCAGTGTGCCCAAACAGGCACTGAGAGTGGTGACTAGGGATTTTCACAGTAGCTTCATTGCGATGTTGATGTAAATATACTTGTGACACTAATAAATAAACTATAAGCATTTCTAAAAGTTATTTGGATATCTGTTCTAATATCAATAGACCAATAGTAAAAACAATTGAGTACAATGTGCCAAGGCACAAAACTTCAGTGAAAGAAAATCTATTTAAAATATTGTGGTATCTGTGAGATCTCAAAGAAGGAAGAAAAACAGCAAAAGTCATGATAGTAATCTTCTTCTGCTTTCTCCACTTTCACAGTCATTTCTCTAACAGAAGTAAAGACATGCATAGCAAAGATGTTTTGTTACTAGTTCCTTACTTGTAATAATGGCAATGGGAGGGTGACGTGGTTTATTGTAGGTATCAAATCTTTATTTATTAATCAGTACTGGTGACTTAAATATATTTAATATATCTACCATACAGACTGTATTGGTGTATATATAGCGTATCAATATTGTGGGGGTTATTACCAAACTAAAGTAAACCAGCCATATAAAGAGTGGGTCAGAGGCAGAGAATTCTGCAGAGAATAACTCACTTCCTAATTCTCCAAATCCTGTCCACCATCTACAAGGCATAAGAGTGTGCTGGAATATTCTCCATTTGCCTGGATGAGTGCACCTCCAACAAGATTCAAGAAGCTTGACACCAGCCAGGACAAAGCAACCTGCTTGACTGACACCCCATTCACTCCTTCCACCCACCAATGCACAGTGACAAGTGTGTGTACTTGCAAGATGCAAGATCCATTGACATCTCTTTCCAAACCCGATATCATCTAGAAGGACAAAAACAACAGAGTCATGGGAACACCACAACCTGCAAGTTTCCCTCCAAGCCACATGCCATCCTGACTTGGAAATACATCACCATTCCTTTAACGTCACTGAGTCAAAATTCTAGAACATCATTCCTAATAGCACTCTGGGTGTATGTAAATCTGACTTCAGTGGTTCACGTTGGCATCTCAACGCCACCTTCTTAACAGCAATTAGGAAAGGGCAATAAAAGTGCTGTACAAGGTAGTGAAGCCCATGCCCCATGAAATAATAAAAATGTTGTGTTGCAAATTGTACATTTACTTGACACTATTCACACCTTCAGGACACTCCAAAGTGCCTTTGAACCAAGAAATTACAATGAAAAAGGCATTTGTCACCATGTCACAATGTGAGAGAACATGTGAACTAGTTAAAGTGCAGAATAAAGGACTTGAATTGGAGCACCAATACAATACTGCAGGACAGTCTTATTACACTGCTCAAGTCATGGTCTTATTCCACTATAATATTCTACTGTAATACAGGGTAAAATCGTCACAGTCCCAGATGACCAGAGGCTGTGACTGGTGGTGATTTAACCTGAGGATCACCACACCTCAGGCGAAGGGCATGGCTGAAAAGACCTCAGTCGATATGGGAATTAAATTGAACCTGCGTTGTTGGCATTACCCTGCATCACTAACCAGCTGTGCAGTCAACTGAGCTACACCAATCACTGTATAATATAGAAAAATGCTGCATTGCTAAATGCAAAGTCCCAGATACATAGGCACACTGCACATTTGGAGGAGTTTGATTAATATAATGGTATTTTACATTAAAAAATGATAATTCACCAACCCACTACTCTGCTAAGTAGAAGGACAATGAGTTAGTGCATTAATACACTGTACGAGCACCCAGAGTTATGTTAACTTGAATAACAGGGATCACACTGTATTGGAGACAGTCGTCAGTGCTCTGATACACTGATGAAAGGGCATGGGTTGGTGTGCCAACACTGCAATGTAGAGCAAGTCACTGCATTAGTACAGGACAGAATATCATGGGATACAGCACTGACACTCTGAATTGTAAAAGTAATAGGGTAGTATGACTATGCTACAGAACAACATTATAGAGCTAACTGTGCTGACAAACTATGCTGCAAAATAAGAGAACATGTGCTAATGCACTGCACTGAGGAGTGTATAGAGAGTAATTGCACTGACATACTAGACTGCAGAATCTAGCCCTGTGATCTACTGTTCTCCCAACAGCTATCCAAAACACACACCAACTGTAGAAAAGGCACTTTTCCCAACTTAGGAAACATCAGAAGACAATTCTGGTTTCATTGTTCTGATCTTCCTCCTCTTCATTAGTTCAGGGAAAGTGGAGGCCTGAGAACATGGGGACATGACAGAAAAATACATGGGTCACTTTAAGCATAAGGTCTTAAATATAAACCAAAACAGATATTTATATTTATAAATAAAGGCAGCGAGGCAAGATATTTGTTTTTGCACTAAAACTGATTTTAATTTGATTTTAAAAGAGAAAAATAAATACAATATTGCTCATTTGATAAAAATAATTTCTGCTATTTATTTGACCCACAATCAAAGTTGATTTAAAATTGTAGTATTCCTTTTCCTGGTTATCGTACATCGAAATCTTTAACAAGTCACCTGGTCCCTCCTGTGAAGTCCTATTCGCTTTAATAACTTAACTTTGCATAGCCATAATAATCGACACATTTACAGCCTCTTCTCTAATCTATCCCAGATGACCGACTTTAACCGAGTTTTTAACCAAACGTGGTTGGGAAAAGGGATGCTGCAGCTTTTTTTAAAGTCAACAAATCAACATATATTCCTAAATTGTAAATAGCTACCATTTTTTTTGCCCCCAAACTTTGTACCCAATTCGAATGCTGGAGTGGACAGAATAAAATGTTCTCCAACAGCACTTGTGTTGCTGAGTCACTGCGAGTGACGCAATTCAAATGAAAACATTATCAGCACTGATTTTTCGAACTGCTGAAGACCACTTAGACAAACCACGTCCGAAATATCTAGTTCATTAAAAAAATAGAAACCAAGAGGGGACAGTATAAAATGTGGAAGAGAGAACTTTTTGTTAACAGCAGTCTCGACCCCCTTCTTGGGGACAGGCGATGCCAATGGAAAAGTTTTACAAAACGGCAGTTCAAGCACTTTTTTTCTGTGTGTCAAAATAATACTTTTTTAAAAAATATTCAAAGATCTACAGTAATGCTTCTGGATAGGAGCAGGAACCCTCCCCAACCTATGCATACATAAAGAAATAGAATATCTCTGGAGGGGTGAGGGAGCGAGAGAGAGAGAGAGAGAGAACAAGCCCCCCCAGACATTTAGAAAACAGTTTATGTCATCTGACAATTACAAATGAATCTCACACTTGGCAAGTTACACCGCTGTTGCATCATGTGTTTCTACTGAACAGTCAACAGTTAAGCACGGCATCATTTTATATACATTAATATATATATAAAACCCCACAACTCTGGTGTCAAGAAGCATCACTCATCCCTCTCTCTGCAGTTAAGTTAACGCAGAGTAAAGGTCATCTAAACGATTTATATTTATATACTTATATAAAACCTCGGTTACTGCAATGTGCTGTAAACACTGAGAGAATCCTCTATATACAAAGAGTCCTTTTGATCGCCTCCTTTTTTGTTTTTTTTTAAACAAGAGTCACGATTTTCTTTTAATAAAAGATGCATAAATATTGGGAGCTGGCCGGGTGCGGTGAGTGTCAGCAGTTGTTGGATGCCGTGAGCAGGGTGTGCTCGGGCAGTTGTTTGAATAAGTTTCTTAGGGTGGCCAGCTCCCGACTCAGTTGCTCCACTCGCTTCTGCAGCCGCTCGTTCTCGGCGCTGAGTTCCAGCACTTTGTGCTGAGTCTCCACATTCCTCATCTTGGCCTTGTCCCGGCTCTTCCTCACCGCGATGTTGTTTCTCTCCCTCCGCAGGCGGTACTCGTCGCTGTGTTTGTCCACCAGCTTCTTGCTCTTGCTCTTGCCGCCGCCGCCGGGGGCCGGGCGGCTGGAGTCGCCCGAGTTGGGGGTGGCCGGCGGGGTGGTCGACGAGGACAGCGAAGAGGCGGTGGACAGGTTGCTGTTGCTGCCGCTGGCCACGCACTGGTACTGCAGCAGCGGCCTCACGTACGAGGAGGAGGAGGTGGTGGTGGAGGCGGAGGAGGAGGGTGCCGCCGGCATGCAGTCGTCCTCCCGGGACTCCTGCTTCACCCGCTTGCCGTCTGGGCTCTGCTCGAACACGGGCTCCAGCCGGGTCTCCAGGAACTGCGGGGTGCAGCTCAGGATGTTGCCCTGGTGCCTGCCAGCCGCCGCCGAGCTCCTCATCATGGACAAGTAGGCGCTGTAGTCGGGCAGCGATTTCTTCTTGTACTCCTCCGATAGCATGATATCCGCCAGGAGGTCGCTGCCGCCGCCGCCGCCGCCGCCGCTGCTCAGCTCAAAGTTGCCCCCTGCTGCCGAGGCGCTGGCCGGGTCGATGTACGGGCTGAAGTCGATGGCGCTCTCGTTGTCCCCGATGCCCAGATCGGTCATGGAGCGGTCGCGGTGCAGCTTGTTCAGGGCGCAGTCCTGCTCGTAGAAGTTGGCCACTTCCATCAAATTAGTGTAGGTCTGAGCCGCCGGGTAGCATGGCGAGTCGCAACGCGAGTCCCAGCTGGTCAGACTTTGCATGAAAGCCGTGGTGGCGACACACGGAAGAAGGGGTTACCAACCCTTCGCGAAAAAGAAATAAAAAAAAATAAAAAGGCTGAATGGGGGAGGGGGGTAAAAAAAAAACACAGGACTGGAAGAAAGGCTCTCAGCTGCAGCTCCTCTCAGGTGACAGTGTGTGTCAGAGCACAGGCTGGACTTTGCACACTGTAGAATGAGCTGAGATGCAGTGTGCCTTTGCTGTTCTGGCCTGAGGTTTAAAACTGCTACAAACTCACAGCCACTTCTTATATTTATAACCACACACAGCTCCTGTCATTGACGTCAGCTGGCACCCTGCCACACCGTCCAACTTTTTCTCTCTCCGTCTCTCACTCCCTCTCTGCCAGATCCAGAAGATGTGGCGCCGTCCTGTAAAACATAATTATTATTCCTGATATGTGCCCAGTATTTTTCCCGCCTCCCCCACCTTTTTCTTCAAATCCAACTCATTAGGGAGGAGTGTGGATCTAGTCTTTATCTACTCTAGAAACCGACTGTCAGTTTGCAGATAGGAGTAGTTGTAAGATTGTTTTTTTTCAAGTATGTTATGTTCCGGGGTTTAGCCGTGCTTGGAATCTGAGTCCTTACGTGGGGAGCTGTCGCAGTAACGTGCATGTTTTGTTTCAGAAACGAAACTTTTAAAGATTAAAACTGCCGACGTTCTGTCAAATTTGCACGACCGCAAGATCCGAGAGGTCATTGTAACGCTTTGCTCTGCTCCCTCTTCTAATGCACGAAGAACAACTTGTGTCTGTGTAGCCCTTTTTAACAAGGTTAAATATTTTCAACGTTGTCACAGAAAGGTTGACAGGTGTCAAAGGACGAGTGAAAGGTCCGAGGAGGTGATTTTATAACTTAAGGTCGAAGTAATTGAAAATATAGCCACAAGTGACGAAGAAAGTGGAAAATACACAAGATTCACTCACAAGGGGCCAGACTTAGTCCAAGGTATTGGTGGGGGGAGAGGTTCCATGGAAAGAGGCAGATAGTAGCAAAGTGATGGAGGAATTTGAACATGCGGGTAAGAATTTGTAAATATTGTCTTTCCACAAGCAGAGGGACAATTGGCAAATTGGATGTGAGGATTCAGCGAATGACATTTTAGATGGGCGAAGGACAACAAGGTGGTTAACACTGCTGCCTCACAATGCCAAGGACCCAGGTTTGATTCCCGGCTGGGGTGCCTGTCTGTATGGAGTTTGCATATTCTCGTTGTGTCTGTGTGCGGGGTTCCTCTAGGTGCTCCAGTCTTCTCCCACAGTCCAAAAATGTGCAAATTAGGTGGATTGGCCATGTCAAATTATCCCTTAGTGTCATTAAGACTAGCTAGGATAACTGCATGGAATATGGAGATAGGACCTAGGTGGGATTGTGGTTGACACAGACTCAATGGGCCAAATGGTCTCCTGCATAGTAGAGATCTATGAAAGGTGGAAGATGAAAGGATGGTAAGGGGAGAAGTGCAATCATACAAGCCCAAGATAACAAAAACATGGACAAGGGTTTCAGCATTCAGTGAGCAGAGCCAAGAGCGGACAGTAAGATGGCACTGGAGCATTAGAACTTCTTGCAAAGGTATTAAAGCATACCTTTAATTCTGTCTAAACTCAGTTTTGACTCTTTCAAACACTGTAACAATGCTTTAATTCAATCCCTACAGATTTGGCAAAAGAAAAGCTTATTCTTGTTTCCCTGCTTTTGACCTACCTGATATTAAATTGACCTTTTTTTACACTCTAGCTATGACTGTAATACTATGTTCTGTATCCTCTCCTTTCCTTCTCTTTATATGATATGCTTTGTTTAGCACGCAGGAAGCAATATTTTTCACTGTAATACAATAATAAATCAAATCAAATGTTGTGTTATAGAGATAGAAGTATGTGATATTGTGGACGATATGGATTCAGAAGCTTAGGTCAGAGTCAATAGAACACCAAGATTGCAGATACAAAAGCAAAATACTGGAAAATCTCAGCAGGTCTGACAGCATCTGTGGAGCAAGAATAGAGGTAACATTTTGAGTCTCGATGAGCCTTCGTTAGAGCTGAAGATAATAGAAATTAGGATGAGATTTATACTGTTAGGATGGAGGGGTGGGGGGGGGTGTAATTGACAAAGATGCCATGGACCAAAAAAACAAAAAGAATCTAAATAGTGGTGCTCATTGCTGAGAAAGGTACTGATAGCAGCCATCAAGAGATCAGAATATGTAAATGACAGAACAAAGATAAGCAGTGTCAAATGACAATGTGAGGTATGTACTAAATGACACTAATGGGAATGAGGAGAGGGGAGATTGTGAAGAGGGAGATAGAAAGCGAGATTTTTGAGAAGTGGGAAAATGAAACGATGGAACAAATTAAAATTTAAAAAATGAAATGAAATAAAATGAAATGAATGGGAATGTGGAGGAGAGAGGTCATGCCCTGAAATTGTTGAAGTCAATGTTCAATCCAGAAGGCTGTAAAGTTCTTAATTGGAAGATCAAGTGCTGTTCCTTCAGTTTGTGCCGGGCTTCATTGGAACATTGCCAACGATGATCATGTGGGCATGAGACAGGATGGTGTAGCCCCTTTACCTCCTTTCTGCTCACCATCCAAGGACCATAACACTCTTTTCAGATGAAGCAGCACTACATGCACAACTCCTTTAATCTGATTTATTGTGTTCGCTGCTCCCAATACAGTCTACTTTACATTGGAAAGACCAAAGGCAGATAGGGTGACTGCTTTGCAAAATACCTTTGGTCCATCTGCAACATTGTCCTATTTCAGCACACCATCCTGCTGTCCATGAGTGTGAAGGTCAATCCATAGCTTACAAAGGAAATTAGAGATAGTATCTGATCCAAGGAAAAAGCTACTCGATTGGCCAAGAAAAATAATAGGTCTGAGGATTGGGAGCAGTTTAGAATGCAGCAAAGAAGGACTAAGGGATTGATTAAGAAGGGAAAGTACAGTACTAAAGTAAACTTGCAGGCACCATCATGACTGATACCGAGAATTTCTATAGGTACGTAAAAAGAAAGAGGTTAGTGAAGACAAATATAGGTCCCCTATAGACAGAAATAGGGGAATATATAATGGGGGACAAAGAAATGGCCGCGTAACTGAAAACATACTTTGGTTCTGTCATTACAAAAGAGGACACAAATCAAATACCAGAAATGTTGGAGAATGCAAGATTTAGTGAGAGGGAAGAACTGAGGGAGATCAATATTAGTAGAGAAATAGTGCTGGGAAAACTAATGGGACTGAAGGTGGATAAATCCCCAGGTCCTGATAATCTATATCCCAGAGTATGTAAGAAAGTGGTTGTAAAATAGTGGGTGCATTTGTGGTCATCTAAACTCTGGAACAGTCCTTGCAGATTGGAGGTTAGCTCATCTCATTCCAGTATTCAAAAAGGGAGGTAAAGAGAAAACAGGGAATTATAGACCACTAAACCTAACATCAATAGTGGGGAAACTTCTCAAAACTATTATCAAGGACTTTGTAATGGAGCATTTAGAAAGTAGTGGCAGGATCAGAAGTCATGGATTTACGAAGTGAGAATCATGCTTGACAAAATCTTTGAAGATATAACTAATAGAGCTGACAAAGAGAAGTCAGTTGATATATTTGGACTTTCAGAAAGCTTTGACAAAGTCCCGCAAATAAGATTATCGTGCAAGATTAAAGCGCATTAGATTTGGGGACATGCAGTGAGATGGATAGAAACCTGTTTGGCAGAGAGGAAACAAAGAATAGAAATTAATGGGTCCTTTTCAAATTGGCAGTAGTAGCTAGTGCTGGGACCCCAGATATTCACAATATATATTAATGATGAGGGACCAAAATGTAACATCCCAAAGTTTGCAGATGAAACCAAGCTGGATGGCAGGGTGAACTATGACAAGGATGCAGAGATCCTTTTGCATGATCTGGACAAGTTCAATGAGTGGGCAATTAATGGCAAATGCAGTGTAATTTGGATAAATATGAGGTTATTCATTTTGGAAGCAAAAATAAAAAGGCAGATTGTTACCTGAATGGCTGTAAATCAGGAGAGGGGAATGAGCAGCAGGATTTGGATGTCCTTATGCACTAGTCACTGCAGGTGCAGCAGGCAGCAAAGATGGCAAATGGTATGTTGGCCTTCATTGTGAGAGGTTTTGAATACAGGAACAGGGACATGTTGTTATAATTATACAGGGCCTTGATGAGGCCACACCTGGAATACTGTGTGCAGTTTTGGTTTCCTTTTCTCCTGCTCTTGCTCTTGAGGGAGTGCAGCCAAAGTTTACCAGGCTGATTCCGGGAATGGGGAAGTTAATGTATGTGGAGAGATTGACTAAGTTAAGACGGTTTTCACTGGAATTCAGATGAATTGAGAGGGTTTCTCAAAGAGAATTATAAAATTCTAATAGAACTGGACAGGATAGATGCAAAAAGGATAATCCCAAAAGTAGGGGTGTCACAGTCTAAGATACATGATATACCATATAGGACAGAGATAAGGAGATATTTCATTGCCCAGAGTGCCGAGCTGTGAAATTCATTACCACAGGAAGTAGATGATGCCAAAATATTGGAATGTATTGAAGAGGCGGCTACATATAGCATTTGGGGCAAATGGGATCAAAGGTTATGGGGAGAAATCAGGATTGGGCTACTGAGTTGGACAATCAGCTATCATTGCGATGAATAGCGGAGCAGGCTCAAAGCGTTGAATGGCCTCCTGCTCCTATCTTATATGTTTCTACGTGTCATCCTTGGCCTGTTGCAATGTTCCAGTGAAGCCCGACGCAAACCGAAGAAACAGCATCTTATCTTCCTATTGGACATTTTACAGGCTTCTGGACATAACACTGAGTTCAACAATGTCAGAACATAAACTCTCTCGTCCATCTTCAGCACATTTCCATTTTTTTTATTTTTTCCATCGTTTCATTTTTCCATTTCTTCTAAAATTTGCAATTTATCTTTTCCTGCCTTCTCCAAGGTCTGCACCTCTTGTCTCCATCCCAGCCCAGTAAAGCCATCAGTAACATGTCTCAGGTTGTCCTTTGACATTTTGTTTCCCTTTGTTCTGCCATTCACACATTCTGATCTCTTAACGGCCATAATCAGCACCTTTCTTAGTTTTGATCACCAGTATTTCCATATACTCTTTTTGTCTATGACATCTTTGTCAATTCCCCCCTGTGCTCCCACTCACCCTAACAGGATAAATCTAAACATATTTCCTATTGTCTTCACTCTGACAAAAAGTAATCTAGACTTATTGACTCTATTCTCTCTCCACAGCTGCTGCAGAGCTTTTGAAGCATTTTCTGATTTCATTTCAGGTTTCAGTATCTGCGGTAATTTGTTTTATGTTAAGGTTGCAGATGCTCAGGTTTAGCTTGAGATGGTGGCCAGTACAGGAACGGTAGCTGGAGAATACAAGTAGAACTTAAAGTCTTCAGTCTTAGACAGGAGGGGTTGAATTAAATGGTGAGATTGTAGAATTGCATTTTAAGAGATGGTGGCAATGCAGAGCTGAGTGATGAGAAAAGAATGATAGTGAGATGGAGCTGAATGTTGAGGGAGATGGTGGTGAGATGGAGTTGGATGTCAAGGGTGATGATAGTGAGATAGAGCTGGGTGTTAAGAGTGATGATGGTGAGATAGAGCTAGGTGTTGAGGATGGTGATGGTGAGATGTAGTTGGGTGTTGAGGGTGATGATGGTGAGATGGGGCTGGATGTTGAGGGTGATGATGGTGAGGTGGAGCTGGGTGTTGAGGGTGATGATGGTGAGTTGGAGTTGGTTATTGATGGTGTGATAAAGCTGGATGTTGCATGTTAGTAATGAGTTAACAGACCTTCCAATTAAGTCTGAATTTGATGTTAATTATTTAATAGTCACTGGACTATGCTAAAGTGACCAATATTGGTAGGCTCCTGGTTTTGACCGGAGTTAAGTTTGCAGAAAATACCTTATTCGATCAAATAACAGAAGCCTTAAAGAAATTTTTAGGGAAACATTCTATCACTACAGCTCTAATGATACAATTGGGACAGTCATTGATAAAGCAGAATGTGGAAGACGTGCTTTTAATAGGATGATGAGATCGTATATGCACAGCAGGCTACGAGCGTATAGCAGATGATTGGGACTGAGGAATTATGGGGACAGAAACCTTTTTAATTCCTGTAGCAGAAGGAAGTTTACAGAGAATGGTAACAGGAAAATGAACCCCAGAAATGCCCAGGATATGATAAATAAGCATTTTTGGTGTGACTCGAAATTGCTTTATGCTTTCAACTGTCTGAAACAATTTTAATAGTGTTTGAAGCTACACATGACATGGAAGAATCAGAAGAGGAAAGAGCTAGTGACCAGAAAGAAGGCATTGTCCTATTAGCGAGAAGTTTTAGTCCTGTGATGAGAGTTGTGGTCACAGCATCCTTTAATTGTGCTGTATTAGACAGTGGCTGCAGGTCTACTGTGTGTGGAATTGACTGCTCAAAATGTTACCCAGACTCTTTAAATGCTGAAAATTAGAACAAGGTTAAAGAATTTGAAAGTTCCACAATTTTCAGATTTGGAGATAATAATACCCTGAAATCATTGAAAAGAGTGGTGATCCCTTTCATATTGCAGGAGTGAATCATTTCATTAGGACAGATGTTGTGTAAGTGAGATATCTTTGCTTTTGAGTAGACTGTTATTGAAGAAAGCACACATGAAACTTGATAGGGAAAATGATAAGGCAGCAGTTTTTGGAAAAAACGGTGGACTTACAATAGTTGGGACACAATTGTATTTTGTTAATGACAATTTTTTGGGTAAAAAGGTATTAGCATGGGACTTTAGCTGATTAAAATGTTCATTGTATGAAGCTGCATCAGCAATTTGCGCATCCATCTCCTCAGAGGTGGAAAAATTTATTAAATAATGCAAAGTTAAGAGATTGAGATTATAGTAAGCTGATCAATCAAGTCAGTGATCGCTGTGAGATTTGTAGGAAGTAGAGAAGGACACCATCGCGACCGAT
Organism: Sphyrna mokarran; assembly: GCA_024679065.1. Lineage (NCBI taxonomy): Eukaryota > Metazoa > Chordata > Chondrichthyes > Carcharhiniformes > Carcharhinidae > Sphyrna > Sphyrna mokarran. The sequence goes on from JAGIQG010000016.1 coordinate 39,621,224, forward strand.
AGTAACTCTACCCTTACCCAGAGATTTTAACGACATTGTGGCCATGGACCTTAAAATCTGGGATAAAGCAAACAACATATATATATTTTGCAGTTTATAGATTTAGTCAATCAGTCATTGTATATAATAAAGAAAAAGTAATTCTGGATCAGATCATGGGAAAATGGATAGGAACAGAAATGGAGTCACTGGCAAACTTCCTTTCAGTAAGAATCTGGCAAGACCAATTTTAAATCCAACCGATTTATTTGATAGTAAATCTGCGAGCTTTCGACTTTTCGTCTTCGTCAGGCAAATGCAGTGTTCTGGTCTGCAATAGCACACATATCAGCACAGACAGTCACAGATTGCTGATTAGAATGCGAATCTTACACCTAACCTGCTATTCAAGTGTTAAAGTGGCTAACAATGTGAGTGAAGCATTTCTCTAACCAATACTTCACAATGTGAGTGAAGCATTTCTCTAACCAATGCTTCACAATGTGAGTGAAGCATTTCTCTAACCAATGCTTCACAATGTGAGTGAAGCATTTCTCTAACCAATGCTTCACAATGTGAGTGAAGCATTTCTCTAACCAATGCTTCACACACATTGTTAGCCACTTTAACACTTGAATAGCAGGTTAGGTGTAAGGATTCGCATTCTAATCAGCAATCTGTGACTGTCTGTGCTGATATGTGTGCTATTGCAGACCAGAACACTGCATTTGCCTGACGAAGACGAAAAGTCGAAAGCTCGCAGATTTACTATCAAATAAATCAGCTGGATTTAAAATTGGTGTTGCCAGATTCTTACTGAGTTTACCCCAGTCCAACGCCGGCATCTCTACATCAAAACTTCCTTACAGACAATGAGGGGGTGGGGGGGCAGTAGAAATTCGCTAATGAGTTTAGGGAAATGTGTGAAAACATGAATATCATAGTGATGAATATGGCTGCGGAAAGCCCATTTAGTTAGTAATGGGTGTGAGTGAAACCCTGGGGTAATAGATGACGACATGCTCCAGAAAGTTTTGGCAGATAGACCAAATTGTAAGTTAAATTCAGCCTTAACATGGCCAGTACATGCAAAGAATACATTGCAGATAGTTGGGGGCTATAGACACTATCAATTAGTATTTAGTAGAAATCCTAAAATTCTATCCGTTTTAACCAGCCTTTAGCTTGGGAAAGAACTACTCGTTCTTTGCCGAGCATCTAAATGTATTGCACATAAGTAGAGCATTTTTGGAAGGAGAAGTCTCTGAAAGAATTGCAGAGCTTTAAGGCATAATTTTCGGCCATCAAGTACAGTTTTTCAGCAAGAAGACATAGTACACTAAAAGAAAAACAATTTTAATGAATGGAAAGGCCCAGGGAAGGTTATAGGCATTGATAGCAAAACAACTGTTTTGCAACATGGTAATCAGACTTTGGGGTACATTCATCAAGGATAATAGGTACAGATTACAAACTAGCGAATTTAAAATAGATGAACACAATGAGGAACCAGGATCATTTGATACTCACATGTTATAGAACTATGAAGACCAGCTAATTGAGATAGACTGGGTATCTGTAAAGGAACACAATACTGCTGATAAACCAGAACAGGCCATTTTTCCAAAAGGACAATGCCAAAAGTTGGTACAAAAGTGATATACTTGCCTGAAGGGTCTAGTCAATGGAAGGATGCAATTGCCATTAACAGAGTAGGGAAGGCCACTGGAAAGTATAAACGCTGGTTGTATGTACAGAATACGGGGGAGAATGTCGAGACCATGCATTGGAAAACAAAGTTCAAAAATGGAGGGCATAGAAATGTAACGCCAGTTCAGACAGTAAGACAAACAGTGAAAATGATCATAGGAAGAAATCAAGAACAATTGAAGGAACGTTCTACTAAAGGAGGGAAATATCAAGCAGTGGTAGTGCAGAATGAGATGTCAGATAGGATAGAGGGCGTAGCTTGACAATGTTTCGGAATATGAGTAAGACCACGAATGCTACCAGGAGTAGAAACCCGCACACGTGAGATTTTGGTGGCTTCCAATAAATTAGATGAGCAAGTTATGAAAGATGCCAAACAACTAGAACTGCATAGAGTCAATTTGGGGTATACATGGAGGTACCAGATAGGGGACAAAGAGCTCTATTTCACAGATGGATTTGTACGGAAAAGGTGCTTCTCAATGAAACTTAGAAGGCAAAGGCTAGGCTTGTGGTGAAGGGATTTGAAGAAAACTTGGAAGATCAGGATTTAAGAGTGGATTCCCCTGTGGCAGGAAAGATTACTTTAAAGACATTCTTGGCTCTTTGGGAAAGGTATGGGAAAGCAAATCTATAGATATAAAAGCTATCCTTTTGTAGGGGCATCAGCTTCAAAGAGGCGTTTTTCTCCATCCTCCTAAAGAGGCAGCTAACACAGAAGGAAGTTAAATGTGTATATGGGCTAAATGATGCATCTAGAGTTTGGTATTTTTCGGTAAGATCAATTTTGTTAAAGTTAGACTGTCAGCTGAAAGCAGATCTTGTGATGTTTTACTGACACTACGAAGGAAATCTTTCTGGTATTTTTATAATGCATGTCAGTTATTTTTTTGTGTGGGGTGGTAGCAGTGATATGCAATCTATTGTATTCTCTGGGCTGAGGAAAGAATTCAGGGTTGGAAGTCAGGCTTCAGGCACTTTCAAATATATTGTGCTGGAAATTGGATAGACTGAGTTTGGTGTCACTTTACATCACCAATCTTATTTGCAGAGCATCAGTCCATTTGCAATTAGTCATGATAGGCTTCACAAAAGCACACGGTGGGTTCTAAGAGGGGGAAAAAGAGGAACTGCGAAGTTTGATTGGGCAACTGCATTGGCTAAATAGACATACCAGATCAGACATTAGTTTTGAGATCCTAGAGTTGAGTACGAAAATGAATGGACGCACAGTGGAAGAAATAGTGAGAGCAAATAAAACATTGTCCAAACTAAAAATGTAGGACTGTGTTTTGAAGTCCCCTTTTTGGGTGATATTAACTACTTGAAACTCATAGTTTGTAGTGATGCATCCTATGCCAATTTATATGATGGATTCCTAAGCGCATGAGATTTTATAATATTTCTTTTGGCGGGGGAGGAGCGGGATGGAAAATGTTGTCTCCTTGTTTGGAAACAACAAAAAAGTAAGGAAAGTGGTTAAAAAGTACATTGGCTGCCAAGATGCTAAGCCTTGTAGAAGCAGTGGATATAGCATTTTATATATTCCAGACAATAACTGAAATTTGGGGATTGGGGATTTGGGTAAAAAAACTCATTGCAGTGACAATAAATTCCTGTGGGAAAAATGTGCACGCCACAAAATGTGAATGAGAAATGGGTGAGGATCAACATGGGCAGTTTAAAGCAAATTCTGGACAAAGGGGAAATATCAAATTAAATGGGTTGTTAGTAGTTATTAGTTATCCAATTGTTTCGTGGAGAGGGGCTAATTCGAAGAAACTTTTGGACATTATTAAAGAAGCGCATATCTTTTGTGGGTTTTTCAGAAAAAAAAGAGGAAATAGAGTATTTTGTGTTTTCTGTTCTTCAGTGGAAAACCAATATTCATCAAAATATTTTTCCCCCAAGGAAGAGGAGACTGTTAGGAATGAGCTAACAGATCTTCTAATTAAGTTCTAATTTGATGTCAATTATTCAATAGAAGTCAATGATATATATAAAGGGGCCAAGGTGGCATGGCACTATTTGTTGGTGGAGAATTCTGTAGAGTTGTATCAAAGAAATAAAGGTATTTTATGAAGAAGCAGAACTCATGTCTCTTTACTCAACAGCAACTGAGAGGTTCAAACATTGAGAGTGATGATGACAGTGAGATAAAACTGTGTCTGTCAGTGCCGAATTCCCAGCAGCATCAGATCTGCATCAGAAATCGGTGAGAAGGCGCAAAGCCAATTTAAATGCATGTTTGCATATAATTTAAATGTGATTAGTGAGCCCAAGAGTAATGGCTCCAGGCCTGCTAGCATCTTTCCTCCCCTCCCCCCAACACACCCCCCTTCCCCCCCCCAACCTACCCTCCAACCAGAGTAGTTCACTGTAATGGGATTTTGAGTGGTTCCTGACCAATGGAACCAGCAGCCCAATCCTGCTGGAGTGAAGGGGGGTGCAATCAGAATTGCCCAGAAGATCATGTGGCTGGAGGTGCTCCTGGGCATTGGATAGTACAATGTATTGTACTATCCATCATATATGGACCAGTGCCAAAGGGGTGAAGCAAATTGGGGCAAGGCCTGATGGGGCAGGGCCGAGGAGGCAATGGGTGGGTGTCCTGCTGCCAGTCTGCTTAGAAGGAGGGAGGGCAGTGCTCGTGGTGTGGGGGAGGGAGGGGAGATCAGGACTGTGTGGGTTTGGGGAGGGGAGAAGAGGACTGCGGGGATTTGGGAAGGGGAGATCAGGACTAGGGGGGTTCAGTGGGTGGGGCTGGGGGCTGCTACTGGAGATCAGGGCCAGCCTGGGAACAGTCAGAGGGGCCAGCGATCAGGCCATGGGGAGCTGGAGAGTCAGCATTGCGGCAATCGCCAGCAATTGAGTTGGCCAGCAATTGGGAGGCCATCAGTGCAGACCCACTGCACATACACTGGTCTCAGAACTGACAACTTGACACATGTGCAGTGGCTTGTTCAGTGTGCTGATTTCAGCCTCTCCAGTGGAGATAAGCCTTGCTCTCTAGTCTTACTGATATTCACACGGGTGCCCATTGCAGAGCAGAATGTAGGAAATTCTTCTCTGAAATCCAGCTGACAAAAAACAGTGTGAACTACACGAGTTTTGATATGAATTCAACACTTAGAATGGTTTAAGAATTCTGTCCGTTTGTTATTCAATGTCTTCTGAACTATGTGCAAAAAATTGGTACATTGAACAAATGCGTCAATTTGGTTTTTATGAATGTACACTGGTATATATTATTTGATACATTAATCATGGTGGGCAAAATACTTTTTAAAAATTAGATTTGAGGATGCCTGAATATCTTTGAGATTTATATCACTTTCATATATTGACCTGGGCACGTACACACAATTGTGAAGTTGTATATGAGCATAGGTTTACAGACCTTGGTGTGAGGGGAAAAATATCACACTTTATTTAATTACCTCAGTGTTTGAATCAAATTAACCATATATTCTTCTGTAATTTAAATTGGAATGATAAATCTGTCATCTCCATTCAGACTGATACTTGAGGTTTTCTGAGCCAGTTTGATTCACCAATCATTGCCTCAACATGATTTTCTGGGCGTTGCATTGGGAGTCTGTGATGCAACAGATCTGAAGGCATATACAGTTGTACTGCCATCTAGTGCTGATCTGCTGTCACTGTATAAAATAGAGAAGGAAAACCCAGCAATAACGTGACCCCAAAGGACCTTGCATTGCAATGAATTTGAAGCATAGCCACTGTTTTATAGGCCAGCATTGGGAAGGCATTTTCACACAAGCAGCAATGAAATTAATGACCAATTAAGTTATTTTTTGGCGGCACTGATCCGGAAAGGATTTGCTGACCAAAATCCCAGAAGAACACCTTTCTTCTCTTTGAACACGGCAGCCAGAAAATCCCACTTTGGTTGCTATCCCATCACTGATTTTTCACCCATTATAATACAGGAGTAGCAAATCACAGGCAGGATAGTGTGGAAGTGTAACAACCTGGCTTGGGATCTATGTTGTGGAGATGCCGGCGTTGGACTGGGGTAAACACTATAAGAAGTCTCACAACACCAGGTTTTTGGACTTTAACCTGGTGTTGTGAGACTTCTTATTGTATTTGTGCATCAGTCCAAGTACCTCTGACAAAGCCATACTGCATCATTGTTGCAGCTCAAATACAAACGTAGGATTTGATACAACAAACATCTAAGTCAAGAGCAGAATTGGCTGAGCTTGATTTTGAAACAGTGACTCTCTTTGCAAAAATTGCTATATCGTTGAAAAGTGCTGCAATTCTAACTAAAACAGCTATTAGTGTTTATGTACGCATTTTGTACCCAAGAATTATAACACTAGGATCTAAAGACTGGATTTCACACGTGTCTGCTGAGCATGTTTTTGGTGGAGGTGGTATATTGAATAGGCAATAATGTCAAAATTGGCAACCTCATATTAAAATAAATAATCAAATCATTGAGTTGTTAACAAACCAATTGACCCTAATAATATGCAGTGCAGACTATAACACTGTTGGCTTGTTTTTAAGAGGGCAAGCGAAAAGGGGATAATATCTTTGGGGGAGGGGTTATCTATTGCTTTGCCTTTTCTTCCTACTTGACTGTTTGCCAAAACCTGCTACTCCCATGTCCCCACCCCAAACTTCCCCATCCAACACCCTGAGCTTACCTTGCTCCAGGATATGTGGTGTCTACTTGATAGGCCTGCTTGCAGTCTTGGCAATGCCCACTGATGCACTCTTGGGGCTGCTGGCTAATCATATTGGTTGGCATCTCCCAAGGACGTGACATTCCACACCCCCCACCCCACACCAGTGAGGAACACTAAAGGCAAAACTTTACCCCTTAATCACAAATACTGAGTTAAATAGCACCAGTGTTTTTATTTTCCATATGAACATGTTCTGTGCTAGAAATATTGAACTGAACAAGCAAATGAATTCATATTTTTCATTCCAACATTAAATAATGTACCTCTAGCCCTGACTCACCCGAATTTAATCTTCGATTTAGCATTCCTCGGAAGAGACAGGAGTAGAAACAGAAACTGTCTCACATGCTCCAAGGGATGAAACCTGTTGACTGTGGAGATAGGGGAAGGAGAGGACTCCTAGCAAACTGTATAAATAAGAAAGCATAAATGTTCATCACAAGTTAGATGATTCAAAAACATGCTCTCCCACCATGCTTTTGTTAAACATATTCAGTTTTGTTGCTGTTACTGGAATAAGATAGAATTTTATTGTGGGGAAAATAGACAGGCATAGACAATGGCAACAGTGATATATGATTTGACTCTACATAGATCCTGATTGTATAGCTTCCATCCTCCAAAACAATGAATTGAATCTGTTGAACAAGTTGACAAATAGTGAATTATGTAATAACTCATCACAAAGTTCAGAATGGACTTTAATATCATCTGATACTTCATTGAAGGTTTAAAGTCTTAGCTATTTGAAGAGTGTAATAAGGATAAGAAAAAAAAGGAGCTAGTGTGGAAGGCTGAGTAATTTCTAATAGTATCCTTTCCTTGAGATTGGTGACTGTCTTGTCATGTAAGAATCATTCATTGTAATGTAGCTTCTAGAATGACTCAGTGACAAGAAGCTCAGGCCAAAGGTCGAAGATTTTCCAATCCACAACATTTAACATTTACATGACAGCATTCTTTAAAGCTCTCCATTGATTAATGAACCAAACTTAATTACAGTTTAATAGTGCACAAATATTTAGATAATAAGGATATAATCGAGTTCAATGTGCTTGAAAGGGAGAAAAGAGAAACCATGACTAAAATTCAAGATTTAGATAAGGTTGACTGCAGCGAAATGAGACATGACTGTCCATATGTATAGTAAGATGGATAAATTGTGGATAATTTGATGGAAGATTTGGGGAAGCACTCAAAAAAGCATTTATTTATTGTAATACAGAACCAGTCCATACCTACATAAGAGGCAAAAGTTCTACCTGTCAAAAAGCCAGCCATGAATGATTAAAGAAGTAAGAGGCAACGTCAAACTTAAAGAAAAAGCACACAGAAATAGCACAGATCCTGGTAAATGGAAAAGAAGACGAAAGTGACAAAACCAATAGAACTACAGCAAGAATGTGAAAAGCTTGGAAACTATGTCAAAACCAACACAAAATATTTTACCATTATTTTAAGGAAGATAGGGTAATCAAGAGCAATGTGGGCAATTTTAAAATGATAATAGTAATATTTAAAATAAAAATAAGGACATTATTCAATCAAAGCGCATGCGCTTTGTAGGCTAGTCCAGCATTCATTGCCACTCATTGCTAATTGTCCTTGAGAAGGTGATGATGAATTGCCTTCTTGAATTGCTGCAGTCCATGATCTACTTACATCAACATTACTAAGAGTTTTAGGGTTTTGACCAATGACATCGAAGAACTAGCAATATATTTCCAAGTGGCTTGGAGAGAAACCTCCAGTGTGTACTGTTTTCATATTTCTGCTGCTCTTGTCCCTCCTAGATGATAGTGATCATGGATTTGGAAGGTACTGTTTAAGAAGTCTTGGTGAGTTCCTGCTGTGCATTTTGTAGCTGGTACACCCTGCTGATACTGTGCATTGTGGATGGGATGACAATCAAGCAGGTTACTTTTGTCCTGGATAATGTCAAACTTCCTGAGTTGTTGGAGCAGCATTCATCCGTACAAGTAGAATATTTTATCACACTCCTGACTTGTGTTTTGTGGATGAAGGACTGAATTTGAGGAGTCAGGGTGTAAGCTACTTCTGGCAGAATTCTTAGCTTCTAACCTTTGCTTGTAGCCATAGCATTTATATGGCTAGTCCAGTTCTGATTCTGGTCAATGGTAACCCCAAAGTGTTAATAGTTGGGATTCTGTGATGATAATGCCATTGAATGTCAAAGGATGATGGCAATTGTGATGCAAATGTTATTGCCACTTGTCAGTTCAAGACTGGATATTGTCCTGGTCTTGCTGCACTTGGACATGGACTTCTTCAGTATCTGAGGAGTCATGAATGGTGCTGAATATTGTGCAATAATCAGTGAACAATCCACTTCTGATCTTATGATAGAAGGAAGGTCATTGATGGAGCAGCTGCAGTTTATTCGGCCTAGAAACTATCCTGAGGATCTCTTGCTGAGATGACTGATCACTAACAATCACAACCAGGTTCCTTTGTGTGAGGTTTGAAATGGCAGGCATGCTGAATGAGCATTTTGTTTACAGTAGAAGAAGAGGCCAACACAGGAACATACATGCCAGATTCACAAGAAAACTGAATTAGTTTTGGAAACCAAGCACATTGATAGTAAAAAAGTAATGATACAATAAAGACTGACAATTTTTTTCACTAATACTTTTAACCAAGAACACTGAATTGTTCTTTCATTCAAGGATAACTCACTGGCACTCTGGTGAGGACTGCTGTCTCAGCACCAGGGACCTGGGTTCAATTCTGGCCTTGGGTGAATGTCTATGGATTTTGCATATTCTCCTTACGTTTGTGTGGGTTTTGTCCAGGTGCTCCAATTTCCTCCCACAGTCCAAAGATGTGCAGATTAGATGGCTGTATGAAATTACCTCATTGTCCCAAGATGATATAAATTGGCCACGGGAAATGCGTAGAATTTCGACAATTGGGTGGGAAATGTACTGTGTGAGATACTCAGTCAGATAGTCAGTGCAGACTTGATGGGCCAAATAGCCTTCTCTGCACTGCAGGACACTATGATTTTATGATATGTACAATTATTGTTTTAGTATGTTTCATTATCTTGATACTCCCCGCTCCGATCCATCTGCTTGTTGGGCCTGGAATGAATCATAGAATCCTACAGGCCTATTGAGTCTACACTGACCACAATCTCCCAGACCTTATCCCCATTATCACATGATGGAAGAGGAGAGGGCCGCAAGAGCTACATTTAAGAGAACTGTCTACAGTTTTACCCTCTGGCACTGGATCAACAACTCGAAGACCTGGAGAGTAGGAACTGAACAGTGCTGAGATAATTTGTTTGCAGTTTCTTCATTACAACGAAGTTCTTAAACTTGAAATCTGGTTGTGTGAACTTCCAGTCAGTTGCTGGAAATTCAATTATTTTAAAATCAAGTCTCAACGGGGATAGTAACAACATACTCACCCAAATTTGGTCTGACATATTCACTGCCTGTCGTCATTTCCAGTTCAAAACCCCAGAGGTAATGACAATTGGATGGGATCCAGCACAACAGCTGCCCAAGTCATTTCCTGCCCCACCTGCTTCAGATGCATTGAAATAAGGTGGAACAGGCACATACAAAACTGCCTTGTTTATGTTTGAAGCCTCTGTAGCTTGGTTTTAATGCACATTTTAGCAGAGCAATTTAAATTTATTTCAATGAAAAACCATTTCACATCAGATCCAGATGGAAGTATTTAATAAATAATTGTGAACTTTAGTATCAAAAGGGACAAAGTAAACTATTTGGATTTTGTTTTGATTTCTTTCAGCTTTTGTGAGTAGTTGTTCTACCTTAAGATGGTCTAAAGCATTCCGGTGACAAAATGTTAACTTGTCAGAACATGTGGATGAAAAGTCCTTCCATGTAGTAACTGGTGCCATCTATCGGCTAAATTGCATAATATTTCACATCTTATGCAGTAAGCACTGTTATAAAGAGGCCTAACAATAGGTTATGTTTGAAGGAAAAACATATAATTCCCATTTACCAAATTTCCTTTATTTTCTCAATTTCCTGTTTTATTTTGTATCCATGATGCTTTGGACTGGAGTAAACACGTAAGGAGTCTCACAATACCAGGTTAAAGTTCAACAGGTTTATTTGTTGCAAAAGACACGAGCTTTCGGAGCACTCGCTGTTCCTTTGTCAGCTGAGTGTCGCAAACAGAGTACATAAAGACACAAACTCAATTTATGAAATAATGGTTGGAATACCACACTTACAGCTAATCAAGTCTTAAAGGTCTTTAAATGTCCTAGTTTCTACGTTTGACATTCCCCATTCTGTATAATGTGCTTTTGCCAAGATATCTCACCTGATACAATAGCTCTCCCAAAAAAAGCAGAAAGTAAGTGAAGTATAAATTAAATTTTAATTATTTCCAATTTAAGCATGATACAAAGTTAACAAAGACCATTTCATTCTAACTGATTTCGGAAAAACCATTATACATGAAATGCAAACGGTGGTAATTTGCTTATGAATATTTAACACCAATTCCAAGCTGCTCCAGAGGCAGGAGGTAAAGCAAATGCACAGCTGAAATGGAGAGATTTTGGAGAGGTAACCAAATGTTTGGATAAAGAGAAGCTACCAGGGCTGTCTTAAGGAACAGAAGGTTTTCATCTTTCTTTCCGTGAATAGGTTATGTTTCAAAATGCAGGTGGTCCAACGCATATACCATTTACATGGCTGAAAGGGAAAAAATTGAATAATGTTCATAGAACCGCTACAGTGCAGGAGGAGGCCATTCGGCCCATCAAGTCTTCACCTACAACAATCCCACTCAGGCCCCAGTCCTGTAATCGCACATATGTACCCTACTAATCCACGCCCCAGTACATTAATGGGCAATGTAGCTTAGTCAATGCACCCAACCTGCACATAACCCTGGAAATTATAGGTCGGTGAGTTTGACGTCAGTGGTACAGAAGCTGTTGGAGGGGATTCTTAGAGATAGGATGTATAGGCACTTAGAGCGTTGCAATCTGATTAGGGATACGCAGCACAGCTTTGTTAAGGAGACGTCGTGCCTTACAAATCTGGTAGAATTTTTTGAGGAGGTGACAAAAACGGTGGACGAAGGGCAAGCCGTTGATGTTGTCTATGTGGATTTCAGTAATGCGTTTGACAAAGTACCTCATGGGAGGTTAGTTAAGAAGGTCAAGGCTAATGGGATACAAGGACAGGTAGCTAGATGGATAAGTAACTGGCTTGGTAATAGGAGACAGAGAGTAATAGTGGAAGGGTGTTTTTCTAGCTGGAGGTCGGTCACTAGTGGTGTGCCGCAGGGCTCGGTACTGGGACCTCTTCTATTTGTAATATATATAAATGACTTGGAAGAGGGAGTAAGTGGTGTGATCAGCAAGTTTGCAGACGATACAAAGATGGCTGGACTTGCGGATAGTGAGGAGCATTGTCAGGCGATGCAGCAGGACATAGATAGGCTGGTAGCTTGGGCAGAAAGATGGCAGATGGAATTCAATCCTGATAAATGTGAGGTGATGCATTTCGGGAGAAAGAATGTAGGGGGGAGGTATATGATAAAGGGTAGACCTATTAAGAGTATAGAAACGCAGAAGGACCTGGGGGTGCAGGTGAACAAGTCTCTGAAGGTGGCAGAGCAAGTGGAGAAGGTTGTGAAGAAAGCATATAGTATGTTAGCCTTTATAGGAAGGGGTATAGAGTACAAGAGCTGGCCTTTAATGTTGCAGTTGTATAAAACATTGGTTAGACCTCATTCAGAATACTGCGTCCAGTTCTGGTCACCCTACTACCGGAAGGGCATGGAGAGTCTGGGGAGAGTGCAGAGGAGGTTTACCAGGATGCTGCCTGGTATGGAAGGTCTGAGTTATGAGGAGAGGTTAGGCAAATTGGGACTGTTTTCCTTAGAAAGACGTAACTTAGAGGAGATCTAATAGAATGTACAAGATTATGGAGGTATAGATAGAGTAGATTGAATAACAAATGTGTAGAGATTGAATAACAAATGTGTAGAGTATAGGGCTAATGGTAGGACTCTTAATAGTGTTGATGAACAGAGGGATCTTGGTGTATATGTGCATAGATCCCTGAAAGTTGGCAATCAAGTCAATAAGGTTGTTAAGAAGGCATACGGAGTCTTAGCTTTTATTGGTAGGGGGATTGAATTTCGGAGCCGCAACGTCATGTTGCAACTGTACAAAACTCTAGTGCGGCCGCACTTGGAGTATTGTGTGCAGTTCTGGTCCCCGCATTATAAGAAAGATGTGGAGGCATTGGAGAGGGTACAGAGGAGGTTTACCAGGATGTTGCCTGGTATGGAAGGCAGGTCTTATGAAGAGAGGCTGAGGGATTTGAGGTTGTTTTCGTTAGAAAGAAGGCGGCTAAGAGGAGACCTTATTGAAACATATAAGATGATTAGAGGTTTAGATAGGGTGGACAGTGATAGCCTTTTTCCTAGGATGGAGAAAGCTAGCACGAGGGGACATAGCTTTAAATTAAAGGGTGGTGGTTATAGGATGGATGTCAGAGGTAGGTTCTTTACCCAGAGGGTGGTAAGGGTATGGAATGCCCTGCCTGCGTCAGTTGTAGATGCACCAAGTTTGGTGGCATTTAAGAGATTAGGAGGTAAGCTTATGGACAAAAAGGGAATGGTTTAGGTTAGAGGGTCATTGCTTTTTCCTAATTGGTCGGCGCAACATCGAGGGCCAAAGGGCCTGTTCTGCGCTGTAATGTTCTATGTTCTATGTTCTAAACAGGGTTAAGCTTTTTCCTAGGATGGACTCGAATAGCATAAGGGGTCACGGGCTTAGGGTGAGGGGAGTAAGGTATAATTTGAATACTAGAGGGAGTTTTTTCACACAGAGGGTGGTGGGGGTATGGAATGCGCTGCCAAGTAAAGTGGTGGAGGCAGGTACTCTGGAGTTATTTAAGAAATACTTAGATGGGCACATGAACAGAATGGGAATGGAGGGGTATAGAAAACTGATTTAAAATAGGGATCATGAGCCTTGGGAGTCCCTGGGAAGTGTGTAAATAGATGATGATATTGATGTACTTGTTTTTATCCTACAGGTGCTTTGGTCCACCTTGTTGTCTAACGAGGGGCATACACGCGATGGGTCGTGAGAGGGCTGCTCTTGGATTTTTTTTTCAAGAGTATCCTAGTGCTTCACGTCATTAGTGTACACTTGACTTGGACCATTTGATGGGCAACACAACAGCTCAGTGACTATTGCTGTGCTGTGCAGATACGTGGATTTGGGCCTGTGTCTGTGGGAGTTTGCGCATTCTTCCCATGCTTGTGTGGGTTTTCTCCGGGTGCTCCGGTTTCCTCCCACATCCCAAAGATGTGCTCTTAGGCTAACTGGCAAAATAAATTCTCCCTAAATTGTCTCAAACTTGGTTTTTAATCCATAGATCTTTAAACATGGACAGGGATCACGGGTAGACGTGGGAACATTGGGGTGGTGGCACGGGCTCGTTGGGCCGAAGGGCCTGTTTCCTGTGCTGTTTTGTTCTTTGTTCTTTGTTTTTAGCACATCTTTGAACTGTGGGAGAAAACTGGAGCATCTGGAGGAAACCCATACAGAGAGGGTATGCAAACTCCACACACAGACAGAGACTTAAGTTGAGGATTGAACCTGGATCCCTGGAGTTGTGAGGTAGCAGTGCTAACCTTTGTTGCACCATGTCACCCGAATCGCTAGACGAGATACTGGCCACTTCTGATAGTCTGGAGATTCATATATCGAAAGGCTTAATCTGTGGTGGAAATCATGGGTTAGGGTTTGATATACATTGTAGCCAATAATAAATGGAATCAAAGCATTCAAAGTTAGCAATGGGCAAACTGCACCCAATCTGTACCGGCATTGGTCCCAATTCTCAGTTTGCAGTGCCATTTTGTTTAGTACAGGAGTGGGTCATTTAACCCCTTATCATGCATAAGCCATCATATCTTTATTTGTTTGCAAGCACATGATCTTCTTTCTATGCATATCTTCAAATTCTCACTATCCAATTCAATACTCCCATTCTTTCTGGTCTTTATGCAATTTGGTATTTCTCCCTCATAGTCACTGTCACCAAATGTATTGCATCCATTGGTTGTATGCATGGCATTAGTCCTTAAGAGAGCTAGTCTTTTCCCCATTACAGGAAGATTCCATAATAGAAGGTTAAAGAAACCAGAGATGCTCCTCAACAAATCTCAGTTGACAACAACAGGGGAGGAAATGCTGGAGGTCAGCAATGTCTATGTCTCTGGCCATTGGAAATGGAGACCTCCCTGCCATTTGGTGGCAGAGAATTAAATATTGACCAATATGCCATGCAACACCACTTCTGATACTCTGAGATTCATATGGTCGAAAGACAACATGAAATCATGTTGACTTGATTTCAATATGCAGTTAAATTCTTACATTCATTTTCATAATAAGCTGCAGTATACTTGCCTTGTTCATATTAATTCATATATTTCCTCTCCACCAGAGCCTTCATGCACGCAAGAGTTGTCTGTGGATGATTCATTCTGAGAGTGTACTGTCATAGCATTCATGTTTCCTGTGCACCAGCCAAGTGCGTGCACTTGTGATCCCAGTTTGACCGTTAACTAGGATGTCACCTGATGCCTCACACACCATATGTGAGCAATAGCAGACAGTCTGGTTGGAAAAGCTGTGGAGTGTCTGTGTCTGAGGGCACAGCCGTTTTCAAAATTTGCTCTGCTGTGGCCTGGACGTTGTCAACAGAAGGGATAATCATTGAGGGGGCAGTTGAAAATCTGTGACATGATTTCCAAGCACATGGTCCACAATTGCAGCTCAAGCATAAGCGGTTTAGTGTCAGAGTACATTGCGGATATCTTGCAATCAACATAAGGCACATTAAATAGAATGATATCGTCTGAGTTTTGGGTTTAAAGCACCTCACTGATCCATATCTCCAGATAAATGGTAAAGTTAAAGGTTACTTATTTGTCACAAGTGGGCTTATGTCTAACCAGTGCATCTTTCAGTCTGTGGGAGGATACCAGAGCATCTGTAGAAACCCACACAGACATGGGGAGAGTGTGTAGACGTTGCATAGACAGTGACCCAATGTGGGAATTGAACCCATGTCCCTGGTGCTGTGAGGCAACAGTGTTAACCACTGTGCCACCGCAGCTGCATGATGGCAAAGGGAGACATGGAAATTAAAACTCCAATAGAGCTCTCACTTCTTAACTGTTACATCAGCAAGTTTGTAGACGGTATAAAGATGGCTGGACTTGCGGATAGTGAGGAGCGTTGTCAGGCGATGCAACAGGACATAGATAGGCTGGTAGCTTGGGCAGATAGGTGGCAGATGGAATTCAATCCTGATAAATGCAAGGTGATGCATTTAGGGAGAAAGAATATAGGGGGGAGGTATATGATAAAGGGTAGACCTATTAAGAGTATAGAAACGCAGAGGGACCTGGGGGCGCAGGTGCACAAGTCTCTGAAGGTTGTGAAGAAGGTGGAGAAGGTTGTGAAGAAAGCATATCGTATGCTAGCCTTTATAGAAAGGGATATAGAGTACAAGAGCTGGCCTTTAATGTTGCAGTTGTATAAAACATTGGTTAGACCTCATTTGGAACACTGCGTCCTGTTCTGGTCGTCTTACCACCGGAAGGACGTGGAGACTCTGGAGAGAGTGCAGAGGAGGTTTACCAGGATACTGCCTGGTATGGAAGGTCTGAGTTACAAGGAGATGTTAGGCAAATTGGGACTGTTTTCCTAGAAAGACATAGACTTAGAGGAGATCTAACAGAGGTGTACAAGATTATGAGGGGTATAGATAGAGTAAACAGGGTTAAGCTTTTTCCTAGGATGGACTCAAATAGCAGGAGGGGTCACGGGCTTAGGGTGAGGGGCATAAGGTATAATTTGTATGCTAGAAGGAGTTTTTTCACACAGAGGGTGGTGGGGGTATGGAATGCGCTACGAAGTAAAATGGTGGAGACGGGCACTCTGGAGTTATTTAAGAGATACTTAGATGGGCACATGAACAGAATGGGAATGGAGGGGTATAGTAAACTGATATAAAATAGGTATCATGAGCATTGGGAGTCCCTGGGAAGTGTGTCGATAGATGATGATATTGATGTACTTGCTTTTATCCTATAGGTACTTTGGACCACCTTATTGTCTAACAAGGGGCATACACGCGATGGGTCATGAGAGGGCTGCTCTTGGATTTTTTTCGAGAGTATCCTAGTGCTTCACGTCGTTAGTGTACGCTTGACCTGGACCATTTGATGGGCAACACGACAACTCAGTGACTATCGCTGTGCTGTGCAGACACATGGATTTGGGCCTGTGTCTGTGGGAGTTTGCGCATTCTCCCTGTGCTTGCGTGGGTTTTCTCTGGGTGCTCCGGTTTCCTCCCACATCCCAAAGATGTGCTCTTAGGCTAATTGGCAAAACAAATTCTCCCTAAATTGTCTCAAATTTGGTTTTTAATCCATAGATCTACAAACGTAGACAGGGATCATGGGTAGAGGTGGGAACATTGGGATGGCGGCACGGGCTTGTTGGGCCGAAGGGCCTGTTTCCTGTGCTGTTTTGTTCTTTGTTCTTTGTTCTTTGTTCTATCCCTGTCCCTCCCTCTCAGTACTTCATTTGCTTAGCCCTCTCTTGATGGCTGTACCTATTCTTCCAGATGTAGATGGTGCAATCTTTTGTAGGGTCCTCAAGGTCTCCAAAACCCAGAGGGCAAAGATCAATAACTTCTCAGCTGTCAGGGCAGGAAACCAAGCAACCTGCCTCTACTTCTGCTAAAGCCACAAGAGTTCCACCACATAAGAATAGAAGGAAATGGAAGAGGAAATCTTCATTGTTACATAAGGACATATGAATGCCTCATGCACCAGTATATTCTGAACTTCAAACCAATTTTTATATTTTAAAACAGAAAACAAAAGGTAGTTGCCCAAGGTTCACCTCACTATTTTTATGGATAGAAACTACTCTCTTATCTCAAGAGGAACATTCTAGACTGATTTTGCATCATTGCTCTTTTCTGAAACCAATAAGGATATTATTGAATTGAATGGACCATTCAAATGCAAAGACCCAAGCTGCCTCAAACTTAAAAATGTGAAATCCACAACACAAGACACGGGTAGCACGGTGGTTAGCACTACTGCCACACAGCGCCAGAGACGAGGGTTCAATTCCCAGTTGGGTAACTGTCTTTGCAGAGTCTGCTCGTTCTCCTTGTGTCTGCATTGGTTGGCTCCAGTTTCCTCCCACAGACCAAAAGATGTGTAGTTAGATGCATTGGCCATGCCAAGTTCTCCCTCAATGCATCTTAGCAGGTGCTTGAGTCTGACAACCAGGGGGTATTCACAGTACTTCATTGCAGTGAGAAAAATAATTAATCTATAATCAACAGTGGCATTGTGGTGAGCATAGCTGCCTCACAGCACTAGTGACCTTGATTCAATTTTGACCTTGGATGGCTGTGCAGTTTGCATGTTCTCCCTATTTCTTTTGTGATTTCCTGTCACAATCCGCAATTGGGCAGGTTGGGTGGATTCACCATACTAGATTGTCCTTCAGTATCCAAAGGTATGAAGGTTAGGTGATTGGCCATAGTAAATGTGCAGGGTTATGGGGATAGGACAGGGATTGGGCCTGGGTAAGATGCTCTTTTGCAGAGTCAGTGCAGACTCCATAGGATTGTATGGTTCTAACTGCCCACCTGTAGCTGATGTATTCATAAAGACACCAGCATAACCTGATGGTTAAAAAGGCTAACTCTGTTTCAGGCTAAGGACTAAGCTGTAGCAAAGAGCATGATGTACAGCTATGGAACAAACATGGGAATTGATTGGACAGTGCTGTGCCTTGAACAGACAGTGATTGAACACAGAACAGTGTGTCGTGTTCCTGAGAGAATTACAACCCCTTGACAGAAGCAAGACTCCATATTCATGACCAAAAAATCAGTGAATGACTAATGCCTATACTTCACGTATGTGACTAGGAGCATGATCAGTGCTAGTAGGATCTGTGTAGGGATAAGAGACTGAAACATCAGTAGCAGTAACCCAGGATCAACCACTGTAGAAGCAAGACCCCAAGTTTGAGACTTGGAGACATTGGAATGAAAACCATCACCAGGGAATCTGATCAGTTAGTGTCACCGTGGGTAGTATCTCTAAGTCCAATTTTTGAGTTGGATATTTTGTGAAATTTTATTATTTTTTGAATACTTTGTGTATAATGGAGTAGGTCAAAGATTAGTTACTTCGTGTGTAACAACATAAGTCAGAGTTTAGTTACTTTGCGTATAACAAAGCTTGATGCCTAACGTAATTTTGAGGTAAGTTGGTATAGTATAATAAAGGAATTTTGTTATACAATAATTCAAGGGTCTTTATCACATCAGTTGACCCAAGTTTGAAGTAAAGCATATTTCTTAATCACAACTAAGTCTTACGTTAACACTGCAAGGAAGTTAATGAGAAATTCCTATAGATGCCATGCTTTGGCACCTGTTCAGGTCAATGCACCTAACCAGCACATCTTTCAGACTGTGGGAGGAAACTAGAGCACCCAGAGAACATGAAAACTCCACACAGACAGAGACCCAAGCCGGAAATTGAACCCGAGTCCATTGTGCTGTGAGGCAGCAGTGCTAACCACTGTGCCACCACGCCACCCCATGCATCTTATTTGGAAAAGGGTTTTGCATTTGTAAAAGATCATATGATGCAAGATGGTTTCTACCAACTTTTGAATCAGCTGGAAGCTGTTTGCAGACAGAGTTCCTGGGATCTCCTAATTATTAAAATTCATTCATGGGATGTGGGCTTTGCTGGATTTGGCTAGCATTTATTGCTCATCACTAATTGCCCTTAAGATAGTCCGTGTGTGAAATGCTTTAAGCCATTTTATTGTGTTAAAGGGCAGTTGTCTCACTGTGGCTTTCCAGGTACTTGAATTTTTCAGATGGAAGAAAAAACTGCTAAAAAAATTCAGATATCAAGAAAGCAGCAGCTCCGTACAATCCTTCCACTGGTGGTGAAAATAAACCTGAATCTTAATCTACTGGGAATGTTACTCAGTTCGATGTTGTAAAATAAGGTGAACTGTAATTGAATTATATTGTACTCTATTTTTAATATCTTGCTTAATATAATTCAATATTAGCTTCATCACTTTTGTAATTAAGTTGCTAACTTGCTCACATAGATGGATCAAATGGTTTAAGGACTTTTTTAAATGGCGCATAAAGGAATTGTAAATTTTGTACATTTCTTGGAACTTTAATGACAAATCACTGAGTAACCAATTGTATGAAACGCAGTCTGCTGTTTGACATGGCGAAATATGTTCAATGTAAGTCTCATTTCTTATAGAAATACACAACATATTGAGTGAGCAAGTATACCAGTTTAACTTATTAAGCAGCTTTTCTGACCTTCTGGGTCAATAGCTCAAGAGTTCATGCCCCTCACCTGGACGTAATAGTACATAATAGTCTAACGTTTCAGCACAGCACCATGGGGTTGCTGCATTATTAGCATTGCTATCTTTCAGCTGAAATATTAAGATGGGGTCCTGTTTACCTAATTAAGATTGCATACCACTGAAAAAAATTCTAATCAGCTAGTTATTCATATCATTGTTTTGTGGTGTGTTGGTGATTGCTAGATGCTTATCAAGCATGTCTACGTAAAACCACACTAAAACTAATTAATTATATACAATAATCTAACTTGTTAGACAGCACAATGGTTAGTATTGATGCCTCACAGTACCACGGACCCGGGTTTGAATCCATCCTTGGGTGACCGTCTGTGTGGAGTTTGCAAGTCCTCCCCATGCCTTTGTGGGTTTTCTCCCACTTCAAAGATGTGAAGGTTAGGTGGATTGGTCATGCTAAATTATTTAAATTAGTGAGGTAAATGTGACGTGTTATGGGCATAGGGCAGGGGAGGGCCTGGATGGGATGCTCTTTCAGAGAATCGGTGCAAACTCGATGAACCAAAAGGCCGCCTCCTATGATTCTATATAAATGCTAGTAGGTTAATTATATGTCAGTTCTCATCCACAAACTTGAGTAGGAGGGAAATGTAAGTTTAAGCATACAGAAACGCCTTCCTAAGATTCTCCTCCTCTGATAATGTTGGGGACTTATATTGGTGTATATTGTAATAGTTTCATGAGTAACAGCTGCCATCTCCAGTCTTCCTCCAGTGGCCATGCTTTGTATATGGACCTTGAAGTAGTTAGTTCAGATATGCTAACAAGGTATGCTGGTGGCCGGGCTCAGTCCCGTGGGCAGTTGCTAGTCAAATTTTACAGGAGAGTTCACTGGACAGTGATCTGCAGTAATATAGTTGATTTTCTTCTCCAAAGGACGGCATGGTAACACAGTGATTGGGCGGCACAGTACCACAGTGGTTAGCAGTGCTGCTTCACAGTTCTAGGGTCCTGGTTTCGATTCCCAGCTTGGGTTACAGTCTGTGTGGAGTTTGCACATTCTCCTCATGTCTGCGTAGGTTTCCTCCGGGTACTCTAGTTTCCCCCCATAGTCCAAAGATGTGTGGGTTAGGTTGATTTTGGCCATGCTAAGAAATTGCCCCTTAATGTCCAGGAATGCATAGGTTAGAGGGGATTAGCGGTATAATATGTAGGGATATGGAGGTAGGGCCTGGATTGGATTGTGTTCAGTGCAGACTCAATAGGCCAAAAAGCCTCTTTCTGCATTGTAGGGTTTCTATGATTCTATAAAGCTGAGCAAAGATCAAACCTGGGAACTGTTCCAGCCTTGTGCTTTAGGGCTACATCAAGTGGTACATTTGCTCACTGATCCATCTGAGTGAATTATGACTGGTTTTATCCATTTGTTGCAGCATCAGGTGTTAAAAGGAAAAGAAAGTTGTTGAATCAGCACATTTTATTACCTTAAGACATCTCGGAACATTTTATAGCTAATGAAGTACTTTTGAAGTGTGACTTATCACAACTTACAAGTGGTGTGGCAACCAAGTAGATGTAAATAGCAGGTCAATAACATGTGAAACCCTAAAATTTAACAGCAGGAATTTAACATTTGGAATGTCCCAATAACATTGGGTCTTGATCACTGGGTTTTGGGGTTTGATAATGAATATTGTACCTTAGCTTCAGTATCATCTATCACTTCCAACATTGGCTGTATCCCTTTTGATCCAGAGTGTACTTTTGCCTTTAAATGTCAGCTTAGAGCAATGTGTGACTCTCCTCATTTTCAGATTGGTATACAATCTATTAGACCAAGACTCAGAGATGCAAACCATTCTTTCTGAACAGAGCACAGCATTTTAGTAAAATTGCACATTTCATTATTCTTGAACACAATAGAACAAACAAGGCATTTTGGCTTAAGTTGCATCTCTAAGTATACCATTGATTATAGGAGGAAAAATTCTATGTGTGTCTAAAACATGCAGCAATTCTGTTCCTCCTGGTTCCAGAAAGGAAACTTTTAGACCTGCTGCAAGGACTCTGCTATCTTCAGGCTATAGCTGTAGGCATGCTTCTACCTAAAGCGAAAAGGCTGTTTAGGCCATGGTTCATGCAGGTCTCAATTAGGGAGTCTGCGAATACGTCAGGAGCTTGACTCATGAAACTATAGCACATAAAATTGCAGGTTAACATCATAGCTGAACCTCATTGGATGTAACCGTATCATTAACACTGCAAATCATTCTCACCATTTCCCCAGGCTCAAAGAAGCAGACACTTTAGAAAGCATGGAAAACGTGCAGGCCTGCAGGTAAAACTGAAGCAATGCGGTTCGAAGGGCTCCCTCCCCAGGTTGCTGCTTGCAAATGTCCAGTCTCTGGAAAACAAGCCAGATGAACTTGAAAGCAGACTCCTTTTTCAAATAGAACTGAGGGACTGCTGTGTTTCACAGAGATGTGGCTCACTCTTGCTTCATCGAACTCAATCCATTGAATGGGCAGTGCTGGGGTCTCAGGCAAGGCTAAGGGAGATGGGGTCTGTTTCCTAATCAACACCTCATCGTGCCTGGACATGGCATCACTGGCCACTTTCTACTCATGATGTAAAGATGCTGGCGTTGGACTGGAGTAGTAAGAACTCAGTAAGAATTTAGCAACACCAATTTTAAATCCAACCGATTTATTTGATAGTAAAATTGCGAGCTTTCGACACTGTGTCTTTGTCAGGCAAATGCAGTGTTCTGGTCTGCAATAGCACACATCAGCACAGACAGTAACAGATTGCTGATTAGAATGCGAATCCTTACATCTAACCTGCTATTCAAGTGTTAAAGTGGCTAACAATGTGTGTGAAGGGAATCCTGAGCATTGGTTAGAGAATTGTGTATTTTCTCCAAACAGCATAGTAAGTGAGGTTTTTTGCTAACCCAGGCAAGTTACGGGGGATACAGATAGTGTGTCATGAAGCCAAGATCCCTATTAAGGCCGTCCTCATGTGTGCGGAACTTGGCTATCAGTCTCTGCTCAGCGTCTCTGCGCTGTCGTGTGTCATGAAGGCCCCCTTGGAGAACATTTACCCGCAGGTCGGAGGCCGAATGCCCATGACTGCTGAAGTGTTCGTCCACAGGAAGGGAACTGTTTTGCCTGGTGATTGTTGAGCGATGTTCATTCATCTGCTGTCGTAGTGTCTGCATGGTCTCCCCAGTGTACCATGATTCGGGACACCCTTTCTTGCAACGTATTAGGTAGACAACGTTGGCTGAGTTGCAAGAGTATGTACCGTGTACCTGGTGAATGGTATCCTCACGTTTGATGATGTCGTCCATGTCTATGGTCTGGCATGTCTTGCAGAGGTTGCTGTGGCAGGGTTGTGTGGTATTGTGGTCATTGTTCTCCTGAAGGTTGGGTAGTTTGCTGCGAACAATGATCTGTTTGAGGTTGTGCGGTTGTCTGAAAGCAAGAAGTTGGGGGGTGGGGATGGCCCTGGTGAGATGTTCATCGTCATCAATGATATGTTGAAGACTCCGGAGAAGATGTCGTAGCTTCTCCGCTCCGGGGAAGTACTGGACAACAAAGGGTACTCTGTCCACTGTGTCCCGTGTTCGTCTTCTGAGGAGGTCAGTGTGGTTTATCGCTGTGGCACGTCGGAACTGCCGATCGATGAGTCGAGCGCCATATCCTGTTCTCACGAGGGCATCCTTCAGCATCTGGAGGTGTCCGTCACGATCCTCCTCATCTGAGCAAATTCTGTGTATACGGAGGGCTTGTCCATAGGGAATGGCTTCTTTAACGTGTCTAGGGTGGAAGCTGGAGAAGTGGGGCATTGTGAGGTTGTCTGTCGGTTTGCGGTACAGTGAGGTGCTGAGGTGACCGTCCTTGATGGAGATGCGTGTGTCCAAGAACAACCGCACAACCTCAAACAGATCATTGTTTGCAGCAAACTACCCAACCTTCAGGAGAACAATGACCACAATACCACACAACCCTGCCACAGCAACCTCTGCAAGACATGCCAGACCATAAACATGGACGACATCATCAAACGTGAGGATACCATTCACCAGATGCACAGTACATACTCTTGCAACTCGGCCAACGTTGTCTACCTAATACGTTGCAAGAAAGGATGTCCCGAAGCATGGGACATTGGGGAGACCATGCAGACACTACGACAGCGGATGAATGAGCATCGCTCAACAATCACCAGGCAAAACAGTTCCCTTCCTGTGGGCGAACACTTCAGCAGTCATGGGCATTCGGCCTCCGACCTGCGGGTAAATGTTCTTCAAGGGGTCCTTCGTGACACACGACAGCGCAGAGTCGCTGAGCAGAGACTGATAGCCAAGTTCCGCACACATGAGGACGGTCTTAACAGAGATCTTGGCTTCATGACACACTATCTGTAACCCCCCGTAACTTGCTTGGATTAGCAAAAAACCTCACTTACTGTGCTGTCTGGAGAAAATACACAATTCTCTAACCAATGCTCAGGATTCCCTTCACACACATTGTTAGCCACTTTAACACTTGAATAGCAGGTTAGATGTAAGGATTCGCATTCTAATCAGCAATCTGTTACTGTCTGTGCTGATGTGTGCTATTGCAGACCAGAACACTGCATTTGCCTGACGAAGACGAAAAGTCGAAAGCTCGCAGATTTACTATCAAATAAATCGGTTGGATTTAAAATTGGTGTTGCTAAATTCTTACTGAGTTCTCACTTTCTACTTCCCAGATATAGAATACCTGAGGCTAAAATGCCTTCCCTAGTACCTTCCACAGGAGTTCACCTCCTGAGGGTGGTGGTTGACGGGAAATATTCAACCTGGAGAGCAGTTACAAGTGGTGTACCTCAAGGATCTGTTTTAGGGTCACTGCTGTTTGTCATTTTTATAAATGACCTAGATGAGGGTGTAGAAGGTTGGATTAGTAAATTTGCTGATGATACCAAAGTGGGGGGAGTTGTAGACAGCGAGGATGGATGTTACAGTTTGCAGAGGGACATAGATAGGTTGCAGAGCTGGGCCGTGAGGTGGCAAATGGAATTCAATACGGATAAGTGTGAGGTGATTCACTTTGGTAGGAATAACAGGCATATGAAATATAGGGCTAATGGAAGACCCTTAATAGTGTTGTCGAGCAGAGGGATCTTGGGGTACAAGTACATAGCTCTTTGAAAGTTGGCACCCAGGTTGATAAAGTTGTTAAGAAGGCGTACGGTGTGGTAGCTTTTATTGGTAGAGGGATTGAATTTAGGAGCCGTGAGGTTATGTTACAACTGTACAAAACTCTGGTGCGGCGGCACTTGGAGTATTGCGTACAGTTCTGGTCGCCGCATTATAAGAAAGATGTGGAAGCATTGGAAAGGGTGCAGAGAGGTTTACCAGGATGTTGCCTGGTATGGTGGGAAGGCCTTATGAGGAAAGGCTGAGGGACCTGAGGTTATTTTCATTAGAGAGAAGAAGGTTACGCACTGACCTAATTGAGGCGTATAAGATGATCAAAGGACTGGATCGGGTGGATAGTGAGAGCCTTTTTCCTCGGATGGGGATGACCAACACGAGGGGACATAACTTTAAATTAAGAGGTGGTAGTTATAGGACGGATGTCAGAGGCAGATTCTTTACACAGAGGGTGGTGAGAGCGTGGAATGCCCTGCCTGCAGCAGTTGTGGACTCGCCTACTTTGGGGGCATTCAAATGTTCGGTGATAGGCATATGGATGATATTGGAATAGTTTAAGTTAGAGGGTCCACTGGCCGGCGCAACATCGAGGGCCGAAGGGCCTGTACTGCACTGTAATGTTCTATGTTCTATGTTCTATGTTATCGATAGCACTTTACATCACATACCATGCAGATATGAGGAATGCACTGGATGCATATGCCACTACAAATAGCCTTGAGACAAAACATCCCAAGGCCTCCTTCATCATGGCCGGGGACTTCAATCAGGCCCTCAAAAGCGTACTATCAAATTACCACCAACACATTTCCTGTTCCACCAGAGGCTCAAATATCCTAGACCACTGCTACACAAATATCAAACGCACTCTATTGCCCGTCCACACATTGACAAGTCAGACCACAAGGCTATGCTCCTGCTCCCGGCTTACAAGCAAAAACTGAAGCTGGAGAATCCATCAAAGAAAGTCATGCAATGTTGGTCTGAGGAATCAGATGATCTCCTATGGGGCTGCTTGGAGTCAGTGTACTGGCCAGCCTGAATGAGTATGGCACTGCAGTAACTGACTTCATTAGTAAGTGTAGAGAAAACTGTGCGCCAAAGAAGCAAATCTGTGTGTTCCCCAATTGGAAGTCATGGATGAACATGGATATCCACTGCTGAATTCCTGGTCTGAGGCATTCAAGTCAGGCAACACTGATCTATACGAGAAAGCCTGATATGATCTAAGACAATCCATCAAAGATGCCAAAAGACAGTACCAGACCAAGCTAGTGTCCCAGGCTAGCCACACAGACATCTGCTTACTATGTCAAGGTCTGCAAGACATAACAGGCTACAAGATGAAGATATATAAAATCGCCAGTTCCAATGCACCCCTTCCTAATGAGCTCAATGCATTCTTCATCTATTTTGGACAAGAGGTCAGCAAGAACATACCCCCCCACTCTGGAAGCCCTGAACCTATATCTGGATTGCCATTGCAGATGTCTGAGCATCTCGAAGGTCAACCCATGAAAAGCGAGTGACCCAAATGGAGTACCTTGAAGGGCACTCAGATCTTGCGCGGATCAGCTGGCGGGGGTATTCACAAACATCTTCAATCTGTCTTTACAACAACCTGAAGTCGCTATCTACTTCAAGAAGACAACCATCATCCCAGTATCTAAGAAAAACCAAGCAGTGTGTCTTAATGACTATCGGCCGATGGTTCATTATGAAGTTCATCCATCATTGTGAAGTGCTTCGAAAGGCTAGTCATGGCACAAATCAATTCCAGCCTTCTGGACTGACTGGATCTACTGTAGTTTGCCTATCGCCGCAGCAGGTCCGCAGCATCTCCCTGGCCTTGTACTCAACTCTGGATCACCTAAATCACAAGGAAACTTATGTCAGACTCGTATTTATTGATTACAGCTCAGCTTTCAACACTATTATTCCCACGGAACTCATCTTCAAACTCTATGGCCTGCGCCTTGATACCTCCCTCTGTAACTAGGTCCTGAATTTCCTAACTCACAGACCACAATCAGTAAAGATAGGTAATAACACCTCCTCTGCCAGCATCCTCAGCACTGGTGCCCCTCTGTTGTCAGCCCCCTACTTATATACCTATGACTACGCGGCCAAATTTCCCTCCAATTCGATTTTCAGATTTGCTGATAACACCACTGTACTGGGTCAGATCCCAAACAATGATGAGACAGAGTACACAAATGGGATGGAGAATCTGGTGAATTGATGCAGCAATAAAAATCTCTTTCCTCAACGTCAACAAAATGAAGGAGATTGTCATCGACTTCAGGAAGCATAAAGGAGAATGTGCCCCTGTCTGCATCAATGAGGATGAAGTAGAAAGGATCGAAAGCTTCAAGTTTTTAGATGTCCACATCACCAACAACATGTCCTGGTCCCCTCATACTGACACTATAGTTAAGAAAGCCTACTAAAGTCTCTACTTTCTCAGAAGACTAAGGAAATTTTGCATGTCAGCTATGATTCTTACCAACTTTTACAGATGCACTATAGACAGCATTCTTTCTGGTTGCATCGCAGATTGGTATGGTTCCTGCTCTGCCCAAGACTACGAGAAATTATAAAAGTTTGTGAATGTAGCCCAATCCATCACGCAAACCAGCCTCCCATCCACTGACTCTGTCTATACTTCCTGCGGCCTTGGCAAAGCAGCCAACATAATTAAGGACCTCACATACCCCGGACATTCTCTCTCCCACCACCTT
This sequence comes from Sphyrna mokarran, assembly GCA_024679065.1. Lineage (NCBI taxonomy): Eukaryota > Metazoa > Chordata > Chondrichthyes > Carcharhiniformes > Carcharhinidae > Sphyrna > Sphyrna mokarran. The sequence goes on from JAGIQG010000016.1 coordinate 39,649,052, forward strand.
CTGTCAGAAAAAAGATACTAAAGTCTGAGGTCATGTACCAAACGACTCAAGAACAGCTTCTTCTCTGCTGTTGTCAGACTTTTGAATGGACTTACCTCGCACTAAGTTGATTTTTCTCAACAGCCTAACTATGACTATAACACTATGGTCTGCACTCTCTCATTTCGTTTTCTATGAACGATATGCTTTGTCTGTATAGCACATAAGAAACTATATTTTTCACTATATTAATGCATATGACAATAATAAATCAAATCAAATCAAATAGATGATTAGGATCCAAGAAAGTACCTACCCATTTTATATTGCACTCTTGCCACACAAGTGGGTTTAAAATTGACCCTTTAATCACTGGTAGCTTACTTCGTAAACTACAGTCTGGTTAACTTTGAGGATAATTTAATGCCAACTAAAATATGATTTCAGATCTTCTGAGCTGATACTATTGCCAAGCCTTTTTTTTAAATAAATTTCTTTAATTATGTTAAATGGTTGATCATTGAATATTTGGAATGAAATGAGTTTGATTAAATCTGAGCCAAATGCCTTGAGTATCAATGATAACTGGCATTTCATATTTTTCCATTTACCCAAGACACTGCTCATAAGGTTAGAAAAACAAAGCGACAGAAGGTCGGGCTCCTGCTTACGGACAGCTTCCAAACTCATAGTTTCCCAACTCTAAACAGCCCACTTCTACCTCTTCTCAAAAGTCATAAACAGGAGTGCCCAGGAAGGCCCATCATGTTAGCCAATTCCTGCCCTACCAAACTCATTTCCTCCTATCTTGACTCCATTCTCTCTCTTGTCCAGTCCCTTCCCATCTATGTCTGCCATTCCTCCGATGCTCTACATCATAAAAACAACTTTCAAAACCCTGACCCAAACCACCACCTCTTCCTCACCGTGGATGTCCAATCCCCTTACACCTACATTCCCTACCAAAATGGCCGAACAGTTCTTCGCTGAACAATCACTATCCACCTCCACTCTCCTCCATCTGGCTGAACTTAGTCTTTCACTCAAAATTTCTCCTTTAACTAGTCTCATTTCCTCCAAATAAAAGATTTGGCTATGGGGATCTGCGTGCATCCCAGTTCTGCTTGTCTCTTTTGGGATATGTGGAACATTCCTGTTTCAGTCCTACACTGGTCTCCTCCCTCAACTCCTTCATTGGTACATCGACGGCCCAATCCGCAAGAAGGATCGAGACCTTCCTGTCACTTGCCATTTCAACACACTATCCTTCATTCCCCTCCATGTGAACATCCTTACCCAATGTAAACTGAATAAACAGCACCTCATCTTCTGATTAGGCACTTTGCAGCTTCCAGACAAAATTCAAATACTGGAACTCACTACCACAGAAAGAAGTTGAGGACAAAACATTGTCTGATTTCGAGAAGAAATTAAATTTGGTTCTTGGGACTAACAGCATCAGGGGATAGGGTGATGGGGAGAAATTCAGGATATTGAATTCTATGAACAGCCATGATCAAAATGAATGGCGGAGCAGGCTTGAAGGGCTGAATGGCCTACTGCTGCTTCAGTTTCTAACTTTCTATTATTTCAGAGCATGAACTATCCCCTACACTCCTACTCCACCTTCAATTATTTTATCTAGTTTCTTCTTTTCACTATACTCATCAATTTTTATTATTTTATATTCTTATTTTTCTACTTTTAAAATCTTGCTGTCCATTTTGATTCACCAACCCTCTACTGCATTCCTATACTCTGCAGCTTCATTTTGCCATTTACACATTCCAATCTTTTAATGGACACTCTTAGCACCTACCTTTTCTACTTTATCACCACCATTTACATTCCCTTTGTGTTTTTTGTCTATGCCATTCCTATCAATTACAGCACATCCCATCTCATCCTGCCCCACCCTCACAGTATATATCTTGTCCGATTTTCCTTTTAGCTTTGACAAAGGTCATCCAGATTGGAAATGTTGGCTTTATTCTTTCTCCATAGATTCTGTCAGGCCTGCTGAGATTTTCCAATGTTTTCTGTTTTTGTTTCAGATTCCAGTATCCGCAGTATTTAGCTTTTATTTTACCCTAAAACCTGCTTGACCTCCTGAGCCTACCCAGAAAGACAAAAAGTGGCTAATCAACTATAGAAACTGAGGAGCAGCTTCTACCAATACCACCAAAAAAAAGATTTGCATTTGTGTAATACTTATTATAGTAACTGGACATTTCAAAGCTTTTTACAGCCACTGAAGTACTCTTTGAAGTGTTGTCATTGTTGTAATGTTCAGTAAATTTAATATTAATAACTTCTCTCAGCTGCCTTGGAACCATCTGGCAGGTATTACATATACACAATCCCTCTGGGATATATCTTGTTATTCCCCAATTAGGTGCAACCTGACTTCATTGTCATTTGTATTTAGAGCCATTGTTTCAATAACCTTTAGAGAATGTTTTCTAAGTGTATGTTTGTTAAGTCAATTAGGCCCCAAAGGGATATTCGTAGCTGTCAGAAAGTCACTCGTATAGTTTTCCAGTGCTATTTATGAGTATACAACATAATGACTTAATTTAGACAGAAACATTATTCCATTTCTTGTGTCTGAAATCAATACATTAACATGACATGCAGCTCTCCCAGTGATGTATGTTTCTCCCAATGATACAGCATTTCCTTTTAATACAGGCAGTCATGTTGTGTTATTGTGTTTGATCTTTAAATTGTCTCTGGCACTTGCAAGTCTCTTATTAACAATGTCTTTAATTAGTATTTCTTTGCTTTGGATTAAGACTTCAAGGAGACAGAATACTGAAGGGAGTACTTACAGTGTAAAGTATCCCCTCTAGCCCAATGTGAAAATAGTCGCTAACATCTATTATTTAATTAAGAAACCTATGGTGTTTTATGCATAATCCCCAAGATCAATAAAATAACTGGGGTCTTGGGGCCACCTCCTATACACACAGACATAACCAGAGAAACAGACAATTTGATTGCATAACCATTAATCTATTATGAGAAACAAACAATAAAGGTTGGTCAGACATATCAGAACCTGACAATTAAAAATGCTATGATGTGGAGATGCTACCATAAAGACTCACAAACATGCCAGCATTGAGTGTGTACATAATAAACAACATCTTACAATTTATTGAACTGAACATGTGTAGCAATGATTTGCAAAACAGGTTATCTGAATTTTGCAAACTCCTGACTTTTCAAAATAATTCCAAATTGTCTGAAGTTGGATTTACTCGAGAAAAAACTTTCTTACAGGTATCTGGATTCTGCTGCGAGACTCACAAACCCACACTATGTAGCAAAACCGCACAGTGTGACTCTGCAACACCTTCTAAACCCAAAACTACTACCATCTAGAAGTGGCAGCAGCCACATGGGAGGACCACCACCTGGAAGTTCCCCTTCAAGCCACTCAACATCCTAACTTGGAAATATATCGCCGTTCTTCATTGTCACTGGGTCAAAATCCAAGAACTCTGTCCCTAACAACCCAGTGGGAGTGCCTACACCACTTGTACCGTTCAAGAAAATGGCTCATCACCACCTTCTCAAAGGCAATTAGAGATGGGCAATAAATGCTGGCACAGCTAGAAATGATCCCATGAATGAAGGGGATCTTCACAGTAACTTCATTGCAATATTAATGTAAGCCTGCTTCTGACAATAATAAATAAACTATAAAAACTGAATTAAAGAAGTTCTCTGATTGGCTAATCAATGACAAGAGGAAGGAGTTTACCATCCAATTAAGGACATCAGCTGGTATCCTGTAGCCGGACAGCCAATCAGAGATTCTCCAGCTTGAATGAAGCAATAGATGACTGACTGGAAAATCCCAGTCAACCTCCATCAACTGGCTTTCCGGAGAGGGGACATGCGGTGATCGCGGGCACAGTTGACGCTCAGTACTAGGACCTCGTCTATTTGTAATATATATAAATAACTTGGAAGAGGGAGTAAGTGGAGTGATCAGCAAGTTTGCAGACAATACAAAGATGGCTGGACTTGTGGATAGTGAGGAGCATTGTCAGGCAATAGGGCAGGACATAGATAGGCTGGTAGCTTGGGCAGATAGATGGCAGATTGAATTCAATCCTGATAAATGCGAGGTGATGCATTTCGGGAGAAAGAATATAGGAGGGAGGTATATGTAGGGGGGAGAGTATAGAAACACAGAAGGACCTGGAGGTACAGGTGCACAAGTCTCTGAAAATGGCAGAACAGATGGAGAAGATTGTGAAGAAAACATATAGTATGTTAGCCTTTACAGGAAGGCGTATAGAGTACAAGAGCTGGCCTTTAATGTTGCAGTTGTATAAAACTTTGGTTAGACCTCATTTGGAATACTGCGTCCAGTTCTGGTCGCCTCACTACCGGAAGGAGGTGGAGACTCTGGAGAGAGTGCAGAGGAGGTTTACCAGGATGCTGCCTGGTATGGAAGGTCTGAGTTACGAGGAGAGGTTAGGCAAATTGGAACTGTTTTCCTTAGAAAGACGTAGACTTAGAGGAGATCTAATAGAAGTGTACGAGATTATGAGGGGTATAGATAGAGTAAACAGGGTTAAGCTTTTTCCTAGTATGGACTCAAATATCACGAGGGGTCACGGGCTTAGGGTGAGGGGGGTAAGGTATAATTTGGATGCTAGAGGGAGTTTTTTCACACAGAGGGTGGTGGCGTTTGGAAACCGCTGCCAAGTAAAGTGGTGGAGGCAGACACTCTGGAGTTATTTAAAAGATACCAAGATGAGCACATGAACAGAATGGGAATGAAGGGATATAGAAAACTGATTTAAAATAGGGATAATGAGCCTTGGGATTTCCCTGGGAAGTGTGTAAATTGTTAATGATATTGATGTATTTCTCTTTTATCCTACAGGTACTTTGGTCTGCCTTGTTGTCTGACAAGGGGCATACACGCGATGGGTCGTGAGAGGGCTGCTCTTGGATTTTTCAAGACTAGCCTAGTGCTTCACGTCATTAGTGTACGCTAGAACTGGACCAGTTGATGGGCAACATGACAGCTCAGTGACTATCGCTGTGCTGTGCAGATACATGGATTTGGGCCTGTGTCCATGGGAGATTGTGCACATTCTCTCTGTGCTTGCGTGGGTTTTCTCTGGGAGCTCTGGTTTCCTCCCACACCCCAAAGATGTGCTCTTAGGCTGATTGGCAAAACAAATTCTCCCGAAATTGTCTCGCAAATTTGGTTCCAATGCATAGATCTATAAACATAGACAGGGATAATGGGTAGAAGTGGGAACATCGAGGTGGCGGCGCGGGCTCGTTGGACTGAAGGGCCTGTTTCCCGTGCTGTTTTGTTCTTTGTTCTCTGTTCTTTGTTAAGTGCCCGTTGGCCACCGCAGGGGCTGGGATGCATTATCGACCATAATAATCACATTTTAATTTGATGTTTTTAAGTTTCCTTTGTACTTTAATTTTGTTCGGGTTGCTCCCCTCCTTTTGGGAAGCCGCCCCTTTTACTTTGTCCTGACTTAACTTGAGTTTGTTTATTTGGTTTGACCTTAAAAAAGGCCAGCAATTGGTTTTAAGTGGTTGCCTGCTAGTGGATAGCCTTGCCAATTCTCCCATTCCCACCTCATCTCACCTCTGGGAAGGTGGCTTGGGAAAAAGGTTTTGGAAACCAGGCCAGAAAGTGCAAAGTGGGTGATACCATCTTATCGTCTTGAGTGAGGAGTGGTGAGAAGGTGATCCTGATGCATACAAAGGACTCTCCTGAAGCAGATACTACCCGCTTCTTCCTACCTTTTAAGCACTTGGGTTAAAAAAGAATCTGCTTACTCCCAGCTGCCTGCTGACACCAAATGTATTATGGCATATACTGTAAATTGATTTGTCAACAATCTCAACTGCCCATTAATATACTTTTAAAAATAAAAACAGAAAAGTGCCAGAAAATTTCAGGAGGTCTGACAGCATCCACGGGACAGAGAGCAGAGCCAACATTTTGAATATAGATGACCCTCCATTAGAGTGTGCAGACTGCCAATTTCAGTGCCAGCCAATCTACCATTATATGAGGACCATGGACTGCCACAGATCAAGGAGGCAACTCACTACCACCTTCTCAATGGAAATTAGGGATGGGCAATAAATGCTGGCCTACCCAGTAATATCCATATCCAGCAAATAAATATAAAAAAGTTCAGGGTTGGTGGAAGATAGCTTATATGCCCTAGCCCTGCCAAAACCTGTCCAGCAGGTGGGCTGTAGCACGCAACCCATGAAAATAAGATGAAATAGATTGTTCTTGCAGAAGAGAAATGCAGCTGGGATGAGTCAGTTCAATTTTTATTCAGCAAAATTCTATCATTCTAGCTGGAACATTTTGACCATTGGGAAAAATTAAATTTTAAGCCCATTGAATTGTTTGTAACAATAAGCCACAAGAGCGCAATGGCCATTCTTGTAAATTGTTTCAACTGCTTGAAATAGCAGTTTGTGAGCACAAGATCACCTTGAGAGCAGTTATTTATGACAGACAGCAGAGCATGGGTCAGAAGGAATACATACGGTCCTGTACAGATTCAACACAGGTAATCACAAAAAACAAAATTTGTTCTTTTGAAAATTGAAAAGTGAACAAGAACAGAGTAGCATGAGGAATAGAAACTCAAAGAAAAATATAATTAAATATGGAAGAGACAAGAAAGAAAAATCAATGATTGGAAAGACTGAAAGACAGAAAAGAAATAAGATAAAATGTAGATTAGCTTAATTAGACAAAAGGTCAGAATAAGTGGGATGGGTATGGTTTGTATGAAACCTGCAACAGGCAGTGCACCCCGTTACAGATCTTCAACTTATTCTAGCTCCTTTTACATTACTATCTCTCCACCACCTTCAAAAACTTCCTAAAAACTTTCCTCTTCAACTGCACTTTTAATTCATGTTTCTATTGTGTAGTTATGTACAAGTTCATTTGAAACTGGACCTTTTGTCCTGAAACATCTAAGTAACTTGATACTCCTTTAGTTGCCTCAGTAACATGCAGGAGATTTTACTGGAGCTGAATAAATAGTAAAGTAACATTTTACTTAATACTAATTTTTTCTAGTATCCAACATCCATGTGCCATTGGAATAAGAAAGGAACAATAGAATGAACTATTAAGGATAGTTAAAATCAGAACTACTTCCGGCGTTCCCCTTCCAACCCCACCCGTAACCAGTCTAACAGCCCAACGAGATTTCTGTGCGTCTCCAATTCTGGCCTCTTACATAAACCCAATTAGAATTGTTCCATCATTGACAGCTATGGCTAAGGTTCTAAGCTTTGAAATTTCATTCCTAAACTTGACCACTTCTCTCTCGTCATTTAAGGAATTCATTAAAACCTACCTTTTGACTCAGTATTTGGTTATCCATCTTAATATCTCCTTGGGTAATTTGTTGAGTTTAATTGATTATGCTCTCATGAAATTCCTTGGGACATTATGTCGTATAAATGCAAGCACCCTTGTTGGTGTTCTCCTAAATTTGCTCAGTGAGGTATAACACATCTCTCCAGACATTTACACATCTCCAGATAAAAATAGCATTTTGCAAAGTAGCAAAATAGGATCTCTTTCTGCTTTGAGGCTTTAGGCTGGAATTAGACAGCAATACTGCAATTCAATGCTGGAAACATCATACCTTCTCCATTAGAGGAGAAAGGCATTGAAATAAATATTCTTTAATATTTAATCATCTTCAACAATCTGCCAATTAAAATCCACATGTAATTGTACATTTTAAATTAGTTTCAAATGGGGTCACATTCTGACACTAATAGAAACCATTGAAATCATAGAAAATTACAGCTCAGAAACAGGCCTCATGGCCCTTCTTGTCTGTGCCGAACAATTTTTTGCCTAGTCCCCTGAACTGCACTTGGGCCATATCCCTCCACACCACTCTCTAAGTTTTTCCTAAATGTTAAAAGTGACCCTGCATTTACCACTTTACCCGGCTGCAAATTCCACACTCCCACCACTCTCTGCATGACGAAGGCCCCCCCCTAATATTCCCTTTAAACATTTTTCACCCTTAATCCATGCCCTGTGGTTTTTTTTTCTCCCCTAGCCTCAGTGGAAAAAGCCTGCTTCCGTTCACTCCATACCATCAAAATCTTATACACCTCTATCAAACCTCCCTTCACTCTTCTACGCTCCAGGGAATCAAGTCCTAACCTATTCAATCTCTCTCTCTAACTCAGTTTCTCAAGTCCCAGCAATATCCTTGTGAACCTTCTCTGCACTCTTTTAAACTTAATTACATTCTTCCTGAAACTAGGTGACCAAAATTGTACACGATATTCTAAATTCGGCCTCACCAATGCCTTATACAACCTCACCATAACACTCCAAATTTTATACTCGTTACTCCGATTTATGAAGGCCAATATACCAAAAGCACGACCCTAGATCTGACTGTAGTTTTAGGCTTATAAATACGCAATCTACTTTTTGTGAAGTGACTGTGCAGTAGAGTTGAAAACAATAGATTCAATAATTTTCCTGTCAATCAAATTGAGTTGGAGGGCGACCAAGGCAGTTGGTGGACGCACATGAGAGATCTAACAATGTGTTAAATACATATTTTAAAGTGCTTCATGAAGAAATAACTTGGGGAATCAACATTCCTGAGGCACGGGCCAAAGGAAGTATGTACAGAGCCCTGTTCTGTTTCTTTATCCCCTGACTGCCCAAGAATGTCCAGAGACTTCATCAGCAACCCTAGGTGTGTATTTGAAATAGACATGCAACTTACACCCCTAATCCAATAAAATTGACAAACCATTTCTGAGCTTCTATCATGATACAAAGAGACTCGTACAGCGGGCACCATGGTTAGTATTGCTGCCTCACAGTCAGGGACCTGGATTTGAACCCAGCTTGGGTCACTGTCTTAGAGGAATCAACACGTTCTCCTCAGATCTGCATGGGTTTCCTCCGGGTGCTCCAGTTTCCTCCCATAGTCAGAAAGATGTGCTGGTGAGGTGAACTGGCCATGCTAAATTCTCCCCCAGTGTACCCGAATAGATACTAAATGTGGCAACTAAGGGATTTTCACAGTAACTTCATTGCAATGTAATGGAAGTCTACTTGTGACACAAATAAATCAACAACAACATTCTTCCTGAGCAGCACTAATTTGGTGTCCTGGCAGAGCCAATGCAAATGTACAACTGCTTGCCTCCAGCCTGCTGCAATTCAAGAATCCTTGTGGGGATTGGGGGCTGCCTGAAAACACAAGGAAAACTTCAAAGTTACATTTAATTAGACTCAATTTCAAATACTAATCTTCCACTAGAAAATAACCATTGCTGAACAAAAAACAAGAGACCGATAAATAAACAAATTCAAATTCATTGAGGATTCTTTGTTGAAAAATGACAAAAATCACTTAGATCAAAAGCTTACATATATGTATTTGCTTACAATTTTCGGAGAAACAATATCAACAGTACAAGTATAAGGAACAATGTAACAGAGGCAATTATCTTTAGAATTAATTTTAAGCCTCTCTTAAAATATTTCTAACTCTTGCACTTCTTGTCTGATTTGCTTGATTAAAGAAATCGAAGGGACCTGATATGTCCTGCAGCAATGTATGTTCACAATGCTGTACTGTTAAAAATTCTGAATTTGAAATGGAAGTGCTTACAAAAGTTGTTGCAGGAGCGCAGCGCTGCCATTTCAACACCCACATCCACACAGTTCACGGTGATGGCCTTAAAATCATGACTACAGAGTTAACTTGATTGGCCTGTTTTGAATTTCTCCTGGTTAAGTCTAGATTGCTTTAACTAAAAAAAAATGTTCCACTTGAATCTAGCTTATCAACAAGCTCACCATCCAGGCTCACCACACTTAAACCCCGACTTGGGTGAAGTACCAAAATATATTGGTGCCTGTGGAACTGTAATCCAGCTTGGAGACAACATCTTCAGCAATACAGAGGAAGACAGGAATCAGTAGAAAAAAAAGCAGTAGATCTATCCAGCAATGAGCAAAATAACTCGAACCATTACTTTCCATAGCCCACACCCAGATGTAATAAGAGAACAGAACCTGGCTCATGCTTACATATCTGATTTCTGCACCACTGCTCTTTGATATGTATAATGTATTGGTGCAGATTAGAATGACTACCGCATTCATATTGATCTCCTGATTTTCTTACTGTTAGTTGCTGGACCAGAAGAAAACATTTATGTATTTATTAGTGTCACAAGTAGGCTTGCATTATCACTGCAATGAAGTTACTGTGAAAATTCCCTAGTCACCACACTTTGGTGCCTATTTGGAGAATTTAGCACAGTCAATCCACCTAACAAGCATGTCTTTCAGACTGTGGGAGGAAACGAGATCACTGGATGAAACCCATGCAGACACAGACAGAATGTGCAGACTCCACCCAGACAGTGACCCAAGCTGGGAATCAAATCCAGATACATGGCGTGTGAGGCAGCACTTCTAACTACTGTGCCACCCCCTCAGGTACGTGGATGCCACATTAAACAACCACTCATCAACTTCAAATCTCCTGGCCTGGGAAAAGCTGTAACTCTTCATGTGCAGTTTTATGGAGCCATCTTTGATGGTTTTGGTTGGGTGTCAATTGTTGGAGTGCCCAGCACAAAGTCTGTGGACGTTCAAGGAAATCTGGAAAAGCAACCAATCTCTTGATCGCAAATGACAAATAGATGTTAGAATGAAGTGATACTATCTGTCCTAAATCTCAGCATTTCTGTCTTCCCATCCATCATCGAGAACATGCATTGTTGTTTAAAATGTGTACTGACCAATATCCATTCACTACAGGGGAGAATTTGGTAAAACAACACTGCTGAAATGGAGTGTAAAAACAGTTTGGTCACATCTTGAGATTGTGTCCTTTACATTCTGCATTATCCCTCTATTTCAAGACGCTTAACTGGAGTCTGATGGATTACTCCTCGATGGAAATTCCATTTTGTAGGATCTATAAGCTGGAGGGAGAGGAGCAGCAAGCAGTTATGAAGGAAGTCACAAAATAATCAGCAGCATTAAAGAAGAATTCAGCATTCCATCTGTCTACCCATCCAGCAGGGCATACAGACTCTGATGTATTTGTCTGAGACCTCTCCCAGCAGCTCTGTACCTGGTGGCTATGCTACAGTTATGATGCTTTGGTGAAGCTTTATTCACCAATCCAGTCAGATCTAGAACCAATGTTTACAGCAGGTACAGCATTGACTTATAAGAGAATGCACTTTTATTCTCTAAGTTTATCCTGGAGAGCTTTCAGAAATCTTTGCTAAATCAGCTAATATGCCATATTCTCCTCTATTGAGCAAGTCATCAATGTTCTTTTGACATTGTGCCCCAATTTGGAGGTTGTGATACTTTTCAGAACATTAAAAGTATAGGTTTTCCTTCATCCAGAAATATTTCAGTCTGAAGAACTTAGTAATGAAGTAATGAATTTAAGACTTATATTTTTCAAGTGGCTACAATTGTCTCCCAGCCCTGACTGCATTTGGCACAAGTGCTTTCAAAAATTTAAACAAAGTGCTTGATTGAGCATGCTTTAAAAAACTTGCTGGGGAAAGCTTAGGAGATGCAGTGATTCCATAGCCAGGTAAAAATTGTTTAGTTGTTGTAAGGGGCTGTTTGGAATGAAACAAATGGCAAAATGCAGAGTCTGTTTGATTTGATTGATTGTATTGGAAAACAGTGAAAAATATTGTTTCTTGCGCACCACACGGGCAACACATACTGTTCACAGAGTATATAGTGGAGAAGAAAAGGAGAGGGTGCAGAATATAGTGTTACAGTCATAAGAGACTTAAAAAAACCATTACAAAATTTAAAATAGTTAGAGTTACGTTTTATGAGCATAGGATTAGCGTAAAAGATTGAACTAGAGGATAAGCTAGGGACAGCTTGCAGGAAGTCACTTCACCCCAGTGTCATTTCTTTTTGGCAAGTGATGGAGTGATGAAATAGCCAAATCCCTTGATTAACGGTTGCCAAGGAAGCAGTGCTGCTGCATGAGATGGGTGCGGGGAAGGTTTCCTTCTTTGGCAATCGAGGCATTCTCTTCATAGAATAGTACTGCATAATTTCTGGCAACGCAAAAACATTGAGAGTGATATCTTAATTGCCATGAGCATTATTGTTCCTAAAGTGTAGGTTAGTTGTGGCATCTTTGCAGCATATGGTGTAGATCTGTAATTGGCTTCATGCTGACCCAGAACCTGTGGAGTGAATTTTGTTTTGCATGTAGACCTATGTATTCGGTTAAGGAGGTTGCTGGCACTCTGACTCTGGTGCCAGCTGATCCCTCCCTCATTTCATATCAATTCAATCATGAAATATGTTTCACTCCAAAATGAAACATCATGATTTATTTTATCTTAGTTTATTATTTGCAAAGGTCTCCATCCTTAGATATTCCATGTGTATTGCATGAGTTTGTTTCCAAGTGTTTTGTCATTTGCCTCGTTAAGCTCTACTGAAATTTTGTGACTGCTTCAAGTGTTTATGACCTAGCAGAGGCTTGGGCTGATTCCCCAACTCGGCATCCTGAGCAGAGGGTAGTACTTGCAGTCATTGCAGATCCAGAAATTGTCAGCCTACGTAGAGCAAAACAAATCGTGAGTAGCCAGCATGACCAAGACCATGTGAAAGTTATCCATTTCATGGAGAGCAGAGCCAAATCTTCTTGTAGGCATGGGAAGACATGACCTCTGCATTTCTCAGGTTTGTAATCAGCACAACCATGACTTTACACGCCATTTGTTTCTTTCCCCTTTGGAGTTGTGTTCAAAGTGCAGTTTGTAAGCCACACTGGAGTGCACAAGATTGTGAATGTAGATTCCCAACAATGTTTAAAGACCACCTAAACCTCATCTCCCACTCACCCCCATTTCAGTCCATGCCACTCTTGCTTACCCTTGCTAGGTCTATGTCTCCCATGTATACTCCATAGTCACTGACACAGTATGAACTATGCATGTCCACAGATTCCATACAATATCAATAGAAAAAAAATTCTTAAGGAAAAATAAAATGTCTTCATATCACTGATACTGAGAACAGCGCATTATGCCATTAGCATGTCAACAAATAAGATTTGATTTGATTTGATTTATTATTGTCACATATATTAATATACAGACAAAGCATGCCATTCATAGAGAAGGAAAAGAAAGAGAATGCATTAGAGGGCTCGGGAATGAAATCTCCAGGCCCACTAATCATTCCCCTCTGAAGTGTTTCACTCGAATGGAATTTATAATAGCTCTCCACTTGTGGGCAGCTGGTAGCCTGACCTCACTGGAATGAAGAGGAGGCATCGAGGTCCCCCAGGATTTCAAGGATGAGGAGAGTGCCCCAAGTCATTGCCAACTTGGCAGTGCCAGCCTGGCCCCATGGCAGTGTCCAAAGTGTCAATGCCCAAAAGGGCATATTGGCACTGCCCACTGGGCATTGGGCAGTGTCAAGGGGTGGGACCAGAGTTGAGATGGGGCTAGAGTGAGGACGAGGCCTCTAGGGGGTGGGGCATCTGATTGCCATTCTGCACTTTGGGGTCAGTGACAGAGGAAGGGAAGCCAGCAATCAAGGCTGGCCATTGGGATGGGGGGAAATTTGGGCGGGCTGAGCTGAAAGGTGGGAGTGAGGGTAGGGAGCATCAAGGCTGGCCCAGACACATCTGGGACGGGTCACTGATCGGGCTGTGGGGGTAACAATACGGGTTCTCAGAGCTGGCCAGCAATTACTGTTCATGTGCCGATGTCAACACTGACAGGTTGATGCACGCACAGTAGCCTGCTCAGTGCTATGCTGTTAGCCTCTGCAGTGAGAATAGGCCCTGCCCACTGACTTTTCATACATACCTTGCTAGTGGTCTCTGCAGTGCTCAGAGTGTGGGAGATTTGTTTTGAAAATCCTGCTGAAAAAGCCAGCAGGATTTGCGCCAGATTTTACACGAATTTGACACTTAGAATTATTTTGGGAGAACCCCACCCAGCATGTAATTGTGAGTTTAGTGAGGCATTTCACAGTGAAAGAAATTGAACTCTATTACACATTATATGTCAAATCTGAACTATTATGTAATGCATTTTAATAAATGTTATAATAAAGTATATTTTTTGAAGAAAAATCCTGTAAAAAACATAAAATCATGATGCACCTATTTGCTCAAGGACCAATGGAGCAGGTGTGGAGGTATGGAGCCTGAGAAATTGCACCCGTGTTCCCCCTCATTTCCACCCCTCAACTTTCAGCCCACTACGCATAGGTGACTCTCTTGATCATAAATTTGTACATTTTTGTTGCAGCACATTTTCCCTCTCTGAAGAATCAAATGGACACAGAACATTCACTGGAATTTTACTGGCATTCCCGCCACAGTCGAGACTTCCAGAATGGTATTCTCCATTGGCCTCGGACAGCATCTTACAAGCTTCGGGTTGGCGTGCTGGTAAAATTCTAGTGCTTAACTTCCTCTTCCTAAAGATATTGCCAGATTTGCTGAGCATTCTGTTTTTATTTCAAATTGCTGCATCTGCGGCATCCAGCTTAGTTCAGTGTTTATTTCACTGCCATTTCTCAACCAACAATGCCTTGTTTGAAGAAGGATTGCCTTTCTCTGTAACAGGATTTCTGCCTGTCTCATTTACCAAGTTCACCTTCATTGCTTTTGATTTCCCGCTCAGTGTTTGACAAGGTGTTTACTAAAACTCTCTTCCATAGCCACATTTTTTTTCAGTGACTGTCTCTGGCTATAACTTACCCCCACATGGATTCCAACTGAAGTTCCATCTCTCATGTTTGAATCTAGTTGGGATTACAGGTATCTTCAGAAAAATATAAAGCTCTTCAGACAAACCATATTGTTCTTGCCACATCATGAGATTCACACTCAATGATATGTGCTGCAAGGTGTGCATACTCAAGCTCTCTCTCCAGTACCACTGACTCACTTTATCTCAAAGCTGTCCTTGTCACCAGTTCCATTTTATTCTTCATCTCTTGCTTCAATAAAAAGCTTTGTCTCTTCCTTTTAAGTTTTCAGGAACACAAGCTGCAACACCAATGCCTATCTGGCATCATCCACACCTTCCCGACGCTCTGACCTTATTCCTTCTTCTAGTTCCACATTCGACCAATTGCTTTGATTCATCTGCAATTCGTTTTGCTGTTCGAGGCTTTTTCCATGATACTTAATAGAGACTCCTGATATTTGAAGTTCATCAGGTTTTAATTGAAAATCTATCTTCATTGAATTTGATTCTACAAATTTATTGCTTAGATGTTTCAATGGTCACTTAAGTGTTCTACTCCTTGTCATCAACACTTCAATGTTCTAACCGGTTTTCGTTCCTTCTTAGCAATTCTCATCTTTCATGGATGAAAGTTTGTTCTTTACCCTGACAAGTTTTTTTTCTTAATTGATCATTATCAGCAATACGTTTCTCATGCTTGGCATGAGAATAATTTTGGTGAGCTTGGCAAGATCAGCAATGATCAGCTGCTGTAACACCGTTATTGCCATGTTACTGTCTACACTAGCCCAATCATTCCCCAACATAAAATCTATCCTTCAATAGGTGAAGTAAGAACAAATGCCACAGTAACAATTCAATTTACTAAGTCACTTCATAATTTGACTTCACACAAAGGAGCAGGTTCATATATCTCATGAATATCACTTCTAATACTTCTCCTTTCATCAAACCATCTGGAACACAAATCATATTGTCAATCACCACCAATGACTGAACTGCTCCAGTCTCTCTCAAAATATTAATTTGATTATTTCTTTTGTTGGTGGGGTAAGGTAATACTTCTCTGTCAGAGACAACACTTCTAAAACCTCCAATAACCTGACCTACTTTAGTAGTATTCAAGTAAGAATTCCCTTGACTATTCTAAGCCATGTCCCTATTCTAGTGGAATCTGAAGAAACACGTTTCACCTGTATCACAGCCACTATTTTAATGCATATTTCAATTTCTGGGACAGTCTTTTCTAAAGACTCCTAAATGTTCCTATCACTGTCATTGGCTTGCCATTCAGTTTCCAACAATATGTTTTGAGATGCCCTGTCTCATTGGCAATAGAAGCATAGTAGTTTCTTTATATCATTTTTATCCTGTATACTATAATTTCCACTGAACAAAAGAGTATTTGTCTTCTCCCTAAGGCTAGACTTTTTTCCACTTTTCCAGCTTTTCTGCTGATTTCCACATAACAACTTACTAAGAAATATATGCATCTCCCAGAGTTTCTGCTTCTGAATTTAAATGTGTGACACTCATTCAGGCAGGATTTACTTGCTATTGGAAAACTTATGATTTCCTTCATAGTATCAAAAATTTGTTGTAAATTAAATGAGGGGAACAATTGATCCCATCCATAACTTTTATTTTTCCTAGCAAATTCAACAAGTGTCTAATTGGATTTCTTCTGCATTGCCCTAATCTTAAATTCATAAGCCTCGGGAACAAGCTCAGAAGTGTTAAGAATGCCTTTTTAACTGTTTTCCATTGAAAGAATTGAGCAAATATCCAAAGTTTTACCCACCAGGACACTTTGTAGCTTAAAGATCCAAGATTCCTACTGCCACTTAAATTTTGCAGCAACTTTCTCAAATGACATAAGCTACCTCTCAACTCCATCCTCTGTAAATTTAGGAATGAGACAAAGATTCTTGATCAAATAGGATTTCTCACCTTATCTGAATTACTAGACTCTCTTTCATCCCATAAGCTAAGTGTTTTTTGCCTGTTCATACTTTCTGATTTTTTTTCTCTCTTTGAATCTCTCTTTCCCTTTCCTTCTCTCCTACCTCCTATGCTAACCTCTGGAGTTCATGTTCATATTTACATTTCATTTTCTTTTCCAGTTTGAACATTTTCATTTGTCTATATTTTCTCTTTCTATCTCAATCTGTTTAATCTGCATCTGAATTCTAGCTAATGAAATTGATTTACTATCTGAATTAAATTTTCCTTTAGTTGGCCTCAACGTCAGCCCAATTCATTGGGTTTCAATCGCATCTCCCAGGACTCTACTCTCCTGGATTCCTGAATCTGTACTCTAACACCATCTCATTAGCATAACTTCACCTCTTGGCCATGTAGAATACTACTGCTGCAAAGATTTCACCAGTGGTACACATCAATGAGTAACCAACATTTTATTACCTTTTTTGATTGCCAAGGTTTCTTTCAAGCCCTCTTCAATCTTCAGGGCTTCCTCTTAATCCTCACCACTTAAAGTTTGCCAACTGCTGTACTTCTGCTTGAAACCTCTTTCTCTGCTCCTGTTTTTTTCTTGATTGGGGTCTCTCCCCAGTCTCTCCCCATCCCTTGTCTGGGATTTTTCAGATTACTGTGCTCCACACCAGATCACATGATGGGATACTTTGACATTCTTTTTTTGCACAGGCACACTGGGCCCGTCCTCAGCCCAAAGAATTACAAAAATGTCAGATTGTGCTTGGTCACTCCTATTCCCAGCCTGCAAAATGTATGAGACCCCCAAGGCCTATCAAGACTCAGAATTCCTGGCTCCCACTCTATAAGTAGTGTATGTGTAGACTTTATAACATAATTTCCTCAGTGCATCCATATGTTGCCACTATCACTCCCTTTTAAGTCTTCCACAAAGTCTAGGCTTAGTATATTACCTACTGCCTTAGAAAGTGTTTTGCTATTTATCCTTGTGTTAGGCAAATGAAATTTGTTTTGCCACAGAAATTCTCCAATTGTTTAGTCTCAAGCCAATAACTCAATTTACAGTCTCAGGCAATACTCAGCCTTTGTGATAGGAAATGACTTGATCTCCAAGGTAGACAGTGAAATTTAAACCTGCAAATGCATACAAGCACACAACAGCAAATAACTATTAATTTCCCTTCACAAGAATGTAAGAGTCATGTGATATTCCAAGTAGATGCAACAGAACAGTGATACGTAAACCTGATACTTTGTTTTGGTGATCCTAGTGGACAGGTTTTAATTATAGAATATACATTACTTTCAGTAATTAACTCAGGGGACTAATGATCCCTCATTATATTTGGTTAGATAGAGTCAGCTGACACAATTCACTATGAGAGTTACTGTTTGGAACTAAAAAAATTGAAATGCTCTGAGAATTGAAACATTTTGTTTAAATGTTTTGATTATTACGTCCAGAAAGATCCTAAATGTATGTCAATAAGTATATATTTTAGCCATAGTTTACAAAATACTATTGTTAAAATTAAGGGCAATTAAGAGTCAACTACATTGCTGTGGATCTGGACTCACATGTAGGCCAGAGCAGGTAAGGATGTCAGATTTCCTTCTCTGAAGGACATTGGTAATTCAGATGATTTTTTTAAAAAA
The DNA here is from genome assembly GCA_024679065.1 of Sphyrna mokarran. NCBI lineage: Eukaryota > Metazoa > Chordata > Chondrichthyes > Carcharhiniformes > Carcharhinidae > Sphyrna > Sphyrna mokarran. Next base: position 39,667,451 of record JAGIQG010000016.1, read on the forward strand.
ACAGCAATTGACAATGGTTTCATTTGATTTGATTTATTATTGTCATGTGTATTAACATACAGTGAAAAATATTATTTCTTGCGTGCTATACAGACAAAACATACTGTTCATAGAGAAGGTAATGAGAGAGTGCAGAATGTAGTGTTACAGTCATAGCTAGGGTGTAGAGGAAGATCGGCTTAATGCAAGGTAAGCCCATTCAAACGTCTGACAGCAGCAAGGAAGAAACTGTTCTCGAGTCGGTTGATATGTGATCACAGAGTTTTGTATCTTTTTCTGAAGGAAAAAGGTAGAAGAGAGGAAGTCCAGGGTGCGTGGTCCTTAATTATGTTGGCTGCTTTGCTGAGGCAGCAGGAAAAGGAGGCAGAGTCAATGGATGGGAGGTTGGTTTGCGTGATGGATTGGGCTACAATCATGACCTTTTGTAGTTTCTTGCGGTCTTGGGCAGAGCAGGAGCCATACCAAGCTGTGATACAACTAGAAAGAATGCTTCCTATGGTGATTTGTAAAGGTCGGTGAGACTCATAGCTGACATGCCAAATTTCCTTAGTCTCCTGAGAAAATAAAGGCGTTGGTGGGCTTTCTTAACTATAATGTTGGTATGGGGGGATGAGGACAGGTTGTTGGTGATTTGGGCACCTGAAAACTTGAAGCTTTCAACCCTTTCTACCTCATCCCCATTGATGTAGACAGGGCATGTTCTCTTTTATGCTTCCTGAAATCGATAACAATCTCCTTCATATTGTTGACATTGCCATACCAGTTCACCAGATTCTCTATCTCATTCCTCCATTTTGTCTCGTCATTGTTTGAGATCCAACCCACTACAATGGTGTCATTAACAAACTTGAAATTGAATTGGAGGGGAATTTGGCCACACAATCATAGGTGTATAAGAAGTTTAGTAGGGGCTGAGACCATGATCATCATTAGAATTTTTTAATTCCAGTTTTTTATTGAATTCAAATTTCACGATCTGCAGTGGCAAGATTTGAACCTGTGATTCTAGGGTGTGAACCTGAGTCTTTGGATTATTAGTCCAGTGACAATATCACTATTCTATCACCTCTCCTTAAAGAATTGAGAATTGCTTTTCTTTCTCTGCAATTTCAGTGAACATATTCACCCACAGTATTATAGGAATCTACATCATGGAATGAAGCCAATCTGCCCATCATGGGACATTGCCTGTTCCTAGAAATCCAAAGCATATCCCATTTCTCTCCTCCCATAGCCCTGTATTTTCTTCTCTTCCAAATTGTATCTACTATGTTCTTAAAAAATACAATGGCCTCTGCTCAACCTGTGGCAAACTCTTCATATTCCACAACTTTGCAGTGATGTTTTTATAATCTCTCTCCTCAATCTAATGAGAGGCAATTTTAAATCTGTGAGTCCTTCTCTACTGAATCCCAGAAGAAATAGTCTTTCCCTATCAAAATAGTTCTTAAATTTCTAAAAACAAATGCTGTTAAATTGCATTTTAACTTTCTTTGTTGCAGTGGAAGTTACCCTAGTACCTCAGGTCTCACCTCAGAAATAGAAATTTTCTTGAGGTGGCATCCAAATGGCCACTAACCTTTTGCTCTGTTTTGCATCTGTATAGAAACACAGAGGAATCCTTTCATGACAATTGTGTAATTGTGCATGACTTTGCCTGAAGGGGGCGCAGAAACATAAATTCAGGCACATGAATGCACATGTGCATACGGATTTTTGAGCGCAATTCAGCAGAAAAAAGCTTTTAGAAACCACTGTATCTTCCAAAACTGCTCTTTATCTGATATGTAACATGAAGGGACAAGACATTTTTGTCAACCCAAGTCTTTGAAGACCTATTTTCATATCCGCTGTACATTGGATATGGGCATGGTGACTGCACCAAGTATCATCCAGTGATAGTTGTGTCAGACCTGTTCAATTTCCAGGGCTGCATCTCAATTAAATAGCATGGGCGTGCAGCCACTCTGATCACAGCCTAGAAAATAGTTCATCAGTAGGGAAAGTGGGAAGTCTAGTACATGAATTGACATGATTCAGAAACAACTGAAAAGATTGAACATATATGCAAGCTTTAATGTTGCAGTTTCCCAAACTCATAAAGCATACGTCTACCTTTTCCTCATGAACATGAACTCTGAAAATAAACCTATTGTTTTAACCTGCTCCTACCCCCACAAAAAATTAATTTGAGTTGACTTTGTTTTTCCTCTTTGACTGTACACTTAAATCCATAGGCTTTCTGATTCTTCATCCATTTTAATTAATCCAGTTTCCTGACCTGAATTATCTCCCTTCCATTTGGATGTTCAGTTACTCTACAGTTCTTGGATGGCTTGCTGGACTTTTGCTTCATTCTTAAACAGCAGCCCAATCACTCTCAACCCACCACTACCCTCCACAACTGACTGAATCTAATTGCCTACTGAACAGTTTATCCATTGTCATTAGTCACCCTCCTAATAAAAGATGCAGTTAGGGAAACATTCACAAGATTTTAGTTATGTTTTTTGTTTTGGTAGGATATGTTGATCATTCTTTGTTCCATTGTCACTTTTGGTGCTACTTCCTGTTGTAACCCTGGGTTGGAAAAGGTCATTATTTTTCACAGAATTTCACCGCAAGCTTCAGGACCTCAAAAATCAAGGCTGAATAGTCATCTCAAGTACTTGTTGGCGAGCAGCGGAATCAGCACAACATTCTTACTGAAGGGGGCCCCCAAATTGGCTGCCTCCAAGAATAACATCTGATGATAAAAGATAGTGGAGCAGGGATGCAAATGGGGCTGGCTGCTCTAAAACCTCAGCACCTTGGGTGATTAACACGGTGGTTAGCATTGCTGCCTCGCAGCACCAGGGACCCAGTTCAATTCCAGGCTTGGATGACTGCCTGTGTGGAGTTTGCACATTGTCCCTGTGTTTGTATGGGTTTCCTCCCATAGTCCAAAGATGTGTAGGTCAGGTCGATTGTCCTTTAGTGTTAGGAGGAAATTAGCAGGATCAATACATGGAGTTATAGGGATTATATGGAAACTGTTTAAGTTGTAAGTTTATATATTAGTGTCACAAGTAGGCTTACATTAACACTGCAATGAAGTTACTATGAAAATCCCCTAGTTGCCACACTCAGGCGCATATTCGGGTACACTGAGGAAGGATATAGTATAGACTGTGGCAGGAAACTAGAACACCCAATAGAAAACCATGCAGACACAGAAGAACGTGTATACAATAAACGGACAGTGACCCAAGCTGAGAATGAAGCCCGGATTCCTGCTGCTGCGAAGCAGCAGTGCTAACTACTGTTCATCCTATTGGTGCAAACTCAACAGGTCAGGTGGCCTCCTTCTGCACTGTTGAGGTTCTATGACTGCTATTGAGAAGGGATGGAGAGCCATCAACACAGAGGCACCCTTAGCAGAGGTAAGTAAAAGAGAAGGGCCCCCTGGCTGACTCCTTTTTCCCTTTGTGACTGTACCTCACTCCTGGATCTCAACATACTTGAACCTTTTGACTCTGAGGGAAGTCTGCTACTACCAGCTGAGCTGCAGGTGACATTCCTAAAATCCAGTTTTTTGTGTACCTTTTGGTACCCTATTCCCAATCGAAAATCCAATTCACAACAGCTCCAAGTTGATAAAACAGCCCATCTTGTTCTCCATCAAACAAGTCAAAGCTGACAAGATGAGGCATTATACCTCTTCCCGGGCTTGACCTGAGCTTCATCTTAGCCAAAAGGCCCAGATGGCTTTTAAAAAATTGCTTCAGGTGAAGTCTGAATATAACCTCATTGGCCAAGACCAGATGCAAGACCAATTTACACTTGATCTTAACCAAAACACCAAGCAGTGATTGTCTAATCATGATTACACTGCTGCCAGGTAAAACCCAGTTAAATGATAGCTACTGGCAATAGTATTGTCCTCTCTGTCTGCTACCTCTTCAAAAGTCTCAATCAAGTTAGTTATGATGTGTAGATGCCACTGTTGGACTGGGTAAGCACAGTAAGAAGTCTCACAACACCAGGTTAAAGTCTAAATGGGTTTATTTGGAGCACAAACTTTTGGAGCACTGTCCCTTCCTCAGGTGAATGAGGACTTATGTTCACAAACAGACACAAACTCAATTTACAAGATAACGGTTGGAATGCAAATCTTCATAGATAAGCAAGTCTCAAAGATACAGACAATATGAATGGAAAGAGGGCCAAACACAAGTTACAGAATTGTGTATTGTCTCTAGCTAATACAGTTAATAAGATTTTGCAAGCCCAGGCAAGTTGTAGGAGTTACAGATAGTATGACATGAATCCAAGGTCCCAGTTGAGGCCATCCTCATGTGTGCAGAACTTGGCTATCAATTTCTGCTCAGTGATTCTGCATTATCGTGTGTTGTGAAGGCCACCTTGGAGAACACTTACTCGAAGATCAGAGGCTGAATGCCCGTGACAGCTGAAGTGTTCTCCAAGAGGAAGGAAACACTCCTGCCTGATGTTTCTTCATTCATTTATCCATTCGTTGTTGTAGCATCTGCATGACCTCCCCAACGTACCACACTTCGGGACATCCTTTCCTGCAGCATATCAGGTAGACAGCATTGGCCGAGTCGCAAGAGTACATTTTTCGACACCGCACCAACCTCCTCAGAAGACAAACACGGGACATGGCAGACAGAGTACCCTTCTTTGTCTAGTATTTCCCTGGAGCAGAGAAGCTATGACATCTTCTTTGGGGCCTTCAACATGTCATCAATGAAGATGAACATCTTGCCAAGACCATCTCCATACCCCCACTTCTTGCCTTTAAAGAATTGCACAGCCTCAAACTGACGATCGTCTGCAGTAAACTACCCAGCCTTCAGGATACAGTGACCACAATACCACACAACCCTGCCACAGCAATCTCTGCAAGATGTGCCAAATCATCAACACGGGTGCCATCATCTCACATGAGAACACCATTCACCAGTACATGGTACGTACTCTTGCAACTCGACCAACGTTGTCTATCTGGTATGCTGCAGGAAAGAATGTCCCCAGTCATGGTACATTGGGGAAACCATGCAGATGCTACAACAACAGATGAACGAACACTGCTTGACAATCACCAGGCAGGAGTGTTCTCTTCCTGTTGGAGAACACTTCAGCGGTCACAGGCAATCAGCATCTGATTTTAGGGTAAGTGTTCTCCAAAGTGGCCTTCATGGACAGCTCAGAGTCACTAAGCAGAAACTGATAGCCAAGTTTTCCATACGCGAGGACAGCCTCATACATGATTTTGGATTAATGTCACACTATCTGTAACTTGCCTCAGCTTGTAAAGTCTCACTGTCTTGGCTGGAGATAATACACATCTCTTTAACGGGCGTTTAACGCTCTCTCCACTCATTGTCTGTACCTTTAAAAGTTGATTACCTATAAAGATTCGCGTTCCATTATCTTGTAAATTGAGTTTGTATCTTTATGTGCCCTGTTTGTGAACACAACTCCCACTCACCTGAAGAAAGAGCAGCACTCCGAAAGCTTGTGCTGCTAAATAAACCTGTTGGGCTTTAACGTGGTGTTAGGAGACCTCTTCCTCACCCACTACCAACATCTCACTGCCCCACCCCCTACTGCCCTCAGCTGACCCCTTATGTCACAGACGGTGCCAACTCTGATTGGCCATCAGCGTTCCACGGCAAGTCGATTCTGATTGGTTCCAGCTGGCCAAGCGGACAATCTAGCATTGTGATGTCACGCGGCCCCAGTCTCGCCCTGGTTGGCTGGGAGCCTCGCGCTGTCGGAAGCCGGGGCGAGTTGAAGATGGCGGGTGGGCTTCTTCAGGGCGAGCGCTCGGCCGTGCCTGGCCCCGCTGAGGAGAGCTGGCAGCGGGACGGCGAGGCCGAGGCCGAGGGTGACGCAGCCGTGGCCCGCTGGGGCCCTCAGCATCCCGGTGCCAAGGAGCTGGCGCAGCTCTACTCTCCCGGTAAGAGGGGGTGCGGTAGCCCATCTCTCTCCACCCTTCCTTCCTCCCGCCTTCTCTCCCTCTCCGGGTCCCAGCTGGAATGGCCTAGGGCACCATTCCGCCCCCTCCCCTTCCCCGGGTGAGAGAGAGAAGCAGAATCCCCTTCAGTCAGCCTGATGTGGTATTAATCACCCCGTCAGGCTCAGCGTTTCCACGTGAGGAAGTTGTTAGCTGATGGCCGAGGTGCAGTGAATCACTCCTCACAGGGAGGGTGAAAGAAATCATCCTAAAGAGGTGATGGTTTCTTCACCTCTAGATGGACTGGGACTTCCAAATGCTGGAGTGCCAATGGTGAAGGAAGGAAACTTCCTAAAAATGGATCGGGGAGGTGAAGATTTTTGAAAGTGGGAATAGGGGTGATAAAAGCTCCCTTGATGGTGCTGGGGAAGAGATGTGATGCAGTTCCGTTATCCCTTTAACTGCTAGCCGCGAATTGTGTGATTGCAAATGACCATTTTGTGCGTACGTCAAAAGTGCTTTGTCATTTTAAAGATCTGGATCAGCCTCCCCACCACTGCAAAGAAAATTTTGTTCTTATAACTGCCCTACATGGAGCAAGTTTAATCTGCAGTCCGTGTTAACCTCAATTGATTTCAGTGTGAGTGCTGCTGGGTTGCCCCTAGGTTGCACAGTAGGAAAAGGCAAGCAAGATTCCTACACTGAAAGTGAAAGGGGTGAAACAGCTGCTAAAGTTCTAGATTTAAGTAAGGCTGACTTCAACAGGATTATGTAGAGATGCCGGCGTTGGACTGGGGTAAACTCAGTAAAGTTTTACAACACCAATTTTAAATCCAACCAACTTATTTGATAGTAAATCCGCGAGCTTTCGACTTTACAGCCTTCGTCAGGCAAATGCAGCCTTCGTCAGACAGTTACAGATTGCTGATTAGAATGCGAATCCTTTAGGATTCGCATTCTAATCAGCAATCTGTAACTGTCTGTGTGGATATGAGTGCCTCTGCAGATCAGAACACTGCATTTGCCTGACGAAGGCTGTAAAGTCAAAAGCTCGTGGATTTACTATCAAATAAATTGGTTGGATTTAAAATTGGTGTTGTAAAACTTTACTGAGTTCAACAGGATGAGGCAGAGACTATCCGCAGTAGATAGAGCAAATCTATCAGTGGGTAAACAACATGAGTGATAGATCTCTAGGATACTTACCTGGCAGGGTCAGCGATTGGGGTGTTTGAGCTTTAACTAAGCAGTCCCCTAATGCAATTTTTTAAAGCCATCTCGGTCTTTTGGCTAAGGTGAAGTGTCAAATGAAGCTCAAGATGGGGTGCAATTTCTCATCTTGTTAGCTTGGATTCTGTTTATCTCTCTTGTGGGGATCATGAATTGTATTCAATTTCAATGTGGTTTTTTGGATGGAATAAAAATTTGAAAAAAAATCCCCAGGCTTCCATTATGGTTTTGAAAAAACATTGTCATCACATCTGATATAAGAGCAACACTGTGAAAGCTTGTGATACCAAACAAACCTGTTGGACTTTAAACTGGTGTTGTAAGACTTCTTATTGTTCTTATTTAATTAGGTAAAAAGTCCCATCTCAAATTGCAGATGACGCAAAAACAAGTGGTATTGTAAGTCATATGGATGGAAATGTAAAATTAGAAAGCAATATTGATAAATGGAAAAAAAAAACTAGCAAATCGTTTTCAGTGGGTGCATGTGGAGTCATTCACTAAAGGATACAGTTTCTAAATGATGAAAAATGGAACTCTAGAGACTTTGGGGATTGGGGGAGGGTTTCAGTGTGGGAAGGGTTGGCTGGCCAAAACAGATTAAAATATCATGAATAGTTACAGTAATCAAAAGGTTAATGTAATGGTGGCTTTCATATCTAAAGGAATAGGTTATGATAGAAGTCATGCATCATGTTTCAGATATACCAAGCTTTGGCTACACTTGGATTATGATGTGCAAATCTGGGCATTCCACCGTAAGAAGGATATATTGACATGAGAGAGAATGCGGAGTAAGTTTAGTAGACTGAAACCTGGACTTTAGCTGCGCAGGAAAAATTAGCATTGTCTTTCCTGGGGTTTAAAAAGTTAGGGATGATTTGATCAAATTTTTCAAGATATTAAGGGGGAAAAATAGGGGAGATCTGAAGAAACTACTTCTGTGAGCCTAGCACTAGAGGACTTCAAAAATTAGAACCACGTTTTTCAGGACTCAAATTAGTAGACACTTAAATGCAAAAGCGATAGAGTTTGTAGCTTTCTTTGGCAAGTGCCAATTGGTTCTAAATTTAAAAAGGAGTTAGGCACAGAGTTAAGTCTCAGATCTGCCATAATCTCATTAGATGACATAACAGATCTGAGGGACTAAGCAAGCTGCTCAGTTCCTGTGTTTCCTGATTGTGTATTGATTTGCTGTCTGAATTCTTAGTGATATCCTGGATGGGTTGTATTCACAAGTGAAGAATATTGGCCTCCTTGGTGTGCTTAAGCTACCCACCAGCATAAAGCTGGAAAACAGAATGGAGTCCATTCTTTACAAATGGAGTTAAGAATCTAGATCTGAGGACACTTCTTAAATTGATGCATGTGGCCTTTGGTTTATGGATATAGAGTAGGTCAAATTTCTGTTTTATTACATAAGATGTTCTGTTTATTACTAAATATTTATTTATGTTTACAATTGATAAATAGCTAAATTAGATTTTACTTCTAATATGTAGAATCATGGGATTCTACTACTGTTTTGATAATTGCATCCCTGATTCTTAGAATTTTAAATTATAAACTAAATATCTGGGGCATTACTTAGAGCCTGATTAACAGTTGGCTATGTTTAGGGAGGTTCCCCCACTCTTGCTTGTGATGGTGAAGTTACAGTTGATATGAGAGATTAGCTTTATTTCTGTAATGACTATATCACCTACTTATGCTGATTCACTCATATTTAAGCACTGTGCAATTGATCTGTCAGTTCTTTTTTCTCCTGTCTATGCCATTATTTAATTTATGTTAGCACAAAACTGTTTATGTAGCAGCTTTCATGATCTCAGGACAATCCAAAATGCTTTAATACATTGCCTGGAATATTTCAACTTAATGTTTCAGCACAGCATTCTGATGTGTCTCCTACTTGGTAGAACAGTCTGTTCTAGCACCCTGCTGACTGTATAATCCTGATAAAATCTGTTAATCCATGTCTGTTGCAGCCACTGTTTTAGCACAGGTATTTGTAATTTAATGTCCACTCAGATACGTTGGACAAGTTTTGGGATGGGTTGACTATTCTTTTCTGCCCCACTAGATGGAATGCAAAACGGTTGTTCGAGGCTAAGTCCACGCTAGGCATGTGGGAGTCTTTCAAGGGAATAGTGAAAATATTGCAAGAAAGATATGAGCCGGCTAAGAGGAGAGATAGGATTAGAGAGCCGTGGTTTACTAGGGATATTGAGGACTTGGTTAGGAAGAAAAGAGAGGCGTATGATAGGTTGAAGCAGCTGGGAACGGAGACAGCGTTGGAGTAATACAGAGAGAGTAGGAGGGAGCTCAAACGGGGAGTTAGAAGGGCAAAAAGGGGGCATGAAATGGTTTTGGCGGATAGGATTAAAGAAAATCCAAAGGCTTTTTTCTCCTATGTTAGGAATAAAAGGGTGATTAGAGGAAAAATCAGACCTCTTAGGGACAGAGGAGGGGAATTGTGCTTAGAGCCGGAGGGAATGGGGGAGATCCTGAATGAATACTTTGCGTCGATATTCACGAAGGAGAGGGGCTTGTTGACAGTTCCTGTCTCTGAGGAAGCTATGGACCAGTTGAGGGAAATATCCATACCGAGGGAGGAAGTGTTAGAGCTTCTAGGTAGCATTAAAACTGATAAATCTCCGGAGCCTGATGGCATTTATCCCAGGCTGCTTAGGGAGGTGCGAGGTGAAATTGCTGGGCCTCTGACGCAAATCTTTGTCTCTTCTTTGGACACAGGTGAGTTCCCAGAGACTGGAGAATAGCTAATGTTGTACCATTGTTTAAAAAGGGTAGTAGGGATAACCCTGGAAATTATAGGCTGGTGAGTTTGACGTCAGTGTTAGGGAAGCTATTGGAGGGGATTCTTAGAGATAGGATGTATAGGCATGATCTGATTAGGGATACGTAGCATGACTTTGTTAAGGGGAGGTCGTGCCTTACGAATCTGGCAGAACTTTTTGAGGAGGTGACGAAAACGGTCGACGAAGGGCGAGCCGTTGGTGTTGTCTGTGTGGATTTCACTAAGGCGTTTGACAAAGTCCCTCATGGGAGGTTAGTTGAGAAGGTCAAGGCTGATGGGATACAAGGACAGTAGCTAGATGGATAAGTAACTGGCTTAGTAATAGGAGAGACAGAGAGTAATAGTGGAAGGGTGTTTTTCTAGCTGGAGGTGGGTTACTAGTGGTGTGCCGCAGGGCTCGGTACTGGGACCTCTTCTATTTATAATATATATAAATGACTTGGAAGAGGGACTAAGTGGAGTGATCAGCAAGTTTCCAGATGATACAAAGATTGCAGATAGTGAGGAGCATTGTCAGGCGATGCAGCAGGACATAGGCTGGTAACTTGGGCAGATAGATGACAGATGGAATTCAATCCTAATAAATGCAAGGTGAATGTATTTCGGGAGAAAGAATGTAGGGAGGAGTTATATGATAAAGGGTAGACCTATTAAGAGTATAGAAACGCAGAGGGACCTGGGAGTGCAGGTGCACAAGTCTCTGAAGGTGGCAGAGCAGGTGGAGAAGGTTGTGAAGAAAGCATATAGTATGCTAGTCTTTATAGGAAGGGGTATAGATTACAAGAGCTGGCCTTTAATGTTGCAGTTGTATTAAACGTTGGTTAGACCTCATTTGGAATACTGCGTCCAGTTCTGGATGCCTTACTACTGGAAGGACGTGAAGACTCTGGAGAGAGTGCAGAGGAGGTTTACCAGGATACTACCTGGTATGGAAGGTCTGAGTTACGAGGAGAGGTTAGGCAAATTGGAGCTGTTTTCCTTAGAAAGATGTAGACTTAAAGGAGATCTAATAGTACAAGATTATGAGGGGTATAGATAGAGTAAAGAGGGTTAAGCTTTTTCCTAGGATGGACTCAAATAGCACAAGGGGTCGCGTGCTTAGGGGGGTAAGGTATAATTTGGATGCTAGAAGGAATTTTTTCACACAGAGGGTGGTGGGGGTATGAAATGCGCTGCCAAGTAAAGTGGTGGAGGCAGGCACTCTGGAGTTAATTAAGAAATACTTAGATGGGCACATGAACAGAATGGGAATGGAGGGGTATAGAAAACTGATTTAAAATAGGGATCATGAACCTTGGGAGTCCCTGGGAAGTGTGTAAATAGATGATGATATTGATGTACTTGTTTTTATCCTACAGGTGCTTTGGTCCACCTTGTTGTCTAACAAGGGGCATACATGCGATGGGTCGTGAGAGGGCTGCTCTTGGATTTTTTTGAGAGTATCCTAGTGCTTCACGTCGTTAGCGTATGCTTGACCTGGACCATTTGATGGGCAAAACGACAGCTCAGTGACTATCGCTGTGCTGTGCAGATACATGGATTTGAGCCTGTGTCTGTGGGAGTTTGCGCATTCTCCCCGTGCTTGTGTGGGTTTTCTCTGGGTGCTCCGGTTTCCTCCCACATCCCAAAGATGTGCTCTTAGGCTAATTGGCAAAATAAATTCTCCCTAAATTGTCTCAAATTTGGTTTTTAATCCATAGATCTATAAACATAGACAGGGATCACGGATAGAGGTGGGAACATCGGGGTGGCGGCACAGGCTCGTTGGGCCGAAGGGCCTGTTTCCCGTGCTGTTTTGTTCTTTGTATATTCCAACCATTGGGCAGTCTCCATTGTCTCTTAAAGGGTTCTGCTTTTTAAGCAATGCAGTCAGAAAATTAAATTATATAACTTTAAAAAAAAAACCTCCTCGTCCACTTTCCATAATTCAAAGACCAGAACAACAAAGAACAAAACAGCACAGGAAACAGGCCCTTCGGCCCAACGAGCCCACGCCGCCAAAACAGAGTTCAGTTTTTTGTGATCTAACTAAAGTACAATGTAAGTTTAACATAACACTTCATTCAAAATGTTAATCCTGAAGAAATCAACTCCAGTGCTAAAATAGCATTTTTAATGGTTTTGACCTGCTTCACGACTTTAATTTATGAATCTGCATCCTCTGCTCCTGCAATCAATTTAAATTGTTATTTTTTTCAAGAGACGACCTTATTTATCCTACCCAAATGAACCAATATGCAGTCCTCTACATTGAAATTCATTTACTGTTTTCACACCTATTCAAGAACAGTAACTGTCTTGTATTTTGTCACGATCTTCTTTGGTGTTAATTTTGGTAATGTCCATGTGTTTTAATATTTCAATATTTACAATTGTGAAAATACGTAAATGTTTATAAATACATTTTTGCTGAACTCGAGATTTTGATGAACTGTAATGAATATTGTTGTCATCATCTGCTATCATGGTTTTCAGACTCGCTTGGATGGCCGGCCATTCATATGGATCCTTGCAATAAAAACCGGCACAGCAATATTTATAGAGATTGTGAGCTTTTAGTACAGGGGACATATTTTAATTAGGAATGTGTCAGCATCCACTAAGTGTAACCACAGTAATGCTGTTAGTAGCTTATGCTGGATTGCACTATGCGCTCTTGAGTTTCTTCTCAGCTTTCCTGGAATTCACTGGAAGTCAGTCAAATGTAACCGTTGGAGTTTGAGTAAACTGGACAACATGGTACAACTTGTCCGCAGTGTCAAAGCTGACTAATACACTTGGATAGATAATTCTGATCGGTTAACATTCTGGGCACGTGCTTGATCAAAGCAAAAATGTTTAGGTGGTTTACATGCTATGAATCAAGGTGCTGCCATATTTGTCTTGGAGTGACAGCTAGCATTATTTATAAAATTAAATGGGAAATTGAACCTAAACCAGAGGAGATGTACTAGAAAAGGATTGAGGTCAAAAAATAAGGCTTTAAAATGCAATCACAAAGATTTTAGCCATCTTTGGATAATCTTTCAAGTTTCACAGTACATTGTAAAAATAACACTTTCTTAGGTACCAATAGTTTAATTTGCAATTCTTTTGCAAAAAGATATTTTACTCATATAAGATATGAAAAACATTTCAAGTTGTCATCACAGTAAAGTGCAATGACATTCACATTTTCTCCCAAGATTGAGATGCCAGCTCTGAAAAAGAGTGCGAGGGTGGTATCATGGTTAGCACTGCTGCATCACAGCGCCAGGGACTCCGGTTCAATTCTGCCCTCGTCACTGTGGAATTCGCAGATTCTCCCCATGTCAGCTTTGGTTTCTCCAGGGTTCTGGTTTCCTCCCACAGTCCAAAAATGTGCAGGTAAGGTTGATTGGCTGTGCTAAATTGCCCCTTAGTGTCAGGGTGACTAGCAGGGTAAATACATGGGGTTCCTTGATGGGCTGAATAGCCTCCTTCTTTCCAGATGCTGTCAGATCTGATGAGATTTTCAACATTTTGTTTTTATTGCTCTTTGAATTCAGTAATGAGAATATATCACACATCAGTTATGTTGCACTCTGAGGTAGTCCATGTGTAAATGTTAAGAGCTGTTTTCCCTCCAGCCCCTACCTTAGGAATTTTGCTGATGTACTAGTGCCCCTAGTCATTTATCTGAGAGATTGATTGTACAGTGCTTTGGTGTTTCAGCCAAGTAATGTGCCCCATATAATACTGTAGTATTTCAAAGTATAAAATAAATGACACACTTTGTCCTGAGAGAATAGAAGGTAAATTTCAGCATTTAGATAAAGAATTTTCAATAATTTGCACATTTGCTCAGTTAAAAAACTAAACAACTATTTTCTGTTTCTCCCACAGTGAAACGATTTCAGGAATGGGTGTGTGTTATTTTAAACATTGCTCTAATGAACTTCAATTTCTATCATCTGGTCATAAATTTCAGCTGGGATCACATCCATTTGATCCTCATTGGAATTGGTAAGTATAAGTTTAGCATGTAAATGATTGACCTGATATGCAATGCAATGGAATTTTATAGCCCAAAAATGTTTTCTATTTGACCCCAAACTGAGCTGTTGACCCAACATGCTTTCCGTACAAAAATCATCTACTTCAATCTCCATAACATCAGTATCTCTGCCCTCTACAGACATGATAATATTGCAATAGAATTTGGTTTTACAGTTTCATAATAAATATCATTCTTGAGCAAAGCATTAAAGTACAGTTGATTACTATTATAATTTGCAATTAACTCCTGAAGTTAACTGACTTGAGTTACAGCCTTGGATTCATACAAAAGACAGCAACTTATATTGCAAAATGTCTATACATCTTGTGCTTCATTTACATATAGCTGGCTCTGGGAGGTAGAATTAGAACTGTAATACAGGAGGAACAATGCAACTACCTTGGCCAGTAGTGTTGTTTACTTTTGTCTGGTATCTTTGTTGTCAGTGTGTTAGTATATCCTAGTAATGGATCAGCTAACATACTGGGCATGTGTTTCGATCAAGGCAAGATCTTTATATGGAAATCCACGTTATCCTAGCCAGAATGCTGCCATCTTTGTTTTGGGGTGGATATCCAGTGCTATTTATAAAATTAAAAACTCAGGAGATAGACAAGGTAAATCTCTGAACTTCAGGTTAAAAACTTAGCTTTTAAAATACGGTAGCGAAGTCAACCAATTAAATCAATCTCAAGCTGCAGATTAAGGGCAACAAATCCATAGAATCCCTATGGTGCAGAAGGAGGCCATTTGGTTCATCAACTCTGCACTGACCACAATCCCACCCAGGCCCTATTCTCTTAACCCCATATATTTATCCTGCTAATCCCCTGACACTAAGGTCAATTTAGCTTGGCCAATCGACCTAATCCACAAATCTTTGGACGGTGGAAGGAAACCGGAGCACTCAAAGGAAACCCATGCAAACGTGGGGAAAATGTGTAAACTTCATATAGATAGTGATCCAAGGCTGGAATTGAATCTGGGTCCCTGGTGCTATCCACTGTGCCACCGTGCCCCACTGAAATGAAACAATTGTGCATGGAAAGAAATTATGTATGTAAATGCAAGAGCAAAAATGCTATCAGTTATGGCTCAGAGGTAGTGATCTCACTTTAGAGAGAGAGATTGTGAGTTCAAACACCATCAAACATGAGTGCTAAAATTTTGCACCATATTCTTCCTGGTTGCAGGAAATGAAAAGTAGGAATAAATGGGTTATTTTTAGATTGATAGGCAGTGGAGTGCTGCATGGGTAAGTAATTAGGCCCCAACTAATTTATATCAATGATTTTGAAATTAAGTGTAATATTTTTAAATTTGTTGATGACGCAAATTTAATGTGGAAATTATGTATTGTGAAGAGGGTGCAAAGGTGCTTCTGGGAGAAGCTAAGTGAGTGGGCAAAAATTTGGCAGATGAAGTATAATAGGGAGAAATGTGTGGTTATGCACTTTGGCTGGAAAAGCAGAAATAGAATATTTATTAAATGATGAGTGATTGGGAAGTGTTGATGTTCAAAGGGACTTGGTATACTTGTACCTCATTTTTAGATATGCCTGGTGTTGTTTCTGGCATGCTCTCCTGCACTTGATCCCCTTGCTTGGTGGTAATAGTAAAAAGGGGGATATGTTGGTCCATGAGGTTCCAGATTGTGGTTGAGTACAGTTTGATGCTGCTTATGGCAGCCATGAGGCACTGTGGGCTCAATCATGAGTTGCCAAATCTGTTTGAAATTTATCCCATTTAGCACACTGGCAAATTGTCACACAAAATAATGGAGGGTATCCTCAAAGTGAAGATGAGATTTTGTCTCCACAAAGATTACGTAGCGGTAGCTTCAACCAATACTGTCAGGATAGATGCATCTGTGGTAGGCAGATTGGAGAGGATGGGATCTGATGTGTTTTTTTTTGCTCTTATTGGTTCCTTCACCACTTGCTGCAGACCTAGTCTAACAGCCCTATCCTTTAGGGCTCGATTTGTGGTGGTGCTACCTAGCCACTCTTGATGAACATAGAAGTTCTCCACCCAGAGTATATTCTGCACTCTTGCCACTCTCTGTGCTATCTCCAAGTGGGTTCAATATGGATGAGTACTGATTCATCAGCTGCATGGGAGCAGTATGTGGTAATCGGTAGGAAATTTCCTTTCCCATGTTTGATCTGATGCCAAACCTGGGGTCCAGAGTTATGTTGAAGATTCCCAAGACAACTCCTTCCCAACTGTATACTGCTGTGCTGCCTCTGCTGTTGGTTCTATCTTGCTGGTGGGACAAGATATACCCAAGAATGGTGATGTCTGGGACATATCTGGCTGTTGTTTGACTGATCTGAAACAATTTTGGCACAAGCTGCAGATGTTAGTAAGGAGGACTTTTCACGGTAGAAGGGGCTGGGTTTGACTTTGTCATTTTCAATGTTTAGGCTGATGCCAGTTGCTCAATCTGGTTTCATTCTTTTTTTATTACCTTTGTTGTGGTTTGCTACAACTGAGTGGTTTGCTCACTAATGTCAGAATGCATTTGAATGTCCATCATATTGCTGTGGGTTCGGAGTCGCATGTTGGCCGGCCTAGGTAAAAAAGATTTGCTTCCGTCAAGAACATCAACAATGAGGGATGAAATCATGATCAAGCACTTGGGGTAAGTTACAGATTAGGGTAGCCAATGAGGTTAAACAGAGGTTTTTACCTGATGCAATTTTTCGAAGTGATGTTTTGGCGAAGGTGAAGCGTTATATCAAGCCTGGAAAGGATTGGCAATGCTTCATCCTGTCAGCTTGGATCTTGCCTGATCGAACTCAAGATGGAGTGTAATGTCTTGACAGTTTGGATTTGGTTTGTCTGTCATGTGGAGACCTGGACTTAATACTTTAGCTTTTTTGATTAGAAATAAAGTACTGAAAGGTACCACAAAACCAATAGCTTTATGGCCATTATTAGACTTTTAATTCCATATTTTTTAATATTAAATTCAAATACTCTAGTACATTACCCTTGGTGTCTGGATTACTAGTCCACAGCCTCCCCAGTAAAGACAAATGTTGGGTGCTGAATACAATATGGGCAGCAGAAGTTTATGAAAGGTGCTGGATGGAATGTCAGCCATCAAAGCATTAAAATAGTCAGATCTGGTGGTGACAAAAATGAGAGCAAGTGATGCAACCAGTGGCCTCAGACTGGAGATGGCAGTTGGTGATTTTAATGATAGTGATCGTTTGGGTTTAAAAATTCATCTTGGAGTCAAGTAGGTCATTAGCATTATAAACATTTTAGCACGAGACCGTAGACAACGGAAGGGATAGAATCAGTACAGAAATGATGGATTTCATTTCCTCAGTGTATTGCTGGAGGAATTGCATATCATAGTACTATTGCAAAACAAGGTAATCTTCCACCCACCATGAACAATGTCGTAAAAGACCTGTAACTGTTACAATTTAATTTCACTATAGATGTTCTCATCAATAAACAATTCCGCTAGAAAAACATTTAACTGTAGTGAACATTGGCATATACATGAAATAATCTGGGCAAGTGTACTCTATTGACTCTGTAGGAGACTTATTCTACATCCATGTCGTTTCAAAAGATGATGCACAAGCGTTATTCCCGATCCTTGTGTAATGGGCTTAAACTATCAAATTGATTCATTCAGTTTGTCATATGCAATAGCAGGCAATACCCATGAGTCATTAAAGCTGATCCAAATATAATTCAGTAGGTTTGAACTAGATTGCAAAACTTAAATGGGGAATTCCTGTTTCAACTTTCCATCTGTTTTTAAGTTTCACAATTGAATAAAGCTTTTCTGACAGAAATGTTTGATAATTAACTCTGATGCCAAGGTGATCACCTCCTCTAACTTGATCAGAGGTGACTCAGGAACATTTCCGTACTTTATAGAAAGGTGCATGTTCTTTGAGAAAATAGATGTATAGGTTAGGAGAGACACTAATCAGCTTTGAACTAAGTTAAGGGAGAGATGATGAAAGCTCAGTTAACAAAAGTGGTGCCTTTAGCATAATAAAATGCCCTGAAGGTCTCCACAGGCACTTCAGAAAGCAAACTCTAATGCTTAAACTACATAAGACAATATCAGGGTAGGTGGCAAAAGCAAGAGATGGGGATGATCTTACCAAAAATGTTAAGTGCCGAACAAGCGTGAAAATGGGAGAGAATCATGTCCATTTCATGGGTGAGTTCCTAGACCCAATCATAAGGCACTTGGAAACAACGATTTCAATATGATTCTCGTCAGCTGGAGTAGTAGGTGGAGGCTATTCGTGCTGGGAAGTCAGCTGCTGAGCTCGAGGGGTGCCATTGTGCAGACAAGTGTAGAGTGCATTGGGAGATATGTCACTCTCTCCACACACTGCTGCCCCCCACCCCACTTTCAGTCATGCACAACCAGGTGCCCAGTGGACACAAGGCTGATTTCATCAGCAGAACAAGGCCAATAACATCGTGAAATCGACTAGCAAAATGAGCTGGTAAAATCAACTTGTAGAGTTTAAGGAGCATCTTAAAAGAGAAATGAAACGTAGATTTGGTGAGGGAATAACAGTTCCTTTTTTTTTTGTGATTCTTCATGACCATCTTGTGACCATCTTGTCACATTTCTTGTGACCATCTCCAAGTGTCGCTTAAGCTTATTTAGTTTTACACTTTCCCTAGATAGTCTGGGAGCAGTTGAGGCATTTTGGATTTTTTTTGGATTTGACAAAAACGCTTGGGCATTTAAGGATTTATGAACACATTTCTTACCACCTTGTTTTTCATATGTAAAGGAGTCCAAAGCTTTGATGCTGGAGGTAGAGGTTCTGCATAAACCATTGTCGCTGATGTTAGAAGCAAGATGCTGCTAATTATCAAAATGACTCTCTGGCTGTTGGGCTACAGAAGAGCATGAAGTGGACTAGGAACTCTGAAACTTTCTACAATTGGTGCAGCCAGGAAGAACCCATCATGGGTTCCCTTCTTTTCCACCATTTGATATGTGCTGCCTATGTGATTGCTATTCAGCAGCCTGCGCTCTCCACCCTGACCCAAATGCACTATGCAATAAAAGAGGCAATGCATTGCAGCAAAGAGATACTTGTTACTTTTCTTATCTAGAAACATAGAAGATGGGAGCAGGATGAGGCTATTTGGCCCTTCAAGCTGCTCCGCCATTCATTACGATCATGGCTGATCTTCCAAGTCAATAGCCTAATCTTGCTTTTCCCCATGGTCTTTGATCCCATTCAATCCCAAGTGGTATATCTATCCACCTCTTGAATATATTCAATGTTTTGGCATTAACTATTTCCTGTGGTAATTAATTCCACAGGCTCACCACTCTTTGAATGAAGAAATGTCTCCCCACCTCCGTCCTAAATGGTCTACCCTGAATCTTCAAACTGTGACCCGTGGTTCTAGACTCTCCCTGTCCTCCTGTCCCCCATTCTCCGTCCCCACCATTGGGAACATCCACCTTGTCTAGTCGTGTTTGAATTTAGTACGTCTCTGTGATTTCCCTCTCATTCGTCTTGAGACTTTAGAGCCATTACTCTTCTCATTGCAGTGTGAATCCAGTCACTCTTTCCGAATCTGAAATGGGGTTGTGACACATGGTTAGTACAGACTGTTGTCTGCTACCTGTGTAACGTTGCCTCGCTTCTATTTGTGTATTTAAATCCTTTTGTGGGATTTCCTTTTTATGCCTGTAACACTCTGCTGCCATGCCACATTCCTGAGTATTCTGCATTTTTCAACTCTTGCTCTTGACTTCCTTCGCCCCAGCATTTTTAACATGCCTTCAGTTATTTGAGTCCTAAGATCCTTCAATCTCTTTTAAGTTCCTTATTCAGAACTCTCCTGAAAACATGTCTGTTTAATCAAGTTTTTGTTATCCCTCCTAGTGCCTCCTTTGGTTTGTAACTTATTTTTGTTAAGCACTGTGGAAATAGTTTGGGATTTTTTTTCTACATTTAAAGTGTTTCTATAAATACAAGTTGTTAACTGAAATGGAAATTGGTCATTGCTGTAAATATTGCTAGCTAAATGCACAGTTTTGGGATAAACGTTATTAAAAGGATCTGTTCCACATTATTGTGTGTACACATCTTGTATATTTTCAAATACCCAAGTCGTAAAGGTGGTATATATTCTAATTGTTTCTATTTTAATCTAGTTGCAGGTATGATTACTGCTGATTTTGCTTCCGGATTAGTCCACTGGGGAGCAGACACGTGGGGTTCTGTTGATTTGCCCATACTTGGCAAGGTATGTAATAGGACTGTGTTTGGATGTTGGAATTTTTCATTAGTATATGTCAAAATATTGAATTTCTTATTCAGGTTTATATACCATATGCGGCAATTAGATTGCTGTTTCTAGCTTAGGAATTCAGAATGCCTAATGGATGATTTCAATCTTGATGTCAGTTCATAAGCTCCCCATATCGGGATCAGTTTTCATATCTGATGGTAGTAATTGGAAAGCCTAATTGAAATGGTCATGATGGTTGTAAAACTGAAAGTACTTGGTTTTTGCTAAAGACTCTAATTTCTGACTGCCCCCTTCACACCTGCTCACTCAGGCTGAATGTGATAATGTGCAGTTTAGTGTTCTAGTCAGTGAATTTACCTTCACATTCTTACCTATCATCAAAACAAATTCTCCAACTTCTTGTCTCATCTTCATGGCGATTATTCTGCCTCCTCGTAGTGATTCTTACCTATATTTTTCTTTCTTCCCAGAATAAACTTCTGAAAAACTCTTTTAGCTTCCTAAACTGTTTTTGTTTCCCACTTGTCCTAAATTCTTAACATCTTCATGCTGGCCTTTTCATTCATGACCCATTTCACTGACCTTGACAGTCTCCCTTTTCCCGGGAACACCAAATGGTGCATGGCCTGGACCAGCTGTACCTCTAATTTTCTTCAATCCGATTTCCCAGCTCATGTTTAACAATCTTTTAAGTCTGAGCATCTGCTCCTTCCCAGGTCTTTCTCAATTACCAGCAAAGCTTTCAGTTGTTTGGGACTGTCTACTTAAAACCTGTCCCTACAAAATGTCGAGTTTTATTTCTATCTACTGTGAAATTCATTGGTGTTTCTGTTACATTAAAGAAACTATATAAGTTGTGTTTTTACCATGAGGATGCCAGTCTTGCTCAGCAACTATTTGTTATAATGCTAATGAGTATATTATCTGTGTGCTATTTTTTAAAAAAAACTCTCTTCCACTAGTGTGGGTCATTATTAGCTAACTAGACTGCTTAGTTATAATATTCTCTTGCGTGAATAGTGGTAGCTTAAGTCTGCAGCAGGAACCTTTGGTAGTTGTGGAAATAGCTCACAGCTTACTTTTTTGGTCTGTTTTAAAATCCTTAGCCCCTTCCACAGACAGAATATTTTTGGCAAAATTCTAAGTGTCACGCAAGTTGGAAAGCTGAAGAGTTTCACTCTGATTTTTTTCAGCAAACTACCTCACATTTTCCCACACAGTTGGGAATTTTACATTGGGCTGGGAGCTGAGCCAAACTCACCAGGAAAGCCAGACTGCTAGGCATGTGTCCTAAACTCTCATATACTGTGTACAAATGTTCAAAGTATATGGGATATCTATTCATCTTGTTCCCCCACTGTGCAGACACTACCCTGCCCCCAGTTACCATTCATACCACCAGCCCTCACACGCAATGCAGAGATTCCCCCTTTCCATCCCCTCTTACCAACTTTCTGTCCCCTTGACATTTTCCAGTGGGCAATACCAGAGGATACTGCCCCCAACTACCCAGGGGGCTTCGATGACCTCCGGCCCACAAGTGAGGCCATCTCGTCAGGTCCCTTGGCTGGTGAGGATCTCAACTGGTGAGGGCAGTTGCATCCTAGTCTCACTAATGGCACATAAATAATTCAATCAGCCTCATGCCTTTCCTGGATAAAAATGACATGGAATGATCGTGACCAGCTGGGTGCAATTCCCATTTATTTGCCTCCCACTGAAATTTCTCACCCCACCAACGTTACTCAACAAGCACAGTAGGACAGAAAAATCATGCCCTACATGTCTGACAAGTGGCACCGTTGTTAACACTGCTGTCTCATGGTGCCAGGGAACCAGGTTGAATTCCTGGCTGGGGTCGCTGTCTGGAGTTTGCATGCTCTCCCTGTGTCTGCGTGGGTTTCTTTTCGGTTCTCCAGTTTCCCCTCGCAGTCCAAAAGACATACTGGTTAGGTGGATTGGCCCTAATAAATTTCCCCTCAGTGTATCCGAACAGGCTCCAGAGTGTGGCAACTAGGGGATTTTCACAGTAACTTCATTGCAGTGTTAATATAAGATTACGTGTGACAAATACTTATTTGTCACAAGCAGCTGGTTGAACACATGCAGCACACATCTTTCCCTACTTCCGATCTTTGCAAAGTCATCTTTATAATTCATTGGAAATTATGAATCTGGATGTTGAAAGCTAACTCAATGATTTTGGCAAAATTGAAAGGCTTAGCTAATGAATGCTGATGCTAAATTGTATTGATATCCAAGTTTATCCTCAGTGCACATCTATAGATATTAAAAAGCAAGATTCTAACTATTGAGTTTGCAGACAAATTGTCAGCGATTACTGATGCATTCTGCGACTTATTAAAAATTTGTTCATGGAAAGGCCAGCATTGATTACCCATCCCTTACTGCCCGTGAGAACATGGTGGTCAGCTGCTGCCTTGAACTACTGCAGTGTGTGCTCTGGAAGTTGCTGTCTCCGTGATAACAATCAGCCCTGATTGAAATACAATCTCAGACTGTTATGTACTGTGTATGTATTATATTGCAATATTGAAATTCAGCACTGTTACAATTGAAATATTATCTTGTGATGTAGCTGTACCTTTCGTGCCAGAAATGTTTACAAGCTGCTAATGCTGTAATTATGCGTTCCCCTCCTCCAGGCTTTCATTAGACCATTCAGAGAACATCATATTGATCCCACTGCTATAACAAGGCATGACTTCATAGAAACAAATGGCGATAACTGTATGCTTACTGTGATTCCCCTGGCTAACATGGCATACAAATTTTTTACTGTATCCCCAGGTAAGTTGATACGATGTATTGATTTTTTTTTTGTCAAGTGCAACATGACCAGTGAATAGAACAGATGTGAGTTTAATCAGCATTAGTTTATTCCTTTGAAGACTTCTTAACAGGTTTTACACAAGAAGTTGATGAGCCATTTGCAACAAGGTCCTGTGTTTCTATCCCAGGACTATACTGAGTTAACTGATTTCAGCAGTGTTTGTTATTGATGTTAGAGTTGGCCAGAGTTGCCATTTGGAATTGCTATCCAGTAACCCTTCCTGTAAGTTTTCAGTTGTGGACTGGATTTGATTTTGTTGTGATATGTTCTACTGTCCAGGGCTCTGTTAACATTTGTTAACAGTTTGTTTGTACTCCCATCTTTTGGTGGAGGCTTCCATATTAGTTATATCCCCTGTTTGATATCATCTGTGGACCCCTATTTCCAATTTCGAAGTCCATTTATTTCTAAATATTGGCCAGGTCACTAAGAAAATTCCTACTGTTTTCTAGTGTTGTGTGGAAACTTTTACATCCAGCGGACAGGCAAGGCTGGGGTGGGGAGGATGGTGGCTTAGTCGAATGCCTCATCTGAAAGATGGCATTTCCAACAATGAAGCACTTCCTCGATACTGTGCTGATGTTTCTTTCTAGACTATGTTCAGAGTGGACTTGATCTCACTGACTTGGACTCACGGTATGAGTGAGGCGGTCTTTCTGCAGTATCTGTTCTCCCCCTGTCCCACAACCCATGCCCTTTCGCACACAAACATAAACACACACATGATGAATAATTTTGTCATAGATGATCCTTTATAAGATGCTGTTATTGAAATAATGCTCCTGTCAATGAATTCATGTCCACAAAACTGAGCAATTTTAATATTAAAACTACTACCAAAAATTTCCCTTAGAGAAGTTTGCCCTTTTTACTATGGTTTGAATTTCACTTTAGATTGGAGTGGAATATTTGTGTGCTGGGTGTTTTCGGCTGTTGTGAATAAATTTTGCAGGTGTGGGAATCGTAACTTAGTAATTTTGGTTTTTCACCTCTTGTGGAACTAAAATAATTAAATAATTAATAATAAAACACCATGGAGGCATGGTGTGTTAATGACAACCAGGTAGGAAATGTATGTATAATTGGAAGATGTACATTGGACAGAGAATTATTTACAAATAATTGGAAGATATACTTTGGTATCAAGACAGAAATTTTTTCCCTGCTATTTTCACAACTCATTTAGTAACTAAAGGTGTTTTGACTGTCACTGAAGAGCACAGATGTTTACATCAGCAGGGAATATCTGTATAGACTATTGGTTCTAGTCTCAGATACTCCAGCTTTAATAAATCCAGGTCCATGACATGTTGAAAATCATGTTCGCTAGAGACTCAACAATGGAGAAAAACTGCATGGTGAAACCAATAGCTGTCTTTCTCAAGATGTATAAATCTACTATTAGTCAAGCAAAAGGAAAAAAGCTAAATGTATAATTGGTTAGAAAAAAATTTGATGGAGGTGGGGTGGGTGGGCAGAGAATGAACAAATGAAATGCTTACAACAGTGTTTTAGCTGCTACCTCTAAGTCTTAAGGCAGTGTCACAAATCTGTTATCTGCCAATTAAATAAATTGGGAGTGAACAGAAAATTAGGTTTGCATGCATTATTTAACTCTTGAGGATAACATTTGGATGTAATCCATCCTTTTTAACGGAAAAGGACTGAGTCCTTATCTGTGTGTATCTTCACTGTTATGTGAAAGCATTCCTGTTAACTTCACAGAATTAATGCACTTACAGACCTTTCCTTCCCCAACAAATGTGTGACAATGATCAAAGCTACATTTAAAAATGGATTTTTAGTAGACATCTTACTTAAAGCCGATTATAAACATTTTTCAGAAACTTTTCACTTGTATGCATGTAAATAAGCCTGAATATTAATTATGAAATCATTAATGTCTGCTCTTGTAGGAAAGATATAATAGCTTGTTTATAGAAATCTAGTAAACATTTTATCTGAAAAGCAAGTTTTTCATTTATTCATAGCCTTTATCTAATTTCTGTCTTCATTTCTTAAATAAAGTTATTTTCCCAAAAAAGCCCCCAGTGAAATGACCAAACTTTATGGTTAGTTGCAAACAAAATTGATGGGTCTCCTGTTACAACATTGAGCTTTCTGTGAGGAATTCTCTCTCTCTCGTCTCTTCTCCCCCCTCTCCCTCAGGGTGGTCATGCAATGCAGCTTTTTGGCAGTATGAATAAGATGTAGAACTGCAGGTATGGGTTTCTGAACATGGTGTATTCTTCAGTTTCTTCCGAAACTTTTTTGTGACTTTGCTATCTTTATTTTTTAATTAGATTTTAAAAAAACAGTGTATCAGAACTCTTAAAGCCAAGGTTCTTGATGAGTTGGAAGCCATGAGCAATGCCCCTTTGTTCCCTAAAATTCAAATGTCGACTCTGCTTGCCCCCACTGCACAGTATTGAGAGTATCCATTATGATTGCAGTTCTCTACTAGTGTCTGAAATGCAGTCAGTGCCAACTGGTAATTGTGACATTGGAATGTTTGGGACTTGATTAAATCAACTTTAGATATCATCCCATTTAATTAAACGCTTGTTCAGTTTAATTATAATGGATGTCATTTTGAAGATTCTCTAGCATCTTCCTCATTTCACCGGAGTAGAAATTACTGAAGAGCACCACCTGCAGGTTTATTGAAGTTTTACGGCTAAGTGAATCTTGTGCATTTATGCAATGAATAAACCTACTTTCACAGCTTGTCACTTCCAAGTTTATTAGGACACCATTTCGGTTGATTCATGAGAGATTTGCTTTTTAAAAAATGCAAACCTAGCAACATTTATTTTCTCGTTATTAAATGCTTGCAAAGAGTATTTTAGTAAGATGTGTCTACCATGGACATTTTCTAAAGGCTTTAAGTTAACGTTCTTCCGTAAGCTACATGTTCATTCAAGATAATTTTCTAAAATGCATAACGAAAAGCTTTGTCGTTGGTTTAATCAGCTTGAAGCATCAGCTTGATGCAGGTAGATAATGAAGGTGGGAATCGAGGATAGTGAAGCATTGCACTACTCTCTCCTTAAGTACTCGAGTACTGATGGCAGTGGTGCAGTGACTTGGGCAAATAATATTAAAGAAGCTGTAACGAAACTTACACTTTTAGCAGAATCCCCAAGTTGGAGTTCAACCCGAGTGAATTACCATAGACATCTGAGGTACATAGGAGCTAGAAAAAAAATAAAATATCATTATGCTTGGCTGTGAGCTGTAGATATCTACACCTCATCCAGAACATTGTGTAATAGATTAGCTATTAATAAGAAATTTCTCCTTGGAAGGTAGCGTATCTGTGAAATTCTTTACCGCCGTGGGCAGTAGAGACTGGGTTGTTAAGTATGTTCAAGGCTGAAATAGATAGATATCCTTAATCAGTAAAGGAATCAAGGGTTATAAGGGTAAGGTGGGCAAGTGGAGTTGAGGATTATTTCATCAGATCACTCATAATCTCATTGGCAGAGTAAATTTGATGGGCCGAATGGGCTACTTGTGCTGCTATATCTTGTGGCCTTGTGAAGGGATGTGTGGTATGAAGATTACTGCAACTATTGAAGATATTGTGACAGCTTCAGTAGAGGCCAGAGTGGAAAGGAGAAGGTAGTGTATTGGGCTGCATCACAAGATAAGTAACAGATTAAAAAGGAGTGGTCAATATTTTTCAATGCAGGAAAAAATAATTGCATCTTCCTCTGGGAGAATAGCAGCCCCCCCCCCCCCCCCCCCCCCCCCCCCCCCCCCCCCCCCCCCCCCAACACACACATACAACCTAAAGCATTTTGAGTTGGCCAGTTTGCTTACTGTCATGTTTTGGAGCAATTTGCTATTGTAAATGTATATTTCTTTGTATTCATTTGTGGGACATGAGTTACTGGCTGGCCAGCATTTATTGCCCATTTGTAGTTGCCCTTGAGAAAGTTGTGGTGAGCTGCCTTCTTGAATTGCTGCAGTCAATGTTCTGTGGGTTGATCCACAAGAACAAGTTATATGCACTGTAAAATCTGCTTGGTGAAGACCAGTCAATTTTAAATGTGTTGCTGACTTGGAACGTGGCTTGTGGATTTATAATCATAAAATAGTGACACCTTAGAAGATGACTATTTGGTCTGTTGTGCTGACCCTGTGAAGTAGCAATTCACCTAGTGCCGTTCTCATGCCTTTTCCCCATAGCCCAGCATTTTTTTCTTTTTTTGATATTGATCTAGCTAACCTTTGAAAGCTTGAATTGAACCTGACTCGACCACATTCCAGATCCTAACAACTCACTGAACAACGTTTTTCACCATGCCACTGTTGCTTCTTTTGCCAGTTACCTTAAATCTGTGTTATCTGCTTCTTGATCCTTCCACAATCAGAACAATTTCTCCTCATTGACTTCTTCTAGAATACTTCTGTCAAATTTTCTCCTGCCTTTCTCTTCTCAAAGGAGAATGGTCCCAACTTCTCCAACCTTTCTATGTAGCTGAAGTTCCTAATCCTTAGACTCCTTCTTATCAATCTTTTCAGAATTCTCTCTAATGCCTTCACATTTTTGCTAAAGTGTGGTGCCCAGAATTGGACACAGTATTCCAGTTGAGGCTGAACCAGTGTTTTATACAGATTTAACAATTCTTTGTTCTTGTAATCTTGGCCCCCATTTATAAAGCCAGGATGCCATATGCTTTTTCACCCATTTTCTTAACCTGTCTTGTCACCTTCAACGATCTATACACAAATCCACCTACCTCCTTATGTTCCTGCATTTCAAAGAACAAAGACAAAGATCAAGACAGCACAGGAAACAGGCCCTTTGGCCCAATGAGCCTGTGCCACCATTTTAACATTGTGAATGCCCTCTTCTAGTTATGACCTTTGTCTGTGCCTATTGGACTCCACAATAATGGAACCATAACCAGAACAACTAATTTAGGGACAACTTTTAGCACCAATCAGCCTAAGAGCACATTTTTGGGTGTGGGTGGAAACCAGAGCATGTGGAGAAAACCCACGCAAGCACTGGGAGAATGTGCAAACTCCCTCAGACACTGGCCCAAATCCATGTATCTGCACAACAAACAGTGATAGTCACTGAGCTGTCATGTTATCCATCAGGTGATCCAGTTTAAGCATACACTAACGACGTGAAGTATGAGGCAACTCTCGAAGCAGCATCCAAGAGCAGCCCTCGCACGACCCACCATGTGTTTGCTCCTTGTTGGACAACAAGGTGGACCGAATCACCTATGGATCAAAAGAAAAGACATCAATAAACATGCACAACTTATACAGACATTCACAGAATCCCCAGAAGCTCAGAAGTAAGACAAGTGAACCATAAAAATATGTTGGAAGGTCCTTTAAAGTTGTATCCTATATTTGATATTGTTTCTGCATTATTTCTACCAAAATGAATCACTTCACAATTCTTTGTATTTAATTTCATTTGCCACTTGTTTGCCCGTTTTTCTTTGTCCTTTTGAAGTTTTACTCTACGTTCCTCATGGTTCACAATACTTCTAAGTTTAATACATCCACAAATTTTGAAATTGTGCCCTTTACATCAAGCTTAGATCATTTAATATATACCAGGAAAAGCAAAGATTCTAACACCAATCCCTGGGGTGCTCTATTATAAACCTACCTCCAGTCTAAAAACAACTGTTCAGTACTACATTAAATACAAAGATTTGTGAAGTGATTCTTTTTGTTTCTTGTCACTCCATCAATTGTATCTATGTTGCTGTAATCCTTTTATTCCATGAGTTACAACTTGTATATCTGTTACGTGACAGTTTATCACCTTTTTGTAAGCGCATTTACAATATGCCAACCCTCTATTAGGTCATCAAAATAAAACTCAAACAAGTTAGTTAAACGTAATTTGTCTTCAATAAACACATGCTGGCTTTCTTTAATTAATCTGATTTTTGTTTTCTAAATAACTTACTTTTGACCCAAATTATCATTTCTAAAACCTTCCTGATTACCAAGTGACTGCTCGGATTATCTTAACACCCCTTTTATAACAATGGAGAAACATTTGCAAGTCTTCAGTTAAGGTTTTGCTCTAATGATATTCGCTTTACCTTGTTTAATGCTTTCATTGTAGCTATTGGGGCTGCAGGATAGCACAGTAGTTTGCACTGCTGCTTCATAGCATGAGGGACCTGGGTTTGATTCCTGGATTGGGTCACTGTCTGTGTGGAGTTTGCATGTTCTCCTCGTGTCTGTATGGGTTTCCTTTGGGTGATCTGGTTTCTCCCACGGTCCAAAGATGTGCGGGTTAGGTTGATTGGCCATGCTAAGATTGCCCGTTAGTGTCCTGAGATTAGAAGGATTAGTGGATAAAATATGTAGGGATATGGAGGTAGGGCTTGGGTGGGATTGTGGTCGGTGCAGATGTGATGGGCCGAATGGTCTTTTTTTATTGTAAAAAGAAAAAGAAAATTCCAAATGCAGACTACACTGGATAGGCATGTTTTTGACCAGAAGCCGTATTTTGGATCAGAGTGAGGCTGTTTTAGGTGTAAAGTTTGTATCCTTCCTCTAACATGGCAGAATTCTGAAGATTCATCTTTTATATAAATACTAATATCACACCAGAAAAGCATTCACTTCAAACAATAGTTATGAAAGTTGTTCTAAATCTCAAGGGTGATCAAATTAATGTTGATTTAGTTAAATTTGCAGTCATCTTTAAACCAACTGGTTAAAGTATGTGGTGATTTAGGAGAAAAAAAATCAGATTGAGTAATGGTGTGATATGAATATATGTACTTCCAAAACAAGTGTCTTTCTCCTTTTATGTGCTTCTAATGAAAATATATATTTCCTTCTACAGAGGCTATGTATGATATATATCCTTGGGAGTGCTATGTCTTTTCTCTTGGATTGTTTGTGACACTGACCAACCAGATTCACAAATGGTCGCATACATATTTTGGACTTCCGTCATGGGTCTGCTTTTTACAAGATTGGCACGTTATTCTACCCCGGAAACATCATCGTATTCATCATGTATCTCCACATGAAACCTACTTCTGTATTACCACAGGTCAGCAATTGGAACCAGCCTGATAATTTTACAGTATATCCATAATGTTATACATTGCCTATTTAAAAATTGAAAAAAAAACTGCCCCAGTCTTAACTGCCTGAAATACAGCAAGGAAGCAACCAGAGAGAGGTGCTATTTTCATAAGAATGAGAATCTTCAGTCCTGTTGTACAACAACACTACCAGAAACAGAAACCTAGAACAGTCAGTTAGAGATTTAATGGGATCAATGGGAGTGTTCCGGGTAACTGTTTCTTTTAAAAAAAACTTTTAAACTTTCATTTGTTTAAATTTTCCTAATTATTGCTTTGTGCACTTGTAGCTACAGAGTCACAATCCTAATCAGCTTTCTGGTGTAATCTGGCAGTCGACTTTTGGAGAAAGGAAACTGGGATAATCGTTAATTGGAATAATTAATGCTAAGTCTTGACTTCAATTTTTAAAATTCCATTATGGGTTTGACTATGTCAATACAATGTCAAAGCACTTTTAAATCTAGTGTATGGAATAGCCAAGTTCATCTTAGGACCTCCTATTTCTTATTTTGTAGGATTAGCCAAACCCCTATTAGTGCAAACAAAATGCATATCAATTCGCCGCCTTGAGAAAGTAGGCTGAGAGATTATTTCTGTGATTGGCCATGTCTTGACTTCCCACTTGATCAACCTGGAGTGCATAGTGAAGCCTCAAATAGTTTGGGAGAGGTACTCTTGTACACTCAACATTGGTACTGCGTGAAACCTGACTGAACTGTAAACTTGCATGTGGCTTGGAGTGTCTGAAATGTAGGGAAAATACAAATTATTATGCAAACTACATCATTAGCTTTTTTGGTATATTCCACAAAGTAGTCAGCTAATAAATGGATGCAGTTTGAAGCTAAGTGTATACAGGTTCAGACTCTAGTTAAATGTAATATTTGAAAGAATATAGTTTTGTTCTAATTAATGATGCCACTTAACATTTTATACAGTTACTAATTTAATATTTGTCCTTTGAAATTCAGAGTAGAATAATGTATAATTTTTAATTTTTGTTAAGGTTGGCTTAACTATCCTTTGGAGAAGATAGGATTCTGGAGAACGCTGGAAGCCATTATCCAAGGATTAACTGGAAATAAACCCAGAGCAGATGATTTCAAGTGGGCTCAGAAAACAAAGTAACCTTGCCAATGTTCTGACTTTTCAAACTACTTTTTTGCCAACTAATTGCACCAGCCAAACCTATGACTGCAGTCTGAAAATGATGTACCCTGGAAGCGCATTCTGTTCCAAAAATGAGGACTCATAAAATTGAAGATATTTGAAGGAACTTGGAAGTATTTGAATAATGATCCTTTAATGTAGCCATGTTTGTTTCTCAAATTAACATTCACATAATGTAATATGAACACAATGTATGTTGCACTTGACATTAATGAGGTCAATAGAAATGTGTTCTAGGGACACAATCGTTTAGCTATGGATATACTGGAATTTCATCTCGGGGATGGAATTGCTACAAAATTGCAGTGTCCAAATGGTGCTTGCTTGTTTTGTCTTCTATAATACTGACAAGGCCTTAAAAATAACTTGTTTGCCAGAAATATTTAACTTTATTATTTGAATGTGTGTGTGTATATACTATATATATATATATTTAAAATGTAAAACTGCATACTAGTTATTATTGTTGAATTTAAAGTCATACTTTACAAGTGCTTGCATATAGTATTAGGCAATTTGGCCTATGATTTTTTTTAACCATAGCTGCTGAAAATACAAGAAGGATTTAACTTTTCATTTGAGGAGTGGTTCAATATTAATATTTTTTAATGTCTCATTCTGCTGTCCAGTATTTTACAATTTGGAGCTGTTGTGGAAGCTTTAAGGTTTGAAAACCAAAAGCACCTTGCCACAGGGGTCCAAGGCTTTATAAGAGCTAGGAATATAAAGCACTTTGCACATCAGAAATTTAAATTTGTTGTTGATTTTTAGTATCTGTTGATAAGATGGTTTCGTGTAGTTCTGTGACTTCAAGTACAATTGCCAAATAACAAATTGAGCCATTCCTAATACCTGCAAATTATTTGTGAATCTGGGTTCTAGAACTAAGGAATATTTGCATTTTACTGGGAAAATTTCTGAGTAGTTTGATACTACACACCAGTATTACTACTGTAAATAAAGCCAAGGCCAACAATAATGACAACTTGGAGCCTGCGTCATTAGAAATGTTACCATGATTTGAACTTAAAATGGCTTACAATAAAATATCTCCACTCCTAGAACTAGCAAATTTGCATAATTCAGTAATTGGCTTATTTATTTTAACCATAGTGAGTGAAATCTTGACTTAGAACTTCTCAAGATTTCAACTCATCATTTTGATTAAAAAAAACAATTTATTACATTTATTTTTATCTATTTACATATGATTTTTGACTGGAGGTCCAATCCTGAGTTAATTATTTCCATTTTTTTCCCTTCTTGCCTCCCCTCCCATCAAGTTCTTTTCTCCTGTTCCCTTCCCTTGAAGTCACTTTTTATTTCTCTCCTTTTGGTTACTTTGCTTTACTATTCTCCTGTCACGGTTCCACTTGGGGTCTCCTTTTGTGCCTCGCTTGGCATTCTCTGGCAATTGAGGCACCCACAAGTCTTTATGAGCAACAGTCCAACTATCCCTTCTTACTCTGTCTTCCTTTCCATTCTTCCCACTTCATGCACTATCATCATTTTGGACTCTGGCAATGGACTGGCAATGGACTGACAGTCACACCTCCACATTCTCTTCCATAATGTCCATTCACTTGGAACGGATATTTTTCTGACATTCTAACTTTTACTGAGACTTCTCTCTTGCTAAAGCCTCAAACACTTGCCCCATCTAAAATGCTATAGAGGCAATGAGTCCCTTATCAAATCGAATTTTCCTTTTCTGTGTCTTTTAAAATCCACATTGGCTACTGCTGTTCCCCAGTCTCAGAGTTCTCACCAAAACACACTACTTCCTTTCTTCCCTCAGCCGTCATTAAAATGAATCCTTCTCATGAATATATGTGATTTTCATCTTGGTTTCCTTCTCTTGCATTCTCAAACACTGTTGTCCCTAAATCTCCCTCTATATAAATTTTCCTGTTAATGTAGTCACACTTTGTCTGGCCTCACAACATTCATGCTGTTGATCATAGAACAAAACACCAAGCACCTTTCCAAGTTCAAACTGCTCACCATTTGACTATCCATTCATCATCCTGCTCAGTCACATTTTCACATTAAACTTTCATATCTGGTTCATAACTGAACTTTTGATCTTTCCCATTCCATTGTCATGTCCCTCATCTTTGCTCCTTCAAGCGCAAGCAGCACAGAATGGAGTGCATCTAGTGAACCACTGTTTTACCATTCATTACCAGATCTAACTGGATTACTTTAATGGACCTTATTCTTCTCTGCCACAACCTCCCACTATTCCAGAATTGTCCTGGACAGCAAAGAAAATTCAGTTTGTTTCCTCAACTACCAATCATTTGCTTAAACACCTCTTCCTTTCCAAAATATCATCCCCAACAAGTATGAAAAGCTCATGGTCATAATTTTTTAAATTCTCTCGAGCTCTTTCCTTCTAATCTCTCTCCTCCATCAACATCTTGTTGAGATCATATTGCCAATGGGACTTCCTTACTCACTTGAACTAAACTATTGACCAAGTTTCCTTCCTGGTCTCTGTGGCTGATATTGTAAATGGTTCCTTCCCTTAAGACTGGTATTAGCATCTCTTGGGGGTGGGAAGAGGGGAGGGGGGGGGGAGAGTGAAATAAGATCTGATGACTATATCCTTGGACACTAGACAAGAAAATAGATTGAAGGGAGTAAAGTGATTGAAGATGCCACATGCTTTGTAAAATAATGCTGACATTTCCTGTAAAGCCATGTTGAATATCCCAAACATATTTATGTTAGACTACATGATGGTAATGTAACTCTCTATGGTGCATTATCCCTCACTATACCTTCTGAAACCATCACTTTTGGCTCCTGACACATTCTATCATTTCACCTAGTACATCGCTTCCCTCGCTATTGTCTTAAATTGAATTAGACTGCTGGAACCTGTGGTATTCCAGATGAAAGGCCACTTGGATTCATTTTCAATGTAACCTCTGCTTTAGTTCCTCTTCGGTTGAAAGCCTGATGTCTTTGGCTTAGAAAGACTTGTATTGTGGAGCCTGGTGTTGACAGGTTTCCATCCTTCAAGCCATAATCTTCAACTTGCCCAAAAACTCCTGCTGATATTTTATCCAATGTAATTTTTTTTTTGGGAGAAGGGGTGTGTGGACAGTTTGTTTAACTGTGTGGCTCCTTTCAAATGTCTTTTTGTATAGCTGCACATGTGCATTAACTTGTGCACAACCTGCACAATGAACTTTTAGGCTGCCTGCAGCCATGCGGTTTACAGAGAACCTCAATCTAATCCCACATCAGACCCTGCTCATCTATCATTCCTACATTGGTTGGTTCCCTCAACTCCTCCAATTTAAAATTCTTAATATCTTGTTTAAATCCCTTCATGGCCTTGCAAATTTGTCTAACCTTGTCTGCTCTCAAAATTTTCTCAAGAACTCTGTTTCTCTGATTCTGGCCTTTTATGTATTCTGCCCTCAGTACTCTTGCCGTACCATTGACTACTTCAGGTATCCAAATCAGTGCTTGTAATTTCCTTCCTAAACTGTCTACTTCTGTCTTATTTCTCCTGCTGCTTCCTTCCCCCACTTTAAGAACTTCATTGCAACCCACCTCCTTGATCAAAAGTCTGGTGAACCATACTATTAAGTCCTCCTTTGGCTTGATTCTGAAGGGTATGTATATCTATGTTAAAAGCACTGTGTGAATGCAAGTTGTTGAGCATTCTTGCTTGTCTTCTGGTGAGCAAATATATAATTTTTATTTTAAAACATTAAAGTGCCCAAAGTGATTGGTTAGCTATGAAAGGGATTCAAAATGTGTATATAATTTAGCATTCAGTTTTGTTCTGCCGGCTTATCTTCCTGAGCTCTAGCAGAACTTATAGTAGATAAGCCTTACTGTTTTGTATCACTTTCTAAATCCTCTTCTCTCTCTCATTTCCTGATCAACAATGTTTTTGTGTAATTTTTTAATTCATTTTTCTAGTGAGCATGATGGCTACCAGTAATACATTTAAATAAAATTAATTAAATGTGACTTATTTATGGCCTGCAAATACACAAACAGTATATAAATCAACATTAAAGG
Source organism: Sphyrna mokarran (assembly GCA_024679065.1). Classification (NCBI taxonomy): domain Eukaryota; kingdom Metazoa; phylum Chordata; class Chondrichthyes; order Carcharhiniformes; family Carcharhinidae; genus Sphyrna; species Sphyrna mokarran. The sequence goes on from JAGIQG010000016.1 coordinate 39,702,917, forward strand.
TTGTCGAACAAAATATATTTGAAGGAGTAACTCTTAGATGCATTACAAAATTAGCATGAAATTCAAGATATGTTTCACTGACTGTTTAGCATTTGAAATTAAATGATTCGTTTTCCTCTGTCTTTTTTTCCTCCAATTATCTGTTTAAAGCACTTTGGCAAATTGACAATACTATGCAGGGTCTGTGTTTTTGTTGTGAAGAATTTTCATGCTGTTGACTATATGTTTTGATTTTATTTTCAAGATTAGAGTTACAAACAAAACTCAAGACCCTACTAGTTATGTTCAGTGAAAAGGCTGTATTCTTCATCTGGCCTCTTCAGTTGTATTATTGGGACCAGTCTGTTTCTCTCGCTCTGATCATGCTTACTTTAAAGTCAAAATTTTGAAGTATTAGAGGGTGTCCAATGCGTTGATATTTCTTCCACTCCAAAAATTTTTTGTTATATTTTTGTGCTACGAGAACCTGATCCTTATGATATGCATTCTGCCGCCATTAACTTCAGAATGTATACTATAAATGTGACGCTTATGGAAAAACTTATTGTAATTTTATAATTTGTGAAGTAAACTTAATTGGATAAAATAAAGATCCTGTGATCAAAGGCAAACTGTGTCCAACGATCTTATTTGTGCATGAAGGGATGTACCATTGTTCCTTTATATTAAAAAACACTTCTTTTACTTAGATAAAAGCAGCTGCTGGAATCTGAAACTGAAAGAAAAAATGCTGGAAAATTTCAGCAGGTTTGGCAGCATCTGTAAGGAGAGAAAAGAGCTGATGTTTTGAGTCCAGATGACCCTACGTCAAAGTACAAAGGGTTTGACAAAAAGTTATCTGTACTCGAAACGTCAGCTTTTTTTTCTCTTTTGATTTATTCAGAATTGCATTCCAATACACCTTTCATATTGTAAATTAAGGGCACTATCTTGTTCACCTAGATGTATTAAATCATAAGTTTTTGAATTGTTAGCCAAACTTAAAGTTAGAAGGTTTCCAAGAGGAAAATAACTTTTGAATAATCAATATCTTAAACATATTTGTACTGCATACCTCTTTATACACACCTGAGCTGGTGTGATATTGCAGTGTTTCAGTTTGACCCATGGTCTCATCTTTTGATTTCAACTGGATATTTGCAGGTCAAATACTCCAGAAAATCTCCCTGAAAATTTCATTCTCCATGCTTAACTTGGAATTAAGACATGAGTCGTATTGGAATTTGTGATGGAAGGTGAAGTCAAGATTGATTGGAAGACAGTGTGCAAGTGATGGAGTTTTGGATAAATAGCAATTTTCAAATTCTGGTGAAATATGAACAACATGATTTCAGCTTGATTATGAACTGAAAAATTATTCTTGTTCATCCAATCATGATGGTGATTAAGCAGTTGGATAACACTTTGATGGCCGAAAGATAGAATGAGGTGTCATTGGGACTTTGGGTACATGTAAAAAAAATGAGCCCATGTCTGCAAATGATGTTGCTGAGAGAAATATGCAAAGGAGGAAGAAGGAGCTAGAAGCGGAGCCTTGGATTACTGTGCAGGGGCATAACCATTACAATTGAGGCAATTGTTTTTCTGTGACAAGTAAACATGGAGCCAAGAGAGGACATGATCCTGGAAAGAAAGATTGATGAGGAAGCAACGATTGGTTCTGTTGAGTACCACAGTGGGGTCAAGGAAGGACAGTGTACCCAATAAATATCACAAAATATATTGGTAACTTTCATTAGGGTATTTTTAGTGCTGTGAGTAGGTTGGAAAATGAATTGAAAGAATTTGAAACCATATTGATAGAATTGGTAACAAACCATGTATGAATGGGAAAGGAGGAAGGTTATTGTATTGGAAGGAATTATTAGTTTTTTTTGAGTGGAAAATAATGATAGAAGATGGAATGATTGGAGGAACTGAGCCATAGGTCCATTGATATTAGTGAATTTTGAGATGAAGAGAGATGGTAGTATGGTAAGTTGGATATTAAGGTGTATCTAATGAAAGATAGGAGATTGTTGAAGCTCTGATGGGAAATTTGGAGGTGAAATTATAGAGGACAGGCCCATAAAGAAAAAAGCAGGCTAGTGGATGGTTTTGATCTTTGGGACAAACAGACTTAGGAGATTTTCATAGGTTGGTAAAGATGCCTAGAATCATCTTTACCATCCTTCAGAATCTTGGGAGCAATTGAAGAATTGGATGATGAGTGGTAGGCATGGTATTACTTTTGCTAACAAGAACCTGATTTGTTGATGTACAATGAGATAAGTTATGTGGGTCATTGCTGGACCAAAATCCTTGAGTTAAGTATCTTATCACACTCAAAATATCTTGATCCTGCAGACTGTAGCAGTTCAATTCCAGGCAGATATTTGTAGGTCAGATCCAACTTCTCACAGGAACTAGGGATGGACATGGTGGGTTTGACATCGCCCATATCGTGAATTTTTTTTAAAGTTTTGCATATTCTGCTTGATCTTTTAAATTACCAGAATTGTCATGTACCTATTATTATTTATTCACAGGATGTTGGCAATGTTGGCTAGTCCAATGCTCACTGACCATTCCTTGTTTTCCTTGAGAAACTGGTAGTGAGCTATCTTCTTGAACTGCTGCAAACCATGTGGTATAAGTGCACCTATGGTGCTGTTGGAGAGTTCAAGGATTTTGACCTAGTCACATTAAGGAAACAACAATATAGCTCCAACACAAGATTTGTGTGACTTGAAGGGTAACTTGTAGGTGCTGGTGTTCCTATGCCTCTGTTGCCCTTGTCTTCTTAGATTGTAGAAGTTGCAGATTTGGTAGGTTCTGTTGAAAGAGCTGCAGTGCATCTTGAAGGTTATGGGGAGCAGGCAGGGAGGTGGGCATGAGGCTGGAATGAGATCAATTACGATCATATTGAATGGCCAAGCAGGCTGATTCCTGTTCCTAGTTCTCTTCTGTTTTTGTAGATGCCACACACAGCTGCCACTGTGCATCAGTGGTGGAGGGAGTGACTGTTTAAATGGGAGGATTTTGATTTGATTTCTTCTTGTCATATGTATTGGTATTTAGTGAAAAATTGTGTTTCTTGTGTGCTATACAAAACATAACATTCATAGAGTTCATAGGGAAGAAGGAAAGCAGCGTGTGCAGAATGTAGTTTCATAGAAAGGGTCCATTCAGCAGGGAAGAAGCGATGACAATAATCCCTCCCTTAATGTCAACAAAACAAAAGAGATTGTCATTGGAACATAGAACATAGAACATTACAGCGCAGTACAGGCCCTTCGGCCCTCGATGTTGCGCCGGCCAGTGGACCCTCTAACCTAAACTATTCCAATATCATCCATATGCCTATCCACCGAACATTTGAATGTCCCCAAAGTAGGCGAGTCCACAACTGCTGCAGGCAGGGCATTCCATGCTCTCACCACCCTTTGTGTAAAGAACCTGCCTCTGACATCCATCCTATAACTACCACCTCTTAATTTAAAGTTGTGTCCCCTCGTGTTGGTCATCACCATCTGAGGAAAAAGGCTCTCACTATCCACCCTATCCAATCCCCTGATCATCTTATACGCCTCAAGCGTACTGTTGAACATATCCTGTCTGTATCAACAGGAACAAATTAGAAATAGCCAAAAGCTTCAAGCTTTTAGGTGTCCAGATCATCAAAACCTGTCCTGGTTCCCTCATGCCGACACATGAGGGAACCAGGACAGGTTAAGACAGCCCACCAATGCCTCTACTTTCTCAGAAGACTAAGAAAATTTGGCATGTCAGCTACAACTCTCACTGATTTTTATAAATGCACTGCAGAAAGCATACATGAGCCATCACAGCTTGGTATGGCTTCTGCTCTGCCCAAGACCGCAAGAAACTACAAAAGGTCATGAATGTAGCCCAATCCATCATGCAAACTAGCCTCCCATCGATTGATTCTGTCTAAACTTCCTGCTGTCTTGGCAAAGTGGCCAACGTAATTGAGGACCTCACGCATCTCAGACATTCTCTCTTCCACCTTCTTCCGTTGGGAAAAAGATACACAACTCTGAGGTCACATATCAACTGACTCACGAACAGCTCCTTCCCTGCTGCCATCAGACTTTTCAATGGACCTACCTTGCATTAAGTTGATCTTTCTCTACAACCTACTCATGATTGTAACACTCCATTCTGCACTCTCGTTTCCTTCTCTGTGAATGGTGTGCTTTGCATAGCATGCAAGAAACAAAGCTTTTCACTGTTACTAATATAGTAACAACAATAAATCAAATCAAAAGAAGCTGTTCTTGAGTTGGTGGGTACATGATCTCAGACTTCTATATTTTTTCCCGACAGAAGAAGCTGAGAGTATGTCCAGGGTGCGTCGGGTCCTTGATAATGAAGAACAAAGAACAACACAGCATGGGAAACAGGCTCTTCGGCCCAATGAGCCTGCGCCACCATTTTAATGTTCCCACTTCCACTCATGACCCTTGTCTACGTTTATGGAAATCTGTATTGGAACCAACTTGGGGAGATAATTTAGGGATAATTTGTTTCGCCAATTAGCCTATGAGCACATCTTTGGGGTGTGGGAGGAAACCGGAGCACCCAGAGAAAACCCACGCAAGTACAGGGGAGAATGCGCAAACTCCCACAGATACCGACCCAAATCCCTGTATCAGCAACAGTGATAGTCACTGAGCTGTCGTGTTGCCTATCAACTGGTCTAGTTTAAGCATACACTTACGACGTGAAGCAATAGGCTACTCTCGAAAAATCCAAGAGCAGCCCTTTCATGACCTATCGCGTGTATGCCCCTTGTTGGACAATAAGGCGGACTGAAGTATTTGTAGGATAAAGGAGAAATACATCAGTAACATGCACAACTTGTACAATTCCCAGATATGTCCCAAGGCTCATGATCCCCATTTAAATCAGTCTACTATATCCCTCCATCCCTATTCCACTCATGTGCCTGTCTAATACTAGTTGCTTTTCTGAGGCAGCAGGAAATCTAAACCCAACTATAACCTCTCTGGTCTGTTTGCTGAGAATGAATGAATTGCATTGAAAGAACTGATTCGATTTATTACCGTTATATGTAATTAGTAAACAGTGAAAAGTATTGCTTCCTGTGCGCTTTAAAGACAATGCATACTATTCATAGAGAAAGAAAGGAGGATGCAGAACAGTCATGGCGAGGGTGTAGAGAAAGATAAACTTAATATAAGAAAGTTCCATTCAAAAGTCTGATGGCAGCAGGGAAGAAACTGTGCTTGCATTGACTGCCACGCAATCTCAGATTTTTGTGTCCTTTCCCCGACGGAAGAAGGTGGCAGAGAGAATGTCCCGGGTGCCTGGGATCCTTGATGATGCTGGCTGCTTTGCGAGAGAGCAGGAAGTGTAGACAGAGTCAATGAATGGGAGGTTGGTTTGTGCGATGGACTGGGCTTCGTTCACAATCGTTTGTCGCTTCTGGTAGTCTCGGTCAGAGAAGCTGCGATATAACCATAATTGCCAGCATTTTCCGTAATTACTAAAAAAAAGTCCTTGCAAAGTGAGACAAAAATTAAGCTTTAAGCGAGGAGAAGCAGCTTTGGATAGCTAGATACCGATGAGTCTGGCAGATTGGAGTGGTCGCAATCCATTTCAATGGAAGGAGCGGAGTGTGATCTGCGACTGGAGACTCAGCGACTGAGATCAGCGGAGCCGGAATTCCCTCCCTCCTGCGCGCGCGGGAGGGAAAGCGCTGCGCAGCGCGCGGCGAGGAGGGCGCTCACGCGCACGCACATGCACATGCACATGAACGTCACTGCCACCGGCCGCCGAGCGCAGCGCAACGCAGCGCTGTGCCCGCGGAGGGAGAAGGCGCGTGCGCGCACGCTGACGGGCTGCTCCCTCCCACGGCCGCCGTGCGCGCTCCCCTGCCGGCAGTTCCCGCGTTTAGTGACGTCACGGCCGGAGGAGGTCAGCAGCGACCGGTAGCGACACAAGATGGCAACCACCGGGAGTAAGAGTGAGTGAGAGAAGGAAAGAAGGGACCGAGGGGCGTGGGGCGGCGGCTGTCTCCTTCCTCCCCCTTCCCCAGCTTTAGGGAGTCTCCGCTGGAGTGGAGGGGAACCTGCCTGGCTCCCTAGTGCGGTGCCTTGCTGGGAGTTGGTTGGGGGGAGGAGGAGGAGGAGAAGGGCCAGGCCTAGGGTAGGGGGTGCTGCTGCAGCAGCTGCTGCTGCTGTTGGTTTATGGTGCGGGCGAGTTGGGATACTGCGGGCGGGGTAATCCTCGCTGTTTTTTCATAGTGGGTGGGGAGGGGGGTCAGTCCTCAATGCTTTCGTTTTCATTGAGGGAACCGCCTCCCCCCCCCCCACCCCCCCCACTCGGCGGCCTAGCGGATTAGTCATCAAGAGGAGGAGAGAAAGAGGAAGCGCCTTTTAATCGGAAATAAAACCTTTTGTTTTTATTAGATATCTAGTGCCATCCTGATTGATCCGCTCCGCTGAGCAGTGTTGGTAGTGTTCCTGCCGCTTTGGTTTGCCTGCCCTGTGCCTTAGCTGGATGAGGCTGCGCTGTCTTCTCTCGTTTGGTGGGGTTTTGTCCGCACATAACGCAGGCCAACCTCCTCCTACCTTGTGTGTTGGGCGAGTTGCCTTCCTGAAACCTGCTTTTTATGACTTTAAAACTTCTGTTTTAAGTATTTCAAATTTAATTCTGATGTGTGTTGGCAATGTAATTTTATCTAACGTAGAGACAACCAGATTTTCTTTTACTTTCAGCTACTGTGAAAGGACTAGGCGGTCGCCTGTTCCACGTTTGTAAACACTTTTGGAGAATCTTGAATGTCAAATTTCTATTTTATGTTTCGAATTTAAATCCACCATTTGAAATTTATTTTAATTAATACCTTGATTTGGGGCAGCTTGAAGGTCTTGGTTTTAAAGCTCAATCGTGCATTTGTGAAGTTTTATTCATTTGCATATATACACACACACACCCCACTGGCAAGTATTCTAGTAGACTTCTCAAATTTGCAATCTCCTTCCAGAATTTTATCCAAATTTTAATATTGAATTTGTAATTGCCTTCTGGGTTTATCAGTTCTGGAGGAGAAGGTATGAGAGCAGGGCACAAAAACATAAAGGGTTTTAACATTTTATCATTAAGTTGGTTAATAACGGGAGAACATTTTTGTCAGCAAAATGAAGCAGTGGATGAGATGCAAATAATTATCTTCATTTTCACAGATGTGGTAATGGGATTATAATAGTGGAAATGAGAAGGTATGAGAGAAGAAAATGAAACAATTAGATAAGGAATTGATGGTGCAATTCAGAGTTGGGTCCTAAGGACATGCATCCAGGAATTTGGGGAAATAGTAGAAACATCAACCTCTATTTCATACATTTTATGCAGTCACTAATATAATACTTCTCAAGAAGCAAGGAAAGATGAGTGTAACTAATTATTTACCAATTAACTTAACATCAGGAGTGAGTGAATTTCTAATATTAGGATGTGAGATATAATACAATGAATTGCTCATTTAAAAAAAAACTGTTCTGGTTTCCTTATTTACAGAAGGAATGATGTAAGTAGCAGTCAAAAGTTTATTAAGTTGTTAATCTGGAGTGAATGGGTTGTTTTATGAGTATAGGTTGAGCTTGAATTTAGAACAATGAGCAGTGACTTGATTGTAGTTTAGAATAGTGTAGGGCCTAGAAAAGGTGGACTTGGAAAGGCTGTTTCCTCTTCTGGACAAGTCCTGAATTAGGAGCCACTGTTTTAAAATTGGGATTCCCCTTCTGGGACTGAGATGAGATTTTCTCTTGAGGTTGTGTGACTTTGGAACTGTATGTCAAAAGTTAGTGGAAGTGGGGTTATTTAACATTTTGCAGGCAGAGTCCTTCCTTTGCTATGCAAGGGAATGAAAGTTATTGGGGAATGTGGAACTCAAACCACAAACAGATCAGCCATGGGCGGCGTGGTTACACAGTGGTTAACTCTGCTGCATCACAGCTCCAGGGACCTGGGCTCGAATCCCTGCTCAGGTGACTGTCTGTGCAAACTCCACACAATCTCTCTGTGTCTGCGTGGGTTTTCTCTGGGTGATCTGATTTCCTCCCACAGTCCAAAGATGTGCGGGCTCGTTGATTGGCCATGATAAATTGCCCTTAGTGTCCTGGGATGCATAGGTTAAAGAGGGATTAGTGGGTAAATATGTGAGGAAAGGGGCTGGGTGGAATTGTGGTGCTGGCTTGATTGACTGAATGCCCTCTTTCTGTACTGTAGGATTCTGATCTTATTGAATGGCACAGCAGGTTTGAAGAATCAAATAGCCAACTTCTTCCCCTACTTGGTATGTTTTATATGTATGTCCTTAAAAATTGGAAGTGAATCATATTAAAGGGAAGCATAGATAGTAAGCTAATCAGGATAAAAGTATTGACGAATAAAATGTTTGGATGATTAGAATTAAAAGGTGGTATCTTTTTGTGGTCGATATTAAGACTACAAGGAATTAACATAGGCACAAGTAGGGAAGCTGGTTATCCAAAGAGGACTTAAATAGCTCTGGGAGAAAGAGGATAGTGCAAAGAAATGCCGGTTGAAATTCAATTTTGGACCAAGGGATAAGAGTAGTAGTATTTGAGCATTAACTTAAAACTTTTGAAAGAGCGAGCAGGCACTTGATTTCAACATTCAGATTTTTAAACTGGGAGAAAAAGTTAAAAGTGGAATAAAAAAAATTGCAATTTTAAATATTCCTATAGAGACTGTCTGCCCATCTACTGCTACTACACTTGCTGCCAGGTGTCCCTGGAGAGGGAGCGTGCAGTATCCATGGACGCAGTTGACACTTTCCATGCCCACTAGGCGCCTCAGGGGCTGGGGTGTATTATAGACCTTGACAATTTAATGTTTTAAGTTTCCTTTCAATTTTGTTTTTTTGTTCAGGCCATTCCTCCCCCCTCTTCCTTTTTGGGGGAGGGGGTGCTTCCCCTTTAAATTTGTCCTTAAGTTGAGTTTGTTTACTACTTTGGCATGCAGAAGAGCACCAAAGTAAAATGTCAAGATAAACCTGTGGAAAAGATTATTTAGGCAGTAGTTAAAATATTGCATCCAGTTTAGAATGTTCTACTTCAGAAAGGCTGCCAAGACCATGGAGAGGGTAAAGAGACATACTAAGATGAATATCAGAGATGAGTCACTTAGCAAAGCCTGCTTTACTGATGTAAAGTATAGGAAATTTGTTAGTTGTGTGAGAATTATCAAGGACTTTCAACAGGTAGATTTGATCAAGCTGTTTCTACTGTGTCAATGTACATCTCATTACCAATCATACAGAAGAAAAAATTTAGGAAGAAAATCTTTCTGCCCGTAACTTGGGACAGCCCATAACTTATTGAAATCAGATGGGAGCAAATTCTAGAACCATTTTGAAGAGGAGTGGTTAAGTATTTAGGGGCAAAAATGTAAAAGAATTAGGAGAAGGGAGAAAGGATCAGATTAATGGATTGTTTTTAGCTGGCGTGGGTGCAGTAAACTGCATGCCACTTCCTGTGCTTTAAAATTTTATAGCATACACTTCTATATCTTTGTGGTTCTCCCTCAGTTTCTTCCTTTCAAATGAGATGTGCCACATTTTTCAAGTCTTACATCTCAAAAGCAAGATTTGTTTTGTATCTATTCTGGGGTGTAGTAATTCTCGTGCAGTGAAATTCAGGAGATATGAAGGAAAACAATGTGAATACTGAAAAACGAAATGTGCTGCAAAGCAGGGTCTGCTATTATCTGTTATGAGGGCTGATGTTTCCACTGTGAAATCTCTATCTAATTTTCTTTAGGACTGCTAATGGGGCTGCCATACATTCTAGCAACTTCTGTTTTTATTATGTTAAATTGAAGGCGTGGTGTGGCCTAACCAGATTAGAATTTCCTGCTTAAACTTCACAGTTGCATTGGATAATTCAGCACTATTTATTTTGTCGGTTGTTAGTTGCTGAGTCAGCCAAAAAACTCCAGATCTCTTTCAGCTTCGCATTGAGGTTTCACTCCCAATCAAGCAATACTGTGTTGATTATGTTATATACACAATACTTTGCAGCTATAATTTTTGTTTTGCCCCTACCCTATTTGTATATTTTACATAATTCATTTGTAAGATCCCAGCTGTCTTTTTGGGTTCACTTGCGTGCTCTCCCAATTTTCATGTCTACAAGTTTGATTAGTTTGTTTTGAAACCAAGTTGTAAATTTAAAGACAGCAGGGTCCCAAGCCAGGTGGGGAGAAAAAGTGAGTGGATCTGTTTCCTTCAGTAATTTTTAAAAAAGCTGTTTTTTGCAAGCCCCACTTTGTTGAATGGGCCTCAGTTTCAAATAATGTTCCCACCTAATCCATGCTGACATTCATGTTCCACTTGAACATCTTTCTTCTAACTCTTCAATGTTTTCTTCTATTCCTTCCTCTTAATTAAATAGCCTTCTCTTCAATGTTGAAATATTCATCTCGATCACTCCATGTTGTAGTGAGCTTTATGTTCTCACCACATAAAGAAATTTCTGAGTTCTTTTGATTTCTTGCAAGTATCTAACTTTGATGGCCTCTGCTCTTGCACTTCTCCACAAGTGAAAACTTTATCAAAACATTTTATGATTATACAGACTTCTGATAGGTCACCTCTTCAACATCTAAAAGGAGGGACTCAGCTTGCTTAACTTCTGATGCATATAATGGGTTTACATCTTCTCCAGTACCTATATATCATATGCAGCTGGAATTATAAATTGTGAACTCATCAGAGTTCAAAGCAAGTTGAGCATAACTTAACTTTTTGTTTCTAGTCTAGAAATAAACACTAATACATAGTTTATCTTTTTAATGGCCTTATTAACTTGTGTCATTGCTTTGTGATTTATGGATTTGCACTCTGAAATCACTTGTCACTATACTTTGCTCAGATTCTTATTTTCCAAGTAATATGTGGTTTCCTTATTTTTATTGCCAAAATGTTTTATACTTTAAAATTCATTTAAGCCATTTGTCAATTAATGTGCCAATTCTGCAAGTTTATTGTCATTTTGTAATCTGTTATCCTTCCCAGTACTGACTATTACTGCCATGGCCCACCCTCACATTTGGAACTTGTTTCTAATTTCAAAGTCAAAATCATTAATGTAAATTGTGAATGACCATGGTTCCCAACATAAATCCTTCCTTGTAGACTCTACCTCTTGCCACTCTGAATAGCTATCCTTCACCTAAATTCTGTATTCTTTCTTGATAGCTAACTATCAGTTCTGCTAATGTCGCCTGATTCCACATCTGGCTGACTTCATCTATTATTTGGCACCTTATAAAGTCTAGATAAATTACATCTCTTGCATTACTCCTGTTCATTCCATTACTACCTCAAAGACTAGTCCTTAATTTTTGATTTCTAGATGTTTTATTTTCTTCCAGCTTAGGAATTCCATTATTTTTCCTAACACCATTATTCACCCAATTCGTCTGTAATTCTCTGGACATGTCCTAAGTACTTTCTTGAATGTAGATATTAGCTATCTGAACCTTTCTCTAATGAATTAGTGAATGTGTACAAATGCCTCTGTCTCTTTAGATTCTTTTAAAATGCATGGATGAGATCAGGGTTTTATACTGTTTAATTTTGTTTAATTATTTTTCTATTTTAAATGCAGTTGTATTATTTAAATGTTATATTGTCTAATAGCATGCCCACCTAACATGTTCCTGTTTAAAACTGAAGCAAAGTAATTAATACTTCTGCCGTCTTGTTTTGCTAACTGTGATTTCTGTTCTGTCCATTTCTTATGGATTCTCATCAAGATTTTCCTATTCTCAAGGTTTTCCTTTTTAAATTTATTTACTAGTAAAATGTTTTACTGTTTTATATACCTTTATATTTTTTGGTTCCTTTGATTTCTGAACTTAACGCCATCCTCATAACCCCTGCCATGCTCTCCACTGCATGTGGTTAGTGCACACCACCGTTTTCCCTTCAGTTTTTAATCAATTGTGTCTCAAGAGCTTAGTTTATTTTTTGTTCTTTATTTAGTTGAATATATTTTTTCTTTGATTTTGTTGAACACTTCAAAAAAAATTCCCATTGCTGCTCTGTCGTTATTGCTCAGATTGTTGTTCATTTTATTTCTCAAAGTTTGATTGTTCTCCCCACAGCAATGTTTTAAATTAGGTTTTTCTAGTCTGTTACTCCAGTCCTAGCTATAATGTGTCCTTTTCAATAATTATCTTAAATGGCATTACGTTATGGTCATTGTTACAAAGGTGTTCCCCTTTTACTACTTTTCCAACAGTGCATATTTGAGTAGCGAATCTTCCCTTGGTCAGGCTTTTTAATAATAAGTTAGAAAGGAGTCCTGTGTACATTGTAGGAATTAAATTCTATTATTTTTATCTATCTCATGTTAAATAATTTGGACATAGTTGGAATCTCCCATTGTTATTCTATATTTTATCACTCACTTCCTTAAGTTATTTGAATGTTTCTTCCTCCTTCTGTAGACTTGTCCTTATTAGTGTAATTAATCCTTTTTAAAATCTGCATCTACATAGATTCTTTTTCTGTCTTCCTGATAGTTGTGCCATTTTTTCAACTACTAAAAAAGGATAAAAAAGTCAGGAAGTCAAAAAGGAACCAAAAATTATAAAGGTACATAAAATAAAGAACAAAACAGCACGGGAAACAGGCCCTTCGGCCCAACGAGCCTACGCCGTTACCCCAATGTTATCACCTCTACCCGCAATCCCTGTCCACGTTTATAGATCTTTGGATTAAAAACCAAATTTGAGACAATTTAGGGAGAATTTGTTTTGCCAGTTAGCCTAAGAGCACATCTTTAGGATGTGGGAGGAAACCGGAGCACCCGGAGAAAACCCACGCAAGCACGGGGAGAATGCGCAAACTCCCACAGACACAGGCCAAATCCATGTATCTGCACAGCACAGCGATAGTCACTGAGCTGTCGTGTTGCCCATCAAATGGTCCAGGTCAAGCGTACACTAACGACGTGAAGCACTAGGCTACTCTCAAAAAATCCAAGAGCAGCCCCCTCACGACCCATCGCACGTATGCCCCTTGTTAGACAACAAGGTGGACCAAAGCATCTGTAGGATAAAAACAAGTACATCAATATCATCAATTTACACACTTCGCAGGGACTCCCAAGGCTCATGATCCCTATTTTAAATCAGTTTTCTATACCCCTCCATTCCCATTCTGTTCATATGCCCATCTAAGTATTTCTTAAATAACTCCAGAGTACCTGCCTCCACCACTTGGCAGCGCATTCCATATCCCCACCACCCTCTGTGAAAAAACTCACTCTATCACCCAAATTATATCTTACCTCCCTCACCCTCAGCCTGTGACCCCTCATGCTATAGTATTTTATTAATACATAAATTTAAAAAGGAAAATCTTGATGAGAGTAGGGTTATTAAGAGTTGGATAGAACAGAAATCAGTTAGCAAAAGCAAGATGGCAGAAATATTAATTACTTTGCTTCAGTTTTAAACAGGAACACAGATCAGCTGGGAATGCTATTAGAAGATGAGATTTAAATAATTTGCATTTAAAATAGAGAAATATTAAAAATCCGACTAGTTCACTTCCTGTTTTCTCCATTTTTTTCTAAATGTGTTATTCTGTGCAATGTTTAATTACCATTCTGTAGCTGTATCTCAGTTATATTTACTATGGCTACTCGCAATGTATTATTGCTTTCTGTTCTTCTGCTGCAGGCACTGTAATGTGGAGATACTGGCGTTGAACTGGGATAAGCAAATCTCATAACACCAGGTTAAAGTCCAACAGGTTTATTTGGCATTAGCTTTTGGAGTCTCAGGCTCCTTCATCAGGCAAGTGAGGAGTTGTGTTCACAAACAGGGCATATACAGGTACAAAGTGAGACAGTTGCAAAATCTCACTAACTGTCCTGGCTGGAGACAATACACACCTCTTAAGCTGTGTTTGATTCTCATATTGTCTGTACCTTTAAGACTTGATTATGTGTAATGTGTAAGACTTGATTATGCATTCCAACCATTATCTTGCAAATTGAGTTGTCTGTATGTGATCTGTTTGTGAACACAAGCTCTCACTCACCTGATGAAGGAGCCTGAGACACACAAAGCTAGTGACATATAAATCTGTTGGACTTTAACCTGGTGTTGTGAGACTTCTTAGTGTGCAGGCAGTGTATGCATTGATGTATGGACAATTTAACCAATTTTTGATAGTTTCTCTCCCTCTATTTTTACATCTGTTTACACCTCTGTTCTATAACTTTATTCCCTGGTCGTTTAGTTCTCCTTTAGTTGATCCTGTGTTGTCCTGTATTCAGTTTATATTTAGGCTTGTTTTATTTCTTGTAGACTCCACCTCCCTCTTTTTTAGGCTAAAACTTATGCCACTTCCTTGTTTACTCTTTTAGGACACTGATTAAATTCTCAAAAATCAAGTCTGATGCTCCAGTGCAGTACTGTGGTAGTGCTGCACTGCCAGACTTTCAGATATGACATTGAGATCCTCTTTGTCCCAAGATGAACACACAAGATTCTGTGGCGTTGTTTCAAAGAAGAGCAGGGGAGTTGAGATATTCTGGCCGATATTTATCCCTCAACTAAGAGCTGTTTGTTTTGTGATCTTGTAATTGTTATATTGCTATTTGTGGGACTTTGCTGAGTGCAAATTGGCTGCTGCATTTCTAACACTACTTGGTGACTACACCTCAAAATCATTTCATTTGCTGTAAAGCACTTTGAAACATCCAGATTTTGGATAAATGCAAATCTTTCTAGTTCAGATGGAGCCCATCCCAAATATAGTCCATTCCAACTATATAGCTCCTTTCTGTCTGTGTAGTGCCCTGAGAAAAGGAAACCTTTTAACTATGTTAATTCTCCTGACCTGTCTGTCTCTATGCCGTTTGGCATGTGGTTCATACAATTCAAAAATTGTTACCTACTTAATTTAGTTCCTAACTCCCTCCCGAGCATTCCCTGTTGCTACTCATGTAGTCCATATTGGAATGATCATCTTCGACAACTGGATTTTTTTCCCCCCTCACTTCAAATTTCTGTCCAGTGATCTTGAGATATCCCTTACTGTGGTGGCAACATGTCCTTTGGTACTTATGCATCTAACCCCCTAATTATAGAATTCCCTATCATTACCACATTTCTATTTTGCTTTTTCTCCATCTTCCCTATGTCGGGAGGTTTTCTGAGCCACTGTGCCTTGGTCTGTATTGTGGCTGACCTCTCTGTAGCCTTTCTGCAAGTCCACAGAGATGACGGGCACTTGTTGGATTAGACTAATATCTGTGGGGCTGCTTTTTCAACCTGTCCCAAGTCGATACTACCTGGTAAGTAAGTAAGTAAGTAAGTCGATGCTGCCTGATGTATTCTGTATAAAGCCATAATCTCTCAAGGATGATAAACTAGAGTAACCTTAGGCAGACACATTTCTGATAGGTGTGGGACTGTACTAACATGCAGGTTGAGGTTGCCTTGTCATTTCTAGCCTGCTTTGTATGTTTATTGGTGACCTTCT
This sequence comes from Sphyrna mokarran, assembly GCA_024679065.1. NCBI lineage: Eukaryota > Metazoa > Chordata > Chondrichthyes > Carcharhiniformes > Carcharhinidae > Sphyrna > Sphyrna mokarran. The sequence goes on from JAGIQG010000016.1 coordinate 39,718,479, forward strand.
CCAAATTTAGGAGACTGCATTTGTTTTTAAGAAAAATGAAAAATTAAACACAGGCTCCTGTACACATTGGCTGAACTTTTACAGAACTTTGTTTTCCCCTCTGCTGCTGCTTTGCTTCTGTTTAAAGTGTATTGTAAATATGTTCCTCTTTGTTTTGTGTTTAATATAATATCTACAGTGTTCTGATTAAACTGGCAGGCTAGACAAGAAGAAATAAAATGAAATGGCAAAGAGTTTATATACTTTAAGAAAAATACTTTGATTGTTAGATTTTTGTTAAAATTTGTAGGTTACCGAAGTAGAAGATGCGGGTCGGCCATGATCTGATGAAAGGTGAAGCAAATTTGAGATTGAACGGCCTTCTGTTATTTCTGAATTTTGGTAAAGGGAGAAATGGTTTGTGTGCGGATATGAGATGGATGATATCAGCTGAACTGCTTGATTCTTCTGTTTTGTAATAGGCTCCCTGTTAGTTGCTCTGCCTGGTGAGTTAAAATTAGCTCCTCGAGGTCCTGCACTAGGAGTTTTGGCAACAGTAAAGAAAGCATTGGAAATGTTTGCAAAGAGCATGCTGGATATGCATTACAGTATGTATTCCATTTCCACGTTGCAGAGTAGCTAAATTTATATGGCCAGCTGACAGATGGGTCCAGTTTTTAATTTGAAAACTCAATCAAGTTGTTACATATTCATGTTTTAGATCCCAACATAGATAAAATGCTCCATGTTCCTACACTAAATAGATTTTATGGTACAATATGCAATTTCGCTGCTTGCTTTTAAAATAGTGATTATTTAATATTGAGCTGAGACATTCTGACAATCGTTTGTTTTTCCTCACATTTGCGCTAACCACCCAGTGCTCTCCTCCCAGGCCATATAAAAGGACGTGCTGCTCCCACCCTAGAGAAACAATACCTCCTGCCTTTCCTGGGCAGCCTGGAGGATATTCTTTGTGGAGGCATCACTGAACCATGGGGCCAAACGTTCCTTTCTCCTTCTGGGTATCTTGGATTCAATGCAATCATGAGCTTCACGCCTACAGTGACTATCCCACACAAGACATTCCCTTACCCCTCACCCCCATAGTGTGAGACATAGCTCATTGGTGACGCATCAGCCTTTGAGTTAAAAGGCCTTGATTTCAAACTCCCCTCTGTGGACAATCAAGAAACTTCAATGCAGGAGTAAGGGAGTGCTGCACTGTTGGGGGTATGGTTTTTTGACTGGGGCTTTGCCTGCACCCCTGAATGGGAAATAAAAGGTCACAGCTAATGTTCATTCTTCAAACAACATCAAAAAAGGCATGTCCTCTGTTCGTTGGGCTCATTGCTGTTTGTGGACCGTTTTGCTGTGCAAATATTGTTTACCACATTCTCTGTGATTACAACAATGGCAACACTTCATTAGGTAGTAAGTACTTTGGGCCATTCAAATTGTTTTAAAATGATTCTACAAAGACAGTTAGTAGATTTGCCAGTGATTGAGTGATGAGGAGATCTGGAGTAAGTTCTGCCTCCCCTCCAGCAAATAACAGTGTGAATAGACACTCTAGAGCAAAGGCAAACTCAACATGAAAGTTTGAAACCTGAAAAGGCATTTTGAGGTTTGTCCGGATGTCTGCAGAAAATGTGTGAAACATTTTTTTGGTATTTAATGAAGAAAGAATTGTACAACATATAACAAAAGAAAAATGTTCTTGTAGCATTTTAATTTGGAATAATTGTTTTAACAACAGCAGGAAAGTGTACAACTGAATGATAAAGTCCTAACTGGGGTTGATTTCCTGTATGACAAGACTCTTGCATTTCATTGATGAACACCTGTCACTGAATTCTTTTATCAGTTGTGAAATGACGGTTGATAGCGAGACCTAAACTAAATTTTTTTTAAAAAGCAGTCTATTTTAAAATAATAACATGATAACATGATTTTATATTGTGATGCAATTTTTTACATTATTAGATAAAGTAAAAAATATCCTTACTGTGTCTACATACTATTTGCCAGCTACTGTAATCAACTTTATAATTTTCAACCTTGCTGTTTTAAGGGTTGATCAGCCCAAGATTTGAAATTCAATTTTATTTGCCCCAAGTGTCTAAGATGCATGAAAGGAAAACTTGCTTAGTTAATCTGTATTAAATTGTATCATTTAAAAATACTTATTGCTAACTAGATAGTGTGGTTAACATTCTTGATATGTTAATAATCGTAACCATAATAAATGCACAAATGTTTAATACAAAATGAATCATTGACAGTGATTTATTAAATATTGAAACAAGCTAAAGCTGGATTTTTTGAAAGTGGTGGTTGAGACTAAAATGTAAATAAAATGTAGAGGTTAGTTCACATAACCTTTCATTTCCGTTCAGATGAAAACAGTGCTGCTCAAAATTAAGCTGTGGATTCAAGGAGCATCATGGTCTCAACAGAAGAGTAGCTGAATCCCCCAGGGCCCATACCATTGCCTGTAACCATTCTTTTTTAAGAACAACAACACAGCATGGGAAACAGGCCTTTCAGCCCAACGAGCCTGCGCTGCCACCTCGACATTCCCACTTCCACCCATGATCCCTGTCTATGTTTATAGAAATCTGCATTGGAACCAAATTAGCGAGACAATTTAGGAAGAATTTGTTTTGCCAGTCAGCCTAAGAGCACATCTTTGGGATGTGGGAGAAAACCAGAGCGCCCAGAGAAAACCCGCGCAAGCACGGGGAGAACGCGCAAACTCCCACAGATACAGGCCCAAATCCATGTATCTGCACAGCACAGTGATAGTCACTGAGTTGTCGTGTTTCCCATCAGCTGATCCAGGTCAAACGTACATTAACAATGTGAAGCACTAGGCTACTCTCAAAATCCAAGAGCCGCCCTTTCACGATCCATCGCGTGTATGCCCCTTGTTGGATAACATGGCAGACCGAAGTACCTATAGGATAAAAAAAATGAATGGTGAATACTACTATAATAGAGCCTAATCCTGCTCTGATTTGACATGTCCACACGTGCCCACCTTAGTACTAGCCAATGGATAGTTAACAGGAATGGAAGCTGCTGGATTTTCTACATCAGCCAACCCACCCTGAACATACAGGTACAAGACTAGCGTGCACATCAAATATAGTAACACCTTGGCTGAAGTCAGCTATCCCACAATTAAAGCTTCAGCTATGTTTTACCTGCCAGATCATTGCTGAGTTGGTTGATCAGTTTCTAAACTGCTAGTGCTGTCTTATAACTTTGCGTCATTCTTGCCCTGAACCATGTAATTGATGTAACTCGAAGTTGTTACATGAGCAAAATAACTTTTTAACAAGATTCCTGAGCTTTCTTTGTGTTTCACTTGTGCTGAGAAGACCAAATCTTGTACTGCAGAATGGTGTAATTAACCCAGCAGGGAAAAAAATGGATGCCCACCATACTGGAGCTAGTGCTGCCATGAGAGGGAGTAACCATAGCTCTTGAAATGATGTTGTAACACTGACCTGAATTTATACAACACCTTTCACAGAATATGCCAAGAACTTTCCCAGGAGAATTATCAAATGAAAGTATGGCAACAAATCCCACCAGGAGATAGCAAGGCAGGTAATCAATAGCTTGGCTAAAAGTATAGGCTTATGGGGATTCCAGAGTAGGTGGGATCTTGCCAGCTAAAGTCATATCCACCAATGGCTGGAGTGATTGAAGTAGGATGTGTTTTAAAGGCCACAGGGAACGCTGATATTTAGGAGAGTTTACGGGCTGGAGGAAATTGGAGGTGGGGGAGCCAGGAAAAGATTTAAAAACATGGATGAAGCTCTTAAACAGTTGCAGAAGGGAAGAAAGCTACTTGGCCTGTCATGGCCATGCTCGCTCTTTGAAGGGAGAAGTAAGCAACGTTGAACAATATTTTATCAAACCTGTTCATTCTACATATGGTTGTACAGTTGTTCGCACTGTTGCTTCACAGCAGCAGGCTCAATTCCACCTCGGGTAACTGCCTTTGTGGAGTTTACACATCCTCTCCATGTTTCCTCCATGAGTATCCTCCAGGTGCTCTGGTTTCTTCCCATAGTGCTTCAATTTCTGTGCATTAAATTTCATCTGCCACGTGCCTGTTAATCCGCCAGCCTGTCTAAGACTTCTTGAAGTCTAACTCTATCCTCCAAACAGTTCATAATACTTACAAGCTTTGAGGCACCTACAAAGTATGTAATTGCCTTGCACACCCAAGTACAGGACATTAATATAGATCAAGGAAAAGCAGTAGACCTAATACCTGACCCCTGGGAAACCCCACTGTAAAATGTCCTCCATTTCAAAAACAGCTATTCATCCAATATTCTGTTTCCTGTTGCTCAGCCAACTTTGATTCCATGCTGTCATTTTCCCTTTTAACTTATGGGCTTTAATTTTGTTGACAAAACTATTGTTTAGTACTTTATCGGATGCCTTGTTGGAATCCAATCTTATCACATCAACTGCATTATTTTCATCAAACCTCTATTACTGAAAACTTAAATTAGTAAACACAATTAGCCTTCTACTTGACTATTTCACACTTGTCCAAATAAGTGCTAACTTGGTACCATTATTATAATTTCTAAAAGTTTTCACACCACTGAGGTTGATATGATTTGCTTGCAGTTGCTGGTTTTGTTCTTTTGTGATTGAACCAGATCTTGTTTTTGCAATTTCTCAGTCCTCTGGCACCCCTCTATTGTTGGGAGGATTATGGCCATTATCTCTGCAATTACCACCATTCCTTTCCCCATCAAGCTTGGATGCATCTGATTAACTTTAGTACAGCCAGACTTTCTAATACTGCCTGTTTGTTAATTTGAAATGAAAAGTGATCTCATTGAAACTTGTATGATTCTGCAGAGTTTGAAAGTGTAGATGCTGAGGTTGTTTTCCCTGAGTGAAAAGTCTAGAAATAGGGAGCATAGCCTCAAAATAAGAGATTGTCATTTAAGATTATCAAGGAGCATTTCTTTACTCAAAATTGTGATTCTGTAAAATTATCTCTGTGGATGTTCAGGTGTAAAGAATGTTCAAGTCTGAGTTGCCCTCCCAGAATCGGGTGTGGAGAGCTGGCAAGAAAATACAGTTGTGGTCAAAGATGAGCTATGATCATATTGAAAGGTCAGGCTACTCACTTCTGATTTTCTAATGGTATGAGTTAGCAGTAGAGGTTTGGATGTCTTCCAAGTTTTTTGGTAGGTAAGTGTGTGGTGGGCTAGTCATGTCTAGAAGTAGCAAGGGCATGGATATATATTTGAGAAGCAGGGGTGGAGTCGAGCATGTTGTGGAAATTGAGGTGGATGTCCTAGTGATGATGCAGTTATGTGGTTGGTAGTTCATCGTGGGATTAAATGTTACACCATTGTACCAGGAGAGAAGTAGTTGGTGACAAAGGGATGGTGTTTGTTGTGATGACCTCAGTTTCTCATTTAATTGGAAGGACTTTCTACACATGCAGTCATAGATGTCAGAGGAATAGTGTGGCAATTTGGAGGTAGTGAAAGGGTTGAAAGAGATGCTGGTAAGGTAGAGTTGGATGTCATCAACCAATGTTGTGTTTTCGGATGATGTTGCTGGAGGATATCATCACAAAAAATGGAAGGGGCCAAGGACTAGATGCTTGGGGGGCTCCAGTAGGAAGTGTTGGAAGAGAAGCCATTGTAGGCAATTATGTTTACGATTTGATAGGTAAGAAGAGTATTAGATTAATGAAGTCCCGATCAGCTGAATGATGGTGATGCGGTTTTGGAAGGAATCATTTTCCTTTATGATTGTTAAAGGAATCATAACAATAGTTCCTTTGTTATCATTGGATAACAAATCCAATCATTTGTGACTTCAATAAGAACTGTTTGTTATAGGACAGAAAAAAGTCGAGTTGAGAGAAGAAGGGCATGGATTTACCAGATGCAAACATAGTTAAGGATTTAGGGATGGAAAGAGAGATTGGCGATGCGTGTTAATTCACAAGGATTGAAGATCATGTGCTTTCTTTTAAGGAGAGCATATTTGAAAGAGAAGCACAAATGATATCAATTCACTCTCCTGGAGGGGAAGATGTTTGTCAGTGGTTTTGAGGAAATAGAGTGAAGAGACCAGGAGGTAGGAATCATAGATAATAGGTGCTCAGTGAGGACAAAGTAATTTCGGGGCAGGGGAACCTTAAAGGAAGTTTTGTGCAGTGCGCTGGGGGAAAGGAGTTAATTTGGGAAGGCAGTTGATTGGATAGTTTTACTGTAAGTGACTAAAGTTCATGAGTAGCTTCAAATTGTAGGCAGAGGAGATAGGGGAAAGTTGATTTTAAGAAGGTGCTTTGTAGTTGAGAAAGTAAATGGGAAGTTATCTTTGCATTCCAACATGATCGTGCAATAATCACTTTTAGCAAATGAGCAAGACCTAATAATGCTTTGTGGTCCAGTCAGATTTGGCAGTGAATGGCTAAATCATATCTATCACATCCATCAAGCATGTTTTTTTTCAGACAAGGGACTAGAGCTGAGGGCTGTATGGGCAGGTTGAGAGAGAATAACGAATTTTAAATATAGAGGATTTTTTTGGTTCAGTTCTTCAGGTATTTTAATAAAGTTTTCAAAAACGCAAAAATATATTTTCAAAAAAGTAAGTTATTTGTAAGGTGATTTCAATTTTGCCTTTGGCTGTTATACGAGGGATGTGGTTAAAAGCAAATCTCATTAAAGTTACTGTAAAGCTATAATAGTAGCGGTAGTTGTTAACTTGCTGTGAAAAGGTACAATTGATGCCTTTGGCAAATGTGTACTTAAATAATTTTAAATTAATGCAAATGTTCAAACACTAAAGAATGCAGTGCCACATATAACCCAATTGCATAATTCCTCTGACGTAATAAAGGAGGTTCTGATATTTTGGTATAGAAGTGGAAAATTAGTGTTCTTATACTGTCTTGATTGTGAAGAATCCCAAATTACATGCACACATCATTCATGAATTCCAGTGGCGTTGATGCGGGATTGGAGAAAAGAACAAACTTTAATTCGTTTCACCTTCTGGGCCAGAAGAACACAGCAATATGATAAATCACATGAAATTGTTTCTGAAGTTGTGATGGCCATCTTATGTGCAGCAGCATATTACAAAGAACAATGAGATGAATGACCAGTTAGTTAATCTATTTTTGATGCTCTGAGTTGAGTAAAAATGTTGACAAAAATACCGAAAACTCTAATTGAATACAGTGCGTTAAGTGATTTGTTTAATATCTCATCCAAAAGTTAGCATTATCTAAATGTTTGTGTCAGCCTAGATCAATGCTTTTGAACAGGAGTCTGGATTTGTGTAGCACAACTGTAAACTAGCTTAAATTACTTGGAGGAGAGGGAAAAGGAGTGTGTTTTGGCAGAATAATGATTAAAACGATTAATATAAAACTGGACAAACAATTGTTCATGCTTTTAATTATCTAATTTAAAGGGACAATATGGATATTGTATTTATATCTATTAACCAACCTTTTATTACAAGATTATCTCTGTTCTTCAACATGAGATTCTCTCCATCTTTCATTCTTGTTGCCAGTTTTGTTGTGGATGAATGAAGGATGTGATGAGGATGTAGGTTCAGTAAGTCTTGAGCAAATCAAACACGTTTGTGCAGGCTCAATGCACCGAATGGCCTCCTGCAGTATAGGGATTCTATGATTGGCAATTTCATTTGTTAAAATAGTCTCTCACTCAGCCAAATAGTAACAGCACACACTAGGCGTAGCTACTTATTGAATACTCATGCACAAATCATATCAATTCTGCTCTTTAGCTTTGGCGTCAGGTTCATTTAAATCACTGAAACACTCTAGGTCGACCTAATGAGTTTTCAAACCACTCCAATCTTTTACAGAAGTCTTGGAAACAGACCATGCATCCCAGCCTCCTTCATGAAGATGTTGTAGCTCTGGCTAGAACGCCTTTTCTGTAACATAATGAGGAAAGTGTGACAATTTACCTTGAAACATCTAGCTTGTGAAACGTCAGAACTTTAGAAGTCTGGGACCAAATTAAAAGTTACTTGGACAAGTATGAATTAATTAAAGTAAATCACGAAGTGAATAAAAAATGGGAACCTAAAGTCAGTTGAGTGACAGGAAACAAAACTTAGTGGTAAATGGTTGTTTTTGATCTACAGGGTGGTGCACAATAATGTTCCCCGGGGACCAGAATGAAGATCTATATTAATAACTTAGTCTTGGGTGCACGAGGTACAATTTCAAAAGTTGGAGATAAGACTTGGATGTGTTATTTTTCTTATCCTTTCATGGAATGTTAGCATTGTTGGCAAGGCCAGCATTTGTTGCTCATCTCTAATTATCCTCACAAACTGTGAGCATAGTGGTTGCCTTTGAGGGCATAGATAAATTGATGGAATGGGCAGATTCTAAGCAGATTAAAGTTAATGTAGGGAAGTGTAAAGTTTGTTAGTGTGAACATGGAGAGGTAATATAAACTAAAAGACACAATTCAGAAGGAGTGCAAGAACAGAGACACAAATCATGGGAAGTGGCAAGGTTGAGAAACTGATTAGAAAAGCACCTAAGTACCTGGGCTTTAATGGACATGTACAACATACAGGGTTGGCCTTTACTGATGTAAGGTTCAATTAATACACAACATTTTAGGAAAGAAATAAAGGCTTTAGAGACAATTCAGGGAAGATTTGCAAGCATGCTTCCAGGGATGAGGGACTTCAATTATGCTGATAGAAGCTGGTTCTTCTCCTTGGAGTAAAAAGGTTAAGAGGAGATTTAATAGAAATGATCAGCACAGTGGTACAGCATTTAATACTGCTGTCTCTCAACTCCAGGGACCCAGGTTCAATCCCACCCTTGGGTGACTTTGCACATTCTTCCCATATCTGCATAGGTTTCCTTCAGGTGCGTCGGTTTCCTCCCACAGTCCAAAGACGCGCAGGTTAGGTGCATTGGCCATGCTAAATTGCCTTAGTGGCCTGAACTGTGTAGTTAATATAGGTTAGTCATGGTAAACGGCATAGGTTGGAGAAGAGGATCTGGGTAAAGTACTCTTGTTAGAGAGTCGGTGAAGACTTCGATGGCTTGAATAGTCTCTTCTGCACTGTAGAGATTCTATGAAAGCTATAGTTCTAGATTGAGAAGCTGTCCCCTTTGGTAGAGGGGTCAAGAACTAGAGGGGACAGATTTAAAGTGATTAACAAAGAATTAAAGATGACATAAAGCATTTTTATTATGCAGTTTATAGTTTGAATCTGAAATGCACTGCCTGGGAGTGTGATGAAGTCTGACTCAATTGTGATTTCCAAAAGGAAATTGTCTCAGCCCTTGTAGAGACACAATTACAGTGTTATAGGGGAAGGGCAAAGGTTTGTGACCAGCTGAGTTGCTTTTGCAGCGAGCTGGTTGGCCGCTGGACAGTCGGAACTGAAAATTGATTTGATTTTTTTTTTGTGTTTGAAAACTAGTAGTAGCCATTTCAGATCCCCAAACCCTGAAGCATTCCTCTGCCCCAAAGTAGGCTTTATATTAGGGAGTTGTCAAAGTCATGCAAATTAACTGATCCTAGAAGCTCTCACGATGAGAGGGGGCCTACAAAGGCCTTGCAGAGCACATTGCGCTAACTTCAAGTTGAGGTTTAAAAGGGATTTAAGGGAAATAGTTTTCAATTAGCAGGTGATGCGTGTCTGGAACTTTCTACTTCGAAGAATAGTAGAGGCATAAGCCCTTGTAATCCTCATTTGAAGTTGTCCTTCTGATGCTACAGCAACACTGGGTGAGTTACGTGATTGCATTCCTGACTGAAAAGCACTATACATGTTATAATTCCATTACCAATATTCAGTAAATATGCCCATTTATGTTTGAATGGGTGCACTCACTTGTGTTGTCAGCATTGATGCAAACCATATAGGTTGGAGGATAACTAATGTAAGCTTGCTTTTCAGAAAGGGGGGGGTGGGTAGAGGGAAAACAGAATAGTCGACCTAATCGACCAGTGAGGCTAACATTGGTACTGGGGAAGTTGTTAGTCCATCATATGATTTCATAGCTCAACATTTGAAGGCAGTTGTGTAAACAGACAAAGTGAGCATAGATTTACAGAGGGGAAATCATGCTTAACAAATCTATTGGAATTCTTTGAGGATGTAACTGGTAGAGTTGATCTAGGAGAACCAGTGGTTATGGTTTATTCAGACTTCCAGAAGGCTTTCGACAAGATCTCATAACAGACTACTGTGTAAAGTTAAAGCACGTGGGATTGCAATTAATGTCTTGAGATAGATAGCAGGTTAGCAGATAGGAAGCAAAAAGTTGGCACAAATGTGTCTTTTTTTAATTGGCGGTCCACAAGGATCTGTGCTAGGACTCCAGCTGTTTGCATTATATATTAATCATCTGAAGAAGGAACTAAATGTATTATCTCAATTTGCGGATGATACAAAGTTGGATAGGAAGGTGTGCTGTGAGGAGGATGCAGAAATGTTTCAGCACGAGTTGGACGGGCTTTGTGGGCTTATGCATAGCAGATGCTGTATTATGTGGATAAATGTGAGGTTATCCATTTTGGTAACAACAAAAGGAAGACCAATTTTTTCTTGAATGGATGTAAATTGAAAAAGACAAATACTCAGTGAGATCTTGCTGCCCTTGTGCATCAATCACTAAAAGTAAACGTACAAGTATAGCAAGCAGTAAAGAAAACAAATGGTATGTTGACTTTCATAGGGAAAGGATTTGAGTTTGGGATAGGGATGTTTTGGTGAGGCCACACCTCAAAAGTACTGTGTGTAGTTTGATGTCCTTATCTGAGGAAGGATGTCGTTGCTATAGAGAGAGTACAGCAAAGGTTTACCAAGTTGGTTACTGGGATGGCAGATCTGCCATGTGACAGAGACTAAGTCATTTAGAATTATATTTACTGGAGTTTAGAAGAATGAGAGGGAATCTCATAGAAATTTAAAATTCTAACAGGTTTAGACAGGGTAGATTCAAAAAGAATGTTTCCAGTGGTGGGGAAATCAAGAACCAGGGGTCATAGTTTGAGGATAAGGGGTAAACCATTTACAACTGATGTGAGGAGGAATTTCTTCACCCAGAGGGTATGAATGTGTGGAATTCATTAGCACAAAAAGTACTTAAGGCCCAAAACATTGTCTGATTTCAAGAAGAAATTAGCTTTTGAGGCTGAAGAGACATGGAGAAAAGGGGGGAATCAGGATATTGAGTTCAATGATCAGCCGTGATCAAAATGAATGGCACAGCAGGCTCAAAAGGCCAAATGACCTACTCCTGCATCTAGTTTCTATTTCCCATTTGTGTTAAAGCATATGTACCTGAAGTCTTATAACCTACAAGGTTATGTACAGTACGAGGGTGGGCGAATGGAATTCGACTGGATGGCTCCTTTGTTGAGCCAGGTGGCCTCCTGTGATTCTCTCACGCAGTTTGTCAAAGCATAATTGCAGCACGTCAATGGTTAGACTAATAGACATGCCAATGATTTGCCTTTTCCAAATGCAAGAATGCATTTAAAGCAAGTCAAGTAAAAATGTAAAAGCAAAATACTGCAGAAGTTGGAATTCTGAGATAAAGACAGACTGAAATACTCTCTTAGCATCTCAGTAAGAAATCAGGTTAATGAAAAATATAATGGTCTGTTTTTGAACATGGAAATTATAAATAGGTAGAATTTATGTTCATTGTTACCTGTTTGTTTTTCGCAGTTATCCAAAGCAACTTGTCTTTAGTATTGAAGAAGCTATTGACTCGTAAGATGAACAGTTGTACTAATTCACATTACCATTCTGCCCTTAGTGAGACTCTACAACATGAAATGATAGACCTTATCAACCAGTTGCACTTCTGTCTTTAATATTATTTTCAGCCTTCGTGCTTGTGTTGTACGATAATCTGTTGTTGACAGGCACATCTCTCCCATGAAAGATAATCATGCTATGGCTTATACTCAAAACTTTACAATAGCGCCATCTGAGAGGCGCTTTATAATCAAAACTACCCTGGTGTATGTCTTGTAATATCCTTTCATGTATGGTGGGAATGTCATTCTAGTAATTTGCCATTTTTATTCACTGATCTCACTGCAAAAAATGATAAGACTCAAAACTTTAAGCTTGTTTTTCCTGCAAGTTTAGTTTTAAGGTTTGAAGGTGTTGACAGTCTGTTTCCTAGTTCCCCTTTGATTTTCTGTGTTTGAAAGTTTTACACCATCATGCACAAAAACGCAAAACTCTGCAAAATTCGACTATTACTTTTGTGTTCTTCACTATAAGGTCTGGTCTGATGCTCTACCAACAGTTATATTTTGACAAATGGCCTATCTCCACAGTCTGTCCTAGTAGTTATACTGCTGTTTTCCTGTGCTGAGTTTTCCTCCAGGTTTGCTGTTTTTGTCACCTGTGGCCTCCTATATTTCTCCATCAATGTGATTGCTGTGAAGTTTAAATGCTGAGTAACCTCAACTTTGATTCTTTTAAACTTATCTGGCTGTGAGGACTGTAAAGGCCTATTGACCTATCCTCTTTTTTTAATGTTTTCTTTCTCTCTTGTGCTTTTTTCCATTTCACGTTGTAACTTTGAGTGCTGTGTCTCTTATTGTCAGTTAATCCAACTTGTCTTTGTATTTAATTTACTTTTTTTGATTTCTGTTGGCACTATCTTATTTGCCCTATTGACTTTTCTCAGTTGCTGCCAAAGTTTGCACACCATTCTGTACATTCTTCCATTCTCTACCTTCAAATCTTGTCAGCTGAAGAATTATTCCTTTAAAAGATTTGAAGGAGCAGAATTAAAGAAAGCAGAGTCGCAATTCAAAGACACCTCTGCTCTGCAGTGTGCTTACAACTATTAATAATTCTCTGTTCTGCAAACATTTGATTATTGCTTTCATATTGCTGCAAGTAACGTTATGGTTCAGATAAAATAGTTTTAAATTGTAGAATCTGAGTGAAGCATCGCGTTTGATTTTGCTTCCTTTTTAGACAAAAGTTGACAAGCTAAAATGGAGCAGTGCTGCCTACTATCATATAATTTTCAAAACGTTTTTTAAGTTTAGTGCAGTATAAAGGAAAAGCACGCTTTAATTTTCAGGCAGTAAAAGATATTGCAGTTGTGAGATCTCTTAACAGTAGCCTGTATTTTGCAGTAAAAGTATGAGAGGTTTTAGGACTCATTAATGTTATAGAGTAAATAGAACAGCAACTTCTAGCATCTGCACAGCTACATGTGGAAATTTGGAAATTGTAATCCAGTTTGATCTGATCCGCCTCAAGTTGTGCTGTACTGGTACCTCCTCGAGGTTGGATATTAAAATACATGAAAGGCATGAAAGTGGGGATGTATGATTCAATGGGTCAGAAAATATTAGGCTTGTCCATTCTGATATATGTGAATTTTGACAGATTAAGTCTTGATTATTATCAATCTCTCGCATTGAAAGCAGTGTGGAGACTCATTTCTTCTAATTACCTTTTTAATTTCAATTACTGTAGGGAATATTGAAAAATGATATTTTCTTTCTATCTCTTGTATTATCCATCTTCTTTCCCCTCTTTTAAATTCTGTAAATATTTTCACATTGAATTCAATATTCTAACTTGCATTTCCTGGTTACGCTCTGCATGTCTAAGTAAGAATTTTTAAATCTGGTTGAAGTTTCACGCATGCTTGCCCTGTATACTCTTGTATCCCTTTTAGATAGTATTATGCTGAAATGGCTCTCTAATGGTTAGAAAATTGCCTTGCAAAAGCAGACTTGAAGTCTGTGAGCAACAGTAGATATGTTGAATGGGGAGTATTGTTTTTCTCCACTTGTTGCAAAAAATCTAGCTTTTTAAGCAGCATTGTACTGTACACCTTGCTGTTGCCCAGGTGCGACCACATTTGTATGAAAAATATATCTTTGATACCTACCTGCATTTTTTTTTTCATTCGTTGCTGGCTGGCCAGCATTTATTGTCCATCCCTAGTTGCCTGAGGATAGTTGAGAGCCAACCATGTGATTGTGACTCTGGAGTCACAGGCCAGATCAGGTAAGGAGGGCAGATTTCCTTCTCTAATGGACAGTAGTGAACCAGATGGGTTTTCTTGACAATCAACAATGGTTTTGTAGTCATCAGTAGATGCTTGATTCCAGATTTTTTTTATTATTGAATTCAAATTCCACCATCTGCCATGGCAGGATTTGAACCTGGGTCCCTAGAACATTAGGTGAGTTTTCTGGATTAATAGTCTAGCAATAGTGCCACTAGCCAACCTTACCTGATCCAGGCACTTGCAAATTTTTCTTAGATTTTTAAAAATTTGCTGTTACTCTTAAAGGAAATATTGCAAGTGAGCAGGTATTAAAAGTGCAGACACAATTTATAGGAAACTAGCCTTATGTAAATATAAACTGGTAATTTGACACTTTTTTGCAAATGTTTTTATTCTAAAGTTACTAAATTTTAACATTCCCTACAGAGTTAATCAGCAAGTATTTTCACTGCTGAGATGCTATTGCATGTGGTAAAGTATATAATAGCATATGAAGGTTTGATCATTGATTTAGACAAATAATTTAGAATGATAAATCTAGAACATTGTGACAATGTATCTGATTAACTTGATCTCTGGCTATTAGAAATGCAGATAAGTTTAAGTGCTACTATAACTATTTTCTTGGCAATTTGTACCCCATAATCAAGATTTCAATGGATTTGGTGGAATATAGTTTCACGTTTTATGTTTAGAGGAATTTGTGGTTAGGATGTCAGTGCTAACTAATTAATATATTAATTCTCCACAAGCCTCAAAGTAAATTGGTCTAAGTTTACTTTAGCTATTGGAGATCTCATTCAGGTAACAAATTCCAAACCCAGTAATTCTTCTGCTTTAAAATTTTTTGTGTCACAAGTAGGCTTACATTAACATTGCAGTGAAGCTACTGTGAAAATCCCTTTATCGCCACACTCCGGCACCTGTTCGGGTACATTTAGCATGGCCAATGCACCTAACCAGTGCATCTTTTGGATTGTGGGAGGAAATGAGAACACCTGAAGGAAGCCCACGCAGACACAGGGAGAATTGCAGAATCCACAAGCCAGGAATCAAACCCAGATTCCTGATGCTGCGAAGCAGCAGTGCTAAACACTCTGCCACCCACATGATATTGACATGATATTAATATTATGTGGGTGGCGAACGGTTGGCAATAACTCAATATTTTAAATAAAAAGATTGATTAAATATGACAAATGTAGTTCGTCTAAAAATCAATAAATCCTGATGTTAAATAGTTGTTTTTAGATATTGTATTGATCCAATGGGTCTCTTGTCACATGAGCTTTAACATTGCTGTATTTTTTTCTATATTGTGTTCAATCTCCTTTCCTTTCCCTTTCAGTGCATTCTGAATGTATGTCTTTATAATAAAGATGTCAACATTTCTACAAATAAGATATATTTTATAAACTGAACATCCCTGCAAATAATAATTTCAACATAGGTCGCTTCTCTAGCTCCTCAAGACTCGTTGAATGCATCCAGTGAATAACTTAGGTTCCAATTTTGACCGTTGTTCTGTGCCAAAGTAGTTAATCTCAATGAAGATGAAGTGGCACACTGAAAGCTCTTGCTACCAAATAAACCTGATGAACTTTAATCTGCTGTTGTGAGACTACTTACTGTGCTTACCCCAATCCAATGCCAGCAATTTCACATCAGTCTCAACCCAACATAGTAGCTGAGTGAAGCTCTTTTGAACATCATTAAGTTAGAGAGCAGTGAATTGGTCAAGTTCCCATTCTTAATCACTATGTTGCTACTGCTTTGGAAGAGTATCCAACCCAGGCCATCCCCTCCATCCTATCCCCATAACTCTGTGCACTTAAGATGGCTTATTCTCCTAACTGACACATTTTTGGACACTAAAGCACAATTTAACATAGCCAATCCACCTAATCTGCATACCTTTGGACAGATTAGGGAGGAAACTAGAGCACAGGGAAAGCATGCAAACTCCACACAGTTACCCAAAGTTAGAATTGAATCTGGATCTCTGGTGCTGTGAGGCAGCAGTGTCACCATGCTGCCCTGATTTAGTGGATTAAATGATGACTGACTGAAAGAGAACAACTATACTTGATAAATTGAATCAAATTTTACTCTGCACTCATTAAAATAAAAATTAAATTACAGGCTTTAATACTTAATGATTTGAATATTTCTACAATTTTTTGGTTTCCACTGTGTAGATTTATCATCTATACTGATATTTTCTATTAATCTAAAAATAGCTGTTAATTTCTGTGTTCAGGTATTGCTCTTTATTATTAAAAACTGGAATCATAGACTCCCTACAGTGCAGGAGGAGGCCATTCAGCCTTACTGACAACAACCCTACCCAGACCCTATCCCCATAACCCCATGTATTTACCTTGTTAATCCCCCTGACACGAAGGGGCAATTTAGTGTAGCCAACCAACCTAACCTGCACGACTTTGGACTGTGGGAGGAAACTGGAGCATCTGAGGAAACCCACACATGCAGGGAGAACGTGCAATGCCATACAGACAGTAACCTGAAGCCTGGAATTGAATCTGTTTCCCCTGGTGTTGTGAACCAGTGCTTAACCATTTGTCTTCAAAACATCCATTGTTGGTCCCATGCGTCTATGCAAATTGCTACTTCTTCCAACCTTTCTTTCCTTTCCAAAGTCCTGGAATTTGTTATCATTTCTGAAACCAGTGCTGCTTTTCTGCAATTGGCCCCCTCATGTCTCCTCTCCCTCAACAGCCGTGATCATAAATTATATTCTCTGTGACTCTGGCAAGGCATATTAATCAGAAACTGATTAATATTTTGTTCTTTTTAAAATAGAACCAACCGCTTTTTTAAAACTGAAATGGGTAAGGTGGATTAAACAGTTGCAACATTGGTGTAGTGTTAATAGTATGTATGCATACAAGTTTTACAGCAGAAGAAATGTGTGTATTTGTGCTTGAGTTCTGCTGTAATTTTAAGCTGAAAAATAGGCTTGTAACTATTTATGCAATTGCATTAATTTCAGTGAAAATATTATACTTTGCCAAAAGTAAGTTACTTCCTGTCGATTGAGTGTGATAAGATAAATACAGGAAATGAGCTACTTCTGTTTTTAGAATATGCCGACCTGTACTGCATTTTCATCTGGTTTTGAATTGTTTGTGATTTTCCATTGATGAGTTGCATAGTGCTACAGCATGGAAATCTCATCAATAAAGTTCTGCATCTTCAGAATCTTGCTCTTGTTTTAGAATGAGTTAAATACTGGAATTGTATGTTCCAGTGTGTGTTTGTGCAGTTTCAGGCCTGATTACAGTTTAACCAAAGCAATTTTGTGAATGTGGTGTTGTTTAGTGTTCAATACTAAATTAACACTTGTTAATTATATTTGTGAAATTTTTTCACCAAAATTCAAGTGAGATTTAGACTAAGATTTAAACAGATGTTCTTTTTAGCCTTTGGTGACAATAAATTTGACAAAATAACCATTATGGTGTAAATAGTCAATATTCATAACTCAACATCATAAAAAGCATTATCTGGCCAGTATCACATTACTGTTTGTGGAAGTTTGCTGTTACATTTCCTACATTACAACAGTAACTTCATTTTAAAAAGTACTTAATTAGTAAAGCGTTTTGAGGTATCTGGTGTTGAAAGGGGCTAAATAAATGTAGGTCTTTTTAAATACAAGCAGTGCATTTAAAGAAGAAAAGCTGCAGAGTGCCCTATTCCATTCAGCTTTTAATATTTCAAGTTCCGAGCCAGTAAGATTTGGACAAGCCAAAGATGGCAACATGTGGCTGATAAAGCAGATATGAAAATGTCAGACTTTTGCTCTAGTCCTTTTGATTTTGTTATGAAGTTATCAGTTGCTGTAATTCACCAGTACTTCATTATGCATTAATAAGTAGAAAGCATTTACAGGCCATTCTTTGGTGACAGCCTTCTAAACTACAAGAGCAGTTTTTAATAAATGCAGGGTTTGTCCTGCTGACTTGAATTGCTTTTCTCAGCCAGTTGTCTCAGACTGACAGAGCATGTCATTGTATGTAACACTTCCACATGGTTAGTAACAGCCTGCTATAAATTTCTCTTATGTGGAGATGCAACTGACTCACTCTTTTTAAAGTACTATAATTCAGTAGGAATTAATTTGAGATCCCTGCAGTTGAAGTGGTTTAAGTTCAACAAATGAAGAAATGTAAAAGTATTGTAGTTTAAGTTTACCTTATTTGTTGCAGCTGTAACAGTTCCACGCAATTTTCGTCTTTTGGAAGAACTAGAAGATGGCCAAAAAGGAGCAAGTGATGGAACAGTAAGTTGGGGACTTGAAGATGATGAAGATATGACACTTACAAGGTGGACAGGGATGATAATTGGACCTGCAAGAGTAAGTGTGATTTTTTTTTTAGAAAAAAGTTAAATCATGGTCACAGTGACACTAATCTAGTGTTCACTTACCCTGGATTTAAGTGATTTTTGATGTGATATTTTCACAATTTTAGGTGAATGTTGTAGAAATGCAGAATGTGTGTTGACAAAAATCATAGTTTTGATTATTGCCAGGTCCATTTGGAACGAGTAGGCCTTTTTCAGCCCCTTGAGCCTGCTTTGCTATTCAGTTAGATCATGGCTGATCTGTATTATAACTCCATGATTTTTACATTTATGGGATGTGGGCATCAATGACAAGGCCAGTATTTGTCGTCATCCTTTGTTGCGCAGTCTACTGGGATCATTGCTCCAAACAGTGTAAATCCCCACCCCCCATAATTGCCATTGATTTCAAATTTGGCTCCTTGATACTATATTCTTTCAAATGCTGCCTTGATATCATGGGTAATCACTCATACCACACCTCTGAAATTCAGCTGTTGTATTGAAGTCTGCTGCTGTGGGATCCTTGTGGAACTCAAGGTGAGCATTGGTAGTAGGGTATTGGTGATATGTGATACTTGATGACACTTAATACTTTCTATTACTTAGCTGATTGAGAATAAGCTGATAAAGCATAATTGTTCAGATTTGCCCTGCTTTTTGTGTAGACAGAACACACTGAAGCAATTGTGCACATTGTCAGAAAGATGGTAATGTACTAGAAGAGCTTGGCTAGAAGCATGGTTAGTTTTGGAACCCAAGTCTTCACAGCCAGGATATTGTTAGACTTGTAAGCTTTGCAGTATTCAGTTGTTCTTAAATCACTTGGAGTTCAGCCAGTTGGCTGAAGATTGGTTTTGTTGATGGTGGGATGCTTAGTAAAGAGTAAAAATGGATCATTAAATTGGCACTTCTGACTGTAGAAAGATTATAAATGTTTAAGCCTTGTTTTGTGCACTTTGGTTTTGAGAATGGGAATGTTCATCAAGTCTCCTATGAGTTCATCCACCAACATTCACAGCTGAATCTTACAAGATTACAGAGTTTTAATCTGGTTGTTGGATCACTTAGCCCTCTTAGAAGTTTGCCGCTTTCATTGTTTAGCATGCATGCAGTTCCATGTCTGCTTGTTCCAATTGGATCTGGCAATCTCATTTTTAAGTATGGCTGATGCTGCTTCTGGCATGTTCTACAATTAATTTAACCAAGATTGATTCCCTGGGCTGATGGTACTGGTAGACTGAGGGATATGGTAACATGAATAGGAGCAGAATAGGCAATTTAGTCCCTGAAGCCTACTCTTGCCATTCAGTATAATCATGGTTAAGCTTCTGTCTCAATTCTACTTTCCTGCATTTTCCCCATATCCCATGATTCCCTAACAGATCAAAAATTGTCTATCTGAATTTTGAATATATCCATCAATGGACCATCCCTAACCCCATGTGGTGGACAACTGAAAAAGATTCACAACTCTGAATAAAGAAATTTCTCTTTATTTCAGTCTTAAATGATCTCAGTCTTGAGACTATGCTCCCATGTTCTTGATTCTCCAGCCAGGAGAGAGAATCTATGTCTGTCTTGCCAAATCTCTTTAGAATCTGAATATTCAATGTGATTACCTCTCATTCTTATAAAATATATGAATATTGGTCCAATTTACTCAGCTTCTCATTGTAGGGTGACCCTGTCATTGCAATGATCAATCCAGTGGACCTGGTTTACCAATTAATTGTATGTTTTCGTTGATATAGAGAGCAAAAGTACATACACAACTCCAGTTGAAGACTCATTAAAACCATATACAATTGTAGAAAGATTCCAATCCTCTCGCACCAAAGGCCAACATGCAATTTGTCTTCCTAATTGTTCCCTGTACCTGCTGTGTTTCTTGTATGAATACACATCAACATTTCAAAGTTTGACATCTTTTAAATATTCCAATTCTTTTATTACTACCAAAATGAATAACTTCAGACTTGCCCACACCTTGTTATCCCCTCGCTTAAGCTTATATTACTTGAAGTTTTTTTTACATCTTCATAGATCACATTACCACCTAACTATATCATCAGCAAACTTAAATGCGTTGCTCTTAGTCCCTTCACCTAAGTCATTAAATATATACTGCAAATAGTTGAGACCTCAGTACTAATCGTTAAGGCTGTCCACTACTTACAGCCTGCTAACTCCCTTACTTCTACACCAACACCTACAGTAAACCGTGGCTGAAACATTCATGCTGAATTTTTGTTTTATAATGGATACATTCTTGAACATTTTAAATTGTTTCTGAAAAATGTTTTGCACTGTTTTGTGCGGACCATGAGATTACAGATTGTGGTGATATACAGTTCTAATGGCCTTGGGTGCTTCATGGAGGTTTTAAATGGTTAAATCTATTTGGAATCTATTCTATTTTCTCAGTGAAGGTGTTACACAACACAGTGAAAATATCCTTAGTGTTAATACTTCAATGTTTCTGAGATAGATCGTGAAGAAGAGGTCAAGTAGACATTTGCTTGTATTTGTTGTTTCACCACCTGTTAGCTATGTCCTTCAAGATTCTACTGTTTGAGCTTTTGCATTTGGGTTTATTGCTTAGCATTCCTCTCCTCACCTGAACTTTCTGTTGTGCGTATCCCATTTGTTAAAGTGTGCAGGACATTCCAAATAGCTGCATAGCCATGCACGTGCGCTTCCAAGAGAGAACATAGGAGAGGACCTATAATTGGAGGAGCTGGAGCAGGAACATGCTTGTGGTATTACCAAGCCAGTCCTGTTGATGGACATTGAAGCTCTCCATCCAGAGTATATTCTGTGCCCTTGCCACTCTCAACGTGGAAGAATACAATCCATTGCTGGCAGGAGGAGGATTGGTGATCAGCAGGATGTTTTCCAATCAATGCTTGTCCTGCTGCTGTTTGACTTCAAGGAACCCAGGGTTAATATGACCATGCCTTCTGATCAGGGTTCAGAATACACAGAGGCAGCAAAGCAAATTTGTCCTGCAAATTTCACCAGAAGTTCCCAAAAATAAATGACGGGTGAAAAAAAAATCAAGAAATCTCATGTCTGTGAATTTTGATTGGAGGAGCAGCAAGCGCATTAGACAATCTAATCCTCCAACCTCAAATTCTGTCTCACGCACGTTCCTGCTCCAGCTCCTTCAACCACAGGTCCTCCTATGTTCTCTCTCAGGAGCTCCCACGCATAGTTGCGCAGCTATTTGGAATGTCCTGCACATTATAAAAATGAGACGCACACAACAGGAAGCTCAGGTGAGGAGAGGGGTGTTAAGTATTAAACCCAAATGTGAAAGCTCAAGCAGTTGGAGAGAACATAGGAAAAATGCAGCTGTGATTGGAGGAGTTTTGAGTGTGGAAAGAAAGAAAGAATCTAATTGGAGGATAAGCAAGAGTGTGGAAGAAGTGTAGCTTTAATTGGAGAAGCAGCAAGATGAAAGCAGAGGAGGAGCAGATGTGTGCTTAAATTAAAAAGCTGGAAATGACCAGACAAGGTTTTCAAACTCCACAATAGACTAAACTTCAGAAGGTGAGAATGCTGCAACCAGATTTACACCTCAAGGGTTGCTAAACTGTGAAAGAGACTCAGGGAAAATATCCCACTAGTTGGTCAAACCTTTGAGAGTTTGGGGGGGCAGGTTGAAAATGATAGAACCTGTGATTTCAGAGTGCTCATGATTAGTCTTGTTCTGTTTCCACAGCAATCCCAGCTGGGAGCTTTGGTTGACTCCACTATACACCTATAAATGTATCCAGCTGCAGCGGCTGAGGTAGATAACTTGGCCCAGAGTGGTGATAGCATTCGGTCTTTGTGCTTTCATTGTGCAACCTTTACAGTTGACCGATTTTTAGGGATTTCAGCTGAAATTCTTTTTTGCAAAAACAAATGGCTTTATCCAAAAAGCACAACAACTTCAAGCTCTGAGTGATGAAACCAGCAGAAACAAATTCCAGAGGATGCCTCTGTTATTTTCTTTATAGTTCTAGCTCTCTTAGACATTTTATAACAGAACCAAATGATTGCCAGAAAACGATGTATTTGTTCACTTGTTACTACTTATTCATGACAGCTAAAGATGGTAAGCTTAATCAAGTAAGAATTGTTAAGTTGAATGAGACCTCTGATTATGCTTTTATTTTGCATTCCTTTATAGAGGTACAGTTGGTAGGAGTGAGTCATTGTCTACTGCAGATTAGACTGTAGGCAGTAGGAGAGGATACAAAAACAATTCAAGTTCTTGGCGTGAGGAACTTTATTTATTTGGACAGGTTGAAGCATTCGACTGATCTCAAGATTAAAGGTGCCCAAAATGGAGGGGTGGCTGGACTGAACAGATAGAATAAAACCGTTCCCATTGATGGAAAGGGTGAGAATCAAAGGGCTCAGATTTAAGCTCTTTGGCAGTAGACATAGGGAAAACATTTTATGCAGTGAAAGGATTTGGAATACACATTGTGGTGAAGGTAGATTCAGTTGTGGTTTTCCAAAGGGAATGGTGTCATTATTAGAAGACTTGGTTTGTGTGTGTGTGTGAATTATGTTGATGCCTGCTCCTGTACATAGATGATCTGTAATAGATGATCTTCTCTAAAGGATGGATTTTTATAAAATTCCAATAGTTTTCCAGATAGTAGCTTTTAATTCCAAATTCATTTGAATAAATTTAACTCTGCTATGGTGAGATTTGACCTTTTTTCCCCATATTTTATTTATTCAGATTTCGGAATTGCCAATCTAGTGTCACAGCAAATATGCTATAGCAACCTTATTTCTGTAGGTAAATCATGATTATAAGTCAACAGAAAAATTATAGCAAAGTGGAAAAATCTATTTTGACATAAAATTATAGCTTAATAAAATTAGGCAGTAATTAACACAGTCTAGCAGATTATGCTTCCCATTTTGACTGTGGGCAAAGGAGCATGCAAAAAATCAGACTGCATTTGTCTTGAGGTTTTCAAACTGCTAAAATCTCTTTGGATCTCTAATCTGTTAAGGCTTTCTATAGTTCTCAAATCCCTTCGGATCTTTTTTCTCTGCTTCAACAAACATGGTTTCAGACTCCTTTCTTAGATCCTAAACAGTTTAATTAAACCTCTCCTTTACAAACTATGTGAGCCAATTGACCAATTACTAGGGCATGCAATTGATCTTAATCTACAAAATTCCTAACTAAGAGAATATTATAGATCCAGATTCCTTATCAACATTGTACTGGTTTTGACTAGTTCAGTAGTACAGTTTCATGCAGTTATAAGAAAATAAGCTTAAGGTAAAAGCCTGCTTAGAATCTAAACTTATAATACTTGAGGGTATAAGGCAAGAATTTGAGTATGTTGCTTGATTTGTTCATAAAATGCGATTTTAAAACGTGAGGTTATTCATTTTGGAAGCAAAAACAAGAAGGCAGTTACACTCTGGCTGTAAATTGGGAGATGGTAGTGTGCAGTGGGGTATGAGTGTCCTTATGCATCAGTCGCAGATGCAGTAGATAGTAAAGGAGGCAAATGGCATGTTGGCTTCATTGCGAGAGGTTTTGAGTACAAGAGCGGGGAGGTGTTGCAGTGATACAAGGTCTTGGTGAGACCACATCTAGAATATTGTGTGCAATTTTGGTCTCTTTTCTGAGGAAGGATGTTCTTGCTCTCAAGGGAGTGCAGCGAAGGTTCACCAGGCTGATTCCAGGGATGGCAGGATTGATGTACGAAGAAAGATTGGGTTAGAATTGTTTTTTTGCTAGCGTTCAGATGAATATGGTGGGATCTCATAGAGACTTACAAAATTCTAACAGGTTTCAACAGGATAGATGCAAAGAGGATGCCCCCGATGGTGGGGGAGTTCAAAACCAGGGGTCACAGTCTGAGGATTCGGTGTAAACCATTTAGGATGGGGGTGAGGAGACGTTTCTACACAAAAACTGGTGAGCCTCTGAAATTTGTTACGACAGGAGATAGTTTTGATACCAGAACATTGACTGTATTCAGTAGATGGGTAGATATAGCACTTGGGGCGAATGGGGAGAAAGCAGGATTAAGCCATTGAGTTGGCTAATCTTAACAAATGATGGGGCCAAACAGCCTCCAACCGCTCCTAAGTTTTACGTTTCTATGATTCTGGAGGACAAGGACATGGATGGGATAGATAAGATAGAAGCAGGGAAATTGTTTCCACTGGAGGATGAAATTAGAGCTGGAGGGCAGATTTAGAATTAAGGAGGAACACCTTCACCCAAAGGGTTGTGAATCTGTGAAATTCCCTGCCCAGTAAAGCAATTGAGGCTACCTTGTACTATGTTTTAAGGCAAAGATAGATTTTTGAATAGCAAAAGATTTAAGGGTTATGATAAGGGAGTGGTTAAGTGAAGCTGAATCCACGAAAAGATCAGACATGATATATTGAATGGTGGAGCAGGCTCGAGGGGCCAAACAGCCTGCTCTTCTCCTTGTTCTTGTGTTAGGTTATGTTTTTCTTGCGCATAGTTACTTGTTTTTGTTCCATATCCCTTGATGCTGTTATCTAACACCAAATTTATCAGTCACTGTCGTGGAATTTTCAGTTGATGCAGCACATGCAATCTTTTGGGGAGCAAGGTTCAGCTTTTTATTTGCTTTTTGTAAAAAAAAACTGTGATTTTTAAGTGGCTTAGCTCTAATTTTAAGATTGTGTCCACACTAAATAGGTTGAATACAGAGCAACTGCCATATGTCTTAATCATTTTAAAGCCCTCAATTAGATCATCCTTCAAATGTCTAAACTCAAGTGCGTACCAGTCAAATTTATATTGCCTTAGTTTGCTGCATAAACTCTGATATTTGGTGAACCTAATGTGCCTTTATATTTCCTGAGATTTGGTATTCAAAACTGAATTCAGTTCTTCATAACAAGATTGTACACAACAGAAGCATTGTTTCCTCGCTTTTGAATTACAATCCTTTTGAGATAAGGGATGGCAATTGTATTCATCTTTTTGATTAACCTGTATATGTGTACATAAAATTTCAGTGGTTTTTGTACATGGATGCATTATTGACACGCTGCTTGAAATATAGAGAGTAAATGCTGGCAATATTTAGCTGATCAGGGAGCATCTATGAAGAGAGAAACAGCTAATATTTTAATTGATGACTTTTCATCAAAACAACGGATAGGATGAGAGATCATTGACATCAAACTCTAACCCTGTTTCTCTTTCTACAGATGCTGCATCGTGATCTGAGTATTCTCAGCCTTTTCCACTGAGAAATTTACCAGAATTCTTATGTTCGATCTACAAACATGATCCCAAGTTTCTGGTTGCCTGTCATTTTAATTCAGTATCTTGCTCTCACGCTCATAATTCTATCCTCGACCTGCTGCAGTGTCCCGGTGAAGTTCAGCACAAGCTTGGGAATAGCATCTCATCTTCCAATTAGGCACTTTGCACCCTTTTGACTCTAAACTGAGTTCAACAATTTCAAACCATGAACTCATTCCCCATTTTGATTCTTCTTTGTTTGCCAATCTTGTTTACATAAGCTCTGCCTAAAGGCAAAAAAATTCATTATTCTGGCATTTGCACTCAATCTGGACAAATACTTCATCTCTACATTACAATCATTTCCACTTCCTTGGCTTTTTGTCCCAGCATACGTTTGTCATTTAATTGCTCCTGCTTTCTACCCAATCTCAGACCTTCTGTTTTGTTCTTCCTATCCCACCTGACTTTTCAATGAATTATGCTGATCAATTTAAACATTCCTACCCAAGGATTAAAACAAATTACTGTGGATGCTGTATTCTGAAACAAAAACAGAAAATGCTGGAAAATCTCAGATCTGACAGCTTCTGTGAGGAGAGAACAAGGTTAATGTTTAGACTTTGGATGATCTGGCTGCTGTCAGACCTGAGATTTTCCAGCATTTTCTGTCTTTACTAGACTTCTACCTTAATTTAATTCTAAGTAAGTCATATTTGACTCAAAACTTTAACCTCTGTTTCTCTCTACAGATACTGCCAAATGTGCTAAATGTTCCAGTGATTTCTGGTTTTATTCCAGATTTCCTTCATCTGCAGTATTTAGCTTTTAAATATTTGAATGCATTTGGTTATTAAACAGTAATGCTAAACCATGCAACTTTTTATTTTACAGACAATTTATGAAAATCGAATATACAGCCTTAAAATAGACTGTGGTCCTAGATATCCAGAGGTAGCTCCACATGTTAGATTTGTAACAAAAATAAATATGAATGGAGTAAATAGTTCCAATGGAACGGTAAGTTTATATTTGCCATCATGGATAGCTGTGCTTGTTTTTCAATGACTACATTACTTTAACTACTGTTTTTGATTTGACATCCAAAACTGAATTCATTACCACATAGTAGTGGGGTGAATACTGGTTGGAAGGTTTCTTTGAAATGGTTGGAGGATTTGACTCACCATGTGCTTAATTTTCATTAAGACATTATCATTAATTTTTTCAGTATGAAGCAAACCATCATAATTGAGTACTGTATTCACCCTCTGGCTCAGCAAGTTTCAGAACCAGAAGCTTGTATATTTTATGCTTGATCTCCACTCCTTGAGCTTTTTTCCACTGGGGCCAGTATACTAGGATAGTACAGCAGGTCAACAATATGGTTAGGAAGAGGAAAATTAAACTAAGATTTGAATTTGTTTTGTTAGTAAGCAGTCCTTCATCCCTGGATGAAGCTTGTCTCTACGTAGCAGTTGAACAATCCACAAGAACATTTGGCTCATCGAGTTGATTATCATGTCAGCCTGCTGATGCATACAAAGGAAGAGGCCATTCAATCCTTTGAGCCTGTTCCAACAGTCAGTGAAGTCCCGGCTGATCTCCATCCTTAACTTTATTAATTTTTCATCTATATTGCTTGTTGCCTTTACCTAACAAAAAATTTATTGCTCTTGGAACAAGACCCTTTGAGGAGAGAATTCCAGATTTCTGCTGCTCTTAAATGATTTTACACTTGAATAGAGACTGAAAGTGCCTAGATGCCAATACAATTGTTTGCCAAATTGGAATTGGTCCTTTGAGAAGAAGTGAGAAAACTTGGGTAGCAAATTTTTTTTGAAGAGTATGTGGGAAGTGTATTTTGCTTTTAACATATTGTCAGTAAAAGTTATGTTTTGTCTTGTTTTACATTTTAGTGATTGACCATTTAATTATTATCTGTTTAATGCTGTTATACTACAAGCCTGGTTGACTGGGTACAAGATAAGTCAAATGGCAACTATTCTGCTTTGGAATGATTATAGATTTGCCTCTGGAGCTGACCATTTTTGAAATTCATTTACCAGTCCAGTTTGGACGATACCACAAGATGGAGCAATTCTAAATAGTGGATCACTATAACTGAAAGGATACAGATGCCTCCTCTTTCAGACTACAAACATGTCTTATTGCTTACAAAAAGTTTTAATTCATCGTTGTGCTCCAAGCATTTTATTTCGCTTTTTGTCTTTTTTTTATTTTTAGTTTTACATATAACTTCCACCAATAGTGTGACATTACACATTTATTGTATCTGAATAAATGGAAATACTTCAAGCTCATGTATTTTTATATAGCATGTTTTACAGTAATTATTTCCTTTTGCATACCATGAATGTCAGTGTCAAATATTGGTTTTCTGAGCCTTGCTCATAAGAGGTTGAGTGTATATGTATAATATATATTTATAGTATACGTAGAATACGTACATGGAAATATAATTGTTTGATGTGGAAAAGCCTCGCCTGATCTACTTCTGTTTGCGTTTAAATCAAAAGTGAGCAAAAATACTCCAGCAAATGTTTGTGTATTTTCTATTTGCATCTTCTCCAGGTGGATCCAAAAAGCATACCAGTTCTAGCTAAATGGCAGAATTCATATAGTATCAAAGCCGTTCTGACGGAACTTCGGCGTCAAATGATGTGTAAAGAAAATGGAAAACTCGCTCAACCCCCAGAAGGACAAAGTTACAGCAATTAATCTGGAATTGTACCTCCTTCTATTCAAGCTTACTTCATTTTCCACTGTAGTATTTTTTTTCTAGCGCATCTTGTAGATCTCAAAGTACTGGAAAAAAAATAATTCCCATTAAAAAGCAATGAATCTTAATACTGTAAATGTAAGCCAATACTAATTGTTTTTGTTGGACAAAAGTTGTATGATAACACAAATAATCTTGCGCGTAACCACTGTCTACACAGTAGAATCTTTGTTGTCAGGAATTATCTATTGAAATTAGTACTGTTGAGACCAGTGTGGCACATTTAGCTAAAGCTGTGAATATGCACATCACACAGACACTTGCTGCAGGTTTGGCCTTTAAATTATTGTCCCTTCGCAATAGTATTAAAGCTCAGGGCTATTTATTAGAGTCTAAACACAAAGGTTGGAATGATCAGTGCAGTATTGTTTTCTGGTCTTCATCTGCCAATGGGATTTATCTTGCTTTCAGAGCCAGTCTTTCCTTTGTGCTGTCTCTAGTAAATGCTGAACACGGCTGATGTATTTTGGACCACTAACCTTAGTTTGCTGTAATGTGGATGCAAGCTACGTGTATAACTATTTGGTGTGTCCAGGACCTTTTTGACATTCATGTTTGTACAAAGCCACATTTTAAAGCAGCGGGTATCACCACAACTCTTAAATCAACCATTGTTTCCATTAAAAGCCTATTTTGTTGAAAAATGTTTAAGATATTAGATGTATGGATATAACAGTCTCGGAAATTAAAGAATTTAACATAACTTAATGGTATTCTATTAATAGCCTTTTATTGTGTCAGCCTGATTATGAAATATTAAAATTGTGCATTATGGGTAATACATGGATTATATTTAAGCTAAATTGTAAGTACAATAGCCTTTGACCTGATCTAAAGTACAAGAACATATAAAATGCAAGCCAGAAAAAAATTCTCTTGATAAATTTGTCACAAACCTTTGCATGTACTTTTACTTTAGAGGACTGAATGCTAATAACTTGTACTGCACTTGAGACAATTGTAGTAGAAATAAGGCATTTAAAATATTTTTTGGATATTGTCCAGGCTGTTTTTATCTGTTCAAAGTTTATCTACGTCAGCTGTGGAATTGTTTAAATTAGGATATTCCTGTGCATCAAGAGAATACAGTGAGTTAGAATGATTTTTGTGTCTCTGGGGCTTCAGCAATCCAACTGATAGGCTAAACCTCTGCTACAATGGTTCAACATAAAATAATTATGTAAAATCACAATCTGTTTCTCAATAGGCATGAATCCACAGCCTGAGGTGTTTTTGATTAGATACTAATTGGTAATCTCACTTTTTAAAAAGAAGTTCACAGGAAAGATTGCAAATGTTGCAATAGTTTTTCAAAAAGTTTACTCCTAAAATTGGGTTGGAGCTTTTTTTTAGTTTTCTTGGATTCAGCATGCTTGCATTTCCTATGATACCAATTGAATTTTCTGCTGCGTGTCGTCTCAGCAAATGATGATTAAACCCAAAGATTGTAACTGAATACTTGGTAATACTGAAATGTATTGTGCTACCAAAACATTATAAATAGAACTGGTGTTTGCTCCTATCAGGTGGAGACTGTCTTTGGGCGAGCTATTAATTTTATTTTGCATGAGGCAGATGAATGAACAATAAAAAGTGACAGTTAAATCTGAATTTACCTATCCCAGTAATAGATGCAACTCTTTTTCTAATCATGGATGCAGATATCAAAGTGTAGACCTGATAGCCTGCAGAATATTTATTTTTGCCTGTACTGCTTATCAGCTGACTGAAACAAAATGTAGACTGTCTTTCAGATGAAACAGGCTTCCCGCAGAAACAAAATATACTGTTTGAAGTATGTGGAAAACAAGATAATAAATGATTATATATTTCATGCTTACAAAGATTTTAAAAAAATCGTCATTGTTGAATGGCAGCCAAACATTTGAAGGTGACGTGTGTAATTGCCCCTTGGTTGATTAATCAATTAACATTATACACAGCTCCATGTGAGCTACAGCAATGTGTACTAGCCAACTTGTGTGGCCTTTTTGACCCTGTTATTATGTCCTTGCAGTTCAAACAGGCTGTATTTGCTGCTAGCATTGGATGGTAAATAGTGGAACCATCTTCTAATAAAGAACAGACAAAAGTTACTTTTACTTAAAATGTTTTCTGAAATGGGAATATTTATCCAGCCAGTACTAATTTAAAATGTCATTTAGGGTTAATAGTCAGCTATAGATTTTCTCAAACTTGTCCTCCCACCCAGTTAGATTGTGGCTGGTCTGTACCTTCAATATTCTGTCAAACTCTGTTTTGAAATTTTTAATTGACATAACCGCAACAATTTTTTGGAGGTGTGGTGGGGGTAGGGAAATGTGCCAGACTTAGTTCTTCTGTTTAATCTATTTGATCAGTCATGTTTTAGAACAGTCTTATAACTGATTCAAACAAATGAAAGTATATCATAGTTTTGAGATTATTTATTGGTGTTATTGTTTCTCGATTCTATACTCTAATTTTTCACAACCTGTTCTGCTCTCCATGTTTCTTATCCTGCCTGAATGTTGAGACATCTGACCGAGTCTATTTATGCATTAGCGTGGGAGGTATATTCTCCTTTAACTGCATTTTTGGTTCATTTTAATTTGAAAACCTGTAAATAAGTTCTATTTATCTTAATCTTGTCATAAAATATGAAATACAAAAAATTACAAAAGTCAAAATTATTTCAGTCTTTTAATTCAAGTAAGTTGAAATTTTTTTAAAAATCAAAAAAATTTTTAAGATGAATTTCAGTATTCCTGGTGAATGAAGCTTCTCTGTCCTTAAAATTAGGATGGAATGAATATATGAAGGCAGGGAGAGAAATAAGAGTTGATTAAATACATTTAAAAGCCAACATGGACACCCATAACTCTGGTTTCATCCTAGTCCAATATTTGGCAGATTTTAGTTAGCATAACAGTAGGATTGCTACAATTGTCTAGGGCTCTGGAATAATTTTCTTCTTAGTCGCTAAGTTCTGATTTCTTGCTGTTTTATGAATACATAATTTCACCTAATCAGTCAAAGTGTGATGCTGGAATTTTCATAATACAGGCCAAATGCCAAAGTTTAACAGCAGAGTTTAATGCATCGTGTGTGTTGAACAGAAAGTGTATGCTTTATGCACTATTTTAATAGATCAACTTGCAGGTATCTTGTGGTGAGTTGGAGCCTATGCTACTTTACAACAAGGGTGTTTTATCATGTAACTCAGGTTGTACTTTTATTGGAACCATTGTTTTGGTGACAGAAATCATTGTATTATTACATATTCTGGAGTTTTGACTTTTTTGAGATTGTATTTTGTGATTCCATTTTTCTGTAACAGCACTCGGGCAAGAAACATCGAGAGTAAAGATGCCCTGTCATTTAGCAGCACTGGAATGCATAAAGTAAGAGTAGCAAGCAAAAAGATTCTATTTTTATACCTACAACTCCTTTTATTTCTCCCACTATCTCTCAGCATTACCACATGACTGCTTTAAAAAATGAGAAATTTTAAAAATGGTCGTACATTGTCTTAAAAATTACCAAGCAACATAAGTAGCAATTGTTTTTTTTCCCTCAGTAAAGACTCATATCAGGCAACCAATAACAATACAAGTTTCTTCGTAATTTTCAAACAGCAATGTCCCTTTGCATATCACAGATCTGTTTTATTTAGTAAGCACACTTGTCAACTTGAGTAATGGATATCATTTTTCTGATGTAGCTGGAGCTCAACAAATGATTAATTATGAAATTAATTACGAGCAAGTGTGATTGGAATTTTATCTCAATTTAAAGTTTTTATTCTACTTTACACAAAGTATCTACATTATCTTTACCGCATTACTTGCTATTAAGTGCTGTTAAATCTTTTGCAGATGCACTTGCGGGTTTAGCATGGGAATTCCTTTGGACATTCTAGTTGCAATAATGGATTTGGAGGTAGGGGGATAGGAGTGGAGATAAATCAGTATATGGTGTAATTGCAACGCTGGTACATAATACCTACATCTCAAGTTGAATCTTGGCAAAACTTATGTACAGCTACATGAGAATGTCAGGAGAGACCTGTCTACTTTCTGCACTAAACTGAAATCTACCATAGTGTTATTTCATTTCCTTAAATCTGACCTTCAGATAAGATCTGGCAATGGCATAATTCTATTTATGTTTGACAAGGTTATCACAATAACTTTTCCACCATAATCTAATAGGCCACTGCAAGTAGCATTTAGTGGGCATTCACTTTTAGAAATGCGGAAAATAGAAGCAGGAGTAAACCATCCAGCCCTTCGTCATTATGATCAGGGCCGATCATCAAATTCAATACTCCAGTCCCACCATCCCTCAATATCCCTTGATCCCTATATCTCCAAGAAGTGCATAGACTTCCTACTTGAAATTGCACAAGGTTTTGACAACAATTATTTGTGGCAGTGAATGCCACACATTCATCGCTCTTTGGGCAAAGGAATGTCTCAACTCAGTCCTAGAAGTTTACACTTTCTCAAACTATGACCCATAGTTTTGGATGTCCCAGCTGCCTCTCTCTCTCTCTCTCTCTCTCTCCCTCTTCCCCCTCCCCCCCCCCCCCCCCCCCCCCCCCCCATCATTGGGAACATTCTGAATCTACCCTGTCTAGTCCTACTTGAATTTTATAAGTTTCTATGAAAAGCTCTCTGACTCTTCTGAACTCCAATAAATACAATCCTACCTGATTTAGTTTGTCCTAGTGACAGTCCTGTCATCCGATTGAATTTGCCTGGTAAACCTTTGCTGCACTCCTCCTAGAGCAAGGGCATCCCCTTTCTGATAAGGACACCAAAACTGCACACAATACTCCAGGTGTGGCATCGCCAACATCCTATACAATTACAGTAAAATATATCTATTCCTATACTCAAATTTCTTGGTATGAAAGCAAACATACCATTTGCAGCCTTTACTACCTGCGGTATACAGAGAGCCAGGTGTTGCTGAGTATCCACCTCATAATTTACACCCATTCAAATAATCTGTATATCTATTTTTGCTACTAAAGTGGATGACTTCACGTTTTTCCACATTATACTGTCTTTGCCCACTCAGCTTGATAAATCATGCTGAAGCATCTCTGCATTCTCACAGCTCACCTTCCCATCTAACTTTGTATCATCTGCAAATTTGACGAAAATAAATTTAGTTCCCTTGACCAAATCAGTGAAATGTAATGTGAACAGTTGAAGCCTTAGCAAAGATCCCTACTAACTGCTTGCCTCTAAGAAAAAGGCCCATTATGCCAAGTCTTTGCTGCTTGTCTTCTCATCATCTTTCTGTCCATCTCAAGATATTACCAGTAATCCGATGTGCTTTGACAAGGTTTCACGTAGCAGATTACTATGTAAAAGTCTTCTGAAAGTCTAAATAAACCACATCCACTGATTCTTCTGGTCAACTCTACTAATTATATATGCAAATTCCAATAATTTGTCAAGCATGTTTTCCCTTTCATAAATCCACGCTGATTTTGTCTGATTATCCTGCTTTCCAAATGCTGTGCTATGAAACCCTTGATCATAGATTTGAGCAACTTCCCTACTACTACTAAAGTTAGGTTCACTTGTCCTGTTTTTTTCCATGTTTTCATTCTACCTCTCTTTTTGAATAGCGGACTTACATTAGCTACCCTTCAATCGTTAGGAACTATTTCAGAGTCCAGAGAATTTTGGAAAATGACTACCAATAGATTTATTATTTCTAGGGCTACTTAAGTACCCTGGGATAAGAGTTATCTAGCCCTGGAGATTTATCTGCTTTTAATCCATTAATTTCCACAAAACCATTTCTCAGCTCCTCAGTTAAATTTGTATTTCTCAGAATTTCCAGTACATTATTCACTTGCTTATAAAGACAAGCAAAGTATGAATTTCAATCCTCAACTTTTTTCCATTATGAATTGTTTTTGACTGTAAGGTGCCAACGTTTATTTTTGTTAATCTTTTTCTCTACATACCTATAGAAACTTTACAGTTGGTTTTTATGTCCTCTGCTAGTTTATTCTAATTTTCCCATCTTAATCATTTGCTCCATCTTTGCTGAATTTTAAACTGCTCCCAATCCTTGGGTCTATTTTTTTCTTGCTAATTTGTATGCTTCTTTTTGAATCTAATGTTATCTCAAATTTTCATTCTAAACTGTGGTTTAGCCATAGCTCCCTGTCCACTCTTGTGCCAAATAGGAATAAAAAACTTTTGGAATCCACATACTTGTTCCCTGAATGCCTGTCATTGGAGTCCACCATCCTTCCATAAAGAAGTCAGAGTAGAAATGAGAGGATATATTGGATAAATACGTGGCTGAAGAGATGGTGTCGGGGGAGGGTTTCAGATTCTTGACCATTGGACCAGTTCTGGGAGGTGGGACCTGTACAAATTGGATGGGTTACAACTGGGCAGGACTGGGACTGATGTCCTAGGGCGTGTTTGCCAGAGCAGTTGGGAAAGGTTTAAACAAATATGTCACAGGGATGGGGACCTATTAAGGGGTCCAAGAAAGAGGGAGGGAGCAAGGACAAAATGGGGGGAGAGGGTTCTAACTACATCAAAAATCAGGAAAAAAGTTAAAAAGAACTCAGGAGATGTTATTAATGGAACTGTTAAAATTGAAAAAGTACAAAAACTAGCATAAGGGCACTTTATTGGCATGCTCATAGTATTTGAAACAAGGTAAATGAATTGACAGCACAAATCATTGCAAATGCGTATGATTTGGTGGCCATTACAGAGACAGTTGCAGGACAGTCATGACTGGGAGTTGAATATCCAGGGGTATCAGATTGTTCGGAGGGGCCAACAGGAAGGTAAGGGAGGTGGTGTAGCTCTTGATGTTTAAGGATGAAGTCAGAGCAATAGAGATGATGTAGGTTCTAGGGGGGGAAAGGGGTTGAATGCATTTGGGTAGAAATTAGAAATAGTAAGGAGATGAAGTCACTGATAGACATAGTTGATAGGACATTAAATAATGACATCATGGTGCAGTAAGAAATAACTGATGCATGTAAAAATGGTACAGTAGTTTGGAGATTTTAATCTACATATCAGTTAGTGAAACCAGGTCGGTCAAAGCAGCCTTGAGGAGGAGTTCATAGAATGTATCCACGATAACTTCCTTGAACGGTATGAAGTGGAACCGACAAGGGAGCAAGCTGTCCTAGATCTGGTCCTGTGTAATGAGATGGGAATCATTGGTCTTGCAATTAGGGATCCTCTTGGAAG
The DNA here is from genome assembly GCA_024679065.1 of Sphyrna mokarran. Lineage (NCBI taxonomy): Eukaryota > Metazoa > Chordata > Chondrichthyes > Carcharhiniformes > Carcharhinidae > Sphyrna > Sphyrna mokarran. The sequence continues at coordinate 39,754,211 of JAGIQG010000016.1, forward strand.
AAGTGATTACAGTATGGTTGAATTCAAAATACAAATGGAACATTAAAGGTAAAATCCAATACCAGTGACTTGGACTTAAACAAAGACTACAAAGGGATGAGGGAGGGGTTGGATAAGGTAGACTGGGAGCAAAAACTTTATGGTTGGACAATTGAGGAAGAGTGGAGGACTTTCAAAGCGATCTTTCACAGTGCTCAGCAAAAGAATCTCTTTTTCAACAGTCTTATCATCAGCCATGGATATCTAAGAAATAAAGGAGGGTATCAAATTGAAAGAAAACGCATATGAAGTGGCAAAGATTAGTAAAAAACCTAGAGGATTGAGAAATTTTTAAAGGTCAGCAGAAAGCCACAAAAGTTATAAAGGAAAGTAAGATGGATTATGACTGTAAACTAGCTCAGAATATAAAAACAGATAGCAAAAGTTTCTACAAATATATAAAATAGAGTGGCTAAAGTAAACATTGGTCCTTTAGAGAATGAGGAGGATGTAATAAAATGAGAAAATGACTGAGACATTGAACAGGTATTTTGTGTCGGTCTTCACAGTGGAAGAAACATAACATACCAAAAATTGATGACAGGGAGGCTACGGCAGGTGAGAACCTAGAAACTATCATTATCACAAAAGAGCTAATGTTGGACAAGTTAATGGGGCTAAAGATAGACAACTCTGTCCCTGATGGAATGCATCCCAGCGTACTAGAAAAGATGGCAGGAGAAATAGCAAATGCACAGTGGTAATTTATTAAAATTTGCTGGACTTTGGGGTGGTTCCAGCAGATTGGAAAATAGCAAATATGATGCCACTGTTTAAAGGAGGAGATAGACAAAAGGCAGGTAACTATAGGCTGGTTAGCTTAATTTCTGTAGTACAGAAAATGCTTGAATCTATCATCAAGAAAGAAATTGTGAAATTGTCCCATTGGTAAGACACAGCATAGGTTCATGAAGGGAAGGTCGTGTTTGACTAATTTGGTGGAACTCTTTGAGAACATATGCAGTGGACAATGGGGAACCTGTGGATGTGGTGTATCTGGATTTCCAGAAGGCGTTTGATGAAGTGCCACACCAAAGACTGCTATATAAGATAAAGGTACACGGTGTTATGGGTAATGTATTAGCTGGATAGAGGATTGGTTAACTAAAAGAAAGCAAAGAATGGGGGTAAATAGCAGTCAGTGACTAGAGATGTGCCTCAGGGATTAGTGTTGGGACTGCAATTGTTTATGATTTGCATAGATTTGGAATTGGAGACCAAGTGTAGTGTGTCAAAATTTGCAAATGAGACTAGGGTGGTGGAACAAAGTGTGCAGAGGATATTGAAAGTCTGCAAAGGGATACAGATAGTCTGAGTGGCGAGGGTCTGACAGATGGTATACAATGTTGGCAAATGTGAGCTCATCCCTTTTGGTAGGAATAACCACAAAATGGACTATAATTGGTAAAAAAATTGCAGCACACTGTTGTACAGAAGGACCTGGGTGTCCTTGTGTGGAATCTCGAGTTGGTTTGCAAGTGCAGCAGGTAATTAAGAAGGCAAATGGAATTTTGTCCTTTGTTGCTAGAGGGATGGTGCTTAAAAGCAGTAAGGTTATGTTGCAGCTGTATAAGGTGCTGGTGAAGCCACCCCTGTAGTGTTTAATTTGATTTCCTTACTTGAGAAAGGATATACTGGCACTGGAGGGGATGCAAGAGGAGATTCACTAGGTTGATTCTGGTGTTGAGAGGATTGGGTTATGAGGAGAGATTGAGTAGACTTGGGGCTATGCTCATTGGAATTCAGAAGAATGAGGAGAGATCTTATAGAAACATTCAAGATTATGAAGGGAATAGATAAAATAGAAGCAGGGAAGTTGTTTCCATTGCTGGGTGAAACTAGAACTAAGGAGTATGGCCTCAAAATAAGGGAAGAGGATTTAGACTTAATTGAGGAGGAACTTCTTCATACAAAAGTTTGTGAATCTATGGAATTCCCTGTCCAGTGAAGCAGTTGGGGCTACCTCATTGAATGTTTTTAAAGCAAGGAAAGATACATTTTTGAACAGTAAAGGAATTAAGGGTTAAGGGAAGCAGATAGGTAAGTGGAGCAGAGTCCACAAAAAGATCAGCCATGATGCTATTGAATGGTAGAGCAGGCTGGAGGGACCAGATGGCCTCCTACTCCTAGTTCTTATGTTCCATTCAGTGATATTTCCCAATTCATGATAGCCAATTCATGCCTCATATCTCTCATAGAGAGATTCAGGACTCGTCTCAAAATCAACTTTCTCACTATTCGCCTTGACAAAGAATTCTATCATATTATGTTCACTCAGCCCCAAGGGTGTCTTTGCAACTAGATTGCCAACTAAACCTTTTTCATTGCACAATAGCTAGTCCGAGATGGCTTGATCCCTTGTTGGTTCCTAATATTGGTCCTGAAAACTATCCAGTGCACATTGTAGAAGTTCCTCTTTTATTGTCCTGTGACTAATTTGACTCACCCAATCGATGTGCAGATTAAAGTCACCCATAATCTCAGATCACATGTATGTGATCTTGGCTTCATGTCACACTATCTGTAACCTCCATGACTTGACTGGGTTAGCAAAAAACCTCACTTACTGTGCTGTCTGGAGACAATACACATCTCTCTAACCTGTGCTCAGTGCTCCTTCCACTCACATTGTTAGCCACTTTAAGACTTGAATAGCAGGTTAGGTGTAAGGATTCGCATTCTAATCAGCATTTTCTATTTAATGCTATTCCCAACATTACCACTACAGTTTGTTGTATACCACCAAGAATGTTTTTTGCCCCTCAGTGTTTCTTGACTTGATCTGTATAGATTCCATATCATCTCTGTTAATAACTTGTCTTAATATTGTATCAATATCTTTAGTAATGCAACTCTACCAACTTTCCCTTTCTGTCTGTTCTTCCTAAACATTGAATAGTCTTCAATGTTTAGCTCCCATCCTTGGCCACCTTGGGGCCATATCTCCATAATATGGATAGAGAGATGTGTATTGTCTAACAGCCAAGTTCCGCACACATGAGGATGGTCTTAACAGGGATCTTGGCTTCATGTCATACTATCTGTAACCTCCATGACTTGTCTGGGTTAGCAAAAAACCTCACTTACTGTGCTGTCTGGAGACAATACACATCTCTCTAACCTGTGCTCAGTGCTCCTTCCACTCACATTGTTAGCCACTTTAAGACTTGAATAGCAGGTTAGGTGTAAGGATTCACATTCTAATCAGCAATCTGTAAACTGTCTGTGCTGATATGTGTGCTATTGCAGACCAGACCACCTCATTCGCCTGACGAAGGCACAAAGGCCGAAAGCTAACAAGTTTACTATCAAATAAATCGGTTGGATTTAAAATTGGTGTTGTCAGACCTCTTACTGAGTTTACTCCAGTCCAACGCTGGCATCTCTACATCATGCTGGGAACATCCAGAGAAGACTGAGTTAGTTCATCCTCTCAGCACTTCTTGCTGAAGATGACTGCAAATGCTTCAGCCTTATCTTTTGGACTGATATGCTGGGCTTCTCCATCATTGTGTAGGAGGATATTTGTGGAATCTTCTCCAATGAGTTGTTTAATTGTCCGCCACCATTCACAGGTAGAAGTCATAGCATAGCACAGTTTTGACCAGTTCTAGCTATTATTTGCTGCTTTTGTTGTTTGGCACGTAAATAGTCCGGTGTTAGCTTCACCAGGCTAACACATCTTTTTTAGATATAGCTGGTGTTGCTCGCAGCATGCACTTTTCCACTCTACATTGATCTTCTAGCTTGGGGGCAGTAATGATAGAATGGGCGATAAGGCGGGCCATTAAGTTACAGGTTGTGTTTGAGTACAATTCTGCTGCTGCTGCTGATGGCCCAAAGTGCTTCTTGTATGCCCAGTCTTGGGTTCTGGATCTGTTCAAAGCCTATCCCATTCAGTTCAGTGGTAGTATCACATAACAAGACACTCCAAATGGTGCTCAACATGGAGGAGTAGTAGAAATCAGCAGGAGGTATTTTCTCCGCGTTTTGATCTGGTACATGAAACTTCATGGAGTCCATAGTCAATATCGAGGACTCCCAGGTGACACAGGTCATACCCAGGAATAGTGATGTGGTGTCTGACACATTATCTATAAGATATGATTCTGTGAGTGTGACTATGTCGTGCTATTGCTTGACTAGTCTGCAAGCAGCTCTCCCAATTTTGGCAAAAGCCCCTAGATGTTAGTAAGGTGGAATTTGTAGGGTCGATTGGGCTGGATTTGATGTTCTAATTTTTGGTACCTAGATCAATGCTGGGTGGTGCATTTTGGTTTCATTCCTCTATGCTTTCTTTGTAACAATGGAAAAAACTGAATGGCTTGCGAGGCTATTTCAGAGGGCATTTAAGAGTCAACCACATTGCTGTAAGTCTGGAGTCATATGTAGGCCAGACCAGGTAAAGACAAATCCAACAGCTGATTGAGTTTAGTGTCCTCCAGAGGGGATCCTTTGCCCAGCAACGTGGAAACTTTTTTAATCAATCAGTTTCTGAGGCACACAGTTGTCAAAAAAAATTAAATTATCAGGAATTAGGAATTACATTCAAATCATTATATAAAAAGTGAAATTAAGACTAGGTCATACAAATGGGATTATGGAAAGGACATGAAAAAGAAAAATTAAAAATTTTGTAACATTAATTTTCTTCTGAGGAAATGAGACATCACACTTGTAAAGATAATTGGTCAGATAAGAGCAGTTATCATGATATCATTAGTAATCTCAGTTATTCCAATTGAAGAAATCCTAAAATGAAACCAATGGATAATCATGTCTTCCATGCTCGTTGGACACCACAGCGTGTATTATTATTGACTCTTTTAATTACATTTTGGTTTGATGTTTTAAGTTTCCTTCACTTTTATCTTTTGTTTTAGGTGGTTCCCTTTTTTTGGGAGCTGTCCTTCTAGCTTTGTCCCTAAGTTTGTTTACTTTAGTTTATTTGATTGGGCCAAAAAGAAAGTTCCATGGAGTGACTTCTATGTCAGTTCCTTCATTGAAGACTGTAACAGAGTCACCTATGTGGGTTTTAACATCTAATCATGGTGATGCTGAGAGATGCTCTATTATTAATACAGACCCAAAATTAAGAACAGTCATCTCCATTGATTTGAGTATTCTCTTTCCAAACTAGTAATTGTTTTGCCAAACACACAAATTCTTAAAGGGAAACTTTTTTTGTCACTTTTAAAATATGGATTAGCATTTTAATGCAAGTTTATGTTGATAAATGTTATAACCTCATGAATATTAATAAGTCATTGGATGAGACATAAATCAGCTAACAAGTGATGTTCAATTGGTCAATATTCCCATTTGGAAAATGCTGTTCATTGTCTGAGGTATCTTGCTATTTTGTAACAGTAATTTTAATTGTATAAGCAATCATTACTCTAACCATGTGTTTTCCCAAGAGATGCCTGCAATGCACAAGCATTGGTTACATGAGCTTAGTTTTGAGCTATTGCTGAAGAATGACAATAGTTTTCTGCTTAAGGATTTTCAGCAATAACAGAAGAAGAGCTAGTTAGTATGCAAATTGCAGAAGTGAATATAAAGAACAAAGCAGCATAGGAAACAGGCCCTTTGGCCCAACGAGCCCATGCTGCCACCCCAATGTTCCCACCTCTACCTGTGATCCCTGACTATGTTTATAGATCTATGGATTAAAAACCAAATTTGAGACAATTTAGGGAGAATTTGTTTTGCCAATTAGCCTAACAGCACATTTTTGGGATGTGGGAGGAAACCGGAGCACCCGGAGAAAACCCACACAAGCACGGGGAGAATGTGCAAACTCCCACAGACACAGGTCCAAATCCATGTATCTGCACAGCACAGCAATAGTCACTGAGCTGTCGTGTTGCCCATCAAATGGTCCAGGTCAAGCGTACACTAACGACGTGAAGCACTAAGATACTCTCGAAAAAGATCCAAGAGCAGTTCTCTCACGACCCATCGCGTGTATGCCCCTCGTTAGACAACAAGGTGGACCAAAGCACCTGTAGGATAAAAAACAAGTACATCAATATCATCATCTATTTACACACTTCCCAGGGACTCCCAAAGCTCATGATCCCTATTTTAAATCAGTTTTCTATACCCCTCCATTCCCATTCTGTTCATGTGCCCATCTAAGTATTTCTTAAATAACTCCAGAGTACCTGCCTCCACCACTTTACTTGGCAGCGCATTCCATAACCCCACCACCCTCTGTGTGAAAAAACTCCCTCTAGCATCCAAATTATACCTTACCCCCCTCACCCTAAGCCTGTGACCCCTCGTGCTATTTGAGTCCATATGAGGAAAAAGCTTAACCCTGTTTACTCTATCTATACCCCTCATAATCTTGTACACCTCTATTAGATTTCCTCTAAGTCTACGTTTTTCTAAGGAAAACAGTCCCAATTTGCCTAACCTCTCCTCGTAACTGAGACCTTCCATACCAGGCAGTATCCTGGTAAACCTCCTCTACACTCTCTCCAGAGTCTCCATGTCCTTCCGGTAGTAAGGCGACTAGAACTGGACACAGTATTCCAAATGAGGTCTAACCAACGTTTTATACAACTGCAACATTAAAGGACAGCTCTTGTACTCTATACCCCTTCCTATAAAGGCTAGCATACCATATGCTTTCTTCACAACCTTCTCCACTTGCTCTGCCACCTTCAGAGACTTGTGCACCTGCACCCCAGGTCCCTCTGCATTTCTATACTCTTAATAGGTCTACCCTTTATCATATACCTCCCCCTTACATTCTTTCTCCTGAAATGCATCACCTCACATTTATCAGGATTGAATTCCATCTGCCATCTGTCTGCCCAGGCTACCAGCCTATCTATGTCCTGCTGCATTGCCTGACAATGCTCCTCACTATCTGCAAATCCAGCCATCTTTGTATCATCTGCAAACTTGCTGATCACTCCACTTAATCCCTCTTCCAAGTAATTTATATATATTACAAATAGAAGAGGTCCCAGTACTGAGCCCTGCAGCACACCACTAGTGACCGACCTCCAGCTAGAAAAACACCTTTCCACTATTACTCTCTGTCTCCTATTACTAAGCCAGTTTCTTACCCATCTAGCTACCTGTCCTTGTATCCCATGAGCCTTGACCTTCTCAACTAACCTCCCATGAGGGACTTTGTCAAACGCCTTACTAAAATCCATATAGACGACATCAACGGCTTGCCCTTCGTCCACCGTTTTCGTCACCTCCTCAAAAGATTCTACCAGATTTGTAAGGCACGACCTCCCCTTAACAAATCCATGCTGCGTATCCCTAATCAGATTGCAACACTCTAAGTGCCTATACATCCTATCTCTAAGAATCCCCTCCAACAGCTTCCCTACCACCGACGTCAAACTTATCTGATTTTCACTGTATACTATAAACCAAGAATGTCCGTATTTTCAATGTATATGAGGATTTGTGAGTTGCAGATTAAGTTAACATTTGCATCAATATGCATGAACTGTCAACAACCTTCATTTATATAGCATCTTTTGTATAATAAAATACACAAAGGCATCTCCCAAGAAAAAGACTTGACATCAAACCATAGAAAGCAATAGGAGGACAGATGAAAGAAAGCTTGGTCAAAGGTGAACTCATAAAAGAAAAATGGAAAGACATAGAAGAGGTATCCAAAGCATAAATCCAAGGCAGCCAAAAGCATAGCTGTCATGTGTGAAGCAATTAAAACCAGGATAGGTGAGGTGCCAAAATTGGAAGAGTTCGGGATCTCAAGGGCTTGTGAGGCTGGAGGAAGTTGAGAGAGGGCTGAGATTAGAGAAGGATTTGAAAAAAAACAGAACTAGCATTTTAAAGTTGAGATATTGCTAGACCAGGAGCCAATGCAGGATGGTAAATAGTTGGGTGAATTTATTGCAAATTCAGCTTTCAAACTAGCATATTTTAGTGTTCTAATTTGGTGTTTATTCATAACAAAGCAACAGTATAAAGAGTAGCTTGTTTTAAAAAAAAACACAGAATTTATTTTATGACTGAATACAAACAATTGATTTATAGTGAAATGCACACATATTTGGACCATCAGTTCATACGGCACTAAGAATACGTCAGCGACTTTTTAAAATATATTTGCTTCACTGGTGGTGTTCCTTCTGTTAACATGTTACTGACCTGGAATTATAATTATTTCAGTTTAATGATCCATATAATCCATCTCAGTTCAAATATAATTTAAATGACTTGAAATAAAATGAGTCTAGCTTCAGTATAATTTTCCAATGAGTATTCACAAAGTAAAAAGTGTGCCTCACAGTGGGTTATGATCTCCACAGAAACTGATAACCTCCAGTCTCATTTTAATTCCCCTATGACTTTGATCTTTTCCACCCATGGCTGAGCTCTCACCCACAACCCTGTGTAGTTAAACAAAGAGATGTTTTGGTTTCTAGCTTCTGTGGTAAAGTGTTGAATAGATTTCAGTAGGTCTGGTTAAGGTATTCATAGCCTTTGATAATTTAACAGGAAGTATTAAGTACTAGAAACTATATACGTAGGTACAGTAAAAGTCCAAGCTAGGAGCTGTCTCCATGCTTGCTTCTACTCACAGCTCTCTCCAAAATGACACTGACCCCTAGGTGCAGATCATGTCTTCTCTTACATCACTGTATGGATGGTATTATATTCAGCTTCATATTAACTGTTTATGTTTATTAATCCTCATTACACCTCCCCCATGTCTTTATCCAAAGTGTTTACAAGTAATCCCAGTTTACCCCATGTACTTACATTTTTACTGTTACCCCAACTCTCCCCTCAAGTCTCTGAGTTCAGAGGTTCAGGCAGTCTGGAGACCTTTTTCTTTCTGAAGAACATTCCATCTTTTGCCCTCACTACTGTTGGAGGACTGGTAGGCTCTGTCACCGCTGGTAAATTTTGTTGAATTAGGGGTTATTCTGGGTTTGAATGTCTTGGATCTTCTTCTTCCATTTTTTGGCATTGAAAAAAAAACTTGTTGCAGCTGATATACATCAGCTCGGAAATTTGTTTGCTACCAAACCTTATTGGGTCTAGAATCAAGCCTGTGGTTGTGAGCTGGAAGGAATTATCAAGCCCCTAAAGTGATATGACTGTTGTTCATGCCCAGAGGTGTCTCAGCCTCAGTTCTTTTCCTATAGAACTGTAGCACTGGCTTCCATGTCCAAGTTCAAGGTATTTATGTAGCACCTTTCATATGATAAAATATGTAAAGAGACCTCCCAAGAAAAAGACTCAACATCAAACCACAGAAAGCAATATAAGGACAGATGGTCAAAGGTGTTAGTTTTTAAAAACTCAAAAAAGAGGAAAGACTTAGAAGAGGAATCCAAGGCAGCCAAAAGCATAGCTGTCAACTATACAGGATTTAAAACTGGGATTGGTGAAGTGCCAGAATTCTGGCACCTCAGGGATCTCAAGGGTTTGAGAGGCTGGAGGAAGTTGAGAGAGAGAGTTGAAATTAGAGAAGGATTTGAAAAAGAAAGACCTAGTATTTCAAAGTTGTGATATTGCTAGACCAGGAGCCAATGCAGGATGGCAAATATGTCCAACACCACCTTCCATGTGTGAGTTAAAGGTATGTGGCTGTTAACCAAGATGCATTCCAGATCAAAGATCCAGGAGCTTTGACCTCATCCAAGGAGCATGACAGTGTTTCTTCTTGCTGTCTCAACCTGGTGAATCCTCATGGGATCTCTGTGTATTTTGATATTTTGACTTTGCCTAGCTTCTCAAAATGTCCTATTCAATTATATTGAGAGCAGTGTGTTGAGATTGTCAAATATTGATCTTGCCTGTGGAGGCACTTTGCTCCACAGCACTGGCATGGTCACTCGATTGGGCAATTAGTGTGTTGCTTCCTTTGACCTGATGTGTCCCTGTTTTTGTACTGTTCCACTAATGGAACAGTGAGATATATACTTTGTACTGTGGATCAGTATTGCAAAACGATTTCAGATTACCTGACCATCTGGATGGCTTTCTCAAGGGTTAGATCTTGTGCTACTTGTCTGAGAATGCATTGTCTTCTGTTTCTCTGATCACTCTGTCCCTGATTGGCTCAGATTACAAGTCACCACATTCATAACCTCAGCCATTCTCAGCAACTCATTCATTATCAGTCAACAGTTCTTCCCATTGCAGAACACATTTATTAAATTTAGACCTTTCAAGGATTTTGTTACTCCTGAAGTCAAAATTAAGGTTGAATAATTTTGAAACTTCATCAAATTTTGCAGATGTCTCATTGATTCCTTGTCTAGCTATTATTGGTTATTGGGCCTACTGAATAAAGCAGTGTAACTTTTTCACCTTCTACCTTTTTTGTCCAGACCTGAAGTAATGAGGTGTCGTGATAATCTCTGTCTCCAATTTTGTGATTCGTCTGGCCCTTGGACATTTCCAAATTGATCTGATTTCTGATCCATGGTTAAAATTTTTGTTTGCAGATTCAGCTTTAAGAAGTTGCCAAAAATCCATAATGACCACCATACATTCATTAATAAAGGATTTTCCTGAGCTTACCAGTTTTGTTGAGTTCCATAGTAATGCCATTCACCATCACAGTATTTATATTTTTTTCAATAATGACTGCCTGGATCGACTGATTGGAGTCTTGGCCGATTTCGAACAATGTTCCTACATCCTGAAAGCATTAAACCTCAGCTTTTGCTGGACTTTTCAAGTTGGTGACTCAGTCACAATTAATTTTTATTTATTATTTTCTTTGCTTAGAGCAAGAATGTTCATGTGCTGAATTGGGAACCACATTCTCTGACCACTGCAGTATTTAACTTGTTTCAGGACTTGTACATTTTTAGGTCACTCCTTTTAGGTCTGCTGACACTACACATTCTGGCTATCGCAGCAGGACTTCCATGAGGTTCAGTGCATTCTTCTGCAGTGAGCAATTTAAGTTCTGCCTTCAGCTTCCAAGCGTTTCACTGGAGCTTTACTTTTGTGATTTCTTTCTGTTTCATAAACATTTCATGCGTCAGAATGCTCCTTTGATTTGTTCTCCAGTTTTCCACAATTTTAATTTTTCTCTGCAGTCTCTGTGAGGTTTTAAGTTGTCCCATTCACTGCCGCCATGTTGTAAGGTGTTGGGCATTTTTTGTAGGTCTTACTAAAAAATTCATAGTCTTAAGTTGTTCAACAATATTTATTAACTGCTAGAAACTATATACACAGGCGCAGTAAAGGTCCAAGATAGGAGTTGCCTCCATGCTTGATCTACATATGGCTCTGTTCAACACCACATTGACTCCGAGATGCAGGTCATATGTCACTTTGTGGAGAGTACTATGCTCAATCCCACATTACCCTTTATCTGCCAGAACCTCATATAACAGCTTCTCCCTCAGATCCAGAAAGAATAAAAACTCAGTCTGTAATAGTCAGTGATATTTTAGGGCTTCCTGTAACCTAACCTTTACAATGGTTTTCTCTGTATCCTTCCCCAGGGCAACATTAATCACATGGCTTGTATCTAGCTAGAAATAGTAATTAGCTAACTTTGAGAGCTGGTTTAAATCTCTTTCATCTTGGAACTAAAGGGGCAATTTAAAATGCAACTGTTACAATCCAATATTCTCAACATTTCTTTGGCAATTTTGGAGATTCAATCTCCAAGCTTCTGCCATTGTATTCACTGTAAATACCTTGCATTTTTCTCAGTAAAACGGCCAAAATCTTCTTTTGATTTCTAACGAGCAAATGACTCAGGCAGACTTCACAAGTTACATGATCCCTTTATTTTACCCTAAATTTGGTGCCAAAGCATAATCTTATAAACCTTGTAATTGCAACAATATAGTATGCACTTTTGGGAAGCTTCTGTGGCTGTATTAATATGTAATACATTTAGCAGTTCAATTCCAAATGCAGAAAGACTGGACGATATCCAGGTTTGAGCTGACAAGTGATAAGTAACATATAAGTCACACAAGTGCCAGGCAATCACCACCTCCAACAAGAGAGAATCTAACCACTGCTCTTGACTTTAAATTGCTTCCCCTACTATCAATATCCTGGAGTTATCATTGACCAGAAATAGAACTGAACTAGCCAAATAAATTCTGTGACTATAGGAGCAAGTCAAAGACTGGGAATCCTGTAATGAATAACTCACCTCTTGACTCCCCAGAGCCATATACAAGATACAAGTCAGAAGTGTGATGGGATACACTGCATTTGCCTGGATGAGAGCAGCTCCAAAAGCACTCAAGAAGCAGCCCGCTTGTTTGCTATCCCGTCCAGAAACATTCTATCCCTGCACCATTGATGAACTGTTGCGGCTGTGCGTACCATCTACAAGGTGCATTGTAGAAACTCACCATGGTTCCTTAGACTGTACCTTCCAAACCCATGACCACTACCATCTTGAAGGACAAAGGGAACAGGTATGTAGGAACGCCACCACCTTGAGTTCCCCTTCCAAGACACTCACCATCCTGACTTGGAAATATATCACCATTCCTTCACTGTCACCGGGTCAAAATCCTCAAATTCCCACTTTAACAGCACTGTGGGTATATCTACACCGTAGGGACTGTAGTGATTTAAGAGCATTTGGGATGGACAATAAATGCTGGCCTGGCCAGCAATCTCTACTTCCCGAAACAATTAATTAAAAAAAATACAATTGTGTGACACACAAGGTGTCCTAAAGTCAATTTATGATTTGATGTCCAGTAATAATTTCCAATGACCATTTTGTCCTCTTATTGGGTTTCTTGAGAAAAGTAAAAGTTGTAGGTAAGTAAACCTAAAACTTAAAAAGAGCAAAAAACTCCAACTGAGATCAAGAAACACTCAACCAACAAGAAAAAGCAGGAAGGGACAAGTGTCAATTGGAATTCCTTTTCATGTTGCCACTTTAATATCTTCAATACTTCTAACTTTGATTTATCTGTATCCCTTTTAGAGAATTCCATGTGATATTTTATCGTCCTTTATTCTAGATTGCAGTTTAAAATCCTTCAGGAGAACAGTGACCGTGACACTACATTACTCTGCAAGATGTGTCAGATCACCAGCACAGATGCTATCATCTCACTTGAGAACACCATCGACCAGGTGCACAGTACATACTCTTGCGACTTGGCCAACGTTGTCTACCTGATGCACTGCAGGAAAGAATGGCGTGATGCATGGTACATTGGCGAAACCAGGCAGACAGTATGGCAATGGATGAATGAACACCGCTTGACAATCACCAGGCAGGAGTGTTCCCTTTCTGCTGTTAAATACTTCAGTAATCACCGACATTCAGCCTCTAATCTTCGGGTAAGCATTCTCCAAGATGGCCTTCATGATACAAGACAACGCAGAATTGCCAAGCAAAAACTGATAGCGAAGTTCCGCACACAATGAGCCTCAACTGGCATCTTGGCTCATGTCACACTATCTGCAACCCCCATGACTTGACTGGGCTTGCAAAATCTCACTAACTATCCTGGCTGGAAGCAATTCGCACCTCTTTAACCCTCTCTCCACTCTCATTGTCTGAAACTGTAAAGATTTGATTATCTGTAAAGACTTACATTCCAGCCATTATCTTGTAATAGAGTTTATGTCGATGAGTGACCTGTTTGTGAACACAACTCTTCACTCACCTGAAGAAGGAGTGACACTGTGAAAGTTTGTGCTACCAAATAAACCTTTGGACTTTAGCCTGGTGCTGTGCGACTTATTAAGTATTAGGTACAGACAGAAGAGGGCACTGCTGCCTTTGTACTGTCTCCAGAATAAGGTAGAGATGCCGGTGTCGGTGTTGCAGACTTCTTACTGTGTTTACTCCAGAATGAGCTCAGACCATAAGTTAGTCAGGAACATAAAATCCTTCTGATAATTGGAGATGGTTTCTCATCTCCAGTTGTAGTTGCTTTCGCTTGTAGGGCAGTCAGTGTATAAATATAACATAAATAAAATAAAAGGTGGCAGCAGTCAGGACTAATTGACAGAAGAGAAGAAATGCAGACTATTATTAACAATTTCAGAAATAAAATACTTTTATAAAGTATTGCAAGCTTGTAAAGCTTATAGTAACAATTAAAATACAAAGAACAACTTTTCAGAGCACCCATTGCATTAAAAAATACATCTTGGAAATAGTGAATACCTTAAAGACTACCAGGTGATAACAAGGTATATGACTTATGTTTTAAGATTTAAAAATAATGAAGGATTTGAAAAAAATCTTTGAAATGATTTGTGATATTGTATTGAACATCCCATTGAGAATGAAAGACTCTAGGAGAATGATCCACCATCGGTGGCTAACTGAGGATGTTACCTGAAGTGGTATCAAATTGAAAGAAAAAGTATACACTACTGTGAAAATTAATGATAGGTCAGATTAGGTTTTGAAAACTAGCAAAGAATGACTAACAAGAAAAAGGGATAAATTAGAGAATGAGAGAAAGTTAGTTAGAAATATAAACACAGATGATGGGTGTCTATCAGTATTAGATAGTCAACGTCTTTTCCCAAAGATAGGGGAGTCTAAAATGGGGAGCATAAGTTCAAGGTGAAAGGGGAGGATACAAAAGAATCCAGAAGGGCAATTTTTTCACGCAGAGAGTGGGGAGTTACTGCCACAAGCTGCCAGAGGCAGTAATAGAGGTGAATACAATTTTGTCTTTTAAAAACCATTTACACAGTTACAAGGGTAAGATGGATAGAGAGGGATATAGGCCAAATATGAGTAATTGGGACTAGCTTAGTGATAAAAACTGGACAGCATGGACAAGTTGGGGGCGAAGGGTCAATTTCCATGCTGTAAACCTCTATGACCTTAATTAAGAAGGAAAAGAGTAAGCAAAGTTAGTGTTGATCACTTAGTGGGTGAGACTGGATAATGACTGATGAAAGGAAGGAAAGGGCAGAAGTGTTGAAAAAGTATTTTGTGTTACTTCATGACAGAAGAATCAAAAACATCTGAAGGATAAATGAGAATCAAAAGATAAAAGGGAAGGAGTAACTTAAAACAATCACAGTCACTAGGCAAAAGAGGCTGGAAAATTATTTGCACCTATGCAATTCTCTTGCATACTGGGGTCTTAAAATAAGTGACTGCAGACATAGTGGGCAGGATCGTCTGTGCAAACATTATCTGTGGTGGTGGAGGGATCTTGCCATTGGCTGTTGATGATGGGAGCTTCTGGTGCTGCTGCTGCCAACAAGCTTTCTGATTTTTTGCACTCTCCCATCACCCGGTTACCCAATGTGGAGTTTCATCATTGGTGAGGCCAGAAGATATCACTGTGGGAACAGATGGAAAATTCCAGCCAATTGGTTATGATCTTCCAAAATTCTGTAGATTCTGGAAAGGTGCTAGCTAATTTTAAATTCACTTCTACTCCAGAAAGGAGGGAGCAAGAAAAACAGGAAGCTAGGCCAGTTAGCTTATCATGTTCATAGGTACAATATGAGAATCCATTATTAAAGAAACACTTAGAAAATCATAATGCAATCAAGCTGAGTCACCATGGTTTTATAAAAGAGAAATCATGTTTGACTAATTTATTGAGGAAGTAATGAACAAGGTAGATAAAAGTGATGTGTAGTTTGATCTCCAAAATACATTTACTAAGGTGCCACATCAAAGGGTTCAATACAATGTAAGAGCTGATAATTAAAGGTGTAAAATATTAGCATAGATAGAGGATTCGTTAGCTTTATTGCCTACAGCTCAGCCTTCAACACTATTATTCCCAGGAAACTCATCTCCAAACTCCATGGCCTAGGCCTCGGCACCTCCCTCTGTAATTCGATCCTGAACTTCCTAACTTTCAGAGCGCAATCAGTACAGATAGACAAGACTTTGTCCATAATCATCTTTAACACTGGTGTCCCACAAGATTGTGTTTTCATCCCCTTACTATACTCTATATTCACTTATAGAGTGAATATAGGTGCTCACCTGAAGAGATTGGTGAGGCACTGAATAAATATTTCTCTTCGGTATTCACGCAGAGTGCTGGAAATGTAGCTGTGGAGAGCACTGAGGTACAGGGTTGCAAATTGGGGAGTATTGTAGTAGATAGGGAGGATGTGTTAGAAATTCTCGAGGGTTTGAAGTTGGATAAGTCCCCTGGGCCGGACGGGATTTACCCTAGGATTCTCTGGGAGGCAAGAGAGGAGATTGCAGAGCCTCTGGCTCTGATCTTCAGGTCCTCGTTGGTTACGGGTGTGGTTCCGGAGGACTGGAGGATAGCGAATGTGGTCCCATTGTTTAAGAAGGGGAAGAGAGACCTTCCTGGGAATTATAGGCCAGTGAGTCTTACTTCTGTGGTGGGCAAGGTATTGGAGAGAATTATTAGGGATAGGATTTATAGTTATTTAGAGAGAAATGAATTGATTGGGGATAGTCAGCATGGTTTCGTGAAGGGTAGGTCATGCCTTACTAACCTCATTGAGTTTTTTGAGAAAGTGACCAGAGAGGTGGATGGGGGTAAGGCGGTTGATGTAGTATATATGGACTTTAGTAAGGCGTTTGATAAGGTGGCCCATGGAAGACTTCTACAGAAAATGCAGATGTGTGGAATAGAGGGTGATTTAGCTAATTGGATTAGGAATTGGCTGGCAGATAGAAGACAGAGGGTGGTGGTTGATGGGAGATATTCATCGTGGAGTTCGGTGACGAGTGGTGTGCCTCAGGGTCTGTTTTGGGGCCCCTGCTGTTTGTAATTTTTATAAATGATCTGGATGAGGGTATTGAGGGATGGATCAGTAAATTTGCAGATGATACTAAAGTTGGTGGTGTGGTAGATAGTGAAGAGGGGTGTTTTAGTTTACAGAGTGACTTGGACAAGTTGCAGAGCTGGGCCGAGAGGTGGCAAATGGAGTTTAATGTGGAAAAGTGTGAGGTAATGCACTTTGGCAGGAACAATAAATGTGTAGAGTATAGGGCTAATGGTAGGGCTCTTAATAGTGTTGAGGAACAGAAGGATCTTGGTGTATGTGTCAATAGATCCCTGAAAGTAGGCAGTCAAGTGGATAAAGTTGTTAAGAAGGCTTATGGAGTCTTAGCTTTTATTGGTAGGGGGATTGAATTTAGGAGCCGCAGCATCATGTTGCAGCTGTACAAAACTCTAGTGCGGCCGCACTTGGAGTATTGTGTGCAGTTCTGGTCGCCACATTATAAGAAAGATGTGGAGGCATTGGAGAGGGTACAGAGGAGGTTTACTAGGATGTTGCCTGGTATGGAGGGCAGGTCCTATGAAGAGAGGTTGAAGGATTTGAGGTTGTTTTCGTTAGAAAGGAGGCGGCTAAGAGGGGATCTTATTGAAGCATATAAGATGATTAGAGGTTTAGATAGGGTGGACAGTGATAGCCTTTTTCCTAGGATGGAGAAAGCTAGCACGAGGGGACACAGCTTTAAATTAAGGGGTATGAGTTATAGGACGGATATCAGAGGTAGGTTCTTTACTCAAAGAGTGATTAGGGAGTGGAATGCCCTGCCTGCAGCTGTTGTAGATGCGCCAAGTTTGGTGGCGTTTAAGAGGTTAGTTGATAAGTATATGGATGAGAAGGGAATGGTTTAGTTAGGAGGGGCATTGCTTTTTATTTTGGTCGGCACAACATCGAAGGCCGAAGGGCCTGTTCTGTGCTGTATTGTTCTATGTTCTATGTTCTATATGTTCTATAAGTGGCCAAATTCTCCTCTAATTCGATTTTCAAGTTTGCTTTCGACACCACTGTAGTGGGTCAGATCTCAAACAATGAAGAGATAGAGTACAGGAATGAGATAGAGAATCTGGTGAACTTGTGCAGCAACAATAATCTCTCCCACAATGTAACAAAATGAAGGAGATTTGTCATTGACTTCAGGCGTAAAGGAGAACATACCCCTATCTACTTTAAGGGGATGAAATAGAAAGGGTCGAAAGCTCCACGTTTTTAGGTGTCCAGATCACCAACAACCTGTCCTGGTCTGTCGATGCTGACATTATAGTTAAGAAAGCCCACCAATGTCTCTACTTTCTCAGAAGACTAAGGAAATTTGACATTAGCTACGACTCTCACCAATTTTTACAGATGCATCATAGAAAGCATTCTTTTATAGTTATATCACAGCTTGGTATGGTTGCTGCTCTGCCTAAGTCCACAAGAAACTACGAAAGGTTGTGAATGTAGTCCAATTCATCACACAAACCAGCCTCCCATCCATTGACTCTATCCATACTTCCTGCAGTCTCGGCAAAGCAGTCAGCATAATTAAAGTCCCTACGCACCCCTGATATTCTCTCTTCCACCTTTTTCCTTCGGGGAAAAGATACAAAACAGCAGTTACACGCCATCCGACTCAAGAACAGTTTCTTCTCTGCTGCTGTCAAACATTTGAATGGACTTACCTTACATTAAGTTGATTTTTCTCTACACCCTAGCTATGACTGAAACACTACATTCTACACTTTCTCATTTCCTTTTTTTATGAACGGTATCTTTTGTCTGTATAGCACGCAAGAAACAATACCTATGACTGTATGTTAATACATGTGACAATAATAAATCAAATCAACCAGAGAGTTGGGATACATTGATCATTTTTGGGTTAATAAGCTGTTACTAGTAAAGTGCCACAGGAATCAGTACTGCAGCCTCAAATATTTATCATTTTGATCAATAGCTTAGATGAAGAGATGAAAGTATGGTAACTACATTTGCTGATGACTCAAAGATAGTAAGGAAGTAAGTTGTCAAGAAGAAACAGTCTATAAAGGGACATAGATAGGTCAAGTGACTGACTGGGCAGAAATTTAGCAGATGGAGTTTAACATGGAGAAGTGTTGATAAGAAGAATAGAGAAGCAACATGTTATTGGAATAGAGAGAGACAGAGAGAGAGAGAGACCACAGAACTCCAAAGTACAGAGGGACCTGGGTGTCCCAGTACATGGATCATATGTGATTAGGAAGGCAAAAGGAAAGTTGCAAGGGGAACCAAGTATAAAGTAAGGGAAGAATTGTTACAGCTGCACTGTGCCGTATTGAGGCTGCATCTGGAATACTGTATACTGTTTTGGCCCCCTTACTTAAATTACATTGGAAGTAGTTCAGGGGAGATTCCACTTGACTGATTTATGGGAAAAAAAGGGTTATGAGGAAAGGTTGAGCAGGTTGTTCCCATTCCCAATGGAGTTTAGAAGAATGAGACTTGATCTTATTGAAACATAGCAGGGTGAATTCTGGGAGGATGCTTCTCCATGTGACACAGTATAAAATTAAGGAACACTGACAAAATATTAAGAAATTGATATGAGGGAAGTTTTTTTCTTTGAGGATCATTCATCTGTGGAATTAGTCTGTGGTCACATACCAATCAACTCAAGAACTGCTTCTTCCTGCTGCCATCAGACTTTTAAATGTATCTACCTCACACTAAGTTGGCCTTTCTCTACATCCTAGCTATGACTGGAACACTACATTCTGCATGTCTCCTTTCCTTCTCTGTGAACGGTATGTTTTGTCTGTATAGCGTGCAAGAAATAATACTTTTCATCCATACTAATTCATATGACAATAATAAATCAAATTAGATCAAATCTTTTCCCAGGAAAGCGGTGGAGCCTTAGTCATTGTATATATTCAAGGCTGAGTTAGATAGATTATTGATCAACAAGAGACAAGTCAAAGGTTATGGAGGAGTAGACAGAAAAATGGATTTGAGGCCAAAATTTGATCAGTCTGGGTCATATTGAATAGCAAACTCGAGGGGCAAAATGGCTTTCTCTTGCTCCTAATTCTTGAATCCTTGCACTTAATTAAATTGGGCTACATCCAGGGTGTTGTACCTGAAAGGAAAACTTCTTTGGTACTTCAATGTCACTGACTGCTAGTGGTATAGTTGAGTAAAAATGAGGTGTCACCCATTTAAAATGGAGATGAGGCAAAATTCTTTCTCTCAAAAGGTCATGAGTCTTTGGAACTCTCTTCCTGAATAGTTGGTGGAGGTAAAGGGTGGGATTTTCTGGCCGTACTCACTCCAAAACCGGAAAATCCCACCTGAAGTCAACAGGCCTCTGCATGATCTGTTTCCCACTACAAATCCTGATATGGACGGGACAGGAAAGTTACTCCCAGAACCTTTGAATACTTTTAAGGCAGAGGTGGATAGGTTCTTAGTAAGCAAAGGGATGATAGAATATTGAAATCTGCAAGAGATTTGAGGTTATCGTCAGATCAGCCATGATCTTGTTAAATGGTGGAGCAGACTCGAGGGGCAAAATGGTCCGCTCCCGCCCCTTGTTCATATATTCACGATAATTTCCAATGCTTTCAATTAATTCTTAACCTAGAAGTACTATGTGCGTGGGAGAAACAATAAACATCAAGAAAACTTAGACTTTTTTCAGCATTTTGCTATAATAACAATGCAAAATCTATTGCTAAATTATAAACTTAGCTAATAAAACTAATAACATTTTTTACCTGCAATTTCAACAATGAAATTAAATTTAAATATTTAATGATTCCTGCTCCTTTGTTCCCTGCTTTTATCCACCCACTTGTGTCTTTTCCATAAGTATTATTAAAAATTTTCCTGTTGTCACAGTTTGTGGTTGTAGAGTGGGGTTGATTGGCCATGCTAAATTGCTCCTTAGCGTCAAGGTAAGTACGTGGGGTTACGGGGAGCGGACCTGGGTGGGATTGTTATCGGTGCAGACTTCATGAGCCGAATGGCCTCCTTCTGCACTGTAGGGAATCTATGATGCTGTATGAAACTACCGATGTGAACATTGTGAATAGAAGTGCTGTAAGTCAATGAGTATAGCAATGTTGTTGTGGCCTTTGGCCAGTAGGTGGTTCCATAATGTGAGTTTCTGAAATTTTGCTTCCAAATCAATTGTCATCTTGTATGTAAGAAAACCTTTTACTCATCAGCTGACTATAGGCAATACCACAGAGAAATTACTAGCACGTATAAAATGCTCAGGTTCACAGATTATATAAATATGTGTTCTGAGCAAACCGGAACCCAACTAACATGTTTGATGTTGAAGTAAGTCACTGGGTAATTTAAAGCAAGTCACTCTTATTTATGCCTGGCAATTAGTGAAAATGTGTACCACATACAGTAATAGGCACTTCCTGACTAGCATTTCTTCTGTTCCATCACTCAGTGCTCTGCCGCTGTTAATTCTGAACTTTCTCATAAGATGAATGGCTAAATATTGCTTAAGTTTAGAATATTTATGCAAAAGGTGATAGCAATTTATTTTTAAAAAGAAATCTGTTGTCACACCACATAGGGCAAACCAGACATATGTTTTTCAAGTTTATTTATTAGTGTCACAAGAAAATTTTCATTAACACTGCAATGGAGTTATTGTGAAAATCCCCTAGTCGTCACATCCAGTGCCTGTTTGGGTACACTGACAGAGAATTTAGCATGGCCAATGTACCTAACCTGCATGTCTTTGGGAGAAATCGGAGCAGTTGGAGGTAATCCAAGCAGACTCCGCACAGACACTGACCCAAAGGTCCCTGGCGCTGTGAGGCAGCAGTTCTGACCATTGTGCTACCACGCTGCCACAGTCCTGAGGC
This sequence comes from Sphyrna mokarran, assembly GCA_024679065.1. Taxonomy (NCBI): domain Eukaryota; kingdom Metazoa; phylum Chordata; class Chondrichthyes; order Carcharhiniformes; family Carcharhinidae; genus Sphyrna; species Sphyrna mokarran. Next base: position 39,775,819 of record JAGIQG010000016.1, read on the forward strand.
TGCATCTCCAAGAGACATGCGCTTGTCACCTGACATGCGCTTATACATTTTTTACAATATAGTGTACTTTAAATAAATGAAAGGCCCTCTCCTGAGTACTTCTGATCGAAATGCATAAACCTGTCCTTGCAGCCTCAGGACTCTTTCTGAAAGTTGAAACTCTGTGGCTAATTGGACATAACAATCGTTTACATGATAGCTAACGGCCTGCTACTGACAAACTTTACATTTTAGAGTGATCTTTGGACTGGCTGTAGAACTAGGAATTCTATTGTTTTAATAGGGTGTAAGTTTTTGCAATTATATATTTTAACATTATATTCACTTCTTTTCCTCCCCACTAAAGACAGTTTTATGGCAATAGATATGGAGAGTCACTGAGCTATTGGTTTGACAGATAGACAGGCACAGTAATCCATGTAATCCTCTTCAGGTTTTATAGCCCTTAAAAAGGCTTAATGAAGAACTTAACTAACAATGATGGCTGTTTGAGGAAAAAACTCCCAAGCAACAGATTAAGTGAAATTTATTATGTTTTTTCAGGTTGTTTGCCAGATGTTCCCTGGATGCTTTTTTTCACATTGTTTGATCAACACCAAGCAAGGTTTATTTAAAGATTTTTTTCCAAAAAAAAGTGAGTGTAAGTACAACATTGTCAGCATTCATTTTTCAATTTTAAGCTTCAGCAATCCGTTCAAAATGCACGACAATCGTTGGCAACTCTGTTGTTTTTCTTTGTAAGACAGGAGATCATTGATGTTTTCTGTAGCACACTTCCATATCCTGCGTGGGCCAGTGTTGGGTTGCCACCTGCTATTGCAGTGTATGACTGGTCCTCCCACTCATTTCTCTGGCGCCAGAGCAGTGTGGTCCCTGCAATGTGATTATTTGTGTTAGCAGATAATTGAGCCCAGCAGACACATGTGCCAAAGCTGCCTGTACCTCGTAAGGCTCTTCAACAAAAGCTACTTTTATGGCTCCCTCCTCTCCATTTCTTTCCAAATTGTGCTCACATTTTGTGTGAGGAGATTATTTTTGTCTGTTGCCATGAGAGACTGTAATGTTTATATAGTCTTTAAGGGGATACCAATTTAATTCAGTCATTTCAATAGACTTCTGACATTTTTAAATAGAGTTTACACTTCCTGTTTAGCTCTGATTATGTGAAAATTAAGTTGATGTGGATTCCGCCACATTGCTTTGTGGAAAGAATTATTACCAGGTAAAAAGCTTGCGGAGTATTTTAGAGTGGAAGCCAATATACATAAATCTAAGGGGAGAAAATTACAGCTTTCACCTAATATTGCTTCAGTAACTTTATACGATGGGCCCACATTTTAAACCATTACCAGCTCACTGTGAGACACAAGAAGTTAAATTGAAAAAACATTTACCATAGAAAGAAAATAAGTTGTGCGGCTAACACAGGCTCAGTCTAATGTTTTATTTTTATAGGCTGGTCCAAGCCTTATTTGATTGGTCTCCAGAAATATCCTTAGTTGTCCAATTCTTTTAAAATGATTCTCCGTTAACCCATGGAATATCCTTTCTCTTTGTTTTCTGTTTCCAATTTTTCTCTCTTTTTCTCCGAAATTATCTTTTTTTGCTGTTGTTGTATAGTTCCATGGTTGCTAATTGCTGTCTGGTCCTCGAATAAGAACAATGTATATTCACATTGCACTTTTAAAGAAGTAAAGCATCTCAGTAGGATTGAAAACATTGTATGACACTGAGCCACTTGAGGAGATACTAAATCTAAAGAGCAAAAGCTTGGTCAAAAAAGTAGTTTTATGAGGAAATTGGGACAGAGAGATGGAGACCTCTGTGTCTCTTTCAGTATACCTGAACAAGATGGGTATTCCAAAACTTATGGTAACTAAAGACACAGCAACCAATGAAGAAGTAATTAAAATTTGAGGATGCTGAGGAGGCAGAATTAGAAGAGTGCAGATATCTTAAAAGGGGCTGGAGAAGGTACAGAGATAGGGATAGGAGTGATTTGAAAAAACGATGAGAATACTAAAGTTAATTTAATCGCAAGTAAGGCTTACATTAACACTGCAATGAAATTACTGTGAAATTCCTCTAGTCACAATACTCCAGCATCTGTTCAGGTCAATGCACCTAAACAACACATCTTTCAGACAGTGGAAGGAAACCGGGGCACATGGAGGAAACCCACACAGACACATGGAGAACATGCAAACTCCACACAGACAGTGACCCAAACCAGGAATCGAACCCTGGGTCCTTGGCGCTGTGAATAGCAGTGCTAACCACTGTGCCGCCCATTATATCCTAGTATTTATTGTTCAGTAATGTACCAAGGTTGGTTGATTGAGGACATCACTGCCATGTCTGATCCTGACCTGACCTTATGCCCCTTGCCTCACCTCTAGCAATGGGTTGCAGCTTAGAAGGGAATCGTGAGGTTTCTCCTTCCTGCTCAAAGGTGCTGAAGTGAATTGTAGCATTCCTGCTGCTGCCCTAACTCAAGCCTAACTCAGTTTAACTTTGAACTTGCTTGATCTAAATAACTTAACAACTCAATGATTGAACCATCAAAAGAAAGTTTACTTCTGTTTATGTCCACTCCAATGATGAAACATTTTAAAATGCCTGAATAGAGTAACAGATCTATAAAACTGCATTTCCTCACAAATTATTAAGCATCAATTTGTTTTCTTTTTCTTTCATTAAGCATGTAAGTTATCTGTTTCTTCTTCAAGTTGCCCGTAGGAATGTTTAAAGTTCGAGTTTATTCGTTAGTGCCACAAGTAGGCTTACATTTAACACTGCAACCAAGTGACTGTGAAAATCCCCTAGCTGCCACATTTTGGTGCCTGTTCGAGTATATTGAGGGAGAATTTAGCATTGCCAATGCATCTAACCAGCACGCCTTTCAGACGAAGGGAAGAAACTGGACCATTCGGAGTAAACCCGAGCAGACACAGGGAGAACATACAGATTCTGCCCAAACAGTGATCCAAGCGAGGAATCAAACGCAGGTCCTTAGCACTGTGAGGCAGCTGTACTAACCACTGTGCCACCATGGCATGAAGTGAGAGACGATAAACGGAAACAAATAAGATAACAAATTCTTCCTCATAATTTTTAAATGACTTTGTTTACTTTAAATGCTGCAGAAAATAATAGGAGTAAATGCTATGTTTACAATAATATGAGATCTTTTTATAATTCATCAACACATTGCAACTAGCTTTGGATGTATGTGTGTCGGATGGTCCACAGCGAGATAATGCACTGTACTCCCATCTCAATTCCGAGGCACTTTCTATAAATTGTGCAGGTGGAAGAATTGATTTTCACACCATGTCTTGTAAGTGGCTCCATGCCTATACTTTGACTTTTGGTCTAAAGCCATTCTGGCTCAGCAATTGCAATAAAATCACAGTTTGTAAAGGACACCCCAGTGACTACAAAGTGACAATGAAGAATTCTTACTCTTTAGTCAAGCATGCTTTAATGCCTTAGGTCACTATCATGCTGCTTGTCCATTCAACTCAGCTGGAATATAGTTTACTCATTCACTCTGCCTTTCATAATCATTGTATTTTTTTTCCCTCAATCCGTGGTCAATTTTTCAACATCCTGATAATGTTGACTGAAGGTTTGGGACGTATTAATGTTTGACTTCGTCTTTTATTTAGTTCTGCAGTTTCATTGTTTAAAATGCATGCACATCGACCTTAATTTCAAAGAAAAACAGATTAAATTTTGATCCAATAAATTGTCGCGTTAATGGTCAGACAAATTGATAATGTCCCAAATGTGACTAAATTACTGATTTTCTTCCTTGTTCTATGTAGAATCACAAGTTAATTGAAAGATGGAGAGGAAATAAAAATGATGCAAGAGAAACACAAAGCTATCTTAATAAGTGAATTGCTAAGTGAAGATGCAATATTTATTTATTATAATAAATTAAGAATTATATAGATAGACAGGTTACACCTATGTTATTTGCTGTTGTCACAGTTCAGTATTAAGGTTGCATCATAATTCCGACAGTGAAAGATAAAAGCATCGCTCTTTCATACTGTCAATGTTGCCAATTTCAAACCCAATCACCCCTCTAAATCTCCAATCTTAGTTTGTTCACTCTCACCGTATCAAAGTGTTTTACTTTTAAACAAATTGTAGGAAATCCACAAACATTGAAGAATTATTGCAATGCTACAGCTGTAAAAGACTGGTTGAGAGATACTCCTGTTATTCAGTGTAAAAGAGCTGAATGCATTTGTCCTTAATGATTTTTAATTATGGGTTTAAACCTAATTTGATCCCTTGTTCCCCCTTCTATACAGTTAGCATTTCTGATTCTGTAAATCACATTGGCCTGATGGCTCACCAGGTATGTATATCATGGTGTGGCAGTTAGCATATAAAGGAGCAAAATCCAAGCCCTCAGCTTAAATTTTCTGTACTGTTGGGGTGGCCAGTTGTCTGACCATACATGTGTGGTTTGCTGACTTGTTTCGGATAGATGCCCATAATCGGCCAATGAAGTTTCCTGAGGATGAGCTGCTCACCTGAAAAGCAAAGGACGGGACATTGGGGCGTTAATCTGGTAGGGCATGACCTGGAAGGAAATCATGGTCATTCATTTAAAGGGGCCCTGGCATGGGACTGTGATTCAGAGCACTCATGCACCAGAAACAATTTATTTTGACTCATTCACACAGTCTTGGGGTACTCAAAAGGACTTAGACGCAGTGTAGAAAGCTCCTCAATGACCTGATATGATCTGTGAGGATGAGGCAGTAGGCCAAATCTGGTGATTCTTATATCCAGGTTAGAGGAGACTTTGGAACTCTCATGCAACAAGTTAAGCCGGTCCATTTAGGGGAGGTGAGATGAAGGCCTTGGGATGGTGAGATTGCATGGGGCATTATGTGCAATGGGGAGGGAGATATGTGTGTACAGGCCTAAGGGAAGGCGCATCATGTCTTGTCTATTGTACTGAAAGAGAATTGGTGATGTCTGCTCATGAACATTCCTATACCAGTAATGAATGACTGTATGCAAGTTGCGAGCTGTAGGGAACATGGAGTGACATCCCACACTACTCAAGGTGTTGCCAATGGTTATTATTATCTATGTGTACTCTACTCAAAGATTGAAGATGGCCATAACTGACCTTAATTTTGTCTTCTGCACAGGTGAACCATCGAATGCTGCTGCTAATGTTGCACAGGGTTCCACACTAATTTCTGAGGAGCAAAAGGAAGTCCTAGAAGGTGCAATGGTACGTCTTTGCTCTGCATCCAGCACCATCGCAGGTATTAGCATCTCGTGGGACAGGTTTCAAACATTTCAGTTTTCTGTTCAGCGGAAGGAGAACAGATAGAGGGGCCCCTAGCAAAGCAGTATGTGAACCTGCTGAAGGGACTGAAAGCTAAAACATTATGAACTTTTAAAGCAAACTGAAGAAGTGGGTTGTTTTGTCAGAGTTTTTGATTGATCAAATGAGGTGGCCTGTTATTTTGTATTTAATCTGTGTTGATTTTATTCTGATTGTCACGGTAGAACTTTTTAGAAGTGTAATCTTGTCCATTGGTTTCGACCATTGGGGCTATTTGGGAACTTTGATTTTTAAATGCTGTTGGTTACCATTGTGATATAGTAACTGAAAATTTTATGATATTCATACACCGCCATAATGCCAAAATTTAAATATTTTGTAGTTTTAGATTAACATGCTATCTGCTTGAAAATTGAATGTAGTGAGAAATGGGGACTTTATTTTTTTGCCCACCTCTGACTTTTCAATTTAAATAGAGAGTTAGGGAGATGGAAATAACCCTCCCTTACTTTAACAATAAAATGTAATCATGTGGCCAGTTCCCATTCTGGGGCTTATGTATCAGCCATGTGGTCCAAGGCAATTTTTGACTCTCATTATGCACTTCATCACAACATATACTTTTCAATCATTTCTCCTGAGGCACATATCCAGTCCATGGATCCAGTGCAGGATTGACCAAGTTAGTTCACCATTAAACCTGACTGGATTTCACTTTTTTCCTTTTGGAAAACACATTAACTCTTCAACTTTTATTATTCTTGCATGAGTTATTTATTTTGTTCTGATGCCCAGGACTGTCAATGCAGGCGTCTAATCATAGAATCCTTACGGTGCAGAAGGAAGCCACTTGGCCTATCTAGCCTGCACCACCAACAAAACTCACCCAGGCCCTATTCCCGTATCCCCACATATTGGTCTTGCTAATCTCCCTGACACTAAGGGACAAGTTAACTCCAGTTTAACTTGCATCAGAAGTTTGCACAGTGGTTGGCAATGCTGCAAACATATAAGCATACCAGACAGAAATGCTGACATTTTGACAGGAAAATTAAATTTCACAGGATGAAGTTTCAAAGTAATTGGGTGCAAAATTTGGATCCATGACACCCATTTTCTGAACATTATGTGTGCCCTTAAATGTTCAAAATGGAATCTGCGGTACATGTGCAGGCCTCTGTTACGAGTTACACTGGACCCATATTGGTTAGCGCACAGTATGTGTTTGTCTTGAAAAATGTCGAATAGGCAGATCGTGAAGTTAATCAGCAGGTAATATTGACCTGACAGAAACGCCAGCATTTTACAGCCCAACATTTCAATTGATTTTCTGTCTTAAATACAAGCAGCTGAACAATGCTCAGCAGGAATGAGCTCCCACCAGTATCACTTAAAAGAATCATCAACTATTTTCACATTTATTACTAATTGATTTCTACTGATTCTTCCTATCATTGTGCACGGGTTTGTTGACTGCTAGAATTCTTTAAAGTGGCTGGAGTCTGCAGGGAGTAATATGCCAGGTGCCAAAAGCGTTGGTCCTGATTGCACAAACCAGTTGCTCCCAGAATACTAGCAGACAGTTCTCTGGAATTACAACATGAGTTGGAGAATGAGCTGAGGCAACATAGAGCAGGACAAGTCTGTTCCATCAAGATGCCACTTCAGTCCTCTGCAACAGAATCCACGTACAACCTCATCTAGCCAAGTTGGCTACCTTTGTGTGCTGCCCTTGCTCCCTGAGTTGGCTGCCGGCCACTAACATCTGATGTCTCACTATGTGCAGATCCTGCTTTCAAGGTTGCCCCTAAATCAGAGACGGTGTCAGCATCTGAATGGTGGCTGTGAGTGTAAATTGAGTGAATGGTGCTGTGTCTACATATTCCAGTCTTCTTGCTCTTCCTCCACTGCCTGGCTCGGTTATACTTCTTGGACATTGCGAAGGAAAAAGGCACAGGAGTAATGATATGTTGAGGAGAGGAATAAATAAGACATGCATGCTCTGAAGCTTGAAATCAGAAGAGAGTATGAATGGAGGGGCAATTGGGATGGGAGAAGGATGATTAGGGAAAAGATACTAATTGCTTTTTCCAGCCTCAGCAATGGTTGCTCTAATGGAAGTGAACACCATTTTCTCCATTGGGGTTCAGTAATGCAAGCACACTGGGAAACACAAGCACACTGGCCTAATTCCTGTTCTTTCCATTTCTGTGTCTGCTTGTCCCCAACAGAATTGCACCACCGAGTGTGTTGCAATATGTTTGGATGATGTAACTGTCATGATTGAGTAGCCGGCACTGTGTGTAAACTGTGAGATGTGGGTGTGAGGCTTGTGGCTGTGTGAAGTATGTGAGTTTGAGGTGCAGCCAAGAACTTTAAGTAGGAGTTATTATTGATGGAGATTTCTGGTCAGTGATAGGATGTGATACATTGAGTTGAGTGTGAAGCATATCAGGCAGCCAATGGGATTTGACATTTGAAGATAAATCCATAGGCCAATCATGTGAATTCTTTTACCTTATTTTGCAGTACTGAATCCAAATGCTTCATTCCTGGCCACCATAACAATCAAGGGCTAAATTTTCCCAGTCCTGGGATGGTGGGCTTGTTGGGGAGTGGCATTGGGATGGTGGACAGAGCGTCAAACTAGCTGCCCACACAAACCAAGGGCAGTTTGCTAAATGGAAGCAGTCTTTCTTTGGTGGTCTATGGGTCCATTGAAATCAGAGGCATCATCGCCCCAAGAGAGGGGCTTTTCGGTTGATACTGATGCCAACTAATGCAGTCTCAGGATCATCACATCGTACCAAAACTGGGGTCACAAAACAGTGCTGAACATTGTTTAGAGGATCTCCAGCCCCTGCTGTAGATACAGCCCTTTTCCAGCTCTCACCCTGCATCAAAGTACAATGTCTGAGATCCTTGGAACCCGCTCACTCCTGGGTAGCATTACTCAGTCTTTCACAGTAAGTTTCACAAGCATTTTCACAACTTGTTCCAGCCATGACACACCTCCCCTTTAAAGTTTATTTACTAGTGTCATAAGTAACTTACATTAACACTGCAATGAAGCTACTGTTAAAATCCCCAAGTTGCCACATTCTGACACCTGTTTGGGTACTTTGAAGGAAAATTTAACATGACTAATGTATCTAACCTGCATGTCTTTTGGACTGTGGGGGGAAACTGGAGCACCCAGAGGAAACCCACGCAGACTCTATACAAACAGTGACCCAAGCTCGAAATCAAACCTGACAGCAGTGTTAACCCACTGTGTCACCGTGATGCAGATTGGCTTTAAGTAGTGCAGGGCAGCTTTAACTGTTGCTAAACCCCCTTAAGATTTTGATTTTCAGATTCTGGGCCCTAAACAGCAAAGTTTGCACACTGCTTGGACCATTGAAGGCACAGGCTAACAGTACACTGTGAACGCCGCTTGCTGGTTTTCAGTGATTATTCATATTATATTATCCGCCAAAGCATTTTAGTAAGCCAGAAAATGATTATTTTTTTGGAAGGATACTGAATACGTGGCGAGAGTAAAAAGAGTAGAGCAATTTTGTTCTTAGAGGCACAATGGAGTTGTTGCTCTCTGAGTTAGCGACTGCACCGCAGACTCTCGAAGGATACAGCAAAAATCTCAGGAGCCTTTTCTTGAAAATCCGTTTTTTATTTTTCTCATCCATTGGCCTTCTTGAAATTTTGGTGAACGGGGCATTCGTGGTAGACTGAGAAAACAAAGAGATTTGCATATTCAGAAGTAAATGGATGGAAGGATTTCTTGAGAAAATTGATTGAATTACAATTTTTCTGAACAGCCAAGTATTTAATTTTATTTGTATACTAGCAGCCAACACTGATAGATACATTATGTGTAGTCGAATACTATGAAGGAATTTCTCCAGCTTGTTCTTGAGCTGTCACAGCACTGTCCTGTATCCCGCTGAGCTGATTAGCCTCTGCTCTGCCCTAAGATGCTGCCTGTGGTGAGGTAAAAAGGGAAAAGGACTTGAGCCCTTGATGCTATGGAATTTGTTAATCCAGTTGATTGTCATATGACTTGTTACGATACTGAGTCTTTAGCCCTTTAAATTGTGATTTTACACAGTGTGGCATACCTTCACAGCGCATAAAGAAGAACTTAGATTTTTTTTGAACACATGAAGTGAACGTTCCTTTGCAGAAGCTCATTACACTGAAATAATGATGACAATCCAAGGTTACGTCAGTTATGCTCTCTATATGTTATCTATATGAATCTTTGTACCAGATAATCATCAAGGGAATTTTTTGCTTTATTGCTAATTGAGCTCCAAGTTTGATATGAAATAGTGGGATGAGGGAGTGGGGTGAAGGCGGGCTGGATTGGGAGGGGGCTAGAGAAGGTACACTTACCCAGTCAGCCTTAGAAAAGTTTAATATAATGCTTAATCTCACTCTAAAACTCACCAGATATGGGAAAGACCAGATTAGAGGGTACCCATCTTTAGGATTTATACCAATATCAATTAGGAGAGATATCTTTGGGTAGTGGGGTAAGTTTTTGCGCGTTGATTCCATCAGGCAGGAAGCCGATAGAATCAATACTAACCTTGAACAACTTATTATAGTTATGCCTCATTAGAACATTTTTGATCAATTACCAGTGCCAGTTAAGTGCCAATGGGGCAACTTATTGGGTGTTGGAAATCCAATAGCTCTTTCCCTGAGCTGAACTGGAGAGGCAACCGGGGGCCAGAAATGCAGATGTGAACATTTTGTATTGAGGCTTTTTCCCACCCTTTTCATCTCATGAGCCAGACATGGGTGGGATAGGGACAGTAAGTGCTGTAACAAAAATCAGCCCCAACTTATTCACCATTGGTTTGGACAGCACTCTTAAAATAGAGTAATGACAAAGAAAGCTTTGGAGCAAAATATATTTATTTGTTCAGGAAATCTAGTCATTTTTCATTTGTGTCTTCAGAAGGGAATTATGCCTTGAATGCACCTCCACATGCCTTCCTGTCCCAAAGATACCATCCCGGGTCTTATCATATGTCTTCCCACCCAATGACCTATCTTTTCAACCCCTCCAACATTGCTTTCCATCCCTCATTTTGATATGCCATTGCATTCCTCCCCAAAGTGATCCCATTCACTTACAATGTTCAGTCTTCCTACTAGTGGTATAGAGTTGATAAATACACAAGTAAATGGAACACTTCAGCAGTGAAATTAAAATTTACAGTTTATTCATCAGTGTCACAAGTAGGTTTACATTAACACTGCAATGAAGTTACTGTGAAAATCTCCTAGTTGCCACACTCAGGGGCTGTTCAAGGTACACTGAGGAAGAATTTAGCATGGCCAATACATCTAACCAGCATGTCTTTTGGACTGTGGGAGGAACACAGCACTCGGAGGAAACCCACGGTGAGAACTTGCGGGCTCTGCACAGACAGTGACCCAAGCCTGGAAATGAACCTGGGTCCCTGGCGCTTTGAGGCAGCATTGCTAAGCACTGTGCCACCGTACCATTCTTCGGAGAAAAACATGAGTACTAAAAGCCGCTGGCAGTAGCTGATTGACATGATAACCCTTGGTGACTTGCATTGGTTGTAAAGCTTCTGCTTTCAAACTTCACTATGTTCCCCCGACTGTACTTTTAATAGTCCCTGAAACTATCTCCAGCTACTGTGCAGTACTACTGCTCCCACAACCCAGATGCCTCTCCAATATACCAAATTACACTATTGTTACACTTCTCCTGCCCTTGTTGCAATTGCACAATCTGCCTTTAGTGAATGTGCCCCCACCCCATTACTGGGGCCTGCCTGACTGGCCCTGGTGCCTCCAGACTTCGCTTACTTGATCCTGTGGGTGCACATTGATGTTTCCTCATCCTGCAGGTACAGCCCTAATGATAGCCTCCGCTGACAGTGTCACTGCTGAGCTGCAGGCCCTCTGATTAGGTTGATAGCTCTTGGGCATGGGCCAATCTCCTTGGCAGGGCACCAGCCCCAGGTGGAAAAATGCTGCCCTGAATGCCCACTGAAATGGGGTTGGTAGCCCACCCCTTCACCCTAGCTTTAGCCCTAGTGACAAGGGCCCCTCTAGTGCTGCAAAATCCTGACCTCGAAGTTACTTGGCACCATTGTAGTGGCAGTGAAAAACATTATTAAATTGCACATTCCTATGAGAAATACCAGAGAAGTTGAATGCATGCTCTATTTACAGATGTTGCATTCAAGTTTTGGTTTAACCAAATTAATTCACCATTTGTTTGTGTATAGCATTAAAGCTTTGATAGATTGTTTACACAAGCGATTTAATTCAAATACTTTGGTTAGGTATGTTAGTGAGATTTTTTTAAGATTCACTACTGTATTTACATTAATCTTTTCTCATCCTGAAGTAAGCATTCGCATCTCAATATTTAAAGGGAATCCGTCAATCTTGAGCAACATTGTTGAGTTAATTCATTCACATCTTTTATTCGGTGAGACTTTTACACTGGAACGTTTTGGAATCCTCGTCCAACACAACAGTTTATTGTTTGTTGCTAATGTGGATCTACGCACAAATTAGAGCAGCTGTTGTATTATGTGGGGCAGGCATTATTTTGGAAGAAAAATGATTACAGTGTCTTTCCGCAGGGATGAAAGTCTCGTTGTCCATTCCTTCATTGTTTATAACAAGTGCTGTGCTGATGTTAATGGAAGTGTTAAGGATGCAGCTTTGCTTTAGTATGCAACGAGCACATAATAGTGAAAGGATTAGCTTCAAACTGAGTTACTGATTGTACAAGCTACCAGGTCCGATCACCAGGACAGCAGCTTGTCTCCTGGGCTCCTACTGAGCTGGTGTTGAGGTCATTGACCTTACAACAAATTAAAGGACAAAACGCTTTTTATCCAGACCCCCAAACTGGTGGAAGCCTTTTGAACAGATTCCTTTTGAGAGGAGTAACTGAATAATATTTTCGTGCTGTCGAGATTGACTTTAGAACACTTCCAGTCTATTGGAGCTGCATACGCTGTTGCAGACAAGCTGTCTATGCACATTGAACTTTGATTACATTTCACAGCCTTCTGAAATTCCAGTAATAGTTCATTGGGCCTAATCCAAAATAAATACTGTATCTTACTTTATTCAGAAGAACAAATATAGTCTAAGATTAGTTTTGATAGTGCGTGATGTCTGCTCCCATGTTATGTTTGCAATAAGCTGCTTATATTAATGCACCTTGCATTTTAGATGGCATTGCTTCAAGTTAAGGTCAGTAGAAAAAAAATGTTGTTTTTCGCATATAGCCATCATGGGATTTCAAGAATTTTATATTTATTGCTTCCTAAAGACCATTTTTAAAAACACCTTACTATGTTTGACTAACTTAAGGTCATTGTGTACTACTTACCTCTAACCAGTAAAGACATTAGGAGGAATTTTCCTGGAAAGTATGCCACAGGAATTGTAGCAGGCAATTGTTGTGGAGTGAGTTATCCTCCAGGCCAGTGAACTAGTCATCATCTTTAGCCCTTCTGCCTGTGGACACCCTTGACCCGCCTGGCCACCATCCTCAACTTCCTCTGCAGGCTATTCCTTGGCACTGTCAAAAATTTCTTCCTCATCTAAAGGCACATGCCACTCCCCCAGGTCAAGCTCATTGCCTCACTGCAGAGCAAGATTGTGGAGGGCACTGCAAATCTCAACAATGCAGGAGACCTTCTGGGGATTGTATTGAAAAGCCTGTCAGACCTGTCCCAGCAACAGAAATGCACCTTCAACAGGCTGAAGTACTGTTTGATAGCAGCTCGAGTCACACTATGATTCCACAGCGCTCTGTGGCCTCTGCGCTGGCATCATCAGTCACGACCTGAAGAGTTAATCCATCTCCTTAAGGAGCCATCCCAATATTCTGGAGTGTCCTCGAAAAGACTGGCCAAGGATGTAGTTATCACGCACTCTCCCAGGAAAATACATGCATGACACACACCTGGTAGTTACACCCCAGATGGACATTTAGGGAATGGAACCACTTTCCAGTTTATGAAAGGAACTCCCTGATGCCATGGGGTGCAGAGAGTCAAATGGGTTCAGTTTATCATTCCCCTGTATCTATGGCATACCAGGCCTGATCCAGGTCAAAGTGGATGTAATCAATATTTTTTGCATGCTGTCTATCCATCACCTCACCTTCTTTTCCTGTTCTGAGTAAGGTCTCTCTCCCGTTCAACCCACCAAATTTGTTATTTTCTTTCCATGTTCTTGTCCTCCGACCCCAACTGATTATCATTTCTGTTGGTTTCCCTGTTGCCTCTCAGAAAATTCCTCTCATCCTACCTCATCAGAATAGCATTATTTTTATCTCTCTTTCTTTCTTCCCTTTTCCGTGGTCTGAAGTAGGTCCTTAAGCATTGAGGAAGAACAAGGATTGTTTTGGAAAATGTGTGAATAACGTTGGACCATAACATACGTATTCTTGTCAACCAAAATATGACTGATGTTGAAGGCAAAACACAGTAGGGCAGAAATTAGCCTGGGCCTAAACAACAAGGTTCCAAGCCATCTCAAAATTGGCCCTTGGGCCTATTCTATGTTTTGGGGATGAGCAGATATTGCACTTTCAGTTTGGATCACATTAAAAATTAATTCTGAGTCACTGGGAGTAGCAACTCTTGGATAGTTTCAGAGTGAGACTGAATTGGGAAATGTGAAAACTATTGCAGAATTACCGCGATGTGATGGCACGGTGGCACAGTGGTTAGCAATGCTGCCTCACAGCACCAGTGACCCGGGTTCAATTCTGGTCACTGTTTGCATAGAGTCTGCATGTTCCCTCCATGTCTGCATGGCTTTCCTCTGGGTGCTCCGGTTTCCCCCCATGGTCCAAAGATGTGCAGGTTAGGTGGATTATCTATGCTAAATTTCCCCTTCGTGTCCAAAGTTGTGTAGGTTAGGTGAATTGGACATGCTAATTTACCTCTTAGTGTACAAAGATATGTAGATTAGGTGGATGGCCATGCTAAATTGCTCCTTAGTGTTCAAAGATGTGTAGTTTAGGTGGATTAGCCATGGTAAATGTGCAGGATTATGGTGATAGGGCAGGGGGCTTGTATAGGATGTTCTTTCGGAGGGTTGGTGTAGACTCAGTAGGCTGAATGGTCTCTTTCTGCACTGCAGGAATTTTATGACATTCACCAGGATTTTACAGTGAAGGACAAAAGTGTTGCTCAAATAAATAAACCCGTCATTTTTTTGGGGAGGAGGGAGGTGGTTGGTGGGGTAGGGGGTGGGCATTGAAGAATCTCCAGCTGGGTAGATACAGTGCTTGCCATATCCTCCAGTTGATAGTGTTCCCCTCATAAACACATGAAAGGTCTACCTATAATAAATGTCCTCATAAAGTTAGGAGTGAGGCCAGTAGAGATTGGGTTCAAACATCCTCCTGTTAAATTGGTATACTTTGTGCTTGCTTTACACCAGAAAAGGGGCTCAGCGTATTGCAAATTTATTTCTTGACCTAAACACATGAAGAGTTTTCACCAATGTATGATTGTGAAATCCATAGTCACTTTAAGACACACATAGAAACATAGAAAAACTACAGCACAATACAGACCTTTTGGCCCACAAAGTTGTGTCGAACATATCCCTACCTTAGCGATTAACAGTCTTGCGTGTTTTGAATTTACTGCTTGAAGTACACTTGTTTCACTTGCAGCCACCTCCATTTTCAGCGCCAGGGCAAAAAGTCTTTATTCTAATTTGAGACAGCTACACCAGTGGAGATATCCTGCCTCGTTTGTCAGGGTGTGTGACAAGTAGAAGCAAGATGTTGCTAACGCACAGCTGGTGAATGAAGTCCTGTGATGAGATGGCAATCAGAGGTCAGAGCTTAGAGGCTGATGTATCTGTGTGACCCCCTCCAAGATAAGGCCTTCTAAAAGGTCATAAGACACTGTGATACCTCTGTAAACATTTCTCTTCTGGTATCAGGAATCAGAGCACTGTAGGGAAGAGAATATGACAGCTTTTTAAAAAATTCCTAATGATTTTGAGAAATGAGCATCTATTTGGAATGTGCTCATTCTATACTGTGAGAAGCTGATCTTTAGCGGACTATTTTAAAATTCAAAGCAGATTTGCACAAACTGTCAGCAAGCAACAAAAGGTATTTTTTGAGGATTGAATTTTACCATTATAAACTTTAGAAAATCCAAGCCTGTTTTTTTGTCTCCAGTATTAATGAGACTATTAAGCAAGCAAAGCTGAATTTCTAACCATATAGAATCATAGAATCTCTACAATCCAGAAGGAGGCCACTCAGCCCATCAAGCCTGCACCAACAACAGTCTCACCAGGCGCTATTCTTGTAAACCTAACCAGATTTACCCTGTTAATACCTCTGACAAGAAGGGGCAATTTAACATGGCCAATCAACCTAACCTGCACATTTTTTGACTGTGGGAGGAAGCACCTAGAGGAAACCTACACAAACACAGAGAGGACGTACAAACACCATGCGTACAGTGATCCAAGCATGGAATTGAACCTGGCTCCGTGGCACTATGAGGCAGCAGTGCAAATTGTGCTGAACGATAGAAGTAAAAATAAAAATTATTTTCAAAAATAATTATACTAAAATTTTAATCTTGCCTGTGTAATATAAATCAATATTACTGTAAAAGGCTATAAAAACAGAAATTTGGGACTGAAATAATTCAATGATTGTGTATTTTATCACCAATTGAGACATGCTCAATATCACTTATCTGATCTACACTGGCAATTACATTTTGTTAACAATGCTTTGGGACGTCCTGAGTGCATGTGTAAAAGCAAGTCTTCATTTCTTTTAACTGGAGTATACTATCAAACCAGTTTATTTGCATAACTCCAACACATTTGATTAAAATACTACCTTAGTTATTTCCATCTCCACAATGTGATCCATCTATTCACTGACCTTGCCTTCACTGCAGCTGAAAGTCTGGTCCACATGATTCCTGTATTAGAAGTCTAATCTCCAATATTCTCTTCCTTGTCAGCTCTTGAGCACCACCAACACAAATTAAAACTTATCCAAAACTCAAAACTTTTGCTGCACTAACTCACACTCATACATCAAGCTTCACTGACCGTAGTTACCCAAGTCAAAATCTCTCGATGCACCCAATCAGATCTCTGCAGTTTTGCCCACTCTATGACTTGTGCCTCCAGTGATCCCTCAATGCTCCTTTTCCTGCTTCACATTACATTCCATCCCCTTTGACACCAAGTGAGTTCTGGCTTGGTTTGCCCTTCCTTTCCTTCTCCTGAGAATGTATCTTGTCTGACCCATATTATAATTTCTTTAAAGTTAACCAGTTGTTTCACTGCAGTCTTGCTTGTCAAACTTTCATTCCAGTTCTGAACAAAAATCAGGACTATTTTAATTGCAGATGCTGGAAATCTGAAAACTGAGAATGTGAGAAGTACTCTGCAGGAAAGAGAAAGTCAATGTTTTAGGTCCAAAATCCCCCTGTTATGACTGTAAAACTTTATTGCTTTTATATCTCTGTAATTTCCCTTAAAGTTATTTCCACCTCATCCTTCCCACTAGTCAGTTACCTCTTGAATGCATCCAATAATGTAATGGTATTTCCTATGTTTCTTAGTTGTAGCCATGTAGGTTCAGAACTTGACTATTTCCACTCAGGACATCCATTCTCTTCAACATTGATGTTCTCCTTTACCATTTCTTTCCTTTCCTATCTGTTGTGAATATCCTGTATCCAGGAATATTAAATATTGAGTCCTACACCTTTATGAGTTAGGTCTCTCTTATAGCCACACATTATATTCCATAGACGGCTATTTGCCCCTGCAGTTCATCAACCTTAACCACCTTGTCTTTTGCACTTCCTTTCATGGACAGCAAACCTACTTTAGGTCTCAATGCAATACTTCTCATTCCCATACTCTGTTAATTCTAATATTCATCTGCTTTTTCCAATCCTACACAATTCTTGTTTTTCTTTCCTAGGCTGCATCTTTACCTGTCAAGATAGTTTAAGCATTTCCCAATCCATCTGCAGATCACATCACAAGCTTACTCTCTTGGATTTCATGAGGTATGAACTGCCCAAGATCTGCTATATAGATCTCTCCATCAAAGCTGCTTCCAATGCCCCAGGAATCCAAAGCTCTTCCTACTCTGCCATCTAACCAGCCCACCTTCACCTGCTGGGTCTGGAAGTGATCTGGAGTTCACTATCTGTTTCCTGGTCTCTTAATTAGATACTTAAATTCTGCTTGCAGGATCTCATCCTTCTTCTGCCTACGTCACTGATACTGACACAGGCCACAGTCTCTGGCAGATGTGATAAATAGGGACCACAGACCATGCCCCCTTAGAGCACTGTGCAGCTGCACACATTCTTGGCTCTGGTACCAAGAGACAACATATTATCCTGGAATCACATCCGTAGCCTGCTGGCTACTCTAACTAGAATTTCATATCACTGTGGATTCCTAACCCTCCTCCACAAGACTACTTTGCTGAGGCAACCGTGATACCACAGACTTGCCTCTGGCTGTACAGCCCAGAGAACAGATCCCCCTCACAGTATTCAGAAATGACTACCAACTGGGGAGGGGTGAAATGCACTCAGGAGACTCCTGGTTCCATTTCACTGGTGGTGGTCACCGAATGCTTCTTTGCCTGCATACTCTTAAGCTGCAGGGTGACCATATCCAGAAACATGTGACGTACAAAGCTCTCAGCCTAATCAGCTGCTGCTTAAGCTCAGATACCCAGAGCTTGAGCTCTTCCAGCTGATTTTGTACATGTGGTGGTAGCACATGTTGCGAGGGGGTGGGGGGGGGGGGGGGGGGGGTAACTCCCATCATGTTGTACTGCTTTTGTAGTACAGTGGGCTGGGAGACTTGATCTGAGGCCATTTTGCGGGCTCCCCACTTGGCTGAGTGACACAGGAAGGGAGGCCAGTGATTGGGGCTGGCTATCGGGGTGGGGGTGGGGTGGAATCAGCCTGCTGGGGAGGGGGGGTTTGGTGCTGCAGGGGATTGAGTCAGAAGATCGAGGATGCAGCAGTGGAGAGGTGGGCTGGGGGAGAGGGCTTGAAGTTGGTCCAGACACATCCGATAGGGCTGTGTTGGGGGGCTGTCAGAGGGGCAATGATGTGGGGTTCATAGGGCTGGCCGGCAATTGAGCTGGTCAGCGACTGGGGGGTTGGAAATGCAGAGCTACTGTGTATGTGCTGATCTTGATGCTACCAGTGGCCTGCTCAGTGATATGCTGCTGGCTTCTCCAGTGGGAATAGGCCCCACCCCCTGTTTTTGGACTGATTTACACCAGTGCACATAGTGTGGGGAGGTTCTGTTTAAAAATCCTGTTGAAAAAAGCAGCATGATTTACTCCAGTTTTTACACTAATTCAACACTTAGATTTTTTGGGGGAAAATTGGTCCTGTGGTTAAGTAAATGTTAGTTCCCACATGGAGCAGGATGTGCATTGCCAGTGAGTTTTCTTGTTGAATGCATCCTTTGCCTCTGGGAAACTTGTGGTGGGGGGTGCACTGTCAGCAGGACTGGAAAATCCCACCACATGAACAACAAACTGGAAAGTTAAGCCTTTGTCTTTGGATCTTAGATCTTACCTCAATACTTACCATCCATACTGATCTTTGTTCACTTAGCCTGTGACTCTATCTTCCCTCTCAAGTGGGTGTAAAAGATCCCATGGTACAATTTTGAAACAGGGGAGTTATCCCTGGTGTCCTGGCCACTATTTATTCCTCAATCCACATCACAAAAACAGATTACCAAAGCAAAGAGCTGCTGATTCTGGAAATCTGGTATGAAAACAGAAAATGCTGGAAATGTTCAGCAATCAGGTAGCATCTGTAGAGAAATAGAGTTAACATTTAAGGTTAGTGACCTTCCATCAGAAACAAAATATTTAGTTATTACCACATTGCTGTCTGGGGGAGCTTGATGTGCACAAACTGTCTTTGCATAACAGTGACTACAAATTAAAAAACAGGTTTATTGGCTATGGAGCACTTTCAAACATTCCAAAATCATGAAAAGCAGAAAGGCGAGTTCTTCTTTCTAAAAGAAAAGCCTTGACAGGTTATTCATTGTAAATTGCATCAATTTTCATAACTCTTGACAATTTCTTGTCTCATTTCCTTTTCTGCAAAATACCTTGGGAACTTCCTCTACCCACACTATGCAGCAGCACAAATGCAAATTCATATTGAAGTAAGTGTTTTCAGAGTATCTATGTTTTCTGTGGCCCATATGTGCAGTTCTGATACATTTGGCATCTTCCCCGTTCCTGCGACTTCTTTAATATGATATAAAAGAGAGCTCAGCAACAAAACAACAATTCTTTCCAATGGAATGATAGTTCTGGTACTCAGGCAATAACCTTTTAAAGAAATTCATACTTCATACATGGTTATCTTTAAAGGTACACATCAGTAGTGGAAGTTGTGTATGTCAGAGCATCATCTTCCTTCTGTCAAAACTAGGTAGATTACAGTACAGTATTAGCAGAGAACATTGGAGTGAATTATTCAACCCAACTTTCAACACCATAAAACCTTGGCAGTAGCAGTATTAACATTCAGCAATATAATCGAGCTGATTTATTTTTTAGCATTCAATATTGTAGGCAAATATAAAAAAACTAGAAGAATAATTATTCTTTTGGAAGCTAAAGAGAAGTTCAGGGTCCTTTGAGGGGAGTAGAATCAATCCTATTGACACAAATGCATTTCAGTCCAGGTAAGCTCTCTGTTTCAATTTAGAATGAATCGACGTAATGAATGCAGCTTTCACTTCTTGTCTCACAATAAAATTCCATAGACAAGGAGTTGAATACCAAGCTAAACAGCTTATTTTTCACGTGGCAATGGGCTGGCAAAGGTGGACTAAATTTAGGAGAGATAGGAAGATGACATGGGACATTTAGATGCATGGTGCAAAAGTGTGGTGTAGAATTCATATCAGTACTTGGAAGGTGTAGATTCAGATAAATTGGTGAAGATGGGGGGAGGTGGAATAAAACGTGTTCATCATGATCGATTAGAATGCAGCAATGGAGGAAGGCTCTTTAACAAGCTTAATGGAGGAGGCAGGGCAGCCAGAAAGGCCAATTTACCTTTATTAGAGCAACTATATATTCAAGAAGGAAAGACAGTGCAAAAGAATACTTAAAAGTTGCGAGAGATGCTATTGGCAAGGAAAGTATTTTAAATCTGTCCTGTACAGCAGTAAGGTTTTCTACTTAATGGGATATTTCTGCTGAGCCTTACATTCCTTGTGCAACAAAAGTAATGGTTCTTTCAGAAATGTCTTTCTTTATTGACCTTTGGAACATACCACAAATCAAAGGGATATGATATTTGAGAATCAGATACCTTTTTCTTCTTTAAGCCTCTATTTTAGAATGTAGTGGGCCACTCCTCGTGCACTCGATGTGTTCACTTTGGGATCAAAACTAGTTCGAGCAAGATATAGTCAGAACATCAATGTATTTATACAATGAGAATTCCAAAGAAATCTTTGGGCTGAATTTTTCTGGCTCCCATGGTAGCAAGCTTGGGGGTGGAAAGCCTGTAAAGTAGGGGGGAAGTCGTATCGAAATAACTGACACATTTGCGCTACCAGGGGACATTCGTGAGGACAAGCTGGAAGTGGATCAGCTGTCCACTCCATCACCAACTAACATTGTCCAGGCAGGAAATGCTGGAAATACAGAGCAACATCTCTGGAGAGAGAAGCAGGATTTTCCCTGTTTTTTAAAATTCTTTCATGATATTTGGGCATTGTAGGTGAGGCCAGCGTTTATTGCCCATCCCTAATTATTCTTGAATTGAATAGCTTGTAGTCTGGATTTTTTTGTGCCTGGCCTTCTCATTCCCAGCCCCATTGAGCTGGCTGAGCCCATTCAAGTCAATGAATTGACCCGAACTGGGAAATGGTTGAAATATAGTAGGTTTTACTGTGTAGAAAGGGAGATGCAGTTCAGAAGTGACATTAAGAAACTCTATGCAATCATTTATTTGTTGTCAACCTACAGAGTGACCCTAAAAATGCAATCACATAATTCAGTCCCAAAAGCCACAATCACCTCCTGCAGTCATGTCTTCTCAATACTGGGAAGAAATGTCAATCAGACTCAGCAAAATAGGGTTGTAAAAACAATTTGGCTGGGGCACATTTTCCTCTCCTGCAAGTTGAAAGAGCTAGCATAAAAAATCCATTTCTCTAAATTGCTTTTTTTCTAAATTCACTGAGGTGACAATGTTATCACCTTTCCCTTTTATGATTTTTGAAAATTTCAAATAGCCTTGACAACATAGAGTACAGAATGTTCTGGAAAATGGCTGCCAAGTGATTGTATGGATAGAATTTTCTATTCCTTCACACCAGCGGGATCCTCTGCAAACTTATAAGGGAATAGGGGAGATGGGGATGAGGTGCTGTTGGAAAATTCTGCCCTATGTTTTTGCTGTTTTCTGTAACCCAATTGACCCAAAATTGGTCATACTTGTACGAATGATCAAGACTTTACAAATGCAGGTAATATCACAAATTGAGTTTCTCTTCTCTTTTACACTTATTCATAAAGCAATGAACTTAGAACTTGGGTTAGTACTTGGAACTATGATGTTGTTGCTATATCAGAGACTTAGTTAAGAGAAAGGCAAGATTGATAGCTTAAAGTTCCAGAACACAGCTTTTTCAAACTGGATAGAGTGTGATGCAAAAGAGGTTAGGGAGTTGCACTACTGGTTAAGGAGAAAATCAGAGCAATACTGCGGGAAGATACCTTGAAGAGATCATATGGTAAGGCAATATGGGATAGAGCTCAGGAATAGGAAAGGTATAGTCACAGTGTTGGGGGTTTATTATAGACCACCCAATTGCCTGTGGGAGATAGATGAACATATATGTAGACAGATTTTGGCAAGCTGTAAAAATAACAGAGTTGTTGTGGTGGGACATTTTAACTTCTCTTATATTAACTGGGACTCACTTAGTATTAGGAGGCATGGATGGGGCAGAATTTGTGAGGAGCATTCAGGAGGGCTTCTTGAAACAAGTCCGTCTAGGGAAGCAGACATACTGGACTGGTGTTGGGGAATGAGTCCGGCCAAGTTGTGGACATTTCAGTCAGGGAGCAGTTTAGGAACAGTGACCACAATTCAGTAAGTTTTAAGATACTATGGATAAAGATAGGTGTTGTCCTCAAGTTAAGGTACTAAACTGGGGAAGGCTAATTACAACAATATTAGGCAGGAACTGAGGAAGGTAGATTGGGGGCAGATGTTTGAGGGCAAATCAACATCCGGCATGTAGGAGGCTTTCAAGTGTAAGTTGATAGGGATTCAGGACTGGCACATTCCTGTAAGGATGAAGGATAAATATGGCAAGTTTTGGGAACTTTGGATGATGAGAGATGTTGTGAGCCTGTTCAAAGTGAAAAAGGAAGTGTTTGTCAAGACAAGGAAGCTGGGAACATATGAAGCAAGTGTGAAATAGAAGGAAAGTAGGAAGAAACCTAAGCAAGGAGTAAGAAAAGTTAAAAGGGGACACAAAAAATCATTGGCCAGCAGAATTAAGGAAAATTCCAAGGCTTTTTATACATACATAAAGAGCCAGGGAGTGGGTTGGCCCATTCAAGGACAGGAGAAGGAATCTATACATGGAGCCTGATGAAATGGGCAAAGTATTAAATGAATACTTTGCACCAGTATTTAGCAAAGAGAAGGACTGAGTGGATGATGAGTCTGGGAAAGGGTGTGTAGGTAGTTTGAGTCATGTTGAGAGCAAAAAGGAGGAGGTATTAGGTTTCTTAAGAAACATTAAGATAGACAAGTCCCCAGGGCCTAGTGAGATATGACCCGGAATATTAAGACAGACAAAGGAAGAAATTGCTGGGGCTTTGAGAGAAATCTTTATATCCTCACCAGCTATAAGGGCAGTCCCAGTGGATTGCAGAATAGCCAATGTTGTTCCTCTGTTTAAGAAGGGTAGCAAGAATAATCCAGGTAATTACAGACTGATAAGCCTTACATCAGTTGTAGGGAAATTATTGAAAAGGATTCTTCGAGACAGAATTTACTCCCATTTAGAAATAAGTGGATGCATTAGCGAGAGGCAATATGGTTTTGTGAAGTCCTGTCTCACTAACTTGATGGAGTTTTTCAAGGAAGTGAGGAGCACAATTGATGAGGATAGGGAATGGATGCTGTCTACATGGACTTCAGTAAAGCCTTTGACAAGATCCCTCATGGCAGACTGGTGTAGAAGATGAAGTCGTATGGGATCAGAAGTGAGCTGGCAAGATGATACAAAACTCGTTCGGTCATAGAAGACAGAAGATAGTAGTGGAAGGGTGTATTTTTGAATGGAGAGCTGTGACAAGTGGCACTCCTCAGGGATCAGTGCTAAGACCTTTGCTGTTTGTAATATATATAAATGATTTGGAGGAAAATGTAACTGGTTTGATTCGTAAGTTTGCAGAAGACACAAAGATTAGTGGATAGCGATAAGGACTATAAGAGGAAACAACAGAATATAGATCAGTTGGAGACTTGGACAGAGAGATGGCAGGTGGAGTTTAATCCAGGCAAATGTGAATTAATGTATTTTGGCAGATCCAATACAGATAGGAAATATACAGTAAATGGCAGAATCCTTAAGATTAGTGACAGGCAGAGAGATCTGGGTGCACAGGTACACAGGTCACTGAAAGTGGCAACGCAGGTGGAGAAGGTAGTCAAGAAGGTGCATGGCATGCTTGCCTTAATCACCGGGGCACTGAGTTTAAATATTGTCAAGTCATGTTACACTTTGTATAATCTTATAAATTAGAATTGGAATATAGTATTCAATTCTGGTTGCCACATTACCAGAAGAATGTGGAGGCTTTGGAGAGGGCACAGAAAAGATTTACCAGGATGTTGCCCAAGGGAGGCATTAGCTCTCCTCATAGCTAATGGGAGGCATTAGCTATGAGGAGAGGTTGGGGAAACTCGATGTGTTGTGACTGGAATGATGGAGGTTGAGGGGGCGACCTGACAGAAGTCTACAACATTATGAGGGGCATGAACAGAGTGAATAGTCAGAAGCTTTTTTCCGGGGTGGAAGAGCCAATTACTAGACAGCATATATTTAAAGTGCAAGGGGCAAAGTTTAAAGGAGGTGTATGAGGCAAGTTTTTTATACAGAGGGTGGTGGGTGCCTGGAACCCGCTGCCAGTGAAGGTAGTGGAAGCAAATATGATAGTGAGTTATAACGGGTGTCTTGACAAATGCATGAATGGGATGTGAATAGAGGGATTTGGTCCCTAGAAAGATAGAGAGTTTTAGTTCAGTCAGGCAGCATGGCCAGTGCAGGCTTGGAGGGCTGAAGGGCCTGTTCTTGTGCTGTAATTTTCTTTGTTCTTTATTCTTTGTTCATTGTGTTTGAAAATTGTCTGACCCACAAGATTGCCCCAATAATTATCACTGTGGGCTTCTACCTGTTACTGTCTTCTGAGGAGACTCTTAAAATTAACATTAATTTTAAAGGTGCAAGGATATTGATGGACCTATTTTAAAATTTTTTGAATGTTTACTCAGGTTTACTAATAAACTGACTATTATATGCCAATGCAACTAGCAAATTATTACAGTAACATTGTGCATTGTGGCTGACTTGTTGAATCCAGAGGTTTTGACTAATAATCTGAAAACAAGGGCAGAATTTAGTGCTCCCCTGAGTGTGGTGGGAGGCAGAGGGGGCCACTTAATTGCATGGAGTGGAGCTCCTGTCACTTTTCCAACTCACCCCTCTCTTGATTAGGTATTCTACTACTGATGGGAAAGGCCACGTAAGGCAGGTAAATGCCAACCTCGCAGTGAAAGGGATTTCTCCTATTTGGGCCATTGATGCTTGTCAGAGAAACCAGCTGACGGAAAGAAGCCTCCATAGCAGACCCTAGCCAGCCCACCGCACTCATTGTTCCTCTATGGCTCCAGTGCCTTTGATCAGCCTTTGGCCTATTGCAGTAATGGCAGTGGCCATTGCTCCTGGTGGCCCTATCAATATCAGAGCAGAGCTTGTTGCTGATGGGCTTACTGCCCTTGGAGGAAGGAAATTTCCCCTGAAGATGCTGACGACCCTATTGCCAACCAGCTGAATGCCTCATTGGTGTTAAATTAGGCCAAGGGAGCTCAGAATGGCTGCAATAGGTTGGCCAACAGTTCTTTAGCTGGTGTGATTATTTATTTTTTCCCTAAATCTTTAAATTCCACAAAGGCTGCCAGGGGTTATAAATACAGCTAATTAAATAAATTTGGAATAAAATAAAGTTAACTGGCCATGAAACTGCTGGATTGATGTAAAAAACCATTTCATTCACCATGTCTCTTGAGGAAGGGAATATGCTGTCCTTAACTAGCTTGGCCTATATTATTTCTGACCTACAACAATGCCAATAACTCTTAACTGCTTTCTGAAATAACCTAGTTCGTTAACTCAAAGTCCATTATGGATGGACAATAAATGCTGCATTTTCCAGCGAAGCACACCATGAATTAAAAAATATGTTGTAGTTTTTAAGTGTTTGCTAATACTTGAGTACAGCTGAAAAAAGGGACATGCTGTTGAAGCTTTTCAACTCGCATTCTTCAGGACAGATTCTCAAGAATGCCAATTGTAAAGGAAACAATAATTAATACTGCATAAGAAGAATGTGCTACTTGGTTAGCCAGTGGATTCTGATTGGTAGAGGCATTATCATGGAGATGTCACAAAGGAACAATAAACTGCCAAGCTTTTATTTAAATTTTAACCAGTCAGGTCAACTTTGGTTGGTCAAGACATTGTCCTGGAGAATAGCTATCCCCCAAACTTCTGTCTAGTTGAAAAATACACAATGGGGACAAGCTCCATCTATTTTTTTTGTTTATATCCAATTCAATCCAATCAAAGTCCAATTCAAAATCTCAATAAGTGACATATTCCAGATCCAAGCTGACAAGACAGGTTTGTCACCTTCTGTCTTGGGTTTGATGTACATGATCCAAGCTGATTGGAGCAGGCATTGCATCTCCTCCAAAGCCGCTTTTTAAAAAATTGGCGAGGACAGATTTTTGCAAATCTCCCCTGATGTGTGCAAGGTGGAAAGCTTCAGCAGTGTGTTTCTTTTAATTCATTTTCAGTTGTTTAGAATCAGGTTATTTGCGTGAAAGGCAAGACATTCTGGGCAGGATTTTCCAGTTTCCCCTCCCCCACTAAAACCGGAGAAGCCCCCTCAATGTCAATGGACTTCTGCATGGCCTGTGACCCACTTGCTACAATTCCCATGGTGCGTGGGACAGGAGAATTTGCCCCTCTGATTAAAATTACTTATTTTTCTCTGATAAACTCATTTACAGACAAATGAATCAAACTTCTTCAGGTTCCACTCCTAGACATATTAACAAACATTTTTAAAGTAAATTTATCTTTTAAAAAATGTTCTAAATTGTACTATTGTACAATCAGTATATTGTACAATTATATACAGATATAATTGAATGCAACCTGATTTTTAGAAAAAAACACTTCTCAAATCTGGCACAATTTTGTGTGTAATTTGCAATCCAACTGGGTGTCACTTGTATGCAAAGTAGGAACGCCAAGCTCTTTAAGAATGCTCTTAAGTTTTGATTTTCAGAAACTCCCATCATCCAGATGCAATGATTAAAAGTGTCAGGAAATTAGCAGGATAAATATGTGGGTTTACAGGAATAGGCCTAGGCTACTTGATGTCTAAATGGTCTCCTTCTGCACTGAAGGGATTCTATGATTGGTGTAACATTATGGGAAGATGTGACCTGTTTGTAAGCAGGAACACAGCATATGAATATGATAAAGTCTATCTCAGTGCCCATTTCCATGACAAACTCTCTGCTGTGCAAGGAAAGATTAATTGTTTCTTATTAAATGCAGGCCAGTTTTCCAAGATTAAGACACAAATTTTCTTTTTGTTGTTTAGAAGCTGTAGAATTCCATCTGACTTTTGAAGTAATACTTTAGGAGATTGATGCTGGGATTTTAGCTGCAGAACACTAGGTGCACCCAACAAATCCCATCCCATCATGCAAAACCCTCTCATAAACATCATTTTAAGGTGTTTCCAACATGCTTTTCTGAGATGAGATTTCCTGCACCAGCTGCTCTTAAAATCTCCTGTCCTGGTGAGCAACACTTCTGATATCTGCATAATCTCAAGTGTTCAGATAAATGGGAAATGTGATAAGAGGGCTCTCGCATAAAAGTTCAAAGCAGTGTGACCTTCACAGTGGCTGAGTGAGCCTTTGTCTGTGTTGGAGATGGGCTTTACATCTGGCTGCAGCAGTGTGAAGAATTCAGTGTTGATTTCCTTCAGGAATGGTTGGCAATGAAGGCAGGTTTCAATGGACAGACCGAGATAAAAGACTGGCCTGTATACACAAATTACAGCATATGGAAGCATTATGGTGGCACAGTGGTTAGCACTGTTCCCTCATAGCACCTGGCGCCTGGGTTCAATTCTCGGCTTGAGTCACTGTCTGTGTGGAGTTTGCAAGTTCTTCCCTTTCTGTGTGGATTTCCTCTGGGTGCTTGGTTTCCTCCCACAGTCCAAAAGACGTGCTGGTTCAGTGAATTGGCCATGCTAAGTTCTCCCTCAGTGTACCCAAACAGGCGCTGGAGTGTGGTGAATGTAGGAAAGGTAGATGTGTCTGCCAACTAAAGGCAGAGTGTGTGATTTTCACACTTGTGACACTAATAAATAAATAATAAACAATGTTGAAGGCATTCATTTGTCACTCCTTCCCCTCCTCTTCAGAAACAGCACACAAATGCTTGCCCATGGTTGGATTTTAATGAGCAAACTAATAGGTGTAGAAGTTTAACTATCAGAGGGCTAAATTCCACTACAGCTTTAAGTGCATGTTGGATAATTTACCTTGTCTAGTACAATCCAAATCTCACTGAAGCAAATCTTTGCTAAGTGTAAGATTGCTAGTGATTAAATGTATTCCTAAGGATTCATTCCGTAACTTGCCCACACTCCAGTCATTAGTTGGTACACACACATATCCTTGTGATGCACATCCTTCTTACACCAATTGAACTCATTACCCAATTGTATGATGCTTAACTTTCAGCCAGTCTTTTTCAATATCTATTAAGAGAAATGTTCAAAGAAAATTACAAAAAAAGCTTCTTTATAATATACTGATGATTTTTCTCTGGGGTTGCATACAGCCCCAGAGAAAGTCTGGAGCCTGGAGACTCCAGGCCAATCCTGGAGGGTTGATAACCTCAGCTGAGACATACATACAGCATAATCTGCAAAATGCTTTTAACCATTAGAACCAACTTGAAAGAACAGGCATCATTTGATAGCATCCATTTGATACCATTGTTTCTGGCAAATGGTCATTGCCCTGAGACATTGACTGGGGATTGTTGCGATGTTTGGAAGATTTGACTGACCAACCAGTGTGACCAGAAATTCCAGGCCATTAAATCTGTTTCTCTCTCTACAGGTGCTGCTAAACCTGCTGAGCAGACATTCACAGTGAAGGCCTCAATGCTTTGAACTTTTATGCAGCAGTCCTCTTACCACTTTTCTCTATCTGCTGTCCACTTTGAGATCATGCAGGTCTTCACTTCAGATTCTCATCGTCTGCTGTATTTTGCCTTTGATGTTGAAGGTTAGCCTATTGAGTGACTGTGCCTCCTTTTGTATTGAGGGGAAAGTGCTATTTCTGTGAGTGTAACAAGAGATTATATTGCACTTTGCAAGCAGTTTGTACGCAAGGTCCAAATACACACTGAGCATCAGGGATGCATTATTACCATTAGCTAGGTGTGTCAAGTACGCAGTAAATGCCAGGTAGCTGGGTGACAGTATGAAGAGCTGATACGTATCAGCTTAATGGTCATGACCTATCACATTAAGGATCCCCATGTGACTTTTTTTAACACTTACTTCATATATTTGAAAACTATTTTTCAACCACATTCAGTTTTGACATTTATGCAATTCAGTAATCACTAACGTCTTTAAAAAGGTGGTTATTTGTTTTTCATCATGTCACTTTGCGCTACTCTTAATGTATATTTTCCATTTTAGATCATTCTGTACTTGTGAAAGTTAATTGTCTGATAGGGACTGAGACAGCTCTTGGCTTTTCTAAGTGCGCAGTCGCTATGAGATTTGTGAGAGCAGCTCGGTGATTTAACTTCTCTTCCTTTAGGAATACACCTGACCTCCGATGCTTCAGAAGGCTTCTCTGTAAGCAGGAACTTGCTGATGAGGAGGGGGAGGGTGGGAGGGGGCGGGGGAGGGGGACGAAATAACATTTTATTAAAATCCAATTTTTGTCATGGTTAAAAATCCCAATGTTCACCCGGAATTATGTAATAATTTCGGATCAACACCCTCATTTTTAACTCCACTACTTAATGTACAACTATGACAACATTATTGTGTTTAAAGAAACAAAGTGGTTTAATTGAGGTGGGAAACTGTGAAAGCGAGGCCATGAGCACTGCGACCAACAGCTTAAAGCCATCCCAGAGGTGTGTGTAAACTCAATGACCTGGTGGGATTACATATTGGACTCTGGAAAAGCAAGAGAATGTTTTGGAACCCTGCAGCTAAGGAACGTGACTACTCATCCAACACCCAGAGATGATGTAAAAATAATGCGGTTCCCCCAAGGGTGACCCTCAAAGTGCTGCGATGGAAAATATTTTGCTTAGCTATAAACTGAAGTAGGTGGCGTGAGAGCCTGACCTGGGCTAATTTCTTTTCTGTGCCTTTCATTTCTATTTTTCTCTTTACTTTTAGCGGACTGGAGAAATAATCATAAGGAAGTTGTGCACAATCCCATATTTTGTTGGAGTTCAAATAGCCTTGAGAACACAGATTGTTTTACATGTGAATTCACTTACTGTACCCAAAGGCCCTCCTAGTTCCAGAGGTTGAAAGGTGCTGAATTTCCATGATTCATTTTTGCGGAAAAAAACTGAAAATGCAAATACCTTGTTTGAAAACAATGCCCCAACGTAAATACAACTAATTTTCTTTTAAAAGCTGTGTACAAAATAATTGATTCCGGACTATATTTAGAGCACACAGTGGGATAGTATTTCTGCTGCCAATAACATTTAATAAGTTGAGATTCCAGCTGGAACGTTGAATTCCTAGCTGGAGCTCAAATCCCAGGCTTGGCTGATGATCCTATTCAGGCTTCCCTCAAGTGAATGCAGAATTTCCTGGAGATAACTTGTTTGATATTCTTCGTTTATGGCGCTGTGTCACGCAGGAGAGGGATGGTGACAAGGAGATGATGATGACTCTGTTCTCAATCTAATAATTGTGGTTTGTTAAACTCAAATCTGGCTGGTGGGTGTAAACTGTCAATTCTCGACTGGGGTATTTCAGGTCTCGTGACATGGTTGCTGATTAGTGATGTGGGAAATTTTATTTCAAGGCTTCATTTGGTGAATTTGCTACCCAACTTGGGGATTGGTGTAGCTCCAAGCGAAAGTGAGTTTTTTTAAAAATTCATTCATGGGACATGGGCATCGCTGGCTGGGCCAATATTTAATGTCTATCCCTAGTCACCCTTGAGATGAATGGCTTGCTAGGCCATTCCAGAGAGCAGTACAGAGTCAACGACATTGCTGTGGCTTTGGTATTGCATTTAAGCCAGGTGGGGTAAGAATGACAGATTTCCTTTCCTCAAGGACATTAGTGAGTCAGATGGGTTTTCTCAACAATCAACAATAGTTTCAATGGTCATCAGTAGATTCTTAATTCCAGATATTTTTTATCGACTTTCAGTTCCACCATCTGCTGTGGAGAGATTCGAACCTGAGTTCACAGAGTTTCTGGATTAATAGCCCAGCAATAATGCAGTCTAACAATAATACCTCTAAGCCATCACCTCCTTGTGCACGTACTCCTGAACAGTCAGCAACTAATAATGATATCGATGGAAGTTCAGGCCCCCTTAGCTGTCCCTTAAAGACTAAAAGCTGGAAATGACATAAGTATTTTGGGTATTTGATTATGAACAGTTTCAAACTGAAATGAAGGTAAGGGGCTGTATGATCAGTGTAGAACTGCACTGTCAGCTAGACTGCATTGGGTTGAATTCTACCAGCCTCCCAGAGATGGGCCATGAAACAGGAAGCTTCATAAAACAGTGATCAAAGATGTCAGGAGGGGAACCTGACTTTCTCCAGTCACCATGTGATATTTTCAATAGTGGGAATAGCAGCAGTGACCTGGCAACCAGAGATGAATAGTCAATAGAAATCAACTTATTGACCAAATAACTGTTGCTCCACTCTATTTACCTTTTACTAGAATGGGACAGGTCCCTGCTGCAGGTCAAGACTTCCAAGTAAACTGTGACGAGGTTCATGGTTTAGAGCTGAAAGGTGGTGAAAAGGGACCTCCCTTAATAGTTGGTGCATGGTTCAATGTCCTCCCATGGATCCAATACAGCGAGGTGGCTCACCCCTCTAATCACCATGGCCAGCCTATTCCGGACATGTTGAATAAAAAAACTTACTTATCCTTCAAAACGTAGAAACTAGAAACACGAGTAGTTTGAACTTGCTCCACCATTCATTTTAATCATGGTTGATCTTTAAATTCAATATCCTGATCCTCCCTTCCCCCCTATCCCTTGATTCCTTTCCCAAGAGTTACATCTAATATCTTCTTCAAATCAGACAATGTTCTGGCCTCAACTACATTGATGAATGTAGTTCATGAATTCCACGTATTCACCACCCTCTTAATGAAGAAATTCCTCCTCACTTCAGTTGTAAAAGGTTTACCCCTTCTCCTCAAACTATGACTCCTAGTTCTGGACTCGCTCACCATTGAGAACATTCTTTCTGAATCTACCCTGTCTAATGAAGACTCCTTCTCTCCTCATCTTGTAGCCTCAGCTGTGGCAACCTCTAATAATGGCACTGCCAAGACTGCCAAGCTGCTGGCCAACTGATCAGTGGCAGCCTTTTACTTGGCTGTTGTCAGGAATATCCCATTCAGGGTCTTGTCATCCATTGGCACAGACTGAGAATGCGCTTTTGGACAGGACAGCCTGTGATTTGGCAGAATTCTGGTCACTGATTTCACTGCACTGTGAATGGAAATGACCAAGTCACAAATTCTGCGTTGAGAATTGTCCTTTACTAAATGATTCTTCAGAAATAGATTCATAAGATTTGCTAATTTAATTAACGGCTGATTACCTGAACATAATCGGTTTTGTTGCTTAATGGAATACATTTTACTCGTTAGTCGGGAGTAAAGTGTTAAATTTTGAGCCAGTTGGCAACTTGGAAAATGGGACAAATCCTTTCTAGGGAAAGGGAAGACATTGTGATTTGATTCTGGTTTCCCTTTGTTCAAATGTGTTGGCTGTGATTCTCTAATCACTCTCTGTGGGGGCACTAAGGCTGTATTAAGAGTAGTTTTTTGTACCTGAGTGCAAAGTTGATATTTTACATGGTGGTGCATTATGCCTAAAAGTAGAAGCTTTTTCATTTTACGTTAACGTCATTTTTGTGCCATGTTTCTAACTCTGATGAAGTTTGTTCAAGGGTGAAAAGAGCACTAATAGAGAAAAGTCTTAATGCCACTTACTTTCTGTGGCTGGCATAGTGGTTTGCACTGCTGCCTCACAGCACCAGTGACTCGGGTTCGATTCCTGGCTTGTGTCACTGTTGTGTGGAGCTTACTTGTTCTCCCCATGTGTGCGTGGGTTTCCTCCATGTGCTCCAGTTTCCTCCCACAGTCCAAAAAATGTGTTGGTTAGATGCATTGGCAATGCTAAATTTTCCCTCAGTGTAGCCAAACAGGCACAGAGTGTGATGATTAGGGCATTTTCAGACTAACTTCTACTAATGTAAGCCAACTTATGGCATTAATAAATAAACTTTAAAAAAGTTTCTCCCTCTTTTGATTCCACTAGATATAAATAATTTCATAAATTAAACAGTTATAAATTATTATTTTATTCAGGAAGTCATTTGGTCATTTTGACAATTATTGACCTATCGACAAATCCTTCTTTTCACTGAGTTGTTTATCTTGACTTAAAAAGAAATTCAGTGACAACTTCAAAACCAGGAACAGCAAAAACAGATAACCTTTGGAGAATGTGTTCCACATTCTCACCAATTTACCAACTCCAAACTACTAGGCCCAGGTCTGGAACAGAACCCATCTAACAGAACTGCGTGTAGGGGTATAATTCTGTGTAAGTAATAGGGAACACTTCGATACCTAAACATTATTAACAAAGTAAAAATATGGCCGTGGACACAGTTTACTCATAGTGGTGAACAATATGAATATTTACCTTTAAAAATAAGGTTTTCGTGATTTTATTGAGTTGATTTTTTTTCCCTAAACCTGATGGGAATTCCATTTAAAAACAGGGGTTCAAGCAGTCAAGCTATCCCAGCATGCACTCACTGATGTTGTCAATGACTGCGGTAGTCTAAAAAAAATTCATCTTTAAAAAGACCAGTTTCCGGAAAATGCTATGCTCCACACGCACCTTGGCAATTCTTCAGAAATGCCTCAACCAAAATTTGTTTATAGTGTTTAGCTCCTTCAAAAATGATCATTCTGTCCCTAGCACATTTGATTTATTTCCTTCCTTATGTCTAAGGTTTTGCTCCACATGACTCTGCCATGCCTTGTGCTATGTCAGGTAATCTGTTTAAACTTGCTTATGTTCCTTTACAAGCAGTGAGCTTTTATGTTTTAGAGTGACCGTATTGATTCATCCACGATTTTCCCCTTATGTTGGGAAGTATCTTCTATCCAGCAAATTCCTGAAGTGACTCAGTGGAAATCAGGAACTTATTTTGTGGTAAATCTCAGGATGTAAGCTAACTTGCCACCATGGACACCATTGAAATGCCTCATAAGCTACTATTTCTAAACTGGAGTTATGCCATCCCATGGAGCAAATGCAAGATGGCATCAACATTAATAAATATAAAATCATGCTTCCTGACCTGCATCCTGAAGGGAGTTAACCTCAGTTCTGCTGCAATATGTTATCAAAAGTTCCTGACCACTTAAAGTTCATTTATTAGTCATAAGTAGGGCTTATATTAATACTGCAAAGAAGTTACTAGAATTCCTCTAGGTGACACAGTCCGACGGGTCAAGGTACTTAACCAGCACATCTTTCAGAATGTTGGAGGGAACTGAAGCATTTGGAGGAATAGGAGCAGAAAGAACAGAGTCGTTATAGTGGGAGATTTTAATCTCCCTAGGGTGGATTGGAAAGTACCTGGAGCTGGGGGTTTGGACGGGCAGGAATTTGTAAAATGTGTACTGGAAGGATCGTTGGAGCAGTATGTGGCTAGCCCGACTAGAGAAGGGGCTATATTGGATTTAGTTCTGAGTAATGAGCCAGGGCAGGTGGTTGATGTTGTAGTAGGGGTACATGTGGCTAACAGTGACCACAATTCTGTCTATTTTAGGATACAGATGGAAAAGGATGCTTGTTGCCCTAGGGGCAGGGTGCTGAATTGGGGGAAGGCTAACTATGGTCGGATTAGGCAGGAACTTAGGGAAACTGATTGGGAACGGTTGTTCGAGGGTAAGTCCACGCTAGGCATGTAGGACTCTTTCAAGGGAATACTGAAAATGTTACAAGATAAATATGTGCCGGCCAAGAGCAAAGATGGGAAAGGTAGGATTAGAGAGCCGTGGATTACTAGGGATATTGAGGACTTGGTTAGGAAGAAAAGAGAGGTGTATAATAGGTCAAAGCAGCTGGGAATGGAGACAGCGTTGAAGGAATATAGAGAGAGTAGGAGGGAGCTCAAACGGGGAGTTAGAAGGGCAAAAAGGGAGCATGAAATGATTTTGGCGGATAGGATTAAGGAAAATCCAAAGGCTTTTTACTCCTATGTTAGGAATAAAAGGGTGGTTAGAGGAAAAATCAGATCTCTTAGGGACAGAGGAGGGGAACTGTGCTTCGAGCACGAGGGAATGGCAGAGATCCTGAATAAATACTTTGCGTTGGTATTCATGAAGGAGAGGGGCTTGTTGACAGCTCCTGTCTCTGAGGGAGCTGTGGACCAGTTGAGGGAAATATCCATACCGGGGGAGGAAGTATTAGAGCTTCTAGGTAGTGCTAAAACTGATAAATCTCTGGGGCCTGATGGCATTTATCCCAGGCTGCTTAGGGAGGTGCGAGGTGAAATTGCTGGGCCTCTGACGCAAATCTTTGCCTCTTCCTTGGACACAGGTGAGGTTCCAGAGGACTGGAGAATAGCTAATGTTGTACCGTTGTTTAAAAAGGGTAGTAGGGATAACCCTGAAAATTATAGGCCGGTGAGTTTGACGTCAGTGGTAGGGAAGCTGTTGGAGGGGATTCTTAGAGGCAGGATGTATAGGCACTTAGAGCGTTGCGATCTGATTAGGGATATGCAACATGGATTTGTTAAGGGGAGGTCGTGCCTTACAAATCTGGTAGAATTTTTTGAGGAGATGACGAAAATGGTGGATGAAGGACGAACCGTTGATGTCGTCTATGAGGATTTTAGGAAGGCATTTGACAAAGTCCCTCATGGGAGGTTAGTTGAGAAGGTCAAGGCTAATGGGATAAAAGGACAGGTAACTAGATGGATAAGTAACTGGCTTGGTAATAGGAGACAGAGAGTAATAGTGGAAGGGTGTTTTTGTAGCTGGAGATCGGTCACTAGTAGTGTGCCGCAGGGCTCGGTACTGGGACCTCTTCTATTTGTAATATATGTAAATGACTTGGAAGAGGGAGTAAGTGGAGTGATCAGCAAGTTTGCAGACAATACAAAGATGGCTGGACTTGCAGATAGTGAGGAGCTTTGTCAGGCAATGCAGCAGGACATAGATAGGCTGGTAGCTTGGGCAGACAGATGGCAGATGGAATTCAATCCTGATAAATGTGAGGTGATGCATTTTGGGAGAAAGAATGTAGGGGGGAGGTATATGATAAAGGGTAGACCTATTAAGAGTACAGGATCGCAGAGGGACCTGGGGGTGCAGGTGAACAAGTCTCTGAAGGTGGCAGAGCAAGTGGAGAAGGTTGTGAAGAAAGCATATAGTATGCTAGCCTTTATAGGAAGGGGTATAGAGTACAAGAGCTGGCCTTTAATGTTGCAGTTGTGTAAAACGTTGGTTAGACCTCATTTGGAATACTGCGTCCAGTTCTGGTCGCCTTACTACCGGAAGGACGTGGAGACTCTGGAGAGAGTGCAGAGGAGGTTTACCAGGATGATGCCTGGTATGGAAGGTCTGAGTTACGAGGAGAGGTTAGGCAAATTGGGACTGTTTTCCTTAGAAAGACGTAGACTTAGAGGAGATCTGATAGAGATGTACAAGATTTTGAAGGGGATGATAGAGTAAACAGGGCTAAGCTTTTTCCTAGGATGGACTCAAATAGCACGAGGGGTCATGGGCTTAGGGTGAGGGGGATAAGGTATAATTTGGATGCTAGAGGGAGTTTTTTCACACAGAGGGTGGTGGGGGTATGGAATGCGCTGCCAAGTAAAGAGGTGGAGGCAGGTACTCTGGAGTTATTTAAGAAATACTTAGATGGGCACATGAACAGAATGGGAATGGAGGGGATAGAAAACTGATTTAAAATAGGGATCATGAGCCTTGGGAGTCCCTGGGAAGTGTGTAAATAGATGATGATATTGATGTACTTGTTTTTATCCTACAAGTGCTTTGGTCCACCTTGTTGTCTAACGAGGGACATACACGCGATGGGTCGTGAGAGGGCTGCTCTTGGATCTTTTTCGAGAGTATCCCAGTGCTTCATGTCGTTAGTGTACGCTTGACCTGGACCATCTGATGGGCAGCACGACAGCTCAGTGACTATCGCTATGCTGTGCAGATACATGGATTTGGGCCTGTGGGAGTTTGCGCATTCTCCCCGTGCTTGCGTGGATTTTCTCTGGGCACTCTGGTTTCCTCCCACAGCCCAAAGATGTGCTCTTAGGCTAATTGGCAAAACAAATTCTCCCTAAATTGTCTCAAATTTTGTTTTTAATCCATAAATCTATAAACATGGACAGGGATCGCGGGTAGAGGTGGGAACATCGGGGTGGCGGCATGGGCTCGTTGGGCCGAAGGGCCTGTTTCCTGTGCTGTTTTGTTCTTTGTTCTTTGAAACCCATGCAGTCATGGGGAGAACATGCAAACTCCATGCAGACAGTGACCCAAGCTGGGAATCAAACCCTGGCACTGTGAGGCAGCAGTGTTAACCACTGTGCCACCATGCCGCCCACAATGCTGCCCTCACTTTCCTATGAGGAGATCTTTCTGTGTTGTTTTCTTTTGCTGCCATTGTCATTCAGGCAGCTGTCTTTCTTGTTAACTACATGCCTATTTAGCTCTGAGATGTGTGTACCAAATTACGAAAACAGCAAGAAATCCACATTCCTTTTAACTTTTTCATTAAGTAGTGTGATTGAAGATAGGGCAGTAGATCACATGTTGGATCAGTGCAATTCAACTGAAGATTACACATGCCTAAGTGGGAAAATCTTGCCTCAATATGAGCAGCACTTGATTGAATTTCTGTAATGGAATTGCTCCTAGTTGTGTCTTATTTTGTATGATGTTTATTTGGTAAACATGCTGTAAAACAAAGCTGGAAGTTTGCAGAGCAGAGCACAGTGACGTATTCATATTTTTAGTGGGTCGTTAAGGTGCAGGTTTCTGTCCTGGCTTAACAAATATCAATTCCCCATCTCAACCGTATTATCAGGCAGAGAAGAAGGGGGGTGACGGGGGGAAGGGGCGGCGTGGTGACAGAGAAGGAGCCTGCCTGGGAAATGCTGATCAAAGAACAACGACTTCACCACAGGGAGGGAGGAGTGGACCTCAAGTCCCCTGGGTTGGTGTCTCATACTTCAAGCAGTAAGATCAATAAAGAAACAGGGGCTGGTGTGCGAACAAGCCTCTGCTTGCCTGAGTAATAGGCGGTGGGAAGAGATCTCTAAAAAGAGCAAAAATATTGAATGTCGGCTTAAAAAAAAGAAAAGTTAAACTTAAGTAACAATGATATGATCACTGTTATTCCTGGTGAAGTTTTAGTCTGGTGTCCAATTGCAGAAAGGGTTTAGGGATATAGATAAAAAGAGTCCTATCTCTATTAATACATATGAGCCAGTGTAAAAACAGAATGTAACGATTGGGTTCATCTGTTTAAATAGAGCACTATTTGTATTTTGTGGAGAAAATACTTCAATCCTCATTGTCCATTCCCAATTGTGGGAGTCATGTAAATTTACAGGTGAATTATCTTTACATAACATGGAAATGGCCCTAGCTATATCATAAACTGCACATCCTTCAGTGATTTACGGACAATAGCTTGAGAGTCAACGAAATCTCACTGTCATTCTGAATAAAATATAGACTAGTGGCAGATTTTAGGCCCCTCTAAAACACTGCACATTTGAACCAAGGGTACCAGGATTGATGAACATTGATTACCAGGCCTCAGCCAAATGCTTGGTGGGACTAGCAAGCACTGGTTGCTTCTTCATGTGCCGATCACCCGATTGAAGAGATTGTGCCAGAACGCCTGTCTTGCCAACTTAGGCCCTCAGTCCATGGCAACAGGTTGAAGCAGCCAAGGGGGAAGGTTGATCGAAATGCCTGTGGAATCACAG
Source organism: Sphyrna mokarran (assembly GCA_024679065.1). Lineage (NCBI taxonomy): Eukaryota > Metazoa > Chordata > Chondrichthyes > Carcharhiniformes > Carcharhinidae > Sphyrna > Sphyrna mokarran. Next base: position 39,814,889 of record JAGIQG010000016.1, read on the forward strand.
GGGCATGCTTGCTTTTCAAAAGAAAAGAAAAATGAATCTGCATTTTGCTAGCAGCCTTAAGTTCCATTGAAGAATTATACAACAGGGCAATCCCAGTGTATGTCCTGTTAATCATCACTTTATTTCTTCATGGTTCCTTTCAGCAGGCAATGGAACCTACATTTACATAAGTCAAAAATATGAACATAGAAACCCCACACTGCAGAAGGAGGCCATTCAGCCCATCTTATCTGCACTGACAACAATCCCACCCAAGCCTTATTCCCATAACCCCATTGTATTTTGGATCATAGAATATCTGCAAAAAGAGTTTCTGTCCAGCTTATTCTTTAATTAACATGACCAAACTGAGAAGAAATAGAGTACCTCCAAATACACGGAAGGTTTTCTCCTGGGGATTCAGGAGCAGTCCGTTAACCCATGCAAAATCCACACAGACAGTGACCCAAGGCAGGAACTGGACCTGGGTCTCAGGAGCTACAAGGCAGCAATGCTAACCACTGTGCCGCCCTAAAATTTAACCCCCAAAAATTTAGCTGTGGGACCAATAGGTCACACAGATTGCACCTGCACAAGGTGCAGGTTGCACTGCTGGCTATTCCACTGCTAAATTGGGATGTTTTGTGTCTCTTTCACACCTACAAAACATGCACATGGAAACCAATCTTCCTGTTAGAAGCTCATTTTTGAAATGCATTTATTTCCTTTTAAAAATTCATTGCGAGACAAACACACCGAGTGCCACAGAGGTGAGAGAAGAAACAGCAATTGGTAATCCAGGCACAGTTATACAGGGGTTGACAGATTGCTCCTGAATTCCCAAGAGAAAACCTTCCACGTATTAGGAGGTAGTTTGTTTCTTCTCACTTTGGCCACATTAATTAAACAATAAACTGGGCAGAAATTCTTTTTGCTGATAGTCTATGATCCAAAATGCATGTGTAAGTTGTGAAGGAAGGTTCAGTACTCAGAGGGTTAATCGAGACTTTTAATCAGGAAATTGCATTTGAAATTTCACAAGGAGAAAGAAATTAAATGCAATTTAAAGGCTTTGCCAGAAAAGATTTGGAGACTTGGGAAAAAAAATAACCTTTGTCTCCCGAGTACAAACTTATTCACTGACTCCTTTAGATGACTGCAATATTTTTCTGTTTCAATGTCGCATGCTGTTATGCATAACACTAATCATGTGCAATGTACTCAAGTATGTGAACAAGCAGAGTGCTATGTGATTTACAGACATTTCTGTTTAAGCCAAGCAATAAAAGTGACATTTATTCTATGAGAATTTCACAGTGCTCACCAGCATCTCTGGAAGCTCTGAGACTGAATATCTGCGCTCCTTCCTGTATCCTGTGCCAAGAGCACCACTGTGGCGTTCTACCCCACGGATTGATGAGCCCTGGGATGCCAGTTCACTGCGCTTTGCAGCCACTCTGGAGCCAGCACACATCTGGAGTGCAGTAAACGTACCCAGAAGCAAAAAGCAGCTCTGTAAGGGTCATCAGTACACAGAGCGGCCGCTGACAAGAGGCGCCATCCCAAACCCACATGCATTTCCTTATGTAAACACATGTGGCCAAAAGGCATCTATGGTCACCCTTTCCTAACTGGGTTATATGAAACGGCTTGAGCCATTCGAAACAATGCCACCATTATTGTTTGAGCATTCCTGCAACTAAGGAAAAGTTTTTTTTTCACACAGCACAAAACTGTTCTTTAAAGAGAACAATTATACTCATTGTGGATTTAGGATAATTAAAAAAAAGTGTAGCACCGCAACAGTGACATTGTATACTTTTCGTGCTATTAAAGGGTGATTTTAAAAGAAAATATTGAATCAGTTTATTTCTTTTCTTTTGCTTTCATTTATCTCTTGGTTTTCACCAGAGCTATAATTATACGTTTGTGATAACTGTCCAGGAAATAATTTTTTCACACAAACCACCGTCTAAATTGGCTGTCTCCAGAGTACAGCTGGCAAACACTTGAAGGAAGTGCTTGTGGTACTGTGTGCAGTTCAACACACCACCATACTGTTTCAGACTCCTTATAAGGACCTGTGCATGGCTTTATGTGCTTTTTATTGGTCACAGGAGAAAAGGTCGTCTGATCACCATAAATCAACAAAACATAAAATGAACTTTTAAATGCAAAATTTTAACAATGTAAGCAATTTATTAGAATTACAGAACAGTGGGGCATAAATTCTCACCTAAACTGCATGTGTTTGTTAAGCTGTGGGTCACTGAATATCGGAGAATTGAAACCTTCATCGTTACAAGCAAAGAATTAACTAACTTACATTTTTGTTTTACATTTCATTAAGGCTGAATTACTATGCAGCATTGGTTTCAGGGGGCTCTGGACAATTAAAGAGCTGCTCAAATAATGGGTCTTAACCTTATAGTGCCACACGTATTGATATATGCACTGATAAAGTTACACTAGGATTGTATTTAAGCATCTGTTCTGCTACATTACTCCAAGAAGCTTTTGTTTAACCTAGTGAATGTTTTGTGCTGCTAATATTTAGTCTTAGCCACTGAAAACAACCAAGTGGAAGCCTCATGAAAGGTTTAACAAAAATGAAATCCCTTGAACTTTTTCCCAGAGAATAAATGGAGTTTATTGTGTTTGTGTATGGGTGTTTGTATCCTCTGTGTGTAGCTTAGCAGTGATTAGAAATAAGATATGAAATGCTTTACTCTACACGACAAATCTTCAGGTTATTGAATTGAGAATCATAGAAACCCTACAGTGCAGAAAGAAGCTCTTCGGCCCATCAAGCCTGCACCGACCACAATTCCACCCAGGCCCTACCCCGCTATCCCTACACATTTACCCCACTAATCCTCTAACCTACACATCTTAGGACACTAAAGGGCAATTTTAACATGGCCAATCAATCTAACCCGCACAATTTTGGAGTGTGGGAGGAAACTGGAGCACCCTGAGAAAACCCATGCAGACATGAGGAGAATGTGCAAACTCCACATAGACAGTGACCTGAGCCAGGAATTGAACCCAGGTCCCTGGAGCTGTGAAGCAGCAGTGCTAACCACGGTGCAACTATGCCACCTCTAATTGACCTCATTGATTTACTGAACATGATGGGGGATTCTCCTATCACACTGCGCTGCTTTTTTAGCGCAGCGAGCTCGGAATCTGTAATGAGACTTTTTTTTATTCATTATGGGACACAGGCGTCACTGGCTGGCCAGCATTTATAGCCTGTCCCTAATTGACTGAGGTCAGTTTAGAGTCAACTACATTACTATGGCTCTGGAGTCACATGTTGGCCAGAGCAGGCAAGGTTGGCAGATTTCCTTCCCTAAGGAACATTAATGAACCAAACAGATTTTTCCAACAATCGGCAATGATTTCATGGTCACCAGCTAGATTCTTAATTCCAGATGTTTTCAAAAATTCAAGTTCCACCATAATGGGATTCGAATGCGGATCCTGAGAATATTAGCTGAATTTCTGGATTAATAGTCTAGTCATAATACCACTGGGCCATTGCCTCCCCTTTGGGGGTGCCCGGCTGGGTGTCTGGGTGATATATGGAGGAAATCACCAGATTTCTTGTGCCGTCAGCTCCACGCCAATTTCTGGTGCAGAGTTGAATGGATTATTTAAATGTGCATCTCTGTGTCCTTTAGATCACTTTAGCAGGCCCAGGACTGAAGTCACCGGGCCTGCTAACCTCTCCCTCCACCCACCAGGGGTAGTGTTCACTCCAGCCGGATTTACTGTAGCTCCCCACTTGCGGGGAGCTAGCAGTTCGATCTGCTGGAGTAAAGGGGGAGCAATCGAAGCCCCTCATAAGGTCGGGCGATGGGGTGGTGCCCCCGTGGGTATTGGCATCTTGGCAATGCCAGCTTGGGCCTCCTAGCATTGTGCAAGGGGCAAAGTGCCAATGCCCGGGGGGCACCTTGGCACTGCCTATTAGGCATAAGGCAGTGCCAAGGAGGAAGGGGTGGGGCCTGATGTGGGTAGGGCCTTTGTGGGTGGGGGGTGTTGCAGCTGTCTCTCTGCAGTCAGGATTAGTAGAGGAGGGTGAGAGGCCAACGATTGGGGCTGGCCACTCCCCCATGAAAGGTCAGGCAGGAGTGACAAAGATTGACAGATGTATTATTTGTCATATATTATTTGGTTAATGTTGCTTTCTGTGGCTGAAGTCAGCTGCTCGCTGTATTGCCATTGTATTTTGACCCAGAGATGACGTTTTGACTACTTTTTCCGCACCGCCATTAAGTCTGCCTATTTCCATCTTTGGAATATTGCCCTACTCTGCCACCACCTCAGCTCATCCCCTGCTGAAATCTTCGTTCCTGTCTTTGTTACTGACAGACTTGACTGTTCAAATGTACTCATGCCTGGTCTTTCACATCCACCATTCATAAACTTGAGGTTATCCAAAACTTAGGTGTTTGCTTACTCACACCTATTGCGCTCTGAACAACACTGGCCGTCAATCAAGTAATGCTTCCGTTTTTAAATTCTCATTTTTCTTTACTAATTCCTTCATAGCCTTGGCTGTCCATCATTCTTTAATCTCCTCCAGCCCCACAATCTCAGCTGAGATATCTATGCTTATCCAATTCTACCACTTGAGCAACCTGACTTCTAACTGCTTCACTGTTGGTGGCAGAGACTTTAGTTGCCTCAGCCCTGAATTCCTACTTAATCATCGCTATCTTTCCTCCCTCCTTTAATACACCCCTTAAAATGTACATATTTGACCCATCATTTTCATACACTTGAATAAAGCCCAATTTTCTTTGTTAGTTATTCTTTCATGGGATGTGGCTGTCGCTGGCATTTACTGCCCACTCAAGATTGTCCTTGAGATGATGCTGGGTGAGCCATTTTCTTGAACTGCTGCAGTCCATCTGATGTAGGTATAGCCACAGTGCTGTTAGGGGGGGAAATGCCAGGATATTGACTCATTCACAATGAAGGAATGGTAATATATTTCCAAGTCAGGATAGTGCGTGTCTGCTACCCTCGCCTGCAGAAGCCACGTGTTTGGAATGTGTTGTCAAAGGAGCATTGATATGTTTATTTTCAAATGCTGGCGTGAAGCATTTGGGATGTTTTATTACATTAAAAACTAAATTGAAGTTACTCTTATTGTACTGTGTCCAGTGTGACTCAGTGTTTTTGAATCATTAATTTCCTGCTAAATTTCTATAGAACATTCTAGTGTATTAGAACATGGTATGTTCACATCACAAAAGGAGGCCATTTGGCCCTCTGAGGGGGCAATTCACCTCATGTCACTTCCCTTCCTTTTCCCCAAAGCCCTGCAAACATTTCCTTTTCAGATAATGATTCAGTTTCCTGTGGAAAGCCTCTATCATACGCCCGGGCAGTGCATTCTCGATTCTAATCTCTTGCTACGTGGGAAAGGATTTCCTCGTGACACTGTTGCTTCTTAAAAATCCGAGTCCTCTTATTTCGTTCCTTCCATTAATGGGAACTGTTTCTCCCTCTCTATTCTATCCAAACTCCTCATGATTTGAAAGCCCCCTTGCAAACTTTTGTTTGAAAAGGAAAACAGTATCACCTTTCCCAGTCTTTCTATGTAACTGAAATTCCTCACCCTTGGAACCATTCACATCAATCTTTTCTGCACTCTCTCTGGTGCCTTCATATCCTTCCTAATGTATGGTGTCCAGAACTGGATGCAATACTCCTGTTGAGGCTGAACCAATGTTTTACACTGGTTTAATATTACCTGCTTGCTTTTGGTCCCTGTGTCTCTACTAATAAGGCCTTTCATGCTGCGTGCTTTATTAACCACTCTCTCAACATATCCTGCCACTTCTACTGATTAATGTAATATGCACCCTGGTCTCTCTGCTTCTGTACCTCTTTTAAAATTGCATTCTTTATTCCAAATCATCTCTCTGTGTTATCCCTAGCAAAATGAATCACTGAACACTGCTTTGCATTAAATTTCATCAGTCACCTGTCCGCCTACTCTACCAACATGTTGAAGCTCTATACTCTCCACCTCATGGTTTGCAATACTTTCAATACTTTGTATTATTCATACATTTTGAAATTTTGCCTTGTATATCAAAGTCTAAGTCATTTATCAGAAGAACACAGAAACGTAGGAGCAGCGGTAAGCCATTCAGTTCCCCAAATCTGCCATTCAACTAGATCATGGCTCATCTTCTACCTAGATGCCATTTTCTTCTAGTATTCCCATATCCCTGATATCTTAAATATGTAGAAATCTATTGACCTCTTTCTTAAGCATACTCAGTGACTAAGTCTCCACAGCCCTCTGCGTTAGAGAACTCCAAAGATGCACTACCCTCTGTGAAGATGTTCCATGATGGCACTGTAGTTAGCACTGCTGCCTCACAGAGCCAGGGACTCAGGTTCGATTCTGAACTTGGATGACTGTGTGGAGTTTGTATATTCCCCCTGGGTTTGGGTTTCCTCCAGGTGCTCTGGTTTCCTCCCATGGTTGGCGAGAGGCCTAAACACATCAGTGAGCTTGGTTGCCATTTTTGTAAAGATGCCTCAATTTCAGTACACTTGGAGACCCTCTCTCCTCAGCAGCATCAGGATCCCTCCCCACCCTCCCCCCCGCCCTCCTCATTGGTGGCAGCATACTACTCCAGCCCTCCCGGCACATTTTACAGGTCTCCTTGCCTGACCCTGGAGATTCCTTCCCATCATGCCCCATTCATGCTCCACTCATGGACAATCCTCCAGCATAGCTTCCCTCTACTTAGCCCCCTTCCAGCATAGCCCCCACAGCTCCCTTCCGGAATAGCCTCCCCCTGATTAGCCTCTTGCAGCATATTGTCCTCCTGCTTAACCCCCTTCCAGCCTCACTCAGGCCCATCCGTCATAGGCTGCACTCAGGCCTTTGTCATAGCCTCCACTCAGGCGCCTCCTCTATTCAGATCCCACCCCACTCAGGGCCCACTCCCTTGCCACTGCCCATGGCACACTGGCAATGCCCAACCGGCATTGTCAGTGTGTCTGATGGACACTGCCAGGGTATCCATTGGCCACTATCAGTGTGCAGAGATGCCGGCATTGGACTGGGGTAAACTCAGTAAGAGGTCTGATAACACCAATTTTAAATCCAACCTCACTTACTGTGCTGTCTGGAGACAATACACATCTCTCTAACCTGTGCTCAGTGCTCCTTCCACTCACATTGTTAGCCACTTTAAGACTTGAATAGCAGGTTAGGTGTAAGGATTCACATTCTAATCAGCAATCTGTAAACTGTCTGTGCTGATATGTGTGCTATTGCAGACCAGACCACCTCATTCACCTGACGAAGGCTACAAAGGCCAAAAGCTTGCAAGTTTACTATCAAATAAATCAGTTGGATTTAAAATTGATGTTGTCAGACCTCTTACACTGTCAGTGTGCCAGATGGATACTGTCCAGTTAATCCTCCCAACCACCTGGAGGCTTCAATAGCCTCCTAGCCCCTTGGAGACAAGTGGTGATTCCCACCATTCTTGTGCCATGCTGAAGATGAGAAGATCCCAGGAACTGGGAGAATTTGGTGTCAAATAGGCTTATACATATCTAAATCTACTTTTATTTGCTAATTGATCTTATGTCTTTTCTGAGTATAATTTAGTTTGCGCCATTAGAAAAGGACTGGGATGACTGTGAACTGTTTGAAACCAGCTGCGGAACCAATTTTTAGGCCCACACGTTATTTTCCGTGATCTGGACCAGGCGTGGCAAGGTTGGGAAATTACCCCCATCCTTTTTGCTTCAATCTGTCAAGCCCTGTAAGAATTTTGTTTGCTTCAATTAGATTACCTCTTGTTCTTCTAAACTCTAGAAAATATAAGCCCAGTCTTCCCAATCTCTTCTTATAGTACAATCCCGCCATCCTAGAATCATCTGGTGAACCTTCATTGCATTCCCTCTATGACAAGCATATACTTAGGTAGGGGGATAAACATAAAAACATAAGAAATAGGAGCAGTAGGCCGTCTAGCTCTTCGAGCTTGCCCTGCCATTCAACAAGATCATGGCTGATCTGAAGTGGATCAGTTCCACTTTCCCGCTTTCTCCCCATAATGCTTAATTCCCTTGTCTATCAGAAACCTATCTACCCTTGACTTAAATATATTCAGTGAGGTAACCTCCACCACTTCAATGGGCAGAGAATTCCAGAGACTCACCGCCCTTTGAGTGAAAAAGTTCCTTCTCAACTCCGATCTAAACTGCTCCTCCCTTATTTTGAGACTGTGCCCTCTAGTTCTGCTGTCCTTTCTAAGCGGGAAGAATTTCTCTACCTCTACCCTATCTAGCCCCTTCATGATCTTATATATCCCTATAAGATTCCCCCTCAGCCTTCTAAACTCTAACGAGCAAAGACCCAGTCTATTCAATCTCTCCTCATAGGCTAACCTTCTCATCTCTGGTATCAGCCTAGTGAACCTTCTTTGCACTCCCTCCAAGGCCAATATATCCTTTCGTAAATGTGGTGACCAAAACTGCTCACAGTACTGCAGTTGTTGCCTCACCAGTGCCCTGTACAGTTGCTGCAAGACCTCCCTGCTTTTATATTCTATCCCCCTCGCGATAAAGGCCAACATTCCATTCGCCTTCTTGATCACCTGCTGCACCTGCAGACTGGGTTTTTGCGATTTGTGCACAAGAACCTCCAGTCTCTCTGCACCATAGCATGCTGCAGCTTTTCACCCTTTAAATAATAGTCCCCCCTACCATTATTTCTACCAAAGTGGATGACCACTTTAATAATGAAAACTGTACACAATATTCCAGATGTGGCCTCAACAACGCTCTACATAACTGTAACAAAACTTTAAACTCATGTATTTAAATCCTCTTTCAATATAGGCCAAGATTTTATTCACCTTCCTAATTGCTTATTGCAACCGAAGTTCACTTTCAATGATATATGAACATGGGCAGCCAGATCCATTTGGTCACCAACACTTCCTAAAGTCTCAACACTTAAGAAATGGTCTGCATTTCTACTTTTCCTATCATAGTGGATAAATTCAGATTTTTCTAAATTGTAAAATCACAAGAAATAGGAGCAGAAGTAAGCCATTCAGCCCCTCAAGCCTACTCTGCCATTCAATATGATCACAGCTAATCATACTTAATACCACTTTCATGCCTGTCCCCAAATCCCTTGACTTCCATGTTGATCAAAGTCTGCCCAACTCAATCTTGAATACTTTCAGTGACTCAGCTTCAATCGTTCTCTGGGGCAAATAATTCTACACTTTATAAACTCTCTTTATCTTTCTCTTAAATGGGAGCTCCTTTATTTTGAAACTGTGTCCCCAGTTCTAAGTTGCACCATGAAGTGAAACATCTTCTCATCATCTACTCTGTCAATCTGAATCTTGTGTGTTATATTGCACTTGCCAAGTTCTTGCCCTCTTACTGAGGCAAAGAAGCTTTTTTTATCCTCCTCACAACTCACATTCACACCAAGTTTTGTGTCATCAGCAAATCTGGAGATATTGGTCAGGGGTTGGGGGGGGTGGATGCGAGGGGATTTTACAGCCTCACTCAACTCAAGACAGGAAAGCCCCACCGAAGGTCAGCGGACATTTCCATTGCCCACTCCTCACCCACTCCAATACCATGGCGGACAGGGCAATAGCATTCCAGCGATTAAATTTAGTCCCAACATCCAAATCATGAATATAGACTATGAATAGCTGGGCCCCAAGTTATCAGGCAGTCGAAGGGTTAGATAGAGTTCACAGAGATGTCACACATTACCAGCAGATGGGACATTGGCACCGAATGTCTATCAGTTGCTTTAAAATCACCATTTCATGTAAGATCCTGCACAAACTGGGGATGGATTCAGCACAACCAACATGCATGCATGCCTCAGAAATGCTCTTCAATCAATAGGGCTCCCAGGCAATCCAACTGCCATTTAGTAGCATTAGACAGGAATGAGTTTGTACTTTCCGAGATGTGTGCCCATCTACTTACCTGTATGGATTGTAATTTATCCTGAACGGCTCCCTAGTGGTGCTTTACAGAATCCCTCTGTGAAGCCTCAGAATGCAAATAAATATAGGCCCATGTTTTATGCCCCTCTCCCCATTCGCCGGATGGGTTTTGAGGCAGGGGGAGACTATGTAATCACATGGACAGGATTCCCTCAGCGAGGCCGCCTACTGTGATTTTATGGTGGGATAGGTCAGACCTCAATGGGAAGCCTGTCCTTACCCTTTAAAGGCTCCACAGTAGTCACTTCATGACCACTTAAGAGTCTTTTCCCATCCATTCTCAATTCTCAGGCTGGTGGGTACCTGCTGACTGAACGCAGGAAATAGAAAAAGTTTTCATTAGGCTTTGATAGTGTGTGGGCTGAGGTGAAAATTGCTGGTGGAGCTCTTTTCATGTGCCTGCTACCCTTGTTCTTTATGGTAGAGAGTTTGGAAGATGCTGCCTGAGGATCAGGTGAGTTCCTGCAGTGCATCAGGAAGATGAGCATTGTAACAGGTCAGGGATAGACATGTGGGCATGTCGGCAAAATGCTAAGTCAGATGACAAGCAACAGGAAGATTGGGGTCATGTTGTGGACTCAGCAAAGGTGTTTGCAACGTGGCCACCCAGTCTGCATTTAGTTTCCCCAGTGTAGAGGAGAGTGCATTAGGAGCAGAGAATAAAATAGACCAAATTGAAGGAAGTGCAAGTGAAATGCTGCTGAAACTAAAGGGAGTATTTGGAGCCTTGAACACTGTGAAGGGAAGAGGTAAAGTGACAGGTGTTGCAACATCTGTGATTGCAAGGGAAGGAACTGTGGGAAGGGAATGGGGAGTTGGACAGCTTGGATGAGTGAACCGTCACATAGGGAACACTTATATAGGAGTGGACGGGGAGGAATTTGTACAGTGTGTTTTGGAAGGGTCCTTGGAGCAGTATGTGGATGGCCCGACTAGAGATGGGGCTATACTGGATTTGGTTCTGGGGAATGAGCCAGGCCAGGTGTTTGATGTCGAGGTAGGAGAGCATGTGTCAAATAGTGATCACAACTCTGTCTGCTTTAGGATATTAATGGAAAAGGACGAGACCTGCCCAGAAGGGAAGGTATTTAACTGGGGGAGGGCTAGATACAGCCAGATTAGGCAAGATCTTAAAGATACCGACTGGGATAAGCTTTTCGAGGGCAGGTCGACGAGGTACATGTGGGAGTCTTTCCAGGGAAAACTAAACTCTCTGCAGGAAAGATACGTGCCGGCAAGGAGGAAGGATGGGAAAGGTAGGATTAGAGAACCGTGGCTTACCAGGGAGATTGAGGACTTGATCAGGAAGAAGCAAGAGGCTTACATTAGATCTAGGCAACTGGGGACTGAGACAGCGCTGGAAGCTTATAGAGAGTGTAGACGGGATCTTAAAAAGGGTATTAGAAAGGCAAAAAGGGGCCACGAGGTGGCTCTGGCAGGTAGGATTAAGGAAAATCCAAAGGCATTTTACACCTATGTAAGGAGCAAAAGGATGGTTAGAGGCAAGATTGGACCTCTTAGGGACAGAGGAGGGGATCTATGCTTAGAGACTGAGGGAATGGGGGAGATCCTGAATGAATACTTTGCGTCGGTATTCACGCAGGAGACTGGACAGATGTCTGTGCCTGATGTTGACAAAGTTGAGGATCGGTTGAGGGAAATGAGGATTACGAGGAAAGAGGTGTTGGGGCTGTTAGGCAGCTTAAAGACATATAAAGCTCCGGGGCCTGATGGCATTTACCCCCGGCTGCTAAGGGAGTTGAGGGAAGACTTGGCTGGGCCTCTGACGCAAATCTTTGTCTCTTCCTTGGACACAGGTGAGGTCCCAGAGGACTGGAGGATAGCAAACGTAGTACCGTTGTTTAAAAAAGGTCAGAGGGCTCACCCAGGGAACTATAGGCCGGTGAGCTTGACTTCAGTTATAGGTAAGCTAATGGAGAGGATCCTTAGGGGCAGGATGTATGAGCATCTGGAGCGCTGCGATCTGATCAGGGATACGCAGCATGGCTTCGTCAAGGGGAAGTCTTGTCTTACAAATCTAGTGGAAATTTTTGAAGAAGTGACAAAAACAGTTGATGAAGGACAGGCTGTTGATGTCGTCTACATGGATTTCAGTAAGGCGTTTGACAAGGTTCCTCATGGTAGACTGATAGAGAAGGTGAAGGCGCATGGGATACAGGGTTGGGTATGTAGATGGGTCGAAAACTGGCTCGGAAGGAGGAGACAGAGGGTAGTAGTGGAAGGCTCTTTTTCCAGCTGGAAGCCTGTCCCTAGTGGAGTGCCACAAGGCTCAGTACTAGGTCCTCTTCTATTTGTGGTCTACATAAACGACTTGGAAGTTGGGATAGGTGGTGAGATCAGCAAATTTGCTGATGACACCAAGATGCTTGGATTGGCGGGTACAGAGGAGCAGTGTCAGGCAATACAACAGGACATAGGTAGGTTGGTAGACTGGGCAGATAGATGGCAAATGGAATTTAATCCGGATAAATGCGAGGTGATTCATTTTGGCCGGAAAAATGTAGAAGAGAGTTATAGGATAAAAGGTAAAACTATTCGGAGTATAGAGACGCAGAGAGACCTGGGGGTGCAGGTTCACAAGTCTCTAAAGGTGTCTTTACAGGTGGAGAAGGTGATAAAGAAAGCGTATAGTATGTTAGCTTTCATAGAAAAGGGTATAGAATACAAGAGTAGGAGTTTGATGTTGCATTTGTATAGAACGTTGGTTAGGCCTCACTTGGAATACTGCGTCCAGTTCTGGTCGCCGTACTATCGGAAGGATGTGGAGTCCTTGGAGAGAGTGCAGAGGGGGTTTACCAGGATGCTGCCTGGTATGGAAGGACTGTCTTATGAGGAACGATTAAATAGACTGGCGTTGTTTTCCCTTGAAAGACGTCGGCTTAGAGGGGATCTCATAGAGGTGTATAAGATTATAAGGGGTATAGATAGAGTAAATGGAGGTAAACTTTTTCCACCTTCAGAAATGGATAGGACGAGGGGTCATGGCCATAGAGTGAGGGGGGCTATGTATAAGACGAATATTAGAGGGCAGTTTTTCACACAAAGGGTAGTGGGGGGTGTGGAATGCACTGCCGAGTAAGGTGGTGGGAGCAGGCACGCTAGGGCTGTTTAAGGGTCTCTTGGACAGCCACATGAGCGTTATGCAGATAGAGGGATACAGTAGGACTGTTTAACTACGGCTTTTTTTTTTCCCACAGGTAATTCGGTCCAACTTGACCAACAAGGAGCATGCATTCGGCAGGTGGTGCGAGGACAGCTCTTGGGTGTTGATTCATGGGTTGCCTGGTGCTTCATGTCGTAAATGAGTGCTTTATGTGGACCATCTGAAGGGCACCATGACAGCTCAGAGACTATCGATGTGGCTGTGCAAACACTTGGAATTGGGCCGGTGTCTGCGGGAGTTTGCGCGTTCTCCCCGTGGTTGCGTGGGTTTTCTCCGGGCACTCCGGTTTCCTCCCACATACCAAAAATTCGCTCTTAGGCTGATTGGGAAACAAATTGTCCCTATAGTGAGAGTCTTCCATATTAGGAATAACCTAAATCTATAATAGGATAATGGATTTGCTACTATATAGTTATGACGGCGGCGCGGGCTCGTTGGGCCTAAGGGCCTGTTTCCCGTGCTGTGTTGCTCTTAAAAAAAAATATACAAACTTTATTCAAGTAATATTTGGTAAGTGGAGGTGATGTGTGGGTAACTGTTGATAGAAAATGCCAACGAATACTGCTCTAACTGACTGCTGATGTTACACGGGTTTCTAAAGTTCTGTCTGACTTTTCTGATGTGGAGGTGCCGGTGTTTGGCTGGAGTGGGCATAGTAAGAAATCTCACAGCACCAAGTTAAAGTCCAACGGATTTATTTGGAATCATGAGCTTTCAGAGTGCTGCTCCTTCATCAGACATGGCACCTGCTGTCAAGCTGGTGTACAAAGTAGTTGAGGAGTATGAGAGAAGTGTGATGGCAGAGTCTCTCAGCATATTCTATATTGTAGGTCGACTTGAGTGGGTTCATGGTCTATAGTCCTTTTGGGATCTTGTCTGCTTTCTTGCATCTTTGTAAAAGCTTGATGTCTGTGTCGATATGCACAATCTTCTTGGAGATCCTCTCTACTCTAAGCCAATGATTTGTAGTGTCGATGGTAACCATGATGTAGAGATGGATTGGGGTGGGCACACTCACTTTTTGGAGGAGCAGCTCTCCGAAAGCTTGTGATTTCAAATAAGCCTGTTGGACTTTAACCTGGTGTTGTGAGACTACTTACTGTGACTTCTCTGAATAATGAATCCTAGACGATGGTTTTGATTCAAAATGAAAGATGACCTCAGATTAACGATATTGCGTGGGATTGAAGACTGATACAATTGTATTTGAACCTGTCTCATTAGGCTGTAATACTCGTTGCAAAGTCCCTGCTGCATTTTTTTAGAACTCAAGTTTACTTTGTGACCTCTCTGTTTTAAATAATTATATGGCCTTTATTGAAATTCACTTGTTTGATGTTTCCTTCAAAAATTACCCCAATGTTGTTTTAATGGAATAGAGAAGTTTAATGTTGTAAGCCTAAATGTGTTCAGGTGCCATGCAGAAGGTCTTCTGTTTAATCTATTATATATGTTTAACCTGCTAAAAAAGGATTAAAGACTAGGACATTTTGATTCATGACTCAGAGTTAAATGGAAGTTCTGACCCAAGCCTCTGAACATCTATATATCTGTGTCAGAGACTAAACATCCCAATAACATCATTCAGGTTTTATTTGACTAATGGATAAATTGCAAAGTGGTATATCTTTATAGCATTCTAAAAATCCATTTGGGGTTGTCTCCAGCCTTATATGTTTATTCACCTTTGGATTTTCTGTATCATGTGTGATGATGAAACCAATTAGAGGGTATGCTTTCCTCCCATGTCTAACTGTCTTGTCATTGGGATATGACTGACAGCAACAAGGGCCACACTGCTTGACATGCCTGCTGTGGGATGAAAATGATGTTTGCCTCTGAGAACAGATCAGGAACTAGGGAGAGTAACCCATTACACCCATTACATCTCCAAGTCCATGGGTGATGATTATATTATGTTCTTTTACATAGTGAGACCAGATAATAGTGTTTCATATGACTGATCACTTGCATTCTGTTCCATCTCCTCCCCTCTGTTATCCAGCACTATAGCATCCTCTTTACCTGCCTTAATGCAGTCTATGTCTCAACCATAGGCCTCTCCTCCCCCCTCTGCACACTCACTGCAAATCCCCAAGGATCTATCCTCAACTTTTTCTTTTTGCTAATCATGCTGTCTCTCAGTTTCAGGCAAAGGATCAGCAACCACATATATGCTGCTGTCACCTTTAGCTTTGCAGCAGTCCCTTCAACTGTGTAATTACGCTGCGCTGTCAACGTGCATGGAGGATGTTAAAAAGTGGGTGATTCCTGGAATCTTGTAGCCATGATGTTGTCCCCAGTTTATCTACTACATTGTGCCCATGCAATGGCATTCTGACGTGACTTACCTGAATCCTGGTCCTCTTCAGATTCAACCCTTTCAATCGCTTGGGGTCCATGCTCCTTTCTGGCCAGTTACTGAGGCTGAACCAGACAACTTTGACATCCTTTTTGATCCAGGGCTGAGCTTCAAACTTTATCCTATCAATCACTAAGAATCTCAATTCCATACCACAGTTGGATCTCTGCCCTAGCTCACCAGTGCTAAAACCCTTATCAACACTTCTGTCACGTCTGCATGGTCCTCTGTTCACAAGTTTCAACTTATCTAAGATACAGTTGTTTGTACTCTGTTCTGTAATTAGTTACTGCAGACACGTCATCCTCTTCTTGTTGGATCCTCTAGTGTATTGAATTTAACTTTCCAATCTGAATTTTTATTTACATTCATGGCTTCTGGTGCACAATCAGACCGGATAGACTACAGCCCAGGGTTCTAAAAGACATAGCTGAGGAAATTGTGGAGGTATTGATAGTGATCTTTGAGGAATCACTGGAGGCGGAGAGGATACCACAGGACTGGGATGTAGCTAATATAATACCACTTTTAAGAAGGGAAGGAGGCAGCAGATGGGAAATTGTAGACCAATTAGCCTGACTTCAGTCATTGGCAAGATTTTAGAGTAAAGAAGTCTCACAATACTAAGTTAAAGTCCAACAGGTTTATTTGGTAGCAAAAGCCACTAGCTTTTAGATAGCTGGCTGCCACTTCATCAGGTGAGTGGGAGTTCTATTCACAAATAGGGCATATAAAGGTACAAACTCAATTTACAGTATGATGATTGGAATGCGAATCTTTACAGCTAATCAAATCTTGAAGGTACAGACAATATGAGTGGAGAGAGTGTTAAGCACAGGTTAAAGAGATGTGTATTGTTTCCAGAACATCAGTTAGTGAGATTTCGCAAGTTCAGGCAAGTTGTGGGGGTTACAGATAGTGTGACATGAACCCAAGGTTCAGGCCATCCTCATATGTGCGGAACTTGGCTATCAGTCTCTGTTCAGTGACTCTGCGCTGTCGTATGTCGTGTCATCTCATGTGAGAACACCGTCCACCAGGTACACGGTACATACACTTGCAACACGGCCAATGTTGTCTACTTGACGCGCTGCAGGAAAGGGTGTCCCGAGGCATAGTACATTGGGGAGACCATACAGATGCTATGACAATGGATGAATGAACACCACTTGACAATCACAGGCAAGACTGTTCTCTTCCTGTTGGGGAACACTTCAGCAGTTACGGGCATTCAGCCTCTAATCTTCAGGTAAACGTTCTCCAAGGCAGTCTTCACGACACAAGACAGCACACAGTCGTTGAGTAGAGATTAATAGCCAAGTCCCTGGTGCTGTGAGGTAGCAGTGCTAACCACTGAGCTACCCCTTGATGATTGTAATGGTAATATGCAATGGGATGACAGAGTAAAGCATGCTGGAGCCATACTGAAACTCTTGCATCTTGGCATTAAATCTGCAGATTGCTGTGTGCCAGAAGATCGACATCAGGCTGCCAGGAGCATCTAATATAAATTTACTGCGAGAGGAAAAGTGCAAAAGTTTGCTGATCTGAACAAAATTGTGCTGTATTCCATTGTTGAATGGCCCATGGACAAGGTATGGAGAGTTGCTGATACCTGTGGAATTGGATATGGAGGAATACTCAGCAACATTAGAATAACTTGAAGCTAAACTCCAGAAATATCATGTGGGAATAGAAAAGTTATTCTGCAGAGCATAAGAACAGTGGTTAGTACACACTCAAAAGTAATTTATTTTAGTTCCATCGCTCGTTAGTTACACATTTGGCAATAATTTACAAAAATATCTGAAAATATTCAGTTATGTTTCACTTCCAATACCTAAAGGATTATTGTCAGTAAGTCATTATTTTAGATAAAAACAATCTTGCAAACCATTGCTTATAAAACTTAAAAAAAATCTTTTGTATCCTCTGGTTCTGAATCTGTTGATTTTTTCCAGACTGGGTCCAAGCCTGAATTCCCTAACAGGGTGGCACGACAGCACAGTGCTTAGCACTGCCACCTCACAGCGCCAGGGACCTGGATTCGATTCTTGGCATGGGTCACTGCCTGAGTGGAATTTGCGCGTTCTCCCTATGTCTGCGTGGGTTTCCTATGGGGGCTCTGGTTTCCTCCCTCAGTCCAAAGATATGCTGGCTTGATGCATTGGTCATGCTAAATTCTCCCTCAGTGTTCCCGAACAAGCGCCGGAATATGCCAACTACAGAATTTTCACTGTAACTTCACTATCGTGTTAATGTAAGCCTATTTGTGATACTAATAAATAAACTTGAAACCTTTCCTATGGTGAGAATATCCGGTCCCGCTGCAGGGAATGGAGATTTGACTGATTGCCAAATTCTCCATCTCACTACCATGCAACATCGGAGGATTCCCAAGTGCTCAAATCACATCTACCCTGAGCCAGTGATTTCAGGCAGATCATTACAATTTTGCAACCATTACTGCAAAATCCAATCTTATCCTTGCCCCATATCTGGTGTGTATTTCAGCAGGGGTTAGTAATTTAAGTTTCCTTTCCCTTATCAATAGTGGCAGCAGCGAATTGGACTACTTCTAGCACAACTTGCAAACCTCTATGAAGAAGACCTCTGAAAATGCTAAAATGTGAGAGGGGTAAGAAATAGTTATTAGCGAGTAGGAAGAGGAAGAGGACAAGCAGATGAAATGATCAAGCAGCAGATGCAGATAAAGCCAAGTGATCCCTCAATCAACTAATTACATCAGAGCTCAGCAGTCTTGGCCCATGAGTTGTGAGTGGTGGAGGACAGCTCGATAACTAATGGGAGGATGTGACTCCATGGACACATCCACCATCAATGATGATGGTACTGTGTGTGTGAAAAAACAAGGGTGAAGAGTTTACAATCATCTTTAGCCTGGTTAATCCATTTACTTTTGAAGACCTCACCATCATAACCATTGTCCTTCAACCAATTTGATTGGTAGAAGTGAGAAGACGGAGACCTTGGATGAATTTGAAAATAAGGCCAGTAATTTTGCATTCAATCTATTGTGATATGAAGATTTTGTGCGTGGCACAGCTCAACAAACTTATGGATTTACATCAATATGGCATGGGGTTTAGTGCATGCAAGGCAAGTTTCAATTCCACATAGTCAACCAGAATGTTGAACAACTGTTGCGATTCCATGAAAATATTGCACTCGGGCTAATCCTCCTTAGGCCGGACATGCACATCTTACAACAACAAGCACTAGAGATGTAGGAATATTAGAGACTATTTGACTGTGATATTATTAGGAAGATATCACATGAGGCTGGATGATTCAGTGTCACCCACTCTCTGCAGTCCAAGGAGATTAGGAAGCAAAAGACAAACTAGACAGAATGACAGGACTGGATTTTGTAGACCCGTAGATGGAGCCATG
Source organism: Sphyrna mokarran (assembly GCA_024679065.1). NCBI lineage: Eukaryota > Metazoa > Chordata > Chondrichthyes > Carcharhiniformes > Carcharhinidae > Sphyrna > Sphyrna mokarran. The sequence goes on from JAGIQG010000016.1 coordinate 39,833,865, forward strand.
GAATGGCTGTCTGCAATGAGTTACCTTACATGGGCCACTTACTAATTGCTGATGGTGCGAAGCCAGACTAGCAAGACAAAGGATACATAGCAGATGGCCACTCCTGAGGACAAATATACCCTGCAGTATTTCTTCAACGTGACAAATCATCTATCAGAGTTATTCCTATAAATACTGAACAGACTGCATCCCTGCACCAACTTCTCCCCCAGGACGCTGGCAAGAGAACTACAACAGTGCATTCAACACACACAAGGAACCTGCTTTCAGCCTATCCTGTGTCATAATACTTTGATATCTGAACACCTGTAGTGTTATCAACAGGTGTATCTCAGTGCGAACTTGGAGCAGTGTGTATCCAGAATGGCAGACCAGTGGCTTTTGCATTGAGAGACCTCACTGATACTGAAACTCGCTATGCAAACATCTCACTCTTGTTTTTGCATATCAGAAACTTCAAGGTTTAATTTAAGGCCTGCCCACCACTGAGGCTAACCACCATCCTCTAAACACCCCTCCAGTCACCACATCACAGAAAATGAGGCTCCACGGTACAATCTCAGTGCAATCTATAAGTGTAATAAGGAACTATACTTAGCAGATCCCTTTTAAGAGACCACCTACCCACACTGACCAAGCTGAGCACAAGGAGGGTGGTGACTGTATGGCAATCTGAGTGCTGTCATCACAGAAAACTGAAGAACTCAAAGCTGTCCTACAAATGGAGTATACATGCAAGCAACTCCACAACATCATCATGTTGGGCTGGCCTCATTCGCAAAAGAACTTTCACATGAGCCCTGCACTTTTTATGCCACGAGGAAGAAGTTACCAGTGCAAGATGGACTGACATTGCTTGTCTAGATGTTTGTAATCCCTCTGCAGAAACACTACATCCAGCAGCCCCACCAAGGACATCTGGGGTTCGAACCGACAAAGCGAAGGGAAAAATAAACTATGTATTGGCCATCAATGTATGGTGACATAGAGAGAAAGGTGTCCAGATATGCAGCATGCAATATACTCAAGCCCCACCAAACCAAAGAACTGGGTGGCACAGTGGTTAGTACTGCTGCCTCACAGCGCCAGGGACCTGGGTTCGATTTCTGGCTTGGGTCACTGAATGTGTGGAGTTTGCACATTCTTCCCATAACTGTGTGGGTTTCCTTTGGGTACTCCGGTTTCCTCCCACAGTCCAAAGACGTGCAGGTTAGGATGGATTGGCAATGTTAAATTGTCACTTATTGTCAGGGGAATAGCCAGGGTAAATGCATGGGTTATGGGGCTGGGACATGGGTGAGATTGCGGTCAGTGCCGATTCAATAGGCCAACTAGCTTCCTTTTGCACTGTATGATTCTATGAACCACTGCTTTTTCATGAGATTCCAGAAGTTCCATGATCACTCATTGCAACAGGTGTAATTGACACGAATGGGAAACAGAATCTGCTCCTTTTTGATTCATTCTCAGGGTGGTTTGAAGCAGATTACTTACCTAACATGAAGACCACCACTGTAATCCAGAACCTGGAGGGAACTTAGCCATGTATGGCACTCAATAATGACTAATAATGGACAATGCCAGGTAGTTGTATGCAGGGAATCCGAGGAACATTGTAAGGAGCAAGGAATCCCAGGAAGCATCATGGAAAGCATTCTTTCTGGTTATATCACAGCTTGCTTTGGCTCCTGTTCTGTCCAAGACCGCAAGAAACAACAAAAGGTCTTGAATGTGGTCCAATCCATCACGCAAACCTGCCTCCCATCCATTGACTTGTCTATACGTCCCTTTGCCTTGGCAAAGCAGCTGCATAATTAAGGGCTCCATACAACTCAGATATTCTCTCTTCCACCTTCTTCCATCAGGGAAAAGATACAAAAGTCTGAGGTCATGTATCAATCAACTCAAAAACAGCTTCTTCCCTGCTATTGTTAAACTTTTGAATGGACTTACTTTGCATTAAGTTGATCTTTCTCTACACCCTAGCTATGGCTGTAACACTACATTTTGCACTCTCTTATTTCCTTCTATATGAAAAGTATTCTTTGTCTGTATAGTGCGCAAGAAACAACACTTTTCACTGTATGTTAATACATGTGCTAATAATAAATCAAATCAAATCAAATCAAATCAAGGACTTTGAACACACATGGGACTTTGAGCATGTTACAAGCAACCCTTTTATCCACAATTGAATGGCTTGACGGAGCTTGCAGAAAGTTCAGCAAAGCACCTCCTCAGTAAATGCCTCTGCAACAATTCGGACTGGAAGGTCTGCCTCACCAGTACAGAGATTGTTCTCCCAGCTGCTCCAGGACTATTATGCCTGTTGCCAAATCCCTGCTGCAGCCAAAAGCGGAAATGAATAAAGACAAAGAGGGAAGAGCTACTGCGATCACAAAGCCCGTGAACCCCAGACTCTGGAGCTGGGCCAGACAGTCAGAATACAAATTCTGAGGGGTTATGACAAATTTACTGTTGTGTGCAGCCATGGTGCCCAACCCAACAGCTATTTGGTTACCGCAGAGAGCGCCATATACTTCAAAAACCGGTGTCATCTGCTTCAGGTACCTGAACTAGCCCCACTAACTACCACAGAAGCTGACACACTGAGTCTGCAGTATGTGCCTCCCCACACCAGCTGAGACGGAGACCCTTCCTGTGACCAGTGTAACAAACCTGCTACCACCATGCATACACCAGGCTTGCCTGGCATCATCCACCATGTGGACAACAACCCAGCTGCCTCCCAGAGCAAATTAACCTGTGTGACTACATGCTTGGGCAGGCTGAGCAATGCAAACATCTGAACAGAGCAAACATATATACATATATGTGCTGCTTCTGAAAATGGAGCTACAGGATACATCTGTGCTAGTTCTAACTCATTTTCATGTCCTGGTGCACTGCAAGTTCTCCATTGTTTTTTATTGTCATTTTTTTGTACTATTCTGTTTTTCATGCAATTACAGATCATTCTATCTAAATGGGGAAAATGTAGAATGTGTATTAATTTACAAATTGCCAAATGCATTGGTATTAGTAGGTTAAAAGCATAAAGCCGCTATAGTACCAGATGACCTTAGGCTGGCGGTGATTTAACCTGAGGATCACCAAACCTCAAGTGAATGTTTGAGAACACAGGACCTTCACAAATAATCTCAGGACTGAAGCAGGAATTGAACCCACTCTGTTGTCAGCACTCTGTATCACAAGCCAGACATCCAGCAATTGAGCTAACTGACCTCCTACTGGTACTGATGTGGGAAATGGGGAGGGTGCTGGAAGTCATTCCAATATGGCTACAGGCATGATATGTAAGAGCAGTAGAGTATTTCAGCAATAAACTGTTTAAACTACTCATTGTGTCCTCATTCCCATAGAACCACACAATATTACAATTTCAAATTGGTTAGAAGAGAAGGGGAAAAAATGCAAGACATGTCTTCCTGAGTGGGCTGGGAGTTGCCAGCGTGAAACTTTTGCTTACTCCTTTCCTTTAAAACTAATATCTAATTTAATAACACAATATAATGTAATATCCAACACACATGTTCAAAATGTCTCACACCATCAGTGTCCATTCTGATCCCACCTCAAGTGCAATAAGTAAAGCCATATCAGCCATATCCCAGTTTTGTGCTTGGTCAGATCCGGGATGAATATAGAGAGCAACAAGTCAGTTTCTACATCTTTTTATGATTTGTATAAGGTCTTATGAGATAATATTTGGATCAAATACTTCATTAGTAATAATGCATATTCACATTGTTAAATATTAGCACCACTGGTTACATCATTTTCCCCTCAATTTTGAAACAAGATGAATTAAATTCTCAAAGCAAGTTTTTAACAGAAAAAATAATGGATGGAATTCTCAGGCCACTCACGCTAGTGGATTCTCTGTTCCTGCTGACAGCGCATCCCAGTCTATGGGTTTCCCACCAGTGTGTGACGACATCAGTAAGAATTCCCATTGACAGCTATGGGACCAGGGAATCCCACTGCCCGCAAACAATGCATCACCTCCTGCCGGCGGTAAACACGCGGCTGGGAGGCCCGTGAATCTGGCCCCTCATTTTGCAGTTACAGAGATTTCTGAAGCAGTCAAATAAAGTGAATAAATTATAATATTTATGAGACAAGACATTTTATATTAAGTTACTTTTTCGCTCTGATATTAATGGGTGCTTTCTATAATTTTTGTGAATGGGAATATCTTCTTCAAAAACAAGGGCGTCCACAAAATGACAATGGACATCTCCATGCAACCATCTTCTGTCAGGCAAGATCTACCAGAGGCTGAGAAGACAACAGCTAGGAAGTTAGAGTGGTCATTTACAATAGAGAAAGACAAACACATGTCGAACTGTTTCCAGCTGGGCCTCTCCATCGGATTCAAGGTATGAATAATTTTGGGAAACATTGCAGAATAGTTGGTAATCTTCAAAAGAATGATTAAGGAGTGTGCAGAAGTCACCATTAGAGAGAGAGGGAGAGAGGAACCGATAAAGAACGTTGGATTACTGAAGTTGATTGATGAAAGAAAGATGCTGAAGAGTAAGAAGGGCCATGGAAAGACTATTGGCCAAAGAGCTGCAGGAGGGACAAATGAGAATGGATAGAGTTAAAGGCATTAGAGGAAGCAAATAGGAACAATGTATAGGATTGTATGGGAATTGACGGGTGCAAGAAACAACACTCATTGTATCAATCAAAGGCAAGGATGTTTAGATCTTATTAATGATGAGAAGCAGGGGGCAAGGCGAGGGGAACACTTTCAGGTGGTCCAAATACAGTTCCATTCCAGCTCCACATTTGGGTTTGATGACAGAATTGCACCTCACCAGCTGGGCTAAATTGTGATGGGCATTCAGCCTTTGATCTTCAGGTAAGCGTTCTCCAAGGCGGCCTTCACGACATACAATAATGCAGAATTGCTGAGGAGAAACTGATAGCCAAGTTCTGCACACGTGAGGATTGTCTCAACCAGGATCTTGGGTTCATGTCATACTATCTGTAGTCTCCATGAATTGCCTGGGGCTTGCAAAATCTCACTAACTGTCCTGGCTGGAGACAATACACATCTCTTTAACCTGTGCTTAATCCTCTCTCCACTCACATTGTCTGTACCTTTAAGACTTGATTACCTGTAAAGACTCACATTCCAACCATTACCTTGTAAATTGAGCTTGTGTCTTTATATGCTCTGTTTGTGAACATGATTCCCACTCACCTGAGCAGCACTCCGAAAGCTTGTGCTGCCAAATAAACCTGTTGGACTTTAACCTGGTGTTGTGACACTTCTTACTGGGCTAAGCTGTCGGGTCAGAGGATCAAAGAGCTATCAGGAGTCTGAAGTACAGCAAGGCACCTGGGCTTGATGAGACATCAGCAGAGCTGTTGATTAATGACAAGAACATGGTCTCGGGACCTGTTCAATAATATTTGGACTGCGGAAGTTGTCTCAGATGACTGGGGGAAGCGAATGATTGTCAAGCTGCCAAAGAAAGTGGACTCCACTGACTGCAATAATTGGAGAAACACAACACTGTTCTCAGCACCAGTCTTCAGCATGGTGCTTCTCAACACACTGAGAGCAGAAATAGACAATACATTTTGGGAAGAATAGGCAGCTTTCTGGGGTGACAGATCAAGCTGCAAACAAACATTTACACTCAGGAACGCAGCAGAGGAGTGACACAGTGGCACTGCTGCTTCACACCGCCAGGGACCCAGGTTCAATTCCAACTTTGGCTGACTGTCTGTGTGGAATTTGCACATTCTTCCTGCATCTGTGTAAGTTTCCTCCAGATGCTTCAGTTTCCTCCCACGGTCCAAAGATGTTAATTTGTTAGGTTAGGTTAATTGGCCACGCTAAATTGCCCTTTAGTGTCCCCAGATATGTTGATCAGAGGGATTGGAAGAGTAAATGTGTGGGGTTATGGGGCAAGCCTGGGTAAGAGTCGGTGCAGACTCAATTGGTCAAATAGCCTCCTTCTGCACTGTACTGTACTGTTCTGCACTGTAGGGATTCTATGATTCTTTAATAGAGCAGAACAGAGAGTATCATTAGCCACTTGATATCTATTTCATTGATTTCAAAAAAGACTTTTGATAGTATCCACCAGCAGTCATTGGACATTGCAAGAGAGTACAGCAGCCTGCAGCATTAACATTTCAAAGCCTTATTCTGTGACTCTAGCTGCTGCATCAAGAAGAGCATCAACATCACGGACTCCTGCGACATCATTACAGACATACAGCAAGGCTGCTTATCCAACCCATTTCTTTTTCCCTTGGTTATTGATTTCATCACAACAAAGGTGATGGTGGGTGCAGATTTTGGCATCCTGCGGCAACACCAGCTTATGGACCTGGATTTTACATCATCTTGCTGGCTGAAGAACTGTATGTTCTTCAAGACATGACCATCTGTATATCAAGTAGCAGCATCAGGTTGGTTTACACATCAGTTGAGCAAAGACCAGGCAATGATGACTAGACAGCAGTAAGCCGATCAATCATCACTGGGCAACGTATCTGTGTGAAAGTGAGTGTGTGAGAGAGTGAGAGTGTGAGAGAGTGTGTGTGTATAAGAGTGTGGATGTGAGTGAGTGTGTATGAGAGTGTGTGTGGGATGAGTGTGTGTGAGGGTGAGTAGGTGGCCTGTCCTGAGTGGAACGCACAGAGGGAATCAACTTCAGCGGAACTGGAAGATTCCATCACGGTGTGTGAGAGAGTGAATAAGAATGTGTGCGCATGTGTGAGTATGTGTGAGAACATGTCTGCAAGGATTTGTGGGGAGAATGTGTGTATGAGTGAGAATGTGTATGTGTTTGTGAGTATGTGTGTGCATACACGTGTGTGTGTGTGTGTGTGTGTGTATGTGCGCGCGTGTGCATACATGAGAGTGAGAACTCTGAGACAGGGAGCCAGCTATATACATACACACACACACACACACACACACACACACACACACACACACACACACACACACACACACACAACACACCCACACACACACACACACACACACACACACACACACACACACACACACACACACACACACACACACACACACACACACCCCTTGATGTAGGGATCACATACACACCAGATCCCTGAACCACTTCCCAGCCTCCCCTCCTTTAAAGCCTATCCATCCACGAAGATGGGAGGGGAGGAAAACGCAGGCTGAAAGGCAAATCACTTCCTACCTACATATTTGTATGAACTCCGTCAAAACCACCTTGGAATACTTGCTGCCAATAGGTAACGCAAGGTTGGTGTTAGTTAAACCTAATTGTTCAGCTCAGTCCCGGTCCCCTCCCTCTTTCCTTGTGAGCAGGCCTTGGTTTCTCATCTGTCTCTTGAGCTCTGCTTCTTAAGTGGAAAGGGAGAAAAGATTTTATGAGCTAATTCTATTGCCTAGCACTTTTTAATGTCATTTTTATTATTGCTTTGACATTGTCGTTTAGGTTTTCTGCATACCTCAACTTTTTTTGAAACTCTTGTTTAATGTTGTGCCAACCCAGATCCCAGGCAGCTGTTGTCGGGTTTCTTACTGAAAGGGAATGAGAGGCACACAGGAAGTCTGATTGCCTTTCAGAGATTGGCATAAGGGGTTATTTTTGCTCCGTTAAAGAGGCTTAGCATATCTAGTGGCTTGTGTGCAGACAGAAACAGAGGTTAATGACCCTTCATCAAAACTAGTGGAATTCATAAATCTGAAACACTGGCGGGGGGAGTGGGGTGGGGTGGGGGGGTGGGGGGGGGGGGGCGGAGTGTGGATTTTGCCTCCCATTTTTAGGAGCCAGGACCTATGGCGGGATTGGGAAATCCCACAGGAATCACGCAATGCGGTTTAAACCAATAGGATCTCCCTTTGTTTTGTCTGTTCCCCTCAATGATGCAATGGGAATCCTGACTTTGAATGTTGGGAACCCAGTTTGAGTACATTTAAATGTCATTATCAGACATCGATAATTCTCCATTCACATTGGCTCACAAGTCCCTTGCGGCAAGCAAAACCTGCCAAAGGCATGCAGATGAGTATATCCCCTGGAGAGGGGGCAGAGAGGATTATGCCCGGGCACTGCTCCCAGCCTGGCCTGGGCACTAACCCAGCATTTCCCAAATAGTACCAGGGAACAGTGATGGGTGGGTATCCTTGGTGGGGAATCCATTGTGGGCATGTTCGTTGGGAGGATTCCAGGAAGTGAAGGAGGTTCAGTGGGCGGGAGCAATATTCCATGGAAGTGGGGGTGCTGCATGGTTTGTTTGAGGGGCTGGTGTTCCGGGGTGGCGGTTGTGGGGGAAGGTGGGATGTTTTATTTTTAACTTCTGTAGCGCTGCATCCTTTAAAAAGTTCCCCGATTTTTTACAAATTGAGTTGCTGGCAGGGAGAGTTCATTGAGAGCCTGCCCACTAATGTGACAATGTAAAAATCACTCTTGGAACTTTTCTCAGTCCCTAACAATGTAGCATTGAAGGCTGCCTTTTGGGCTGATGAATCCCTCACTCTTTTTCTCACCCACTGCAGCACTCTGCCCATTTCTGAGAAAATTTTGCCAGTTGACTCTGTTTCTCTTTCCACACATTCTGACTAATCTGCTGAGTATCTTCAGCATTTTCTGTTTATATTTCAGATTTCCGGTAGCTGCAGTATTTTGCTCTCCTTTTGTATGTTACTCACGGGACATTTATAAATGATGTTTAAAGTTTATTTATGATTGCCGCAAGTAGGCTTACATTAACACTGCACTGAAGTTACTATGAAGAGTTCTTTTGCAATCATAAATGAGAAAAGATTTATCACTTAATGCCAAGTATAATTTTTATGTTAACAAAGCCCACTTGTGTGGATCAAAATAGCACATTATTGGGTATAAATTGGCTTGTGCTAATTTAGGGAAGGTTTTACCATTTTAAAACTAATAGTTTTAAGTTTAAAGTTTATTTATTAGTGTCTCAAGTAAGCTTACATTCACACCACAATGAAGTTACTGTGAAAACATTAGAATATGTTACTGTTAGTTCAAGAAATTCTCATTTTTACATAGGATAGTTGTTTGTAGTGCATGAGGTTGAAAACTTCTGGTTATGGCTCCGCCTATATAAAAGAGTTCAATCTCAGTGATTTTAATATTGGTTGGTCTCTTTGATGTCACACTTGCCCAAATTTGTCTTACCATCCAGGGCAACTTTCACTCACCTCTTGGCTTCTGTTTCAATAAAAAAACCTCTCTACCTCGCTCTCTATTTAAAGGTCTATTCAACTTGCTCATTCTCAGGGACATCAGTTCTCTCTCCATCAGATACTGCTTTCAACAATTAGTGGTCGAGCTGTGGTCAGTTTCCACCAGTATGGATTAGATAGAATAATAGGGCCAGATTTTCTGGTTGCATTCACTCCAATGTCGGAAAAGTCCGTCTGAGATCAACGGATTTTTGGATGGTCCATGTCTCACCCTCTATGATTCCCGTGGCATGCAGGATGGGAAAATTCCATTTGTAGAATCATAGAATTCGTGCAGTGCAGAAGGAGGCCATTTAGCCCATTGAGCCTATACTGACAACAATCCACCCAGGCCCTATCCCCATAACCCCTCGTAACCTGCTCATCCCCCATGATACTAAGGGACAATTTAGCATGACCACTCAAGCTAACCCACACGTCTTTGGAGTGTAATGTTCAAGTGTAATAATCTTTTTACACAGGATCTATAGACAGAAACTGATTTATCTCTGAACTGAGATTACTAGCAAAGCTGTAGATTTCAGCTTTATTTTAACTTGATTGGAGACAAATTCATTGACAGATGCAAGGACAGACCTCTTCTTTGTACAAAAGTGAACTCCATTTGACTTTAAGTCGTTCCAAATAAATACATCTGAAACGGTGTGTTTACATCTCTGCGCGCTTTGCCTTCTCCAATCAAAAGTTAATTGTTTTGTACGAGGAGGCGAGGGAGGAGAGGGAGGGTAGGTACGTAGAGTGCCGAGCAATCCATGGCCTGTTCTCCACCTGTTGTTATTCTGGTCTGGCCCAATCAACCTGCTAGCCAGACTGGAGCCAGCGGCCATCTGGAATAACTGCACTGTTTATAACATTGACATGGAGAGGCACCCCAGGGCCCTGACCTCCCACACAAATCTGGAAATGATTAAAATGAGCTGGCTACCTAGCCACTGAGTGCTCCACACTGAGAAGTACCCACTGAGGAGATTTGGAGTTTCTTGTTAAGTTTGTTGTAAATTAAATATCTCTGATTTGCTGAATGACTCAGTCCTTCTGGGAAATGTTTTTTTTATTGGAGTGGTGTTCCTAATGTTTACCCTGCTCCCATTTTCTTTCTGATTTATTAAGTGCATTTGTGTTCTTTCTTTTCCCAGGATCTCTTCCAGCAACTCCTCTGACAAACTAGCTATTCTACATATTCTCCAAGGCAATGCAAAAGATAAATACAGCAATGATCCATTAGCTCTATTCTAAGAACACAAATCCTCTTGGATTTAATTATAACTGCGTAGACAATTTCAAATGTATTCCTTATGTGGTATCTTAGACTCCAGTTGTCTTTTTTGCATTCAATGGGTATCGGGCATGACTGACATTTTCAGAGATTTTCCACAATTTTATATTTTTGCAACAAAAAAGTAAGAATTTGAAGAAACACTGTAGAAAAAAATTCATCCAATATACATCTAAATATATAAAAAAACATTGAATTACTTTGGTCAGATCGCTTGGGACTATTTTATATATTTATGATTTCCTCTTGTCACACCCATAGCTTCTAGTCCATCTATACACTGGAAGATATGGTACGTATCGGTACAGTTAACCTCTCTCTTTGATTTTTGTAAAAAATAAATATGATTTATAAAATTAAGGTCAGGTATATTAATTCCTGTAAAGATGTTCACTCTGTGAAACTGATGAGGTAAGAACGTAGCCCCATGCTTAATTATATTTTAATGCATTTCATTCAATGGTCTGAGGAAGATGTTCTAATAAAGGAAGCCTACAATCTCTATATATTTACACTCACTGAGGATTATCAGCTTTGCACTTTAATGGGTTATAATAGTGCAGTACACCCCAGGTTAAAGTCATATATTAATGCAGCTAGCATGTGTATGACGTGCACAAAATACTCATTGCTCACTCTGGTTGAATCTAGCATACAGTAGGGGATGAATTTACTGCTCAGAATGGAACAAGCTTTACTTGTTTTGCTACTGGAATGAGGGAATCAGAAATGGGCGAAATGCATTAGATAGTAAAACTCGCCAATGGACTGATCTGTCACTATTTGTCAGGATACATTTTATACTCGTGCTTAGTTCAGTTTTCTCATGGTGAGTGCTTAGTGGATCTTACCTTGTCAGCATTCTTGACTTTTAACATCTTGATTCATTAAAAACATATCTGCAAGCAATCTTTCCTGTATCACATCATCCAAAAAAATGTGAAAACAAAATTCAGTCAAATGTTTGTTGGATATTTTTGTTACATGCCCTGACATGACAGAACACATATCACATATGACAGAAAGATAATCGAACAAGATCTACGGCCTATGATTTTGTGCATGATGTCATTGTGACACCAATGATGTAACTGTTTTCTCTGCTCAGTCATAATAAACCTCTATAAAATTAACAGTAACAGATTTTGGAACAGATTTCTGAGATATTTAATTTCAGAAATACGTCTGTGGGCTTTAAAGGACTGATGATAAAATTCTCAGTTTGAAATGAGTACTGATGTGACATTCGTTAAGTCAAAGCTAAAAAGAGAAAAGGAGGAAAGCTGATTGAAATGAAAGGATATTTTAGAAATTGGACCAGATTTGATTCCTTAATTATAAGTCTTCTGTTAAAATTAACATGGGCGCTTTTACAAAGTTAGCCAAAGAAGAAGTTGCTTTGTTTGAGAGTATTTCATTATATGACTTACATTATTTCATAAACCTTGTCCTGAAGGTTTATTGTAGATTCCAGTCTTTTTGTGCCAGTGTCCCATTGAAAAAATGTGGCAATTAACGTGGTGTAGATTGTGTTCATTATGAGAACATTTCAATGACTTTCTCCCATTCTAAAATCTATACATTAAATATCTAACATACATTTGAATGATGTATTTCTTATAATGTCCTTCAAGTTAAAGGATTTTAAATATCAATATTTATTAAGACTTGACATTATTAAAACTGGAGTTGTGCATTTCAGTTTACAGCTAGACAACATATAAAACAATAATTGAACTGTTTTCATTATGTTCAATGTACTAACTGTGAGGAAATTGCAATAAAAAAGGTCCCGTTAGTTAATTTTATTTAACGTTGAAGACGTGCAATGAACCGCATTATGAATTCATGTAATCCATTTTCAGTGGGGCTGGAATAAATGATATCTGGAGAAGGAGGGAGATGATAGTTATCACATATTTCAATAATGTTCTGTTTAGCAGCTGTAATAATAGGTTAACAGAAGTTGTGAATAAAGGTAGAATTGTTTAGGATGCCTCAAGCTGATCAAGATGTTGGGTGTAATAAGCATATTTTTAGTGAAAGACAACAGATAAGTTTGAGTGAAGATGTAATACCATGTCTAATCTAAGAGTAAACTCGTGGAATGCAATGTTTTAATTGAGTTAGAATGACTTCAGTCACTTTGCTTGCATAGGTAGAATGATCAAAGGAATGTAGCAATACCACAGGAAACAGCAAAGCATTTTTCACTGATCATCCTCGTTAGCTGATTGATAATGTACAGTGCCAACATACCAGTCTTGTTTACAGAATTTGATTCATTGCAGAGTATTCTGCAAGACACAGATATGAAGCAGGAGTCAGAACAGATGAGAAAGATGTGAGAGGAAAAGTTAGATACAATGAAAGCATTAGGGCTGAATGCAGGGAGAACATCTAGAAGATTACTTGAATTGTCAGGTCAATGAAAATTATTGACTGCCATTTGTGGTGATAAAGAACTCATTATTAGCTGCAACCTGATCAGCAGAGGACAGCATCATCACTAATACAGAACGTTAAGTTTATCAAGGTTGTCGAATCTGGCATCGACTGATGGGTAGACACACTCCCTCCATTGCCCCTATTCTAATTATATAGTCTCCAGTGCAGCCGGCTTCTCCAATGCAGCCGACTTCTCCAGTGCAGCTGGGATTTCCAGTGCAGCAGACGTCTCCAGTGCAGCCAGTGTCTCCAGTGCAGCCGGCATCTCCAGTGTAGCAGGCATGTTCACTGCCGCCGGCGCCTCCTGTGCATCCAGTTTCTCCAGTGCAGCTAGTGTCTCCAATGCAGCCAGCATCTCCAATGCAGCCGGTGTCTCCAACACAGCTAGTGTCTCCAATGCAGCTGGCTTCTCCAGTGAAGCTGGCATTCCAAATGCAGCTGGCATCTCCAATGCAGCCAGCTTCTCCAGTACAGTCGGCAACTCCAATGCAGCCAGCATCTCCAGTGCAGCCAGCATTCCAAATGCAGCCGGTGTCTCCAGTGCAGCTGGCATCTCCATTGCAGCCACCGTCTGTAGTAAAGCCGGCATTTCCAATGCAGCTGGTGTCTCCAGTGCAGCTAGCATGTCCAGTGCAGCAGGCGCCTCCAGTGCAGCCAGTTTCTCCAGTGCAGCCGGCATTTCTAATGCAGCCAGTGTCTCCAGTGCAGCCAGCATCTCCAATACAGCCAGTGTTCAATGCAACTGGTGTCTCATAAGCAGCCGGCGTCTCCAGTGCAGCTGGCGTCTCTAATGTAGGTGGCACCTCCGATGCAGCCAGCATCTCCAATGCAGCTGGCATCCCCAGTGCAGCCAGTGTTTCCAGTGTAACCAGCATCTCCAGTGCAGCAGGTGTCTCCAATGCAGCTGGCGCCTCCAGTGCAGCCAGTTTCTCCAATACAGATAGTGTCTCCAATGCAGGCGGTGTCTCCAATGAAGCTAGCGTCTCCAGTGATACTGGTATCTCCAATGCAGCTGTTGTCTCCAGTTCTGCCAGCATCTCCAGTGCAGCTGGCAGCTCCAGTGCAGCGGGTGTCTCCAGTGCAGATGGCACTTCCAGTGCATCCAATTTCTAAAATGCAGCCGGCATCTCCAATGCAGCCAGTGTTTCCAATGCAGCTGCTTCTCCAGTACAGCCGGCATCACCAATGCAGCCGGCATCTCCAGTGCTGCTGGCATCTCAAGTGCAGCCAATTTCTCCAGTGCAGCCGGCATCTCAAATGCAGCAGGCATCTCCAGTATAGCCAGCATGTCCATTGCAGCCAGTGTCTCCAATGCAGCTAGTGGCTCCAGTGCAACTGGCATCTCCAATGCAGCCGGCATCCCCAATGCAGCTGGCACTTCCAGTGAAGCCAGTGTCTCCACTACAGCCAGTGTCTCCAGTGCAGCCAGTGTCCCCAATGCAGCGGTGAGTCCACTGACGCTGGCATCTCCAATGCAGCTGGCATCTCCAATGCAGCCAGTAACTCCAGTGAAGCTGGTGTCTCCAACGCAGCTGGTGTATCCAGTATAGCAGGCATCTCCCCTGCAACTGGCATCTCCAGCGCAGCCGGCATCTCCAGTGCAGCCGGCATCTCCAATGCTGCTGGCACCTCCAGTGCAGCCAGTTTCTCCAGTGTACCCTGCATCTCAAATGCAGCCTGCATCTCCAATGCAGCTGGCAAATAAAGTGCAGACGGAGTCTCCAGTGCAGCCGGCATCTCCAATGCACTCCGTGTCACCATTGCAGTCGGGGTCCCCAATGCAGCCAGTACCTCCAATGCAATTGGCATCTCCAGTGCAGCCAGTGTCTCAGATGCAGATGGTGCCTCAAATGCAGCCAGTGTCTACAATGTAGCCAGTGTCTCCACTGCAGCCGGCATCTCCAATGCAGCTGGCTTATTCAGTGCAACCGGCATCTCCACTTCAGCCAGTGTCTCTAATGCAACCAGTGTCTCCAGTGCAGCTGGCACCTTCAGTGCAGCTGGCACCTTCAGTGCAGCCGGTGGCTCCAATTTCTCCAGTACAGCTCGCATCTCCAATGCAGCCAGCATCTTCAATGCAGCCGTTGCCTCCAGTGCAGCCGGCGCCTGCAGTTTCCCCAGTGCAGCCGGCATCTCCAGTGCAGCAGGCATCTCCAGAACAGCCGGTGTCTCCACTATAGCCGGTGTCTCCATTGCAGCCTGTTTTCCCAGTGCGGCTGGCATCTCCAATGCAGCCGGCTTCTCCAATGTAGCCAGCATCTCCAATGCAGCCTGTGTGTCCAATGCAGCTGCCCACTCCAAGCCAGTCTCCAGTGCAGCAGGCATCTCTAATGCAGCTGTCTTATCCAATGCAACTGGCATCTCCAGTTCAGCCAGTGTCTCCCATGCAGCCTATGTCTCCAATGCAGCCGGAGTCTCCAGTGTAGCTGGTGTCCCTAGTGCAGCCGACATCTCCAGTGCAGCCAGCATCTCCAGTGCAGCCAGCATCCCTAGTGCAGCCGACATCTCCAGTGCAAGCAATTTCTCCAATGCAGCCAGTGTCTCCAATGCAGCCAGTATCTCCAGTGAAGCCGGCATCTCCAGCACAGCCAGTGTCTCCATACAGCTGGCGTCTCCAATGCAGCCAGCTGCTCCAGTGTAGCCAGTATTTCCAAGCAGCCGGTGTGTCCAATACAGCTGGCCTCCCCAGTGTAGCCACAGTCCCCAGTACAGCTGGCATCTCTAGTTCAGCCAGTGTCTCCAAAGCAGCTAGCATCTCCAGTGCAACTGGTGTCTCCAGTGAGCCAGCACCTCCAATGCAGCCAACATCTCCAGTACAGCCGGTGTCTCCAATGCAGCCAGCATTTCCAATGCAGCCGGCTTCTCCAGTGAAGCACAATCTCTAATGCAGCCGGCATTTCCAGTGTAGCTGGCATCTCCAATGCAGCAGGTGTCTCCAATGCAGTCAGCATCTCCAATGCAGCCAGCATCTCCAGTGTAGCTGGCATCTCCAATGCAGTTGGCTTATCCAATGCAGCAGGTGTCTCCAATGCAGCTGGCATCTCCAATGCAGCCGACATCTCCGGTGTAGTTGGCATCTCCAATGCAGCAGGTGCCTCCAATGCAGCAGGTGCCTCCGATGCAGCCAGTGTTTCCAATGCATTCGCAGTCACCAGTGCAGCCGGTGCCTCCAATGCAACAGGCATCTCCAATGCAGCCGATGTCTCCAATGCTGCCAGCAGGAGTGGAGGCGTTGGCAGGCTGGGAGTTCAGGTGGCTCCAGGTGGAAGGTAGCACTGTAGCGTCCCCAGACTCTGCAGTGATAGATGCCTTGGTCAGAACGGCGGACCCCAGAGATGTGATTGATGGTGCCTCCAGTCTCCTGGTCCAGCCAATGGGTGCTATTGCTGCTGCAGCGGAAGAGTTCCAGGCAAGTGAGCAGGGTGGAGTCACGTTGCCAGGAGACTAGAGTGTAGACCGATGCTCCGGTATCTGAGCTTCTTCATGCATATCCAACAGAAGGGTCTTGATCAGGAGGGTGTGAGGCTCCAGCTCAGAGAGGGGTACATGGAGGTCCCAGTATCCCGGCCCCTAGGATGTGAATGTGTCCCCAAGAGCCCTCGAGCCTGGGCAGTCAGCTCACTGTGCTCCTGCAACAACCCACACTCCTGCCGGCAGGTCTTGTACCAGATCTCTGGTCCAGGATATCACGCCAGGAAAGAGCCTGGCCCAATCTCTGCTGCATCAGTCCACATGGGAGCTCAGGGGTTGGGGAGTCTTCAGCTGGGAACTCGCAGGCCTCCTCCTCACCTCCACCCTCACCCACTTCTTCTTTCCCATCTTCACCATGCGATAGAGAGGCCCAGCAGAAGCCTAGTCGTTTGCGTTCTCCTGCAGCCCCGCAGCGATCGCACCCCTGGCAAGTTCCTCAGTTGGTGTATAGCCTGACCTGGGTCCCTCCCTGCAGTCGGACACTCTGGTTGTGGATGATGTGCAGCATCAGGCCCCGGTGGGAGGCATGCAGCAGCCCAGTCTCCTGTATCACCACTCGGTACGACTTCAGGGTAATGGCACCCGCCTTGCAGATATAGAGCCCTGAGCCTGAGGTTTGAGCCCAGCCCAGCAGCAGTCCCCCACAACAAAGCAGAACCCGCATGCTCAGGTGGCTGATGGGTCCTCACTTGACCCCAGCCCCTCAGAGTCCGGTGAAGATGCAAGGCCTCAGTTCCAGGCCTAGATCTAACTCAGATCTGCGGTGGGTAGGCCAGACATGTTGGAGGCTCTGGCTCACATTCAGTATTGCCAATGGCCCTCCGCCTTCAGGGCCCCTGGGCAGTGCAAGATCATGGGATTGTCCAACAAGAAGTGGACAACGCAGAAGCCAGAAACTGAAGACCGTTCAGGACACTTGGCCTCATGGACGTTCTTCTCCAGGAGGCAGGTCAGGCTGCCCATCAGCGCAAACAGGGCCACCAAGAGAAGCACAGCCATCTGTCCAAACATAGAGAGGTGAATGGGGAATGACGTCAGGAAACTCTGACTGGCTCTGTAGGCAGAGGACAAGTGAGGGGGCAAAGGGGAAGGGTATTGTGACCTCATTGAGGGAGGGGCACTGTGATCTCATTGGGGGAGGGGCATCATGACCTCATCAGTGGAGGGGCATTGTGACCTCATCAAGGGAGGGGAATTGTGACCTCATCAGGGGATGGCATTGTGATCTCATTGGGGGAGGGGCATTGTGACCTCATCAGGGGGATATGATCTCATCAGGGTGGAGTCACTGCAAGGTGTCAGAGATTGTGACATCATTAAGGGGAAGGTCAGTGAGGTCACTGGGGGGAAGGCTGAAGTGATGTCATTATGGTAGATCCATGGAGGGCGGAGCTGTGTGATGACATGAACTGCATTATGGGTAACTATGAGATATACAAGGGCCTGGATGACAGTATGTGGTGACTCAGGGTCAAGGTTGTTCAGGTCTGGGGTCACATGGGGCTGGGATGGCCCGAGATCAGGAACCTTGGGACTGGGTCACTCAAATCTGGGGTCACTCAATGCAAGAATCACTTGAGGCAGGGATCACTCAGGGCAGGAGTCACTTGACACAGGGATCGCTTGGGACAGGGTTTACTCAGGACCAGGGTCACTTGGAGCTGGGCCTTGCCTTAAATGACTCAGGTCACTTGAGGCCAGGGTTGCTTGGAGCTACGGTCACTCGATGCCAGTGTCATTCAGGGCAGGTTACTCGATGCTGAGGTCACTCGAGGTCAGGGTCGCTTGAGGCTGGGCTTGCTTGGGGCTGGGGTCACTCGGGGCTGGGGTTGCTTGAGGTTGAGGTCATTTGGGGCCGGGATCATTCTAGGCCAAAGTCATTCATGTTCGGGGCCACTCGAGGCCTGGATCACTCGAGGCTGGGGTCGCTTGAGTCTGGGGCCGCTGAAGGCCAGGGTCACTTGAAGCCGAGGTCACTCGATGCTGGGATCAGTTGAGGCAAGGGCCGCTCAAGGCCGGGGTCACACAACACCAGGGTCACTGGATGCTGGAGTCACTCGAAGTTAGGGTCACTCAATGCTGGGGTCACTTGAGGCTGGGGTCGTTCAATCCTGGATTCGCTCAAGCCCAGGGTCACTCGAGGCCGGTGTCAGTCAGCGTTGGTATCACTTGAGGGCGGGGTCATTCAAGGGCAGGGTCACTCCAGGCTGGCGTCACTCGAGGCCGTGTCAGTTGGGGCCAGGATCATTTGAGGGCAAGGTCATTGGAGGCCGGGGTCTCTCGAGGCTGGGATCGCTCAGGACTGGGGTCACTCAGGGCCAGGCTTGCTCGAGGCCGCTGTTGCTTGGGGTTGGGCTCACTTGAGGCCAGGGCAGAGTGACCTCCATGATGGGGGTCACTCGAGGCTGGGGTCGCTTGAGGGTGAGGTCACTTGAGGCTGGGGTCACTCAAAGATGGGTTCACTCGGGGCCAGATCGCTCAGGGGAGGGGTCACTCAAAACCAGGCAAGTGGTGGGTGAGGGGGAGTGGACTTGAGGCAGGGCAGATTTGATAGGCTGCAATGTTACATTCTGCAGGGAACAGTAATCATTCCATATCAAACACCGTGTTTGGTTTCACACCAAAACTGGAGTGGGACAGAGACAGTGATGGACACTCCAGCTCAGCTAGAACTGGAGGAAGCGGTGTTCTCGACCTGCTCCAATCTAAACCCTTCCAAAAAAACTACTCAGATAGGCAGCTTTTAATGTGGTTCAGACCACACAGAAAGGTCCCAGCATGGGAACACATTTCACTCTGCGACAAGACAAATTCATCTGCTCAGTGCCTGGCCACACCTGCCTCCTACAAAACCCCACCCAACTCCCCTTCCTCCCTCAGACCTAACTAACACCCTCATCCCTCTGCAGCCCCCAGACTCAGCACAGGGCGTTTTCGGGTGTCAGGGTGTTCCTGGGTGTCAGGGCGTTCCCGGGGTCAGGGCAATCCTGGGTCACAGAGTCATAGAGGTTTACAGCATGAAAACAGACCATTTGGCCCAACTTGTCCATGCCACCCTTTTTTTTTGAAACCGTTAAGCTATTCCCAATTGCGCGCATTTGGATCATATCCCTCTATACCCATTGTCCCCATGTACCTGTCTAAATGCTTTTGTAAAAGCCAAAATTGTATCTGCTTCTACTACTACTTCTGGCAGCTTGCTCCAGACATTCACCACCCTCTGTGTGAAAAAAGTACTCTTTTGGACATTTTTGTATCTCTCCCCTCTCACCTTAAACCTATGCTCCAGTTTTAGACTCCCCTATCTTTGGGAAAAATATCAAATACCTAGCTGATCTGTACCCGTCATTATTTTATAGATCTCTGTAAGATCACCTTTTAGCCTCCTATGCTCCAGAGAAAAAAGTCTCAGTCTATCTAACCTCTCCTTATAACTCAATCCATCAAGTCCCGGTAGCGTCCTAGTAAACCTTTTCTGCACTCTTTCTAGTTTACTAATATCCTTGCTATAATAGGGTGACCAGAATTGCACACAGTATTCCAAGTGTGGCCTTACCAATATCTTACCAACTTCAACAAGATGTCTCAACTCCTATATTCAATGTTCTGACCAATGAAACCAAGCATGCCAAAACCACTCTGTCCATCTGTGACTCCACTTTCAAGGAACTATGAAACATACCTCTAGGTCTCTTTGTTCTGTAACTTTCTCTAACACCTTACTATTAACTGAGTAAGTCCTGCCCTGGTTCAAACTACCAAAATGCATCACCTCACATTTATCTAGATAAAACTCCATCTGCCATTCATCAGCCCACTGGCCCAATTGATCAAGATCCTGTTGCAACTGGAGATAATTTTTTTCACTGTCCACTATGCCACCAATCTTGGTATCCTCTGCAAACTTACTAACCATGTCCCCTATATTCTCATCCAAATCATTAATATAAATGACAAATAACAGTGGGTCCAGCACTGACCCTGAGGCATACCACTGGTCACAGGCCCCCAGTTTGAAAAACAATCCCCTACAACCACCCTCTGGCTTCTGTCAAAAGGCCAATTTTGTATCCATTTCGATATCTCACACTGGATCCTGTGAGACTTAACTTTATGCAACAACCTACTATGTGATACCTTGTCAAAGGCCTTGCTAAAGTTCATGTAGACAATATCAATTGCACTGCCCTCATTCTTGGTTACCCCTTCAAAAAACTCAATTAAATTTGTCACTCAGCTCTGCTGACTGTCCCTAATCAATCCTTACATCTCTAAATGCTTATAGATCCTGTCTCTCAAAATACTTTCAACAATTTACCCACCACAGATGTGAGGCTCACCGGCCTGTAGTTCTCAGGCTTTTCCCTGCAGCCCTTTTTAAACAAAGGCACAACATTTGCCACTCTCCAATCTTCAGGCACCTCATTCATGACAATCAATGATTCAAATATCTCGACTAGGGGACCCGCAATTTCCTCCCTAGCCTCCCATAATGTCCTGAGATACACTTCATCAGATCCCGGGGATTTATCTACCTTGATGCACTTTATGATTTCCTTCTCTGTAATATGTATGCTCACAGTGTCACAGGGTGCTCCTGGGTCTCCCAGCTCCATCACCATTTTCAGATCACAGGCTGATACAAATGTGTTATTTGTTGTCTTAGAGGCAAACACATCGTTGTATAAAATTAATGTCCTTACAACAAAATATATCTCCATTAAAACTGAACTTCTCTCTTCTTCTCGCTGTCCAATTCCCTTCAGAAAAGTGGTGGGAATGTTGCCTTCATTGCCTGGGTCAAGTGTCTCTGGTGAACTGTGTCCCCTAAATAAAGTGCAGACAATAGACACAAACATGTACAGATATTCGCAGACACTGACAGATGCACAGAGGCACACATGCACATGCAGACACACACAGAGACACGGGCATGCATACAGTCGCACGCAGAGACACAATTGTATGATATGAAGCCATGTTGCCATTTACAGAACACAGCCAATCCGCTGGTGAATTTATTTGATTAACAAGCGGAAAAAAAACCTGACCATTTCATTTGGAATGGGTCTTCTCCAAAACAGCTTCCATCACATTTTAATTCCTCTTTTTATCTGACAGATTACTGAAAGCAGTTTTGGGTTTCAGTCTGTGATGGTTTGGATGTTGAGTTAATCTGGGGCCAAGGAGAATGACAAACATGGTATTTAATTGCTGCGGCACCCGCTATTGCTATCGGACTGGAGAGAGCCCAGGGTAAGGGCTTCACAGCAACCAGCACAGAAATTAGGGAGAGTGAGGAGGAAGAAGCCTGAACTTTCACACTCTCCCTGTGGTACAGGAGGTTCCGAACCCAGTAAAGTGTTCCTAGAGTCTAGGATTCCCCCTCACGGAACTCCCTATTTACAGGAGAGTGTGGGGCAGAGAAATGAGCTTTCCAATCACAGGGACTGCGCCTGATAAACAGGAATGACGATAAAGAGAAGAGAAGACATTGCCCAGAGAAGTACTCACAGGAAAAATGTTACAGCACTTTAAAAAAAACCTGAATCTAAAATCATTTACACAGAGTCCCAAAAGACAATTATAAAAATACAGAACCTTCCCAAAACCCAAATTCCCCCTCCCAATCCCTAACCTCTCCCCCATCCCTCCTAATCCCAACCTCCCTCTCCCAACCTGTAACCTCCACCCAATCCTAAACTCCCCACTTCCCCCTCCTACACCCCATCACCCCCTCCCAACCCCTAACTTCCCCACCTCCCCTCCCAACCCCTAAACTCTCCACACCCCCTGCCCTTATCTTCCCCTCCCCTCTCTTCATTTTGGTCAATTTATTTCGTGAGTCAGCTTTGCAGGTCCTGTACAGACCACCCCTCCCCTCCAGACCCACTCCCTCTTTTTCCAGACGCCCCCTTCCCCTTCTTTCCCACATTTGCTACCTCTTCCCCTCTTCCCTTTCCCCCGTCCACCCACCTCCCATTCCAGATATCAGGAAGAAACACCATTAGAAACATCAGGCAAAAGTTTGGACATCTAGTTCCGGAAGCTTCCGGAAGAATCTGGGTCCATAAACTCTTACGATTGAAGATTGCTAAAAGTGTTGTTCTAAAATGAAGCAGAAATTATTAATCACAGCGAGAAGAGGAGGGGGAGCGGGGAGGGGGAGGGGGAACAGGAAGAGGAGGGGAACGGGAGGGGGAGTGGCAGTGTGAGCGGCAGGGGTGAGGCGGAGGGGGGGCTGGATGGGGAGGGGGAACAAGAGGGGGAGGGGGAGGGGAGGGGGGGATGGAAAGGGGAGGGAGAGCGAGAGGGGAAGGGGCAACCGGGATGGGGGACAAGGAAGGGGAGGGGGTGCGGGAGGGAGAGGGGTAGCGAGAAGGGGAACGAGAAGGGGAGGGAGCGGGAAGGGGAGTGAGGGGGAGGGGACAGGGAATCAGTTGATAGCTTTCACTGGCTGTTGTGTTCTGTGGCCTGGACACATGATGCAGTGGAATCGAATGTAATATGGATGACGATTGGTCCTGGGTTAACTCTAAACCAGCATCATCCATTAAACCAGCAGACTCTTGCAGCTCAGTGTGTCATTTTGGATTCAAACAAACCGCCTGAATATTAAACACACCCATTTTAATTTTCCCATCAGTAAAACCCACCTATTGTTGCTCTCACCCCCTCCAGAGAAACCTCTTCCTTTCACTGGCTGTACCCATGCCTGTGACAGGACTCCCCCTGTCCCTACCACCTACACCCTGGGCGCAAGGCTGTATCTGCTCCCCACCGTGAGGCCCCCCCCTGCCCTCCCCATCCCCTCCCTCTCTCCCCCAGCCCCAATCACCTTCCCACCCCCCACACCTTTCCCACCCCTTCCCTCCTCCCCACCCAAAACCTCTGCCCACACCTCCCACCTTCTCCTGCCTGTCCCTCCTCCTCCCCGCCCACTCCTCCGACCCCTGTCTTGCCATTCCAACCCTGCCCCTCCCCCCATCTCTCCCAGGCCCCTTCCGCCGTTCCCAGCACACTTCCCCACGCCGCCTCCTTTCCCAGGGTTTAAACATTGTTTATTCGATCCCAATCCCAACCCCTACAGTAATTCCAACTCTCTACAAACTCCTGGGAATTCTCATTTCCTCACCTTCCTCAGCTGCTTTTCCGTTTTCCCTCTTGAGGACACAGACTCAGTCTTGGTGTACGGAGGTGGCAGGAAAATGTTCTCCTCTCTCTGGTTTCCTGGAATGTGATGTGGAATTGCTACTGCTGTCCGCCTCGCGGTTCACACCAGCCTTCTTCCGCAGAACCTCATCGAGGAAGGAGTCATCGTATCCGCCTCGCGGATAGTTTCTCCCTCTCTCCAACTCTGTCAAATCATCACGACTGTGGCTTCACTTCCGGTACGCTCCACGATGCTCCGGGGAATAATCTCTCCATCTCTGATCCTCGGCTGAAGGCTTTGCTGTCTGACTCACGTCTTCCATGGTTCTCATCGTAACCCTGGCCACCCTGGTCATAGTTTTGATCCCTGCACCAACGTCATTCAGGCTTTCCATCGATCGAGCTTGCCGATAAATCCCTGCACAATAGTGATTGTTATGGTCCCAGCGGTAATCCCGTCTTGGAGTATGATGAGAAACAATGCTAACAACAGTCTCCTCATCTTTATCACGGATGGCAGGCATCATCTGCAGCCGGCCTGTCCAGTGCAGCCAGCGTCTCCAGTGCAGCCAAGCACTTCCAATGCAATTCAATGCCGATCTCTCTCATGACCTTCAGTGGCTGCAATGCATTTTGCTGAGGTTAGCTCCAATGCAGCCAGCTTCTCCAATGCAGCCAGCATCTCCAGTACAGCTGGCATGTCCAATATATCCAGCGTCTCCAATGCAGCTGGAAACTCCAGTGTAGTTCAATGCCAGTCTCTCACATGCATCTCAGTGTCCTCAATGCTGATGTTTTCCCCAATGCAGCCGGCATGTCCAGTGCAGCCAGTGACTCCAATACAGCCTGCATCTCCAGTGCTGCTGGTGTCACCAATGCAACCATCGTCTCTAATGCAGCCAGTGTCTCTAATGCAGCCGGTGTCTCTAATGCAGTCAGCATCTCCAATGCAGCCAGACTCTTCAATGCAACAGGTGTCTCCAGTGCAGCCGGTGCCTCCAGTGCAGCCGGTGCCTCCATTGTAGCTGGGATCTCCAATGCAGCCGGCGTCTCCAATGCAGTCGGAGTCTTTAATGTAGCAGGTGTCTCCAGTGCAGCCAGTGTCTCCAATGCAGCTGGGATTCCAACGCAGCCAGTGTCTCCAACGCAGCCGGCCTCTCAAGTGCAGCCATCGTCTCTAGTGCAGCTAGCATTTCCA
This sequence comes from Sphyrna mokarran, assembly GCA_024679065.1. Classification (NCBI taxonomy): domain Eukaryota; kingdom Metazoa; phylum Chordata; class Chondrichthyes; order Carcharhiniformes; family Carcharhinidae; genus Sphyrna; species Sphyrna mokarran. Next base: position 39,858,678 of record JAGIQG010000016.1, read on the forward strand.
ATGCAACTGGTGTCTCCAGTGCAGCCAACGTTTCCAGTGCAGCCAGTGTCTCCAGTGCAGCCAGCATTTCCAATGCAGCTGGTGTCTCCAGTGCAGCAAACTTCTCCAATGCATTCAGCATCTCCGATGCAGCCATTATTGCTAGTGCAGCCAGTGTCCAGCAGCCACTGCAGCCAACATCTCCAGTGCATCTAGAATCTCCAATGCAGCCGGCGTGTCCAGTGCAGCCACTGACTCTAATGCAGCTGACGCCACCAATACAGCTGGTTTGTCCAATGCAGCCGGCATCTCCAGTACAACTGGTATCTCTAGTGCAGCCGGTGTTCAGCTGCCAATGCAGCCAGTGTCTCCAGTGCTGCCAAGCACTTCCAATGAAGTTCAGTGCCGGTTTCTCTCAAGAACCTCAGTGTCTGCAATGCATTTTGCTGATGTTACCTCCAATGCAGCCAACATCTCCAACTTGACTGGTGTCTCCAATACAGCCAGTTTCTCCAATGCAGCCAGCTTCTCCAGTGCATCTGTCATCTCCAATGCAGCCAGGGTCTCCAGTGCAGCTGGTGTCTCCAGAGCAGTTCAGTGCCAGTCTCTCTCTTAAGCATCTCAGTATCCTCAATGCATTTTGTTGATGTTTTCCCCAATGCAGCCAGCATGTCTAATGCAACTGGCATCTCCCATGCTGCTGGTGTCTCCAATGCAGCTGGCCTCTCCAGTGCAGCCAGTGTCTCCAATGCAACCGGCGCCTGCAGTGCAGCCAGCATCTTCAATGTAGCCCACATCTTCAAAGCAGCCAGTGTCTCCAATGCAGCCGCTGTCTCTAATGTAGCTGGGTCTCCAATGCAGCTGGGTTCTCAAATGCAACTAGTGTCTCAGGTACAGCCAGTGAATCCAATGCAGCCGGCCTCTCCAATGCAGCCTCCCTCTTCAGTGCAGCCAGCATCTCCAATGTAGCTTGCCTTTCCAGTGCAGCCAGTGTCTCCAATGCAGCTGGAGTCTCTAGTGCAGCCAGTGTCTTCAATGCAGCCAGCGTCTCCGATGCAGCCAGCATCTCCAGTGCATCCAGTGTCTCCAATGCAGCCGGCGTCTCCAATGCAGTCGGCCTCCCCAGTGCAGCCGATGTCTCCAATTCTGCTGGTGACTTCATTGCAGCCAATATCTTCAATGCAGCTGGCGACTTCAATGCAGCTGGTGTCTCCAGTGCAGCTGGCATCTCCCGTGCAGCCTACATCAACAATGCAGCCAGCGTCTCCAGTGTAACCAGTACCTTCAATGTAGCTGGCATTTCCAATGCAGTTGGGGTCTCCAATGCAGCCAGTGTTTCCAATGCAGCCGATGTCTCCATTGCAGCCAGCGTCCCCAGTGCAGCTGTCATCTCCAATGCAGCCCATGTCTTCAAAGCAGCCAATGTCTCCAATGCAGCAGGTGTCTCCAATGCAGCTGGGGTCTCCAATGCAACCAGTGTCTGCAGTATAGCCAGTGTCTCCAATGCAGCCAGAATCTTCAATGCAACCAGTCTCTCCACAGCAGTAAGCAATGTCTCCAATGCATCTGAGTGAGAATCCCTCCAATGGAGCTTTGTGCTTTCAATGCATTTCAGTCCCAGTCTCTCCAAGGCAGCTGAGCATTCCAATGCAGTTCAGTGCCAGTCTCACACATGCACCTCAGTGTCTGCAATGCATTTTCCTGATGTTATCTCAAATGTAGCTGGCATCTCCAGTGCAGTAGGGTGTCCAATGCAGCCGACGTCTCCAATGCAGCCGGGGTATCCAGTGCAATCAGCGTGTCCAGTGCAGCTGATGTCTCCAATGCAGCCAGAATCTCCAGTGCAGTCGGCTTGTCCATTGCAGCCAGCCTCTCCAATGTAGCCGGCATCACCAGTGCAGCCGGCGTCTCCAGTGCAGCCTGTGTCTCCAATGAAGCCTGTGTCTCCAGTGCAGCCAGCGTCTCCAGTGCAGCCAGCATCTCCAATGCAGCTGATGCCTCCAATACAGCCAGAATGTCCAATGCAACTGCCATCTAACACACTCCTCCCACTGCCCCATTCTAACAGATTCCCCCCCATTGTCCCCATTCTAACACACTCCCCCCACTTCCCTCATTCTAACACACTTCCCCCACTGTACTCATTCCAACACACTCCCCCCCCCGACCCCATTCTAACCCACTGCCCCCATTCTAACACACTCTCCCACTGCCCCCATTCTAACACACTCCCCCTACTGCCCCATTCTAACACACTCCCCCTACTGCCCCATTCTAACCCCCCACGCCCTTCTAACACACTCCCCCACTGCCCCCATTCTAACACATTCCCCCTACTGCCCCCATTCTAACACACTCCCCCACTGCCCCCATTCTAACACATTCCCCCATGCTAACTTCCCACTGCCCCATTCTAACACATCCACTGCCCATTCTAACACATTCCCCCACTGCCCCCATTCTAACACACTCCCCCTACTGCCCCATCTCCCACCACACTCCCCCCTACTGCCCCCATTCTAACACACTCCCCTACGCCCCCATTCTAACACACTCCCCCTACTGCCCATTCTACACATCTCCATTGCCCCATTCTACTCCCTGCCCCATTCTAACATACTCCCCTTACTGCCCATTCTAACACACTCTCCCATGCCCCCATTAACACACTCCACTGCCCCCTCTACCACTCCCCCGTGCCCCCATTCTAACATTCCCCTTACTGCCCCATTCTAACACACTCTCCCCACTGTCCCCATTCTAACACACTCTCCCACTGCCCCCATTCTAACACACTCTCCCACTACCCCCATTCTAACCACTCCCCACTTCCCCCATTCTAACATAGTCCCCCACTTCCCCCATTCTAACACACTCCCCCACTGCCCTCATTCTAACACACTCTCCTGACTGTTCCCATTCTAATACACTCTCCCCACTGCCCCCATTCTAACATAATCTCCCGACTGTCTCCATTGTAACACACTCTCCCCACTGCCTCCATTCTAACACCCTCCCCCACTGCCCCCATTCTAACACACTCTCCCTACTGTCCCCATTCTAACACATTCTCCCGACAGCCCCCATTCTAACACACTCCCCCACTGCCCCATTCTAAAACACTCCCTCCACTGCCCCATTCTAATACAGTCTCCCACTAATAAAACTCTCCGAGCCCCATTCTAACACACTCTCCCCACTGTCTCCATTCTAACATACTCTCCTCACTGCCCCCACTCTAACACACTCCCCCACCCCATCTAACACACTCTCCCCACTGCCCCATTCTAACACACTCCCCCACTGCCCCATTCTAAACACTCCCCCTCCACCGCCCCATTCTAACACACTCTCCCCACTGTCTCCATTCTAAAACACTCCCTGCTCCGCTGCCCCCACTCTAACACACTCTCCCCACTGTCTCCATTCTAACACACTCTCCCCACTGCCCCCACTCTAACACACTCTCCCCACTGCCCCCATTCTAATACAGTCTCCCCACTGTCTCCATTGTAACACACTCTCCCCATTGCCCCCATTTTAACACACTCTCCCCACCCACTGCCCTTATTCTAACACACTCTCCCCACTGGCTATTTTCTAACACACTCCTCATTACACTGTTTCTAACACACTCCCCCATTGCTCCCATTCTAATACAATCCCCCTACCATTGCATTTGTGAGCTATCTTGGTTATGAGAGCAAAAAATATAGCAAACAAATTTAGTGAAATGAGGGAGAGGTATTTTTAGTCATCGGTCGAAGTCAAGTAATTCAAGGCAAGTAAGGTGAGAAGCACGGATGTTAGGCATGTTGTTGTCATAGAAACTGTTTTAGTGCTGGCGGTTAAAGTGAAACCGATAAATTAAGGTGTTTTTTTTTATTTCCTGCCTGTCAATCTAGTAGCATATTTGATCTCTGGCATTCAGTGACCAGTGTCTGGTGTTTTGTTGAGCAGGCTAGTGGATTCCTGGAGTATGGAGATTCTAGTCCCTGGTAGCCTGATGATGGAAACTCTAATCTTTGGGAAGGATAATGCAATTGATCTTTGATGATCTGTGGAATATTCAGCTCTAGGATGAGATTCCGTAAATTAATACTATGGCATCAAAATATGCCCCTGTTTTCTTGGGTGTTGCATGTCGATAAGCTTTAAGAAGAATGAGAATTTGTATTTTGCTCTTCTCTGTAAGTCCAGAGATGAAAGTGCAATAATTTATTAAGGTACAGTAATGGGTGCGAGGGTGGGGGGAAATAGCTCTACTTTCTTTTCTTAAGTCAAATATTCCAAGAGAGATAATTATTCCTGTGAGCATCTCATTGTGGAGATTATGGCTTGGATTCCGATTTTGACTTTGAGCTTGCAATTTTATGACATTGTAAGATAGAGTCAAAAGCAAATCAGGAAAAGATATCCAACTCTAATCTCTTGGGAGGCGATAAATAAGATGAAATCCTAATGTTCACTGATGTCGCAGAGCACAGGGTGACCAAAAGAGGGAATTTCCAGTTAAGCAATTTAATTTAGCTCTTGGGTATAATAATCAAATACTGACAGCAAGTTCAGCCTGTAATTAGTGGACTAATGATAAGTTTATTGCAGAAGTACCTAATCCTGAATGTGCAGTAACACTCCCAAGTTGATGGCCTCAATCACGATACAATGTTCTGCCATTCTATAACCTTCAAGCTAACAATACAGCTACAGCCTTTGATTCCAGTCAGTGTTTCTGTAACATACTGCAATGTTCACAAGCAGTTACATGTACAATGTTAGTATGTAGATACATTTCGACATTTGTGGTGCTTGATGATTTAAAGCCTTGGGGTTTAATCATGAAATTAGTGCAAATTTCACAGCAGTATTTCTGATAAAAGCAAGCGCGCTGGTTTCTTGGTTGCTGTGAATGTAGTGTGTGAAAATGTGGTGGGAAAGCTGGGTTTTCACAGGAAGAGTAATGCTGCCTTCTAAGTGGCAGCAGCTGGTCTTCTTGACATGCTGCTGTACATAAAGGAGAAGAATGTTTTGAAATAAAATTATTTGCAACATTAAAATTGTTTTTCTTTCTTCCTGTTTTATTAGCATGTAACAGCACTCCTTTTCTTTTACAGTTGTGGGTGAATTAAGCACAAGTGTACAGTGAGCACTAATAAGTAGATGGGAATGATTTACAAGACAGTACCAGAAACAAGGAACTCAGCTTTTGTCTCAATCATAACAGCAAGGTTCCTGCCTTTTGCAAACGTTATCTGGACTCTCTTATCTTGTGCCTCATTCTATGGCTGTTACTGTAACAGATTAGTGACTGAGTTAACTCTGGGATCAAGGGTGAGACAGAACTTATGGTCAAATATTCCAACAGAGATAATTATTCCTGTGGGCATCCCATTGTGGGGACTAGGTTTAATAGTGGACATGTAAATGGACATTCTGCAATTTTAAATGATCCCCCTTTGAAAGTCAAGAGAACATTTTTTGAGAAAGTTCCTCCAGGGACTTAATTATCATGGATAGAGTCAGTGGTTGGTTAGATTATGCATGGTCTGCAGCGAGGAGTCTTAACAAACTTTGCTATGTTCCTATGGTCACAGGGCCAAGTGTAGTGATTTGCCCAAGGCTTCAAATCTAAATCTAACATTTAAAAGCAGCAATTCTCTCTCCTATATTGTGTAACATTTGTAGCTTAAAATCGCTTCCTAGAAAGAAAGAAAAATCAACTCTTGCTGTGAGAAAACTCATCTGACAATTCAGATTCGGACGTTTATCAGCATTGTGTAGTGGGAGTTTTTATGTAATATAAAACAGAGAGAAGGTTTTTATCTCCATTTGGTGGCATGATGACCCAACAACAGTTTGTTTTGCTAAGATTCATTCATGGCATCAGAGTATTGCTGTAAAGGTCAATATTTGTTGCCTATTCCTCATTGTTCTGGAGAAGTTGATAGTAACCTACCTTCTTGAACCATGTAGTCCATTTAATGTAATGCAGATAGGGAGGGAGTTCCAGTAATTTGACCCAATGACAGTGAAGGAATGATTCCAAGTCAGAACGATGCGAGGTTCGGAGGGGAGCTTGCAGATGGTGCTGCCCCCATGCATCTGCTTTGTACTTTGTCCTTCTAAGTGGTAGAAGTCAGAAGTTTGGAAGTTTCTGTTGAAGAAGGCTTGCTGAGTTGCTGCAGTGTATCTCGTAGATGGTACACACTACTACTACTACTGCGCAGCGGTGATGGAGTGAGCAAATGTTTAATTTGATGGATGGTATTCTAATCACGTGGGCTGCTTTGTCCTGAATAGTGTCAACCTCCCTGATTGTTGTCGGGGCTGCCCTCCTACAGATAAGTGGATAGTATCCTATCATTGTCCTAACTTCTGCCTTGTAGATAGGGAGGGAGTTCCAGTAATTTTGAGGACTTGTCCACTAAAACACAAAGTAAAACACTCTAAAAACACAGAGTAATTTTGTACTACTCTGCACAAAATTCCCAGCTTCTGACCTGCTCTTGTAGCCACAGGGCGGGATTTTCCAATCATCCCAAGGATGGAAATTCCCACCCAAGGTCAATGGACCTTTGCATGATCCGTTCCCGCCTGCTGCAATTCCCATGGTGTGTGGGACAGGAGAATTCCTCCCACAGTATTTATATGGCTAATCAAGTTCAATTTCTGGTGAATAGTAACTCTTAGGATAGGGATTGATAGGGGAATTCAGTGAGGGTAATACTGTTGAATGTCAAAAGATGAAAGATAGATTCTCTCTTGTTAGAGATGGCCATCATTTGGCACTTGTGTGGAATGAATGCTACTTGCTACTTTATTGACCAAGCCTGAATGTTGTCCAGTTTTTGCTGCATGTGAGCACAGAGTGCCTCAGTATCTGAGTTACGAATGTAATGAACACTGCAGTCAAGGAACATCCCTATTTCTGATCTAAGGATGATGGGAAACATTAATGGAGCAGCAAAAGCCACCTTGGTCTGGGATATTGCCCTGAAGAGCTCCTGCAGTGATTGGGTGAGATGATTGACCTCCAACAACCACCAGACGTGACTTCTTCCAGTGGAGGATCTCCCCCAATTCCCATTGACTTCAATTTTGCTAGGTTTCCTTAATACCATACTAGGTCAAAAGCTGTCTTGATATCAAAGGCAGTCATTCTCACTTCACCTCTGGAATCCAGCTTTTTTCTTCATGTTTGGACAAATGCTGGAATTAGATTAGGAGCCTAGTGGATCTGTGAAACCAAAGCTGAGTGTCGACGAGCAGTTAGTGTTGTTGTGCTGCTTGATAGCACTATTGATGATACTCTCCATCACTTTGTTGATGAACATAACTAGACTGATGGGGTGATGCAATTTTCCAACATTGTTGAAAAGATGCCAGTGTTGTAGTTGTACTGGAACATCTTGGCTAGGGACATGGCTAGCTCTGGAGCAAAAGTTTTCACTATTACTGCCAGGATGTTGTCAGGGCCCATATCTTTTGCTGCCTTCTACACTTTAATGTGATATCATGTGGAGTGAATCAAATTGGCTAAATACTGACATCCGCAATACTGGGGACCTCAGCAGGAAGTCGAGATGGATCACTTACTTAACACTTTCTAGTCAAAGATGGTTGCAAATGCTTCAGCCTTTTTCTTTTGCAGTGATGTGTAGAGTTCCTCCATCATTAACAATGTAAATGTTTATGGAGCCTCCTCTGTTGTAATACAAAACCCACGCAGTCACGGAGAGAATGTGCAGACTCCGCATAGATAATGACCCAAGTTGGGAATCGAACCCAGCTGCCTGGCGCTGTGAGGCAGTAGTGCTAACCCACTGTGCCATATGCCGTTCAAAACAGAAGAAAGATTTAGGGGAAATTTTCCCAATCTGTCCACCACGAGAATAGAAGTAGATGAGGGGCAGACCATGGAAAGGTGGGATTTTCTGGTTTGAGGGCAAGTGTGTCCGAAAATTCCACTGAATTTCTGGTGAAGGGAGAAAAAATAATCAACAGAAAGGAAAAGTAAGAATTGAAAAAAAGTGACATTTTGAAAGACTGATCATTTCAAAACATGACAGCATGAGACTCCACAATTGTAATAGTTAATTTTTAGTGCTAGAGATGTTGATTGGCTGTTTTTGTCACATTGTTAAGAGAGTACTTACATTTGTAATGGCAAAACTGAACTTTCTGTCACAGGTTTAATAGACAATTAATGGGCAAATTGAATGATTTCTTAAAAACAAGAATAAGATGTTTCGTACTTTTGTGAAGTTACTGACAGCAATGTTTATATATTCATATTTAATACATCTGCTCTCTCCCTGAAACTATTAGCCCTACACTTTATCCACAAATAACAGTGACCACCAGCACTTCATTATTTTGCTTTTATTAAGACATATTCACTAAGTTAAATTTATTTCTATATAGTTAAATGGTCTAAATGCAAAAAGCGATCTCTAATTAATCTAAGAATGCTTTTAGCTAGTATCAATGTACTGAGAATCAGAATAATAGAATGCCTGTTTGCATCTATAATACCAAAAAGAGCAAGTGGATGATTGCAGGTGTGTCATTGGGCAAAACCAGACACCAGTGATGAGGGAGGATAAGCAGGTAGGTGAGTCATTAAGACACCACAAGGCACTCTTTCATTTATACATACACAGCAACACCACATCTTGTATAATTATCATTACAGCGCAAGGTGGAGGCTGCATCATGCATGACTAATGCTTTTCTACCTTGAGGTTTTTGGGTCTCTGATTACTGTATCCTGCTGTTTATTCAGAATGTCTTTTTCATGAAGGTTGAAAAGCCTGTACTTATGTCTCACCTTTTCAATAATCAACCCTCCACTGACTTTCAGCTATCACTAATTAGGTGGCAGCCAAAATTTTGGTTTCCTGATGATGGGTTGAGATGCAGAGATTTAGTCAGCGCCATTTCAGTGGCTGTTTGTGTCTCATGCTGTCTGGTGGTGACTTGCTGTTTTCAATATATTTGCAGCCTCCAAATACTCATTACGCATTATTTTAAACAAATGTCAGGGTCCTGAGTGTTGATGTGTCCGTCATAGGGTTGGTCCACAGTTACTAGAGAAGGTTGATTTGGTACCAGAGCAGGTCCAGCTGGAGGTACGTCAGAGGGCAAGTTAAGGGGTTGTAAGGTCATGATAATGGAGGATCTAGGATCAGAGGAGGAAAATCCATGATGACAGGACTGGAATCAAGATGGAGAGGTAAAATGTTCTCTGTCAGTGTCACAGGGTCAAGGATGATGATAAGATGTTCAAGGGTGACAGAGGGGAGGCACACAATGATACATACAGGGTCAAGGATGATGGGCTCAAACTTAAAGATGACAAAGGGAGAGTGCTGGGTGATGAGTTCCAGGAGGAGGGTGATTCATGTTCTATAATTGGCAGTGAAACTGTCAAGCTTCTAGATCCAAATTGGAGCAAGTCAATGGGGACGTTACTGGGAGTTTTGGTTGCAGCCTATGGGGTGATTTGAAAACCTGCTTGCTGAGCATCTGTATGGATGAAAGCCATGGGCAGAAAGTTACTCATATCACTTCCTTCCTTCTTCATCCAATTAACTATTGCTGAATTAGCTCTGGATCTGAAACACCTAATATTCTTGCAATCTTAGGGACAGGAGGAGAGGCAAGCTATTGTTGGACAACAGCTGAAGTGGCAAGGCTTGCACCTAGTGTAGGGATTGTAGAAGATGAGCATTGGTGCATCACAGGAGGAGAATTACAAAGCTGCAAATGTCAGGGAAGCAATACTGAAGATAGCAAAAGCTGTCCTGAGAAGCAATCATAGATCTGTGAGATTCTGCAGAAAGCCCTGCAGCCATGTGGATTTGGTGGGAAAGTCATGCCAGTGGCCCTCAGGGTGACTGCAACATTCAGTTGTTTGCCCCCTGGCACTTTCCAGGCTACATGGGCAACATGTGCAGAATTTCACAGGTTGCCAACACAGGTACATAAAAGAGGTGACCAATGCCCTCTTATATCATGTGACTAATCAATTATCCCACAGACACTAATAAATAAACTTAAAACTGGCAGCAAGGATACAGGGGCTGTAGCTTATTCAGATTATTGATTGCATTCGTGAGACCTTTGAAGCTCTCTGGGATCAGCTAGATACATTTGTGAATCTCAAGGGCTTTCGTTCTTTGAAAGTACAACTGATTTGTGAACATTACAGGTCTGTGTTTATTTCCCAGGGAAGTCTCATGATTCATGTGTTTTGTGCAATTCACTAACCCAGAGCTTTTTTGCAACTCCAGCATGGGTTGATGGTTGGATCCTGGGTAATGAGGACTATTTCTTCAGGACTTTAATGATACCAATGAGACTTCCCCACTGCGCAGTGTAAGAGTGGTATAATGCAGCTTAGGTCACCACCACAGCCATCAATGAGCAAACAATTGGTGTGCTGGAAATGTGCTTTTATTGCCTTGACCCATCTGAGGAGTTCTACAGTACACACTACGTAAGGGATCAGGAATAGTCATGTTCTGCTGTGCACTGCGCAACTTGATCATGCAACATGGAGAACTGACACAACAAGAGAGGGAGAAGCAGCACTCTTCCTCAGATGAAAATGAATTGGATGAAACTGAGAAAGAGGCCGATGGCTTTTACCTTTTTCAGGACCTTGTGAGACCACATTTGGAAATTTGTGTGCAATTCTGGTCACCTCACTATATGAAGGACGTGGAAGCATTGGAGAGACTACAGAGGAGATTTACACGATGCTGTCTGGTTTGGGGGGGTAGGTCTCATGAGGAAAGGTTGAGGGAGCTGAGTTTTTTCCTTTAGAGTGGAGGAGGATGAGAGGCGACTTAATAGAGATTTATAAGGTGATGAGGGGGATAGATAGAAAGGACATGCAGAGACTATTTCTTCGGGTGGATGTAGCTATCACTAGGGAGCATAACTTTAAGGTTTGTGGTGGGAGATAAAGGAGGGATGTCTGAGGTGGAGGTAATCATGAGGTCACAAATCTGAGGCATGGCAGAACTCATGGATTGCATGAGTTCAAAGCTGCACATGACTGATGGCATATCTGCTAAATGTTCCCCAATTTTTGCTCCAGTGGCTGTGGCCTGGGATTGGGATTGTGCAGACCTGGAGTAGAGAGAAAAAGAACCGCATTAAGGGTCAGTATAGCCAATGAGTGCGTCACATTCACTTGCATGCCTCATCTGGGACAATGTACCAACCATAGGTTGGATGCATTCTCATTCTTATGGCTGACCATTCCATCCTCACCATCTATCATTGCTCGACCATCCTCCTGTCCCGCGATCTGCCCTACCTCTTCCCTACAGGCAAGAGCACCTTCAGGTCAAGCATTTCACATCCAGTTCTTGATCCTCTCCCTCACGTTCTGTGTTTGTTTCTCCTGCGTGACGGCATGCAAATATAGCGACATGTAAAGTAATACCTAACCCCTGTGTCTGCACGCGTTGCCATCATACATCTTGGCTGATTGATAGTATTTTGGATCCAAACACTCAAATAAACCAAGCTTTGGCCTCAATTGCTTTGCGGTACTGAGGCTGATCAACGCATTCAGCCACCTGTCCTAACTGTTCACTCGCAACAAGAAGCCCTTTGGTAACATGTGACTGTGTCACATATTCTTACAGATTGGAGCAAATCATTGACCCTTTTCCTGCACTGGACCCAGGATCTTTGGAGAGCACCCACAGTTGCCCACCCCCTTTATGATCATCAACCAGACTGCCTTAACCAGACATGAGTTCTTCTATTGCCATCTTTTGGAAAAATCTGAAGATCTGAAGGAGAATCTACAGGAAGGCATAACTAAACCATGGGGCCGATCTGTGTATAGGCTTAGACATGTTTGCAGTGGAAGGGGCTTTGGTGTGACAGAGATGCCCAGGACACCAAAAAATAATAATCAGGGTAGGGGCAGTGCAAAGAGGTCCAAGGGGGTATGGGATGGTGGGTGGCAGATAAGGGTGAAGAAATTGCAAAAAGAAATGGACAAATTACTGACAGAATGAAAATGGACAAGAAAATTGTGACTGTGATTCAGAGTCTCCCTGTTTATCCAGGAGTCTCCTTCATAGCCTGTCCTACCCGACAGCAGGATCCACCCACCCCTTCTGTGTGAGCTTATCTGTCTCCTGTGCCTGCTATCAGCTGTTTAAATTTTCTTTGAGTTGCATGTACACCAGGTCCCAACATGAGTGGAAATGGCACCCATTTCCAGTTCTGCCATTGGGGCCCATGCACTTCTTATTAAATTTGACCCAAGGGCAGAATTTTATGCTTCCCCAAATCAGGTTCTGATGGGAGAAACCCATGCATTTTATTTTATGCTAGTAAATGGCTACTTAAGGGCTTTATTCCACCCAACCTCAATTTTTAGGCTCGCAGGAGTGAGTGCAGGTAGGGTAAGAAAGTGATGTTTGCACTTTTCCACATCTAAGGCAAGAAGGCCCTCTTTCTGAAGGCCCTGTTTAAGTTAGTTGCCCTCTTCCCTGGGGATATTGGACATTCAGCACCCATTTGGCATAATCCCCTCAACAGTGTGATCAGCGCCTCTCCCCCAAACCAACTCTCGGGATGACTAGTGCGGATCACTCGCCATCCTTAACATTCTGCCCCAAGCTTCTGTTCTGTTGAGATGCTTAAATTAATTACTAAAAGATGTTTTTGGTTTGTGCCTCCACTTGCCATTAGCAATAAATTCCATTCTAAAGTTGGGTGCCAACTATGTGTAATTATGTGTAATCATTATCAAAATAGTTTCGATGACTGCAAGCTAGATGTTCTTTAGTTTTGTAGTTGAGGAATTGATTCCCTAACTCAGCTTGTCTCTCTTCCCACCTCACTTATTACTGGGCCACACAATGGGTCTCTCACTCATTGCTAGTTGCCGAGGTTATGTCAGAGGGCCAGAATCAATAAGATTCAGTCAGAGGTAGGGAAGACAAATTTCTTTATGAAAATGGCATTAATTGGATTTTTCGAAGAACAATCCAGCAGCTTTTGCGGTCACTTTTTCCAACTAATTAGCAGATTTATTGAAATTCAACTTCATTAATTTTACATGCGCAGGTTGAACTGGTGACCTCTGAGCTACCAACGCGGCACCATGGCAACCACACTACCACACTCTCGGGATAAGAGGAATGCTAACCACTCTAAATTGGAAGAAATTAAGGAAGTATTTTGTTCAACAAATTCTCGGGTGTACACTTGCAACGTAATTCACTATATTAAACAATTTCATTAAAATAGTCTTCATTTAAGAACTCGATTTTCAAACACTCCAGCATCAGAATGAGCTGACTAAATTTATAATTAAGCACTGTAGGAAGTATTTGAAGGGAAAAAGATTCTGAATGCAAAATGCAGGAATCCAATATAAACAAAGCATTATTGACTTAAGTTCAGAACAGATGGCTTTTTAGGATGCATTGTCTTATCAAAGGATCAAAACTAAGTTTGGATTCCAAAGCCTCTTGAATTGCAGCTCCATCCAAAGCATTCCGCATTTATTGGAAATTATACCATGGCAGAAGCTCTACCACCTCACCCGCCTTGGAATCGGGGTGGGCAAAGTTCCCAGAATGGAAATCCCCATTGGCATTGGGTGGGATTTTATGATCCCACTCATTTATCTGCAGGAAAAGAATTATTGTTGGAATATAGAACTCTCAGTGATAAAGGCCTTGTCTTTTCAGCACTTCCCCTTGCAATGAGTTCTATTTAAGTCTTGTTTTGATGTTATTTCACATAATGCAATGCTCAGGTTACTATTGCCAGTGCTAAAAACAACAATTGTGCTCTACCAGTGACATCCCTTCATTTTGTAATTTGTTCTAAACAGCAGCACTGCATCAGTGTCTGAAATTAAAATAGCAACATTTTCCTTTCAATTGCCACTTCAGTGCTTTGAAGAATTTGCATCGATCCCTCTTAATAAGAAGGTTACAGCTTTGATATACCACCTTTTCAAACTATTCAAGCACATTGGCATATCTGCACGATTCCTGTCCTATTCCTGTTAGCACTATTTAAATAAACTGACCCTAGAATTTCTGACAGCAATAACCTTCTCTATTGTGGTGGTATGGATCTCACACTTATGTTGGTGGAGCTGTCGGCGGAAATTCCAAATCTGTACTTTGACGGGAATAGTCCTGTGGGGTGTCTGTAGATGCAGCAACACTGTATTTTCACCATTTATTATCAGCGTACAATGGATTTGGCTGTGCATTGACAGCTAAGTGGCAAAAGAACACAGGTTAACTCCTCATCTTACTCAGAGACACAATTCAACCAAATGAACAAAGAACAAAGAACAAAACAGCATGGGAAACAGGCCCTTCGGCCCAACGAGCCTGCTCCGCCACTTCGATGTTCCTACTTCTACCCGTGATCCCTGTCTATGTTTATAGATCTATGGATTGAAACCAAATTTGAGACAATTTAGGGACCATTTGTTGGTGAGATGGCATTCCAAGGAGCAGCTCATACAACTGGGGGTTTGGCATTTTATGGAGTATTCTGCTGTTGTATGAAACCGTGTTTAAAATGTGTTAAGCTACAATTGTTCAAGCAGAATAATAAAATTCATCTCTAGTGATGTAAATGCAGGGGGCCAATGCACAAAAGTTGCCAAAGTCATTCTCAGTGATCAACCATGACCCTGGATCATATGCTGAATGTAAGCAGTCAAAGGCAATGAATCTAACAATTATAAATGTTAAGAGTTATGTATTCAACATTTTCCAAAGTCATCACAAATTCTCTATCAGACACCATAATGATTTGATTTTTGATACTAATATGAAGTTTTCACCTCTACACTTTTGTGTACATTGCAGCAACTAATAGTCACAGATACAAGATAAGTGTTCTCAATATGAAAAGAAGAAAAACTATAGTAGTCCAGATAGCTTAAAAATGGATGTTCCTGACAGTCTAGGCTCTTGTGTAAACAATACTAATATAACTTGTACAAAGCAGGATGACTTGGCTCTTGATCTCATTATATCTTGATCCAAAATGTGTGAAATAGTTGTAAAGAGATGGTTGCAATTTTTGATGCCTTATCTTCTCAGCTCCAGAATATCACTGAAGGAGTTCCAGGAGGCCAAACCTAAATTCAGCTACTTCATCAATTACCTTGTCTCCATTATAGAGAGGTTTGAATTGTTTACTGATGATTGCACAAAATCCTCAGGTTACAAAGAATGTGTGAAATGTGGAGTTAGAACTGAACGACAATCAGTTTTGTGCTGCAAAGTGGTAAATAACATATGCTCTACACAAGTGCTAGGCAATGACCATTTCCAACAAGATAGAATCTAACCATATCCTCTTGATTTTAAAGACCATTGCCAAAACTCTCTCTCTTTCTCTATCAACATCCTGGTGTGGGGGAAGGGTGGGGGTGGGGAGGGATATTATCATTGATCAAAATTCATTAGTAAATTTATACCTTACTTTAGGCGGTGACTTTGATGGGAAACATATTTGCAATTGTACTGCTTCTGTATAACTGGATCTCCAAGTTAGGCACAAGTTCCTTTCTGTGCAAGTGCCAAATAAAACTTAATAGGATGAGCCACCTAAATACTGTGGCTACAAGACCAAGCCAGAGATTGGTTATTCTACAGCGAGTAAAACACCTCCTGAATCTCCAGAACATTTCAGTCATCTACTATGCATAAGTCAGGAATGTGATGGAATAATCCCTACTTGCTTAGATGCATACTGTTTCCAATAGCATTCAAGAACGTTGACACAAAGCAGACCACTTGATCAGCATCCCACTCACAGCCTTAAATGTTTAATCCCTCCACCACCAGTACACAGTGGCAACAATGTGCATCATCTATGAGATGCAAAGTAACAATTCACCGAGATTCATTTAACAGAACTTTCCAAATACACAAACTCTAGCACCTAAAAGGACAGGAGCAAGTGACATATAGAAACATCAGCACTTGCAAGATGACTTCTTAAATCACACACCATCCTGACTTGAAGCCTTATCGTTTCTTCACTATTGCTGGGTAAAATCCTGGAACGCCCTCTTCAAAAGTACTTTGGTGCACCTACCCCTTATGTACTACAGCAATTCAAGAAAGTGGGTTTGGCACTATCTTTTCAAGGGAAAAATTAGAGATGGTATATAAATGCCGATTTTTCCAGAAGTGCCCATATCCAATGACTGCAAAAATAGGTTTGATTTTTGATCGATAATCAACATTGAATTATCTGATCTAAATGGACACCGTAGGTAGGCTATAATAGTCCTGGGCTTAAGAGGTGGTTCTCATTATATAATAAAGATTGAGTCAATTGAATGATGCTCACTGGGAAGTTCTGTATGGGTGTCAGTTGAAGACAAAGTTAGTTTTAGCTCTGATACATCTCAAGTAAACTACTGATACTTACTTTCAAGCATAACTTCTGAAGCTACTTGGGGGAGATATCAGAGATATCAGAAGTATATTCCTTGCAGGGAGTTTGGGCAAAAAATGTCAAAAACAACTTTTTGGGAAGTCAGTTTTAAAAAAATTAGAGCTAAAGAAACATGCAGAAAAGCATGTATGTTTGGGAATATTTCATGTGTTGTTTTTTCTTGAAGTTTTTGAGACATCAGATAAATTATTCTGTTATCTTTAAAACAAATGAAAACCAGCAAGGAGGATATGGCCAATTAAAGTAAGTGCAGTTCAATTAAACTTGTAAAACTTTCCAACATTAAGCCAATGTGTCTGCACCAAAAAAACACTCATTGGGAAAGGGCCTTGCCAGACAAGGTCAAATCTTCCAATATTTGCACTTAGGTAACTTTTTATAATATGTTAATGTGCATCACAGAGCCTCTGCAACCTATATTAAATAATTGTAGAACGTTAGCTCTTTATATGCTCCCACTTCAGGCTTTCATGCCTCTTCTGGAGACCTTTTTTGGGAATAAACTCAGAATGGAGTTGCATTTCCTCGTCTTCCACTCAAGAAACTGTCTTCCACTTCTTCACACCTGCCAATTCATCTTGCTATACTTTCCTTTTTATCTTTATCAGGAATATGTATAGATTTGTTTGGAATGAAATTACGATGAGTCTTTGAACTCTTGAATAATACATATTGTAAATGATATGCACAACTTAGTCTTTGTACTTTTCTAAATCTCCTATTCCATTATCAATTTTGTTTCATGGCACCTTCTAAAGTTGTTCAGTCCTTATGCAAGGACATAGTCACTCTTCTTGTCTAAGTAGTTATTTGTCTCACTAAACAGCAGGTGTCATAGTAGTTAACTATGGTTTCATCTCAGAGAAACAGGATCCTGTTTTCCTCTGTTCTTCCTGGGGATGTTGTGGCGGGCCAGCTGGCATTTCACACATGTCTGAAATCAGAAAATAAGAAGGTGAAAGTTTAGGTGAGGGGAGTTGGGTGGAGTTGAAAGCAAAAAGTCTATGGTTGCACCCTCGGCAGCAGGCTCATCATACTAAGGATGAGGGCGAGCTGGGAGCTGAGGGGGGCATAAGGCAGAATGAAGCATTATCTTTGATGTTCTCAGTTGGATGCCATGGACTGTTCCTAGATAATCCTGTGATTATCTAAGAACATCTCTTCTGTCGGGCTCAGGAGATGCAGGTGCACATATCCCTGCTTTGGTCCCATTTGTTTTGTGCCACTTGCCCTAAAGGAGAGGACAGAACGCCAGGGATTATGTTACTCTGTGTTTGGATAATGGTGTATGGTTAGAAGCATTGACAGATGAGTGAAGATAAAGTAATATATTCGGATGCCAAGCATGGGTCCTAAGTGCCAGAGAATACTGATGGATAAGTGATAGAAATGTAATGTATTGAGCAGCGTAAAAGCTTAGTGGTATGGTCAGATGGAGATGTCACGTGAAGATACATTCAGTGAATTTGTAACCTGTGTGAAGTGATCAGATTCTTTGAGGCATTACTACGAGTTGCTTGGAGCCACACACTAATTATTCACCTCCCTGGCCATTCCCTTGTATTCCTTCTGTCAGTTGCCTCCTGGCTTCCCATAGAATTATGGTCACTCTGTTCCTAGTCACCTCCACCACTAATGCGTCCAGCGTGTGAATGCTGAAGCCCTCTTTCTGCGGTAACATTCCAAATTGCACAAATATTCAATGCAAATTCCCTTTATGAAGGACAGGATCTCTTCAAGAATACAGTGCTGGCTGCTCTCAGCATAATATAGTTCAGTTGCTTTGGAAGTTCTCTGCAATGTGTTTTAAGGTGTTGGTGATGAGTTTCTGGATTTGCTAGTGAGTGTTGATGGATCCTCACAGGAATGACAGAATTTGTCCACGCAAATGCTGTAACAAATATGGTTGCTAGATTTGTATTGCCTCGGGATTTGCATGAGGACAAAGCCATGGAGCAGAGACTGTGGAAGAGAAAAATGCGTTCTACCAAATGGAGCTGGACTCCTGTGGACTGAGTATAGACACAACCAGCATTGTGACAGCTTAGAGTTACAATCATTATGAGGTGGCAGCACCAATGGAACCAGCTTAGGCAAATGATAAATTGTGACACCCTTCACCACCACCTCCCCTTTTCCTCTGCTCCAGAAAAATAGGATAAGCCCATTTTAGCTGTTGGATTTTAGAACTGTATGTGAGGAATTAACATTCCACAATATGTGGGGGAACCCAGATCTCCCAATGCATTGGCAAGTAAAACATTCCTTCTATAATGATAGATACTTCAAACATACACATGCCAACAATTCACACAAACTACAAATAAAAATCAGCAAAATTATTGATTCATTATTCCTAAAAAGAATTTTGTTAGCCTCAGATGACTTTATAATGTAATGAAACAATAAGAAAGGCTTATGGTTGCAATTAGCCAACACATGAGCAGTAATATTAACATAATGTTCTGGAAGGTAAATTGATTTTGCCCATAGTTCAAGTCGTATGCAATGAATATCCAGGATATGAAGGGATCTAGTGATTGTCGGGAAGCAGTTCTCTGAGTACACAGTGGGACTTCTTGATTCAGCAAACAAGGCAGCAGTGGTGCTCTCTTTGACAGTGAGTAGAATGATGGGTACTTTAACAGGAAAAGTTAACACTTGTATTCAAACATCTTTATTCCCAAAATGAAGAAAGGGAGGGAGGCATCTGGCCCTGAATTGAAGCCGTTATCTGAAATTTCTTCCCAATTGGCAGAGATTCACATGGCTGAAGTCCTGCTTTGGTGAGGACATGATTCCAGATGGCTTGAGCAGGGTGAGATTTTTTTTAAACATGCACAGTATTGCACTCAGAATGGTCAAATTATCCATATCTTAACTTGTGTATTGTGGAGAGCCACACTGAGTGAAAACTAAAATATAAAGTGGTGTTAATCCTATTACATCCTGGAATGAAGAGACTAAGTAGTTCTTTATAAAATGCTGTAACTTGGCATCAGGGCAAAGTCTAAAATCTGGTGTAATGCAAGGCATGATGACGACACAGTTTGTGCCAAGAATTAGCAGAATGGATACTTTAATTTCCAGTGATGTTTGTGTGGATTTGGCATGGAGCGGGAAAAAAAAGACTGATAAATAGATTGCTGACAAGGAGGTGGAATGTAGGGGGGAGGCAACTGATGGAAACTTGGTTCCTATCTTATGGACTTGGCTCTGCAGTACCACGCTTAGCTCTGAATTAGAAAATTGTGGGTTCAAGTCCCAGTCCAGGAAGATGAGTACACACATAATCTAAGCTGAAATTTCAGTGCATCTCTTGGGGAGGTTGTACACTGTTGGAGGTGCTGCTTTTCACGTGGGTATAAAATATCCCAGAGTGAGAGCACTATTTAAAGTAGAGCTAGCAAGTTCACAATATTGTCCTGGCCAATATTTACCCCACAACCAACATCACTGGAGCGGATTATCTAGTCAATTAACTGATTGCTTCTGGGACCTCACTGTGCATGAATTTGCAGCCACATTTTCTACATTACATCAGTGAATGTACTTTGGGTGTTTCATTGGTTGTAAAGTGCATTCAAATGTAACCTGTTGAAATGTTCTTACTAAAAAAAGAATCAGCTTTTTGTTCTTTCAGTGTTGGCATATATATATTAAATATATATAAAACATAGATATGAATAATCAATTTAATGGCTGTACAGAATTAAATCTTGCTCAGTCCTTGTAACCCATCATAATCAGAAACACACAATTTTCTAACTCAGAGGCTAAGTAACTAACACTGAGTCAAGTGTATGGCATAGTGGCACAGTAGTTGGCACTATGCTGTACACAGCATCAAGGACCCAGGTTCAATAGCTGGCTTGGGTCTGTGCAGAGTTTACATGTTCTCTCCATGTTTGTGTGGGTTTCCTCCGGGTGCTCTGGTTTCATCCCACATTCCAAAAGCCGTGCTGATTAGATGCAGTGACAATGCTAAATTCTCCCTCAGTGTATCCAAACAGGTGGCAGAGTGTGGCGACTAGGGGATTTTCACAGTAATTTCATTGCAGTGTTAATGTCAGTCTACCTATAATTAATAAATAAATAATAAAGTCCATAAGATAGATATCTGTACTTATCTTAAAAATGGAAAGATGCAGGAGACAGTACTTGTGAATAAAGGATTGATAGCTGTTTGTCTGCCTCCTTTCCACTCCATCTGGAACTATGATTTTCCAGTTTTTTTGGTTCAATTGCTCTAAAAGATGCCAGTGCTGACTTTTAAAACAAAATCCATTTATTTCCAACATCAGTCGCTAACAGACTGCAAACATCTTGAATGAGGTTGGCAATTAAGGACCGATTTAATGAAATCGTACCACCAACAGCAAGCCTCGGCCGCTGGGAGCACATCAGAAAATTGCAGGTGCATTTCCCATAACATTTTGTTCATTAAAATTAATGGAAGGAAAAACATATCGAGCCTACGCCTGCAATTTCCCGATCTGTTTCGCAAGAGTGTGCATTTATGGTGCCAAAATTAGGGCACTTCTGTGTTTTAGCTCCGAGTTTCTGGAAACTGGATTGAGGTTTACCAACCTGATGTTTATGTAGCAGTCTTAATAACAGGAGAGAAGGGAAGAAGGGAGGATTCCCTACTCCACAGCCAAGGGAATGAAATAAAATGATCTATGTGATGCACCACTCAGAACATGATTTCCCCTTAATTTCCAACTTTAGTTAGAAAAGACTGTAGTTACAACTTGTCAGGAACTGTTTAAAATGGCAGGGTTTGAGGTTGCAGAGGTGGGGTGCCTTGCAGCAGGGAGGAATGGGTATCATTCTGAGTTACAATAACTTCTGCATTCCAATCCTTCCTAGGATTGATAGAAAGAGCATTTATTTTATTATATTATAAAATATGGTTAAAATAATGGTACTGTCTCCCTGCACCTCCCCTCTACAAAGATCTTTGACCCATAGCATTTGACTCCACCATCTTACCTTTGGTCAAAGACGTAACCTTTCCCTTATTCAATGAAAAACTCAAAGGATAAGTAAAACTTCCGTGATTTAAATGAAGTAATCTGGAAATAAACATATTTAACCATACCCAGATCTAGCAACAATGCACAGAAGCAATAGTGAGGTGGAAACATACTTTTCATATATGTAGGAATTAACCCATTAATCATGTCAATAATTTCTCGTTCGGCAGAGCAGGTTTGAATGAGTCAGACTAAGAAAAGGGATCACAGATAGGAAAGAGAATGAAGGAAAGCAGTTTCATTTGTCATTTTATTGTCTCCCAAGCTGTACACTTACATAGTTAAACTTAAGAATCCAACTGTTGTGCTCTATTAAGATTTGCTCGGAAATGGTCCAAAATAAATTTATTTAATTTTCCGTAGTCTCTCCGAAGATCTTTACGTGCTGTTTTCAATCTTCTCTTCACCTGATGTGTCCAGTGCTACCTTGTATGATTCTGAAAGTCAGGGAAGAATTTAAAAGGTGCCAAGCATTCAGGATTTAGAACATAGAACATAGAACATTACCGTGCAGCACAGGCTCTTTGCCCCTCGATGTTATGCCAACCAGTGGCACCATCTAATGACCCTCTAACCTAAACTATCCCCATGTTATCCATTTGCCTATCCACCTACCATTTGAATGCTCTTAAAGTTGGCGAGTCCACAACTGCTGCAGGCAGGGCATTCCATACCCTTACTACTCTCTGAATAAAGAACATACCTCTGACATTCATCCTATAACTACCACCCCTTAATTTAAAGCTATGTCCCCTGAATGTTAACCATCACCATCCGAGGAAAAAGGTTCTCACTGTCCACCTTATCTAACCCTCTGATTATCTTGTATGCCTCAATTAGGTCACCTCTTAACCTTCTTCTCTCTAATGAAAATAACCTCAAGTCCCCCAGTTTCCTCAAGTTTCCTCATAAGACCTTCCCACCAAACCAGGCAACATCTTGGTAAACCTCCTCTGCACCCTTTCCAATGCCTCCACATCATTCTTATAATGCGGCGACGGAACTGTACACAATACTCCAGGTGCGGCTGCATCAAAGTTTTGTACAGTTGCAACATGACCTCCGAACTGCTCCGAAATTCAATCTCTCTACCAACAAAAGCTAACACACCATACGCCTTTTTAACAACCTTATCAATCTGGGTGCCAACTTTCAAGGAGCTATGCACATGTACACTGAGATCTCTCTGCTTGTTGACACTACTAAGAGTCCTTTCATTAGCCCTATATTTTGTACTCCTGTTACTCTTACCAAAGTGAATCACATCACACTTTTCCATATTAAACTCCATTTGCCACCTCTCAGCCCAACTCTGCAGCCTATATATGTCCCTCTGCAAACTGTAACATCCATCCTCACTGTCTACAATTCCACTGACTTTGGTGTCGTCAGCAAATTTACTAACCCATCCTTCTACACTCTCATCTAGCTCATCTATAAAAATGACAAAGAGCAGTGGCCCCAAAACAGATCCCTGAGGCACACCACTTGTAACTGAACTCCAGGTTGAATATTTCCAATTAACCACTACCCTCTGTCTTCTATCAGCTTGCCAATTCCTGATCCAAACTGCTAAATCACCCTCAATTCCATGCATCTGCATTTTCTGCAGTAGCCTACGTGGGGATACTTATCAAATGCTTTATTAACATCCATATACACCACATCAGCTGCCTTACCTTTATCCACCTCTTTGGTCGCCTTTTCAAAAAACTCAATAATGTTTGTGAGGTATGACCTACCCTTCACAAAACCATGTTGACTATCCCTAATCAATTTATTTCTCTCTAGATGATTATAAATCCTATCCCTTATAATTCTTTCCAAAATTTTGCCCACAACAGAAGTAAGGCCCACTGGTCTATAATTCCCAAGATAATCTCTATTCCCCTCCTTGAACAAGGGGACAACATTTGCTATCCTCAATTTTCCAGCACTATACCTGTAGCCATTGACAACATAAAGATCAAAGCTATAGGCTCTGCAATCTCCTCCCTAGCCTTCCAGAGAATCCTAGGGTAAATCCCATCTGGCCCAGGGGACTTATCTATTTTCATACCCTCAAGAATTGCTAACACCTTCTCCTTACATACCTCAATCCCGTCTAGTCTACAACCCTGTATATCAGTACTCTCCTCGACTACACTGACTTCTTCCTGCGTGAAGACTGACGAAAAATACTCATTCAGTGCCTCTCCTATCCCTTCTGTCTCCACGCACAACTTCCCACTGCTGTCTCTGATTGGCCCTAATCTTGCCCTAACCAATCTTTTATTCTTGAGATACCAATAGAAAGTTTTAGGGTTCTCCTTGATTCTATCCACCAAAGTCTTCTCATGTCTTCTTCTGGCTCTTCTTAACTCTTTCTTTAGCTCCTTCCTGGCTAATTTATAACTCTCCAGTGCTCTAAATGAGCCTTCACATCTCACCTTTGCATAAGTCTTCTTCTTTCTCTTCACCAGAGATTCAACTTCCTTAGTACACCACGGTTCCCTCATTCAACCACTTCCTCCCTGTCTGACAGGTACATATTTATCAAGGACTCGCAGTAGCTGCTCCTTGAATGAGCTCCATATTTCAGATGTTCTCAGCCCCTACAGTTTACCACTCCAACCTATGTATCCTAAATCTCCCCTAATAGCCTCATAATTACCTTTCCCCCAGCTATAACTTCTGCCTTTCGGTATATGCCTATCCCTTTCCATCACTAAGGTAACATAACCGAATTGTGGTCACTATCACCAAAGCGTTCACCTACCTCCAAGTCTAACACCTAGCCTGGTTCATTACCCAGTACCAAATCCAATGTAGCCTCACCTCTTGTTGGCCTATCTACATACCATGTCATAAAACTCTCCTGCACACATTGGACAAAAACTGACCCCTCTAACGTGCTTGAACTATAGCTTTTCCAATCAATATTTGTAAAGTTAAGGTCCCCCATAACAACCATCCAAGATTTGCCATCCAAGAATCAGCACCTAACACACAGCTGTCTTCTTTCCAAATCCCATTACCATTTAACGCTCATTTGAGGATTAGGTTGGCAGAGGGAGGGACTTACATTTGCACTTGGATGGAAGTTCTACCTACTCATAAGGTAGCTTTTCAATCCAGCTAGACACCTTGCTGCAGTGGCCAGAATCTATACTGCAACGTCCAGCTTGGGTATGTCCCAGGGCGGATGGATAGAAGATGTTGGGAGATGGGGGGAGGGGGGCAGGTAGATGTTGGGAGAGGGGGGGAAGAAGCCCCAGAGCTCCAATTGGGAGGGGACCCCAACTCTGAAGAGACCTTCAAAGTAAGGTGTCCCATCCTCTCCCATCCAACATGTGGAAAAATGCAAATGTCACTTCCCCCACCGTCCCCACACAGCTCCCATCAGCCTAACATTTGAGGCTGGGTAGGATAAGGGCCTTAATAGATGAAGGGGTGAGTTTCCCACCAACAACTCTGCCCAAGTGTGAAATTGAATCTGGATTTGGGCGAGTGGCTTCCTGAGGGTGAATCTTGTTCAATTTTCCACTCCCCCCACCTCAGAACCTATTGTGGGGTGAGTGCAAAAGTCTGGCCTTTAAGTACCAGGGACACATTCAACTTGATTCAAATGTATGAAGATAAAATTAGGAGCAGGAGTACAGCATTCGGTCCTTTGAGCCTGTTCTGCCATTCAACAGCATCATGGATGATCTGATTGTGGCCTCAACTCCACATTCTACCTATAACAAATAATCTTTAATTTCCTTGTTAGTCAACAATCTATCTACCTCTGCATTAAAAACTTTCATTTACCCTGCCTCCACTGTTCTCTGGGGAAGAGTGTTGCAAAGATTCACAACCCTCTGAGAGAAATCATTTCTTCTCATCTTCATCTTTCTTTATTTTTAAAGTGTATTCTCTTATGCAGTGGACATATTCTTTCAGCATCCATCCTACCAAGTCCCCTTAAGATCTTATATGTTTCAATAAGATCATCTCTCATCCTTTGAAACTCCAGTAGATATAGGCCCATATGTTTAACCTTCCTTCATAAAATAACAGCCCCATCCCAAGTTTTAGTCAATTCTGTGAACTGCTTCGAATATATTTCTATTCTTTCTTAACTAAAGGGATCAAACTGTACACTGTAGATGTGGTCTCACAAGCACCTTGTGCAACTGTAGAAAAACATCCCTGCTTTTATATTCCCTTCCCCTCATAACCAACAAAATTCCAGTCACCCTCCTCTCCACTTGCTGTACCTGCATACTAATTTTTCCTGATTCATGGACCTGGACACCCAGATCCATCTGTAGCTTCAAATTCTGTAATTTCTCTCCATGTAAATAATATGTGCCTTTCTATTCTTCTTGTCAAAGCAGGCAAGTTCACATTTTTCTTCATTATGCTCCATCTGCCAAATATTTGCCCTCTCGTTCACTTATCTAGGTCTCTTAGCATACTCCATGGCCAGAAATCTACCACCTCGCCAGCCTAGAATCAGAGCAGGAGGGGGTCTGACAATGGAAATCTCTGTTGAAATCAGACAGGAATTTCCAGTCTTGCCTGAGTGAGATCTAAAATCCTTTCACTCATGTCCTATTCACAATTTAGTCTCCTACACATTTTTGTGTCATCAGCAAATTTAGCAACCACATAATTAGATCCTTCATCCAAGTCATTGATATAAATAGTAAACAGTTGAGGCTTCAATACAGATTTCTTGTGGCACACCACTCATCATATTTTATCAACCTGAAAAAGACCCATTTATGTATACTTCATGCTTCCTGTTAGCTAACCCTTCCTGTATCTGTGCTAATTTGTTACCCACTACACTATGAGTTTTATTTTGTATAGCAATCTTATGAAGGAGCAAGGTTTCACTGGGCTTTGAACTCAGCTTGCTGGATTCAGAGTGCTCACCATTACACTATGAAACCAAGAGCATTTGAACTAAATCTCATATTCTGCAACACAATTAAAGAAATGCAGTCTTGTGACTTGGAGAGCAAGCAAAAACACAAATGGGCTCGTCTAGGGTTTGAACCTTGGACCTCTTATATATTTGTACAACCAAATTCCTTAAGGAGAATCATATCCCTAAAGACCAACGAGTCAGCTTTTCTTATAGGAACATTACAAATTAGGAACAGGAATAGGTCATTGGCCCCTCAAGCCTGCTCCACCATTTGATAAAGTCATGGCTGAACTGATTGTGGCCTCAAGTCTACCTGCCTGTCTACTTCTTATACCCATGTCAATAAGTTAGCCTTAAAACTATTCAATGATCCAGCCTCCACCATCATCTGGAGAAGGGAATTCCACAGAGTAATGACTCTTTGAAACTAAAGAGTTCTCCTCATCTCAGTCTTAAATGGGAAACCTCTTATTTTTAAACTGACTCTTCTAGTTCCAATCTCTTTCACAAGGAGAAACAATCTCTCAGCATCCTCTCTATTATTTTATTTATATCAATCTGTTTCCTATCTTGCAGAGACATAAAAAGAAGGGTAACCCGAAAGAAATAATACTTTTATCTGTTTCTAATTATCTTCATTCTCAAACATACCTCCTCTGCCAAAAAATAATCAGGATCCCGATGAGTTTCTCTGGTCAGGTCACAATCAGTGGTCAAAAAGAAGTAGGTTTCTATTCTATTTTTCAACCTTTCAAAACTACAATTGAATTAAACAATCCTTTATGTTAATATAATTGAGCCATAAAAAACATAATTTTAAAATATCTTAAAGATAAATCAGGAATCAAATTGAATGTGTCTCTGGTACGTTAAGCTTCAAAGTCAAATGAGATTGTGCTGGACATGGCTGGTAAAAGAACAATGTAAAACAATATTAAAAGATTTTGGAGGGATTTTGAAAAAGCTGGAACAGAGAGATGTAATTTAGGCTAATAAAATTGTGTCAATTACGCTGATGCATATAACTTGAACTTTCTTGAGTTGAATGATTAACTTACTGACAGCAGGTGATAAAGATGTGGCATAGTACAACAAAGATATTGCATTGTGGAGAACACTGGCTAATGTATTGAAAATAATATACATTGCAAAGTGGCATTCCAGGGCAGTGTCATGGGCAGATCATGAACTGTCAAATCTGTCCACCTTCATAATGTTGGGAATGCCAAATACATCCCCAAATAACTATATTGCAGACCTATTGTAAGCCAGGTTTTGTGCTTCTTTTAACTGAGCAAGAGCCAGTAAACCCTTTCCCAAATCACGTTAAACACTATCGAATAGGTTCAGGCAGTTCCATCCCAATTACATGTTGTTGCCATCACAAAGTCAAGAAACTTTTACTGCAAATCAGTCCAAAATTGGCAGCAACCAGCAGAGAGTTGATTAACAGGCTGTAGGGAAAATGTTAGTTGTGCCATACCTGCTCTGGCTTTGCTTGGTAGGAAGGAGCATCTCTGGAAGAACAGGTGTTCATTCCCTAACATTCTTCTTATCAGCTGAAAAAGTCTATGTTTATTTTGCAAACTGCCTCAGTATGCATATTGACTTTGGTAATCAAGCCCCCCTTCCACCCTGCCACTCACCTGCTGTCAGCAGGTTTGCCCCTTTGATAACCACTTCAATGAAGTATCGGACAGCAAGTGTTGTATTGAGCAGTTTAGAGAAAGGATTAATCTTGGCAGGTGCAAGTGTTCACTTTATACAAAGGCTGTGAGCCAGGTCAGAGGGCACGTAGAAACACTTTCTCCTTCAATTTGCAACAATGTAAGAGTTTCCATTTGCTTATAACTGGCATGTTTCACAACAGGTATAAATGACATCAAATGAAACTTTGGCAATGTACAACAAATCTCATACATATGTTTCATAATAACCTCAAACCAGCACATTCATTTAATCTCAGACATGCATACTGGCAATAGAACATATTTTTCAAGCATTGCACCTTACAAAACAGAACACATTATCTTTACAGCGCTATATAAACTTAAATAGATATGCTACATTATTTGATCTCTCCTATACACCAGGAATGTTTTCAGCAGAAGTTCCTGTCATTTAGTTTTTAATTCCTTTGCAACTTTGCATACTGACTGTATTCCCAATTGGCACATAAAGTTGTTCCTAATGGTAAATGGCCCCTCAGTTGAATTAAAATTATCTTAGTGTATAAATCAGTGATGAAAAAGATCGTACTTTATCATGTCCTTAGGCTCCAAGAAATGTCTTCCCAGAGAATAAATACCAATGGTCAGAAAACGTATACTACGTTCTCCAGTGAAAGGTTTGTTTTTAATTATTGTTGTGCTCCAACATAACATCATCATGTGGAACCTAAAACAGAACAGTTACTGTTTTGAACATATGGGATTATGTATTAAGCACTGCATTACAAAATAACCATAACAATACCCATAATGCCATCATCAAATACCAGCAAACATACAGCTACAGTGTTTAAAGATATCCTAACAATAACAAGCAATATCATTTAAACATTGTATGTGTGTATTGCTTCTATCAGTAAAAGGAAGCCTGCATAATAATCAAACTTAATAGCCTCCACACCCTTTCTCAGCAAGGGGCAGGGCGATGTCCTTACTAAATCCTCACATTTCCAGCATCCTTCCTGTAGGAAGTGCCTTCTTGCTGGTGGCGTTGGCAGCAGTTTTTATTGGTGCAGTAGAGTTAAACAGTAAACAGGAAAAATCCCTGTGGTTTGTACCACACTGATCCAGAACAAAATGTTTGAATTGGATTTTATATATATATATATATATATTTAGGTGGCCATACCAGACAGATTCATTCCATAGGATTAAAAAATGTTCCAACTTGAACATGAATCCAGTTCTTTCAAACAATTTTTCTGTATTTACTGTTAAGTGGAATTAACGTGAACCTAAAAGAAACTGAACAAGACCCCAAGTAGGTTAGTGTTATCTGGGAAAGATTAAAACCAAGGCAACGACCACTGGATGTAATGAACAGAGAAGTGTCACAAAGATGTAGATTTCATATCCAATATTTCAATGATAGCTGTTATGTCTGTTTAGGAACATTATACTTCTTCAATTGAAGTAAGTGACAATAATTTATTCAGTCAACAACCGAGGGCGGAAGTTTCTGTGACCAGCAGCAGCAGGAATTATGGCAGAGAGGACCATTTTATTTGGTGTGAGTCAAAAAATCAGATTCCCACTCGCAGGACAAAATGCTGCAATTTTGTTCTCCTGACTTAGAGATGGGTTAATTTTCCCAATGGGCAATGTTGAGAATCCTATTTGAATGTATTTGTCTGTCATGAATGCTCATTAAAAGGCAATCTGCTTCATATTCTTCCTCTAAATTAATTATCCTGCCAGCATGTAATTGAAAATTTCAGTTTCATGAGCGTGTATAAGTGGCTCGCACCTGACAACCTCCACTTTGTTCATGTCTTTGAGGTCAGTAGACACTGTTTTCACCTTTCTATTAATCCTCACTCTTCCATATAGGGTGTCAATAGCACAAGCTGTGCCAAGCGTTAGAACAGAATGCATGACCAGTACTGAGGGAATGTCTTGGAAGAAGGTGAGGAAAACTTGAAGGAAAGGGTGTGATGGAGCAGGATGTGGGGAAGGTATAATGAGAAAAAATGATAAGCCTCCCAGGGTTCCTGTCTATGAATCTGTGCATGGAATGAGACCATACTGTCCAGATAATATTAGACGGTTCAGCATGGCACATACATCTTGGTCCTAGTCTTGGATGTGGGAAGAAAGCACTTCTGGGCAGTCATGGTCCGAGAATTGTTTAAATGGGATGGTCTGTCATTTATTCATATTGTTCCGTGCTTTGGAGGCAAAGTACTAGGATGCAGTGGACAAAGTCACGTTCAGAAGAGGCAGTTGGATCTGGTAGATTGCAAGTTCCAGTCATGGGAGGGTGGGGGGATAGGGTGGTAGCAGACAGTCTTGTGGAGAAAGTGTCTGGAAGGAAGGCTGCAGCTGGCCTCGAAAATGGGACTGGAAGGACCTGCAGAGCATCTTATGCTGGTGGCTTTGAAGGTCACTGAAACTTTTTGCGAGTTTTTCCTTCCAGAGCTCCATGGTGCCTTTGCATCAATGTTATGCTGTTGCTGTCTAACTTTCTCCTGGGTTACTTTGGCTGGGCAGGTGGCAGTTCTTGGATATTTGAAAGAAGAAAATCATAAGGGGAAAAATAATGTGAAGTATGGGGAGAGGGGGAAGGCAGTTAGCGTGGGATGCAAGAGGTTCATAGTGGAACCATCTGCAGCTTACTCACCGTTCTAGAGGGAGAGTTGAGAAGGTGTGTAAAATATACCATCATTGTCAATATTCAGAATGATGCTAGATCTCACAGTTTCTCTCACAGCCAGTGGATGATGCTGAGAACCATCTCATTCATTGGGTTCAGGAAATCCAGGTGGTCCTTTCCTTCACGAAGTTCTGCTTCTTTCCTCCTGTATTTGTCTAGTTACCTGTCAAGTGACACTAACAAGCCTGCTCTCACCATCTCCCCAGTCATGCATTCCAGACATTCACCATTCTGTGTGTAAAAAACTTGCCTCGCATATCTCTAAACTTTTCCCCACACACCTTAAATCTATATCCCCTAAGTTTTGGTCTCCCCAATAGTTAAATGGAGGAAATTGCTCTTCATGCAATACTGGACGTGAGACAAACAGAATGACAAGTCAAAGTCAACGGAGGGGTTAAGAAGTGTTGTGAATTCTATCCTTTCCCAGACTAACACAGTAATTCCGATAAACCAATAATAACAACAATTGTTGCTAAAAGTATAAACAGTAAAAGAAATATATAAAGTAAAACAAAGCTGAAAATACGCAGCAGCTGGCAAGAGAAAGCCAGGTCAATGTTTTGGCTCCAGCCTGTTCTCTTTAGCTGGAAACTCAAAGAGAATTGAAGCCCTTAATAAAAAGGGGTCAAGAGAAAACACAAGTAAAAGTAAAGGGCACTGACTGTACAACAGAACCACTTAATAGGTTAAGCATGCAGTCCACAAAAAGCGTTAGGAAAAGATGAAAACTGTTGGATGGTATCCAAAGACCATCTTATTGAGGCAACAAAGAGCGTAAAGTAACCCATGAACAGGTTAATAGAAACAAATAAAGTTTCAAAATGAGCAAAAAAGACATCCAAAGAATAGATGATGCTATTTAGCAACAATATAAATATACAATGCTAAATATTACCACAGAGTCTAACGACAAGGATTTATGTTTCTATAGCACCGTCTGTGTTTTTCATATGGTTTGAAAGATTATTATTGTCTCCGGGGGATTAAATTCCAGCAATAAACTTCATTAAATGGTAATCCAGTAACTTGTCTCATCGGTTAATGAAAGAACAAAACACCAAAATGAATGTGGGCTCCTGTCATCAAGGTGGGATTTGGTTAGTATGACTGCACTGATTGAAACATCAAAACACATGGTACTTGGCCATTCCTTTGTATCTGTCAGTGGGCTCTTCCACTTGATTATTTTCTACTTTGATTTAAATACTGCCCCCCCCCCCAGTCCTTTTTAGCATCTGTATTCTACTCCATGCTTTCTATTCTAAGCCACATTATTGTCATGAAGAGAAATTAACATGAAATTATTTTCTTTTGTTGTCTAATACTTTTGAGACAGATCCGTGTCTTTATTTTCAACTTGCACTAAAAGCTTTGGAAGTTTGCCTGTTCGGTTCTACAGCTACCTGCAACTGGAATTTGGAAGGGAATTTTTTGTGTGGGATTTTTCGGTTGCACTCACCGGAAAACTGGAAAATCCCACCCAAGGTCAACGAACCTTTGCATAGTCTGCCCCCTCATCTGCTATGATTCCTGTGGCAGGTGGGATGGGAAAAAATTCCCTCCTTTATCTCTAATTGAACCACATAATCCCTACAATTGGAACCCGGGCCATCAAATCTGTGTCCACTCTTCAAAGGAGCATCTTATCCAGGCCCACTCCAACCCCCTGCTCTATCCTCATAACCCCATACATTTACCATGATTATCCACCTAACCTGCGCATCTTTCAACTGTGGGTGGAAACTGGAACAACTAGAGGAAACTCCTGCAGACATGGGGAGAATGTACAAAGCCACTCAAGGCTGGAATCAAACACAATTTTCTGGCACTGCAAGGTAGCAGTACAAATCAATGTGCCACTGTGCCACCCATAATAATGTGTTGCTTGTATGTTTGAAAAGCAATGGAATGATGTTCATGAAGTTTAATTCCCCCTAAAATGTCTTTGTGTGAAGCATTATCCACCCCTTCACACTCCAAATTAGTAAGAAATCTCACAACACCAGATTAATGCCCAACAGGTTTATTTGGTATCACAAGCTTTTGGAGCAATGTCCTTCACCTGACTCATCTGATAAAGAAGTGCTCCAAAAGCTTGTAATATCAAATAAACCTGTTGGACTTTGATGTGGTATTGTGAGACTTTTTACTGTGCCCACCCTAGTCCAATGCCGGCATCTCCACATCCTGACTCCAAATTAATGCTCTGTCTTCAGTACCTTCATTTTCACCTTTGTTGTCCCAGATATATGCCATTTAAACAGTATAAGCCAATGCCAGATTTAGACTTGGTGAGACCCTAGGCTATATAAAGCTTGGAGAGCCCTTGTTAAAAATTTACACCGAAAAGTATCATAAAGGTGCACACCAAAACAGGACCTTGTGTTGCCACAAAAAATTGAAAACATAATTATGCCTTTTAATTATTTAATAGCAAGGTATTTAAAGTGAAAATACAAATTATTTTCAAATGAATGCATTTACTGATTACCTTGGGTTTGTGGATCCTTATCTGTTTCTGGAGTAACTGTCAAAAGTTACTGTCAACCTTTGGTAAATTTTTAAGTTATTTTTCAGGCTGATGCTTTCTTTTTCTTTTTCTTTTCTGGTATCCGCTCTTAAATGTCCTCATCATTGTAAACCTTCTGAAATTTTGTGAGACCCCTGCGGATTGTGAGGCCCTCAGCTGTTTAGCTTATGCCTAAATCCGACACTGCTAACAGCTTACATTAATATAATGCTGTTAATATGGCAAGATGCCTCAAAGTCAGGTCAGACTTGATGATCCTATCGAAGTCAGAATGAGAAGGAAGTTAGGTTTGATGGCTGAAGCCATAATTAAAGTTATACATTTTAGGACTCTTTTGCAAGAGGGGGGAATCCAACAAGATAGATGGTTTAGGGAGAAAGTTCCATATTTTGATGCAAGGTGATGAAAGTCTGTGCCCTACAATAAAGCAAGTGTGTGCAATTTTGATCTCCATATTTAAGGAGGGGTAAAATTGTACTAGGGCAGCAAAGTAAAGGCTCATTGCATTGGTTCCTCTGATGGGAAAGTTGTCTTTATGACGAGTGGCCTAGGAAATTGGGTCTGCATAGGGTTTAGAAGAACGAGATGTGGTTGCATTGAAACATTCAAGATTATGAAGAGGCTTGTCATAATAGACACTGAGGCTGGAATTTTACCATTTCACCTGCACCAGAATCAGGGCAGGAGAAGCTTGCAAAATGGAATTCCCTGTTGGCCTTGGGCAGGATTTTACAAGCCTCGCCTGAGCAGAGTCATAAAATCCTGCACTCAGACATGGGTTCCCTTGGCTGGGGAATTTAGGACAAAGGGACACCATTTCAGGACAAGGGGCCTAATTATGTCTGAGATGAGGAAAGAATTCTTAACTCAAAAGGTTGTGAACCTTTGGAATTCTCTATTCCATTGAGTATATTATTGAATATATTTAAAGCTGAAATAAACATTTTTGGTTTCTCAGGGATTTAAGGAATATGGGGAGGGGACAGGAAAGTGGAGTAGAAGACCAAAATCAGCCACGATCGTATTGCATGGTACAGCAGGCTCAACAAGCTGTTTGGGCTTCTCCTGCCCCTATTTCTTCTGTTCTTATGTATAGTTGGAGGTTGGAGGAATAGAAGGTGCACTGAATTGGTCTAATAGAATGAGCAAAACATCAAAAACTTATCAATTTCCTTACAAGCAGCAGAAATCTACAAATTTCATGTCACACAACCATATGTTAACAACATTCACACAAAAAACAACAATGAATATCCTGTACTTGGTAATCTTTTTGTTAAACCTTCTGTCAAGACTTAGTTCTGTCATTTTTTTTAACATAACGTTACAATGGAACATTCTTTAAGCCATGACTTTAGCTCCATCGCTCATAAATAAGCAACAATAATTGCTGTTAATGGTAACTGACACATTCAAGTTTTGTTTTCAGATTTTAATAGGGCAGCTGCTTGTGGCCAAGAAAATCTATTTCTTGAAATATAAATCTTGATAATTTATCTCCTTTCTGGAACACATCCAACTGCTACACATTAGGGCTGATGATAGTTCAGTTGTCACATCACTGTCACTCAGCACTGCTATCAGTGGGGAGCGTAGTTGGAATACGAGGCACCCGTGGGTTTAATCTATCATTGTTATTAGTCTGTTGCTTTTTTCTTTCCAGTTTTAGAGGTTTTTCTGTTATAGTTCAGAACTGCAATGAGGTAATGTACAATCATCAACTATGAAATCACCACTCCGGGGAACATTACATTGAAATATTTCATATTTACTATAACTTTACCATGGAGCATATGTGGAACAATATCACAGGAAGTATTTTTTGATTGGGAATTAAAATAAAAACACTTTCAAATCAGTGTATGCATTTCCCATGGATCATCTTCAAAACTCCATAAATTTTGTGCATTGTAAACATTGGCTTAGTTTGAAATTTATTCCTCAAGATTCATTCTTCATGTTCCATCACAGCTGTTAGTATGCTGCTGTCATTTTCTGGAAATTGTAAGTCTTCATTATTCGAATGGTTATTTTCATCTAGATATTGTTTCTTTTTTTAAATACTCCTATTCCAGTGTTCAAGCCTTTATTCAGCTATAGTTCCACATATTCAAACAACTTACATGTGAATTTTGTGAGCATTGGAACTGTTCAAGCGTGATTGGGAGGGTTGGGGAGGTGGAGGAATTAAAAACTAATGCAGTTCTGTCTTCACCCAATTCCCAAAAATCATAGCTGGACTTCTTTGGCCATTCGCACCAGCGGGATTCATGGTCTCACCGGCAGTGCACCCCCACCCACACGTTATCCACTGGGGGAAATGGGGTGACATCACTGGGAATCCCCACTGAGAGCGACGGGACCAGAGAATCCTGCTGCTAGCAAACAACATGCCATCTCCTGCCAGCGGGAGGCTAGAGAATTTCACTCAAGACTTTCCAGTGGGTAACATTGCAGAATGAACAAGAAAGTTGGTTAAATTAACCCCCCCCCCCACCCCCGCAACCCCACCCACACCTATCCTGCTCAAGGAATACTGAACTTGACTGTGGTCCTCACGGAGTTGTATTGTTTGAGGCCAGCCAATTTGGCATGAATGCCGAATCCAAGCCTATCAGTTCATGGTTTATATGGCTCAGTTATATTCTGTCAGCAGGCCAGTGAGGTCAGGTCAGAAACACTTAAAGATAATTTCCAGTGTCCCATGGCAATCCTGTCCAAAATCAGCAGAAGATAAGGACAGTGAGGTCTAACACCATGCCAGACCGGGATTTGACTCCCACTGCCCCGATGGAGGCTGCTTCTGACTGGACCTTGCCAATCCACCCCCTACATGCAAATGGCACCAGTGATAGAGGGCAGGATCTGAACTTCCAGTGGAATTTCTTCCTTTCTTCCCACTTACTGCCACTTCTTGAGTCTAAAATGTGAAAGGTGGGGCTAGGACCCAGGAAGTGTCTGAGTTTCCCCAGTGATGGTAGAGGGCTTTATTGCAGTTTCTTCTCTCTCTCTCTCTCTCTCTCTCTCTCCCTGGTCAACCCCACAAACATGGGGCTGGATTTTGCCCTGGACTTTGGGATCCTGACTGTAGAATGACTTGGGTATCCAAAAGCCCACACCTGATAACATAGGGCTAGCTCACAAGAAGAAGGCAGGGGAGAGGCTCCTAATTGGCCCATTCCATGTTCATCATCATGTTAAGGTTGCTGTGCATGTTCTTGTTGCTGCTGGTCCAACAGAGGACTGACAATGTTGGAGCGTTGGCAGCCTCACTGGTAGAGCTGGGCATTGCTGAGGCAATACAGGAAAGATGACAGTGCCTCAAATTAGAGACTCTTTTGCTAGGTTGCAAAGTGCTGCAGAAATAAACACAATTCAGGCCAGCAAGTCCTCCAGGATGGAGGAGAAACCATCCAAATGCATCGGGCGCTGACATAATTAATGCCTGAAATGCTCCCAGTTCCTGCTCCAGCTGCAATGGCACCTCACCTGCTGCAGGGAGGTCATGTCTATCACATTGCAGGCTGAGAGAGCAACACTTGCAGGAAAAATATCATTTAATCTGTCATGTTGGCTAACAAGGAACCCAGAGGTTCTAGTTAATAATCTGTGGACATGAGTTCAAATCTGACATGGCAGCTACATAGAAGTAAGACTATATCAAGAACATGAGAAGGAGAAAGAGGTGAGACAAAATAAAGAAGGGTCAGTGTAGAGAGAATACTTAAGAACAGGGAGAGAGCAGTGAGATAACATAGAGAGATGTGAGAGGGAGAGAGTGTGGTGAGAAAAGAAGAGTGTGTGGCAAGAGAGGGAGAGAGTATGATGAGATTAAATAAAGAGATGTAGCAGGAGAGTGTATGGTGAGAGAGATTAAGAGCGTGGTAGAGAAGGAGAGTATGTGGTGAGAGAAGGAGAGAGCATGGTGAGATTAACTAAAGATATGTGAGAAGAAGAGAATGTACTGAGAGAAAGAAAATGTGTGATGAGAAAGGGAGAGAGCATAGTGAGAGAAGGAGAGTGTTTGGTGAGAGAAGAAGAGTGTGTGGTAAGAGACAGAAAGTGTAGCGAGAGAGGGAAAGTGTGGTGACAGGAGAGAGCATGGTGAGGTTAACTAAAGAAATGTGATGGGAAAAAGTAATGAGGGAGAGAAAGAGCATATTGAATAAGGGAGAGTGTGTGGTGAGAGAGGGAAAGATTGTGGTGAAATTAACTAAAGAAATGTGAGGGGAGTAGACGATCTGAGAGGGAGAGAGCATAGTAAGAGAGGGCAGGTGTGCAGTGAGATTATGCAAGAAAGCTGCGAAGCAGCTGTGGTCTGAAAAAAATCTAAAGTCTAACTCCAGAGGGAAACAGGTAAATGATTGGTGAATATTTTGCTCGTTTTTTTGGGAAATTCATATAATTAATTAGGAATTGTCAGGTTTATTAATATTAGTAAGATTTACTAGCAGTAGTAATGTCCATTGCGAGTAGTAGGATATGTCATAGAATCATGAATCCCAATAGTGCAGAAAGAGTCCATTCAGCCCATTGAGTCTGCACTGACTCTCCAACAGAATATCTTATCCAGGTCCACCACTTGCTCTATCCCTGTAACCCCACATATTTACCCCACTAATCCCCCTAACCTACACATTTTGTGACACTCAGGGATAACTTAACTTGGCCAATCCACCAAACCTGCACATCTGGGGACTATGGGAGGAAACTGGAGCACCTGGAGGAAACCCCACACAAGGAGGACATACAAACTCCACACAGTGACCAGAGGCTGGAATTGAACTTGAATCCTTGGTGCTGTGAAGCAGCAATG
This sequence comes from Sphyrna mokarran, assembly GCA_024679065.1. Classification (NCBI taxonomy): domain Eukaryota; kingdom Metazoa; phylum Chordata; class Chondrichthyes; order Carcharhiniformes; family Carcharhinidae; genus Sphyrna; species Sphyrna mokarran. The sequence continues at coordinate 39,896,813 of JAGIQG010000016.1, forward strand.
CTAACCACTGTGCCAATACAGAAAATAAATTATTTAGTACATAATAAAGATGGCAGCATGTGAGAGCTCCTAGATGCTGGTGTGTTCCAGGGCAAACATGCCTTCAGCAAGTGTCTACGGCTTGAGGAGCTTCAGCAAAGACTCATTCAGCTGAGAGTGAGTTCCAGACAGTGTGATGAATCAGGAAGTTGGAAATTTACCTGGGCACTTTGTACCTGCAGGTGATCACAATCTTTAGGATCGGGTCTACTGATTTGATCAGTGGTCGGGGACAGAAGGTTGTGACTGTAAGTGAGGCAGATATAGAAAAATAGAAGATAGAAATGATGGAGCCTCAGTCTTTGCAATTGTCCAACATGCTTGAGGCTCTAGGAGCTTATATGGAAGAAAGTGGTGGAGAAGCAAACTGACTTACCATGGTATGGGAAGCCATTCAAGTAGAGAGAGTTACAGAGAGATGAATACCTGGCTGAAAGATTGTTGTGGGACAAATGTGGTCTGAATCATGGAGCACTGGCACTAGTACTGGAGAATGTAATAGTTGCACTATTGGCATGGTCTTCACTTGAACTGTAATCATAGAATCATAGAATTACTACAGTACGGAAGGAGGCCATTCAGCTCATTGAGTCTGTACTAATCAGAATTCCAGCCAGACCCTATTTCTGTAACCCCGTTCATTTACTCTGCTCATCCCCCAGACACTAGGGCCAATTTACCATGGCCAAATAACCTAGCCTGCATATTTATGGACTGTGGAAGGAAATTGGAGGACCAGAAGAAACTCATGCAGATAGGGAGAGAAAGTGCAAATTCCACACAGACAGTCACTTGAGGCCAGAGTTTAATCTGGGACTCAGGAGCTGTGAGGCAGCAGTGTTAACCATTGTGCCACAATGTGTTCTGGTTAGTCATAAAACTAGGGTGGTAAAGATAGGTTTGAACTAAAAAGTGAAGGTAGGGATCATGCAGATACTGTAAATTAAAGAGAAACAGTGAGCTAATGGAGCAGGGTAACGAATTGGATGAAGACAACCGAGTGTGGCAGGAAGGGAAGAATGTACAAAAATAAGAATGCCCCAGCAGATAAGACTAGAGATTGTAAAAATAGTCAAAATGTAGAGTTAAAAGCTCTGTATAAGATTGCAAGCAGTATTCATAACCAAGGGGATGAATTGTTAGCTCAGATAAAAATATGTACGACCTGAGAGACATCAGAAAAACAGGGCAGCTGGATGACCAAGGTTGGGGCCTAAATATTGAAGGGCATTTGACATTTTAATAAAGATAGGGAGTTAGGAAAAGTTGGTAAGCGGGCTTTGTTAATTATAGATGGCATTAATAAAGTGGCGAGAGATGACCTTGGCTCAACAGACTAAGACCCTACCCATGGCAAGAATCACCAGAGGAAAATTAGCCGAATAACCCAAAGATTGTTGATGTCGAATCCCTTTGGGTAGACTTAAGAAATAGTAAAGGTAAGAGGTCACATGTGGGAGTAGTTTCTAAGATACCCAACAATCATTACATTGCAGGACAGAAATAAGAAGAAATAAATTGGACATTTTTACAATAGTAGTACAATTGATATATTGTTTTATAAGTTTATGAGGAATGTTTAAAATTCAGCTTTATTCCAAAGGCAGTTGGTAGCCAGAATTTTACTGCCTCGCCCACCCTGGAATCGAGGTAGGCAAGGTTCACAGAACAGAATTCTCTGTTAGCCTTGGGCAGGGATTTTATGCCCAAGTGATGTCATCAAATAGTAGCTGGTATGTATGGAAAAACAGCTCGGATATTGTAAAGATAGAATAATTACTCATTGTAGCCTTGCAGGTGTTTACTTACATAGGGCGAATGGATTTCTGTTTACCCAAACTTGGGAAGTTGATCAACAGATCATGTGATAATGTGGTTAATATGTGGAATTGAGTCTGTAGCAAAGAAAAAACTTTTACAATTTAGAGTTGAAATTCTAGCTGGGAATTGTTTTAAGGTAGATGTTTCTTCAAGGTGCTCTAAAACTCATTATTTTCTCTTGAAGACTGTCTACACTTATCACAAAAGTATATTTATGGTTACTAACTGTATTTAAATAGGCATTTAAGTCTGTAAGAGAAATGTTGCATATTTGGAAAGGTAGCAGTTATAAGCTAGAAAGTTGTTTCCTTTCATTTTTAAGTATTGTTCAATTGTTAATAGTTAGCTGATTCATTCGTTAGAGTTATATTTAAACTGTGTTGTTAAATAAAGTTTGTTTTACTATAAAAGACCCCTTATTGAAACATATAAGATGATTAGAGGTTTAGATAGGGTGGACAGTGATAGCCTTTTTCCTAGGATGGAGAAAGCTAGCACGAGGGACACAGCTTTAAATTAAGGGGTGATAGTTATAGGACGGATATCAGAGGTAGGTTCTTTACCCAGAGGGTGGTAAGAGTATGGAATGCCCTGCCTGCTGCAGTTGTAGATGCGCCAAGTTTGGTGGCGTTTAAGAGGTTAGTAGATAGGTTTATGGATGAAAAGGGAATGGTTTAGGTTAGAGGGTCATTGCTTTTTCTTAATTGGTCGGCGCAACATCGAAGGCCGAAGGGCCCGTTCTGTGTTGTAATATTCTATTCTATGTTCTAATTTGTCAATGGAACTATTCCTGGGGCAAAGCATCCCATCCTGACATTAATTCCAAAATAGAAAAATTGTTGGGGTCTAGTCTAGTTTCCGAATGTAACTTGGGGCTGTGGTCCAGTACTCTGTAAGATTGGTACTGCACTAATCACAATAACTTCAATTTACACGCAATTTAGGCAAATCAGATTGCCAAAGATAACCAGGGAAACAAGTTCATAGAAAATGTTTGGTTCAATTTCTTAGAGCCACATTTTAGCACCAACCTGGAGCATGGTATTTAGGACCTGGTAATGAGCAACAAGACAGGATTAATCAATAAAAGATAATTATAGTAAAAGAGGCCTCAGGCGACTGTGATCATAGAATGTTAGAATTTAATGTTCTGTTTGAAAGAGAGAAATGTGAGTCTAAGATGTACTTAAAAAGTAATTATCGGGATATGAAAACAAATCCAGCTAAGTAAATTGGAGAACTAGGCTAAAAGCAAGAACAGTAGAAATGCAGTGGCAGACATTTAAGGAGATTTTAATAACTCTCAGCAACAATTATTGCAGTGAGAAAGAAAGATCCGTTGAGAAGGATGCATCATTCATGGCTGCATAAAGAAATTAAGAATAGTATCAAATGGAAAGATTTGTTCAAATCTGCAAAGATTGGTGGTAGGCCACAAGATTGATCAATTCTAAGAACCAACAAAGAATGACTGAAAAGATAAAGAAGAAGAAAAAAGACTTTGGGAGAAAGCTAGCTAGTAATATAAAAACAGGTAGTAAGATATTCTACAAGTATTTAAATAAATGACTGATTAAAGCTACAGTTGACTCCCTAGAGAGTGAGAGCAGAATTGATAATGGAAAACAAGGAAATGACAGAGACATTGAACAGACATTTTGGCCAGAGCTCTACCACTTCAACCACCTTGGAATAGATAGAGCTGAGAATCTGACAACAAGAATGTCCATTGACTTTGGATGTAATTTCCAGTCTCACTTGAACGAGGCCGTAAAATCCCAGCCTTTGTGTGTATCTTCACTGGAGAAAACTTAGAAAACTTCTCAATGATACCTGATAATTGGAGGGAATTGGAGGGAGGAACTTAAAAGAGTCATCATCATTAAGGAAAAGGTGCTGAGAAACTATTAAATCCAAAAGCTGACAAGTCTCCAGGACTGGGTGGTCCGAATTCTAGGACGAGGCTGCAGTGAAGGTGTTGGTTATAATCATCCATAAGTCCTTAAATTATAGAAAGGTAACAGTGGATTGAGACATAGCCAATATCACAACCTTTATTCAGGAAAGGAGACAGAAAGCCAGAAATTACAGGATGAACATCTATCATATGGAAATTGCAAAGTCAGTATGGATCTGTGCAAAGGAAATTATGTTTAACTAATTTATTGGAACCTTTTTGAGGAAGTAACAAAAAAGGGAGCCTGTAGATGTACTGTATTTGGATTTCCAGAAAGCATTTGACAAAGGTTATTATGCAAGATAAGTTTACATTGTATAGATGGTAACAGATCAGCATGGATAAAGGCTTGATTCACTAAAATGGAGCAGAAAGTAGAGGACAACGGGTCTTTCCTATGTTGGCAAACTGTAATGGACAAGTGCCACAGGGATCAGTATTGGGGCCTCAACAATTTAAAACCTGCATCAATGATTTGGATGAAGGAACTAAACGTATGGTAACTAAATTTGCCAATGATACCAAGGTTGGGAGGAAAGTAAGTTAGCATGAGTCTGCAGAGAGATATTAATAGGTTAAGTGAGTTGGCAAATTTGGCAGATGGAACATAATGTGGGAAAATGTGAACTTGTCCACTTTGACAGAATGAATAGAAAAGCAGTAGATTATTTAAACGAGGGAGATTGCAGAACTCCATGGTATAGAGGTTTATAGGCATCCTAATATATAAATCACAAAAATTACTTGTGTGCAAGTACAGCAGGTAATTTGCAATGCAAATGGAATATTGACATTTATTGTAAGGAGAATGATCTTTTTAAAATTGCTGATTAGGCCAGATGTATTACTCATTCTTAATTGTTCCTGAGAAGTAATGGTGAGTTGCAGTTTTAAACTGTTGCAGTCCTCTTTTGTGTACATACACCGATAGTGATGTTAGAGAGGAAGTTGCAGGATTTTGTCCCTTCTATCTCTTTACTAATAATCAAGGGTAGGCTGATGGGATGGTAATTGCCTAGTTTGGATTTGTCATGTTTCTTGTGTACAGCATATACCTGGGTAATTTTCCATATTGCTGGATTGATGTGAACGTTGTTGCTGTACTGGAACTTGGTTAGGGACATGGCAAGTTCTGGAGTTTGTCTTGGTAATAGTACTAGTCTTCAATACTATTACCAGAATATTGTCAAGACTAGTCGATAGCCTTTGCAGTATCCTACAGCTGTTTGTGGCTATCACATGGAGTAACTCACATTAGTTGAAGACTGGCATGTGGATATTGGAGATCTACAGAGGGGGCAAAGATGGATCCATCAACTGGACACTTACAAAAGTAGGGATGATTTACTGCAAGGCCTTAGTGACTTCATACCTAGAACACTGTATACCGTTTTGGTCTCTTTATTTGAAAAAAGATATTACAAGCATATCAGAAAAGATTCACTTGACTCATTGCTGTGCTGAAGGGCTAATCTTATGAAGCAATGCTGAATAGGTTGGGACTATACCGATGGGAGTTTAGAAGGATGAATGGTGATCTTACTGAAACTTACAAGGTGTTGAAGGGGTTTGATAAATAGATACCGTGAATATGTTTCTCCTTGTGGAAGAGACCGGAACCACAGTGCACAGCGCAGAAAAGAGATCTACTATTATGAATGAGTTGAGGGTCGACCTTTGCTTCCAAAGGGTTGTTAATATGTTTAATTTTCTTCTCCAGCATTTATTCCAGATGAAGTTAGACAGATCTTTGATAGACAAGGGAGTCAAGGCTTATAAGAGTGCAAAGGGCAATGTTGAATTGAGGCTGCAGCCAGATCAGCCATGTTCTTGATGAATGGCAGAGCAAGTTCAAAGGGCTGAATGGCCTACTGCTGCTCCTAATTCCTATGTTCCTAACATGTGCTATCTGACCTTCGATCCCCCCCCAGATCAGGTGAACCCACAGGTAATACAGAGTATGCTTACATTACCTTACCTGAGTACTGTATACTATCTAATGCTTAAATCCACACACACTATCAGCTTTCATCAAGACATCCCTCCCTTGTAAGACCAAAATGTACCCATGAGTGTGGTGTATGTAGCCAAGATCTGTCCCATACTAAATGTACCATAAAGTTTGCAAACAACTTTCACAAATTATTATTTCTCTAACGTTAGGTAATTTCAGTGTATCACAGTACAATATAGCTTCAGCTTTTTGTTCACTCCTTCACTTTCTGGAACTTTTATTTCTATTTCACTGCTTAAATGAGTAGTCCCTTGTGATGATCATCTATATGTAATTCAATGCTCCTCACAGATCCACTCAATTATTTTCCAGTGTACTTGCAACCCTCATAAACAGGAACTAGTGAATCAGAAGAGCAGTGTTTGACATGCTTCCTTATGTTTTGAACATAATCACAATGTATAAAATTTTACATCCAATACAGTTCTTTTGATGACTCTGTTTCAATCTCTCTAGTTGACACGGTGGCACTGTAGTTAGCACTGCTGTATCACAGCGTCAGGGACCTGGGTTCGATTCCAGGCTTGGGTCACTGTCTGTGCAGAATCTGCATATTCTCCCCCACATCTGTGTGGGTTTCCTCTGGGCGCTCTGGTGTCCTTCTGCAATCTGAAAGACGTGCTGGTTAGGTGTGTCGGTCATGCTAAATTCTCCCTCAGTGTATCCGAACAGGCGCCGGAATGTTGTGACTAGGGGATTTTACAGTAACTTCATTGCTGTAAGCCTACTTCATTAATGTAAGCCTACTTGTGACTAATAAATAAAATAAATAAATAGTTGTCATTGCTCTAGGTGCAGATTGAACAGCCACAAACTGCACGTGGTTCAGCTTCCTTCTCCAGTGAGAATCTATGTGTTTGTCACTGCCTCACTAGTGGGTCAGCGATGCTCATCTTTCTAGCAATGTGAACCATCTTGTACTTGTTCTACTAGACATGCAAAACCCACCTTTCAATTCTGGCACATGGTTTGGATCTGGGAGAATAAATCATCTCAAACAGCTTGTGATTCATCACTAATTCAAACTCAATGCCGCACAAGTATGCATGGAATCTTTCATGTCCCCACATCAATCCTAAAGCCTCTTTCTTTGGCTGGGAATATCTTCTCTCCACATCAATCAGAAAGCTGCTTAGCAAAGACAATGATTCTCAGACCCCTGACATACATTTGCGCCAGCATTGCTCTTAATTCTGCTGGATGAGCATCTGCTATAACTGTTGTTGGTGCATTCAGATCACAATATTCCAGGATTGGAAAACTTGTAAAGCCCAATTTCAAAGCTCTGAAGGCAGCTTTCAGATTTTCACCAAATCTGAGCCTTGTATTCCTTCTCGTCAACCTCCTCAATGGATCAGTCAGGATAGCAAAGTTTGGGATGTACCTCACACAATAATGCCAGAAACTGTTTCATTTTGCTGGCATTTAGTGGCTCACATGCCTCTGCTATCATTTCCATTTTGACTCTGATTTGATTTATTCTGCTGCCTGTGATTTTTGTGCCCCGTGAACTTTAGCACTGTCATGCCCAGTAAATATCTGACTGGATCATACTGACTGTAATCAGTCAATATTGATCTCAGCCACTTGTTATGATCCTTTCTATTGGCTCCATGAATAATCTTGTCATCTGGGATAAAAGCAAAATACTGCAGAAGTTGGAAATCTGAAACAAAAACCGGAAATACTGGAAAATCTCAGCAGTCCGGCAGCATCTGTGGGGAGAGAAGGGAGTTAACATTTCGAGTCTAATGTGACTCTTCTTCGGAATCTGTCATCTATTGCTGTTCCTGGGTTTCCTTGTGTTATTTTCTGAATTTTAGTGTTGATAAATCAACAGCATTGAAACTAGATAGCTCTTGTAACTAAGTGTTGTTGTAACAGTAAAGTCCACGATGAGTGACAAAAATTGTCACCTTCCTTGAAACAGGATGTCACTCCAGCTGGTGATATCCCCACATCAAGTCTAATTTGGAAAACATTTTGCTTGTTGATAACTCTAGACAAACTTGTCTACAGTGAGAATTGGGTGATGTTCATTTTGCTACCACTTCATACACCTGTTGCATATCCTTGAATCATAGAATCCCTACAATGCAGAAGGAGGCCATTCAGCCTATCAAGACTATATCAACCACATTCCCACCCAGATCCTATTTCCATAACCTCACAAGAGTGCAGAGGAGGTTTACCAGGATGCTGCCTGGTATGGAAGGACTGTCTTATGAGGAACGATTAGATAGACTGGGGTTGTTTTCCCTTGAAAGACGTCGGCTTAGAGGGGATCTCATAGAGGTGTATAAGATTATAAGGGGTATAGATAGAGTAAATGGAGGTAAACTTTTTCCACCTTTAGAAATGGATAGGACGAGGGGTCATGGCCATAGGGTGAGGGGGGCTATGTATAAGACGAATATTAGAGGGCAGTTTTTCACACAAAGGGTAATGGGGGTGTGGAATGCACTGCCGAGTAAAGTGGTGGGAGCAGGCACGCTGGGGCTGTTTAAGGGTCTCTTGGACAGCCACATGAGCGGTATGCAGATAGAGGGATATAGTAGGACTGTTTAACTACGGCTTTTTTTCACAGGTAATTCGGTCCATACTTGAGAGCATGCATTCGGCAGGTGGTGCGGGTACAGCTCTTGGATGTTGATTCATGGGTTGCCTGGTACCTCATGTCGTAAATGAGTGCTTTATGTGGACCATCTGAAGGGCACCATGACAGCTCAGAGACTATCGATGTGGCTGTGCAGACACTTGGAATTGGGCCGGTGTCTGCGGGAGTTTGCGCGTTCTCCCCGTGGTTGCGTGGGTTTTCTCCGGGCACTCCGGTTTCCTCCCACAACCCAAAAATTCGCTCTTAGGCTGATTGGGAAACAAATTGTCCCTATGGTGAAAATTTTCCATATTAGGAATAATATATATATTATTATATAGGAATATTAAAATAGGATAATGTATTTGCTACTATATAGTATGACGGCGGCGTGGGCTCGTTGGGCCGAAGGGCCTGTTTCCCGTGCTGTGTTGCTTAAAAAAAAAATATTTACCCTGCTAATCCTCCTGACTCCAGGGTCAATTTAGCATGGTCAATAAACCTAACCTGCACATCTTTGGACTGCAGGAGATAACCGGAGCCCTCAGAGGAAACTCATGTAGACACAGTGGCGGGGAATGTGCAAACTCCATACAGGCAGTGACCCAAGGCCAGAATTGAACCCCAGTCCTTGGCACTGTGATGCAGCAGTGCTAACCACTGTGCCATTGTGCCACCCTAACAACACAAAGTCTGATATCACCATTTATTTTAGGCACAACCACAGCAGAGTTCACCCAGAATATTGCTCCTTCAATTAGTCCTATGTCTTAGCTGTTGTCCCAGCCAATAAGTACTCTGCACAAAGGCTGAGCCACATGTCTCAAGTTCTTGTCAAAGATTAATCTCACTTGGCAGTTCGGTAACTCCCAATTCCATGAAACACTGGACTACCTCCTCCCTAAGCTTCACATCAAATCTCCCAGAATTCACTTTCATTCTGACATGCAACATTCCCAAGGCCTGAACAACTTCTGTGCTCGGAAGAGACTCACCAACCTCCTCAGTCACTATAAAGTCTGCCTCTGCATTCTGATCCTCAGCTCTCATTTCTACAGTGAAATATCCAACTGTTTGAAGTGAAGCTTTAGGTGTGTAACAATGGAACTTTTTGATATACTTTCGAGATGCACACTTGATTTTCTTTGTCCTTCCACAAAGGACAGCAGTGTTGCTGCCTGAACCTGCGATGATGGCAACTTCAACACCACCAACAATCACTGGAATTTTCTCGAGGTTGCTCCTAGTGACAGAAACTATATCAATATGATTGCTGTTAGTGTCCTCACTCACTGCACTTCCTTCAACTTGTGCTTTCCTTCCTTTGCACAGTTTTCCAGCTTCCTTCTCTATGCAATTTTGTTTGTGCACTACTTGACTAAATGGTCTTTGCCTTTACATTTTCTGTATATTTTTCCGTTGACAGACCAGGAGATATCAATTGGAGCTCTACCATCTTGCCCGCTATGGAATTGACCATGGTGAGGGTCTAATAACAGAAACCTTTGTTGACCTCGGATGGGGATTTCCAGTCTTGACCAAGCGAGGTCATAAAATCCCACCCATCATTTCCATAGCGCCCCAAGTTGCCACATTTGAAACCCTCTCTCAGATATTTCCTGTTGATATTTACGCGCACCCGGATTCTGTTGTGTCACCAAGTTAACCTCAGCTTTTGTTGTGCCAGTGGCAGTGGAGAGACCAAGTTCCACATTGTGAAATTATCCATCCACTGCTTCCAATACAGCTATTATTTTCAAAGTGCTTGTCTAATGTTAAGTCATCTACTTCCTGCAGCATATACCTCAACTTATTCTACTTGCAATGTTGGATTATTCAAATCCTTCTCAACATAACTGCATTTGTCTCAAACAAGTCATAAACTGCGTGACTGTTACCCCTTTTTCTGTCTCTGACAGTAAACATCTCTTAAACATGTGGTATTTAGTATCACCACATAATTTCCTTAAAACTCCCACTGCATGTTCATTATTCACCCTTTCTCCCCAGTCAGGCAATGTGTTACAAGATTCCTTCACTGAGGTAACCATATTGAACAACAATAACATCTCTTGCTGTGCTTTCTACACCCCCATCGTCCTGCCCAAGGCAGATCATGACTGCCAGCTTACACTTCAAACTCTGCCAGTCACACTTTCCATTTCACACTGGTGGTATTGGCATCACCCGTTAAATAAAATGGTTCAATTTCCCTGACTGCAGATGGATCAACTCCAACAAATATCATGTAGTCCTAAATACCTACATATTCACCCTCGTCACCAACATCAGATCTCAGGTTCAAAGTCACAGTTTTAACTGCGAGAAGCAGCACAATGGCACAGCGGTTAGCACTGCTGTCTCATAGAGACCTGGGTTCAATTCTCGGCTTGGATTACTGTCTGTACAGAGTGTGCACATTCTCCCCGTGTCTACGTGGGTTTCCCCAGGGTGCTCTGTTTTCTTCCCATAGTACAAAGATATGCAAGTTAGGTTGATTGGCCATGGTAAATTTGCCCCTCAGTGTCCCAGGATGTATAAGTTAGAGGGATTAGTGGAGTAAATGTGTGCGATTTTGGGGATAGGGGCTGAGTTGTAGGTACTGACTCAATGCGCCAAATGGCCTTCTTCTGCACTGTAGTGATTCTATGGATTTTCGTTTAAACTGCCATGCAGGTAAACTCACAAACAATGCTATATGAACTTCAACCCCCCACCCCCCAGGTCAGGTGAAGTATAGAGTACACCTCACAGTATCTTATCCTGATACTGTTTGATAGCTAATACTCAAGTTCACATGCATGCACAAAATCATGGCAACTCCATTGATCTGACAGCCTACGCCCCTGGCGAAGGGTCACTCAAAACATGACAAAATGCTATTGCAAAATAGCCCCAATTGATTGAGCAGCCATCTCAGTGTGTTCGATAGTCAATCTGATTCATACATACCCATGAACATTCCCTGCAAATGCGTAGGGACGTGTAATAACTCCACAGAGGTGAAAGTCTCATCACTAAGTTACTTTATTTACACCATACATCTGTACATGGTCAGCTCTGCAGTTACTCCCTGCTGAATACGAGCTGGGAGCTTTAAATAGGGAGCATGAGGCTCCCTGATTTAATCATCAATTAAGATTCATCAGGTATCTCTTTTTTTCTGACAAAGATTCATCAGGTAGTTCATACTCTAGCAAGCCAAACTCATTAACCTGGCCAAAGTCATCACAGGATGCCATCTGGATATATCCCTCACTCTACCAAATATTTTCCTGGCTCCCCCGCCTTCAGGTCTGTCATCAGAGTGTCAGGAAAATTCAGTTCATCGTTGCTGAAAGCTTCTAGGGTCTTTTGAGGTCATTTGCACCTCTTGTAGTACTGAGGTGCCATCTACTCATGCACTGATGTGCTCCCACTGGACAACAGGAATTCTATCAAGACTCTGCCATGTACATGCAATAAGCTGTAACTCAAGAAAATGAATCAGACTAGGCAATCTGGAGTGTATTATTTCAGTGCATTGTACAGCTTTACTTGGAGTTTTTGCACTTGGTCACAGTTTTTGTCCCCTCCGACATGGCATACTTGGCCAGCAGCAGCAGGCGCATGATGACCTGGATCTCCCAGAAGCTGATGGTGTCGCGCTTGTTGTAATGGGCCAAGTGGGAAGCTTCGCCTGTGATGGGCTCAAAGATGTTGTTAATAAAAGAATTCATGATGCTCATGGCCTTGGAGGAGATGCCGATGTCAGGGTGAACCTGCTTCATTACTTTGTAGATGTACAGACTGTAACTCTCCTTCCTGGGCTTCCTCCTCTTCTTACCACTTGTAGTTGACATATTTCTTCTGGGCTTTCTTAGCACCCTTCTTGGAAACTTGGAGTTTCTTATCTTCAGGCATGGTGCATGCAGACTGCAGACGTAGCATAAACCAGGTAGATATGGAAGGATGAGTAAATGTCCCTACTCACTGGAAGTCTATCCTGAAGAGGGTTTGTCACCATGCTGTCCCTCCCCACATACCCTCTGAGCAGCCCCCCCCCCCCCCCCCCCCCCCCCCACTCTCCCCCCCCACCCCATTAATGTTGTGGACACATCAAAGATTTCAGTCTTCAGGCTTGTGAGCAATAAAAGTGCAGTTTGTTCACTGACACAGTTTGAAAATAATAAAAAGCAAACTGAAACATTAAGCTTTGCTAAGAGTAACCATATTGTGAATGCTAATGTCCTTTTCAACCTGTTAGTTAACATTTGTATGTGCATACACTTAACACGGCTACATTTTCACTCTTGCTGCTAAAAATCAGACATATCCTTGAGGGAAAAGAAATTCCTTAGGAAGCAATGTTTCTTTGGAAATGTCTTAACAGTTTACATTAAGCTTTACTGGCTCTTAGTAATTCTTATTTCTGGGAAACTTTTTTTTAAACATCAAAAAGATTAACTGCCTTAACTCTGATCTGGGGGATTTTTAAAAGTTTTATTATTTTCTGTTGCCAATCAAAAAAACTGTTTTAAGTTTATTTATTAGTGTCATAAGTCAGCTTACATTAACATTGCAATGAAGTTACTGTGAAAATCCCCTAGTTGCCATACTTCGGCGCCTGTTCAGGTAAACCGAGGGAGAATTTAACACGACTGATGCACATAACCACCATATCTTTTGGATTGCTGGGGAGGTGGGGGAACTGTAGCACCCAGAGAAAACCTACGCAGTCACAGAGAGAACATGCAGACTCCACACAGATAGTGACAGGGAATCGTGTCCCTGTTTCTATGAGGCAATAGTGCTAATCCCTGCCCCACTATGCTGCCCTTTAAGAAAATAAAAAAGGACAAGCCTTTCGCAACTTCAGGATGTCTCAAAGCACTCTGCAGCTAATGAAATACATCCAAAATGTTGCCACTGGTGTAATGTAAGGGGAAGCCAAATTGTGGACGGAAAGGCTTCATTAATGACAAGATAATGACTAGATCATCTGATTTAGTGGTTTGAGTGAAGGGATAAATATTGGCCAGGACATCAGACAAACTCCCCTATCTTCATCAAATATTGTTTTGAATCTTTCCGTTCACTTGCAGACAACAACTGGGCCTTGATTTAACTCTTGTCCAAAAAAACAGCACTCTTGCTTGTGTGGAATGAAATGCCAGCCTGGATTATATGTTCAAGACTATGGAATGGGGTTTGAACCCAGACTTTGCAATTCAGGATGAGAGCATTATCATTGAACCAAGGACAACAGCTATTTTTTTCCATGATCTATTACATAGGAATGTATAATGTTGGAACAAAACCCATCTGGCCCCAGAAGACTATTTTGGAGAAGTGCATAGAGATATAGAATTTGCTCATCTTTTTCTCATTTGGTTTTTTTTTTATGGTGTTTTGTCACTTTCAATGGAGATACCCAGTAGGTATAAGACCCACGATGGGCAAACAGCACTACATTCTCCCTGTCTCTTTTCCTTCTCTGTACGGTATGTTTTGGCTGTGTAGCAGACAAGAAACAATACTTTTCACTGTATACTAATACAATAATAATGTGACAATAATAAATCAAATCAAATCACTACAAGTCCAATGCCTCCATTATCTACAGGCACTGAGATGGAGAGTAATGTTAGTTTGTGATAATTCTATGAAAACTCTGAATTGAATTGATTTAGTATCGTCACATATATTGGAATACAGTGAAAAGTATTGCTTCTTACGAGCTATACAGACAAAACATATTGTTCATAGACTACATAGGGGAGAAAGAAAGGATAGATTACAGAACATAGTGTTGCAGGTACAGATAGAGTGAGGAGGAAAAACAGTTTAATATATGATAGGACAATTCAAAAATCTGATGGCAGCAGGGAAGAAGTTGTTCTTGATTTTGTTGATATGTGACCTCAGACTTTTGTAAGTTCTTCCTGACAGAAGAAAATGTAAGAGTGTATGCCCAGGGTGCATAGGGTCCTTGATTATGCTGGCTGCTTTCGCAAGGCAGCTGGAAATGTAGATGGAGTAAGTGGATAGGTGGTTGATTTGCACTATGGACTAGGCTTTGTTCACAATCCTTCCTAGTTTTTTGTGGTGTTGGTCAGAGCAGGAGCCATACCAAGCTATGATGCGTCTGGAAAGAATGCTTTCTATAATGCACCAATAAGAGTTGGTGGGAGTCATAGTGGACATGCCAAATTTCCTTAGCCTCTTGAGAAAGTAGAGGCATTGCTGGATTTTTTTAACTATAGCGTCAGCGTTGAGGGACCAGGACAGATTGTTGGTGAACACCTAGAAACTCGCGATCAACCCCATTTCACACCTTTGATGTAGTCAGGGACACATCCTCTACTATGTTTTCTGAAGTTGGTGACTATCTCCTTTGTTTTGCTGACACTGAGGGAGAGATTATAGTCACCACATCATTTCACCTGATGCTCTATCTCTTTCCTCTACTCCTTCTTGTCATTGTGTGACATCTGATCCATTACAGTTGTCTCTTCAGCAAACTTGAAAATGGAGTTGAAGTGGAAACTTGGCCACATAGTCATAAGGGTATGAGGAGTAAAATAAGAGGCTGAGGACACAGACTTGGGGGGCACAGGGTTTGAGGATAATTGCGGAGGAAATGTCACTGCCTGTCCTTACTGATTGTGGTCTGTGGATTAGGAAGTCTAGTCATAGACAGAAGGGCTGAGTCCTAGGCCATGGAGTTTGGAGATGCATTTTATTGAGATAATGGTGTCGAAGGCTGAGCTGTAGTCAAAGAGTCTGAAATAAGTGTCCTTGATTTAATTTCTTGTCAAAAAAAAACAGCATTGGCAGTATTATGAGTTCAAAACTGTACAGTAGGGTTTAAACAAAGAACAAAGAACAAAACAGCACAGGAAACAGAGCCTTTGGCCCAATGAGCCCGCACTGCCACCTGGATGTTCCCACTTCTACCCATGATCCCTGTCTATGTTTTTAGATCTATGCATTGGAACCAAATTTGAGACAATTTAGGGAGAACTTGTTCTGCCAATCAGCCTAAGAGCACATCTTTGAGATGCGGGAGGAAATTGGAGCACCCGGAGAAAACCCATGCAAGCACAGGGAGACAAATCCATGTATCTGCACAGCATAGCGATAGACACTGTGCTGTCGTGTTGCCCATTAAATGGACCAGGTCAAGTGTACACTAATGACGTGAAGCACTAGGATACTCTCAAAAATATCCAAGAGCAGCCCTCTCACGACCCATAACGTGTATGTCCCTTAATAGACAAGGTGGATCGAAGTACCTGTAGGATAAAACAAATATATCAATATCACCAACAATTTACACACTTTCCAGGGAACTCCCAAGACTCATGATCCCTATTTTAAATCAGTTTTCTATATCCCTCCATTCCCATTTTGTTCATGTGCCCATCTAAGTATCTCTTAAATAACTCCAGAGTGCCTGCCTCCACCACTTTACTTGGCAACGCGTTCCATACCTTCACCACCCTCTGTGAAAAAACTCTCCCTAGCATCCAAATAATACCTTACCCCCCTCACCCTAAGCCTGTGACCCCTCGTGCTATTTGAGTCCATCCTAGGAAAAAGCTTAACCCTATTTACTCTATCTATACCCCTCATAATCTTATATCTATCTATACCCCCATAACCTCTATTAGATCTCCTCTAAGTCTACGTCTTTCTAAGGAAAACAGCCCCAATTTGCCTAACCTCTCCTCATAACTCAGGCTTTCCTTATGTTTGAACCCACAACTTTCCAACTCAATGATAACAAGTAAGCAGATTCCTCAACAAGTTTTCTTAACCACCAATTCAATACTTTGCTCCAATTTTACCAGTGATTGAAATGTATACTGTGCTGGAGACAAGAAGTATCTGAATAGAAATATTTTGAAAGCAATGATGTTAATTAAAGAAACTAATTGACAAGGTGGTTTAAAGTGACCACATCTGTTTTATTATCATTTGCTTTAGATGGAAATATGAGACAGAGGGCGATGATCAGCCTGCATTTGCTGAGAATGTTAATGCCATTTTTATTCCCCTCTTGATGGTGCTGGAGGAAGGTGACTTCTTGCTATCTGAGCCTAGCATACCTTCTAATTCTATCTTTTGTTCTTGTTCTATGCTTCTAAAACCTCATTCTAACTCTTTTAAACTCTGTAACAATGCTTTAATTCAATTTCTTACATTAAATTGATTTTTCTCTACATCCTAGTTACACTTTTGATTGATTCTCACACTCTGTAATACCAGTGCTGCAGTGAGAGAGCTGCTTTGTTACACCTTTATAGACATGAGTAATCTGTCCCTTTATTTATTTTGGTGTCCTTATGAAGCCAAGGCAGCAGATCACAGTCCCACTTCTTCCCGTTCCACCATCCTGATTCAAAAGGTTTACAGACCATGGAGATGCTGCTGTTGGTCTGCAGTGGGCACAGTGAAAAAAGGTTTACAGGATAGATTTAAAATCTGTGTGTGTGTTACTGAAATTCAGAAAGATGCGTTCACAGTGAAACTTTCCTTTCCCTGGTCAGTTTCATTAAAAAACCTGTCCACCTGACATGAAATTCTTCAGTTTTAATTAGAAAAAGAAGAAACTTCAATCCATTACGGATCCTTCAGCAGGCAGCCAGGAAATATGGACAAAACCAAATGCAGACTGAGGAAGTTATTTCTCAACTTGAAGTTATGCATCTGATGTGGCAAAGTCATGTAACTCCAAGCTCAGCATTCAACATGAAATTGAAATATGTTTGGTGCAAGTGAAAAATAATATGTAATGGAAACAAATTTGTTTCAATTTATAGCCACGGAAAGTGTCATTTTCGATGAGGGATAAAGATCTTAATGTTGAATAGATCTGAGAAAAAGATGTGTGTTCACCTATTCGGATTAAACATTTTTTTAGAATTGAATCCTATGCAAAGTCCATGAGCATCAATTTCACTTTAATAAAATTTATTAACTTTCATTTCTCTCATTTCTGATGGTAATGGTTTTTTTGATTTTAAACAGTGGAAGTGTTATCAGGTACTAGCTTGGAGGAACTACTGACCCAGACTTCTTCAGCCTCCACTTTGGTTGTGTCAGCATCACAGACTAATATCTGTATTTCACCAACATTTAACCCTGGTGTAATAAGTTTGCTGAGGCAGCGGTCCCTTCACCAAAATCCCCTTATTTACAAACTCTAACAGCAGTACACAGAGAGCGAGTAATTCACAGTCTATATCCGGGTGTATCAGAGAACTGACATTCCCAATTAAGTACAAGGCAAAGACTTCTTGATTGATCCATCAATTAAATCCTTAATCAGGGAGATCATACTCCAATAGGTCAACCTCAATGGCCTGATTGAAGTCATTATACTTGGGCTCTGCAGTCAGAATGAAATTGTTGCCAAGGTCTAGTTGCCAAGGTTGCGCAAGTTAATTCAGTTGCCCTTCTCTTGCTCCCACCCTGCACTGTCATAACCAAATTAAATTCCAGAGAAAAGAATGAAGATTTCCTCTTGCTGTTAACTGCTAAAGATCACAGGCAAATTGATCTCCAGCTTTCTGGACCCTTGCACACCATAAAATACCCTGAAAACAAACAAGGTATTTCTCATTTTGAGAGCCTCAAACAAGAATATATTCAACTTCAATTTGATACTAAACTTCAGCTGTAACATTTAGTTGAAGTTAGATACATCTTGTGAAGATTACACGCAGGTAATTCATAACAGTTAACTTAATAAGTGGAAAATTCAGTAAATTAGCATTATAGTCCATATGTGCATTATGTATAATTATTACAAATTTTCTAATGAAAAGAATAACTTTGTAAGTAAGACAATGAAAGAACTATTTCTGCTGATAATGCACTAATGCTTCCAATCTGTGTCCACAAAACATTCCTAGAGATGGAATTTTGTATTCCTGCTATGGGATTATTAAAATGCAATGGATGCAATACAACAGGCAAGAGCTTGGGCCTGTAAATCATAAGGTCATAAGAAATAGGAAAAGGTGTAGGCCATTTGACCTATTGAGCCTGTCTGCCATTCGGTAAGATCATGGCTGATCTGATTGTCACTTTAACTCCACTTTCCTGCTTCTCCCCAATAACTCTTAACTCCATTGTTGATCAAACATATTTCTAACTCAGCTTTGAATACATTAAGTGATCCAAATCTACTGCTCTATGTAAAAGAGAATTCCACAAACTAATGATCCTCTGAGGATAGAAATGCATCCTCATTTCTCTCTTAAATGAGAGACCCTTATTTTTAACCTGTGAATCCTTGTTCTAGATTGACCCCATTAGAGAAAACATCCTCCCAGGCACCTAACCATTCAAGCCCCTATAGAATCTTGTTGGTTTCAATACATTTAACTCCTATTAATTCCAATGAGTAGATTGCTAACCCATTCAACCTTTTTTCCTTAGACAATCCCCTTGGACCCAAGAATCAATGAACCTTCTCTAGACTGTTTCCAATACAAGTATATCCCTCCGTAAGTAAGGAAGCCAAAACTGTACCAAGTCTGACTTCACCAAAAACGCGTACAGCTACAGCAAGACTTTCCTACTTTCAATAAAAGCTAATATTTCATTTGCCTACCTAATAAATTTAAGTACCTGCATTTTAACTTATTTTGATTCATGAACACAGATAGCCTGATCCTTCTGTGCTGAATCATTCTACAATCTCCCTCTATTTAATTAACAAGCTACTTTTCTATTCTTTCTCCCATTGTGGACAACCTCACATTTTCCAATGTTCTACTCCATCTGTCAATATTTTGCCCACTCACTTCGTCTACCTACCTCCCTTTGCAGACTCTTTGGCTCAAATTTCCACTTCCAGGTGTTTCCTGTGCCCTCCTTCCAGTGATTCTGTCCATACCACAGCTGAGGGATTGCCCTTCCTTAGTGGTGGCTGGCTAGAAAGTGCCAAACATTCAATTCAAAATGATAACCTATCTACACTAGCGCCAGTATTCACCCATGCCTGGGAACCTCTTGGGAATGAGATCCAGTAGCCTTGCTGTTCTCTGGCGCTGACACTTGTGGATTTCTACTTGTGGAAGACCTGCACCATGGAGCTCACATCTTCATGAGCTGAGCCATGGTATGGACATCTCCTACCATGAAGTGCTTGTCCTGCATCAAGCTTTCCACTGCAGACATCACCCTCACATTGTTGGCTTCATTGTGCTGCAGTGATGGCACCATCTTTTCGGAAAGAAGGCGATGGAATTCCTCCAGTCAATCTTGAAGTCTGATGAGGGGAGCTGTCAGCCCTTCCTGATGCTCGTGACTTTACCTTTGCAGCTCCAGCAACTGTGAGACCACCAGGCTCAGGGGCACATCATTGGCAAAGGGCTCAGCAGAGTCCTGGGCCTCTGGCAACCCTTCAAGTGCCGGTTCCCTGGGACATCAGTGCCACTATCTGCTGTGGGTCTTCAGCTGTGAGACGCTTACCAGTGAGTGACCTAGAAATCTATCTACTTAGTGAACCCACCGAGGTGCGAATATCTACACTGGCGCTATGTGTATGTGATAGCTGTGAAACCTCTTTAATGGTGAAATAAGAGAAGTTTCCTTCTGTGCTGCTAGAGTCCAGGATGGTCTGGCCTGTTCGGCTGGTCGACCTGCAAGAAAGGGACATGACATCAATGTATTAGAGGATTAAAGAATGAACGTTGATCACTCACTTGAGACTTGGAGAAGGAAAGTGTATTGTAAGGAGTCTCATGTTTCTCTGCTTTTTATTAGTGTCACAAGTAGACATATATTAACACTGCAACGTAATTATTGTGAAAATCCCTTAGTCACCACACTCTGGTGCTTGTTCGGATACACTGAAGGAGAATTTAGTATGGTCAATGCATCTAAGAAGCATATCTTTCAGGTTGTGGGAGGAAACTGGAGCACCCAGAGGAAACCCATGCAGACATGAGGAGAATGTGTAGACTCTTCACAGACAGTGACCCAAGTCAAGGATTGAACCCAGGTCCCTGGCACTGTGAGGGAATAGTGTTAACCACTGTGCTACTGTGCTGCCCCCACTTCACCAGCAGTGCAGACACCAACAACAGTCTTCCTCCTGCCAGCCAGCTTGAAAGCTTGCACCTCAAAGCATACGATAGTTCTCAACACAGGTGTAACTCCAGCTGGCATGTTGTTGTTGAGTTTGTCCTACAATGGCACAGGTGTAGGTGGGAATGTTGATGTTTAAGATGGTAATGAGGTGTGGCAGACATGGGGCTCGGGTGCGAGATACAGTGTGAGCAGTAAAGCAGCTACATGGTGATTGTGGGAAGGAGGGGGGGAAAGGCCACGCTGAGTGAGGGAAAGGATGGGGTATCCAGGGAGTCCAGTAAGAGACCGGGAGTTGTTTGTTTACCCTAGCTGAGTGAAGGAGAGCACTCATCATCTTCCGACCTAGTGCCCTGTCCTCTTCTGGAGTGCACTTGCTCTAACCAGGGCTGCCAGTACATCCCAGGCAGGTGTGGTGATGGGAAAGCCATCTCCTGGATCAGGGATGAAGGGTATCCTGCCTCTGCTCCACTCCATCCAGTGTCTTCATGAAGGCCTCTCTGAAAAGCATGGCACGGGCTCTTGACTGCCGTTTCTTATAGTCGCTGTGGAACAAGTGCTGGGGAACGGTATAAACAAAGCTCTCCAGTGTTTGCAGCAGTTAAGTCATTGTGGGGTGGGCGAATCAGATGGAACGGTCCGAAAACACGTTGGTGCCATCAATGGAAAACACTCCATTTTTCGCACCAGCAGCAACATTACGATACTTTCAGTAAGATTCTGCCAGATGTCACTAGTTAAAAAATACTCATTGATTAAAAACATTGAATACATTAAAAACATTCAACTAATTTATTTTGAAAACAAGCATCTGTATTCTATAACTACTTGGAGCTGTCAAGCAAACAGCTCACTTAATAGTATTATAGTGTTAATACTGCTATAATGCCAGGTTGTAAAATGAGTCATGCAGCACAATCTGATAATGATAATGACTTTTGTCAACAGACCATGTGATTATAGTCAGCACTGATGTTTTAAAAATGCTCCTTTCTTTTTAGATTTGAAACCCAATAGAATTAAATCCCTTCATATCTTTGACACTTGCAATAAGTTGACAGTTCTTTGACAGCTTGATCTGTTCAATGAGTTCATGTACTTTTTACACATATTCATGTCTATTTTTAACAATCTGAAAGAAGTATCTTATCTCTCCAAAAGGATACCATCGCTTTCGAAATGAATCTGCCAGATTCCAACCTACTCCTACCAAGTCATATCTGTACTCCTCAGGTCTCAGACATCTATCTCACCAAAATCACACAAGTGGATGATGTTGCTCATTTATATGGGCAGCTACCTCTGGGAACACAGATGTAAAATTTATAACTTTCCCATCCCTCCACACCTGTGAAAATAGTAGAGGCCACAATCAGGGGGGGGATTTCCAGATTTTGATTTCTGCTAGCATTTTTGTGCAGACGAAGAGCCTTTCTATCTGCATGAAAAACCAAACCTTTGTATCCTCCTCAAAACCTACTCTCTTAGTATCAGCAAATTTAACTACAATACAGTTTATCCCTTCATCCATATCATGGTATTATTATATATAGTATGCACCGCTTCCTATGGCACTTCATTAATTACAATTTGCTAACATGAAAGTGACTCATCATCCCAACTCTGTGCTTCTGTTTTGGTTAGCCAGTCCTCTATCCATATTAATGTATCATTCCCATTATATGCCCTCTTATCTTACGCAGTAATCTTTTATGCAACACCTTATGAAATGCCTTTGGAAATGCAAATGCTTTGCATCTAATGGTTCCCCTTTATCCATAGTGCTTGTTACATCCTCAAGGAACATTAATTAACTTGCCAAACAGGAACCTACCTGATCTGCTGTCAATTTAAATTCTTGATGGAAATTTTGGGAAGACTCAGTTAGGGATGTATTCTCCTTTGCTTGATTTCCTCGTATTCAGTTTCTCTGGGTGATCCAATAGCCCCTGGCATAGAAACATGAAAATCAATCCCATTGGCTTTAATAGTTTTGTTATCTCAGGAACAAATACCATTCTGCGCTGGCAATCTCTCTATATACATTATCTTTGATTGATTTGATTTCCTGTCATATTTATATTTCTGCCCTCCAGTGAAATTATTTAATTTGTGATTTTGATCTTTCAGAGACCTGCAGTATTTTGTTCTTGCCGAAATATTTCTTTCAAGAGCAGATTATTTTATTATGCCTACAAATATTATTCACCACTTATCTTGGTATGCTTTCAATTTTGTGGCTATCTTTCTTCATCAAGCTTGAGTTCCCAGAAGAACAAACCAACTCTTATCAGTGGTCCAGCCAACTTATAAATTATAACCAAGTTGTCAACACAAATGTCAATGCTCTTCAATACTCTTGGATATTCACCATTTTCTATCCACAAACTCAAATTTCCATGTCCACTCTGGGTCATAATAAATAGCCATGGCCTGAAGTTAAACTCCAGTGGAGGCCATAATTTACAATGCATTGAATGATGGGGGTGCAGAGTGGGAGGGAGGGATTGCTTTTCTCAAATGCAAACCAATTTTACATAATTTTATTAGACTGATTTCATTTGTATAATAGGGAAAGTTTCTGACTGTTAACAGGAGGCAGAACATACATTACGAAGGAACGAAAAAGGAAATAACCAAACGTCACTGGCCTTGATGCTACCTGCTTTATACTTAAAAATGGAAAAGTGCTGTTAATTCAGCAAGTCTAAAGAAACTCAAAAAAAGCCACTTTTTTAAATTCGATCTTTTCTTTGTAGCTGTTTTCTTTTAAAATTTTAACCGTAATAATGCAATCCTATCTATCACTTTGTACAGGAAAAAGTGTAGTATATTAATGCATTGCACTTAATATTCTTTTCGCTCTGGTCTGATTATGAGTACAGAGCAGATGTGTTACTGCTGATCTCAAAAGAATTCATAATGAAATCTCAATGTGGCCTTGTTATGAATCACAATTGCCATTTACTTAAATGATAGGACTAAGAAGATTGGATGAAGTCCAACCATTCTTGTTTGAATCCATTTGACCTCATACAGGTTTTCTCCAGATGTGTTCTGTTAAACTATTCCTTAAAAAAAAAGTTTTAATGCTATTTTGGCAGCTATCCAATATAACTATTTGTTGAATGGTATTCAACCAAAATGTAAAATGTTAGCTTTAGAACAACATGCTGCCGTAAACAATGATAATATTTAAAGCTCAAGAAAGAAAATGTATATTTAAAGATAAAATATAAGGATTGAAACTGTGATCCCTTCAGAACAGGAGCATGTTTGTCCTTTTGAGAAAATGGAATAGTATTTATTCCCCTGGTGTCTCAGAAGGTAAATGCACTTTATAGCGTGCCAAAGGGCCATACAAATATAGAAGGTCTCAAGTTCAATCCCTAGTCTGTTCTGAGTTAGTTAATCCTTGCTGTAGGGATACTGCAATTAACCTCAGAACTGCCAAGCTCCAGAGAGAAAGAGGAAAAACGTCAGCCTTCTTTTTGTTCGCATTTGCTATCCAGCAACCCCTGAAGGATTACAGTTGGGAACAGATTAAGTTGGCTCCATGTGGATATTTTTCTTCTGTATTGCAGGTTTATTGTCTATAATAGGTAGTTGGGTGGGGGATGTATCCATTGGGTTACCTTATCCTAGCTACTTCTGCATCTGTACCAATTTTATTCTAATATAGCGAATAAAAATGTAACCCATCACATTGTCTATCATTACTGAACTAATAATACTGGACATTAGGAGTATCACAGGTGTACAGTGTGGCTGGATGAAATACAATGTAAGGAATGCCTAAAATACCTAAGCATATTGTTGGGTTGTTGGAAGGACTATTGATAGAGATTAGCAATTGGTAGACTGTGGGTAATATCTGCAAAGCAGCACAATCTTTCCCATAAACACCCTGAGGTGAATTTCCCCATTCTGTGTGCCATGGGAAATGTAGCAGGCGAGGGACAGATCATTAAAAGGTCCATTGACCTTGGGCAGGATTTTCTGGCTTCACGGTGAATGTTGTCGAAAAATCCCACCCACTATCTGCTCCTTTCAGGAGACTGGTGCCTGCAGCAGAAGCCATTTCCTTCCCAGTATGATCTCTGCAACTCAGACAAAAATCTCAGCAAAATACTTCAAATGACGTTGATTTTGGAAACATCCCCAGAGGTCAGCAGTCTGCCTATCTGGTGGGTGGAAGAATAACCCTGTGGTGGAGAGGAAAATGCCAGCTTTCACTGACCAGGTCACTTTGGCACGATGGTAGAATGCAGCTGAAAACTCTAGAGCTGGGTGTCAGCATCACTCACTGACTACAATAGGGCAAAGAAAACTAAAGAGAAAAAAACTCTGCTTCAAGTGAACAATAATGTGACTTTATCACACATTAATTACTGCTCTTTGAGCATTGTACAAAGGCAATTTAACAAGTGTCTAAATTCCATTCAATGTCACTTTGACTCTGCCCACAGATTACTTCAATTTTAATGACGCCACTGTGAAGGATTTCCAGTACTTTCATAACAAAACAGCTATTCTGCTTGTTGTCTCTGTCTCTCCTCATTTCTTTGAATCTTGACAAGATGATGGCAAGTGTTTATGACTGCAAGTCCAGTATCATTTTCCATTTTTCAGTTTGGTTGGAATATATGAAACCGGATATCACACATGCTAGGTTTGGATCGTTTTAATATTCAAAAGGGTATCTTCGTTGTAAGTATAATTCAAATATTGCCACCTTGGTAAACATGCCATTAATCAGCTTTATAACTAATAAGGGCAGCATGGTGGCACAAAGGTTAGCCCTGCTGCCTCACAGCGCCACTGATCTGGGTTCGATTCCTGGCTTGGGTCACTATCTGTGTGGAGTTTGCACATTCTCCCCGTGCCTGAGTGAGTTTCCTCCAGGTACTACGGTTTCATCCCACAGTCCAAAGATGTATAGATGGATTGGCCATGCTAAATTGCCCATTAGTGTCAGGGGATTAACTGGGTCAATACACGGAAGTAAAGGAATAGAGCCTAGGTGGGGTTGTTTTCAGTGCAGGCTCAGTGGGCTGAATGGCCTCCTCCAGCAGTATAGGGGTTCTACGATTCTATGAACTAATGGTCAAGAGTTTAATAAGCTCAAAGCAGCTCAATCTATTTATTATAAGGTATTAATGTTCTGTGTGTCAATAAAGTGATCATTTTGTTTTTGCTGTACTCAACTATAATGTCACAGGGCATTTACTTTGTCCACATTGCTCGGGATGTCCCTTTTGGAAAACCTTGTAAGGAAGCAGGTGTTTTAAATTCCACTGACAGATGTTACCTGTTTCCTGCCTGGGGACAAATTGTTCACTGCTGTTAACAGGAACACATCAGAACACTTGTCAAGGATAAGGCAGCTGTGGATCAAACAGTACAAAGTCAGGAGGAAAAATAAGTGCAGAATAAAGTCAAGATCGAGTCATCAACCTCCTCATAAAACAATTACAGTAAACAACTCTGAATTATTGCTCTGTTGAATATTAATGCCACAACTTCAGTTTTGTATATAATATACACATCTACATATGTGGCGACAGCACCGTGGGGCAGTGGTTAGCACTGCTGTCTCACAGTGCCAGGAACCCAGGTTCAATTCCCGCTTTAGGTCACTGTATGTGTGGAGTTTGCACAGTCTCCCTTTGTCTGGGGGGTTTCGCCCAGGTACTTCCGTTTCCGCCCATAGTCCAAAGATGTGCAGATTAGGTTGATTGGCAATGTTAAATTAATCCTAGTATTAGGGGGATTAGCAGGATAAATATAAAGTGTTTTGGGAATAGGACACAGGTGGGTTTATGGTTGGTGCAGACTAATGGGCTGAATGGCCTCTTTCTGCACTATAAATTCTATGATTTTATGTTTTCAGCACCCTTCTAGTGCATTTATTTATTATTTTCACACATTAGCGCTGCAACGAAGTTACTATGAAAATTCTCTAGCCACCACACTCCGACGCCTGTTTGGGTACACTGAGGGAGAATTTAGCATGGCCAATGCACCTAACCAATATGTCTTTTGGACTGTGGGAGAAAACTGGAGAACCCGGAGGAAACCCATGCAGACACGTGGAGTACATGCAGACTCTGTACAGACAGTGGCCCAAGCTGGGAATCGAACACACGTTCCTGGCACTGTGAGGCAGCAGTGCTAACCACCATAAGGAAAAAGCTTGTGAATATGCACGCATAAAGAATTTTGGAAGGTTATGTGCTTGCTATTCATATTTTATACATTGAGTTTTAAGCTTTGCTGTTTCCGAAAGGTGCTCACAAAGTGTCTTTTTTTGAGAAGCAAAACCTCCTATCCACTCTGGAATCCAGTGAACAGAGGGGGCTGAATTCTTTCTGCTCTTCCTTAGGGATGTCCCTTCTCTCAGGACATGAACAAACAATCAGAGAAAGGATATACTCTCCCAGTCTCACATGCAAAAGCTTTCAATCAAATACATTAGGAACAGAAGCTACAGACTTGGTTGCAGCATGGTAGATGATGGTAACCCAAGGTTCATTTAAAGATTCAATTGAAGAAGCACTTTCCAAGGGGCTTGTATTTGTCATGGAATTACATTTGCAGATGGCTTGTGAAAAGTTAAAACCTAAAATCTTACTCAAATACAAGGCAACATTTTACAATTGTCCAGTTGTGATGCCACTTTTTCTGTTATTATAAACAGCTTGACATAGTCTCAAGTCAGTCTTACTTTGCCTTCATGCTTTGTGCATTAGGATTGAAAACAGTGGCACAGCAATATACAAGAAATAAATTGTATTGTGTAGTGATGCACTCAGAAGGTTAGGAGCTCAAATAATACCAAACAGGTGTTGGAATATATTGCTAGCTAGGTGCATTGAAATTTTATCAGAGAGGTTACTGAGGTCATGTGAACAGTGTTACATGGATGATTATAAATTATATTCCATATGTCCTATTATCTACAAAATGTAGCCTATGTATCCCATATAATCAAATACATATTACTTACACAGCAGCACTGAATAAGGAAACATGCCACATTACACTGCAGCATGCATCAATTATATGGACTGATATGCTTAACGCTCTTGTATGAAACTGTCGAACAAAACTCTAACATTATCCAGAAATCAGTGAAAAAATTCAGATGGTTTTTGTTAAAAAATAAATGTACATGGGTGACTTTATATGTGAATTAATATTGCATAGAGCAAAAGCTGGAAAGTAAATGAAGAGCGAGAGGGGAGTGAATAACAGTGGACCAGACTGCACCTGAGAATCATAATTCCATTTTAAAAAGAATTTCAGGGGCTTTGTCAATAACCAGCTCTGAATTTGTTAATATTAATGCTTGCATATATGGTGCACTATCATATTTCTCAAGACTTCTCAAAATTATTCGTACAATGTTTGGAGTCAATTATTCTTATTCAGTTAGGAATTTCCACCAGCAATGAGGTTTTAAAAAGTTAATTTTATTTGTTTAGTGAGGGGTAAATTAGAAACTAATTAGACATCTTTTCAATTTACTTGCAGCTTTTCTCCCTCTGCGTGATTCATACACTGGGAATCTGCTGAAACATTGACCTCTATCCAAGTTAGACCAGGTTATTTCATAGCAAATGTCCATCACTGTGGCATGATCCCACTAGTGTCAGAGTTCTATGTGCACATCTCTGCGGTTTTTAGTCCATGCGCATTTGCAGCAGGAACTGGACAACATTCAGGCGTGGACTGATAAGTGGCAAGGAAAGAAAAATCACATTGCATGTGTGCCAGGCAAAAGAGAGAATCCAACCTTTTCCCTTTGACATTCAAAGATATTACCATCATTGGGTCCCCCATTATTTCCATCCTGGGGATTATGATTGACCCCAAACTGAACATGCCTAGCCATAAAAATATTGTGACTGCAAGAGCAGACCAGAGGCTGGGAATTCTGCAGTGAATAATTCATCATCTGACCAGCCCCCACCAAAGCCTGTCCTCAAGACACAAATCAGGGGTGGGAATCTCCCAAAAAATTTCTAAGTGCTGAATTTGTCTAAAAACAGGAGTAAATCTCATTGTTTTTTTTTTCAGCGATTCTTTCAAACTGAATCTCCCACACTCTGTGCACTGCAGCATACCCTAGCGTGAATCTTATTAAAAATCAGTGGGCAGGGCTGAAGTGGTGGCAGCATAATGCTAAGTGGGCCACTGCTCACGCGCTGATCTGTCATGCTGTCAACTTCCCGATCACTGGCCAGCCCTATGACTCCCCTGCTAGTGGGGAACTGTTATAAACCCCTCGGGACTGAAAGACTCCTGGTGGAGGGGGAGGCAGAGAAGCCAGCAGGCCTGGAGACTTCAGTCCTGATTTCTGGTGTGGAACTGATGACAGCAGAAATCCGATGGTCTGAGGCACACGGAGGATGTGCTGCCCAGTGGGAAGCCCCTACACAGACTCTGCGCTCCACTTGACTGGATGAGTGCTGCTTCAAGAAAACTCAAGGAGTTCAACAGCATCCAGGACAAAGTAGTCCACTCAGTTGACACCCTATCACCACCTTAAACATTCACTCCCTCCACCACTGATTCACAGGCAGAGCCGTGTACCCCATCTCCGTGCAGCAATTCATCAATTCACAATATCTTCCAAACCTGCGACTGCTACCAACTTGTACAGAAACACCAGCCTCTGCAAGTTCCCCAACAAATCACAGACCATCTTGAAATGGAAATATATCACTGCTCATTCATTATTGTTGGGTCAAAATCCCAGAGCTCCCTCCCTTACAGCACTGTGGGTGTACCTGCACCAAATTTACTGCAGCAGGTCAAGAAGACAGATCATCACCACCTTCTTGAGGAAGGTTAAATATGGCAATAAAAATAGTGTCCTCTGCCAATACAAGTTCATTGCAGATTGATACACTTCAGTACACCTACAATGGTCTATACATGCACAGAAAGCCAATGATGCTGTCCCCCAGTGAATAGTTTGTATTTATTTAACCATAGTGTGTGACTTTAATTGCAGAACTGCAGTCCAAAATAAAATCTTTTGATTTTGCTGTCCTTAAAATTTTGGGGTGAGATAGGATCACATTTCATCTTCAGAATACTGAACTGAGGATAGGATGTGATATTCAAAAGAGGGAATCATCCAAATGCTCTTCATTGTATTCACTATGGAGATCAGATAGACAAAACCATTCAAAACTAAATGGCAAATATCAAAGCCTTCTTAATTCAACTGTTCCAGGGACGTGGCAGATATGATGATTCAAATTATTTCCGAACAAGCTTTGCCAGCACATCTCTAAGAGAAACATTTTGTTGCAACATTGATAAGTGTGATTGGGTTCACTGCGTTGATGTGCTGATGTCATAGAATCTCTATCATATAGAAAGAGGCCATTCAGTTCATCAAATGTGTATCAACGAAATCCCACTGATGTAACCTACGCATTTACTCTGCCAATCCCCTGACACTATGATCAACTTAACATGGCCAATCAACCTAACCTGCACATGATTGGACGGTAGGAGGAAACTGGAGCACCCGGAGAAAACCCACACAGACACAGGGAGAAGTGTGCAAACTCTGCACAGACAGTGACCTAACGCTGGGATTGAATCTGAGACCCCAGCGCTGTAAGGCAGCAGTGCTAACCACTGTGCCACATGCCATCCCTAAGGACTAAAACAATACAACCACACATGAATGGCTTTGGTAGTGAACATAATAAAAACGCTGGTCTAGCCAGCAAAACCCACATCTTATTAAACAATAATAACTTTAAAAATGAATAAATCAAATGTTGTGTAAAATCAACTAAGTAATTAGTTGGCTGCTTTTAAATTTTCTCTTTTAAATGGGTATCTGTGCTCACATGGGAAGATGTTTGTGCCTACATAAACTTGTTATTGTTTAAAACAGACCCACCCTATACTGAGTTCCATATAATGTGCTGCATTACAATGGGTACACAGGCTGAACACATCTGGACTAACAGCAGAAGAACTAAAAGATCCCCAGAAAATGTGGACTAATTTAAAGGAAGACTAATTCAGGATCAGGTTAAACTTCTGTATTCATCATAGAAACCCTACAGTGCAGAAAGAGGCCAATTGGCCCATTGAGTCTGCACCGACCACAATCCCACCTAGACACTACCCCAATATCCGTACATATTTACATGCTAATCCCTCTAACTTACTCATCTCAGGACATTAAGGGGCAATTTTAGCATAGCCAATCAACCTAACCTGCACTTCTTTGGACTGTGGGAGAAAACCAGAGGAAACCTGCACAGACACGAGCAGAATATACAAACTCCACACAAATAGCAACTCAAGCCAAGAATCGAACATAGGTCCCTGGAGCTTTGAAGCAGCAATGCTAACCATGGTGCTACCGTGCATTCACATCATTTCAACAACAGGATCCACAGATCACTTTGTCAGCAGATGCAAAGGAAAGGGTACATGCTATTCTCTTTCAAATGCAGAACTGCTACACAGAATTGTTGAGTTGGTGATCACATCCAGTCCCATGGAAGCATTCCAGATAGATCTACAAGACAAGTCCAAAACATATATATAACATGGAAGAGCTATTCAAGGATGACGTAAGCATGTAGTGATCCCACAGAGCCGTAAAACATACAGGCCCTAAGTACAACTTCAATTGTTGACGCACTCTCTAAAGCATCTATACCTATTAAGATACATGAAAGTTAAAGACTTTTACATTTATCTAGGAAATGCCTAGCCTTTTAATAATTATGCAAAGCATGTGGCAGAAAGGGACATTGGTAGTGACAGTGCACTTGAGCAAAGGCTGGTGCTTCTTTTTCGAGCCATATACTGATCCAAATAGACCAGGCACAATTGGTGCCTTCAAAAATAAAAAATGACCATCTAGTACTCTGTCAGAAACATGTGCATGAGGTGATTGATAAACCAGAACAAGCAGATGGCGCACATGATGAGACAAAAGAGGAGCTTGCATCGCAAGGCTCATGAAAAATATAAATGATGTTTCGCCATCTGAAGCATTTGCCAAGATTCGAATTATCTGTCATAAAAAGTTAGTAAATTTTCATTATAGGTCAAGGCTGATACGGGGCAAGTGCAAACATACTATTTCTGAAAATTCAAAAAGGCATGTACCCATCATCATACAACAGTTCACTAATTCTAGTGCAAGGTCG
Source organism: Sphyrna mokarran (assembly GCA_024679065.1). NCBI lineage: Eukaryota > Metazoa > Chordata > Chondrichthyes > Carcharhiniformes > Carcharhinidae > Sphyrna > Sphyrna mokarran. The sequence goes on from JAGIQG010000016.1 coordinate 39,928,528, forward strand.
ATAGACCCAGTGCAAGTCCAATTAATCCTCCTGGCTGTCACAGGTATTCTACATGGTGGAATCTGAAGGCCCAGTGTTTGCAGGTCTACTGGCTGGCATACTGTGACCTCACATCAGTAACAAAATACTGAATCAATAAGATATTACAAAGCAGATCAACCTCAGAAACTAGAGGGCAACTTTTAAATCTATCAGAAGATGCCCAATTGACAAAATAAAAATGCAAATGGGACAGCAGGTTTTGCATCCAGGATCCCACAGAAGGTAAGTGGCAACCAGCTGAGGTGACAAGAATTTGTTCAGAATAAAGGTCCTATGAAAGTCGTTATACATAAAAGCACAATGGTGATGTATACCGCAGGACAGTTCAGATCCATTCCATCTCCTCTACCATCATACAGATCTATTACTTCTCAGACTACAACACAAACACAACCAGGAATAATGTCCAAGAATGACATCCTCTTCGATCAGCGTGAACAATTAAAGAAGCCACAGAACAAGGTTACCATTGCAAATTACCCTACACTTTAGAGACTCATAGATTCATCAGTTCAATGCACTTGTACAATGACAACTAAACATTAACATGTATTGTAAATAGTTATGCCACTATGGAAGGGATAAAATATATTTAAAATGAAAGATTAATATATCTTCAAGGCATAGCAGCATGACATCACCAGAATGTGATCTAATCTTTGTTTCACTGTTGCTTGGAGCAGAGCACACGCACACAGCTCTGAGGTTTTCAAGCTTTACACTTCTGTATAACTAACTATTGCTATATGCCTAGTCTTAATAAATGAACCCACAAAGTGTTTGCCTAATCTCTTATGAGCAATTGGTGATTATAATATTATAATAACATGGCAAGCCATAATATTATTAACACATCCATCATCCTGAGCTGGAGAGAATCAGGGCCAGTTGGATAGTAAAGTTCTGAACCAGCTACATTTCTTTTCCATGATTCAGGCTGACCTCTCTATCATGTCCATCATCCCAACTGAGCTAGATTCAAAATGGAAGGAAAAGGAACCAGCTGCATTTGGAGATGAGATGACAAAACCCACCATCATACCTCATGGCATCGAGTTGTACACAGAAAGGAGCTCAGGCACGGATCCCGGTTTGAAATAATTTAACAATGTCGGTGTTATAAACACATTGGATGAAGTGCTTCTAACTTGTAGAGGGTGAATGATCAGTCAGAGTTTTCCACTTCTTATTCTGTGACTGGGCTGGTAAATATTTACATGGGGATGTTGGATAAAAGCAGCACTGGGCTTGGCTTTCACATGCCCAATAGTTGACAGCAGTTATGTCTCAATTACAGATAGCCTGCTGACAGTTTTGCTGCCTTGGCTCACAAGTGAAGAAAGGGCAAGGTCTGCTGCCATCTGTGAGTCTGAATGTCAGTAAGAGCCACTGATTTCTGGAGGGGAGATAATTGGGAAAAAAAAGATATTCTGCCTGTTAGACAGTTGAGTGAATACTGTACTTTTGCTTAAAGGGGGAAAAGATTGGAAAAACATATGCGGTAATATGTATTCTTCAGGATGCAGTCTTATTAAAATGTTTCCTTTTTCATGTCACAATGTAATGCTTAAAGCTTGGCATAAATTACTTACGTGTCCTAAAATGCCGGTCTTTCAAAACACTGCAATAAGGCTTCTATACTTCTCAGTGGATCACCATGTGAGGAAATACAAGGCAGCAGCATCACCTTTATCAGGCGAAGACAAATCCCTCCAATTATCCAGTGTAAACAAGGCTTGTAATTTACCTTGAACAGTTTATGATGCAAGCAACACAAATGGTTCGACACCTTTCCACCTGTGGACCTGGGAAGTGGCTTTCTCACAGATGGATTTAGATGGTAGTAGGTTGGTGATAACTTTGCCTTACTGATACAAAACATGTTAAACACATCTTTTTCCAATAAAATGTCAGTTAGCTTGAGAATAGTGCCAGAATTGCAGGTTAGGTGCGATGAAGAATGCTGTGGAATATCACAGTACCAGTATGTGAGCGCCAAGTCCCCCTAAGAGGTGTTAATTACTTCAGTCTGTGTTTACAAGAATGTTTACGTAAACAGGTCCTGAGAGGATGAACTCCAGATTTTGGATTAATTAATTCCCAATAGGTATTTCCTGACAGTAATTCTTACTTCAGTTGTTAAAATAACATTCTGTAATCGCATCTTAATAACGCAAGACAAATAACTAATATGTGTGAACATATTGGAAAAGCTCTTTCACGTGTAGCATATTAAATGGCTGTAGCTTAAAGCAAAAAAAAATCTGTTTCATGAATTTGGCTTTTGGAGAAAGACAAAATGTAAGAGAAATGTTGTTTGTGCATCAACAAATGAAGAAAAGCACTTGTACTGCTGAATGTGTGCTCTAGTTTCTCAGGTGATAACTAACTCCACATTCGGGCTTCCGCAATCTCATCCTGCCTTGTCGTTACACCGCGACCATAAGCAGCAGTTCTGAAAATTGTGTTATTTTGCAGGTAAGGCATTTCTGAAAATGAATGGAGAACGACTGGATGGCGAGTTCCTTCCCTCCTCACCACCACCTCTATCACTAGACCAGAGGCATAAATAGCTGATTGCGCAAGATGTTTTTAGCTGGCTAGGAGTGAGTGGAGTGAGCATGCAGGTCACGGCCCTTTCCTTGACATCAGCATAAAACTGAAACCCAGAATGGGAAAGTTATAATTGAGACTTGTAAACCGCGTTGGTTTACTCTGGCATTTGTGATGCTCTGACACCAGCCCACAATGTACACAAAGTAAATTCCTGAGCATTGGAGCCAACACGTACAAATGATGAAACTGCTCCATTTAATGTGAATGCGAGACAGCTGCAAGAAACCAGGCTATCTGCTGGAGTGTTTCACCACATGAAACTCTTCCACCAGTATTCTGCGCAGACATCTGAGATTGATACAAAATATTGAAGTGTAACTGTAACACCTTTTGTGTTCCTGGCAGTCATGTGGAAGTCTGGTTTAGTGTCACCAGAAACACTTGTGCTGCTTCAGAATTAATCTTTGTCCAGATCAGATATTCATACTGGCTATATTTCTCCTTTATTGCACACGTTGTACTCTGGCCTGGAGGGGCCCATCATTAACGACCACTGGACAGCACAGTTTTGAGAGCAGGAATTTCTCTGTAGTCTGTGTGATGCTGAAACAATATTCCTTTACTTTGTCTCAGTCAGCTGAGCTGGCATTTAGAAGGCAATGATGAATCTCATCATCTATGTTTGTCTTCATGGAGCGGAGATTCTCAAGATATGGAAAATTGTAGACTCTGTCTATGGTCTACACTTTGAGGACCTCATTATTGATCTTAACTGACTGGCCTTAGTGTTGTGATGCGGGACTGTTTGGAAGATAACTTTAGTTTTCTGGGTGTTTAATGAGAATTCCATTTTCGAAGAAGGATTTGACAATGACCTGGGATTCAGTTTTGCAGTGACCATACCTGTAAGCACCAACTGCATGTGGAAGCTCTGTGATTTTGGTTTTGGGATGAAGGTTATAGATTGAAGAGGTTCCACAGTTCTGTAGATTATCTCCGTATCTGTGGGTAATTTGCTGGAGGTGAGATAGGAAAAAGGTGAGAGTTGGTGCAATGACTCAGCCGTGTTTGATCTCATTCTTCAGTGATAGTGTCTGTGTTGAATCCATTAGTGAGGATCATGGCTTGCATCTAATCATGCAGTAAGAGGAGAATGGTGACAAATTTCTGAGGGCAGCCAAATTTGTGGAAGTTGCTCCATCGACTTTCCTAGCTGACAAGGTCAGAGGCTCTCATGAGGTTGGAAAAGGCCATGTACAATAATTGGTGCTGTTCCTAATTGCACTATTCTTGGATTTGCAGCACGGTGAAGATTATGCCTGTGTTGCCTCTCAATGGATGGAAACCACATTGTGATTCTGGGACAAGCTCTTTGCCGACTGGAAGAAGGCAATTGAGAGGGATCCTTGCAATGATCTTTGCAATGGCTAATAGAAAGGAGACCCCTCTGCAATCTGATTTGTCACGATAACAGCATTTCTGAGAAGTCCAGCATGTACTCTTTTTTCCAGGCGAGGGATATGAGGTTGCCCCAAGAGTGTATCTTTGTCTCAGAATTTTAGTCGAGACTCAAGTGCTTTTTTTTTCAACTTTGCTCCAAATCAGGCTTGTCAAGACCGAGCTGTAAAGGTACTGAGGAATGGAGCTGAGGATATTCAAAGATAAGTCTGATATTAAGGTCATGGTCTACTAGGCAACAGTGATTTTGATGCTCCTATATGTTAGAATTGGGCAACCTACAGTAGCATCTCAAAGCATTGTAGAAGTACCAACAGAAGAGTCTTTGCAAAATCTTCCAAATCCAGTGGCCAGAAGACAGCTCAACAGCCAACTTGTCCAAGATCAAAACACCAATCACTTGCCTTTGCAAATTGCTGTTTCCATAAGAAGACAATTTCCTTCAGCTCAGTGATTCTCCTAATAGGCCAAATGAACTCAATAACTCTGCATATTGATAATCATGCCTGCTTGTTATTTCCTAACTCAGTGATGCAATGCTAAACACTCCCATGTGTCCCACCATCATGTTGTTTAATGTTCCTCCCTTTTAATTACCATGGCATAGTTCAATTTAACATGGTTTATTACAGAGCTACCCATTTGTTAAAATGCTTTGTTTAGGACTTCATGTGTCCCTAACAGGAAATCTCAGAAATTTCAAGTGAAAAGCTAAACATATGTTGCAACAAAAAAGCTTGTGTATTCTAAAGCCTTTTTAATTTTTATTTCACAAATATTTAGCAGCTATGGCACATTTACTTTTTATCCAGTCACAGAATATGGGGGCGACAACGGCAAGGCCAGCACTTATTAATATTGCCTTTCAATCAAGTGGCTTGCTCAACCATTTTATAGTGCAGTTAACAGTCAGCCTGTGGGTTTGGAGTCACATGCAGGCCAGACCAAGTTGAGATAACAAATTTCCTTCTCCGAAGGTCACCGTTGAACCACACAGATGTTTATGCCAATCCAACAGGTTCATGATTACCATTATAAGTATTAGCTATTTTGTAGGGCTAAAATATTGCTCAGAATGTTTTGGCTATTCATGCACGGGATCTTCTGGTTCCATCAATAGCACGCCCCTGCCTTGGGCTTCCCGGTGGCATAAGATGGAGTCAAGGATTTCCCACCACCGGTGAATGACATGCCACCTCCCACCAAGTGTAAAGTGCCATAGGGAAGCCAGAAAATCCCACCTATTATTTTTACCACTGTTTGCAGACTCAATTAGGATATAACAGGATGCATGTTAGTTTTCTTCCTGTGTTCACTAATTTTCTTCCTCTTGTTTCAATAAGGCACAGTTCCACAAACTGACAACCAAATTGTGAATCCTCAGGAGATGTATTGATCACTAATTCACTGTCTACATTTCCAGAGTCACAGGAACAGCCAGTGATGTCTTATTTAATGCGTCTCACTGCTGTGCGCATGAGATAAGGTTATTCTGAATATTCCGCACAAAAACAGCCTAGGCTATTCAGCCCAAACAGTCCATGCTAATATTTATGCTCCAAAGACCTCTTCCACCTTTCCTCATTTCAATCTATCATCATGACCCTTTATTTCCATCTCCAAGGGTGTCAGCTGTGGCTTCATTGGTCGCACTGTTCCCACTGAGTCACAAAGTTATGGCTTTAAGTCCTACTCCAGCACCTGAGCAAAGTTAATAAAGCTAATGCCCCTGTAATGTACTGAAGGAGTGTCACTTAGTGGAGAGGTTGCCTTTTGGATGAAATGTTTAAAAACCAAAGCCCCCTCTCTTTGGTTTGGTGGATGTAAAAAATCCCATTACACTATTTTGAAGAAAAGTTATCCCTGGTGACGTGGCTAACATTTATCCCTCAATTAATATAACAAAGAATCTGATTATCTATGGTTAGCATATTTCTGTTTGTTGGAGCTTGCTTTCTCTATATTTGCAGTTGCCATTTCTTACAGTACAATAGTGATTACAATTCAAAAGAATTTCATTGGCTGCAAAACGGTTTGAAATGTCCAGTGAAAAACGTTCCATAAATGCAAACCCTTCTTTTTTGTTTGTCGAGCTTCTCCTTTAATGTCTCTGTATAATTTGTATCAACCACTCCCTGTGGTAGTGAGTTCCACATTCTCATTCATCTTTTGGTAAAGAAGTTTCGTCTGAATTCCCGATTGGATTTCTTGGTGACTGCTTTATATTGACGGCCTTTCGTTATGTTCTTCGCACAAGACAGTTAACATTCTCACTGTGTATCCTCTGTCAAAAGCTGTCTTCATTCTATCAACTGCGATTTGATCACCTATGAGCTTCCTTCCTTCCTAATTGATATTTGCCACTGGTATTTCATTGAAAAAGAATCAGTGAACGATCTTGATCAGCATAAATCATTAAGGTGGAAACAAATTGACACTGAAACTACTGTGAAAATATACATGTTGCAAAATGCAGGTGGAACCCGCCAAACTACTGGTGGAATAATGGCTGAGCGTATGTGTATATGTCGCAATGTCATTTGCAAACTCGTTGAATACAGAAAGTGAAATGGGAAAAAACACGATGAGATAAATGTTTATCTTAATCCCATGGATGGTACTCTGGTGAGAATGGATCACCAGCTCATTAAAAAACTCATTTATCTTTAATTCTCTTTTTTCTAAATTCATCCATAGGACATGGGCTTCGCTGGCTGGCCAGCATTTGTCGCCCATCCCTAGTTGCCCTTGGAGGGCAGTTGATAGTTAATCACATTGCTATGGCTCTGGAGTCACATGTAGGCCAGATCAAGTAAGGATGGCAGATTTCCTTCCCTAAAAAACATTAGTGGACCGGATAGGTTTTTCCAACAATTGACAATGGTTTCATGGTCATTAGTAGATTCTTAAATCTTTTATTGAATTCAAATTCCATCATCTGCTGTGGAAAGATTCGAATCCTGGTCTCCAGAACATTAGCTGAGTTTCTGGATTAATAGTCTAATGAAAGTACCACTCGGCCATCATCTTTAAATCAGTGATTATGGCAAAATGATACAAACATATTCTATACTACTCTACCTTCCATATGCAGACGTTTAGGCTTAGTATCCACAATATATTCATAAATTCATAGAATCCCTATAGTGCAGAAGATCATTTAGCTCATCAAGTCTGCATCGACCACAATCCCACCCAGGCTCGATTCCTGTAACCCCATATATTTACCCTGCTATTCCCCCGACTCTTGGGTTAATTTAGCATGGCCAACCAACCTAACCCTCACATCTTTAGACTGTGGGAACAAACAAGAACACCCTGAGGAAACCCACACAAACAGTGACCTGAGGCCAGAATTGAACCTGAGACCCTGGTGTTGAGGCAGCAGTGCTAACCACTGTGCCACCATGCCACCCAATTCAATGGCTTATGTTTCAGTTAAGTATCAATTTTCTGCTGCCCAGTAAACAGCATAATGGATTCCAAAGAGAGAAAGTACAGCATATTCTCATGACTTGCTGATTTGGGATTCTGAAGGGTTAATGCTGGTGAATATTTAAAAAGTATTGCCATTTGTTCAACCCACTGTTGACCATTTCGGAGCCAAGATGAAGAATCTGCAGAATTGTTGACAGTACACAGAGGTTTTTCAATTGGACGGAAATCGCAAAGACAGTTTGTACTAAATAGTTCAGGGACTTTTTGGAGATATTAATTGTTTACATGTATGCTGCAATAAACAACTGACCATTTCAAACTGATTTGGAAACCATTTAAATACTGTGGATTACATTACTCCACTGCAGGACAGAGAAGGCATCTAGCCATGTGGGTCAAAGGCAGCTGAAGCCATTCAAACAGAAAAACTGATGTCTGCATGCAACTGAATGGTGCCTTGTGCTCTGTCCATTCCACTGAGGTAACGACAACTCTACATTGGCCGTGCATTTAAATATGGTGCCATAGTTAAGGCTGCTATTTTCTGCCCACTCCTACTTGCACTTGAGAAAGTGGTGGTGGCTCAGCTGTTTGAGCACCTGGGGCTGCATCTGCATGCTGTTATGTAGCGAACTCCAAAATTTTGACCCAACATTAAAGGAGCGATAGACAATGTATGTCGATTCCAGGAGAACGTGAAAGTGTTGGCATTCTGGTACATCTGCTGCTCTTGTCCTTTTGAATGTTGCAGGTCAGAGGTTTGGGGGATGGAGCTGTTAATGGGCTTTGCTGCAGTGCATTCTTCAGACAGTACATGCTATAGCATGTTGTGCTGATGGTGGAAGGAATTGAAGGTAGATGGGAGTGGGCGAGGTCAAGCAGATTCCTTTGTCATGGATATTGTTGAATGTCTTGAGCTGATGGCATGGTGGCATAGTGTGGTCAGCATTGCTGCCTCACAGTGCTAGGAACCAGGTTCAATTCCTGGCTTGGGTCATTCTCTGTGCAGGGCCTGCAAGTTCTCCTCGTGCCTGCGTGGGTTTCCTCCAGGCACTCCGGTATCCTCCCACAGTCCAAAAGACAAGCTGGTTAGGTCATTCGGGGATTTTCACAGTAACTTCATTGCAGTGTTAATGCAAGTCTCCTTGTGACAGGAATAAATGAAAAAAAGAGTGCTTGACGAGTTGCACCCAAGCAGGTAAATGGAGAATATTTCATCACATTCCTGAATTGTCCCTTGTAGACGTTGGAGAAGTTTGAAAGTCTGGAGGTCAACCACTCATTACAGAATACCCAGACTCTGCCTTTGTAGCCACAGTATTTATGTGATTGTTCCAATTCAGTATCTAGTCAATGATGACCCACAGGGTGTAAATGGTGTGGACTTGGTGACAACAATGTTATTGAATGTCAATATGAGGTGGTTATGCTCTCTGCTATTGAAGATCATCGCCTGACATTGGATTGCATAGATGTTAGTTGCCACTCATCAGCGTGAGCTTGGTTGGTGCTCAGACCTTATTGCATTAGACTGCTTTATAAAATGCAGACTTCAGATTAAAACGGACACTGTAATTATCAGTAAGCAGCTCCAGTTTTGAACTATTGATGGAGTGAAGGCCATTGATGAAAAAGCTGCCTTGGATGTTGCCTTGGATGTTACTCTGAGAAACTCATAGAATTATAAAAGATATATGGCAGAGAAACAGGCCACTCACCCCAACCTATCTATGCAAGGTGAGTATGCGGCACCTTCCAAATTTCCTCACCCAACTCGTAACCCTCCATACCTAGTTCCTCTTTTACTTGTCTGATCTCCACTTGTAGTATCTATACTATTTGCCTGCAGTATTGATTCCATGTTCTCATCACTCATATAGTGATGTCTTTTGTGTCAGGTGGGACTCCAGACATTAAAGAGATTTTCCCCTGAACCCCAGTGACTTACTGGGACTTTTTGGTGCTATGCTTAGTCAATTGCTGTTTTGGGCAGTCACTCTCACCTTGCTGCCAAAATTCAGATATTGAATTCAGATTTGTATCATTGCTGTAATGAGGTGTGAGGCTCAAATTGGAAGCTAAACTGAGATTGATGAGTAATTACTGAGTAAGTGTTGCTTGATAATCCTACATATCGTATTTTGTTTATTTATTGGTGTCACAAGTAGGCTTACATAACACAGCAATGGAGTTACTGTGAAAATCCCCGAGTCACCACACTGTAGCGCCTGTCCGGGTACGCTGAGGGAAACTCTAGCATGGTCAATGCATGTAACCAGCATGTCTTTCAGACTGTGGGAAGAAACCAGAGCACCCAGAGGAAATCCCACGCAGACACGAGGAGAATGTGCACACTCCATGCAGACAGTTACCCGAGGCTGGAATCGAACCCGGGTCTCTGGTGCTGTGAAGCTGCAGTGCTAATCACTGTGCACTGTCTCACTGAATCAGAAGTATAGGAACTATCACTGAGTCACAGTTGGTTGGATTAGCTTTTGTTGACAGGACTTACCCAGATAACTTTTCATATTGGGGGGTAGATGTCAGTGTTGCAGCTGCATTGGAGCTGCTCAACTAAGGGTGTGCGGCTAGTTCTGGAACGCAGGTCTTCAGTGCTACAGCAGGGATATTGTTAGCTGAGTATGTTACTGCACACAGATTAGATTTGTTCAAGTGAATGAAAGCCTGCAATCTAACATATGCACAAACTGCTCAAGCTTGAGTTTTGTATACCTAGTTACTTAGCAGCACTTCTGGCCGATTGGCAGCCCTGTTGTTCCTGTCAGAACTAGCTGTATGGGCAATTAAAAAGAAGAATCACAGAGACATGCAGGTACAGACACACAAAACACATCTACATTGTTATGTGTTAACTTTAAAAACACTTAGCTTGAAGGAAGTTGTAAGGCGAGCATAAGTTGGGATTTCAAAACTGCGGAATTTTTGATGAGATATGTTCTGAAGTCACCTAAATTGCCTGCTTGGTAATGTTTGATCCTTGTTCCTCCCTCCTGTACCTTCTAAAATACTTTCATTAAAATGTTCATTTCTTCTGGAAAATCAGAAGGATGCTGTTTAAGCGTGCTGCTTTCTGAAATTATACATCCACTGTTGTCAGTGAGAAGAAACATATTGAAGCCAATTTTCTCCTCCTGAGGTGACAGCACAAATTTTGGCAGAAGGTCTGGCACTAATGTGACTGACAACCAAACCACCCCCCTTCCCTCACGGTGAAAAAATACTCAACTCCTTTCTGCTTGTGTGTAATTAAAAACAAATATTTAAATAAGATGTTAAAAGAGAACAATGCTCTGCATCAGCTTATTTTACAATTCAGAACATTTCCCAGCAAAGCCATAACACCCTCATCCCCAAGATGGGCATTAACCAAAATTGTAATATGCTTGATAAATAGAGGATTGCATTTTATTTTATTCCCATTTTCTTTCATTGTTCTAAGCCTTATCTTGACAGTATCAGAACATTAATTGCAGTGGCATCTGACCTGGAAAATAATCAATATAAACATCCAAAGCTATTCAAAATGTGGTTTGAAAGTTTACATGCCTGCTCTTTGGCTTTATGTGACTTACAAACGATATAAGCCAATATTATCTTTGGAAGCAAAATACATCTTCTCATTGGTGTTGTTCACATTTGCAAGGGATGTATGTGTACGCTGATTGTTGGGTAGTAAAGATGAAAGGTAAGCATGAACAGATATTTTTTGAATACTTCTTCAATCATTTAATGATGGCATATGTTGATTAAGTAAATGTATACATGAGAATTGCATTTCCTTGTATTGTGTGAGTGTGTTTAAGGTGTTTCCCAATAGAGTTAGTGCATGTTAGCAATTCCTATCAGATAATATTGCACTGAGGCCCACAATCCAGAAGATACTAGGCTCCATTCCCAATTAAGAAGCTTTAAAGTCAGTCTTTTTTCTGAATTAAAACAGATTTTTTTTAACTGTCTTTTGTTTTTAGAAAAAATAAGAAACTTAACCCCACCTTCTGCATAAAACAGAAAAGACTAGTTTTTTCTTTGAACATCACTAAATCTCAAGGAAACAAGAAAGAGACAAAGAGGCCAAAGGAGGCTGTGCTTTCACAAACAATATCTTAAGTTTTCTACCTGTCTTTCAGGTTGAATGAGGTTTCTCTTTGTTAAATCCATGGCTATTTCATACACTTAGTGTATTGTCCAGCTTTTCAATGGCCACATTTCAGCTGGTGGTGATCGGAAAACACATTTTACTTCTAAATTCAGGTGGTACATTGCAACTTAAACAGTAAGACAGAAACTTGTTAAATTAACTTTGTAAGTCATAGTCAGTAACATTAGCAAAGGAAATTACCCAAGTGCCCTTTCTGTCCAAACTTAGCTCCTGAAGTTGGTCAGGGATGTCCTGACATTGTACCAGTTACATCACTGTATATGCCATCTGGGCACTTTGTCATACACCTCACATCATGATGGTACCAGTGCGATGCATGCATTTCTCAGCATCAACAAGAACAGGTGGCCCCTCAACATCACCTCTGACTCTTTCAGTTCTTTGTTGGAATGCTTGAGCATGTAAGGGAGCCACCAGCTGGAGTGCAACTGGCATCTATTCTAAGCATGCTTGTCTCATTAACCTCACCAAGAGTCAAGGTTGCAGAACACCTCATGCATTCTGTGAACGTCAGTACCCCCACTCAGAGTGCTATACCACATGGCTCTCCACAGGGTTGGTCATTCTCTCAATGAATGAGCTCAAAACCATGAAACATTACAATGCACACATGGTGAATGGATGAATTGATTAACCTATGCATATACTGCTGGTCCGGGTGTACCCGCCTGGAGTCTGACTCCCATAGCTCTGCCTAGCTGAACATTGCTGAGTCAGTTCTCCAGCTCAGATAATCACACTGCTTCTCTCACTTCTTCCTACTCATTTGTCAAGCATTCCTAACGCTGTGCCACCCATTTCAGGGTTGCAAAAGGACCCTCAGACGTTTGTGATCAGCACTGGTGGAGGATAGGCTTGACTGACTTGATGGTGCAACTTTGTTCTTTTCTTCTCAGTAGATGATAATCAAGATATTTAGCTGGCATGCCTTGGCTCCTAGATCCTTCACATCTGTCTTGAGGGAGACAGCAGAAGGTGGCTATGCTAAATCACCTCTGTCAGGAGATGTTGCTGTTGGAGACAGACTGCCAATCTTGCTTTTGCCCATTCCCTCCAACACTACATATAAACCTCCCCCTTGATAATCCAATGGTCAGATGTGGAAAGAGGGAGAGAGTCACGATCATCATGCTCTTCACCATTATTTCCAGCTGCACTAACACTAATGATGATACTGTCTCCAGCATGACTCCTGCAACTTTTCTAGTAACAGCTCTGTAAAGTTTCTGGTAATGCAGGATTTGACTATTCTGAAGAATAGTTGTTCTCAGTCTCAAGTGTACTCATGTCCTGTATATAGTTAGACTGGGAAGGCAATGGTGTAGTGATACATTACTGGCCTGGTAATCCAATCACCCAGAACAAGATTTGGGGACTTGTGTTCAAACTTTGCCATGGCAGGTGGTGAAAGCTTTTCAGCAGCGTGGTGACACAGAGATTAGCTTCACAGTTCCAGAATCCAGGTTCGATTCTGGCTTTGGATGACTGTCTGTATGGAGTTTGTACATTCCCCCCACATCTGCGTGGGTTTCCTCTGGCTGCTCGAGTTTCTTCCCACTGTCCAAAGATGTGCATGTTAGGTGTATTGATACTGGTAAATTTGTGGGGTTACAGTCAGTGCAGACTTGATGGGCTGAATGGCCTCTTCTGACCGATAAGGATTGTATGGGTGATTATATGATTCTATGGTTGCAGACCTGAACTGGTCATCTTGGCAGTCATGATATGGAGATGTACTCAGCCAATGTTGTCTACCTGATACACTGCAGGAAAGGATGTCCTGAGGCACAGTACATTGGGGAGACCATGCAGACATTACGACAATGGATGAATGAACACCTCTCGACAATCACCAGGCAAGACTGTTCTCTTCCTGTTGGGGAATACTTCAGCCGTCACAGGCATTTGGCCATTGATCTTCAGGTAAGTGTTCACCACACACAACAATGCACATTCGCTGAGCAGAAATTGATAGCCAAGTTCCACACACGTGAGGACGACCTCAACCGGAATCTTGGGTTCATGTCACATTATCTGTAACCTCCACGATTTGCCTGCACTTGCAAAATCTCACTAACTTTCTTGTCTGGAAACAATACACATCCTTTTAATCTGTGCTTAATGCTCTCTCCACTCTCATTGTCTGTACCTTTAAAACATAATTAGTTGTAAAGACTCACATTCCAATTATTATTCATGTAAATTGAGTTTGTGTTTTTATATGCCCTGTTTGTGATCAGAACTCCCACCCACCTGATGAAGGAACAGCCAGTTCCGAAAGCTAGTGGCGTTTGCTACAAATAAACCTGTTGGACTTTAACCTGGTGTTTGTGAGATTCCTTACCATCTGGCTAATCCACAGATGACCATTGAAGCATTTACAGCACTGCATGCAGATTTTCCTTACTAAACTGTAGGCAATTCCTCCTGTCACCTTCAGCAGTCCTGGCTTGCTGGCCTTTTCCTGCTGTTCTCCAAGAGCAGAATTACAGTGATGATGCCAATTTCAGAAGAGGCATTGCTGAATCGTGGAGCTATTACTTGAACGGGCGCCTGTCCTGTTGCTCCTTCTATTTTCCATTAAATCAGCAACCACAAACATGGCTGACTGCCAATTCATCTTTTAATTACAGACACTTTGCTGTTCCTCCTGTTTCCACCGACCTGAATTTGACAATGACTGCACACCTTGGCTACTATTTTTTAAATTCTTTCACGGCATATGGATGTCACAACAAGGTCAGCATTAGTTGAATTGCTCTCGAACTGAGTAGTCAGCTTAAAGTCAACCACATCTCTGTGGGTCTGGACTCACATGTTGGCCAGAGCAGGTAAGGATGGCAGATTTCTTTCACTGAAGGGCGTTTGCAAACCAGATGAGTTTTTCTTTTCCCCCAACAATGAACGGTAGTTGTCATGGTCACCATCACTATGGCCAGCCTTACGTTCCAGATTTATAACTGAATTCAAACTTCACAAGCTTCAGTAGTGGTGCCTGATGCTATTTCACAAGTGCTGGGTGATTGGTCCAGTGACGTGACCAGTCCATCACCATCTCTCCCAAATTGGGTTGTTCATTAAAATTTGTGTTGGGCATTAGGAGTGATGTGACGCAGAGTTATGACACGGAAACACACTTGATGCTGGGTTCCCAGAACAAAAATTCAGCCCTTGAGGCCTGAGCTGAGACTTGAAATGTGGATAATTGATAATGTACCTTGAAGACTGACTGCACTAATTTAAGTGTATTCTCATAGAGGATAGAGCCCTTGAGAAGCGAGGGGATTATATTTTTATGTATATTTCTGTCATTTCCCGTTTGGAAAGATGATTCAATAAATAAAGCAAAGTTTTATTTGCGACATACATTAACATAGAATCCTGCACACATATTTTAAAAATTCTTTATGAAATCGTGCATTATTTTATCAGAATTTCACTTTTTTTAAAAGTTAATTTATTAGCGTCACAAGTAGGCTTACATTAACAGTGCTTTGAAGTTACTGCGAAAAATCCATAGTCGCCACACTCTGGCGCCTGTTTGGGTACACTGAAGGAGAATTTAGAATGGCCAATACACCTAACCAGTACGTCTTTCAGACTGTGGGAGGAACTCGGAGCATCCGGAGGAATCCCACACAGACACAGGGAGAATGTGTAGACTCCACACAGGCAATGACCCAAGCCAGGAATCGAACCTGGGTCCTTGGCACTGTAAGGCAGCAGTGCTAACTACTGTTCCACTCCAACTGTAATGGTTGTAATAGTAATAATAGTTGTAATAGTTGTATTATAATAGTTTAACAGCGTTTGTCGAACATTGGCTGCATTGATATGTGTTTCTTTTATTTGACGTACCTGTTGCTGGAAGATTGAATCATTCCCGACCAACCCAATTTTTGACCGAGCACAGCACAGTGCAATAACTTATCTGCTGACAGGCTGGAGCGTGTTCACTTTCATTTGCATTTTGAGCAGGCAGGTGCAGCAATTCTGGATTTGTCCTAAAGCATTACTCATAGGTCTGAAGTGTCTCAACAGCCCTGAAAGAGAACACCTGCTGGCGTACCCACCCTTGCTAGGCTGTACCTGCTGCACATATTTGTATTGTTATTAATTGAGATGGCTCGAGGCAGCTATGTCATACGCGGCAAAACAACTCCCAATTGTCTTATTACACTTTAAAGTGGCGTCTCGCTCGCTTTCAAACAAATCACATTCTCGGAGCCAAAAACATGCCTCGACCCAGCTTCTGAAGTATGGCATTTACAATATTTACTAAGCTCCAACATGCCTCTGCGAGTCATATTTTTGATGTTTGGAGGATGTTACATATAATATAACGCAAGACTCAACCTGCAAACAACAAAGGCTTCTTTTAGTCGAGCGTCGATAAGAATTTTAAACACCTTTTTTTTTCAAAAATGGTGCACTTAGTGGCCACAAAAAAAAGTCCAATTTTCTTACCGTCACTTGTTTCAAATAGATTCATGCCTTCTTTAAAAAAAACTCAAAGGAGCGTTAGAACATGTTAAACTTTTTGTCTGCTAATATTCCCAACAACAACACTTATCCTCATATATCTTTTTTTTGAGGGGTGTGGGATAGAATTGGCTCTTCTGCATAGAAAGTGAGACAAAAATCATAAATTTAGAAATAATACAATTTTGGTATGCTTAGCACACAAATAGATCTTTTCTTCGAAACTTCAGATGACTTGAACGTAAAGGACTTGCTATTTTAGCAGGAAAAAATGCCAGCAGTTTTCATTACTTTCTCCAGTAATAACGTTTTTCAGGTCATTTTAGGTGTATTAATTTGACAAGAACCTCCAAAAACATCTTGAATTTAGATATGATTCAGAGACCCACAATTTGTTGTC
This sequence comes from Sphyrna mokarran, assembly GCA_024679065.1. Lineage (NCBI taxonomy): Eukaryota > Metazoa > Chordata > Chondrichthyes > Carcharhiniformes > Carcharhinidae > Sphyrna > Sphyrna mokarran. The sequence goes on from JAGIQG010000016.1 coordinate 39,945,084, forward strand.
TTGCCTATTTTGGGAATTCCAATAATTAAATGATACCAATTTGCTTTCCTAATGTGCCCTTATTTTGGATGACATGGTGGCACAATGGTTAGCACTGCCATCTCACAGCACCAGGAACCAGGGTTCTATTCGGGGCTTGCGTCACTACCTGTGCAGAGTTGGCACGTTCTCCGGGAGTTCCAGTGTCCTCCCACAGTCTGAAAAGGTGAATAAAAGAGGGGCGCATTGGAGATAATGATAAGATTACCTTCAAAACTAGAGAGAGGAGCAGTGAGATTTAAGTCTTGTTGGATTTCAAACAAAAATCTTCAGGTTGCTATACGAATAATCTCGAATTATCCTTCACTTAGTTACATCAGCAATGGAAGAATTAAAAGCTTAGAAATGTTGCTATGCAATGCTAAGCAGCCTCATGAGACTGCAATGTGACAGGGAGGAAGCACAGACACTCATCGTCCTCCTTAGTTGAGAATAGCTGAACCCTTAAAGCAAACGTGTTAATATTCACTCCCATAATGGAAGTGTGCTATTGGTAAAGGCCAAAGGGTTGTTGCATAGAGATATTACCTCAGATGAGTTTTAGATATTTTACATATGCAATTAAAGGGTCCAATACTTGTTTGGGACTTGCTTGTTTAGGCACAACCAATAAAGCTGAATGTGGAACCAGGAGGAACTGAGCATTTCAATTCATTGTTTCATCACAGACTCCCTACAGTGCAGAAGGAGGCCATTTGGCCCATCAAGTCTGTGCCGACAACAATCCCACCCAAGTCCCATTCCCGCAACCCCACATATTTACCCTGATAATCCCCCTAACCTTTGCATCCCAGAACACTAAGGGGCAATTTAACATGACCCATGCACCTAACTCACACAGTTTTGGATTGTGGGAGGAAACCGGAGCACCTGGACGAAACCCATGCAGATGCGGGGAGAACGAGCAAACTCCAAACAGACAGTGATCCAAGCTGGGAATCGAGCACAGGTCCTTGTCCCTGTGAGGCAACAGTGCCAACAACTGTGTGACCATGGTCCCTTTATCACGGCATCATCTCTACTCTTCCTCACCATTATTCTACCTACTGATCTATTTGGTCCTCTTTTTTTGATTGCCTACTTTTCTGGTTCATTTCAATCATTTACCTGAGGGTGATTGTTGATGTTGCATTGGCCCAGTCTTCCATCTCACTTCACCGGCAAAGAGTCTGAAAAAGGGTGCTCTAAAATTTTCTGGCCATACATAATCTCGTCAGTTATCAGCATTCGCTAAGTGCTAAGGAACCAAGTTATACTTTCAGATCAGCACTGATTTTGAGTTTGGAAAGGTATTCCTTGTGAATAAGCAAGCATGTACTTACTCAGTCCTCTGACTGATACCTGAATGCTAATACATTCCCAATGAGCAGACAGGACAACTGAACTTTTCATAGAATCCTACAGTGCAGAAGGATACCATTTGCTTCACTGAATCTGCACTGACCACAATTCCACCCAGGCCCTATCCGCATAGCACCACGCGTTTACCCTAGCTAGTTCCCCTGACACTCAGGTGCAATTTAGCATGGTCAATCCATCTAACCCTCACATTTTTGAACTGTGGGAAGAAACCAGAGATCCAGATGAAACCCACACAGACACAGGGAGAATGTGCAGACTCCATACAGATAGTGGCCCAAACCAGGAATCGAACCTAGATCTCTGACACTGTGAGGCAGCAGTGCTAACCACTGTGCTACTGTGCCACCCATTCTTAAACGACCATTTTGTAACTTTGCTGTCGTGGTCTCGGCCATGTGAAGCAATCTTCAGGATATCTTGCAACACTTGTCGAAATTTGACCCATCAACTTGATTAAACTGCACAGTTGGCTTTGAAGCAAAGCCAAAGTCACTCTACATCGGCGCAGAATATATATTGTAACTGGGCTGGTAAAGTTTGTTTATGATTGCTACAAATGAAATAATTCTGTGTATGAGAAAACCATTTGGATTTTTACAGAATTAAGATGGCACTTTGGTAACAGCTGCAGGCACGAGTGTTTAATATGCGCTTACACAATGGAGAATAGGTGTACGTCTATGTATTAGAACGTCACATGAAATGAAGAAGCTTGCAGTTTGCAGTGATTGTAGCCTGCAGCAAGGATTTTGCAAGTGAAGCAGGTAATTGCAGGCAGGGTAGAGGTATGCTTTCGGACACCTGTCTGGCACGTTCCAAAGAGAAGAATATAGATTTATGTGGCAGGTTTGCACACGTCAGGATGAAGCTTGGATGTTATCATACTGCCTTAACTTCACGGAATATCCTTGTAATGATCAAACTATGCACATATTTATCATAAAGGATCGGCTGGCTACCTGTAAACACTTGATTCAGAGTTTTATGAAATGCAATTGCTTGTTATTTCTGCTGCCTCTAATTGATTTAAAATAAAATTGAATACTTTGCTAGACCTTTTATTTGAAATATTACAATCAGCAAGTATTCCACATTCTACTTGTATTTGTATAAGAGAAGCATTATAAACACATTTTAACACCAAACTACAGAAAGAGACATTAGGGTAAATGGCTAAAAGCATGGTAACAAATGTTGTTTTAAGGAACACCTTAAATGTGGACAGGAAAATAGGGGGGTGAAGGAATTTAAGGAAGGAATTCCTGTGATTTGATTTGATTTAATATGATTTGATTTATTATTGAGCTGCAACACCTCTAATCGCTTGGATCATGTATATATCAAGCTCAAGACAGGAAGTGGCCAACGTGTCTTGTCAGCTTGGATCTAGAATGTCTCACTTGTTGAGACTTTGAATCAGACTTTGATTGGGTTGAATTAAATATAAACAAAAAATATTATTGTTACGTGTATTAGTATACAGTGAGAAGTATTGTTTCTTGCCCATTAAACGAAGCAATCTGTACCTAGGGAAGGAAAGGAGAGAGTGCAGAATGTAATGTTACAGTCATAGCTAAAGTGTAGAGAAAAATCAACTTAATGAGAGGGAGATCAAAAATCTGACTGCAGCAAGGAAGAAGCTGTTTTCGAAGTACTTGGTAGTGACCTTAGACATCTGTATCTTTTTCTCAATGGAAGAAGGTGGAAGAGAGAATGATGGGATACATGGAGTCCTTGATTATGCTGCCTGTTTTTCTAAGGCTGGGGAAAGTGTAGATAGTGTCAGTGGATGGGAGGCTGGTTGGCTTCATTCACGACCCTTTGGAGTTTATTGCGGTCTTAGACAGAGCAGGAACCATACCAAGCTGTGATACAACAGGAAAGAATGCTTTTATGGTGCATCTATAGAAGCTGGTGAGAGTTGTAGCTGACGTGCCAGTTTTCTGAGGAAGTGGAGGCATTGGTGGGCTTTCTTAAGTATTGTGTTGACATGGAGGGATAGGAACAGCTTGTTAGTGACCTGGGCACCTAAAAATCTGAAACTCTCGACCATTTCTACTTTGTTCCCATTGATGTAGACAGCAGCATGTCCTTCACTATACTTCTTGAAGTCAAATCCCATTTTGCTATTGGCCAGTTTACTTACAGCCGAGGTAGCTGAGGCAACATGATTGCATCAATTGTGATGCAATTAAATGCAGCAGTGCTCAGGGTGCCAAAGTTAGAGGACTACGGTTATTTATGAGAATTCTGGGGTTGGAGGAGATTGTAGAGATGGGAAGGGGTGAGACTGTGAAAAGATTTGAAAATAAGGGTGAGAATTTTTAATCAAGGCATTGTCTATCTGGAAAGTGATCTAAGTCAGCAATCTGGCTGATAGCAGAATGGCTTTTGATGCAACTAAGGACATAGATACAGAGTTTTGGATAATCTCAAATTCTAATACAATCAGACTGGGTAGATTTAGAAAGAATGTTTCTGATGGTGGGGGAGTCCAGAACTTGGGGTCATAGTTTGAAGGTAAGGGATAAACTTTTTAGTATTGAGATGAGGAGAAATGTCTTTACTCAAAGATTGATGAATCTGTGGATGGCATTATCACAGAAAGTAGTTGAGGCCAAAACCTTATGTGATTTCAAGAAGAAATTAGATATAAATCTTGGGGTCTAAAGAGTTTGAGGGACATATGCAGAAGGTGTGATCAGGATATTAAATTTGATGATTAGTCATGATCATAATGAATGGCAGACCAGGCTCGGAGAGCTGAATGGCATACTCCTGCTTCTATTTTCTATGTATGTTCCTATGGTATGATGGGAAGAACATGGGAGGCCAGCAAGAAACAAATAGAAATCGTGAAGTGTAGAGGTAACAAAGGCATACTTAAGCAGCAGACGAGTTGAGGCAGTGGCAAGATGGTATGGAAGTACAAATAGTTGGATATAGTGACAATACAGATAATGTGCTTGGAAACTCATCTTGGAATCAAATGTGACAGAAAGGTTTCGAGCTGTCTGCTTCAGCCTCTGACAATTGCCAGGGAAAGAGGTGGAGGGAGTGGCTAAAGGCAACAGTTTGTGACAGACACTGAAGGCAATTGCTCTGGTCTTTACAGCATAGAAGTTAGTCAGCTCAACATGTCTATAGGGACTCGTTGGTCAAATAAAGCAGAACTAATCCTACTTTTCCTGCAACCCACCTCTCAGAGGACCTTTTCTGCATTTCATGTATTTTAAGAGGAAATGAATAAATGTAACATCGTCTCAACCACTCATCTTGGCCAAACATTCGATACTGTAACATTCTCATGCTTAAAGATATTTTATTTAATCTCTTTCCTGGAACCCACAAACGTTGAAGGTAGGCATTTTCTGTTATCTACAACTGTTCATAATTTTTTAAAACTCAAATAGAACTCCTCTTAGCCATCCAATGGTAATGACTTTGTTTCAGAAAATAATTTCGTTAAGCACCTTGAACCAAAGATGCTGAATTGGAGAGGGCAAGAGAACAATGTCAATTCGTCCTCAGACCACATTGGAATGAATCAGGTAAGCTGTGCAACCAGTCAGGTGCTCCTGTGCAGTGTGCAGCTCCACCACTCTCCTTCAAACCTGTTCACCAAGTGTTTGGCCACCTGTCCACATCCCTCCTTCGACAGCTCAGTGTTAGTCTTTGTCTGATTCCGCCTGGGAAATGCCACACTAAAGCTGCCCCGTTGATGCAAGAATTTACTGTCATCGTTAGGGACAATTGGGAAAACAAAGTGGTTCAGATAAAAATGAGCAGAACTTGAGGTGGACAATTCATTGAATAACAATGGCGTTATTCTAAACTCTTGAAAAAAGAGTCAGAGGAGATTGCAGGATCTCTGGATTGTCATATTAAAATATATGAGTGTACTGTGAGAGCGGCCATTTAAAGAATAGAGGAAAAAATGAATTAGGTAACTATAATCCATTACATTAATGTCAATTGTGGGAAAATCTTCAGATTCCACAATTCAGAATAAAATTAATGAATCTTTGGCGATGCATCGGTTAATGAAGGCAGTCAGTACTGATTTATAAAAGACAAGGTTATATTCTCAGGTCCTGGAATTTGTCAGTCCTTAGTACCGTTATTTTTCTGATACTATTTTCCAGCTTATGTTAACTTTGGCACATTTCTGTCCTTAATTTTATGGAATGCCAGGTATATTATCCTCTTCCTTGATTGTGAAGACTGACATAAAGTAATTATCCAACAGTCTACCATTTCCTTGTTTTCATTTCTTATATTAACCCCATCTGTTTTTAAAGGGCCCCCATTACCCTGACTATATTAACTTCTTTATTTTAGTGTCCCCTTACTTCCTACTTTTTATGTACACCAGATTTTTATTTAATGCAATACAGATTCTTTTAATGTTGACATCGTCAATTCAGTTCATTTTATTTTATCTCTGAGACCTAATGAACTATCCTGATTATATATTGATAAATGTTTACTTATTTCTGTTGGCCATAGGTTTAAATGAATTGGCTTCTCTTTTGCACTCTCACTAAATTTCCATTGTTCTTTTAACAGACTCTCTCACCCTGTGCTCACAGCTCCACACATTAGCTGATATTCCTCACATGCATACCTTTTAGAAACCAGCCTGTTACAATTGGTCGACAGCCGACTGTAATAATTAGCATCCAGTCAAGTATTCACTTATGGCAGATGAACTGTCAACTGCCTTTGACTGGCATTTATAACATAAAATCCAACCCCTTGCTTTCTTATGGGGTGTTACATTTCCCACCCACACCTCCAACCAAATGGTCAGTCCAGAGCCAGTCCACCAAATAGCCAGCTGTCATTTTACACCTGCTGGGGTGTTAATTGACTCAGGGCATGACTTTCACCCCCATTTCAACCATTTGGCTCCGTGGTTTCAGCAGTGCCAAGAACATGTGGTGGCTACTGCTGGGACTGCATCCAATGCTTGAAGACAGGGCTTGGCTGACAGGCTCCAGTGAGGAGGGTGAAGGAGAAAGCTAAAAGCAATGGTCTGCTATTGGGGGATGTCTTTGATGGGCACAGCGAACCCCGAAATAGATCAACACCACCATATCCCACCCACCCCCTTGCCTGACACCAATATAACCAGCATAACCTGCTGGGCTATACACATGGCCAGTGCTCCCCTCTGCTGTGGACATAATTGTGGCAGAAAGGGGATGAATCACTTAAGTGACCATTAACCGGCCACTCAATAGCCCCAAAGTGGGGCTGGCTATCTGATCATTTCAGTCCCCTTCCCGCCAATACAGGAAGGCCACATGCTCCATTTTATAAATCCCCTCACTATCTGGGGGTTTACATTACTTAGCCATAAGGAAACAAGAGGTTTTCATTCTTGGAACTTTTTCGGAATAATTATTGGTGTAACTCTGGTGGAACTGTCTGAAGTTAATGATTTAAATCACATTTTTGAAAGGCTCACAATGCAGGGCAATTACCCAGAGGGAATTAGCACTTAAAAGTTTCTCTATTGATTAGTCACAAGTAAGCCTTACATTAACACTGCAATGAAGTTACTATGAAATTCCCCTAATTGCCACAGTCTGGCACCTGTTTGGTTCAATGCACCTAACCAGTGCATCTTTCAGACTGGAGCACCTGGAAGAAACTCACACAACACGGCGACAATGTGCAAACACCACACAGATAATGACCCAAGCTGGAAATCAAACCTAGATCCCTGGTGCTGTGAGGCAGCAGTAATAAACACTGTGCCACCATGCAGCTCTTGGGTAGTTGTCACACAAAAGCTACCTGTAAGATTCCAAGAAGGATTCCCTAAGACACCTTTTGGTAAATCCGCTCTAATCCTTCACCAGGGAATTCTAAAGTTAAGGCGCAACATCTTAATGATGAGACAGAGTGACAGCAGAGAAGAAAAGAACAGGAAATAAATCTTGCACTTTGGGTCCATCCACCTCGTGAGATGTCCTGTCCAAAATGCCCAAAGATCCGCAGGCCCAGAATCAGCTCAGTTACATGAAGATTTGTGCTAAAAACCACAAACTCAAGTAGATGTATTGAATTAAGAGACTGTGAATGGTGGCTGAAGCAATTTTTATCCATTCTGTCCCTACCTCTTTCCTTTTCCCTGTGTTATCTCTGTCACCATCCCTGTCCAGCTCCCTGTCCCTGTCTCTGTCCCCAGCCTCGTTTTGCCCCTGTCCCTTTTTCTGACTCTACTCCATCTCTGTATTTGTCCCTATCCCTTTTCCTGTCCCTTCCTATACCTATTTCTGTCTTTCGTGGGCTTCAACTTTGCTAACAAACTTATCCTGTGGCTCTTTACCAAACACCTTCAGGGAGTTCACATATCTATACCACATCAACCACATGGCCCTCATTAAGGCTAGAATTTTCCAATGTTGTTGGCACTCAGCCAAATTGCGCATTGCAGTGGGACTGGAGAATCCCAGCCATGTATGAGGTCAGAGAACTCCGGCCTAAATCTCTTTACCTCGTCAAACACTCAAGGCCAGATTTTTCAGTTTCGCCTGCCCCAAAACTGGAAATCCCTACCCGAGATGGACGGACCTTTCAATGGCTCTGTCAAATTATCCATCCTGTTCCATTGTGTATCTTCCACTCACCTGACAAAGGAACACCATTTCCGAAAGCTTGTGGGATTACTACCAAATAAACTGGTTGGACTTAACCTGATGTTGTGAGATTTCTTACAGTTCCCACAGAGGAAAAGTCTTGAACATCTAGACCTCAATCAAGTTGTTCAAAAGTGATTTGCCTTCAACAAATCCATGCCAACTTTTCTTAATTAATCCACGCTTGTCCAAGTGATGGTTAATTTTGTCACAGCAAAGCACCAAGTCATTTTCTTTCAGTTAAGGAGGGCACCTGTCATGGGGATTGCATTTGGTGATTGAAGCGCTGGGGAAATAGATCTAACTAAAGCAGCTCAGTTGCACGCGTACCTTTATTCGTAGGCATATGCTGTATTGTCTTTACATTCTTGCTCCTGTAGCCAAAATGGTTGACTTTTTTATTGGGAAGTTTTGAACTGATGCTTTTTCTACTATCCCTACTTTTACCACAATGAATTTAGGCTGCAAGACAATCACGATTTGCTGACTTTAAAACTTTTCTGAACCAACACTAAAAAGGACATTTTAACAATACGCCGTAGTTCAGCCATGAATGCTAAGCAGTCTTAACTCTTTTATCGTGTCAGATTTCTTTTTAAGCAACTGCTGAAATGATCTTTTCTGTGAGTTATGAAGCAGATAACATTTCAAGCTGTAAGGAAACTCTTACTTGCCCAACGGAATTGTGTTCTGTATGAAAAGTAAAATCTTTCCTGATTCATAACTTGGCTGCGATTTCAAACCAACAGACTTCTTCCAGCAACGTGACTGCCAATAGAGCCATGTGTTCGCATTGTATAGGACATTATTTTGCTAGAAGCAGCCTGTCACCAATTCTGGCTGATTCTCAATGTTAAAAAATGGCTCATTTGTTACTGAACTAGAATTAGTGTATTGAGGTAAGTGAAGTATGTTGTGGTCAGTGGAAATTTTTATTCTGTTATAGTTAACTGGTTGAAAGGTGAGCAATTGACTCAACTCTGGTTAAAGTCACAGTTAGCTCCCTAGTAATAAAAACACGAGCTAATCTTCCTGTTTCGTGGGTGCGGTTAACAAGGCTACCAATGTAACCACTGAGCTCCAGGGCACTATATTTTTACTCCAGGTTATTTCACCGTTACTATTCCAGTGTTACTATTACAAAAAGAAATGAAAGACTAGAAAGGATTCTCTAACTGTTGTGACGATAAGTGACAGTACGATGCTGGCAACTAACATGTTCAGCGCCAGTGCCAAAAAACAATGGAGATTTGTTACTCCCTTTTGTGAGAACAGAGTTACCAGAAGATTACTGCCACTCGGGAGCAGGTGGGATTGGGGAAGTTATCACACGTGATCCATCCCATACTTCCAAAAGAACTGTGTTATTATTCACTATACTTCAGTCTTCAGCAATTCATCTATGAAAAATGAAACAGTATTACAACTCATTCCTTCATAGAAGTGACAGGATTTGCAGGAGGGTTTTCAAATAATATTTGTAGCATTTAATAGTGATTTTTTTAAAGTATACAAGTACTGAAAGAAACAAGTTTCTTTCATTGTTAAAAACCATGAATCCAACAGAGTATTTCATTAACTGAAGCTCAATGCCAGATCAAAGATGAATATTTTCAGTTCTAGTATGGGGAGACAATGGCCTAGTGGTATTATCACTTGACTGTTAATCCAGAAATTCAGCTAACGTTCTGGGGACAGGAGTTTGAATCCTGCCCATGCCAGATAGCGAAATTAGAAATCAATAAAAAGTATCTGGATTAAGAATCTATTGAAGACCATGAAACCATTGTTGGAAAAACCCATCTGATTCAGTAACATCCTCTAGAGAAGAAAATTTGCCATCCTTGTGACTCCAGAACCACAGCAATGTGGTTGAATTTCAACTGCTCTTGGGCAACTAGGAATGAGCAATAAATGCTGGTCAGCCAGCCACATCTATGTTGCACGAATGAATAAAAAAGAGTTCAGATGGAAAACTCAAAACGAAATGTTAACCAGTCTTTTTTTTTCAAATTTATTTCTAGTCATTTCTGTCTTTTATATCACGAGAAGAAACAAAAAACCTGATTCATGAGAGCCAGTTATGTGAACATAGGCACCTATAGCAATTCAATATATTATAAAACTACAAGTCGACGACAAGACTACATTGTATCCTTGTCAAATTACCCGTAGTTAATAAGGGTTTTTACTGATGTCAGATTGATTTGTTCTTGCAAAGCATGCTTCAGGAATACCACAAACCATCACTGAAATGAATCTATAAACTTTGAATTCAATTTTATGAAATGCAAGCGGCTCAGTTTTCTGACCCTCGAATGAACTGTTTAACATTTCTTCTATATGTTAGGAGAAATGTTCTTGCAGGTTGATGTGTTGAAATACAGTCCAGGTAAAACACATAAAACAGAAAAACTTTTGGCCATTAAGCAGTTAAAACGCAGACACAGAGGCAGGTTGTTTTGTTGCCAACGTTTTGCAGCATAAAGTAGGAAGTTACTGCGGAAACAGTGAACATCGTGATGGATGACAGAAGTTGTAAAAATAAAAAAAACACACAGTTTGGTCATATCATGTGTTTCAAATTAATCAGGCAGTGGATTCACGCTATGAATACAATAACCACCCCCCCCAACCCCCCTTTGGCACAAAATGCTATTATACTCTTATTTGGAACATGCATTGAAACTAAAATATCAGAACTGACATCCTCATATGAAAACACTTGGGATGGGATAGAAAACATGCTTATAATCAAGTGTAAATAGAAACAGATGATGCAATATAACCACAATAAAGACTGCACTTATAAAAATTAAACCATCTTATAAAATATATGATATGGTTTAATTTTTATTAGAGCCTAGTAATCAACCACTTAACAGTAGGGATGAGCATATGGGTTCATTCTGACTTTTGATTTGGTTTAGACTTCTTGGCGAGGGTGGGAAATGGGCAGGGGTGGGGGTTAAATTGATATTTGCATTCTATAAAAGCCAGGATGAAATGGTTGCACCACAATGAGGCAACCAATGTTCCCACTGCTACTAGATGGTGCCTGAGGATAAATATCTATACATCTATACATGAAAATGTTTGCATATGTGTGCACTTCCTGCTATCGGAATTTCTGGTGCCTCTTTTATATCACCTTGGCAATGTTGAAACGATACGTAGACATTTATTATGGCAGTTTTCCTGTATAAACAATTGCCTGGCACAATGTAACCATCATCTAGCACAGTCGTCTCTGCACTCTGTCTTCAACTCTGCCGCCATCTTAAATAAGAACTAAATATTGCAGCTGTTCAAGATCAGGAAAAAAAAAAGAAAGTGCTGGAAAAAATCAGCAGGTCTGGCAGCATTTGTGGAGAGAGAAACAGAGTTGATGTTTTGGATGGAATTTTCCAGCCACGCTTGCCCCAAAACTGGGAAATCTCGCCCAAGGTCAACAGACCTTTGCATAGTCCACCTCCGCTTGCCTTGATTCCTGTGACGGGTGGAATAAGAAAACTCCCCCCCATCCTTGAGTCCAATATGGCTCTTTTTCAGAACAGAGTCTTACTAGACTCAAAACTTTACCTTTGTTTTTCTCTCTCTACAGATGCCACCAGACCTGCCGACTTCCCCAATCCTACCTGCTCCTGAGTTTTTGCAGCACTTTCCGCTCCTTTCTTCTGTCACCACATTGTCTTCTTTTTCCAATTTTTACCTTTCTAGAGATATGCATTTCCATTTTTTTAATATAAATTCTTTTGAATACAAGTACAACTAACTTGTCACCTTCCATGTCCTTGCCCCCACTTCACAATGCTGTTGTAAAGTTAAACTGGGGATTAAAATCTTTCATTTACATGCCTTAGCCTTCAGTCTGAATTTCCAGCTCCTGCATGCCCCTCAAACTATTTTCATCTCCATCAGAAATCTAACTCATCCCCAGCCCTTCCCATGCATATCCAGCTGTCATGGCCCCAGACCCTCATCTCGTTGATACTCTTAACTTGACTGCAGCTTTGTTGTTCACCTTGCAGTGTCTCCAACATCTTTTATCATCACTGACATGCTGTCACTTCAGTTTGAGGAGCGCAGGAAGCACTGTATGCTTCTACTTACTGCTCTCAATTTTCTCCTTCCACTATACATGGTCCAGGAGACCTTGTGGCACACTGGGGAACATCCTTGTCTCTCAGTGATACCACTCAGAAGCTCAGGGATTTGAATCTCATCCCAGAGCTTGATGGTCAAGGAAAATGTGTTTATAACACAACGAAACAGGTTTAGCTTCAACCTGCAAAACCTTCCAACATCCGGATGATAGAAGTGGGATAGGCTCAGCCACACTTGATGTGGAATGGTAACCCTCAATCTATAAGCCCCAGATGATAGACTAGCAACCTGTTCCAGGAATAACTAACTACTGAAAGAGACAAAAGTTTACTTTAGTGCACCACTGGGTGTGGGAAGAGGATTGGAATTTACCTACACGTGGCTTTTTTCCAATGTAACATTCCACAAAGAGCATTTCGTTACCTACTCAGATGGTTATTTCTAGTCCACCTTTTGAATTAACAAGATCAAAATTCTAATCATAGAAACCCTACAGTGCAGAAGGAGATCATTCAGCCCATTGAGTCTGCACTGACTCTCCGAAAGAACATCTTACCCAGGTCCAACCCATCCCTATAACCCCGCATACTTACCCCACTCATTCCTTTCACCATCTTGGAAGACTAAAAACAAATTTAGCATGGCTAATCCACCTAACCTGCACATCTTTAGACAGAGGGAGGAAATCAGGGCAGCTGGAGGAAGCCCACGTAAACACGGGGAGAATGTGCAAACTCCACACAATCATCCAAGACCGGAATCAAAGCCAAATCTAAGCTGCTGTTTTTCATTGTAGGCTTAAAGGACCATTGTATCTTTACTGCTTTAAATCAGTTAACACAAGAGCAAAAAATGAAAGACCAACTGGGGATACAATTATGTTCTTTAATGTAGCACATTGAATAGAGATAATGGTTTCTGGTGCATCATGAGGATATAATTAGCTAAAAATGGACTCAAGATGGGGACTCAATTTTCCTGTCTCACCCACCACAGGAATTATAGCAGGCAGGGCTGGACCATGCAAATGTCCAATGACCTCATGTGGCATTTTCCAGTTTTGGGGTGAGCGTGGCCAGAAAATTCTGCCTAAAGTATCAACTCCGTTTCTCCCTCCATAAGTGCCGCCAGACCTGCTGAATTTTTTTCCAGCACTTTCCGTTTTTATTTCAGATCTGGAAAAACTGCAAAATTTGATTTTTATTTAACATAGTGGCAGAGTAGGAGATAATTAAAGGGGTGAAAGAAGCTTGGATAAAGGGGAGAGGGTAGTGGAAAGTGGAGGGAATGCCAGTTCAGTGGAGCTAGACAGCCAGAGATATAACAACCCATGAAAGAAAATGGAGAATGTAATAGAGACCAGAGTCAGAGGAATGGAAACTTCAATCTTGTTGTGGTGGAGAAGAGGGAGATGTTAACAGAGCTGAGGACATTATCGAGAGATAATTAGTAAGACCGCTAATGACTTGAACTTGAGTATGAGGAGCTTAAAGGGACATGTTGGAGGGACAAATTAAGTCAGTATGGGAAGGATTGATAGAGGTGAATGAGGTTTGGGAAGTAATCTTGAGCCCATGCTCACCATCCATGGGAATGGCGACGGAGTTCAAAATTCGGTAAAACCCTGGAAGCCTCGGACCTCACCAGTGAGACTGCAGCTTCCGATTTTCACTGCCCCTCACCTGGTGGCGTAATCAGATTCACACTACATTTTCATAGATTTAAATAAAGCTAACTCGCCTGCTCACTGTTAGCCATTCTCACACTGTGCAAATGTAACATCACATCAGTGCAATTTACAACAGGTTCACCCACTTGAGAAGCTGTCATGGGCGTATTCCTGAGGGCTTAAAAGCGAGTATAGTCCCCAGGGGAGAAGTTAATACACCATGATCACCATCACAGATGTGGTTATCATGTCTCCAACACCTCCAAATTTGGGTTGGAATGCTCCGACTGTTCATGCTGGAAGATCTTCTGGTCCCACGGGCAGCGCACCCTCCACTGTGGGCATCCAGACAGGCAATGGGAAATCCCATTGTGAATGATGAGACCAGGAGATCCCACCGCTGGCCAACAGCACACCATCCCCTGCTGCGAGAAACACACCACAGACAATCTCTCCCAGTGTCTTCAATGATTCTCCCACTAGCTCCCATTCTGCACATTCCTCTGGGATTTTCAGCTTATTGGGAACTCTGTCTGTTGTCTGCGCCCTGGCCCACACCGAGGGGAGAACCTTACCAGAAAATGGCAGAGTGTTGGTTCCAATATGAAAATGACATGTTTCTTTTCAGTGTAGAAGTTTTGCAAGGATGGCAAGAAAGACTTGCATTTATAAGCTGTTTTCACAATCACTACTCACTTTTGCAGCCAATGAAGTACTTTTTGAAGTATAGTCATTGTTGAAATGTAGGAAATGCAGCAGCTGATTTGTACTCAGCAAATACCCACAAAAAACAATGTGATAAAACAAGGTAACCTGTTTCTTTAATGTTGATTGAGGGATGAATATTCTGCACTATAGGATTCTATGATCGATCTATAAAATACTGGGAATAACACATTTGTTCTTTGAAATAGTGTCATGGGATCTTTTGCACCCACCTGAGTAGGCAGATAGGGCCCCAGCTGAAAGTCTCAACCAAGAGATCGCACCTGTGACAACGCAGTATTCCCTCAGTACTGCACTGGAGTGTCAGTTCAATTTTTGCGCCCAAGGTCTGGTGTGGTTTTGAAAGCAGAAACTTGTGATTTAGAATGTTCTACTGAGCCACAGCTGACACTAAGTAGTGACAAACAGGAAAGAAACATGAGAAAATGTGGGTTGAGGACTCAGACCTGGAGGTTTGGCTTGGTGGGTAAGGGGAAGGAACAGGAAACAGCTAAACAGACATTCCCAATCTTCGAAACCTGAGAACAGTTTGCGTTTGTTTGAGGTGAGGTACGAGGATACAAGGGAGAAGGGTTACAACAAGACAGTTCATATTGGAAGATAAAAGCAGAGAATTAATTTTGCTTTCCAGGATGACCCTGGCATTGTGGATAAACTTGGCAGATGAGAAATAGGCTCAATGAAGTTTAAGCCTAGTAATATTCTGATAGTATACTACAGGTCAGTGAGGATCTTTTGAGAGAAAAGCCAGGATACGATATTTCAAGTGTGTACCCTTCATTAGACTGGATCGATGTAGATCCTGGGCTGCATCGGTCAGCTACTTTTGCTGGCTTAGGAAATTCCTGATGTGGAGATGCCGGCATTGGACTGGGGTAAACACAATAAGAAGAATGACAACACCAGGTTTAAGTCTAACGGATTTATTTGAGTGGCTCTTTCCACTCACATTGTTGGCGTCTTTAAGACTTGAACAGCAGGTTAGGTGTAAAGACTCGCATTCTAATCAGTAATCTATAAACTGCCTGTGTTGTTATATGCTCTGCCTGAGGCCAGAACTCTCCATTCACCTGACAAAGAGACTAACCCCGAAAGCTTGCGAGTATACTATCAAATAAATCTGTTGGACTTAAACCTGGTGTGTTCAGACTTCTTACTTAGAAAATTCCTCAAGTCCTCTGTTAGAAACCAGAGATAGAGGTCCAAAGATTGCTGGGGATTGATCATTCAGCTTCATTTCCACACTCTGTGTAAGCTATTGGTTCCAGTCGCTCCACTACATACAGTGCAACTGATGGAAGCATTCAACTGTGGGTTGCTTGGCTCGCCAGCAGCAGTTCTCAAGTAAGTCCCAAGGGGATAGTGGAAGCTCATCTAACTGGCAATGGCCATTAAGAGTACTATGATTTTATTGGATTTGAATTATTATTGTCACATGTATTGGGATAGAGTGAAAAGTATTGCTTCTTGTGCACTGTACAGACAAAACAATACTAGTCACAGTACGTAGGGGAGAAGGGTGCAGAATGTGGTGATACAATCATTGCTAGTATTCAGAGAAAGATCAGGTTAATATATGAAAGCCAGAGCCATGACTAATTTAGCAGTGTGTCAAATGCTTCTGTATATTGTGTCACAATTCACTGCTAAGTTGCTCATGTAAGGTTTCCCACCAGAAATGTGCATGCAACGTACAGCAATTGTACATACATCAGGGGCTGGAATTTTACTGGCCTGCCCACCATGGGAATTGGAGCGGGTGAGAGGTGGTGTGCAGAAAGATCCATTGCCCTTACGCGGGATTTTACAGTTTCGGGATGAGCATGACCGTAAAAATCCCATGCCAAATGTATACTGCTCACTGATACAATAGGGGAGTGAGGGTCACAAGAACATTATGGCAGCAAGATGGAACTTAAATTTCCTGTAGCTCCGAACAATATGTCTCTGCTACATTGCATTAAAAAGGCTTCTGCTAGTATTCCATTCTAAAACTCCCCCTTTCCTATAGGTGACACAAGCTCATTTAATATTTGCTCAAATAATGAAAATAAAGGGCGGTTTAAATGGAATCTCAAATTGGCCAGAACTTCCTGCCAAACCACAGATATCCAGGAAGCACGATGTATTAATGCAAGGGATGAAAGCACAGTTCTTGAACCATGTGTGGCTCTGCCAGTTCCGAGCACGTCTGTAATTCACTTTCTCTGAACTTTCCAATTCATCAATGTGTCCATTTTGTAAAACGGGAACAACGGAAACAATCCCACATAAACTGGGCAGCGTTAGTTTAAATCAGCATTGATGGAACAATAATAGACACAAGAACTGCAATTATTCCATTCCGGGATTCAAAGTTACTGCATCATCTCCCTGAGAGAAATTCCCATAGAACTCATAGGCAAAAAAACAGTAATGGATTGAAGTGTCTTAAACTATTGTTGATGTAAAGAACAAAGTCTGCAGTGGTTTGATTTTTATAGCTGTCTTTTTATGGATTTATCTGGTTAGTGCTCCCACTACCTCAGGTAGGAATCTGGTATATTCCCAACAAATGCTTTGCCTGCTAGTCTGCAGAATCGTTGTATAAATCACCACTCTGCAACAAAAAAAATGCTAAACTCATCAGGGTTCTGCAATGAAATCTCACTGAGAATCCCCAGCTGACTTCCAGACTTCAAAGTTTTAACTTCTTGGAACATAAAAATGCGCATTTCTGTGAGATTGTAGGAGTCAGATCCCAATTTTCTTCCTCCTTTTTCCGGAGTCTCATGCTTTTTTTTTGTTTGGAATTCTTCCTTGTCGGTGGCATTGAACAGAGCGTTCCACTGTGCCAAACATTACGGGTTAGCAGACACTCTGTCTGCTAGGGGACTTCCTGTCCCTGCTCAAGACACATTTTTTTACAGACCTAAAGTTAACTAAAGACAAGGTCAGTCCATTACCCCCTCCCCCTCTGTAACTGTTACTTGCTTTCCTAGCAATGAAAAATATAGTTTGACTCTCAGAATATTAATCCATCTTCTGGTATATTAGTTAAGTGCTTCTTTTTGACCTCAGAATGAATCATTTACTTTGCATTTATCAGCTGTTGTTGACTGATTACTGACTGGTCTCGGATCAGAATTAAGCAAGGGAAAAAATCCTATCCCTTACATCTAACTTTTCAGAAAGAAAATTAACCTATTGAGTGCTGTAATAGATGTTAGACAAAACACAATACAGACGGAGCTCATTATTGCAAACTCCTATGAGGCAGCAAAGTAGGTGTTACTAGGATTTCATCTAATCAAAGTCTGAGTTCTGTTATTAATTATCCTGGGCTAAAGTGAGACTAGGAAACATGCTTGTTTCAGTGAGACATTTGCATTAAATGCTGTTTAGCAATGGGGTTCCACTGTAATTAGGCAACTTTAGTCAGGAGAATTCCCTGCTCTTTGAATCTTTTACATTCACTAAATAGCAGATGCATTAACATCTCAACTCCAAGACAAGCACCTCTAAAGACATAACCTCCTCATTCTTTCCATGAAATATCAGGAGATGCCAGCATTGGACTGGAGTAAGCACAGTAAAAAGTCTCACAACACCAGGTTAAAATCCAACAGGTTTATTTGGCAGCACAAGCTCTTGCTCCTCCATTAGGTGACTCACCTGATGAAGGGGCAGTGCTCCGAAAGCTTGTGCTACCAAATAAAACCTGTTGGACTTTAACCTGGCGTTGTGACACTTCTTACTGAAATATCAGCCCAAGCTTATTTGCCAAACTCTGTTATGCTTGAAAGAACAACCTTCTGACTTAAGATGCAAAAATTTGTGATAGCATCTTTTATGTAATAAGGTGCTCCACAGGGCATGCTATAAAACAAAGTTTGACACTGAACCACGTAATGAGATATTAGGTGAGTCGATAAAAAGTTTGGTCATAGAGGTTTTAAGGAACATCCTAATCAAAGATGGAGCAGAGAATTCTGAGGCTTAGAGCTGAGATAGCTGAGGCACAGCCAGCAAGTGGCAGAATAGCACAGTAGTTAGCACTGCTACTTCACAGTGCCAGGGAACTGGGTTCAATTCCTGGCTTGGGTCATTGTCTGTACAGAGTCTGCACATTGTCCCTGTGTCCACATGGGATTCATCCAGGGGCTCCAGTTGACTTCCAAGTCTGAAAGAAGTATTGGTTAGGTGCATTGGCCATACTAAATTCTTCCTCAGTGTATCCGAATAGGTGCTGGAGTGTAGCGACTAGGGGATTTTCACAGTAACTTCACTGCAGTGTTACGTAAGCCTACTTGCGATGCTAATAAATTTTTTAAATGGAATAATTAAAACTGAGATGTTCAAGAGGCCAGTACAGGTAGGATGAACACACACAGCCTTTTTCCCAGAGAAGGGGATTGAAAACTAGAGGGCGTGGATTTAAGGTGAGACAGAAAAGATTTAAAAGGAATCCGAGGAACAATTTCTTCATGCAGAGAGTCGTGTGTATATGGAATGAACTGTCAGATGGGAGGACATCATAGATGGCACGGACTGGTTGGGCCAAAGGGTCTTGTCCATGTTATTGCTCTATGACTATCAGCAGAGTGCAAAGCTCTAGTGGGATCATGGAAAGAAGTCTGACAACACCAGGTTTAAGTCCAACCGATTTATTTGATAGTAAACTCACAAGCTTTCAAGGTTCCTCTCTTCCTCAGGTGAATGAGGTGTTCTGGTCTCAGACAGCTCATACAACAGCACAGACTGTTTACAGATTACTGATTAGAATGCGAATCTTTATGCCTAACCTGCTATTCAAGTCTTAAAGTGGCTAACAATGCGAGTGGAAGGAGCACTGAGCACAGATAAAAGAGATGTGTATTGTCTCCAGACAGTACAGTAAGTGAGGTTTTGCAAACCAAGGCAAGTCATGGGGGTTACAGATAATGCGACATGAACCCAAGATCCCTGTTGAGGCCGTCCTTATGTGTGCGGAATTTGGCTATCAGTCTCTGCTCAGTGACTCTGCACTGTCGTGGAAATCATGGAAATTGCAGAGATAGATCGAGAGGGCAAGGCCATGACAGAACTTGAAAAGCAGAATTTTAACATCAAGATGTTGCTTGGAAGCCACTGAAAGTGTTCAGTAAGCAAAGGGGGTGTTAGGTGAATGGGACTTGGTGTGAGTAACAACATAGTCGACAGAGTTTTGCATGACCTTAAGTTTACAGAGTGAAGAATTTGGAAGGAGCATAATGAAATCTAAAAGAAACATTGGGATGGATGAGGGTTTCAGCAATAGATAAACAGAGGAAAAGGCTGAGTTAGGTGATGTTGCCGAGATGGAAAAGTGATGATGCGGATATGGGATTGGAAGTTCAGTATGGGATCAAACCTGACACCAAGGTAATGTGCAGTCTAGTTTATTCGCCATGGAGAGCAAGGAAGACACTACTTAGGAGAACAGAAATTGTAGTGGTCACCAAAGACAATGGCTTTGGATTTTCAATGTTTAATTGGAAGAAATTTCTGCCCATCGTGCATTGGGTGTCAGACAAGTTTTCTGAGAATTTAGCAGTGGCAGAGTAATCAAGCAGTCATGGCGGTGAGTGTCGTCATTGGGTGTCGTCACTACATTTGAAAACTAACCCTGCTTTTCAATTACGTCATTGAGTGACAGTGAGGGTGGAAAGGGGTGAGGATGGTTCCTTGCAAAACACCAGAAGTGAGAGTGCAGGTGTAGGAAGAGAAGCCTTTGCAAGTGATAGTCTGGCAATGATTAGATGGAGAAGAAGTGAGCCAGCTGAGAGCAATCCCACCTAGCTGGACAACAGTTAGAGAAAGATGATGTAGTGACTAATGAGAAAAACTGTGTATGTGTTTGAAAAGAATGAGGAGGGAAAGTTTACCTTTGTGACAGTTACGTAGGATGCTACCTGTGAATTTTTGGTACTGTGGTAGGGTGGAACGTGGAGATCTGAAAGGCTGGATTTGGGAAGTTGCAACACATTCAGGAATCTTGGCAAGGAAAGGGAGGTTGGAGATGGGACAGTAGTTTGCAAGAACAATGAGTCTAGAATTGGTTTCTTGATTCCTGAAGAAAGACTTTCATTTATATGGCACTTCTCATAACCACCATATGTCCCAAAGCACTTTACAGTCATTGAAATACTTTTGAGATGGGGTTTATTTTATTGATTTATTAGTCACAAGCAGGCTTACATTCACACTTCAATGAAGTTACTGTGAAAATCTCCTCACTGGTGTGGTGTAAGAAATATAACAGCCAAATTGCATACCATAAAGAGCAATGTGACCATTTATTTGTGTGTTAATTGAGGGATAAATATTGACCAGGACATCAGGGATAACTTCCCAGTTCTTCTTTGAAATAAAGCCACTAGATCCTTTTCATCTACCCATGAAAGCATAACATCTCACCTGAAAGTTAGCACCTCCAACAATGCTGCACTGCCGTATCAGCATCGATTTTTATGTTTAGGCCCAAGAGTGTGATTCATATCTAGAATCCTGAGATAAAGAGGAATGAGTACACACAGCTGACACCTTGACAGCAGAATTAAAGGAGACAGATAAAGTACCTGGCGAAGGAGAACTGTTAATAATATCGGCTAATACCAGAACTATGAAAGTAAGTTGTATCATCTGCAGTTTAATGAAAAATGGACCATGGGAGCAGAGTCTCATGGATGAAGTGAGTTTGGAGAGAGCATAAGGAGATATAGCAGAGAAACTAGAGAAAGAGATGAGTTCAGGGTTTGGGTGGAGTGAGAGCTCAAGGATGTTTAGCTCAATGGGCTACTACTGAGGAGGGAAAGGGCAGGAGTGGAAGCAGTGTGACATTTAACAATGAAAAGCAGGATACAGAGTATTGAGGCAACATTAGATTGCTTTTCTTTTCCCTTGCTGAATGATACTTTTGCTGTTTCTACCAATATCCAAGGTGAAATCAGATAAACAGCTCAGAGTGGTAATGTAAAGGGGACCCACATATCTCAACATCATATCAAGTGTGGAATATAATGTGGGAAAATGTGACATTGTTCACTTTGACAGAAAGAATAAAAAAGCAGAATATACATGAATGGAGAATGACTGCAGAACTCTGAGTTGCAGAGGATTCCAGGTGTTCTCGTGCACGAGCCACAGAAGGTTAGTTTGCAGGTACAGCATGTATTCAAGAAGGCTGACGAAATGCTATCCTTTATTGCAAGGGGAATTGAACATAAAAGTAAGAATGTTAAGCTTCAGTTATAGAGCATTGGTGAGGCCACATCTTGAACAGTTTTGGTCTCTTTAAGAAAGGATGTCAGTGCATTGGAGATGGTTCAGAGGGGATTTGCTGGATTGATAACTGGAATGAATGGGTTGTCTTATGAGGGGAGTTTGGCAGGCTAGGCTTATTTCCACTTGAGATTAGAAAAATGAAGGGTGACTTGATTGGAGGATATAAGACCCTGAAAGGTCTTGACAAGGTGGACGTGGAAAGAATGTTTACTCTTGTGGGTGAGTCTAGGGGGCACTGTTTTAGAATTAGTTGTCACCCTTATAGGACTGAGATGAGGAGAAATGTTTTCTCTCAAAGGGTTGTGTGGCTTTGGATTTACCGCAGACAATGGTGGAAACAGGGTTACTGAATGTTTTTAAGGCAGATGAAGATGGATACATGTAAGACAAGGCCAGCCAGGAGTATAATAAGTCTTGAGATAACAAAAGGCTGGGTGAGGATTTCAGAAATGGATAAGGCAAAGGCTGATTCAGGCTATGTTACAGAGATGGGAAAGTTATCAGGCTTAGAAAGGAATGTGGAACTTGAAACAAACAGATCCACCACGATCTTATTTAATGGTGGGCGGTGAAGACTCGAGGGGCTGAATGGCGTACTTCTGTTGCTACCTGGTATGTTTGTATGTAAGTGACACAGTAAGAAGCTGGGGTGCTCACCACCTGTCTTAAGCTCTCCGTAGTCTCTAAATCAGCAGAACAGTTATTCAAAATTCAGTACAGATGCACCAAGTGTCTTGCGAACAGGACATCTCTCTACTTTCCATTTGAATTCATCATTTCCCATGTCAGTGTTACAGGGCTGTAGGGTAACTGCCAAAGAACGGAGCCACTGAAATTTGATCACATAAATGTCTGAATTTCATTAAACCTGAGAATACAACTTTTCACAGAACAGCAACTTCTGGCAAGTGTAGGGCAGTAAAAAGAGTCATCAATAGCTGCACAACTGACCCCACAGTGAGTTGTTATCAATTGGAATTCAGTGGGGTTTTTTTCAGTATCTTTGGGTGTGAATAGGACACAGAGAATAACGGTGAAGGCTATTGACATTGATTAGAGAAACAACTTGAAGTATTTATGTTACAGGATTGTTTCCACTGCTAGCATTTCTACAATATAGCAGACTGCTCGCACTCTCAAATTCACTATTTGCATTGCGGATTTTTGGAGCACAGACATCAACTGTTAACACTTTTATGTAACCCCAGTGCTATCAACTCTGTACACATGAGATTTCTGCAGTCAATATCTCTGGTAAATGTAAATTTAACAGTCCATATGACTGAACATTGGAGACTGA
This sequence comes from Sphyrna mokarran, assembly GCA_024679065.1. Lineage (NCBI taxonomy): Eukaryota > Metazoa > Chordata > Chondrichthyes > Carcharhiniformes > Carcharhinidae > Sphyrna > Sphyrna mokarran. The sequence continues at coordinate 39,968,221 of JAGIQG010000016.1, forward strand.
TTATTTTTAATGTAAGGCGTCTGCCATTGTAACAATATATTTCCTCTTTCAGCCTAATATGTAAATTGGATCACTGCAGCATGTTAACTTGCTCATATGTCCTACTGCAAACACACATGAGAGAAATGCGTTAGTGTCTGACTGGTTGTAAAATTCAAGCTATTTCTTAAAATTGAAGACTCTAATGCTCTGCATTTTGCTTCAGGTCACCGACAGAGGCCTTTGAGGAAAATTGAGTAATTGAAGAGCCAGTCTTATCCATTTACGCATAGAGACATATAGCACAGAAACAGGCCCTTTGGCCCAACTTGTCCATACTGACCAGGTTTCCTAAATTGAACTAGCCTGATTTGGCTGCATTTGGCCATATCCCTCTAAACCTTTCCTATCCATGCGCCAGTCTAAATGTTTTAATTGTACCCACCTCCACCACTTCCAACAACCGAACAATAAGGGACACTACAGACAGTTACCTGCAGATCTGACCAAAGAACACCCATCAACTCAACAGACTAATCAAGAACTTTGATCTGGACATTCAGAGCACTCTCCATGCTCTCAACCTCGCATTGGAGATCTCTACACCCAGCCGTCCTATTGTATCAGGCAATACGATCCTGTGTGAGAACTGTTGGCTCCGTTGAAGGCATCCTGAAACCCATCGTACAAAGAACACTCAGTTCTGTCACAACACTATGGACTTCCCACAGAAATTCAGCATCCATGGAGCAGTTGAACCAGGAACACTCTTCGTCACAATAGATATCTCAGCATTCCACACCAGCATTCTACAACAGCAACTGCCTCAGTACTCAACGCTGACAACTGCTAATTTCCAGATGCAATTCTACAACTCATTCGTTCCATTCTGGACCACAATGTCTTCACCTTCAACAACCAATTCTTCAATCAGACACATGAGGACCAAATTCACACCTCAATATGCCAACATCCTCATACACAGATTCGAACAAGCCTTCTTCATGCACAGGACCTTCAACCGAAGCTATACACTAGATAAATTGATGACATTTTCTTCCTTTGGACTCATGGTGAACAATCACTATATGACGACATCAACAAGTTCCATCCCACCATCAGACTCACCATGAACTACTCTCCGGAATTGGTTGCATTTTTGCACACGTGCATCTCCATTAAGGATGGTCACTTCAATACCTCAATATACTGTGAGCTCACAGATAACCTCACGATTCTCCACTTCTCCAGCTTCCAACCTAAATACATCAAAGAAATCATTCTCTATGGACAAGCCCTCCATATACACAGGAGCTGCTCAGATGAGGAGGATCACAATTGATACCTATAGATGGTGAAAGACACCCTTGTAAGAACAGAATATGGCGCTCAGCTCATCGATCATCAGCCCCAACATGCCACAATGATAAACCGCACAGACTTCCTCAGAAGATAAATACGGAACAAGGCGGGCAGAGTATCCTTCGTCGTCCAGTATTTCCCTGGAACAGAGAAGCTACAACATCTTCTCTGGAGCCTTCAACATGTCATTGATAAGGACGAACATCTCGCCTAGGCCATCCTTACACCTACACTACTTGTCTTCAAACAACTACACAATCTCAAACAGATCATTGTCCAAACTACAACCAAACTGGGTAGCAAACTACCCAGCCTTCAGGAGAACACTGACCGTGCCACCTCATAACCCTGCCGCAGCAACCTCTGCAAGACGGACAGATCATCGACATGGATGCCGTGGATCTCACATAAAAAAAAACTATCCACCAGGAGCACTGTACATACTCTTGTGACTTAGCCAATATTGTCCACTTGATACGCTGCAGGAAAAGATGTCCCAAGGAGTGGTACATTGGGGAGACCATGCAGTCGCTATGACAACAGGTAAATGGGCACCATTCAACAATCATCAGGCAGGAATATTCCCTTTCTGTCAGGAAACGCTTCAGCAGTCGAAGGCATTCAGCCTCTGATCTTCGGGTATTTTCCAAGGCAACCTTCATGACACACAACAATGCATAATCATGAGTAAAAACTGATAGCCAAGTTCCGCACATATGAGGGTGGCCTCAACCGGGACTTTGGGTTCATTTCACACTATCTTCACTCCATGATGTGCCTAAATTTGCAAAATCTCACTAACTGTTCTGGCTGGAGACAATTCACACCTCTTTAACCTGTGATTAACCCTCTCTCTACTCGCGTTGTCTGAAACCTGTAAAGACTTGATTACCTGTTAAGACTCGCATTCCAACCATTATCTTATAATTGAGTTTCTGTCTATATATGCCCTGTTTGTAAACAGAACTCTTTACTCACTTGATGAAGGGCAATGCTCTGAAAGCTCGTGCTACCAAATAAACTTGTTGGACTTTAACCTGACGTTGTGAGACTATTTGCTGCACCTCCTCCGGCAGCTCATTCCATAAACACACCACACTCTGTGAGAAAAAGCTGTCCCTCAGATCCTTTTTAAATCTATTTCCTTTCACCTTAAACCTGTGCCCCCTAGTTTTGGAAGCCTCTACCTGGGGAAAAAACCTTGGCTATTTACCTTATCTATGCCTGTTATGATTTTATAAACCTCTATAATTTCACCCCTCATTCTCTGACACTTCAGGGAAAAAAGTCCCAGCCCATCCAGTCTTTCCTTATAGTTCAAACCTTCCAGTCCCCATTACATCCTTGTAAATTCTTTTTTGCACCGTTTCCAGTCTGATAATATCCTTCTTACAGTAGAGCAACCAGAATTGTATGCAGTACTCCAAATGTAGCCTTACCAATATCTAGTACAGTTGTAACATAACTCCTGTACTCAAAGCTCTGACTGATGAAGGCAAGTATGCCAAATGCCTTCTTCCCAACCCTCTGTACCTGTGGCACTACTTTCAAGGTCCTATGCACCTGCAATCCCAGGGCTGTCTGTTCAACAACCCTCCTCAGGGCTCTACTATTAACTTCACTTTTATTTGAATTAAACTCCATCTGCCATTCCTCAACCCATTTGCCCAGTTGATCAAGATCCCAGATTCAGTCAAGATTCAATCTGTTTTTGCAGTGATCTCTAATTAGCCTTTAGGAGGTTGAAGGAAAGTATAACACAGATGCTATATAAAAAGATATGCTTAACTTTATATTGTATCTCATCAGAATTCTCAGAAACATCTCAAAGCTCATAAAATACCTATGTTCATCTATTTGTTGAGGTGTGAAACTAAATAGGACAGCAGAAGTCAAAGATTTTATTCCTTCGCACAATGTGAGCTTAGATGGAAAGGCCAGCATTTGTTATTCATCCCAAATTACAGAATTACAGTGCAGAAAGGGGCCATTTAGCTTAAAATGTTTGAATGAACAATGTCAGTGCTCCATGATGGGGCACCAGAGTGCCGGCACCCCATGGTGGGGAACCACAGTGCTGATGCACCACGGTGAGGAACCAAAGTGCTGGTGTCCCATGGTGGGAAACCAGAGTGGGGTTTGTTCCCAGAACGAAGAAAATTACAGCCCAAGACTAGGCCTTTTGGCCCTCCAAGCCTGCACCCACCATGCTGCCTGACTTTTTCAAAACCCGCGACTCTTCTGGGACTTGATGAATTCCGTCATGGAGCAGACTGTGCGTCGCCACCCCATCTCCGCCCTCCCCCCACCATGTGATTCTCCTGGTTGGGAGAATCGTGACCCTCTGGAATTCCCTCTATAAAACTTTCCATCTCACTACCTCGCTGTCTTTGGTTTCAATGTGCATATCTTAAGGTATAAGGCTCCTGGGAATGAAGGCCTCCTTCCCCAAGGACCCCTGGAAGACCATCTTGAGTAACTGGCAGGCTCATCAGATGGCGGCAGGGAAGCAGTTCCAACATTTATAATATCTTGGTAGTCTGGCAAAATGACCATCGATGGGCCAATTCATTGCCTTAATTGGCTTGTCCTCCTCCAGTTGTTGGCTGGGTGTGCTGTTGTCATTCTCATCACTGGAAATATCCTCTGATGGAAGGACACACCTAGCTTCCCCTCTGACACCATTTTCCCAGCTCTTCTTCAAAGGGTTAGTCGAGTTCTGGCCACTAAGTCCTGATCAAACAATTGGATCAATATTAACCCACTCCCATGACAGTTGGGAAAAGGAATATGTTAAAAGTACAAATTCATCAAACCCACTTGACATATTCTTCAGTCTGCAGGTTGTGTGGTGGCCTTCTGTCATATACTGGAGACGTATCGTTATATCATTTACCTCAGCCTCCCATGGCGCAGTCGAGACGTCGGTGCTTGGTGGGATATGCCAAGGGTGCAGGAGATAAGGAAAGGAAGAAAAGACAAGAGTTGAAAGGTTCAGCAGGTCATGGGCTAGGCAAGCTAAAAGGTAGAGGATTGGATGGAGGATCCACAGATCATGATAGTGAGAAGTTGCATTCAGCAGCATGCTCACCTGAGGGATCCAGAGGGGAGCACTGTTCATCCTAGAAAGCTCTTACTTTTTGCCGTCTGCTGCTCCCAGCTCCATTTAGCTGCTGTATTTTCAGAGATCTGAGGAAACACGGTTGGCAACCATAAAATATTAATGAATAGGAAAGTGGAAGCCTGAATCAAATATTGTAATAATATATTTCACTTTCCATGATTGGATGCAGGCACAACACCCAACCCATCACTGGGAACGTATAGACCATGGTGGCTTGGGGCTCACATTTTAGTGTCATTAATTTGTAACACACCCGAGTTCCCATCTATCATGGGGGTCAGCATTGACCCTGTTAACTTCATCCGACCTTTGTGCGTTTTTCTGCATTTGGAAATTATTGGCATTTGCTTCCCTGATCTTATTCTTTCGCTTTTTGATTTGGCTGCAGTCGTGAGACAGAAACTAGGGGTTTTTCTGCATTAATTTATTCTCTGGAGCTTCAGTCAAGCAAGGTAGGCTTTTTTTTAAATGTGCCTGAGTGTAGGAGATGTTTAGATTGGAAAGTCAGATGGAACTTGTCTGTTAATTGTGATAATTGTTGCTTTTTATTGTGAAGTTGACCAATTCGATTGATGTCTATATCATGTTAGAACCCGCCTGTGTTCAGTGCTTGTGGAAGATGCCTATTGCACCATATAGAAGTGAGGGCCAATTAGTCCTGAAGGAATTTCCCATGGAGACAAAGATCTCTTTGCTGGTAACCAGTTTCATCAAATAAAGAAGCTGTGCTTGTACAACATCACTCCAGAAGCAGTACAAACACTCAGCAGCAGGATGGTTATCCTTATTGCCTGACAGCGTCAGGAACCCAGGTTCAGTTCCCAGCTTGGGTCAATGTCTATATGGAGTCTGCACATTCTCCCTGTGTCTGCATGGGGTTCCATCCAGGTGCTGTGGCTTCCTTCCACAGTCTGAAAGTCTGGTTAGGTGCATTGATCATGCTAAATTCTTCCTCAGTGTACCTGGAAGACGCTTCGGAGATTTTCATAGTAATTAATTGCAGTGTTAATGTACTTGTGCCACTAATAAATAGACTTTAAATAAATTCCTTGCAGGGATGAGGTTGATGGGATGATGAATAGTGGTGGGTGAGGGTTGTAGAGGTGTGAATGGTGGTGGAGTGAGGATGGTAGTGATGGTGAGTGGTGGTGGGTGAGGGCGGTAGAGGTGGTAAATGATGGCAGAATGAGGGTGGTAGAGGTGGTGAATGTTGGTGAGTGAGGTCGGTAGCATGTTGTACTGAATGGTGGAGAGACAGTAATGGTGTCTACGACCTGCTTCAAGAGTTGTTTCTGGAGGGAAGACTGTTGACTTTATCAGAATCATTCCCAGCTGGAGGAGACTGCACTCACTTCCATTTCTGTCAAAGCTCCTTTTAGTTTTTTTTATGGGGTTTCACATTTGCATTTGCTTCCAGCTGGTCAGTTGTATTATTTTCCTAATGAATACAGTGTGTGTGGCTTCCCAAGTGACTTCACAGCAATAGGTACAAGTATTTGGTACAGTATTGTCAGTCTAAATTTGCTGAACCTGAAACGTATATGAGTGGTGGTCTTTCACTTGCATTTGGCTGCCGTTTACAACAGGAGACATACCCACTGGAAAAATGACCAGTGCAAGAACTACCGATATCAGGAATGAAGTCCCAGTTGTTCGGAAGACCCTTAAGTCTCAGCATTCCAGGCATGGCAAGTGGAGTGATCTTGCGTGGCTTGAAAATGACCCTGCATCCTATGTAGCCCGTTATACATGTCAAATTTCTGAAAGTATAACTTACAGTCTTGTAACCCCTATCGTTACAAACAAGATAATCATGCTCAGGAATCCAAATTCCTAACTTCTAAGTGTATGCCATTCAAAACTGGACACATTCCATTTATGTTGAGGAAGAAGTAATTTGTACATACCAATCTTTTTAAGAAGGGGATGTCATGTATTTTCAGTGAAATAATCCATGCAATTGCTGAAGAATGCTCTCTACAACCAATTATATGATGTGCTGGAACCTAATTGCAAAAGGCTGGGAGGAATTTGCCTCCAAAGATACATGAAAAATATTCAATACTTGTTGACTTACGCATTTTATATATTTGTTCAATCACAGATAAGCTTGATAATGTCACCACTGGTAGCTGGAAGAAACAACACTGGGCAATTGATTTTATTTCGAAATTGAATTCAAAATGGATACTGATTTTGGATCCCCTTCTTTGTGTAGGTTTATGAACACTCTTTTCTTTTCCTGCTGTGAAGATGGGCATCAAAGCTGCATCTACCTTTGTCATCTTTACTGAAGATCTGAGAAAGAAAGTCACTTGGCAAGAGAATACAGTTACCACCAACACATATCCCACTCCACCCGAGGCCCAAACGTCCTAGCCCACTGCTACACAAGTATCAAAAATGCCTACCGCTCTATCACCCACCCACACTTTGGCTGTGCTCTGGCTCCTGGCTTACAAGTAAAAACTGAAGTGGAAGAATCCATCAAAGAGAGTTGTACAATGTTGTACAATGCTGGTCTGAGGAATCAGATGATTTCTTATGGGGTTGTTTGTAGTTAGTGGACTAGTCAGTATTTAAAAACTCTGTGACCAGCCTGAACAAGTACACCTCTACGGTAACTGACTTCATTAATAAGTGTGTTGAAGACCGGAAATCATGGATGAACAGGGAAATTCACAGCTTGCTAAAGTCCAGGTCTGAGGCATTCAAGTCAGGAGACACTGACCTACACAAGAAAGCCAAATATGATCTCAAGAGATCCATCAAAGGTGCCAAAAGGCAGTACTGGACCAAGCTAGAGTCCTAGGCTAGTCACACTGACCCCCACCAACTACATCAAGGTCTGCAAAACGTAGCAAGCTACAAGATGAAGGCATGTAAAATCGACAGCTACAGTGCACTCTCTCCGATGAGCTCAATGCTTTGGGCAAGAGGTCAGTGAGAGTATGCCCCTCCACCTTGGAAGCAATGAATGAACCTGTATCTGGTGTCAGCACTGCAAATGTCAGAGCAACTTTCTTGAAGGTCAACCCATGGAAAGCACCTGTCCCGGACGGGGTATATGGACATTCACTCAGATCTTGCCTGGACCGGCTGGCGGAAGCATTCACAGACATCTTCAACCTCTATTTACAACAATTCAAGAAGATAACCATCATCATGGTTCCTAAGAAAAATCATGGCTTACTAACTATCGGTCGGTAGCTCTGACATCCATCATTATGAAGTGCTTTGAAAAGTTAGTCATGGCACGAATCAATTTCAGCCTTCCAGACTACCTGGATACACTACAGCTTGTAGACTGCCACAACAAGTCTACAGCAGACACCATTTCCCTGGCCCTGCTGTCAATCCTGGAACATCTAGACAACAAGGCACCTATGTCAGCTACTACTTATCGACTACAGCACAGCCTTCAACACTATTATTCCCATGAAACTGATCTTCAAACTTCAAAGTCCCAGGTACCTGGGCCTTGGTACCTCCCCCTGCAGCTGGATCCTGAACTTCCGATCTCACAGACCACAATCAGTAAGCATAAACAACAACACCTTCTCCACGATCATCCTCAACACTGGTGCCCCACAAGGCTCTGTTCTCAGCCTTCTACTATACTCCTTATACACCTATGACTGTATGGCCAAATTCCCCTCCAATTCGATTTTCAAGTTTGCTGGCAACACCACTATAGTGCATTGGGTCTCAAACAATGATAAATTAGAGTACAGGAATGAAATAGAGAATCTGGTGAACTGGTCCGGCACAATAATATCTCCCTCAATGTCAACAAAACAAATAAGATTATCATTGACTTCAGAAAGCGTAAAGGAGAACATGCCCCTGTCTTCATCAATGAGAACAAAGTAGAAAGATCAAAAGCTTCATGTTTATAGGTGTCCAGATCACCAACAACCTGTCCTGGTTTCCCTATGATGACACTATGGTTAAGAAAGCTCATCAATGCCTCTACTTTCTCAGAAGACTAAGAAATTTGGCATGTCAGTTACGACTCTCACAAACATTTATAGATGAACCATAGAAAGCATTCTTTCTGGTTGTATCATAGCTTGGTATGGCTCCTGCTCTGCCCAAGACCGTAAAGAACTACAAAAGGCTGTGAATGTTGTCCAATCTATCATGCAAACCAGCCTTCCATCCATTGATTCTGTCTACATTTCCCACTGCCTAGGAAAAGCAGCTAGCATAATTAAGGACCCCAACATCCTGCACATTGTCTCTTTCACCTTCTTTGGAAAAAAAAGACACAAAAGTCAGTGATCACGTACCAACAGATTCAAGAATAGTTTCTTCCCTGCTGCTGCCAGATTTTTGAATGGACTTACCCTGCATTAAGTTGATCTTTCTCTACACCCTAGCTATGACTGTAACACTACATTCTGCACTGTCTTTTTCTTTCTCTATGAACAGTATGTTTTGTCTGTATCGTGTGCAAGAGACAATACTTTTCATTGCATGTTAATTCATGTGACAATAATAAATCAACATCAAACCAAATCAAAAAGAGGAAGCTGATATTGAGGAAAGATCTTTTACTCAAGGGGATGAAAACAGGATTAAAGAACATGAACCAATAAAGTAAACAGAGACAGGATGGCACAGTGGCACACTGGTTAGCGCTGTTGCTTCACAGTGCCAGTTCCTAACTTGGGCACTGTCTGTGCTGAGTCTGCATGTCCCTTCTGTGTCTGCATGGGTTTCCTCCAGGTGCTCCAGTTTCTTCTTACAGTCTGAAAGACATACTGGTTAGGTGTATTGTCCACGCAAACTCTCCCTCAATGTACCCGAACAGGCGCCGGAGTTTGGCAACTATGGTTTTTCACGGTAACTTCATTGCAGTGTTAATGTAAGCCTACTTGTGACACGATGTAAATAAACTTTAAAGTAGAGATGATTAAAACTGGTTGCAGTATCAGCTACTGGTAATAACAGACATTGGACTGAAACATCTCTAAACTCCTATCCAATCACTCCTCATCATTTCTACAAATACTTGTGGGAGGGGGATATAAAACATGGATCTCTACTTTGATAAGTAATCAATTGATGTTTCCAAACTGCTAAAATTATGGGGCCAATCCAAAACTCTATAGAATGGACAAAAGATCCACAAGCTCAAAATACTGTGTGACTGTTTAAAATTCAAAATACTAATCATGGGATTTTACAGCCTTGCATGAACCACAACAGAAATTCCTGCCCAAAATCAACAGAGATTTCCTTTATCGGATCCTTGCCCCTGCCGATTCTGTGGCTGGCGAGGTGATAGAGTTCCAGCCTACATAGCATTTACTTCAGTATAGAAACACTGACAGGTAGATAGAGTTCAACTTGCAGATTATCATGGTTGTGGCATTGTTATATAAAGTGTGAAGGATTGGATCAAAGAGATTTCAAAAGAGACACATAATTTTTCAGCAAATTGAGGATTTTTTCTCTTTTGCTGAAATGATCCATCTGTGTTGCCGTTAACGTGAAATAACTTTGATGGCAACAAAAATAAAATCTTTCACCTTGGAAAGGGAAGGAGAAAGAAGTCGACAGTATTGCATTAATTAATTACCAGACAATTGAGTGCTCAGTGAATCGGACACACTTTTAATGTCCAATTCTCTAATCTGCACTTCTGTCAAATGAGCGTCTGCACCAAGGGGGTATTTCTACCCCTCCAAGCAGGAGTAATACTTCATTAATTCTGGAAATAAAAATACACTAGAAAAAATAGCAATGCAATCAACTGAATTAAAAGGAAGATGCCCTATCATACCTTGAAGATGTTCCCAAGTTCTTCTGAACTAATGTTTTGTTAAGTGCACCTACTAGTTCTATAGATAAACAAGGCATTTCTTTTCATGCCTATCAAATAAACAAAATCAAACAAACTCAGAGACAAAGCAAGAAGGACAGCCCCCAAAAAGAAGAGAACCACCCAAAACAAAAGGAATAGGAAGCTTAAAATATCAAAACAAAATGAGATCAAAAAGGGTTAATAATACAGCCCAGTCCAACCAACAAGGTCCCAGGAACAGTATTACCAGTCAAACTGTTAATATGATGATGTTACTCTAAAGAGGCTTGCTGGATAAGATACAGGGAGAATAATCTTCTGAGGCCACAAGTCCATTGATAGTTCCTCATTGTGTTTCATACAATTCTTACTATACTACCTGTGAATTAGCTCTTATAACTGCTAAAGATTTCCGAGCATTAGATAGTGGTAGGCAAAATTCCCACTATCTAATTGTTAACATAAGACAGTTAATGATTTTGCAAGTGTTAGGATAGGATTATTTGTTTGGTTGATAAAATAGTTAAGTAAAATGGAATTATCTGGGCTGGAATCTTCCCATTATTTATGCTGATGGGATTTTGCCATCCCATCGCAGTGAACGAAGATTTGACTGGCGGCCAAATTCTCTGATCTAGCTGCTGTGGGAATGTGGTGGTAAGATCACGCCCTTGGTTTCTGTTCCTTGGATCTTCAAGAAGAAGCAGACAATGGGAAATAAAAGTGTCAGGACAGAGGATTGGGTCAGGTATGGTAGTCAGATCAATGGGATGGGCAGTCAAGGGTTGTATAATCAGATTTGGTTAGTGGGTGAGTGGTCAGGTCAGAATGGTGCGTAATTGGATCAGGAGTGTCAGGTCAAGGTTGGGGGATGTTTGGTGAATAGTGAGGTCAGGGGGTAATGTCGGAGGTGGGTACTCAGGTCAAGGCATTGGGTTGGGTGATTGTTGGGTCAGGGATTGAATAATCAGGTCAAGACAAGGGTAGGGTTAGGAAGGTATCTAGTGAAGTAAGAAGTGTGGGGTTAGTTGATCAGCTCAGGGTGAAAAGTCAGTTCAGGTTGCGAGGGTGCCTCCTGGGGTCAAAGGTATGGGTAGTAGGCTGGGGTTAGTTGATCAGCTCAAGGGTAAAGAGTTGAGTGAGGTCGAGAAGATCAGATTGGGGAATGGGTAATCAGATCAGGGTATGTGAGTAGTCAGATTGCGAGCTTGGTTATTCAAATTGGGGTTGGTGGTTAGTTAGTTGGGTGGGAGTGTTGGTCATTCATAGAATCATAGAATCCCTACAGTATAGAAGGAGGCCATTCAGCCCATCAAACCTGCAGTAACCACAATCCCACCCAAGCCCTATTCCTGCAAACCTTCATATTTACCCTACTAATGTCCCCGTCAGTAGGGATAATTTAGCATAGCCAATCAACCTAACCTGCATATCTTTGGATTGTGGGAAAAAATTGGAGCACCCAAAGGAAACATACAATGATACAGGGTAAATCTACAAACTCCGCACAAATAGTGACCCGAGGCTGGAATTGAACCGGGCTCCCTTCCGCTGTGAGGCAGCTGTGCTAACCAGTGTGCCACCATGCCATCTGTAGGCAGTTCGATTGAGGATGGTTGTGTATTAGAAGATATGTATGGTGAGATTAGGTTGATTATACTGTTTACCACTGAGATACACCAGAAATTAAACAATGTATACAAATATTTGGTCAAGTAATACAATATCATGCCCAAATCTTTGAGACAAGGATCAGTATAAAAGATATTCAAGCAGGGTCCTGGACATGCAAATCAGCCCATCAGAAGTTTGAAGTTCCCAGGCAAATGCAGCGCATGAGCTGAGGTGAGGCCTTCCTCAGGTGTTAACATGCACCAACAAGTTAAATTAATTGCATCATTGCTCTCAATAATGGAGACGTGACTCTATAAAAACCAAACCCAGCAAATTATCCACCACTATACCATCATATTAAAGTACATGGAAACAATAATTACTGAGGTGTGGTTTTCATGTTACATTCACTAGGAATTAATATTCCATTAACCAGAGAGGCCAGAAAGGGGCTGGGATGAAGAATTAAAATGGCAAATGGGGCTGGGATGGAGAGTTAAAATGGCAAATGACTGGAAGCTTAGGTCAGACTTGTTAACTACATGGATATGTTTAGCAAAGCAGTCATTCTGTCTGCATTTTATCTCCCCAGTAGATAGCAGGTTGATTGGAGTGTGGGCAGCAAATACAACATACTAAATTAAATAGCTAAGTTGCTGCTTTACCTGGAAGAAATGTTTGGGGACCTGGAATATGAAGCATAACATAGCTGTTAACCAAGGTAGTAGTTTTACAAAAGGATGTAGCATAAATTTATTTTGGTAATTCATGCTTGCAATAAACCTGTCTTTACATCAAAGACTGTACAATTGTGTTACCGGATGATTTGCAATGCTCTGCCATTCGCCTAGAGAAAATGAAACATTTACCATTGCTATATGAATTAATCTTGTTGCTGCCATTTAGGACAAGTAGTTCATATATTAAGGACTCTGTAATATAGGTGATTTATGGCCCTGACATGCCTTGCAATGTTGAATGCTGAAAAGGGGAAGAATGAAACTGTGGAGTCTCGCTTCTGCACATTATAAATTATTCTGAGAGGTTTTTTTTTAAATTTTAATTCATTGTTGGGGATTCACTGCATCATTATCTATTCGCATCTCTGGAAACTTGCAACATAAAAATGATGTGATCTGAAACTTGGGGTAACAATTCCAATTTACAGAACTTGTCATGAGATGTGTGTTCCAGTAACTCCTGAGCCATTGTATCCTTTGCTGTTGGTATTGTCCTCAACAGAATGGTGTATTCCATCTGAAAGATAAGCAATAATGGAAATACTGCAGCCAGAGATGAAAAAACAATGTTAATAAACTCTCTGGTATTTTCAGTGTGGTAATGATCAAGTCAAGATATTTTCTCAGAAGACTAAAGAAATTTGGCATATCCACTACATCTCTCAGTAACTTCCTGGTTGTATCATAGCTTGACATGGCTGCTGCTCTGCCCACGAATGCAAAAAACTAAAAAGGGTCGTGAACGAAGCTCAGTTGATCTCGCAAACCAGCCTTTCGTCCATTGACTCTGTCTACACTTCCCACTATCTCGGAAAAGCAGTCAGCATAATCAAAGACCGCAGGCATTTTGAATATTCTCTCTTCCACCTGATACAAAAGCCTGAGGACACCCATACCAATAGACTCAAGAATAGCTTCTTCCCTGCTGCCATTAGATTTTTGAATGGATCTATCTCTTATTAAGTTGATTTTTCTCTACACCTAGCTATGATTGTAACACTACATTCTGCAAACTCTTTTTTCCTTCTCTATAAACAGTATGCTTTGTCCATATAGGTGCAAGAAACAATACTTTTCATTGTATACTTATACGAGACAATAATAAATAAATTAAAAAGATTTCTGATGCTGTTCTCTGTCCATTTTTGTTTAAATTTACTTATTAGTTAATAAGTAGGCTTACATTAACACTGAAGTGAAGTTACAGTGAAAATGCCCTAGTCGCTACACTCTGGCACATGTTCGGGTACAATAAATTTAGTATGGCTAATGCACTGCACCAGCACATCTTTCAGACAACGGGACAAAACCGGAGCAAACCTATGCAGACATGGGGAAAATGTGCAGACTCCACAAAGATAATGATCCAAGCCGGAAATCAAACCCAGGTCCCTGGTGCAGCAATGCTAACAACTGTGCCACCATGCTGTGATCTATGCATGCAAGTGAAGAATTCTCTTCAGTTACAGACTGTGTGGCTTGTTATCTACAGCCCATCTACAAAACAAGAAAACAGGAAAACAAGATGTAAGTAAAGCTAGAAAATATGATTGGAGATTTTTCAAGGAAGCTCTTTTTTAATTGCTATGATAAGTATCTTCAATACTCTACAAAGTCCTGGTGTGCTAAGATCAGACAATCATATTTAGTAAGATTCCTATTGAATTCATAACCAAGTATAAAGGCTGGCGTATTTGAAGAATTGGCTTAATTCTTGTTAAAGTTCACTCTAAACAGTTTTAAATGGATGTCACTGAGCTGTCAGTTTTCCCCAATATAATACTTAGTTATCAGGCAGCACAGTAGCACAGTGGTTAGCACTGATGCTTCACAGCTCCAGGAACCTTGGTTCGATTCCTGGCTTGAGTCATTGTCTGGGTGGAGTTTGGACATTCTCCTCGTTTCTGATTGGGTGTGCTCTGGTTTCTTCCCACAGTCCAAAGATGTGTGGGTTAGGTTGATTGGCCATGCTGAAAATTGCCCTTAGTGCCCTGAGATATATAGGTTAGAGGGATTAGTGGGTCAGTATGGGGGCGGGGGGTCTGGGTGGGTTGTGGTCAGTGCAGACTCAATGGGCCAAATGGCCTCTTTCTGGACTGTAGGGATTCTATGATTTAGTATGTACATAGTTACAGGGCCAAGCCATAGCCTTATCAGTGGCTAGATGGAATTCATTAAGCCTGCCTTCAAGTTATATCAATGGGAACTCCTTGCCAATCTGAATCCTTGTTCAGACTGCAGCTTGGATGGTTTTCGTGACCCCACCGATGTTGGGTGACTGCACAGAGGCTTTGGCCAAATGGAGATAGTTTAAAAGAGCCCACTGTTTCTTTGAGAGATCAAAATCAGGGGATAAATTATCCCGCCTGACTTGCCACCAGCTGATAAGTCATAATCAAGGACTCCAGACATTCTCTCACTTCTTTGTTTAGGAAGAAGATACAAAAGCCTGAGGTCACGTACCAACCAACTGAAGAACAGCTTCTTCCCTGCTGCCATCAACACCTGGCTGATGCCCAGGGAAGCCAATGATCCTCCTAGCAAACTGAATTCAGCAAGTCTGCACTTGGGGAATCCCAGTGTCATGGAATCAAAAACTGTCAGCGATATGAATATTATAATCAGAATCTGTAAAGCTCCTTTTTAACTGTTGTTACAGCCTAAAACTGTATCCCCTGTGTCACTACAGTGAAAAAGGTGTTTCCTCCAAGTGGTCAGTGAGCTAAGAAGCTGTGAGTTTATCAGTCCTCGCCACACCCACTTTTAATTTATAGAACATAGAACATAGAACACTACAGCACAAACAGGCCCTTCAGCCCACAAGTTGTGCTGATCATATCTATACCTACCAGGCCATAGAACTATCTGTAACTCCCAATCCCATTAAATCCCATGTACTCATCCAGAAGTCTCTTAAAAGACCCCAGCGAGTTCGTCTCTACCACCACTGACGGCAGCCGATTCCATTCACTCACCACCCTCTGAGTGAAAAATTTACCTCTGACATCTCCTCTGTACTTGCCCCCCAGCACCTTAAACCTGTGTCCTCTCGTAGCGGCCATTTCAGCCCTGGGAAATAGCCTCCGAGAATCCACTCTATCTATTCCTCTCAACATCTTATAAACCTCAATCAGGTCACCTCTCAACCTTCGTCTCTCCAGGGAGAAGACACCTAGCTCTCTCAACCCCAATCCAGGCAATATCCTTGTAAATCTCCTCTGCACCCTCTCAATAGCTTCCACATCCTTCCTATAGTGAGGCAACCAGAACTGCACACAATACTCCAAGTGGGGTCTGACAAGGGTCTTATAACGTTGCAGCATTACCTCTCGACTCCTAAACTCAATCCCTCTATTAATGAAGGCCAGTACAATATATGCCTTCTTGACCACATCCTCAACACGGGCTTAAACAAGATAAAAGTTAGTTTATTATAAAAACTATTGCTGAAAATTATTTTGGTAAAAGTGATAAAATTATTAACTAAAGTACGGATACAAAGGTTAAACATACTGGAATAAATAAAGGAGGAAAATACTTAAAGGTGAGGCAGCATTCTTCTGGCTGTACCACACTCTGCACAGATCATGTTGGGGCAATGTGGGTTGGAGAATTGCGGGCAAGGGTTATAACGTGCTCAGCCCTAGCACAAAACCCCTTTGGAATTCTCCCAGCCACTGCACGGGGATGTAATCTATTCTCTGCACAGTGAGGGTGGGGACCAGATTAGGGTATTTAAGTAACAATTTAAATTTGCTGGCTGGAATTCTCAAGCCGTTCGCACACTACGGTCACTCCAAGGGAGGATGGAAGAATTGGCACTCAGCCAAAACACTATTCACTGGTGGAGAATCCCACCAGTAATGAACAGCCAGAAAGTCCCAGCCAGTCAGTCTGTTTGAGAATGGATTCTCCCAGCTCCCAGGATTCTCCGATCCTCAGGTTCAGCGGAACCAATGGAATCATTACTGTGGAATAATTTTTCCGGTTGCCCTTGCTGGTCCATCAGTGTGGTGAACTGGCATGAGAGCGGGTGGGGATTAAAAAACCAATTTGCGCATGGTGCAAATCACTTTCACACCCTGTTTTGCAGGCAGGAATGGCTTTGCATCTTTTCTGGACATGAAGCCTATTTACATGAAAGTAAACTTAACTAAAACTACTTATCTGCTCCCGCACAGCTTCTTCTGGCCTCGCAGAATCATCCCCTTTGCTGGCGAGACATTACACCTGGGAGAATCACTCCTGCTCTGTGGTCGCGGGGACCAGGACCCATGGTCACACTGGTGCGATTGGAGGCCATTGAAGCTCTGGGCAGTCGGGGGCATGGCAGGGCAGTGCACATCCGACAGTATCAGCCTGACAGTGCGCCACCTTATTTCTTATTTATTTATTACTGTCACAAGTAGGCTTACATTAACGATGCAATGAAGTTACTATAAAACCATCCAGTAGCCACACTCCAGCACCTGTTCGGATACACTAAGGAGAATTTAGCATGCACTCTGTAACTGCCTGATTGGGCACTAGAAGCCTGTCGGGGCAATGCTAAGGCATGGACCCTGAGTGGGGATGGGGACTGTGGTGACAGGGCCTGTGGGGATGGGGTTATAATGGGGGTTATGAACACAACTAGGAGGCTTATGCAGTGGGTGATTGCACGAGGGCTAAGAAAGGGGGGCTATGCAAAGGGGGCTATGCAAAGGGGGAACAATGCAAGGGGACAGCATGCAGGAGGGGGATTAGAGGGGAGCAGCCTACACCAGCCATCCAGGGGGACAGAAAGGGTCTGCTGGGGTTAATGCTGGTAACCTACATTTACGAGGGGGAAAATATGCCACACCGATAATCACAGGGTGGGGAGGGGTTCTGATGTCCAAAAAGGTGGGGGCTGGTAGGAGGTCTCCCTATTCACTGGGAGATCAGGGTAGCCTGCACAAGTGTGCCCTGAGGAATCTGCTGCTGGCTTTCCCAACCTCTCATCTCTACTGGCGCTAATCTACCAGCTGTCATAGAAACTGACAGAGTGTGGGAAAATTGCAATGCTGAACTCACCCAAAAAGACGGTGTGAAACATTTCCATTTTTAGGACATTTTTGAAGATTTTGTGGAAAATTCCACCCAAGAGACATTGTTGTGGGACAATCACTTGAGCCCTTTCTCCCCAAAGTGAGGTTCAGTTTAACAGTGATAATGGCTTTTAGAGTTGACAATCAGTCCCTGACTATTTCATGTGAATTTAACACGTCAACAGGTTTTTGGGAGCAAAAAAGGGTTTTGTATTCCTCACTAATTTTGCACTTGTAGATTGCCTGGACTCTTTTGCCGTAGTTTCTTAATACCTTTCTCTTTGTCCTCTGGGCCTGAAATTTCTTAGCGTTTGCCCCGAGGTTCGACGGACAAAATGGCAGTACTCAAATGGACCTTACACAGTTCCAGAACTGAAAATTGCTGCTATTCTAGTTTAGTTGAAGTATTGTTCCACCAGATAGAAAAATAAGTTATGCTGCGGATCTCTGAATCCTCTCCTTATCTCTTTTTCCCTCAGAAGTAAAAGGGTTTTTCACACCTTCTAGAATTCATTGGACCTCCCTGGATTTTAACAGCTCCTCAGAGCCAGGCCTAGAGACAGGAGTCTGACAAGGTTTGAATAAACACACAGGAAGGTGTCATACTGTCTGCCCATACTTCAATGTAAAAATTTAAAAACAGAAATGTGTCTTTAAAACAGTCATCCTTAAAATCATAATAATATGTCTCTTTTCACCAATATATAGATGTTCAAGTACAAAATGAATAATTTGATCATAGAATCCCTACAATGCAGAAGGAGATCTCTTGGCTCATAATGTTTGCACCAACCATAATCCTACCCACTCCCTATCCCCATAGCCCTACACATTTATCTTACTAACCCCCCTGATATTAAGGTCAATTTAGCATGGCCAATCAACCTAACCTGCACATCTTTGGACTGTGGGAGGAAAGCGGAACAACCAGAGGAAATTCACACAGACAGGGGGAGAATGTGCAAACTCTGCACAGACAGTGACCTGAGGCCTGAATTGAGCCTGGGTCCTAAGCACTGTGAGGCAGCATGCTAACCATTGTGCCACCGTGCTGCACAGATTGATGAACCAGGGTTATTAATACCATTAGAAAACATGCTGTTTGTCCACTGATAATATTCCTCCAAGACTTCCTGGGATAGAAATTAAACTTGGATGACAGTGCAAAATGGGCAGTGAAAGATTAAAAAATCATCGCTTCCCCACAGTGCAAATGAAGGCCATTTGGCTCGTCAAGTCTGCATTGACTTACCCCATTATAGTACCTTATCCTGACCCTATCCCTATAACTCTATGTATTTAAACCACTAATTTCCTTAACCTACACATCTTGGGATAGTAAGGGCAATTTAGCATGGCTAGTCAACCTAACCTGCACATCTTTGGACTGTAGGAGTAAACCAGAACACTCAGAGAAAACCCGCACAGGATAATGTGCAAACCCTATAGTCATCCAAGACTGGAACTAAACCCGAGACCCTGCTGCTGTGCCAAAAGAACAACTCAGCTCTCCCCTCTGCCCTACCTCTGTAACCTCATGCATTTGGCGTGGCTAATCCACCTAAACTGAACATCTTTGGAGTGTGGCAGGAAACCGGAGCATCCTGGGGAAACCCACGCAGACACAACAAGAACATGCAAACTTCGCACAGACAGTCACCCAAGGTCACCTGTCATCTACAGTCTCTGATAATCAATTCCAATGTAATCAATGGGATTAAACAGCAGGCAGTAGCTGTCTGCTGACCTGAAATTATTTGTATGCACTACCGCCCGAGGCAAATCCTTGCCCTGTTCCATGCTCATTCTCATTTTGCCATGCAATGGTCAAGAAAAATCTAACAAGGGCATTAAGCTGGAAAGAAAACACAGGATAAAAGGTGAACAACAGGAACAAAATTGTAGTTCAAACCCTCACAGAATAATGAAAGAAGCAGAATAAACCAACGTTAAAACTGAAAGAAGAAGCTGGTGTATCGAGGAACTGAGCCTGATAATTTTACTCCCAGGGAAACAGAGGTGAAATGATAGATATTTGGCTCAGGTGTGTGGTTGAACATTGATCTTGTTTGTTTTCTTTTATCTTCTGCTAATAAATCTGCGAGCAGCATGAAGTTGAAAGAAAGTTATTTGGCAGCAGCAGTTCTTGCTGAACTGGATGGAAGGTGCAGCCTCTTCAAGTCTCAACATTCCTGTGAGATAATGACATCATCAGATGAATTACTAACTCCACAGTCACTGCTGTTTTGATTTAATTTGGAATGTCTTTACATGTCTCCCTAAATATTAGGTGAGCTCATAAAACCTTTCCTTAAAAAAAAACGCAGATCTTTATGAAATTTCTTTCAGTGCTATTAACATACAAAGAATAACCATTTATAGGAAATTGATGCTACTGTGGTATCACTGTCTCACCCACATGAGTACAGAGTGAGTTATATTTGACAGGATGTGAGTAAAACATTGGTGATCATCGTGCACTCTTTAGTTCGTTTTCTTTCCCCCTTCATCTACTGAAATGATGGGAACCCTGTGGCACAGTAGTAGAGCACCTATTTCTGGACCAGAAACTCCAGGTTCAAGTCCAATGCAAGGACCATTCAATAGACTAGTAATTAGTTTGGGAATCCATCCCCGAGTATTTCCCAAAGGGAAAAGCAACGTGTATGTGTGTGAAAATAGACTTAGAGGAAGTTGAATCCTTAAGGTTAGCCAACTAAGTGCAAACCAGGGTATTTATCTGGAAACTTACTGATTGAGGCAGTCATTCATCAAATAAGTCCACCATATTCTATGAGGAGACTCTTCATAGAATTATAAAATCCCTACAATACAGAAGGAGGCTATTTGGCCCATCAAGACTGCACTGACAACAATCCCACCCAGGCCTTATCTCTGTGACCCCACATACTTACTTTGTTATCCCCCTAACACTAAAGATCAATTTAGTCTGGCCAGTCTACCTAACCTGCACACCTTTGGACTGTGGGAGGAAGCCGGAGCACCTGGAGAAAATTAAGCAGACATAGGGAGAACATGCAAACTCTACACAGAGTAACCCGAGGCCAGAATTGAACCTGCGTTCCTAGTGCTATGAGGCAGCAGCGCTGACCACTGTGCCACTCTTGTCACACAAAATAATATGTGATTTTGAGCCTTTTTTATTGGCCTCTTTGATTGCCATCTATTGTTTCAATGCAAAGTGCCTGACGCAATGATGTATGTGTCTTGATGTTCAGATCAATGGGTTTGATGCATTTGGCAGCCACATGTTTTTACAAATCATGAATGTGTTACAAACGAAGTTCTATTTGTTTTTGACATCAGATTTTCAGCAGTTGCAGTGTTTCTTTTTATCTCCGGTGGGTTATTTGTGAGGACCATGAAGCACTGAATGCGAATGACTCATCACAAACGCACATGGTGGAAATAAGAATCATGTTGGGATATTTGAAAAAAAGGACATTCTTCATTGAAGGTTATGAACAAAATTTCCAATTCTTTGGTGGCACTTTGGAGAATTCCGATATAGCTCAGGGGAGAAACCTAGAAGATGATCTTGTGCACCTGGGTTCCTAGAGAGCACCTCTTAAAGGGCAATTCAGAGGAGCATTATCAGAGACGTTAAAAAAGAGGTCTCTCTAACATTTTAGTTGTGAGCTTTGTAGAGAGACACAAAGGAAAGGAAAAGAGAAGAAACAACTTTAAAACAGGTACCCCTTTATTCAACAAAACTAAATGCAAGAAACAGCGTAAATTTAAATAATGTTGTTTGATATAGCCCGTGCTTTAGAATCAGTGACTTATCTCACTACACAGATACATAGATTCTTACAGTGCAGAAGGAGGCCATCGAATCTACACCAGCCACAATCCCAACCATACCCTATCCCCGGGCATTTACGCTAGCTAGTCCCGCTGACACTAAAGCGCAATTCAGCCTGATCAATCCATCTAACACACACATGCTTGGACACAGTGCAGAAGATCCCACATATCAACCTTGTTAATCCCCCAATTTAGCATGGCCAATCTATTTACCTGCACATCTTTATTGCATGGGAGGAAACAGGGGCACCCAGAGAAAACCAGAGGGCCTGGGTGAGATTGTTGTCAGTGCAGTCTTGATGGGCCAAATGGCCTCCTTCTGCACTGTGTCAAAAGACGTGTAGGTTAGGTGGATTGATCGTGCTAAATGTGGGAGGAAACCAGAGCACCCAGAGGAAATTCACACAGACACAGGGAGAATGTGCAAACTACACAGATAGTGGCCCAAGCAGCAATTGAACCCAGTTCCTGATGCTGTGAGGCAGCAGTGCTAATCCTTAGGCACCCTAGACATTTTTGAATTCCAATACTCCAAATGTAGAGTTTGATCTCAGCTTTAACAGTGGTGTATTTCGGAGGATGTTCCTGATACTCAGCTTCATAATTTCATTACACATTGCACGTTGAGAAATCACCATTTGTTTTAAAAAAGGTTAAGATTACTGTAGTTGTTTTTAAGGAACTAAACTATAATTGTGTTTTTTTTTAATTATCCACTTATCTTCCATTAACACACCCAACAAATGTCTTCATCACGCTGGCCCTGCCTTTCATCTCTGTGTTATTTTCAGTACCATTTGCAGCCAGTTGCCCAGTCTCTTGCAAGATGAGATCTATCAAGCACAGTTCCTCTGTCTCTGCCATATCCTGCTGATTAACTATTGATTCGCTTGTCTTCAGATCACTGGGTGGATCTGGACACCACCCCCTCTCCACCCAACACGGACTCCCTATCTGTATCTCCAACTTCTCACCTCTGGGCGTGAGCAATGACACATCATGACCACCTGGTTTCTCTGACTCCCGCCACAAATAAACAAGCCAGCCCCTATCACTCAGCTATCGAAAAAAAGTTCCAACTCAGATGGTGCATTAGCGAAGAGAGAAGGGGTGCTAATTGATTCTTCACATATCATCACCCGCTGTTTGCTTGATTCACTTCTGCTGCTGTAAACCTGTGTGTGTCTTCTGAACCAGGAGCCCAGAGAAGCCGTCACGCAGGAGTTTGAAGTTAGTTGAGAGGATGACAGATGCTGAAGTATTGACGGCTTTTCTTTTTGCTCATTTAAATCTATCAAGTTGTTGTTAGTTGCAGCTGTTCAGGCAGATCTGTGACTGTATGCATTCTGCTGGTGTGGTACCTGTTTATAATGTGCTACTTGCTGCAGAAGTAACATGATGAAGAAGCGAAGATGACACAAGACTTTGGCACCAAATGCAATTTCCAGCACTTTCAGATTGCCGCACCCTTGTTTGGAGAAAGCTTACTCTCTGTCACGTGATCAACCAGACATCTTGGCTTCGTGAAGAAATGCAACTAAGCTATAGATTTATACGCTTAGGTACTGATTGAAAAGCGGAATAATCAGTAGGAAATGATTAGAATCAAGCTGGAATTCACAAAGAAAGGAGGAGGGTAAAGCTATTTATGAAGATAAATTCTGAAAATGTAAATGGAGGAAGATCTATCAAGTTACAGAATTCAGACTATTCATCAAAGAAAGGAAAAGAAAATAATCTTGGTCTAAATGTGGTGTGGTAAGATTAAGTGGCTTGTTTCAAAGATCCCTTTAGAAAAATATTTATTTTTGAATGGGGCCATGAGAAGTATTTAGTCTGCAGAAACGCTAGTTCCAAAAGCAATGGGGTAATTTTCATTTTCACTGCATGGGCAGTAATCTGGCAAAGTAAATCGCCTGTCCTTTTAGGATCTACCCCATCGAAAAACCTTTGAAAGTTTCTATGATATGAGGACAATCCATTCCACCAGGTTCCTGATCGAGAAAAAAAGCACAACGCAAGGACCTGGGCCACCATTATGGGAAGGGGAACTCCTTCACATACAGTGGAAGCAGGAGTGGAAGCCAGGCAGGTGGCGAAGTCTTCATACCTTGCCTGGTTCACTGGTCAACCACTAACCCGCTGCCATTGGCAGGCACCTTGTCTTGTCTCCTGCGCCTTAGGGAGCCCAGATGCCGGGTGGAAAATTCCAGTCAGCGTCTGACAGTAGGCCTTTGAGTGACCCTTCATCTGTGAGTGCAGAGTCCTGCCTCCACACCAACCCCCATCCTTTCTCTGGAAAATGAGCAGCTGAAGGGATGGTATCAGAAAAACCAGCAGATGGTGCGAATTCTCACATCAGCCTGCAGACATTCCCCAGCATTGAGATTGTGATCAACCTCAAGCTGCTGCGTTAGGAGGGTCGTTACTAACATTAGTTAGGCTGGCTTCTGACTAAGGTTCCTGTTGGACTCCTATTTGTAGACTACAGCTCAGCCTTTAATGCCATTATTTGTATGAGGTTCACCTCCAAACTTTGTGTCCTGGGGCTTGACTCATCCCTCTGAAACTGGATCCTGGACTTCCTAACCCACAGACTGCAGTCAGTAAGGATAGGTAACAACACTCTCTCCATGATCATCCTCAACACCAGTGCTCCACAAGGCAGCGTCCTCAGCCCCTTACTATACTCCTTATACATTTTTGACAGTATGGCCAGTTCCTCCGCCAACTCGCTTTTCAAGTTTGTTGATGACACCACCGTATGGGTCAGATCTCAAACAATGATGAGGTATAGTACAGGAAAGAGATAGAGAATCTGGTGAGCTGGTGCAGTGTCAATAATCTCTCCCTCAATGTCAACAAAACAAATGAGATCATCATCGATTTCAGGAAGCACAGTGGTGAGCCTGCCTCTGTCTATGGGGATGAAGTAGAAATGATCGAGAACTTCAAGTTTTTAAGTGTCCAGCTTACCAATAATCTGTCCTGGTCCCTCTAGCTGACAGTACAGTTAAAAAAGCCCACCAACACCTCTGCTTTCTCAGTAAGCTAAGGAAATTTGACATGTTAGCTACAACTCTCACCAACTTTTACAGGTGCACCATAGAAAGCATTCTTTCTGGTTGTATCACAGCTTTACATAGCTCCTGCTCTGAGTAAGACCACAAGAAACTACAAAACATTGTGAATGAAGCTCAGTCCATCATTCAAACCATGCTCCCATCCATTGACACTGTCTGACACTGTTACTTTCTGTTGCCTCGGAAAAGCAGCCAGCATAATCAAGGACCTCATACACTCTGGAAATTCTTTCACTTTCTTCCATCAGGAAAAAGATACAAAAGTCTGAAATCACATTCCAGCTGACTCAAGAACAACTTCCTTGCTGCCATCAGACTTTTGAACAGATCTTTGCATTGATTTGATCCTTCTCTACACCCTAGCTATTACTGTAATACTATATTCTGCACCCTCTCCTTTCCTTCTCTATGTACGGTATGCTTTGTCTGCATATTGTGCAAGAAACAATACTTTTCACTGTATACTATTACATGTGACAATAATAAATCAAATCAAATCAAATGAATTAAAAAGAAACAAGCCAAATTGTTATGCAGGGAAATCCAGGCTTCCACATTTACTAATGGATACTCCACGCCCCATAATAAATCCAGATCAAACAATGCCAGAGGCCAACCCATCATGCAAGCAACATCTTCCTCCAACACTCATCATTTAGATGACCTCAACCTGCATCAATTCCCTCATGATATTGAAGAAATTCCCTCTTGATATCTGGTGACTTCAAAATTATCCAGTTCTTGACCCTGGTATTGAAAGATCACAAGATTTCACTATTCTTGTGTGAAAACTAGAAAAAGGTGCAGATATTTCCTAAATGGTGAACAGTTGGCGCCAGTGGTAGTCCAAAAAGATTATGACCCAAACTTTATGAATTATAAAGTCAATTCCAAGGCCTGCAAACCCAACCCTAAGGAATACAAGTTAAATTTTAGCTTCTGCTAATGCAACTCCTCCACCCTCTGGAAAAAGTGCAGGGGCTACTGAGCACAGAAGTGGGCTGCATGAACGTCCTGCCTCTGTGCTCCAGCACTGTGTTGAAATAAATTCTTGAAAGAATAACACAAACATGAATTAGGAGCAGGGGTAAGCTACTTGGACCCTCAAGCTTTCTTGCCATTCATAAAGACCTTCCTGATCCGATTGTAACCTCAACCCCACTTTCCTGCCTACCCCCAATAACCTTTCACCCCCTTATTAATCAAGTATCTATCTAGCTTTGCCTTAAAACTAACCAAACACTCTGCTTCCACAGCCTTTTGAGGAAGTGAGTTCCAAATACTGAGGCAAAAAAAAATTCTTCTCACTCTGTCTTAAATAAGCAGCTTCCTATTTTCAAACAATGACCCTTGGTTCTAGATTCTCCCACAAGAGAAAACATTCAGACCCCTCAGAATCTTTAATGTTTTGATCAAGTTGCTTTTTACTCTTCTAAATGGATATAAGCTGAACTTTACAACTAAACAAAAATTGTCTCTCCAGCCCTCCATATTTCTAGCCTCCTATATACCCCATCCATGCTAAACAATACCATTTCATGCCCCCTACCTATGCCCCTCTACCCACACCCACACATCCAATGGCCATTTATAACCATTATGCCAACTTAGTGCCAACCCATGAATGTCACCCATCACCCATTGCCCATAACTCTCCCTGCCAACTCACATAGTATCCTTTCACTGCTCTTGAATGTTTTGACAGTTCCTTGAAAGCTGGGCAATTCCTTGACAGTTCCAATGAGTATGTGCAAAACAAGAATCATACCAATCTTCACTTTGACTGTCTGGAAGGAGTCCTGGGTCCATATCCAGAGGGATACTCTGGCACCCAAACAAATCTGCCAAGCTCAGACTCCCCCTACCTGTTCTAATTTACGCATTTTGGGTAGATTTTTACAGCCTTGTTCGGGCAAAACCAGAAATCCCTGCCTGCTTCAATTCTGTGGCAGGCGAGATAGTAGAGTTCGGGCGTTTTTGTTTCATAGTCCTCTCTTTCTAAAATCCCACTTCAGTGGAGGCAGCTGATGGTTCAAATGCCCAGCCATGTCTGTAAAGTGAGCTTGCATGAATTCCAGCCCAACTCCAGTCCCGACCCCACATTCAGGGACAAAAGTTAGGATCCTTTCCATCATAGCTTAACTATGGGCCGTGAATCTTTGTATATAGTCAAGTACAAAAAAGAATCAAATAGCTAGTGGAACATGATGTACTGGGCCTGAATATAGTGGAAAGGAAGTTTTTCTAAAGCTATACAAAACCCTTGTTAGACCACACCTGGAGTCCAGCACAACTCTGGATACTGCTGTTTAGAAAGGATATATTGCTTATTGTGGAACACAGATTCGTCAGAATGTTACTGTGGCTGAAAGTGTTCGATTATGAGAAGATTACATGAAATGGGCTTGTATTTCTTGGAATTTAGAAGGCTAAGGAGTGGCTTTGAAAGTAGATAAAGAGGTTTCTTTTTCATTAGTAGAGGAGTTTAGGACAAGGAGATAAGATCAGAGCTGAGCAATTATTGAATTGTGGAGTTCTCTCCCCAAAATTACACAAGATGCTAGTTTAATTAATAATCTTAAACCTGAGTGTTATAGACAGCATGACAGAGAACTGCTGATATCCCTGTTCCCTCATCAACTGTTTTCAGTTGCTGTATTTTTGAGAGGAAGACATGTGTTTTGTTAACCCCTGGATGTGTGAACAATTTAAATAATCAACAGCAAGCTTTTGGGGATTTGAGCAAAAAAGATTGTTTATTTACATGCTCACCCTGAAATCTACCTCCACAGCATTCACTCACGCAATCAAATACAGAAACACACTCAATAAAATTACTGTGAAGGAGAATAGTGCGCTTTTGTTGGTCACAAGTGAAAAGAATCATTCATAATCCACATGATTTCATTGTTCAGAAAAACACATGGATCTGATGAACAAAGAACAAAGAAAATTACAGCACAGGAACAAGCCCTTCGACACTCCAAGCCTGAACCAACCATGCTGCCTGACTTAACTAAAACCTCCTAACCTCCTGGGAATCATATCCCTCTATTCCCATTCCATTCTTGTACTTGTCGAAACGCTCCATAAAAGTCATTACTGGATCCGCTTCCACTAATCCTTCTGGCAACGAGTTCTAGCACCCACTACTTTCTGTGTAAAAAAATCTGCCTTGTACATCTCCTTTAAACATCGCCCCTTGCACCTTAAACCTATGCCCCCTCGTAATTGACTCTTCCACCCTGAGGAAAAGTTTTTGAATATTCACTCTGTCCATGACTCTCATAATCTTGCAGACTTCTATCAGGTCTCCCTTCAACCTCCGCCCCTCCATTGAGAACAAACCAAGTTTCTCCAATCTCTCCTCACAGCTAATGCCCTCCATACCAGGCAACATCTTTTCTGTACCCCCATAACCTCCACATCCTTCTGGTGGTGTAGCGACCAGAATTGAACACTATATTCCAAGTATGGCCTAATTAAAGTTCTATATAGCTATAATATGACTTGCCAATTTATAAATTCAATACCTCAGCTGATGAAGCAAGCATGCCACATGCCTTTTTGACTACCTTCTCCACCTGTATTGTCACTTTCAGTGTCCTCTGTACCTGTACATCCAGATCACTTTGCCTACCAATACTCTAAAGAGTTCTACCATTTACTGTATATTCTCTATCTGTATTAGTCCTTCCAAAATGCATTACTTCATATTTGTCTGGATTAAACACCATCTCTTTGCCCAAGTCTCCAACTGATCTATATCCTGCTGTATCCTGTGATGGTCCTTATTGCTATCCTTAAATCCACCATTGTGTCGTCTACAAACTTAGTAATCAATCCAGTTACATTTTCCTCCAAATCATTTATATGTAATACAAACAGCAAAGGTCCCAGCACTGATCTCTGAGGAACACCACTTGTCACAGCCCTCCATTCAGAAACACATCCTTTGACTGCTTCCCTCTGTTTTCTTTGACCGAGCCAGTTTTGAAAAAAATGCCTTCACTCTGTAGGCCAATTAAGATGAATTCAACAACCAAACTTGTTTCAGGGCTCTTTCAAAGGGACGGACATTCTGCAGGTCGCAAAGTTAGTTGCCTGTAGTCTTCTGACCAGGAGGCCAATGTTTCTGTGTTGGTGGACTGGAAAAATAAACGGGCTTGAAAATCTAGTGATGTTACAACCTTTGGTCTCTTAAGGCAAAAGTGTTACTTCCTTATCTGTTGCTGTGATTTTCTATAGAAATACAAAGGGACGGACATGATTGCCGTATCCTCACAATTTCAGTTCCTTTGTCAAACATGTTGGTGGCCTTAGGTTGATTAGCCACATCCTGCATTATTGTTTAGTGACATCCATCCTCAGCGCATCAAACAATCGCCTCCTTTTGTTCTGAGAGAAACTTTCAATTCAGGAATACGCCCAATAAATTCAGGATGAGTGCAGTTGACAGCTTTTAGTCCAGGTGAGGCAGTGAGACATTTTTTGACAAGTTAGGTCATTTGACACTCAACCAACTTTGGAGCACTTCAGAGGGTACTGGTGAATCTGCTGCAGCACTGGGGATGTGGGTGGAGCGGAGAGGATTGCTGGGGGCTACTGTTGGTGGATGGCTTCTGGACCTGTGTAAGTGCTGTTTGGTAGGGCGGTGGTGAGGGGCTTATGCTGTTGCTGCTAATGAACTTGTATGAGTGTCTGGGAAGGTGGGAGTCTGCTTCCACCCCTGAGAAAACAGTGGGTGGGTGTGGCCAGCCTTATGAGTAAGGAGATGCTGACAAACATATGGAAGTGGGCTAACATGAGGTGCCTACTGCGCATGAGCAAAGATTAAAATCCAAAATATGAAACAAACAGTCGTCCAGCAGCACTTATCCTGGGACACATGATAACTGCCTTTAATTGACGCAGTCCAGTAAAATCCAACTTGGCTGGGTGCCTGGAATTGGGATCGAGATCAGCATTGGTCCCATTGATTGGTGGAATAAGCTCAAGAAGGTGAATGGCCTCTCAGATTCCTATGTTCTAACATCAGTTCACAAAGCAAATTCTCTTTTGTGTCAAATTATATTCAAAAACATCAAATGCCCAACCTAATCATGGGAAGCTTTAAACAGAGTGATTTTCAGTGAAGCTTTCCATTCTGACTAATTCTGGTTCTGCGATGCTGCAACATGACAGAACTAAAGCACCATTTCCCCTTTTGCAAACCCAAATAACATAAGGGATAACTTTCAAATAACTGCTGCAAAGTAGAACAGAGGGTGGATTTTACAGACCTTTCCCCTCAGTGGGGTTTTGTAGTTCTGCCAAAGTCCTTCTAGACAATGTGCAACACAGTTATTCTTTGCCACACAACACTAGACTATCTTGCTGGTGGAAGTATAAGAATTGAACCCAAATTGCAATGTCCACATGGATGCAACACACAATTCCTCTCAAACTCATCTTTCTTCTTCATCAGAAGAAGAGAGAATGGGAGGAGACAGGAGAGAGTGCCCAAATCGGAGATACCTAAATCGAAGAGAGGGCTGATTAGCTCTTGGGTATGGAGTAGGAGCGGGTTGTTGATGATTGAGAGCTTGGACTTGGGCATCCACCCAGTAAGGACTCATGTGGTATCGAAACCTGAGAATCAAATGTGCCTCCATGTTGGAGGCAGCTCATATTGGCACTTACATTCTCCTCTCTCACTTACAGGTAACACCAGGAAAAAGCTGAAGCCTCAAGTGGAGGACTCCCTCTCCTATGTCTCAGCACCAAACCACAGCCCAGAGAGGAGTTGGCAGACAGGAGGAGACATGGTCAGCTATAGAGCGTTCATAATAGACACTTGCACCTTCTACCGCTCCAGAGCCACACATTGTGATGGTTAGGTTCTAGCTTGGAAAAGCTTCATAATCTGGTGGACACTGCATGACATATGTTTACAGCAGTTGGAGCTCTCAACAGCATGGCCTGTGAATCAGAGGAGTCCATCCACCTAACCTCTGATACAATGGTGTCCACATGTGCAGATGCCATGATGAACAAATTCCAATAGAATGCTCAGTTTCCATCGGAGGTGTGTACAGTCTTATATTCCATTATTGTAGCCTTGGGTGAATTTTCTGCAGTGTCAATGTGAGTTGGAGGATGGGGCACCTCAACTCCTCTCAAGCAGTCAGGTTGAGGTCCTTGGTCACCCACGGGAGAAGGAGTGGCAGTCGGTCACCCCTGGGTCACCCACTCAGGAATCACAGAGGTTGTCTGTATCCTATGAATCCCCTTTGCCTGTGGCCCCTTCAACCTTAATCTTTGTCATTTCTGAGGAAACAACTGGCCTACACAATGATGGTGACTCTCCAGAAGATGACTTCCAAAATCATCCAAGGCAAGAGGGTAGCCATATGCAAAATCACCACTGCGCTTGCTGAGCTTTCTTCCATCAAACTCATATCCCAAATCCCTAGCATTGCTGATGCATTCTTTCTAGAGTTCCCTTTAGGTTTCCAGCTGAGATGACCTATGTGCCCATCCACCCACTCATCTAACTTCCATGCAGCATCTGGGCTCTTCCAACACAAAGCTCCACTGAATTTTGATTTGAGCAGTGTAATGGTTATTAATTTTTCTTCTGCCCTCTCCAACCATTTCCCTTCCCCCAAATTACCGAGCACTTTCCTCCATCATTACTGAATCCCAGCCCCCACATCACCTTTGACCTGGAAAAAGGTCTGAAGCTTGAGCAAGGTTGTTGCCTGAAGAACACCCACCTCTGGCAGATATTTTGCAGAGGAAGCACATGGATGAGGTGCCATCCATCTTGTGCCACATGTGGTTCTCCAGGGTCTGGTAGCTGGAGGCCATCATCTTCTTCTCAGTATCCATGAATTGACCAAGGCCCTTAAGGTAAATCCCGACTTTTGAACACCACATTGATCCTGACCAAATCCCTGGTTGTAAAAGACAGATGAATTGATTGAAGTTACGCAGAGGGTCACATTCGTGAGGGAACCAAGCAACATCTACATTCCGGAAGTGGCACTTCAATCAAAAAACATCTTTTGGCAAAAAATAAAGAGTGTGTTGAATGAAAGCTCACACTTGATTATATTGAGAAATTATCAATAAAAATATGAGTAAAAGTAATCTGTTGGAATACAAGTCCCAGGGTACAGAGAGTAGCTTACATTTCCATTTCAAATAATGGTTACAACTGGAGTTAGAATATGAATGAAATTTATTTCAATATTTAAATTGCCTTATTAATTGTGCAAGGTGCACGAGGCACAAATGGAATCTATGCACAAGTTTATAGGACTGTATCGGAGTCTCTGAAGACAGAAGGAAACATTTCACCCAGCAGCCCAAACCTAAATCCCATCCCTTAAAAGGACGGGTTGGAAAATAAAAAACAGTAGTTCTATGAAGCATGATTTGTTAGTTCCCATATGATGTCTCCACAGCAACATGGAAAATTTATGATTTGACCCTTGGTCTGTGTTGAGTTAGTTCTCCAATGGGAAAAGTAACCCCTTTGTCCCCTGGGCTCGGAAAGGGAAAATTAACCAGAATTACTTTGCTGAATCACCATTCTTCCTTAAGGTGTGCATGTATGTA
This sequence comes from Sphyrna mokarran, assembly GCA_024679065.1. Taxonomy (NCBI): domain Eukaryota; kingdom Metazoa; phylum Chordata; class Chondrichthyes; order Carcharhiniformes; family Carcharhinidae; genus Sphyrna; species Sphyrna mokarran. The sequence goes on from JAGIQG010000016.1 coordinate 40,000,437, forward strand.
TATTGTGTGATGGCAGAATTATCTCTAACTATGTTATCTTTATGGTTGAACAGTCATCCAATATTCACCAACAAGACATGAATGGAGACTTGGGTGAACTGCCAAAGGTTGCCAGGTGTCTGCGAAACTGGAAATGATCTCTATCTCACCAGAAAAAGAAGGAAAAGTAGCAAAAGGGAAAGCAAAATAAAACTTACCTGATTGATTTGATTCGATTTATTATTGTCACATGTATTAGTATACAGTGAAAAGTATTGTTTCTTGCGTGCTATGCAGACAAAGCATATCATATACACGGAAAGAAAGGAAAAAGTGCAGAATGTAGCGTTATAGTCATAGCTAGGGTGGAGAGAAAGATCAACTCAATGTGAGGTAGGTCCATTCAAAAGTCTGATGGCAGCAGGGAAAATGCTGTTCTTGAGTCGGATGGATGTGTTCTCAGACTTTTGTATCCTTTTCCCAACAGAAAACGTGGAAAAGAGAATATCTGGGATGCAATGGGGTCCTTAATTATGCTGGCTGCTTTTCTGAGGCAGTGTGAAGTGTAGACAGGCAATGGATGGGAGGCTCGTTTGTGTGAGGGACTGGACTTCATTCACAACCCTTTGTAGTTTCTTGCAGTCTTGGGCAGAGCAGGAGCAATACCAAGCTGTGCTACAACCAGAAAGAATGCTTTCTATTGCACATCTGTAAAAGTTGGTGAGAGTTGTAGCAGGCATACCAATCTACTGAGAAAGTAGAGGCATTGGTGGGCTTTCTTAATTATAATGTTGGCATGGGCTGTTGGTAATCTGGACACCTAAAAACTTGTAGCTCTCAACCATTTCCACTTCATCCCCATTAACGTAGACAAGGGCATGCTCTTTTTTACGCTTCCTCAATTGATGACAATCTCCTTTGCTTTGTTGACATTGAGAAAGAGATTATTGTTGTAGCACAAGTTCACTATATTCTCTATCTCTTTCCTGTACTCTGTCTTATCATTGTTTGAGTGACTCTGTCTTGTATTTAAAGTGTTTTTTGTTCCTATTTTTTGTTGAATTGTTAAATGATGCCTGCAAATACGTCCAAAGAATTAACCTTGAAGATACTATGGCAAAGGGTACACCATGAGGCCACTGCTTCAGTGGGGTTAGAAAAGATTTGAGCTTGCCAAAATGGGAGGTGCCAGTACTAAAAACATGTTAGGTACACAAGCTGAAGTTTTTTGACACTTACTGCCAGTGGGATCCTCTGGTCCCGCTGATGGCAACTCGCTGCAGTGGCTTTCCTGACAGTGGAGAGTACAAGCCGTGAAAAAAGCCATTAACATTGGCAGCATCAAGAGACCCCACTACAGGCCAATGGCAGGCCCCCTCCACTGCCACAAAACATACCATGAGGAAGGAGAATCTCACCTATAGTGTTACCAGGTCTGGTATGACCAGTAAACAGTATCACAACACCGGGTTAAAGTCCAACCAGGTTTATTTTGTAGCACGAGCTTTCGGGATGCTGCTCCTTCATCAGGTGAGTGAAGAGTTCACTTCACAAACTGGGCATATATAGACACAAACTCAATTACAAGAAAATGTTTGGAATGTGAGTTTTAACAGGTAATACAGATGCAGACAATGTGAGTGGAGAGAGGGTTAAGCACAGGTTAAAGAGGTGTGTTTTGTCTCCAGCCAGGAAAGTTAGTGAGATTTTTCAAACCCAGGCAAGTCATGTGGGTTACAGATAGTGTGACATGAGCCAAGATCTCACTTGAGGCTGTCTTCATGTATGCGGAACTTGGGTATCAGTCTCTGCATTGTCGTGTGTCGTTAAGGCCACCTTGGAGAACGCTTATCCAAAGATCAGAGGCTGAATGCCCGTGACTGCTGAAGTGTCCCCTGACAGGAAGGAAACACTCTTACCTGGTGATTGTCGAGCTGTGTTCATTCATCCATTGTCGTAGTGTCTGCATGGTCTCGCCAATTTACTATGCCTCAGAACATCCTTTCCTGCAGCATATCAGGTAGACAATATTGAGTGTATGTTTTGTGTACCTGGTGGATGGTGTTCTCATGTGAGATGATGGCATCCATGTCAATGATCCAGCATGTCCTGCAGAGGTTGCTGTGGCAGGGTTGTGCAGTGCCATGGTCACTATTTTCCTGAAGGCTGGATAGTTTGCTGCGTACAGTGGTATGTTTGAGGTTCTGTGGTTGTTTGAAGGCAAGTAGTAGAGGTGTGGGAATAGTGTTGGCGAGATGTTCATCTTCATCAATGACACGTTGAAGGCTACAAAGATGTCGTAGCTTCTCCGGTCCAGAGAAGTGCTGGAAGATGAAGAGTACTCTGTCTGCTGTGTCCCAAGTTTGTCTTCTGAGGAGGTCTGTGCTGTTTTTCACTGTGGCACGTCGGAACTATCGATCAATGAGTTGAGCGCCATGCCTTGTTCTTATGAGGACGTCTTTCATCACCTGTAGGTGCCTGTTGCGATCCTCCTCATCTGAGCAGATTCTGTGTATATGTTTGTACATAGAGAATGAATTCTTTGACATGTGTACATTGGAAGCAGGAGGAAGCTGGGTGGGGCATCATGAGGTTAACTATGGGCTTGCAGTTCAGTGAACTGCTGAGGTGACTGCCTTTGATGGAGATGTGTGTGTCCAAGAGTGCAACCAATTCTGGAGAGTAGTCCATGGTGAGTCATTTTGTGGGATGGTACATACTCTTGTGACTCGGCCAATGTTGTCTACCTGATACACTGCAGGAAAGTATGTCCTGAGACATGGTACATTGGTGAGATCATGCAGATGCTATGACAACGGATGAATGGACACCGCTCAGCAATCATCAAGCAGGAGTGTTCCCTTCCTATTGGGGAACACTTCAGCAGTCAAGGGCATTCAGCATCTGATCTTTGGGTAAGCGTTCTCTAAGGCTGCCTTCATGACACACAACAATGTAGAATCACTGAGAGAAACAGATAGCCAAGTTCTGCACACATGGGGATGGTCTCAACCAGGATCTTGGGTTTATGTCACACTATCTGTAACCCCACAATTTACCTGGGTTTGCAAAATCTCATTAACTGTCCTGGCTGAAGACAATTCACACTTCTTTAACCTGTTCTTAACCCTCTCTCCACTCACATTGTCTGCATTTATAAAGACTTGACTACCTGTTAAGACTCGCATTCCAACCATTATTTTGTAATTGAATTTATGTTAATAATGCCCTGTTTTTGAACTGAACTCTTCACTCACCTGAGAAAGGTGCAGCACTCTGAAAACTCATGCTACCAAATAAACCTGCTGGACTTTAACCTGGTGATGTGAAACTTCTTACTGTGCCCACCCCAGTCCAATGCCAGCAACTCCACATCAGGTCTGATATGATATATCTTAGTCCTCTGCTCAGCACAATAATATGCCTGGATCATGAGCCTGGATTTTTCCTCCAAGGATGGGAAACAGAAACAAGATTGGAACTACTTCCAAGTCCCAAACGCTCACCCCTTTTAGTCTGCAGAATCATGATACTGGACAAGTAATCCAAAGGCCTAGATTAATGATCCAGTGATCTAATTTTAGCTTTCTTCAGTGAATAGGTTTTGTCTGAGTTAAAATCAGGATCATAATCCCACCAAAACAGCAGAGCAATTTAAATTCAATTAATGAAATACCTTTGGATTATAAAATTTTATCATTAATCACAACACTTAACCTTCTAATTGAAGTTGGTTCACAAATGTCCTTGAAGAATGTAAACCTGTTCTAGTTGATACATCATTCCAGACCCACAGCAACGTGCACCATTCTTAACTGCCTTCTGAAATGGCCAAGCAAGCCAGTCAGTTAGATTCATGAAGGCAGCTCACTACCATCGTCTCAAAGACAATTAGATGTAGGTAATAAAACCTCCTCTTGCTGGTGATGCCCACATCCTAGGAATGAATACAAAGGAATAACATCCAAGTTCATTTGCATGAAGACATTTGTGTTCCCAAAAGGACAAAATCTTCTGGTTAGTTCCCAGTGTCTTGGCGTCTCCTGGGTCATGCATTATCCACAGCAACAAATATTGGCATTTGGCTTCTGAGAATCTGAGTCTGGAGTGAGATGAGACAAAGGATGTACCTACATCTGATTTTGCTTTGCAAGACTGAGCTTTTGTTCAGTGACTCCTGATCGAAGGAGGACATACAGTCCCCACAGCAATGTGGCAGAGATCACCATCACTGTCACCCAAGGGGTCTCATTAAGTCTCTTATATCCATTTCTATTACAGCGATGTGTAGCATCACATTTTCTATAGAGGAAAATTTATTAACAGGGAAGGTCCAGATTGTCCTGAGCTTTTAGTATGATTAGAAATTCTCATATTCACATATTCTATTCAAACAATCACGAAGAATCATTTCTCACACCCCAATTTAAATTAGAAATTTATACCAGCAAATAATTTTGGAGGAGATGCATTCTACAGAACATTTTGAAAGCTGCAAATTAAATTCAATCATTTGAATATATAATTGATCACGTTATTTCATTAAGTAGAATTGTACTACATTGCTTTTCCCAAAGTTGTAAAATCCCACCCGAGATCAACGAACCTTCCTATTGTCTGCCCCTTGCCCTTCTGATTCCTGGGGCAGATGAGCTGATAGAATTCTAGCAATTGTGTTCTAAATCTCTACAAAAGTGTTTGCAGCTCTCTTGAAAGATCCAGACTCAAAACGCTGATTCTGTTCTCCCTCCACAGATGCTATCAGACCTTCTGAGATTTTCCAGCACTTTCTGTTTTTGTTTCACATTCCAGCATCCACAATAATTTGCTTTTACCTTGTTGTTCATAGCAAGATAGAACCAATTGTAATTATTGCCCTAACAATCTAATCTATATATTATGATTGTTTAACAAGGTTAAAGACACTTGATTGTATAATACATTTTACTTCATGCCCACAGTTTTTGCAATAATTATTTACACCTGTATTGCCTGTTTTTCAACTGATTTTGTTTTACAGCTATTAAAATGGCAGTTTACTAAATTTAATTTAAAGGAATTATGTTTTATTTTGATATTACCTGATGTAATTGCATAACACCTTAGTAATTGAAGCTTAGTATGGCTCCTGCTCTGCCCAAGACTGCAAAAAATTACAAAATCTCGTGAATATAGCCCAATTCGTCACACAAACCAGTCTCCCATCCATTGACTTTATCTGCACTTTTTCCTGCATCAGAAAAGCAGCATAATTAAGGATCTCACGCACTCCGGACATTCTCTCTTTCATTGAGAAAAAGATAAAATCTGAGGTCACGTACCAATTGTCTCAAGAACAGCTTCTTTCCTGCTGCCATCAGATATTTGAATGGATCTACCTAGCACTAAGTTGACCTTTTTCTATACCTTAACTATGACTGTGACATTACATTCATGACTTTGCTTTCCTTCCCTATTAACGGCATGCTTTTTCTGTATAGCATGCAGGAAACGATACTTTTCACTATACATTAATACCTGACAATAATACATCAAATCAATTCAAAATCAAATCAAGGTCCTCTAAAAGTGAGGGGAGGAGGAAGTAGGTAGAAAGGATTTTCCATTTCAGAGTAAGTAACATGGATCTGAAAGCCCCAAGTGATCATTTACTTTTTTTTGCAAAAGTTAATAGTGACTTTAAGTAAAATAATAATAAAATAATGTAATGATACATTAAAATCATGGCAATAACAATATCGAGTTGATTGGGTTATGTTAGGGTTTGTCCAACTTTTCAGTCCATTTTCTCTTCACAGTAAGTTCTTCAGTTGGACATTTATCCTCATAATTTCAATAGTTTATAATTCAGAGTGAAGCATCCTGCTTTCTCATTCTTTCCTTCAGATATCTCTTGCCTCTGAAGTGATAATGGCGCGTGCTGGAGTCACTCAGTCAATCAGGCAGTGGCTTTGAAGAGGTGCTAATCTTTCCTCAAAACAAGCTGAGGAACAATTTATCCTCTAAATATCAACCAGGGAATCTGTCTGACTGGCTGCGTGTTACCAACAGTTTCTTCTCTTTACTTCAGGTTTCCAATCTCTGCAGTGTTTTACTTTCTGTAATCCTCTCCTCCAGTTTGCAAACGCCCAACCTGCGTTTCAGCATGATCCCATCTGCTTGTTTTATCTGCTAATTGGCGCTACATTTGTGGGCTGCACAGTGCTTAGCACTGTTGCCTCACATGCCAGGGACCTGGGTTCAATTCCTAGCTTGGGTCACTGTCTGTGTGAAGTTTGTATGTTCTCCCCATGCCTACATGGATTTCCTCCATGTGCTCCAGTTTCATCCCACAGTTTGAAAGACTTGCTGGTTTGGTGTATTGATCTGAACAGGCGCTGGAGTGTGGCAACCAGGGGAATTTCACAGTATCTCCATTGCAGTGTTAATGTAAAGCCTTATTTGTGATGAAGAAATAAACATTAACCTGCGCAAAAATGAAAAACTTTTTCTTTCTTCTGTTGACCGGCTTGGATCACTTATTAAGCCAAGTTAAAGCAAAGGTACAAACCTGCAGAGAAACACAGCTGCTAATAAACTTAACTTGATATTTTGTGTTCTTATTACATCCGGTATATGTTCAGATTCTGGGGTAGGATCTAAGCCAAAGCTTCAAGTCAAGTCAGTGAAAATTCTCCTTGCTCGGTTATCTTGTGTAGCACTTTCACGAACAGCAATGGGCAAAACACATGGCTTGGGTGGCGAAAGTGGATTTTGTGCTGCCAGACTGTCTGTCTCCTGCTATTATCACATCCTTCTGCTTTTAAATTTTAAATGTTTTAAATGTCCTTACCTTAAATTAATCTTCTCTCTCAGCCATCACAAAAAAAATCACCAGAAGCATACGGAGAATGCGTATGGGGAAAATCAGTGGATACATCAGTACAACACAATTTTAACATGGAGGGCAGTTTAAAATGAGTATAATTAAAAGCATTATGGAAGGAATTTGGCTGCTGCACCAGTCAAGTAATTAGATTGCTGCCTCACAATTCCAGGGACCTGGCTCCAATTCCGGCCTGGGATGACTGTCAGTGTGGAGTTTCTTTCCTATCTGTGTGGATTTCCTCCGGGTGCCCCAGTTTCCTCCCATATTCCAAAGATGTATAGGTTAGGTGGATTGGTCATGCTAAATTCCCCCTTATTGTCCCAAGATATGTAGGTTAGGGGAATTGGCGGGATAAATACATGGGGGTGCATGCTTAGGACAAGCAGTGGGGCTGAGTCAGTCCAGACTGGATAGACCAAAGGGCATCCTTGTGCACCATAGGAAATCTATGATTCTAGATGGGAGTGGACTCTAGATATTGGTGGCCATTCATTCCCAGACAGCAAACACAGCAGACAATTTGAGACCAATGCTTCGTTCACATTGAATCAGTGAACTTCAGTTATTACTGAGCAGCTGGATGCAGCAAGGTAAGTAAGATCTGGGGTTTGGGGTGGGGGTCGTGAATGCTGGAGGCTGAGGGAGGGAGGGAGGGGATGTAATAGTTGGATGCAAGGGAGGTTGTGAAAATCGGGACTCAGAGCAATACACCCGCTCTCTTGGCATTCCCAAAAATAATCAAACACTTATCTTTTTGCATTGTCACTAAAGGAACTGGTGAGAGAGTACAAGGCTCAAATCCTGGTCAGTTTTGTCCTAAAATGATACTTACAATCCAATGCAAGTGAAATTTATCTTTGACTGGCAATTTTTTTCAAATATATATTTTAAAATTTGTTAAGCTACTTTACATAACAGTTCAAATATAAGATGACATTTCTTTCCTTACAGTATATAGCTTTCTGAGGTGTTTCACTGCACTTACAATGACAGTAACTTACAACAATCATTTCATGCCAAAACATTCAGCCTCAGGGGTTTCTCAAAGTTCGCAGCACCTTGATATCCTATGGTGAGAGGACCTGTTCCGCATTGAGCCTTTGCATTGGCTGCCCCAGGATTTAGTGCGTCCTTCAGCATGTAGTCTGGAAATGAGAGGTGCCAGTCTGCAAGATTTGGTCAAGCTTTTTGCATGTCAGATCAGCAAGTTTCAGGCAGACCAAAGAATGTCTTTCACTGAGTTGATAGTCCAGTAGCTATTGATGTTGATTTTTATGTGCTCCTGGAGACAATCCATAGAGTGTGGTGTTGCATTATAGAGCTGCTCAGGATAAACGTTGACAAATACCACTGACAATTTCCAAGGACATCATTTTTTCTTTGCAAAAATATACTTTATTCATAAAATAACTGGAAACACATTCCCAACATTTCAAAATGGCTATCACACAAAATGCAACAATATTCAAGTTCTTTACATCCATCATGTTGCAATCTGCGGCTCTTCAATATAATCAAAGAAACATGACAGACATTTCAAAATGGTCATTACAAATGGTGCAATGGTACTTAAGTTGTCTACATAGATCAAGTTTATCAGCCACTAGTAATGGTGATGTCTAGAGGAACAATATTAATGGAGTAGTTAGTTTACCGGGCGCCCAATTTAATATAGTTATCACCCCATTAACATTAATTTTGACAAGTTAAAATTGACCCCCGTGATTTGGTGATGGTCTTGTGCTTGGAGTGTCATGAATAACTGTTGGGACCCATCATTATCTGTACTTAGTCCAACTAGAATCAATAAAATCTACTGAAGAAAAGGGAACACGTTTATTCCAATTGAACTTGCAATGCCAATAAGTCAAACACAATCTTTCCTTTGCCAACCTAGAAATAATTTCTAAGCATATATGAAATATTCAGTTACGGCAATGCATTTAATAATTAGCCATGACTTTAGCACCCGAATCCTGAAATGCCTACTATTCAGATTTGTCTACATGTGAACAATCCAAAATTTCATGAAAATTCTCAAGTACTGAGATCTAGCACCTGATTTTTTGCAAAGGCATTTACGTAATGACATTCATTGGAAGCAGGAGGATTGCAACACTACGTACACACACACACACACACACACACACACACACACACACACACACACACACACACACACACACACACACACACACACACCTAAATCAAACTTTTACTTATATTTTGCAGCCTTATTTTTAGGCCGAGTGGTAGAATCATTTGTTGCTTCGTAATCAGTTTTGCTGCAATGAAGAGTTGTGGCTAGACCACAGTAATTTATTAGTGGGACTGACAGGGTTCAGACAGAACATTTACCACAGTCAGCACTCATTCCAAATACTACCTCCCCTACATAATAATACATACATTTCTCTGGGGTCTGGGGCATGCTAACCCTGGAAAAATTTGACTTTTTTATATTAAAAAAAATACATTCCAGTTAATTTTTAACTTGCTTTTTTATTTCGCAATTGATAGATTTTTGATCTCAGACAAAGAAAAATAAAGGACATTTGAGTTCATTTATATTCAGTGCCAAATAGGCCATCCCTTCACTGCCTGAAGACTGGATTTCTGAAGTGTTGTCTCCGATGGGAAAGATGCAGGGGAGGTGGGGTGCCAGCTGTCTTGCCAGGTTTTCTGAAGTATTTTTAAACAGTGAAAGGAATGGGGGCAGTCCTACGACATTGTGCTGGTCCATTCAACGAGAAACCTTAGCTCCTGACAGATTGGGGTGCCCTTTCTAACGGGCTCCCTGATCAAAAAAAGAAACTGAGAAAAGGAATATTCTCATGGACACAGACACAAACACTCCACTCACAGGGCATCTCCCCCAATCCTGATTTTTCCCAGTGGAAGCTCCTACCAGACTTGGGGGCAGCACGTGGGCATTGTGAGGGTATTGCCCAGGTATGACCCTATCCCCTCTGGTGGCTGTGCCTCTGATGATTTCTGTTCGCCAGGTCCACTTTTGTCAAAACCTGTTATAACCTCGCTACTTACATGATGTTCTGCTGGTAGTGGGAGCCTTTCTTGCATGGAAAGATAATCTAGTGAGGAGGCCCGCTAAGTGTTTTGTAACGTGAGCTAACAGGGTTCCTGACCTTTCATGTTAGGAACCCATTTCTTTGCTAGTGGGGGTGGGGATAATCTGAACAGGAAATTCCACCAACATTAAAGCCATGTTGGGGCTCCCGCCAGATTCTCCGCCTCCTCAATATTCTGACCCAATGTCCTGCATCCCTTGTATTCCATGACCCACCCTCACATTTTGTTGGTCTATCAAATTTTCTGACCTGCCCATGATGATTCCTACAATGGATAGGATTGGAAGATCCTGCCCTTCAATCATCCCGGGGCAGCTTGTCCACCCAATGCCCTCAACCATTCTTAAATTCACACTGGTGCTCATCTTTCCCTCTGTCCCCCTGCCATGTCAATCTTACTGCTCAGCCTGGCTACAGCTCTGGTGCTGTTACTTCACCTCCACAAATGCCCACAAAACCTGAATTCCTGATCATAGTTTATCATCAGGTACAAAGTGGAGCTGGAATTGTCGATGGGAAAAGTTCAAGAAAGCAGGACGACACCAAATCCTGGGCAGTGAGGTGGCACAGTGATTAGCATTGCTGCCTCACAGTGTCAGGGACCTGGGTTCAATTCCTGGCTTGGGTGACTGTACAGAGTGTGCATGCTCTCCCTGTGTTTGCGTGGGTTTCCTCCGGGTGCTCAGGTTTCCTTCTATAATCTGAAAGAAGTGCTGGTTAGATACATTGTCTATGCTAAATTCTTCCTCAGTCATGCCTGTGTGCCCGAACAGGCAAGTAAGAGATTTTCATAATAACTTCACGTCTGTGTTAATTTAAAACTACTTGTCACACTCGTAAATAAACTTTAAGAATATTCCTAGCTGGATCCTTTGCAGCAGCAAATCAGCTGCTACGGTCTGAGCTCACTGTATAGCCACTGATGTCACCATTCTGGGGATAATAGATGTACATATTTACATAACTCATCACTGTTAGCAGTAGATTAAAAACACAAACAGTGCAGGTGTTTTGGAGTGCTTCCCAGCCTGATTTTCATAAATGCTTTAAAAATTCTTCTATTATTTACACAATGTCCCTTTTTTTTAAATACAGGAGGGTTTTTTTGATTTTTCAATCGCCTTCCTCAGAGACACCAGCTTTGAGACTAAAATATTTTTCTTTGTGTTCACTTTGGAAAGTATTGGGTGTCTGGTGAGGAAGTAAGATTGTCGTTTATGTTGGCAACTTATTGTGTCTTTCCAAACATTTGGAACCATTGACGATCAGTGACTGATGTTATGTAGGTCACTGTCTCGCATAAGTTACTGCATTGTGGGACCCTTGGTTAATTTGCTTTACGTTCCTGACCTAAAAACATTAAGACCAGTTTTAGTGTCCCCCACCAGCACCCCAGCTGATATTCACCATCTGAATGCAAAGCAAGAATCAGACTTAGAACCACGTTCACTGATCCAGGGGAAGGAGCTCAGAAGTTTACACTGAAAGGAATTTATTGAATAAAGTGATGTTTACAAAATTGCACCTGATTGGTCTTGTTCAGCTTAATGTTAAACTTTTTAGACAATTAAAACCTTCTATTTCAAATATTCAATCCCTCCCAAAATAACAAAATGTGTGGGATTTTCTGGTTGTGTTCATCCCAAGACTGAGAAATCCTAACCAAGATCAATGGACCTTTCATTGTCCATATTCTGCCTGCTGAAATTCCTGTGGCTGGCGGAGTGGGAACCTTTCGCCCAATGTGCTCCCCATTTATGTGAAGGGAGGTTGCCATGGTGCTCATTTGGATGTTGGTTATCCTGGTGCTTGTGTGAGTAGGACTGCCCAGTGCACCTTCACCCACCACATGTGCACAAATAAAGGAATGGGGGGTGAGGGATTTGCTCTTATCCATGGAGAGAGTTTGCCCTGATGCTTGTGTGAGGGTATTGCCCCAGTGTGATTGTGGTGGGTGAGGGTGGTACTTATCCATGTGGTGGGTGGGGGTTCCCTTGGTGCTTGTGTGTGGAGAAGTGGGGGGGGGGGAGGGTAGGTTTGCCCCAGTATGCATGTATGCAGGAAAAAGGTTGTCTTTATCTGTGTGGAGGGAGTTGGCTTTATCCATGAGAAGAGGTTACTCTGATGTATGTGCGTTTGTAGTGGGGGCCGTGGGGAATCACCTAATCCGTAGCTGGGGGAAGGAGGTTCCCCATATCCATAGGAGGGGGGAAGTATGTTTTTCACACAGATCAGTGCGCCATTTAGAAAGATGGTTCTGATCTCTATGGAACCAGTTTTATCTGGCCCTGCCCCACTATTGTGATAGGATGTACCATGCTGCCAGACGTTTTGTGCAGACTACTGGAACATTGAGAGATAAAACTCTGTTCTGCAGCTGGAGAGCTGCATGCTGATTTTCCTGCCTGAGCCAGCACTCAGTGCAGAGAGGGAAAATTCTGCCCATTGTTTTCCTGAATAAAGATAGCATTGGCACTTCAGGGAAACTCACTGTTACAAAGCAATAATGAAAGAATCTAATTTCTATTTGACACACATGCTTTTGCTTATCCTGTGCCAATATGACAGATAGTGCACTTCTAGGACCCAATTAGAGTGTGCTTATCATAGAATCCCTACAGTGCAGAAGGAGACCATTCGGCCAATCAAGTCAGCACCGACACTCCGACATTAGGCCCTAACCCCTTTACTCTATGTATTTACCCTGCTAATTCCCTTAACCTATATATTTTGAGGTACTAGGGACAATTTAGCATGGCCAATGCATTTAACCTGCACATCTTTGGATTGTGGGAGAAACTGGAGCACCCAGAGGACATGGTGGGAGCAAGTAAACTCCACACAGACAGTCACCCAAGGTCCTTGGCACAGTGAGGCAGCTAAGTTAACCACTGTGCCACTATGCCGCCCCTACACAAAAAAAACAGGTGTGTGATCAGGTTTCTTGCTGTTTACGTGGCATTCATCCACAAAAATAAATCCATGTTGCTGCAAAATATGTTAAATTGGGCCCGATGATGTCTTCAGGTTCAAGCCAAGCAATGCACTCTGTTCCAAATCAGCCAGTATAAATCTGGTTCAAAACCTTTGCAATAAACTGTGCTGGTGTAGGCTGATGAGTTATAGCTGCCTTTCCATGACTATTTGGAAAACTTTAGCTTAACATGCTCAGTGAAAGCCAAGAATAAACACTGGGAAGGCACTTGGCTGGAGTTAAATCATGTTTGATTTAATCTCTTAATCTTGAGATGGAAACTCTCCATTTAAAGTGAAAAGGAGATTGAAAACAGCTTGCAGTTGAGGCCCATAATGTCGGGTTTTGAACTATCTCTATTGCAGTGCACTGTAGGACTGGAAATAATGTTAACTGGATCAAATAATGGTCAAATGGGAATCATTTCCCACGAAGAGAAACCTGACCTGCACAGTAAAGTGCAATAATTAAATGTTTTATGATTTGTCTCTCCTGACCATTATTTGTTATAGTTATAGCCTTTTCCTTTTCTTATTGTGTTAGGACATTTTTGTTGCTAACTTGATTCAGATATTACGAGTTGAATTTTTAGGCCCTGATGGGTTCAAGCATGGAATTTCTTGCAGTTTGCCAGAGTGCCAATTTCCTGGTTTCATCTCTATCCTGGATGCAAGACAGGGTGGGGTTGGTGGGTGGAGGGAGAGGTTGTTGGCGGAGCTCCCTATAAAAGTGGTCTGTCGCCAATGCATCTTGTTAAAGACCTCTGTAAGTTTGTTGCCAGAAGCTGACTGGAGAACAGTGCATCTGCCTAGAGGTGAGCTCCTAGCAGAAGTCTGGGGGCCAGCACTTCATGGAGGCTCAGAAGACTTCCCTGCCTGCTTGCAGCAACACTCTACCCTGTGGAGGGGTAATAGTGACCTTATTGCAAGCGGATTGGAGGACAGGAACACAGAAGTCTTGCTACAATTGTGTGGGGTTTTGGTGAGACCACACTTGGAGTACTGTGTGTAGTTTTGGTCACCACATTTAGAAAGAATATAATTACATCGAAAGCAGTGCAGTGAAGGTACCCTAAATTGGTCTCTGAGATGAGGGACTGCCCCATGATGAGAGGCTGAGTAAATGGGCTTAGATTCTCTGGAGTTTAGAAAATTGGAAGGCAGTTTCACTGAAATCTACAAAAGTCTGAAGGATTTGATAGGGTAAAAAGTATTTCCACTGTTGTAAAATGCAGGGGCACAGTTCAGGATAAGGGCCTGATCATTTTGGACTCAGGTGAGGAAAGATTACTTCAGTCAAAGGGTTATGAGCTTTTGGAATTCTCTACCCCAGAGGGTTGTGGGTGCTCCATTGTTAAATACATGAAAAGCTGGAATAGTCTGATTTTTGGTATCTCAGAACTGAGGAACATGGGGAATGGATAGGAAAATGGAGTAGATCATATTGAATGGTGATGTAGGTTTCATGGATCATATGGTCTATTCTTTGCGTCATTATAGGGTTAATTGGTTCAATATAGTATATAGTAGGTGAATGGGCATTTAAGTGAAATAGCTTGGCACAGGCCCGTGTGAGGGGCCATAGGTGATTGGTAGGGAGGCATACCTTGGATGGGGGACATGATGACAAAAGGTGATAGGTGGAGAGGCATACTTTGGTATGGAGGCATGAGGAAGACCTTTTGAACTTATATTTCAAAAGGTCTACTCATGCAGACTATGGTTCATGAAATCGCTGTGAACCATGACTTACTAAAAAGCTGGCCTCACTCTGACTGCATGCAGAGGATAGGATATACTTATCTCTACAATGGAGCCGGCTAGTTTGAAACTGTAGTGGGCTCATAACCCAAACCAGCCTGCACCCTTAAAGAGCACTCCTGAAAATTGGAAACCTGAAATGAATCATGACTGCCTTTCTTGCCCATCCATGGAGCATACCTGATTCTGTGAAAATCCAGTATTTCAAATTCAACCCGCTTCAGCTTCATACTTAGATCAGTTGCACTTGTTACTTTGAATCAGTGGACAAATCTATTATATGTCATTGCTAATTACTCTTGCTGCAATGCTTTTTATTCACATGCTTTAGGATGCACAGCCTGCTTAATGAATTCAGCAAAGACACATTTTCTCAGCCATTCTTTGGAAGGTTGTCTCAGGGCTAATAAAGAAAGAAAGTAAGAACTTACATCCATACAATGTTTCTCACAAGCTCAGGTGATCTCAATGCTTTACAGCTACAGTCACTGAAACTTCAGGAAACATTGAAGCCAATTTACACACCAGATTCCAGAAACAGAACTGAAATAACATCCAGATAATCTGTATTTTAGTGATCAGGTAAACTAACTAACTGGTCATAACATCCAAGAAAAATTGGTTTAGAAACATAGAAAATAGGAGCAGGAGGAGGCCATTCAGCCCATCAAGCCTCTCTGCCTTCATTACTATCACGGTTGATCGTCAAACTCAACAGTCTAATTCTGCTTTTTCCCCATAACCATTGATCCTGTTTGCTCCAAGCGCTATATACAGCTGCCTCTTAAATACATTCAATGTTTTGGCATAAACTACTTCCCGTGGTAATGAATTCCTGTGGTCAAAATGCACCAGGACATACAGCCTTTTTAACACTGGCATGAATTTTCAGATGTTCGGCTGGTACTCACCATGCAGACCGAGAAACCCCCTGCAGGCCAGTGTGAAACAGATTTGTATTCTGCTAATGAGATGTACAAGAAGACCTGACTCCCTACATCCAACTCTATATGATGCCAGTGGGAACACATGCTAGTACAAAGCACATCTGGAACAAGTTGACTTGCAGATGTCGGGGCTCACCTGAACAATGCCTGCTGCTGCTTCAAGAGTTCAGGATGGACGTTGACAGTGACCCTGGACCCCAAAACACCACAGCAGAGCGTGGGGAGAGCAACTATAGATTGATCTTCTGGATTCAGAGTCCTGAGGAAGGTGCATCTTTCAGCCTCAGAGAGTTCTTGTATATCCACTTGATTTGTTGGAAGCTCCATCTTCATCCTCAGGAGGCCTAATTTCATTTTCTGGACATATGTCTTCCTTTTTCAATAATAGGTCAGTGATGTTGGACGCATTTTCAATACGGTGCATGGATGCAACAGCCAACCCAGGCCTGCCCCACCATGGAATATGACTCAAAACTCTCAGTTGCATAATTAATGAGGTCATGGCCAGAAGACTTGTGCATTTCCTGTCGACCTCTGCTGTGGGACACATTCCTGTCCCCCATCACAGACTTAGTCCCAGGATGGGAGAATTCCCCCCAAAGTCTCTTAGAGGGCAAAATAAGGTTAGCACTTGCTTAGAGGACAGCACCACAGACAGTGCAACACTTCCTCACTTCAGAGTCTGCATGTGTATACAAATTTCCAGAGTAGAACTTGAATTCACAAATCTCTGGTGTAAACAAATCTATTTGTCACCCTTCCTTTCATTCTTTATCATCACCTCAAATAAATTCACAGAGAAAGCCCAATATTAATTTAGTACTCATTTTAAGAATTTAGATTGCAACAATGAAAACACAACAGTACAGTTTAAGAACTCAGTTCCTAAACAGCCCAGAATGAATGTGCAGAATATAAGAGGGTAGTTAAGCCTTCTAAAAATAAGTTGGACAAGAATTCAGAAGAAAAGAGTACAAGAGGATGCAAGGGAAGGACATGGTAATGGAATTATGGTGGGCAGATTTATTTGGAGAGGTGGCACTCTAAGAAGTGTTGGCACAGTGGGTCAAATGGCATCCTAGGCTGTAAATTCCATGATTCTGATAAGCCAGCTGGAAGATTTAATAATGCTTTATTCAGGCGAGGATTCAACAGTATCACTCCTGGCTGACTTCTTGGCTCTGGCTTGCTTGCTTCATGCCAATGCCATTCATCCTGTTAACTTGAAAGCTCAGCCTATAGATTGCATTGAATTCTAAGCTTCACCAAACCCAATGGAAAAATTGATACAAATTTAAAAAGTTCCGCCTTATGTGATTATTAATCCCAAGCCAGACTTGTAACTGATACTTTAGTCTACATGCTGGAATAAATTATTTTGAAGGTATTAACTTGAATTTATTTTCTTTTTTTATTCATTTGTGGATCATGAGCATCACTGGCTGGCCAGCATTTACTGCCCATCATTAGTTGCTCTAGGGCAGTTAAGAGCCGATCGCATTGCTGTAGTTCTGGAATCACATGTAGGCCAGACCAGGTAAGGACAGCAGATTTCCTTCCCTAAAGGACACCAGTGAACCAGGTGGGTTTTTTCAACAATCGACAATGTTTTCATGGTTACCATGGTAGATTCTTAATTCCAGATTTTTTTTTACTGAGTTCAAATTCCATCATCTGTTTTGGTGGGATTCGAATCCAGGTTCCCAGAATATTAACTAAGTTTCTGGAGTCCAGCAGATAATAACACCACTAGGCCATCACCTCTGCAGTAACTTTTCTGAAGTTAGTGCAGACTGAAGTTTTTGTCACTTAAAAATAAAAGCACCTGCTTTTAAAATTCTTTAAAAGTTGCAGCTAAGCTGATCTACATATTTCTTGCTATATCACCCACCTTTGGTATGCGAACTAAACACGACAAGTGCAATTATAAAAGACACAATAGGCGGGTGGTGGGTGGAATGATTATTGCTAAAGGCCTGAACCACTTTTACGATGCAAAGCCTGATTTGCATTTCTGGCAAACTGCCAGAGCACAGAGGTTTTTGCTTATTTTGCACAGCGTCCTGCTGTGGTTCCTTTAAGGGTCCATTGGTAACCAAAATTTGCTTTGGGGTCCAATAATAGGTATAAGAGCCCAGCTGAAGAATTTAAATAACATTTTTGACTGTTTTGATTTGGGGTTTTGGCTACCGAAGCCCACTGACAAATCACGTTGGGCAAGCCTCAGGCATTTTTAGTCCTATGCTGGCAATTAGCAGCATAAGCAAGGCAGTGGGCAGATGAAAATTGCCCCCTTAGAGCTTTCTGCAGCTCACAAGCTGCTCAGTTATTTGACCTGGCGTCTTATCATATTCTCTGCCATGTGCAGCTCAGTTCAGCATCTTACAGCCCAACTCTGCGGAGTATCATTCATAAGCAGCACTCCCACGGTCACATCTGTTGTCTGTATCCTGACTGCATGCTTCAGACTTTTGTTCAATTCGCATTTCATTTGGGGATTCTAGTGTATTTGTAAAAGAAGCTTCGATTGAACCTTTGGGTCATTTTGATATATTGATGATAGTATTTCACTTCACCCTTTATCTCTCTCTATATATAGATCCACATAACTGTTTTAGAAAAAATAAATTAAAGTTTCTGTTTTGCTTTCTTTTATTTCACTGAATACTAATATAACCCAAACGAAGAGTCATATTAGACCAAAATCTTAACTCTATTTCTCCCTCTACCAGATCTGCTGAGTTTTTCCAGCATTTTCTGCTTTTAAACATAGAACATAGAACACTACAGCACAAACAGGCCCTTCAGCCTACACGTTGCACTGATCATATCCCTACCTACCAGGGTCTAGAACTATCTGTAACTCCCAATTCCATTAAATACCATGTACTCATCCATTGTTTCCATTGACTCTTAGATGATAAGGAGAAAAGAGTACAGTTTTCTCTGTGTGATATAATAGATTTACGTGCACTTGTTCACCAGTGTAATGACTTCAACAAGGTCCATGAGGCTAGCATCTTGGCGTATGAACTCTCTGATTGAGGTAATGATTGCCTACCCAATCAGGGAGTCGCACCTGTATAAATATTGAGGAGTGTCAGGGCCGCTGACACTCTGGATTCTGACTCTGCACTTGAAGCAGTCTTAGGAGTAGAATTGAGTGTGTAAGTAAAGAGAATGTGGTCAATGGACACCGGCCTCTGAAGAGTTATTTCAGCTGGATTAAGAAAATGGCTGCACAAGCTTGTGTGTGAGGAGCTCTTGGGAACGATAGTGCAGAGTTATCAGAGCCTGTGAAACTTTATTGTATCGTGAGTCACTGCTTTCAGAAGAAGAGGGGAAGAAAATACTGGGGAAAAAAAGCAGAGCCACAACACAGCCTGAAAACCATACATCAGCCCGACATCTGTGGAGATATAATCGAAACAAAATGTGCAATGCAAATGTTCTAAGATGCCAGTAACATCCTTTTGCAAACTGGAAATTCTCAAGATAAACTACAGATCCTGCACAAATTACATGAAGTTCTATTTTTCACTGTTTATTTAAACAGTGGACAGTTTGAGATAAGGGGTAAGCCTTTAGTGGCAGACAAGATCGTGGGATTTCTCCACAAGGATAATGCCAGATTGACTTCCTTTAAGGGAGTATGTCTGTCCTATTTTAACTTAATTAATTGTAGTTGGTCTTATTTCCCTTTTATTTCTAATTAATCCCCTTCCTCTAATTACTATGGCAGTAGAATAGTTCATGAAAATTCACAGTTTTCTTTTAAATCAGCTGTTTGTTTATTAAAACCTTGGTAGAGGCTAACCTGGAAGAACTGCTGCAGAATTTTAAGTTGTTGAAAAACAAGGCAATTTGTAAGGTAAGAATCACAGAATCCTACAGTACAGAAGGTGGCCATTCGGCCCATTGAATCTGCACAACCACAATCCCACCCAGGCCCTATCCCTGTAACCCAATGCATTTACCCTAGCTAATTCCCCCAATGCTAAGGGGCAATTTAGCATGGCCAATCCACCTAACCTGCATATATTTGGATGTGGGAGGAAACCAGAGTACCTAAGGAAACCCATGCAGACACAGGGAGGATGTGCAAACACCACCCAGACAGTAACCCAATTTGGGAATTGAACGCAAGCCCCTGGTGTTGTCAGGGAGTGATGCTAATCACTGTGCCACTGCGTGTAGTTATTGAACCTAAATCTAAATGTGACACAGATGAGCATAACGAAAGGCCAGGTACAACAAACAAGCAACTTCTCCAATCTTATTTACTTGCTTAATGTAAACTTCTTCTTTGTGCAGTAACTCTTCGCGAGAGGGTGCAGAAGACAAAATATGCAGTATTTGGTTTGAACCAAAAAAAATGCTTCTTTGCAGAATGTATGCAGCTGCTTCTCTGCTCCAAATGCAACTTAAAATAAGAATTGCAGCGAAAAAGGAGATCAGATCATTTATTTTTTGGGTGGAGAAATGTGCCCCATCATAAACATGTGATGAAACAGAATATGGCAATCGTGGTGGGGAAGTGAGCAATTTTTAATCTTCACTGCACATGCTGAACAATTGGACAAATTAACTTTTTTGTTAAGTGCCTCATTAGATATGTAGGGTGTGTGAGAGGGTTATTATTATAGATGTATTGTTGATTAGATGATTTTTTTCATACAACCATGTACTCAGTGAGGCATCAAAGGCTCCAGTTTGAAGATGCTCACCAGCATGACATATAGACCATAAACATTGAGTGTAACAGCTGGGAGTCAGTAGCTTGTGAAAGAGGGAAATCGTGTCAATTTCTTTGGGCTAGCATGATGACCAGTGACTATAAGAGCTTGGCAAAATGCACCAACACCAAAAACAACAACCACAATGTCATTGATATGTTCATGAGTGGCACTTGTGGCACAGCCTGCCTATCAAGGACTGGCCTTCATAGCCATCAGCAAAGGTGTGTCATATTGAAGAACCGTCACCACTCCCACCTAAATGGATTGTTTGCTACATATCCATCTCTCATAGAAGAAGAGTGTACACAAATGGTGACTTGCAGCATCAGAACTTTATCCCATTAGAGAAATATTACTTATAGCTAAGGGGTGGAGAAGGGGAAAGGAGAGCTCAGTAACAGGAGGTTTTCTTTCTGCTTCAAGAAAGAAAAATAAATTTGCATCTTTATCTATCTCTGTGGAAGCTACACACTGCCAATCATGTTGTTATGGCTTTTTTTACCACTAGAACAAAGAAAAGTCTCCCAAATTCTATTCCACACAGCCAGTATCCTTGAAACATATTTGCAATTACATATCTTCATGAATGAAAATTGACTGTTATTTTATATTTAAGTTATGAATTATGATCTCATGTTAATGGAACACAGAGCGGGATTTTCCAGCTATGTTCACCCCAAGGCTGGAAATTCCCACTTGAGGTCAATGGACCTTTGCATGGTGTGCCAAATTTTCTGTCTTGCCGGCTTCAATTCCCGTGGCAGGCGGGATGAGAAAATTCTGCCCCTAGCTTCAATTCACAGATATATAAATCACACCGATATTTTAATAATTATATAGTCTCAATGTCACCCATTTCAAATTCTATTGCAGACTATCTGGAAAAAAATAGGTGCTGCTGTTTGTTTTGTGGGGGTGCAGTCATTGGGATATGGAATGACTCGCAAGTTAAATAAATATGACAACAAATTAGAAAAATAAAGATGAAATACTCAATCTCAAATATGAGGGGGGGAATCTTCACCCTCTCCCCTCCCCCTCTCTTACACACACACACACACACACACACACACACACACACACACACACACAATACATAATTTTCAGCAGGCAGGAATGGTGGCAGAGGCAGAGAATTGAGAGGAAATCCCAAAATGTCTTTTACACAGGTGGGATTTCCCCATTCGGTTCTTCCTATCCCGAATCAGTGACATGGAGGAGTTTCTGCAATAATGGGAAACCCATTCAATATGATTTACATACAATTAGCTGGGCCTCCCCTAGCTGGAAATCCCTCCACGTAAGAAAGTCTTCCCCCAGCAGTGTTATGTCATTCCACTAGTGTTCTCAACTGATTCATACAAGCGGGGAACTGGCAAAGAAAATGCACTTGGGGTAGGCAGGGGGAGGGAGCGCATTTATATTCAGCCCCCAAGAGAGTAAAAGGTCATGCTCAGACAGTACCGCTGGCACTGTCCACTAGGGATGGTGCCAAGGGTGATGGCAGGGAACAGTGATGGTGGGGTCTTCCACTGAGAAGACCTCATGGGGAAGGGAGGGTATGGTTTTCCAAGGGAGCAGAAGGAAAGTCAGGGTGAGTTCCCTACGAACTTGTCGGGGGCAGGGGGTGATGGTTCCCCATGTGTGTGGGAGGTGGGTGAGAAGAGAGGGGGAGAGTTCCTTGTGTGTGTAAGGAGATAGGGGTCTCTGCGTATGTGTGGGAGATTCTTGTTTATAATTTTGTATTTGTTCAATTGGCTCACCCTTCAGAAGGTTGAGGTTGGGGGATGGGCAGGCTTATTCTAGACCTGCCTCCAACACTTCTTAAAAAAAAATGGGGGGAGGCAAAGCCAGTAGGGGAGCTGGTGGGAGACATACCATTCCTGCCACCTGAGTTGACATTTAATTAAAAAAGCAGAAAATTCCACTCTATAATTTTCCACTGGGATACATATTTCCTCTCAATCCCTTTGTTGTGTTTTAATAGAATCCATACAGTGCAGAAAGAGGCTATTTAGCCCATCAACCCTGCATCAACAACAATCCCACCCAGATCTTGTCCAGTAAACCTCATGTATTTACCCTGCTAAACCCTGACGCTAAGTGATAATTTAACATGGCCAATCAACCTAACCTCTGCACCTTTGGAGTGTGAGAAGAAACTGGAGCATCCAGAGAAAACCCATGCAGACAGGAGGAGAATGTGCAAACTCTCCACAGATAGTGACCCAAGGTCAGAATTGAACCTGGGCCCCTGGTGCTGTGAGATAGAAGTGCTAGCCATTATGCCACTGTGCTACCCCCATCCTTAACATTTGTCAGGATACTTTGTATATGCATGTTGGTGTACAGAGACCTTTCAGCTGGTAACCCATCGGAACTGACAAAGAAGGAAGGATTAAAAACTCAGATAGAAAATCATGCCAGAGAAATTTCACTGTTGGTGCTGACGCTTTTGGCTAGCCTTAGCCTGAATTCTGAAATTACCCTCTCCAGATTTCCTTGTCTCCAACATTAATTTTCACTGGTTTCTCTCATTTTATGCCACGCTGTGATGTGCTATATTGATCTTATTTCCAAAATCTGTTCAGTTACGTCAGTGTTAATCTCAGATCACTCTACATCAAACAAACCAAAATAGAAGAACAGAATGTAAATAAGAAGTATTTGGGAGCAATGATTAGCAGTTAGAATGAAGATCTCAACATTTACCTGGTTGCATTTTTGTGTCATGGATGCTTCCTTCCGTAACTCTAAAACACATTAAAAAAAGAACATGTTATTTGGAATATTCATTAGTACATATCAGATTGAAATATTATTTGGCCTGGTTCTTGACATGTGCTTAACCCCTCTGTTGCACTCACATTGCAAATGGAAATACAGATCAAAAATACTTCATCAGCTGCAAAATACAGCTGTAAAATACATTGGGGTTGCCTGAGGTTGTGAAAAGTGAAGTTCGATGCAAATGTTTCTTATTCTGTCCTGATTTCCAGTTGTAGGAAATACTTAGGAATCTTGACAGGCGCATGAGATCTGCAGGCCCAGATATATAAGAAAAATGAAGTTCCAGTCACAATCGGGCGCCAAACGCGATTCCACGCTGGCTGGTAGACGATGTGTAATACTTGCTGAGAAAGGCTCACTGCTGTTGGAGGAATGTGGGTGCCGGAAGAGGATGGGTGCACAGCAAAGTGAGGGCTCCATGACGGCAGGCTGCCACCTCTGGGAGCTGCAGATCTGTACAAATTAAATGAGTTAAAAGCAGCATGTTCAGGCACCTAATAGCATAAATCAGAAAACATCAGTCTCCAGATGTCTTTTCTCGTTATATTCCAACCTGGACATTTCATCTTGCCCTTGATCGAGTTTGTAGCAAAAATGTGAAAGCCGCCTGGCCGATTGGCCCACCCGCCAACCGTAAAATTGGATGGGCCACATAAAATCTCTTTCAAGGGACTCCTTAATGGGCTTAATACCGGCTTAATTGTTGGCGGGAAAGCTTCCGACCACCGCGCAGGTCCACCGAGCAAAATACATGCCTGTTGCCTTCTTGCAATTTCACACGCTGTCGGATCGGGCATGCATCCACTTAAACAACATGAAGTTCTGGCCTTGGTTCCTGCTGCCTGTTCTCGGTTCTCATTCATAGTCAATCTGTTTTTCTCTTTCACTTTGAAGACTGCTCAGTTTAATTGTAATACTTCCATGTTTGTCAATGATGGATCGGACTTAAGTCTAATAACATTACAAGGAACATGAGAAAACAAGATTCCCTGAATGGCTTATTTGGAAAAGACTGAGCCATATAAAAGTGCTAGATTTGAATCCCGGTCTGTATTGAATTAACTAATCTTGGGCTGACATGCATTAGAGTGTTTCAGTGTTCTGGGATAGTTTTATTTGCATCAATCACTCCTGGTTTAGCTGGTTTCTCATTTAAAAGCAAGGTTTGGAAATTCTTTTAAAATGGAACTGGATAGTTATTTGAACTATTAATTATGGGGAGCAAGCTAGATAATGGAATTAGATGAGGTGGTTCATGTGGAGAAAAGGATACCAGTAAAACTTGATGTGCCAGACACCCTGTTTCCGTGCTATAACCTCTATAACTAGTGCTCACATTCCTAGCCAGGAATTCTTCCTGCTCACTTTTAAATACGTTAATCACCACAATATTAAATGTTTAGCGAGGATTCTATTCCACACACTTGTGTTATATTTGTCATCCCAGTTAGCAACTTCCTGCTTCTGTGGCCAGCTATTTGCTGCATTGGAATCATGGTTTAGCCCTGCAATCATGCAACTAAAATACATCAAATATTTGGCCTCGAACTGTTTTAGTGAGGAGACATCTTAAGTAATTTTCTTTCCAACCAGTGATTTAAGTGCTTGACTTTTCTGGGTGTCAATGATCTATATTTCCCAGCCGTGAGGAGAAAAAGTAATTTAAAACCATGTGATGTTCTGGTCAGTTTTCATACCATTCCATCTGCCAACCAAAAGTGTGACTTCATGATCTAGTTTTTAAATGTTTAAAATTCATTTATTATGGGTGTTATTGGCTAGACCAGCAGCTCAAGGCTGCTGTCACTCATTCTACAATTATGAATGGCTTTATCTTAAGGCAACTAATTAGTGAACCATAGAAACTCTATAGTGCAGGAGGAGGCCATTCGGCCTTTCGAATCTGCACTGACAATGATGTCACCCAGGTCCTATCCTCGTAATCTCACCTATTTATCCCACCAATCCCTCTAACCTATGCATCCGGAGACACTAAGGAGCAATTTAGCATGGCCAATCCACCTAACCCGTTCATCTTTGGATTGTGGGAGGAAACCGGAGCTCCTGGAGGAAACCCACGCAGAGAAAGGGAACGTGCAAACCACACACAGACAGTGATCCAAGCTGGAAATCAAACCCAGGTCCCTGGAGCTATGAGGCAGCAGTGCTAACCACTGTGCCACCCAGTACAGATGAAATAATCAAAATTGAACTCACATATGAGTGAGTTAGAATGTGGGAATTTTCATCAGTTGTAAAATGTAATAATTTTCCCAAATGTTCAGTAAATCAGTATTAGCAACTGTGCCTCTGAGCCACAGGGCTGTGGGTTCAAGCCACACTCCAAATATTTGAGCACCAAATCTTGCCTGACACTTTAATGGGGTACTAAGGGAATGCTGCATTGTTGAAGGATCTACGACTTGTTTAAAGTGTTAAACCAAGGAACTGTGAGCCCAACCAGTTGTAGGTAATGGTTCCAACAGTATTGTTTGCAGATAAAATCAAAACACTATGGCTGCTGAACATTGAAACAAAAGCAGAATTTTTTTTGTGTTAGCGTTATTTGAAAAGCAAGAGAGAATTCTCATGTTGTGTTATAGAATAATAGAGTGCAGGAAACTATTTGGCCCATTGAGTCTGCACTGACCTCAATCCCATGCAGGCCCTATCCCCATAACCCCATAATCGCTCTTAGGCTGATTGGGAAACAAATTGTCCCTACATTGAGACTCTTCCATATTAGGAATAACCTAAAATTAGAATAGGATAATGGAATTGTTACTATATAGTTATGACGGCGGCGCGGGCTCGTTGGGCCGAAGGGCCTGTTTCCCGTGCTGTGTTGCTCTAAACAAAAAACCCCATGCATTTACCCTAGCCAGACCCCCTGACACTAAGGGGCAATTTAGCATGGCCAATCTACCTAACCTGCACAGCTTTGGAGTGTGGGAGGAAACTGGTGCACCCAGAGGAAACCCCACACAGACACAGGGATAATGTGCAAACTCCACACAGACAGTGACCCAAGCTGGGAATTGAGCCCCCGGTGCTGTGAGGTAGCAGTCCAACTGCTCCACCACCATGCCCTCCTCCACCCCATGTTCAACAATAGTTTTCAAAAACAGATTATTTATCTCACTGCTGTGCACAAAATGGTTGCTGGTCTTCCCCATGTTACAACAATATTATATATGTAATAAGCAAATAGAGTAAGTGTAATTAGTATATAGTACTTGGTTAGCTGTTAAATGTGGCCTGTATATGTATGCCTGTTCATTATTCATTCTTATACTCCTATGAAATGAAATAAATTGCTTTGGGTGTTCACAACAGCTCCAACTACTCCTCTGCTAGGAAGCTCAATGTGAAAGTTAGAACAATGACATTGGTGTTCATCTGTCACATTATAAAGGAATTCCCTCAGGCTGACAGATCATGCATCAAGGTAGGTGAATATGCACTGCATCAGGTCCACCCTGCATCAGTGGGCTGTGTCCTATAATGTAGACAATAGTACAAACAGGTCCAAGTGATTGAGGTGTGTACTCAGTTCCATGCATTTTATTTAAATTAGCCAATGCCGTTTAATACTACATGCGTGCATTGAAGAGGAGTCAGGCTTTCAGTGAAACAAACAGCTGGGGACTTCTCTTTTGCTTGCCTTGCACAGTTACCCTCGGTGGAAGAAGGATAAACTGTTTCCACTAGTTTGAAGGTTCTAGAACCAGGGACCAAAATCTAGAAATTAGGGCCAAGTGATTCAGGAGAGATGTTAGAAAATACTTCTACATGGAGAGAATGGTTCAGGTTTGGAACTCTCACTCAAACTGCAGAATTCAAACTGTTCAATTGTTAGCTTTAATTCTGAGGTAGACAATTTTTTTATTGAGCAGGTGTATCAAGGGATACGAGCTTGGGACGGGTGCTTGGAATTTGGCCACAGATCAGCTATGATCTTAGGGAACGTTGAAATGGGCTGGAGGGGCTGAATGGCCTACTCTTGTTCCAATGTGGTGAACTTACAGTTAGCAGGGCTCCATGCTCAGTTTCATTTTTGTTCCACCCACCTCAGCACCCAAAAGCAGAAGCCAAGAAGATACACAAAATTGATTAGTGCTTCTTCGCTTGTAGAAACATGCCCGTTTAAATAATTGTCTTGTTAAAAGACTTACCTCTTCTCTGAATGCGAGATGGTAAATATTATGAGTCTGGTTCTGCCAGAACAAGTAACAGATTGTGGCGTGCGCAAGCCGAGAAATGATATTTTGCAATGGAGAAATACGTCATTGACTGTTCCACACTGTTGAGAATGGAGAGGCTCACATTCTAGGATTGGGTGGCCAGGAGAATTCATAGAAATAAATGCAACTTGTTTTAAAGAGATACCATTCCTACTACTCAAACTTTTTTGCATGTATCCGCAGCACCTTTTTTCCACATAATTGAAGTCAGCCTTCAATTTGACCAACCATATTATAAAAGCATCATCGAATGTGTGGTTGTGTAACATAATGTATTACAATACCATTCTCTCCCACATGCCAGCTTACATGAGAACACAGACTGTGGCTTAAAGAACAGGAGGAAACTATAACCTGTATGTGAAATGTCCACTCATTTTCACAAGCACAGAGTTAATGATCGCCTTTTAAATGTGTAAATTCCCCCTTTAAAACATAAGGGATATCGCAGTCCTGTCAAGAGTCAATATAAAAGCAACACTTGGCTTTATAGTTTGAAAATGTAATTTATTTTGGTGAGAAGAAAGAAGACACCATGTGCAGCACAGTGGTTAACATGACAGTGCCAAGAACCCAGGTTCATTTCTGGCCTTAAGTGGCTGTCTGTGTGGATTTGAACATTCTCCCCATGTCAGCATGTGTTTCCTTCCAAACTCTAAATATGTTCAGGTTAGGTAGATTGTCCATGCTAAATTGCTCCTTAGTGCCTCAAGAAGTGTACCGTGGATGGATTAGCCATGTTAAAATGTGGGGTTATGGGGATAAGGTGGGGGTTGGGGGGGAACAGGTGTTGGGGATTGGGCCTAAGCAAGATGCTCCTTCAGAGAGTCCATGAAGACTCAATGGCCTTCTGCACTGTTGGAATTTTATCAATTCTATGTTCTGAATGACTATGCCATTCAATACCACATAACTGGTGACCTATCAAGCCCAATGTGTCTTGGTAATTTCAGACTAGCATATATATGCTTTCTGGAATTTGCTGCCTTCCCCACAGACTATCCTGCATTTTGTGCCCCCCTGACCTCCCCTGTGAATTACATTATGAATCCACTCCTGGCTGTCCTCTTGGAACCAGCGGCTGTTGAGTCTGATATCCCAAATGCCTTTGATTACCCACCACTCACTTGACACTTACCCCATGTTGCTGCTCCTCATTCTGGTGCTTCACAATGCCAGGGACTCGGGCTGAATTCTGGCTTTGGATAATTGTCTGTGTAGAGTTTGTATGTTCTCCCCATGTCTG
Source organism: Sphyrna mokarran (assembly GCA_024679065.1). NCBI lineage: Eukaryota > Metazoa > Chordata > Chondrichthyes > Carcharhiniformes > Carcharhinidae > Sphyrna > Sphyrna mokarran. The sequence goes on from JAGIQG010000016.1 coordinate 40,029,073, forward strand.
CATGAGTTTACTCCAGATGCCTTGGTTTCCTCTCACAGGCCAAAGATGTGCAGATTGGATAGATTGGCCATGCTAAATTCCACCGTGGTGTCCAAAAGATGTATAGGTTTGGTGGATTAGCCATGGTAAATGCATAGGGTTATGGAGATAGAGCAAGGATAGGCCTGGGTAAGATGCTGTCTCAAAGAATTGATGCATATTCAATGGGTTGAATGGCCTCCTTCTACACTGTAGGGATTCTATGAAGTTCTGTGGAAAATACTTGGGCACAATTGGAAGATAGCAACAGCCTTTACTTATAAATGTGCCTTCAACATCGATGATTGGAGAGACAGTTAGGTGAACATGTTGTGTTGCAGTGAGGTTACTGGTGCGAGACCTGTAATAACTCCCGGGGGAGCAGGGAAGTCCCATCACCAAGTTACTTTATTTACACTATACTTCTATACACAGTCAGCTCTCTAGTTGCTCCCTGCTGAATGCAGGCTGGGAGACTGACACACTTGCTTTAAATAGGGAGCATGTGGCTTCTAGATTTAGCCATCAATTAGGATTCATCTAGTAGCTCATACTCAAGTAAGCCAACCTCACTAGCCTGACTGAAGTCATCACAATACTGCTATTAGAAACCCTGACTGACATTCTTTTTCTTCCTTTAATTTTAAATTCATTGCAATTAATTGTAGAATTTTTGACATGCTGATGTAGCAAACCCACCCCAGAACATGAATCAGGTCTGCATGGCATAACATGAGAGCACTAAGCCATATGTACATGAGTGAGAATGTTGCACTGTGTTCTGTTTTGCTTCAGTTGAAACAGACATTTTATAGTCGATAATATATCTGGTCAGACAAGGAGTGCAACCACAGTAAAAACCCAGTGCATTAATATTAATAAGAATGGAAACCAGACTTGTTTTATCATAAAACTAGTCAAAAATAATTAATAGTTTTTGAAGTGCTATGCCCTGGAAGTTTCTATTATCCACATTCATCCTGCAAAAACCCCAATTGACAGACAGACAGAGTTAAGATGGCAGGATATTATCTACATTGTTATAGTCACATACTTTGGCATCACTTTGGTAAGTTTGGTATTTTGTGATTTAAAACCTTTCTTTGTTATGGCTATAATTAAAGTGAGATAATGATTACAAATATTATACAAAGGAACTAATTCTGAGGAAATACCCAGCGCTTCATAAAATAAAGGTATCTACCAGATTGTTTCCTGAAGGTTCAGGTGCATCAATTGTTTGTGTTGGGTAAATGTCATTTTTGCAAGCAAGAAATGGTTATGCATTGACTTGCATCACTTCCTGTCAATAGCACAAACAATGAGAAAAACAGAGTCATAGGTTTTATAGCAAACAGGGCCAACCAATAGGTGAAAAGAGAGCAGGTCATGTGTTTGACCTCTTACTTCAGAAACATATCCCTTTGATTGAAGCATGCCACTTACCTCAGATAGTCCTCAGTCTGTGGTCCTCTCTGCTTGAAATTGCCATATTCTCATGGTGGAAGCCAGTTTATTATGGTGCTCACAGGTTAACTTGGGTAAAAGTAACTATGGTAGTTTGATCCCATTAAGGGACAGGTAATTCGTGGGTCACGGGACCTGCATGAGGCCTATCAGGAGGAAGTGCACAAACTGGCACCTATTGGGAGTTAGGGCATGGGCCCTGGTAGTAGAGGGCTTTTAGTATGACACTGGATAGAACAAGACCTGAGCTTGAACAAGATGAGTGAACAAAATTTATGGGAATCAAATTAGCGAGGGCTCAGCAGAGCCAGAGGAAAGGAAGAGAAATCCCCAGCTATAAAGGGATTGACAAGTGTTAACATTGTGGGGGAGACTATCCCCAAGATAGGTGTAAATGTATAGAGTTGATTTGTTTCAGATGTAATCAGAAGGGCCACATACAAGCCAGTAGCACAGTTTGACCATCCACATCTTGTTTCAAAAAAAAATGTGAACAAGGTGCAGGAAGATTTGGAAGAGAAGTCCCGAAGTTTATGAGCCCAACAAAACACCCACGTCAAAATCTCCCTTACTGTCAATGGGCATCCAGTAACTCTGGAGGTACATACAGGCATTTTGGCCATGATAATAGGTGAACAAACTGAGAAGGATTTGCAAAAAGGTCTGCAACCCATGAGGCTCAGCAAAACCTCGAAAGTTGCCAACCTATACAGGTCGGGGGGGTGGGGAGCACTGAAATTATTTGGCACAATGTCAACTCCAGTGTCTTAAAAACAGCAATGTGTTCAGCTACCCCTGATGATAATGAAAGGACAGAGGCCAAGCCCTTTGGGACAAAACTGGAAAATCATTCATCAACCATCAACTGGCCCGACCACGCTGACTCCTTAGAATTTAAGGGTGTCTCTGAAGGTTTGTGATCTGCCCTATCTTCAAGTGGAGGCCAAGAACATGATCTACCACCTTTTCACAAGCCCAGGAAGCAGCTAAATCTTGTTTCTTTATTACTGCATTTCTCTGTTCAGTCTTTGTTAGTGAATGGAATGTATACCAAACTGGTCTCTGCTTTTTATCCATCAGCATCTGAAAGTGTAAACTCCCAGTTTCGTAAAAGATGCATCTGCGGCAATGAGAGTGAGTGGCTGTGGGTCATAATGAGCTAATCTATCAGGTGATATCAGGATAGGTTTGATTTTCTGCATGACCTCTATTATGCTATCAGCACCATGTATTGCCTTGTCGTAACAACTGACATAGCAGCTCATTGATGATAGTTAGATTGGTCAAGAACTTTCCTACATGCTTTACAGTCTCAATGGATCTCTGGAGTTCAAGCGCGTTCCACGGAGCTGGAAACTTGTTGTTTGCTTTTGTCTCCTGCAGATCAATTCTGACATCAGAGCATCCACAATATTCCCAAGAAGCTTGACAGTTGGATATAAAAACTCACATTTATTATTAAATATGCATCCTACTTCCTGTAGGCATTACAGCATAGTACACACTTTAGTGTCAGGTTATGTCCCATAGGTCAGGACATCACCTATTTGACATTTTAACTCCATTCAGTTTTCTCAAATAATTAACATTATCCTCTGGAAGATTTCTGGCACTGATGTGATGCCAAAAGGTAATCTATCAAAACATTATCTCTCTAATGGTATAAAGAAGGTTGTGAAAAACTGAGACTCTTCATCAAGGGTTGTTGCCAAAAAACACTGTTTGCATCTAGCTTCATGACAATTGAGTTATTTCCCAGTTTAGCTAAGGTCTCATCTATAGGTGACATAAGATGAACTTCACACTCAACTGTTTTGTTCAACAGTGTAAGATATATACACATTCTAAAAGATCCTTTGTGTTATGGCATTGGGACCATCCCCAAGCACCAATTTGTTGGTTCTGCTTTAGGATAAATAAACCTTTCATCTGTAAATAAGAGCTTAACTAAAGTGGGAAAAATTCAATCTTCACAACACTAGGTTAAAAGATAGGCTAGTAGAGATGCAGTGGCAGACTTCTTGGGAGAAATTTAGAAACTCTCAGCAAAGGTTATCCCAGTTAGAGAGAAAGGATTTTCGAGAATGATGTATCATCTATGATAAAAATAAGGAAATTAAGGAGTGTATGAAAAGAAACACTGTAGAAATCTATAAAGATTAGTGGCAGGTCAGAAGATTTTTTTCAGGTTTTAAGAACAAGCCACAAATAACTAAAACAAAAGAGGGAAAAAATAGGCTATGAGAGAAAGGCTGCTACTAATATAAAACAGGTAGTAAAAGTTTCTGTAAGTATTTAAGAAAAGAGTAACTATAGCTAGTGTTGGTGCTTCGGAGAAAACTCCCCAAAGATGATTGAAATTCAAGAAGTGAAAGAGAGAGAAGAACTTAAAGCATTCATCATTCCCAGAGAAAAAAAATGTTGGGAAAATTAGACCTAAAGGCTGACAAGTCTTCAGGACCAGATGGTCTTAATTCAAGAGTCATTAAAAGTGGCTACAGAGATAGCAGAGACACTGGTTATAATCTTCTAAAATTCCTTAGATCCTGGAAAGATTCCCAGGAGATTGCTAAGTACCAAATGTGATACCCTTATTCGAGAAAGAATAGAGAGAGAAAGTTGTAAATTATGGATCAGTTAGCCCAACATCGGTCATAGGGAAATTGCTTACATCCATTAGTAAGGAGGTTGTGGTATGATACTTACAAAATCGTAATGTGATCATACAGAGTCAATATGGTTTTATGAAAAGAAATTGGGTTTGACTTAATTATTAGAATTTTTGAGGAAATAACAAGGAAAATAATTAAAGGGAAGTCTATAGGTAAAGTGCACCTGGATTTTCAAAAGGCATTTGATAAGGTGCCACACAAGGTTAAAAGGTGTATAACACAGGAATTTGGCAGTGTTAAAACGTAAATGCAAGAAGCATAGAAAATAAAGCCAATGAGCTGAAATCACAGATAGACATAATATCATAATATCAGCATGATATCGTCATTATCATGGAAAAGTCTTAAGGAAAGACAAAATTGACAGCTCAACATCCCTGGATGTAGAATTCACCTGACAAAGACCAGAGGCTCGAAAGCTTGTGAGTTTACTATCAAATAAATCGGTTGGATTTAAACCTGGTGTTGTCAGACTTCTTACTGTAAAATTTTCAAGCAGGATAAGGAGGGGGATTAAAAAAAAGGTGGAGGTGTAACATTATTTGTTAAAAAGAATCAATTACAATTGCATGGAGAAATGAACTGCTGGATGCAGCATCAAATGAGGTCATATGGGCTGAGTGCAGAAATGAAAAAGATGCAGCCACACTGCTTGGAGTATAGTATAGACCCAAAATAGTGGAAGGGAGTTAGAAGGGCAAAGATCTAGACAGATTTCTGAGCACAAAACAATAGGGCAATAACTATTGCAGATTTCAACTATTCTAATATCAGCTGGGGTACAAACAATGTAAAGGGCATAGAGGATGCAATATTCTTGAACTACATTTAAGGAATCTTTCTTAGCCAACATTTAACAGGCCTAATAAATAGGATGCAATTCTAGGTTTAGTCTTGGGAAAGAAAGCGGGGCAAGTGGATAAAGTAGCAGTGGAGGACCATTTCGGGAATAGTGACTATAATATAGTTAGATTTACCACATTACGGAAAAGGACAAAGATAGAACATAAGCAAAAGTTCTAAACTGGTGGGAGACGAAGGATACAAAGCTGAGAGGTGAGCTGGCAAGAGTGGACTGGATACAACTATCAGAAGGAAAAACTGTGGTAAGGCAGTGGCAGATATTCCAAGGCAAAATTCTATAGGGACAATGTAGCCATCTCCTCAGAAAGAAAAGGATGGTACTAACCTAGAGACCTGTGGTTTTCCAGAGGCATGCAGGCCAAGATAAAGCAGAAAAAGAACTTTTATGATCATCACAAAAGTCTTCACAGTTTAGAAGGCCTAAAGGAGCACAGAAAGTACAGGGGTGAAGTAAAAATGGAAATTGAAAAAGTAAAGGAAGGATGTGAAAAAATATTGACAAGTATTGACAGCACAGTCAGGACCACACTGGAACCCACAGGAACAGCAGGCAAGTGATTTTAATCTTTGCAGACTGGCACCGTTCATATCGGCTCCTTCCTGAAGTTGCAGCATGTCAAGGGTGCAGGCTCTATGTCTCCCTTGTATGTCTCCCTATCTGTCCCTGGGGCTCAGGCTCTGCAGCCAGTTGTTACACTGGGAAATGTATCCAGTGATTTTAATCTTATTTAAATTTATTTTAAATGTGATTATTGGGCCTGGGACTGAATTTTCTGGGCCCAATGACATCTCCCACCTCACCAGTACAATTTCACTTGGCAAGTTGAAAGAGAACTAGTAGGAAATCATGCTGGAGTGATGGGAGGGGGGGGGGGGAAATCAGGGCCCCCTAGGGGGTTGGGCGGTGGGGGGTGGTGCTCTTGGGCAAGTGCAACCTGACAATGGCAGCCTGTGTCCCCTGGCACTGCCAGGGGGCAAAGTGCCCATGCCTGGACAATTAACAACCATGCAGTGCCAAGGGGGTAGCAACACTGATGTAAGGCTCATCAGCTTGTAATTACCTGGATTGTCCTTCTTAAACAAAGGAACAACATTAGATATTCTCCAATTCTCTGGGACCTCCCCTATATGTGGAGATGCTGGCATTGGACTGGAGTAAGCACAGTAAGAAGTCTCACAACACTAGGTTAAAGTCCAACAGATTTATTTGGCAGAACTATCTTTCAGAGCCTCAAGCTCCTTCTTCCGGTGAGTGAGGACTTGTGTTCATAAACAGGGCATATAAAATGCATTCATGTTAATTTTCTAGTGTTAAAATGGGTCACATTGCAAAATAGTTTGGGAAGCACTGGTTTAGAGAAGGTATAAATGAGAATCATAGCCAACAACTTCTTGGACAACAGAAGGTTGAGAGGAGGTGTTAGAGAGACAAGTGGTTAGGATCTGAATACGATGAAGGCAGGTTCAATCATGGCATTCAAAAGGAAATTAAGTCATTACTTGAAATGGTAAAATTTGCAGGACTGCAGAGAAAAAGCAGGAGAGTGTCAGTGAGTGAACTGTTCTAGCAGAGAGCCATCACAGACATGATGGACCAAATTTTCTCCAGATCTGTAATCAATATTTGATTTTATGGTTCTAACTACTTTCTGGGGAAAAAGGCAATAATTGTCATGATCTGAATTTGCAATGTTGAGTCTGGAATGTTGTAAAGTGTCTAGTTGAAAGGTAAAGTATTACTTTGATCATCATTGGAATAGTTTAGAAGGCTGAGGACAGAAAATTCAGAGTGAGAGTGGAGTGAGAATTAAAATACCAGGAAACTGAGACTTACTTGCAAACTAGATGGAGGTGTTTTGCATAGAGAGCACCCAATCTGCATTTAGTCTCCTTGATGTAGAGTAGATGCATTGTGAAGTGGAAATTTAGTACACTAAATTGAAAGATGTACAAGTAAATTAGTATTCCCTCTGGAAGGATTGTTTGGGGCCTTGGAAAGTGAGAAGGATTGAGGTAAAAGGAGTTTCATCTCCTGCACTTGCACAGGAAGGTACAATGGGAAGAGGAAGGAGTGTTGTATGTGAGTGAGGAGTGACCCAGGTGATGGGCAGGGAAGAGTCTCTTTTGGAATGCTGAAAACAGAGGTGAAGGGAGAGATGCCTTTGATAGTGGCATTTTTCTTAGGTGGCAGAAATGATAGAAGATAATCTATTGAATGTGAAGGCTGGTGGGGTGTTGCTATATCAATAAGTTTGAAGCTGTTACACACAGCACAGCCTCCATGCCCTCTCTAAACCTTTTATAACCTGTTTCCATTTATCTGCTCAGCTTCATATCGGCTTCTGGAGTTTATTTTGGAAAATATTTGTTGGGGGCCTTGCCTTGGACTAGCTTCACGCAGGGTAAATCACATATTTGTGAAGATGGGAAGTGAAATGGCCATAGTGCCAAGCCTGACAAAAATGCTGGAGGGAAATCCTCAGTTCAGGAGGAAGGAAGGTATACTGGAAGCATTGGCATAGCAGGTACATCGTTAGAATGGAAATGATGCAGATGCAGGAATTGGGAGAATAGAATCGAATCCTTGTTAGGGAGTGAGGTGGGTGAAATGTAGAGAAGGTCACTGTGGGATAATAGATAAAAGCCAGAATTGGATTTATAGAAGTTGAGGAGGGGAAGAGGGGAGATGATGAAACTTTCCAGTTTGGAGCAACAGCAGGAAATAGAAACACTACAGTGCAGAAGGAGGCCATTCGGCCCATCAAGTCTGCACCAACCACAATCCCACCCCGGCCCTACCCCGATATCCCCACATTTTTACCTGCTAATCCACAAATCTCAAGACTCTAAGGGGCAATTTTTTAAGCATGGCCAATCAACCTAACCCACACATCTTTGGAGTGTGGGAGGAAACTGGAGAGCCTGGAAGAAACCCACGCAGACACGAGAAGAATGCGCAAACTCCACATTGACAGTGATCCAAGCCGGGAATCGAACCCAGGTCCTGGAGCTCTGAAGCAGCAGAGCTAACCATTGTGCTACCATGCCACACCAGTCATCAATGTACTGGAAAAAGGAGATGAGCTTAATAGAACTGGAAAAAAGAATGACCCACATATCAAACAAAATGGCAGGCATAACTAGAACCTATACAGATTCCTAGGCAACACCTTCATTTAGCAGAAGTGAGTGGAGTCAAAGAAGAAAATATTTAACGTGAGAATAAGTCCAGCCTGTCGGAGGATGTTGATGGCAGGTGATCTCCTTTCATGGAAAAGGTGGAGGGCCCTCAGGCCTTCCTGGTAGGGAATGAAGGTGTAGAGAGACTTACTCAAAAGGAAAGGGTTACAACCAGGAAACTGGAAGCCGCTGAAGTGGTGGAGGATGTCAGAAGATATATGGATGTAGGTAAGAAGAGAATAGACAAGGGGACAAAAACTGAAGTTGAGACAAGAAGAAATTTGTTCTTTGAGGCAAGAATAGATTGAAACAAAAATTACGAACTAATTCTGATTGCATACTTTGTTGTACAGAGGTGGGGTGAAACTGTAATTGTGTAAATTAAACTGTTAACAATAAACAATTTGAAAGACTGTCACTGCTGTAAAAACTAAAATCACTGCAGCGCTCTGCACTCGCCCCCATCTTTGATTATATGGATCTGACCCTGTTGCTATAGCAATAACTTTGAGGCTGTTACACACATCACAGCTTCCACGCCCTCTCTATACCTTTTATAACCTGTTTCTATTTATCTGCTCGACTTCATATCACCTTCTGGAGTTTATTTTGGAAAATATTTGTTGGGGGCCTTGCCTTGGACTAGCTTCACGCAGGGTAAGTTACATATTTGGTGGTCCATGCATGCCATTCATGTTTAGGGAAAATGAATGATAAAATATCAGAATGCTGCAATATCTTCTGGCTTGGCGCAGATATTAGGGTTAATTGTTTCTGATTCAAAAGGTAGCGGATCTAGAACTTGAGCACATAATCAAGGATGACACTCATGTACTGAGAGAGGGCTGAATTGCCTGATGATCAGTTATTACATTAAGATCTAATCAGTTGGCCCTCTTGCTCTTTTAGTAGATTGTGTGATTGCATTTTAGGAAGAGCAGAGAGATGTCGGAGCTAATATTCCTCCTTCAGTTAAAAACTGATCAACTGGAAACTGAGTTTATGAGATCTTGCTGTGTGCACTTTAACAATCAACACCAACCAGAGTAGTTCACCACAAGTATTTTCTTTTTATTCCTTTGTGGGGTGTGGGCATTGCTGGCTATGCCAACATTTGTTGCCCAATCCTAATTGCCCTTGAGAAGGTGGTGGTGAGTTGCCTCCTGGAACCATTACAGTCTATATGTTGCAGGGATACCCAATGTGCTGTTAGGATGGCAATTTCAGGATTTCTACTCAGCAACAGTGAAGGAATAGTGATATATGTCCAAGTCAGGATGATTTGTGGTTTGGAGGGGAACTGGCAGGTGGAAAAGTTGTAAGAAGTCTCACAACACCAGGGTAAAATTCAAAGGTTTATTTGGTAGTGTTGCTACCAAATAAACCTGTGGCGTTGTGACGTTTGCTACTTAATAAGCCTGTTGGACTTTAACCCGGTGTTGTGAAACTTCTTACTGTACTTACCTCAGTCCAACACTGGCATTTTCACACCAAGTGGAAGTGTTCCATATACCTGCTGCTCTTGTCCTTCTAAGTGGTTTGGAGCTGCCACAGGAGGAATATTGCTGAGATTCTATACCGTATTTTGTAGTTGGTACATATTGATACTCCTGTGTGTCGGTGGTGGAAGGAGTGAATCTTTGTGGATGGAGTGCCAGACAAGTGGAGAGTATTCCATCAAATTCCTGATGTGCGTCTTGTAAATGGTGGACATATTTTGGGGAGGTCAGGAGGTGACGAGTTACTCTTCACAGCATTCCCAGCTTCTGACTTATTTTGTAACTATGGTATTGAACTGGCTGGTCGAGTTCAATTCCTGGTCAAGTGTAACCCCCACAATGTTGATTGTGGGGCATTCAGCAATGGTAATGCCATTAAATGTGAATGGACAATGATTAGATCCTTTCTTATTGGAGATGATCATTATCTGAGACTTGTGTGGCGTGAATGTTACTTGCCACTTATTATCTCAAGCCTGAATGTTGTTTAGATCTTGTTGCAAATGGACACAGATTGCTTCAGTATCTGAGGAGTTGTAAATGGTGCTAAACATTGCAGTCATCAGCAAACATTCCCATTTCTGATCTTATGATGGAGGGGAGGGAAGGTCACTAATAATAGTTCGGCCTAATACATTATCCTGAGGAACTTCTGCAATGATGTCCTGGAACTGAGATAACTCACCTCCAACAACTGCAACCATCTTCCTTTGTATGGGATATGACTCAAATCAATGGGAAGTTTTCCTCAATTACCATTGACTCTGGCTTTTCCAGAATTCCTTGATGCTACACTCAAGTCAAATGCAGCCTGAATGTCAAAGACAGTCACATTCACCTCAACAAGGTTCAAGAAGGAAGTCCACAACCACTTCTCAAGGGCAATTGGGGATGGGCATTTAATGCTGGCCCTGCCAGTGACACCTACATATTGTGGCTGAATTTAAAAATCATCTTGAGTTCAGTTTATTTGTCGATGTGTGGACCAAGTCTGTAATGAGATCAGGAGCTGAGTGGCACTGGCACAACCCAAACCTAGAATCAGTGAGTAGGTTATTGCTGAGTACATGCTGCTTGGTAGCACAATTACTGAACCTTTTCATCACTTTACTGATTATTGAGAGTAAATTGATGGGGCAATAATTGACTGGGTTGGATTTGTCCTGCTTTTTGTGGACAAGGCATACCTGAGCAGTTTTCCAAATTGCCAGGTAGATGCCAGTGTTGTAGATGCTGTAGAACAGCTTAGCTAGAGGCACAGCTACTTTCAGAGCAGAAATCTTGTCAGGGTCCATAGCTGTTGCAATATCCAATGCCTTCAGCCATTTCTTGATATCACACGTAGTGAATCAAATTGACTGAAGTCTGGTATCTGTAATGTTGAGGACCTCAGGAGGAACGGAAATTGATCACCAATTCCATACTTCTGGCTGAAGATTATTACAAATTTTTCAGCCTTGTCTGTTGCATTGGTATGCTGGGTAATGCCATCACTGAGAATGACAATATTTGGGCAATCTCCTCTTTAGTTGTTTCACAGTCCATCACCATTCAGGGCAGGGCATGGCAGGATTGCAGAGTTTAGATCTGATCCGTTGGATGTGAAATTTCTTAGCTCTGCCTATTGAATATATGAACGTTGGAAATAGGAGCAGAAGTAGGCCATTTGGCCTTTTGAACCTGCTCCGCCATTCAATAAGATCATGACTGATCTGTTTGTGTTGAGTTCCATATACCCATCTATCCTGATAACTTTTGATTCCCTTGTCTAACATGAATCTGTCCACCTCTGCCTGAAAAATATTCAATGTCTCTGCCTGTATTGCCTTCTGAGGCAAAGCGTCCCAAAGTCTCACAATTCTCTGAGCAAAACATTTCTTTCATCTCTGTCTATAAGGGCAACCCCTAATTTTAAAACAATGCCCCCCATTTCTGGACTTACCCACAGAAGAAACATCCTTTCCACATCCACCTTGTTAGGACCTTATATACTTCAATCAAGTCACTCCTAACTCTTCTAAATCACAACGGAAACAAGCCCAGCTTGTACAACCTTTAAAATGCCTTTAATGCATTTACATTCTTCCTTAAGTAAGGAGAGCAAATCTGCACACAGAATGATCGCATCAATGCCCTGTATATCTGAAGGATAACTTCCTTGCTTTTACAGAAGCTAAATACTGCAAATGCTGAAAAGCTGAAAGAAAAACAGAGAAAAACATGATGATGATGCTGTCAGGGACATTGTAAGGTATGATTTGGTGAGTATAACTATGTCAGGCTGCTTTTGACTAGTCTGAGAGACAGAGCCCACAATTTGGCACAAACCCTCAAATGTTCAGAAGGAGCTCTTTGTAGGGTTAACAGGGTTCAGTTGACCGTTGTCATTTCCAGTGCCTAGGTCGATGTCTGGTGATTCATTTCATTTGTTTTAGTCGGATTTGTAGCAATTTGTTATAATTGAATGGTTTCTGGACCATTTCAAAGACAACCACACTGCTATGGATGTGGAGTCACCAGTCAGTCAGACCAGGTAAGCATATTTCCTTCCCTAAAGGGCATTAGTTTGCCAGACTGTTTTTACAACAATTCTATGGGCTGCAGTGCTGGGATTCAAACCTTTGTCCCCAGAGCATTAGCTTCAGCCTCTGGATTACTAGCCTGGTGACATTTGATTTGATTTGGTTTATTATTGTCGTATGTATTAGCAAACAGTGAAAAGTACTGTTTCTTGAATGCTATATAGAGAAAGCATACTGTTCATAGAGAAGAAAAGGACAAAGTGCAGAATGTAGTGTTACAGTCATACCTATGATATAAAGAAAACTCAACTGAATGTGAGGTAGATCCATTCAAAAGTCTGATGACAGGAGGGAAGAAGTTGTTTTTGAGTTGGTTAGTACGGCTTTTCAGGCTTTTGTAATTTTTTCCTGATGGAAGGAAGTGGAAGAGAGTACATCTGGGATGTGTGCTGGCTGCTTTTCCAAGGCAGTGGGAAGTGTCGACAGAGTCAATGGATGGGAGTCTGGTTTGTGTGAGGGACTGGGTTTTGTTCATGACCCTTTGTAATTTCTTGTAGTTTTGGACAGAGAAGGAGCCATATCAAACTGTGATATGACCAAAAAGAATGCTTTCTATGGTGCATCTATAAAGTTGGTGAGAGTTGTAGCAAACATGCCAAATTTCGTTTATCTTCTGAGAAAGTAGAGGCATTGGTGGCTTTCTTAATCACAACGTCAACATGGAGGGACCAGCACATGTTGTTGATAATCTGGATACCTAAAATCTTGAAACTCTCAGCCATTTCTACTTCATTCCTGTTGATGTAGACAGATGTGGACATGCCAGCATTGGACTGGGGTAAACAGAGTAAGAAGTCTTATAACACCAGGTCAAAGTCCAACCAGGTGTGTCGCACACCTGACGAAGGAACAGTGTTTCTGAAAGTTTATGGGTTTAATATCAAATAAACTGGTTGGACTTTAACCTGATGTTGTGAGACTTCTTACGATGTAGACAGAGGCATGTTCTCCACTTTGTTTTCTGAAGTCAATGACAATATCCTTCATCTCGTTGACATTGAGAGAGATTATTGTCGCCGAACCAGTTCACTAGGTTCTCTATCTCATTCATGTACTCCGTTTCTTCATTATTTGAGATTCGACACTCTACAGTGGTGACATCAGCAAATCAAAATGGAGAGGAATTTGGCACCACAGACAGAGGTGTACAAGGATAGTATAGTAGGGGGTGAGGACACAGCCTTATGGAGCATTGGTGTTGAATATTATTGTGAAGGAGGTGCTGTTGCCTATCCTTACTGATTGTGGTCTATGGATTAGGAAGTTCAGGATCCAGTCACAGAGGGAGGAGCTAAGCCCCAGACAATGGAGTTTGGAGATGAATTTCATAGGAATACTGGTATTGAAAGGTGAGCTGTAGATGATAAGTAAGAGCCTGACAGAGGTGTCTTTGTTATCTGAATTTTCCAGAATTGACTGCAGGGCCAGGAAGATGGCAACTGCTGTGTACCTGTTTCTGCAGTAGGTGAATTGTAGTGGATCTAGGCAATCTGGGAGGCTGTAATTGATTCGTGCCATGACTAACCTTTTGAAGTACTTCATTAACATTACATCACTGCCTCTTCCCAATTTGTTATGTGTGCTGCAAGTTTAAACGTCTCCAAGGGCAATGAGAACGTGTTATAAAAGTTAGGTTCTTCTGGGCCTTTTTACAAAGACCTTGTGGCACAGTGGGTAACATCCTTGCCTCTGAGCCAGAAGCTATAGGTTCAGATTCTACCCCAAGACTTGATGGCCAAGGAAGGTGCGTTCACAAAACTGTCAAACTGATTGAGGGTCAATGTGCAAATCCTTCCAAACACGACCATAGCTAGTGGTAAGAGCATGAGAGACTGCTGGTCAGCCAGGCCTGATGTGGAGTGGGGCCTCTCAAACTATGAGCCCCTGGCAACAGTTGCCGACTTGAATGGGAATTACTAGCTATAGGAATAGACAAAAATCTGTCTTAGTGCACCACTGGATGGGGGAAAGGAATTGGAATTAAGGCCTTTTTCTCTCTTTACAGATTCTGCCAGGCCTACTGAGTATATTTAGCCTTTTCTATTTCTGTTTCTAGTACAAATGCTGAGAGCTGGTTCTCATGTACCAACTTTTAGAATTCAACCTCAGGCAAAAGCAAAGTGATGCAGCTTTTCTTTCGTACGAAAAAAGTCAACGTACACATTTTTTATGCAGCGATAATAGCTTCAAATTTTGGCCACGAAGTGCAGTACAGTAGAAACCCATATAAATGGGGCATTCACTGGGGACAACCAACCAGGAATTGACTTCCTTTAATGCATTCCTCTGGGCTGATCTGCTGGCGAACAGGATAGCTGCTGTTGAGTCTGGGTAGCACTTTGTTATTGTTTGGCTCTACTTGCTGCCTCCCTGGCTTGGAGATAATGATTTGAAGCCAAGTCACTGTTTCCAAAAAAATAATACTTTAGCAACATGAGGTCTGTTCTAAGATAAGGCCTTGTGGGTCAGCTATCTTGTTTGTACCACTGTTTTGGGCAATTGTTTCTCAATCTTATTGGACCCTGTAAAGTTGCAAGTAAAAATAGAAATCGAAAAAGCACTGAAAAACTGGATGCAATGTTTTTATTTCAACCACTCGAGAAGCCTGTACTTTCAGAAGAATTTATTATTTCCCTCTCTCTGCTCAATCAGTAGTTACTCTGAGGCCCCAGGAGTTCAGTCACATCTACTGGAGCCTGCACTGGGCAACACTGAAAAGGATTTTCTTATCTTTAATGAGGTGCCAATGGTGCTTTTGATTAAAGACTCTGTTCATTCTTTTAAAACAAAAAAATACATACTGAAAAATTACTGAATCCAACATCAGCATACACTGTATAATGTTTGCCATATCATGGAATCATAGAATCCCTGCAGTGTAAAAAGAGGCAATTTGGCCCATCGAGTCTGCACCAACAACAATCCCACCCAGGCCTGATCTCCATAAGCCCACATATTTTCCCTGTTAATTCCCTGACACTAAATAGCAATTTAGCATGGCCAACAGTCTAACCCGCACGTCTTTGGGCTGTGGGAGGAAAGCAGAGCACCCGGAGGAAACCCACACAGACATTGACAGAACTTGAAAATTCCACACAAACAGTGACCCAAGGCCAGAATTGAGCCCGGGTCCCTGGCGCTGTGAGGCAGCTGTGCTAACCGCTGTTGACCGTATGTTTACATGTTGGTCTAGAAGGGCAGCAGTACATTCAACTGTCGATCTGTTCACAGATAAAATGCAGTCTACGCTAAAATTTAACATCACAAAAACGCATTGGGAGCCTCTGAAAGATGACTGTGTGAATTATAATGTGCAATTGACCTCCCACTACCTATATTGATCAAATGTAGGAAGCGTATCAAATATCTGCTGCCTTTTTCATTTCATGAGATATGGGTGTTGTTGGCTATGCCAGTATTCAATTTATGCTTTTAACCATCCCCCCTTGAGAAGATGATGGTGAGTTTCCTCTTAAATATCTGCAGTTTATCTGGTGTAGGTACGCAAATGGTACTGTTAGGAAGCAAGTTCTGTGGATTCGATTCCATGACAGTGAAGGAACAGTGACGTAGGCCTGCATTTTTATCACCATGGCTGGGAGTGGGAGTCAGGAAATTTCCAAACTCATTCCGCCTGCCTTGTGTAAACGTGCCCGCAAAGGTGGGATCTTATTTGCCAGTGGCTGGATGCAGACTGTTTTGGGTCAAATGATCCGTGGCCGAAGGGATTTCTGGTCACAGTGTGGGGCTATTTAAAAGGCCCACTTTCAGTGCCATGAGACTGTATCCAGGTTAAAATAAAAACAGTAAGGTGCTGTAGCAGTGAACTTTCAGGTCCCCTCAGCCCCCCATATGTTCCCTATTCATGCCACCTTATGCTCTCCACCAATCCCCAATAGGTCCTTCATGCCTCCAATGCCAAACTTTGGCATTTCCATACCTGTTGACATACTATACACTATATGGAACCAATGAATCCTATAGCGACATTAGCATGCAATAATCTTTGAAAAAGGCCATTCCTGCTATGTTAAAAAAAAAGATATTTCACTGCAGGGTAATAAGAGTGTGAATCACCCAGACATTCAAATAATAGAAACTTTCAGCGCTAGAAACCACTTAATTTTGTGTAAATAAAACTGTGAATTTGACAGCAGATCAGAGAGCCTGAATTATCAATAAAGCAATGAGGCTGAGGTGATTCGAGTAGAAGAATGGATTTCAGGACTCTCAGCTAAGTGCATATTATAGGCCTTGGCATAGGGGGGAGATGAGTTGAACATCCCTTTGAACATCCCTTCCAAAAGATGCCCTCGTGCAGAATAAGATTCACAATCAACGACTTTTTAAAAACTTTGCCCTACACCAGGAAAATCATTGAAGGGTAGAACATGTTGATCTCTGCAATGCAGCCAGTCCGGTTCAGAATAGATGGTGCCAGCTTTAGAACTGAATCCGTGCACACTCTTTAAAGACAATCCAGAAAATTAGGCAGCTAGGAATGGGGTCAAAAATCCTGTCCACCATATTTAGAGGGCTCATGAGACTTGGTGAATATCCTACTCATAGTTCAATGTCAAAATAGTGTGTAATTTGAGGAGCAGGTGGGTGATGCTTCCATATATCTGCTGCCCTTATCCTCATCCAGGCGGTAAAGTCGCAGATTTGGAAGATGCTGTTGAAGGTGGTTCAGCAAGTCGTTGCAGTGTATTTTATACATGGTACACGCCATTGCCACTGTGCATACTGAGAGCTAATAGATGTAGCATACTTGGGATCTCCAAAAGGCATTCAATAAGGCACTATACAAAAGATTATGCTCAATATAAGAGCTCGCAGTAACAGGATGGGTATAGGATTGGTAAATACAATTAAGATTAGAGTCAATGAAACTTTCAGTTAACAGATAGGAAACCAAGAATAGGGATAAATTAGCAAACTGTAACTTATGGCTCCTTCAAGGATCCGTGCTGGCATCTCAGCTATTTGTGAATTACATTATGGACTTCGACAAGGAAATCGAGAGTATTGTATTCAGGTTTGCTAACGAAAGAAAGCTAGGTGGGAATATAAGCTGTGAGGAGGACACAAAAAGGTTGCAAAGAAGTGTATACAGATTCAGCTAGCAGGCAACAAGGTGGTAGATGGACTGTAATGTGTGGAAGCATGAAGTCATTCACTTTAATAGTAAGCATAGAAAAGCAGAATAATTTTAAAATGTCATGCAACTTCTAAATATTCATGTCTAAATAGTCTTGGAATGCAGTAAGTGTGCATACAAATATAACAAGCAATTAGGAAAGTAAATTACGTATTTTCCTTTATTGCAAAAGGATTGCAAAACAAAAATATTGAAGTCTTACTACAATTGTGTAGAGCTTTGCTGAGATTAACCCTGTAAAACTGTAAGCAGTTTTGGTACCACATCTAAGAAAGAATACATCTGCATTGTAAGCAGTTAAGATTCACTAGATTTTTGCTGGAATGAAAGTTTGTCCTATAATGAAAGGCTGAGTAACTCGAGCCTTTACTCATGAGTTTAGAAGAATGGGATGTGCTCTAATTGGAACACAACATTCTGAAGCAACTTGACAAGGTAGATACTGAGAAGTTGTTTCTCCTTCCTGGAGAATGGTGAGATGATGGCCTAGTGGTATTATCACCAGACTATTTACCCAGGAACTCAACTACTATACTGGGGGCCCAGGTTCAAATCCCACAGATGGTGGAATTTGAATTCAATAAAAAAAATTTAAAATTAAGAATCTACTAATGACCATGAAACCATTGTTGGAAAATCCCATCTGATTCATGAATGTCCTTTAGGGAAGGAAATCTGCCATCCTTACCTGGTCTGTCCTACATGTGGTTGACTGTCAACTGCCCTACAATGGCAACTAGAAATGGGCAATAGATTTTGGCCAGCCAGCAATGCTCGTGCCCCAGGAATGAATAAAACAAAAATCTAGAACAAGGGGGCACAGTCTCCAGAGAAGAATTTAATCACTTAGGATTGAGATGACAAGAGATGTCTTCACTCAGAATTCAAAAGATCCATTATCCATGCCAAGTCAGTAGCTTTTGTACCACAGAACAGAATGTTAAGTAATTCAGACAATATACTTGAAACTATATGTATTTTGGACTTTGCTTACCAAGAAGGTTAACAATTGTGTTGTTCAGGTAGGCTAATGTAGACAGCGAATCAAGGGATATAGGCAATGGATGGAAAAGCAGATTTGCAGCAGAAAATCAACCATGACTGTATTGAATGGTAGAGCAGATTTGATGGGTCACATGTTCTACTCTTGCTCTTTTTTCCTGTTTCCTTATGGAGGAGATAGTGCTTAGCATTACTGGGAAGGCCTTTGCTAAGAAAAATACTAAAGATGACAGAATGCATCAAAGTTGATAGTGCTCTCAAACCTAGACATTTTTCACATCAGCCTCATCCCCACAATTACTTCTAACTTACATATATAGATGTTGTAGGAATGCATCTTCTACCTCCCCTCTTCCCACAACACTTCTTTTTCTCTTCCCTTCCAGATAAGAGGTACACCTTAGCCGGGCAGTGGACTGACACAATGAAGAGTGATAATGAAGATTTATCACCTGATAATAGTGTTTGAAGGATTTGTAGGTTGTTACTCAACCTGTATGGCCACATTATAAGCCTGCTTTTCTTGGCCATCATGCATTGGATTGGGACTAGAATCTGGAAGCAAGATCACTACCCATTGGACCACGGGACTTTCATAATTGCTTGCTGTACCTGTACACTAACTTTCCGTGTCCCATATAATAAATAGACACTCAGAAGGAAATTGATTTCAATATAGTAATATGCAAGTGAAACTTGTGTGAGACTAGACCGAGTATAATAATAAAGTTAAAGTTTATTTATTAGTCACAAGTAAGGCTTACATTAACATCGCAGTGAAGTTCTGTGCAATTCCCCTAGTCGCTACATTCAGGCACCTATTCGGATCAATCCATCTAACCATCACTGCCATTTCAGAACAGGTTCCAGTTGAAACAAAAAAAATACTAAAATGCTGCCAGAATTGCTTAAAAATGCCCCAATGCAGTAGCACTTTGAGCTTTTCCTGCAAAATATTTTGGGGGAGAGTTCTCTGGCTATTCATGCCAGTGGGAATCTCTGGTCCAGTTAGCAGCGCAACCGTTCCCCCCCCCCACCCCCCATCCACCCTCCTGCAGGTTTGTAGCAATATGGGGTTACATTAATGAGAAATCCCATTGACAACACCACAACAGAGAATCCCTCCACCAGCACACAAAGCATCATCCCCTCCACCGCCACGAAACACACGGCTGAGAGGCTGAAGAACTCCTCCCAGACATTAAAATAAGATGCAATTTTCCCCTTCCAGTCTCACACTTCCTTCATTGTTGGGAAACCAGTGGCTAGTGTTATGAAATTAAAGATGGTTACGGAAGGAATGAGTCAAAAAAAAGTCTGGTTTCCTTTCAAATCAGTAATGATGGAGGTAATTTTTGAAGAATACCATGTCTCAGTTCTCACAATGTCACATAGCTGAATTATTGAATTTTCCAAGCTGACATTTCTAATATATAGGTTGCTGCATTATGCTGTCATCATGATTATGCAGCATTGTATTAGTGTGGTCATTTCTGCCCATGTTCAGACAGTTTGCATTTGTTTCAGTAAACTGCGATAATTCAAGCTGATGGTTTGCGTGCAGTTATATTGCTACTTTTGTGGTGCTGTGAAATAATTTCTATTTGTGATGAGAAAGGGATAGTATAACTCTGGAGTTTTGTCCTGGGGTAACTCGGCTTTAAAGGAGACAGGTTCACACTGTGTGAATCAACATTAAGTGGGATGCAAAGGATGTTCAGGAGGTTTCTGGAATTTCTTGTGCACTGTACCAATTTATATAAAGTTATTTAAGCTGGTTTGAGAATACAAATACTCCTGACAGTGCTCTCAATATCTTTGCAATTGACTGCTGGGAAGGTAGCTTTGTACTGATGTGCCTATTTATACACTGATTTGCCAACCCGCCAAGATTGTCCTGAAATCTGAAGAAATTAGAATAATTTCCTGAATCTTGCTGTGAGCAACTTGGGGAAAATATCACTGGGGCTTTAAACAGATTAGGTGTTCCTTCTTCATTTTCCCCGAAGACTCATTAGTTAGTTAGTTAGTTAGACTATTAGTTAGAACAATATTTGAAATGGATAATATTGTTTGGCTGGATAGAACGGTTGGGGAAAGGATGTCATCCGATGAAACCTTTCATATCAGAGCTGGCAGCTCCAAAACAGGTGCTAAGCTCTTTCCAGGTGCACAACTTGCATTGCCAATTTAGAGTTAATTCTGCAACTGTCGATATTATTACAAACCTCGGAGATATCAGAGGCAACTATTTTTATTATAGCGACAATCGATTGATTGTATTGATTATTAACATTGTGCAAGTTATTCCCTATTGAACAGACAGATCTAAACACATATTATTGGTGTTAAAATCATGACAGATTGTGTTGCCCAGACACTTGATGTTACTGGCACATGACAAACATGACATACTGCTGTTCAATACTAACAGATCTAAAATGAAATTATGCAGCCATTGAATTATTCTCATAGATAATCATCATTCAATCATCATTTTATTAGGCAGAATGCTAGACACTACTCAAGAATAAAATACATATCACTTATGGCAAGGATGATGTGTGCATGAGTTAAAAGCGTGACTGAGTGCTAAACACGTCATTCTTGCAGCATTTACCTCCCTCACCTCTTTAATTCCCATGTTTTCAGGGACATTATAGCTGCCTGTCTGTGGGCCCATGAGGAAACCTTACCATAGGTAGTTACCCCTCCTCCTCTGATCATGATCACACGAGACCTTGTCCTTCTTCTCTGCCTAGGGATATTTACAAAATAGCAAATGGAACAAGTAAAATCATGTTTCTGGAGTTACCATGATCAAATGTTCTGGAATTGTGGTTCTTCCTTAAACACTCATTAATTTGCTTGGATGGGATGTTTTTGGCTGCGTACGCCCAAGACCAAAAATTCCTGCCCAGAGACCTTTCAATGGTGGGTCAAATTTTCCATTC
Source organism: Sphyrna mokarran (assembly GCA_024679065.1). Lineage (NCBI taxonomy): Eukaryota > Metazoa > Chordata > Chondrichthyes > Carcharhiniformes > Carcharhinidae > Sphyrna > Sphyrna mokarran. Next base: position 40,050,472 of record JAGIQG010000016.1, read on the forward strand.
CACCTGTTACAATTCCTGCGGTGGTGGGGAGGGAGCGGGGACCAGAAAATTTTGCCCTCAATCTGTGTGGGTGGAATTGATCCCTCACAGGGAACGGAGTTTTGGCTGAGCGCCAAATTCTCCTTCTTCACTTGCAGGGGCAGTGGAGCATAAACAGTAAGAAGATCCTGGCCTTCTTGTTCAAGTAGATATAAGTGTTTATTTATTAGTCACAAGTAAGGCTTACATTAATACTGTAATGAAGGTATTGTGAAATTCCCATAGTCACTACAGTCTGGTACCTGTTCAGGTCAATGCACCCAACCAGTACGTCTTGCAGAATGTGGGAAGAAACCAGAGCACCTGGAGGAAACCCACACAGACATGGGGAGAATGTGCAAACGCCTCACAGACAGTAACCCAAGTTGGGAATCGAACCTGGCTCCCTGGCGCTGTGAGGCAGCAGTGCTAACCACTGTGCCACCATGCCACACTATATACATGGTATAAAATAAACCCCATGATTCCATTCAAAGGAAAGCAGAGCATTGTTCTATTCACTTCAGCCACTTTCTCCCTTAGCCAATATTATCAGAAACAGATAAACTGTTTTTTTTCTCATTTGCTATACAAATATAGCGTTGTATGAATTATTTATTTCTTTTTTGTGGATAACAAAATAAAGGGAATTATCCTGCGGTAGTTCATGCCAGGTCACTGGTTAGGTCATCTCTGTTGTGTCGTGCAACCCAGGATCTAGATTTGATAAGACTCAGAGCAGACTTTCTCATGTAAATTGTGAAATGCACAATAACTTGGAAAACTGTGAATGAATAACTTTGTTTTGAATGAATCTCCTCAATTTAATAATGCAACCAGCAAATATCAACTGAATTAAAGTAAAGAAATTGAAAAAATATTGTTTAATGTACCATCATTATTGATTACTTAACTCCCAAATTCCCTCACCCCTTTTGCATTAAAATTGACTTTCCAAAATTAAAAAAAATTAGATTAATCTGCTCAAGGTACTATTTCCAAATACCCTCATTTATTCAAATGATTAAATTTAACTAATTTCAAAATCTGTGGAGGCAAAGCTGTAAGAAAAGTAGATGATGACGTGCTAATGTATGTAATCTAAAATGGTCTTAGCTGTGCCATGATGTGGAGATGCCAGCATTGGATTGGGGTGGACACAGTAAGAAGTCTCACAATACTAGGTTGAAGTCTAATGGTTTATTTGGAATCATGGCCTTTCGGAGGGCTGCTCATTCATCAGATGAGCCAGTTCTGCCAGCCATGGCTCAGTTGGTAGCACTCTTGTCTCTCAGTCAGAAAGTTGTGAATCCAAGTCTCAATATAGGCCTGTAATTTTCCCCAAAGTTTTGACTATGGGCATGATCAGTTTGACTTGCCTGTTGATTGGGATGGTGAGCCTGGAAGATAGCCTCCAAGGCCAAAAATCTGATTTGTGCCAGGAATGAATTGGATCACTAGCTTTCTGGCCTCACTTTGCTGATGAAAATGGCTTCATGCCCAAAAAGGATGCAAAGTCTGTTCACATAGAGTTAATAACATTAGCATGTAGTTAGCAGGTCCGGCACAGCCATTCCTGGCCTCCTGGATGCTTTCATCCTCATTGGCGAGACTTAACACTGGGCAGAATCACTACTGCTCTTCAGTAAAGGATGACCATGGCATGGCCATGCTAGGTGAATTGAGGGCCGTTGAAGCCCCTGGTGATTGGGGCAAGGCCAGGCAGTGCCCACCCAGCACCCTGGCATTACCCAGTAGGTACCATAAATGTTTCAGAGCAGTGCCAAGGGAGTGACGCCAAACTGAGGGCGAGGTCCTGAATGGGGGTGGGGCTATGATGGAGGGGCCATACACAGTGACAGGGGAACATATGAAAAGGAGTGCCAATGCAAGCTGGGAGCTGTGTAAGTAGGGGGATGGTCATGCAAGGCAGGAGAACTCTACAAGGGTTTGTCATACAAAGGGAAAGCTTTGGAAGGTGGATATCATGCAGAGTGTGGGGGCCATGCAGGGATGGGTCATGGAGGAGATCATGTGAGGGATTTACCAGGGGACTCATTGAAGGGTCCTGATGCCCTGATGCTGGTGGCACATATTGGTGTAGTGGAGTAGCAATTCTATCCACAAATGATGGTGGGAGGGAGATCTGTGGGAGGAAAGGTGGGAGAAGATCCCTCAATTCGCTGAGAAATCGGGGTGCCCTGCGTAATGTTGCCTTAAAGTTCCCAGCTATCAGAAAAACTAAGTGTCACAACGGTAAGGACATCAGCCTGGCATGGACTGGATCACAATCACCCCACACTTAATAATTTCTGGAATGACTGTGAGTTGCACATCAGTTGTGGGAGGGCGGGGCCTGAACATGGAGTTGAGTCTGGCTGCAAAGCGCTCAGGCATTATTTTGAAAGGGTGCTCCAATCTCATATTGCACCAGAAGGCCCTCCCCCTCCCCCATGGATATTGGTACACCCTTCCTCATCAGCAGCATGACACCCCATCTGACATGAGAATTTCATGTCATTGGGAAGATAGCTCCACCCCAACTTCCTTGTTGATTCTCCATGCCTCGCCTCTGAAGACTCCATTAAATTCTGCTTGTTGTGTGTGAATTGGCTGACATATTTCCTACATTGTAACAGTGACTACATTTCAAAAGTTCTTAATTTGCTGTAGAATGCTTTGCGATGTCTGATGGTCATGAAAGGTACAATAGAAATGCAAGTCTTTCTTTCAGCAAACTGTCAATAGTTGACAACCACAAACCTTTTGGGATCCAACTAATTGATATTCACTCATTTCTTACGTTAAAGGCAAAATACTGCGGATGCTAGAATCTGGAACAAAAACAGAAAATGCTGGAGAAGCTCAGCAGGTCCCCTTTGAGGAATCAACCAGACTCAAAACATTGGGTCTATTCTCTGTCTACAGATGCAGCCGTAGAATCATAGAATCATACAATGCAGAAGAAGGCCATTTAGCCAATTGGGTCATAACCGACCAAAATCCCAGCAGGTTCTATTCCCTTAACTTCATGCAGTTACCCAGCTGGTCCCTCTGACATTAAGGGGCAATTTATTATGGCCAATCCACCTAACTCACACGTCTTTGGAGTGTGGGTGGAAATTGGAGCACCTGTAGGAAACCCACACAGATGCAGGGAGAACATGCAAACTCCCCACAGATAGTGAGCCAAGCCAAGAATCAAACCCTAATCCCTGGTGCTGTGAGGCAGCAGTTCTAAACATTGTGCCACTGTACTGTCCCAGTCAGACCTGCCTTACCTTCTTGTCACTTGCCACTTCAACATACCACCTCAGTCTCCTGCTCACATGCTCATCTTTGGCCTGTTGCAATGTCCTAACAACCCCAACGCAAATTGGAGGAACTTCCAATTTTCCGATCTTCCAATTAGGCACTTTACAGCCTTTCGGACTGAATGCTGAGTTCAACCACTTCAGGGCACGAACTCTCTCCTCCACCCTATTTCCATTTATTTCATTTCATTTAATCTCATTCTCCATTTTATCACCTCCCCCCCCACACTTCTTCAGACTAACTGCCCACATTCCTCAGGCAATCCTTTACCAAACTGTACCTTTGTTTTGCCTTTAACACATCTGATCAATTAATGGACACTTTCAGCAGTTTCTCAGCCTTCTGCATGCTCATGTACGTTCTTTTTGTCCCATTTCATCATTCCTCCATCCCCTCATAGTATAAACCTCTGCTGACTCTTTCATCTCAGCTCTGACAAAGTGTCATCCAGACTTGAAACTTTGGCTCTATTCCCTCTCCACAGATGATGTCAGACCTGCTGAGATTATCCAGCATTTTCTGTTTTTGTTTCACTCATTTCTTTACTGTGAAAACACATGAAATTAATTTGTGTTCTAACTTATTTTTATTGACGGTGAGGAGCAGATAGAATTCAATGCAAGAGATTAGCTTTGATTGGCGAGGAATTTCAGAAGCCTAATCTCATTGCTGCTTCTCAGTGTCTGCTATGCCCAATGTTGCCCACTTACAACAGTAACAGTGGCTACACTTTGATTATTGAATAAATTGCCTACAAAATATTTGGGGTATTTTGGGTATGAAAGGAGCAAGATCATTTCCAAGTGAATCTTGATGCTGTTAGACAATTTTAGAATTGTTGTTGTCACGGGTGAAGTGATATCAAAGGTCGTTGTAACATTGCAAAGTGCCAGGTATCAAGATATCAGCTTGAATTTCCCACTTTAAGTTGCTGATTCCAGTCCAAGTTGTTGGAGCGAGGTTAACCAGAGGACAGATGCTTCCTCACAGAGAACAGAGGATGGCTAGTTGAAAATGAGTCACTTGAAAAAACTCATGCGCATCCCTTGGTGCTCATTTACAGAATAACATTAGCAGAGATCTTTGAGCAGGATGTCTGCCCACCTTTATACACAGTGATCTGTGACTCAGGAGGTTGTAATAATGAGCAACTAAAATTATTTAGCCTTGCAAGAGCTTTAATAATTATTCCGTTCATTTGAACGGAAATTTCTATTGTGAAGCAGACCTTTTGGGTTGTGCTTTGAATTGCGCACTATTGGAATGAGACATAGCCCATGGCATGACGTTTTTAATTCCATTGTTATAGAATCAGAGAATGGTTATAGCCTCCAGATATTTCTTCCTTGACAACAATAGGCCAGCAGGGAGTGATTTCTAAAGTTTATTTATTAGTCACAAGTAAGGCTTACATCAACACTGCAATGAAGTTACTGTGAAATTCCCTTAGTCGCCACAGTCCGGTGCCTGTTCGGGTCAATGTACTTAACCAGCATGTCTTTCGGATTGTGGGAGGAAACTGGCATACCTGGAAGAAACCCATGCAGACCTGGAGAGAATGTGCAAACCCCACATAGATAATGACCCAAACCAGGAATCACTGGCACTGTGAGGCAGCGGTACTAACCACTATGCCACCATCCACAGTGAACTCCTTTTAGGGAACTCCTTGAACTGATAGCAATCATTTTTGATACTGTTCAACCAAAAGGCACATTTCCTTTAGTGTTTTCTTTCCCCTCAGATAAGTTGCCCCACTAATCTGAAGATTTATATGTAAACTCACAGCCAAATAGCCATATATTTATTTTTACTCCTTGTTGCATGTCTCAGATTTATCCTTAATAAATCCAATGTGCAAGATATTGGCTGGAATTTCATTGGGCAGCATCTTTTTTCAGGCATTACTTGAACTGCCAATGCTCCAATATGGCTGGCATGAAGTGTGCACACATTTTCATACAGATATGCGTTGCATGCAATATTGGGTAAGGACAGAATATCTAGGTCTTTTACTCACAGCTTTTACACATGTAGGTAAGGGGCCTAATGTCTACCTGAAGTCCCCATTAAAAATTGGTTTGAGAAAGCCTGTACCAGCACTGCCTGTACTCAGGAAAACCAAACCTGAGGATTGCCTATCAATTAAGAAGTCTGTAACTTACCTCAGTGTAGTGCCAAGAGATGATGTTCCTGATGCCAACTAAAAGAATTGTCACCCCATCACTCCCCCATCCTCATGTCAATTAGCAAACTCTTTGATTCTGAACCCTGATGCTATGATTTCTTCCAGTTCTGAACCCCTCCACCCCCATTCCTCCCACAATTCCTGAAATCCCACACTCCAGCTTCCAGGCACAACAATCCCCATCCCAAGCCTTTGGACTCACTACCTGGGGGCTGCTGTAATTTCAGTATGTTTTTTTTCTCTATCCTTCATTTGTTGGCCAATACATCTCTCTGGCTCCATTATAGTGAACAGAAAGAAATCCCACAACACCAGCTTAAAGTCCAGTAGGTCTATTTGTAGCAAATGCCACAAGCTTTCGGAACATGCTGTTCCTTCGTCAGGTGGATGGGAACTTGGCTGTCAGTATCTGTTCAGTGACTCTGCGCTGTCGATCATGAAGATGAAGATCTTGCCAAGGCCATCCTCACACCCCCACTTCTTGCCTTCAAACAATCACAACCTCAAACAGACCACTGTCCGCAGCAAACTACCCAGCCTTCAGGAGAATAGTGACCATGACGCCACACAACTCTGCCACAGCAACCGCTGTGAGACATGCCGAATCATCGACATGGATGCCATCATCTCACGTGAGAACACCATCCACCAGGTACACGGTACATATTCTTGCAGCTCGGCCAATGTTGTCTACATGATACGCAGGAAAGGATATCTCGAGGCTTAGGACATTGGGGAGACCATGCAGGCACTAGGACAACAGATGAATGACCACCACTCGGCAATCACCAGGCAAGACTGTTCTCTTCCTGTTGGGGAATATTTCAGCCGTCATGGGCATTCGGTCTCTGATCTTTGGGTAAGCGTTCTCCAAGGCGGCCTTCACAACACAGGACAGCACAGAGTCGCTGAGCAGAGACTGATAGCCAAGTTCTGCACACATGAGGACGGCCTCAACTGGGATCTTAGGTTCATGTTCACACTATCTGTAACCCCCACAAAACTTGCCTGGACTTGCAAAATCTCATTAACTTTCCTGTCTGGAAACAATACACATTCTTTTAACCTGTGCTTAATGCTTTCTCCACTCATATTGTCTGTACCTTTAAAACTTGCTTAGCTGTAAAGACTCACATTCCAATCATTATTCATGTAAATTGAGTTTGTGTCTCTGTGGCCTGTTTGTGATCAGAACGTCGACCCACCTGAAGAAGGCATAACATGTTCTGAAAGCTTGTGGCATTTGCTACAAATAAACCTGTTGAAATTTAAGCTGGTGTTGTGGGCCTTCTTTCTGTTTTTAACCCAGTCAATGCCAGCATCTCCGCATCCATTATAATGAAGTCAGCCCAATATATGGGGATTCTCTGGCCTTGCCATTCAGGCACCGAGGACAAACCCTACATTCCCATAAATGGCCACACCCAAATTTATGGGCAATTGTTTCTGAAAATAAGTTTCTGCTTTTAAAGCAACTAAGGTTACCATGTCATTAGTAACAATATTACATAACTCCTCAATTAACTTTGGAAATACAAAAAATTATAGTCTCAGACAAGTTATACTCCAGACGTTTACGTAAATGTATCTTAACTTTTCTTTTTGGCAAGGTTCCATCTCCTCGCCTTGTTGATTTACGCTTAGTCATATCAACTAGTATTAACACACCTTGTATTTTCACATTTTTTTAATGTGTACTCTGTGGCCCAACCCTAAAGGGATTCACTTCACTAAGAATACTACTCCACCAGCAATAGGCTGCAAGCTGAAAGTTACTCTGTGAAGTATGCTTGATTTAAACTTGCAATCTGAATGCAACTTGCATTTTTAAATGATTTATTTGTGCCTTTTTTGCTTTTTCCTGAAATCAGCACTTCATACCATTTGTTGAGCTTTACATGTTGGAGGAGATGTGGTAGGTGGATTGTATACCAATTTGAAAAGGTCTGTGTACCACCATTCTCTGAAAACAGAATGAGCCAGACTTTCTCAGCCTCTGCTTTGTGGGGAAAAGGACAGTACCTAGAATTTACAGCACAAAAACAGACCATTTGGTCCAACTGATGTATGCTGGTATTGATGCTCAAACTAATTTGAATATCAGCAGTACATCACCTAAATATCTAAGCACATGGCAGCAATCCTCTCTGCCAAATTACTGTGCAACCAATTAAAACAAAGCATGAGTCCCATGTTTCAATATCCACTGCTCCTATCTTCTTTCAACTTTGCCCCGAAGCTTCCAAACCATGAATAAGACTAGTGTCCAATATATTCATCTTTATTTAAGAATGAATGTTATGTCACCACAGTAATCCTGTGTGAAGATAAGTGCCTTGGGACATTTTAAAGATACTAGTTACACAGGTTGTTAAGAGGTATATACATAGTAGATAACTTTCCAAACCCCGAATGTGAAATTTGAGATTCCATACTAAGCAAAATCAACAGATTTATGCTGCTGATTTATATGCACATGAAATGCTTAAAGACCAGTATTTCTAACTGGTCTTCTTAAGTGCATAACTAAACTTTGGACTATAATTCCATTATTCACCAAAATTTTCCAGCTGTTGCAAGTGAAGACAGAGAATTTGGCACTCAGCCAAATCGCTGTTCACTGCAGTGGACCAGAGAATTCCAAAGATCTGCACAGCCAGAAACTTCTAGCCATTATCTCTGAAGGCAAAATACTTTAACTAAAGCAGAACATAGCAAATGAAATAAAAGCAAACAATACTGGAAAACACTCAACAGATCAGGTAGTACCTGTGGATAGAGAAGAATAAAATTAAAGTTTCACATCAATAATCATTCAGCAGATGTCAAAGATGTCAGAGGTTTAACAGTTTCAAGGAAGTGCAGAGCCAAAGAATGAAGGGCAGAAGGAAAAGACAAAGGTCAGGTGAAGGGCAGGAATGATTAAATGACAAAAGAAATGTTGGTGCAAGGTGAAAAAGAGACGGTAATGGCACAAGTTAGGAAACAAAAGATGGGTCCAGAAGAATTGTAAATGATTATAGCAGCATAGGAGAGAGAAGGAATGGAAAATCTAGCAAAAGACTTCCATGGATCAAAAACAGATAAAGGTGTGAAGAGAGAATAGAGCTAATCCTGAAATTTTGGCTCTATTCTCTCTCCACAAATGCTTAGAGACTTGCTGAGACTTTCCAGCATTTTCTGTTATTGTTTGAGATTCCAGCATCTGCAGTATTCTGATTTTATTAAAAACTTCCACGGGCTTGGATTGTGGCAAAGGAAAATGTTTGGAACCCCAGGCCAGGGGACAGGATGGAGGAGATCATTGATAATGAACCCCCACCACAAGCACCGATCCACTTATGATTCACTCCTAAGGCTTTGAAGCAGTCATCCTTCATTGCCACCGTCTTCCATTGTCTGGAAAATGACAACAGTGGTTAAGGTCGACAATATATTATTCATTTTCTCCTTTGAGGTTCTCCCTTCACGCCTTCTCTTCTGCAGATAATGACCTATATTGAGATATGAACATAGAACATAGAACAATACAGCACAAACAGGCCCTTCGGCCCATGAGTTGCGTCGATCACATCTACCAATCCACAGACCTATCTATAACCCCCTATCCTATTCTTTTCCATATACTCATCCAGAAGTCTCTTAAAAGACCCCAGTGAGTTTGCCTCAACAACCTCCGACAGCAGTCGGTTCCATTCACTCACCACCCTCTGAGTGAAAAACCTATCCCTGACATCTCCTTTGTATTTGCTTCCCTGCACCTTAAATCTGTGTCCTCTCGTAGTGACCATTTCAGCTCGGGGAAATAGTCTCTGAGAGTCCACCCTATCTATTCCTCTCAACATTTTATAAACCTCTATCAGGTCGCCTCTCAACCTACGTCTCTCCAGTGAGAAGAGTCCCAGCTCCCTCAACCTATCTTCATAAGGCCTGCCTCCCAATCCAGGCAGCATCCTTGTAAATCTCCTCTGAACCCTCTCAATAGCCTCTACATCCTTCCTATATGAATCCATGGATAGCAGCCCTTAATGACATTGTTACAATGAGCATTCTTCAAATGCAGCAGTGCTACCGATTCATTTAGGTGTTTACAATCAAGCCTGTCTATTTGAATCTCTCCCTATTAAAGACCAGGCTAAGCCACTAGACTGCTAGTAAGTAAGCTATTTTCTCCAAGGCTGCTTTATCAATTTAACATCGGGTGATTTCTGCCTCCTTTCCTTCCCCTATCCCACATTTTTAATTGACGTCAAAAAACCCATTATTAGTCAGTGGCAGACATGAGCCAATGGATATTGAAAGTCCTTCTGCAAGTTAGTAGGAGTTTTAACAGATACGTTTTGGACATTTACAAGCTTGGAGGAGTTACTGAGCCTGATGGCATGAGTCATTAGCTTTCAACAGTCATTAACTCAGAGTGCTTCAGGAAAGTTGTCAATTTAATTATGAGTATTGATTCACCTCCCTCAGACTGTCTAGAACAGTAACTTCATTAAGTCAATATCCAAATGATGTCATTAACACTCACCATTTAACCTATATACAAAATATTCAGCAGAAGCAGACGGAAAAGGAATTGCTAATCACCATCTGTGTAGCTGAGGTGCAATGATGTTGAGATTCTTTTCTCATGGCTGAAGCTTGTGGAATTTTCAGTACTGCGAACGACATTATCTGGGGGAGGTGGCTGGGTACTGATTAAAACGAGCGTCAGGGGTCTGAATCTAATTGACATATAGCAGATTTGTTTATTTCATTTTGTTTAAGGAAATACATCACTTTATGCCAAGCTACAAGCTCATTACAACTGGGCCCCAGGACTACAAAGTTTTCAGTGTGGGTCTCTTTACTGGGAATTTGCCTGCTGCAATGATTCTCCTGGCAAGATTATTTTGGAGCTGCTTCATCAAAGAAACTGGACTTTCCTTTCGTTTCTTTTGCTTTTGCTGTAATCTCACACAAACTAAACGGTTCAAAAACACATCAAGTTTCAAGCGTTAACACTGATAACTTCCCCATCAATATTTCCTCAATGCTGCATAGGTGTGGGCGATGCAGTATTTCAAAACTCACCAAAAAGGAGACAAGCAGGCCATGCACAAGAATTGGTCCCTTTGGGCATGTGAGCATATGAGGTCATGTAGCACTCAGGAAGTATGCAGTGCAACAAAAAATGAAGAGAGGAAATTAGAGGGGATAGTGCTCATCACCACCTTTCTCAACATTCCAGTCTCTCTGATTTGTAACATTCCTTGTCTGACATCCTAATGAATGAGTGTAGATTTCCTCTAATTAAACAATGGGAAGGCTAAAGCAGTTGTCTTCAATTCCCAACACAAATCCTGTTCCTTTGTCATTGACTCTGTCCCTCCCTCTGGTCACTGCCTGCGGCTGAACCAGACTAGTTGAAACTTTGGTGCATTATATGACTTTGAAATCAGCTTGCAATGCCATAATCTTTCCATTACCAAGACACCCTACTTCCACCTCCAGAACACCAGCATTCTTTGTCCCTTATTGGATGCTGAAGTTCTCATCAATGCCTTTGTTCTCTATAGACATGTCTATTCCAATGCCATTCTGGCTGGCCTTTCACCTTGTACCCTCTGTGACCTGAACTCATCAGAACTTTGTTGTCAATATCTTAACTCTCACCAGGTCCTGTCCACCCATCACAATTGTGCTTGTTAACCTACTCTGACTCCTCGCCTAGTAACACTTTGGTTTTAAAATTCTTATCTTTCTGATCATTCATAGTCCCGTCCCTCCCTATCTCTGAAAACTACTCCAGCCTTTCAATCATAGAATCTTGACAGTGCCAAAAGAGACCATTCGACACCATTGAATCTGCAACCGACAACAAACCTACCTAGACCGTATCCCTGTAACCCCACATATTTCCCCGCTAATCCCTCTAACCTATGCATCTTCGGACACTAAAGGCAATGCATCTAAGCTACACATCTTTGGACTGTGATAGGAAACCATATCATCCAGAGGAAACCTATGCAGACACAAGGAGAAGGTGCTAACTTCACACATTCAATGACCCAAGTAGGGAATTGAACCTGGGCCTCTGGCTGGTTGAGACAGAAGTGCTAATCAATGTGCCACCATGTCACTCTAAAGATCTTGAATTCCTCTATTTCCTGCCTCTTACACATGCCACTTTTTTTGCTCCAAGTGTAGCAGCTGTGCCCTCAACTGTTGAGACCCTAAACTCTAGGTTCTTCCTAGAGTTTGCGGCATGAGGCCGCATGTCTGTCAGTTAGCTACCAAGAAGGTTCTGGAACAGAATCCTGAGCTTACAAGGCTGATTTCTCTTCATCCTGCGACTGATTGGTTCCCAGTATTATATGACCTTTCCTTTAGAGTTGAATCTTCAAAGGAAAATCAACACAGACAGCAATCAGTTTGGCAGGATTAATATGCTGCTGTCATTTGTGCCATCTTCATGCCAATCTAGGGAAAATAAAGAACAATGTCATGTTGTTTAACCCAATGTGCATTTGCACTTCTTCTTTAAGTACTTTTTAACTTTTTTTATTAATATCATGAGTAGGCTTACATTAACACTGCAATGAAATCCCCTAGTTGCCATGTTCCAGTGTCTATTCGGCTGCACTGAGGGAGAAATTAGCATGGCCAATGCACCCAATCACACGTCGTTCAAACTGTGGGAGGAAACCGGAGCATCTGGGATCTGGTGGCCAGCGGGGGGCGGGGGCTACATACAGATACAGAGAGAACATGCAGACTCTGAGAGATAATGACTTGAGCTGGAAATTGAACCCGGGTCCCTGGCGCTGTGAGGTGACAGTGCCAATCGCTGTGCCGCCGCGTCTTCCAAAAGCAGGATAATGGTCATTACTGGGAAATGTTTGGATCCTGTCAAAAATTGAAAATAGTTTAGCACCAAAGAGCAAATTGGCCTCAAAATTGGTAAAGCAATTCTTAATGCACTCTTCTTCTCTATTAAAGAGAGTTAAATTATTCAGGGTGTAAGAAGAAGTACATAAGAAATGAAAACTCATTGTCAGGCTAAGCTGCTGCAGTGAGGAGGAAGCTACGGAGGGGATGTGTAGTGCTATACCTGACATGATGCGGGCTAAGTAACCAGTGCTGATGCAAAATGGACAAATGTTCCTGTCTTCATCGCTGCCAACTATCTCAATAATGAGTATACAGAATCAACATTGGTAAAACGGATGCATCTGTCGGTCCACGTGCACAGCTAACAACTCTTGCTATAAAAGTGTAAATTGATGTGATGAGTTCATTAAATATGTAATATGATCAGTTGATACATGACATTAGTTACAAGCCACTTTCTGGTGTAATAAAAGACTATTATTATTAGGTTAACAATATGCTTACAACATTAAACATTTGTTTCCTGTCAGAAGACGACAGTAGCAATTAGGGAGGAACAAAAAATGATTCCAGTTTGCTCTCAAACTAGATGTTATTTATGATTGTGAAACTTGACAAGAGTGTAATATTTTTTAAAATATCATGAATAAAAGGTTGACACGATGGCATAGTAGTTAGCACTGCTGACTCACAGTGCCAGTGACCCAAGTTCGATTCCAGCCTCGGGTTACTGTCTGTGTGGAATTTGCATGTTCTCTCCCTGTCTGCGTGGGTTTCCTCTGGGATGCTTCAGTTTCCTCCCACATTCCAAAAATGTGCAGGTTAGGTTGATTGGACTTAGAGGGTAAATATGTGGGGTTACGGGAATAGGACCTGGGTGGGAATGTTGTTGATGCAGACTTGATGAGCCAAATGGCTTCCTTTTGCACTGCAGATTTTATTCTATGATTTTTTTGATTTGGCCGTGTGTAATTGGAAGGATGGGCTGTTAAATTAAACTATTTCCTTAGTCAGAGCTCTGCCACACTGATGATTAAGAGAGAAATAGATTAAAGTCAGTTCATTAAGAATTATAATTATGCACTGCAAGTCTTAACAGCAAACAAAAATAGGATTCTTTTGCTATGGTTCCAGTTCACATTGGGATAAATGGTGGCATAAATGTGAGTAACATTGGTTGCTCTTTCTAATTTTCTCTTCTTTGTTTTTGAGATTTCCGTTAAATGCCTTGGGCTTGTTTCTCACGTGGAGGTGCTTTATAAATGCAAGCTTTAATTAATAACTGACCCCTCTATAACTGCTTATCGGGCAATATCTGAGCTCCAATGCTGATACCTACCGTATCAGCTCAACCTTAAAACTGATTACCTTTTTTACGTGTGTTGTAGTAAGGAAATGTGACTTAAGAAAGGAAGACTTGCATATTTCCAGGTTAAGGACATCCCAAAATATTTTGCAGCCAATGGCATACTTGTTTTTGGAGGTGTGGTCATTGTTGCAGTATAATTATTAAAGTTTCAGGGGAATGTTAGAATTAACTGCAAACCATATTCAATTCTAGTTTTATACCCGGCACCTTTTAGGATTTACCAACAAGAAGTCCCACTGCCTCTTCTTTCCTCCCTCTTTAATGTGTTCAAGATAGCTTTGTGATTATAATAATGGCACAACGGCACATAATCCTTTCCATTACAAGTTATGAAACAAAATTTTATACAATGAAATATCTATGAGCATGGTCATGAAAACTTGCAGATTGTTGTAAAAATACAGCAAGGTTACTAATACCTTTCAGGGTACCTAACATTTCTACCTGCTCTGGAGTACATATTACACTAACCCCATATAATGTTATCTTAACATCCTCATGGTAGCTGATGATGAGCAATAAATGAAACAGGGTTGATTGCAACAGGACATAGGTAGACTAGAAGAATGGACAAATGGAATTGATAACTGAGGAACATAAGGCGATGCATTTTGGTGGAAATGGGAGACGTAAGGGACCTAATGGGCTGGATTTTTATGAAGTTAGTACACTTGTTAGAGAGTTGGTGCAGACTCGATGGGCCAAATGATCTCTTCTATTGTGTAGGGTTTCAATGATTCTATGACATTGGAATCCTTTAAAAATGTCAGTGGTCTCAATTCCAGGATCCCTAAACTAATTCCGGAGGTTTCCAGTTCTCCACGCTGTTCGAGGCTGCGGCCTGGTTAGATTTACAAGCCCACATCCTACACCCCTAACCTGGCAGGCTCCATTGCAGGGTTAGGAATGTTTCTAGTCCTCCATGATTTTCATCAAGTCGGTGTAGTTTTTCAAACAGTCATGTTTCAGGGCACCTCAGAGATGTACAAGTTTGCATGAGGGAACCGTTTGAAGAATTAATTCAAAGGGTTTTCCTCATGCCCCTAAAACAACCCCAGGGGCCCCACATGTCAACAAACAATCCCTTTGATTGCTGTGATCAGTTAAAATTTGGTATTCTTGTATTTGTCCTGATGAGTGCAGGTAAAAAGCTGAAAAGATTTGAAAAAACGTCTCTGTTCAGCAAGAATCAATTCTGTGTAGAATGTATGGGCTGGGATGCCCCCAAAAAATCTAAGTTCCCAACGTGTGGGAAAATATGGATAAATCCTGTTTTTTTTTAGCATGATTTCTAGAATGCATCTCTGTGTATCATAGAGTACCCCAGTGTAATCCATGCTGAAAATCAGGGGACAGGCCGATTTCTGACTGAAAGGCCGACAGCATAGTGCTCAATAGACCATTACGCTCAACAGACCATTATGCTCAGCAGATCACTGTACTGAACGGGCCACTGTGCTAAGTGGGCCCACTGCTCTGAGTGGGGCCACTGTACTGAGCGGGGCCACTGCACTGAAAGGGCTACTGCGTTGAGAGGGGCCTCTGCACCCTTGTAGAGTGACATGTTGCTAGGGACTACCCTGACCTCATGCAGGAGTGGTGTGGGAGGCGGGAGGATCCTCTATAGCGTCTCTTCCCTTCAGCAGGGTCAGGCCGTTTGCCCCCCGTAAGTGGGGAGCAGGAGTAAACCTTGCTGAAGGGAACAAATCCCAGCAGGGAGGAAATGTCAGCAGGCCTGGAAAATTCAGTCCCAAGTCCACTAATCATATGGAAATGGAGACTGGGAAATGGCCCCTGCTGATGTCTGCTGGCCCACTGTGCAGCAGGCTGGGAGAATCACCCCTGTCGTCTTGGAATTTAATTGCACAGTGCACATTTCGTGATTGGAAAATGTGCACTACAGACCCTATTTCGCAACTCACTGCAGCATGGGCCATACATGTTGTGGTCTGTTTTCCTAGGTGCAAATCCATGAAGGGGCTGCTGGAGACTATCACTATAGAAGGAAGCGTGGAATTAGATTCATTCTTCTGACTTCCACATTACAGTAAGAAGCTCACAACACCAAGCTAAAGCCCAGTAGCTTATCTCGTAGCACAAGCCACAAGCTTTCAGAGCACTGCTCCTTCATCAGCCAGCGCTCCGTAAGCTTATGACTTGTCCTGCCAAATGAAACTGTTGGACTTTAACCTGGAGTTGTGAGACTTCTTATTGTGCTTACCCCAGTCCAATGTCGGCATCTCCACATCACGGGTTCCACATTAAAACCATGAGTGCTCCCCATGATAATCTCACTGCTCCTCATCTGAGGAACTCTGAGCCAGTCAAAGCTCTTCCCCATTCACACTTGGCACAATCAGCGAGCAACCTCCAGGCCCACAGATCCAACTTCTAATGAGGCCAGTAGATCAACGTACAATATCCCTCTTGCCTGTGTCATTAATGAACAAAGCAGTAAGATCATTATCAAAGGGTGTGATCTGTCTTCTCAGATGTGTTTCTTCGGATATAGCTGTTCCTATCTCATTAAGATGTCCTGTACTGCATTCACCATCAGACTCCGAACAGAAGTGGACCATTCGGCCCATCCTGTTTGTTCTGCATTCAATGAGATTCAATGGCATTGGAAACTTCAAATTCAAGCAGCAACAACAAGAAGCAAAGTCAGATTGTGTTTTTCTGAAACTTCACTTTGCCTGAGACAGTCCGGCTGGATCTTTTCTCATCAAAGAACATAAAGTTGAAAGAAAATGCATTCCCACCACATCCCACGCCCATTAGAAACTTTAGGGAAAACAGCAAAATGGGAAATATTGTCCAGCTGAGCTAACATCTGCAGCAACAAATCTTCAAAGTTTAATTCAAATCACAGCAACGATAAGCTGGTGGATACTACAGATCAAATAAATTAAAATAGATCATAGGGCAGTTTGAACGCAACCTGACCATTAAGGAACTGATAGAATCAGGTGCAACTTTGCTTTTACCTCAGATTTATTAACTGTTCATTGATATCAACAAAGAGTAATACTGAGTGGGAAACAAAATCAATGATGCACCCAATTCCATGTGATTCTAACCTGGCAAATTACCCCATTGTGGGATGGCACGGTGATTAGCTCTGCTGCCTCACAGTGCCAGGAACACAGGTTTGATTCTGGCCTTGGATGATTGTCTGTGCACATTCTCTCTATGCCTGTGTGGGTTTCCTCCAGGTGCTCTAGTTTCATCCCACAATCCAAAGGTGTGAGAGTTGATTGGCCATGCTAAATTGACCATGAGTGTCAGGATAAATGAGTGTCAGGTTACAGGATTAGAGCCTGGGTGGTATTATGTTCAGTGAATGGGCTGAATGGCCTCTTTCTGCACTGTCGGGATTCTATGATTATGTATGTCAGGGGCTTTATCTGGGAATCCGAACGATCTTCTCCTCCGTTAAGTATTCACCATCTCCGTCATGCATCTTGTTACAAATGATGCTTAAAAATTGGTTCCTGATGACATCTGAGACATGACCTTATGAAAACAAAACCAAACAAGTGAAAAAACAGGAGCGATTACACCAGTTTTTTGTGCTGGTCTATATCCCCCCTTCCATGCCAATCGCCCCACCTATAGATCTCCCCCTACCAATCACGCCTATATGCTGTGTTCCCTTCCCCCTTCCCTCCCTCCCACCCTGATTGCCATCTTGCAAATTTCCTCCCTCCCATCCCAGTCACACTTCGGCAGAGTTTCCTTCCCTCCTTCCCATCCCGATTGCTACCCTTGCAGGTGTCCTCCCTCCCACAGTAATCACACCCTGGCAAAATGCAGAGTTCCCTATTTCCTCCTGCTACAGAGCTCCCCTTCCCTCTCCAATCATAGCTCCACTCCCCACAGGCCCCACCCCATTGGCACTGTCCCTGGCACAGTCATGGTGCTGGCTTGCAGTGTCAGAGTACCCAGTGAGCAGTTCTAGGATGCCCAGTCAGCACTGCTAGGCTGGTACTGTCCCATGGGCACTATTCAGCCAAGCCACCAACCATTTGGGCTACTTCAATAACCTCCAATCTTCCCCCTTCTCACCCTCGGAGAGGCCATCATATCTGGTATGCACTTGTAGAAACCATCTGTGATTCTCCCCAGGGAGAACATCAATTGACACGGTGTTTAAGGTAAGCGAACTTACAATAGCGTCCGACACTTGTTAATAACATTCAGATGATATCGTTAATATTTAAATCAGCTTCATGTCCTTTCTGGGCACAAAGCAAATTTTGTCGGCAAAACAAGGCTAATGTGATCAGGGAGGCAAGAAATCGAATGCATTTCTCGATTTTCACCTTTTCCTCGATCTTACCATTTCACCTCACCAAATGATGGGTGAGACGAAGTTATAAGATCGAACCCACAATCTCCACCTGTCAATGCACAGCATCACTTTAACAGAAGTGATAAATGGATACAGATGCTGACTACTCTTGAAGACCTTTGTTGCTACAGCTGACCTTGACTCCTGATGCTTGAACAAAGTGGTCCAAAATCATTCAATGAAATAAGCAGGGTTGTCTCCTTAAACTTGAAAGTACAAGTTAACATAATGCATGGAGCATGGGGGTATGTATTGCTCACTCCCCTGTCAGAAAAGTCAATTGCAAGCTGAATAACCTTCTAAAGAAGGCTGTCCCACAGTGATAGTACGATGCAGGTGACCTTAACATACAGACAGCAGGACTTCTGCTATTCAGTGGAAGGCAATCCTGACTTTGAGAGCTGCCAACCAAATCTGAGAGGTCAGAAAACTTTTTTGGCAGTTCTGCCAGGCTTCTTAGGGCCTGATACTGGGCATTAACTTCCCTTGCCACCTGTACACCCGTTCCCTTCAGATGCTCAGCTTTAGGTCCTCTAACCCACTGCCAAAAAACATGGCCTTCTATCTTCTGTCCACCTTGGTCCCTAATGCCCATCTGAGAATCTGATCTGTTATTCCACTTCTCTTGTTCAGATCTGCAGGTATATCATTCAACAACAATCTGTGGATATTCTGTGCAATATTTTTCTGTTTCACTGATTGTGTGTAATAGCCAAAACCCAGATGAAACATGTGCTGGCCTTAGGCCCTGTTGTTGAGCATGCAACCAGCCAATAGCACTCGACTGCTCATTGGATCATTTAAATGAGGAGCTAGCATGAAATTTATATGCTGCCTACCTCCATGGCAACACACAGGCAGGTTGCGTGTTGCCATCCCGTGCTTAAAATATTGCACTGGCCAACTTCTATGTCCGTATTAGTTCCTTTAGTATCCTCTACGTTAGAAAGATCAAACACAGATTTGGTAAACACCTCCAGTCTTTCAGTCACCTGTTATTTAAAATTCTTTATCTTGCTGCCACTCTGAGTCTGAGGCCTCAGCTTCTTTCACCATTCCACTGAAGCTCAATGGAAGCTCAAGGAACATCACCTTGTCATTTCAATTTGGCACTTCACAAATTTTCAGATTGAATATTGAGTTCAAGAGTTTCAGATCAGAATCATTGCTATGATATTTTTCAAATGGAGGTGTTGTTAATGATTCTGCTGCCCATCACCCTCCCCCCACACCCCCTCCCCCATCCGATCCCCTGCAGTTCCTCTGGGACCAGCTTTTGTTTCTCTAACTTGTCCATTTACTACTCTCTTGCACCATCATCTCTTTTGTTATTCAACCATAATACCCCCCCGACAGACCTCCTCTTTCTTTTATTCCACCCCTGCAGCTCTTTCTTACCTCTGTACCTGTTTAAAGCCTGATACATCTCCATCTTCCTCCAGTTCTAACAAAAGGTCATTAACCTAAAGCATTCACTCTGTTTTTCTCTCTCCGCAAACGATACCTGCTGAGCATTTCCAGCATGTTCTATTTTTTTAAAATCTAGTATTGAATGATCTGCAATTAAAAGGTATTTGCATAAGAATGAATGTTTTAAAGCTAACTCACAGTCATCCATTTGTTATAGGGATAATGTCTCAACATAAAAGACTAAAATTGTTGAGAAACAAATTTAAAGTAATCAGCCATATTTCCTAATTCAGTAAAAATACAGACTTTTATGTGATTTAAAATACAATGGATCTCTCGGTCTTTCACATCTGCAGGCGGCATGGTGACGCTGCTGCCTCAATTCTGTTCCAGCCTGGGGTGTCTGCATGTTCTCCCCATGTCTGCATGCATTTCCTCTGGATGCTCTGGCCTCCCCCCACAGTCCAAAGATGTTCAGGTTAGGTTGATTGCCCATGGTAAATTTCCCCTTAGTGTCCAAAAGATGTGTAGGTTAAGTGGATGGGCTGTGGTGATGGAAATAGGGCAAAGTGGAGGGCTTTGGTTGGGATGTTCTTTCAGAGAGTTGGTGCAAACTCAATGGGCCAAATGGCCTCTTTCTTTTTTGCCCTATGGTGGTTCTATCAGGGGTAAGCAGGGAATGGATCAGAGGCTGACATTTGAGAACAGGTAGGTATGAGTATGGCAATTGAGAGCAGGAATAGAAACAGAAAATTCTGGAAAACCTCTGCGGATCTGACAGCATCTGTGGAAAGAGATCAGAGCTAACATATCAAATCTGGATGATTGCAACTCTGACCAAAGATCATCTCGACTCGAATCGTTGGCTCTATTCTCTTTCAGTAAAAGTCTCACAGCACCAGGTTAAAGTCCAACAGGCTTATTTGGTAGCACAAGCTACAAGCTCTTGGAGCACTGCCTCTTCATCAGGTGAGTCTATTACTACTCTATTCTCTCTCCACAGTGGGCAGGACCAGGCCTGGTTGACATGAGCTTCATAGTTGAATATCCTGTCATACTTCTCTATGTGTTTTAATTTTTGCACCAAAGGCGAGAGGGAACTTGATGAATAGTATGACCTGTCTATTGCATGACACCACCATGCCCCTGATCATGTTTTCTGGGTTCACAGTTATTAAGTATGTAGCTCAGACTCCAGCTGGCAACCTCCACCAGCAGCCTGTCCATTAACACTCTCTGAGGAAATATTTTGCCATGCCCTGAGGTGGCACCAAAAACAAGGCAAGTTAAAGGAGCAGAACTGACCAGGCATAAAAGAGGTTTTGGGGCAGGATTGAAGATTGAATGGGAGGCTGAGATGCCTATTTCAGCGCCGTCCTCTCCCAAGAGTGGCAAATGCGACTTCTCCAGAGATTATCTCCACTTCTGTCCTTGACAGTTCATGGGTATTTCTATCAGAAAGCAGGTTAATGCAACAGATTGTTATGTGTTTTCAAGACATGATTTATGTATAATGTGGGCAGCTGGAAAGGAATGGCCAGCAACCATCTTGGTGTAGAACCAGAGGAGGAAAGTGGGAGGCCTCACCTTCCTATAATCCCATGGTTTCTATTGATATCCGGTTCAATTTGAGATGGTGGAGGAAAATCCGAGCCTTACAATCTATGTCTCCCGAGGAATATGAACTACTGAGTGATATAGCTAAGAGACCAGATAAATTTGGTTGACAATCAGGTGAGAAAAGCACTGTTATTCAAGTCTATTATATGAAATAGACTTCAATATATTTTTAACATTAATGTCTATTTCTGCACTGATATTACATATAGAGTAAATCGAGTCTGAAAGAGCTGTAACTATCTCTTGGGGAAATCATTTTAAAGCCTGATAGGATTGATTTCCTGACATACTTCAACCACAGTCTGGAGAGAGGCAGAGAGCACAGTGAGCAAGAAAGTTCGTGATAACTCATTACTTGAATGGCATGGTGGCACAGTGGTTAGCACCGCTGCCTCACAGTGCCAGGTATCCGGATTCAGTTCCACCCTCAGGTTACTGTCTCTGTAGAGTTTGCACATTCTCCCTCTGTCTGTGTGGGTTTCTTCTGGGTTCTCCAGTTTCTCCCCACAGTCCAAAGAAGTGTGGGTTAGGTTAATTGGCGGTGTTAAATTGCCTGTTAATGTCAGATATATTAGCAATGTAAATACTGGGGTTATGGCGATAGGGTCTGGATGGGATTGTTGTTGGTGTAGGCTTGATGGGTTGAATGGCCTCCTTCTGCACTGCAGGGGTTCTATAACTTTATAATACTTGTTTCCTTTCTCAAAATGCTTCATTTGATGAGAAGTCCAGCAAAAATCTAAGTGTTGCATGGCCTTCCACTGTCTCAAAGGGTCACAAATAAATTGATGTGTTCCAGCCTCTAATCAGGTGATGCATAATAATTGACTCTATACTGTTCAAAATCATTCAAATGAAAAGTAAAGCACCATGGAGGAAATTTTTCCCAAAAAATTCTAAATATCGAATTTGTGTGAACTGAAAAAAATCCACAGGCTTTTCAGCAGGATTTTCAAAATGAATCTGCCACACTCTGTGCACCGCAGAGTGCCGTAGTGTGAATCACGCTAATAGTCAGTGGGGGGAGAGGGGTACCTGTTTCCACTGGAGAGGCTGGCAGCATAGCGCTGAGCGAGCCACTGCGCATGTGCCAATTTGTCAGAGCAGAGATCGGCGCATACGCACTGGCCCTGCACTGCCAGCCTCACAGTCACTGGCCCTGCACTGCCAGCCTCATAGTCACTGGCTCTGCACTGCCAGCCTCACAGTCACTGGCCCTGCACTGCCAGCCCCACAGTCACTGACCCTGCTCTGCCAGCCTCACAGTCACTGGCCCTGCACTGTCAGCCTCACAGTCACTGGCCCTGCACTGCCAGCCTCACAGTCACTGGCCCTGCACTGTCAGCCTCACAGTCACTGGCCCTGCACTGTCAGCCTCACAGTCACTGGCCCTGCACTGTCAGCCTCACAGTCACTGGCCCTGCTCTGCCAGCCTCACAGTCACTGGCCCTGCTCTGCCAGCCTCACAGTCACTGGCCCTGCACCGCCGGCCTCCCAATTGTTGGCCAGCCCCCTGAACATGTCCAGTCTGTCTCAATCCCAGTACCCCTGGCTGGCCTGATCTCCCAATTCCCCCCTGCAATCTCAACCCCACTTTGGCAGGCCGACCATTCCCTCCCCATCCAGATGCATAAACCCAATCGAATGAACCCCTGGCCCCGACCGATCGCACCCAGAGGCCCCGCTGCCTCCCATTATGCGCTGCTTCCTTGGCACAGCATGGTGCCTGGTGAGCACTGCTTTTGGGCAGTGTCAGGGGACCAGGCTGACTGCCAAGCTAGCAATGTCTAGGGAGCACCCCCACACCCCATCATCTCTCTTCCTGGGGGACCTTGATGTCTCCCCTTCACCCCAGCAGGGTCAGGCCACTAGCTCCCCGCAAGTGGGAAGCTATTGTAAACTCTGTTGGAGTGAAACACTCCTGGCAGGGAGGGTCGGGGGGGGGATTTGTGAGAGGCTAGTGGGCCTAGAGATTTCAGTCCTAGGCCTGCTAACTACATTTAAAATACATGGTAATTGGAATGTATATAAATTATGCAGTTCCACGCTGATTTCTAGCTTGGTGCTGATGGTGCTGGAAATCTGACTGGCAAGAGACTCACAAAGGCCATGGCGGCCAGCAGGAAACACAGCCTCCACTTGAGTCTCCCAGTCCCAGCCCACTGTGGTACAAAAGCAGAGCAGCTGGCAAGAGAACCGTCCATATATTGGGCACCTGAAGTAAAAAAATGCTGTATTGCACATCAGGTCTGTCCATAGTTGATGAAGGGACCACATCCAAAATCATATCTCTTCTCTTTGCACTTGCTGATGGACCTTTTTTCACTTCTGTAAAAAAAATAATCCATTTTACCTCATTCTGCCAAAACTTCATGCTGTTTTATTGTATAGTGTGGAGATAGACAGTCTGCACATGCTAAGGCAGAAAATATGGAACTGTAATGCTAATCTTTTATATCCCTTCACTAAATAAGATTATTTTCATCAGGAAGTCCGAGGATTTAGAAATAGAGAAAACCTGGCAGAGTCTAGCTAAATAAGGAATGCATTCAAATGGCCAAAAGACATGTACATGGCAACATTTTTACTAGCATCAATATAATCAGCAGTGTGTTTCAATGTGGTAACTAGGCATGAGAATTGCTTATTAAAGTTCACTTCTTATTATGACAAACTGAATTAGAGCAAATAAAACTATGCATTGTAGCGGAAAATATTCTTCTTCAAGTGGTGAGTTTTTACTAACTTTTGGGAAAATTAAAAGGACAATGATTAAAAGAACAACTGAAAACCAACAAGTTTCAAAACATTAGTGATATTTGGCACAGCCTGATTCACGCTAAAAACCAAAATAAGTTTTGTGATCCCTACAAAGGCTTTCAGTTGCTAATAAATGTTTAATGTGCCATCCGCTTGTCTATAAAAATGGTATCATGCGATAAAGTACCATCATTGGCTGAGATATGCGTTCCGAGCTGAGAAACTTCCAGCAGTTTTTTTCACTCAAGTGCAAGAGGGTTATTTAAGGTGACTTGTGAATGAAAACACTATTAAGTAAACAATGGCATGAAATTGGACAAGAGCAAAGACTTAAAACTGACAGTATTGCATTCATCACCTTTGAGTCAGTGTATAACATAATGAGTAGCATATGTAGTTACCCCGTTTAAGCATCACTTCACCCAATTCCAATTTCACCCATGTTATATCCATTTTCTCAAATATTTTGCTTATTATAACTATGTATTCAAATACAATGAGATCTTCACATTATGCAGGCTTGGGCTGACAAATGGCAAGTAACATTCATGCCACACAAATGCCAGGCATTGACCATCATCAATAGGAGACACTCTAACCACCGCCCCTATACAGTCAGTAGTGTTACCATCACAGAATCGGTCCCGCCTCCACCCCTACTGGCAATATCCAAGGGGTTACCATTGACCAGAAACTCAACTGGACTCACCACATAAACACTGTGGCTACAAGTCAGAGGCTAGGAATACTGCAGTGAGTAATTCACCTCTTGATGCCCCAAAGCCTATCCACCATCTACAAGGCATAAATCAGGACTGTGATGGAATACTCCCCACTTGCCTGGAAGGATGCAGCTCCAACAAAACTCAAGAAGCTTGAGGCTATCCAGGACAAAGCAGTCTGTTTGATTAGCAGCACATCTACAAACATCCACACCCTCCATTACCAATGCTCAGTAATAGTGGTGTATAACATTTGCAAGATATACTGCAGTAATTCACCAAAGATCCTTAGACAGCACCTTCCAAATCCACAAACACATCCATCTAGAAGGACAAGGGCAGCAAATATATGGGAATGCCACACCTACAATTTCTCTTCTAAACCATTCACCATCCTGACTTAGAAATATATCGCCCTTCCTTCATTATTGCTGATTCAAAGTCTTGGAATTCCCCCCCTAAGGCATTGTGAGTCAACCCATACACGTGGACTGCAGTGATTCAAGGAGGGAGCTCACCACCGCTTTCTTAAGGGCAACTAGGGATGGGCAATAAATGTTGGCCAGCCAGTGATGCCAATGTCCCATGAACAAATTAAAAAAAGTTAATGTGGAGCAAATGCTCTGGTACCATCAATATGCTGAAGTCATTCAGACTTGCAGTCAAAAATACAATAAACCTATGTGAAGGACATCAGAGAAAATATATGCACCAGAAACCATGTCAGACTTGTTCTCTGACCCCAAGTGTTCCCTACTAAAGAACACCAATGTGCATTTATAATCACACTTTTAACTAAGGCATTTTACCAGAGTGTTATACAACAAAATATGGGCAGAATTTTCCCACCATGCCCATCACAGGAATCATAGCAGGCAGGACACAGACCATGCAAAAGTCCATTGACTTCGGGTGGGGTCTTCTAGCTTTGGGGCGAGCATAGCTGGAAAATCCTGTCCTACAACATTGAGCCATTTAATGAGATATTGGAACAGATAAGCAAAAGCTTGAGTTTGGTTTTAAGGAGCTTCCTAAAGGATAATGTGGTAGAGTGGCAGAACAGTTTAGGGAGGTCATTTCGGAGCTTAAGATCTAGGCAGCTGAAGGCACAGCTGCTAATTTTGAGCTACTGAAATCCTTTGTTTAAGTGGTCAGAATTGGAGGAGCATAGAAAACTCAAAACATTGTTGGGCTGAAGAAAGTTACAGAGTTAAGCAATTTTTTTTATTAAGCTTTTCTTCCAACTTATTTCTCCACCCTGGTAGTAAAAGATTATATTACAAAGCGCGTGACTCCTATTTTTAATCCAAGATAAAGAAAATTCA
This sequence comes from Sphyrna mokarran, assembly GCA_024679065.1. Lineage (NCBI taxonomy): Eukaryota > Metazoa > Chordata > Chondrichthyes > Carcharhiniformes > Carcharhinidae > Sphyrna > Sphyrna mokarran. The sequence goes on from JAGIQG010000016.1 coordinate 40,076,426, forward strand.
CTTAAATTAATTGAAGTGACACTTTGTGAGTTCCAACATGCTTGTTGAATAATGGGCTGCTTGGTACATCACAGGGAGGACCCTGAGGCCATTCCAGGCAACAAGATCTGCTTCCTGTGTTACTACACCCTAAGTGTAATATAACAATTCTCAGTTTGCAGTGTGATATGCATTTCCAAACAGACAGACAGCATCTCTTTCCCGATATTTTGTCCCATTGCCATTTATTCTCTTCATGTTCCCTCACAGGCTTGTCTGGATATTGTGAGTAAAGAAGGCCAGTGTACTGTGGAAATCAGATCCCACCAGGATTTCTGACCACAATTAAGTTATGTGGAACTGGTTAATAAGTGGAATTTTTTTTTCGGCTTATAAGTGCTGTTTCAAAGACCGCTGTTATACATTGTGGGGAAGAGAGACATATTGCAAACCTTTTTGTCAGGACAAATGCAAGAATGTCAAATTTCAAAGGCTCATGACCATTATCACTATAGAAGAAAAGGGTGCTGATGTAACTCGCATTTCAACAATATTACAGTTCTCATAGCTGCATAATTTGAACTCTTCTTTTTAAATCAGAAAATTAAAAGCTAACTTGGTAAATGTTACCAAGAGGATTGTCATTAAAGCCCAAGAGGGTCACTAGTGTCCTTTAAGGAAAAAAACCTATGCTCTTACCTGACCTAACCTATGTACCACTCCAATCCCACATGAATGTTGTTGATTATTAACTGTCCTCTGATGTATACTAGCAAGCTAATAAGTTGTGTCGGATCCAGACAGGCAGACAGAGAATGCATGTCATCCTTAAAGTGAATAAAGTGAAATATAGGGCTCAGGATGATAAACATCTCAGTGATTTTTACAATTGTTGTAAAATATATTTCACTTCTATAGTTTAGTCCACTGACCATTGTGTATTATCAGCTTGACTCCTTAGAGATCACTGAGTGTTTAAATTTCTCTAAGATTAGCAAGTGGGCTGTTGAAAATAGATAAAAAGAGCTTTAACCATTTATGGCATCTCACATGACCTCTGTGTACTGTAGTTTTGAAGGCTGTCTTAGTAGACAATGTCTATTTTCTGAAGTGACACTTGGATCACTACTACAATCTCTTTGAAGATTTTCTGACATACTTACCAAACATAGAAAAACAGCCCAGAGTCATACAGATCTCAAGTTGACCCAGTTTGAATTTGTGAAATTGACAAGAATGTACTTTTCAGAAAGGGATACTGCTGTTTAAATCAAAGACAGCAGAGCATGGTTAAAAATGCACCTAAGGTCATGGTCTTTTGCAGTTAAACACTTCTTCTGTTCAAACCCTCTTTGGGGAGTTATGCAAGCTAAGTTGATTGAATTCTTTCTTTTATTAGCAGTGACAATCTAATCTCTTGCAGATGTTCCCACAAGGTGGTCACCAAATGGGTCCTATCGCCCCATGTACTAATCATGGGCTGTTCTCAGTAAATGGAAAGCTCACTTTACCTGTAGCAAAATAAAAAATCCCAAAGGATCTTGTTTACGGCTCATTTATTTCTCAAGCCATTAAAAATGAGTATAATGAAGAATCAAACTCATTCCCCCTTAAGCATCTACTCCCCAGAGGACACTGTTGCAATCTACGTCTGCATTGCATATTACAGACTCAGTGTGAAATTTGATATGCCAGGATCAGAACAGGATTCGAACTCAGAAAAAGGCTTCATGCAAAGATTGCTCTCTACCGTCAATCCAAGTTTGATAAAAGATTTCTCACCGAGGTACCTTCACTGCTTTTTTCCCTCAGCCTCAACACTGAACCACTTCACATCCTCAGTGATTTCATCTTTATGATGCTTTCCCTCCGCTGTGTTCACTGCCCTTTCCCTTCAGATATCTCTTCCTCCATGTAAACTTCTCAATCCATATTCATGGCCGCCCCCTTGCCCTTGCCATCTCATGTGGTCTCACTAGTTCCATTGTATCAATCTCAGATCACCTCGTTGTATCATCCTTCACCCACATCCCCTATCCATGTCTCAACCCTATCTTCTTCTGTAAATCTTCCAGGACAAAAATATCCTCAAATAATTTGCAATTACACTTCTAAAAGTCCGAACTTTTCAGCCTTTTGCCCTTTATTTGCCACAATATATTTTTAGCTTTTGATTTGCTCAACTATATCTCACCTTCATCTTTGATGCAATAGTCCTGAAATAAAGTGATTACTCTCTCTCTCCATGATTGTTCTGCTGGTATGACCAGCATCCCTTAAGTCCAAAGGTCCCAGACTTGAAAGGATATTGTGAACTAGTGTCAGATCTGGTTGAGCCACACAAAACATGTTTGGGTCCTGCTCTTGTCTGATCTACATCTCACTATTCCAGGATCATCTTAGAATGCAAAGATATTCCTAGTATCTTTTCTTCACTGAAAACCATCTTATTAAACTAACAAGTCACTTCCAACCTCACCTTCAACAATAAGTGTGAGAAGCTTGTGGAATACTTTTTCATTAAAATTCAGACAATTCAATAAGCTGCTTCTACTGCTGCATTCCTCCCCTCTACTACTTAGCCAAACATGCCCTAAGGATCCTTCCACCACCTTCACCCTGAAGTTGCGCCTTTAGTTTCTCTCTTATCTGCCCTCATACCTTCCTATTCCCTCAATTCTATTCCCATTAGACTGTTCTTAGTCCATGTTAGCCCTCATGTTACCTGATGTTGTTGACTGTTCTCCCTTGTCAGGTGTTGTCCCTCTCAACTTTTAATCTGTTATAATCACCCCTTTCCTTAAAAAGACCCAACATTTGACCCCAATATCCTCACAAATTATCACTCTACCTCCTATCTCCCTTTGCTCCCCAATCACTTTGAACATGTTGTCACCTATAAAATTTGTGCCCATTTTTCGTAGCACTCAATGTTTGAATTCTTCCAATCAGGTCTCCTCTACTCTCGCAGTATCTAAATGGTACTTAAGAAAGTAACAGATAACAGCCTATGTGACTGTGACAAAGGTATTCTAGTCTCCTTTGGCGTTCTTAACATGTCTGCAGCCTTTGATATTGATGACATCATCCCCTTCAATGCCTTTCCATTGGCAGTCTTCTGGATAGGAGTGCACTTTATCTACATAATCGGAGTAATATTATCACTTGCCATGGCTTCTTTTCCTGCTCCCACATGGTTATCTCTGGTGTCCCCCGAGTATCTATCTTAGGATAGATCTTGGCCCAGACTTGACCCTTTCCTAACTCTATGTTGTCTAATAGCATAGCATTCATTTTCAAATATACATTGACAACTCCCAGCTCTACCTCACCACAGAATCTTTCAAGTCATCCACTGTGCTAAAGTATCAGACTGTTTATCTTGCTGACACAGTGATGACATGATGATGTGACGATGTGGCTACTTAAAGGGTGAAGTGTTAAAAGCATAGGGATACTCCCAGAGTGTGAGCAGAGTGGGACCTAGTAAGACTTGCTCAGAGTGCTAAGTGAACTATTGTTGTTTTAATGAGTGGTTGCCAGTTATTGGAACCCAGCACTATTGTGGATATTCAGTGTTGGATGAATAGAAATCTCCTGCAATTAAATATTGAGAAAACTGAAGCTATTGTCTTCAATATCTGCTCCAAACCCTGTTTTCTCTCTTCTATCTCATATTCTGCCTTTAAGATGCTCCTTGAAACCTACCTTTTGGTCATCGGACCTAATGGCTAGAATTTTACTGGCATGCCTGCCCCGATTCTGTGGGTGGGTGAGGCTCAGAGAATGGCATCCTCCATTGGCCTCGGGCTGGCATTGGTTTGAAACTAAATCAGACTGTTTGCAACTTTGATGCAATATTTAACCCCAAGATGAACTTCAGACCATATAGCTGTGGTATCACTCAGCAGCCTATTACAACCTCCATAACATTGTCTGACTCCATTTCAACCTGTCTGCTGTTGAAATCTTTCTTTCTGCTTTTACTACCTCTAGACTTAGTTATTCCAATGTGTTTCTGTGTGGTCTCCCTCATTCTACCTCATCCCCCAAACGAAGCATCCAAATTTCTGTTGCGTCTGTCCTTACTCACATAAAGTCCCAATCATCCATTACGCTTTTGTTCACTGACTTGCATTTGCTTGCAGTCTAGTAAGATCTTGATTTTAAGATTTCTATCTTTGTTTTCAAATCTATCCATGACCTCATCCTTCTCTGTCTCTACAATTTCCTCAAGTCCCACAAGACTCCGAGATACCTGCAGTCATCAACTTCAGGTCTCTCAAGCATTCTCTAATTTCTCCACCATTGGTGGCTATGCGTCAAGCTGACTGATGTCTAATCTCTGGTTTTCCCAGCCTCTCTCTCTCTCTCTCTCTCTCCACCTCTCTACCTCATATCCCTCCTTTAAAACACTTCTTGAAACTTACCTTTTGGTCATCGGACCTAATGGCCAGAATTTTACCGGCATGTCCACCCGGATTCCGGGAGTGGGCAAGGCTCAGAGAATGGCATCCTCCATTGGCCTCAGGCTGGATAGTACGTACCTCGGGCGGGTGTGCCGATAAAGTTCCGTCCAATATCTCTTCATATGGTACGATGTCATATTTAGTTCCATAGCATTATTATGGTGTGCTTTGCAATGTTTTATCACACTAAAAGTAATATTATATATTAACTTTGTGACTATGGATTTTAAATTTCAGGTTGTTTACGTGAGTATCTGTGGAAGTCAGTGATAAATGTCTGCATTTTTATAGTGAATGAAATATTAAAAACATTTTTTTCTATACACGTTTTATGAATATGGAAACTACACATTTATTGTTGTGTAGAGGAAATACCGCATATTCAAATTGCTGTCCTTACTGTCCAATTACAAATGCATCTTCCACAACATTTTCCTGCATGACTGTTGCGGTCATATCCACAAACTTACCATTCCAAGATGTAGGTAATGAGGAGATTGGAGTTCTATGTTTAGAGTGTCATATGCCTTGATCTTCGTGCTTCTGTGAAAGCTGAAGGAAATCGGGTATTTGAATTAAAGACAAAAGCAAAATATTGCAGATGTGGAAAATCTGAAATTAAAACAGAAGTGCTGGAAACTCCCAACTGGTCAGCCCGGATTTGTGGAGATAAACAGAGTTAATCTGGGACTAAATCCCATGGTGAGAACAGGGAGTGTTTCCCATTGCAGACGCTGATGGAAAACCATACCATAGGCGAGATCCTCTGGCCTCCCAGCCAACTGTTTCCCATCAGCGGGAGTTGGCATGTTATTTGCTGGCAGTGGGATTCTCTGGTCCTGCTGCTGTCAGTGGGAATGCCCAATGATGTCACCCACTCAGGCAGGAAACTCACAGACAGTGGGGCACTGCCGGTGGGCCCCAAGAATCCCGTAGGTGTGAATGTGGAGAATTTTGGCCCTTATCTTCCAATCTGACATAATCAACTATGCATCTGGGGATTTTGTGCCATCTTCTATGGCAGGATGGGCTTGTTGGCATGTATCCTGCCATCGTACCCAGGCACCATATTTAAAAGGTGCCCAACTGACCCACCATTGAACAAAGAAGCTGGACCTCCTGAAGGAAGAGGATGAACCTCCAGGAATACTCTGAAGCTGGAGGACACTGAATCTGGATTGTCCACCAGTAGATGGAACGACCCCCTACAGTCACTGGAGACTTGCACCCCAAACTCTGCAGTCAGCCCAAGCCTTCTTCAGGTAAGTTCCAACTTTAGCACACCATGTTAGTGTAGATATTTTCTGAACCGGCATGTTTTTGTGCTGGCATCGTGGAGAATTGGGTGTTGGGGGAAAAATTCTGATCAGGCCTTTATTTGCTTCCTATTAGTGAGATGCAAGTCAGTCTCACACTGGCCTCCTGTGGGATTTCCAATCCTCCATGATAGGCAACATTGGGAGACTCCACTGTAATTTCAAACCAGAATGAAACCCATTCTTGGGCCTCTCATTCAGCCCAGCCCCCAACTCCACACTGATCCTGCCGGAAGGCCATGGGAGAATTCCATTCAACATTTCAGGTCAATAATAGCCAATTATTGGTTCTAATAAATCCTGTAAAATAAGTGGAGAGAGTGGTTCTGAGGGTGGGGAAAGCACAGCAGCCCAGACCCCTCTTCAACAATAATCGAATTTCTTATCTAAGTTTAGTATCAAAAATGCAACCTTTGAAATCAATGAGAATTTGGACATAAACAACAAGTGGTCTGCTATTACTTTTAACTAATGTAGGATAAGTCATTGTTTATCAAAGTGCTGTCTTTGCCAATCACTAAAACGTGATTGACTGATCAATTCTCTGGTAGGGCTGCGTTGGAGGTAGGCAACATTGTCATCTTGTTGCATGTGAACCTTTAGTTTTTTTTAAGACAGTTGTATTAAAAGCCAGTGACGCCTAGTCTGATAGAAATAACACTTCATCTGGCTTTCCCAGTGCAAAGCATGCCTGTGATTGATCACAGAGGAGTACTGCTGTGCCTTGGAACAGGAAAACAGAGCCGGACACCTATGGGGAAGGGGAAGAGAATAAAGAATGCAGAAAGAAAGACCTCAATAACAATTATTCTTTAAGATATTTTATGAGGTCTGGAAATGGTTTTAACAAGAGCTGAAGTGGGAAACATGTTTCTGCTAACAGACTAAGATGCAGTGTATATAATATGGGGCATTACATTTAAGGGAAAGCATGTATCAGCACATAGCAATGTGCAGTTTATAAACATGCTTTGGCATGTATACACTCAGTATGGGATCATACCCAAAGTGAAGGAGGGTGGAGTGCTCGAAGTGTGGTTACAGTAAGTTAGAATAAAGCTCACAGTGATTATGTGTTATGACTACTGTTAGTTCCAGTTGCATTTTTGGTGGCAATTAGATTGAAAGTTGACAGTTGGGGAGAGAGGAATATTCCATACCACATGTGTGGTCTGGGAAGTCAATGTGAAGCAACAGGCCACCCTTGGTTTGTCCTTAAACTTAAGCACCAGTGATTAAAGGGCAGTCCCTTCACAATACTATCTTCTGCAAAGCCATCTTGTCACTAGAATTATGGGCAGAAGTTGTTCCTTATCCGAAAGAGACAAGTGTCTGTGAGATGCTTAATGCTGGCCAATTTATTGATTTAGATTTCAAATAATATGAATTCTATGAACCTATTTTGTTATACCAAAAGCAACTTTCAAACAGAAAAAAAACAACTGAGCTTTGTCTTCAAGATCACCATGGTTAATTTAATAATCAGTTTTAATTTTTGCAAAGTTCTAGTCCCATTTATGTCTTTAATTCAAATATTTCATATTCACTCAGAGTATTTTTCGAACAATTTGCATGTCTTTTTCAAAATTTAATTATTAGTGTTACAAATAGGCTTACATTAAACTGCAGTGAAGTTATGTGAAAATCCCCTAGTCACTGCCTTCCAGTGCCTGTTCGGGTACACAGAGAGAGATTTTAATATAGCTAATGCACCTAACCAGCATGTCTTTCAGACTGTGGAAGGAAACTGGAGGAAACCCACGCAGACACGTGGAGAACATGTAGACTCCACGCAGATAGTGACCCACAGCCAGAATCAAACACAGATGCCTGCACTGTGAGGCAACATTGCTAACCACTGTGCCACCATGCTGTTCCTTGATTCCCATTGGAGTAATGCTAAGAGTGATTAAAGGATTGTTTTAAATGGATTTTTAAGTCAAGCATATAAAAAGAAATGTGCCCTTGGCAGGTAGGCACATGTGGACTAAGCTGGTGCAAACTGCAGCCATTGAAATCAGATTTCCGTTTTCCGTTAAAGGATTCTTTTTCAAATAGATTAGCAATCACTGGCCCCTATCTAAACTGCAATACTATATGTAAATGTTGCATGAAAAATATTTTAATAAAACTTTAAGTTAAAAATGTACTTAGTTACTGATATTAATGAAATGGGGCTGCCTGCTCCTTACTGCAGAGTGTACCTTGGTGTGATATTTCATAATGACGCTCATAAATCTTTGACGGATACTTTAATCAAACAATACTTTCTCTTTTACTTTTATAAATTTTAAAAATATATAGATATATATATGTATACCATATATACATATACATAAACATATATTTGTAATGTATGTGAATTTGTCTATTACAATAATTAAGTGTTACTTCTAAGTTGGTTCCATTTTTTCAAATTTAATCCTAGTTTTTAAAAGTGTGATTCCATCTATTCATCTCCAACAACATAGATATTGCTGTGCTGTAGGACTGGCAAGTTAGAAATCATAGAATCCTACAGTGCAGAAGCAGGCCATTTGACCCATAGAGCCCACAATCCCACCTAGTTCCTATTCCCATAATCCCATGCATTTTCCCTAGTTAGCCCCCCGATACTAAGGGGCAATTTAGCATGGTTAATCCACCTACTCCGTACATCTTTAGACTGCGGGGAGGAAACCAGAGCATCCAGAGAAAACCCGCACAGACACAGAGAGAATGTACAAACTCCATACAGACAGTGACCCAAGCTACAAATTGAACCTGGGTCCCTGTGAAACAGTGTTGCTAACCACTTCACCATTATGCTGCCCAAGTTGAAGAATCAGTAAATGGTTAATATCTGTTCCCTTCCAGAACTTTCAAACCAATAAGTGCATGGAGAAGCAGTACGTATTAGTTGGGGATGGGAGTGAAGCTTAGAATTAGTGTTGAAGAAAGAAAGATTTGTATAAATATGATGGCTATGATCTTACCACCCATTCATGCCATGCTCCCACTGCAGCAAAGGTGGAGAATTTGGCGACAAACCAAATTTCTGTTCACAGCAACAGATCAGGAAAATCCTGCTGGCGTGAACAGTTGGAAAATTCCGGCCAATGCTCTTCATGACCACCAGATATCCTAAAGCCCTTTACAACCAGTGAACTTTTTGAAGTGTTGTCACCATTGTAGTGTAGGAAAAATAATATTTAATTTATTGTTATTGAAGCATCTAAGATTAGAAATGTTTTTATTTCTCTTTGTTTCACAAGAAACTTATGATGGAGGCAATTTAGTTCACCTTGAATCCCCAAGAAAATCTTTAAGAACTCTCAGAGCCCCACGGATCCCAGTTTGACAACCATCAGATAAGAAGATTGAAGGACCAACAAAAAGACCTGTTCTGAAATTGACTGTTTGATTTCCCTAACCTGTACTCACACTCCTCGTGATGTTCCTTCTAAAATTAATGGGTGGAGTATTGCGTGGAGACAATTCTTGTGACTTTCCCAATATGTGGCCCCAGTGGAGTTCTACATTTAGAAAATCAGCTCTTTAGTCTAATAAATTCCTTAGGGAAATAAATTTTATCCGTTCATCCCTAGTCACACACATTCTCATCATAACAAAAATATAAAATTTACTTGAAGGTGGGAATTATTTAGTATGTTGGAAGTGGATGAAAATACTTTCATTTCTTGCTGTCTTTCTGAATCCAATTAAACCATTTACCATTCCCTAGTCAATGGTGGCATGGTGACACTACTGCCTCATAGCAGTAGGGATCTGGGTTGGTCACTGTCTGTGCAGAGTCTGCACATTCTCCCTATGTCTGTACAGGTTTCCTCCAAGTTCTCTGGTTTTCTCTCACAATCCAAAAGATGTGATGGTTAGGAGCATTGGGCATGCTAAATTATCCCTCAGTGTACCCGACAGGTGCCAGAATGTGGCCACTGTGGGGTTTTTGCAATCAACTTTATTGCAGTGTTAATGTAAACTCACTGTGACACTAATACTTAAACTTAAAAGAATATGGACAAATTTTTCCCAGAGTTTAATAATTCTGCTGCAATGAAGTTGGAGGAAATGGGCTGAAATGATTCACTACCTGATTTGTCATCTCTGTGGAACTCACTGTTCTTTGTTTCGGCAAGGATAGGAAAGAGAGGTAGTGCCACATTATCATTGTTTTACACTACCATGCTTTGTCAGCGAACAGTTTTATTATTATGATAGCAGGAAGTACTGAATCTGACCTCTGGATCAAAAACAAAGGTGGCAAATTATTTACAGTTCAGAAAGCACACAGCCTAACAGCTCAAGTAATATGTAATTGACTTCCACATAGAAAAAATATGATTTGATGTCCCAAGGCATTCAGTAATTTAAATTTACCTGACTTGAGCAAATTTAATCAGTCCTCAATTCAGATGCTGTATGGAAGTAAAATATTTGTTCTGGGACAGAACAATTGCTGGCTGCTTATGAGTCAGGATTAATATTATCTCTAGATCGTTTTTCAGCCTACAATGTACTATCTTTTAGCTAGAGAATAGGGTAATTAGCAGGATGCAAGAAAAGAATGCATGACAAGGAAAATGCATTTAGGAAATGAAGAATTTATTTACAACAACAAAAAATCAAAGAAATCAATACACTAAGTAATGTTGGAATCTTGATCCTTAATTGCATGACACAAATGTAAATGGTTATTGGATTGTTAATTCTCCAAATGAATGGCTAGAATGAAAAGCTGAAAATGAGGTCCCCTGCAGTCATACGACAGAATGCATTTGAAGTTTGCAATATATGCAATTCAATCATGATTAATTCAGTGTATTTTCTTGATTCTCTTATTCTTTATTAATACAACTAATGTCAGCTCTGACGAAGGGCCATCCAGACTCGAAGTGTAGTCACTATTCTCTCTCCACAGATGCTTTCAGACCTGCTGAGATTTTCCAGCATTTTCTGTTTTTGTTTCTAATTCCAGCATCCACAGTAAATGTGATGTTTTTAAAATTATTGCAGGTTTTCCTCATTGCTGTTGGAGGTAAATGATTGTTGGGTAAAATTCTCAGCCAGCCCACCCCCTCCCCCAACCACATATTTCCCCCTTGCAGGAGGTGGTGTATTGTTTGCTAGTGGTGGGATTCTCTAGTCTTACTGCTGTCAATGGGAATTTCCATTGACATCACCCATGACAGCAGAAAGCTCTCAGGCAGTGTTGTGCTGCCAGCGGGTCCGAAGAATCCCACTGGCCTTAATGGCCAGAGAATTTTCCTTAGCTGCCCATCAATAAAAGGCACGTAGCTATAAAGTCAGGTTCATAATTGTTTGATTTGATTTATTATCACATGTATTAGTACACAGTGAAAGGTATTGTTTCTTGCCCACTATGCAGACAAAGCATGCCATTCATAGACAAGGAAATGACAGGGTGCAGAATGTAGTGTTACATTCATAGCAAGGGTGTACAAAAAGATCAAGATGCATTACCAACTAACCATTGGTTTACTTGCATTGATCCCATTTGAAAATTACCATCAGTACAGATAAAATTGCAATAGATCCTCATTGAAAGGATGTATACAATAGAATGTATATCATTCTTTTGAAGGTATTTTTATATAACAGGAAAGCAGCTGATTTAAAAGTATAGTTCTCTCTGTTAGGTTCACTGCTTAAATAAAAAAAACCTGCTTTTAAGGACGTAAGAGCACAATAATTCATTCAAATACAAGGCTTCAAATTGAATAAAAGGTACCTTCTTCCATGAAGTAAACATCAGGAACCAATCTTTTAAGTTTGCATTCAATAGCAATCTGCATTACACAGCAAAACCCAGAAAATGAAAAATGTAAAAAGAGATGAGAGATGTAAACAAGTCACTATCCTTAGTTGGAAACAATCTTGCAGATTATTGTCAAATTGTCAACTCTAACTGTTGTGAATTATAACGTAAAAGTTAAAAATGGGATCCCAGGCCAAGTTGGATCCAAAATTGGTTCAGTGGCAAGAAACAAAAGAGAATATGAATGGCTGATGTGTTGTGTGACTGTTCCCAGTAGGATTCTCCAGGCGTTAGTAATTTATCCCTTGTTTTACATTGGATAAATCAAAAATTGAAACTTAATCGTAAATGGCATGGTTAAGAAAATTGCAGACAATATAAAAGTTGTTTGCCAACTTGATAATGAGGAAGAAAGTTGCAGACTGCAGGGCAGTATGAAAGGCCTGGTCAGGAGGGCAGAAAAATGGCAAATGACATTCAATCTGCAAATGTATAACGTAATACATTTGGAGAGGAAAAGCAAAGCACAATAAATGGTAAGATACTGAGAAGTGGAGAGGAACAAGAGAATACTGGACTCATATTGACATATCCCTAAAGACAGCAACACAGTGGTTAAGAAGGCATACAATACATTAACTCCTATCAGCCAAAGCATCAAATATAGAAGTAGGAGGGTTATGCTAGAACTGCACAAAACATTAGTTAGGCCACAGATAGAGTACTGCCTACAGTTTTGCTCAGTGCATTACAGGAAGGATGTGATTATGCGAGAGAAAGCAGACGAGATTTATGAGAACGTTTCCAGGAATAGAGAATTTAGCTTTGTGGAAAGATTTTCTCTAGAATAGAAGAGGCTGTGTAAAATTATGAGCAATCTATATTGATGTTAGTGTACGCTTGACCTGGACCTTTTGATGGGCAACACGACAGCTCAGTGACTATCGCTGTGCTGTGCAGATACGTGGATTTGGGCCTGTATCTGTGGGAATTTGCGCATTCTCCCCGTGCTTCCGTGGGTTTTCTCCGGGTGCTCCAGTTTCCTCCCACATCCCAAAGATGTCATCTTAGGCTAATTGGCAAAACAAATTCTCCCTAAATTGTCTCAAATTTGGTTTTTAATGCATAGATCTATAAACATGGACAGGGATCGCGGGTAGAGGTGGGAACATCAAGGTGGCGGCGCAGACTCATTGGGCTGAAGGACCTGTTACCCATGCTGTTTTGTTCTTTGTTCTTTGTTCTTTGAGTAGAGAGGAAGGACTTATTTCCCTTAGCAGAGATTTTAATACCCAAAGGGTGTAGATTTAAAGTAATTGGTTTAAAGATTAGAAGGAAGCTGAGGAGAAATGTTGTGTAGTGGGGGATTGGAAACTCACTGCCTGATTGGGTGACAGAGGTAGAAAAACTCACTGTATTTCAAAACTATTTGAAAATGCAGACAGTGAACAAATCAGGAATGGAACTCAGATCATTGGCACTATGAGGTAGCAGATATCTGGGTTCGATTCCCAGCTTGGGTCACCATCTGTGCAGAGTCTACATGTTCACTCCTTGTCTGCATGGATTTTCTCTGGGTGCTCCGGTTTCCTCTCACTGAATGACATGCTGGTTAGGTGCATTGACCATGCTAAATTCTCCCTCAGCATATCCAACCAGGCAGTGCTGGAATGTAACTTCAAAGAAACTTCATTGCAGTGCTAATATAAGTCTACTTGTAACACTAATAAATAAGTAATCTAGACTAAAAGTGCACTCAAAATACCTTTATGTATAGGACTAACAGCCGGAAAGTGAAATACAGCAGGAAAGTGAAATGCAGCTGGATATCTCATTCTCGGCCAGCACAGACATGATGGGCCGACTGTCCTCCTCCTGTGCCATAAATTTTCTTTGTTTCTCTGTTTGTAAAACATTGCAAAGTGGATGTAATATGAAGAGTTAAGTATAGGATACAATCTGTCTTTAGTCTGAATGCATTTTTTAAGGCACTGTGCCCTTGCTTTAAAAGAGGTTATTTCCTTTTGTGGGTCATGCTTCTTCAAGTTTGCAATGATGCCAAATTCGAGATTTATGCGCCTTCCATTCAGTTTGAATTTCCAAACATTGAGCTAAACTGTAAACAACACCAGTGAGATGGTTTGCAGCTGATGCATAATGCACATACAACTGAAACCAAAGGGATATTTTACTCAGTTTGTTTGTATGAAATCATACTTAGGATGGAATTGTAATTGAAACTTCTAATATATCTTACACAGCAAAATTAACGAAAAAATATTTTACTACACTGGGGAGGCTTTAAATGACAATCTAGTGAATAAATCTTCATCTAACTTTGCACACAGAGCAAAATATGCCTATTAACACATTAGGAAATTCATTTTTGTGGTGACTTCATTAAAATATTTTTCTCGCATAAGGCCATTTGTAGCAAGTAGATATTTCCAAGATTTAGACATTATTCTGAAGTGCTGCAGAACAATAATTTGTGCACCCATCCTGCCCAATTGTTTTCCCCATTGTCTCTTCCTCTCATCTTGAGTATAATTCCACTGGTGTCAGCAACACTGGTATTATGCTCAAGATGCCATTACCCAAATAGTTGTGTCAACAGTGGAGTTTCAGAGCTGGGATCTCACTCAACATCTGCACATAGCAGGAGGCATTGGATAGCAATGTGCAGGGGAAAACATGGCTGACATCTTCCAAAGTGCCCAAATGTCCTCCATTTGAGTTCAACAAGCTCAGCACAAATTCTTTCTGGCCCAGAACGAAACTACATGGTACATTTATCAACAAGAACTATTAGCGAAGTCGTAAATAATTTTATAGGATATTAGTATAAATCCTTCACGGTTTAATTGAGCGATGGTGCAACCTATGAAAATCCAATTGTGATCAAAAATTCACAATGTCATCAGTCAGAAAAAGGTAGGTTCTCCACCCTTACAAGAAAGAAAGTGTCTTTTTTAAATTCAATTAGATGACGAAGTAAATGCGCAAAGATAAAATGCGTTCAGAGTAGGTTTATCTACACAGATAACCCTGATTAGTGTTGTGCATTTCGCAAGGATTTGATTACACTGACTAACCCTGACTCCACATGCACATCTTCTTCTAAATCCCCGTGTATAAATTTCATGCTAGCAGCGGAAAGACTAAAAGACAACACAATGTGTGAAAAGGTGATTGTCTTTCTTTACACAGATGCACAAAAAATCCCTGAGCCTGAAATTTAACAAGCAAGTACAGTGCTAATTACTTTAAATTTAAAAGTAAATTTTTCATGAATTTTCAGGTCAACCTTAAATTATGTTCAGAGATGCCTGTATAGCAAAGCTTAACACATTTGTCCAACATTACTCTGGTTGCAATTTGAGTAGAGGTGTTGAATACGCTTAAAATAAGTAATAGTGTTATCTTTATTAAGAGCACAGTGGGACAGATTCCAAACTCACGCATTGAGTCAAATGTTACTTAAACAGGCCTGTATGCAGCAGTGGCTTTATGAGCAGAAGCTTCTTACCTAGGGATAGCTGTAGTGATTCAGTTTCTCTGTTTGAATGCTCTCCAGCCTCTATCTTTCACTCAAGTAGCACTCCAAGCATTGCTCTTGCCTTGTTGACCACAATGGGTGTTACACAGGAAACATCGAAATGGACAAGATCATGTCAAATTCATAACCTGATACCACATTTAACCCCTCTCCACTCCCCATACCGAAACCCACCTCCACTGGTTCAAATATCAATTTGATTTGATTTCTTATTGTCACGTGTACTGGGAGAGTGAAAAATATTGTTTCTTGCACAGTATACAGGTAAAACACATCATTCATAAAGTATATAGGGAGAAGGAAAGGGTAGAATGCAAAATATAGCATTGTAATTACAGGTAGGGTGAAGAGAAAGATCAGCTTAATATACGATAGGACCATTCAAAACTCTGTTGATAGCAAGGAAGAAACTGTTCTTGAGTCTATTGGTACATATTTTGAGACTTGTATCTTTTTCCCAATGGAAAAAGATGGAAGAGAGTATATCCCAAGTGCATGGGATCCTTGATTCTGTAGGTTGCTTTCCCAAGGCAGCAGGAAGTGTAGACAGAGTCAATGGATGGAATTTTGCTCATTCTGCTTGCATGTTAGGAATTCCTCAGCATAATATTAAAGCCATATTAACTTGGCAGACAATAAAGAAATACTGGGAAAAAAATTATCAGGAGTATCAACACTTAATGGGTAATGGTAGAATTTCAGATACAATGCAGCGCAGACCATCAGGACTGAATGAAGCACCGGACATAGTTCACAAAGTACATCCAAAGCCAAAGATGATCTGCCAGCGATCAGAACCCCCACGAGCTATATTCATGGGAAATGTATAATTGTACTCTTAAATTATATACTTGAATGTAAATTACATACAAAGTTGGAAATTACAATTCCTTCCTTCCTGTGGCTTTTAAAATCAGTATCTGATGGCATTGAAATTCCTGCAAAAGTACAGCGTGTTAACATTAAAAGTAAATGGAAATGGTTCAAAAGCATTGGGGAAAAATATTGCTTTCTGACAGATTCTCAGCAGAATTTACTCCCAGTACAAAAATACATTGGTATGTAACATTCTTAATTGGAAAATTGTTACATTGAATATTTATTCATTTTATTTTTCTAATTATTATTATACCATTGTTATGTTTTACTTAGCATATCTTTGATGTAAATTTGCAAGTTAATTGTAATTTGCATTCAATAGTATTTGGGGCAAAGTTTGTTAGAGGTCAGGATGTTTTCTTTCCATTTCAAAAGTATACACATTTTTTCAATTGTGAAACATTTACAAAAAATATTTCCATGAAGTGTTTATGGTTGAATAAAGTCAACACCAAATATTGCTGATGTGGACATCTCCCTGATCAAAGCATGGCATTCCGATGTATAGGAGCATTGTAATCTAACCAAGGTATATGGAAGGGCTCACATCTTTCTAGTATTTTTCATTTTAATCCTTATCCCAATGCCAAATTTTTATGACAGCAATGGTTGGTGGGGCAGCATGATGGACCCAGTTTCAATTCTGTATGGTTCTGTATGGAATCTGCACATTTTCCTCATATCTGTATGGCTTTCCTCTGGGTGCTCCACTTGCCTTCCATGATCCAAAAGAGGTGGTGGTTAGGTGCATTGAGCACACTAACATTCTCCCTCAGTGTACCCTCGTCAGGTGTCAGAGGGTGGCAACTCAGGGATTTTCACAGTAACTTCATTGCAGTTTTAATATAAGCTTACTTGCGATTATGTACCTATTTCTTTGCAGAATACATTGGCTTCATCGAAAATACAATTTATGTTGGCATTTTGCAAGAGTAATTTCTAATTTCTATTTTTAGACTTATAGAAAACATATATTTGTTAATATTTTATGAGAAACTACATTTTGCATTCTTTTGGCTTTGGCTCACTTAATCAATAAATAGCTTAATGAAGTCTGGAGTAGATATTTCTAACTGACTTATTCTAAATAGTATTTCTGCATATTCTGACTAAAATCCTGACTGTTTTTTTGAAAATCAGTTGCATTTTGAGCAGTTCTCAATTAAAATTGAAAGTGATGCTAAACAATGTCGAGGTTGTGCTCATTATAATAGTTTCTGTTTCATTTTATTGCCGGAGAATCACTGCCACAGTCAAATTTAGGTTTCTCCTTTTAATGAGGGAGTCTCGGCATCAATCAATGCCTCTTTTAAAATTCAAACATTCTCTTGTTATTCTCTGGCTGGTTCTGTTGATTCTTTGAATGTTTTTGTTTAAATAGGGGGTCCTGATGACATTATCAAGTGTACTGAATCTGGCACGTGAGAGAGTTAAGTTACCATTAGTAGAAATTCACTTGTCAGCAAAGAGACCTCTGCCATCCCACTAACTCGGCCATGTATATTAATTCAGCTTTCTTGTGTTATCTTGTTCAGTAACTTCTCATTGCCCTGTCCTCTGCTGATTTTACTGTTCAAACATAAATATTTCCCAAGACTCAACAGAAAGAAAAAAAAGTGCAATGAGAAAAATAAGTCAAGGAATGATGTGTGATATCCACATAGAGGAGAAAATGAAAATAAAAAGAGGAGAGAAGAGTCTTAATTTTGTGGAAAGAATCAGGTGGTTACAAAGAATTTTGATAGAGTCAATAAATTTGATTTGATTTATTATTATTACGTGTTGGGATACACTGAAAAATATTGTTTCTTGCATGCTAAAGAGACAAAGCATACCGTTCATAGAGTACAAAGAGGAGAAGGAAAGGAGAGGGGGCAGAATGTAGTGTAATAGTCATAGCTAGGGTGTAGAGAAAGATCAAATTAATATGAGATAGATCCATTCAAAAGTCTGATGACAGCAGGGAAGAAACTCTTCTTGAATCAATTTAACGTGATCTCAGACTTTTATACCTTTTTCCAATGAACGAAGGTGGAAAAGAATATGTCCAAAGAGCGTGGAGTCCTAGATTATACTGGCTGTTTTCCTGAGACAGCAAAAAGTGTAGACTGAGCCAATGGATGGGTAGCTGGTTTGTGTGATAGACTGGGCTACATTCACAAATCTTTGTAATTTCTTGGTCAGAGCAGGACCATGCCAAACTGTAATATATTCAGAAAGGCTGTTTTCTATGGTGCATCTGTAAAAATTGGTGCGAGTCATTGCAGACATGCCAAATTTCCCTAGCTTCCTGAGAAAGTAGAGGCATTTGCTGATCCTAGACTTGTGCAATTACAGGTAATGCATGGGACTGAGGCACAGTAGCACCAAGATTGTCACCTGTATTGCCTTTAAAAACATCTGCAGGCTGGGATGGTTGGTGATTTTTAGATGAAAAATCAATTAGCTGTAACCCTTCCAGTCTGGAAATCCAGAACAGTGGAATTCTGTTGAGGGGCCCATAACCCTCTACTCATGGTTCTGCAAGAAATCACAAAACAGTGGATGTAATGGTCTTTATATTTATTGTAATAGCCCTGCTTCTACTGAAGATAAGAGCTTCACTGGGAAGAGTGCAGTGGAGATAGCCAAAACAGGTGATGCAGGAAGAAAAATCAGCTGATTAGGTTGTAATTAAAATTAAAAATCAAAGCCTTCCACTGCATTGGTAGTGCATTGCCAATCTTTCTGGGAAACAAAATTGTCCTCAGCTTTTCATGTTGCATATTTGGTAAATAACAATCACTTTACTTTCCCTGCCTGGGCCTGTTGGCTGTGCTAATTCTGCATCATCTGAAATCAACATCATTAATACCATTTTAGAATGCTACAGTATTTTAGAAATATAGAAGGTAGAGTACTTGGATAAGTAAAATAAATGTTTATTAGTATCACTGTTTTATGCCTCGGGTGCATTTTAATATTTTGGGATAAAGAATGAGAAGGTGGATTATTATTTAAATGGAGAGAGACCACAGAAAGCTGTAGCACAAAGGGACTTTGTGATCTTTGTTCATGAAACTCAATAAGCTAGCATCCAGGTGTAGAAGATAATAGGGAAGGCTAATGGAATATTGGTTTTTATTTCAAGGGGACTGCAGTATAAAAATAAAGAGGTGTTGCTGAAATTGTACAAGGTACAAGTGAGATCACATTTAGAATACTGTGCACAATTTTGGTCTCTATTATCACATATGATAAAGATATATTATCACTGGAGACAGAAAAAATTTACAAGAATAATCACAGCTATGAAGGGACTGCCCATGGAGAAAGATTAAACAGGTTGGGTCTGTTCTCTTTAAAGTTCAGAAGAACGGGAGGTGATATCATTGTAACTTCTACAATTTTTAGACAGGGTGAATGTTGGAAGGATGTTTTCATTCATTGGAGAGTTTAGGGCCAGAGGACATAGTTGCAAAATAAGACAGTGCTCATTTAAGATGAATTTCAGGAAGAATTTCTTCTCTCAAAGAGTAGAATTTTGGAATTCTTTACCCCAGAAAGCTGTGGAGGTTGTAATTAAAATTAAAAGTCAAAGCATTCCACTGCATTGGTAGTGCATTGCCAATCTTTCTGGGTCCTTGAACATTTTCAAGGCTCAGATTGCTAGGTTTTTAATGAGTAGTGGAATTAAGGGTTATGGAGATAAGACAGGAAAGTGGACTTAGTGACTGTTAGAGCAACCATTTGAACTTATCAAATGGCGGAGCAGGCTTGAAGGACTGAATGGTCTATTCCTATTCATATTTCTTATGGTTTTATGCTCTTATTTTTAAGATTCACATACTTGTGGTTAGGCATTTAACTCTATAATCTAGAAAATTCCCAAATCCAGAAATGCTTTGGTGTCAATCTCTCTAGACTAAAGAGATTCAAGTTATATAACTGAAATTCATATACTAACAGAAAATAAATTCACCCTGCTTTGGAGCATATTTTGTCCATTACTGTTTCCACTACTAATTATCAATGATTAATGAGGCATGTAATTTACACCTCAATTGGATGTAAGGCAGCTAACATGTCATCATGGTCAGACACTTAAACCAAGAATTCTCCTAACCAGGCATTTTAACCTGCAATTACTTGATCATATTTCCTATCATTTTAAAAATTGAATAGTACATTTTTGAAAGCAGGAGCATAATGACCATTTTAAAATCAAATAGCTTCAAGAAATTATAATTATGTTGATTTTTTTTTAAAGATGTATTCTTGCATGGGATGTGGGCATCTCAAGAAAGGCCAGCACTTGTTCTAGGGCATCAAAGGGAAGTTAAGACTCAGCAGATTTTCTTCCCTAATGGACATTATCAAACCAAATGGGGTTCTAAAACAGTCAATATCAGCTTCATAGTTACAAGCTTTCAATTCCAAATTAGTCGAACTTAAAATCTACTAGCTGCTATGGCAGGATTTGAACCAGTGTTCCTAAATTTGGCCGGGCTGTTGGATTTTTGATCCATTACTATTAATATAATATTATAATAATATATTACAATATATTATAATATTATTATTATATTATAATATTATTATATCCATAATACATTACTATTATGCCATTTTAGCCCTTCAATTGCTGTTTGATTTTTCCTTGTTCCCTCTCAATTTCTATTGTGTTTTGTGCTGTCCGCACATATGTAAACAGGTTCAGTTTCGCTTCTAACCATCTGAAGTAACTCAATTAAGAGGACTAAAAGCCATTCAACAATTTTATTAATTTAACTGTGATTTTATTCGGATTGTTTCATACTGTGAGTGATGCGAACAAAATCAAAGTCAGTGCCTTTGTTAACAGTGTCAATGCTTACTATTTTTCGAACTGTGGGAGAAAACCGGAGCAGCTGGAGGAAACCTACGCAGACACAGGGAGAATATGTAGTCTTCACACAGTAACCGGAAATCAAACCTGGGTTCCTGGCACTGTAAGGCAACAGTGCTAACCACTGTTAATTGTAATGGTTAGTGTAGTAAAAATGTTCAAATTTCAGATCTTGTTTTCCTAATGTAACATTAATGTTGAGCAACTAAAATGAATAGCTTCAAGTAGTAGATACTTGTTTTTCTGGGTCTGGGTTCCATTTGTTTATTCTGGAAGTGAGAAATACATTACTGAAAATCAACCCCAGTTTGGCTGCAAAACAAGCTCTATAAATTGGTCTTCCAACCAATAAAAGCTCAAGCTCGTGAAAATCCACATGGTTCAGTCCTACAGGCATCATTGCTTTTGTAATTTTTTTCAAGGGTTCTTGAATTCCTATGAGAGGGAACATAAAGAACATCCAAAGCTAAAGCTCTTTAGATGACTCAAGATGCAATGATTAAAATGAAACAAATAACAGACAGTTATGATAAATGTGAGGCTTGTAATATAATGGAGAATCAAACTGTAGAGAGTACAGAGGAGATCTGAAAAAAGAAAAAAGAAAGAGGGGCAAGAGTTATATAAATTGGAAACTGAGTGTAAATATGATAAAGGTATAAATAGTAAAAGAATTGTCAAGGGGTGGAGGGGGGCCTATAAGGAACTAAAATTGAAATCTTCTTTTGGAATCAGAGGGCATAATTGAGGTACAAATTAATATTTTGTATCTGTTCTCACTGAAGAATAGGATGCTGCCAATGAAACAGTAAAAGACAAAATAGAAGAATCGGATAGAAAAAAAGTAGATAAAAAGGAAGTTAGGAAAAGGCTACCTGTCCTCAAAGTAGAAATATCACTGAGTTTGAATGAGGAAACGAAGAATATGAGGGCTTTGGCATAAATTTCAGGACTAAACCATGAGCAGGCTATTAAGAATCAGGTAATGTGGATATAGATAGACTGGTGAAATTAGCAAACACTGGCAAATGCAATTTAAGTCAAAGTGGTGAGAAGTGGTGCATCTTGGTATGAAAACTAAAGAGAGGCAGTTTAAATTAAGTGGTACAATTTTAAAAGGTTGCAAAAGCAAAGGGGTGTGTGGACATATGTACATAAATCTTTAGAAATAGCAAATTGAGAAGGATATTAAAAAAGTATATTGGATCCCTGGATTTATAACCAAAGTGTAGCCATAAGGATTTGATGTTAAACCTTTATAAATGACTGCTAAGGCCCCAGCTGCATTATTCTGCTGGTGTTCAACAGTCGGTTAACAATATTGTCCTGCCCCACCACACTTTAGGATGTTGGAGGAAATGTCGAGGAGATTTATTAGATTGGTACCAGGAATTCAGGACTTTGGTTACATGGAGAGACAGGACATGCTGGGGTTATTCTCAAGGCGAAAAGGGTAAATGAGAGATTAAATATAAGTGCAAAATGTCATTACAAGTTTTAATAGCGCAAATAAGAAGCAATTGTTTCCAGTGGAGGAAGGGTCAATAACCATAGGTTACACTTTTAAGATATAGTAATTGGCAAAAGAACAAAAAGAAAATGAGTCAAAGAAAGTTGTTATGGCTTGGAATGCACTGCCTGAAAGGGTAATAGAGGCTGATTCCACAATAATTGGAAGGGAATTAGTTACATACTTGGAGTGAAAAGAATTGCTAAACAATGGGAAAGAGAAGGTACGGAAGTAATTGGACAGTTGAAAGTGCTTTCAAAGTATTGGCAAAAGATACGATGGACCGAATGGTCTCCTTCTACTCTGTGTCATTCAGTGATTCTGTGATGACATCCATTCTTTAATAGTAAATTATCTCAGCATAATTTGAATATAGTGTGCTGTTCCACTATGACATGTAAGTGGTAAAATAAAATGTGATTTTATTTGCTTCAAATCACATCAACCTACAATTTTTGGTTTACATTGTTAAAATGGCACAAGGCAGCATGGTCGCACAGTGATTAGTATTGCTGCCACACTTTGCCAGGGACCTGGGTTTGATTCCTGGCTTGAGTCACAGTCTGTGCGGAGTCTGTACGTTCTCCCCATGTGGATTTCCTCCAGGTTCTGCAGTTTCCTCTTGCAGTCCAAGACATCTGGTTAGGTGCATTGGTCATGCTAAATTCTTGCTCAGTGTATCCAAATAGGCATCAGAGTGTTGCAACTAGGGAATTTTCACAGTAACTTCATTGCAGTGATAATGTAAGCCTACTTGTGACAATAATAAATAAACTTAAAATTACTCTTAGAAAAAAGACTTGATGAAAATGGAATGACTTACCACATAACCCTCTGCACATTATTTACAATATTATATGCTGAATTGAGCTTGCTGATCGCAAAACCCTTGCAGGAGATCAAAGCAATGGGACATGTTATTGAATATTCACTGGAGGCTCTAATCTGAGTTATACAATAATCCGGAGCTGCTGTATGGCAACCATTCAGCCTTTTGGTTGCTGGAATTTGAGGAGAACAGAACAGTGGGAGAAAGAATGTAAAAAGGTTGAAGGGTCATCACACGAATGCTGCTTGGAAATTGTGAGAGGCACAGAAAAAAAATCAAATTTATCCCTTGACTAAATGTGTACCAAATATGAATACTGACAGCATGGATTTCCAACAGGATAAGTTTAGCTAAGAATATTATCTTTCATAGCTTTCCAATATGAGCAGTGCTTTTCTCATCCAACCCAATTTTCTGAGATTTCCTTGCCTCTTTTCCTAAAGGTACTGCCATTTTCCAGGATGTGGCATCAGTAGCCTTCCAGTATCCATCTCAAAGAGTGGTTGTTCTTCTAAGTTTCGCAAAGATCTGAGCAATCCAATCCTGCCCTCCACAGCAGCCACATATACACTTCTAATAGAAATCTCAAGATAATGACCAGAAGTGAGGAGTATATCCAGTTATTCTTCTCTTTACTCAGAGAATTTGGTCTCTATGATGCCCCAACTGAGATAAACTAACTCAATGGTTAAATCTGGGATCTTCTGGTATTTGTGGTTTGGTACAATGTTGGGTTGCACCTTTATACATTAAACAAATGGGGGGAATTTAAATGTAATATTTGCAATAAAATAAACCTTGCTGTTAAACAAAATAATTATGATGATCACTTATGCACCAATCAATATATTTAACATCAATAGTCAGCATTTTGAACTCTTGTTCATTTGGCAAATAAAAGTCAGTGCCACTGCCAGATAATGGGACAGAGAACAATTAAGCTGTCTAAGGGAACAAGCAACTGATCGCAATTGTAGGCAAATGCCTACAATTCAATGTGCAACATTGAGCTGGTCTTATCCAACTGCTGAAAAATACTGCATTCACATTTAATCTAAGTTTCTATATCATCATAGGTATTGTGTTGGTGAAGAAAAATAGAAAGCTTTGAATTTCACTGGATTAAGATTGTAGCTCTATCAGCAGAGGGTAAAGTTGGATTAAGGAGTGAGAAAAGGGCAATTGTACTGCAGGAATGTGAATGAGGGAAAAGAATATCTCACCTGTGAGGTGAGAGATGGAACAGCTCAATGAGTGGCCTGTAATGCTCATGTAAAGTATATGCATTAATGGTGAGAACCAGCCCTGTTGCAAGCTCCTACCTCTCTCGCTTCAAGGCTAGCATCATACTCTGGGGAAATCCCTACAATTGCTTTGTGAGAGCAGAAATTCCTACCCACAGCAGGGTTACCCCCCCCCCCCCCCCCACCCCCCCACACCCCCACCCTCCAACAGCAACAGAATCTGTATTCGGGAAAAGCTAGGAATGACTTTGAGGGAACAAGAGCGAAAGGTGTTAACACTAATTGAAAGGATGGGGAGAAGAACATCAGCATTAACTAGCAGCAAGGAGAAAAGAATGCCAGCACTAACTAACTGCAAGAAGGTCAGGGGAAGAAGGCAGTCAGCTTTGACTGAGTACTGGGAAGGACATGTTGTCAATAGAAAAGTATCTTTATGTCATTGCAATAACTGAATAAAAAATGCAGTGAATTAGTAACAGAATGCCAATACTTGTTCACAATATCCCATAGTTTCTCTGTCAGAAATGAAGGGATATCACCAGTTTTGAATGTAAAGTGTTAAATGCAGGAGGTAACAAGAACAAGAAGTATTTCATGAATAGCAAAATAATTAAGGACAAAACTGAACTTTATTTATGTCACAAGTAGGCTTACATTAAAGTGAAGTTACTGTAAAAATCCCCTAGTCGCTAAATTCCAGGGCCAATTCGGGTACATTGAGGGAAAATTTAGCATGGTCATTCAACCAACCCGCACGTCTTTCAGACTGTGGAGGAAATCCACACAGACCTAGGGAGAACATACAGACTCTGCATAAAGCTATACAAGATCCCAGAAGCCTCAGCCAAATTGATATCCAAGATCACCATCACAGACGTCAGATCAGCCTTCTCAAAAGTCAACCCATGGAAAGCAACTGGCCTGGATGGGGTACCCAGGTGAGCACTCAGTTCCTGCGCAGAGCAACTGGTGGAGGTAATTGCAGACATCTTTAACCTCTCTTTATACCAATCTAAAGTCCCTATCTATTTCAAAAAGATAATTATCACCTTTGTACCAAAGAAAAGCTAGGCCTTAATGACTATCGTCCGATGGCTCTGACATTCACCATTATGAAGTGCTTTGAAAGGTTAGTCATGGCACGAATCAATTCCAGCTTTCCTGAATGCCTGGATACACCACAATTCGTCTACCACCCAACAGGTCCACAGCAGATGCCACCTCCCTGGCCATAGACTCAACTCTGGAATACCTAGATAACAAAGACACCTATGTCAGGCTCCTATTAATTGACTACAGCTCAGTGTCTGGCACCATTATTCATACAGAATTCATTTCCTAACTCCATGGCCTAGGGCTCGGCTATAGGCAACTAGATCCTAGAGTTCCTAGCCTACAGACCGCAATCTGTAAGAGTATGCAACAACACCTCCCCCATGATCATTCTCAACACTGGTGCCGCACAAGGCTGTGTTCTCAGCCCCTTACTACTACTTACATCTACGTCTGTATAGCTAAATTCCCCTCCAACCCAATTTTCAAGTTTGCTGATGACACCACCATAGTGGGTTGGATCACAAACAATGATGAGACATAGTACAGGAAAGAGATGGAGAATCTGGTGAACTGGTGCAACGACAATAATCCCTCCCTCAATGTCAGCAAAGGGACATTGTCATTGACTTTAGAAAGTGCATTGGAGGATATGCCCTTGTTTACATCAACAAGGATAAAGTAAAAATAGCTAAGAGCTTCAGATTTCTAGGTATCCAGATCATGAACAACCTGTCCTGGTCCCTTCACACTGATGCTATAGTTAAGAAAGCCTACTAATGCATCTACTTCCTCAGTAGACTAAGAAAATTTGGCATGTCCACTATGACTGATGAATTTTTAGAAACATCCCATAGAAAGTATTCTTTTGGTTGTATCACAGCTTGGTATGGCTTATGCTCTGCCCAAGACTGCAAGAAGCTACAAAGGGTCATGAATGAAGCCAATCCATCATGCAAACCAGCCTCCCACCCATTGATTCTGTCTACATTTCCCTCTGCCTCGGAAATGTAGCTAGCATGATCAAAATCCCACACACTCAGAATATACTCTTTTCCACATTCTTCCATCAGGAAAAAGATACAAAAGACTAGGTCATGTACCTATCGACTAAAGAACAGTTTCTTCCCTGCTGCTACCAGACTTTGAATGGACCTACCTCATACTAAGTTGATCTTTCTCTACATTTTATGCCTGTAACATTACATTCTGCATTCTCTCCTTCCCTTCTCTATATATAGTATGTTTGTTTGTATAGCATTTAAGAAGCAATACTTTTCACTCTATACTAATACATATGACAATAATAAATTAAATCAAATCAAAACTTATGAACCTTAGCCAGATTCCACATGAAGTATTGCCAGCTAATATAGAGTGACAATAAACAAATTCAATAGAGTATTGGGCTATATATTCTAATAATAAAGTATTAGCCTGAGGGGTAATGATACAATTGTAAATGTTTTAGTCAGCCAACATTTTGAATCCTGCACCTCATTCTGGTCACAAACTGCAAGAAAAGACATTGAAACATCAAAAGTATTATGAAGATTGCCATCTGTGGTAGCTTGCCCTCTGATTGCAAATAATCCACCATTTTGTGAGCATCAGATCATCTGGGCAAGCAGTGCCATCTTAGAGAAACATACATCATCTCTTTCAAATGAAATGTTAAACCATTACACACCTGCCCTCTCACATCTCATTTTCTGAAGACTATCAGAGTTTTTCCAATGTCCTAACCAACATTAATCCTTGAACAATCCTTAGTCACAGGAACATAGAAACTAGAAGCAAGAGTAGGCCATTCAGATCTTTGATCTTTGAGCCTGCTCTGTCATTCATTTTATTCATGGCTGACTATTGAATTCAATATCCTGATCCCCTCTTCTTCCCATATCCCTTGATCCCATTAGCCCCAAGGGCTATATTTAATTTCTTCCTGAAATCAGACAATATTTTGATCCCAGCTACTTTCTGTGATGGTGAATTCCATACATTCACCATCTTCTGAGTGAAGAAATTGCTCATCACCTCAGTTCTAAAAGGTTTACCCCTTATCTGCAAACTATGACCTCTAGTTCTGGACTCCCCCACCATTGGGAACATTCTTTCTGAATCTACCTTGTCTAATTCTGTTAGAATTTTATCAGTTTCTATGAGATCCTCTCTCACTCTTCTAAATTCCACTGAATATAATTCTAACGAACTTAATCTCTCCTCATATGACAGACCTGTCATTTCAGGAATCAGCTTGATAAATGTTTGCTGCACTCTTTCTACTGCAAGGACAAAATTTCTCAGATAAGGTTACCGAAACTGCACACAAAACTCCAAGTGTGGCAACAATGGCCTCAACAATGCCTTATATAAGTGCAGTAAAACATCCCTATCCCTATAATCAAATCCTCTTGCAATGAAGGCTAACATACCATTTGCCTGCTTTACTGCCTGCTGTACCTGTGTGCTTGCTTTCAGCAACTGAGGCACCAGGATTCTAAGATCTTGTAGAGTACCAATGTTTCAATTTACATGCAATCAAATAATAATTTGTCTTCCTATTATTGCTACGAAAGTGGATAACCTCACATTTATCCACATTATACTACATCTGCTATCAGATGCCCACACACACAGTCTGTCTAAGTCATGCTGAAGCATTTCTACATCCTCCTCACAGCTCATCCTCCCACCCAACCTTGTATCATCTGCAAATTTGGAGATAATGCATTCAGTAACCTCTTCCAAATCATTAATATATAATATGAACAGTTGGGATCCTAGCACAAATCCCTCCAGAACCCTACCAGTCATTGACTGACAATCAGAAAAAGATCAATTTATGCCAACTCTTTGCTTCCCATCTGTTATCCAGTTTTCTATCTATCTCAAGACATTCCCTGAAGTCCCATGTAAATAAACCACATCGACTGGTTCTCCTCAGTCAATTCTACTAGTTACACCTTCAAAACATTTCAATAGATTCGTCAAGCATGATTTCCTTTTTGTAATCCATGCTGACTTTATCTAATTCATGTTTTTGGGAAAATTGTCAGCTGTATCTCTATATATTACATCATTTGTTACATTTTAAGATTATGTCATTGATTGTGAATTGCTTTGGGACATCCTGAACTCATGAAACAAGACGTATAAATGTTTAAGTTTTCTTGATCTATCTTTCCAGCTTTCAGGTGTATTGTTGCATTCTTGCACGATTGGAATGGATTGTTTTCTATATTTTACCAGAACACTGACGTAGCAGTTATTTCTTTCATACCATTTTGTTTTCAATACAATAATCATTTGCACAACTTTTCCATGTTTCTGAGACTTTTAAGTATGACAAGTTTTCAGTACTTAGGATGGGTTATTTCTTAGTATTGCAGTTAGGAATACATCAAAAATATTCAAGCAGTATGTGCAAATGTATTTTGATCTAATGTAGGTCCAGCTCTAGTGACAACACAGCTTTCAGTGTTCATCATCAGTATTACTTAAAGCTGACAACAGCATCTGGTGTTTGCTCATGTGCAGTTAACTACGGAAATCCAGAATTTGTCAGTAATACTTTGTTACTCCATAAGGTGCATTACTGAACACTTCTTAGACACAATCATCTCTTTGATCCTAAATTAACTAATTTTATAAGTGTGGAGTCTGATTCCATCAAGGTATTTAAAATTAGTGTTTTCAAAATCATAAAGTTGTTTCGTAATACTTTTTTTCATATTTAGTCCCCCCCTCCCCGTTAACCACATGCATATGCCTCAATTTTTATTTTGTTTTGTTATCCAAAGATTAAAATGTGAGTTATATTTTTCTGAGTTTTCTTTTGCTGTCTAAGAGCATTCTTTAATCTTATTGATAAGTCCTCCTGCTATCTGCCCCACTGCTGGGTTCCTCACGTTCCTGATAAATGGTTCCAAATTCAAAGTGACTCCCGCATAAAAAAACATCTATGCACCAGAGCTGCCACAGCTTTAGGGACATTTGTCATCATGCTACATTGCTGACTGAAAAGCTCAAACCACTATAAAAATAATCAGCATTTAGGATATTAGCCAATCATTATACTATTTTTTATTAACTAGGCAAATAAGCTAAACAAATGAATTTTACTAAGAAATATATTCTGTGGCACAAATAAGCAACTTACATTTAAAAAAAGTGTTGATGAAGTTGCCTTGTTGATTCAAGAGAAATTGTAGAGGTAAGAGGGAAGGAGGTGCTGAGGGAGAGATTAGGGGGATTGACTAAAAGCTGGGGAAAGAATTTTGTTTTAAAGAGTCTTCAAGTGGGAGAGTTAGATGGAAAAGCTGGAGGACTTAAGGAGAAAATTCCAGAGAATTCAAAGGGAGGATGAAGCACAAGAAGGCAGAGTCAGAGTCACTGACAGTTTGTGAGACAGGAGATTGAGATGGGGGGAGTGAGCCCATGGAAGGACATTGACACATAAGAGTGCTTTAAATCTGAAGCATTGAGTTACCAGGAGCCAGTATAGGTCACTGAGAACAATGGTCAGGAGGAGTAAATCAAATCTGATGGCATAAGCGCTGATCTAATAATACATATTTTATTTTTGTAAACTCTTAACTCTCTTCTAGTCAGAACAATTGTGATCAATCATCATAATTTCCCAAGGAGCTACTGATGGCTTCCAGCTGCGAGGTTGCTTGTGTCAGTAATTTAATTTAACCAATTATGTACTAAGTTCAGTTTCACAGCAGTGTGAAAGATCACAACGCCATTGATTGCTACGAGTTGAATAATGTGCACTTTTATTCAACTGGGAAGCTTAGGGCTGAAATAGAAGGAATAAAGTTTACTGTAATTTTGCCAACAATTCACTAGATATCAGTTAAGCATAACCTATCCAAACCTAATGCTGGTTTCAGCTGATGAAATAGGAAATCTGTCCTAGATAATATTATACCTGGTTGCAGAAATGCACATTATTTAAACTTATTATTTAATTTGTGTTTATGGAAGCGCAATTTAGCAAAGATTTTTCTGAATCAATTATTGACCCATGTAAGAGAAGCTGAAATTTCTTTCATATTGACAACACAAGGCTGCATCTTGATAAAAGCAAAATATGTGGATACTGGAATCTGAAACCAAAAGACAAAATGCTGGAAAATTTCAGGAGGCCTGGCAGCATCTGTAAGGAGAAAAAAGAGCTGCTGTTTTGAGGCCAGATGATCCTTTGTTAAACCTTTGACAAAGGGTCACCTGGACTCCAAACATCAGCTCTTTTCTCTCCTTACAGATATTGCCAGATGTGCTGAGATTTTCCAGCATTTTCTCTTTTGGTTACATCTTACCTTGCTTGACATCTAATAGTGGGATTTAAATGATCAAACAAGCATATACAGTACAACTATACTTGCTCCTTTGATGTATTCTGAAATATTAGATTCAGGCTTTTGTATTGATTATCGCACATGTTGCAAATTGTAGTGTTCACTGATATTTCTTATATAATCTCCATGAAATACTTCACATTCTGTTAAATGTAAAAATTTTATTACATATCCTTTACATAATGTACCTGTTAAAAGTCTCAGCAATACAAAACTGTCACGTAAAAAATTACAGTATACAAAGTAATACCAGTGTACCCTTGTAATGTAAACAAATATATATTGTGACAATTGTGTACAAACACTGTATAGAAAAAAAGATGCATTCACCAAGCATCTGTCAATGGCCATAAAAAGTCTTTTGGCATGCACCTGTCAATAGTCAGGCATTTATCTAAGCCCTGCATTGTTACACGTGACAACTGCTTGCCATTAGTTACTCGTCAACTGAAAAACAGTTGTTAAGGATCATATTAACAGGTGTTTCAGCTTGCCCATAAACAGGAATTTTGTTTCAGATAGCAAGTGATGTCTGTTAAACCCATTGCACAAATCTTTACACATTGCAGGGCTCCATTGTTCCATTGAGAAACCTTTATGCCAGCAGCCCTCAGAAAAAAAGACATTTTATTGCATAGTTACACCATCAGAGACAAGCTCTTTATTTGGTGGGTTATAATGAATCAAATACTGAATGTTCCTGAAATCCCTTAGGGATTCCCTAAGGGACCCAGCCTTTCCTATACCCCCCACCCCGCCCGTCCCCCAAGAAGGTGGGAGTGTTGATATACAAAAACAGATTGTTAATATTGATAACAATAAATAAAAATCGCTGTGGACCGGCATAAGAGATTCAGTCTTATTATCAATATGCAATGGGGCTGAAATGCATACTGCAGTTCTTGCTGTGAAAGATCTTTTTATTTCAGCGGGCTGCACAGCACCCTGTTTCTTCATGTTTGTGAAGGAGAGACATTCTGGAGAAAGTCTTGGAGCAGTTTTTGCACTGATATTTTTTGACATCTGAGTGAGTCTGCAGGTGGGCTCTGAGGTTGGACCGATCTGCAAATGCTCTGTTGCAGTGAGGACAGGAAAAAGGTTTCTCTCCTAGAGGAAAGCATAGAACAACATAAGCAACGCTGTGAATTTTCAGAGGCTAATTGATTCCTTTGGGCATTCTTATTACAAAACACGTGGAAATAACTGTTTTCTCAGTGCTATTTGTGCCCCAATGTAAAAAAACATAAAAATTAAAGAACATTTTTGGCAGGAACAAAGGGTGGAAATTGAAAAGGGTTAAATCAAATAATTTAATCTCTGAAATGGTGATGAGGCTAATGCATTTTATATTTAAGATATAAAATAGTAGTAACTGAATTATATTAACAATGGATACAATAATCATAAATTAGAAATTAAAAGAGAACCATTTTCTCAGTATATCCTAAATATAATATATATGTAAAATATTGTATTATTAGTGCATTGGCAAATTAGCAATAAAATAAGGCTTAATATTACATCTTTAACAGAATATGAAACAAGCAAACCATCTGTCCTTAAAATGGGGGGGGGGGGGGGCGGTGTGAGGTCGGAACCCAAACTTAAGAATTGCATCTTCAAAGAAACTGCGATTAAGGGTCGATTTACAAGGCAAAATGAAGAAGAAGTTCTCTTTAACGAATTCCTTTGAGGGCATTTGCTGTTACTTAAGAAGGTGTGAAATCAACAACAAAGTGGGAATTAACCCATGCCAGAGGCTGATAAATAGGTCTGGAGAGGCTGCATTGTGAAAAGTGATAATTCTTGTATTTAAAACGGATGGCCCCTATAGGTGACAGCTGGAGTCTATAGCTGTGCCTGCAGTGTACTGTAACAGGTGCACTGTACAAACTGCACTGCTACATCAATGCACCTGCCCCATGTCTGTCAAACCATTCACATGCACGCTCCTCCGGCAGGAGAACACCAGCACTCAGAAAGAATTAAATGCAACAGTGGTGACACAGAGAACGACAACAGGCTTTTTTTGTTGTTGTTTTCCACTAAGAACATCCTCCTTTAGCTGCTAGAGACAATCGTCGGGGACAAAAAACGCAATCTGGAAAGTCACCAACAATGTTTTTTTTTTAGGAGGGGAGTGGGGGCTGAAAGGTGGTTTTATTGCACCATGTGCGTCTTTTGTATCAATTCAAAGAGAAGTAAGTTGTACATCAGTATGCGGAATACGTGAAGCATGTAAAAATTCAAATCGATTGTGAGGAGCGGGTTATCTTCACTTACTGAGAGTGGCTTTGCGGGGCAAAAGAAAATGGATTGCAAACGAAGCAATTGGTGCAACTTTCACGGAAGGTTTCACAAATTCGGATCCAGAGATGTGTGTCTGTACGTCCACATTTCTCAGTACAGTGGAGTTGCATTTCGGATAAAGGTTGGAGTGGTGGTGGCCGGGGGAGGGGGGGGAGGTGGGAGAAATTGCAGGGGTTAGTGTAATTATAATTCTAACCTAAACTAAGCCGGGCTACTGCAAACCAAACATTTGTGTCAGTCATTTTTCAACTGACTGTAAAATGGAAAGGAGGCCGGAGGCGTGGGGGGGGGGGGGGGGGGGGGGGCTAAGGTTGGCAGTAAAGTCCATGGATTGGAGAGGTAGATCCAATATGCGGGATTGGCCACGATAAATTGCTCCTTAGTGTCAGGGAGATTAGGACTGTAAATATGTGAGGGTATGGGGATGGGACTGGGTGGGATTGATCTCTGTGTAAAACTCGATGGGCCAAATGGCCTCCTTCTGCACTGTGGATTCTACGTTTCGGTGTGGCACGCCATGGAAGGGGTTTGATTTGCAAAGGGTGCAGTACTCACCAGTGTGTGTGCGAATGTGCCCTTGAAGCAGCCAGGGTCTGGAGAAGG
The DNA here is from genome assembly GCA_024679065.1 of Sphyrna mokarran. Classification (NCBI taxonomy): domain Eukaryota; kingdom Metazoa; phylum Chordata; class Chondrichthyes; order Carcharhiniformes; family Carcharhinidae; genus Sphyrna; species Sphyrna mokarran. The sequence continues at coordinate 40,110,189 of JAGIQG010000016.1, forward strand.
CTTTGCCACAGATTTTGCAGACGCAGGGCAGAGTGTGGCTCCTGATGTGCATCTTCAGAGCTCCCAGACTCACGTACTCCTTCTCACAGTACTTGCAGTTAAAGGATTTCCTGGCCTGGGGCTCGCAGTGCAGCTGCTTGTGTTTGGAGAGTCCGGCGAAAGTGGAGTAGGACTTGCTGCAGTGGGCGCACTGAAACTTCTCCGCCTCCGTGGCCGAGGAGTCCGGGCTCGGAGGGTCCGAGGTCTTGCCGTCCTCTTCCTCGCTCGACAGCGACGCCAGGTCGTGCGGCTTGCGCCGCTTGGAGCTGTCCGCCGGAGGGGGCTCGGAGCTCTTCTGGGCGGCGAGGTTGGCTTCGAGCTCGGCGGAGCAGAGGCTGGAGATGAGCCCCGTGTCCCACACGATAGTGGGGTAGTAAGCTGCCGAGGTGAGGATTTCAGGCTGGGGGATGACTGGGATCGGGTACTTCTCATAGAGGAACGGGGAGATGATCACTGGAAGAAACAAGCAGGCGTGAGTATCAGCATTCCAGCTGCTCACATCTGTCAGTACACAACAGATCAGGAACAAATCTGACCTCCCCCCTCCCCCCCCCCCATCCCCAGAGTTGGAGTTTATTGCTTTCCTCTGACTGGCAAAGTAAATGGGAATCTGTAAGGCTCATATTGCCTTAGGCAAAGACTCCCCTTGTTTAATCCTCACTTTAAGACACAATCTAAAACACATCCTTTCCCTCTGATAACACAGGGAAAAAGACATTGCCATTTCATTTGGAGTGGAAAAAGGAATGAATTGAAACACCTTATTCATGGCTAACATTCCGAAAGAAAAAAAACACAAGTTAAATGCCACCGACTTGTTTCTTGCGTGCTTTAATTTTTCACTATATGCTAATAATAAATGACAATAATAAATCAAAGCACCCGCTTGCCCTCACCTGTCTGGCTGTCCAGCTCACTGTAGTTCGGTTTCTTGGTGGTTGAGAAATGTTTCTTAATAAGGAAGGACCTGGGCATCTTGAGAGTGAGAATGGGGAGGGAGGTTGCTTAAGTTCTGCAAAGTCCTGTTTCAAATAGCGAGCGCCTCGGGGGTGAATCCACCTCGTCCTTTGAATGCAGCGAGCCCACTTGTGGAGAATGTGCGCGTTCTGCTGCTGTAAATATCGGGTCCAGGAGCCGGCTGGAGGAGGCGGAATGACTTGTATTTGTCGCCTCGCCATCCAATGGGATGTAAGCACCAGGAGGGGGAAGCCGAGAGACAAGGAGGGGCTTCAGCGTCGGGATCCGCTCCCAACAGGTGTCTGTACAAAGCTGAGGATCTCCTGTGTACACACACTGCCCAGTGACACTGTGGGGAGACTCATTGTCTGTAGCTGAGGAACAAGAGTTCATAACCGCTCAGCCTTAGAAGGAGCTTAGAAGAAATTGCCACCGCAAGTCTGCACTAGCTTAGGCAGTATCGTGTTGAGTATACATCAGGCTATTAAAATCCAATATTATAAATGTTAGCTTGAAAACAAGTCAGTCTAACCACAATTTCGGACAAGTCTCTCATTTTAATTTAAAACATAAAATTTGTTCTGTTCCATTTATAAAGTCAACAATTTAACCTCGTCCAGTCTCCCCCAGTCAGCTCAGGGTAAATCCCTGTCCAATATCAATTGTCCATTTGTCAAATTCCCCATTCAACGCTGCCAGGATTCACCGACATCCCCCCGTCCCAACCTCCCGAAATTGCAATGCTTCGCAAGCGGTTCCAAGCGATGGACATTAATTATTTAGTTCGAGATTCGTGACTGATGCGTTACATTCCCTGACAAAAAAAACCTGAATTGAGACGTGTGGTTGCTCGCGTAAAGCATCCCAGATAAACCAGGGCGAACTGCACTCCACCACTCAAGCAGTTGGCAACTATTCACAGCTACAAATCTGAATGAAGGCCATTTATGTTAGATAGGTATAAATACACAGCAGACAATGGGATCAGATATGTATCACTATGCACTGCCCTCTCTGCGCTGTACTTAGTATCAGCGGATAATGGTTATTTTGAGGTAACAATATACGAGCTGTTTCTGAATATATCTCAGACACACAGGAATTAGGAGCAGAAGTAGGAAAATTCAGCCCCCCGAGCCTGCCCTAACACTTGTGTGATGTTGCAATTTGAAGTCACACATTCATTACAGCTGGAAAAATCTTCCCTGTTTTGCTAAATAATTTTCACACGAATCGCTTTCAAATCACCCCGGGACATTCAAAAGACGCAATCTTCTGCAGACACGGACTCAATGCCTGCAGCCGCGGGCAGTGCATCGCAATCCGGGAGAAACTGGCTTGACTCTAAAGTGCACAATTCACGGGATGCCGAGCAAGTCACATCTTGCCTGCTGGAAGCGCGTCTTCTTCGGAGTGGTTGGCACGTACAGAATTCCATGCAGGCAAACATAACACGGGCTTGCGACTCAAATTTCCTCCAGAGACATCCACCCCCATCCCCCGCCCCAGGCTGGAGCCACGTGTCGGGACAGGGTGCACCTGCCTAGCCCTGTGCTGCTGAACTCATCCAGGTGTGAGGACAGATAAGACAGGCGCTGGAGGACAGGTGCAGACAGGGGAAGGTATTCGGACGCCGGCCACTTGGGCAGGAGAACCCAACCTGCGGAGCCACCCCCCCCCCCCCGCCTTTAGATCGGGAGGTCCAGGTAGTTCCATATTCTTTGAAACCAAATACCCTGTAAAATAACACAGCTCCAGATAGCCCCAGCTTTATTAAAGGTATCCTTTGCTGTCCCCACCCGCGTTCATATCATTACAGAGCTTGAGACAATTATAGCATGAAGCAAATGCAAGTGAACATTTCCACCAGAACTTCCTCCATTTCAGGACGCTGGGTAGGATACCTGGTGCCGGAATGTGGCGACTAGGGGATTTTCACATTAACTTCATTGCAGAGTTACTGTAAGCCCATTTATGACATTAATAAATAAACTTAAGCTTAACTTAATCTTAAACAGTTAAAGTGGCATTGAAAAAAACTTTTTAAAATGATACATTAGAAAAACGATTAAATAATTGTAGTATGAACATAATTTTTTTTCCTCACACCAGATGGTGCAAAGACTAAAGGGAATGTAACCATTAAAGGCGGACACTTTTAACGAATTCATATCCTCATTAACGCGCCAATGATGTGATTATTGTCCAGCAGAACTTTAATAAAAATACACTGTGCAGAAACTTTGATTGCTTCCCTGAAACGAACTAGAATAATGTAAACACGACAGTAATGCATGCTGCAGTTTCATCACAGTTTGGATTATCCATTATTTGGCATCGCTCATATTCAGGCAATATTTAGAAATGCTAAGTAGTGGCCAGCTAGCCTTTATGAAGCAGGAGACTGGATCCCATTTTGCTCACGGGACTGGCTGGGTTGCAGATTTTCTGCGGAAGGTCGCGCATTGCCTATCATCCAATCCCTGCAAAAGTTCGAAAACACAAATCGACCGACTCAAGAACAGCTTCTTTGCTGCCAACAGACTTTTGAATGGCCCTAAACTGATCTTTCTCTTCACCTTTCTCTGCACCCTTCACGTAATGCAACACGTTCATACTAAATAAGAGTTTTCCCATCCTGCCTACCAGGGAAATAGTAATTTTGTAGCGGAGGGGCGGCGGCGGGGGAGGGGCGGGGAGAGGTGGTAGCGGTAGTGTACCATGCAAAGGTCCGCTGACCTCAGGGGGGAGTTTTCTCTGTGGGGCGAGGGGGTCAGAAAATTTCGCAATGCATTCCACACTGTCTTTTCCTTTCTTCTCCCTGTGTACTCTATGAATGGCATGTTTTGTCTGTACAGTGCACAAGAAATACTAGTTTTCACTATATCTCGATACATACGACAATAATAGATCAAATCAAATGCAGTACAGAAGGATGCTATTCGGACCATTACGTTTGCACTGTTTCTCGGCAGAACATCCCACCCAGATCCTATCCCCGTAACTCCCACATATATATCCTTCTAATATCTTTGGACTGTGGGAGGAAACCAGAGTACCTGGAGGAAACCCATGCAGATACAAGAGAATGTAAACATAGATATTACCCAAGGCTGGAATTGGACCTGGGTTGCTGGCGCTTTGAAGCAGCAGTGCTAACCACTGTGCCACCATGTCGCTCAATGAGTGAGTTGGATGGCATCAGAAGATAGTTTTCAGGCATTTCTGTAAAATCCAGTGGTTTATAGACTTATGGAGATTCTAGTTCACATCAGTTGCAATTTCCATGAACGGATAGACTGGGAGGCGGAATTAAAGTACAGACTCTTCCTAAGTACATTGTCATGGTGTTTATCATTCTACAATGAGCAGGGTGAGAACAATGCACTCATACTCTTAATGATCAGACAACCCCATTTCTTCCTGTCTGCCTCAACTTCACAGCTTCCAGATTCTAAAGCCCAAATGTAGACAATCCTCTTAGTGTGTGTACGTGTGTATGTGAGAGATGGACGGGGGCGGCGGGCGGGGGGGGTGCTCAGTGGACTGTTGCCGAGGCATTGACAAGTAGGGTTTATTTGGGATCAAGATGGTTGACGGTGATGGAAGATTAAGACATTCTCCTTTAATGCTCTGTGACAGATTTGGTCAACCATTACTTGAAAGCCAGACAGGTCTGTGGTAAGTTATGGGGTCACTGATGATTGACTAGGGGCCTGGCTCATGGATGGGGCCCATTACATCCCCGTGCCTCAGCAGGTCATAAGTGGACAAGCAGTGCTTTGTGCTACTGAGCTGCATGGTTCTAGCTAGTTAAACACCAGCTCGTTACTCCTGTGGTCATTCTGGGGTCTGCAAACCTCGGTTCTTGACAACTGGTGTCTATATTAACCTGGCCTTAGGCATGTCGAGTATGTACTTACAAGGGAAATGAGCATTCCATATCAAGCAACAGAAACTTTATTGTGCTGATTTCTCAATAGCTTGTTTTGAAAACTATTAAGCATCGTCTTGGTTTGTGTGCATGCCAAACTGATCAAAATGTTTAAATATTGTCGGGATATCGAAATAATCCAATTATGGTCCAGTATTTATTTTCACTATGATAAATCCAAGGCTGAATTCAAAAGTGGCATTCATACTAAATACGATCATTTAAGATCAAGGTACCATGCATGAAGGAAGTACTTATGCCCGTAAATGCACACATTTTGGCCAGTTACGTTTATGAAGAATAAGCGTTTTACGTTAATAAGATGGAATCACAGTAGCGTTTAACACATTTATTTGCCATGTCTCTTTAGGTCCAACAACTTCGGTTTAATAACTGATTTGCACAATGGGGTACGTTTTAAAATCAATTTTGTAAATGTTGGAAAATTCAAAGAATGAACCATTTGATAGATTGTTTGCTCTGGCAACAAAATTAGATCTTAGCTGCGATTATTTCACAACATTTTGTTCATTTCATATTGTATATATTTCTTGACCGTGGGTTTACAGATACTGTCAATACTGACATCTACAGGTTATTTTTGGTATTGTGCATCCCGGCCGATACTCTTAAAATGACTAGCAATAATCATAAAACCTGTAGATAACAGTAACTTTCTCGCATATTAATTTTAGATGCAGGACATTATAAAATGGGGAAAATTACCTTAGACTTCTATAATAAAAGCAAAATGTTGCAGATGCTGGAAATTTGGTACAATGTCGATAATTCCCAGCAGTCCTGGCAAGCATTTGTGGAGAAAGAAAACAAGTTAACGTTTCGAGTCTTTATGACTCGGATGGCTTCGAAGAAGTTAGGCAGACTCGAAGCATTAACTATGTTTGCCTCTCCACAGATGCTGCCAGATCAGCTGAATTTTTCCAATATTTTCTGTTTAATTTATGTTAGGCTTCTAAGACATACTCCCAAGGAAACTAAACCTATAAGACAGAGGGAAACAGTGGTGTGATGGCAATGTCACAGTACGAGTAATTCAGAGGCCAAGCTTTATGCTCTGAGAACATGGATTCTAGTCCCACTGTGGCAACTGGTGGAATTTAAATTCAACGAAAGACTCCTGAACTGCATTGATGTGCAGAAGGATCTTGGAGTTCAAGTTCACAGCTCCCAGAAAGTAGTTACATATGTAGATAGGGTGGTAAAGGCTTACCTTTATTGGTCGGGGCATTGAGTACACAAGTCCCAGTGTCATGTTGCTGCTTTATAAAACTTTGATTTGGCCACAGTTCTGATTGCCACTTTATAGAAAAAACGTGGAAGCTTTGGAGAAGATGCAGAAAATGTTTACCAGGATGCTAACTGGATTAGAGGCTATGAGCTATAAGGAGAAGTTAGACAATCTAGGGTTGTTCTCTCTGGAGGAGAGACCTGATAGAAGTTTATAAAATTGTGGGAAGCATAGATAGGATTGACAGTCAGAATCTTTTCCCCAGAGTTGAAATGTTGAAAACTAGGGGGCATGCATTTAAGGTTGGGGGGGGGGGGTAGTTTGAAGGAGACGTGAGGGGCGAGTTTTTTTATACAGAGAGTGGTAGATGTCTGGAACATACTGCCAGGGATGCTAGTGGAGGCAGATATGATGGGATATTTAAGGGACTTTTAGATAAGCACGTGAATACGCAAGATTAGAGGGATATGGACCAAGGACAGGCAGAAGAGACAAGTTTAATTTAGCATCATGTTTGGCACAACATCGTGGGCCAAAGGCCCTGTCCCTGTGCTGTAGGAGAAGACAACCATTGGGCCCATAAAATTTGCACCGACAACAATCCCACCTAGGCCCTATCTCAGTGACCCAGTATTTAGCCTGGTTGTCCCCCAGACACTAAGGGACAATTAAGCATGGACAATCAAACTAACCTGCACATCTTTGGAGTCTGGGGGAAAACCCACAGAGACACAGGGAGAACACACAATTTCCACGCAGTCACCCTAGGCCAGAGTCAAACCCAGTTCCATAGCACTGTGGGGCAGCAGTGCTAACCAGTCTGCTGCCCCACTTAACCTGCATGGTTTTGACAAGATGTTCACTGGGGTAGTTTTTGGCAATTTTCTACATCTGGAAGATAAATAAATGAGCAATTTGAATTAAACATCAGTTTTCAATTTTAATGAAAACTATTCAGTGTTCACTGCTTCATATCATTGGTGCTTTTCTCTATTTTGTTAACCAATGGACAAAGACTCTTGGTGCCAGGTAATGTCCTTCTAAACTCATCCAGCAAAAGGATAACTTTTTCTGGGAGTTTCATGATATTTTCCTCTCCAGCTCAACAACAAAAATCAATCACTCTTTCTCTCTCTGACGGTTTTCAATCAGCTACAGACTTCTTCAAGTTCTTAAGAGTCACATTCATGAATTTGTTTACTCTGGATCAGTGTTCTTCAACAATACAAGCTTGATATTTCTTTTGTTAGTCTACATAATTGCAACTGTTCTTTGTGAGGTTAAGTTCTTGTGAGATTGTTAAAATTAGATGCTTGTTATAAGCAAGGTTCATTGTGTTAAAATTAACGTGTCCAATTCTTCGAGGCAGCTAAATTGTAATTACAAATATCCACATTCTAACTCCAGCTCCAAAGCTCCCTCTAGTGGTTGTTTCAGGCAAATACACCCACTTTAAAAATATTGATTGTGAAACTGTGTGAAGTTTTATGTTGGATTTAGGAAATAATCAGTATTGGTGGCAGTGAAATTTGTAAAGGGATCAAGTTAAGCTGGATCTTTGTAAAGTTCTGGAGTTTTCTGGTTGAGGGTGGCGTGGTGGTGGTGTAAGGACTGCATGGTGCAAGCAATATTTGTGTACCTGTGTCCGTCCCCTTGCAACATTATATCATGAATGGAATTTGGAATCATCATTCCAAGCTCTTCCATCATTGTCCAAAACAGCTTTCGTCTCAATGATACGTGCACCTTGGGGTATTATAGAATCTATACAAATGGAATTGGTTGTTGATATATAACTGAAAAGAAAAAAAGTCACTGTCTTCTGTTGCTAATGGAACCATTTATATGCAGTGCACTAACGAAATAGGATGACTGGATATAATTGCAGCACCATAATGGTGGCTGTCATATGCTACATTGCAATAAGTCGTACTTCGACTTCCGTGCCATATAATTTCTGAAATTACGCTAGGCTATTGTAGAACTGAAAGCTTCATATTCAACAATGCATGTGTCAAGATCAGTTCAGCACAATGATAAACTCAACGAACTGAAAGTTATGAATTCACCAGAGCATCAAGGCTAGATAATGCATATACTGTTGGTGACATCATTTCATTAGAAGTGTTACATTTAGCATGTCCTTCATACCAGACCTTTCAAAAGCATTACTCTAGAAAAGGTGAATCCTGTGGTGTTAGATATCAAAAAAATTACACCTCAGAGTATCATACTTCAGAAGCATTAGAAACATGTAGAAACTGCATTTGCCTGAGGAAGACACAGAATGTTGAAAGCTCGCGGATTTACTATCAAATAAATCGGTTGGATTAAAAATTGGTGTTGCTAAATTCTTACTGAGTTCTTACCACCCCAATCCAACGCCAGCATTTTTACATCTTGGTTTTATCTGCCATTAGCATGCACTGTGATCTATGTTTGATTGTCTTTTAATTCATGTCAATTCTGAACAAGATAGTATTGATTTTATTTTTTTGACCCCTGGTGAGTAAAATCTTTTGCTTTTTCACAACTGTGGAATTTTGTAGTTTTATTCTCTTAGTAACAGGATTTCAAGTTGAATCTTCTTTATAAAATAAGTTATTGATCCCTATTTGGAATGTATCAACAATTACAAGTTCTTAATTTATCATGGTGCTGCTAACAGAAATAAACTATAAATGATTGCAGTATCAAGTAAAAACTCAGTATAAAAGTACCCTAGCCCATGCACAATGCTACAAATAGCTTCATTAGTAATCTATAATTGCTGCGACATCTGGAGTTGAAAACAAAAAGAATTTCCCATAGAAATGCAGACATTGCTTCTGGTGATGTATTATCTTGAAGCCATATTTCCACTGCAATTGCCACAAGTTGGATAATTATATTCAACAGATTCTCAAGAGGCAAAGGAACTGAAATACATACAAGCAATAAATCATATCACTTAACCTGTTGGATATTTTCATTGCATAAGCTTTCAGGACCTTATTTATTTTTATCCATTAGTATCTGTAGATTTTTTTGTTCTGCTAGCCACTAAGGCCTGCTTGGCTATAAATCTAGCCATTTTCAGCAACCTCGACACATTTCTGTACTTCGTCTAGTACTTATTTTATCCTGGCTTCCACATATAGATCTGAAAAGCAATAGCTACTCTTAAGTATAAGAGATCTAGCAGCTCAAAATGAGGTCCATATTGCAATGTGGGCCTTCAATGCCAAAACTGTATTCAATCGCAATCTGTAACCTCATGGCCCAGCATATCATTCTACCATGAAGCCAGTGGGCCCAGTTTCAATAAGTATAGAAGATCTTGCCAGCAGCAACACAAGGCATATGTAAAAAGGAAATGCCAACTTGATGAAGGCACACAGGACCACATGCATGTTAACGAGAGGCAGCAGCACATACGCACCCCATTGTCTTTCACCTTCTTCCGTCAGGAAAAAATACAAAAGTTTGAGGTCACACACCAACCAATTCAAGGACAGCTTCTTTGCTGCTATCAGACTTTTGAATGGACCTTTCTCTAATCTGATCTACGATTGTAACACTGCATTCTGCATTCTTGTTTCCTTTGCTATGAATGGTATGCTTTGTCTGTATAGTGCGCAAGAAACAATCCTTTTCACTGTATGCTAATTCACGTGGCAATAATACATCAAATCAGCATAGGACAGACAGATGAGCAATTCTGTAATCAACAAATCAGATCAAAACTCTGCAATCCTGTCACATCCAGTCTTGGAATATGTCAATGTTAAAGACAAGGCTGAAACATTTGCAATCATCTTTAGCCAGAAGTGTCAAGTAGATTATCCATTTTTATCTCCTCCTGAAATCACCAGAATCACAGATGCCAGTCTGCAGCCAATTCAATTCAGTCTACCTGATATCAAAATGCTTAAGCTACTGCATTACGTAAAAGCGATGGGCAATGTCTCAGATGCATTACTGAAGAATTTGCTTCAGAATTAGTACAGCTATCCCAGTACAGTTACGTTACTGGCCTTTATCCAAATGTCAAACTACACAAAAGCCAATTCACCCAGTTTTATTCTCAGTCATCAACAAGTCACGGAAAGTGTATTCAAAAGTGTTGTCGACAGTACTTAAGCACAAGTAACCTGCTCACTGACACTCTTGCACTCTGCCAGGACCACTCAGCTCCAGACATCATTACAGTCTTATCCAAACGTGGATAAAAGAGCTGAATTCCATGAGTGAGATGATGACTGCCCTTGACACTAAACATCACTTGACCCAGTGTGTCTTAAAAGGAGCCTCTAGCAAACTTTAGGTAATTGGAATCAGCAGAAGAAAAACTCTCCAATGATTGGAGTCGTACTTGGCACAAAAGATGGTTTTAGTTGAGACTAATTATCTCAGACCCAGAAGATCACTGCAAGAATCTTATGGTAGTGGCCTAAACCTAACCATTTTCAGATGCTTCAATGACTTTCCCCTCAAGATCAGGTGCTTGCAGTGTTCAGTTCCAATTGTAACTCCCAATATATGAAATAAGTCACGTGCACATGCATGATGGACAGTAAATGACAAGTATTTGTGCCGCACAAGTGCCAAGCAATTCCATCTCCAACAGGAGAAAATGTAACCATTTTTCCTTGACATTCAACAGCATTACCATCTTTGAATTTCCACCATTTATGCCTTTGGGATTACCAGTGATTTAAGAGTTTACTTATTAGTCACAAGTAGGCTAACACTGCAATGAAGTTAATGTGAAAATCCATGTTACACTCAGGTACACACAGGAGAATTTAGCACGGCCAACGCACCTAACCAGCACGTCTTTCAGATTGTGGAAGACGGAGCACTTGGAGCAAACCCATGTGGACATGGGAAGAATGTGCAAACTTCCCAAGCCAGGGAGCAAACCTTGGGTCCCTAGTGTTGAGAAGCAGCAATGCCAACTACTGTGCCGCCCAATGACTGAAACCCTACAAATTCTGTAGCTATAATTGCTCTGTAGTGAATACTTCACTTCTTGACACCCCATGTCTGTTCACAGTTTAAAAGGCACAAGTCAGGAGTTTGATGAAATACTCTCCAGTTGCCTGGATGAGCAGCTCCCGTAACCCAAAAGCTTAAAACCATCCAGGACAAAGCAGCCTATTTGATTGGCACCCCCTTCCAACACCTTAAACATCCACTCCCTCCATCTTAGCTGCAATGTGTACTGTCCACAAGATGCAGAGCAGCAACTTACCAAAAGCTCCTCTGACAGCGTTTTTGAAATCCACTACCTCTACAACCCAGGAAAAGGACAGCAATAATCAATTTATTTACTGTCTGAGGTTTTGATTGGCTGCTTAGCCCGATCGATAATATGAACGTTCCCTGGACACCCTTTGAGTTGATAACAGAATTGAAGTTTTCCTGGGAAAAGGTAAAATCCCCACTACAGAGATAGTTAGACCTTCAATGAGCAGCTTTCTTCAATACCAGCAGCGAGTGTTTTGCTTTGCCACTAACCATGCACTTCAGGCCAATATGATTATTAGCAGTAACAAAAAAAATGTAGTAGACGGACAATATACCCGTAATCCAATTATTCTTTTATTAATCTTTCCAAAAGCTACCAGGAAACAAATTACATTACAGGGCAGTATAACAGGATTTTAATCAAAAAGCAAATATATCCACTTTTAAACATGATTAAAGTGCCATAATAATCCTCAGACTGAAGAGATCCTATTTGATAAGATGCAACTGCAATACGGTTTTTAGTATAACTTAGTTACCTAACCTAATTGTATCCTGGAATATCATACCAATGATAGTGATAGACTTATGATAGGAAGAATTGTATTATCATCCCCAATACAAGTGTTTTAACTAAAGAATCAAAAAAGTGCAGAGGATAAGTTCATGGACATACTAAACTGCTACATAGCAGTAATCATAAAATGGAGCTTCTGGTCTCCAGTTGAATGGAAAAGCAGGTACTTAGTCTACAATCTCATATTTCTGTCCTGCAGAGAAAGTTCAATGGCTTCCTGCAGCATTTCATCCTCATCCACATTATAATCCTGCAAAATAAAAAAGTGCAAATTTATACATAATCATTTGTAAAGCAACTTGATAGCAGAGATTGTTGTCATGATTTAAATATCATGCAGTTGGAGCAGAGGGTTTTAATTTTGGAAATCTGTTGGAAGGAAAGGTTATATTGCTGCAAGCCAGACTCAGCTTCACGTGAGACTGACATTAAGTAAGCCTCAAAATCAACCAGGCAAATAAAACAAAATCACGACCTGAATTTATATAGATCATTAACATAGTAAAACTATACTTCACTGGAACACTAATGTCCTGAAAGACCGTAGCTGTACCAGTGCATCACTCTCTTAGTTTAAGAAGCAGCAACAGCCTGGATTACATGCTCAGGTTTCCTAGATGGAAATCAAACTCTCAATTTTTCACTTAATACAAATTAAGAAAGAAATCTTGTGCAAAATATCAAAATGGATAGCGAAAGATTCTATAAATATATAAGAGAGTAGCTGAAGTCAACATTGGTTGCTTCGAAGTCGAGACTGGGGAGTAAAAATGGGGAATACAGAAATGGCAGAGACACTGGAACCATTTCAATATTAACAGATAATGTTGTTGGAAAGGAGGAACTTAAAACCACTACCACGACTAAGGAAAAAGTACTGAGCAAACTACTGGGATTAAAGGCAGACAAATCTCCAGGGCCTAGTGGCCTACATCCCAGGGTCTTAAAAGGAAGAGCCATCGAGATAGTGAAAGCATTGATTATAACATCCTGAAATTTCCTAGATTCTGAAAAGATGCCAGTGGATTACAAAAATGCTAACGTAATGTCCCTGTTCAAAAATGGAGAAAAAGGCAGAAGCAGGAAACTGTAGGCAAGTTAGTTTAATATCTCACGTGGGAAATAGTTAGAATCCAGTATAAAGGAAATAGTAATAGGACAAAGTCAAAATGCAATCCAGAGTCAGCATGGTTTTATAAAGGGATAAATTATGTTTTGTTAATTTCAAAGATGTAACAAGCAAAGTGGGGATACAGATGTAGTATATATAGACTTTCTGATGGAATTTGATAAGATGCCACACAATTTTGTATCATTTAAACAGAAATGAGAAAGAATTACATCATTTAGAGGGTTATGAGTCTGTATTCTGCACCCCAGAATATAATGGACGCTGGAACACCAAACGCATTTGAGGAGATAGATAGGTTTTTAATTAGTATTAATTAATGAGGGCTCTAGGGAAAGGTTAGGAAGGCAAAGATGAGGCTGAGACGATATCAGCCACAATTATATTGAATGATGGAGCAGATTCGAGGGGCAGAATTGTCTATTCCTGCTAGCGTTTCTTATGCAAGACCATTCATTAAGGAGAAATATCTATGTTAGGAATTTCCACATCATGGATCTCAGACTTGATGAAACATTGTTATCCAACGTTCCTGGCAGATGGAAATCCAGCTGGTAGCCTGGATTTCTCAAAGGTGAGCACCCAGTTTATCAGGAACAAAAATAGAGGAGAGTAGGAACCAACATTCCCCTGCCCTCGTGAGCCTCTCCTAGATCTGTTATAAGTGACACAAGTACCAAACAGCATTAAAATTCCTGGCCTAAGACAGTCACTGGAATCAGGGATTGAAGTTTTTGCAGGCATCATTCCATGCAAGTGGGATTACGCTTGGGTTTACTGAAATTGACAAGTACGTACCACGAAAGTATCATATGAAAACTTATGACGAATTTTCAAGTGTTGTATCAAATCGGCACTTCTGAAGTTTGGGTCGCCCCATGGCATTGAGGAACAAATTGGGCAAACCTGGCAAAAAAACAAAATGGAATGCAAAAGTAATTCAAAAAACATTGAGTCAGGAATTGCATAGAACTAAACTGAATTGTATTATAACAAATAATAATTCTTCCCAACATCCTTTAAAATGATCCATGACAAAGTGTGCAGTTAGTGCAAGAATAAATTGCTTTAATATTTTGAAGATAGACAATCTGGAATGAAATTAAAATGGAAGACAATACCAGCTGGAATACTGGCACTCAGGAAAATGCTGTTGTAACAATTAAAAACCCGCACCCTCATGCACGTCCCTTTGAGAGGTCTCAAAATTCCTCATATTATTAATCCAATTGGTACAGGTGCATAGGAACAGGAGCAAGCCATTTATTCCCTCGAGTTTATTCTACCATTAGAACCATAGAACCACAGAAATGTTACTGCATAGGAGGCCACTTGACCCATCCTGTCCATGCCAGCCCAAGGACACCCAATGATCACAACTGATGTTCAATTCAAGTCCAAAATATCTGACATCGTTCTATTTGGTTAACAAAAATTCAATCTTAGATTTAAAATTAGCAATTGATCTGGTATCAACTGTCATTTGTGGAAGATATTTCAAAGCTTATGACCCTGTGTGAAGTAGTGATTCCTGAAAGTCTTAAAAATTAGAACCAGACCCATGCCTATAGCTCTGATCTACTCAACCATCAGAAACAGTTTGTCCATTCAGTAGGGAAAATGCCTCACTAGAACGTGGCAGTCAGTAACAGCTATGATGAATCTCTGCTCCCTATCTAATAGATCTTATGCCCATGGATAATCTGATTTTATGTTAATGGACCCCCAGTGACAATAACATTTCCCAAGGCAGTGGGCAGGAAACCTGATATAAAACAGGCCTGCGAAGCTCAGTACACCGCTACTAAGTCAGCGCACCAGCTGTTGTAAGACTGGAATTGAACTCAAGTAAAGAGAATTTTGACTTTAGAAACTCTCCAGCAGATGGATGAGAGATCCAATGCAATTACTGGGTAGAGGCAGCGAGGTCTCCTGAGAAGAAGCAGACTACAAACTGGGGGATGCACTTAATCTTAAGTTGAATCAGGCAAGCTATTTCACAGCATGCACTAAAATAGTATCAGGATTTCACCAAGATCAGAGATTTATCTAAACTTACAGCAAGTTTTAGAAACATCAGCTCATCACAAACAGTTTATTCTATTTAATATAAAATATTCAAGTCAATAAGACTATTAACTTCAAAATTAGGATCAATTGAATTATTTATAGCCTTTAACTTAACTTACAAACAATATACCAAAATATTTGAATCCTAGAATAGTTACACCGCTGAAGGAGGCTGTCATGCCCATTCCAGCTTACTGCAACAGTATCACAGCTAGTGTCACTCCTCACCCTTTCTCGTGGTGCTGCGTTTTTCTCTTCAGATATATTATCCAACTTATTTTGAAGGACACCTTCTTTAAAAATTTATTTTTGACGTTGGGGTGTTGCTATAAGGCCAGCATTTATGAGCAGTACAGTTGTAGCGGTTAGCACTGCTGCCTCACAACACCAGTGGGTTCAATTTCAGCCTTGTGTGACAGTGTGGAGTTTGCATGTTCTCCCCGGGTTTGTGCGAGTTTCTTTCTTGTGCTCTGGTTCCCTCCCACGGTCCAAAGGGTTAGGTTGATTAGCCATAGTAAATTGCCCCTTAGTGTCAGGAGGATTAGCAAGTTAAATACGTGGGGATAGGGCCTGAGAGGGATTGTTGTCGGTGCAGACTCTATGGGTCAAATGGCCTCCTTCTGCACTGTAAGGATTCTATGGTTCTAATTGCCCATCTGTCATTGCTGTTGAAAACATGATGGTAAGTCACCTTCTTGACCCACAGCAGTCCTTATGGTCTAGGTACACCCCCATTGTTTTATTTTGACTCAGCCTCTCAGGCCGTGCTTTCCACATTCTAAACACATGCTGTGAAAAAATGTCTTCATGCTGCCATAGTTTCCTTTTGTCATTTACTATAAACTGCTGTTCCTAGGTTCTCTACACGTATGCCAATGGAACAATTGCTTTCTACTTCCTACCATATGATTCTGAACACCTCTATCAAACCTCATCTTTAGGGAGAATGGCCTCAGCTTCTTCATGCAATGGGGTCTCTCAGCCCTGAAAGTGTTTTTTTTTCCCTGCACCCCCTCTAAGCCCTTGGCTTCCTTCTTAAGTGTAATCTCCAGAATTGGAACAATACACAGTTGAGACTGAACCTATTTGAGTAAAGGTTCACCACAACTTTTGCACTCTTCTACTTCCATTATAAAGCCAAGCATCCTTTGTGGAAATTTTCCCAATTTATTCTGCCATCTTCAACGTTTGTATTCATATTTCCTCTTTCTTTATTCTCCCTCTTGAATTTATATTGTCTCTCCCCATTCTTCCTACCAAAATGTATCACCTCATACTTTTCTGGATTCATTTGTCTTAAGCCTGCCCATTCCACAATGACTATACCCCCTTAAGGTTTACTACTCTCCTCCACACAGTTCACAATACTTCCAAACTTGTGTTACCTGAAATGTGTGCCCTGCAGGCAAAGTCCAGACTATGAATCAATATCACGAAAAGCGAAAGACCTTGTACCAACTCCTGGAAAGCTGCATCAAATATCTTCCCTAGTCTCAAAACCAATCTGTTCATTGCTATTGCTTCCAGTCACTCAGCTATGCTGCCATTTGCCTTTTATTCCAAGAGCTTTACCTTTGCTGATTGATTATTGAATGTCATATTTACAACAATTCCTTGCAAGTCACATATTATAATGTTACAACTTTACAATGGTCCAACAACTTGGTGGATTCTATTAAGCATCATAGATACACAAAAGGATGACACAAGCATTAGATTTCAATGCAGAGATTGTAGGAGGTCAAGAAGAGTAAAGAGCATAGCAAGAGGAACAAACTTGCCATTTTGAATGCCTAAATTAAATAATCCAGAGTTGGATTAGCATCAATTGACTAAAAGGATATTCAAATGTTGCACAATTTTAATCTTTAATTTTGAAAGGAACAATTCAATATTACAAATGGAAACAGTGTTCTAGTACAGAAATAACAAATTCCAAGTGAAACATGAAGTCATATGAGAACAAGATGCAAACCATCAGAGGAGGGAAACAATCATTCAATTCATCTTACCACTGCCAGCACCTTGAAAGAGCTAGTTAATTAGTACCATGCCTGTTCTATCCCCACAGTCCTGCAAAACTTTCAAATAATTATCCAATCGCCTTTTGCACGCATCTTCACCATCCTTCCAGGCAGTACATTCAGATAACTTGTTGCTTGGATATTTTCCCTTTCACTTCTAGTTCTTTTAATTGCCTTCATTCTGTCTTTCCAGTCTTGTCTGTTGCCAGAAACCATTTCTCTTTATTTACTGTTATCATTCACGATTTTAACACCTGTATCAAATCTCCCCTTAAACTTCTCTGCTGTAAGGATAACAACCCCAATTTCTCTCATCTAAGAAAATAACAAAGTGTTTCATCTCTAGTACCATTATAACACATCTTCTCTGCACTCTTAAGGCCTTGACATTCTTCTGAGAAAGATGATATCCAAAAGTGAACATAATTTGAAGAACTAAGTCCTGACCAGTTTCTATAAAGATTTAGTGCAACTTTTTTTAATCCTCTATGGTGCTTTTTATAAAGCTGAAGATCTCCGATGCCTTTTTAAGCAGTCCCTTGAAAGATTTGTGTAGCAACATACAAGGCTGTTTCTGCATCTGTTTTAAATCAGTCACATTTAGGTTAGATTGCCTCTCCTCTCCCAAAATAAATCCCTTCACACCTCTGACGTACATTTCGTTTACCAAATCCTGCCTACTTCATTAGTCTGCTGCTATCAACATTTCCAATTTCATGTAATTTGCAAGCTTTAAAATTATGCTCCGTATACCCAAATTCAGACCATCATTATATCAAAAAAAAGAGCACTGGTCACAACTATTCAATTTTGCACTTATGTCCATAAGAAAATGCCAAGTGCAGCAACAAATTATCTGACAGTTCGCTGTACACCTCATTTCTTGATCCAAGGTGACACTTTCAGAGAGCAGGTTGAAGAAATTTCTGGAGGACTTTTCCTCAAGTTATCCAACTCACCATAGTTGACATCAAGCTCATTGAGTAACGAATTGAACAATGTTGCAGAGCTCTGGCATAAGTTGAGTTGACTATCTTGACAAAATCAGCATGGTAGCACAGAACACAGGGTCAGGGACCCAGGTTCGATTCCGGCTTGGGCCACTGTATGAAGTTAGCACATTCTCCCCGTGTCTATGTGGGTTTGCTCCAGGTGCTTTGGTTTTCTCCCACAGTGCAAAGATGTACAGGTTAGGTTGACTGGATATGCTAAAATAACCCTTAGATGTCCCAGGACATGATACTCTGCTAATCCCTCTAACCTAAGCAGGGACAGGGCCTAGGTGGGATTGCCACCTTGGACCAAATTGCCTTCTTCTGCACTGTAAAGATTCTGTGATTTCTATGAACAACTGTCATTACATGAGAAAAGTCAATAACCTTGCTCACTAATGTTTGTTGGTGGATAACAGTGGTAACTGACAGAAGAGAGGGGAATTCATGATCATTTCTGTGAAGTGCAACAAAACCTACATTGACAGTGTACCATCAGTTGTGACTGAAACCATGTTCTTGATCAAAATATTTTTCCTCAGTTGTGACATACCATTTAAGTTCATTGGTAAACATCATCGTCTCTTGTTCTCTCAGAGTCATAAAGAGAGAGGAAGTCCTCCTTTGTTGTTCCATCTTTGAATACCATGTAAACGAAAACAATCAGCTGGGCCATATTCATCATGTCTACTGTTTCATCAAATTGCAGTGTGAAACATTCACAACCCAAGTCTTGGTGTATTTGCTGAGGCACAGCCTCAAACAACAATTCCTCCCTACTGTAAAAGGACCAAGGGACATGCTCTTGATGACTGTCGTAAGTTCAGTCTCGTTTTAAGTTTTGAACAACAGCAACCATCACAGCTTTCTTGGTGAAATTATGTACTTGTTACAGATAGCTAATATGAAAAAACACTTTTTTGCTAGCCTTGACTTTAGCCACAGCTTTGAAAAGTGACTGTTGAGTTTATAATATTCCTTTTAATGCTCCTTTGTCCAAATGGTGCTGATTAAAGGGAAATTTTCTTGAAGTTTTCCATGCATTGCCTTGTGATGCCATTTCAAGTGACCAATATTTTTACTCAAATATTGAAAAATGATCTTGTCTTTGAAATCCATAAAAAGATGTACATATTACTGTGCAGTTCTCCAGGTATGGTCTTACCTCACGACTGAAGCATAGCCTTCCCACTTTTGTAATCTACTTCCAAACTACAACATTCTATTAGGTTTCTTAATTATGTGCTGCACCTGAATGCTAGTCTTCTGTGCCACGGCACCCAGATCTCAGAGCTCTGCAATCTCTCACCATTTAACTGTAGAACTTCTTTTAGTTTTGATCTTTTTTCTTCAGGAACTCTGTACAACAGCTATATGGTACCTTGTGTCAACTGGATTCTGCTGTGGACCCAGTTCCAGCAAATGTAGCAGAAACCTGTCTGAAAACTTTGCTGACAGTGGGATTATATATATTTTGAATTTTGCATTTTATGTTAATTTAAATTTCTTCTTTGACCAAAGTAACCAGGTATCTTGCTTATTTCTATCAGAAATTAAAACAGCATATACATGGTTACTATGCAAAATAGAAAAATGCTTATTACATCAGGATGTCAGTTGGAGCTGGGTTTTAAAGTGTATTTCTTAAACTAAAATGTAAGGTGTGTGACCTAGTTTTGGGAGCAAGAACAAAGAAAGATCATTCATGTCAGTATGTGATTACATCTTAGTTAATTTTTTTTTTGTGCAGATTAGATTGCCGATTTTGATCATACAAATATTAGAATCATAGAATCCTGCAATGCAAGAGCTATTCAGCCCACTGAACGTGCACTGACAACAATACCACCCAGGTCTTCTCCCCTTAACCCCACGTAATTACCCTGCTAACTTCCCACCACCCCAGATACCTAGGGGCAATTTAGCATGGTCAATCCACCTAACCACCACATCTTTAGAGCTTTGGAATAGAACATACATTACTGCTGTTATCATGATCAGACTCAGCAGCTATCTGCTTAAAAAGATGAAATCTATCTGCATAGTTGGGCAATTACTTTCTGCACAAAAGATATAGTTTGAACAAGTAACAGCAGATATTCACTCATTCCAAGAATTTGGCCAAATAGTATTTAAATTTATCCTTAGAATTAATAACCTCATGGGAGAACCTCCTAAATAACTAGACTCAAGATGCAGATTCTATCTATAGTCTTGAACTCTGCTAGTTTTAGCAAAATCAGAATTTACCTGTTAACATTATCCCTAGATTTTGGAGTCCTATTCTGATGGCATAGAGATTAAATACATTGCCAAAAATAGTATCATAATACAATACCAGGATGCTCTCAAGTTTGATCTTTGGTCTATGTAGTGTTAGCTGGTCTCAGCTGAGGAAGTGGTAGTGACATTGCAGTTGGTCTCAGTGTTCCTTTCAGGTGAGTGAAACTAATGCAATGCTAGGACTTCCCTATCTTGACAACAGTAATATTGGGAAAGACTGCAATGAAAGGACTAGCAGTTACATCTGTCAATACAATGCCCAAACCATTCCTTATTAAAAGGCTATTTACCAGATTTGGAACTAAATTGGTACCATGGGGAACATGGATTACTGACACAATTAAAGTACTTAGATTGACCTCCTCTATATAATATATAGCATTCCTTGTGAATCTTACCATTCTTCCATATTCTCCTGTATGGCTTGTAATGCAATGTTCAACCAGGCTATCTTGGTCCAAGTTCTTTGCATTGCAGAATGGGCAGGTAAAAGTAAAGCGATTGGGGACACTGCTGAAAAATAATGGAAGCATAATATAACCCTCAGGAGTATGTCTTTGTACTAATTATATAACTGAAAGCTGCATTAAAAGAAAAACATTGCAAAAAAAAAAACCAAACAGTAAAAGGAGAGCAGAAGTACTCAAGATCAACTAATTCTGGAGAGACCATGGTCGGTGACAGCTGGAACCCTACAATTGTCTCCATGCTCTGAATTAGTGATGGGATTGGAGGGGGGGGTAGTGTAACCAGTCTGTAAAACCCTTAACTGCTCTCCATCCCTGCCAGATTTGGCTCCAATTCCTTTCTACCCAACCTTCAAAGAACCTGTTGAATCCATTTAGATTCATATTCAGGACACTATAATGGTACAAGCCAGCCTTATATCCCTTCAGAGATGAAGAGAATAAGTAATATTGTATGAGTCAGGTTTTCTATTTAAAAACTGTGTCATTAATTGATGCTAAGTCTTCACTAATCCACTGCGTGAAAAAAAAAATCACATAATTAACACAGAAAAATCAGTTAATTCACAAAGATCTCCATAAATCTTTCCTCATCCAGGCTTTGTTATTCTCAAGGCTAAGTAACAAGCTCATTTAAACCATTCCAGTTAGCAGGCAACATGGCCTGTACACATCTCAGGAACAATTAACAGATGGAAATAATTCGATCAGAGTGACGGAGGATGCAGTGCTGGATCCAGAGAGCAAAAAGTCAATAGTGTGTGTGCAATGTGGAAGTAGGGCAAGCTAGAGGAAGACAAGTGAGTGAAGCAAAGAGAGATAAAGAAGCTGGGGTAAGCAGACATTGCACAGAAAAATGGAAGCCCAAGAGGAGCAGAATGTTCAGCAATGTTTAGGAAAATGGAAGATGAAGCATAGCAGAATTTTATTCTAACAAAAAGAGCTAGGGAGAAGGAACATTTAAAATAAATGATAACATTTTTAAAAATAAAAAAAAAAGTGATTTAATTTTCCTGGCTGACCAGTTTTAAAACAACGATAGCATCAAAAGTGAAGAAAAAGCTCAGAATTTAATTCATTCATGGGACATAAGCATCACTGAATGACCAGCATTTATTGCCTATCCCGAGTTGCCTGAGGGCAGCTGAGAGTCAACCACATTGCTGTGGCTCTGCAATCACATGTAGGCCAGACCAGCTAAGACCAGCAGATTTCCTTCCCTAAAAGACATTAGTAAACCAGATGGGTTTTTCTGAAAAATGACAATGGTTTCATGGTCTTCAACAGACTCTTAATTCCAGATTTATTTTACCAAATTCAAATTCCACCATCTGCTGCGGTGTTTTTGGATTAATAGTATAGCAATAATGCCACTAGGTCATCACCTTCCCAAGAAATCTTGGGAAGCAGCACTCAGTGGCCAAAACATTGGATAACATGCAGACTTACAAAATGTTTTTAAATGGGCAACTGGAAGGCCTTGTAAGAGCACCCATAGTGCTGGGCCAGAAGCTCCACCTTTGAGTCAAACGTTAGGACTTGTTGGCCATGCAAAGAGCATTCATAATACAATTCAAACAGGCTGAAAATCCACCATTCCCCTATGGTAAAAAAAAATGTATGCATGAAGATACTCCTAAAAATGCGCAACTGCAGACCCAAGGGTAAATCTCAACTTTGTGCAATGGTAAGTCAATGGAAATAAAGTTTGGCAAGATTGAAAAATGGAATGCTGGTTCACTTTCATCTGTTCCCACTATTGTCCTAGTCCATAGACTGTAGCGATTGAAAAACAAAGTAGAGTGCGAGTGCTCTTAATAAGCATCATTTCTAGGTGTCACAGGCATTGTGACAAGTAACAGGCAGACATAATGAACATGGAAATGGAATGTTATCAGAAAATGGATAGTATGCAAAAACTACAGCTTAAAAGAAATAAGTTGTATCTGTAAATAGAAAAAGCATATTGGGAAACTGGATAAGAGATAGATTAATAGAAGCATCATTGATGCAGTGAATGAAGTGGCCTCCTTCTGTGTTCAATTCAGTTTTGAGATTGAGATTATAAAGCGTCTAAGCAAGAAAGGTGAGGAACAATTCCCCAAGTTTTTTGATTAGGCACTTATCAACGATCTACACTAAGTTCAAGAATTTCAATTTATAACCATACTTCCCGTTTCATCAGACGACAGGTTTTAGTAACGACTCTGCTATTTCCAGCTATTTGATTCTTTACTTTCCCATTACATTTCTTATCTAATTTCTCTTATCTTCAGCCATCACAGATTTTCCTTTTTATTTCCCCATCTTTATATTTATTTAAAATCTATTGCTTCTTGGACATTTTTCAGTTTTGATGGAAGGTCATCAATTAAAATATGAACTCAATTCAAATATTTATTTTGAGTCAAGCCATTAAAAATGATTCCTTACTCAAACTAAATATTTGTTCTGTAATAAAAGAGACAACAGCAGGCACCTATGACAATTGACAATCTGCCCAACATCCAAACAACAAATGCAAAACACAATCTAAAAAGCAATGTATCCACATATGCCAGGCTCTTATCAAAGAATCATTTTTGGCAAAAAACAAACATTGCAGTTCAATAGCTGCAACTTACTTATGAGGAATGAAAAATATTTGAAACATAGTCACCTTAGGCTGGGATGCTGATCCTTCATGGATGCTTTCACACCTTCAGAAATAAATTCCTGGTATTTTGCACATGTTGCAATATGGGAACGTAACTTTTTCATATAAACCTGGATTTAAATAACTTGAAAAAGTTATAATGGGTATAAAAAGGCAAAACAGAGTAAAACTGCATGCACTTAGCAAATTTCCAATGTGAACCTAGTACTTCCCATTATTTTCCTTTCATTCTTTCAAGGATTAGAGTATCCCTAGCAAGGCCAGCATTTGTTGCCCATCTTAATTGCCAATCCTTTGAACCAAGCCACTTAGGCAGTTTACCATCAAGTACATTATTGCAGGTTTAGAAGCCAGATCAAGTAAGGACAGTAGATTTCCTTCCCCAAGCACATTACTGGACCAAATAGGTATTTGCAACAATTACTGGAGATTGTCTTCATATTCCAGACTTTTATTAATTGAATTTAAATTTCATCAGATGCTATGATGGAACTTGTGTCCCCAGAATAATAGTCTGGGGACCTTTGGATTATTAGTCCAGTAACATATCACAATCATATCATTACATCACTGCCTCCCCATTTTTCCTCATCACACTGACATTTCCTACTGTATGATCTTTTCATTTGAGCTTTTGAAGCTAAATTGAACTTGCAGTAAATACAAGAAGACATATTACTGCTTTCATCATCATATTTCTGTAATGTGGGCATAAGATGGGCATAACAAATATGCATTTTGATCAAAATTATTTAGAAAGAAAATCCCTTATGTTACGGACATGTGGTACACCATTTGCTTTAAATAACATCTTCATGGAAGATTACTTTTTATCTGGGAAACCAAGGATACCCTTATCTTGAATATTACTTGCTTCACGTTATGGTGTTCTCCAGCATTACAGTTACAGTGAAATGATATCTTGGTCACAGGTTTTTATTTTATATGTTTCAATTGTTTACCAAAGCAAACACAAAAGGAAGTGCTATGTTACTGTAGATGCTGGAAGCTATCTAAATAATAGATAAATTAGACAGAGTAGAATTGAAACGTTGTTCATATTACTTATGGCTATTTGTATTTCTAAATCCAGGTCTTTTGCATAAGCCTGAGATTTTGTCTGTCGTCCAAAATCAGCAACTAAGAAGTTGCTAAAAAGACACCTACTTTTTAAAACTGATGCCAGTACTTTATCTCGATCCTCTTAGATACTCTGGTGTAATCAATTTGGAGAAAAAGGAATAGGATTAATTATCTCTGCAGGCACCACTATGGAAAATAAATTCTCCAATCCTTTTGCTCCTGCTTCATGCATCCTAGCCTGAGCTTAAAGTAGAAGAAAGTCACCCTGTATATGATTGGAATATAATTCACTTCAAAAAGATTAGATACAAAGTTGATAAAGTGAACTAGAGACAAGTCAAATCATCCAACGTTTCAATCCAAGTATGACTTACCTGAATCCCACAACCACTGCAGCTTGCTGGAGTTTCTTCTAGTTTCTTCTCAATTTCTATAGCTCTAGTTGCACCTTTCAGGGGAGAACGACACACTGCACAAACTGGCTTTTTTGGCTTCTGTAACGCGAACAGGCAATTGTTGCAAAATCTAATTAAAAACAATGTTAGAAATTATTGAGCTCAAATAGTAGATACAAAAAGGTGGCAGAATCTACACTGCCATTAAAAAAATTATGTAAATTAAAATATGAAATTATTAAAATGTTTTTTTAAAGTTATGGTTAACAACAATACTAGTATTCTAAACATTTAAAATTATCTTCAAATCAGCAATTTAAAAGGAAGTACGTGTTGTACAAATTGAATACGGGAAGTAGTGATACTTTTCAGACCTAATCTATTGAGCACCAAATCATAAATATTTTCCACAGCAGTGGCAGGAACTGCAAATAGCTTTGCCAATAGTTTTCCCCGCTGGTTTAAACAGGATAACTGAAGCACAAATGAGATTTCTCAAAAGGCAAGGTAGCCTGGGCAACTTTTCCCTATTATAAGGTGTGGTATGGAAAGTTTTTTTTGAGGACACTCATTGTGTCACCAAACTCAAGTGGTGTCTTGGTGTGTGATCTGTTCTTTATAGCTATACGGTGTTGTTTAGAATTGCACGTTAATAATGATCATGAAATGTTGACGGAAAACAGAGGGAGAGAAGAGTTGGGAAAGGCGGCAGTAATGCATGGGAGTGGTGGGATAGAGAGTAGAAATAGAAAGAACAGACAAGTGGGTGCATGCGTACAGGTGGAAAAGAGAAGAGTCAGGTGTCAAAAGCAAAAAGTGGGTGAGAAAGAGTAGGAAATGTGTTAGGAATGCAAGCAAGATAGTGCAGTGAATGGGAAGCGGAGAGAGCACCCATGTTGCAGCCAAGGAGAGGTGGAGAGAGGATTTGAAAGACAATAATTGCTAAGTAGCAAATGAGGGAAAAAGAATACAAGAAAATCCAAAAGGGGTTGGACATTTTGCAAACGAGAAGGGATATGGCAGTAAAATGAAAGTTACTTTAGAAACTGCCATAGTATTTTTGCTAATGTATGCATACAACATATAGCAGTCACAACATTGCACCATGGTGTGTTCTGACATGACAGACAAACATTTGTTACCCACTAGACAGATCAGGTTCATGTTGATGGAATTATTGGCTGTGACTTGTATGTTTATGATGCAACAATTGAAGAACAAACAACATTGCATCTTTATAAAGATAGGAAAAGATGCCAAGGCAGGCAGAAAAAGAGTAAAATAAAAACACTCAAAGTTAGTCTTAAAATAACTCCTTACAAAGAGTCATGGATGATGAACAGACTCTGGGATCGAGCACAGCGTCTGTTGAAAAATCAAACATGACAATGCAATTTTCTTGATTGATGAAAACTCGTCCAGACACTATAAAATATAGTCAAAGTCACGAGATTCCAGGGTCACACCAGGATCTTATAAGCAATCAAATATAAAAGGCAGATTAAGAAATTTGTTGATCTTTAAGAATAGTACAGTAAAAGTTTTTCATGTGTTTAGGGTACGATGCACTTAATCGTAGATATAAAACTTTCACTTGCATCCGGTTGCAATATTCGCAATGTTATGAATGAGAGCGGGAGCCCAAGCACTACAGCTCCCTGGATTCAGCGCGAACCAGTACATCACAGAAACGAAACCGAGAGTATGATGCAGACTCACTATGACCGATTTAATGTCATAGCCCAGTCGGAAAAATACTCCGGTTATTCAACAAAACAGACGTTTTGCAATTTCAGCGCCACTGTATAATAAAAACCAGATATAGTCCAACGAGTATTAAAAAGGACAAACTTGGGCTAATTTTGATGCGATTTAAAAAAGACAAACAAACGAAAACGCAGCAAAATTCCGCCTTACACATGGTTGCATTCGAGTAGCATGGGATTTTCATAGATTTCGAGGCAGACAGGACAAGTTAAAGCTTCTTCGCCACCTCCAGATGTTTCTTTGCGACGTGACGCGTCCTCTGTATAGTTCATCGCCATTTCTACAGTTGTGTGTCGTCTTCCGCAAGTGGATAACTCACGTCAGGTGGAGGCGGTGACCCTGTAAAGCAGCAATGTTGTAGAATCAGAATTAAATAGCCCAAAGGAGGCAGTGCCGCCTCTTTCACTGGAGGACGGCAGCTGCTTTCTTTCTATCGTTTTTAGCGGCACAAAACACTTCCGGAGCAGTCTTCCCTCAACCTAAACTCACAAGAGAACTCCCAAGCTTCCTCTTTGTGCTTTTATATATTAACCGTATTCCTTATCGCTTTTGACCAATACCCAAGAAACTGGACAATTGCCAAAATGCAGTCTGGTTTTCCCCTCTGGAATGTAATAATCTAGAAGCAAATGTAAGATTAAAGGGGAGAAATGAATTAAATTGATAAGAGGCAAGGACTGAAAACATCTTTAGGGTTTGCTCTATCACACACAACTTGATGCTTACTAGGTTGGACTATTATTGCCAGCGGCCTCGTACTGCAGTTCTATATGCAACACTTCTCTGCCACAGGAAGCCAGCCAATGGCGCACTTGGGGCACTGTAGTGTCCTGACAACAACAAAACATTAATTTTTTGGAGTACAGGAGTAGACCACTGATGCCTCTCTTTCATCTTAACTCAGAAATAACCCAGTCATTAAGGTTCTATTATGCTTGTGATTTTTTAAGCAAAATTCCTGAACAATACTTCTATCTTCCCTGAGGGCCCATTCATTTCACAAGGCTGAGAACATAAATGGTCTCATTTCTTTTCCATTAAATAGCTGGAGCATGTTTCTTGTAGCTTACACATCTCATTTTGGTCCTTACTCTTTGGTGTATGTGGAGGTCAATTAACTGTTGCTACAGTCCATCCACCTCATTCACTTCTCAGATCAATACCTCCTGAGAAGAAGTGGGTTTTCTACTTCCGTATTTGCCACCCTGTAATTTTGCACAATCCATCTATCATAAGAGGTGGAAAATTACAGGCTAGCGAACACTGCAACATAGATTTTCAGCCTACATGATGAGTGAAACAAATCATAATAAAACCTGTACTCAAGAATCAATGTCCATTTGCAGAGGTAAGGACAAGGTTAGAGAAAGACGGCTTCTAGATTAGATTTTAAAACACTGATGCACACATATTACTAGCAAACTATTTTGTATCAGCAAGGATGAATGATATAGAAGCAGCCATTTTAATACATTCAAGGAGAGACTAGAAGCAGAGAATAAAGAAGGATGTCAACAAAGAATTAATCACTTAGCCATGAGAAGCAGAAAAAATGATAATAATTGCTTATGATAACTACCTATAATTCAGTTGTGCTTTAAAGTAAAACCAATTATTTAGAAAAGTTATCATCCACTGTTGATCTTGCAGTGTCCTGAAGCTGTAAAAAGGGAATGAAAAGCCCCTACATGCTCTCCCCCACTTCTTGCAAAATCAAGGATCACCAAAACAAATAGCCTTGTATCTATCATTGGTGCTTACCAGAAATGAACACCCAAAACATAACAGCAAATATTAGTACATTTAAGTTGTTGTTGGTGGTCATGTAGAGTAACTATGTCAAAAAAAGTCACAGAAAGTAAGAGTAAATTCCAGACACAGAAAACCTACAGCAAGCACATTGTTCCCTTTCCTCAGTGTTCAGTGCCTCGAGTAGCTACAAGGAGGCCTGCAAAAGCAAGTAAACTTCCTTTGCTCAGTAGGCATCATTGTCAGCTGTCCCTCAAGTTGAGGATGATACCTATTCAGGGTTGTAAATTTCAGCCTGAAGTCAAACTTTCAACTGAACATGCTAACATGTGCCCACTGTATTCTTATGAGCCAAATACAAAGTAATTCTCCGACATCCAGACACTGTGCCTCCATTGTGACCATATGCGAAGAAATTGGCTGTCTCTGTTGCCTATAATAATTCTATTTAAAGATGGTATCAAATAGCTCTTGATTATGTCAATTATTATTTTATTTAACAGCATAGAGAAGGGAGATCCAATATTTCTCAGTGCTGATAAGGGCATTTCATATTCTGACACTATTTTAAGGATCACCTCAAAGCTCTGGGATCATTGAAAAAAGCTCCTCAAACATAATGGGGGATAGTTTTACAATCTAGAATATCCAGAATTCATTAATGATGGGGACACACTTAAAGCCTTCTGCTCACTGAGAAAGGAACTTGGAGCTGGCTGGGGCAAGGTAAAGACAGACTGAGGAGCACTGTCATGGGTGAAGCCTGGGGGGCCAGAGACCAGCTGCCTGTTGAAGTATTGGCACAGAATCCTTTCAGTATAGAAAGAGGTCATTTGCCCATTTGGTCTATACTAACCACAATCCCACCCAGGCCCTATTTCTATAACTCCACACATTTATCCTGCTAACTCTCTGATACCAGGGTCAATTTAGCACGGCCAAGCAACCTAACCAACACATCTTTGGACTGTGGGAGGAAAACGGAGCACCTGGTAGCACGGCAATACAAACATCAGACATACAGTGACCAAGGACAGAATTGAACCTGGGTCCCTGGCACAGTGAGGCAGCAGTGCTAACAAATGTGCTACCACGTCACCCTGGCAGTATTGGAGAGGGAGGGATGATAAGAAGGATGGCATACTTTACGCAGGAAGGGATCCCAGGAGAAAGACACTGGCGTGGTGCACATCACATTATGTAGGGAAGACAGAGATAGAGAGAAAATAAATAACTAGCATTTCTATACTTTCACGATCCAAACTGCTTTCCAGCTGATGAAGTACTTTTGAATTGTACTCTCTATTGTGACGTAGATAATTAGTCAGACCTTTATGGGTTATGCTGCAATGTCTATTCAGATGTTAGGCACACAGGTTTAAAGACAACCCCCCACCCCCTCACTAGAGCCACCAGCACCACTCTAACTCAGGAAAAATCTAAAGCGATCTCTAAACTTGTTAAAAAAAATCTGATTTAAGAGGAACAACAGGGACATTAATGATTTGCTGGTGTGGAGCGCTCATACATAGTTGGACCGAGTGGTTAGACTCAATGTTGTGGCTTCATATTTCCAGGAACATTCGATAAAGGACCACCTTGCTCCCTCATCTTCAAAGAAGCTGCCTCACAGCCATTTGCTTGTGACGTGCAGATACATTTTACGGCGAATTAAAATTAAATACATGCTAAAGTTCTTATCAGTTAGTTAAATCAAAAACTTACCTGAAGCTGCTGTCAACTCTACACCGGCCCCACCCCCCAATCAATCCAATGCGCAAGCGCAACGGCTCCTATCAACTATCGGCACGCAGGCGCGCTGGCTCCTGCCCAGTAGGAGCGCGCAGGCGCGCTGGCTCCTGCCCAGTAGGAGCGCGCAGGCGCGCTGGCTCCTGCCCAGTAGGAGCGCGCAGGCGTGCCGATTCCCAGGGTTCAAAGGTCTCTGGAGCTCACAGACCCGGAAACTGGCGCGAGCCAATGAGAGGGCGGGTGGGTGGGTAGGTGCCGGGCTTGGTGCTGTGGGAGGTGGAGGAAGGTGAGTGTGTTTATTCAGCATCTCTCAATGTCCGTCATTGTGCCCCGCATTCTGGATCTGGAGCGTTATAACGCGGCCAGAATCGGGACTACGGCGAGGAAGACACAACCGAGTGGCAAATGTCTCTAATTGAGCTGCAAGTGATGCTTGACGGGCTAAAGATGGCGGCGTCATATTAGGGTGCCAGTCAAGTGGACGTGGGCCTACATATTATTGCTGGAACTGCGTGTGATCTTTTCTATGTTCCAGCAGCCGGATTGTAGTTTTATTGCTTGAGCGGGAGAAAAGACCATGCCCTCTGTAACCGCTTGTCAGAGTTTTAATTTTATAGCAAACATCCGTCAAACGCAGCACCAAGCTGAACAGTCAGGAAGTTGATGCACAAGTGTAATAAACGATCAATGCGTAGTACAAATTGAAATCTTGCTGATTTCGAAGCTACGATGGTTACTCGGTGAGGGGGACAATTATTCTGCGTTGGACAAGCGATTCCTAATCTGAACATAGCTCAGGTCGTTGCTCCAAACCTGTTGAATTTGAAGTCGCAGCACCAGATTTCGGTGTTCAGCGTTTCCAGATGGGCTAGTACCAATAATGCTACGCTATGTAGATTTAAGATTTAATTTGTGTAGCACAAAATGTGCTAACCAAACTCGTTGTACCATTCACAAAATGGTCTGGAAGAAATTTGTGTTGTTTAGTTGTTTAAAATGGATCAGCTTCCTGACCTTGTAAGGTTCCTGACAAACACATCCTGTGTGAATGTGGTCCACAATAGTTACAATAAGAAGCCTCACAAAACCAAGTTAAAGTCCAACAGGTTTATTTGAAGTAACGAGCTTTTGGAGCGCTGCTCCTTCATCAGGTGAAGGAGCATCATCACTCACCTGATGAAGGAGCAGCACTCTGAAAGCTTGTGATTCCAAGTAAACATGTCCATTCTGTTCCAACATTGGCATCTCCATCTCAGAATAGATACAATCCATGGATTAGATAGTTATGCAAAACCAATATGTTTACTGTTAGTATATATGTATATGTTTTGAAGTATAAGAGAATGTTAGGTGAGATTTTTTGCATGCATTTCTAATTTGTTGGCAGCAGCTTCAATGACAGGTATTAACTATTTAATATTGGAAAAGTTTTTTATCAATGAACCGAATTAAATTGTACTTAAGACAGGATTTTGACATTCAGTGTATTCCAAAGATAGTAACAACAGATGCAAAGGAGATTACACATTCCCTTCAGGGAAAATATTTAATCTGTACCATTCACTTGATCCTAACTAATTGCTATAAGATTATGGAATTTTGATTAACTTTAAAAAAAGTGTGCAGACTTCAGTACTGTTTTTGTGTTCCATTTTGACTACAATCCTGCCTGATCTGATGCCTGTTGATTGACCTGCCTCTGGTTTAGTGGGGACGATTTCTGTCTGGGTGGGGGTGGGGAGGTGGTTGCTGTAGGCTCTGAGATTATGAGAAAGGGAGGTGGTGGAACCCTTTAAGACCAGTAAAAAGTCTCACAACAAGTGCACGAAGGTCTACTCGCCTGATGATGAAGCAGGGTTCCAAAAGCTCGTGCTTCCAAATAAATCTGTTGGACTTTAACCTGGTGAGACTTCTTATTGAGCCCACCCTGGTCCAATGCTGGCATTGCCACATCATGGCTCCCATTAGGACTAGGCATCCCATTGTCTGCATTCGATGCCTCTTCTGCTAAACAGTCATCATCATCGTCTGTGATAGATGCAATTTCACCGTTTCTGTTCCTCTGCAGCATATTGTGGTGGGCTGTCACTGGGTAGAGATCCTGATTGTTCTGATGTAGGACCTTTACTGTTCCTTTAAGATCCATGTTTTCATGGGTTAACTGGCAAGCTTCTGATTCCACTACACCTTTTGCTCTCACTGCTTGTTTTTGGTAAATTCTTTCACACTGACTTTGGAACTGAGCCATGTGTGTCACATATTCCTTATCTGTCATCATCGTTCAATCATTTTTTTAATTCAGGAATTCCCCTTTCAAGGGTATCTTTCTGGAGGACATAATTTTCCTTTTCAGTCTCAGAGACCTGGTCGACCAAACAATTACCAAAGGCTTTTCAATCTTAGTAGCTTTCTTGCCTAATTGTTTCTTAGTTCCTCTCATAACTGACTCCCAGTGGATCTCAGGCCCTCTAGAGAGAGTTCAAGAAATTTTGTGCAGTCCAGCCATTTTCCCTGTAGATATTCCCGAAGAGCCTCATTCCCATTGTGTCTATAAGCTTTTGGGGGTTCCAGCTCGAATATAGTTTTAATGTAACCACTTTAATCAAAGCCACTTGGGGTGCCAAAATGTTGATCAAGACCCTGCTTAGGTAGGCACAATAAAGACATCTAAATTTAAGCAACTCTGTTCAGAAGAGCTAGCTTAATCGTCATTTCTGAGAATATGGTACAGGGATGACTCAGACTCACTACTGAGATCTAGGTATTACTCACATTAGTGACAGAGATGGCCAGGCTTCGGTGTGTTTGATGATTGGTGTGGCCATGATGGACCGAAAGTCTCTTTCTGTGCTGTAAAACTCTATGATTCTATGGTCATCATCCCTGAACTCCAAGTTCAGGATATTCTTTCTATAATGGTTGTTCTTCTTCTCTATAAGCTCCAAGCTCAGGATTGCCCTTTTGTAATGGTGGTTCCCAGGTTGTAGCATTGTTTACGTGCTCCAAGAATTCTTCTCTTGTACAGAGTCAGTAAAGTGATCAATCACCACATATCCCAATTGGCCTCTGTCAGGTTTTGCTCTGGGTTCACAAAATGTCTTTAGTTGGCATTTTTCTAATGTGTTTGCCTGTTGCAACTTGGATGTATTGGCTACAGTTGTACACAGTTCAACTGAAAGCTCCACACGCTATTGTTTACTTAACAGATATTGGCCTCCATGCATTTCAGAACGTGCTTTGGGTTTACCTACTTTCAGGGTTAAAAATAAAGTCCAAAATCAATATTGACATGGAAGAGAAATTGTACACACTTGCGTTATAAATAGATTGTGATATCTAAAAATTCCCCTTTTTTATTGCATTAGTGCAGAGCTCACTTGAGATGTAACATACATTTAATTCTTGTATAACCTCTTCCTTTTATCTCTTGTCAGTTCTTATTTCTTTTAGTGTATGGTTTTCTTTTTAACACCAAGTTGTGTTGGGTAATTCAAATACTGAAGCTCAGGAGCAAAGATTGCTGAATTGGAATTTGAAAAATAAAGCTCCCACTAATCGTGTCCCAGTGTGGGACAAGCTAGCGTTTTAGTTGTGACCGATGTAGTGTTGTTATGCAGTAACAACGCTTTTTGTTCCTAAAAAAAAATGATCTGTCTCAAGTCTTGTCTCACAGAAATATAAAATTAGAAATTTGAAATTATAGTCACAAAGCTTGGCAAAGAGGAATAATATTTTGTATATGAACAGTAATTGTTTTTAGTTAACGGTTTGTTTTGTACTGAAATGCATAATTAAGGATAAAATTCAGACTGTTGGGTAAATCATTTTGCACCAGTTTTGAATGACAAATATTAAATGGCAACATTTGGTGTTGTGATGGGGTCTAAGGTAGCTTTGGTCTATACTTTTTTGAATTGCATCTACAATTTCAAGTAAACCCGTTTAAAATTTTTCCAGCATCATTTAAGTGGGATATACTTGCCATTATTTTTGCATTTCTTTTATAGACCTGTGTCCATTATGTAACAAGTTTTTTTTTAAAGTAATGATTTCAGTAAGAAATAAACTTGATTAGAAGTTAGATTTTGAGTTTAAAACATATTGGAATATTTGTACTCCCATTTAACTGAAATGAAACCTCAAATGTGCCCTGTGTCGTTTTAAAGGTGTTCTTCACATTTTGTTTGGAGAAAACCATACATTCAACTCCCACGAAAACATGCTAGCACTATAGGATTGGATATTCCATCAAGTCAAATGGAAAAGGCGGATAGGTTTGCAGATGCATACTAGCCTTAAACCTGAGTCATCTTTAAACCTAACGGACTTTACTTTCGAAAATTTATTGAACACTTTTCTGTTCTTAATATTCTGGAAAGTCTATTGTAGTGTATTGCAAAAAAAAATTGGTTTTAAGTATTTGCATTCCAGTTTTGGCATCTTTTGCAGCTGCTAGTGACTCATTTTGATCTACTTTGTTTAGTTTTATATTATGAAATTTTAACTACATATTGACTGACGAGTTAGATTTTTGCAATTGCCTTTTAAGATTGAATTCTTATTTTCTAGCTTTAGGATAAAGATTGAGTAATTTGATGAATTAAAATGTAGCTTCAACTGTTATTTACTATTTTCTTTTCCTTAAATTTGATGTCAAAGTAGTGATTTGTGTTCATGTGACATAGATTCTTTGTTTAATTTCTAATTTATTTTGTCTTCCTTTTGTTCACAGTTAACTGCATCACTCTTCCTGGCATCAGTAATTGTAATCTCAAAGTTACTTCCAATCTGAGAACAGGAAAACCATGGACATGTTGTGGTGAACTGTTCCCTGCACAATCTCCTAATGGATACAAATAAAATCAGAGACACTTTGTTTCGGAAATATGTACAGATTTGCGAATTAAAATTAAGTGAGAAGGATCACCTAGTTGATGATGCAAGCCTTAAGAAGACGGCTACATCCTTACTTGATTTATATCGTCAGGAATCCAGTGAAAGATTTAAAATGTTTAAATTTTATGATATGGTGGAGAATGCCTTGAGGATGCTCAGAACATCAAGTTTAAGTGCGCTTCTCACTGCCTTTGGAATACTGGAAACCTTCTGCACTAACCTATTTCTATATCCCTGGAAAAAAGAATTTAAAACAATAAAGGTAGAGTAGACTATTTTATACGTTTGAGCTAGCTTAGAAGGTACGTTACAAATTAAACACTAAATACCAATGGATTTATTGGTAAATTGTTTACAAATAAATGGTGCTAGATTCTTCAAGAGTCTTTTCTAATAACAAAAGCAATAGTTGCAGTGTAGACCTTTTTATTTGGTAATTACACCTTGCTTTGTGTATATATGTTGTAGGATCTTTACAATAAAAACAAAGAATGCTGGAAATATCAGCAGGTCTGCAGCATCCGTGGGGAGAGAAACAGAGTTAACATTTAATCTGATTATAACTTGAAACATTACTTTTGTTTCTCTTTCTACAGATGTAGTCGGGCTTCTTAATATTTTGAGCATTTTTCATTAACTGCAAATTTCCAGCACCTATGGTATTTTGCTTTAGGATGTTTTTTGTTAGAGGCACCTATCAGTGCATTATCTGGAAAGAAAACATAAATCAAAGGCACAGTCTTAAACAGCTAGTGTTTTTAAGAAAATGCCTTAATTTTCTAACTTTTTATTGGTTTTTAAGATGATCAGGCTTCACAGAAGAAACTGATGTCAATGTGACTTTTAGATTTGAAGTGTTGATGGTACATAAACTGCAGCATTTTCAATTAAATCTATCATAATCATTAGCATTGCTAATGATTTGAATGTAATACAGTTTTTTACAGTCTGATTGCTGCGTTCAGTAGAAACAGATTTGACTGTTAATTTAAAAGCACCAGACCAGGGTTTGCTGTGTAAATGTAATAGTCATTGTGGAGTATGGAAGTTGACTATTTGTCTTGTGCTGCATAAGCTGATTTTAAATGGTGCACAGACTAGAATGGAGCTTGATGTTCTTATGCTAGTAAGGGGGAATATCAGCTTCAGGCTGGAATATGAAATAATTATCCCAACATCGAACTGTTGCTAACTTCAGTTTTTGCCTTTTTGAAAGAGAACACTGAGGGGAGATGATTTCCCATTGAACTAAAGTGTTTAACTGAGTCATTCCAATCTGTTGGCAGTGAAATCTGTAATACAGCACAAAGCTTCAAAATGGAATAAAATCCATTAATTTGAACCACTTTAAAATGAACTTTTGAGCTACTAACCTTTTTGATGCTTCAAACTGAGTTGAGGGTATAGAAATCTGGTGAGACTATGATCAGTGTTTCTTTTAATTCCTATTTAGTTCAGTTGCCAATCACATCCTAGGCTTTGTGAGAAGGCAACTTCTAAAACATCCCAAAATACTTTCAGAAGTAAAGTATTTTACTTTAAAGTAAATAAAACTAACCATATAAGGAGGTGATAGGTCAGATGATCAAAAGCTTGGTCAGATGCAAGGAGTGTTTCAAAGAAGGAAAATGAATTAGGGAGGGAATTCGAGAGCTTAGGATTTAGATAACTGATGGTGCACCAGTTAAAATCAGGTATGCCAGAAGTAGAGAACTGCATATGTTTAGAGGATTGTGGGGCTGGAGGAGGCTCCAGAGATGGGGAGGGATGAGGGCATGCAAGGATTGAAAACCAAGATAAATTTTTAAATTATTGACTGGAAGTTAATGTAGGTCAGTGAATACAGGATTGTTGGGGAAACAGGATTTTCTGGGACAGCAGCACAGTTTTGGAGTACCTCAAGTTTAGGGAGGCTAGAATGTGAGAGACTAGCCAGCGATATATTGAAGTACTTGAGTCTCAAGGTAACAAAGGCATGAATGAGGGGTTTGGCAACAGATAAGTTGTGATGAAGTGAGACCAGGCAATATAACAGAGATGTCTTAGTGATGGCACAAATATCTGGTTGGAAACTCATCTTTGAGCCATTTCATGAGTAAATTGGTTTAGTATCAGGCATTTGCTAGGGAGAGAGATGGAGTTAGCTAGAGTGCAGGGGACTAAAAACTTGGAAGGGAGGGAGAGAGGTAGAGTTGGCTAGAATGCTGGCGACTCAAAACAATGTCTTTTGTTTTCTCAGTATTTAATTGGAGGAAATTTCTGCTCGCCCAGTACTGGATATTACGCAGTCTGACAATTTAGCAAACAGCCTGTTATATATTTCATCAATAAATTTTCCATTGACCTGAAAAATATTGCCAAGTTTTAAAATTTCAAATGAAATGTAAGTGGCAGCGAGACTAGGAAATAAGTCTGCAAAGAGTATGAACTGTGAATTTGGTAAAAAGATGATTGGACACAGTGAATGATCAGCTGTCCATTCACTAGGAAACTATATTGCATTGCTATTGTTGACCAGTTTCACCGTTGCAAAGTCTAAGCCAAGAAGTATAAATTAAAATGGTTAGTTCATTGTCAGATCATGTACAGAAAACAAAATAATTAAAAATAGTGTTGAGAGGAAGATGAAAGGTTTTTTCAGACCCCCAACCAGTATTATATTTTCAGTGTCGGAGAGGTTGCTTGGTTTAGAGTTATCATGTAGCTAAAGGTCTATTCTCATCTGAATGCACAAACCCAAATGTATTTTTCTGGTAGTTTTATTATTAAATGTGACCATTTAATGCTCTTACTACAGTTAGACTTCGGAAGTTATTGAGTATATTGGGCAACTGTCTGATTTTCATTGTTAAACTGTGCATGTTCAGATTCAGATAGTGAATAGACTCACTGTTGTTAATCTGTGTTTACAAGTCTGTGGGGCTGATCTTTCAGTGCAATAGGTAAAGAGAATTTTGTGGTGGGCGACGCACAGGATTCATGCGTGCATTCCCATCGTAATAGTGCATCCCACCACCGGATTTCTGGCAACGTCTACTTTGCACTGGAAATTGGCAGACTAAGTATTTAAATGCTCATTTTAATCTAAAATGCTATTAAAAGGCCTGCTAGCATTTCCCTCTTGTTAGCGTAATTCATTCCAATGGGGTTTACAGTAGCTTCCCACTTTTGGGGAACTAGTGGCCTGGCCCCACTGGAGTGGAGGGGAACAATCAGAAGAGTGGGGGAAGTGGGGTGCTGGAGGATCAGGTGGCAAGGGGTGATGCCTCCTGGCACTGCCCAAGAGCAAAATGTCAATGTCTGGGGACACCTTCATCAGGAGGGGAGCTGGAGATTGGGACTGGGTGAGGGGGGGGGGGGGGGGGGGGGGGGGGGGGGGGGGGGGGGGGGGGGGGGGGGGGGTGCTGTGGGCAGGCCAGGGGGGTTGGGAGAGGTGGAGAGCTGGCACTATGGAATTGACTCAGTAAGAGTCTGGCAACACCAATTTTAAATCCAACCGATTTATTTGATAGTAAATCTGCTAGCTTTCGGCGTTTGTGCCTTCGTCAGGCGAATGAAGTGTTCTGGTCTCTAAAAGCACACATCAGCACAGACAGTTTACAGATTGCTGATTAGAATGCAAATCCTTACACCTAACCTGCTATTGTGGGATTGGCCAACAATCAGGAGGCCACCAGTGTGGGAGCACTGTGTGCATACACCACTTTCAACACTGGAAGATCAGAGCCTGTGCAGTGGCCTGCTCAGTGTATTGATTACAGCCTCTCCAGTGGGAATAGGCCCTGCCTCCTGAAATCCAATGATAGTCACGCTGATGACCTCCGCAGTGCAGAGTGTGGGAGATTCTTCTCTGAACTCCCACTGAAAAAAAACAGCATGAATTACTCCAGTTTTCACACAAATGCGACACTTAGAATTTTTTGGATGAATTCCACTCCTTGCATGTGTTAGCTCCTATATTCCTGCTATCTTCTGCAACTTTTATATTTGAAATTTATCAATCAGGTTTTCACCTGAGCGCATCATCGAAATGGCTTCAATTTAGTCACATGCCACCCTATTAAGTGTGGAGCATTCCTTTCTTTTTGAGTTAAACTGTCCTCCGTTGGTTTCAATCTCGCCTAATCAAAAATAACCAGATCTTCTCCAATAATAACTTCTGTTCTGAACCACATACTTCCCGTTGTCAATGATTATTGACCAGAAGCCCATCTGGATCAGTGAGTACAAGAATTGGTTGGAGACTGGGTGTTTTGGAGTGTGTGAATCACCACCTAATTCTAAAAATCCTTTCCATCATCTAAAAGCATAAGCCAGGAGTATGATTAAATATTCTGCAATTATCTGGATATGTGCAACCTTAACAACCGTCACAAAACAAGACCATCCAGAGCAAAGCTTGATTGGCACCACAGTAAACATTGATTCACCTCCCCCCCATCACCAGCTGCTCAGTGTCTACAGTGAATACAATCTACAACATGCACTAACAAGTGACTTGCCAAGACTACTTCATCAGTTCTTGCCAAACCTGTGACCTTTACTGCCTAAAAGGGCAATGATAGCAGGTGCATACAAACAGCACCGCCTCCAAGTTATATACCACTCTGACTTAGAAATATATTGCCATTTCTTCATTTAAAATTAAATGGGTTAAAATCCTGGAACTCCTTACCTAACAGCACTTGAAGATAATTAGGGATGGCTAATAAATGTTTGCCTTGTCAGTCACACCTACATCCTATGAATTAATATACAAACTTGAAGAAGGCCATTTGGCCCCTTCAGCCTGCTCAGCCATTTGATAACACTGTGACTGATATGATTGTAGCATCAACTCTGCTTTCCTCTCTACCCACTATACCCTTTAACTTTCTTGTCAATCAAGAATCTATCTAACTTAGCCAGAAAAATATTCAATGACCCTGCCTCCACTGCTCTCTGGAGAAGAGAAT
This sequence comes from Sphyrna mokarran, assembly GCA_024679065.1. Classification (NCBI taxonomy): domain Eukaryota; kingdom Metazoa; phylum Chordata; class Chondrichthyes; order Carcharhiniformes; family Carcharhinidae; genus Sphyrna; species Sphyrna mokarran. The sequence continues at coordinate 40,150,392 of JAGIQG010000016.1, forward strand.
TCCACAGACTAACAACTCTCAATTCTTATTTTTAAACAGTGTCCCCCACTTCTAGTTTTTCTCACAAAGAGAATCCTCTCAGCAAGCACCCTGTCAATTCCTCTTGGGATCCTCATTCTTCTCAACTTCAGATGATACAAGCCCAACTTGTTCAATGTTTACCTCTCAAGATAACCTCTTCTTCATCCCAGGAATCAATGTCAGGAAACTCATAATCTATGATTCTATAAATATCAGGCCCATATAATGGAATCATTCTCTCCCCACTTCCCTGAGCAGAAAAATCCCAGTTTCTCCAACCTGTTCTTGTAACTTGAAGTCTGTCACCCTTGGCACAATTTTCATAAATGTTTTTTGCACTCCAGTGCCTTTGTATCTTTTCTTCAGTGTAGTCCTGAAATTGAACTCAATACTTAACCACACCAGTGTTTTATTAAAGCTTCACAATATCTTCTTTGATTTTGTGTTCCATACCTCTATTTATTAAGCCCAGGATCCTATCTGTTTACCTTATTAACTGCTTTTGAACTTAGACTGCCATGTTTAATAATTTGTGCACATATGCTCCCTCTGCTCCTGCACTCCCTTTAAAATTGTTTCCTTTTGCTTCATAGAATCTTACTCTGTTCTTTCAACCAAAACGTATCACTTCACACTACTGAGATCTATTGAAATCTTTTCACTCACTATCTTTCTTAATTCACAATACATTCAAATTTTGTCAGCTGCAAATTTTGAAATCAAGAAACGGTGATCCTAATATCAACCCCTGAGGGAACTTCACTAAATACCAGCCTCCAATCCAAGAAACAACTATTCACCACCACTCTATTTCTTGTCACTCTGCCAGCTTTGTATCCATGTTGCTTTTATCCTGGGCTTCAATCTTTCTGATAAACCTATTATGTGGCACTTTATCAAATGCTTTTTGAAAGACCACATTCCCTACATCAACTACATTCCCCTCATCCTTTGTTATCTTATTTAAAAAAACTCAAATGAGTGAAACATTATTTGCCCTTTGTTCTCATTGAAGCGACAGAGGTTGAGGGATGACCTGGTAGAAATCTACAGGATTATGAGAGGTATGGACAGAGTGGAAGACTCAATTACTCGGGAGCATATCTTTTAAAAGAGGTGTACGAGGCAGATGTTTTACTCAGAGTGGTGAGTGCCTGGAATTCGTTGCTGGGGGAGGTCATGGAAGCAGATATGGTAGTGACTTTTAAGAGGCATCTTGACAAATACGTGAATGAGATGGGAATAGAGGGATATGGCCCCTGGGGGTTTAGTTAATTTAGGTAGCGTGGTCAGTGCAGGCTGGAGGGCCTGTCTGTGTTGTAATTTTCTTTGTTCTTATTAGAATATCACAGTCCTTTTTGGAAGAAGCCATCTATCACTGTTCTATCATATATAAATAACTACATAATGAATATGCCAATGTGATGTAATGGAATGGCTTCCTAGTCTTTCATTTTTGGTTTGGGCAGTATCTACCTCTGAATCTGGATTTGAAAGTCTTTGTCTGCCGTTAATCTCCTCAGACTGACAATTTAGAATGATTTGAAACAAGAAGACATAAAAGTTGATGAAAAGTAAATTTTAAAAATCAGATTTTATGAAAAAACTTGTCACGAAAGTTGCTAAGTTTTGTAATCTGACAGACATCTGGAGAGTTGAAAAGGAATGAGCTTTTGAGTGAATAGCTTTTGGTCCCATGTCTACTTGATAAATGTCCTAATTATCTAATGGTTATAAGTTTGCAAATAAAGTTGCCTGTAGTTGAGTGCACGTTGGCATTTTGGTTATAAAAATGAGTAGGAAATTTGAAAAAATTCACACAGGATTCTGATTTTGGACTTAAGCCACTAATTAGAAAGAGGTAGGATGGCTTCTGCACCTGACCTTTAGCAAGTGAAAATATGCTCTGTTTCTCACAACTGACACATCATTGCAGCATTCACATCTTGGATGAATTTATGTTTTTATTAAAAAGAATAGGACTAATTAAAATATAAGTTTAAAAAAAATCATTGTTCATTCTTGTTGCTTTTACTTGCATTCTCTCTGAAGTAGGGTTGTCAACCTCATTTTCTATTATTGGCCTGATCTAATATTCTGGCATTTGACATGCACTACCTTCAGCAGATTTGAACATTTTCCCTTGTATGAAATTATTTAGGTGATTAGCTATTTCATGGTCAATCATGTAGTTTGCCTTTTAATAGCAGCATCAGTTACATGGTAAACATAGATTTAATGTAGCCTCTGTTTCCATGACTGTGTTAATTCGGAAAATTTAACATTCACGTAACTTTTTTGCGTGTGATGTCATGGGATGTTGGTTCATTGGAAAAGCCAGCATTTATTGTCCATTTTTTATTTCTCTATTCCTTATTTCTTTGTAAAAGGTGGTGATGAACTGCCTCCTTGAGATACACTCATGGTGCTGGTAGGAGAGGTGTTCCAGGATTTTTCCCAGTGTCTGTGAAGGAATAGCGGTTATAATCCCAGATCAGGATGATGTGTGACTTAGAGGGAACTTATAGCTGGTGGTGGTCACTTATTGCTGCCCTGGTTCTTCTGTGTGATAGACATTGTGGTTTTGGAAGTGCTATCAGAGGAGGCTTGGTAAGTTGCTGTAGTGCATCTTGTAAATGGTACATGCTACTACCACTTTGTTTGTGATGGAAGAGTTAATGTTTTAAGGCACCATAGGGTGTGCCAATCAAATGGGCTGTATTTTTCTGGATGGTATCCTTTTAAAGTGTTGTTTGTGTGGCACTCATCCAGGCAGATGGAGGGTAGTGCATCACCAACGTGTCTTGTGCCTTCTAGATGATAGACAGACCCTAGGGAGATGAGATACTCACTCACTGGCAATTCTGCAGAGTATTTATATGATTAATCTAGTTGTGTTTCTGATCAATGGTGATCTGCAGGATATGTTGATAGGGGAGTCAGCAATGACATTGCAATTACACACTATTTATCTCCATTATTTACTTCAGTGTCTTTGAAGGTTGTAATGTTTTACCTCAACTGCCTGTTGCTTACAAATCAAACATATGAGTTTGCTGTTTATGTTCAGTATCACTTCACTATTTCATAATTGATATGAATAAGTTGTATTGCATGTATTATTGATTACAAACCAAAGCTTTTAAGGGGGCAATCCAAAAGGGTCAGTGAAGACTATCACAAAAACAAAGTAGTGCAGGTGCTAGAATTTCAGGGGGAGAGACAAAAAAAAACCATAAATGCAGAAAATACTCCAAGGTAAGGGGACCTGTGGAGGGGGAAAAACAAAAGCCAATACGGTCATAGAGGTTTCTAGCATGGAAACAGGCCCTTTGGCCCATCTTGTCCATGCCACCCTTTTTCTTTTTAAAAAAACTCCTAAGCTAATCCCAATTGCCAGCATTTGGCCCACATCCCTCTATAACTGTCATACCTATGTAACTATCTGAATGCTATTTAAAAGATAAAATTGCACCTGCCTCTCCTGCTACCTCTGGCAGCTTGTTCCAGACACTCACCACCCTCTGTTTGAAACAATTGCCCTCCTAGACACTTTTGTATCTCTCTCCTCTCACGTTAAACCTATGCCCTCTAGTTTTAGACTCTCCAACCTTTGGGAAAAGATATTGACTATCTAGATGATCTCTGCCCTTCATTATTTTATAGACCTCTATAAGGTCACCCCTCAGCCTCCCATGTTCCAGAGAAAAAAGTCCCAATCTATTCAGCCTGTCCCTGTAACTCAATCCATCAAGTCCCAGTAGCATTCTAGTAAATCTTTTCCGTACTCTTTCTAGTTTAATAATGTCCTTTCTATAATAGGATGAGCAGAATTCTACACAGTATTCCAAGTATGGTCTTAACAATATCTTGTACAACTTCAACAAGACATCCCAATTCAGTATTCAGTGTTCTGACTGATGAAACCAAGCATGCTGAATGTCTTCTTCACCACTCTGTCCGCCTGTAACTTCACTTTCAAAGAGCTATGAACATGTATCCCTAGATGTCATTTGTTCTGTAACTCTCCCCAACGCCCTACCATTAACTGTCCTGCCCTGGTTTGATCTATCAAAGTGCATCACTTCGCATTTGTCTAAATTAAACTCCGTCTGCTGTTCGTCAGCTCACTGGCCCAATTGATCAAGATCCTGTTGCAATTGGAGATAAGTTTCTTCACTGTCCACTACGCCAACAATTTTGGTGTCATCTGCAAACTTAACTAACCATGCCTCCTATATTCTACCCAAATCATTAATATAAACGACAAATAACAGTGGATCCAGCACTGATTCCTGAGGCGCACTGCTGATCAAAGGCCTCCAGTTTGAAAAACATCTCTCTACAACCACCTTCTGGCTTCTGTCAAGTAGCCTATTTTGTCTCCGTTCAGATACCTCACCCTGGATCCCGTGAGATTTAACTTTATGCAACAACCTACCATGTGGTATGTTGTCAAAGGCCTTGCTAAAGTCCATGTAGACAACATCAACTGCACTGCCCTCATCTACCTTTTTGGATACCTCTTCAAAAAAAACTGAATTAAATTTGTGAGACACGATTTTCCACTCACAAAGCCATGCTGACTGTCCCTAATCAGTCCTTGCATCTCTAAATGTCTGTAGATCACCTCAAAATACCTTCCAACATTTTACCCACCACAGATGTGAGGCTCACTAGCCTGTAGTTCCCAGGCTTTTCACTGCAACCCTTTTTAAACAAAGGCGAAACATTTGCCAATGTTTCGAGAAGCTACCTGAAACATTCTTGCTCCTATTTCTGGTTTTTCTATTAGTGAAGACTATTGACCAGGTTTAAAAAGAACAGTTAACTATGCTTTTGAAAATACTTTTTCGTAGAATAGATATGGAAGGGTGCAGTTGTTTTTCTTTCTCCCCCAGCGAATCTGCATGGATTTGACTGAGGCAACGTATCTACTTTTAACTTCAGTCATTGAACTGTTAAATTTATTACCACCATCAAAAAGTTAAGTGATGCAAAGAACATGATCAGTAGGACCGGATATGTACACATCTGCTTCTCCCAAGATGAATGGATTTGTATCATTACAATTCCTACCATCAGGACAGTTACTTCTTCCAATCTTATCTTTTCAACCATTCTTTCCCCCCGCACCCCCCTCCCCATCAACCCCCCAAACCAATACTATTGCTCTTGTGAGGTCTGAATTAGTATAGTTAGAACATAACAAAACCTGCAATTTCTTTCAATATAACTCCAGCATTCTGCAGATTAATTATTTGATATTCTTCCCTCCCCCACCCCCACCACGCCACGCACACACACACACACACACACACACACGTTATAACCCTACCCTACTATACAGTACCTTGCCATATAACTGGTCCCTGTGGTTCAGATTTTCCACCTATTTGCAAAACCCAAGGTAGTTTTACTTTCTAAACAGCCAATGTTGGGATAAAAACCAATTTCATTCACGTTCATTTTTGGAAAAGGTACTGTGTTGATCTTACTATCATTCCAGTCATTTAAAATTAAAAATGCATAGAGAAATCGCAAAGTAGAGAGGAATAACAAACAGGCAAGAAGAATAAAGGCGGGTGCAGCATGTCCAGGCTGTGGAAGTGGATGAAATATGAAAGCTAAGCTTTGGGCACCAGTGAAAACGTGGATATACGCATTAAATTAATGCAGTAAAAGAGGATTTAAGGTTGTAAATGCATCAATCCATTTAAAAAAAATAATCAGGATTGAAGGGGAAATCCATTTAAGGTAAGCAGGATTTATGTAAAAAGATCAAGCAACATCTGCAGGGAGAGAAACAGAGTTGATGTTTCTAGCCAGTGACATTTCACTTCTACTGAAAAATCAAACTGAAATATCAACTCTGCTCTCACCATAATGCTATGGAGTATTTCAAGCATGCTGTGCTTATTTCAGGATGTTCAGTATCCACAATATTTTTAAATATATATCAAGGAATTGATTCTTACAAAATGCCAGGCCTGGTGTTGCATATCTTAATAATTTTGGGCTCTTTATGTCCTGGAGAAAAATTGCAACATCGCTGGTTTACCTGGATCGTACCAGGGACTAAAGAGCTAAATTATGAGCAATAAGGAAAAATTGCAGCCCAATGAGGGCTATATGCTCTCGTGCTGAGGGTAATTTGATGCAGCTGTTCAAAAATGATCAAAGGAATTTGGGGATTAGCAGGGTAGATATGTGGGATTATGCAGATACAGCTTGGGTGGGCTTGTTGTTGGTGCAGTCTTGATGGGTTGAATGGCCTCCCTCTGCACGGTAGGGATTCCAAATGGGTACACTTCATATAGGTATGTGGAAAACAAGAGGCTATAATCTTAATATATAAAGTAGACTTATAAAGAAGGTAATTTATCAAAAGAGGAATACTTTGCCACTAGTGATGAGATGAACACAGTTTATAAAACTGAAAAAATTTAATTCTTGAGAGGACCTGGACCTTAAGTTTGATACAGACACAAGTGATCAAAAGATTTCCAATAAATAATGAAAGAAATCTGTTTGAGATCAAGAATTTCTTGCAGATGAACACCAAGAAGACCACAGCTATCATTTTGGCCATTTCTATAAACTAAGCTTTTTTGGTATCGTTTATGTAATGCACAGATTTGCAATCCTGATCATCTCAGCTTCCACCACCCTCCAGTGTGTTCCAGTTCATTATGTGTGAAGTGGTAATGACCTGGAAGTTTGTGCCCAATAGGTAATTTCAAAAGGAAATTGAAAGGAAATGAACTTGCAGAATTAGCAAGGGAATGGGACTGATTGGATTGTTCCTCGGAGAGCCAACACACATTTGATGGACCAAATGGCGACCTCCTGCCATAAATGGCTCTTGATTCAACTTGAACTGATCTTTTAAATACTATCTATCGCCAAGACTGCATATTTGCATGTTAGCATTGTTGCCCAATTCCATCCCTGAATCTCATATTATTACAAAAATTCCTATCCACTACTTCACCATATTTAGACTTGCTTTTTCTCTAATTCCTCCTTGCCATCCAAATCATTTAAAACTCTTGCTATCACTTGTTCTCTTCCCTGCTCACCCAATTCTTCTTTATCTACATTGGCTGTCTAACTCCTAACATCAAACTAGTTTTAATTCTTTGAACTCATTTATATTAATGAGGGCAGCATGGTAGCACAATGGTTAGCAATGCTGCCTCAGACCATCAGGGAACCAGGTTCAATTCTGACCTTGGGTGACTGTGTAGCATTTGCACAGTCTCCCTGTGTCTGTGTGGGTTTCCTTCAGGCGCTGTGGTTTCCTCCATCAGTCTAAGAGAATGTGGGTTAAGTGGATTGGCAGTACTAAATTACCCCTTAGCTTCAGGGATTAGCAGGTAAATACATGAGGTTATGGGATTATGATAGGGATAGGGAGGGATTGTTGTCAGTTCTGGCTCAATGGGCCAAATGGCCTCCTGCATTGTACAATTCTCTGTAACCTCAGACCACGGTGTCTTTGCAGTTTTCTACAACTCTGTTTCCCCTTCTATATATATCTGTCTCACCAATAGTGTCAAAGCTTTTTGACTGTCTTGGTACAATTTTCCGTCAGACTCCTCTCCTTTTTTATTTGTGTCTTTACCTCTTTTATATTTTAAAATCCCTCTCCACTGCCTCTCTTCAAAATAAATCACCACTCCCTTTCGTTCCCAGAGAGCTCACCATTTGTTTATTTCTTTGTCAGTGAAGTACCTTGGAATTTTCCTGTACATTAGAAAAGGGGTGTATAAGTGCATCTCATTGTTTCTTGGCCAAACTGTTTCTGTCATCCTTGTATTCTAGGCTACTGATTTTTTTTCTGTTCTTCAAAACATTGCTGCTTAAGTTCTAATGAGTTCCACTTCTTCAAAACTGCTTCATCAGAAAAGTAAGCCAAAATTGAATGGAATACTTTCTGGTTTATATGTAATCCACAGTCTTTTTTTCACAGAATGTGATTTAAACCAACATAGATGCTTTTAAAATACTTTACTGGTTGGGATTTTAAAAAAGAGAAAACAAAACGAGCTAAAATAGAGCGATTTTTGTTTTTGAAGTTCAAAGAGTGGAATGACTCAACCCTGTTGCCCAAATAATTTCTGCGATTGTAACTTCCAAAGACTCTTCTCATTGGCATTTGTTGTTCAAACATACTGATTTTGCTGAGTAAAATGTTTTGAGTGTGTTCTATTTGGTATGGATATTTTCTGTTTGGAGATCAGAGCTTGGTGATATCCTCAATTTATTTTAAAATCTTTAATGTTTTTGTCTATGTGGAATAAAATAATTAATTACCAACATTGCGCATTTACTGAACCCTCAAGTTCACAACTAAATCCAAGTTTGAATTAATGGCTGTTTTGATATTAGAGTTAGGGAGAGTCAGCATTGCAAGAAATGCTAAGTATGTGGCTCATTTAACTTTTTTCTTTCTGTTTTAGACCTTTACAGGCCACTTTGTCTACTATATCAAGTCTGCGTTGTGCGAAGATGATATTTGGAATATCCTATATTATATAGGATACCAACATGAGAGAGAAGCATTTGAACTGAAAAACAAAGTTAACGCTAACCGTGTGAAATTGATGTCTTTTGAGCTCTTCTTGGCTGGAATTGAATGTGAAAATTTACTTGAAATCTGTTCACAAATAAAAGGTAAGGGCTATTCAGAGCTTAATGTAGTTGAAGAACGAAAGAACAGCATGGAAGACGTGAGAGGATGCATTGATGTAATGAAAAGACAGCGAAGACTGGAAGATTTGCAAGCACCAGTAACACGAAGATCGGACAGTGAGCGGTTCACAAACAATTACATGAAACATTTCATGTATAAGCCTTCATTACACATAGACAACGATGAAAATCAAGTGGCAAAGCAGCTAAATAAAATTAGTCTGACGCCTGTACATCACAAAAAGGAAACTGCTTATGGCGCTTCTTTTGAGGATATGACTGATGAGATTTATCGTCCTACACCCTCTCTTCTTACTATGTCAAGTTCCCCTCGTTTAGAATCAGATGAATACTTGCACCCTCCCAATGATAACTGGAGAGTAGAAAATAATTTTAACATGTCTTTCCAGCCATTTGATGATTTGGATCTTTACACAGCTGAAGATCCTAAAAGCACTTTAACACCAAGATGGACAGACTCAACTAGTCATAGTACAAGATTGATAAAAAATAATGACCTAAGAGGTGTGTACCATGAAACTTCACATCTTACCAAAGAAAATGTATCTAACACAGTTGTGTTGAAGTGCCAAATGTGTGGAATGTCCAGTGGGACTATAACTTGCCAAAAGTGTGACAAGGCCCTTTGTAACCAGTGCCATCGAGACATCGGAGAGTGTTCGCTTGTCTCTAGTAGACATGAATATCCAAGGATGGTGGGTATGTTATCACGCTCATCATCTGTTCAGAATGATCTTTCTGTGAGTTCTGCTCCAAAAGAGAAATGTGCATTTTCAATCACATCCCAGTATCAGGAGCGCTTACCCAGTTTCAAGAGCACCAGCACATTGCGCTGTGGATTTTGTGACAAACCTGGTGCAAAGTTCACTTGTATGAACTGTTCTAAGGTCTCCTGTGATGATTGTAAGGCTGTTTATCATCAAGATGTATGCAACAAGAATAAAATGCACAATTTTTATCCAAACAGCCAGCTCAATTATAAATCTGGCAAAATGTATTCCCTGTACAGATGAATTATTCAATCTGGAATAACAATGCATGATCAGCCCTGGAAAAATCTATGCTGAGAATATTTTGAAAATGGTTAGATTGTAGAATGAATATTGTTAAAATATAAATGCACACTGTGATCTCTTGTACTACAATTATGTACCTTAAGATATTTAATTTGCTGCTATATTTTTCAAGGGCTGATGTATGTACATTAAAGCTGCTTTGATTTAAAAATTCATGGTAATGTTACAGAAAGTGACTAATGGTTTAGAACCTGGAACAGACAAATATTTTGTTATTGGAAATGATTGGGAGACAACAGCCTGCAAAACTTAATGTAAAACTGTCAGATGTTTATATCATGAGCCTTGTTATTGATGTGCAATTTTTCTTGCCATTTTCTAATGTGATAGTGTTTCATAATTACTTTTTACTTACAATAGGTGAGCAAGTATGTGTTTTCTGACGGGAACCTTGATCCCATTCTGGCATCCCTTGGCTTATCCATGCATTTTTTTTTTGGAGACTGTTAAATAATTTTATGATTGCTTGTATGAATAAAACTGTGTTACTGGCAATGCCAAATTCTGATTTGTTTTTTTTTTAAGCCGATAATTTATATTGTGTCTGAACCCCCGGTTACCGTCTTCATTGAGTTTTTCGGGGTTTACCAAACTGAACACACTTGTTCTTTGATTTTTGACTCTCCTGAAGTGAGGTCTGAGTCCCTCCTTTTATCCGTAGGCTATAATGTAATTTATGGTGCACACCTTTAAAATTGATATAATCAATTTTTCACTGGCACTATCTGCAAACAAATATTTTAACTATAACTTTTGCAACTTCTCTTCTAGATTGTCCATGTCAATTTATGAGCAACTATCTTTATCACTTATCTGATTCCTAATTTTAAGGTGATTGTGAGATGCAGTTCCAAAACATTCCCTATCCTCTCATCCCTTTTTTTAAACACTACAGCATGGTTGGTGCAGGTTTGGAGGGCTGAAGGGCCTGTTCCTGTGCTGTAATTTTCTTTGTACTAAATCATGCTGATTGCACACATGCCATTCCTTCACTCAAGTGACCATAGTTGTGAGTTTCGATGCTCTTCAGTTTGGCTGGTTTAGATCCTTTCTTCCATTGTGAACTTCCAATTGCAATCAATGCATTACAGTTAGGGTGATTGTTCTCAGTTTTATTTCCTCTCCTCACCCAGCTGAAGTTGCTGAGATCACAGCACTCCTGTTGTTCACCGGAGATCAACCAACTCTTTGCAGACCAGAGATCAAACATTGAAGTCTACTGTTTTATGTATGGCATAATATGGTAATGAAGAGGTGAAAAGGTATCAGGGCAGGTGTGTTTGTGGGGTTGAGGTTGGTCAAATCAATCAATATACACTTGAATACAGTACAGGTTTGAAGAGCTGAGTGGCCTGCTACTAATTTATATGTTTGTTAACAATTTATTAAACACTTAGGAAGCAAATAGGAATACTTTAAATTTAGGGATTGGCAGTTTATTTATTATAACTGTATGCAACAGTACCTTTCTGCAGGAATTTATTATTTTACACATGGGATGTGAATAATCTATGCACCAACATGTATTTTATGCAGTTTATGATGACTGATGCGCACAGTTGTGTGTTTCAGATAAACTGGAAAGCGGTTATTGGGAACAGGAGTAGGCTATTCAGCCACTTGTGCCTGTAATAAAATTCATCTGTATCTTCATTTATCAGCCTTGGTTCCAAATCCTTTATTACCCTTAACAAATATCCATCATTTGGTTTTGAAATTTTCAACTGACCTATCCTCCACAATTTTATGTGGTAGCAAATTCCACAATCCGTTATGTGAAGAAGCTGTTTCTGACATCAATCTTGAAGTTACAGCTATATCCCCTTTGTTCTGAACGTCTCAGCACAGAAAATAGTTTCTCTCCATGTACTCTACCCTACACAGTTAATAATCTTAAAATGCCTCGATTAAATCATTCAAAGCAACACAAGCCATCCCATGCTCATAATTTAACTCTTTTTTTTAGCCCCAGAAATTCTGGTGATTATGTTGCACTATGTTGTCCTTGAGATATAATGTCCAAAACTGAAAATATTATTTCACATATGGTCTAACAAGAACTCCATTCAACCATGGCATACGATATGCTGGAAGTCAACCATAGCATACAATGGAAGTTATGTGAAAGCTAGTATTCCAATAGCCTTTAATACTTTTCATATCTTTCATCCCAGTTTTAGTTAATTCTGAGCATAGATGCCTAAACGTCAAATAGATTATACTATTTAAATTTTGCTTCCAGGATTGACCTCCACTCTGCAGTAGTGAGCAGAAAGCCAACCTGCATGATGCAATTTGCCTGCACCTATTTAAAGGGCCAGTGCACAAAGGAAATTATGATCAGAAGGAAAGATTGTAGGATGCTACAAAAAGGGGAACATTGTCCTTGTTTTACAGATGTTTCCCCTGATTTTCTGTTTTGTGCTGTCAGGGACAAAGGAAGTGTGCTATTTTGTCAGTTGTAGAAGAAAGAAAATTATCTGAAGAATACCTGGGTGGATTTAATTGCCAGGAAAAAAGTCAACTGCAAGATTGTGATCATGAATTTGTGGATTCAATGCTGCAGATTAATACAATAACTTGACCAGTCAGGAAAGATTAGAAGGTGGTCTTAAGAAGGATGTTGACATTATAGGAAGTGTTGAGATAAAAATTGAAGAGTTATTGGAAAACATTTAAGTGGAGAAATCCACCCAAAGGATAGATCAGGAATATCCCAGAATACTGAGAAAAGTGAGGAAAGATATTGCTGACACCTTGGCCAAAACCTTTTATGTCCTCTTTAGCCACAGGTGAAGTACCAGAGGATTGGAGAGTAGTTATCATTGTATCTTCTGCCCTTCTTAAACAGAGGAACAATCTAAGAAATTACAGGCTGTACACAAGCAGTGGGGAAATTATTGGAAAAGATTCTTAAATATATATGTATTTACATCTAGAAGAAAATCGGCTTCTTTGTGATAGGCAGCATGGTTTTGTGAAGGAGAGGTTGTGTCTCACAAACTTGATTGAGTTCTTTGAGGAAATGACAAGAAAAATGACCAAGGCAGGGCATTGAATGCTATATAATGGACTTTAGTAAAGCCTTCAATAAGGTTCCTCGTGGCAGACTGATACAGAAGTGGAAGTCATGTGGGATCTGACATGAACTGGTAAGATGAATATAAAACTTGTTTCGGCATAGAAAGCAAAGAATATCAATAAAATGGTACTTTTCTAACTGTAACAAGAATGTTCCACGAAGATCATGGCTCTGCTATGTATAAATGATTTGGACAAAAATGTTGGTAGTCTGGTAAATTAGCAGATGATACAAAATTTAGGGGAGGAGCAGATTGTGAGAGAATACAACGATATAAATCAGCTAGAGACCTGGGCCAAAAGATGGCAGATGGAATTTAATCTGGAGAACCATGAGGTTATACGATTTGGAAGGTTTCCTGCAGAAGGAAAGTGTACAGTCAATGGTAAAGCCCTTAAAAATATTAGTATACAGAGGGATCTAAGCATGGAGATCCATAGTTTCCTGAAAGTTGGAAAACCACTGAAAGTGACAACTAAGGTGGTCAAGAAGGCATATAGTGTGCTGATTGTCAGGCGTTGAGTATAGGAATTGGAAAATCATGTTGCAACTGTGTAAGACTTTGATTCAGCCACATTTGGAATATTGTGTACAATTCTGGTCATCACATTACCGGAAGGGTGTTGATGCATTGGAAAGGGTACTGAAGAGATTTATCAGAATGTTACCTGGTTGGAGGATATGGACTATGAAGAAAGGTTATTGAAAAAACTTTGATTGTTTTCATTAGAGCATGACTGGGGAGTGGGCAGCTGGGGTGGGAGGGGTGGGGAACCTGATAGAGATTTACAAGATTATGTCAGGCTTGGGTAGAGTAGATAGAATCATTTTCCCAGGGCTGAAGCGTCAATTATTCGGGGGCATTGTTTGAGAATTAGCGGGTAGAGCTTAAGAGACGTAAGGGGGCAAGGTTTTTACACACGCCAAATGCCTGGAATACTCTGCCAGAGGGGTAGTGGAAGCAGATTCTATAACAACGTTCAAGAGGCATCTGGATAGATATATTAATAGGTAGGGAATAGAGGGACATGGACCACATAGAGGCAAGAAAATATTACATTAGAGAGCATGTGTCACCACAGACTTTATGGGCTGAAGCATGACTGAGATAATTGATACCAGAAGGAGTAAACTCTTTTTAATATATATTGTACTGCAACTGGTTGAGTTGAGGTTTCTTTGGAAATTAAGAACCATATAAAACGACTTTAACTCTAGTTCTTCTGTAGTTTCTGTGCAGAAGGGTTTCTCTCTGACAAAAATGAACTGGCTATGTTTTCGAGTGGGAGAGAGAGATTTTAACATTTAAGGTTATACCAGTCAGGTGCAGCCAGGTAAGTGTTTAGTTTGTATGTCTAAGTTTCCCTGAGATCAAAGGAAGCCAGTTTGTCCAGACACAGCTACCAGCACATAAATTGGAGTTAGCTAAGAACAGAGCATCCAAGAGGAACAAATAGCATGTCTAGAGCTGCGGATTCATTACTCTGCCATCTGTGAAGGCTAACACTACCTCCACCCCTAATATAATCTCAATTTCAGACACTGATATGACTGTGAATTGTTGATCCAGGATCAAAAATAAATGCTGAATGATTATAGTATCTGAATTGCCTTTATAATCTTTGTCATTTGTCAACTGATGCTAGTAATTTTTTTTTTAAATTCATACATGGGACATGAGCATCACTGGTTGGCATTTATTGCCCAACCCTAGTTGCCTGAGGACAGTTGAGAGTCACTGCTTTACATGCTATACATGTAAACCAGACCAGGTAAGGACAGCAAATTTCCTTTTCTAAAGGACTTTCGTGAACCATTCAGGTTTTTCTGACAATCGACAATGCCTTCATCGTCATCAGTGAGTACTTAATTATAAATTTTTTATTGAATTCAAATTCCACCAACTACCATTCGAATGTGGGTCCTCAGAACACTAGCTCTGTTTCTGGATTAATAATCTAGTGACAATACCATTAGGCCATTGCCTCCCCAATTCTTCATAGTTATTTCATAGCTACAAATATATATGTATACATTATGATTTTGAGGTAAGTAAATGATTGGTAGTTCATGGCCTGTCTATCTTCCTCTTTGGCAAGAAGACAAATTCATTCTCTAGGCAATTTAATTGTATAATGGAAGAAATGCATATCCATGTAGAACTGGTTGATGCAAGCCAGATTTATTCATCGACCTGAGTGGTGAATCCAATTTTTTCTATGACCAAATATGAAGAAGAAATAATTCAGGATACATCTTGGGCAGCACAGTTAGTTAGCACTGCTACCTCCCAGCACCAGGCTCCCAGTTTCAATTCCACCCTTGGGTCACTGTCTCACAAACAGTGAGTTTGCACTGTTTCCCTGTATGGGTTCCCTCCAGGTGTTCTGGTTTCCACCCACAGTCTAAAGATGTGTGGGGTTAGGTTAATTGGCCATGCTAAATTGACCCTAGTATCAGGAGGATTAGCAGGGTAAATGCATGGGCTTAATGGAATAGGGTTTGGGTGAGATTATGATTGGTACAGACTCGATGGGCCAAATGGCCTCTTTCTGTACTGTATGGATTCAATGGATTCTTGTATTTTTGATGTATATTCTCACCAGGGTACATACCTTAATGTTCTTCCAAGAATAAGAAAAGAAATTCAAAACACACCTGCAAATTGTGAGAAGTAAAATTAAATATGTTTCAGGAGAAACTATTTAAGCAACGATAAATGTTTGCAATAATCATGCTTTTTAAAGGCAAAACTATTGAGCATGTCAGAAACACATTTAGGTGCCTCGATCGGACAATTGATTGATTAGAGGGAGATGAGCTATGACAACCAAAACTCATTTTCTCATTCCTGATTTTATTTTTCTCCTGCATTTATCTAATGTAATAGTTGACATAATTGTTCTTCAAGTAATTTATTCAATATTCATTTCGCATCATGTTGACTGGGGTCAGTCAGCTATATGATTAGTATGTAGATCAGATTAATGGCAACAGCATGAACTCCAGATGTAATACAGGTCATTTTGTGTTTGTGAGAGTGGAGAGTCGGTGTCTATGTCAGTAGCAGCTCAAGATCCAGTTGACTAGGATGGAGTAGGGAACCAAAACCATGTTCCACATTCTACAAGAGAGGCTGCCAAATTAGTGGTGGCTGGTTCAGAGTGGTGGCCTTGGCTCTAAGATTGGAGGGAGGAATAGAGACTTCTAGTATGCATATTGGAAAAATGAATTCAAAAAAATGAAGGTGACTTTGCCAATATGAGTATTGGTTTCTTTGCTCATACGTTGACTGGATCACTCCAATCCTTTTATTTGGCTTTATACTAAAAAATAACTATGAATGAGAAATGAAAATGCATCATGCAGTTGCAAAAGACCTATTGTCATAATAACATACGGGCTTGGTTAGACATGCATAGCTGTACCTCACTGTCAAAAGGATCATTAATTGCCACTCACTATTTTAATGTGTTAGGATATTCTTCCGTGAAATTCTAATCATTGCCTTTATAGTCAGGTATTTTAGAAAAACGTTGGATGTTAAATTGACTGAGGCAGTTATATTACAGTGCAGAGCCTATGCTGTTTGGAACTATTATCTCAAGATGATTCACAGTGTTTGAGAATGTCCAATGTGTTGTACCAAAAGCATTGTTTTTGTTGCTACAACATGAAAACAATCGCGTCAAAACAGTCGTCATCATCACTGCACCATTACATTCAAAATGTAATGTCAAATCGTGTTAGGAACACTCTTTGGAGACAGATGGCGCTATGAATCCACATATCGGACTGAGATTGGCTAGTTAATGCCATTTACACATTGTATACACAGGACCACTTGGCATTGATTAAAAAGTAACAGTATATCCCAGAGGACAAGAGATGCAAACAAAAGGACACCGGAAGCATTTTAATCAGTCATTACCATCCCCAAAGCTCTGTTTATAAATCTCTTCGCATTGCCACATCTTTGCAATTTTCTCTACAATGTGCAATGGAAAATATATGGAGCAGGGATATGGCTCGCAAACCACCAAAACGTGAAACGCTGTAATTTATAATTGTTTGACCATTTTTATGTTAAGATAATTGCAAATGATCAGGCTTACAATTATTAGCTTCTTGGATAAAAGAGCAGTAGTCAAAGAAAAAGCAAAATCATGGAAACAAGGCAAAATCATTCATTTAGTGATTTTGCATTGATGTAGTTTTGATCTTCTAACATTTATTTTGATGTTTGAAGGAAGAATACACAACAGTTTAATAGAGTATTTATCAAGCATATTGTGATCCATAGAAATAAGATTGGTCAGTTCATTTTTGTCTAAACTGCTGCCAATTCCCAGCTCTCAAGTCCCAGATACTGACGTCAATGTCATGTCATTTTTAATCTGTTACAAATTCTTTACAAAACCAGATTGTTTAAAACCATCGACATTCAATAGAAATAATTGCAATCCAAATTAAATTCATTCACTATGATACATAATTAGAAAAAAAGATAATGATTTCAATTGCAATTGACGTTTGTGGATTGGCTATGCTTAGTTGTCCCTTAGTGTAAGAGACAAAGATGTGTAGGTTAGGTGGATTAGCCATTGTAATTGCATGAGGTTACTGGAATTTGTGAGGGTCAGGGGTGGGGGCGATGAACAAAGAACAAAACAGCACAGGAAACAGGCCCTTCAGCCCAACGAGCCCGTGCCGCCACCCTTTGTTCCCACCTCTACCCGTGATCCCTGTCTATGTTTATAGATCTATGGATTAAAAACCAAATTTAGGGAGAATTTGTTTTGCCAATTAGCCTAAGAGCACATCTTTGGGATGTGGGAGGAAACCGAAACACCCGGAGAAAGCCCACGCAAGCACGGGGAGAATGCGTAAACTCCCACAGACACAGGCCCAAATCCATGTATCTGCACAGCACAGCGATAGTCACTGAGCTGTCGTGTTGCCCATCAAATGGTTCAGGTCAAGCGTACACTAACGACGTGAAACACTGGGATCCAAGAGCAGCCCTCTCACAACCCATCGTGTGTATGCCCCTCATTAGACAACAAGGTGGACCAAAGCACCTGTAAGATTAAAAAAAAAGTACATCAATATTATCATCTATTTACATACTTCCCAGGGACTCCCAAGGCTCATGATCCTTATTTTAAATCAGTTTTCTATATCCCTCCATTCCCATTCTGTTCACGTGTCCATCTAAGTATTTCTTAAATAACTCCAGAGTACCTGCCTCCACCATTTTACTTGGCAGCGCATTCCATACCCCCACCACCCTCTGTGTGAAAAAACTCCCTCTAGCATCCAAATTATACCACTCACCCTCACCCTAAGCCCGTGGCCCCTCGTGCTATTCGAGTTCATCCTAGAAAAAGCTTAACCCTTTTTACTCTATCTATACCACTCAGAATCTTGTACACCTCTATTAGATCTCCTCTTAAGTCTATGTCTTTCTAAGGAAAACAGTCCCAATTTGCCTAACCTCTCCTCATAACTCAGACCTTCCATACCAGGCAGCATCCTGGTAAACCTTCTCTGCACTCTCTCCAGAGTCTCCACGTCCTTCCGGTAATAAGGCGACCAGAACTGGACGCAGTATTCCAAATGAGCTCTAACCAACGTTTTATACAACTGCAACATTAAAGGCCAGCTCTTGTACTCAATACCCCTTCCTATAAAGGCTAGTATACCATATGCTTTCTTCACAACCTTCTCCACTTGCTCTGCCACCTTCAGAGACTGGTGCACCTGCACCCCCAGGTCCCTCTGAAAACGTGAATTGAATTTGGTATGCAAAGTTAATGAAAACTTTTACAACTCTTTTTTGTCGGCAACAACCCTACAAATAACAATTGTATTACTTGGAGTATTAAAAATGATCAGTTTATGTTTTTGCAATATTGCCTACTGTCCATGACACAAGTACAAAACAGATCATGCTGCAAATTCTGATATATTAAAAAGAAAGGCCTATATTTAAATAGCAGCTTTAATAGCCACCATGCATCCCAAATTGCTTTACAACCAATGAATTTTCAATGAGTAGTCATAGTTGCAATGTCAGGAATACAACAGACAAATTGAACACAGCAAGCTTCTACA
The DNA here is from genome assembly GCA_024679065.1 of Sphyrna mokarran. Classification (NCBI taxonomy): domain Eukaryota; kingdom Metazoa; phylum Chordata; class Chondrichthyes; order Carcharhiniformes; family Carcharhinidae; genus Sphyrna; species Sphyrna mokarran. The sequence continues at coordinate 40,169,406 of JAGIQG010000016.1, forward strand.
AACAACAATGTGTTAATAGGGTAATCTGCGTTTGTGATGCTGAATAGCTCACCTGCTCTTTAAAAGTGTTTTGGGAGTCTAAACTGTGCCTCAATTTAACTTCTCTTCCAATGCCTTGTAGAATCAATCTATTTGAAGTGCTCAAGTTTTGGATCAGGACTTGAATGCACGCACAACCTCCTAGCTCAAGGGTAAGTGTACCAACAACTGAGAAAAATAGAACATGTTCTGCAGCCAGAGGCAACCATCAAAGCAATGCAAACTAATTTTGTTGCCAGTCTTTGATTCTTGTTTTCAAGACCATGATACAGATTTTTAAAGGGGTGAAAGGAAAGGGAAAGATCATGTTGGAATGTATTGGACAGAGCTGAGAGAGTCAGCTGGAAAGATAAAAAATTTGCCATATAAAAATACATTGATCTCATTTTTGGAAAATATAAAGTGATCCTAAATCTGCAGCTTGTTTTCTGATTTTATAGCTAAAGGATATGGCTCCAATTATAACGCTACATCCTCTTAAAATCATAGAGTTCCTCTAGTACAGGAGGAAGCCATTAAGCCCATCAAGTCTATACCGACCACAATCACACGCAGGCCCTGTTCCCATAATCTTTCATTTTAACCCTGCTAATCCCTCTGACTCTAGGGTTAATTTAGCATAGCCAATCAACCTAACATGCACATTTATTATTTATTTAAGTATTTCAACTAAAACATTTATCAAACTCTAGATAATATCAAATGTACACAAAATTTTCACTGCCAAATAAATGTTGATTATTTGGCTAAAAACGATGTGACAGTAAATTCATCAATTCCACAAATCCTTTGAGAAACTGTTCTCTGACAAAGGTAGAATAGTCACTTCTTTGACCGCCCTTCAAATGTGATTCTGGCTGCAACCACAGGATTAGTTCACAGGCTAGCAAAATTTGGCAGCAAATATTTCCTTGCTTATAGTGGTAAATTTTAATTGTGACAAATTATTTGTTCACCTACATTTAGAACAAAGAGAAGTGCAGCACAAGAACAGGGTCTTTGATCCTTCAAATCTGTGCCAATCCATAGATATATCCATAGATATATTTATAAAATTTGACATAGAAAGAGTCCATTTGGCTTACTGAGTCAGCACCTACTACAATCCTACCCAGGCCACATTTCCATAACCCATGCATTTACTGTAGCTATTCCCCTGACAATAAGGGGCAATTTAGCATGGCCAATCCACCTAACCTTCACATCTTTGGACTGTGGAAAGAAACCAGAACACCAGGAGGAAACCCACACAGACACAGGGAGAATGTGCAAACTCCACACAGACAGTCATTCAAGCTGGGGATTGAACCCAGGTTCCCATGCTAGCCACTATGCCACTGTGCTGTCCTCATCATGATGCCCTAATTAAACTTTAAAAAAAACCTTCTGCTCTTACTGGGTCCATAATCCCTCTTTTCCCTCCCTATTCATGTATCCATCTAGAATGCTGAATTATAAATTGCTTCCTTTCTCTGTCTCACTAGTCAGGAAAATGCATCCGTTAATAGGCATTATTACATTTCCGCCTGGAAATTAACTTATACTCGAGTTTAGTTTTCGCTCATTGGGTTCCTACCAGGTAGTTTATTCATTTTCTACCTAATGGTTTTATCCCTATTGATTTGTTTCACGTGGATTCAGCTACTTTTCCCTATACCTATAATGTTTCAAAGCATGAAGTTTTCTGGCTCTCTCTGTCTTGAATTTTTAACTGCAAGGCAGATAAAATTTTTAACCATGTGGGATTAATTAAAGGATCTTGTGTCTACATGCAAACAGACAAGATATTGTCTGATACATTTACAAACTGCATTGCTGTTTGCCAGTCTACAAATAAGTCTTAATATATTATATATATATATATATATATATATATATATATGACTGTCACAAACAGGATGGAATTTTCCCAAGCACCCACCAGTGTGTTTAATGATGGAGGGGTCAGAAATCTGTTACATTCTGCTGTGAATTTACATCAGGAACCTCTACTGATGCCCAGTATGATTAATGGTACGTAAATAAGCTTCACACCACTCTCTGGCTATTGGAGACCAGAACACCTCATTCGCCTGACGAAGGCCATAGAGCCGAAAGCTTATGAGTTTACTAACAAATAAATTGATTCGATTTAAAATTGGTGTTGTCAGACTTCTTACAGGATTTTGACTGCCCTGGAACACTACAGTGGTGGGTGTGGAATCATCTATAGGTGGATCTTTTGGATTAGGTGTCCTGGAGGGGTCTATCTTCCAGCCTCAGAGTGCTCCCGATGATCCACGTTTGTTTTCAGGTGGTCCACCTTCTTTCTTCAATAGTGGCTTAGTGATGTTGGATGCCTTTTCAATGTGGCACCTGAACATTATGGTGGGCTACGTACCAGTCAGGCTTGTCCCACCATCAAATACAGCATGAAAACCAGGTCCAAAATTAGTGACTTTGATACTGGCAGATTTGGCATGTTTTCCTGCTAGCTGCCCCAATGTTCCATGTTCCCACAAGGCCGAAGGACCTGTTCCTGTGTTGTAATTTTCTTTGTTCTTTTCCCCGGAAGGGTAAGCGGTTTTACTTGTTAGGCAGCATGATCAGTGCAGACATGCAGGGCTGGAAGGCCTGTTCCTGTGCTGTAATTTTCTTTGGTTTTTGTTCTTATCTTCAGGGCACTGGGGGCAGTTCTATCAAAAAAATTTGCGGGAAAATTGGAATAATTAATGGTATTTTTTTTTTAGTGGGAGTTCACACTAGGATCTCCCACTCTCTGTGTGTGTGAACAGGCCACCAGCATGAATATCATTAGATTTCAGAGGGTGAGGAGAGGCTGAAATCAGCGAGCCTCTGTGCAGTGGCCCTTAAGTGTCATCCTCTCATTTTCTGGCCAGCTTGGGACACCTGCAGTGCAGCCCCCCACTCTTCCCAACCCGACTGTGACCCCTCTTCCATTCATGGGCCAGCCCTGAACTCTCCTGTCCTGGCCTGCCTGATCTCCAGCTCTTCCACTCCAGCAATCACTACCCTCCCCACCTCCCACCAGGCAGCCCCCCCCCCCCCCCCCCCCCCCCCACCCCACCCCCCCTCCAACCAGCAGACACCCTGGCTATGAACCCCATTCCCTACGCCTGGCCCACTCCAATTGCTGGTCTGCCTCCAGCCTCCCACTGATCCCTGTGCAGTGGGAACCCTCCACCCCCATCAGTTATCCACTTTGGCATTGCCCCATACCCGATGGACAGTGCAAAGGTGTCCCCTGAACATGGGCACTTTGCCCCTTGAGCAGTGCCATAGGCTGGCATCACCCCCCTGCCTTCCAATCCCCGGGGGTCCCCAATTGCCCCCGTTTCATCCCAGCAGGGTCAGGTTGCCAGCTCCCCAAATGTGGCGGGTTGGGAGATGTTAGCGGGCTTGATGAATTCAGACCCGGGCCCGCGAACAGCATTAAATACTACGTAAAATACAATATAAATGCTCACCGTGCAGACTCAGCCTGAAATCTGAGCATAGGACATATAAGCGCAGTGCGAATGCTTGCAGGAATCCCGCAAATGTGTGATTCTGCTGGCCGCTGCACAAAAAATTAGATGGGAAAATCACAGCCATTTAGTCTGAAATTGGGAGAATTCCGTCCACTGTTCCACTACTAAAGCTATCATGACATCGAGTTCATCTCTGTTTTAAAACTATATTTTAACCTTTGAAATTGAAGCAGATTTTCTCATTCATAAGCTTCTCTAGCAAATTCATGATTCTTTATTCAATTTATTAGTAAGTATCTTTATCATCCCTAGTTTTAGACTCCCTCCCCAAGTGGAAACATCTTCGACTAAATCCTTTCATAATTTTTCATTATCCCACCCACAGCCTCCTCTTTGCTTCAGGGACAAACACCATCCTGTTGACTCTTTGCTGATTATTATTTGTGGCAACATTCTTGTGAATCTACATTCTTTCTGTAACATGGAGACCAGAACTCTGCACAGTACTCATGTGATCTAACCAGGGGTTCATATAGGTTTAACATAATGGTCAGGATTCTCTGATTTTGTCTATATCCACCCCGCTGCCAGCGAGAATGAAGAATTTGGTGCTCAGTCAAAATGCCATTCACTGCAATGGCACTTGGAGAACCCCAACTGCGGAGGAGGTTAGAGATTTCCAAAGAACCTTTCTACAAACTACATGGATCAGGGCAGCACAGTGGCACAATGGTCAGCACTACTGCCTCACGGCTCTAGGGATCCAGGGTTGATTCCCGGCTTGGGTCACTGTCTGTGTGGAGTTTGCACATTCTCCCTGTGCCTACGTGGGTTTTCCAGGTGCTCTGGTTTCCTCCCATAATCCAAAGATGTGCAGGTTAGGTTGATTAGCCCCTTTGTTGTCCCAGGATACGTAGGTTAGAGGGATTAGCTAGGAAAATGTGTGGGGTTACAGGGATAGGGCCTAGGTGGGATTGTTGTTGGTGTAGACTCAATGGGCCGAATGGCACTGTCAGGATTCTATGATCAGCACTCACTTAATACAGGATAAATCAGACAGCAACTTCAGCCAGTGACGCGTGTGTTTTTGGGAAATCCAAATCTTGCTGTCAGGGATAACTTATTCCTTGCTCATAGGCTCAGCAGTACTGTGATGTCTTGAACTTAGGATATTTAACCATTAATTTGTACCAATAACAGTTAAAATGTTGGTGCATTCAACGATAATTGAGTTTTTAATGATGCAGTAAGTACTGAAAATTAATTTCACAAATGTAGACAATCATACTGATGATATAACAAAGTCGCAAGGTTAATGAAGTAATAATCCAGAACAAAAACAGAAAAATATTGGAAAATCTCAGCATGTCTGAAAGAATCTGTGGACAGAGAATAGAGCCAATGTTTTGAGTCTAGATGACCCATTGTCAGAGCTCAATAATCCAGAAGCCTAAAAGGTTGAGCTGGAAACATGAGTTCAAATCCCAGCACAGCAATTGGGAATTTGAATTCTATTAAATAAATTTGGAATTAAAAAGCTGAAATCAGTTTTTTTTATTCATTTGTGGGATATGGGCATCACTGGCTGGCCAGCATTTATTGCCCATCCCTAGTTACCCAAGGGCAATTGAGAGTCAATCACATTGCTGTGGCTCTGGGGTCACATGTAGGCCAGAGCAAGTAAGGATAGCAGATTTCCTTCTCTAAAGGATATTAGAGAATCAGATGAGTCTTTCCGAAAAATCAACAATAGTTTCATAGCCATCAGTAGATTTTTAATTCCAGATTTTTTTATTGAATTTAAATTCCACCTTCTGCCTTGGTGGGATTTGAACCTGGGTCCCCAGAACATTAACTGAGTTTCTAGATTAATAGTCTATCAATAATGTCAACAAGCCATTGTCTCCCCCAATTATGACCAATAAAAACCCGTCAAGTGCATTAATAACCGTGAGGGAAGGACTCTGCTGACCCCACCCAGTCTTGCCTGTTGACTCCAGATCAATAACAGTGTGATTATCTCTGTCTGTCCTCTGAAATGTGACCAGGCCATTCAATTCTGTCATGGCCAAATGAAAGACATTTCCTTAGTGGTCCATGAGTTAAGAGTTTTATGTGCATGTTTGTAGCTCCCTTTTAATTTATGAGTGGTTCAATTAAGAATAACCTGTCTTTAGTCTTAAATAAGATACAGGTTAGTTTATTATCCACGCTGCTGCTGAAAGTCACTGAGGTAAAAGTGATAGTATTGTTAGCTTAAATGTTGAAACATTAAAAGCAGAAAAAGATATTTGAAGACGAGATTGTTGAGAGCTCATTGATTGAATTCCTTCTTTCTGAAGCCTGAGGTTAAAGTTTAAGATTTGATTTAGCAGTTTCTGCAGTTAACCAGTCAATATTTACCTTCTTTAGGTTGGACTCAGCAAACAGAATCGATCATGGGAATGAGCGAAGGCTTCAATTGCACTTGTAATGGTTGTGTAGGTGGTGGCTCTTGGCAGCCTGGGTTAGAATCATAGAAATCATGGAATTCTTACTGTTCAGGAGGAGGCCATTCAGCCCATTGAGTCTGCACCAATACAAGCCCATCCAGGCCCTATTTCTGCAACCCCACATATTTACCACACTAACCACCTCGACACTAGAGTCAATTTAGTATGGCCAGTCAACCTAACCCACACATGTTTAGACTGTGGGAGGAAATCGGAGCACCCAAAGGAAATCCATGCAGACACAGGGAGAATGTGCAACTTCCACACAGACGGTGACCAGAGGCCAGAATTAAACCCAGGTCCCTGGCACTATGAGATAACAGTGCTAACCGCTGTGTCACCATGCCACCCTTGATTGGGGTGGATACAGCCATCCAGGCACCAGTTCTGAAAACCTTCCTCACTCTTTCCCTGTTGAGAATCACTTTCTGTTTCCAGCTGTCTGTCTCATGATGTTTAAGATGGTTCTTCACACAGAATGGTTGTTCACAGCCTGTTCCATGATTTCAAAACTGTTGGCTCCCATATTAGGTACTGGGGGAGCCCAGACCAGTACGGCATCATCCTCTTTTTAGTCAAGGTAATTAGCATTTTAAATGACTCAACCATTAACATCATTGGTCCCTATTCTCTCAGGTTTGCAGCAATAAGATAGCTGTTCATACCGCCTGTGAGGCCACAAAAAGTTTCTTTTTACCCTTAGGGAAATACAAATTGAATTTCAATTGTCTTCATGCCTGGATATGTTTACCTACAATCCACAAAGCTTTCTGGAAGCTTGACCATAGTATAGTTGAAAAGATCAGGTCAGGTTTGGCAACCATCTTTAAAATTTGTATCCATTTAAAAGGAAGATCAACTTTTTTTTGAACCAGAATCTATAATATCATGATGTGGAGATGCTGCTGTTGGACTGGGGTGTGTACAGTAAGTAGTCTCACAACACCAGGTTAAAGTCCAACAGGTTTATTTGGTAGCATAAGCTTTTGGAGTGCTGCCCCTTCATCAGGTGAGTCAATTAGGGGGCACTGTGGGACAGCTCTGAAAGCTGGTGCTACCAAATAAACTTGTTGGACTTTAACCTGGTGTTGTGAGACTAACTATAATATCACAATTACATGTTCATGACAACCATATTCAAGAAAGTGATTCACCATCACCTTCTTGAGTAATTAGAGATGTACAATAAATCTGACCTTGCCAATGATACCCATATATTGTGAATGACTTGAAAATAACACTCAAGAAAATTTATTAGTTTTAAAACACATATTTTCTTTATTTTTTTCTGTTTATCTCTTTTTCCTAATTCCGTCCTATATTTACCAATCCTTATTTCACTTCTTATACCTGACTTGAATATAAATTTATACTTTGTTTGGATTCTGTGTGTCTCAGTGAGAGTACAATCTATGAATCTCAATGTTCCTTGCCCAATTCACAGATGCCACAAACCCCTGCACCAAAACAGTTGTGCAATTAGTGGAAAGCCACATAGACAAAATCGAGGAATCTAGGTATCTTGATATTCTGTAAAGCATTTTGAAAGCCATTCTTTCTCCATTGAGAGCAAAGGCTTGGTCAGAACCTTACAATTTATATGTGTTCTTGAGACAGGACAAGAAGATGAGCATCAACATGCCACATTGGATACTTTTTCCAGCACTCATCTTATAAGGTGAGGCAGATTTTTAAAACGTGGGTGGTGTGTCAACTGTATGAATTGACCCTCAAGCATTTTCCTGCACATAATGACTTGTGAAATTCCAGAATTGCCACCCTATATTGTTTTTTGAAGAACTGTATCTCACACAATGTTGCAACTGGGATCTCCACAATTTTATGCTTTGTTTATGTTTATTTATGTTTCGTTCGTTGGTTATGGGTGTGGTTCCGGAGGACTGGAGGATAGCTAATGTGGTACCGTTGTTCAAGAAGGGGAAGAGAGACCTTCCAGGGAATTATAGGCCAGTGAGTCTTACTTCTGTGGTGGGCAAAGTGTTGGAGAGAATAATTAGGGATAGGATTTATAGTTATTTAGAGAGTAATGAATTGATTGGAGATAGTCAGCATGGTTTTGTGAAGGGTAGGTCGTGCCTTACTAACCTCATTGAGTTTTTTGAAAAAGTGACTAAAGAGGTGGATGGGGGTAAGGCGGTTGATGTGGTATATATGGACTTTAGTAAGGCGTTTGATAAGGTGGCCCATGGAAGACTTCTGCAGAAAATGCAGATGTATGGGATAGAGGGTGATTTAGCTAATTGGGTTAGGAATTGGCTAGCAGATAGAAGACAGAGGGTGGTGGTTGATGGGAGATATTCATCTTGGAGTTCGGTGACAAGTGGTGTACCTCAGGGGTCTGTTTTGGGGCCCCTGCTGTTTGTAATTTTTATAAATGATCTGGATGAGGGTATTGAAGGATGGATTAGTAAATTTGCAGATGACACTAAAGTCGGTGGAGTGGTAGATAGTGAAGAGGGGTGTTATAGTTTGCAGAGGGACTTGGACAAGTTGCAGAGCTGGGCCGAGAGGTGGCAAATGGAGTTTAATGTGGAAAAGTGTGAGGTAATGCACTATGGCAGAAATAATAAATGTGTAGAGTATAGGGCAAATGGTAGGTTTCTTAGTAGTCTAGATGAACAGAGGGATCTTGGTGTGTATGTGCATAGATCCCTGAAAGTAGGCAGTCAGGTCGAGAAGGTTGTTAGGAAGGCATATGGAGTCTTGGCTTTTATTGGTAGAGGGATTGAATTTCGGAGCCGCAACGTCATGTTGCAACTGTACAAAACTCTAGTGCGGCCGCACTTGGAGTATTGTGTGCAGTTCTGGTCCCCACATTATAAGAAAGATGTGGAGGCATTGGAGAGGGTACAGAGGAGGTTTACCAGGATGTTGCCTGGTATGGAGGGCAGGTCTTATGAGGAGAGGCTGAGGGATTTGAGGTTGTTTTCGTTAGAAAGGAGGAGGCTAAGAGGGGACCTGATCGAAACATATAAGATGATTAGAGGTTTAGATAGGGTGGACAGTGATAGCCTTTTTCCTAGGATGGAAAAAGCTAGCACGAGGGGACACAGCTTTAAATTAAGGGGTGATAGTTATAGGACGGATATCAGAGGTAGGTTCTTTACCCAAAGGGTGGTTCGGGAGTGGAATGCCCTGCCTGCAGCAGTTGTAGATGCGCCAAGTTTGGTGGCGTTTAAGAGGTTAGTTGATAAGTATATGGAAGAGAAGGGAATGGTTTAGTTTGGAGGGGCATTGCTTTTTATATTGGTCGGCGCAACATCAAAGGCCGAAGGGTCTGTTCTGTGCTGTAATGTTCTATGTTTCTATGTTTACTACTTTTGTCTGCCAAATATTGTTACTATATCTTTTTTTTAATTGCTACATTGCCATCCTCTTGGGCAGCATGGCAGCACAGTGGTTAGCACTGCTACCTCACAGCACCATGGACCAGGATTCAATTCCAGCCTCAGATGACTGTGGAATTTACATGTTCTCTCTGTGTCTGAATGGGTTTCTTCAGGTGCTCCAGTTTCCTACCAAAGATGAAAAGATGTGTGGGTTGACTATGCTAAATTGCTTCTTAGCATGTGGAAAATTAGCAGGGTAAATACATGGGGTTACAGGTATAGAGCCTGGGTGGAATTGGTGTCAGCACAGGTTTGTTGGGCTGAATGGCCTCCTTCTGCACTGTCGGGATTCCATAAGTTTTCACTTGTACAAGCAAATGCAAATTACTCCTTTAACATCTTTTCCATGTCCTGTCCACAAAAAAATCTCTTCTCATTCCTCTCAGTCACCCCTTCCTTTGACCACTCCTTTTACTATTTTTGGATTCCTTTCTGTTAGCTGTTAATTCATTTACTTAGAATTCTGTGCTTTCGAAATTCAGCTTGATTTTCTATAGTGTTTCCTGAAACTTGTGTTGCTCATAAGGCTCCAAAAAAATCAGCGTCAAATCTACAAAAGAGGTCAAGACAAATATGACTAATTGATAACATTTACTTTATAATCAATGATTTATCTCCCAGCCTCCATCATCTCTTCATCATGTCTCACAGGCACCTTTGACCAGTCCATTTAATAGTCTTGCCAGCAATGTCCATTTCCCATAAATGATTTTATATCAGCACAGATGTCACACTTTATTTTATTCGTATATGGGATATGGACATTGCTAATAAGATCAGCATTAATATATCCTCAATGCCCTTTAGAAAGTGGTGGTGACCCACTTCCTTGAAGTGTTGCAGTTTGTGTGATGCACTGAATACTTGGAATTCCAGCAGATTGACTCAGTGATTACAAAAGAATAATAATACTATTGCAAGTCGGGATGGTGAATGGCTCAGTAGTACTGTTAGAGTGGGGGCTATGCTGGGCCATGAGGTTATAGATTGTGGTTGAGTACAGTTCTGCTGCTGTTGAAGTCATACAGTGCCTCATGGATGTTGTAGATGGACGTTTTCTCTCAAAGCTATGTATAGCTACCAAAGCTAATGCAAAGACACAAAATGCAGTAAACTGATTTTGAACACATGACTTTATTTAACCAAGTGATTGAATGGGAGAATCACATGAGACAGCTCTGCACTCAAGGTATAGAATGCAGGTAGCCAGATATCAGTCTGAAGAACAATGCCTCTGTGAAGGCAATTATACATTTACCAAATCATATTACCCACCTTTCTGTTGGGCATTATTCAGTAAACATTAATGGAAATCAGTCAATAACCATCCTATCATTAACTCCAGCCAATAATAATAATATACATCACAACCTAATGGGATTTCATTTGTTATTATGTTCTGAATGTTACCTCCCTTCTGTGCCCAGCAATAAGGGACGCTGGACAGTGAAATGATTGCCACCATTTGGTGCTTCAATAACTCCAGTGTCACATCTGGCTCATTTCTTGCACTTCCTAATGTTGTATTTTTCTTTGTCGCCAATCTGTGTTCTTTGTAAATAATTGGTTTTTCAAAATGAATTAATAACTTCTTGTTTAATATAAACAATTACTTTCCTTGAATTAATAAATGCTGACACTATAGTTAAGAAAGCTCACAAATGCCTCTACTTCCTCAGAAATTTGGCTTGTCAGCTACGACTCTCACCAACTTTTACAGATGCACTTTAGAAAGCATTCTTTCTGGTTGTATCACAGCTTGACATGGCTCTTGCTCTGCCCAAGACAGCAAGAAACAAAAGGTCATGAATGTAGCCCAATCCATCATGCAACCAGCCTCCCATCTATTGACTCTGCACAGACTTCCAGCTGCTTTGGCAAAGCAGCCAGCATAATTAAGGATCCCACGCAGCCCAGACATATACCCTCTTCCACCTTCTTTTGTCATGAAAAAGATACAAAAGTCTGAGGTCATGTGCCAATTACCTCAACAGCAACATCCTCCATGCTACCATCAGACTTTTGAATAGACACTTTGCAATTAGTTGATCATTCTCTACACTCTAACTATGACTGTAACACTACATTCTGCACTCCTTTTCTTCTCTATGTACAGTACCATGGTAATGAGATGAGACATCTAAGTTAACAATTATAACTTTCCATGTAGATGCTTGTCCTAATGTCTTGGTGCTACATATTCAGTTACTAAATGGTCAGAGGAAGCCTTTAGTCTATAATTCAGCCCAGTATAAGAAAAATGTGCTTTATTTCAGGCAAATGAAATGAGATTCCACAATAAATGTCAAATGTGTCATCTGGGAAATTTTTGATTTGTCGTGTTTGGCTCAAACTGATCTGTAGCTTTCGATTATTTGTCACGCATTAAAATGGCCTTTATTATATGTAAAACCTGAAAGTAGTGACAGCATAAGTGATGTGTTTTAGAAATAACAAAATTGCTTTTCCCTTTATCCTTCCCATAACACGGTTTTGCATGTTGAGAGTTAAGATCAAGAATCTAGAGGAACCTTGATTTGGAGTTCCTGTAGATTCTCATTTATGAGAAGTTACAAATCGGTTGCGGAACAGACTTTCTAATAGTGCATGAGGCGAAGCAGTGGAGTACTAAAACAGGAAATCTCCCTGATCCTGACGTTTATAAAGTAACTAATTTTTAAAAATCCATGTGCATTCAATTAATATGTTTCACTTGAAATTGCTGACCTGCAAGGATGGACAAGATACTAGGGATAATTTTAATTTTACTTCAAATCTTTTAATTAAGAGAAAACTAATTTATGTGATGCCAGGAGCAGTAACTAACCTTGATTGAATGATCTTTACCTTCACACCAATCCTGCTCAGAGTAGGGTTTGAATGCTGCCATTGGCCAGATAGTTGGCCCAAAATTGGTAACTGCCAATGGGTGAGCTCCCTCTGCATGTTATATGGGGATAAGGCTTAAAGACCAATACCTGATGGCTCTCTCAATTTGGATGTACATTGCAAAAACAGCATAAAATGATTAAGTAAGCATTAGCTCAAATAATTACATTTCTTGTCCAAAACAAACTTGAAATCCTGTATTATCCCACAATGCAAGTCTTGTTTCTCAGGCACACTTGATCTCATGGCCAAAAAAGCCTTTAGCCAAAAGGTCCTATGTTAATAAACAAATGGAAACTTATGTAACTAAATCAGCAGACACCATGAGATCAAAAACTGAAGTGACATACTGCACTTACGTGTTCACTTTATTAAATAGACAAGATGAACACAATGAAAATCATTGGAACCTAAAACTGACCTAAATGCCAAACTCTTCAAATTAGGAAATCTGGGCTTTCCACAAGTTAAATCAAAATAGATCAATTCATTCAAATGATGTTAAAATAAAAGCAAAATAGTCAGATACTGGAATGTGGAACGAAAACAGAAAATGCTGGAAAATCTCAGCAGGTTTGACAGCATCTTTGAGAGAAAATAGAGCCAATGTTTCGAGTTTGAATGACTGTCAGTCAGAGTGATGCTAAGTTGCAAATTCTTTTTACCACTGATTATTGAATGGCTCCAACACGAGATGTTTTTAATCAGCCCAGGGGCTAAGCTCTGGAATTCCTAAATCTCTCCATCTTTCCATTTCTTTGCTCCTTCAAGACACACATTGATACCTATTCCTTTAACCAAACCCATTCTCCTCATGTGCGCATGGGTTTCTTCCGGGTAGGATACCTCCCACAGTCCAAAGATGTGCGGGTTAGGTTGACTGGCCATGCTAAGAAATTGTCCCTTAGTGTCCAGGGTAGCTGAGGTTAGAGGGATTAGTGGGTTTAACATGTAGAAATGTGGGGATAGGGCCTTGGTGTGATTGCATTCGGTGCGGACTCGATGGGCCAAAGGGCCTCTTTCTGCTCTGTAGAGTTCAAATGGTTCTATGGTTTAAGTTTGAATATCTCCTCACATAAGTCAATATCAAATGTTGTATGATATATACCTCTGTTGAAGCAGCTTAGGATGTTTTGCAATATTAAAGACACAATATAATTACAATTCATTGCTAATCATCTGTAGAAACATTTGAAATGATGTTTCTATGGTCTAGTTGGTAGTGACAATATTTATAACAAGTTACATAGTCAGATTCAGTCCAAACGTATCAAAGGCAGAATTTTCAAATCTTTTACCTGAAGGTACTTCACTCTTCAGAGTAAAACTTGCTTTAAAATTTCATACATGGTTACTATTTTCAACACTTGGTGCTTGCAATACACCTCAGTATCTCAAAAGAAAAATAACTGTTTGGATGGGGGCAGTGGGAGGGAGGGGAGGTGGGAATTTTTTTCTTTACATATTTTTTTGAAAGGGTGAGTGTGATATTATTGGGAGCAACTTTGATGAAAGCTGAAATACCTTTGGCATTTAATGAGATTTATGTCTGAGAAGCCTTGCCCTACTTACTATATATCTTCTCCACTGAACTAAATATTATTATCTGGACCATTTTAACCAGCCTGTGAAGAATGGGTTTTATGTATAAGGTGCCTTTGGGTAAAGATTTCAGCCCCCGACCCGAGATGTCAATCCAATCTGGGAAAAGCTGGGAATTGGGTGCAGTGACAATATTGCCGACCAATTCGTATCTGTTTGAGCGCCTGTGCATTCCAACATTCCAGTGGCCAACTCACCATCACAGTTTGCTAAGAAAAAATTACTTAATGGTGTCACTGGGAATCAGATCACCAGTCTGATCACGTGTATCCAAGATTCAGCACAAACAGAATGAAATTTGCTTAAACTTAGTTCAATGTCTTTGAAGAATAACAAATGAAGGTGGATAAAATAATGGATATAAAGTACTCATGTAAGGACAGCTTTTAAACATGCTATTTTTGTCATATTTCACATTTTATTTACTGAAAATAATCAAGTCGACCACTTTCGTTCATTCTAATAGACAATGATCAGAGGCCGCTCTGTAGTGATCTTTGATGTAGCTGTATAAATGTGGCCGAGGTTTTTCCAATTTCCCAGCAATGGAAGAAAGCAGTGAAGTTGACACTCTCATATTTTGCATGATCAAAACGAAACAAACCAAACACCGCACCTTCCGCAAGGTGTAAACATAATTCGGAAAGCGCTTTTTCCACAGAAGGAGACTTGGAGAGTAGAGTTTGAGCAAAGTAACTGCACAAACTGTACAACCTTGTGAACAACAAAGTAAGAATGAAGGAACACCAGCAAACTAAAGGTCACAAACACTGGGAAGTCCACTGACTCTGCACAAGTTCTGCACTGAAATTAACAATTACAATGGTCGTTAACATTCCATTATCCTTTTAGCAACTGCCAATCAATTTCTCCCTGATGACTAACTTTGGACTCTGACTATCCATTCTATTTTAGAAAGTGATCCATTAAAAGTATGGAGTCCAATTTCTTTAGATTGTGAATTGTTTTAGGAGATTTAAAAATTGCATTTCTTTTCTGTTTACATTGATTTGACCCATTCTAATTTGCCCCTTACTCAGTCCTTCCTGTGTTTTTTTCTCACTTCTTTAGTCTTATTGATTGAGAAGATATACTGTTTTTGCCATTGTTCACAGCCTCCCAAATGTCTTGTTTCCCTGCTGTGTTACTATCAGCTCACACTTCAAGTAACTTTCTGACCTCAAGTTTTTAAAGCTTACAAGAGCACAAACAGTCTATTTAATGAAGCACATGCAAGACGTGTTATTTCTTGACCATTTTTGACCTTTATGCTTCAACACTTGTGAAACATTTCTGGGAGATCACAGAATCCTTTCAGCGTTGAAAGAGGCCATTAGCCTGTCGAGCTATCTTGGTGCTGCTTCATGCTCTCATCCAGACCTCAAAAAGTTCATCAATTTTGCTTTCAGTTTCCATCCTCCATCGCCTTCATCTGGTCCATCTCAAACATTTCTCTTCTCTTCCTTGACCTTTCTGTCTCTATTTCTGGCAATATACTATCTACCAATATCCATTGCAGCCCACTGACTCCCACAGCTATCTGACTACAGATCTTCACACCCCATATCCTGTAAGGACTCCATTCCCTTCTCTCAGCTTCTTCACCTCCATCACATTTATTCTAATGATATTACTTTCCAAAGTGGTGCTTTAATACATCCTCCTTTGCCCTTAACCATGGATTCCCACCTACAATTGTCAAGAGCCATCAACAGCGTGCAGTCCATCTCCCATGCTACGATCTCACACTCTCTCTTCCCTCTCAGAATAAGGATAGAATCCCCCTTCTCGCATGTCACCCTGCCAGCCTCTGCATGCAAAACATAATCCTCTGCTATTTTTGCCAACTCCAGCATGAACGCTACCACCAAACACGTTTTGCCTTCATTCCCTCTGTCAGCATTCTGCAGAGATTGTTTGCTCTGTGATAACTTAGTCCACTCCTACACAATACCTAACATCTCTCCTGTCACTCATGGCACTTTCCCATGTAATCACAGAAGGTGTAATACCTATTCCTTTACCACTTCTAAGGTCCAAAGCATTCATTCCAGGTTAAGCAGTGTTTCACTTGCACCTTTTTCAATTTGGCCTATTGCAATCGCACCTTTGGTCTGTATGCAATCAGGACTTTGATCTTTCAGTTGCTTGCCATTTTAACACATGATCCTGCTCCCATGCCCCACATGTCTGCCCTTGGCTTGCTTCAATGTCCCAGTAAAGCTCAATGTAAACTGAAGGAACAGCATTGCGTCTTCCAGCTAGCCTTCCAGTCTCAACATCAAATTCAACAACTTCAAATTATTTGTTCTATCCCACTTCATGCAATGTTTTCATTCTATTTTTAAAATTTTTTATTGTTGTGTAATTTTTATTTCTTTATTGTTTTTCTCTCCCCCCCCCACTATTTCCCTCTATTTTATCCCCCTCTGCTTACCTTTTCTCATCCTGCTTTCCCTTTTATACATTCTAGCTCTGTCCCATCTTTTGCCCCCAGCATCTCCTCCTCCCCCAACATCACCATCTGTCACAGTTTACAGCTTCTTAGCCATTCACGCCTTTTATTCTCTCTATGGACAGCTATTAGCAGTCTTTTCCTTTGGTTTTTATGGCTATGACTCATCTTACATTCCCTCACCCAGCAGTATAAATATCTTTCACTTTTTATGTCTTTTAGCTTTGACAAAGGGTCATCTGGACTCAAAAGGCCAGTTCTTTTCTCTCCTTATAGATGCTGCCAGACCTGCTGAGATTTTCCAGTGCTTTCTCTTCTTGTTCTAGTTAGCCTTCCTCCAGTTTAGTACTTTCACTCTAGGACTACTTCTATCCTTTTCTACAAGTATCTGGAAACTTACAGAATTGTGAACACTGTTCCCAAAATGGTCCCCCACTGAGATATCAGGTTCATTTCCCAGAACCAGGTCTAAGATAGACCCTTTTCGAGTTGGACTATCTACACAATACCTTACGATGCACTCTTGGACACTGAACAAACTCTGCCCCATCCAAGCCCTTGCTACTAAAGGAATCCCTGTCAGTGATGGAGAAGTTAAAAAATTGCCCATCTCAGCAACTTTGTTATTTTTAACATTTTTTCTGTAATCTGCCTGCATATCAGTTCCTGCCCTTCACTCTGACTGCTGGGAGGTCTGTAGTACAACCTAGGAGTATGATTGCACCACTCCTGTTCCTGAGTTCTACCCATATGGCCTCACTGATCCCTCCAAGATGTCTCTCTTCTGTTGGCTGTGACATTCTCCCTAATCAGGTAAGCAACACACCTTTTGTCACACTCTCTATCTCGCCTGAAGCATCTAATTCCTGGAATGCTATGCTGCCAGTCCTGCCCTTCTTTCATCGAAGCCTCCATAATTGCCACTCATATTTCCATGCAATAATCCAAGTTTTAATTTCATATGCCTTACCTGCCATGCTCCTTGCATTAAGTCAAGCATATCTCAGACCATCTGTCCTGTCATGTTTTGCACACTCTTCCTGTGTTTTATTTCTCTTAGCCTTATTGAACCCATTCACTGAGTTCTCCATAGTCTGTTATCTGTACTATGGCCCTTTTGATTTTTGTCTTCGCTTTCTCTGCCTTCCACTTTTCCCTTACTGCCTTTTGTTTCTGTCTCCACTTTACTTCTCTCTGACTTTGTGCTCCTCCCATCCTCTTGCCATATGAATTTAAACCCTCCACAACAGCACTAGCAAACATTCGCCTTAGGACATTGGTTCCAGTTCTGCCCAATTGCAGACCATCCTATTTATGCTGCTTCCGCCTCCCCCAGAACTAATTCCAACGTACCAGGAATTTGAATCCCTCCCTCTTGCACCATCAATCAAGCCATGTATTCACCTCAGCTATACTGCTATCCCTCCTCACACTAGTACATGCCACTAGAAGCAATCCTGAGATTACTACCTTTGAGATCCTACTTTTAGTTTAACTCCTAACTCCCTAAATTCAGCTTGTAGGACCTCATCCTGTTTTTTCACCTATATCATTTGGTGCCTATATGCCCCACGACAGCTGGCTGTTCACCCTCTCCCCTCCAGAATGCCCTGCAGCCCCTCCAACACATCCTTGACTCTTGTACCAGGGAGGCAACATACCATCCCGGAATCTTGTTTGCATCTGCAGAAATGCCTGTTTGTTCCCCTGACAATTGAATCCCCAATCACTATAGCTCTATCACTCCTGTCAAGCGGTCTAAAAGGAGCTGCAGTTAGGTACACTTTTACACTTGAAGGAGCCAGGGGCACTAGAAGGGTTCCTGCATTCCCAAATTGCACAAAAGGAGGATAACATGGGTCTGTGATCTCCTGCCATGGCATAACCCTGAAGGTAACTTACAACAACAATTCCAATGCCAAGAGAAAAAAATCTACTTACCAGTCACCAGCCAAATCACTTACCTGCTGGCTGTGATGTCACAGTTTGATTTTATTTCTACTATTCTCTTGCCCTCGAGTTTCTCCCACACATGCACCTCTCCATGCCTCCTGAAGGTGAGCACCTCTTTCCCCTCAGCACTGAATTCCCACTCAGCTCCAAAATTTCCGATATCCCCATTCTGGCTGAATCACACTTTGGTTGCAATTTCTTTCCCATTGACATAGTCTCTCTCCCCTGGCATATGTAAGCTTACTGGTCCTACTCATCTCCCTAGCACTGACAGGCTACTGAGCATGGCCAATCAACCTAACCCACACCTCTTTGGACCATGGAAGGAAACCGGAACATCCAGAGAAAATCATGCAGACATAGGGAGAACATACAAATTCCACACAGTCACCTGAGGCCAATGTGGTAAAGTGATTAAAAGAATCCAAGATCCTGCTTCATAGGTCTGCATGATATAAGCAATATTTTGCTGTGGAGCAGAAAGTACAAAAAAAATGACTTTGTGATCAACAACTTATGGTTATAAAAACTACTTAAGTCTTATTGTACTATAATGTGAAAAAAATGATGAACTATGAGTCAAAGGGCCATCATTTGCTATTGGATTAGATATAATGACATCTGCAATTATTTAGACTTGCCATATTTAGGTTTTTAAATATTTTTCAGTGATATGTTGCTGAAAATATAAGTCATCAAAGAAAGCTGATCCTGACCTGCTGTTACAGTGGAACATTACATGAAAGGTGTGGCTTCCTCCTTGACTTCTGTTTATTAAAGGTTAATTAGTAAGTTCATATTATATTACATTCGTTGGTTCTTGAGGTTATTATACATTTTACTTACCTCCTTCATATTAGGTGAGATAGCGGGGACTCGCTGTATTCTGCGACTTGATGACCAGCCCTTTAGGAACTGGATATAAAGGCAATAGGGGCTGATTTTCAGCACTGCACCCATCCAATTTTCTGAAGCCCTTTCAGCAAAATGGGTTTGAGGAATCCGCTGCTCTGCCTTTCTGAAAATTGTATTTCCATAGCACATAATTTTATCTGTATCCACCTTTCTGTACCTATATTGTTGAAATTGATTTGTTTAGAATACATTATTGCAGGTACATCAGATTGAGCCAGAAAAATGTCCAAAAAAAACACAAATTCTTGCTACAGGTTACAAAAAATGCAACAAAGGGAAGCAGTTATGAGCAGTTGTTTACACACCTGATCATTTTGTAATGAAGAAGGATACGGATTGTACCCTGTGTTAACAATCAGAAACAACAGCCATGTAATATTAATCATAAATGTGCTCATGCTCAGTCAAAGATATATCATATCCATTACTTTAAACATAGTTCCAGAAGCTGTCAAAAAGTCACTGGCTATCTTTTATTTGTTTAAAACATAGACATAGAGAAACTATTAAACTAATGTGAATTTTGCAACTTCAATCTACACCGACATGCTTCTGCAAAGTTCAGAATTTCATCATACTGGGTGTGCATCTCCTCCTTGAGTGGGCATGCCTAGACAGCATGCCTAGACTTCTTTGTGGAATGCATGCCTTCCGTTGTTCAAAACACTGTTTCCAGATTTGCATTGTAACAAAGGAAAGTCAATGAGATGAGTCAGTCATAGAGATCAATATCTACCTTCTTTTATATATCAATGGCTATTCGTCATGTGAAGGAAACAGATTCTCTGATATGGAGTTCCATTTATCCCAAAACTCAGAGGAGACCTAGAGCAATTTGCAGAATACTACTAACCAGCTGGCCAGCACGGTGCACAGTGGTTAACACTGCTATCTCACTGCGTCGGGAACCCAGAATCAATTCCGGCCTTGGGTGACTGTCTTTGTGGTGTTGGCACATTCTCACTGTGTCTGGCTAGATGGGTTTCCTCTGGGTGATCTGATTTCTTCTCACAGACTAAAGACAAAGTTAATTTATTCGTGTCACAAATAGGCTTGTATTAACACTGCAATGAAGATACTGTGAAAATCCTCTAGTCATCACACTCTAGTGCCTGTTTGGGTATACTGAGGGAAATTTAACGTGGCCAATGCATCTTCAGCTCTTTTTTTCAAACTGTGGGAGGAAATGGCAGAACCTGAAGAAACCCACACAGTCACAGTCAGTGACCCAAGCCAGGAATGTAACGGGTCCCTGGTGCTATGAAGCAGCACTGCTAACCACTGTGCCACTCTGTGCAGGTTAGGTGGATTGGCAATTCTAAATAGTCCATTTGTGTCTCAAGATATGTAGGTTAAGGAGATTGGCGGTGTAAATGCATGAGGTTATGGCTATAGGGTCTGGGTGGGAATATGCTGATGGAGGGTCAGGGTAGGCTTGATGGGCCAAATGGCCTCCATCTGCATTATCGGGATTCAATGATTCTATGATAAGTTTTAGATAGATTGTGCCACCTTTCCATTAAGAACCAAGATAGTCTTTACAAAACTCTTCTAGCCTGATTTCAAAGTTCCAAGTTCACCTCAAATGAAATTAGATCTCCTGAGGAACAGGGAGAGAGCACAGGTAAACATGTCGCTGCAGGAATTGTGTAGGAGAGAGGGTTTCACTTACACGGATAATTGGATCAGAGCCTGGGGAAGGTGGGACCTGTGCAAACAGGACAGCTTGCACCTGAACCAGAAGGGCACCAACATCCTTGGAGGGAAATTTACTACAGCTCTTTGGAGGGGGTTTGAACTAATTTGTCAGGGGGATGGGAACATGAACTGGAGCCAGTGTTGAGAATAGTGAGATACTGAGGAAGGTATCAAGGTCGCAGGAGTGTACAGGCAGACGAGGTAGTGGATTGAAGTGTATCTATTTCAATGCAAGGAGAATCTGGAATAAGATAGGTGAACTTAGGGCATGGATTAATTCTTGGGGCTATGATGTTTTGGCCATTACGGAGACATTAGAACAGGCTCAGGAATGGTTATTGGCAGTTCCAGGATATAGATGTTTCAGTAAGAGTAGGGAGGGTGGTGGAAGAGTAGCATTGTTAATCAAGGATAGTTTAACAGCTGCTGAAAGGCATTTCAAGGGGGATCTGCTACTCAGGTAATAGGGACTGAAGTTAGAAATAAAAAAGGAGTGGTCACGTTGTTGAGAGTTTTCTATAGGCTCCCAAAAAGTAGAAGTGTGGAGGAAGAAATGGCAAAGCAGATTATGGATAGGTGTGGAGGTCACAGGGTAGTTATCATGGGTGACTTTAACTTTCCAAATATTGATTGGAACCTTAAGTCGAATAGCTCGGATGGGGCACTCTTTGTATAGTATGTGCGGGAGGGTTTCTTGACACAATATGTGGATAAGCCGACAAGAGGTGGGGCCACATTGGACTTGGTACTGGGATGATGAACCGGGCCAAGTGTTAGATTTGTTTGTGGGAGAGCACTTTGGAGGTAGTTACCACAATTCAGCGTCTTTCATTATTGCAACGGAGAGGGATGAGGTTTATAATTGGGGCAGGGATAATTATGATGTGATTAGGCAAGAATTAGGGAGCATGAGATGGGAACAGAAACTGTCAGGTAAAGGCACAAATGAAAAGTGGAGCTTGTTCAAGGAACGAATACTATGTTCTGAGGTCCTGAGGGATAGGATTTATAACCATTTCGAAAGATGCAGCTTAATCCAGGATAGTCAGCATGGATTCGAGAAAGGTAAGTCTTGCATCACAAATTTGATTGAATTCGTTGAGGAGGTAAGTGTGTAGATGAAGGTAGAGCAGTTGATGTCATGTATATGGATTTTAGTAAGGTGTTTGATAAGGTTCCCCATGGTAGCCTTATTAAGAAAGTAAGGAGGTGTGGGCCAGAAGGAAATTTGGCTGATTGGGTAAGTAACTGGCTGTCTCATAGAAGACAGGGGGTGATGTTGGGGGGAAAATTTTCAGACTGGAGACCAGTTACCAGTGGTGTATCACAGGGATCAGTGCTGAGTCTCTGCTATTTGTGATTTTTATCAATGACTTGAAAGCAGGGGCTGAAGGGTGGGTTAGTAAGTTTGCTGATGACACCAAGATTGGCGGAGTAGTGGATGAGGTGGAGAGCTCCTGTAGGCTGCAAAGAGACGTTGATAGGATGCAGAGGCAGGCCGAAAGTGATAGATAGAGTTTAACCCTGAGAAATGCGAGGTGATTCATGCAGATTGCAGGGTTAACAGCAGGATTCTGAGGAATGTGGAGGAACAGAGAGATTTTGGGGTTCACATCCACAGATCTCTGAAGGTTGCCACTCAAGTGGATTGAACTGCAAAGAAGGCTTATAGCATGTTAATGTTTATCAACAGGGGGTTTGAGTTTAAGATCCTTGGGGTTATGTTGCAACTATACAGGGCCTTGGTGAGACCACATTTGGAATATTGTGTGCAGTTCTGGTCACCTCGCTATAAGAAGGATGTGGAAGCATTGGAGAGAGTGCAGAGGAGATTTGCCAGGATGTTGCCTGGTTTGGAGGGAAGTTTTATGGAGGAAAGGTTGAGGGAACTGGGGCTTTTCTCTTTAGAACAGAGGAGGATGACAGGCAACTTAGAGGTTTATAAGATGATGAGGCTGATAGATAGAATGGATATTCAGAGACTATTTCCTCAGGTGGATCTGGCTGTTACTAGGGGGCATAATTATAAGATTTGTAGTGAGAGATATAGGAAGGATGCCCAAAGTAGGTTCTTTACCCAGTGTGGTTGGGGTGTGGAATGCACTTCCCATTGTGATAGTGGAATTGGAAACTTTAGAGTGGTTATCGGATAGGCACATGGAGCACACCAGAATGACAGGGAGTAGGATAGCTTGATCTTGGGTTCAGACATAGCTCGGCACAACATGAGGGCCGAAGGGCCTGTACTGTGCTGCACTGTTCTATGTTCTACATTCTATACAACAGTCTGACTTTATAAGCTGTTATTGTTCTTTTTGAAGTAAGCCTAACTTTATGCGGCATCATGAATTGACCTGAACTACAATTTAAGACTGGTAAAAAGTTCTTTTCTCTTTACTGGAAAGACATGTGAACTATTAACTATCTTTTTGGTTTTATACTTATAGAAATGCACTACCTTCTTTACTTGAGTGTGTGGTTTGTGATGGATGTAGAATTTAGATCTTTAAGGGTAAGTGTGTGAATAGACATTCTTTTTGTTTAGACTCATGATATTCAGCCACTGGTACTTTGAAAATTGACCACAGATTAACAATGGTTTAGAAATACAGGCATGAGAGAGTTCAGTTTATCTCTCCTCCTCTGTCTGTAACAAATGTGAAAATTGGAATATGGCTTGTAGGCATTTTCCAAGTATTTGATCCTGGAAAGCATGAGTCTGTCTGGACTGTGTCTGGCTGGTACAGTATTGATTTGTATGGTTCTAGATGGCATGATTCCATCCAATGAATACTAGTGAGTGGTGGAAGTCAAACAATATAAACATACAGCTCACATGCTTCATTCCTGCCCCTTATTTCCAATTTAGACATTCTTGCTATTTTGTCTTCCACGATGCTTATATACTTTTGTGACAGCAGCTGTTACTTACCACTATGAAAGGAGTTTGTTGTCATGCAATATAAATCTGACAAATGTTTACAATTAATTTATTATTACAAATTAACGTGACTGAAATGTAGTATGTAAACACATAAGATTGCGTAGGTCACTGAAACAGCTCATTTAGCCCAATCGGTCTATGCCAATGTTTATTTTCTGCTCGAGTTTCCTCCTGTATTTTTCTCAAATGCAATTAATATCATAAACCTCTGTTCCCCTCTTCCTCAAATGCTTGTCTCTTGCTTCCCCCTTAAATGCACTTATACCACTCACATCAACCACTCTGCATCAATCACTGAAAGCAAGTGTGCAGGTACAGCAGGCAGTAAAGAAGGCAAACGGTATGTTGGCCTTCATAGCGAGAGGATTTGAGGATAGGGATGGAGATGTCTTATTGCAATTGCATAAGGCGTTGGTGAGGCCACATCTGAAAAATTATATGCAGTTTTGGTGTCTTTACCTGAGGAAGGATATCTTTGCTACAGAGAAAGTACAACAAAAGTTTACCAGGCTGATTCCTGGAATGGCAGGTCTGTCATATGAGGAGAGATTATGTCAGAGAAGATTATATTCACTGAAGTTTAGAAGAGTGAGAGAGGATCTTACAAAATTCTAACAGGGTTAGACAGGGTAGATTCAGAAATAATATTCCCGATAGTGGTGACAGTCGGGGGATGGGGGTGGAGGGAGTTCAGAACTAGAGGTCATAGTTTAAGGATAAGGGGTAAACCTTTGGGAACTGAGATAAAGAAGAATTTCTTCATCAGGAGTGGTGAATCTGTGGAGTTTACTACCATAGGAAGTAATTGAAGCCAGAGCTTTATGTACTTTCAAGAAGAAATTAGATATGGCTTTTGGGGCTAAAGGGATCAAGGGAAATGGGGGATCAGGATATTGAATTTGATGATCAGCCATGATCAAAATGAATGGTGGGGCAGGCACAAAGGCCTTCTTCTAGTTTCAATGTTTCAATATTTGCCCTGGTAACGGGTTCCAAGTGCCTTCCATTCTACACTCTTGCATTTCCTTCTCAATGAACAGTATGCTTTATCTCTATAATGTGCAGGAAATAATATTTTTCACTGTATACGAACATATTACAGTAATAAATCAAATCATTGTTTCTTCTGAGTTCCCTGTTGGCTTTTTGATGAGTATTATATCAATGGCCTTTAGTTATGGTGCTTCCCATAAAAGAAAGTATTCTCTCTATCTCCGATCTGGCAAAACCTTTCATAATCTTAAAGATCCCTGAGGTTACCTCTTAGTCTTTATTCAAGGAAAAAAAAGAGGCAGCCAGTCAATCATTTCCTGATATGTATATCTATGCAATTCTAATATAATTGATCTTTTCTGCACTTTTTCCAGGGCCCGTACAGCCTTTTTATAATATTAGTGTAGTCTAACCAAGGTTTGATACTGGTTTAGCATAACTTTTAAATGCTATCCCTGGAGAATTAAAACCCAGTGCTTGGTTTGTTTTTTTTAAAAAAATGGTTTTGTTAACCTGTGGCACAACTTAATAGTATTCAGTATATTTGTACTCTGAGATCTTTGTTTTTTTTCCAAAATGGTAAATGAACACTATTTACTGGTCCTCCCAAAATCTATTACTTTCATATTTATTTTTGGCAAACTTCATTTGCCAATTATTTGTTCATTGTACAAGTTTCTTCATCTCCTCCTGTAACTTTTTTCTTGTTCTTTTCCATATTAATTATTCCTCTCAAATTGATGTGGATAGCAGTGATGAGCACCACTGCCTCACAGCACCAGGCAGCCAGGTTCAATTCTGGCCTTGGGTGACTGTCTGTGTGAAGTTTATACATTTTCCCCATGTCTGCATGGGTTTCCTCTGGATGCACCAGTTTCCTCTCATAGTCCAAAGATGTGCAAGTTAGGTGGATTGGCCATGCTCAATTTCTCCTTAGTGTTCCAAATATGTAAGTCATGGTAAATACATTACATTACAGGGATAGTGAAGCAGAAGAAAGGGTCTGGGAAGATATTCTGTCAGAGACTTGGTACAGACTCAGTGGGCCAAATGGCCTCTTCTGTGCTACAGTGATTTTGTGATTCTAAGATGTCATCTGCAAATTTAAAAACTATTTTTGATTTCAAATTCTGATATGAATTGTGAACAACAGCAGTTATGATATTGATCTTTGCGCAACACCACTTAGGATCACAGTGGGAATCTTATTCCAGTGTTGTTTCTGGCAAGAAACCAGTTGGTTTTCTCTCAAGTCCATCTGACAAAAATTCAAGGGTGTGTGTTTTACACAGTCATACAGGGAAATGGATTCAAACACATCAGCAAAACTGATCTTTCAGTAAACCTTACCTCCAGTTTACCATGAAGTCTCAGGAGCCCCAACCTCCCCCACTCCTGACCCCCAATGGTATTTCTTAAACACCCCACCAACCCTGGTCATTGGTACCTTCTCCCCCAAAACACCCCAACCCATCATTGGCACCTTCTCTTCCCAACCCACAGTATTAACATCTTCTCCTTCCCCTCACCCCAATCATTGGCATCTCTCACCAATAATTGGCACCGCTACCCCTCCCAACCCATCATCACCACTCTGTTGCAATGGTCGTCATGGGAGCTGGGTGCCATCCTGTGCCAAGTGACAATGCTGGGGGCAGTACCAGGCCACCACCTGGCCATGACCATCTCCTCTGAGGGCTATACCTACTTTTAGCTCCCAGGGAGATCTCCACAGCTGGGTAATGTCCACATGATTCTGTTGTAAACTGTTTGAGCATCAATTTCCAAATTTACATATTTTCTCCCTCATCCACACTGTCTGAAGACTTCATTCATTAGTGCAATTAATCTTTTATTATCTTTTCACTCTATTGAAAGGGATCTTGTTTTTCTTGTTGATTGCCGTTTCTTTTTTTCTGCTGATTGGTTATCCTCACATTCAACTACTCCAGCTCCTAATTTTTCTCTATCTTTTCTAACTATTGTATTCTCTGCAAAGTTTAACTCCTGGAACTGGTTTTTCTGCAGTCATGTCTCAGTAATTACTATTGCCATCATAGAATCCCGACAGTACAGAAGGAGGCCATTCGCCCATTAAGCCTGACAATCCCACCCAGGACATTTTTGCCATAACCCCACATGTTTACCTTTCTAATCCCTGTTACTAAGGGACAATTTTAGCATGATGAATCCACATCACACGCTCATTTGTGTACTGTGGGAAGCAATTGGAGCATCCAAAGGAAACCCATGCAGACACAGGAAAAGTGTACAAACTTCAGTCACCTTAGGCCAGAATTGAACCTGGGTCCCTGGTGCTGTAAGACAGCAGTGTTAACCACTGTGCCGCCCTGGAGTTATCGCTTGTAGGCACATTTGCTCAGGATGGTTTTCCTGTTCACAAACTCCCAAATTCTACACTCTAGAACCTTCTCTGCCACATCCAGGGCTAGCCTTATTTTATTTAATCAATCAAAATTGTTATTCAATGATTATTTGTAGTTATATCAAAGTTTAACTAGTTAAGGTGTAACATTTAATAGGGTACTTATTCTTTCCTGGCTCTAGTTTAAACAGCTCCAGGTTATAGGAAAAAGGACTTTAAAGCTCACAAACATATCACCCATCCTGTTTATCTAATTAATGACACTGAATTCAGCCTTCAGGTTGTGCTGTTTATTGCCCATTTTCCTGGAACACACTGTTCTGTTTAAAAAAACTGCATCTATGACCTAATGGCACCAAATTCCCTGACTTGTCAAATTCTCAGAGGTAAGTACTTATTCTGTCACAGTAAGTCTTGCCACCTAACCTAACAATGGTGCACACTCTTCTCCTGTTTAGATGCTGAAACAGTCACAGTAAGAACAAGCAATCCCCCTATTAATGAAATTATGGTTTGCAATACAAAAGATGTTCTGGATGCACAGCTGTAAACATGACCTATTGCTCCCTGTAAGCAGCAAAATATACACTGGCAGCATCATATGTTTCCAGAATTGAGGTACTTTCAGCCAAACCACTACAGGAGGGTTAGGGCAATTCTGAGCAATTGTCTCTAAATAAAAGAAAAATCAAGAGAAATGCATTAATGTTTCAGATCAATGATATTTTGTCAGAAGGCACCTTTCTGACAAAAGGTTATTGACCTGAAATGTTAGTTTTTTTTCCCCCACAAATGCTGCCAGATTTTAAGTTTTTCCAGCATTTTCTATTTATATTTCAGATTGCCAGCATCTGCAGTATTTTGCTTTTATACCACAAATGTCACCATATGTAGGCCAGATTTGCCTTGCTGACACTACTTGTGGCAGGGGAATTTTGTACTCAAATGAGATAGCTACTCTCATCCCATTAAGTCTTAAAATGGGGTTTGGTCCCATTTACAAATTTTCTAGGGGTCCTGACAATATTGCCATCTATTGAAGAATGGCCAATGCTTTACAGACAGTTGCTAAAGAGCATAACAGCCTCCAACAATATGTCCATTTTATTGCTTTTGATGAATGTCTTGTAATGAAGCACTACAAGAAAGTCAATCAACAATTCTTTGACCAACTTTAGTCACTGTTATGCTCTTTTCAATGTTCTTACATGTACAGCACGCTAAGCAGTGCTGAAGGCCTGTTCTATTGAGCGTTCCTAGCAGCTAGCCTTCTTGATGAAAAATGGGATTATGACTTTAAAGATTTTTCATTATTTCCTGTGAACATGTCTGCCAGTAGTTATCCCAAAAGAGCCCCATCTGCCTGAAGGCTTTTCAAAGTTGGACAATAAAAGCAGAAATATTTACTTAACATCTGGAATTTTTTGTCTGTGTCAAAGGGACCAGTATCTAGTTTTGTTGCTGTTTTCCTTCAGTATATATTTGTAGAAAGTCTTAGTCTTTAATTATTCTATATTTTTTCCCTGTCAAATATTTTGTTCACCTTTGCTTGTTTCTAAATATTTCCCATTCTTTGAATATGCCACTATTGTTTCACAGTATAAATCTGTTCTTTTAAGCTAAAACTATCCTTAACTTCTTTAGCCAGCCATTGATGGATTACTTTACCCTTGGTGTAACTATGTACATCAACAAATACACGCATTAACTAAACTAAGTAATTTGAATAAAGGAGGCTAACTTGAAGCAAAGAAAGTAGTACTGCTGACAGTGGAGAAAATGGTTTCAATATAAGAGCAAACTACATACGAGACTAAACATTCCTGAATCTGACATGATTAACCAAATTGATGTGATTAACAACAGATTTTGGTCTGGGCAGTGGGCACCTGCAGAAACAAAGGAAAAAGTTGAAGGTTTATCTTTACGAGGCTAGTGACTCAGTTTGGAGAAATTTTGGGTCCTGAGCTAAGTACGTGCACAAGCAGCAAAGGAGAATAAAAGGGAGCCCACTGGGGATGGAGGCAGTGACCAGTCAAGACCAACCATTGCAGAAATCTGAGGATCCAGAGCTCCAAGTTCTCAGAACGACAAAATTCTCCCTTATAGAAATGAACCTGGCCAGTTCATTCCAGATGGGTAGTACTTACAATGAACTCTTAGAAACTGTGAGATTAGAAACTATGAGAATTTAGACTGGATAGTAGATTTGAGCTCTAATTCTGTGAGCAGACATAAGGAAAACCAATAAACCATGTGATAAATTAAAGCGGTGAATGTGGCTTGTCTCATTAAGGTTGAGATATAGTTTACCCAATAAATGTACTTATTTAAATGTTTTTCTACTGCTTAATGACCATAACTTGTAATCTGTTTTCCCAATAAACATTATCCAACCCATGTATCTGTATCACCTATACCATCTGTATTCACTTGTTTTATTCAAGATTTAATTCAGATTCTTGTTTTGGAATAAGGAATGCTATTTTCAAACCTAATGTGAAGTTCTATATTATTATGCTCAGTTTGTATCAAAGTTTCCATCATTGAGATTACAAATTAACCTTATCACACATTACAAGATAGCATTGTCCTTGCTTGGTTCCTATAACTTTAGGAAACTGTTTTGAGTTCATGCTACACTTTCATCTTCCAAATTATATTTGTCAATTTGATAATTCAATTTTTTTTTTAGAAGATTAAAACTCTTTACGATTGTTCCATTCCTTTTCTTACAGGCTCCTATTATTTTGTGACTGAAGCCATCGTCAATGCCTTTTTTCCCCCCCAAGGCGCTATGTTTTGGAATTCCCTCCCTAGTCCTCTATCTCTTCCTCTCTTTTTTCCTTCTAAAAAGGACTACTTTGACCAAGCTATTGATCACCCATGTTAGTATTTTCATCTGTGGCTTGGTGTCAAGTTTTATTTGATATTCCTCCTCTAAAAGTGCTTTGGACATTTTACAATTAGAGATACTATTGTTACAGATCAGATGAGAAACTCCAAGGTATTTTATAAAGTTAGCTTAGACGCTAACTTGTACACTTGATTTTGGTATTAAGGTGAGCATAAAGTGTTATAATTCAAGTGACCCATGAAGAAGTTTGTCAAAACAAAATTTATGAACACAGAATATAACAAAAAGAATTAGCCTAATATTTACCAATTAAAATACTTAAACATGACCAAGTATTATTCCTAGTAGCTATCCATTTCTATTGTTTTCATTTAAGGCAATACCCTATAGTCATATATCCATCTTCAGAATTGGTTGGCAGAGAAACCAAAGATGCTTATGTGATGCTAGAGTTTCAACCTTTTGAATTCTGGACAGAGAACCAAACAACAAATTTCAGGGAAGAATATCTCAAAACAGTAAAACTTCAGAGAAGTAAATCTAGTCTCTGACAGTCTCCAGCAAGGGCAAAAGAGAGAAACTCAACTCAACAGCAGCTTGAATTCTCTGGGTAAGTCCAGCTTCACTGCATTACATGACCATACCTGTCAATTATCCCAATGAAGCCCCACACTGCAAAATCCCAGGGAATACCAAGAATAGCAGAACAGTTCAAATTAAGCAATTATGCTACTGCAACAATAATGCAGGATGCTGGTTGTAGACAGAATGGGTCTGATAAAGTGGAAGAGACTGCAAGAAAGATATTGCACAGAAATATGATTAAAATACACTGCTTCAAACTACAGTGTTGTCACACTATACAAGTGCCATTTGCTGTTTTATATCTTGTCCAATTTTTAGCTTGATTGGGGTGTAAAGCTATCAGTCAACTAATTCTTAGTTTTCTGTTGCTAGGATAACTTAAAATTATGGGTGGAATCTTCTGTTCCTGTTGAGAGTGAATCAAGTGTATTTCTGGTTGATAGTGCTGCTCTGCCAGTTAGGATGCCTACCTTAGAGATTTCCCTACAGCCAGTTGATCTAGAGGCCTCCTCTCAGTCCACTTAGGGACAGTAGGTGAAGTGCAAGCCCAATCAGAGGGACTTCAGCTTTGGAACATCAGCTGTCTCACTGCCAGAGGAGTGTGCTATCACTGCCAGATAATCCTTCCAGAGTATAGTCAGCAGCAGCTCACTGATGGTTCCAATGTCTTAGGAGGGGTGGGGGAAGGGAGGGAGTGGCAGGTTTGTGGGGTGGGGAGAGAATTAAAACAGGACCCCTTGTGCTCTCATCAGGCCATTAACCAGCAAATTGTCTCTAGGCAGCTGCTGTACTTGTGTTTCAATAAGAGTGTCCAAGCTTACCCACTGCTGGATGTGTAGTCTTTGTCAGTGCTAACTCTTCTCCAGATAGATTTCCTGAATGTGACCCAAAGTATTATGTCCCAGAAATTCCTCCTGGTCCCACAATGAAGCTTTTCCCTACAAAAGCATTCTACCCACCAATTTCATTGTTCCAGTTTATACATCTTTTGTTTCTTCACTTTCCAATTACCCTCTTCATTTGCACTATCATCTTTTGTCATTTAATCTCTGCTGCCTTCCACTATATCAGTCCTTTGACTTTTCCTCCCCTTGCCCCTTTCCTGCCTCTGTACTTGCCTTATTGGAAACCTTTTTCCAGTTCTTGGAAACATTCACTCTGCTTCTCTCTCTCTACAGCTGTTTCAGGTATTTCTTTTATTTAAAAGTAAAAATACACATGGTGAAATTTCTTTTTTTAAAACATACCTTAATGTTCCAAGCTTGCAACTATTTTTAAACACATTTGCTAAATAACATAAGGTAGTAAAAGCAAATGCTGCAGTCAAGTTCACTAGCAGTTGTTAGCACTGCTGCCTCACAGGGCCAGGGCCCCAGATTTGATTCCTGGCTTGAGTCACTGTCGATATGGAGTCTACACATTCTCCCTGTGTCTGTATGGGTTTTTTCCAGGTGTTCTGGTTTCTTCCCAGTCTGAAAGATGTACTGATTAGCTCCATTGGCTGTGCTAAATGTCTCCCTCAGCATACCCAAACAAGCACAAGAGTCTAGCGACTCGGGGATTTTCACAGTAACTTCATTGCAGTGTTATTGTAAGTCTATTATGACACTAAAATAAATTGAAATTTTAGAAGTGATAAACTGCAGTGCTCAAATTTTAAAATAAATGGTATATATTAACAAGTCAATTATTAAAGACTATGGTTTATTAAAACAGTAGATTTGTCAATTAAAGAAAATAAAAGATGGCATTAATCTCACATTTAATTACCCCAGGATATCCAAGATGGCTTTGGAGTCATTGAAGTAATTTCTGAAGTCTAGAGATCATTATAACCACAGAAACATGGCAGTGAACTTCTGAACAAGTAGTCTCCAAAACAGCAATACAAGAATGACCAAATGATCCTAGTGATGTTCCTTGAGGGATAAATGTTACTTCCATTATTATCATCATCATCATCACTTTTTTTTGGGATGTTAGTTGGTTAGATTCTATTTTCTCAATACATAAAATTTTGAGACATTCCCAATTCAAATCATGTTCTAACAACTCTAGAAGTTAGCTATAAAAGAATAGTACTTATTGCACAAAATAAAGCAAAAACCCACAAGCCTGAGGTGAACACCATAAGATCCCAACCAGCACAATAAAATAATGGACCTACTCAGAGGCCTATTTTATATAGGGCTTGGTAAACAAGCTCCACTTGGGGAGTTAATTACCAATCTCCAGGGAGCTCATAATCAACAAGTTCTACAGGGAAGTTAATCAGTGATTTTTCCATGCAAATCCTGGGAATTATCACAGACCCACTCACGAGTCTGCTTTAACAGGGGCTTGGTAAACAAATCCACCTGTTGTACAAACTCCACCACTCATCAAAGAGTTTGGATTCTACATTGAAGTCAAACAGTAATTTCCCCATGCGAGTTCTGAAGGTTATCACACTTACCATGATAATTTTTGAAACTTCCATGTGTTGTTTATGTTTGCTTTAAGGGAGTAGATGCCCACTATGTACCACTGTCTGTTGTTAAAGACACATGTTACATTAAATGTGATTGACTGCAGTTCACCATCAGTTATACTTTCTGAATGTACACTGCAGTGTTGCTGACTTCGGCTAGCTGTTTTAATTCCTCTAATGGCAATATGTTATGGCTGTAATTTGTGTGGAACTATTTAAAAAAAAAATTAGTTCAAAAATATTCTTTGAATTGTTTGCAATTCAAAGACATGTAATTTTAAAGGGTTTTATTTGAGTTTTTTTACGAATAAAGTATATTTTTTGGGAAAAGGTGTTGCTGTGCGCCGAACTGAGCAGTGGCAGCACACGACAGTTTTTGGGGCATGTATATAGTTTGTAAGTTTTGAAATGATATGAATGCACTTTGTATAGAACTGTATGAAAGTTTGAATTCTGCACTGTTTTTGCAATTCAAGACATGTAATTTTGTAATAGTTTATTTGAAATTTTTTATGAATAAAATATATTTTTGGAAAAAAAAATCCTCTAATGGCAATAATTCCTAAATGTGGTTGAATATTATTCACCACAACAGTAACTGCAAGGAGGATCAAAATGTAGCAGTCAGTAGATCAACTCTTTCACATATGATGGCATTCTAGCATTGATACAGGTGGAGCTAGCCGTTGTGAGTTATATCAGTGTCATGAGCAACTAACTTCCTTTTTGGCAATAGATTTTCTTTCCTGCTGCTTCTCTCACATGTTTTTCTTATTTTAGCAAATGTGTGAGAATTAAAGGTTCTTGTGCAATTTTTTTTGCATTTCCTATCAATTGCTTCAGTAATGATTTCTGGCTAAGGACCTCCACCTGCATGGCGAATCTGCTTAGTCTCTTTTTGATGCTGTGTAATTACAGCACGTTTGTTAGATTATATACATATATAAGATATATATCCAATATATAAATACATACATTTACTTATCTTACTTTGATATCTTTGTCTCAAGTTAATATTCTAGCCAGAGGCCAAAACATTTTGAATAAGTATGTTTTGTGTTGAAATGAAGCAAATTTGCGAATTTTACATTAACTGCAGTCAACAGTGAAAGAATTGAATGCTTTGGTTGCAGTTTGAAAAATAAAAGGACTTTTTGTCGTCCATTTGAATCCAAATGCAGTGAAGAAAGTTGGCATTTACAAAAGTTAATGGGGAGGTAGAACCATACTTTCATGCTATAGTATTAGCTTCACATAACCTTTATGCCCAAATTAAAAATGATAAAATGGTGGACAGAAATTTAAAATGTGCCCAAAACATGTGCCATCCTACAATCGGAACCAAATTCTGCTTTGCTGCTGGTTTGCACGCCATTGATGAGCTGCGGGTATTAAATTGGTGTCTCTCTGGTCAGGGAGAGTAAGAAACTGGCCAATACCCATATCTCAATTTAGAGAGCCAGGCAGCAGCACAGAATTCTTTGATGGGTGCAAGAGGTTGAATTCTTGTTTAAAATTAATTTTTTTTTGAATGACTTCCAACAGTCTTGAAGGACTTACTGCCTAGGTCACTCAATACCTGGCACCAGGCTTGCACTGTTCAGTGCACACAAAGTTTACAATCATAGTGCTTCAATCTGCAAAGAACTCCAATTTGCTTATGTCAACAGCCTTATGCTAGTTTCAGGCAGCAGGAGAGCTGTCTTGACTCACCTGAATATGTGCTGGAATTTCTATGGAATCAGAGTGGACGAGGGGTGGACAATGGAAATGGGTGTTGAACTCAGGCAAGATGTTCTGGTCTTGAGCCAAGCGAGGCTGTAAAATCTGCCCATAATATCAGGTGGTCCTTGGATACATCAATGTGAAGTCTAAGGTAGCCTCTAAATTTCAACTGCTAATCACCCATTTTTCAAACAGTCATGAACTGGATTTCTCCCCTTGACTTAACAACCCACGAAATAAATTTCCGCCTATGTATATGGGCTGGTGCAAGCACATTTATAATGAACAATCTATATTCACTTTAAAAAACTGATTGATGGAATTCATTAAAAGTCAGCAACTAGTTAGTAGCAAGGCAAGTATTGTGAAAATTCCAGACTTTACCATGTAGATACTACTTGGGGAAACAGTACAAAATCAGAACTTAAGGTAACTTATAATTAAGATTCATCACAAAGAAAATAAAAGAAATCAAATGTGAGAAGGAATTTATTCAGCACAGCTTGCGACACGTATTGATTGCAAAAGGTTGGGCTGGAGAAGGGATTATTACGATCTGCGTAAAGACCAATAACTTTTAAAATGAGAAATTATTCAGCAACCAACAGAAATTGCTGAAATACAAGAATGATTTTCTGGCTCTATTCTGGTCAGAAACTCTAGTGAGAGCTTTAATGAAATTTGCACGAGGGAGATTTTTGAATGAAATCTTCCCTCCCTAATCGGTGACATCAACATCTTCACGTCCAGTATGAACCTGACTACCATTCATTTAAATGTATTTAAATATTCAAAACCAACATAATATTATATTTACCCATCTCCTAGCCTGACATGACACCAGCAGAAATCACTATGGTCTCCGAAAACAAAGATCAGAAGTGATGACCAACTCAGAGGTGTGGAAACCAGTGTAGCTCTCACATGGCCAGAGCACTATCCCTGGAACCCTGGAACTGCCTGGTTGTCACTGCCAGTGTGGGCATACTTCTTTCTCACTCTCTCTCGCTGTGATTCAAAAAACAGGTGTAAAAACTGTCACTTGACATTTCAATCAGTTTCTGTTTAAGTTTCTTGCACCATGAAAATCAAATTGCATGTACCTATCTCCAAACAGAGACATTTATTGTGATTTCACCATCCTCTTTCCAGAATATGGTTCAGCTTAAGTTAAAGGAAATAGTTTAATAGAATAATTGTCCTCAGTTCATCATGGTATAATTACCTGAAATTAACTCGAAAATAAAACATCTCTTTTGCAGTATGATTTAAAACTACAAACAGTATTAAGCAATGTACAATACTTAACTGTATTTAGCTTGCATTAGAATTTGTGCTGTAGTATCATTGAAGAATTTGAAAAAGGGACTTGCGTTACTGTGCAGCTGGTGAACATAAGCTGCTATATGTCAGGAATGTGTGTTTGCATTTTCATCTTTATTGAATCATGTTTGATTTGCAAACAGCTGCCTTGGCCTATGAACTGGGGAAATGAACATGGCACACTGGCTCAGATGTTGCAGGGGTATTGGCAGCAAAACTGTCACACTCGTTGTCATTACTCCACTGAAACTGACAACAACTTCTGGAATCTACATATGCACAGAATAACTCAGAAATCCAGAAGCTTCTACCTATGATTCTATGCTTTTCTAGAAGGTGTGAAGTTGAGGTACTTCCAGATTGCAATCAATGGAAACTTGTGAATTAATGAGAATGTCCAATCATAGGCTGTTAGTGTTGTTGTAAAATCTTTTAGAAAAACTATATAGTGTTGAATGTGGTTGACAAAGGTTATGGGGAGATGATGGGGGAAGGGGTTGAGAAACTTATCAGCCATGATTGAATTGCGGAGCAGACTCGATGAGCCAAAGGGCTTAATTCTGCTTCTATATTTTGTATCTTATGAATGAGTAGTGACTGGGTTTTTAGCGTGTTGCAACTTCATTATTTTTGCTGAACACCTCCACTGGCCCTGGAAACCTAATTTTATTTTGTAGAATGTTAAATATTTTCATAATGACAAAAATAATTCCACAGATTTAACAAAAGAACCTTCTTTCAGTCATTAATTTATCTTTGCTCTATCTTTTGTCCTAATCCACTCATACTGACTTATTTCACCATCTGAAAATTTAAATAAAAATTGAAGGATATTGAATCCTTTCCACCTCCTGGTTTTCTGGGTATAAGTACCTTGATTAGCTGTGCTTCTGCTTACTGGCATCATTGCTGCTGAACCCTTGACTTGGTGCCAGATTTAAATTGTATTCTGGAAAAGACAGAACATCAAAAGATAAATTGTGGACATGCTTTTTCCCATTGCATTGCAGCTGACCATACATTACAAGGCCAATAAAAATGACTTCTGTAAGGCAGTTGCACTATTGGTAATTTAATGCGAAAATGCTCTAGAATTGTACTGCAATTATATAGCAAACATTCACTTAGTGCTGCTTGCTGCTGACAGCTAATTCACTAATTGATGAATAAATAAGTTTCAAACAGTGGATTTGGAGAAGAAAGTTAACCAATGGAAAAGTTGCAAATTGCTCACACATCTCCCTTATCATGTCCATCTAAAGCAGGCGCTGAGTAATTGAAATGCCGTTCAGATGTTCCTGCTTCATCGAGACAGAATTAGAATAAATTCTCCGATGAACCTTGCAAAAAGCCAATTAGTTTAAAATGTTTACATTCTTTTGCCTGGTGAAATCAGGTGTTGCATGGACTTCAGAAAACTGAGGTTGCTTTCACTTATCCAAAAGTGACCAGATTAATAGTTTAATTTTGTCCTTTGGAGAATAGTAAGCTGAATGTTTTGCTAAAATACCAGTTCCAAAGGCAGCTTGTAAAGGTAAAGTCAAAATGTATTGAGAGGCTCTGTCTGTGTTGGAGTTATTAATTTCTAAGCAATGAGGTACAGTTGAGGACTTAGTCCATATTTTGACATTCTTGTGTTTGGATCTTCAAGTTCTTAGATAATAATGTGGAATAGTGGAAAGGTTCACAGACTGATAACCTTCAGACAGGCTAAGGTGTGAACAGTCCTTACAATGCCATGTAATTCATTATAACAAGTGGATAGTGCGAACAGCAAATGGGTTTTATGGTTTCCCTTAACCCATACGATATTGGCTCACACCTACCAAACACCTATATCCTCCCGCTTAATGTCACTGGAGTCAAGCTTCATCACCATTCACTAGGACTATCTGGAGTGAGAATTTGAACCTCGGGCAAGGATGTTACCACTAAGCCAAAGGCTCACTCCATATTTTGGCTCAAATTTCATGTGCTGCTTGAGATGGACACCATAACATTAAATAGGGTTACAAATGAACTAAATTTAACAATACTTGTGTCATGGATGAGCAGCTATAATGTGAGATATATGAATTTACACAAATGGTGCAGACAGTGGAATTATCCAGAGAGGCAGGATGATGCTCTGAGGACCCTGGTTCAATCCCACCATGGCAGAAGGTGAAATTTGAATTCAATGAAAATATCTAGAATTAGAAGTCTATTGGTGACCATGAAACCATTGCTGATTGTCGTAAAAACCCATCTGGTTCACTAACATCCTTTTGGGTAGGAAATCTGCCATCCTTACCTGGTCTGGCCTACATGTGATTCCAGACTTACAACAATGTGGTTGACTCTCAAATGCCTTCTGAAATGGAGGGCAATAAATGCTTGCCCAGCCAGTGGTGCCACCAATAAAAATGAATATGGTACAGAGTCAAATATGTCAAGGTATTAGTTGCGAAGGACCCATATGACTTCCCCTTCAACCCTACAGGGTTGCCAATCCTTGGGCCAAAATTCCTCACTCTGTTAGCATGCAAAGTTCACTACTGTTTGGATTTTGGCAATGCAATCCTACTGGGTGCACTATGTGATTACCTGGTTGCCATAGTCATATGGCTGTGCCTTGAGGCACTCTGCCTGTAGGCTGCCATTTCTGATCAGTTCAACAAAGATTCAGACAAGACACTAATGAGTTTCTGCTGACTTTTTACTTCAAACATCCACTAAGATTGTAATCCATTAAATTTACTATTACCTACCTAAAAAATTGACAAAATCTGATACATCACAGAGCATGTTTTCTACTTTTGTGCTGCCAGTGTTGTGATTTGAACACTGCACAAAACCATCTTCTCCCATGGCACATCACAAAGACAGTTAAAAATCAATACTTCATTGCTCAGATGTCAGTTTGGGCTTAGGGAAGAGACAGGGAAATAAATGATTTATTCATTGGATAGAAACAATAGAGTCATTATTGTGCTATATTAATTTTTTCCCCATTTGCTGCTTATATTGTGAGTAGAAAATTAACAATGGAATAAAGTCTCAAAATACAGCTTGTGTCATGTGGCGGGAGATGTCAGTCCTGAAACACTAACCTTCTCAACATGCAAAATCGTGGCTCATTTCCATAAATTCAACATTTAGTCACTCCAATGCACCAACTCAGACATTTCCATTAGACAGAAAGTATATGATGTAAATCAGGTATAGCGTTGGGTAATTCACAGAGTACAAGGTAGTTAGAAGAGAGTGGGTGAAGTTTTTCCCATCTTCCCAGGGGGGCAACAAGAAGAAAGCTTCTGGCTTTGAGATCTCTCTGAGGAGGTGCAGCAGCAGCTATATGAGGTGACTCTTGAGTCTACAACCCTCATTTGCTGCAGCTTCAGCATTTTATTTTTGTTTCGGCCACCTTCACTAGAATCTACATAGCTCTCCACTTACCAAGTGATAAGAGACAAAACCATGCCACCTCCTCCATGGAAGCACAAATGGTAACTCTGGTGAGGGGAAAGACTAAACAGTACCCTGTAAAATGGCTTCCAGAAGGTAGGGATAGGCAACTATTACAGTTGGAGCCATTGGTGATGGTAGCAGCCTTCTGTCCGGCAGCTCCCACCATTCTATTCATCCTGCTAATGAGTGAGCTCCTAACACATGACTCAATACATTGGTTACATTTCAACGATCTGGAGTTGCAAGTTCCTGAAATGCAGTTTGAAGTTCCTGCCAGATGGAAGAAAAGTTAACCCAGTCTCACAGGCCTCTTGTGCTATGCAAAAAAAGCATGCCATTCATAGAAAAGGAGAGGGTGCAGAATGTAGTGTTACAGTCATAGTTAGGGTGTCATTGCTACTGAGTTTCAAAGAGTTAGAGTAGAGTTTTAAAAGCATGGACCAAGACTAAAAGAATTACAGAGTATGCTGGGGACCGTTCACAAGAAGTCGCCATGCCCCAGCGTCATCTTAAATATGGATTTATGTTATTACATTGTAAAAAGAAAAACCTTTCTGAAGTTGCCATCTGAAAAACCAATCACTTTAATGTGGCTTGAAGAAGTCCAACTTGTAATAAAAGAAAGTAGCCTTGGAGCTTCAAGTCACACAAAAACTTCATAATGACAAACTACATCGGATGATTACTACTGGCGTTGTCATTTAAGGGCAAAACAGTTGCATCAAATATGGATTGAAGGATTGTTCCATTTGCTGAAGTAGGAATTAAGAACCTAAAAGCAGTGGTAACAAAGGCAAACTATGTTAACATAAGAGAAGATCTGTTGTCTTCTGTAGCAGTCAGAGAATTTCTCTGAATAACAATTACTCTGATGCTCTCTTCCATGTCCTGCTGCCTCTAAGGTAGTTAAGACCACTTCTGGAACGGCCATATCCAGACCCTTTTTGGATAACAGGCCTTAAGCTACTTTATTTCTTTACATATCAACTAGTAAGATGCATTACAGTAGTGAACTCGGCCTTATAGCAAGCACCAAATCCTGCTAGAAAAGGTGGAAAAGCCTTTCCCTGACAACGGAACTAGACTGAAAACATCAAGGAATTTCAGAGCAGTATATCGTGATTAAACCCTCTGCTTAAGCCATCTTAAAACGGGGACCAGACAAATAAATTTGGAAAAGAATTGTTGATTTCTTTTGTGATAAAAATGTAGCTCATGGAAATTTGATTTGATTGAGGGAATCCCTGGAGGATGGGAAAATGACTTTGTAAATTATACAGCAAAGGAAGAGAAAAGCATTAGAACTGTCTGAAGTCATAGGACATTCAAAGTCGGATTTTTCAAAGACAATAACAAAACTTTCTTTTATGACAAGTTGGGCTTCTTCAAGCCACATTAAAGTGATTGGTTTTTCAGATGGCAACTTCAGAAAGGTTTTTCTTTTTACAATGTAATAACTGATTAATCTCATTATCTTAAAGACCCAGAAACCCAGGAATAATTGCTTTAAAATTCCTTAGAAATGCTCAACGAGTATCCAAAATGCCTATTACTGACAGCATTCCTACAAACATTACCAAATGTTTCATATGAAAATGCCATAGCCAGCAACATTATATCTTGACTGTCTGGTGACACCTCTGTTTCAATTCATAGTCAAGAATTCAATTGCACAATTGAATACATTTCTTTATTATGTTTTTATATCTGCAAACAGGTGCAAGCAAAGTATTCAAGCTTGAAAATACAGCTTCCAGCACAGTCTCCACCATAAGGGTTAAATCGCACAGTCATACTTCCCCTCTGCCAATTTGTTATTGCTGCCATCTAATATGGACTGCCTTTCTCTTGCAAAAGAGAAATGTCAGTGAGGGTGTTGCTACCTGTTTTTGTGATCTGCCTGATGCAGTTGAATAGATGGCAGTGAGTGGAATCTGTGTAGTATAAGTGTACCGATTGTGTGAACCATGTGAATCTGAGGATTGGTTCACAGTTGACATAAATTGGTGGTAGGTCAGCGAAGGGAGCAAAGTGATTGAAGCATTGTATGAGGTTGGTTGTTAGGATTCAGCATATAAAGATTAATTCAATGACTTTGACAACTTATGTGAAACTGTTAGACTTCTTTGGTACTGTGTCCACATAATGCCAAACCATTGGCATTTGTCATTACAGCCATCTGCCTGAAGGGCCTCCTGATTCTTTGAGGGAAGAGAGCTTCTCTCCCCTAGCCTAATTCCTATACCACCAACTTCAATACAGCAGGAAAAAAAGGATCTGCTATCCTCCTGTTGCGTTATTTTGTTCCTTAAAGAGCACTTCCAACACTTCCAATCTCTGCTCAGCCAGGATACACCTGCCCTATATGAGGGACACACTAACTTCAAGAGATGCAAGATAGCTTTAAGAGATGCAGGTGAGCTGTAAGAGGTACAGGCTAAATTTAAGAGGTACATGCTATGTGCAGGCTAGCTTTAAGAAGTACAGTCTAGCTTTAAGGGGTACAGGCTAAGCTTTGCAAAGACTGGGGCTTTTCTGCTGAGGTATGCAGCCACTCAGCAACACCTTCCACACTGGGCTGTGCATGTCAAAATCATGTAACTGAGCAGGCAGCATAGAGTTTGTATGCTTTCTGCATCAATTTAATCAAGAGCACAGTGATATGCTCCCTTCACTCAAATTCAGGGGATATCCAATTTTGCACCCTTTCTATAAATGCAAAGTCTTATAAACAAAAAGGCAATAACCTTGTCTGTTCCAGTTTGTCCTACAATCCACAAAATATTTGTGACTTTTCAATCTCAACCAGATGTAACATTTCTTTGAATAATGTTTCGGAAGACATTGGCGCAAGAAATTTTCAAAGCTACTGACTCGTGATCTTGTAATTTAATAGAAGGCAATGAGATCTTGAACTTTCACTCAGAAAACTGTATTCATTCAAGCACTGCACTGACAGTATTAATCGTGTTAAATACTTTTTGGGGCTTTATCCCTCTTTCCCAT
This sequence comes from Sphyrna mokarran, assembly GCA_024679065.1. Taxonomy (NCBI): domain Eukaryota; kingdom Metazoa; phylum Chordata; class Chondrichthyes; order Carcharhiniformes; family Carcharhinidae; genus Sphyrna; species Sphyrna mokarran. Next base: position 40,212,068 of record JAGIQG010000016.1, read on the forward strand.
TCCCAATTTCCTGCCACTTTAACCCCTATCCTTCAGTAGTTAAAACTTTGTCTAATATCTTTTCATTATTTCATTGGAGCCTTCAAATGGAGTAGTAATAATTTTGCCAAGTGGGAAGGAATGGCAGGATAGCTCTTTAACCATGCTCAAGACATGACAAGTCTAGCTTTCGATATTCCAAATTTTTAATGGTAGAATTTAAATCCACCTGTTGTCACAGTGAGATTTGAACCTCATTCTGGATCGCTGGATTACTAGTGCAGTGTCATTGCTAGTTTGCCATCAACTCCCTACAAGCTCAATCTAAGTGATTTATCCTCGTAATTGAACATCCTTAGCCCCAGCATCATCCTGTTGTAGATGTTAGAGTCAGCGGTGGTACTGGCAATCCACTCTCAATGGTGGGGATCAGAGTTTTTCAGCCGGCCTAGTCAGTCTTCTTGCTTCTCTTGACATGAGTTTACCAGTTGGGAGTAGTCCAGGTGGTGGCTTAACAGTTGTCAAGTGGTGGCAGTGGGGGTTGCTGGTGAATTTGGATTTGCTGGGAGGAGGGGGTGGGCATTACTGAGTTGGGGATGGGGTTGTTCGGTTGGAATTTGCTTGGGGGTGGGGGGAAGAGGGTGGGCACTTTTGAGTTGGGATTGGGCATTATTGGATGGGATTTATTGACTACACCAGGACATTAATGCAAAAATTCTTCAAGGGAATATTTTTGGTCAAACTATTTTTCTTTGTATAATCTGGAGTGGAGCAACTGGCTCATAATACCACAGCATTTAATGCATTCATAATTCCAGCTTTTATACAAGTCTAAATGAAAGTCTAGGCTGGATCTTAAAAGTGGCACAGAATACTTATATCACAGTAACAAATATTCTGAACAGCAAACCAAACCAATCAATTGTACAAATATTTTATTTGATTTATTATGCATTGGGATAATGAAACAATACTGAAAAGTATTCTTTCTTGCTCTTTATAGAGACAAACCATACCATTCATGGAGTGCATAAGGGAGAAGGAAAGGAGAGGGTGCAGAATAAAATGTAGCAACTACAGTTAGGATGAAGAGAAAGATCAGGTCAGCATATACTAGGCCCATTCAAAAGTCTTGATGGCACAGAGAAGAAACTGTTCTTGAATCAGTTAGTACATGTTCTCAAATGTTTGTATCTTTTTCCTGACGGAAGAGGATGGAAGAGAGTTATCTGGGTGCGTGGGGTCCTTGATTATGCTGGCTGCTTTTCTGAGGCAGTGGGAAGTATCAACGGAGTCAATGGATTGGAAGTTGGTTTGCGTGATGGACTGGGCTACATTCACAACTCTTTGTAGTTTCTTACATTCTTGGTCAGAGCAGGAGCTATAGCAAGTTACATATAGAAAGGTGTTTTCTATGGTGTATTTGTAAAAATTGGTGATTTAGAACATAGAACAGTAGAGCACAGTAAAGGCCCTTTGGCCCTCGATGTTGTGCCGAGATATGTCCGAACCCAAGATCAAACTATCCCACTTCCTAGCATTCTGCTGTTTTCCATATGCCTATCCAACAACAGCTTGAAAAGTTCTGAAAGTGTCCAACCCCAATATCACAGCAGGCAACGCATTCCACACCCCCACCACTCTCTGAATAAAGAATCTATCTCAGACATCCCTCCTGTATCTCCCACAATGAACCTTATATTTATGCCCCCTAGTAACAGCTACATCCACCAAATTTGTGGCAGACATCCCACATTTCTTTTGAGAAATCAGATGCCTACTATTTTCTGAGTTACTGATCAATTTTACAAAGTTAAAGATAACAAATAACAGTGTAACACTTCAAAATTTATTTTTACTCACTTGCCTTCTCTGTTTCAGATAATTCGTTTAGTTGGGCTCTGTTTTTCAACATTCCAGAGATAGTTCTCACTTGCCCTGGAGGTTGGATATTTATGAGCTGCTTCGATGCAAAGTTCCAAGATGTGGCTCAAGTCAAGCCACAAGATCTAGATTATCTTTTAAAGATCTTAATCAGTGGAAATTTGGAAGTGGAAATTACCACCAGTTTTGATTATAAATTCACTGTGGGAAGTAAAGTGAGAAATTATTTTCACAATAATGTAAATATATGAGAAAAGAAATGTTTAGGGAAGTTTTTTTAAAAAATGATTGACAAGTCAAACAAATATGTGAAATATGTCATGGGGAAGGAACATAGCACAATTCAGATTATTGAAAACATGAAAAAAAATCATCATAAACAAGTTTTGACTAACATGTTGATTAACAATGCTACAAATATTGTGCCTGTGAGGCACTGCAGCCATCAGCATCAGTCAAAAAAAGGTTGCCTTATTATTAGCTCAGACCATCTATTGCCAGAAACTGTATCACAGTTTTTTAAAAAACATTTATTCATTAATTGGATGCAGATGTTGCTGACCCATCCCTAACTGCCAATATATCAATTATCCATCAACAATGGGTGGATAAAATGGTCTTATAGGACTGTGAGAAACACCAGAAATTGCAACCTAGGTTCTGATTACCCAAATATGGAGTTACAGAAAATCTATAAAATTTATTTAAGGTTTTTTTAAAGAAACATAATGAAACACGTCCATTTTCCACAAATGGTAAACATTTGTTTTTCATCTTTTCTTCCACTGATTCCTGTAAGTGAATATATGATTTTGTGTGAGTGTTTTGCCAATACAATGGGTTAATTCATTAATGGTATATATTAAGAGAATTTCATCACAATATCAGATTGTGTAGCTCTTCTGAAATTGTTCATCAATATTTAAACCAAGATATTTTCACAGTAACTTCATTGTAGTATTGATGTAAGCCTACTTGTGACACTAATAAATAAACTTTCAACTTTTTAATTTAAACCAAAATGTTTAGAAGAAAAAAACGTGTAGAATTAAACAAAAAGTCTTGCAGCAAATACATTTCCAACAGTTTACACAATTTTAAAGTCATGAGACGCCAAAGTTTAGAACATTCATAATGTCACACTTCAAATATGTTGCACCTCAGCAGCATCATGCATACACGAGGCAAAAAAATCACTATATGTTAATTAGGCATGTTGACAGTTTTAAAATGCAAATCAATAAAAATTGTAGTTGCAATGATTCACCCAAACAAATTACTTGCTTTTTGTTATCTATTGGTTATTACACTAGCTATTGAATTTGTCAAAGAGTTCTGATGAAGATCTCATCTGAACATATTTTTGAGAGGTAGCCAGAAACTTAATGGCATACACACACATATTGACATCAATTATGTCTGAATTTACAAACCTGAAATGGGAATTGCAGAACTGATTATAATGACTTGTAATTATATATTCAGTTATTCCATTGGCAGATCAAAAATAATGGAACAAATTGTATTTACAATTATTTTAGAAGTGTTGTTTAATTTATGAAAACTTAAACATTTGGGGGAAATTCTTAATTTGTTTTCAACTTGTATTAGTGGTGATGAATGGATTTGCTTGTTGCTGTGTATATCATACATTATGGAAAACTGTCCTTTCTGCCAAACACTTAACCTCTCCAGAACCATAGACAATCTATCTGAGTACTCTGTGATTGCAGGACTTCTGACAAGTGCCATACTTGCACACAACGCTTGCATATTAAAGGGCAAGTGGGAATAAAAGCAACAAGTTCTGGAAACAAGTTCGTATCTGCAGAAATAGAAACAATTATTGAAGCTACAGAGAGCAGTTTCTCTGGAATATTTTTGCCAATTTGTTTATTTCTTCCTTGTGAAAGAAAACAAACCAAAACTCCCTAACATTTCCTCTCAACTTACATTCTTGATATCTGGACTCATCAGAGTCTTGTGAAAGCGTATGGCATGGTAATATATTGGCTATATGTAGCTATTGTCTAATATAAAAATGGCCAAGCAAGAGAAAGACCTGATGGCAAATATGGCTAATTTCTGAAAAGAGATTTTTTAAACTGAATATATGGATTGCTCTGTTTACTTGTGACAAATAACTTTGGTTTTACAATGGGTGATTAAATCAGCAGGATACTTGACATAGTTGTTTTCAAGGGGGAAGCTCTATCAAAACCATCCATGAAAATAAAGTCATTCTAATTGATGAAATGGATGTAAACTAAACACAAATGGGGCAGAAATATGTTTTTTAAGTGTGATACAGACTTAGGTCAGACAACTGTAATAAACTAATTTGGACGATATGCATTTGGCCAGTGAATACATGAGGAACTGCGTGTGAAGAACCACAGAACAGAAGAAAGGAACCTCAAGCCGTAAGCTTGACGAAGTTTGTTACCACTTCATGCCTGGCCAGCATGAATGGATAAATACTCCCCTACAGGTTCATTGGCTAAGTAGTAGTAATTAAAATCTCTGCTTGTGTAATTGTTATAGTAGATTTATAAGCAAACAGAAGCATTGATTTGTCATATAGTGCAAGACAGTCAGTCTTGTAGCAGTCGTATGTATTTAAAGTTTCATTATATTTTCTTAATAAAGACGTAATTTGATTAAAAATAAAGTTTTGTGTCTGTCAATTAACTGGAGCAAGGGTCTCAGTTAATATATGTCATTGGATTAATCCAGAGGTCTGAACTATTTATCTGGAGATATGATTTTGAATTCCACCAAAGCTGGGGAAAATTCAGGAAACTAAATTAATCTGGAATAAAAAAGCTAGCATAGTAACAGTGACCATGAAACTATCTGATTCAAAGGAGAGTGTAAAAGATCACACCAGGTCTACATAACATTGAAGTGCCAGCCAAGTGAAGCTACAACACATGACTACAGTGGAATTAGCATGACATTAACAATTAAGCAATCAATGTGACTGGTCATGAATTTTGGTTGTGAACACATTTTGGTTAACCTGTTGATTAACAATGTTACAAATGCAATGCCTATGAGGCACTGCAGCCATCAGCATCCATGATAAAAAGATCACTGAAATCTTGCTGCCATGTACTCTCGAGGAATCTTACGGCCCTGCCAGCAGCACAACTCACCATGTGTTTCCCATGCATTTAATAAATAACATATCCATCAACGATGGATACACTGGTGCTATGGGACTACGAGAAACTTCAAAACTTGCACTCCAGGTCCAGGCTAGCCAAGTACAATATCACAGGAAACCTAGAAGTTTAAGTTCTTTAATGAAGAAATGTAAGTTTTCTATAAATGAAGACTTTTTTAAAATTTTGTTCCACTGATTCCTTTAAGTGTCTGCATGATGTGTGTGTTGCTAACACTATGTGGTGAATTTTCCCATCCGTCCACATTGGGAATCATTGTGGATGGTTTGGGAGGGGGAAGGGTGCAGGTTGTTGTGGGGGAGGGGAGGAGGGTGTGAGGGGTGGCAGACCATGCAAAGACCTATTGACCTTGGGCAAGGTTTCCCAGTTTTGCGGCAAGTGTAGCCAGAAAATCCCACCCTATGGATTGATTCCCTAAAGTGATGTATTATTTGACTTTATCACACTGACAATAAATAACTAATGCAAAGAGGTAGCTCCATGAACATCCTCATCCTCAAAGATGGGAGCTTCCAGGGTTTGTGTGCAAAAGATAAGGCATTTTCAATTATTTTCAGCCAGACGTGCCAAGTGCATGACTCATCTTTACTTTCTTCTTCATCCCCCAGAATGATAAAATCCAAATTATAGGTGAACTCCATTCATTCCATATGATATCAAAAAGTGATTGCATGCACTAGATATAGCAAAGACTATGGGCTCAGGCAACATCTAGCTATTGTAATGAAGACTTATGCTTCAGAGCTATATACACATCCAATCCAACCAATTATTATTCAATCAATCCATTCTCAATAAATTGAAAAGTGATGGAGAATTTTGCTAATGATTGACAGTGCTATCAAGCAGCACTTACTCAGCAATAATTTATTCATTGGTGCTGAGTTTGGATTTTGTCAGGAGCTTCTCGTTCCAGATCTTGTTGCAGGCTTAATCAACATGTGGTTAATTGAGCTTAATTCCAGATGTGAGGTGTGAATGACTGCTCTTGACATTAAGTTGGTCTTTTACTAAATATGGCATCATGAACCCTAGTAAAAATAGAGTCAATGGGAATCATGGGAAAATGTTCCACTGGTTGGCATCATAGCTGGCACAAAGGAAGATGGTTAAGGTGTTTGGAAGCCAATAATTTTGGCCCCAGAACATCACTGCAGAACTTCCTCAGGGCGGTGTTATAGGTCCAACCATCTTCAGCTGTTTCATCAATGACCTTCACTCAGAAGTGGGAATGTTCACTGATGAATGCCCAGTGGGCAATACATTTGCAACTCATGCATTACTGAAACAGTCCAACATTCAATCCTGAGCTGATAAATGGCAAGAGCATTTGTGCCACTCAAGTGTCAGGCGATAAACATCACTTCTCCTTGGCATTCAACAGCTCTACCATCACTGACTTACCTCAGCATTGACATTCTTGGGATTACCATTGATTGGAAACTTAATTGGATCAGTCACATGGTTATAAGAGCAGTTCAAAGGCTGGTTATTCTGTGCCCAGTAACTTACTTCCACACACTTCAGGTGGTTTCCACCATGTACAAAGCACAGATCAGGATGGCATTCAAGCAGATTGACACAACCCAGGACAAATCTACCGTCTTATTTGACATATCATACTGTAAACGTCTACAAGATGCACTTCAACCACTTGCAAAGTCTCCTTTTGACAGTATTTTCCAAATTTGGTGACCTCTGCCACCCAGAAGTACAAGGGTGGTAGGTGTACTGGAACACCATTATCTGCAAATTCCCCTCATGTCACAAACTACCCCAGATGTGGAAATCATCAGCTAGCTATGTCCCAGTCTCTGACCTCTTCACCAAACCGGGTGTAACAGCATTCTTTCATAATGGCCGGTAACTTATTCTCATCAGCACTTCCTCAGGGGCAACCAGAAATGGCCAATAACATCCCATGAACGATTTTTTAAAAAGAAACTCAGATGCCATCGGACTTGCTCCATAAGAGGCAGAAATCGAATCAATGACAAATAAAGTTTTGAATACGGTACGTATGATAAACTTGGATTGCGTCAGTAGATTGGGAACAATGTGCTATTATATAAAGTATCAGTGGAATAGAGGCGGGGATTTTATCAGTGGTCTCTCTGCATGTAGTGGGTCCACTCCTCAGGGAGGGAGGGACGGAACAGCCAGTCAGTCAGTGTCTCCCCTGCACAACCAGATTGATGTTCTGCAATCGCCTTGTTAAAGTCGGAACTACAGCCAGTCTTTGCAAGAAACCTTTTCTATCTATGTCGAAAGGAGGAGGAGACCTCTCGTTAAGGTAAAAAATAACACCAACTTTTAGCAATATCCCCTGTTTCCCTGGTGGACATTTGTCTTTAAGGTTTTTTTTGGTTTATTGATTTGTTTCTGCTTTCATTTTTTTTCATAACAAACAAAATAAACTATTTAAGTAACAAAGTGAAATGGCATTGTGATGAGATTTGTAAAGAACAGGGTGGAGAATAGGATAGGGGAAACTGACAGTGAAATGAATCTGAACACCTAATGGATGCTATGGTCTGAATGGTGACAGTGCAGGAGGAGCAGACAGTTACTTTGGTAATGGGGTTTTTATTTCAATGCTGATCACCGTTTGATAGATGTACCTTGCGCTATCAGAGGCGGTCACCTCTCCACTTTCACAGCCTCTCAAAGCGGTGACATTCATTTCACATTGCATTTTGCAGACATTCATATCCAACTGAAACGAGCGAGTTCTGCGGCTGGTTTTCACGCTCAGATTTGCCCACAGTCCCAAATGTTGTGAGACGTGTTGCTCTGTGCTCCGGCTGGGGTGTCTACATAGGGGAAGGAGAGAGGCGGCTGTGGTGTCAGATATTCAGCAATAGCTGCATTGGTCATCTCAATACTCCGTTCATTTCACAGGCAAATGCCAGTAAAAGTGAGAATAGGTGTCATGCACGTAGGAATCACATCGGGAGCTAGATTTGCACTTAAAACTCAACAGGCACAAGACACCGCAGCACAACCACACAAGCATTCCTTAGGATACTAATGCATCGCTGTGTACAGTTGATATCCATCTCAACATACTTTAGGTAAAAAGCTAAGTTTACAGCATTCCAGATATATGCTGCCTCTTAAGTGCTGACTTTTTTTTTGCTTTTTATTTGTTTTTGGGATGTGGGCATTTGGCAAAGTCAATATATATTGTCCATCCCTCATCATCCTCATGAGCTGCCTTCTTCAGCTCTTGCAGTCCATGCTGGTGTAGGTAAACCCACAGTGCTGTTAGGCAGGGAATTCCAGGATTTTAACCTAGTCATTGTAAAGGAACTGTGATATGTTTCCAGGTGAGGATGGTATATGACCTGGAGGTGATTATCTACAGCCCTTGTCCCTCATGGTGGTGCTGGTCCTAGGTTTGGAAGTTTGGCTACAGTACGTTCTTGCAAATGGGACATATTGCTGCCACTGTGTACTGATGGGTGGGGGGGGGGGGGGGGGGGGGTCGGTGAAGTTGAAGTTCCCCAAGTCGCCACACTCTGGCACCTGTTCAGGTCCAGTGAGGGAGAATTTAGCATGACCAATGCATCCATAACCAACACGTCTTTCAGACTATGAGTAGAAACTGGAGCACCCGGAGAAAACCCACTCAGACATAGGGACAACTTGCAGAGTCTGCACAGATAGTGACCCAAGCCAGGAATCGAACCCTGACACTGTGAGGCAGCAGTGCTAACCATTATGCCATCGTGCCATCGCACTGTCATTACAATGTAATTGTTAGGGCACATCTATGAAATTTTGACTGATTTGCATTTAACATCTCCAGCATTGTGTTCCTGGAATTCGATGAAAGAATACTGTTGATATTGAATGGCAGTGGCTCATTTAAATGATTAAAGAACATGTCCTAGTTTGAATCAAAGCTTATTGCTCACAGCTAAATTCTCAGTTTGCTCAGATAAACAAAAGTTAAAATTAAAGTTTTATTTATTGGTCACAAGTAAGCTTACATTCACACGACAATGAAGTTACTGTGAACATCTCCTAGTCGCCACACTCCAGCGCCTATTGGGGTACATTAAGGGAGAATTTAGCATGATCAATGCACCTAACCAGCATGCCTTTGGAATGTGGGAGGAACCAGAGCACCCGGAGAAAATTCATGCAAACACAAGGGGAATGTGCAAACTTCACACAGATAGTAACCTAAGATGGGAATCGAACCCGGATCCCTGGCCCTGTGAGGCAATTTACTGAGAGTGGTCATGGATATATGGGTAAAGTTTTGAGGTATTCACATTGAGAGCATTGGATTGTTGATGCCATGTGTTCTTCAATATGGAAGATAATGAGCATAAACAGCAGCAAGATCATGCTGTGAGGACTGTGTGTGAATAACCATCAGGCAGAAAATGGAGTCAAAATGGAGAAAAAAAATAGATCATAGAAATAGAATTTTGCATCCAGTTTGAAGGAGAGGAAAGTGCATCAAAGGCTATTACTTTAAACTTAAATATGGGAAATTATGAAGCCATGAAAGCAGAGTTAGCTATAGTGAACTTGCAAGTAAGATTAACCAGTAAGTCAATGGAGATGCAATGGTAGGCAATTAGAGATATTTCAGTATACACAATAGGCTCATTCCAGTGAGAAAGGAAAATTCCAAGGACAGGGCTCACCATTTCTGTTAAACTAAGAAAGTTTAAGACAGTGTCAGACTTTAAGAAAAATATGCAATTGTGCAAAGCCGAGGAGATTGGGAGAAAATGTGAAGAGCAGCAAAGAATGACAGAATAATTGATAATAAGGGAAACTTTCGAGTAGGAGAGAAAGCTAGCCAGTAACATAAACATGGACAGTAAGACTTTCTATAGATATTGCAAAAGAAGACAGTTAACAAAGTAGGGAATTGATAATGGAAAATAGGGAGGTAGTGGATGAATTAACAGATATTTTGCACTGGTAGTCACCATAGAACCACTATAGAGTGGTTCCCAACTTTTTATATGTCATGGCACATTTCTATACTATAAAAATATTTTGAGGCACACCTCCTATTTTCTCTGTCTACTTTCCTTATTGGGAACTTCATTTTTAACCTCTGTCTCTGCTACTTCTCCGAGGGTTTTTGCACTTTTCTTTAGTTTTTTTTTTAATGCAGACACATGGGCCCTTTGTCTTCAGCTCCAAGTCTTGTTGGTTATGCACAAGGGCCTGACTACCATAAACAAATCTGAACCACATTTGCGTATCTTTATCAACGAGCACAAGTACAGGAGGCCCAAGGTTCATCTGGTCCTCCTGCCAATCACAGAGCTGAAGACAGAGATTAGTTTTAGTTTAATGACGTGAAATTTGAATCATTTTGAATTTTTTTTGTTGCACACTTTTCCCACTTTGTGGGTCTTCATGGGACACCAGTGTACCACGGCATATTGGTCAGGAATCATTGGCATTGAGGGTACAAATAACATCCTAAAAATAGCTGTAAAGCAGAAAATCAGAAAAATTGCTATCACCAGGGAAGTGGTAATGAGCAAATTGTTTGGGCAATGGGCAGACAAATCCCTGAGTCCAGATGGACTTCATCCTAGGGTTTTTAAAGACTTAAAATAGTTGATTGGTTTTAATTTTCCAAAGTTCCCTAGATTCAGGGAAGGTTCCATTAGAGTGGAAAATGTGTAGCTCTTTTATTCAAAAAGGAAAGGAAATGGAAAGCAGGAAACTACAGTCCAGTTAGTTTAGCATCTGTCAGAGAGAAAATGTTAAAAGCACATATAAAAGATATTATAGCAGGCCACTTAGAAAAATTCAAAGCATTTAGGCAGAGTCAAAATGATTTTGTGAAAGGGAAATCATGTTTCACCAGCTTATTGGAATCCTTTGAAAGAATAACATCTGCTGTGTATGACAATGGATGTACTACACTTAGGTTTTCAGAAAACATTTGCTAAAGTGCCACATCGAAAGTCATTGCAGCAAATAAGAGCTCATGGTGTATGGGGTAAGATATTGGCATGGATAGAAGATTGGCTAGCTAACAGAAAATGGAGAGTTGGCATAGAACTGTGAAACTACAGAACCTTCAGTACTGAAGAAGGCCATCCGGCCCATCATATCTTTTTCTGGCTGGCAAGCTGTAACAAGTGGTATGCTACAGGAATCAATGCTGGGAATTCGACATTTTACAATTTATATCAATGATGTAGATGAAGAGACTAAAGGTATCATTGCAAAATTCATTGAGGGCACAAATATGAGTTTGAAAGTAAATTGCATAGAGGATGTAAAGAGGATACAAAGAGATCTGAGTAGGTTAAGTGAGTGGGAAAAGACCTAGCAAATGGAATATAATGTGGCCAACTGTAAAATGATCCATTTTAGCAGGAAGGATAAAAAGTAAATTTATTATCTTAATGGTGAGAGATTGCAGAGCTCTGAGATTCAGAGATCTGGGTGCATGAATCACAAAAGGTTAGTATGCAGGTACAGCATGTAATTAGAAAAGCTAATAGAATGTTATAATTTGAGAGGGGAATTGATTACATAGGAGGGAGGTTTATGCTTCATGCTTCGCTGTGCAGAGCATTGATGAGATCAAACCTGGAGTACTCTGTACAATATTGGTCTCCATATTTAAGGAAAGATACATCAGAAACAGTTTGGAGAAGGTTTATAAGACTGATACCAGGAATGGACAAGTTGTTTTATAAGGAAAGGTTAGATAAATTATATATGAGACTTTAGAAGAATAAGAGGTGACTTGATTGACACCTTTAAGATCCTGAGGGGTCTTGACAGGGTCAATGTCAACAAGATGTTCCACTTGTCGGAGAAACAAAAATAAAGGATAAAAATAAAAATAAGGGATAGCTCATTTAAGATAGAGATGAGGAGAAGGTTTCTCTTGCAAGGGTTCATGAGCCTCCTCAAAAGTCAATGGACGCAGAGTCTTTGAATGTTTTTAGGGCCAACCTAGATAGATTCTTAATTAACAAGGGCTGAAAGATTATTGGAGATAGGCAGGAATGTGGAATTGAGGTTATAGTCAGATCGGCCATGATCTTATTGAATGATGGAGCAAGTTTGAGGGGCAGAGTGGCCTACTCCTGCTCCTAACTCCTATATTTGTTTAGTTGTATGTTCACATAAGCATCAAAAGTATCCAGTTATAGGAACACTTTCTCCGTCTAACAGATGTAAGGACTACAAAGCTGAACTTTCCTGCCCTGGGATCTTCCAGTCTTGCCGAAAGTTCCTTCCTCCCCGCCATGACCCTTTACCACCACCATTCCTGTGACTCCCCACCGACTCTTACCACCACCACCACCCCCCCTTCCCTGTCCCCCATGATGGGCTTCCCAGTGATGGGTCAGACGAGCTACACTAAATGATTTAGCCATCAGTGAAAGTGAAGGATCCTGTCAGCAGCCAAGGATAAGCCAACACCCCTGATTGGAAGCCATGCTATGATGGGGAGGGAATGATGTTACAGAAAACCCTGCTTGGAGGTTCAACACCCTTGCAACATTCTTGACTTCTCGGAAGTGTAGGACTTCTGCAGGTTCCGACTGACAATGAGAGGTAGTTATAGACGTTTGCAGCCTTCTAGAATCATAGAAGAGATGCTACAATGCAGAAAGAGGCCATTTGGCCCTTCGAGTCTGCACTGACCACAATCCCACCCAGACCCTACCCATACATCTCTACATATTTACCCGCTAATCCCTCTAATCTACACATCTCAGGACACTAAGGGGCAATTTTAGCATGGCCAATCAACCTAACCCGCATATCTTTGCACTGTGGGAGGAAACCGGATCACCCAGAGAAAATCCACACAGACATGAGGAGAACGTGCAAACTCCACCCAGACAGTGACCCATGCCGGGAATTGAACCCAGGTTCCTGGAGCTGTGAAGCAGCAATACTAAGCACTGTGCTACAGTGCTGCCTGTCTAGAAAAAACTTGTAAATTGACCTCTGATTGACTGGTAATTTACAGCAATGTGAAAGCCATGACTGCCTTCAGTTTGGGCTCCCTTTAGTTGCTTCAAGAGCCTGAAACATAGCAAGGGTCTCCCAACCAGCTGCACACGAATGCATGGAGTAGATGATAGAACATAGAACACTACAGCGCAAACAGGCCCTTCGGCCCACAAGTTGTGCCGAACACATCAAAACCTACCCAGCCATAGACCTATCTATAACCCCCAATCCCATTGGATCCCATATACTCATCCAGAAGTCTTTTAAAAGACCCAAGCGAGTTCGCCTCGACCACCACCGACGGCAGCCGATTCCATTCACTCACCACCCTCTGAGTGAAAAAATTTCCCCTAGCATCCCCTCTGTACTTGCTTCCCTGCACCTTAAATCTGTGCCCTCTCGTCGCGACCATTTCAGCCCTGGGAAATAGTCTCTGAGAGTCTACCCTATCTAATCCTCTCAACATCTTGTAAACCTCTATCAGGTTGCCTCTCAACCTTCGTCTCTCCAGGGAGAACAGTCCCAGCTCCCTCAACCTGTCTTCATAAGGCATGCCTCCCAATCCAGGCAACATCCTTGTAAATATCCTCTGCACCCTTTCAATAGCTTCCACGTCCTTCCTATAGTGAGGCGACCAGAACTGCGCACAGTACTCCAAGTGTGATCTGACAAGGGTCCTATAAAGCTGCAGCATTACCTCCTGACTCCTGAACTCAATCCCTCGATGAATGAAGGCCAGTACACCATAAGCTTTCTTAACCACATCCCCCAACTGGGAGGCCGATTTGAGAGTCTTATGGACCCGGACCCCAAGATCCCTCTGCTCTTCCACACAGCTAAGACTCCTACCTTTGATAGTGTACGCATTCATCCCGTTGGATCTGCCAAAATGGACCACAACACATTTATCCGCGTTGAAGTCCGTCTGCCACTTCTCCGCCCAGTCTTGCATCCTGTCGATGTCATGCTGCAACTTCTGACATCCCTCCAGACCATCCACAACACCACCGACCTTCGTGTCTTCGGCGAACTTACTCACCCATCCCTCCACTTCCTCATCCAGGTCATTTATGAAAATGACAAACAGCAAGGGTCCTAGAACAGATCCCTGGGGCACTCCACTGGTTACCGACCTCCATGCAGAGAAAGAGCCATCCACAACCACCCTCTGCCTTCTGCAGGCAAGCCAGTTTTGGATCCACAAGGCCAAAGCCCCTTGGATCCCATGCCCTCTCACCTCAAGAAGTCTTGCATGGGGGACCTTGTCAAATGCCTTGCTGAAGTCCATGTACACCACGTCCACTGCTCTTCCTTCGTCAATGTGTTCAGACACATTTTCGAAGAACTCAATTAAGCTCGTAAGGCACGACCTGCCCTTTACAAAACCATGCTGACTATTTCTAATCAACCTAAACTTCTCCAAATGCTCGTAAATCTTGTCCCTCAGAAGCCTCTCCATCAGCTTACCAACCCCTGAGGTCAGACTCACCAGTCGGTAATTTCCAGGACTATCCCTGTTCCCTTTCTTGAAAATAGGAACCACATCCGCAATCCTCCAATCCTCCAGAACCTCTCCCGTCTCCATCGACGATGCAAAGATCATCGCCAGGGGCTCTGCAATGACATCCCTCACCTCCCACAATAACCTGGGATACATCCCATCTGGTCCCGGAGACTTGTCTATCTTGATAGCATTTAAAAGTTCTAACACATCTGCTTCCTTAATATCTACATACTCAAGCTTTTCAGTCTGCCGCAAACTTGTAGTGCATCCTCCCAGATCACTTTCCACTGTGAATACTGAGGCAAAGTACTCATTAAGCACCTCTGCCATTTCTTCCGGTTCCATACAGACTTTTCCCCCTTCACCTTTTATAGGTCCTATCCCTTCTCTTCTCATCCTTTTACTTTCCACATATTTGTAGAAGGCCTTGGGATTCTCCTTAATCCTACCAGCCAAGGCCTTCTCATGACCGTTTCTGGCTCTCCTAATTTCCTTTTTAAGCTCTCTTCTATAAGCCTTATACTTCTCTAGATCCCCAACATCTCCTAGCTCTTTGAACCTTTTATCCACCTTTCTTTTCTTCCTGACTAGATGGATGGATTGTTTGCCAGGGCTGCTAGTCGTGTCAACTTCCCCCATGATGGCAATAGCCATATTCAGCAGGCAGGCGGATCTGTTGATTATGCACATATGGCAAGCTGTGGACCACCAGGTTAACCAGGAGTATTTTGTCTATAGCAGGAATCATCATTCCACCAATATGAGCTGGTGTGTACCCAAAAGGGAAAAATTCGTGCAAGTGTGTGCCTGATTCCCTGGGCACAGGCTGCAACAATTCGTGATTCCAGATACTTCACTGCGAGCAGATTTAAGGGGTGGCTGTTAGAAGATAAAGAATACCCTCTGGCATGAGGGAAATAAGCAAAATTGTTGGCATATCCAATAAAGCTAATTAATGCATGTCTTTAGAAACAAAGACGAAAATTGTAACAGTCAAACTGTAATGTACCTTGAAGATATTTCCTCAGACCCATTTTATGCAGGCTCGGAGAATGGAACACAGTGGTTAGCGCTGCTCCCTCACAGCACAGTAAGAAGTCTCACCACACCAGGTTAAAATCCAACAGGTCTATTTGGTGGCACAAGCTTTCAGAGTGCTGCTCCTTCAGGTCAGTGGGAGTTCTGTTCATGAACAGGGCATATAAAGACTCAACTTACAAAATAATTAGTGTTCTCTTCCTGTTGGGGAACACTTCAGTAATCACAGACATTCAGCCTCTGACCTTCGGGTAAACATTCTCCAAGGCGGCCTTCACGCCACACGACAACGCAGAATCACTCAGCAGAAACTGATAGCCAAGTTCAGCACACATAAGGACGGCCTCAACGGGGATCTTGGATTCATGTCACACTATCTGTAACCCCCATGACTTGCCTGGGCTTGCAAAATCTCATTAACTGTGCTGGCTGAAGACAATACACATCTCAGTAACCTGTACTTAACCCTCTCTCCACTCACATTGTCTGTACCTTGATTACCTGTAAAGACCTCGCATTCCAACCTTTATCTTGTAAATTGAGCTTGTGTCTGTATGTGCCTTGTTTGTAAACAGAACTCTCATCATCTGATGAAGGAGCAGCGCTCTGAAAGCTTGCAGCTTGTGCTACCAAATAAACCTATTGGACTTTAACCTGTGTTGTGAGATTTCTTACTGTGATTACCCCAGTCCAACGCCAGCATCTCCACATCATGGCCTAACCGCGCCAAGGACCTGGGTTCAACTCCTGGCTTGGGTCACTGTCTGTGGGGAGTTTGCACATTTTGCCTGTGCCTGCATGGGTTTCCTCCCACATTCCGAAAAATATCCTCATTAGATGGATTGGCCATGATAAATTCTCCCTCAGTGTACCTGAACGAGCATTACAGAGTGTGGCAACTAGGGAGTTTTCAGAGTAACTTCATTGCAGTGTTAATGTAAGGCAATTTGTGACCAATAAATAAACTTTAATGGTATTGGTAAAGCAGTGGCTAACACGAATGTTTCAGTGGGATCACGGATATCAACTACCCCAGTCCAACGCCAGCATTTCCACATCATAACTACCCTTCTTGGGCACCGGAATATTTGTTCATCAAAACTGGTGTTCATCAATTTAAATATTTTAATGAAGCTTCCACTTGTCTTTGTCTCTTATCTATTATATGATGCAGCTCATTCCCGCCCTTCGCCATATAGGTTTGCCTGGCCAGAGTGACATTGCAAAATTGGCCCTAACATGTCTGAGTGCAAAATGTCAATAAGTCAGGTTTCTCTGACAAACTAAATCTGGTCTGCAATTTGACCAGTGAAGACACACACATTGAAAACTAATTTACTTTGATACATTCCTGTCACATCGGATCCTGTTTCTGAGAGACAGAACTGAAGATCAGCATAAATTGCTGGAGAATTGAAGTATTCTTGAGAGCCAATTTTGTTTTTTAATGACAGATTGCATATGCAGGGCCATTTACTAAATTAGCTCAATAAAAGGGGATCATAATCTACTTCAAGTATTTCAGAATCTTACACAATGCAATAATATGTGAGGCATTTAACTGCAGGAAGCATTGACAGTAAAGCAACTGTAGAAATGATGGATATACTCCAATAAGCAGACTGTATTTTAGCCTCGCGACACACTGGGAATGAAGTGTCTGGTAGCACATGGGAAACCCAAAGATAAGTCCAGTGTCTCTGTTGCTGGCTTTCTAACTCCACTCCACATTATCATTCAGAGTAGATGGAGAAAAACTGTTCCCACTGGTGGAAGGGCTAAGAATGAACGGGCACAGATTTGAGGTAATTGACAAAAGAAGCAATGGAGACAAGTGGAGAAACCTTTTCACATAGTGAGTGGTTACAGCCTGGAATATACTGCCTAATAGCATGGTTCAACTGAGGTATTGAAAAGAGATTTGCATTATTATCTAAAAGGAAAAATGTGCAAGGTTATGGGGAGAAGATAAAGGATGTGATGGCCTTGTGATATTATTGCTAGACTATTAATCCAGAAAAAAATCAACTAATGTTCTGAGGACTAGGGTTCGATTCCCACCATGGCAGACGGTGGAATTTGAATTCAATTTAAAAAACATCTGGAATTAAGAACTTACTGATGGCCATGAAACCATTGACAATTGTTGGAGAAACCCATGTGGTTCACTAATGTCCTTTAGGGAAGGAAATCTGCTTCCTTACCCAATCTGGCCTACATGTAATGCCAGAGCCACTGCAATGTGGTTGATTCTCAACTTCTCAACTAGATTTGGGCAATAGACACTGGTTGTTCAGCAGTACCCGTATCCCATGAATGAGTTTAAAAAAAGGATTGACTCTAGTGTAGACACACACAGAATGGCCTCCTTATGTGAGAAAACAATTCGTGATTTTATCATATTTGGGTTTCCTGATCAATTAGTGTGAGTGGTGAGTGATGATTATTTGAAGCAATTTCATTATTTAAAGAGACAGTCCAAACATATAATTTGATGGATAGGAAGCACAACAGAAAGTTCTGTTGTTGGAGTCCAGACTTCCAAAGGATATGTTTTGTCTTAGAGCACATCCAGGGAGGTGTCACTAAGGGCTGTAATAGCCTGGAGGATTATAATCTTTTTTTACTGAGCAGAGGAAAACACCTGCCAGTGAAAGCAAGAAATGGTGAATGCTCATGAAGTCAACAGCAGGAATGTGGTACTGTTACTTTGATGTAATGGGCCATTGTGTATCTGCAGAAGCAGCTGATGAACTTTGGTGAGTTTTCCTGACTAGTTCCTCATATCTACCAGATTGGCACTTTTGGAGAAGAGCCAAGGCCGAGACGAGAGTTATCATTGTCCTCTGCAATGTGAGAAAAGTAATCACCTTCCACCAGCACAAGAGCATTCGCCTCAGTGGGGCCTTGCACACATTGAGAGTGAGCAGCACATCGTGGAGCAAGTGAGAGAGGCGGATTCAGCTGTGGGCAGCCCCTGAGGAGGATGGAGGACAGACACAGTCAAGCTCAGCTGCATAGACATGGATTGACAGTAGCAAGGGAAGCTGTGCATCCAAATGTTGGCATTCTTTGAGGCAGCATGGAGTCTTGGGCAAAGTTTGGAGAAATCCATCCATGAGATATGTGTCACTTTGTCTCAGATGCATGAGCAATGAACTAACCAACCAGAGGATGAGCAACCTCTTGGTGTGGCATCAAGCTGAGTGAGTGTAGGAGCAGCAGGTTGGTAGGCACAGCGTGTCTACCACATTCTGTAGCATTTAACAGGCAGTGGCACTGGTGGTGCAGAGATGTAGGAACTGGATCCCAGATGTGTTCCAGCTGATGGTTGCCCCTCTCATTGAGGTTGGTAGTAGTGAGGTGGAGGGGCCACTCTTCATGAGCAGACTCGTGGGCACCTTTGGCTATGGCATCATCAATGCAGGAAGGCCCTGTGACTGTTTTAGTTGGGGCAGCCTGTTACCCACACTGGCATCGCAATGATAAGGCTGAGTGCTATGGGGTTTTCAGCCATTTCCATGCACAGGAGCAACCTGCCTCCTGATGAGTCATGATCCCATCAGAGCAGTGACAAGCCAGAGGGTGCCAAGCCCAGTACTCTCGCCTTGTGGCTCAGTTGGATGACCTTTACTATGGGAAGTGATCAATTAGGATGAATCAGTGTAATGAAAATGTGAATGGTTGGATCCATGTTTGAGTGATTCTAATGATTGATGGCTGAAAGACAAATGATAGCGTAGAGGAGTTTTAATTTAAATAGTTTGGCTGTTGAAGACTTGTCTTTGAAGGAATGTGAGGAGAAGAGCCATTCATTGCTTTCTGGGCATTCACCCCACTTTCTATGAAAGGTGTGTTTATGAGCTAATCGTGTTCCAGTACAGGGCATCCTCGGGAGGCGTGTCTAAATTGGTATGGATCAAGCCTCTCTTCTATCCGGTTTGATGCTTTGAGGCCTAAGCTGTACCTGCAGAGGGCCTTGCAAGACCGGGTCACCCTGATCTATTACTTCCTCCTCCTTTTTCTATGACAAAGTGTCCTCTGGTTTCTCCTTCAACAAAGTAATTTACTTCTCTGAAGGGCAATATTGTAAAGAGAACCGCAAACCATTACAATTCAAGAAACCCCTGAGTTAGTGTACTATAAGAGAACCCCCCCCCCTTCCCCCCACCTTGATAGGTTTAGAGAGCAGACAGATGGGAAGAAAGGGAAGAGGGGATGCTAGCTTAGGGGAGCTGCCCTTCGATGCTCAAAGGGCATCTCCAAAAGATAATAAGCACTCTTCCTGCTTTTTTTAAAAAAATCTGCCTGTTCATTCCTGCCCAAATACTCATATATTATGATGTGGGCTATATATTTTCAGGGTCAATTGGCTTGTTAACATGCTCAATTCACCCTTTTTTTGTAAATGTGACAGGCAGGTGTCAATTTTGACATCTGCCCATCTATTTTGTTATAGGCTCAGCTTAGAGTTGGTTGGGAAGTTTGTGGGCTGGACACACAGCCAATTTTAGGTTTTCCACAGCCACTCCTTTCCCTTCTTCCCACCCACAGAGCCTCCCCACTCCCTCTCCCTCCAAGGGAAAACATGCCTGACAGTAGCACATAAAATCCAGCCCATAGTTACTGAGGATTAGGGTGAATGTTGGATGGGATAAACATAATGGGAGAGGAGACTTGAAAAGGTTTAGCATTTTTCAAAGCGGACAAATTACCAGGTCTGGATGAATTATACCCCAGACCACTAAGAGAACAATGAAGCCAATAGCAGAGATCTGACCATCATTTTCCAACCCTGTCTGGTTACAGATGTTACAGATGTGGTTCTATTGAGCAGGGAGACATACCTTTGTTTAAAAAGAGAGAAAGTGATAGCTCGAGTAAATGCAGACCAGCCAGCCTTACCTGGGTGATGGACAAATTAATGGAAAGAAATTCTGAGGCTCAGTATTAATCAACATTTAGAAAGGCAGAAATAATAAAGAATGCTCAGGATGAATTTGTTAAGGGAAGATCTTGCTTTCAAACTTGATTGAATTGGAAATAACAAGGAGGATCAAAGAGATATTGTGTTTGGTGTACTCTACATGGATTTTACTGAGATTTTTGACAATGGCAGACTGATCAGAAAACAAAATCTGTGGGATCTGAGAGAAAGTGCATGCTGGATTGAAAATTAATTTAGTGGTTGGAGGGAAAGAGTTAGAATCCATATAAAGCTCTTTCAAGTGGAATTTCACATGGTTCACTTCCTTGCTTTCGTGGGATCTGTGGGTAGTTAGATTTAAAAGTAGGAAATTCACAGATGATACAAAAATTGTCCATGTGGTCAATATTGAGGAAGAAACCAGCAGAAAGATATTGATGGGCCTGTCAAGTGGGCAGAAAAGTGACAAAATGGATTTCAACCATGAGAGGTGTGAGGTAAAGCATTTGAGGAAAGCAAACAAGAAAAGGGAATACTCAATAGGATACTGAGAAACATTAAGGAATAGAGGGATCTTTGAGTGTACATCCATTGATCTCTATATGTATCAGGGCAGGTTAATCAGATATTTTTCTTTATTAGCCGAGACCTAGAAAATTTGAGCAAGGAGATTAATGTACAACTGTAAAAAATATGAGTTAGAGTACTGCCAAGATTGGAGAACTTTAGCTACAAGGAAATATTAGATAAATTGAGGTTGTTTCCTTTAGTGCAAATGGAGGTTGAGGAGAGATGTAATTGAGTTGCAAGAGACTGTGATGAGGTGAATCAGGAGGAATTAATTCAGTGTGGTCAATTTGAGGGAGTATAAATTGAAAGGAATTAGTGGATGAGGACAAGATGCTCACGAGGATCTGGAACTCACTGGCTGAAAGGGTGGCAGAGGCAAAAACCCTTAAAAACTGAAAAAGTATTTGAATTTTAATTTAAGATGCCAGAATCTACGAGGTTATGATCAAGAACTGTAAATTGGGATAACAAGGTCAATATCAAATTTGTTTTTAATAAAAATGGTTAAAAGTGTCCTAAAGTGCAAAATCTATCTGATCATTAAAGGTCCAGACTACCCATATTAAAGCAAAATGCAATATTTGATTTATTACTGATTCCCACTTTGCTAACAGAATATCTATGGCCACA
Source organism: Sphyrna mokarran (assembly GCA_024679065.1). Lineage (NCBI taxonomy): Eukaryota > Metazoa > Chordata > Chondrichthyes > Carcharhiniformes > Carcharhinidae > Sphyrna > Sphyrna mokarran. The sequence continues at coordinate 40,233,762 of JAGIQG010000016.1, forward strand.
TAGTTCAACTATTTGTTATATGCTTAATTTTCACTCTATGTCATTGACAATTGACTGAGCAATAAATTGATTTTCCAATAAACTGACTGTTAAAAGCATCCATCTCCAAATGAAATGGCCAACTCAGATTTACAGAAGAAGAAACATAAAAACTTGCATTTATAGAGCATGTTCCATACATTAATATGCCCAAGCTATTTCAAGGTCTGTATTGCTGATTGTTAGAAAACAGAGAGTTTAAGCAATTTGTATTTTGTGGAAAGGGAATTGGAAATGGAGAAATTAGAAAATTAGATAAGATGGAAAGAGAAAATGAAAGATAGAGAGAAACAGAGAATTCCAGCTTGAAAGACTGACAATTAAAGGAGAGACATCAGAAAAAGGTGAGGAAGGACTTATTTCCAGACAAGAATCCAGTGGGGAGGTGTTTAAATTTATACAAGACCATCTAAAGTTTGGGGAAAATATTGTGGATGCATTCTATACTTTCTTTGAAAAAGTGGCTAAAGAAATGAAATGAAATTAAAGACATTACCAATGAGATTATGTTGGTAGGTGGAACTTATGCATCACTTTTAGAACAGATATCTACAGAGTATAATACAGTTAAAAAGGTATCATTTGTGCATATGAGTTGGTTCCTCAGGCATTCAGACAGAAATTTCAGAATGCAAGGAAACAGCCTTGACAGACCTATACTGAAATTAAGAGGGCAAAGCAAAGTAATTTTAATCATTGAATGTGGACCTTGAAGGCAACATATGACGTTCTTAGAGAAGTAATTCTTTAAGAGGGGATTTTCTACAGTAATTTCATTGCAGTGCTAATGTAAGCTTACTTATGATACTAATAACTAAACTTTAAATTGTCTTGGAGGAAGTTAAAGATTTACTTAGGTGGTTGGAATCCATGTTGAAGAACAGAAGGTTAGAACGGTTTGATAGAGATGGCTGAAGATTGAGGTGGTTCATAAAAAAACAAATCTTTTTCCTGATAATCATATCTTGGGACAAAAAGGGCAATTTACCATAGCCAATCCACCTAATGTGCACATCTTTGGTTGGACAGTGGGAGGAAATTGGAGCACCCGGTGGAAACCCATGCAGACACAAGGAGAACATGCAAACTCCACATAGGCGATCACCCAATGCCAGAATTTAGCCCGTTCCCCTGACGTTGTGAGCTAACCATTGTGCCACTTCCTTAACACATAAGTAAAAGTTACATTTTGACAGCACAAGTTGTATCAGTTTTCTGGATGGCAAAAATAAAAAGTTTATTTTTACCTAAAAGTGCACAATAATTAGGAGACTACCCAGTCTCAGACAAACCTTGGGACATGGAACATTTTCTCACTGTCTGCCAATTCTGGCAAAGGTTATGAGAAATTTCTCTCCTTTTTTTTCATTCACTTGTGGCACATGGGCACCACTGGCTGGCCATCCCTACTCGCCTGAGGGCAGTTCAGAGTAAACCATGTTGCTGTGGCTCTGGAGGCACATGTAGGCCAGACAGATAAGCATGGCAGATTTCCTTCCCTAAAGGACATTAGTGATTACCGATAATTGGCAAAGTTTTCATGGTCATCAGTAGTTTCTTAATTTCAGATATTGTTCATTAATTCAAATTCCACCATCTGCCGTGGCGAGATTCGGACCCAGGTACTCCAGAACATTAGCTGAGTTTCTAGATTAAGAGTTTAGCGATAATACCACTAGGCCATTACCTCCCCCTACTTTGATGTGGCCTTTATATTTTCCTTAAGTTATTATGAAATTCAAGGGAGTATCATGAATATTTCATTCAGTGAATTCATATATAAACGTTGCAATTACTTAAGTGCAGCACGATCTCTTTGCTCACAAGGACAAGAATGTGATCAGAATTCTTATTTAGTGTTTGAATAAAAGGCACAGCAAAAATATTGGCCTCTTAAATATTGGCAGTGTAATAATTCCTGTTCACCAGTTAGGTAGATAACTACAGCAATGTTTATTTAGCTCTAACTATAATACAATGGCTTGCAGCCTCATGACTACCAGTCAGCTTCCAAGAAGGTTCTAGGCCAGAAACCCGAGCTCAGCAGGGTGATCAGGACCCCACTGCCTGATTGTTTCCTTGCTCCTTTACAGATGGATCCTTAAAGGGATAGTCACCACAGACATAGGCCAAAATTCAATTCTACTAACAATTGGAATATGGATCTTGTCAATGGTGGCAAAGCTTACCTGCCAGCTGCATTACCATTTACTGTTACATTGCCAGTAAGACATTTCAGTGTTGGGACCTAATTTAACTTAATGTTATTATCTTGAATTTGATTTCTCAAACATATCCTCCTCTCTCATCCTAGAATCTTCAATAATATTCCAAGTGCATGACTTCTTTTTTCTTTTACTCAGTTATTCCCAACACGACATTCATCCAAATCCTCAGCCTAATTTATATTATGTAACCCAATTCTGCAATCAATATATCATACTCTTCATTCCAGTTTGAATCATTGAAGAACGATGCACAGAGTGCGTGCTGTTGAATACTATACCAAACACAAATCTGAGTCCCTGGCAAGAGATTTGTTTGTTTAGAGTCTATCTTTCAGATAACTCCAAAACGAGCATTGAGGGTTCCACAGGATGTGCTGCTTGTGTATGCTCATTTCATACCAAAAGTGAACAGTATCATATGTTATTTAGACCACCCTGTCTTCATCAATGGGCTCCTATCTGAAATTGGTATTAAGCTCCTTTAGGAAATGTATGATTCAGGCTCCTTTATGAATTTTATAACAGACTGCACTGCAGCATGTGCTATGAGGGGAAATGGCTGGAAGCTACCAGATAAATAAACTGTTTTTAAATTTCCTGAATGTCAATCCATGACAAGTAAAGTTCCCTGGTTCGACATTATAATTGTCAGTTTGTGCTAGCCATCATTTACTGTCCCTTTCATTGCCACTTATTGCTATCAGTTGTCACTCCCAGCCACTGACCTTGCTGTTTGCCAATCCCTTTCCTGTTCCATTGAACAAAAGCAAACTGCTTCAGGGAGGAATTCCATAACTACATCTTTACAAAGATGTGCTAATGTCAAGTTTAAAAAAGTAACAATTTCCAGTTTGATACCTTCTATGCTATGACATTACATAATAGCAATAGAATCTGTAACATGTTGTTAGAAGCTGAAAAATAGAAGGCTGATTTTTTGCCCACCTGACTTGTTCATGTATTTGTGCTGATTTGACAGTTACACACTAATGCCTGCTATAGGTGTGTGAGTGAAACTTGGTGGTGACAGATATGTGTTAGATTTCCCCAAGAATTAGTACTGCCAGGCATGTACTAAGTCTATTGACAAGTATACATTTAATCTTCTGGCCTCTCTTAACAGTTTGAGGTAGAAATCGGGCTCAGTAATAGCCAGGTTCAGCTCCTTTACAGCCTTTTAAATGATGTCCAGCATGCATGCACATATTTCTAATTGGAGATACACCAAAGATCATAGTGAAGGAGTTTGCATGCACAAACAAACAATCAACAACAGTGTGCAGAGCAGTGGAATCCCGATAGTGCAGAAGAAGTACTTTCAAACAGGGCATCTTACTCATGCCCTATTCCTGTAACTCCATATATTTGTCCCATTAATCCTCTCAGTCTACACATCTTGGGGCACAAAGGGACAATCCACCTAACCACGCATCTTTCAGACTATGGAAGGAAACTGGAGCATCCAGAGGAAACACATGTACACACTGAGAAAACATGCAAACTCGCCATAGTCTGTCATCCAAGGCTGGAATTAAACCCATTTCCCTGGTGTAGTGAGGCAGCTGTGACACAGTGCTGTTCCATAACATATAATCAGGAGTTACATTTTCCTTCCCACTAGTTGTACCAATTTTTTGGGAGGCAAAAATTTAAAAAATATTTACTATGATCTAGTTTATTGTGTGCAGTTTTTGTTTCCTTTCCTGAGGAAGGATGTTCTTGCTCTTGAGGGAGTGCAGCGAAGGTTTACTGGGCTGATTCCAGTGACGGTGGGTATGAGGAGAGCTTGACTAGGTTAGGATTATTTTTGCTGGAGTTCAGACGAATGAGGGGGATCTCGTAGAGACTTATAAAATTCTAACAGGACTAGATAGAGATAGGGTAGATGCAGGGAGGGTATTCCTGTTGGTGTGGAAATCCAGAACCAGGGGTCACAGTTTGAGGATTCAGGATAGACCATTTAGAACGGATCATTTATCCAAAGAGTGGTGAGCCTGTGGAATTCATTATCACAGCAAGTAGTTGAATGTGTTCAAGAGATGACTAAATGTAGCACTTGGCAGCAAATGGGATCAAAAGTTTCGGGGAGAAAGAAAAGTCAGGATACTAAATTGGATGATCAGCCATGATTATGATGAATGGCGGAGCAGGCTCAAAGGCCTCCTCCTCCTATCTTCTATGTTTCTCTGTTTCTATGACCTAAAAGTGCACAATAGTTAGGAGATTACCCAATTTCAGACAAACCTTGGGCATGGAAATATGAAATGTTTCTCACTATCTTGCGAAGAAATTGAGGAATTTCTGTTCGATTTTGATATGGTCTTTATTTTATATATATTCCTTCAGGTTATTATAAAATTCAAAAGTGTTGTCATGAATATTTCATTAAGTGAGCTAATATATAAAATATGCAATTACTTAAGTGCAGCACAATCTCTTTGCTCACAAGGGCATGAATGTGATAAATTCTGATGCATTTTGTGTTTGGATAGAAAATAGAGCAAAAACATTAGTCATTTAAATATTGGCAGTGTTTGATTTGTTTTATTATCACATGTGTTGGGATACAGTGAAAAGTATTGTTTCTTGCACACTGTACAAAACATGTTGTTCATAGAGTACATGAGAGAAGGAAAGGAGAGGGTGTAGAATATAATGTTATAGCCAGAGAAAGATCAGCTTAATATGAGGTAGGTCCATGCAGTAGGGAACAAGTTGTTTGAGAGATCCTATGTTTTCCTAGCCCTGTTTGCTTCAATCTATGCAAAGACTTCATTTCTGCCGATGCAATTAACACTTCTAAGCTTAACAATTGACTGTTACCTTGACTACATGTAGAATCAGAAGGCTGAAGGTTAGCTAAAAACTGACTGCATTCCTGAAGGGTGCACAATGCAGGCAAACAACAGTCCCATAACAGCAGCTGCAAGGATTGTTTCTCTAGATGGAGACAACCCACGAAAAACACTTCCAATGACAAGATAAGGATTATATAACATAAGAAATATGTTTTGGTTTCAGAGGGTGCGTGTTCAGTTGTTTCAAGATCCAAGATTCGGTTCAGTGTGTTCAAGTTCAGTACAGAGCCTGGCACAGAAGCCAATCTCCACATTTGCTTTTCTGCTTCTGCCATGTTAATTTTTTAAAAAATTCTGTCCAATAAAAGAAAACCATTTTAAACTCATACCAAGTGCTGTTCCTTCATCTGTTCAAATGAATGAATGGACCCAACACTATTCTTGAGTTGGTTGATATATGCTCTTATACGTTTGTATCTTTTTCCTGATGGAAGGAGGTGGAAAAGAGTATGTTCGGGTTACATGGGATCCTTGATTGTGCTGGCTTCTTTTCCAAGGCAGCTGGAACTGTAGGTGGATGGATGGGTGGTTGGTTTGCATGATGGATTGAGCTAAATTCTCAACACTTTATAATTTCTTGGAGCCTTGGTCAGAACAGCAGCCATATAATTCCTGTTCACCCGTCAGGTAAGTAGCAGCCATAATGTTTCTTTACATCTAATTGTAAATCAGAGGCTTGCAGAGGCTGCTGATCAACATCCAAGAATTTTCTGGAACAGAAATCCAAGTTCACAAGGGTATCATCCATCCTGCACCCCAATTGGTTCCAAAGAACATGCTTTTTGGCCCACTAAGCCTGCACCAACCATGCTGCCTGATTAAACTAAAACCCCCTGCCCTTCCGGGGACTGCATCCCTCTATTCCTACCCTAGTCATTATTTGTCAAGACGCCCCTTAAATGTCACGTTCTGCTTCCACTACTTCCTCCACCACTGAGTTCCAGGCACCCACCATCCTCTGTGTAAAAAGAACTTGCCTCATACATTTGCTTTAAGTCTTGCCCCTGAAACCTATTCCTGTAATTGACTCTTCCATCCTGGGAAAAAGCTTCTCACTATCCATTCTGTCCATGCCGTTCATAATCTTGTAGACTTCTATCACGTCACCCTGTCATTCCTGTGAGAACAAACCAAATTTCTCCAACCTCTCCACATAGCTAATGCCTTCCGTATCAGGAAGCATCCTGATAAATCTTTTCTGTACCCTCTCCAAAGCCTCCACATTCTTCTGGTAGTGTGGCGACCAGAATTGAACACTATATTCCAAGTGCGGCCTATTAATTAAAGTTCTATAAAGCTGCAACATGACTTGCCAATTTTTAAACTCAATGCCCAGCTGATGCCATATGCCTTCTTGACTGCCTTCTCCAACTATGTTGCCACTTTCAGTGACCTGTGTACCTGTACACCCAGATCCCTTTGCCTACCAATACTCTTAAGGGTTCTGCCATTTACTGTGTATGTCCTACCTGTATTAGACCTTCCAGAATGCATTACCTCACATTTGTCTGGATTAAGCTCCATCTCCCATCTCTTCACCCAAGTCTCCAACTGACCTATGTCCTGCTGTATCCTCTGATGTTCCTCATCACTATTTGCAAATCCACCAACCTTTGTGTCATCTGCAAACTTACTGATTTTCCTCCAAATCATTTACATATATTACAAACAGCAAAGGTCCCAGCACTGATTCCTAAGAAAGACCACTTGTCACAGCCTTCCACTTAGAAATGTACCCTTCCACTTCTACCCTCTGTTTTCTATGATCGAACCAGTTGTATGTCTACCTTGCCAGCTCACCTCTGATCCCACCTTCACATTCTGCACCAGTTTGCCATGACGGGCCTTGTTAAAGGTCTTATTGAAGTCCATGTAGACATTATCCACTGCCCTACCCTCATCAATCATCTTCACACTTCCTCAAAAAAACACGAACACATTAGTGAAGCACGACTTCCCCTTCACAAAACCATGTTGCCTCTTTCTAATATTTCCACTTATTTCCAAGTGGAAGTACATCCTATCTCGAAGAATCCTCTCCAATAATTTCCCTACAACTGACTTCAGGCTCACTGGCCTGTAATTACCTGGATTAATCTTGTTGCCCTTCATAAACAAAGGAACAACATTGGCTATTCTCCAATCATCTAGGATCCCTTCTGTAGCCAGTAAGGATACAAAGATTTCTGTTAAAGCCCCAGCAATTTCCTTCCTTGCTTCTTTCTGTATTTGGGAATATCCTATCACATCCTGGGGACTTGTCTACCTTAATGTTTCTTAAGAACCTCAATATCTTCTCCTTTTTGATCTCAACATGAGTCAATCTACACACTCTTTCCCAGACTCATCATCCATTCAGACCTTCTCTTTGACGAATACTGATGCAAAGTACTCATTTAATATCTCATCCATTTCCTCCGGCCCCACGCATAGATTCCCTTTCCAGTCTGAGTGTGCCGACCCTCTTCTTGGCTACCCTCTTGCTCTTTATACATGTATAAAAAAGTCTTGGGATTTTTCTTAATCCTGCTGGCCAATGACTTTTCATGACCCCTTTTAGCTGTCTTTACTCCTCACTTAAGTTTCTTTTTACATTCCTTGGATCTCATACTTGCTTCATGTGTTCCCAGCCTCCTAGCTTTGACAAATGCATCCTTTTTCTCTCATTATCCAAAGTTCCCAAAATTTGCCATACTTATCCTTCATCCTTACAGTAATGTGCCAGTCCTGAATCCCTATCAACTTACTTTTGGAAGTCTCCCACATGCCAGGTGTGGATTTGCACTCAACATTTGCCCCCAATCTATGTTCTTCAGCTCCTGCCTAATATTGTTTCGGTCATTAGCACCTTGACTTGAGGATTCTATCCATCAGTACCTTAACGCTTACTGATTTGCAGTCACTGCTTTCCTACTGAAATGTTGACCACCTGGCCGGGTTCATTCCCCAATGTCAGGTCCAGTATGGTCCCTTCACTTGTTGGACTATCGACATACTGTTTCAAGAAGCCCTCCTGGATGCTCCTGACAAACTCTGCCCCATCTAATCCGCACTAAGTGAGTCCCTGTCAATATAGGGGAAGTTAAAAGCTCCGACCACAACAACCCCATTATCTTTACACCTTGTCAAAATCTGCCTACGTACTTGTTCCTCAGTCTCCCGCTGGCTTTTGGGCAGCCTACTGTAAACTCCCTACATCGTGATATCCTTCCTATTCCTGAGCTCTCCTCATCTTGCCTTGTTGTATGAGCCCTCTGTGGTGTCTTCCCGCAATACAGCTGCGACATTCTCCTTAACCAGTAGTGCTCCCCCACCCCCTTTTACATCTCCCTCTGTCCTGCCTGAAATATCTGTATCCTGGAATGTTAAGCTGCCAATCCTGTGCTTCCCTTAACCAAGTTACTGCAATAGCAACAGCATCATAGTTCCAAGTGCTCATCCAAGCTCTAAGTTCACCTGCCTTACCTGTTACACTTCTCACATTGAAACAGATGCACTTCAGTTCACCAGACTCTGCTTGATCAATAATCACACCCTGCCTGCTCTTTCTGTGAATCTTGAAGGCTCTACTTTCTAGTTCCCCATCTGTTCATTCACCATTGCTTTGGTTCCCACTCCCATGCCAAACTAATTTAAATCCTCCTGTGTGACACTAGCAAACCTTGGGTGACCTAAAAGTCATGTGACCTTTACACTGCCAATGGATCATTAAAGGGACAGTCACCACACATAGTAAGCCCAAAACTCTTTTGTACTAATAATTGGAATATGGACCTTGTCAATGTTGGCAACGCTTACCTGCCAGCAGCCTTGCCATTTGTTTCTGTTCTCCTAAGACTGTTACATTATCAGTAAGACATTTCAGTATTGGGGCCTAATTTAGTGATATTACTTTCCTGAATTTGATTTCTAAAACATTTTCTCCTTCCCCATCCTAGAATCTTCCATAGTTTTCTAAGTGCATGATTTTGTTTCCTTTACTCAATTATTCCCAACCCGACACGGGGAGGCATTATGGCACAGTGGTTAGCACTACTTCCTCATTGCACCAGAAACAGGATCCAATTCTGGCCTTGGGTCTGTATGTAGTTTGCACATTCTTCCAGTGTCTGCATGGATTTCCTCCAGGTGCTCCAGTTTGCTCCCACCAAAGATGTGCAAGTTAAGTTGATTGGCCATGCTAAATTGCCCCTTAGTGTCAGGAGGATTAGGAAGATAAGTATGTCGGGTTACGAGGATAGGACCTGGGTGGGATTATTGTCAGAGCAGACTCAATGGGCCAAATGTCCTCCTTCAGCAATGTAGATTCTATAATTCTATGATCTTCATCCAAATTCGCAGCCTTAATTTATATTACTTAACCCGATTCTGCAGTCAATATATCATACTCTTTGTTCCAGTTTGAATCATTAAAGAACTACGCATAGAGTGCGTGCAAATAATACTATATGAAACACAAATCTGAGCCCCCAGTGAGAGATCTGTTTGTTCAAGGTCTATATTTCAGACAACTTCTAAACAAGCATTGAAGGATTCCACAGGATGTGCAGCTTGTGTGTGTTCATTCCATACCAGAAGTAAACAGTATCACATGTTGTTTAGACCATCCTCTCTTCATCCATGGGCTCCCACCTGAAATTGGCATTAGCCTCCCTTAGGAAATAGCTATGATTCAGGCTCCTTTATGAATTTTATAACAGACTGCACTACAGCATGCTCTATGAGGGGGAACCGCTGGAAGCTGCCAGATAAGTAAACCGTTTTTTTTAATTTCCTGAATGTCAAGCCATGACAAGTAGAGCTTCATGGTTCCACATTTTAATTGTCAGTCTGTGCCAGCCATCATTTACTGTTCCGTCCATTGCCACTTAGTGCCATTAGTTGTCACTCCCAGCCACTGACCTTGCTACCCTCCAACTCCTCTCCTGTCCCATTGCATAGAAGCAACGGAGAAAACAGGAGAGAATTCCATAACTATACCTTTACAAAGGTGTGCTGAGCACTTACCCTGATGTTAAGAAATTAAGTTACTTTAAAGAGTAACAATTTCCTGTTTGATGCCTTCTACATCATGACATTATGTTTTTGTAGTTAACAGCACTGGAATTTGTAACAGAAACTGAAAAATAGAGGGCTGATTTTTGCTTACCTGTGTTGTTCACCTATTAGTGCTAATTGGATAGTTACACACTAATATTTCCTATAGATGTATGGAGAAACTTAGTCACAACAGGTATGTGTTAGATTTCCTCACGCATTAGTACAGCTAATCATGCACCTGGTCTATTGGCAAATATACATTTAATCTTCTGGAGCTCTCCTAACAGTTTGGGGTAGAAATTGGGCTCAGTAATATCTGCATTTAGGTCCTTTGCATTTGCTCCCATCAGTTGTTAATCCCAGCCATTAACCTTGCTGTTCTCCAACTTCTCTCCTGTCCCTTTGCACAGAGGCAAGCTGCTTCAGAGGCAAACAGTCTGCAGCTTGCTAGCATTTTATTAATGAGGTGGAACAATTTCTTCTAGTCCTACCACTGGCCTTTTTAGCTTATGCAGCAGACACTGCACATGAATCACACCCCGACTTCATTTTGTTTCAACTATTTCTTAGTGATACTGAACTGCACTAGTTTTTATTTGAAGTTTGTATTTATTAATGTCACAAGTAGGCTTATATGAACACTACAATGAAGTTACTCTGAAAATCCATATTTTCGCCACATTTCGGCACCTGAGGGAGAGTTTAGCATGGCCAATGCACCTAACCAGCACGTCTTTTTTATTGTGGGAGGAAACCAGAGCACCTGGGGGGAACCCATGCTGACACAGAGAACATGCAAACTTCACGCAGATAGTGACCCGAGGCTGAAATTGAACCCAAATCCCCGGCACTGTGAGGCCGCAGTGCTATCCATGTGCCATCGTGCCACCCTTATTGTGGAAATACCTCAATGGAAAGGATGCCATTAGCTGCCTTCACTTTGTCTCATATGTAGTCTCTGCCAAGTTGGGTATTTTCATGGACTAAAATGAATTTCACCACTATGAGATTTTGTGAATTCCACTACTATGCTTATCAAAAACTGATATTAAGTAAAAGATGCAAATCCAAAGGTGGTTCTTCCAACTACTTGGCCAATTTAGTGTGCTATTATTCCAGTGAACTCTGAGATATTGAGCTATAGTTATCAGTACAGCATCCTCCCCAGTAATCTGATATGAAGTGGTGGTATCACCATGTGCCTCTTGTTTTCCAGCCATTTTCTCCTACGCTCCACCTTTCCTCCCCAATTTTTCTCTAGTACATTTATGCTTTCAGAGAACCAGAACCTGCCATATGGCCAGCCAGTGCAGTCTCACAATGAAAGGCAAGAAATAAAACACACTTCCAAGGGTGAAGCACTGTCAAGCGATCTGACACTCGTAGTCACCAGCTCAGATACTAGCATTGCACATACTGAGTGCAGGAGGCTGTTACTGAGTTGGAATCTGCATGTAATGAGTCACCAGGCAAAAGGCAAGCTGGAGCAAAGCAGGTGGATAATTCATATGCCTGCTGCCCAGCAAGCATCTCGATGGGATATTGTCCAGGACAATGCTGATAGGCATGAACACAGAAATGCTCACTGCTTTGGCAGGTCTGCTAGAGAGCCTGTTGTCACTATCAAATAGCATGTCGGAGTTCAGCTCCAACCTGGTTTGGGGGGCATGGAATTAATTATTTCTGGCATGGAAGTGTTAACCAACTTCATGGACCCAGCCACGATGCAGAATTCGATGGGTACTCAGAGCCAATTCAAGTGAATCTCAGCCACCGTTGTGTTGAACTCACAGTGAATTAGTGACTAAAGTTAACAGAAATGGTACTTATTTTTAAAAGAATTTAAAGTAGCAGTGGCACAATGCAATAGGAATGCTATAAAAAGAGTTTACTAAATTGGAATTGCACAATGTTATTTTATGGTGAGGTCTATCTAATTTTGATTATCTTTTATAAATAGTTTCTTCACATTTTATAGCTGCAGTATTGGTTTATGTTACAAGACTTTGCATACTTTCAAGAAACACATTGTTAAAACTGTGCTAACAAACTAGAATAATTAACAATATTTTATCACTATTTAATACTGAAGTAGTAAGCTCTAAAATAGAAATGCCAGGGAATGGCAGATGGGTGATGTAAACTTAACTTTTACAAATATGATTCCCAAGGATTGAATGCTCCTGAAGAAGTTTATGGGGAGGGAGGGGGAGGTAGGGATGGAGGATGGGGGGAGAAAACTTAGTGTACATTTAATTTTTTGGAAAAATGTATTGAAGAAAATATTGCTCCAACAACCAGCAGTGATTTATTTTTGTTTTGTGAATGTTTTGCTCATCAAATTTAGCTGTGGACCGATTCTACAATTAACAGTCATAATGCTGATGTATTACATTGTCCAGATGTGTAATGCTGAGGAAGTTAGTTCAAACTTGCGAAAGCACCCCTGCCCAAAATTATAAAAATATTAGGTGACGGATGATATTGTTTCCTATAACTAATCAACAACACATAAATTAGAAAAGGACAATAGACATGACAATACAAATACTTTTCCTTTTTTTTATGGAAGGCTAGTCGACACAACTGTACACCAATGAAGCAATATAACCAGACCATCAATCCTCTTCAAGATCATCACAGAACCATGACTACAAAAATTTCAAACTCTGAAGACACACCATAATGTTTATTACAGGGAAACAAGACACTGCAGTGAGTACCAACATTCTTAACACACTCTGGAGGTGAAACTCATCTGGACAGTGGCAGTAAATTGCCACAAATTGAAGGACAACCTCATAGAAAATGGAGCCAGCTATTAAACAGGCCACCAATTAGCTATGGCCTGGTCTGCATTTTGCCTACAAGGAATTTCACCCTCTTTGGTTTGTGTCCTCTATTTATCCACCCAGAATGTCTTAATGGAGTATGAGCAGGGTAGCTGTATACCGTGCAGTGCATATTTTCCTCTCATATGAGAAGGTGCACAGTTCCTTGGTGCAAAGGCAATAAATCTGAATGCCAGGCCTCCACTCATTTGTCTTCCCTAGGGATTTCTGGAGTTTAATCAACAGGAAATTAGATGGACAATTGGTTCACCACATTTGATTCTACTTTATCCAGGTATTTATTTCCTATTTAAATATATTACGTGCCCTATCCAACTCCCAGTAGGAGCAGCACAAGCACTCCTGCCACATCTAGTTATCATAGATAATTAAGATGTCCAGGATTCTAAAACAGAATGCATTTTCCATCTACTTTAACAGTAAAATGATGAAGTGCAAATAATTGAAATATCAGCTGGATACAACTTTTTCTGACTTTCCATTCTTCAAAGATCGAAACCGTAATTATTTTAAAAATGCAAAATCTTCCTTTGCAGATGGGAAATACCAGTGAGGAGACTAACATCTTTCTGTCATCTATATCAAAGGAGGAAGATATTATTTTTGGGATAATTTATTCTATGTATGGTAAGAGCCAGTTAATAACATTTTAAGTTACAATATTGAAATACTCAGTTGAATGTAATGTAAATTTTAAATGGTTAGATTATGGAGGAGCAATATAATGGCTAAATTATTGCTAAATGAGTTCTGTAATGTGGAATAATTAAGAAAAATAGCACTTAACCCAATTTCCAATGTAACTAATTAATTATAAACTTTCGATCGGACATCTCACTGAATATTAATTTAATCTCAACACATTATGGCATTATCTTGTTTTACAGAAAATTTAATAATAAGATCCTGTTAATAACATTATAATGTTAATTCTAATAATAAGAATGTAAATGTATATAATTCCTCATAAATGTAATTGCATAATTATTTGTACATCCCAGTGTCAGGGAAGTTCTTCACTTCATTAGTCTGTGGAGAATCCATTTGTGAACTGAAGCATTATTCAGAATGAAGACAAGAATCATAGAATCCCTGCAGTGCAGAAAGAAGCCATTCGGCCTAGCGAGCCTGCATCAACAATAATCTTCCCAGGCCCTATCTCCATAACCCCACGTATTCATCCTGCCAATCTCCCTGACGCTAAGGGGCAATTGAGCATGGACAATCAACATAACCTGCTCATCTTAGATTGCGAGGGAAAACTGGAACATCCATGGGAACCTCGTGCAGATGCGGCAAGAATGCAAACTCCACACAGTTACTGAAGGCTGGAATTGAGCCTGGGTCCTTGGTGCTAACCACTGTGCCATCTTGGAATAGTTGGCTCCTTTAAGGTTGTAATCTTTTAAGGGGTGGATAATGGAGGGTCATGTGACCTGACCACCCAATGGGAAATGAGAACAAGAATCTTGGTGCAGAGCATGGGCTTTTACAATCATGGTAGATTCTAGAGCTGGAAGTGTTAACATAGTGAAAGTATTCTGTATATTTATCTGCTTGTAAATAAGCCATTATAGTTTGTTATACTAGTTGGTAGTTGCCAATTTTGCTTGAAAAATATCTTTCCATTCTGATGCAATTTTTTAATAAAGTACTTTGATGTGATGATGCAAATGGCACTTGCAATTAGTCATTGCAAAAGCTGCCATAAGAATTTGGCAATTTTTAAAACCGAAACCATCTTATTTAATTTCAAATTTATAAAGCAATGCAGCTAATCAGTACAGAATTTATTAGGCCGGAATGTCTGAGGAGTGGCAATTGCAGTCAGACTATTATTCGCACTGAACTCCAGCCTCTCCCACGACTCTCGCAACATTTCAACTTGGTCCTGGTGAGAACAGTTCAGTGCAGTGGATTGCCAAGGGCTTCAGCAGACAGCAGGAGACTCGGGTAAAAGGAAATCACGTCCAGTCTTCATAGCACTGGCTGCTGTAAAACAGAGAGGTTTAGAGGTCCAGCCACCTTGAGACACCAGGGAGAAGATAAGTAGTTTCATTGGTGAGGGGGATGGGGTGGCCAATGGGGAAGGGAGAGGTCTGTGAGCAGTGGGGTAGGACAGCAGTGAGGGCAGTGGTCAGTGGATGGCAGGGGGATTAGTAAATGGGAAGTGGGTTGAAGTCAGTGAGCAGTTGTTGAGGGAGTTAGTCATTGGGATGAGGTGAGAGCGGTGGTAGTTAGGTGTTTGAGAGAGTATTGAAAGCAGTGGTCTAGTCACTGAACTAGTATTCCAGAAGCTCAGGGTATAGCTCTGGGGACCCGGGTTTGAATCACACCATAGCAGCTGGTGAAATTTGAATTTAATAACAATTATAAATTAAAAGTCTAATGATGATCACGAAACCATTGTCGGTCATTGTAAAAATCCATTTGGTTCACTAATGTCCTTTAGGGAAGAAATTCTGTCATCCTTAGCTGGTCTGGGCTACATATGACTCCAGAACTATATTGTGGTTGACTCTTAAATGCTCTCAGATATAGGACAATTGGGGATGGGCAATAAATGCTTCCCAAGCCAGCAACACCCATATCCCATGAATGAATGTTGGGGATTGGGAGGAGATTCAGAAGTTGGAGCATGCAGATTTGTTTAAGGGGGTGTTGGTGGAGGTCAGGAGGGTAGATGATGTCATCACAGCCTCCAATAGCAGATCAGAGTATGTTGGTACTATACTTAACCAAGAGCTAGAAGTGGTTTTATTTCTCCTAACGTTTTCTGGGAATGTATTCCAGCATGATAGTTGGAAACCTACAATTTAAATCAGAATATTGGATCATTCAGAATTCAGGGCAAATTGTCCAATGGAAGTTTGAACTGGGCAACTGGGGTTCAGCCCTTAGGTGGGGATCTCCAGGAGATCCACCAGTAGCATCTCCTCTCCCACTCTCAGAGGGCGAACCTCTAGAGATCAGACATCATACGCCATAATCTCCTCAGGATTTGGATTTTGAAAAATTACTTCATATTGAATGGTGCTTTCAAAACAATATTGATTTTAGTATTTTTGGATAATTATTATATGGTTATTAAAATATTTTGCAAGGGATTGTACCAAAATAATTTTATAATTCACAATTAACTTTGAAATATTTGCCTGACATCTATTTTTTAAAGCAAAGTTAGCTTCACTTAAAGATATGAATTACTGATATATCTTAATTAAGGTATGAATTGTTGTATCCAAAGCTGTGTTTGTTTTAGCTGTTTGGATATTTGCAGCCACGTAGTTTTGGTGCTTCCCTTCTGGCTCTCACTTACCTCAACTCCTAATATCAGCCCAGGAAGATGCAGCCTCAATCTCAATGCCCAAGTAGATCCCAGGATGTTTCCACTTACAATTGCCAGCTTGAGAAATCGGTCATTTGAATAGAATATAATGCACAAAGAGGCCATTTGGCCCATCTGCACTGACTCTCTCCAACAGAATAACTTATTCAGACTCTGCTCCCTCTAGGACTTCATGGGCCTGCATTAATCCACCCAGTCCTGAGACACCAAGGGGCAATTTACCATGGTCAATCCACCCCATATCTTTCGACTGTGGAAGGAAACTGGAGCATTCAGAGGGAACCCACACAGACACAAGCAGAACATGCAAACTCCACACAGTCACCCAAAACTGGAATTGAACCCAGGTTCCTGGCACTGTGAGGCAGCGCTGCTAACCACTGTGCCACCATGTCACAGAATCCGTGTCTTGTCTCCTTGTATATTCCTGCTCCAGTCCAGTGTCTTTGTGTTCATGTAGAATGAATGGTTTATCTGCAAGAATGTAAAGACGAAAAGGCGTATAGGATCGATAAAAAGATAAATCATAAAACATAAGAATATAAGAAATAAGAGCCCTTCAAGCCTGCTCCCCCATTCAACAAGATCATGGCTGATCTGAAATGGATCAGTTTCACTTTCCCGCTTTTCCCCATAACCCTTAATTCCCTTGCCTATCAGATAGGTTTCTATATATATTCAGCGAGGTAGCCTCCACCACTTCAACGGGCAGAGAATTCCAGACATTCACCACCCTTTGAATGAAGAAGTTGCTCCTCAGCTCTGATCTAAACTGTTCTCCCCATTATTTTGAGACTGTGCCCTCTAGTCCTGCTATCTTTTCTAAATGGGAAGAATCTCTCTACCTCTACCCTTTTTATCCCCTTCATGATCTTATATATCTCTATAAGATCCCCCCTCAGCCTTCAAAACTCCAATGAGTACAGACACAGTCTATTCAATCTCTCCTCATAGGCTAGCCCCTCATCTCCAGTATCAGCCTAGTGAACCTTTTCTGCACTCCCTCCAAGGCCAATATATCCTTTCACAAATATGGCGACCAAAACTGCACACAATATTACAGTTGCAGCCTCACCAGTGCCCTATACAGTTGCAGCAAGACCTTCTTGCTTTTATATTCTATCCTCTCGCTATGAAGGCCAAGGTTCCATTTGCCGCCTTGATCATCTGCTGCACCTGCAGCCTGGGTTTTTGCGATTCGTGCACAAGGACCCCCAGGTCCCTCTGCACCGTAGCATGTTGCAGCTTTTCACCCTTTAAATAATAATCCCTTGTACTATTATTTCTACCAAAGTGGATAACCTCACATTTACTAACATTATACTCCATCTGCGAGGTCCTCACCCACTCACTCAGCCTATCCAGATCTGTCTACAGACTTTCCGCGCCTTCCATGCAATTTGCTTTTCCACTCATCTTCGTGTCATCAGCAAATTTCGTTATTCTATACTCAGCCCCCTCCTCCAAATCGTCTATGTAAATAATAAACAGTTGCAGCCCCAGCACCGATCCCTGCGGCACTCCACTAGTCACCAACTGCCAACCAGAATAGCATCCATTGATTCCAACTCTCTGCTTCCTATTAGACAATCAATCCTCAATTCATGCCAATACCTTGCCCCCAACTCCATGCACCCTAACCTTTTGCAGCAACCTTTTGTGAGGCACCTTATCAAATGCCTTCTGGAAATCTAAAAACACCGCTGTCTACTGCACTAGTCACATCCTCATAGAAATCCAATAAATTTGTCAAACATGACTGCCTTTTCACGAATCATCAGTTGATTAAACCGTTCTTTTCTAGGTGTCTTGCTATTTCTTCTTTGATGACGGATTCTAGCATTTTTCCAACTACGGACGTTAAACTAACCAGCCTATAATTCCCTGCCTTTTGTCTGCTACCTTTTTTAAACAACGGTGTAACATTAGCCGTTTTCCAATCTTCTGGCACTTCCCCAGAGTCCAGCAAATTTTGATAAATAATTACTAAGGCATCCGCTATCACCTCTGCCATTTCTTTCAGAACCCTGGGATGCATTCCATCCAGTCCCGGGCATTTCTCTACCTCCAGTCCCATTGGTCTATCAAACATTACCTCTCTAGTGACAGTAATCGCATTGAGGATCTCATCTCCTACCATCCCTCTATCTTTAATATTTGGCAAGCTATTTGTGTCCTCCTCCATGAAGACCGACACAAAAATCTTATTTAAAGCCTCAGCTATTTTCTTGTCACCGACTGCTAAATTCCCCCTCTCGTCCTCCAAGGGTCCAACGTTCACTCTAGCCAGTCTCTTCCTTATATATTTGAAAAAACTTTTGCTACCATTCTTTATATTTAGAGCTAGTTTAGCTTTATACTCTATCTTTCCTTTCTTTAGCGCTTTCTTAGTCATTCTTTGTTGTTTATTTAAATCTTTCCCAATATTCTAATTGCCCACTGTTTTTAGCCACTCTGAATGCATTAGCTTTTAATTTAATACTCTCTTTTATTTCCTTTGATAACCACGGCAGGTTATCTCTTCTCTTATAGTCTTTCTTTACCATCGGAATATATTTCGGATGAGTACTGAGAAAGGTTTCCTTAAAAATCCTCCACTGTTCCTCCACCGTCCTACCAACCAATCTGCACCAATTCCACTCTCATCTTATCATACTCCCCTCTGTTCAAACAGAGGACACAGGTTCAAGTCCCTACTTTCTCATCTCCATCTACATCAGAAATTCAACCATACTATGATCACTCGTCCCAAGAGGATCCGTCCTAAGAAAATCTCAATTCTAACTGCCTAGTTGCATAGTACCAGATCTAAGATAGCTCGCTCCCTTGTAAGTTCTGTTACATACCGTTCAAGGAAACTATCCTGACAGCATTCCAAGAACTCTTCCTCAAGCCCACCATGTCCGACTTGGGTCATCCAATCAATATGCAGATTAAAGGAAGGAGCTAATCTTGTACGAAAAGGGAGAGAGGCAGAAGAGGAGCAAAAGTGAGAGATGAAGGAAAGTGGTGGATATGAAAAGAAAGAAATGTGGAAATGATAGGAAAGAGGAAATAAAGTAACAGAAAATGGAGAGAACCAAGGAATGAATAAGAAGTAGAGAGAGAAGACTAAAAATTAATAAGGAGAGACAGAAGGAAATGCAAGGGAAGAGAGTAAAAAAGCAGTAAAGGGCAAATACATTATAAGTTAATTTTTCTTTTGAGACTTCCTGGTACCTGGATCAATGTTTGAGAGATTAAATAGCTATAAGAATTTTGTGGCTGCTCTTGCCCTCAAGAACTTTGCATGATGTGATCTGCATTATTTTAAGCTGTTAATACTATGTTCTCTGTCTTTTTTGCTTCTGGTCAACTTCTGCTCGTTCAATACTGATGAAAGTGAAACATTGGAAAGATACATAAGAGAAGCACAAAGATTGTACATATATTCTGAAACTTATATAACCGTAGATGATTGCAAACATCCGCATGGCTATGTTAGTTTATTAAAGCGGTATGAGTCTAGTCTCTGGTGGTCTGGGCAGTGACTCGCATTAATTTCTACAAGAATACTTAGCATGCAAGCATTTCACATTGATGCAGAATGGAAATTGAGTTTTGTTTTTATCTTTGGGGGGAAATTGAGTTTTATGACAGGAATATAGTCCTCAATAACATAGTGGTAGATGCATAATTTTCTTTGTATTTAAAGACCTAATGGTTTATTCGGATGCATTCCAGTCTTTCATTTCTCCATGTCTTAACAAATCAAATTTGGATCTAGTAAATTTTTGGATGCTTCATGATATATGTTTCAAACATTGGATATAAAATGGTAGAACCCATTGTAAAAGAGTGGGTCAAGACCTTTTACTTCAGATTTCCCCCTGTTTAACATCTGACCCAATTTTCTGGATTAATTTTGCTATGTGATGTAGTGCACTTTGGCTGTAGCAGGAACTGACAGTGCTGAAAGAGAAATCAATGAATTGGAAAAACATGAAAAATAGGGCATCCGAGTGTGGCCTGAGGCTCTCTGATGCTCCACTGAAGGCCTTGATGCAAGACGTGCACAGGGGAAGAGAGATCCTCTTTGTTCAGAAGACAAGAAGTCCCTTCAGGCAGACACGGGTGGTGGGAAGCAGCTATCATGGTTAATGCCAACTTGAGTCCCAAGGACCTTAATGATGAATAAACATGGTCAGTTAATGTACCTTCACATTCCATTTCCTTGCAAATGAACCATTAGCCTCTCACACTGCTCTTCACATCAACCCCCCTCATCACATATGGACAAACGTAAATCAACAACAGCTCATGCTCAATAGTCATTTCATCTCACGCTTACATACTTTGCACTACTGCAATTGTCACACTCACATCTCACAGGCTGTACAGCTATCAAATGTAGCAGGCACATTACCCAAGCACATTGGATTGCATTGATATATTTCTCTCTTGTGCAGGACAAAATGGAACATAATCAGGAGCAGCAGAGCAGGAGATGGCTGGCACGCAGAGCAGCAGAGCAGGAGATGGCTGGCACGCAGAGCAGCACTTCCCCTTTCTTCCCAGTGGATGAGATGCTGTTTGCTATCATTGTTCATAACTAAGGCTATGAACAGCGGTGGGGTTGAGACCATAGAAATTGATGATGTATTCCTACTTCATCTTCCTTCTCACATTCAACCTCCCCTCAGTCCATACTCTCTTCTGCACATGGTCTAGCCACGCACTTCCTATTTTGCCCAACTTTCTTCACTCCAATTCTACCTTACTGCTATTGTGCTTTCAGAGACCCAGGAACTGCCACCCAGTGAAGAATTGGTGCAGGCCTATGAAATCCTAGAGGGAGAAAAAGCCGATGAAGAAAAACATCCTCTCACATTCTGATACTTACTGACAAGAGTTCAGATATTGTCACTGTATATTCTTTAGAGCGTAGAACAGAGGCAGGACCTGTACCCTGTGGCTGAACAGTCACAAGTGGGTTGAGTCAGGCCAAGGTGAAAGGGTAGTTTGGTTGGTAGCTCACCAGGGATCAAATTCACACATAGATTTAGCTGCAGAAGATTCAGGTAAGAAACATTGACATGATGAATAGGGAAAGGCTGATGGATATGCATGCAGAAATGTCTCACGCATTAGCAAAGTGGTCAGAAAGCCTGTTAGCAAGGTACATAGAGGAGGCAACTCCACATTGACAAAGGGCTTTGGCAGAGGTCGGAAACCATGATTTCCAGCAGGCGAGAACTGTTGATTCAACTAGAACACTTGAAGCCCCAAGACGATGTAGCATCTGATGGTTGATGTCTCAGCACAGGAAGAAGTCACCTAACATCTGGTGATTGCAATAGAAGCCCAGACTTATGTCGGTCAGCATGGTAGCACACTGGTTAGTATTGCTGCCTCTTAGTGCCAGGGATTCATGTTCAATTCCGGTCTCGGGTCACTGTCTGTGTGGAGTTCGCATATTCTCCCCATGTCTATGTGGATTTCCTCCAGGTGCTCCGGTTTCCTCCAATAGTCCAAAGATTTGTGGGTTAGGTTGATTAGCCATGATAAATTGCCAATTGTCCAGGGTTAGCAGGGTGAATAAGTGAGGTTATGGAGATAGGGCCTGGGTGAAATTGTGTGCAGACTTGATAGGCCAAATGGCCTCTTTCTGCACTATAGGGATTCTATGCAAACTCAGAATTTTACCATACTGGCTGTGAATACCACTGTTCAAAGAGGTCTTCAGGGTCTCTAAGCTGCAGCAGACTAAAATTGTTGAGGCCCCTCTCTGGGGAGGTGGCACTAATTCCATGGCCTTTACTATGCAGTCGGTGAGTGAGATGCTGCTGCAGGATCTTGTCAGCACGAATGATACTTTCATTCTCACTGTTTCTTCAATCTTTCCGTCGTCCTGTCAAATCAAAAGGTGGCTGCTGGTCAGCAATCTAACTGCATTACAGCTGCTTTATGGCTTAACTCTGCATAACTCAACTATATGTGAGCATGAGAGCCGTGCTGTCATGAGAATCATCATCAAGCAAACAGTGCGGGTGCTGAAGCATGTTAAAATGTGATGGGCGACAACTTTGTATTGGATGGATGTGAGCAATGGGAACAAGATGTAGGGGTCAGCTGACCCAGTAAGCCATCGAATCAATTACAGAGTGGTGTAATAGTCAGCTGACTTACTATAAATAAGAACCTATTTAGAATTGTGGAGAGCTTGGTGTAGCCCAGGGCTCTCCACCACTCTCAGGATGATAGCGTTGGTCATCCCACCACATACTGCCAGCCAGCCAGTTCAGAGTGCTGCCACCTATGTCAAGATGGTGCAACTCAAAGCTGCATGTTTTAAGCCCACAGCAGCTCCAGGTCACCGTGCAAGGCCACCTGCAGTCTCTCTCAAAGAGGATAGCGTCCCCAAACAGCCATGCTGCTATCACTGGGGTAATATGGGATCAGGCAAAGATAAGTACTAAGAAGATGCACAATGCTGATTGGTTTTGTATGGAATATTCAATGTTCTGGTAGATAACTTTGGTATACAATTATTCTGTTATGGTGGTTTTACTTCAGGACTTTGGTTAAAAAGATATTGGGACAGATGGATAGTAAGATATGGGATTGTTGTGCCGTAGGGCTCTGGGGTTGTTTTCACAGCACCTGAAGTAATATGAGACACTCATGGAAAAGCCATCCTTGATGGAAAGGAGCCCACTGCCTCCTGCCTTCCACCTCTTCTTCCTCCTCCTTTTTCTGAAAGCGCTCACTGCATCACTAGTGGTAAGAGCTGGGGTCTCATATGGTCAGGTTGCGGGAAGATAAAGCAAAGCCACTCTGCCAAATATTGGAGGGTTCCTCCAAAAAGGTTGAGGCATCAGAACCATTGCTTTGTCTCATCAGAAATAACTCTTCAAATGCAGACAGTAAAAATAGAACAAAACTTTCTCCAACTTATAAATCAAAGAAAGGGTTTAATAAAGAAACATCATTACTCCAAACTTGGAGCCTTGCCCTGGGCTACACCAAGTTCTCCACAATTCTAAATAGATTCTTAATTACAGTGAGTCAGCTGACTATTACACCACTCTGTAATTGATTCGATGGCTTACTGGGTCAGCTGACCCTTGCATCTTGTTCCCATTGCTCACATTCCATCCAATACAAAGTTGTCGCCCATCACATTCCAACATGCTTCAGCACCCGCACTGTTTGCTTGATGATGATTCTCGTGACAGCACGGCTCTCATGCTAACCACATATGGTTGAGTTATGCAGAGTTAAGCCATAAAGCAGCTGTAATGCAGTTAGATTGCTGGCCAGCAGCCACCTTTTTGGTTTGACAGGACGACGGAAAGATTGAAGGAACAGTGAACTGGTGTAGAATGAAAGTATCATTCGTGCTGCCAAGATCTTGGGGTCTGCAGCAGCATCTCACGCATCAACTGAATGGTAACTTTTGTGGTTTGAGATGTACTACTCATAAAACTGTATGTGTAGAGTTAATAGTGCTTAGTATCCTGACAAAGACAGATGCATACACTGCTTAGAAATAATACAATAAACTCTCTCCCCCGACATAAACAGCTTCTCTCATCTCCCTACTGCAGCAATGGATGATAAATTGGGAGATGTTAGATATTCTGCTTCAGTTTGAAAGGGTCTCAAAACAAAGAAATTCAGGGCTATGATCTTCATAGTGATTGGCAGAACCATCCTCATCCTGCTCCAAAGCCACAGGTCTGATTGTAAGTGGGGCAGAGTCTGAGAGAATCTCTTTAATGAAACACAAGTGATACATTGTTCCTGTTCTATGTGAAAGTAAGAAAAGTACTCCTGGAAGACTTTAAGTGGATAAGACTTTCCTCTAAGAGTCTCTCTCTTCCCTCCTTCCTCTCCTTTATACAGGCAGCTTTTTCTCTTGTTTGCTGCCTCTACACTATCTCCCCCCCATGGTCCAGTCCAAAGGTGTCTGCTACAATAGTATCAATGACTAGGAGTGTGCCCAGTCAAAACCAAGGCCTTTTCCACATACAGCATTACTCCCTGTAGACTTCATCAACCGTAACCAACTCCTTAAAATGCCGACTCCTTCCAAAAACTCACAGTCATTAACAAATAATTAATAATTAACCTGTGGGTTGATGATTTTTTAAATAAAACTAATGCGGTGCTCCTCCATATTGCAGAATGCATTTTCAGCTGTGTGTATGTTTAAGAGGACATTTTAATTAGAACAGTGAATCCTAAATGACAACACCAGTGTCAAATCAACATTAACATACTGACTGGCATCATGATCTGCTCGGTTTGCATACATCCAATGCACATTCTTAATGCATACGCAAATACATTGATACCAAATGGCACCTGTACCCCCAAAACTAATGGTATAATAAAACCCAGTTTTGTAGCAATTATATCTTCCTGCAAACATTTTATCTGATTTATCAACTCAAGAAATTCAAATTATCTCCTTCAATTTGTTCTTCTGAAAGGGTATTTTAAATAATCTATTCTTGGTATTTTACAGTAGTATGTAGATGTTATTCTGTCATGGGACATGTACGTACAGGCATGACAAGCATCTGTTACCTATCCCTATTTGCTCTTGAAAAGGCAGTGGTGAGCTGCATTCTGATATTTCTGTAATCCATCAATCTGCAGTATTTGCAGTACACTCAATGCTATTGGACAGGGAATTCCAGATTTTGGCCCAGTGACAGTGAAGGAATAGCAATATAGTTCCAAATCAGGCTTGATAAGCAACTTCAGACAGATATGCTGAAGCTAACACATACAATATCCATTTACTTGTGAACAATTAAAACCATTAACTACTGATATTAGGTCCATAAATACAGTGTGGATGTTCCCATACAGTGTGGATGTTCCCAAACAGTGTCCAGAGTTTTTATAAGCAAAAATATTGAATTTTCATGATAAAAGTGAATTGTGAACTTTTCTCACAATTTCAATAAATTAATTGTCCACAGCATTTCGGCAAACTGGAGCAGAATTAATTGTAGAAGTTAATGGTAAGTTGTCAATGTGATCAGTCTAACTCACACCTCATAGCACCAATGACCTGGGCTCAATTCTGGCCTTGATTTGCTATCTGTATGGAGTTCGTACATTCTCATGTCTATGTGGGTTTTTTCTGAGTCCTATGTTTTTCGCCCACACTCCAAAGATGTGCAGGTTAGGTGGATTAGGCATGCTAAATTGCCCCTTTGTGTCTCATAGTGGGTATATGGATTATTGACAACTTATCATGAACTTCTGCAATTAATTCTGCTCCAGTTTACTGAAATGCTGTGAACCATTAATTTTTTTTAAATTGTATCAGAAGTTCACAATTCATCATTATTCCTGAAAATTCAATACATTTGCTTTTAAAAAAATTGGACACAGTGCTTGGAAACATTCACACTATCTGTGGACTTAATATCAATGATTTTAATTGTTCACAAGTAAATGGTCAATGCACAGGATGTGGAGATAAGGCAGGGGATGGACCTGGGTAAGATGCTTTTTCACAATATTGGTGCAGACTCAATAGGCCGAATAGCCTCCTTCTGCACTGTGGGGCTTCTATGTGAACTAACGTTGTTTATGCAGTGCTTGCATGTGAGACAAGTATTTAAGCTTTTCAAATAAGCATGAGTCCTTTAGCAACAGATTCCCTTGAGCTGATTCTATCCTTATTCGTTATTGACACAATTCCGACATGGACTATGAAGAGTATTTCATTTATCTCCCTATCTTAGCGGTGGAAATTATAGCTGTCCTTTCAACACCTCAATCGAGATCAGTTAACTCAGCACAGCTGTGGAAGGAAAGCTGGAATCTTTGTACAGCTTAAGAATCAATTTCTTAACTAGATAAAGAGACTGGGGAGCAGCTGACAGTTATTTGTAAGGGTCAAATTTCATTTAATATATGAAAAACAAATTTATAAAGGATGAAGTTGCTTCAAAAACTTTTGTGCCTCATTGTGGAGTAACTGAGCCAGTTTCTTTTGCTGAGGCATCAGCATTTGGAAGTCAAAGTTTATTTGATATATTTATTAGGCCTAGTTCAAGCCAACCAGAGAAGTTTTTGAAACTTGATGTCAGATATTAGACACCGATTACTTGTATTGTTTGTTAATGTCGATTAACAGGCTGTATGAGAAAAGCAAAATACTGCAGATACTGGAAATCTGAAATAAAAAAAAATTGCTGGAGATATTCAGCAGGTCTGGCATCGTTTGCTTCTCCCTCTTCACAGATGTTGACAGACTTGGGGGCAGAATTTACCTATCATAAATCATCGGTGATGCAGATTTTGCTCCCAGTTTAGATGAAAGTAGGAGAAGTACTCTTAGAAGACTTAAAGTGAATAAGATCTCCTTCTAAGAGATCTCTTTTCCTTCCCACACTCCCTAAGCTGTTCATCAGTCTCATCAGCTGAAGGTCGAGGACAGCACAATTGCACAGTGGTTAGCACTGCTGCCTCACAGTGCTAGGGACTCAGGTTTAATTCTGGCCTTGGTTGAACGTCAGTGTGGAGTTTGCACATTCTCCCTGTGTCTGTGTAGGTTTTCTCCAGGTGCTCTGATTTCCTCCCATAGTCCAAAGATATGCAAGCTAGATGGTTTGACCATGGTGAAATTGCCCCTTACTGTCCCAAGATATGTAGGTTAGATTGAATAGGAGGGTAAATGCATAGATATTTTCTGTAGTTGCGGGATACGGCAGGAAAGAGATCCTGGGAAAGATACTGTCTGTGCAGTCTCAATAGGCGAAATATCTTTCTTCTGCACCAAAGGGATTCTATGAGTGTGTCAGTAATTATATGGTATCAGTAATTACAGAATATCCTGGCAGTTTGTGCCATAAGAAAATATAATTTTTGGGGCGGCCCAAATGGTTAGCGTTGAATCAGATGTCCCAAGTCAATGAAGTGCCTCTGGACCTGGTCATCCCATAGCTGCTGACACTGCAGAGACAGAGTCATGCAACTCAAGTTGGGATGACAGTTCCTTAGCCTGCAAGGCTGATTGGAGGAGTCCCATTGCATTCTATCTGATGAGATGGTGCCGTCACTGCAGTGCACTGAGACCAACACAGTGAGGTTAATGTGTCCTGTGTGAAGGCATGCACTCCATGGCAGGAGATATCCATATCATAATGCAGGGTTTTGATTGCATGGCATAGACACTGGTGGGAATCCACGAGTGTTAGTGCCAGAAGGCAGTGGGGCTTCTGGATTTCACTCCAGCTGCCCCTCCACCCCACACTGGAGCATAGAAGCCCCTGCGAACCTGAAGGGAAGAGGATTAGCAGGAGTACTCCTGAGATGGGCATCTCCGGCCCATCCGACACACTCCTCTCTGTGAGCGACACGTCTCCAGCCCTGACACCAAGAAGGACAGTCCAATATCTGCGCTGAAAGCAGACTGGCACCCTGGGGATGCTTGCCAAAGCCATCTTAGGCAAATGGATGTAGAAGTCAGCTGGCCACCTCAACCTCAGCTGTAGTTCTTGTGGAGACACTTTGACATAGTGGGAGGGTGAGGAAGTTAAAGAAACCGTAGGCACATAGTGTGCACGGATGACTATAGGCACTAATGCAGTGAAGTCACCATTTTGATCTGAATGTTTGTCAATATTTCAATTTGTTCAACCATAGAACCTCCACACTGTCAGTTCATGCCACCCAGTTTGGGGAACCAGTACATTCACCTGGCATATCACCCCTGTGAGAATATCCCACCCACACTCTTGCCAGCACTAAGGAAGAACACTCCTTCCCAGCTGAGATATGGATAGGAACATAGGAAGGAAGTCATGGGAAGCGCTGCCTGCATACCAACTTCACAACACCTTCAAGCAAGGGATGGCCCCCTACATGAAAGGTAGAGAAAGTCTGAAGTGACCCCTCCTGACCGCTCTCCCTAAAATGACAATTCTGGGACTGTCACCCCTGGCCGCGGTTGAACCAACCCACGTCCTCTGAACTTCTCCCCTGAGCTGTGCACATCATGGAAGGTGCTGGCTAACTGTATACTCACCTCCAAAACCTCCCTCAGAGGTGAAGGTGTCAGGTTCACATTTCTGTAGAACTGTTGTAAATGGCACCACTGCCAGCTGAAAATTCTGTCCGGGCTCAATATCCAAAGAGATTGCTCCCTAATGACATGCTAATGTGTCAAAATGAATACTCAGTGTGGTCTCACACCCTGTTTTAGGGCACTCCATCAACAAGAGACAGGGAGGATGAAAATTCAGAAACTCTCCAGTGTGAATTGCGCCCTCCAGGCTTTGAGTCTGCATCAGCATTCCCGCAGACGGAGAATGCAGGTTCAAAATCGCCCCTAATTTTATGAATGCTGGATATCATAAAACTATTATGTTTTAAACTGTCTCCTTTAATTCAAAATAAAATGGAGTACTGGAGAATGTGCCCTCCGTGGACAAGCCCATGTGACCTGGCTGCCACTGGGGCTGGGGCCTGGGTCAAGACTTGCTGAATGTAAGGTGAAAACTTTTTAACACTTGGACAGAAAGGAGGAAGCAGCTGGTTTTGCCAAAAGACTCTCAGAATCAATGAGACAAAGATATCTGGGGGAGAAGATTGAAAGCAGGGGCTGCCATGCTGGACAGGAGAAAAAACCTGAGTTTTGGGTATGGTCATGAAGTATAAAAGCAGCTTAGAAGAGCTTGCTTCAGATTATACAATCTTGACATGGACGGCAGCTGTCAGGGCTGGCAGACAGAAAGCAGCAAGGGCACTGGAAGAGTGGCAGTGTTGAGAGGACACATATTATTACATTGAGAGAAGACAGCAGGTTTGTGCTCCTCAGAGGCTCAAAGGGTTTTCACGGTCTAACATCAGCCCAGCAATTTCAGGTTAACAACTCAAAATGCCCAGAAATGTGTTTCAAAATATGTCCAGGGCAAATGCATATATTTTATTTGGATTGGGAACAATATCTTCGTAATAGTTTGAGTTTTTTTTTCCTTATTAATGTCCTTGCAGAAAGTACCTTGGAAGGTCACTGTCTTCCTGGTTTCAGCTAATGCCTCTGATTCAGTGATCTTCCAGGATTATCCTGGAGTCTCCAGGAAATGAGAACTAGTCTGCTGGACACCACTGTGTAAAACTCAGGGAAAAATTCTTTGGGGAGTCGTAAAAAACTTTTCATTTTCTTTGAACATTTTCATTTATTAGACTGAGAAATACTGGAAATGGGAAAACAGGTTATACAGGAGGTGAGAGATCCTGGTTCCAAACCTCTGGGAATATATCAAAGCTGATTTGGTAATCCAACTACCTCTTGTTTCTAATGAACACTGCTGTCTGAAAGCTATTGTGATAGTTGCAAATACATTCTGTGATGCAGAACAGCAGAACTACTGAACTTGGTTGATATCTCGCCCTCAAACTCCTGCAGTATTATTCCAAGCTTCAATGAAAACAAATATACTTCCCTGCTGCTCCCTCTGTCTTTTCTTCTCTCATGTTTGAACTGATCATTGCAGAAGCCTGGATTTTGTAATCAGCAGTGAGTGAACACTACTGATGTTCACATTGAGAAAAACTGCCCACATTTTAATGAACTCCAGTATGCAAGTGTCCTCTTTTCTAATGTCAGTTAGGATTTGAGTTCCTACAGGGAACCCATAGCAGGGCAACTGGTAGGGAGCCTGATTAACCAATCAATTTAAATAATTCAGCAGATGGTTACAGAAACATCAAATTTATATACTATTGACTCTCAGAGCAGAAAGAAGGCCATTCAGCCCATCGAGTCAACATCAACAACAACCCCACCCAGACCATATAACCCCACGCATTTACCCTGCTAAAGCCCCAACATTAAAGGGAAATTTACCTAACTTGCACATCTTTGGACTCTGGGAAGGAACTGGAGTACCCAAAGGAAACCCACACAGAAATGGGGAGAATGTGCAAACTCCACACAGACAGTGACCCAAGGCTTGAATTGAACCCAGATCTGTGGCACTATGAGGCAGCAGTGTTAACCACTGTGCAACCTACATTGGGACATACAACTTGGATTGAGGGAGGAACGTAAAGAGCATACTACAAACTTTAATTGTTTTCTTGAAAAACCTGCAATATTTGAATTTGTGGCTTTCAAAATGTTTTAACCCAGGATCACTTTAAATGGGGAAAAAGACTACCTTCCAGTGCTATTGCCACTGCAAAATGAAAATTATCAGAATTAGTGGGAAGATGTGTGTTGCTTTTGCTGAGACATCAATGAAATGATGTCTGGTTCTGAGCCGGAGAGCTTCAATCTCATGTCAAGCTCCATATTTAGGAAGTCCCACATTGTTTTCAAACCCACAAGATTGAAAATCCAATCTTACAGTTAGATATTATACAGTAACATAAATCTGCCTTGTAAAAAAATACATTGACGTTACGTATGTCTATGATTTACTATGCCACACACAGGAGGCAATCTGGTTCATGCTATTATGTCAGCGGTGAGTATAAGAGTTTTGATCTGTTCTCTTGTATATTTTCAACTGTTGTATTATGACTTACACTTTGGACCAGTACACTGAACAACTGGAAGGCCCTCATGAAACTCATTCTGAGGATCACTGATTTAATTTTCTCCTAAGGGATTGATACATCATATCTATAAAATTCATAAAACTGTCATACAGTGCAGAAGGGGGCCATTCAGTCCATGAAGTCTGCACTGAACCTAATCCCACCCAGGCCCAACCCCCATACATTTAGCCTAGCTGGTCTCCCTAACACTAAGGGACAAGTTAGCATGGCCAAGCCACCTAACCTGCACTTCTTTAGGCTGTGGAAGAAAACCAACACAGACATGGGGAGAACATGCAAACTCCACAAAGACAGTAACCCGAGCTGGGAATAGAACCAGGTCCCTAGCAGCTGTGAGGCAGCAGTGCTAACCACTGTGCCACCGAGCCGCTCTAAATTAATTAACCAAAATTAATTGTTCAGGACTAGAGAAGTTCTTCAGAAGTAATCATAACTGAGTACAGAATTAAAAGCACAATTATCTCAAATGGAAAACATTGTAACCTGTGTATAAGTCTTTACAATAAGACGAGCAGGTTTAAGTTTGGGCAATATTGGTAATTTAAGTGATGATTCCATTTTTTCAACTCTTCCATGGGATGTGGACAATCACTGACCAGGCTAGCATTTTTGCTTATCCCAAAATATCATTGAACTGAGTGGCTCGCATAGTCATGTCAGAGGGCAATTAAGAATCAACCATACCACTCTGGGTCAGGAGACTAATGTAAGTCAGACCAGGTAAGGATGGCAGATTTCTTCCCCCAAAGGACATTATTAAACTAGACAGGTTTTTACATCAATCAATGATAGTCCCACGGTCATCATCACTGAAACCAACTTTCAACTGTTAAAGATCTGTATTAATTAACTGAACTTAGATTTTTGTCAGCTGATATAATGAGATTTGAATCCATGTTCTTGCAGTATTAACAAGATTACTAGTTCAGTGGCATCACCAATGCACTTTCAACACCCCTTAAATTGGCAACAAATGTAAAATTACAGTCTTTGGAGGAATGAGCAACTTCACGATGTCCATGTTTAACTACACATTTGCAGACACCAGAAGTGACTGTCAATTTTATCCAGTAAGGACAGCGAGAGCTGACAGCTTCACCATTATTACTGCTACTCAAGCTATTGTATTTATCTGGTAGTTAAAACAAGAATTCGCACAATTCACACATTGCATATAAGTTAGATCAGTTTTTGGCCAAGTCAGATGTCAAATTTCTGCCTAATTAATGGAGGTTTACACCTGCATTGACAGTTGTGGGTTTTTAAATTAATATTTGTTTGGAAAATATTGGTTCTTGGGAAAGTGTAAGTTTTAAAAGATGTTGAAGCAAGTGTAATTTGTATGTGAGAAGTAAGTTTCCCGACTGCAAAAATGCTTTGAATATTAACTGTAGAACAATAATCATTGTGTTTTTGCAGGTGTTTTATCTGTATTTGGAAATGGTGCTCTCCTGTTTATAGCGTACCAGAAAAGACATACCCTTAAACCTGCTGAATATTTCATTGTAAACTTAGCGATCAGTGACCTTGGAATGATATTAACTCTATTACCTCTGGCCATACCATCATCTTTTTCACACAGGTAATTAAAACACACAAATTAATTCATAGCGAATCCAATTCAAGCATTCCAAAACTTTTTTGTTATTCATTCATCAAATGAATTTGGCTTTGGACAGCAAATAATATCTTTCAGTACAATCATTTGGTTTGGTGCTCAGTATTAAGGATCAATTATCAAGCTAAGTTCAAAATTTTTAACATAGAATAGAAACAGAAAAGAGATTCTCCAATCTCATACATCTCACTACCACTGCCAGCGAGAACAGAGAATTTGGCACTCAGCCAAATCTCCATCTACTGGAACGGGACTGGAGAAGACCAACCACGAGTAAGGTTGGACACTTTCGGATTAAGTATCTCCAACTTGAAATTCAAAGCTAAGACGTAAAAAGGAAGTTTTATTAGATTATCAGCTTTATTAGATTTTAAAAATTAGCATACGTATCTTGGCAAGGTGAAGCATTTAATAAATATCTCTGCCTCCATTCTAGATTCAGAATTGTCTAACCTTATGCTTACTCTTATAAGATGACTAACAGACTGATCTTTCTTCCAGATGGTTGTTTGGCCAAGGGACATGCATCTATTATGCTTTCTGTGGTATGTTGTTTGGTATCTGCAGCCTTACCAACCTGACAGTACTGAGTGTTGTCTGCTGTATGAAGGTCTGTTACCCCACTTACGGTAGGTTCAATTTAGTATTTTTCAGTTTTATAATAGATATTGAATTTCAAATACAATTTCATGAACATTGACAACAATACATCAACCTAGACTGCTTCATCTACAGAGAAGTGCATAGAATTTACAGCACAGAAACAGACATTCAACCTAACTGGTCTATGAAAGTAAGGTAAACAGAAAATGCTGGTAAACTCAACAGCTTTAGCGGCACTTGTGGAGAAAGAAACAGAGTTAACATCTGAAGACTTCGGAGCTAACCAGAGGGTGAAATTTGATGGATTTTATACTGTTTAAGAGAAGTGGAGCCAAATATAAGGTCAGGGATAGAGAGTTGGAGCGATTTGACAAATACGTCATGGGCACAGGACAGAGGCAATATTAATGGTAGTACTAAAGAGTAAGGAAGGTGCTGATAGTGGTGTAAAGGCACCAGTAGAAAGTGTTGATGGCAGAAGAAAGGTCAGTGTACAGATTTGAATCCCATCATTACATTTGTTGGGATTTAAATTTAATAATTAACCTGGAATATAAAGCTAGTCTCAGTAATGGTGACCATGAATAATAGCAGTGTGATCGTCACTTTTTCTGCAGTTTCTGGCCATTTTATCATGGGGAAATCACTGTTTAATTTCAATGAATAATTTCCCTAATTTTGTTTGAATAATGCACAACTTTAGGGAAGCTCTTTCAATTTAATATGAGATTTTAAACATTCATTGATGCTGCTAAAACAACAGCTTGACTGTACAATTGGGATTTTTTTTGTGTGATTTATGTTGTAACAAATTTACATATGAGATCCCAGGAATGAAGGGTTTTGTCATACGAGCAGTGAGCAGTTGAAGAGTTTAGGTCTATCTCGATGGAAATTAGAAGGATGGGGGTCGGGGGTGGGGGGGGGTGGTCTCTCAATACAGAATACTGAGAGGCCTCAATAGAATCGATGTGGAGAGGATGTTTCCACTAGTGGGGAAGACTAGAATTAAGGGGCATAACCTCAGACTGAGGGCACGCTCCTTTAAAACTGAAGTGAGGAGGAATTTCTTTAGGCAAAGGGTATGAATCTGTGGAACTCATTGCCACAGCGAGCTGTAGAGGCCAGATCACTTGAATGTCTTGAAGACAAAGATAGATACATTTTTGATCAATAAAGGGATCAAAGATTATGTAGAGAATGGGGATGAGAATCATATCAGAACTGTGACATTTCCTTCAGATTACAGCAGGCCAGGGCCAAATTGAGCTATTGAGAAATATTCTGAAATTTAGCTTTTCTGGGAAATGATGAATATTTTAAATAGTACATTCCTTTTGAAAAGGAAAGCAATGGGGAACAGCCTTCAGCTGAGTAAATTGTATGGGTTATTTGAAAGGATTGGGTTTTGATGGATCTTTCAGAGTGTGACAGTGTTTTTGTGCATCAATAAGATGTTTTTGTTTGATTTTAATCAAGTGTTTTTAAATTTTTATTCTACAACAGGTAACAGATTTACATCAGAATATGCATGTCTCCTCACCACCTGCACTTGGGCATATGCTTCTATATTCGCCGTTTCTCCACTAGCAAATTGGGGTAATTACGGACTGGAACCTTATGGGACTGCTTGCTGCATAGATTGGAAAGCATCAAAAACAGATTCCAACACAGCATCCTATATCATTGCACTCTTTGTGTTTTGCTACATCTTCCCTTGTGGTATAATCACAATGTCATACAGTCTCATCCTCTTAACGGTAAAAGGATCAAGAAGAGCAGTGCAACAGCATGTATCCCCACAGACAAACTCAAGCTATGCTCACAATCTAATTGTGAAGGTGCGTCTGGAAATAAGGAGAACAATTTGGTTGAAAACTCTTGGCCCTTACTGATGTAAAATCAGCCTTAGATTGATTGTGGGTGGGGTGCGGCAGGGGACAGTATTTGGGACACAAACTGTTTGAACTCAATACCTTTATTTTATGCACAATACTTGAAGCATTGGGAATCTTATCAGGGATCTGACATGCAACAGCAAGGAATATGGGAATTTTTGACACCAACTTGGCACATGGCTTTGTGCAAGGCAGGGCTCAGTCTCTTGAGCATTAGTATGCACATGGACAAACCATGATGGCACCATTTGATGATTGAAGCCGCCATCTCCATTGTAGCACAAGCACTCAACATCTTGGTGCTGCCGTTCAAGCTCAAACTGCTGCCAGCATGGTTGAAAATACACTGTTCAAAGGGCCTCACAGTGTCATATCCGTGCCACGTATGTTCTCCAACAGATTGCTAGAATTGCTAAGGCACTGCCCTAGGTCTTCTTGGAGTGTAAAACAGTTGTGGCTCACTCGTCTGCCCACCACTGTCACTCTGTCAGTGTGTCAGACTGGCAGCCCAGACTGCTGCCACCCATTCCGAGATCACAGTCCAAATCTGGACTCCAGGTCACCTTGCAATACTGCAAACAATGGTGCAGCACTGTATAAGAACACTAGGACAGACAAGGGCACACAGAAGGCCAGCACTAAGGATATGCACAAGGGTGATTAGTTAATATCATTTATGATTTATAAATCTGCTTCGGAATGCTCAATTACACATTTATCTTTGCATTTTGAGAAAATGGATGTTGTGAAGGTCAGTAACATGGGAAAAAGAGGGTGTGGAACTATTGGTAAATTAGAAATTGGATTATGTTTACTCACATCAAAGTCATGCAAGGCAGCTCCAGGTGGCCAGGCCCGAGCTAAACTGTGCTGTTTGCCTTCTTCCCTTCTATTCCTCAGCTAGTCAGCATTAAGCTGGTGGCAAGGCTTGTGCCCTCACAATGACAAAGATGCATACATGTACCAGACCATCATGAATCTTAACACACATGCTCTGCTGAGTACTGCAGAGATCCTTTAGACTGCTCTACACAACAGAAGCATTGTTTAGGTATGGCAATATCCTGCCCCTTCACATTTCTTATGAACATACGAATTAGGAATAGGGATAAGCCACTCAGCCCTTTGAGCCTGCTCCATAATTCAATAAGATAATGGCTAATGTGACTGTAACGTCAACTCCACATTCTTGCCTACCCCCGATAACCTGTCACCCCCTTGTTAATCAAGAATCTATCTAGCTCTGCCTTAAAAATATTCAAAGCCTCTGCTTCCACTGCCTTTTGAAGAAGAGCTCCAGAGACTCGCAAACCTCAGAGAAAAAATTCTCCTCATCTCAGTCTTATTTTTAGCAATGACCCCCTAGTTCTAGATTCTCCGACAAGAAGTAACATCCTCTCCATATCCACCCCTGAGGATCTGATATGTTTCAATCAGGTCACCTCTTACTCTTCTAACCTTGAATGGATGCAAACCTAACATCTCCAACCTTTCCTCATAAGATAACTCGTCCATTCCTAGTACTAATCTAGCAAACCCTCTCTGAACTGTTTCTAACGCATTCACATCTTTCCTTACATAAGGAGACCAATACTGTACATAATATTCCAGATAGTCTCCTGTACAACTGAAGCATACTCACCCTACTTTTGTAATCAATGCCCCACACAATAAATTATGACATTCTATTAACTTTCCTAATTATAACTGCTATACCTATATATCAGTCTTGTGTAATTCCACGCATAAGGACAGACAGATCTTTCTGAATCTCAGAGCTATACAATCTTCCACATTTTTATAAAATGCTTTTTTTAAAATTCTTCCTGCCAACATAGGCAGTTTTACATTTACCCACAATATACTCCATTTCATGTGGCATTGAGGCTTTTAACAAACGTATGCTGCCCATGTGTGCTTGAGTTATGCATTGGAATCACGAGCCACACTGTCAAAGGATAGCTCTTGCATTTGTTACATTAGACTGCTACAGATTAAAGACATTATAATTGCTGCCAAAATACTGGGCATTATATGCTATGTATGGTCACACATATTGAAAGAATGAGCTGCTTTGCAGTTATGATTTGTGTCAGTTGACACGTGGCTCCCACAATTTGACTTGCACACAATCAATGGTACCCGGCATAATGGGGATGTCTACAATTCCCACAAAGCAACATAATCCAGTCTGACAAAAGAGCGTGAAATATATTCAGCTCTCTTGGATTACAAAGCTTCAGCAACAGCAGCCAGCTTTGGAAATGGCACATAAACAAACTAGGCATATAAAGGTTCATGGTTGTGGTCACCTTCACAGCCTCTGGCTACAATATCCTCATTTATTTCTCAGATATAGATGATCGTTTTCAATAAGAATATCTTTAGAAAAGTATAACTGTCTGGCATTCCTTGCTGAGGTTCAGGTCAGACAATTGGGCAAGTATGGCCACCTCATCCTTTTCTCCTGCTTATAAGCATCTGGTTCTGCTCTGTGTTGCCCTTCCTTTTCCCTCCCATGCTCTACTCCAAGGGGAAAGTGGTCCACTGCATCGATATGCAATAGCTGCAAGTTGATGCAGAATCCTTGAAGTCAGGCCAAAGTACTTCCATACCTGCCACCAAACCCCCCTAAAGTCCAACAATTTTAAATAATTCCAGAAAGCACGAAACACTTCAACAATTACAGAAATTAGCAATTAACCTAATGCTTTTAAATAGTGCTGGTGCAGATTTCTTCCTGCTATTGAATATGTCATCAACAGTGCATGTGTAAGAGTTGGGATAAGCTAGAGCATTGAGTTTTAAAATAGTAGCACTGATGTCAAATCACAGTTCCCAGCTGATTGACATGATGAAATACCTATTCTGCATTCTTTCAGCAGACCTTTCCTGCACAAACTCCAATTCCATCACCTAACTAACATCTAGTGTCGTTTACAGCAGAAGCGTGTAAGTGTCACAGATGTCATTTTGGAACCAAATTGTACTTGATACTAAGGAGATTAATTTTGTGGTACATCTTTGTTGTTTCCTTCAGGTTTTCCTCATTCAATATTTTTGATGAGGGGGAAGCGATGACTTAGTGGTATTATGACTGGATTATTAATCCAGAAACTCAGCTAATGTTCTGTGGACCAAAGTTCAAATCACACCACTGCAGATGGTGGAATTTGAATTCAATAAAAAATATCTGGAATTAAGAAGCTACTGATGACCATGAAGCCATTACTGATTGTTGTTGAAAACCTATCTCAATCACTAATCATCCTTTAAGGAAGGAAATCTATTGTCCTTAACTCTTTGGTCTACATGTAACTCCAGAGCCACTGGATGTGGTTGATTCTCAACTGCCCTTAGGCAATTAGGGATGGGCAATAAATGCTGGCCACCAGTAACATCCATGTCTAATGAACGAATAAAAAAAGAATGATTTTTCACTGAGTAGATTTTTCAGCTCTGATACCAGAATGTCTAATCATCTGAATAGGGTGCAGAAAGGGAAGTAAGGCAGGAAAGATTGCAAACCCTTCACAGAACTGTTGGAATTTTTTTTCACTAAATTGAATGGAATGAAAATGAGGCAGTTTCTATTAGGATCACAGGAATGTAGGATCAGTAGACCAAATAAGCTCTCAGCCTGTTATGTCATTTACTGAGATCACAGGTCATCTGCCACCTAACCCTACTTAAGACACATAGAAATAGGAGTAGGAAGGTCATTTGGCCATTCAAGCCTGCTCCAACATTGGATGTGATCATGGCTGATCCTTTATTTCAACTCCTGCTTTCTCTCCAGATCTTTGATGTCTCTAGTGTGTATTTTTTCCTTAACTGTATTCAGTGACTGGGCCTCCACAGCCTTCTGTCATAAAAAATTCCACAGTTTCACTATACTCTGAATGAAGAAATTTCTCCTCATCTCAGTTCTAAATGGTCTACCCCATATCCTGAGATTGTGACTCCTTGTTCCCAAGCCAGGAGAAAATTCATACCTGCATCCAGTTTGTACAGTCCTGTCAGAATTCTATGTATTTCAATGAGATCCCCTCTGATTTGTCCAAACACCAGTGAATACAGGCCTTCTCTCCTTATACAATAATCCTGCCATCCCAGGAATCAGTCAGGTGAATCTTCACAGTACCTTTGCTCCATAACTATAAACATATTGAGCTAACAAAAATAAATCAGTCTCATTTCTAAATTAACCACTGCCATGTGTGGCACAATTCAAAGCTTCTACCATTCTTTCTGCATAAATGTGTTTTCCAATTTCAGTCCTAAAACATCTGGATTTAATGTTTAGACAATACCAACCAGCAGAAATAGTTTCTCCCAATTTACCCACCTCGCCGCCCCCCCTTAATAACTTGAAAACTTCCATCTAAACAACCCGTAACATTCTAACTTCCAGGGAGTGCAAACCTCGACTATCTTATCTCTCTTTGCAGCTTGAGCCTTGACTTTCAAGGATGAACCTAGTTAACATATGCTGCACTTCTTCCAAGGTCAGTATATCCTTCATGGAGCATGATGCCCAGAACTGCTCACAGTAACTCCAGGTGTCGTCTAACATGGGCTTTGAATAGCTGACGCATGATATCTGCTGCCTTGTATTGTAGTCAGTGGGTTATAAAGGCCAGCATTCTTTTGGCCTTTTTTGGTTATGTTCTGCAGCTGCTGATGGGACTTAAAGGATCCGTGGACCAGGAATCCAAGTCCGTACTGATCTTAATGTTTTGAGCTTTTCACCAGTTAGAAAGTACCTTTTTCTATCTTTAATGGTCCAAAGTGAATTATCTCATAATTGAAATCCACTTGCTCCTTCAACTAATCTTTCAATATTTCTTTCTAATTTTATGCTACCATCTACCTCAGTGATTGGCAAATGTAAATACATGGTTTTCTATTCCATCACCTAAGTTGTCAATGAATGCAGTGAAATGTTGAAGCCTCAACATAGCTCCTTGTGAGACACAAATAATCACACCCTGCTAGGTATCTCTATCTGTGCCCCTCTCCACTCAGCCCATTCCCTAACTGGAATGTTACAGCAGCTTCTTATTATTTTTCCAGACATTATCTTTCTCCTTAAAGGTTTTAAAGATGGTGTTATTGCTGCTTTCAAAAACATTTGCGACCAATCTGATTTTAAAGGCAGGAAATGCTGGAAAAACCCCAGCAGGTTTGGCAGCAACTGTGGACAGAGAAACAGCTAAAGTTTTGAGTCCATACGACTCTTTTTGCCTTTATTTTTGATTATAATAATTGTCCATTTGTTTTGATGGACAAACCTTTGTACTCAGTCGAGATAAGGTTTTGATCAGTTAAAGATCCTTAACTGTATTCAGTGACTGGGCCTCCACAGCCTTCTGTCATAAAAAATTCCACAGTTTTGCAGGGCACAATGGCACAATACTTAGCACTGCTGCCTCACAGTGCCGGGAACCCCGGTTCAATTCCGGCCTTGGGGGTAACTGTCTGTGTGAAATTTCTCCATGTGCCTGCCTGGATTTCTTCCGGATGCTCCAGTTTCCTCCCACGGTCCCAAAGACATGCTAGTTAGTTGGATTGGCCATTGTAAATAAACATTGCCCGTTAGTGTCCCTGGACGTAGAGGTTAAATGGATTAGCCATGGTGTAGGATTATGGGGACAATGCTGGGTAGGAGGGCTTGGGTAAGATATTCTATCAGAGAATCTGTGCAGACTCAATGGGCTGAATGGCCACTCTCTGGATTCTATGATTAACCTTCAGCAAATATTTTTTGTCACAATCATTACCACCGTGAACTAAAATAAGCATTTTAGTTATAACCAAGTGACCATTCACTTTTCATTAATTTACAGTTGAGTGTGGCCGTGTGCATGGGATTCTTAACAGCATGGACACCTTACGCAGTTACAGCGTTGTGGGCAGCATTTGGGGATACTGACGAGGTTCCACCTATAGCGTTTGCTCTGTCTGCTTTATTCGCAAAATCCTCTACCTTATACAATCCGGCCATCCATCTGCTATTCAAACCAAACTTTCGAAAGTTTCTGAGTGAAGTCACGGCACGTTTTCTCGACCTGTTCCGGCAGCAGAATGGGAGCCGCAGCAGTGGACCGGGTCTGCTTCTGAAATCAGCTTGCGATGCAGCCGCACTGAGTTCCTGCAATCTCCCGAATGGATTTGTGGATCTGCAGGCTTCCTGCAACACCTCCTGCACCGTTGCGTTTGAACATTTCAGTAACCACCCGGAACCTCAGAGTCCACGAGGATCTACATCCCAAGCCAGTACTGACAATGCGAATGATAACAATACAACACATGGACATTCAAAAACAACTACCCTTGTGATGCTCACTGGAAATGTGATGTGTTCAACTGAAAACACCGAAGTTGCAATTGGCACTCTTCCTACCAAGCTCACTAAGGATCTAATATAACACTATGATAAAATTCATTACATTTTTCAGTCAGCTTGAACACTAACAATGCTGGTTAACAAAGGAGATTACTGATGTCGAAGATATTTACAAAATTCAAAAGGTAGCATCGACTGTGATGTCTGAACAATTCACCTGGTTTTTAACGCCACTTCGGTTCTGCATATTCGGAATAAGTTTATAATGTGTTGCCACATGAAATTAGAACAGCCTCAAATAAATAGGCTTTGTGAACATGTTAATATCTCATCAGTTTCGCCCCATCTGTGTGGCAATAAATACTCCATGAACACTGGGTGCAATTTTAACTCCCTGGAACAGGTGAGTTGGGGGAGAATTGAAAGTTAAATAAGATATTTTTAGACTGTGACACAACCCGGACCCAACGTCATCACTTTCATGCTTAATAATGGCATTTGAGCAACCTACACACTAAAGTCAGAACTTTAATTAATGAGGTTCTATGTGTACTTATCACAACAATTACTTTCCTTGAGAGGCAGTAATTAATTTTTCAACTGAAATTTACTTAGCTCTAAATTTACCATATTTAGCTCAGATTTTCTGGAGCTTGGGAATCAGTGAAAGAGATTAATGATCTGTTCTCCATCAAATCACTTTACAGCTCATTATTTTCCCTTGAGCGCATTTTTTTCTCCCTTTATGTTCTGTTGGTCTGCTCCATCTGATAAGGTATTCATTTCAGGCCCTGATTTAGGGTAATGCCGGAGAAATTGACTTGTCACTCTTTTACACAGCGATTGTACCTGATCCACAGTGTGTTCTTAACATTTGCTGTTTTAACGTCACTGACATATTGGCTAGATTTTTCTGAGGCCCTGTCAACAGGAGGTCAAAAATTCTCCAAGTGGCCATTTTGCCACCTATCCGCCCATTCCCAAAATTTTATAGGGCTGGATGAATCCCTAAGATGGCCTGATAACACCCAAACTCAATTGATGCCCATAAGTGATCAATTATTAGTCATTTGAAGGCTGTTTCCCATCCGGCTATATTTGTGAGACCCATGAGGTCAGGGGTATAGACAATCCCAGCAGATAGACCTTAGTTTAGACCTTATTGAAACATATAAGATGATTAGAGGTTTAGATAGGGTGGACAGTGATAGCCTTTTTCCTCGGATGGAGAAAGCTAGCACAAGGGGACATAGCTTTAAATTAAGGGGTGGTAGTTGTAGGATGGATGTCAGAGGTAGGTTCTTTACCCAGAGGGTGGTAAGGGTATGGAATGCCCTGCCTGCGGCAGTTGTAGATGCGCCAAGTTTGGTGGCGTTTAAGAGGTTAGTAGATAAGTTTATGGACGAAAAGGGAATGGTTTAGGTTAGAGGGTCATTGCTTTTTCCTAATTGGTCGGTGCAACATCGAAGGCCGAAGGGCCTGTTCTGCGCTGTAATGTTCTATGTTCTATGTTCTATAGTTGGGGAGGTAGAGTAGCCCCTTTTCCTGATTGAGACCTCCCTCCTCAATGTCTCCCTCACCTTCCTTCTCCCTTTTCCTTCCTCCACTAGTCTTTCCAAAACTACCTCACCCCCCCCCGACCTCCCATCCCCTCAAGGAGCCTGCGCTTCCTTTCATGTCCACTCTCCACTCCTGTCCTCCCCAAAAGACCCCCCCAGACATACTATTACCTTGGCCCCAAAAATCTGAACACATGAATTAGCAGCAGGAGTAGGTTATTCAATAAGATTGTGACTCATCTGATTGTGGCCTCGACCCCAGATTCTGCCTACCCCCAATAACCTTGAAGTGCTCCTGGCACTTAGAAACTAGGGACTGCCTGCAGTCCCAGCATTGACCACTGTCCCTGGTGGCATAGCTGGGACTACAGAGCTGCTAGCCTATCAGATTGAGGTGGGAGGTCAGATTTTCTCCAAAGTGAGGGTTTCCAGCCAATCAATGTTCAAACAGCTGCAGGGCTGCCAACATCAGTGGAAATGCGTTCCCTTTTGACCTTTATGTGTGTGGGTTGGAAACCGCACCATTGGAAAAATCCCGCTGAATGTGTTGCTTACCAAGCGGCTCAATAGAATCATAGAATCCCTGCAGTGGAAAGGAGGCCATTCGGCGCATCAAGTCTGCACTGTCTCTCCGAAGACCATCTTACCCAGGCCATTCTCCCTCCCCCCCAACCACCCTATCCCTGTAACTCTGTGCATTTACGATGACTAATTCACCTAGCCTGTACATCTAGAACAAAGAAAATTATAGTGCAGGAACAGACTCTTCAGCCTTCCAACCCTGCATCAATCATGCTACCCAACTTAACTAAAACCCTGTACTCTTCTGGGGATCATATCCCTCTATTCCCATCCCACTCATGCAATTGTCAAGACATCTCTTGAAATCTTTGGGGCAATTTAGTATGGCCAATCACAGCTCTCTTATGCTTGCTGTTTATTCGGTAATGACCCAAAACCACACATGGCACATTGCCTATCATAGTTCAAAGGCTCACAGCATCACCCGGAGGGAGGGTTGATTGATTGAAAATCAAGCGTGGTGTTCAGTAATTGAGAACTTTGTATTCAAATCAGCTATAATCAAATGCCAATTTGATTCAAGGTTAATGAATTCACGTCAAAAAAGAATGAGTTTGTGCGTCACAGCACTGAAAGCAAAGTTCAGTAAATGCTTCTAGATGGGAAATGGAATATCATCATTTGAATATTTAATTTTCTGATGCATCATTCATTAATAACAAATGAATTCATGCTGAGATTGTCACCTGCTTTAGTGGTTTCCATCATCACCTAAAAACTGAGGGCAGGAATTTGACCAAATTGCCACAATGACCATTTATTTATTCGTTTTTTTAAAATAAATGATGTCAGTGAGCGAAATTCATAAAACAGCAGATGCAAAAAGATTGTAAAATTAGTAAACACTGATAAGAGATAATGTCAAGGTTTAAAAAGATAAGAAAGAACGACTTGAGTAGGCAGATTAAAAAATTACCATTGCGATAATAAAATGATTCTTAGGTATCACAGTGTAAGAGCTGAAAACTTAAAATAACAGCAGAGAAATACAGAACTCTCTAGTATAGTGCCAGTGTTGTAAGGATTAAAGTGACAGTGATGGCAACAGTAATTAATGTTTTAGCTCCTGTGTCTTTTGCCCACCTGGAAGCGATTACAATGGCATTGGCCAAGCTACCATGGTGACTTATGTTTGGTAAATAAGGTTATAGTATATCAAAATTCTGGCA
This sequence comes from Sphyrna mokarran, assembly GCA_024679065.1. Classification (NCBI taxonomy): domain Eukaryota; kingdom Metazoa; phylum Chordata; class Chondrichthyes; order Carcharhiniformes; family Carcharhinidae; genus Sphyrna; species Sphyrna mokarran. The sequence goes on from JAGIQG010000016.1 coordinate 40,278,483, forward strand.
GGTTCAATCACTTCCCTTCAAGTTCAGTTGGCCAAACCAGAAAAACAATTATACTGTTTTGAGCTTGCCCAGAATAGTGAGTACCACAGCTGCTCTCAGTCAATCTGATAAGTTTTTCCATTAACTCGGAATGGAGGTGCTTCATATTACCTCGAAAATGATCTTCCTGAAAACTGTGTCAAGTTGTCAGTTCAATCATGACTCTGTTTATTGTTAATCAACAACTGTCACTATTTGGATAAGTACTGTACAGGTAGATGTCCACAACTCCTCTAACAGGTGAGGCATGCGCAGCTGGCAGCAACAATAAAATAAATTTGGTTTATTTTCACTCATTGCTGGATGGGAATATTTTTTACTTTGCTGGAATCTGCTGCTAACTGTTCATAGTGAACCCTCGCAGCTTTACATATCTGTGCAGGACCCAAGAATCAGGAGTCAGTCTGCTAACACTGTAACATTTTGAACACAGCAATTAATTGTGAGAAACATATATGAGCCAGATTTTTACTCTTATATCCGTAGAAAGGGTTTAAAGTTTTAACGTTTGTTTTGTTAGTGTCACAAGTAGGCTTACATTAACAATGCAGTGAAAAACCCCTAGTCACCACACCTTGGTGCCTGTTCAGATACACTGAGGGAGAATTAAGCATGACCAATACACCTAACCGGCACGTCTTTCAGACTGTGGGGAAAAAACTGGAGCACCCAGAGGAAACCCACACAGACACAAGGAGAACATGTAAGCTCTGCACAGACAGTCACCCAAGCCAGGAATCAAACCTGAGTCCCTGGTGCTGTTTTGAGTGAATTAAAATCTGACCAATGCTGAGACTGATTTCTTTCTGGCACTGTCATGCTAGGAGTTAGATAGACTAAAGAATATATTGTTGATCTATATATACCATTACAGAATGCATGAATAAGCAACTCAAATTTCTGTTTTTCCTTTCTCCATCTGATTTGACTTGATGAATAATTATGGTTCTTCATCAGCGGATCAACAATATTCTCTGCTCCATTGTGTGAATGATAATACCTCAGTTCCCTTTGGCGAATGGCTAAATGTAAGGGTGTGGGTGCTGGGGTGTGGGGGCTTACTGTGTTAGTGACAGTAACTGGAGGCTGCAGCATTTCTGAAGAAAGGAATGGCTGCAGCTCTGTCAGGGGATACAAAACTGGTCCTGTTGACGCTCACTTCCGTTGAGGACAACGTATCGGCACTGCCAGGGTCTCAAGATGGCCCCTCCATTGCATACAGTGAGGTCAGAGTGCAGTCATTACTGGGTGCGTGGCATTGTCACCGGGTATGAAGGAAGCCACAGGCGGGTATGAGAAATGGCGTTCATTGTTCTCCAACTTACAGAGATTCTGTTCTCTGCCTCAGGTCAAGGAATAAAGAACAGCCGCCTCTGGTAGACTTTCATCCACTAACAAGAAGGATGAGACCTCATCAATCTTACACCCCATCCCACCCCCATCACATTTTACCAACGCAGACACTTTCATCTTGGTCCATATCCGTGTGAGTTGTGTCTGAGTGCTCCAGTTTCCTCCCAGAGTTCAAAGATGTGTGGGTTAGGTACGTTAGGTATATTGGATATGTTAAATTGCCTCTTTGTGTCCGGGGTTGCATAGGTTAGAGGGATTAGTGGATGGGTGTGTGGGATTATGGGGATGGGACCTGAATGGAATTGTTGGTGCAGACTCATTGGACCAAGTGGCCTTCTTCTGCACTGTAGGGATTCTTTGATTTCTATGCGCTGGTGCTTGAGTTTAGGAACACAAACTATTAACATCACTGCACGTGCCTAACCAGCATCCCTGCAGGTGCCTGACCAGTTGTTAGAGGCTGTGACAGTCAAGGCCACTCATGGTCAGAGAATGGTGGAGGCCAGGCCCATAATGAGTTCCAGACTGATGACATCACGTGTGAGGTGCCAGATGCTGGTAGTGCAGCAACATGAGGTTGTAATGAGGCAGAAATCCCTTCACAAAAATCCCTTTATTTACAAACTTTAACAGCAGTACACAGAATGATAATAGTTAGCAGTCTACCTCCGGTGGGAGCGGAGGTGTGGTGGAAGGAACTGATACTCCTGTTTAAGTACAAGTCAAAGACTCTCTGATTGGCCCAACAATTGGATCCTTAATCAGGGAGCTCATACTTCAATAGGCCAATCTCAATGGCCTGATTGAATAATTACAAGGTACACATCAATATTCCAGTTGCTATCCACATCCTGATTCTGACATTGGAGGAATCCACCCAGACCATGAATGCTACAAACTTTCTCTCATCTGTGCAGGTGGTCACATCATCAAGAGATCGGTGATTCATAAAGAGCCAGATCCAGCGGACAGGTCAGTGATGGGTTTTTACAACAATCAACATTATTTTCTTGGTCATCGTTAGACTTTTAATTCCAGATTTCTATTGAATTCAAATGTCATCATCCGCCATGCTGGGATTTGAACCCCAGTCACCAGAGCATTACCCTGGATCTCTGGATTACTAATCCAGTGACAATACCACTGCACCACTATTTCCCCCAAGTCAGTGAAGTACGGTATGAAATCTGCAGAAAGGAAGTTCATGTGAGTGAGTCTGGCCTAGTCTGTCTAACCATAATGGTAAATATAGATATCAGTAAATACTAAAGTCTGACTATCTCAAACCATCATGCTTTGAGGCATTGGGAGCGGGACTGATGGGAGACAGCTTGTTATCTCAAAACTGCTGATCTGTGAGAAGTAATTTGTTCTCAGACAATCTGATTGGAAAAGGAGTAAGAAGGGTGATTAAGATACTTTGAAAACAGGCCTTGAGACTCTAGAAACATCATTTAGTGTCCCTGAGACTTGATAAAGGCAATTAATTGCTCGCCAGTAACTGAGGCATTAAGGTGGTTTATCTGGACAGCTGCCTAATCAAGTTCTGCTGAAGGACTTTGGAAAGGGAGATTTGCCCCAGATTAGCAAGCACTGATCTTAACTATCTAAAACACAGTGACTTGTAAACTTCCATGCTGAGTGTCAAAACAGAGAGATGATTCAATTACTGAATTCTACGATCAGCGCAGAATTAACCAGCAATGGGTGACTTGTATTCTCTACATTTCTGTGTTTTATCAATTGACCAACAGCGCATTGCAAAACAGCAGTAAAGATTTTTGATGGTTAATTTTGAGTGTGGTCTCATTATTTCTGTAATTCTCAGGTCAGAACCTGCTAGGCTGGAGAAGGATATCATGGTGAATGATATAGATATATGCAGTTCCATGTGCTATCATTTTGCATGGGCTGAAGGATGCAGTGGCACTGTTAGAGGGGATGAGGCGATTGGAGTCTCTATCAGGTCCTCATCTTTCTTAAATCAACAGGGTGATACTAATGTGCACTGGGCAACATGATGGCACAGTAGTTAGCACTGTTGCTTCACAATACCAAGGACCTTGGGTTCAATTCCTGGCTTGGGTCACTGTCAGCGTGGAGTTTGCACATTCTCCCTGTGTCTGTGTGAGTTTCCTCCCAGAGTCCAAATGTGTGTGGATTAGATTGATTGGCCATGCTAAATTGCCACTTAATGTCAGGAAGAGTAGAAAGGTAAATACATGGGGCTATAGGGATGGGGGCTGTGTGGGATCGTGCTCAGTGCAGGCTCAAAGAGCCAAATAGCCTTCTTCCTCCTGCTTAAGTATAAGGCAAGGACTCTCTGATTGGTCCAACAATTGGATCCTTAATCAGAGAGCTCATATTTCAATAGACTAATCTCAATGGCCTGACTGAAGTCATTACAAGGGGCACGTAAAAATTCTAGTTGCTATCTGCATCCTGATTCTGACATTGGAGGAATCCACCCAGGCCATGAATGCTGCAAACTTTCTCTTATATGTGCAGGTGGCCACGTCATCGAGAGATCAGTGATTCATGGAGACCCAGATCTAGTGGACAGGTCAGTGATGGGTTTTTACAACAATCAACAATAGTTTCATGGTTATCATTAGACTTTTAATTCTAGGTTTCTATTGAATTCAAATTTCATCATTGGCCATGCTGGGATTTGAACCCCAGACACCAGAGCATTACCCTCAGTCTCTGGATTACTAATCCAGTGACAATACCACTGTACCACTATTTCCCTCCAAGTCAGTGAAGTACGGTATGAAATCTGGAGAAAGGAAGTTCAAGTGAGTGATACTGGCCTAGTCTGTCTAACCATAATGGTAAATATATATATATCAGTAAATACTAAATTCTACGCTGCAGGAGCCCCCAAGCATGCTGGATCCCTTTAGCTCTCAGGCAGCCAGAGGATAACCATCAAACTCTACTAAGCCACAGGCAGCAAGATCAGCAAACTGCTTCCAACACAGCTAGCAGTGAAGGGGTAGGACCACATTAAAGAATTACAAATTTAAAAAAGTGTAGTTGGGCCTCAGTAGCGAATAGGCAGGTAATGCTTCTCTGCTTACGTGTGATGATTAATGGAATAAATGTCTGATTTGGTTTATGAAAGTTTCCATCTATCTAGTGTGACTGGTTCACAGGAATGGCATGTCTCTCCCCAAGGACCTGGGTAGGAGTGACAACAGTTTGTGTATGTGTGTCATCATTTGCACATTGCAGTAGCACTAGGTGCTTGTGATTGAGTGGGTTTGGTCTTTCAGAAGAATTGAGCGACGTCTATGTGATTTCCATGTCGATCTATATTTGGTTGGGTGGCTGCTGCTGTCAGATAAAACGAGCGAGTCTAAGTGTCTCTGCAACTGTTTCACACCTATTTATCGGCACCCTCCAACTGGTCCATAAAGCAGATTTTTTGGCCCGTTTGTTAAAAAGGAACTCTGGGAATAGCTATGCCATCAAGATCACTGTCACCTAAATAAACAGGATTTATAAATCTGTGCCTTCTCGGTGTTAACCATGTCCGGGGACTTTGGCTGCTGGTGACTGGGACTCAAGGACTGAAGAAATTGAGTGGGAAGTGAGAAATCCGACATAACGGAGATCATGTTGGAAAGCATAGCTCAAATGACACATTTATATGTGTTTTGCAACATCATTTCCAATTATTTTCCTTTTATCTTCATTGCAGTAGAAATTACACTGAGTTTTCCAATGTCTGAACTCAACATATTGACTCTCTCAGTCAGAACTATTCATGGATCTCTTGTGAGATTTTTTTTTAATTGGTGAGGTAGAATCTGCTCCGCTAAAGGAAGATAAGAGGTTTATGTTGCTCTTAAATAAAACTTGCCACTGTGGCACAGTGATTAGCACTGCTGCCTCACAGCGCCGAGACCCAGGTTCAGTTCCAGCCTTGGGTCACTGTCTGGGTGGAGTTTGCACATTCTCCTTTTACCTTGTGGGTTTTCTCTGGTTTCTCCCCACTGTCCAACGATGTGTGGGTTAGGTTGATTGGCCATGCTAAATTAGCCCTAGTGTCGGGGGATTAGCAGCGTAAATATGTGGCATTACGGTACTAGGGCCTGGGTAGGATTATGGTCGGTGCAGGCTTGATGGGCCAAATGGCCTCCTTCTGCGGGATTCTATGATTTTATCCTTGATCAGGAAGGAGTTGAGGTCCATTGACCATCAATAGTCAGCAACATACCTGTTTTATGGTCCAATTGGAGGGGTCCAATAAATAAATGTAAAACAGGTGCAGAGGCACTTACACTCAAATCATTTTGTCTGACAGCAACCACCATCCAACTAAATATAGATCCACATGGAAATCACACACATATCAGTCAACTCTTCTGGAAGACCAAAGTCACTCAGTCACAAGGACCTAGTGCTTCTGCTAATTAAGATAATATTTAAAATGCAATGAAAAATAATTTGAAATTCATCCAAATAGTTTTTCCATCTCAGGTTATGTGTTGAACAGTGAGAGTATTAAGGTTGGTTTAATCTAGGTGTCAGAACAATCCAGCATTATTAACGTATTCACATGTTGACATTTTGTTCAGAAAGAACTGCACGTAACAATGACTTATTAATGTACAATATTTTTCACATATATAACCTTCTGAAAATAGTTTAACAGAAGGGAAAAGGAACAGAAAAGCACCTTTGTTAGAATGTTAGGAGAGTTGATCAAAATTATGAATGAAAAATATGTTGGAAGATAAGGAAGGGTGTACACAGTAGCACAGTGGTTAGTGCTGCAGCTTCACAGCTGTAAGGACCTGGGTTCAATTTCCGGCTCGGGTCACTGTCTATGTGGAGTTTGCACATTCTCCTTGTGTCTGCATGGGTTTCCTCCGGGTGCTCCGGTTTCCTCCCGTAATTCAAAGGTATGCGGTTTAGATTGATTGGCCTTGCTAAAATTTGTCCTTTACTGTTCTGAGATGCACAGGTTAGAGAGATTAGTGAGTAAAATATGTAGTGATATGGGGATAGGGCATGGGTGGGATTGTGGTCAGTGCAGACTCGATGGGCTGAATGGTCTCTTTCTGTACTGTAGGGATTCTCTGTATAGATGTTAAGTAATTTAAAGTTTATTCATTAATGTCACAAATACGTTTACATTAATGTTGCAGTGAATTTCCTGTGAAAATCCCCTAGTCGCCACACTCTGGCGCCTATTCGCATACACTGAAGAACAATTTAGCATGGCCAATGCACTTAATCAGTACTTTGCTTGGACTGTGGGAGGAAACAGAGGATCTGGAGGAAACGCACATAGAAACAGAGAGTATGTGCAGATTCCACACAGACAGTAACCCAAGCCGGGAATCGAATTCGGGTCCTGTGAGACAACACTGTGCCATCGTGCATAAGGATGGAATTTTAGATATAAGTTGGACGAAGTCTTATTGAATATTGAATATGAATGTTGGAGCCATCACTTGCACAAAAACAAGGTTGTTGTAGTTGTTGGAGGCCAATAATTTCAGTCCCAGGACATTACTGAAGGAGTTCTCAGTGTAATGTCCAAGGCCTAATCACCTTCAGCTGCTTCATCAATGACCTTCCTTCCATCATAAGGTCAGAAGTGGGATGTTCATTGATGATTCTGCAAAGTTCAGCACCATTCACAACTTCTCAGATACTGAAAGCATCAATGTTCATCTGTAGCAAGGCCTGGACAGCATTCAGACTTGGGCTGAGTTGTGACAAGTCAGGTGCCAAGCAATGCCCATTTCCAACAAAAGTGTATCTAAATGTCTCCTCTTGATATTCAATGGTATCAGTATAATCAAATTTCCCATCATCAGCATTCTGTCCGCTACCAGAAATTTAAGTGGGCCAGCAATATAAACACTATAACTAGAAAAGCAAATCAGAGGTTGGGAATTCTGCAACACATGATTCCCGAAGATTGTCCACAGTCAAAATACGTAAGTCAGGAGTGTGATGAATTTTTTCTACTTGTCTAGATGAATGCAGCTCCAACAATACTTGAGAAGCTTGACACCATCCAAAGCAATGCTGCCTCCCTGTTTGGCGTGCCACCTGCTGCCTTAAACATTCTGTCCTTCCACCACCAATGCACAGTCACAGCAAGATGTCCAATCTACAAGATACATCTTGCAAATCCATGAAATCAATATCCTTGAAGGACACATGATGTAGATCCTCTCCACTTGGATCTACTTGATAATGTCAACTTCTTACTTGAAGGACACAGGCAGCAGATGGATTGGAACATCACCACCTGCAAGTTCATCTCTACACATTATCCTTACTTAGAGTTATTGTCATCCTTTTGGGTCAAAATTCTGGAACCCTCTTCCTAATTGCACTGAAGGTGTACTTAGACCAAATGGACTGTGGCAGTTACCTGCCAAGGGTAATTAGGGAGAGGCAACAAATGCTGATATTGTCAGCAATTCTCATAAAAAGGTGGCATAAATGGGTCAGTGCCCACAAATGTTTAGTGTTAGAAGATTAAAATTCACAGGAAATTCACAATAACTGGGTGATTTAATTACTGCGAACAGGAATAAGGCAGGAAAGAAAGGTGGTAGTGATGACCGTTCATTGTTTGAGAGCTAGATAACAGTGAAAATTAAATAAGGAAATAACCCCCCTACACCCTCCCTTTAAACTTCATGCAATAATAGTTTGCAAGTGCTGGGTATGATCCATCCAGCTGAACTTGGCCAAAAACTCCATTATCTCACTTGTTCTCCATGACATCCTTAAAGTTCAAAAAAATACCTATCTCGACTTTAAATATATAATCCATTTCCACACTCCTATCAGCAGAGAATCCCAGAAATTCACAACCTACTGAGAGAAAATCCTCCATCTTTATATTAATAGAAAAACCTATTATTCTGAGATTATGTCCTCTAGTTCTAGCTTTCCCCACAACATCATCTCAGCATCTGTCTTGATAATCTTTCACCTTTATTTTTCAATAATGTTATTCTAAACTCCAATGAGTATAGGCCCAACCTGTCAGACTTTCCTCATAAGGCAATGACTTAATCCCAAGAATCAATCTATCAGATTATCTCTGAGCTGTCTCCAAAGCAGATAGATCCCCCCTAAAATACGGAGACCAAAACTGTACACAATATTCTAGGTGCGATCTCACCAACATTCTGTGCGTAAATGCACTTAATTTCTCCTCAGACAAATAGACATAATTCATTGGTATTTATAGAAATCATGCTTTAAAAGAAGGTGCACAAATAATTGTATATTGTTCAAAATAGGTTGGTGTCCTTTGCTGGAGTAAATAAATATTTGTACTCCCAGCACTCATACAGCTCAATCTGTGTATTATTCAAGTCCAAGAAATAGTTTTGTACTACCACAAAGTACTTGAAGAATGCACAAAAATGAATATCACGCCTGATGTGGAAAACACTCTGTGCAGCAAAATGTTTTTTACATGTTACGAACATGTTGATTTTTTTTTTGATGGGGAGTTATTTGTTGCAAAAGAGAAGTGTGTAAAAACCATATTGCCATCAAACAAATTAACCAGGGGAGAATGGGTAAATCTAACCTGGTTGGTTCAAAACATTAGCCCAGAATTTGTTGCAAAATAGGGGCGGCATTCTCCTAGAGACATTGTAAGTGCCGAATTTGTGTAAAAATTGGAGTAACTCTTGCTGCATTTTCAAAGAAATTTTCAAAATGAATTCCCACACTCTGTGCATCACAGTGCCCAAGTGAGATTCACAATGAAAATCCAGAGCAGGACCTATTCCTGCTTGAGAGGCTGGCAGCATAATGCTGAGTGGGCCATTGCGCATGTGCTCCATTGCTAGCCAGCACAGCAATTCCCTGTTGCTGGCTTACTAACCCCTTCACTCCTTGCACCCCCGATCACTGGGCTCCTGGACTTTTCCAGACCAGCCCAGAACTTCCCCACCCCACAGTCCCGATCTTCTCAATGCTCCCCCCATAGCAGTCCCAATATCCCCCCATCCTCGGCAGTCCCAACCATCCCAACTTCCTATTCCGATGGCCAGCCCCAATCAACTCATTCCCTCCCTCTGCCACTGACCCCAATGCAGACTGGCAGTGCAACCCTACACCCACACCCATTGCTGTCCTCATAGGCCTGTTTCCAATAGGCACCACCCGCTACAGCCCTGACTTTTGATACTGCCCAATGCCCAAATGGCAATGCCAAGGTGCCCCTTGGGCATTGCCACTTTGCCCCTTGAATAGTGCCAGAGGGTCAAGCTAGCACTGCCAGGCTAGCAATGGCCGGAGACACCCAACCCCCCACGTTCCCAACCTCCTGGGGGATCCTCATGGCCTTCTTTCACTCCAGTAGGGTCGGCCATCTATTCTCCATTAGTGGAAAGCTGTTGTAAACCCTGCTGGAGTGAATCATTCCTGGCAGCGGAGAGATGTTAGCAGCTTGGAGACTTCAGTCCTGGGCCCACTAATCAGATTTAAATGGCGAAACAAAAACGCCAGAAATCCAGGTTCCGGAGATGTGTGGAGGCTGAGGCACCCCGCAGGAACCAGTAAACAGTCTCTTGGCCTATTGTGTTGCTACAGCAAGTTGATGGCACATGCCACTATGAACGCATTAAAATTAATTGTAATATGTTGTGAGGAAAAGTTGTTCAGTGAGTCACCAGAAATTGCTGGACACTCTGTTAACCAGACAAAAAACAAAGCTCACTATTAACTATTCCTTCAGTGTCAAGAAATGGCTGCATTTGTGCTACAAAAATGAATTAATCTCACCACAGAAAGTTACAGCTGTTATTTCACTGTGTAAGCATTTTCATAGAATCATAGAATCCCTACAGTGCAAAAACAGGACATTCAACCCATTGAGCCTACGCCAACAATAATCCCACCCCTGCAACCCCATAAATTTACTCTAATCCCCCCGACCCCAAGGGACAATTTATCATGGCCAATCCACCTAACCCACAAATCTTTAGGACTGTTGGAGTAAACCAGAGCACATGGAGGAAACCCAGACAGACATGGGGAGAATGTGCAAACTCCACACACTCAGTGACCCATGTTGGGAATTGAAACCAGGTCCCTGGTGCTTTGAGGTGTCTTGTGACTGTGCCACCCACTCTGTCACTGTGCCGCCCATGGAATTTAATGGTATTGTGTTTCCAATAGCCCTCTGATTTTAAACCAGCTAGCAATTAATTGCTCTGCACATAAAACATGCAACTAATGCCCAGTTGAGGAATATCAATTTGCACTTCCAACAACTTGCAAAAAAAAATTAATTATTGAAGGGTGGAGGAAAATATATCCATCCCCAAGTGCTCACCACGAGATTTCAAAAATTCAGGCCATTACTTCTAGGAAGCTCTGAAGTGGAGCGGTAAATATGGGTTGCTCAACAACCCTCTAATTTCAGAAGTTGCTGGCCTTAAGGGAAGTCCTCCATGTATTCTAGCTGTCAACAGCATTAGTTATTTAACTGATAATATCAGTATGCTGCCAAGGGCATCGATTTATCTGCTGCCAACTGGCTTTCACACAATGGTCAGGTCATTATGTGGTCAAGGGTGCTAATTATTTATCTGCAAAAGGAGAATAAAATGTTGGCAATTTTAAAATCTTCCACCCATTCAATTCAAGAAATTCCAAAGATGATTATTTCACTGGCAGATTATTTCACTTGTTATTCCTTCTGCTGTATAGTTGGGCTATCCCTTGTTTTCTTTGCGTAATGTTCATGCTCACTGATTTACCTTTGCTACTAATTAACAATCATTTTTGTGAGTGATGCAGGTTCAGTTTCCCTGCTTCCCTCTATTTCTCTTGGGGGCAATTTTAGCCAAGGTACTACCGGTGAAGGGGAATTTTTAGCCAAGGTTTCCCACTTTGCTTCATTTTGCTGCATTATTGTGGTTAGCGCAGTGGTTAGCACTGCTGCTTCACAGCTTCAAGGTCTTGAGTTCCATTCCCAGCTCAGGTCATTGTCTGTGTGGTGTTTGCACATTCTCCTCATGTCTGCATGGGTTTCCACTCACAGATCCAAAGATGTGCAGGTTAGGTTGATTGGTCATGCTAAGAAATTGATCCTTTCTTAGGAGTGTCCAGGGATGTGTAGGTTAGAGGGATTAGTGGGTATGATATGTAGGGATATGGGGATAGGGCCTGGGTGGGATTGTGTTTGGTGTGGACTTGATGGGCCGAAGGCCTCTTTCTGCACTGTAGGGTCCTATGATTGCTAACTGAAACAACTTAATATTAATATTGATCAGGTGGCTCATTTTAGTTTGGAACGTACACCAGTGTTATTACTGCATTCAGGGAAACAAAAAAAACCACATTCACACATCAGTAACAATTTGCTAAGAGCAAATTCATGCCCAAATACCATAAAGCCATTGGAATCATTGGCCTCGCCAGGCTAAAATGTAATCTTTAAAAATTCAGGCTTCTGATACAATGAACAATTTTTCTTGTAAATTCCACATTTTCTACATTTAAAATCATGACATCCTATTAACAGCCCAGAGAATACATCAATTGAGCATTCGCTTTACAAAATTTCAGTAACAGAAGGACTCTCTACACTTAATCAAATTTGCAGCTCAAATTGTTCATCCTTTTGCTACACTTTGTAATTAAAAAATTGACATTTCCTCTTTCATTTGTTTCATGTAAAAACTTGCAAGCAGTTAAATATGGGCCGAAAAATTTGATGGCGCTATCTTATGAAAAATATTCTAAGTGCCGAACAAGCAAGAAAACAGGAGAGTGGATGGTGTCAGTTTTTTCAGCAAGTCACGAGTCGTAATCTTTTGGCACTGAGTGCAAAATAAGAGCCCGGATGCGATTCTCGTTTGTGTGTTGAGGGGGGTTGCAGGGCAGGGGGAACTTGGTTGGGGGTTGGAGGAGAATCTGCAGCTGATTCTAAACATGCTACATGAAGCCAGCTGTAGAGTGCTATTATTCAGCTGGCCTGATCTCCTAGTGCACTAATGTTTGTTGCCACAGCAACTTGGACTCATGGCTGAGGAACCTGCAAATGTGGCTCATTTGGTTGCACAGCCAAGTATGTATCAGACTTTTTTTAAAATTCTTTCAAGGGATGTGGGTGTTGCTAGCTAAGCCAGCATTTATTGTGCATTTCTTAATATCTTGAGAAGGTAATGGTGAGCTGCCTTCTTGAACTGCTGCAATCCATGTGGTTCATCCACACTCACAGTGCTATTAGTGAGGGAGTTCCACGATTTTGATCCAGTAACAGTGAAGAAATGGTAATATATTTCCAAGTCAGGGTGGTGAGTAACTTGGAGGAAATCCTCCATATGGCGGTAGGGATCTGCTGCCCTTGTCCTTCGAAATGGCAATGGTCGTGAGTTCAAAGGATACTGTCTAAGGAGCCTTGGTAAGTTCGTGCAGTGCATGTGTACATTGGTGAAATGAGTGCCAATCAAGTGGGCTACTTTGTCTGGATAGTGGTAAGGTTCTTGAATGTTGTTGGAGCTGCACTCATTCAGACACAAAGATATTCCATCATTACTCATGTCTTATGGATTGCAAAACAGGCTTTGGAGAATCAGGAGGTAAATTGCTTGCTGTAGAGTTCCTAGAATTTAACCTGCTCTTGGATCCACAGTATTTATATGGCTAGTCCAGTTCAGTTTCTGTCAATGGTAACCCCAGGATGTTAATAGTGGGTGTTTCAGCATTGGTAATACCATTGAATGCTAAGGGGCAATGGTTAGATTTTCTCTTGTTTGAGATAGTCACTATATGGTAATTGTGTGGTGCAAATGTTACTAGTCAGTACACACCTGGATATTGCCCGGGTTATTCTGTAATTGGATATGGAATGCTTGTGTTCCTGGGGAGACATGAATGTTGTTGAATGTTATGCAGTCATTCGTGAACATCCACCATTGACTTTATGATGGTGGGAAAGTCATTAATGAAACAACTCAAAATGCTAGGCCTTGGACACTATCCCGAGCAATTCTGGCAATGATATTCTGGAGCTGAGATGATTGACCTCCAACAAACACAATCACCTTCCTTTGTAGCAGGTATGACACTAACCAGCAGAGAGCTTTTCACTGACTCTCAATGACTCCAGTTTTGCTAGAGCTGCTTGATGTCAGCACGGTCAAGCGCTGTGTTGACGTTAAGGGCAGTCACTCTCATCTCACCTCTGGAGTTCAGCTCTCTGATGCTAACACTGAACAGGGTTCAGTACCTGCCTCCTTGCCCCCAACTCTTAGTGGAGATCTTGGCTCTGTATCAGAGCTGCCTTTGAGCAGAGAACTGAAGAAGACCATGTTTCTCTGTCTTCAAGAAGAACCCTACCTGACCACAGTGAGACTCCAGTGCACACACTATTTAACCGATAATGGCTAGGAATAGGTTTGCCAGTTTCAGTTTGAAGAAACCGTTTCCATCTGTGATTGCTGCCAACTGGACCTAAACACAATCTTGAATGGTCATACATATTCCACGCAGTGAGAGAGGAGATGTAGAAGAGAAGGCATTCTTTCCCTTTCTGTGCTGGGAACCATTTGACGAAGCGATTTAAAATCGCTAACTTCAGATGGCTCTGTTAGTGTTATAATAATGGTAGTAGTACAGAAAAGTTAGAAGAAATCAAACCACTTCTAAATCCTGAATCACTATTTTAAAAGCCCAGGCCAGTACCCTCATGGGACTCCCCCCTCACTTCTCAGGCTTGATTGTGCCTACAATGAATTCAAATTATAATGCATCTACCAAAAAAATAAAGGCTGAATAACTGACTGGGAGCATATTGTAATGCAAGTGGATAAGTGCAAATTCTGCCAGATTTTTAAAGCAGTTTAATATTTGTATGTCGTGGTATTGGAGGGGTGGCCAAAGTTAAAAGTAAGATTTGCACACACACACATAATTGGGTAAGTGGCTAAGAACCAACAAATTGCTATGCTTCGATTATTGGAAAGCTGAAACCAAAATATCACAGATATCACAAGAAATAGTGAAGCAGAATCAGGAGATGACAAAGATATGGCCATGATACTAAGAAATCAAACTTAAGCAGTAAACACAACAATTCATGGATGGGCAAAACAAAGTTCTTTTTGGGAAATTGTGACGGTGCACCTTGGTACAATTTACAATTCAATTGCAAAAAATAGGCTCTCTACCAAGCCAAATACTTACAGGTTAAGACTGATCAAATTAGTCACAATATGAACCAAAATAGAATTTATTTTAAATCAAGTTCAAATAATTGATGTACTCTGGTTTGTGTAGGACTTCAGATAAAATATGCCTAATTGGCTTTGCAGACTGCCTTTCCATGAAGCTTTTCTATTTTGCTTTGTAAGTCTCATTATTATCCATTTTGTGTGCCTCAGTATCTCACATCAAACATTTAACTCTGTTTCTCTCTCCACTGATGCTGCCAGACCTGCTGAGTTTCTCCAGCATTTTCTGCTTTTATTTCAAAGCTGAGGAGCTATTTCAGCATTTGTTTGTTCATTGCTTTTCAATAGCCAGGCTGTCAACTAGGATATTCCTGATTTTGATTATAATTTTCTGACTTTGTAATCCCCTTCGCAACTGCCAGCAAGAACAGAGAATTTGGTGCTCAGCCAAATTTCCAAAAAACGTCAGCTGGATTGGAGAATCCCAGCTACAATCAAGATCGGAGAAATCTGTGCAATATTTCATATTGACCCTTATTGCAATAGTGAGAAAGGATCATTTCTGTCCTTTCAGAT
Source organism: Sphyrna mokarran (assembly GCA_024679065.1). NCBI lineage: Eukaryota > Metazoa > Chordata > Chondrichthyes > Carcharhiniformes > Carcharhinidae > Sphyrna > Sphyrna mokarran. The sequence continues at coordinate 40,293,635 of JAGIQG010000016.1, forward strand.
CAACAGGATTTCAAAGAACATTGTCTTGAGAAACCATAAAAGTATTGTAAGGTTAATTTTCTGATTTCTTCTGCATTGAGTCAAAAGGAAATGGAGACACCACTAAAACCTTTATATCCAAGATAAGGAGAATCCATCATCAATATATGGTCATGTGCATTATCTTTGGTAACTCCCATATCCTGAATATCAGGATCTTCCACTTGTAAAGGTAAATCATGAGATGATGGCGAATATCTGCTGGTAAGCTATTACCTTAATATACTATATTGGATCGTAACATCAGTAAGCTATATAATCATTGATTGGTTGACGCAACAGATCATCATACTATTGTTTTCCTACATGGATACTGATTCATCTAGAATTATGACCTGGAGATGTTTCAGAACTAAATTTACTGCCTCATTTCCTAGCAGGCTATTTCTTCATCCATTTGCTCAGAGTAACTGCGCCTGGAGGTGAACGGTGCACCTTAACAGAATTAAATCTGTTACAATCATTAGCAGCAGCTTTGAATGCCATAAAGCAGGGATACTATTGACAGAACATTCCTTTCTCGTGCCAGTGTGTGATATGCAGGGCTAAAATCCACTTGATCCTCACCAACTGATGAAAAGTTAGTGAACAATGATTAAGTTCAGTTGCAAGGGGCCTCTCAGATGGATACTACCTTGAATAAAGCATTATCTCCAAGGATTTTCTTTTCATGAACTTGATATACCATTGCATAATATGTAACGAATTGTAACATTTTATATAGAGTTAATATAGTTGTTACCTGACTAATTTGTTACACAAATTTTGTAATTTAAAGTTGAAAATAATGTCTAAATACTGCCATCTGCTGTAGTGAAAGATGCATATTTTCCTTGTCTGACTGTTGCAAGTCAGAAAGGAGAGGAAACTTAACCAATGAGTGACATTCTGCTGAATATTTAATAGCTTTATACTTTTGAATTGTATTAGTGAGGCAATTCTCCTGTTAATCCAAAGTTCACCGGAAACAAAAGGGTATGTGAACAGTTCAATTATTAGACGGCTACGCAAAACTAAGACACATTCTGTGAGGAACTCTCTCTTCTATGGGCTAATCTTCAAACTGGCAGAAACTATATACTGATAGAAAAAAATTTGCATTTATAAAGTACTTTGTAATCTTTGGTACATCTCAAAGTCCTTCAACTATATGGAAGTATTTTTGAAGTGTTATCTCTGTTGTATTGCAGGAAACATAGCAGCCAATTTGGACTCAGCTAACTCCCACAAACAGCAATATGATCAGATAATTTGTTCTTGTGATATGGAGGATTGACCAAATCATCAGGGATAACTCCCCCTGCTCTTCGAAGGAGTGCCATAGGATGTTTTCCTACTATCCAAGACAGCCGCAGTTTAACATTTCATCCAGAAGATGGATCCTCACACAGTGCAGCACTCCCTCAGCACCTTGCTAGAGTCAACTTTGGTTTGTGTCTTAAGTGGACTTGAAATTAGAATCTTGTAGACAAAAGAGATACCAACTGAGGCTAACAATAATAGCTAAGGTGTGCTCCAACACAGATGCCAGTCTTCAGAGAATTCAATTCACTGTGATAAGAAATGGTTAAAAGCACTGAATACAGAGAAGGCTTTGGGCCCTAAGAACATCCTGACCATATTTCTGAAGATCATGATCCAGGAGTACCAGCACTTAGCTGATGTCCTGATATTCTACAGAGCAACAACACTGGCAATAATCCAATAAAGTGTAAAATTGCCTTGGTATGTCCAGTGCACAAAAAGCAGGACATTCAATCTGGCCAATTACTACCTGATCAATTTACACTTAACCATTGGAGAAGTAATGGAGGGCATTGACAGTGCTATTGAGAAACACTTACTGAGCAATAGCAAATGCTTTCTTCTGCCAAGGTCATTGAAGTCCAGCCTTGTTACAGCCAAGCATAAACCAAAGTGCCAAATTCTAGAAGCGATATGAGAGTAACTGCCCTTGACATCAGGGCAGCAGTTCAATAAGGTGTTATATCCTGTTGTACTGAGGATTCTCCTCAGCAACTATTCCACAGTCAAGCGTCAGGGAACACAGCTCTTAATTATGCCTATTCACTCCAGACTTCAAACATTGACTGTCCACACAGGCTGGTTCCTAACCAGCTCAACCTGCACCCAAGGTTACATGATCCATTCCCTTAAAGGGAGTCTTGGACAGTGCAAGACAGCACTGAAGTGTCAGCTTAGAAAACGTGTTCAAATCTTGAATTAAGTTTTCAGTCAATCTTCGAACTCAGCTAAGAGTGTCACCATTGAGTCAAGGCTGACACCTATTTAAAGGGAACATACATTTCTGAATGAAACCAATAAATAGATGTCTGTTGGGAGAAATTAAAATTTGGAACACAATAGTGATAAAATTGTATGTATTAATGAGGAATGGTCTAGGATTAAATGTGCTACAAATTTTAAAGCTATAGTATGCATTAGTCCAACATTCATTGAAAATGAAACTATACATTCAAATATGGAATTAGTCTGCAGAATTTAAGGCAAGAGATATAATATTGATATAAAAGCAAAATACTGCGAATGCTAGAAATCAGAAATAAAAACAGAAAATGCCAGAAAAACTTAACAGGCTTAGCAGCATTTGTGGAGTGTGAAAGTTCACATTTTAAGTTAACTTTCTCACCCTACAGATGCTGACAGACATGTTGAGTTTTGACAGCCTTTTGTGTTATTTTATATCATATTTATACTTGTTTGCTGATGAGTGGGTACAAAGAAAGAGTTTAAGCACATGGCAGATCAACAAGGCAATAAATATGGTACTAGATGTTAAATCAATGAGTTATGTGGGAAGTATAGGACAGGGATGTGGATGCCTCATAGTGCTAAGGACTGGAATTTGATTCCCAGCTTAGGTCACTATCTATGCAGAGTTTGCATGTTCTCCCCGTGTCTGTGTGGGTTTTCTCCAGATGCTCCAGTTTCCTCCCACAACTGGTTAGCACATTGTCCATGCTAAATTCTCCCTCAGTGTACCCAAATAGGCGCCAGAGTATGGTAACTAGGAGATTTTCACAGTAGCTTCATTGCAGTGTTAATGTAAGCCTACTTGTGAAACTGATAAATAATAAAAAAGCTGTGCCTTAGGATTGAATGTAATCCTGTTTGCAGAGAATTTTATTAATTATGAACCTGTAAATGATATAAAATATTAATTTGTCTAACAGTCAAATGTCCTCTATTGATCAAAGGCAGCAGTCTGCATTAAGTTTTGATATTCAAGTTTAATACAGAGGTCTCCTTTTATAATGAGTAGCGTCCCTGCCTCCGAGTCAGGAGCCCTGGGTTGAGTCCTCCTCTAGGACTTGGTGGTTAAGAAAGCTGTGTTCATTACAGGGCCAAACAGGCTGATAATATTAAAGCAAAATACTACAAAACACTGGAAATCTGAAATAACAACCAAGTGCTAGAAGAACTCAGCAGGTTTGGTCAGGATGGAAAGAGTTAACAAGCCAATTTCAACATGACTTCTTTGGAACTGGGGAGAGGTGAAATTTGATGTGCTTCATGTTGTTGAAAAAGGAGAGAGGGGGAAGGGGAGCAAAATAAAAAGGTCAGGAATAGGTTAGGGGGCAGGAGAAATTAAACAACAAATATATCAAGACAAAGGGCTTTGTACTGATAGTAAGAGAGTCTAAAGTCTTGGTCCAGAGTAGGTGTTAATAGCAGAATAAACGTCAGCACTAACTGGAAACAAAACAGCAGGATGTGTTAATTGCAGAAAAAGGATCAGCACCATCTGAAAGTGAAAACATGAGAACAAGATACAGATTGGCAAGAGGGGGGATTTCAAAATGGAGGCAAAGTTCATTGCATCATGGATCTGCCTACTAACAGTTGTAACAAGAATGTGATATTAGGGCATAATAGGATGTGATTTGATCAACAACAAATCTGCCTAATGACAGCTATAGATAGCATTAAAAAGATTAGCAGGCATCTGGACAGGATCAAGTATAAATAGCTCTGTTGATAGGAAACAACTCACCTAGCTGATTGAGGGGTCACATGCTAATTTCTAGAGTCAAGGACTTTGAGAAATGGAGGCAGCCAAATGCACAAAAGGAAGAATCAAAGAGGAAAATTGTATAATTGCCAGCGCCCTCAGAAGTAGGCAGGCCAGATAACACCCAGCAGCTGAGAGACAAGTTTACATCCAACAGCCTGAGAGAGGCCAGTTCACAACTTTCTTCCAGGAAGCTATGTTCACATCTAAATCTTAGAGCCAAGGCAATGTAGAAATATTCACACGGAGTTTAAATATCTTCACTGAGCCAGGAAAATGTTTCGCAGACCTGTTCCTCAGCCTTGCATTGTGTGGTAACAAGCTGGATTTGATTTACGGATTTATTTAATTTGCATGTTGTTTGGGAAGGGGAAGTTCTTAAAAAAAAATGTGGGGGGTTGGCAATGTGTTTTGGAACGAGGGCCATTTCTACATAAACTGTGTGCATTGTGATTCATATACTTAATTGTCTTAGAGTACTCCTGTTTGTGTGCTATTTGCCTTTAATTTGATAAAGTCTTTAATAATTGTTACATAACAATTGGTCTGGTTCTTCTCACTGGGGTTGCATGTGACTCCTCATATCATTTCAAAAACAAAACTAGACACCACCATGAACTGATGTTAAGTTGTGACACCTTTGCAGATATCAGCATGGTTCATGGCAATGGCCTGGAGTTATTGAATTCAGTGTTGAGTCTAAAGGCTGTGAAGTGCCTAACTGCAAGTTGGGGTGCTGTTCTTCCAGTTTGAACATAAGAAATAGGAGCACGAATAAGCCATCTAGCCTGCCCCACCATTCAATAAGATCATGGCTGATCTGATAGTGGTTCAGTTCCACTTACCTGCCTGCTCCCCATAACCCTTAATTTCCTTATTGGTCAAAATTCTATGATTTAAACACATTTAATGAGGTAGCTTCCACTGCTTCAATGGGCAGAGAATTCCAAAGTTTCACTACCCTCTGGGAGAAGAAGTTTCTCCTCAATTCTGTGTTGGGTTTCACTGGAATATTGTGGCATACGAAGGACAGAAATGTCAACATGAGAGCAAATGATAATGTGAAATAGTAAGTGACAGGAAGGTCAGTGTCATGCTTGGGGACAGACCAAATGTATTATGTAAATCAGTCGCCCAGTCTATTTTCCATCTCCCAGTGTAGAGGAGATCATAATGTGAACAGTGAACACAGTAGGTTAAATTGGAAGTGGTAAATTGCTATTCAATCTACAAACCTTTCCAACACATACCAACAGCAAGCATTAAGAGGAAAATTCCGGGTCAGCCACATGATGGACAGAAAGTTGCAGCCAGTTGCAGAACTATCCAAAGCTCCAGCCTATAACAACCATATAAAAGTCGATGTTGCCACAAGCAACATGGATTCCAAGTGTTTTGTAATACACCATCAACTTTAAAGTTTAATTTGCTTATAACAATTTTTACTACTGTAAGTTAGGTGCCTGTAGAAAGGAAACTGTTGTAAAACAGTATTAACCAAAAAGATCCTTGAAAGAGTTTTATACTTCCCTACTATTAGTGATGTTTAACCTGTTTAAGGGGCAGTAGGAAATTTCAACATAATACACCAACTTTTGGCATAAACTTTTAGAGCTGAATGGATTGGGACAGACAAATCATGTACAGAACGACACTAATACAGAACTGACGGATCCAAAAAAGTCTGTTTTTATCAGCATTCTATAGTCCAATACAAAAAGTCAGAAATGCTTCATTAATAATTAATGTAAAGATTTATTTTAAATCATATGTCCCCAGATTCAACAATGTGAAATGTGAAAATATCTTATAAATATACAAAAACATTAAAGGAAAACATTTCTTGTATAAACATTTCATTCAAGGGACTGTAAATTTTGCACTCATGCCTAAATCTTCAAGATACACAGCCAAGTTACGAATTAACCAAAATGCTGTATGTAGACAGTAAACAGCTGAAAAATAAAATGTTGACAGTGACCAACCAGCATTTTAATTACAAATTAAAGATTCATTCATACAACTTATTGCAAATCCATGCAAATAGGAAAAAATATCAGCCAGAAGCAGTGCAGCAATAGTGGCAATTTCACAACTACTGCAAATTCAGCTGAGATTCCAACCTGTCCCAAAGTTTAATCTGTGTAAGCAGCTATTTATACTCAAATGGACTAGATGGAGGAACACCACCCCCCCCCCCACCCACCCCCCCCCCCCCCACCCCCCCCCCCCCCCCCCCCCACCCCCCCACCCCACTGCCCCAGGTATAAAGCAGGATACAATTCACAAGTCAGGTGATCACAGAGGATGCAATTCCAATCAAATCAAAGGGAAAAAAGTCTAATATTTTATACTGGCAAATATTTGATGCTATATTAAAACATTTTGCAAAAAGGCCTTTTTCTAGTTTCTGCAAAAAGCTTCCAGTTAATTTATGGATTATTTATTTACCAGTAATCTATTTGGATAATGTGTTAATAGTTCAAATCAATAATGCTCATCTATTTCAGTACTATTACCATTACGTACATCAGGAAGTGAAGTGACTTGTTCACAATGATTTACGTAGACAAGGTAAAACTACAACCATGGCTTTATGATGCTCTTACAGAAGGCAATTTTAAAGTTCAGCAGCCATCTTGTTTCATAAATCCCAGAATATTAAATTATAAAATATTCTTTCATAATTTGTTTCCAGTTCAAAATATTTTCAAAATCACGTGGATATAATTACAATATATGATGAGCTTAATTCAACACAAAATTCTGCCTGCTTAAACCAAATGATGATGGATGGAATAAAGAAATGTTGGAAATGAACAACAGTCAGCTTGAATAAAGAAAAAAGAAAGTTACTGTGTTAGATGTGCTCCTTTGGTGACAGTTCTAACTGAACTTTGTATTTCAAGCATTTCCTATTTTTGTTTTCATTTCCGACTAGTGTAAAGTAACTGCAGACATTCTGTATGCTTAAATCATTTCAATTTCAGTAGTATCCTCAAATTATTACTTCAATTCCTAATCTTCAAATCTTCTTTATGTTTTCATACATGAGATTCCTTATTTTTGTGGACTTGCTTTCAATCTCAAAAAAAAGTCAGGAAATTTAACTACAAAATTCATCATGGAGCTACTTGCCTGTAAGCACTCAATACAAGTCACTTTTATAGCCGAGGTAGTGGAATTATCAAAATGTCCGCACACTTGTAAAAGCCTGTGGTAACTTTAAAGTTCTGATAACAGTATCATAATAGATAAAAAGCAAATGGGCTAAAATTTGTTAGTGGGGTATAATGTGAGAAAACATGAACTAGCCCACTTTGACAGGAAGAGTAAAAAAAGCATATTATTTAAATGAGGAAACACTGCAAAACGCCAAATCTAAACAGAGATATGGATGCCTTGGTACACGGGTCATAAAGTTAGTATGCATATATAGCAAGTGATTAGGAAGGGAAATGGAATGTTTTCATTTATTGCAAAGGGAATGGAATAGAAAAGTTGGGATATTTTGCTACGGTTGCATTGGTGAGGACACATCGAAAGCACTGTGCAAAGTTTTGGTCTCCTTATTTTAAAGGAGAACATAATTGTAATAGAAGCAACTCTGAGAAGGTCCACTTGACTCATTCCTGGAATGAGGGGAAGAAAGGTTGGACATGTATCTAGTATCTAGTGAAGTTTAGAAGAATGAGACAGTTTAAAATAAGAAGTTTCTGATTTAAGATGCAAAGTAGTTTATCTCAGAAGATCATGAGTCTATATAACTCTCTTTTCCCCAGAGTGTTGGGGGCATTGAATATTTCAAAGCTAAATTAAGATACATTCTTGATTAACAAGGGAATTAAGAGAGATAGGATGGAAAGTGAAGTTGAGGCCACAATCAGATCACTCATGATTTTATTGAATAGCAGAGCATGCAAGAGGCTCAATGGCCCACTTCTGCTCCTAACTGATACATTCACGTACAAGTTCCAACATTATACACAACTAAATACGAAGGAAAGACATTTAGGCTTGATTAGCCAAAATAATATGTAATTTATTTCTAGCTCAATTAATCTAAATTGAAACAAATTTATAATTTTAATTTTTTTTACTGTAAGTGGTAAAAATTAATGATATATTAAGTTACCCAAATATTCCACATTTCTGGAACTCTCAACTATGGAGAAATGAAATTTCACATTGATACTGGACATATTATAGTGGCAGGCTGTTTCAAATTTTATTATGACATAAAGCTTTGAATGGGAAAGTTATACTTCTGAAATTATGGTTTCAAAAGAAGATTATCAGCATCACAATTAATGTCTATTTTGAGCAAATGCTTGTTGATTCCACAAATATGGTGTAATATTCATAAATAAAATGTTCAATTCTCAGCATGTTTCTATAAATGTGGGCTTTAATTACTTAATTAATGGTGTTCTAAAAATATGCTGACAGAGCTTGAAATAGAGTAAGCTTTCATGAATAGTTGCATTTTGCTAACCAATAGAAATTAATATACTAAAAAAGGCTCTTCAAATTAAAAATGCAATCAACAAATTAAATCACAGACATGATAGAGAATTATGCACAACTAAATTAGCAATTTACATTTTTGTTAATTTGGTTATGGCTATTACTCATTTCAGCATGTTGTTCAGAAAAGGAAAACCTAACCACAGATATTCTGGAGTTCAATATGTGCAGCAACTGATTGTAAAACTGTTGTTATTAGGCTTCCATGCACAATGCCCCTCTTAAATAAAACTTTGCCCACAAAATATCATTTTAAAATTCGGCGATGGACAGTGATTAAGTGATATGATTTGCGTTTTGAAGCTTGAAGATAACGTGAGCAAAGAAAGATTGAATGATTAATTATTTTTACACTTTTAGAAAATTGAGTGTAATTGGCATTGAACAAGCATGATTGAACCAAGACAATAAAAATTCTGATGTTGTCTTTAGCCAAAAGTGGAAAAACTTTCTCTCTCTCTCTCTCTCTCCTTTAAAAACAGGAAATGATGGAAACATTCAACAGACTTGGAAAGAGAAAAGTTAGCGTTTTAGGTCAATTCTGGTGCATGGTGGTTGACCTGAAATGTTAACAACTCTCGTTTTTTCTCTCTCCACAACTGAGTTATTTTCACATTTGCTTACATTTCAGATTTACAGCATCACGTTATTTTGCTTTTGTACAAGCCATCTAACTGGAAATGCTAAATTAAGCATCGACGAAAGTTAGAAAGAGAAACTATATTGCTCAAGTCAAGTTTATTACAAGGAGATGTACAGTGTTTAGGAAGGTCCCCTTGAGAAACTGGCAGGATCTTAAAACGTAAATCAAATGAGTTTGTATTAAAAAGTTAAACTTTTACTGTTGAAGGGCCTGAACTGGAATGTTTAATTTAAACATTTTAATGGCTTCTTATGTTTGGTAAATATTTTTCTGTTGGAAGAGTTTGAGCTGTTTGAAGAAATGTTTCAGTAATTCTAACTCATTAACCAGACCACACTTTTATAAATATTATATTCCAAGAGCATGTTTTAATACTGAAAGTTGTCTACTTAACATCTATTATATTAGTGTACCTTAGAGTTTTTTGTAAATTCATGTTCATTGCCTTAGGTGATGACATTGTTGCGAGAAGAAAACAAACTGTGGACAGGTCAGGTGACAGTTTCATTTACATTTTGAAGCTGCAGGTTTGAACGTTTTAGTTTTAGAAGGGACAGCAAGCTAAAAAGAAGTGTTTTTCCTCTCTCCCTATTATTTTGAAAATTCTGTCTGTTAACTGAAAACAAGATTTTGTTTTCCTGAAGGGTAAAAAAACCTGCTGTTATTGGGAGTTGGACCAGATTGCCTTCTGGTGTTTTGGGAAGCTGTTTTGTCTTCAAACTGTTCTGAGTCTCAAGAGCATTTGACTACATAATTCAACTAATAGCCTTAATCCCAATATTGTGTGAATATTAGTTTATGCTGCATTGAACCTGGTTAAAGGATTTTGTCTATGGCCAGGGTTTTGATTTGATTGGAACACTTTAGATATTTTTGTAAAGGTGTATACATATTGTAGTGATTGTTTTGTTTGCAATTATTACAAATTATTGCTAATATTTCCATACATTAACTATATTCTTAAATAAACTTTGTTTGATAAAATCTCCCTAGTGGGGAACATATCATGCTTATCCTAGCCAAATTCAAGATGCAAAACTTGTCATACAGGCGGGCTTCATAAAACACTTTGGAGTTTCTAACCTGGACCATAACATCTGAAATATTTCATTCCCTAAAATTTGTGATTTTGCATTTAGCTAATTATGTCAGAGATTATAGGCATTCATAAGAGCTTGGATATTCCAGTTAACGGCACTGTGGAAATGACTACCAATAACGCGACAGCACCATTCACAGGAAATCTGTGCAGCCCTCAATTTGAAATGGTTAAACTTTGGAAAGACTGAAAGGAGCTATAGTATTTAATATTTTATTTAAATGTAATGCTTTAGTTTAAGACAGTGTGGCAAGTGATTTTAAAAAAAGAGAGCTTGAAACATATTATGCCAGAAAGATGGTAATTCCAGAAGCACAATGATTTTGGGAAGAGGTTGAAAGAATAGGGGGCTAAAAAACACAAATGACTGAAATCAAGGTACATGATTTAATTGTTTACCATGCAACTAAAAATATAGGGCACAGACTAAATTTTCTACTCCTTTTTTATTAATTTTTTGGGGTACAGTATCCTATTTTCTTCTTGGTGAGTTGCCACTATTCTTAATTTATAATCAAATATCAGGTTGATCGATACTCTTTTTATAAAGCAAATGAGATATTCTGCCCACTTTTAATTACTACATGATTACAGTGTTTGATTCCTGTTTTGTATGAACAGGCTTTGCAATCTTTACTTAAATATTTCCATCTCAAGCTGGAATACAAAATGGACTGATAGCACCACATTGTCAGCTTTTGCCAAAAAAAATTTCATTAACTTTAGAAACTTAATATGAAATTTGTATTAAGGCTAATCTGAAGTGCAGTTGTCACTTATAAATGATAGCAAACTGAAAACACTGGCCTGAAAATTATACAACTTATTTCAGAATATTACTTAAATGGAGAGAGAATGCTATGGTATTGAGGGATGAGTGTCCTGGTAAATAAATCAAAGTTATGGCATGCAATTATTAGGAAGGTAATCTGAATGTTTGCTTTTATGAAAAAGGGAGAATAAAGTACAAAAATAGATATAGGGCATTGGTCAGACCACACCTGCATAAGTTTTGGTATCCTTACTTAAGGAGGGATTACACATACATGGGAGATAGTTTAGAAAGGGTTTACTGATTCCTGGGATGAAGGGGTTCTCTTACGATGAAAGGTTGAGCCTATGAAGTTACAAGAATGAAAGATGGTCTTACTGAAAGATGCAAGAATCAAGGAGGCCTGACAGTATAAATACCAAGAGTATGTATGAATATAGAACAAGCAGGCCCAATTTCAAAACAAGGGGCCTCCCATTTAAGACAGAGAAGAGGAATTTCTTCAGTGGATTTTTAATCTTTGGAATTCTCTACCCAAGAGAGCTGTGGAGTTGGATCTCTCCAAGGCCGAGCTGGACAGACTTCTGATCTGTAATAGGATTATGGACAGCAGGCACAAAAGTGAAGTTAAGGCCACAATCAGATCAGCTACGATCTTATTGCATGGGGAAACAAGTTCACTTGCATACATAATATACATTAATAGTTCTCTGTGACGCTGCACTTAGGGCAACAGTTTTTTTGAACACGATTGTGATGTTTAGTTGCTACACTCTTCTGGGAAGTGATATGATTTTATCGGCTTGCAAACCCTGATGTTATGGTGAAAATGGAACCGTATTTGTAAAATTATCTCCACGTCAGAACTCTCAACATAGCGTGGCATTCTTATCGCTGTTACTTTATTTTAAAAAGCTACTTATCCTTAACAGAAGTGCAATATTTTGGTATGCAATGGACACACATTAGATACAACATCAAAAATGTAATAATAATCGTATGGAATTACACTCAAGTCAGACAATATGCTATTTTTATGAAACAAGAATGTTTTCATATTAATGTACATTATTTTCTGAAGTGCTGCTGTGTCCCTTTGACAGCACAAAGGTTAAATTGTTTTCAATTAGACTAAGCTTGGTTTGGCCTGGAAAACTTGCAAGTCAGAATGCGCTCATGCGATGAGCAAAAATCTGCAATGCTTCAAATATTCTAGTTTCAAATCAATTGCTACTTAATGAAAAATCCCTTTGTAAATATAACTTACTTGAAAATTTTGTTTGGAGTAACTAATAGGAAAAGTGGGCAATCTGGTGATGCAGCAAAAAAAATAAAATCTGCCAGAACTGGGTCTGAGCACTACTTGAGTTGAAATTTACGTCAGAGTATCACTCCTTATCAAGTGACTAATTTAGTCTAGGTTGAGATGAATTATGAAGCAAAGATATAAAGCAAATTCATTTCATGACAGCAGCGAGGAGAAAAAAAAGCAACAAGGTTTCCTATTCAGCAGCTACAGGCTGACCAAATAGACTAATCAGAGACTAAATTGCAAAGTGGGGATCATGTAAAAGTGTAATCTTATTTACAATAAAGTGCATGTCTTTGTGTTATACAAATGTTCATTTATACCTACAGCTCTTTTTAAATAGATATTCCTTACGGTTAATTGGTCACCTTCATAATAAGCTAAACATGCAAAACATTATCTAGAAGAATTAAGTGCACAGATTTATTTTATCTTTTTTTGAAATATCAGAACAGCCAACAGATGGCACTAGGAACATTTAAAGAGGCTCAGATTGCAATGCCATGTAATTGAAAGTAATTGGTGCCAGCCCTTTTTCTGAATCTTTACGGAAACACAAAATCTAGAGTAAAGCTCCAATGATCAATCAATCCATACGCTACAGCAGCTCCTGTTCATCATCTTCAGAGCCTGATGGTCCTTGACGCACCTCCTCATACCACTTGTTGGTTAATGTTTTCATCTGTATCCGTCCATGATGAAGATCCTGAAGCATATATATGTGAAATATGAACACATCTTGGTATTGCATAGAAAATTTAAGCTACTTCAATAAGCTAGGTATTTATGAGTTGAAACAAGGGCAGCATGCTATTAAGACAAACATACGCTCAAATCAGAAGAGTCACCCATTTGCCAAATGGCAAAGGCACTGCAGAATTCCAGTTACAAAACTGGGTGCTTGGCCTTCCAGTCTGGCATTCTGTACTCTGCTTGACAGTTACTACATAAAGCAGTTAAGCATGTTTCTTTACCATGCAATGGGCATAAGCTCAGTATGGTTAAAATAAATGCTTTTAATTAGCAAATCAGAATTTCATGATGCCAGTTTGGTCATCAAAAATCAGATGACAACATTCAGAAATTAGATATTTTCTCAGGAAACCATAATCACAGAGATGCAGAATTAAGATCTCCATTCACCAGGCCAGCAATGCATAAAGCAAAGTAACAAACTACATTAATCCTCAGTTTTAAGAAATTGGCAATTTTAGCATTGAGCTTTAAATGGTATTTTGCAATTCTGTTGCTTCTATGTTCCTTTCAATATTTAAAGGTATGAAGAATACAAGAATATAGCACACATCTCTGCAAATATTTTGAGAAATCCTATTACAGTAACTTGCAACTTAGAAGATAAAATAAACAAATAATTCCATCTGTTTTGGATTGGAATTTTTTTGACAAAAATGACAAAAACACATGAAAATGCAAATTGATTTGTAGCTTTGCTCCCTGCTATGTCTGCAACAACGTTTAGTGTAACCAAAATGATTTGCTTAAATAAACTTTGATTAAACAAACTCAGTTGTTTATTTAAAATCTTTCTCCAACTGTAAGTAGTGCTATTCCTCCTGAATATGCCTTTTCCTTTCTGCTGGTCAATTTGAGTGTAAAATAAAACATCTGCAAAATGTAACATGATTACAGCTACGATAATCATTTGCACCATGAACCATATAAACATCAAATAATCACAATATTTTACTTGAAATATCATTGAAAAGAAAACAATATCATCCATGTATTCAATCCATGTATTGCATCTATTGCACAGCCATATCAGAGGAAACTAGGTTGAAACACAACCAGGCTGTAATTATTGACATTTAATATAAAATGCTTTTGGTCTGCCATGCTCAACATTAAATTATGCAATACATTATTGATAACTCAAGAATTCAATATAATAATGATCATCTTCTATGGAAGCAGGGATGTAATGCATCATAGAAGTTCAAACTACGCTGACCATTTGGCAGACTTGGTAACTGAAACTCGAATTGGACAGTACTCAAAGAACAAAGAAAATTACAGCACAGGAACAGGCTCTTTGGTCTGCCAAACCTCCACTGACCATGCTGCCTGTCTGAACTAAAATCCCCTACCCTTCCAAGGATCATATCCCTCTACTCCCACTACTCACGTATTTGTCAAGAAGCCCCTTAAAACTCACTATTATATCTGCTTCCACTATCTCCCCGGCAGCGAATTCCAGGCGCTAACAATCTCTGTAAAAAACTTGCCTTGTACATCTCCTTTAAACCTTGCCCCCTTAAATCTATCCCCCTTAGTAAGTGACTCTTCCACCCTGGGAAAATGGCACTGCTGATCACTGATCAGCCATCCTGTTTCATTAGTACAATCTATAAGGACTACATTTGTTACTGGGGCTCAGGAAACTTTCCATTCACATCCAGATATCCCTGCACAAACAGGCAGGCGAAAAAAAAATACTGCAATGTTGGAAAACAAACTGAAATCAGAAAATGCTGTACATACCCAGCAGGATCTGTAGCATCTGGGAATTTTTCAGGTCTGGCAAAAGGTTTGAAATGTTCACTTGGTTTTCTTCTCCACAGATACTGCCACAGCTGCTGAATATTTCCAGCATTTTGCAAATGGGTGGGATTTTTTTGGCCCCTCCCACCAGTGAGATCTTTCGGTCTTGCCGACAGCACATCAATGGGTTTCCCATGGGGTGGATTCAATGGGTTTCCCATGGGGTGGATTCAATGGGAAATCTCATTGATCGCAGTGGGACCAGAAGATTCTGCTGTCTCCCAACACTGAGATACATGCTGCGGGGAGAGAATCCTGTCCAACATTTCTAACAGGTGCTAAGTGAACTGATCTAACAATTCAAAAAGAGGCATCTGTAAGGTATGGTGGACTTCAGCTGCAGTAAAATTGTATAGAAATACAATCTATAACAGCACTGCCCAGCATATCCCTCACTTACGTTATCATGAAGCTCAGGGATAAACTCTGAAGGTTTGAAGAAGAATGCAGGAGTAGCACCAGGCACACCTAAAAATCAAGGTTTTAATCTGATGAAGCTACAACACAGGACTACCTATGTGCCAAACAGCAGAAACAAAATACAGACAAAGCTAAGTGATCCTGCAATCAATCTAAGCTCTGCTATCCTGCCATACCCAGACGTGAATGTAGAGAATAAATAAACTCACTGGAGGAGGCCACTGTGGAAATTAAGTTTAGTTCCAGTACGGCTAAATACCTAATTCAATATATTCTGTAATGCTCACTTCAAATAAAATAATAAATATAGTAACTAATATCCCCATCTTCAATGATGTGGGAGCCCAGCACATCAGCGCAAAAGTTAACACTCAAGTATTTGCAGCCAGAAGTGCTGAGTGAATGATCCACCTTGACCTCCTCCAGAGGTCCCCAGTGTTACAAATGCCAGTCTCTAGCCAATTCAGTTCACTCCACACAATATCAAGAAATGGCTGAAGGTATTGGATACTGGAAAGGCAATGGGCCCTTTAATAGCACTAAAGACCTGTGCTCCAGAACTTACCATGCTCCTAACCAAGCCGATCAGTACAGTTACAATACTGGCATCTATCTGACATCATGAAAAATTGCTTGTCCTGTCCACAAAACAAAAAACAGCGCAAAGCTAACCCAGCCAATCATCCCATAAATCTACTCTTAATCATCAGCTAAGTGATGGAAGGTGTCATTGACAGTGCTATTAAGCAGCACTTGCTCAGCAATATCCCATTCAGTGACATCCAGTTTGGGTTCATCCAAGGCATCCAGCTCCTGACCTCATTATAGATTTAGTTTAAAAATAGAAAGAATAGAAAAAAATAGAAAGAATAGTGAGAATGCACTTGAGATCAAAGCAGTATTTGACAAAGCAGGGCATCAAAGAGCGCAAGCAAAACTGAAGTCATTGGAAATCAGGGGAAAACCCTCCATTAAACAGAATCATAGCTACCACAAAGGGAGACAATTCTGGTAGAAGGAGGGGGATCATCTCAATCCTGGGCCATTGCTGCATGAGCTCCTCAGAGCAATGTCCGATGTTTCACGATTTTCAGCTATTTCATCAATGAACTTCCCTCCGTCAAAGAGAGGTGTTTGCAGATGATTGCACAATGCTGAGCATCATTCACAACTCTTTAAATAATGATAGTTCATGTCCAAATGCAGCAAGACTTGGGTAAGTACCAAATAACATTCACACCACAAAAAAGAGTTAGGCAATTAATATCACTAACAAAAGAGAATCTCACTATCTCCTATCTGCATTCAATGGCATTACTATAGTTGAAACCCCAATATCAAAATCCTGGTGGTTATCAGTAATCAGTAATCAGAAACTGAAGTGGGCCAACCGGATAAATACGGTGGCTACAAGTGCAAGTCAAAGACTGGGAATTATGTAAAGAATTACTAACTTCTGGACTTTGTCTACCATATACAAAACACAAATTAGAGGTGCGTTGGAAAACTCATTACTTGCCTCGATGGATGCAGCTCCAACAATAGTTAAAGGAGCTCAAAATCATTCAGGACAAAATAACCCCCTTGACTGACATCGCATCCATCACATTAAACATTTACTTGCTCCACCAACAATGCAGTGGCAGCAGTATGTAACATCCGCAAGATAAACTGCAGCAACTCACCAAGATTCTTTCAATAGCATGTTCCAAACCCAAGACATCTTTCAACTAGAATGGCGGGCAGCCAATGCATGGGAACACCACTGTCTTCAAAGCCTGCAATTCAGGCACCAGCCTGACTTGGAGCTAAAATCACCATTCCTTCACTGTCACTAGGTCAAAATTCTGGTACTCCCTCTCTAATAGCACTGTGGGTGCTAGGCCAACACATGGACTGCATAGCTCAAGATGGCAGTACAGCATCCTCTTCTGAAGTGCAATCAGGGATGGGCAATACTTGGTCAGCCACATCCCATAACCAAATTCAAAGTATCATGGGAGCCAGGAAGGGAAATTGGATGATCAGCTGGGGAACAAGAATGTTATTAACGATTGATTAGACTCCTCGGTAATAAACAGATCTTACTGCATAGACTCAGAATCTCTACAGCGTAGGAGGTGGCCATTCGAGTCTGCATCAACCACAATCTCACGCAGGTCCTATTCCCGTAACCCCACGTATTTACCGTGCTAAGCCCCAGATACAAGGGTCAATTTAGCATGGTCAATCAACAGAACCTGCACATCTTAGGACTGAGAGAGAAAACTCACACAGACGTGGAAAGAATGTGCAAACTCCACACAGTCGCCTGACACCGGAATTGAACCCAGATCTCTGGCGCTGTGAGGCAGCAGTGCTAACCACTGTGCCTCCACGCCACCCTCAATGAAGATTAACCAGATGTAGTTAGAGTGTGTGAATATAATGACATTGCCAGGGGGACACAATTACATATATAAAAAAGGACAGGCACTGGAGTTCTCTTGGGGATTCTCCTTGTCTTGTTGAGGTTAAGCAATTAATGGTGACATATTTTGAATCTCCTGAACAGATCTTTGGTTTATGATATAAAATGCTATAATTGGTATCAGTCTCATACATACTGCATGTAAAGGGTTGATTTATCACCTTACTGACTTGATTTAATAAAGAAAACTCGACAATGTTTAAATATCAGAGTCCTTGAACTTGGAGGAGAGATAAATGATGTATAATATGTTAAGGCACCTCAATGGTTTGCAGGGAACAGCAACCCAAACACATTCTGCAAAACTGACTAATTTACATTCCCAGCATGTGGAAGTATCAGTGCCTTTAATCCTTTGCAAGCTGAATTTAGGCTAGAAATACCTTAATATGAAGTTACCCAAATTTTCTCATCAATAATCCAACACATTACAGCCAGTGACTGACAAAATAGATGACAGCTAATCATCATCACAGTCAGTTTAATGGACATAGGGAAATAGGAAAAGCAATAGCCCATTTGGACCCTTGAACCTTTTTCACCATTCAATGAGATCATGGTGGCTGATGTGTGACCTAAATCCCATGTATTTACAATTGCTCGGTATTATAAGCCCATAGAAGTGTTCCAAAATTTTATTATCCTTTATTTGTAGAAATGTTTCCCCACCTCACTTGAGGAAAATCAAATTCTAAGTTTTAGGTTTTTAATCCTAGAATCCTCAATCAGGAGAAATTATTTTCCTTTTATTGACCCCATCAGTTTGCCTTAATAGCCTGAAAACATTTTCATGAATAAAAGCAAATTACTGCAGATGCTGGAATCTGAAACCAAAAGAGAAGTGCTGGAAAGCTGAAAATGCTGAAAGCACAGTTTTGACAAAGGGTCATCCCGACTTGAAATGTCAGCTCTTTTCTCCCCTTACATATGCTGCCAGATCTGCTGAGATTTTTCAGCGTTTTCCCTTTTGCTTTGACACTTCCTTGAAAATTGATTTTTGCTTTGTATGGGATTCAAATAGATAAAAAGGAATGGTTTTGTGCGCTGAACTTCACTACATCAAATTGCATGTTGGGCAGGGTGGGGGGGAATCCTTTTGACTTTAGTTATAAAAATGACCTTTAACTTCCTGTTCCATTATTAAAACATAGTAAACTCTTATACTTGTCACACTATATTAACAGTTTTATGTAAAATATTGTTTTATTCATCAGAGAAATTTATAATGACCAACCTCAGGAGTAAGTCTTCGTGTAAAAAATGGGTTAAAATATTTAGCATCCAGCCACATGAAACCTTTGAGATCATGCCTTTTGATGTACTGTGCTTCATACTCTTCTTCAGTTAGCTCTGATAAATGTTCAGATTCAACGGTGTTTCCCTGGAAAGAACAGTAACCAATTAGAACCATCTTATGACTCTGACTTTTTAATAAAAAAGTTTGCTAGCCTCAACTTTTTTATTACGTTCTGGAAATATAGGCTACAATTTGTACCACCAAATTATATTACTTGCACTTTAACGCTAAATAAAATGGAAGCTAGATAACAAATTCAAAGAATTATTAAGCTCATACCAAAACAGCAGCTAAGAAAATGTTATATCTTAGTTCATTGTTTTAGTTACAAATCAACTACCCAGTCTTATATTCCAAATTTTATGATAATCAAAACGATTGTCTTCAATTTTCTGTCAAAGCACAGTGTAAAATAGATGTGAAGAGAAACAAGGCAAATCGATTACCATCTTTTCAGTTTTACTAAGAGTAATATCTTTTTTGTTTCTTCTACGAGTTTTGGGATCCTCTATATCCATCAGCCTGATGAGAGGCATTGTTCCTCCACCCAAAACCAGAATTGTGAAAAGCACAATAACTATTGTGGTTGTTCCAATAAGCTGACGCTTCTCTATTGGCTCCATCTCCAAATGTAAACTCAAAGCATAAGGAATGGCACCACGTAGACCTGATATTAAAGAGAATGAATAAATCAACTAGTAGGAACTAGAAGCTAAAATCATCTTCATAACTTTGGACTGGAGCTACTTGCACTGCAACATGAGAGGGTGCAAGTATGGGGAGATTTTCTTTTTAGAAAAATCACCAGACCTTACAAAAAAAGCTTACAATAGAGAAAAACTTGTGGATTGTAATAAACAAAATATTCTACTTGTAATGAATTTTCTTAATTCATATTATGATGTTACATAAAATCCAAAACTGAAATTTACAGGTATGTTGTAATCAACCATTTAAAGTAACATCTTGAATATCCACTTACCGCTAAACCACATAACAAACATCATTTTTGGGGTAATTTTATGATCTCGAAAGAAGTTCAGAAGGTAGGAGAGGGGAAATATATTCACTGCTCTTCCAAATAAGACAAGAACCTGTAAATCAAAGTCTTTTTAGTGGAATGAAATATAAATATTTATAAGCATTTATTATGCATATGTATTTATTATATCAAATACACAATTTGCAGACAGCAATGCATTTTCCCCAATATATGGTTTGCTGACTACAAATGGAGAATGTAATTTAATTTCAATATCAGCACTTACCGTGTTTGAGATTTGATGAATAAAAGATCAAAAAATGTGTAACACGGGTATGATTACGTGTATCAGTAAGGATTCCCTTTGACTTATAAAGCTAAGTAGCTTATAATGAAGGCTGTAAGGATTCAATGCTATAGTAACCCATACGTACATTGTGATAACTCCGAACTTTGCAAAAAGCTTGTATTTGTGAGATATCTCTTAACCCAAAGTAAACTGAAACAATTCTGAATAGGATGATTGTAATTGGATTTTCTAGCTGCAGATCACTTCTGAGAAGTGACCCAGTGACTGATGTTGCTATAGGTGAAAGCTAGGAAACAAAAAAGGCAAATGAAAGTTAATGAAGAGTGGGAGAAAGGGTATGATGGTTTAGGTTGTTGTGCCGCAGCAGAACAAATAATTTCTGGTGTGCTCAGCAAAGACAAGCAATGCTCCCTTCCATAAAAGATCAGTTTTCTGTTTGGCAGGAAGAGAACTCGTGGTGTTCTTTCTCAAACAATGTGCAAGTGAGTTAAAAGGAACGAAAGCCTAAAAGCGGTGTGAATGGCACACATCTACTAAAGAGCAGAGTGTTTGTAGTAGAGGCTGCCAGACTGCGAACCTGGAGTTGTTTGTTGGTTAGTTGAAAAGGAACTCTGGAAAGCTATGCCATTAGGACTGTTGTGCCATTGGGAGAGAGAGGGTTTGTAGAAGGGCACCTTGCCAGCATTAAGTGCATCTTGGGACCTATGAATAAAAACAACTTGAGTGCCTAATTCAGTCAGTGGCAAAAATGAGAGATCCAACATACTAGAGGTAGAGTTTGAAAGACTGCTTGTGTTGCAGGGAGTGATGCTGGCTGAATTGCAAGACATATCCTTGTTTACTGCCTTTTTAAAATGAAATTATATTTCTATTGAAATTCCAAATGCATGCTATATTTTATGTTGACTTTGGGTTCGATTGTTACAGTAAAATTTTTTAAAATGAAATCTTGTTGGCTCCCTTCATTGGGGATTCCTCCTTTTTAAATTCTCTATAATGACCATAACAATCACTAACCTGAATAAAATTCTGTGGAATAGGTTAACTACTGAGACTAGTAACACAAAACGTGCACACTGCTCAAATGCTTACACATTAACAGACGTTAACATAAAACACATTCTTTTAGTCTATCATGGGATGTGGGTAAGCAAGCAAAGACCAACATTTTTTCCCATTCCTAATCATCCTTTACATGTTTTTTTTTTAAAATGGAAGAGCTAACCAACGTATTTTAAATAGGTTAGCATTGGTCTTTAATTGCACAAAATCTCTGTAAACTCTTTCCACAGTATTATTAATTCTTCCCAAGTTCAGTTTAAACATGTATTTTAAAGATTAATTATTATGTTCAATCTAAAATGTAATTCTCATCAGATAGTTGAAAACAGACAGACAATGTATTTAATAGATAGTTGTGCCAAATGGTCTTTAGCAAAAGAAAACTCTCCCAGGCTTGGATTATAAAGCTGGACATAACTGAATTAAATTCTCTATGTATAATCAGATTATCAATTTAAACAAATTTCCAAATAAGTTATTTAATGAAAATAACTTCAGCAGTCACAAAGTAATCTAGACACAGCTACCTTGTTTTAAGTATATCAGATAGTCAAGACAACTTTCACATAGTGGTGGGAGCAGAACATAGTTATTTAGATGCGGACTTAAGTGAATCACTCTTCCTGATGCCATATTCAGGTAAGTAAATTCCAAAGACTCTTTTAGAAGTGGCAGTCCCACCGTCTGGTATTGACTACCTCAAGACAAAGCAATCTTGCATGGGGCCTCCACATAGCCAAGATAAAGTCCCTTGCAACTAATTCAGGGCCTTGATATCTATCTTTCTTCACAAATTGGTGGGCAGTGCAATTTAGGCACGAAGAATGCTTGAGCTTTCCGGCCATCACACTGGGGGCTTAGCAGTTATGTAACAGGTGCTTGCGCAGGCAGGTTTATTGGCCTTAACTGTCAAAACTTTGCACACTGGGGGATTTTCTGATGTCATCTCTGGATCTGTGGTAGATGTATTGATAGAAATTGATCTCTATGATTAGTTAACTAATCATAACTTACAATTATTATTGTAAGATGTGAATATTAGGATGGTACAAGTAAAATTAATTGAATCTTGATATTTCCTCATTTAGCAATTCCTATATTTCTTCCAAAAGATTCTGGGGATAACTTAGCCAGGATGCAAGACTGGCACCCCATCCAAATCCACCAGTTTCCTGCCCAGCTAGGTTAAAATTCTACAGAAGGAAGCTATTCGGCCCATTGAGTCTGCACCAACCACAATCCCACCCACACCCTATCCCCATAACCCCATGCATTTACTCTAACTAATCCCCCTGATTCTAAGGGGCAATTTAGTATGGCCAATCCACCTAACCTGTTCATCTTTGGACTGTGGAAGAAACCAGAGCACTAGGAGGAAACTCATGCAGAGAATGTGCAAACTCCACACAGACAGTGACCCAAAATGGGCATCAAATCCAGGACTCTAATGCTGTGACACAGCAGTGCTAACCACTGTTCCACCCCTTTTACCTTCAATATCTTTAAAACAGGTACAGGATATAATAGTTATTTACATTTACGCAAGTTGGTACAAATTACATTGTAAATTTGGTTAATTAAAAATAGAAGTCATAATTAGAATGGTCATGAGTGCCATAAAACTGCACTATTGCATTCTCTCCTGCCAATTAAAATGCACCTCCCCTCAACAACACAAAGATTTATTAAGTTAATGCTAGTTAACAAGTAATCAGCTAGCTGCTTAAAATGCTCACGACATTCCTAAGGAAAATAGACTGCGTTCTGCTGAACATTTTTAAAATATCAATAGAAAGGGAAGCAGTGCAAGACAGCCGAACACATTCATATAACGAACTGGAGCAAAGATCTTGCAGGCCAATTAGCCTCACAATTATAGTGCCGATAACATGGGAGCTTGAAATGGAAGAAATGCCCAACATTGGTCTTTGTGAATTGCATCAGGTCTCAGGGAACACAACATTTACTTTGATCTAAAATAATGGGAATATACATTTCAAAGAGCTAAGACCAACAATTAAGAATTTATCTCCTATTGTGGCAACAATTCTAACAATATGTCTTTTCAAACTTCCAGAAGTCATTAAATGAGAAATATAGGATATACAAGGCCAAGCTACACAATTTTGAGGATTAACAGTCTACATAGCACGAGTTACATAATGGACATTTTTGTTACACGAAAGGCTATCAATAGGCATCAAAATGGCATTGTAGTCGGCAAGATTTAAAAGCAATAGATCATTCCTCTTTAATCTAGAGTTCATAGACTAGACAACTAAATAAAGCATACTGTAGTGCAGCCAATTTCAAAAGCTTGCTTGAAGTCACAAACCACATGAGTGGGACCAACTAACCCTTATACAGTAGTAAAATAAATTGATTCAAAGTAATGACATAAGACATCACGGGTTCCAGATGCCCAGAAAGCAAAACCTTTGGCATAGTATCCAACGTAAGGTGAATGGATATAAAGTTTTCAACAACAATATTCTACCCGGAGGTCAGCCACATGTTGGCTAGTTTTGTGAAGAAATTCTTCTTGAGATCAGAACTAAATCCATCTCTCACCAATCTGAGCCTTGCTAAAGCATGCCAAGATTTACCAGTTCCATGCTGCTAATATCTTAAACTTCTGCAAGGTCTGAGTTCAATCTTTGTGCAAAACTGAACAGTATCAATTCCTGTACCCTTGCCTAAAACTCAAACCCCTCATGTAGTGTATTAGCCTCATGACTTAACTGCATTGGCTCTGGTGTAAATATTTCCTTTGTCTTGACATGCAAAACAGAAGATACATTTTGTCCAAAATGGTTTCAGGCCAATATACTCTAGCTCATCTCTCTCTGAATTAACAATAAATTTGAGCATTCTATTTGTTGATTATTGGTCCACCGTGACCTGTTACCATGTTTGGGGATTGGTGGGGAGAAAGAGGGGGGTGGTGTTAGCCTTACACAGTGTCATTTACTTCCACTATTTTCTCCCAATATTTCCAAAGAACGTGGACCCTGAACTAAGACCACATCAGAGCCTTTCGTCAGTCTTTGCTTACTTTTCCAGCATGCAATTTCTCAAGTTTGTGATCGACTAAAGTCGATCCTAGTTTCTTCCTTTGATTTAGGCTTTCAAAATTAAGAGGCCGCTGAGCAGGTTAAGAAAACAAGTTGCGTGAATCACAAACTCGAGAAATTGTGCACCTTGCAATATTCAAATAAACTTGGACAGAAACCAATAAAGATATTGCCAGCAATTTTCCCAAACATAAAAGATTTGTAAACCAAACTAACACCAGCATATTTGTGGATGTTGGACATTGCACCCTTGTTCAAGAAAAGGTACAGGAATAAGCAGGGAATTATAGGCCCCAATTATTTTGGGCAAACTAGAATCGACAGCTAACAAAGTGAGCAAATACAGAGTTACTATGGATAGGATGGCAGTGGTTAGCACTATGCCTCACAGCCCCAGGAACCCTGGTTTGATTCTTGACTTGGATTACTGTCTATGCGAAGTTCTCACCATACTTGTGAGGGTTTCTTCCTGTATCTGGGTGCTCTGGTTTCTTCCCACAGTCTGAAAGATGTGCTGGTTAGGTGCACTGGTGTGCTAAATTCTACCTCTGTACCCAAACAGGCACTGGAAAGTAGCAAATAGGGGATTTTCACAGTAATTTCATTGCAGTGTTAATATAAATCTATTTGTGTCATTAATAAATAAAAACTAATTTGGCTTGAAGTTTTGAGGAAATCAAAGTGGATAGATAAAAAGATCGTTGACCTTGATATTTTTAGAATTTTTTTGCTTCAATGGTGGTTGGTGGTGAATAAAAAAACAAAAAAAAATCAGTTTGTCACATGACTGAGATTTAGCATGCTCTGAATTGACTCAGTTGTTTGACTTATTGTACACTTCCAATGTGCTGTTATTCTGTTCTTTTCTGGTGAGATAATACATTAAATGTTACTGTAGTGAATGATAAACTATCGGATTAAAAAGGTTAATTAATATAAAGAATTGTTAAAATATATACTCACAATACACCAGATAACAAAGGAGATCTCAAACTTGTGAGGAAAGCTGAATATTGCCAGGCCAATATAAGCAAAAACACAAGTTTCTGAAAAAAAAATTGGTTTCATGTTATTGGATAAAAATGCTACTAACTAACAAGATATTAAGATAGTGGTGCAACCTAGCAAGGCATTGCAAACTGCTCTTTTGCCCAGGACCTGAGTTTGAAGCTAGTTTAGAATGTAATCATGAAATTCCTCTTGTCCTGTCAAATGTATTGAGGCTTACCTATATGAAAAGTGTGGATTCCTAAAGAACACAACACAAAATAAACTGATAACATAATTCAGGTAAAGCAAGGTGATTGTGTAATAATTGATGTTGCTTTTGAGGCTGAGGCATGTTGCGGGAGTGCAGCTGAGGTGGACTTAGTCAGTACTTGATACAGTCTAATACCTGACAGACAGGTGCTGCACTAGAAAGAAAAATAGTTATTCTTTTTCCAGCACAAAGCTGAAGAGCAGAGCTTTCTTCAAAAAGTTGAAATTTAAACAATTGCATTTAAATTCCAAAAGCATGATGTATTAAGATCACCTTTTCAACTTCATATATTGAAAATTCCTGATTCTGACAATGAAGGAAGCACCCCATGGAGATATGTGCATCTTTCAGTGGTACAAATGTGCTAAGGATACAGGTATTACAACAGCTCTACTATCCCAGTGGCTCGGAAACAAGCACAGCACAGCAAAACCCAAGAAAAAGACATATTGGACATCAAAAATAGTTTTATTTTACATAAATATCATTGAAAGAATATTATATTTATCTACAAAAAAAATCATTTATATGGAAAGGTCCTCCTTTTTTTTACAAAGGTGTTAATTTTTCGAAAAATATTGCTCTCATACTAGGATATTAAAGTCAAATAATCTACTGGGCATTTTTCAAATTAGTTACTTTTTGAGCCGAATTAAAATCATGTTATTACAATTTTTAAAAAAAATTCCGCACTACAATTGTGAAGACCGGTGTAATACAAGCCTCCCCTAAAAATACTTACCACACATAAAAGCAACAGTGCGCAGTGTCTGCTGCATTAGGATTTGAGTAACTGGAGAAAGGTTATGGTGAGCGTAGTGCGACATCACAATGCCAGAAAATAGAATAGCCATGATTCCTAAATATAAACAAGGAAACAAGATTTTGACATAATTTTTCAAAAATTCCTAAAATATCAGTTAATTACTGCAACTGTTAATTCCAATGCTCGTATACACAGTCATACAGGTTTACACATGGAAACAGGCCCTTCGGCCCAACTCGTCCATGCCAGTCTTAATGATAATGACGCAAGAATAATACAGCAGCTTGTCTTTTACTTTCAGCAGGTTTATTCTATATACAGCTCATTAGCTTATGGTTTCCCCACACCAACTGTTCCAGCTTTGTCCACTTCTATTCTGAGGTTCAGCCAAGAATTATCACCAGTCTTTAACAAGGCAATTGCCAAAGCATGCACTTGCTAATACATTAGCACAGCTATGAAACAATTAATGACAAAAAAAAAATCACCATAGAATATGAGCATTTTTGTTTTGTGAAATGAATGAAGTTGAAAAAGATTCAATCATCACACATGGCTGCAAAAATCTGGCCCAGATTTGTGGCCAGCAGTAAATGAATGGTACATACCACTTGATTACGTTTGCCCACAGGATTCCTCTGTTTTCATACTGCAATACGCAGTTGTTAGCCAGTCTAAACAACATACTGCCTTCTACAGGGAATCTGGGCCCTATGCCATCAGGGCAAATGGCAGAGTATATCCTCAACCAAAGTTAATGACAAATCCTTATTGAGCACTGTGGGTTAAGCCAGGAAGTATAACTTAGAATGGTTAATTCAGTGAAAATCATCTCCAAAAAGACAGAAAGGCAAGTAAATATGAGAAAGATTGGAGAGACAAAGAAAAAGCCAAATATTAACAGAGGGATCTGGGTGTTCAGGTCCACAGTTCCCTGAAAACCAAGATGATTCAGGTGGCCAAGATGATTAAGAAAGCAGATGGCATGTTTGTTTTCATCAGTCACCAGACTCGCCTGATAAAGGGACAGTGGGGCATTGAGTACAAGAGTTGCAGTAATATGAAACCTTGGTTAGGCTGCATTTGGAGGATTGCGCTCAATTCTGGTCACCATACTACCAGAAGGATTGGAAGCTTTGGAGGGACTGCAAAGAAAGTTGACCAGAATGTTATTTCGTCTCAAGGGTGTTGACTATGACGAGAGGTTGAATAGATTAGGATTGTTTTCACTGGAAAAATTGAGGCTGAGGGGAGACCTGATAGAGGTCTGCAAAATTATGACAGACATAGAGAGTATGGATAGTCAGAGGTTTTTTCTTAGGGTGGAAGAAGTGTCAATTCCAAGGGGGAAAGTTTAAGGGAGATGTGCAGGAGAAGTGGTGGGTGCCTGGAATGCACTGCCAGAGGTGGTGGTGGAGGCACGTATATTATCAACATTTAAGAAGCATCTGGATGGTTACATGAGGGAAGGAAGGAGTAGAGGGATATGGACCAAATTAGGACAGAAATTTGTTTTTTTGTTTAATTAGGGCATTATGAACAGCACAGGCTTGGAGGAGCAAATGGCCTGTTCCTGCACTGTATTGTTCTTGGTTCTTTTTTAAATTTTCCATAAAGTCCCCAATAATTATTAAAATGTGAAGGAATGGAACTTCATATTTATTAAAGTGAACTTTTAGTATCAGAGAGGTATTTGACACGCGTTAAAACTTACTGCACAGCTGAAAAAGAACGTGCACTAACTTATTTTGCCATGATTAATGGGTAAAAACCAGTATACCATATTCTTCCATGTTTTTGGAATGAATTTTTTCAGTGAGGTGCTGTAATGGAAAAGCATCTGAAGCAGCTTGGAAAATTGGACAGGAACTTGTAGATTTCTGTATTTACTTATGTACATACTCTGTGTCAGAGGTTGCTGTCTGATTTACAGCTTAGTAATCATCAGCATTGATAAAGCGTAGTTGTTGTTCCAAAGACAAAGTTCAGACCATAAACTCACTTCCAACCCCACACAGCACATCATAAAGATGTGCATCATACTGAATATTGAATCAGGATTATTCCAGCAATGCACGGATCATACTGAAAAGCTTAACCAGAGACTGCCACAAACTAAGTAATTTATAATTGTAAATAAGCTATAGCAAAGACAGATTTTGATCTAATTTTTCTTTTTTGTATTTGAACATTTATTTATATCCTCCAGACATTAAAATTAGAATGCTGTCTTAATCAAATGCATTTTTTAACCAACTCCCTATGATTTCAACAACAGAAATATTACTTACAAGTGGACTGAAACATTTAATTTCCTTAATGTAGCATCTTAATTGCCCAAACAAGCTTAACCAAATCAAATGATGCTCCAATTACATTTTATTATAGTGTTCTATATTTCTTAAAGTACTAATTCCATCTAGATATTCTTGGAACAGTGTACACTTTGAGTATCTATTCCACGAAAGAAAACTCTTAGGTAACCCTAGTGCATCACATACATAATTGTAAAAGTTATTGAATGAAGTTTCCCAATGAAACAAAATCAAAAAAACTGAAAGGCAACATTGTAAAACTTGGGAAAGGGAAGAAACGTTATTTGATGGATGTTAGGGAAAGAGTGCTAAGTTGTTTTATCCTATTTGTTTGTTGCCATTGTTCAATAACTACCGAGTGTGCTTTGAGCTGGAAACATGAAGTTAATTTGAATATTAATGATTTTAATGTATCTGCTCCTTACAACCTTATTACCAGCATCAGTGGCTTAACAGGTTAAGGTTTATGAAGAGCTGAGCCAAACAAAAAGCCAGGAAAATCTCAGATTTGATTTCCAATTTGCACTCTTAGTTGAGAGATATTGGAGGAATATAGATTACCTACACAAGGAAACACTTGACTGTGGAAGGTATGCGGAACAGTTATTCATCTCCCCCAACAGTAAAAACTCTAAAGAAGAGATTGCATCGATGGTTTTTGAGAATCTAAATGAAGTTGGTTTAATCATAAAAAGTAGTTTCTTATTGTTGATGACTGCAAATACTGTTTTAGCACTTAAATTATAAAGACTGGAAAAAAAAAATCAAGATAGAGAGAGACAACAAGATTTTATCATAACGAATAAATGTATTTAGAAAACTAGACAACTTGGTTTTAATTATTACAAATTAATTAACTGATGTATTTTAGCATTAATTTTACTTCAATCTTCCAGATTTGCTATTAACATCATTCATTGAAACTGTAAAAACACGACTAATAACAAAAGGTTTCAATGTACTAAGATTAAATTACTACTTGAAACTTCGTATCAAAATAAATGACTGATAAGGTTTCAACTTGAAAATATGATCCAATTGTGGAAACACACAAACCTACTACATACATAAAGCTTATCTACAACACATTTATCTCATTTAAAACTTTAAATCTTTAACATCTTCCAGTTCTGATGAAAGTATTTGTCCTCAAACTACCTAATCTGCTGTGTGATTCTAGTATTTTAAATTTTTATTTCAGATTTCCAGCAATCATAGTAATTTGCTTTCATCAAGGCACAAAGTTTGTGTTTAGATGAATTTTAAAACATTAATGTTTGCCTTAGTGATTGCACTTGGCTTTCAGTGCAAATAATTTGTTTGTTTATTTTCTTTTCATTATTCTTGTAACTATGGCCAAAACTTTCCCATTAGTGGGATCTTACGGTCCCATCGACAGAAACCTCCCAGTTGCAGAGCGTGCAAACGATAGGAAAATCCTGTCGCCAGCCAACAATAGGGTGATAGAAAACAGCATTTGCACTGATGAGATTCCCAATTGCAATGTGTCTAGGCTCTTCAGATTCATGCCCAAAAAATGGGCAAACCTGATTAAAGTCAATTTGAAACCATGAGCATCTATTACTTCTGCCCTCATTGAATCTTTTTTTCCTACCCATGCTAGCATAAAACCACTGCTCTTTAAAAACAGGAACCAGGTGCCATGACTGCCAGGAGGGGAGGACGAAATGGGCTTCACTGGCTGAGTGAACACCTGGGAAATGAAGGGAATAGTCAGGGGGGAGCATGGTTGGTGGCACTGGGCGATAGAGTTGACAGTCTATAGCATAGTAGAAACACTTTCATTGCAGGTGATATTCCAATCCAGCCTGACCCTGTCTTCATCTGCTGCATGTGCACATTTGCATTTGCATTAAAAGGTTAGCAGTCCACAAAGAACCCAGGGCGGATTCTATTTCAGAGGAAAGTGCCAAGGACGGCAATTGCACCATCCTTCTGCCAAAGCTACTTCTAGCTAACTCATTAAGGAAGCTCTTAAAATGCCATTTCAACATAATTGCCACATTCAAAAGATGTAAATAAACTTATATCAGTCTGCTGGTTTTAGTATTTAAACTCTTCATTCCAGTGTCATAAGTAATAGGTGGACAAAATTTTACAATTTATATAACATTGCCTATTTATCTCAAATTTTTATTGTGCTCATTCACAAGTGCATTTTGACTGCCATGTCAGATCTGAGCATGCCAATTCTATTTTGCATTTTATTTCCTTTTAGCAAAAAAAAAACCACTTTGTCTTTCCCTTTCTAGTTTCCTCTCTCTTCTGTCATCTGGCCTCTTTTCATTTCTCTCCTCTCAGGTACTCTGCTCCAAATCACCTCACAGCGCTTTTTTAACCATCTTATTCTCCTCTGCCATTCCAAACTTGACTCCACCTTAGATAAGCCCACATCACCTCTCAGCATCCCTCTGAAGGGTGCATCAAGGCATTCAGCATTGTCATCTTACAAGGAGTCCCAATTGCTCCTTTTTACATTATCTTGTTGATCTTCCCACCTAGCATGCTGACTGGGGTCTAACCTTGCCAGTCTTCCATCTAACCCACCCCTCCCATTGTTGACCCTATGAATTATCAGCAAGATCACCTATCACCACCCACCACCATTTGGTCATCAGCCTGAATTTCATATGCAGTTCAGTATCAAAGTTTGCTTGAAAATAATCCTGTGAAATATCTTGATATTGTGTTACATTAAAGGCACAATATAAATACAAGTTATTACGAGTAAATTAACTCTGATATTTTCCATTATGTAAGATATAAAGTGAATCTTTTAACTTTATTATAGCCTTATAATGCATCACAAAGAAATTATGGTTTTATGATATGCCTATTCTGTTTACCCCAATTTCATTCCAGCCAATCATTGTAGCATTAAGTACATAGACATTAAGAACAATTTTAAAAATTCTGTGGGAATGACCATGGTTTTAATTGGCTAAACTTCTCACAGGAAAATACAAGAGGAACAAAACAGAGCCACTTGATAACGACAGCAAGAGCTGCAAAAGGAAGTTGAACACAAAGCATGCTGCAGATTTACAATCCGAATGCAGATAAGGGAAAATGGTGTATTGAACAAATGAAAACAAGAAAAAAGTACTTTGGGAATCATTGGTTAGACTGCACTTAGAGTACTATGTGCAGTTTTGGTCTCCTTACTTCAGAAAGTATGATTGCCATAGAGCTGTTGCAACAAACGTTCATCAGGCTTGTTCTGGCAATGGCGGGATTGTCTTAACAAAGAGAGGTTGGGCAAACTGGACCTGTATTTTCTGGAGTTTTGAAGAATGATCTCATTGAAACCCATAAAATATTTAAAACAAATAGACAGATAAGATGGCTTCCCTTGGTTGGGAAGCCTAAAACCAGGGAACACAATTTCACAGAAGGGGGATGCTGCTTAGAACCAAAATGAGGAAAGGTTTCTTTTCACAAGGAGTTCTGAATATTTGGGATTCTGGTACCTGAGGGCTGTTGAAGTTCAGTTGTTGAATATACTGATAAATTTCTGATTAACAGTAAAGTAAAGGGTTTTGAGGATAGTGTGTTGGAAAGGCATTGAAGTGTCCAATCAACCATGACTGTACTGAATGGCAAAGCGGGTTTGATGAGCTAAATGGCCTCGCCCTATGTTCCTATGAATGATTACCAGAAGAGTGTACTAGAACATTACAAGTTAACAAAAATATTTTGGCCTTTAAAGATTCAGTTAAATTTACTTTCTAAACACAAAGTGGCACATCTCTTCAAAACTACTTTAAGCATGACTGTAGACAAAATACATGGGTAATGCAAAATAAAATGCACTGCCATTAAGAAGTAACATTTTGAACCTCCTCAATGGAGTTTCTCTTCAAACAAATCTTTTACATTCTCATTATAGGGTAAAGATCAAGGAATTATTTTCATATACATTGAAGATGACAAACACTTACCAGACAACTTTATACCCTCTGCAAGTCCATAGGGAAGGTAGGCAAAGATTATCATCATCCCAAACTCGAGGGATGGAGTCTTTCGGAGGTCTATATGCTTCAACAGGTAAATACTTTGATATTAAGAAAAATGAATGCTCACTTATTTAGGCACACAAGTATAAATAAGCAATTTTAGCTTATGAGTTGTGTTCAGTTCCTAGTTTTGCATATCCAAAATCCCCATTCCAAATTGAAAGTGGTGGTGGGAGGGGTGCAGATTTCAAAGTTCTATTTATGGTGGGAACAGCACCAAGTGCAAGTTCCACTCCAAGCCACACATCATCCTGACTTGGAACTATAACATCGTTCCTTCACTGTCACTGGGTCAAAATGCTGGAACTTCCCCTACTATACTCGTGCATGTACTTGCACTGCATGGACTGTATCAGTTCAAGGAGGCCAATTGTGTCAGTGTTAGCTAGGGAATAAACAAATAATGCTGGCCTAGTCACATCCTGTGAAAGAATAAATTAAAAAATATTTATCAAGTTGTTACTCTTTTCTTTGGTAGTAACTTATACTGAAAGGGTATTATATATCTTGACAGTCTAAGTATGCAAGACTTCATAGAATCCCTACAGTGCAAAAGGAAGCCAATCGGTCATCCGATCGATTGTGCACTGATTCTTACCCAAGCATACCCCAGAACCCCACATTTATCTTGCTCATCTATATCTGGGGACAATTCACCTAACCTGCACATTTTTGAACTGTCAGAGGAAACCTGCGCAGACACATGGAGAACATGCAAAAAGTGCATGGTATCCCCTGCGGGGCTTATTCTGGGTCTTTAAAATAGTCACTCTGAAAGAGAAGGGAAAAAGCAGTTCTAATTTCAAAGTAATGATGAGGATAAAACAGGCAAAACCATCCAAAGTTAATGATTTAAATCACTTTGTTGGATGGTTCCCAATCCAGCACAATTTCAAAATAAATTTATTTACTCCAGTCTTAAAATTACAAAGGTAATGCTCAGAATGGAACAGGCAAACCCAAATCTAATCTTTGCCTGGTCCAAAAAACAAATTCAAATTCCAAATGAATTCAATTCATGGTTCCTGCAAGAAAGGCAAACAAGATCCAAGCTGACATGTCACTGTATCACATCTTGGGCTTGATTTGACACTTGATCTTAGCCAAAAGGCTGGCCCAGTGCAATTGTTCAAGTGAAACTAGCCCTTCTGGACAATTAGCAGTAAACGTAGAAGAATTACCCAGCACACATTAATGGGAGCCATAACTTCCTGGGAGCCGGGAAGTTATGGCTTCTTAAGATAGTTTAGTAAAAATTTTCATATATAAGTTCTTTCTTTTATCAAGTCATTTCTTTGCTTTTTTTTGTTAAAAAATATTGAATACCAAGAGTATATTAACTAGAATGCTAATATTCCTGATAGGCAGAAAAAGATATCAATGCAGAAATGAGACCAGTAAGTGTTCCAAGTGCTGCAGATCCAAAAAACATCTTCAAGAAGTAGCCCAATGCTTGTAAGAAGGTCTGCCATCCACTCACATTGGGTGCATTTTCCCTGGCTAAACCTTCTGCTGTGCTAGAATATAATAGTTGGACATAAATTGTTAAAATAATGTTAAATTATTCAGCATTTACATCATTTTGCAAGCTAACTAACATTTGTCAGAATTGATAACAAACAGAGTATCCCTGGTCAGGGAAATTACATGCAAGATGTAAACTAAAACCCAAAATTAACAAACACAGTCCATGTATTATGAAAATACTGCACTGAACAGATCGTGGAGCTATCAGACAATTAATGTTCCAGAATATCTGTTCTAACAATGTTGCAAATTTAGTAACTCAATGTTCAATACACTTTAGAGGGATATAAAAATGGAGGAAGAGGAAATGAAAGCTTACTTTGTAAGGACTATAGAAACTGCATCATTGAGGATGCTCTCCCCGAATACCAACATGTTCAGAACAGGATCCACATTCAAAGCATTAAAAATGGCAATTGTAGCTACCGGGTCAACAGCTGATATTAGGGAACCAAATGCAAAACTGCAAAATATAAATAGTTACAAAATTTCAATCATTTCTTATTAGAATAAATATTTATTCTACAGAACTGCAAAAGACAGCTTTAGAATGACAGTTTATATTTTTCGGCACAAGAAAAGCTAACTGAAAAATACAATATCATTTCAAAGTGCAAGATAATATGAGTGTATATCATAGGAACATTTGAGTTGTAAGTTTAAAACATTTGCTCTTCAAAATCCTGCTGGCTAATCTTTCAAGGTTCATTGAGATTGGTTAGTTATATATTCAAGCAAAGTACCCAATACAAAGTGAGTCTACCTGCAACAATTTGCTGTTGAAGGGAGTGGCATGCTGCTACAATAACTCAGAGTTAAATGCTGCTGAAGGGAAGCGGGTAACCAGAAAGAAGTGTGCTCGATCATTGGATGTAAATTTTGGGATTTTCTTTGAAGAAAGTTTGCTCGCTTTGTCACTCCAGCATACCATCCTCTCAAAATAATTACCAATGTATTTTTGCTTGACAGGAGGAAACAGTCAGAGCAAATAAATATTCAGAAGATCTGGACGAGGAAGTCTGCCAAGGCAGAGTTAGCCAGCACTGCAACATATCAAGTAGTTAGGCAAAGAATGCAAGATAGCTACAATTTTCCTCCATCTTGCCGCAACTTAACTGAAGTTCTTCTTAAAAACAGTTCTCTTCCAAGGTTTACATGCATGCCCGTACTGCTGCAGGAGATAATTTGATTGAAATGACTGAAATTAATGCAATGACATCATTTGACTAGCTAGAAAACTGAACTTACAAAGCAAGCATATCTGACAGTTATCTTACAAAACACATGTTTATTTATGCAATGTTATCTGGCCACTAATTTGTATTCACATTTCGGATGAGTGCCATCAACTGATTTACACCAGGTTATTGAACATCCTCAATTTTTTTTCCAAATCTTGGTACAACTTAATTCTATTTGGGTTTTACAGTAATCATGGTGATCAACGAGGCCCAGGTTCAAAATCAGCTTGCAGCAGCATAACAAAATATTTATCATCCTATGCAAACAGTAAACAAAGTTTGCTGATGGATGTTTATTCATGTGCAAAATCAAGTTAAAAGTAACTGCTACATATGGGTTGTGGCTAGTTAGTTTGCATTCTATCACCCAATTTACTACAGGCTATTTTGTAATACTGCAGTTTTATTCCCAAACAAAATATCCTTGATAACACCAAATGGTGCAAAAGCACAATTTGGTTAGCAACAACAAATTCAAGGGAAACACTTCACATGATTTATCTAACTGTTTACTGTTCATTTTATTTGCGTTTCGACAAGCACAAAGATTAACAGGCCGTGAGTTACCATCATGACTGAATAAAAAGCATCTAAAACTTTCTAACAAATAACAGAGCCTTTCTTAATTGCAAATTCTTTGTTTGATGTGCTATGTGGATTAAATATTCCGACTCTGACCACTAATCTGCAAGGGGTTATCTATCTGAATATTGCGTACAATGGAACTCAATGCCCTTAAAGGGAAAATATTAACCAATAACTCCAATTGGAAAGTCTGTATTCCAATAGAGAAAAGTTGAAGATCTCACTCAATTGTAACTTTTTTTTAAAACAGTAAAAAAAAGTCTGTAGTCTTTGATGTAGTATCCTCTCAGGATCATCCACGAAAAGCTTAAAATTTTCTATATGATTTATGAAAAGTTATGACTACTGGATTTTATAAGATCGTTATATTTTCACAAGGGGGTGCCTTGCTGCTGGAAGTCCATTCAAAATTGCTCACAAAATTGAATGAAGAGGACATTGGAAAATTCACCCTGGCACAACAGAGAGGAGACCCTGTTGAATAGCAGGCATGATGTAGAGATGCCAGTGTTGGACTGGGGTAAACACAGTAGGAAGTCTGACAACACCAGGTTTAAGTCCAACCGATTTATTTGATAGTAAACTCACAAGCTTTCAAGGTGTTTCAACCTCTTCGTCAGGTGAATGAGGTGTTCTGGTCTCAAACAGCACACATAACAGCACAGACTGTTTATAGATTACTGATTAGAATGCAAACCTTTACACCTAACCTGCTATTCAAGTCTTAAAATGGCTAACAATGTGAGTGGACGGAGTACTGAGCACAGGTTAAAGAGATGTGTATTATCTCCAGACAGCACAGTAAGTGAGATTTTTTGCTAACCCAGGCAAGTCATGGGGGTTACAGATAGCGTAATGTGAACCCAAGACCTTTGCAGAGACCATCCTCACGTGTGCGGAATTTGGCTATCAGTCTCTGCTCAGCGACTCTGTGCTGTCGTGTGTCGTGAAGGCCACCTTGGAGAAAGTTTACCCGAAGGTTGGAGGCCGAATGCCCGTGACCGCTGAAGTGTTCGCCAACAGGAAGGGAGCAGTCTTGTCTGGTGATTGTTGAGCGATGTTCATTCTACAGACACTACGACAGCGGATGAATAAACATCGCTCGACAATCACCAGACAAGACTGTTCCCTTCCTGTTGGCGAACATTTCAGCGGTCACGGGCATTCGGCCCCCAACCTTTGGGTAAACGTTCTTCAAGGAGGCCTTCACGACACACAATAGTGCAGAGTCGCTGAGCCAAGTTCCACACACGAGGACGGTCTCAACAGGGATTTTGGGTTCATGTCACACTATCTGTAACCCCCGTGACTTGCCTGGGTTAGCAAAAAACCTCACTTACTGTGCTGTCTGGAGACAATACACATCTCTTAACCTGTGCTCCCTTCTCTGTCCACTCACATTGTTAGCTACTTTAAGACTTGAATAACAGGTTAGGTGTAAAGATTTGCATTCTAATCAGTAATCTGTAAACAGTCTGTGCTGTCATACATGCTGTTTGAGACCAGAACACCTCATTCACCTGACGAAGAGGTCGAAACATCTCGAAAGCTAGTGAGTTTACTGTCAAATAAATTGGTTGGACTTAAACCTGGTGTTGTCAGACTTCCTACTGTAAACAGCAGGCATACATAGTGGGACTTTAAATACAAGACCATTCATCTGCTCAGAATGTGTTTTAAAATAATACATGGTTGTGTTAATTGGTTACTGGGGATACCTTTTTTGGGGGCATTATATGGTACTCATTATATACTCATTAATACTTTGTGAATATGGATTTTAAATTGGTTTGTTTCATTAAAAGTTTTACAGTGTGAAACTTTGTTATGGGATTCCTTAGTGCTGGTCATTGGGCATTTTAAATCTCTCTTTAAAAATGTATTGGTCTCTGTCAAAACCCACAAAGTTACGAATAATAAAAATTAATGATAAATTTTACTATGATTAAAAAAAATTGTGAAAGTTCTTGAATGTGTTTTTAAATTCTACAAAAACATCTTCAGATTAGTGAATAATTCTCATCATCACATCTCATGTCTTGAAAAGAGGTTATGTTATAGTGATTGAACATGCTCGTTTCTGACAGCACTCAAGTTGGCAATATTAGGGCCTGAAAATTATTTAAAATGCCAAATGCACAAATTCAAACATTGTTCAATGAAGTATAAAATCCATTTACAGAATGATAATTTGCAAAATAATTACCTGTCTGTCACTGTGAGTTTATAGATAACTTCAGCCTAAAATGAGAGGGAAGTGAAATAAAAGATCAGAAGCATACTTCTTTTCCCAAAAATCAGTTTTGTGACTATTTTGCCATTGCAAGATAGATGATATTAAAGGTAAACATAACTCTCAAGAGGTTAAATTCTCAGAAAGCAGTGCTGCAAGACAAGGACTAAAATTGTTATTTAAGTGTCCACTGTCCAGAATGATTGAGACAAGAGTCAGCTTGGCTTAATATTGGCATTTACTTCTGACTCAATTTTCAGTTGAAAATCTTACTACGTATAATCTTAATCAACACTTAAAATCATACAGGACTGCACTGGCATTACAGGGGAGATAGCATCATTCTGAACAACCAGGTTGACAAATGAAATATTCCAGAGGCCTACTCAAAAAAGACCAGATGAATTTTGCTAGTTTCCTCACCAACAACCTGTCCTCAAACACCAATAACCACCAAATCATATTAATTTGCATTTTCTCTCATTGTTGCTTGTGGGACCTTAGTGTGCAAGTTGCATGCCCCACTGACCTGCAATACAACGTTGCTATACTTCAGAAATGTCATCAATTTCTGAAGCACTTGGTAACATCTTGAAGATGTGAAAGATACCATATCAATGCAATCTACCTTGCACTAGGTACAGTGCAGAATTTCTGCAGAAGGTGAATGGATAGCATATTAGTCAAGATCAAATTAGACAATAATCGCCAGTTCGTGGGGAGCATTCTTTCAGCCATACTTGAACTGAGGTGACTGATTTATAATGGAAAGTGGACATTGCTGGATTTATCTGCTTGTTGCAATTGCAACGCCATCTTCAGTGTATGTCTAACCCTCCTCTTCTAAGTGTAGCATGGTGTCTCCCCTTCCAAAATATAATTGAGTTGTATATCATTATTACTTTGCAGAGTCTAGTGGAGATCTACAATAGCATACATTCAGACCTTTCCAAGCAGCAGCATTTTTATTTTAACAGGTTTATGGTGTATTAACAACAGATTGAAAAATTCTCATACTTCCAAAATATCCATCTGGTTCACATAGATATTTCATGAAATCATGATTACATTGTTGACTGTTGCAGAATAAGTATATTACAGTAACTTTTAACAACTCAGCTTTAGTTTATTTATTAGTATCAGCAATAGGCTTACATTAACACTACAATGAAGTTATTGTACAAATCCCCCAAGTTGCCACACTCCGGTGCCTCTTCAGGTACACTGATGGAGAATTTAGCATGGCTTATGCACCTAACCAACACATTTTCAGACCATGGGAGGAAACTGAAGCTCTCAGAGGAAACCCACGCAGACGAAGAGAGAACATGCAGAACAGACAGTGACCCAAACCAGGAATCGAACTTGGGTCCCTGACTCAGAGGTAGCAGTGCCAACTATTGTGCTACCCTACTCTATAGATAATTGGAGTGTTTGGGGGGAATGCTGCTCAGATGCTGGAAGAGCAGGATAATTACTCATCTTAGCCATATAGTGTTTATTTAGGATAGAGCAATGGATGTTCGTTTATAGATGGAGATTTTCCGTGGATTAAGTTAAGTGACAGAATCATCAATACGGCTAATGTGCAGAACTGGGCTACAGCCGAGAGAAAAGTTAAGCACTCCCTGTTCTGCTAAAATCAGAGGGACTTGCAGAACATTACTGAGAATTTATTCTCTCTCCACAAAATCTCTCTTTAATAGCTTCAAGATTATTAACACAATTTATAGCAAATATGCCTGAGTTTACTAACTATTTATTTTCAAGTGGTTTTGATCTCTGTACGAATGGGGTTTATTTGGAACTGGAACAATCATAAGCTAGAAAGTAAAGTTGCTTACTTTCATTTTTAAATATTCTTTAACTGTTAATAGTTAAGCTCATTAGTTTCCTACAGTTATATTTAAGCTTTGTTATTAAATAAAATTGGTTTTACTATAGAAGATCAGTGGAATCACTCCTGGAGAGATACATCCTACCCTCACATTTATGCCAAAAAAAAAAAAATAAATGTTGGGGTTTAGTCTGGTTTCCTAAAGTAACCTGCACTTCTGGTCCAGCACACCAATAATGTGGTGCTGATAGGGTACAGGTTCATGTAACTAACAGAACTCATTTCTTTCTTTCAAGGATACCATATTGTTGAAGGTACCTCATTGTAACATGGTTCCACTAATGAGGCCTTGCACTGTTGGAAACACAGACTGAAAAACTGCAGTGCCATTGCCTGCTGCTTTTCACAGAAAAAGTGAGCAAGTCATTAGTTCTGGTAACAAAAAAGCGCTTCAGTCAGCTAATGTATGCAGTGATTGATGTCAATGAGACAACTAGAAAGAAGCTTCCTGCATTTTTCAAAGCCTTAACGAAACTGGTCTGTGTCAGAGTGCATGCACCTCATGTGAAGCCAACATAGCTGTAAAAAACAGGTGACATGACTCTGCTACATAGTTTGCACAAAGTGTCCAACATTCATGTGCCAAGCATAGACATCCACAACTAGAACATGTCATCAGAAATATCCCATTATACTCTTTTGCTGATGCAGTGATCATAGATCAATCTATGAACTCTAAACAATGGTTTCTGTAAATTAGGAATGATGATGTTATATTTTTTTAAACCACAGTCTAGCTACATATATTTTTATACTTGAGTTTCCTTTCAATTTTGGAGTTTATAATTTCTGAGCATGCATGCGCAGGTCATGGATCATGTATATGTCTGTGCATTCACATGATGCTCTGAATTTCTCCTGCAAGCATAAATATAAGCAGAAAATTAAGATTTAACCAAAGCTGTAAGGTATCGCAGTCAACACTTACCTTACCGAGGAAATATACTCCACCACCTACAATGAAAGCAGATATTGCTGTGCCAAATACAGCAAAGAGGGTAATGGAGCCAATATTTTGGAAGAAGTTGCCCTGAAAATGAAAAAAGTGATCAATAAAACATAGATTCCATCCTTTTAAGAGATATGGGAATTGCTGGCAATGCCAGCATTTATTACCCAAATCCAATTGTTCTTCAGAGGGTGGTGGAGAGCCACAGCCTTGAATCGTTGTGGTCCTGTATTGTTGGAACACCCACAGCACTGGTAGAAAGGGAATTTCAAGGACTTTCACCCAGTAACAGTAAAGCAATGATACAATTCAAAGTCAGGATGGTGTTGGACTTTTGAGAGAATGATGTCAAAACACAATTAGCCATGTTTATGAGCTACAGAATGCAACAAGTTATACAAATATTGGTGTGTGTGTGTGTGTGTGTGTGTGTGTGTGTGTGTGTGTGTGTGTGTAAAGAGAGAAAGAAACACATAATTTAAGTGCAGAAGTAATTGAGTTCTCACTAGCTCCAGTGCGACCCATCTATTAATTTTTTAATCCTGATGCACAATCCACAATTACTCAGTTCTGATGTGTATAATCTGTGCTATGATCCTGGAAGATGTCACTGAAATTTGGTGAAGGGAAACAGAGTTAAGTCAAGAACATCTTTTCTTGATCAAGATGCTCAGAGATGGCCAGGGTAGGATTTAGTTTGCAGTGACAGTCTTGGTGAGTGGGGTTATCATGAATCAGAATCCCTACAACAGAGATAGTCATTTGGCCCATCAGCACTGTACTAAGCCTGACAAGCACCTTATCCAGGCCCTATCACAGTAACAAATTTACCCCACTAATTCCCTCACATCTTGAAGCACTACAGGACTGTTTAGCACGGCCAGTCCATCTAACTGACACATCTTTCAGACTGGCAGGAAACTAGAGCACCCAGAGAAATCTGACATAGACACAGGGAGAATGTACAAACTTCACACAATCACTCAAGGCTAGAATTGAACCCAGGTCCGTTAAACTGAGAGGCAGTATTGCAAAATACTGCGTCACTCAGCCAATGCTGTTGTGTCGA
This sequence comes from Sphyrna mokarran, assembly GCA_024679065.1. Lineage (NCBI taxonomy): Eukaryota > Metazoa > Chordata > Chondrichthyes > Carcharhiniformes > Carcharhinidae > Sphyrna > Sphyrna mokarran. Next base: position 40,336,114 of record JAGIQG010000016.1, read on the forward strand.
GATGATGGTCATCACCATTATGAATGAACAAAGGGAAAGAAAATTACAGCAGAGGAACAGGTCCTTTGGCTCTCCAAGCCTACGCTAACAATGCTGCCTGACTTAATTAAAACCCGTCCATCTTTCCAGGGACCATATCCCTCCATTTCCATCCTATTCATGTATTTGTCAAGGCACCCCATAAAACTCATTACCATATTCCCTTCCACTACCTCCCCAGCAGCTAGTTCCAGGCACCCACCACCCTCAAAAAAAAAAAAAAAAATTTGCTTTGTGCATCTCCTTTAAATCTTGCCCCTCTTCTGCCCTGGGAAAAAGCTTCTGACTATCCAGTCTGTCCATGTTTCTCATAATCTTGTAGACTTTCATCAGGTCACCCCTCAACCTCCATTGTTCCAGTAAGAACAACCAAGTTTCTCAAACCTCTCTTCATAATTAATGTCCTCCAGACCAGGCAGTATCCTGGTAATTTTTTTTGTACCCTATCCAAAGCCTCCACACCATTCTGATAGTATGGCAACCAGAATTGAATGCTATATTCCAAGTGTAGCCTAAGGTTCTATAAAGTTGCAACATGACTTGCCATCTTTTAAACTCAATGCCCCAACCATTGAAGGCAAACATGCCGTATGCCTTGACTACCTTCTCCACCTGCACTGCCGCAGGGCTCATTTCTGGGACCTCTTCTATTTGTAATATATATAAATGACTTGGAAGAGGGAGTAAGTGGAGTGATCAGCAAGTTTGCAGACAATACAAAGATGGCTGGACTTGCGGATAGTGAGGAGAAGAATCATCGTCAAAACACCCATCAACAGGGTGATACCATGTCCTTCCTCCCAACAAGATAATGGAAACCCTCTGATTCATCATAACAAATCAGAGCCTATACTTACCCAGATAAAGAAAGTAAGCCTGAGAGAGAGAAGAGCATCAGAATTATCTAATAGTGCCAGACATAGATTTAATGCAAATAATTTTGCAGAAAGGATACCAGAAACGGAAACTCATATGGAACAGGGCATTGCACTCGCTCCACATACCAGGGGAGCCCAAACTTAGAAGTCAAACGTACTGGGATTCTCAATATATACCACCTGGAGAAGGCAACCTACTCCTTCATCCAACCTAATTGTCAACTGAAGAAAGAATCCTGACAATGCTGAATTGAAGCTCCCAGACCCGCACAAAATTGAAGATTAATGATGACTACAGGCTAATATAACCATCCACGGAGTTTGAAAAAATGATGAGATTACTGAGAGACATCCAGGATCCACCCAGAATTTCATCAAAGCCTCTGCACCTCCACCATGTTGTTGCCGAATCCAAAGCTAAGAAAAGTCTAGACCCCTGAAAGTGGCAAGGACCCAACATGTCCACCCACCTCCAATCCTTCCTGATGAGCACCAAGGACAAGATAAGATCCGAGGTTGGTGACTTTGACTCCAAGCTTCGAAGACTGGATATAATGTACTTCTTCGAACTCAATGTCTAGCTCTTAATTTGAGATTCTGAAAGCATGGCAGCCAATTCTCAATTTCGTCTGGGGATTCATCCCCAGCCCTACTCTGGATGTTCCTTTTCTGACCCCATCTTGTCAAGTATGACACCATGGAACAGGATTTCAGGAACTGAAGTTGAGCTTTCATTGAGAAAGCTGCTGCCTTCATTGGTAGGATTCTTTTTCTGCTTCATCCATTCACTTTAGATATCTTGCAACTCATCAATGAGCACCAATAATTTGTGCCAGGGGATCCAAGAGTATTGTCCACACCTTCAGTAACAGAGTTATTGTAGTGGGAGCTATGTTGATTGGTCTCAATGAGTGCAAGGAGCATGGATGGGGCAAATTTGTAAGGAGCATTCAGGAAAGCTTCTTGAAACAGTATGTAGATAGTTCAACTAGGGAAAGGACCATATTGGACCTGGTATTGGCCCATGTTTCAGTCGGAGAGCAGTTCGGGAACAGTAACCACAATTCAGTAAGTGTTAAAGTACTGATGGATAAAGGTAAGTGTAGTCATCAAGTTAAGGTGCTAAATTGGGAGAAGGCTAATCACAATAATATTTGGCAGGAACTGAAGAATGTAGATTGGAGGCAGATGTTTGAGAGCAAATCCACACCTGACATGTGGGAGGCTTTTAAGTGCAAGTTGATAGGGATTCAGGACTGGCACATTACAAGGATGAAGGATAAGTATGGCAAGTTTTGGAAACTTTGGACACAAGAGAGATTGTGAGCCTAGTCAAAGAGAAAAAGGAAACATTTGTCAAAGCTAGAAGGCTGGAAACACATGAAGCAAGTGTGGAATACAAGGAAAGTAGAATGCAACTTAAGTAAGGTGTAAGGAGGGCTAAAGGGCAAGAGGGTAGCCAGAGAGAGGGTTCGCCTACTCAAGGACAAGGGAGGGAATCTATGCATGGAGCCAGAGGAATTGAGCGAGTATTAGTACCTTGCGTCAGTATTCACCAAACAGAAGAATCTGGTGGATGATGAGTCTGGGAGAGGGTGTGTAGATATTTTGAGTCATGCTTAAATCATGTTCTTGAGAAACATTAAGGTAGACAAGTCCTTGGGATATACCCCAAAATACAGAGAGGGGCAAAGGAGGAAATTGCTGGGGCCTTGAGAGAAGTCTGAAATGGCTGACCTCCCATTTTAAACAGTGGCCCCCTGGTTCTAGGTTCTTCCAGAACAGGGAACACCCGGCTATCTCATACTTGTCAAAACCCCTTTGAAATCTCTAAGATTCTATCTTATTCTTCTCTCCTCCAGCTGACACAAGCCATATCTGACCACCTTTCCTTCACAAGACAACCTCCCCATTCCAGGTAATAGTCTAGTAAATCTTCACCCAACCTTCTCTGCTTTCAATGCATTTATGTTCTTTCTGAAATAAGGAGACCACAGTATTACAAATGTGATCTCACTAATGCCCTTTATAACTTTGTTTTTATTCATTCATAAAAGGTGGGCATACTGACTAAGCCATTATTTATTGCTCATCTTTAATTGCCCTTGGATTCGGTGGCTTGCTAAGCAACCTCAGATGGACAGTTAAGAGTTAACCACATTGCTGTGGATCTGAAGTCACATATTGGTCAGACCAAGTAAGGATGACAGATTCCCCTCCCAAAAGATGTTAGTGAACCAGATGGGTTTTTACAACAATCAGCAATGTTTCACAATTATCATTGGACTTTTAATTCCAGATTTGTTTTGAAGTCAAATTCTACCATCTACCATGATGGGAATCAAACCTGGGTCCCCAGAGCATTATCTCTGGATTATTAGTCCAGCGACAATAAAGTCTGCCATAATTTCCTCCAATTGAAGCAAAACTTCCCTATTTCTGTATTCAATTCCCTTTGTAATGAACAATAGCTTTCCTAATTGCTGTACTGAATCCTAATATTTTGCACTAGGATCTCCATACCCCTTTGCATCTCAGGGTTCTGTCATCTTCTAGCATTTAAATGTGTATTTAAAATTTTTCCTGACAAAAATGGACAATTTTGTATTTTCCCACAATATATTCCATTTGTCAAATCTTTGCTCAATTAACCTATATATTGGTGCAATTGCTAATGATACTTCAGTCCCTTCATCCAAGGTCATTTATATAAATGAAATAAAGGTCAAGCCCCAGCACTGATCTCTATGGCACGCCACTCATTATATCTTGCCAATCAGAAAATGACTCATTTATGCCCATGCTTTGCTTCCTATTAGTTGGTCAATCTTTTATCTATGCCAAAACGTTGCCCTCTACACTATAATTTTTTATTATTTTGCTGTTAGGAAATTGTGATAAAGCGAAAACCAAGATAATCCAGAAACTGGGAGGTTGTCTGTTGGTTGCATATTTAGAATAAGACTATTTAAAAATAGAAGCTATAACAGATGGGTTGGCTGGGTTAGTGGAACTAATGTGTTGTTATATCGTTAAGCCTAGCCACACTATAAATGCATTTTTACTTCAGGCAAGTTGGTAACAATGGTAAATATAATGTCGAAAGGTGTAAGTAAAGAAGTTCAAAGAAAGTGGTGATGTACAAATTTCACAGTTGCATTCTAAAACTTCAAAATGAAAGTGACTTCTAAGGTTAGTTCAGATGAGATCAAAAGGGAAACCCATATTTCAGGGACAAGCTCAAGCTATGCAAGCCAGCTGTGAGAATTCAGCCCATAGCAGAAAGCTGAGTCAATTCCCAAAAGCTGTGGTTGGAGAAAAGCTCATTTGAGAAACTAGCTTTTCTATTCTGGTTGGCCTTTATTTCAAAGGAAATGGAATATAAACACAGGGAAGTCTTGTTAAAACTATGGAAAGCACTAGTTAGACAAAATCTGGAATACTGTGCAGTTTTGATCCCCTTATCCAAGAACAGATATATTGGCATTGGAGGCAGTTCAGAGAAGGTTCACCAAGTTGATCCCTGGAATGGACAGAATTTCTTTTGAGAAGAGTTCGAGTAGGTTGGGCCTGCATTCAGAGTTTAGAATGAGAGGTGACCTTACTGAGACATAGAAGACCTCGGGGGTTTGACAGGGCGGATGCTGAGAAATTGTTGCCCCTTGTGGGAGAGTCAAGGGACACTAGGCATGATCGCAGACTAAGAGATCACCACTTAAGACAGAGGAGGAATTTCTTCTGAGGGTAGCAAATCCATGGAATTCTTTACCACAATATTGTAGAAACTGAGTCATTCAAGGTTGAGATAGACAGATTGTTAATCAGTAAGGGAATAAAGCGTTAAGGGAGTATGGCAGGAAAGTTGAGCAAAGGATTATCATATCAAGTCAATCATAAATTCATTGACTAATGGAACAGACTGGATGGGCAAATGGCCTATTTCTGCTCTTATGTCTTATGGTTCCAGCCCAAGTCAGAAGCAACTGCAAAACATACAACTGCCAGATACGGTAATTATTGTTGGATTTCACCTTTGTTTTAAAAATTATAGGATGTTGCATGAGGAAAATTTGGAGGGATTTGCAACTGGGTAAATTTAAAGATACTTGCGGGGGGGGGCATTTCTCCCAATGTAGCGTAGCAGGCTGGGGCATATCAGGTGGCTTCTCACTGGGCGCCACAGCATCCACATGTCTCCAGCTGCCAGACTTTCAGCATCACCAGCTCCACTCGAGAAATCAATGCACAGCTGAATAACTTATTTAAATCAGGCTTTGCATCCAATTAATGGGCCCAGGACTGAAGTCTCCAGGACCACTAGCATCTCCACCCCTGGCAGGATTATTTAACTCCAGTGAGATTTACAACAGCTTCCCACTAGCAGGATAATGGTGGCCCAACCTTGTTAGAGTGAAGGGGGAGTCATGGAAGCCTGAGGTGGTCAGGACAAGAGGGGGTGTGCCCCCTTGGTATTTCCAGCTTGACAGTGCCAGCCTGGCCCCGCCACTTGCCCAAGGAGCAAAGTGGCAATGTCCACCGAGCATCAAGCAGTGTCAATGGGACCGGTGGGGGGGGGGGGGGGGAATGACTCGCTGCCATTCTACAGTTGGGATCGATGTGGAGAGAGGGAGGACAGAGGCCGGGGCTGGCCATCGTGATGAGGGGGCAGGAGAGGAAATCAGGAGATCAGAGTTGGCCTGGAGAAACAACGATTGGGAGGTTGACGGGATCAGAGGGACAGCATTGCAGGAATCACAGGGCTGCCCATCAGTGAAGGGCTACTGAGCACGTGCCACTGAACACGCATCCATCTCAATGTCGACAGACCTTCGCATGTGCAGTGGCCCGTTGGGCGCTATGTTGCCAGCTCTCCAGCGAGAATAGGCCTTGCTCCAGCTTTCCAATCTGATTCATGCTTGTGCTCTGTGACACAAGACGCGAGAGATTCATTTTGAAAATCCTGCTGAAGAGAGCACTGGGATTTACTCCAATTTTTATTTGAATTCAGCCCTTAGAATTATTTTTGGGAGAATTCCATCAATGTGTATAGCCAACAAGGTAGTTAAGTGTATTTCTGGTTGACTTTGTGTTTTATTGTTTAATAAACACTTATTTTGTTTAACATCACCACAAAGAGATTCGGGATATCCCCTACTGGTCTCCACATTTTTCCTCATTATACCAAATTGCAAAATACGGTTGAGAGCAGGCATTTGAAACTTTCTTTCTGGAATTTGGAATACCCTAACATCATTTGTAATCTTAACATGACAATAATCTTTGTCAAATGCACTTCATCAAATGCCTTCTAGAAAGTGGTGTATCCAATGGTTTTATTTAGCCTCAACTTCTTCAAACAACTCCGATAAACATGATTCCCCTTTCACAAAATCATGCCAACTCTGCCCAATTTCTTGGAATTTGTTTTCCAAATGCCCTTCCTTAATGTGACTCTAATACTGTTTTTTTTAATTTTCCCAGTGACAAATGTTATGCAGGCCTACAGTTTCCCACTTTGTTTCCCACCCTTTTTAAGTAAAAGAAGCTATATTCACTATTTTCCAATCTAAAGTCACTTGCCCTAAACCTAGGGAATTTGGAAATTAAAACAAACTCATCAATTATCTTCCCATCCACTATTTTAAGTTCCTAGGATGAAATCCTTCAGTACCCATAGACTTGTCAGCTTGCAGCTCCAACAATTTGCTCAGTAACAGTTACTGATAATTGCATAATTTTCTTGGTCTCTCTTTCTCTTCCATTTCCTGATTTACAGCTATTTGTTGGATATTGTTTGTATCCTTTATATACCTGTTTAATTCATCTACCATCTCCTTATTTTCTATTATTAATGCCCCAGAGTGACTTCCTATAGGACCAATGCTCCTTGTTAACTTTCTTCTTTTTAAAATATCTATAGAAACTCTTACTATCTTCCTTTACATTTCTTGCTAGTTGTGGATAGTGTAGAAGTTGTCAAAGGATACAACTGGATAACGATCAGTTGTAGATATGATGTTGCAGAGCTTGTCATATGAGGAATGGTTGAGGATTCTGGATCTGTACTCACTGGAATTTAGAGGGATGGGAGTGAGGGAGGATCTTATTGAAACTTAGAGGATACTGAAAGTCTGGATAGAGTGGACATGGAAAGGATGTTTCCACTGGTAGGGAAACCTAGAACCAGAGGGCACAACCTCAGGCTAAAGGGATAATCCTTTAAAACAGAGATGAAGAGGAATTTCCTCAGCCAGAGAGTGGTGAAACTCTCTGTGGAACTCTTTGCCACAGAAAGCTGCGGAGGCCAGATCATTAGTGTCTTTAAGACAGAGATAAATAGGTTCTTGGTTAATAAGGGGATCAGGGGTTATGAGGAGACGGCAGGAGAAAGGGGAAAAGAAAAACATCAGCCACAATTGAGTGGTAGAGCAGACTTGATGGGCCAATTGGTCTAATTCTGCTCTTGTGTCTTATAGTGGGCAGAGAAATGGCAGATGGTGTTTAATCTGGACAAGTCTGAAATGCTGTATTTTGGGGGATCAAATGTTAAAGTTAAGTGTAGAATAACAGGCTGCTGAGCAGCGTGGATCATGGGATTTAGGTCCATAGCTCTCCAAAAGTAGCTAGTGGAGTAAAGAAGGTGTATGACATGTTTGCCTTTATTGATTGGAGCACTGAGTACAGAAGTCAAGATGTCATGTTGCAGCTTTATAAAATTTTGGTTAGGCTGCAGAGTATTGTGTTCAATTCTGATTACATCACAGGAAGGATGTGGAAGCTTTGTCAAGAGTGGGAAGAGGTTTACCAGAATGCTGCTTAGATTAGAGGCTCATAGAGGCTATGAGCTTTAAGGAAAGGCTGGACAAAATAGGGTTTTTTTCTCTGGAGCAGCAGAGACAGAGGGGAGACCTGCTAAAAGGCTTTAGAATTATGAGAGCGTAGATAGGTTGACAATCAGAACCTTTTTCCCCCCAGAGTTGACATAGTAGGGGGCACGCACTTAAGGTGAGAGGTGGTGGTGGGGTGGGAGGGGAGAGTTCAAAGGAGATGTGAGGGGCAACTTTTATACACAGGGTGATGTGTGTCTGGAACATGCTGCCAGGTGGTAGTGGTGCTGGCAGATATATGTTGTTAAGGGGCTTTTAGATAAGCACATGACTATACAAGGAATTGAGGGATAAGAACCAAGGGCGGGCAGAAAGAATTGATTTAATTTGGTGGTGTATTCAGTGCAACATTGTGGGCCGAAGGGTGTTTCTGTGCTATACCGTTCTATGCTTTCAGGTGGTCATAATCACCTTTATTACTAGTCTTAGACCCATTATGTCCCTCAAATTCAATGTAAAACTCAATCATATTATGAGCACTGCTACCTAAAGGCATCTTTATTATGAGGTCATTAAACATATCTTATTGCACAATACATGTATAGTTTAACCTGGTGTCTGGTTGGTGCCAGAAACTATCCAAAACATTCTATGAATTCCTCACCCAGGTTATGTGGTTTCTCCTGTTTATATGTAGATTAAAATCCCCATGGTTACTGTTAATGGGCCTGTACACCACTTCCATAGGTGACTTTTGCCTTTATCATTTTTCATCTCTATCCAAACTGCTTCCACATCCTGATTTCCTGACTTTAGGTCATCATCTATTGTTTTAGCACCACCCTTAATGAAAAGAGCCATCGTTCCAATTTTTCCCAACTTTCTGTCCTTGTATATTTCATTATTCAGGCTCCGATCTATGTCTTTTTGCAGCCTTGTCTTTGTAAGTTTACAGACTATATGTATTTATTCCTAAAGCAATGTCTGTTCACCTGTTTTGTTTCAAATTATATATGTATTCAGATACAAAACCTTCAGTTTATCATTATTTTTTATTACTGCCAGCATTATCTGCTAATTTGTACTCATGGATTTGTAATGGCCAAACATAACTTGGGTAAGGAATTCATAGAATGTTTTGGATAGTTTCTGGCATCAACCAGACACCAGGTTAAACTATACGTGGTATGGTGCAACAAGATGTTTAATGACTTCATAGTGAAGATATCTCTAGGTAGCAGTGCTCATAATATGATTGAGTTTTACATTTAATTTGAGGGACTAGTAATAAAGGTGATTATGACCACCTGAAAGCATAGAACATAGAACAGGACAGCACAGAAACAGGCCCTTCAGCCCACAATGTTGTGCTGAGCATGACACCAAACTAAATCAATTCCTTCTGCCTACATCTTCCTGACATGGTCATTTATAATATTAGTAGCTTTCTTTTTTGCTATGTCTTGACTCTGGCCATATTTTCCAAAATTTGATCCTTCGTCGACAGTATTTAGTTTAAAATTCACTTTATTTCCATAGTTATGCAGCTTGCTAGAACAGCAGTACCAGCAAGCTTTAGGTGTTGACTGTTCCAGTGGTATAGTCCTCGCTTTTCCCAATACTGGTGCTAGTACCTCCAAGAACTAGAACACACTTCTCCGTCACCTTTGAGCCACATGTTCATCTCCCTAATTTGATGCATTCTGTGCCAATTTACATGTGCCTAAGTGAATAATTAGTATTTTATAATGAATTTAACACTTCAACATCACATCTCCCCCCTCTCAAATGTGGGAATTCAGTGAAATATCTATTCATACCATATTAAAAAAAAAAATCTGTGAAACAAATATGCATAAGTATTCTGATGCCCTTGCACCATCCCATTTCCTTTACAACTGAATTCTGTCTGTCTTTCATGTCAAAATGTGAGGGAATGGCTTTGCTCATTTCCTGTTTCCTTGGTTCCTTTCTCACTCAACTCCTGATCATTCAAATACCCCACATGGAGCCTTGTGCATTTACTTAATACTTAATCCTTTTATATTCGCCATCACTTTTTTTGTTAAAACGTCTATCCTGATCCCTCACTGTTTAGAATTGCCACATTACTGAGTTCCCTTTCCTTTCCAAGCAGGCTGAATGTTTCCCAATTCTTCCAATCTTTTTTAAATGCCTTAGTTTCAGCTTTTACTTTGCTAAGAGTACTAAAACGACCTGGCCAAAGTCACAAGCAACACCTTCTCTGAGTATGACGTTATCCATCTCTTTTTTCTTCCTCAGTCTTTCCAAAATACTTGATTTGGGTGCCCATATCATTCACAATGTCTCTCTTCTGCAGTTCACTGTTGTGGACTGTCTTCACATGCTGCTAGTCATGCTTTTTCCAGTGTAGCCAGCAAATCGAGTAAACGTGTTCACTTCCTTGTCCATCATCACAGCCGCTAAAGAAGATAATTAGGTTGCCTCTTTCTCATCTACCCCTCAGTGATATCATCTATAGAATGGCTGCCAGATGTAGGCAACATCTACATCTGGCAACTTGCCAGATGCAGTGATAACTTGCTTTATTTCTACAATTTTCCAATTGAACATTGGGAAGTCCAAGCTCTACCCTTACCTCTTTCACTGAAACCCTCTTTTTTTGATCCCCACTCTGGTCTTCCCTGTACTTGATTTCTCTCCAACATTTTCTATAATTTGGATTAATAGTTGCAAACACTCAAAATCTATATCTTGAAGGAACTTTCAAAAATTGGAAGTCAGTTTAAGTACTGCAGAGATCTTTAAAAAAAAACGACAACCTCTGGTGCTGTTTTTCCATAAAATTCTATGTAATATACTTTTTATGTAACAAATTCACATGTTTTGCAATTTGTTTTTGCAATCAATTGTTTGCAATTTATGAAAACTTCTTTAGACATTACAACTTTGATCTAGGCAGCAATATTTCAAAATACAAACTGCTTCAGATGGAAGTACAAAACTATAAGATTACATCAAGCTCAGTAACCAATTCAGTACAATTGTGTGGTTTTAAAATTTTTTTTTTTTTAAACTGCACCCTTAAAGTTACAAAGCCAATGCTCCATGTATACTGGGCAAACCCAAATCCATTTCCTGCTTGCAGCGAACACCAAATTCAAAATCCAATTGAGTCCAATTTAAGGCTCCCATAAGAAAGACAAATAAGATTCAAGCTGACAAGATGAGGCATTGCATCACATCTTGCTCTTGATCTTAGCCAAAAGTAATTGTGTTTTCTTTTCGCAAGAACTCTGACTGTCAAGTACAAAATGGATAACATTCAAAAGTATCAGAATAGAATCGGAACTGTGTTTTTATCTGACAATAAAGTTTAATTGCAAATCACAAGTTGAAGATTTTTCAGTAGTGTTGCAAGCACTGCATTTGAAATAGTTAAGCAGATGTGCTATTTGAGGTGCAACTTTAATTATGGGAGACAGGGGTAAAAGCAAGGAAAGGACACAGCGCTGATCTAAAGCTGAACATTCACCCCAAAATTGCCTTATTTTAAATTAGTTGTACAATTACACAAGAAACAAATACAGGAATAACACTATGCATTTTTTGTTCCCAAATTGATTTAAAAATACTATTTACAAAATAAACCAGCACACACAAACGCAATCGTGTCTTTATGATTTCTCACACTTGTTTCACTGTCTTGCTTACCTTGTGTAATGAATATCCGGACTCAAATATAATAGGTGGAAGCAACAACAGAAAGAACATGTTTGGTCGAAACATTTCTTCTTCCTGTGCAGAAGGAGATCAAAAATATAATGGCTGAAGATCTATGGCCCCACAGTTCTCGTACAGCAGGGGCAGTGATGAACCAAATCTTTTGGTCACCCACTGTTCTCCTTATCCACTAACTTAAAACAAAATTCTTCCGCCATAACTATATTTCTCATTTATAAAAGCTGCATAGACTAGGCGAAAGAGAAGCATAATGCTGCAAGGATATAGCTGCAAATAGCTACTGGCTACTTATGCTGCTCCCATTCTGCCCTGCCAATACTCTTACCCATGATTTTCTATGCAACGAGTAATATAAATGCAAGTTGTGCTTGAACGAAAGTATATTAGTAGTAGTAAAGAATGGTGAGAGCAGTGTTCATTAATTGTAAATTAATTAATTAACACATAACAAAGACAGCAAGGCAGGTAATGTAGTTCTCCTTCACGCCAGTGTAATTGACAGAAAACACATGTATAGTAACTGTCTGGGAGTTTTGGCTCAAGAGTTGCTGGGCTGAAGGCCAAGCTGTGATGTATCAGGGAGAGGAAAAGTTACTGAACACTTTGTACCAGGAGGTACTACAGCACTTAAAACAGAATTTTTTGGTTTGGTCAGTAGTCAGGAAAAGGAGGTTTTAACTGCAAGAGACAGCAGGTACTGGGGCCTAGAGGTAGAAGTAGAGGATCCTCAGCCTTTACAACTGGCCAAGAGGTTCAAGGCTCTTGCAACATGCTTCAATAAAAGTAGATGAGCAAATTTACCACTGTACAGGAAACCATTCAAACAGGAGGAGTTTTGAGGAACGCAATGGTAATATAAGATAGTCTAGCATGGGTAATAAAAACAGTTGTCTGTTGCCAAGAGCAAGTGCAAACAGCTGTATTGCCTCCTTAATACGACGGTCTGGATTATCTACATGGATTGAGGGGGTGGATTCAGTTGGTAGGGGCTAAATCAGGTTGTAATTGGGGTGCATTGGTGAGGGAAAAAACATTGATTGGCATGCCAGGAGCGAGATGGTAGCACAGTGCTCGAGACGGCTGCCTCACAGCACCTGAGTTCAGTTCTGGCCTCAGGTCACTGAGTGGAGTTTGCACGTTCTTCCTGTCTGTGAGAGTTTCCACCAGGTGCTCCGGTTGCCTCATACAGTCGAATGATGCGCAGGTTAGGTTAATTGGCATGCTTAATTGTCCCTTAGTGTCAGGAAGATTAGCAGGGTACACGTGAGGTTACAGGGGTAAGGTTTGGATTGGATTTTTGTCGGTGTAGACTTGATTGCTGAATGGCCTCTTTCTGCACTAAATGGATTCTATGATTCTATAGTTCCCCAGGAATTAAGCAAGGATTTTTTGGCATAACATTTCCTGGTAAGTCAGTCAAAATTTCTGGAGCACCCTGGAGAACAGGGGAATTTAAGGGCATTTTAAGTTGAATTCCCAGCCAATTCCCTTGTACTGAGCTGGGACTTCACAGGTTCTGAAGTGCATTTTGAGGGACGAGGTTTATATCTGGTCTCTGCTGAAGATCTGGGCATCTATGAGTGGGATAGGATAGCGTAGGACAGGTTTCAGTGAAAACACCGTCTGCTCATTACATAATAAGTAAAAGACACTTTACACTGCTTCATTTTGAAACCAATTTAAAGCTTAAGTGTTTTGTAAAGTGTAAAAACCACCTCATGTCTCACATCTAGGTAGAGTTGAGGGGCAACTTTTAATACTTGCACAGTTGTTCAGCTATGAAGTGTACATTTTGCTTTCCTGATTTCAAATTAAGCTAAAACATTATGACAGGTATAGACCAGACTGACAAATAGACAAAATCTCCAAAATGACACATTATGAACAGAGGAATTTGTGATGTGGTGCTTTTCTGTTGATTCTGAATTTCCATGCAAATGAAGTTCAATATTTTAAATCGAATCTGAATGAATGTCTTTGTTTAACATCTTCTTTTAATAAATCTGGTTTGTAGCTCACATATCAAGTCATAAAATCTGATCGTGGTTATTTTTCTGATATTGAAAAACTAGAAGGCCAGGGGACTAACAAGGGGGAATCTTCTTAATCCCCACCTAATGCTAAGTGGACAGATATTACACATAACAAGCAAGAACTCTAGATGGGATTTTGTGTAATGCATGATTTTCATGTCAACAAATCAGTCATTTGTTTTTTAAAAAGAAAAACATTGGAAAAAAAAATGTTCTCTTTCAAATTTCTTCAAGATGTGAAAAATTGTGGTCACAACGAGTTACCACTACCCTAATTTATGTGATTCATTTAAAAACGTTGATTGGTTGAGCAACTTGTTTGGTTAGCGTTGCTACAGTTGTCAATTCAAGCTTTCCAAGAATGAATAAGTAACAAAAATATATTAATTCTATCCTTAAAATGAAGATTCTGATCTGACTTTAATAATTGGGATTAATTATCTACTTTGATGCTTTGTGTTTCATCACACAATTGAAAACCTACCTTCCAGTTAGCCCAGTGCTGAGATTCTATAATTTTAATCACAGCTCCCATTAAGATCCCTGACAAAAATAGAAAAGGATAACAATATATTGATACTATTTCAATACAATCATTTTAGATAATTGTCCTCTTAAATAAATTAAGAAGTGGTTTTAAATTAGACACATGATCTAAAACCAATTAAAACTCACAGAGGCAAGCACTGAAGCCTCATAGCTCCAGGGTTTAATTCCATCCTCGGGTGATTGTTTGCAGAATTTGAACGTTCTTCTCATGTCTGTATCGGTTTCCTCTGGACGCTCCAGTTTCCTCCCACAGTCCAAAGATGTGCTGGTTGGGTGTTTTTTTTAATTCATTTGTGAGATATGGGTATCACTGGCTGGCCAGCATTTATTGTCCATCCCTAGTTGCCCAAGGGCAGGTGAGAGTTAACCACATTGCTGTGGCTCTGGAACTGCATGTAGGTCAGACCAGGTAAGGATGGCAGATTTCCTTCCCAAAAGGACATTAGTGAACCAGATAGCTTTTTTCGACAATTGACAATGGTTCCATGGTCATCAATAGATTCTTAATTCCAGACATTTTTTATTGAATTCAAATTCCATCATCTGCTTTGACGGGATTCGAACCTGGGTCCTCAGAACATTAGCTGAATTTTCTGGATTAATACCACTGGGCTCTTAACTTCCCCTCTGCTATGATAAAATTGCGTCTTAGTGTCCCAAAAGGTTGAGATGAGATGGATTATACATGATAAACGTGTGGTGTTTATAAGGATAGATGAGAGGGAGGACCTGGTTAAAATACTCCATCAGAGTAGCCTCGATGGATCGAATTGCCTCTTTCCACACTGTTGGTTTCAATAACTCTCTCAATTGGTATCCAAAGGAGCAGTACTAAAATAGAGTACAACCAGAAGTGGATATTCAATTTCTGTTTGCCTAAAACCATAATATTTCCAAAGAGTTCATTTTAAAGCAATAGGTATATAAGGCTGGATTTCAGATTAAAGTATTACACTGCTCTTTTCTGTCCTTTTTGACTGCTATCCAGTGCAGTAGAGCTTCAGAATAGTGAGCAGAGATATTTTTTGTGTCACTGTATTGTAAAGTGGTGCAGTTGGCTTCATTTCACTGAAGAAATAGAAACTAAACTACAAATCAAAGAATTTTACAGTTTACATGTTGGCTGTTCGGTCTGTTTGTGCAATTTTTTTGCAAGAATTACGCACATTCCCATTTCCCTGAAGTTACCCCATTGCATTTACTTAACCTCAAAGAAACAAGTCACAGCAACCATCATATTAAGAACAATCAGCTTGTGAAATGTTTCTCCAAACCGCTCAGCTCCCCAGTGCAGTGTAGGATTGCAAATCACAAAACCTTCAACTTGTAAAAAAAAATGGAAGTTTATTGCAATTGTGAAACAAAGCTGGCTGTTTGAGAACAATTTTGGTTGGTGCATATTGAGCAAAGTTTATAAAAGTTACTTTGTTTAAAAGAGTCGTTACTTTCTTATTGCTTAATTATAAACTAACCACAATGTCAACATTTTGGCAGTAAGCCAGTAAGGAGAAAAAATTGTACTGATTATCTTTCTCCTTTCCTTCTAAACAATCCCATGATCTATCCCATCACACTAGGGCAACTCAAATTATTTGCACTTCTGATCAAAGGTTGAAGAGAGGACATTCAGGAAAGGATTGGTATTTCTTGGGAAAAATAAATATGGTTAGTTTGTCTAATTTTATTTTCAACACAGATTATTCTCCATGTAACAGAAAAGGAGGTAAGCCATACCAACGATTTTGCAATTCTATCCTTTTAAGCCGAGATATGAAAATTCTAACAAAAGAATCTATCGCCTTTATTGATTTTGTGTATACACAATGGATTTTATGAAAATAGTAGTAACCATAAAAAGATTTATGTAACTATATTGTGTAACAGTGGATCAAAAAAAGAGAGGGCTAACGATGATTAAAATAAAACAAGTCAAGACTTTATAGAAGCTTGTTAATTCTCTTTTTATCTTCCATAGCTAATTCAACTTATCCTGTGTACTATTTTTATGTCCAGCAGATCATACTTGGGTTTTTTGGTAAAGATTCCCTTTCCTCTCAATCATCAGCCTAATCAGAATAGGAGGTCTGCCTGACTTGATGCAATGATATGGTCGTGTCTTATTGAAATTATCAGAGTTAATGGTTTGGTTACTTTAAGTGGTGATCCGCTATTTCTAAAGTTAGCAATGGTAAAATATTGCAATTACACTGGCTGTACCAAGAGAATGTGGCTTCAAAGAGCAATTAGAACTTGGGTCACACAGAAGAGATTCCAATTTCAAGATGCCCAAGTCAAGAATGATAAATATCAAATACACCCTATTGTGTACTATGGAATTTCAGGTAGCTTATAGAAAAAAGGCTCCCTTTAAGCATATAAATGCCATCCTACTAAAAATAAAAATGATCTTGTTCAACGTATTAAATAAAAAGCATGACAGTTCACTTACCTAATGATACAACTGCCACACTTTCTGGCAGAAAATGTAGTTTATACTTGATCAGCAGTCGCACCAATATGATGCAAATAGCTGTGAGATTAAAATACAATGCAAGTTATGCATAAATAACATGTCAATATCCCAGCACCTCAAGTAAAAATTATTTTCGGACAAAAGTCCACTCTACTTCCTATACATAGTATTTCCTTTAAAACCAACTTCAGAATTTGCAAAACTCAATTGTTCATTCAGTGTATCAACTTTCGACAACTTCAAAAATTGTTCACTGCACAAAAGCAACTGCTCAAACGCAATAAAAAAATTACACTACTTTGATATTTAACAGTTTGCAACATGCTAAGCACAATAAAGTTATAGATTATAATTTTTCATATCCGCAAACATGAAGATTTTGTTTGGACTAGATAAACACAAATACCATCAGTACATTGGACTAGATACACAGAACTACCAATAACAGTTTGTTATTGGCTTTTGTCCAAAATAAGTCTCTAACTAAATTTGTAAGGAAATCATAATAAGCTGAATTAGAAAAAAAAAGATACTTTATCCTATGTTGACAAACCTGTCCTAATATAACTAGACATACTGCCTGCATGCTATAACAGCACATTTCAATAACTCTCCAAAGGGAAATTATCTGGTATTTCCTTAGTTTTGATACTAGTTTGTAAATAAGCTCATTTATGGCATCCAGAACTAAACAGCCAACACACTGCTCAATGACTGCAGTACCTTTCAATAAGCAATACTTCACAACATATGCAACAAATGGCATTCACATAGTTTAAATTACATAATACATATGAAAATAAAAAAATAGGAGCAGGAGTAGGCCATCTAGCCCTTCGAGCCTGCGCCGACATAAATAAGATGATGGCTGATCTGAAGTGAAGTAGTTCCACTTTCCCCCCATAACCCTTAATTCCCTTGTTTATCAGAAATCTATCTATCTATCCATGACTTAAATATATTCAACGAGTAGCCTCCACTACTTCGAAAGATAGAATTCCAGAGATTCATCACCCTTTGAGTAAAGAAGTTCCTCCTCAACTCCGTTCTAAACTGCACCCCGCCCCACCCTTATTTTGAGGCTATGTCCCCTACTTCTGCTATCCTTTCTAAGCAGGAAGAATCTCACTACCACTACCCTATCCAGCCCCTTCATTATCTTGTAACTCTTTACAAGATCCCCCCTCAGCCTTCTAAACACTAATGAGTACAGACCCAGTTTATTCAATATCTTCTCACAAGCTAACCCCCTTATCTCCGGTATCAGCCTCGTGAACCTTCTCTATACTCCCTCCTACACTCAGCCCCCTCCTCCAGATCATCTGTGTAAATGGTGAACAGTTGAGGCCCCAGCACCAATCTCTGCGGCACTCCACCAGTCATCAACTGGCAGCCAGAAAAGCACCCATTGATTCCAACTCTCTGCTTCCTGTTAGATATGATGTAGAGATGCCGGCGTTGAACTGGGCTGAACTCAGTAAAGTTTCACAACACCAATTTTAAATCCAACCAATTTATTTGATAGTAAATTCGCAAGCTTTCGACACTATGTGCCTTCGTCAGGCAAATGCAGTGTTCTGGTCTGCAATAGCACTCATACCAACACAGACAGTCATAGATTGCTGATTAGAATGCGAATCCTTACATCTAACCTGCTATTCAAGTGTTAAAGTGGCTAACAATGTGTGTGAAGGGAATCCTGAGCATTGGTTAGAGAATTGTGTATTTTCTCCAGACAGCACAGTAAGTGAGGTTTTTTGCTAACCCAGGCAAGTTACGGGGGTTACAGATAGTGTGTCATGAAACCAACATCCCTATTAAGACTTTCCTCATGTGTGCGGAACTTGGCCATCAGTCTCTGCTCAGCGACTCTGTGCTGTCGTGTGTCCTGAAGGCCCCCTTGAACATTTACCCGCAGGTCAGAGGCTGAATGCCCACGACTGCTGAAGTGTTCGCCCACAGGAAGGGAACTGTTTTGCCTGGTGATTGTTGAGCGATGCTCATTCATCCGCTGTCGTAGTGTCTGCATAGTTTCCCCAATGTACCATGCTTCAGGACATCCTTTCTTGCAACGTATTAGGTAGACGACGTTGGCCAAGTTGCAAGAGTACGTACCGTGTACCTGGTGAATGGTATCCTCACGTTTGATGATGTCGTCCATGTCTATGATCTGGCATGACTTGCAGAGGTTGCTGTAGCAGGGTTGTGTGGTATTGTGGTCACTGTTCTCCTGAAGGTTGGATAGTTTGCTGCGAACAATGATCTGTTTGAGGTTGTGCGGTTGTCTGAAAGCAAGAAGTGGGGGGGTTGGGGATGGCCCTAGCGAGATGTTCATCGTCATCAATGATATGTTGAAGACTCCGGAGAAGATGTCGTAGCTTCTCCGCTCCGGGGAAGTACTGGACAACAAAGGGTACTCTGTCCACCGTGTCCGTCTTCTGAGGAGGTCAGTGCGGTTTATCGCTGTGGCACGTCGGAACTGTCGATCGATGAGTCGAGCACCATATTCTGTTCTCACGAGGGCATCCTTCAGCGTCTGGACGTGTCTGTCACGATCCTCCTCATCTGAGCAAATTCTGTGTATACGGAGGGCTTGTCCATAGGCAACTCGGCCAACACTGTCTACCTAATACATTGCAAGAAAGGACGTCCCAAAGCATGGTACATTGGGGAAACCATGCAGACACTATGACAGCGGATGAATGAGCATCGCTCAACAATCACCAGGCAAAACAGTTCCCTTCCTGTGGGCGAATACTTCAGCAGTCATGGGCATTCGGCCTCCGACCTGCGGGTAAGTGTTCTTCAAGGGGGCCTTCGGGACACACGACAGCGCAGAGTCGCTGAGCAGAGACTGATAGCCAAGTTCCGCACACGAGGAAGGTCTTAATAGGGATCTTGGCTTCATGACACACTATCTGTAACCCCCGTAACTTGCCTGGGTTAGCAAAAAACCTCATTTACTGTGCTGTCTGGAGAAAATACACAATTCTCTAACCAATGCTCAGGATTCCTTTCACACACATTGTTAGCCACTTTAACACTTGAATAGCAGGTTAGATGCAAGGATTCGCATTCTAATCAGCAATCTATGACCGTCTGTGTTGGAATGAGTGCTATTGCAGACCAGAACACTGCATTTGCCTGACGAAGGCGCATAGTGTCGAAAGCTCGCAAATTTACTATCAAATAAATTGGTTGGATTTAAAATTGGTGTTGTGAAACTATCCTGTTAGATAACCAATCCTCTATCCTCGCTAACACTTTACACCCAACACTGTACACTCTAACCTTCTGCAGCAACCTTTTCTGAGGCAGCTTATCCAACGCCTTCTGGAAATCCAAAAACACCACATCCACCTGTTCCCCTCTGTCTACTGCACTAGTTATATCCTCATAGAAATCCAATAAATTCATTAAACATGACTTCCCCTTCACGAATCTGTGCTGTGTCTGTTTGATCAAACTGTTCTCTTCTAAGTGTCTTGCTATTTCTTCTTTGATGATGGCTTCTAGCATTTTTCCAACTACAGACATTAAGCTAACCAGCCTATAATTCCCTGCCTTTTGTCTGCTATCTTTTTTAAAGAGCGGCGTAACATTAGCCATTTTCCAATCCTCCAGCACTTCCCCAGAGTCCAGCAAACTTTGATAAATAATTACTAAGGCATCCGCTATTATTTCTGCCATTTCTTTCAGAATCCTGGGATGCATTCCATCCTGTCCTGGGAACTTCTCTATCTTCAGTCCCGTTAGTCTACCAAGCACTACCTCTCGAGTGATAGTAATTGCATTAAGGACCTCATCTCCCACCGTCCCTCTATCTTTAATATTCGGTAAGCTATCTGTGTCCTCCTCCATGAAGACCGACACAAAAAAACTTATTTAAAGCCTCAGCCATTTCCTTGTTACTCACCGCTAAATCCCCCCTCTTGTCCTTCAAGGGTCCAACATTCACTCTAGCCAATCTCCTCTTCTTTATATATTTGTAAAAGCTTTTACTATCATTTTTTATATTTAGAGCTACTTTAGCTTCATACTCAATCTTTCCTTTCTTTATCGCTTAGATATATATGAATTATGAAGCATAATGTTACATCAGTAATTAAGAGTTTTGTATGAATTGCCAAGAAAATCTGCAAATAGCAAAGACTTAAGACCATTACCAAAACCACAAAACAAACTGTGTTAAATATGTAATAAGGATACAGAACAGATGATATTAATGAGCACAGATTACTGTACCACTTCAGGCTCAAAGACTGATTGAAAAATAATTATTTCATGAGATTTGGATGTTACTGGCCAGAGCATCAATATGTTGCCCATGAGACGGTGGTGGCGGCAGTGAGATGTTTTGTTAAACCACTCTAGTCCATGTGGTTAGCACTGCTGCCTCACAGTGCCAAAGACCTGGGTTTGACTGCTGGCTTGGGTGAATGTCTGTGCAGTGTCTGCATGTTCTCCTGTATCTGCGTGGGTTTCCTCCCACAACTCCAAAAGACATACTACTTAGATGGATTGGCCATGCTAAATTCTCCCTCAGTGTCCCCGAACAGGTGCCAGAGTGTGGCCACTAGGGGATTTTCCCAGTAATTTCATTGCAGTGTTAATGTAAGCCTGTTTCTGAGACTAATAAAATAAAAAAAAATGAAAAGAAAACAGTCAGGGACTTGGTTTGACATCTCATCCAAAGGGAACACCTTCGAGTGCGGCCTACATTGTAATGCTTAAAGCCCTGAGTGGGTCTTGGATGCAAACATTGTGATTAAGAAATAAGTGTGCTAACAAAGACATGAGGAAAAAAATAAACTTATTTACAGATATGAAGTCAATGCATCATTTCTTACAATTTGACCGGCCAGAATTAAAACAACTTTGTAATCACAAAGATTGTTCGTAAGTTATTTACTTCTCCAAATGAACAATGAAGCTTTTGGAAGAACTGTCATTCATGCATTGATAGAATTTTCAGTACATATAATTTTTGCCTATTGCATAAACCGTTCGACACTACATCATTATTTTTAAAAATAAAACTTTTTTTGTTAGTCACAATAGGCTTACGTTAACATCACAATGAACTCATCATGAAAATGTCCTAGTCACCACACTCCAGCGTCTGTTCAAGTACACCGAGGGAGAACGCATCTCACTAGCACGTTTTTTTCGGACGGAGAGGGGAAACTGAAGCACCCACAGGAAACCAATGCAGATATAGAGGGAATGAACACACTCCGCACAGACAGTGACCTAAGCCAGGAATCAAACCCGGGCACCTGATGCTGTGAGGCAGTAGTGCGAACCACTGTTACCACCAGGCAGCCCAATTAGGATAGACAATATCAGATCAAAGAAAACAATTAATAATTGTACAATTACTGATATCTGAGGAGCTTCATTACTAAATATCAACATATCTCTTGGCATTAGTTTAAGAGCAGGGAAAAAAAATTGACTAGTTTAGGGTCAATGGGTTTAGCCATAGACAGTAGTTCAATGATTTTATTAATAAAAACAGAAAATGCCAGATAAACTCAGCAGAAACAGTTAACTGTTCTGTAGAAGAATCATTTGGACTTGAAACATTAACTGTTTCTCACTCCACTAATGTTGCCAAACCTGCTCAGTTTATCCAGCACTTTGTTTTAGTTCAGATTCCCAGCACATGCAGTATTTTTGCTTTTATTCGCGAGTTTGATGATTAACACTTGAGAAAATATGAAATGAAAATTCAGAACACGTTAGTCTTATGCATCGGTGACATACCTAATATAAGCAGACTAAAGAATATAGTCATTCCACTTGACTGTTCTTCTTGTTGTGCTTCAACTCCTGTCTGCAGAGGAAGTATCGGTTTTGGTGGAGTTGGTGGAATTGGAGTAGTGACGGTGGTAATAGAAACTGAGGTGGCTTGTAAGGTGACATTTTGTTCTGTAGTGTTACTTGACAACCTGAAATTAATAAAACAGCAACACTGGTTTGAAAATGATTGGCTCATTTTTTGGTGTTGATTACAATACAAACATTTGTTACTTACAAATGTTGGATTATTTATCCAACCAACTGACTCCCAAATTGAATGTGTCTAAATAAGCCTGATAGCCAAAGAATACAATTCACTCATCACCTGTGTTCACTGACCTATACTGCCTCTAGATCAAGCAACACCTCAATTTTAAAATACTCATCCTCGTTTTCAAATTCACCTGGCATGTCTTCACCCCTCCTTCTCTACATCTAGAACCCTCATATCTGCGCCCATTTAATTCTGATTTCTTGAGCACTCATGATATCAATTTCTCCAAATATGATTACTATATTTTTAACAACCTAGGTTTTAAGCTCCAGAATTCACTCCTTTAATCTCTCTTTCCTCAAAGACACTTTTTAAAATTTTGAACTTTTCTGGTTAGCAATAAAGAACCATTATCTAGTAGGATAACTAAATGTAATATCTCCAAGTTTGCAGGTGATACAAAGTTGGGTGGGAGAGTGAGCTGTGAGGAGACGCACAAATACTCCAGGGTAATTTGGATGAGCTGAAAGAGTGAGCAAAATGCAGTATAATATTGACAAATGTGAGGCCATCCAATTTGGCGGCAAAAGCAGGACGACAGATTATTTGAATGGCTATAAATTAAGAAAGGAATATGCAACAAGGTCTGGTTTTCTTATACTGCAGTCGTAAGAATGCAGGTAGTAAAGAATGCAAATAATATGTTTGCCTCGAGAGGATGTGAGTACAGGCATAGGGATGTCTTACTGTATTTACGGTAAGTCTGACAACACCAGGTTAAAGTCCAACAGATTTATTTGGTACCAAAAGCCACTAGCTTTCAGAACGCTGCACCTTCGTCAGGTGAGTGGGATTTCAGTTCACAAACAGAGCATACAAAGACACAAACTCAATTTACAAAATAATGGCTGGAATGCAAGTCTTTACAGGTACAGAAAATGTGAGCAGAGAGAAGGTTAAATGCAGGTTAAAGAGATGTTTATTATCTCTAGCCAGGACAATAAAGGAGATTTGCAAGCCCAGGCAAGTCGTGGAGGTTATAGATAGTGTGACGTAAACCCAAGATCCCAGTTGAGGCTGTCCTCATGCATGTAGAACTTGGCTATCAGTCTCTGCTCAGCAACTCTGCGCTGTCATGTGTTGTGAAGGCTGCCTTGAAGAATGCTTACTCAAAGATCAAAGGCCAAATGACCGTGATCGCTGAAATGTTCTCCAATAATAAGAAAACACCCTTGCCTAGTGATTGTCGAGTGGTGTTCATCCATCTGTTGTCGTAGCGTCTGCATGGTGTCCCCATGCCTTGGGCATGCTTTCCTGCATCATTCTCTTCCTGCTGGGGAACACTTCAGCGGTCACGAGCATTCGTCTCTGATCTTCGGGCAAGCGTTCTCCAAGGCGGCCTTCACAACACACAATGCAGAATCGCTGATCAGAGACTGATAGCCAAATTCCATACGTGAGAACGGCCTCAACTGTGATCTTGGGTTCATGTCACACTATCCATAACCCCCATGGCTTGCCTGGGCTGGCAAGATCTCACTAACTGTCCTGGTTGGAGACAATAAACATCTCTTTAACTTGTGCTTAATCTTCTCTCCACTCACACTGTCTGCACCTTTACGACTTGATTACCTATAAAGGCTCGCATTCCAGCCTTTATTTTGTAAATTGAGTTTGTACCTTTATATGCTCTGTTTGTGAACTGAAATCCCACTTACCTGACGAAGGGGCTAGTGGCTTTTGCTACTAAGCAAACTTTAACTTGGTTTGTGAGATTTCTTACTGTGTTTACCCCAGTCCAAAGCCAGCATCTCTACATAGAACCATAGAAAATTACAGATTAGAAACAGGCCTTTTGGCCCTTCTTGTCTGTGCGGAACCATTTTTTTGTCTAGTCCCACTGACCTGCACTTGGACCATATCCCTTCACACCCCTGTCATCCATGAACATGTCCAAATTTTTTTTAAATATTAAAAATGACCCCGCATTTATCACTTTATCCAGCAGTTCGTTCCACACTCCCACTACTCTCTGCATGAAGAAGCCTCCCCCCCCAAACAACATTCCCTTTAATCTTTTTTCCTTTCATCCTTAACCCATGCCTTCTGGTTTTTTTTCTCCCCTAGCTTCAGTGGAAAAAGTCTGCTTGCATTCACTCTATCTATACCCAAAATCTTATACACCTCTATCAAATCTCTCCTCATTCTTCTACGCTCCAGGGAATAAAGCCCTATCCTATTCAATCTCTCTCTGTTACTCAGCTTCTCAAGTCCCGGCAACATCCTCGTGAACTTTCTCTGCACTCTTTCAACCTTATTTACGTCCTTCCTGTAACTAGGTGATCAAAACTGTACACAATATTCTAAATTCGGCCTCACCCATGGTCTTACAAACCTTACCGTAACACACCAACTTTTATAAACAATACTCCGATTTATAAAGGCCAATGTACCAAAAGCACTCTTTATGACTCTATCCAGCTGAGACGTCATCGCTGTATTTATACAGGGCTTTGGTGGTGAGGCTATACCCTGGACTACAATGTGCAGTTTCGGTCTTATCTGAGGAATGATGTTCTTGCTACAGAAGGAACGCAGGGATGTTATATCAGACTGATTCCTCGGATGGCAGGATTGACATACGAGAAATTGAGTTGGTTCAGATTATCTTGGCTAGAATTTAGAATAATGAGGAAGGGGGATTCTCATAGAAACCTATAAAATTTTAACAGCACTAGGCAGGGTAGATGTAGGAAAGATGTTCCCAATGGTGGGAGTGTCCAGAACCAGGGATTATAATCTATGGATAAAGATTAAAAGGAGGTATTTCTTCACCCAAACTGCGGTAAATCTATGGAACTCGCTACCAAAGAAAGCAGTTGATCCCCGAAAGCTTTCATCTTTTCAAGAAGGAGCTAGGTACAGCAACTGGGGCAATGGAAATCAAAGGATATAGGGGTAGGCAGGATCAAGCTACTGAGTTGGATGATCGCCATGATCATAATGAATGACAGATGGAGTACAAAGGGCCAAATGGCCTTGTCCTGCTCTTATTTCCTATTTTTGTATGTAACTATGGTAATAGGCTGAAATTCTGAGATAGCAAAAACTACTCAGAAAATACTAAACAATTTGTTTATTTCCTCACACTGACCCATTAGGTCAAATGTTACATCCAAAACCCGCCTAATTTTCTGCCTTTCAAAAGTTAGCGCTTTACATCTGAACTTCATACAATGGAAATATTGTAATTGCCAGTAATATGAACAGCTACCAATTGTGAAATTGTGCAATGTGATCTCAAAGACTTTTGGTACTTTGACAATGCAATCATTGTGGTTTCAATTCTGCAAACATTAAATATAACATTGAAAGCAATAATAATCTGATGAATAACAAAGCTATCTTAACATTTGCCTTAACTTCTAATTGAATCATTCACTTCAGTTTATTGTCGAATGTTCATATTTACACATTTGGGCAAACAACCCAAAAGGAAACTCTTTCACAGAACCAGCTAATGTGCAAATTTGCTCAATTATGTAATGCAATTTTCAGGAAACTTTATTCAAGGGACACGATTTTGTGGGTCCATTAGTCACAGGCACAAATTTGATCATGGCTGCAAAATATCATAAGAAGTTTGACAACACCAGGTTTAAATCCAACTGATTTAGAACAAAGAACAAAACAGCACGGGAAACAGGCTCTTCAGTCCAACGAGCCAACGCCGCAACCCCGATGTTCCCACCTCTACCCATGATCCCTGTATATGTTTATAGATCTATGGATTAAAAAACAAATTTGAGACAATTTAGGGAGAATTTGTTTTGCCAATTAGCCTAAGAGCACATCTTTGAGATGTGGGAGGAAACCGGAGCTCCCGGAGAAAACCCACGCAAGCACGGGGAGAATGCGCAAACTCCCACAGACACAGGCCCAAATCCATGTATCTGCACAGCACAGATATAGTCACTAAGCTGTCGTGTTGCCCATCAAATGGTCCAGGTCAAGCGTACATTAACGACATGAAGCGCTAGGATACTCGAAAAAAAATCCAAGAGCAGCCCTCTCACGACCCATCGCGTGTATGCCCCTTGTTAGACAACAAGGTGGACCAAAGCACCTGTAGGATAAAAACAAGTACATCAATGTCATCATCTATTTACACACTTCCCAGGGACTCCCAAGGCTCATGATCCCTATTTTAAATCAGTTCTCTATACCCCTCCATTCCCATTTTGTTCACGTGCCCATCTAAGTATCTCTTAAATTACTCGAGTGCTTGCCTCCACCACTTGGCAGCACATTCCATACTCCCACCACCCTCTGCATCCTCCCTCTAGCATCCAAATTATACCTTACCCACCTCACCCTAAGCCCGTGACCCCTTGTGCTATTCGAGTCCATCCTAGGAAAAAGCTTAATCCTGTTTACTCTATCTATACCCCTCATAATCTTGTGGGGTATAGATCCACTATATCCCACATATAGTGGGATATAGTGGATCCCACTATAGTGGATATATATCCACTATTATATAGTGGATATATAATATCCACTATATAATATTATATAGTGGATATATATAATCCACTATTAGATTATAATACCTCTATTAGATCTCCTCTGAGTCTACATCTTTCTAAGGAAAACAGTCCCAATTTGCCTAACCTCTCCTTGTAACTCAGACCTTCCATACCAGGCAGCATCCTGGTAAACCTCCTCTGCACTCTCTCCAGAGTCTCCACGTCCTTCCGGTAGTAAGGTGACCAGAACTTTTTATTTGATAGTAAACTCACAAGCTTTCGACCCTCTTGTGAGGAGCTTGTGAGTTTATATCAAATAAATCGGTTGGGTTTAAACCTGGTGTTGTCAGACTTCTTACTGTGTTTACCCCAGTCCAACACCAGCATCTCTACGTCATGCAAAATATCGTAACAGGCTACAAATGAGGTTGTGCCAGCGAAAGTTTTGATCGTGATCTTCTGGGCCCTCTGTGATGACGCTCTCAGGTTCATGCCCAGGAAGATATGAAAACCAGATTTGAATGCATTTCAATGGCTTTAATGAGGGTAAAGTCAAATCTTCAGGCACCAATGAATCTTCCTGCCTATCAGCATGATGTTACATGGGCACAACTTACTGCCACTTTTTAAAAAGAGGAACCAGCCATTGGCAAGCATTTTGAAATCATGAAGTGGATGTCCAGGAATCTTTAGTGTAAAGGTATAACAGCAATAAGGTGTCAGGATGATGTAGCCTGAGAAAGAATGGTGCCCATTAACCTTTCCTAACCCTGGTTCAGAGAATAATTGAGTATTTGTGCCCTTTAACATTCCTGAAACTCATGTTCATCAAACAAATTGGCCTTAACTATGTCAGTTGCCACAGTCTCAAAGTCGAAGATATCAGTGAAATTTTCAAGGTTTAAAGGTTGAGCACAGGGAATCAAGAAGGAACACGTGAGCATAGTCGCTGGATCCCAATGCCTGCCACTAGCTCTCAATGACCCTGCTCATGAGAAATGGGAGACCATTGAAACAGCCTGTCAGATCCTCAGTGATAGAGAGATTAAGGGAGGAAACAACCAGATAGAAAGCTACACTCTGGTGAGGGCATTGATTGGGGTCGGTCAAGCGATAAAGTTCAAAGGATACTACTGAGTCAGTGACAGCCACTGGATCAGGTGTAGGACTGGCTGCTTCCAGGACCAGGAGGACAAAGGAGTTTGGTAGGGCCCAAAGCTAACTGTCTGGGATACCAAACTATTTCATCTCTTGCAGTTTTCTGAGATGTTTTGGGATGGAACCAGTAGAGCTAGTAATTCTGCTTATAACTGTGCTAGATAAGCACAGACTCCAGCAACTATAAGCTGAACACACAGCCAGGAGCCGCAGGCCAGGATTATAGGCTGGCTGCAGTATAAGCCGGGGAGAGGTGAGGAGCTGAACCAGGCCCATCAGGACACAAGGGCTGTGGGATTTGTCACAAAAGCCAGTGTGCCATAAGTGCAGAGGGATCATTGATGGCACTTGAGGTTCTATGCATCCCATGGCATCAAGTAGTCCCGTATACTAACAAAAATATTCCACTCCCTTATGTCCAGATGCCGTGTGGCTACCAAGTGAGGATCGTGCACGTGTACCTATTATCCAGAGAGTGTGCATGATAGCTTTATCCTTGGGTAGTCATAAATCCCTGTGATATTCAGTATCCACCCCATGCTACAGGCATGGCTCTTTGGGGACGTGATACCCACTGAATTCTTGTTTGATGACGCCAGTGCAGAGGCCTGAATCTGAGGTAGAGCTATGCTACAAGGAGGCTCACAGTGTCACCTGGTCTGCAATCGAGCAGTTCATCAGCTTGCTTCAGATATGCTTTTCTGCTCAACAGGTCTGGTGGGGCCCTGCAGTATAGTCTCCAGACGGTGCCCTACATCATAACTGTCTTCTAAGAATTGCATAACTTAGCATAGCAGCCGGGGTTTCCCCCAGGAAGAGCTAAACACATTCCTTCAACGAGGAGGATGTCCAGTAAGAAGTGTACGGAGAGCTGAAGAGAAGCTCCAGGATGGAGGTTAGGCGAGGGTTTGCACGGCCAAAAGGATCAGTGATGTCTTAATGGCTCCTCACTTCGCACAATAAGACCATCAATGTTGTCCAACAATTCTACAAGCACCCCACCCCACGAGACCTTTGTAACCACCCATCTCATCTGGGTGAGAGGCCTGGGGAGTCATTGATCGGCTAAGCATGCCCAATGCAGGAAGGTGTTGACAACTTAGTGAGGAAAGCGCTGATGCTCCTCAGCTACTGCTTATGTCCGACTTGTGTGTGTCAGTTGCCATCGAATCCCAGTTCTTGGGTGATTGAGGTAAAGGCGTGCATCTCTTTGTCCTAAAGCACTAGAAGGGGATTAGGGGCAAGGATCTGGGTTCATTAGTAAGTGCCGGAGTCCTTCCAGGATGTATGCTATTTTCAGTTTGAGTGGGCCTAATTTCTTCCCTTACGTTGAAGACCTATGTGAAAAGCTATGCCCAGATGAGGTGAAGGCCTCTTCCACTGGGAGAAGGGTCAAAAAGAGTAAGGCCTTAAATTTTAAGAGATTGGGGAGAGGAAGGTTGGAAGATCCACCTTCTGTATTTGTCCTATGGGGGGAATCCAGGACAAGAAGATACAATTAGAGCTAGTTATTTAGGAGTGAAATCAGGAAAGACTTTCGCACAAAGGATGTCTTGTTTTCCTCCATTGTGAAGATTCTGGATCGATTTACATTTTTAATTGATAGATTAAGAGAATGTCAAGTAACATGAAGCAAAACCTGGCAAGTGGACTAAAAGCTACAGATCAGCCATGGTTTATTTAAATTCCAGACTGGTTTAGTTACGTCAATTCTATAAGAAGTAATGACTTCAAGGAGAGGTTGGAGAGTCAAGTTAGATTTTGCTACTTTACTCAGTGGATGACATATGCATGGAATGCATTGCCATCAGCAGTGGATAATTATATCAGTCAGTTCAAGCGATGAACATCTATTGAAACATTTGCTAGAAGGGTTTGACAAATGATACGTAATATAATAGTTCCTAGGTATTTGTACCAGTCAAATAAATCACAATGGTCTGGTACAAGTCAGAATGTACAGAATCTGATAAACCACGACATTGCTTTTAGTGGACTTATTAATGGATGACTGAATAAAGCACTTGAGTGTACATAGCATCTTACATGGTCTTCGGAGGCAACAAAAATACTTTTTGTTGCAACGTAGGAACAACGGCAGTCAGTTTTATAGAGATGGGTCCGTGAAGAGCAATAAAATACATGGCCAGGTAATCCATTTTCGGTTGGTTGAGGGATGAGGGTCAGCAAACACACTGGCAGGATTACCCTAATCTTTGAAGTGTTTTAGAATCTTTTACATTCACCAGCCAAGACAGACAGACTCTAGGTTTAACATCTTGTCCGCATTGACAGAGCAGTAGTCTGTTCATTCGGCAATGAAGTGCTAGTCTGAAATTTCTACTTTATTTCTGAAAGTGGGGCCCGAACAGAGAACTTTATGACTCAGAGGATAGCATGCTACTTAATTTTACAACCCTGTCAATCCAAAGCAATAATACTCGTTAAAATGGATGCAGTTAAAAAAAAAATTATCACTCTTCAAAGTACTGCTGTATCTCTGGGTGTAACCAAGTGACGTGTCATCCTACTCAAATAGCAGCACCTTCAATAAAATTGCATGCATTGCCAAGAAAACGTCAGCAATAGGTCTTGTCCAAATATACAAGACAATTTCATGCCAGTATCTTTGATATTAAGAACAAAATTCCCAAATTAGTGAAGATTTCATAGACTCCCTATAGTACAGCAGGAATCCATTCAGCCCATCAGACCTGTACTGACAGTCATCCACCTTATCCTCGTAACCCCATATGTTTACCTTTGCTAATTTTCCTCACAAAACTACGGTCAATTCAGCATGGCAAATCAACCTAACCCACAAATCTTTGGACTCAGAGGAAACCAGAGCACCTGGAGAAAACACACATCACAGGGAGAACATACATGCTCCACTCAGACAGTGACCCAAGCCAGGAATCAAACCCTGGTTCCTGGCACCATGAGACAACAATGCTAACGAATATGTCATCTTGCCATCGACAAAGCAGTGATTCAATCCAGTGGTTCTCAGCTGACTTAAGTCTGTACAACAGTTGCTGGCAATATTCATGTTAGCCCTTGAAGTCTTCGCAACACTACACTACTGTATGAATGAATAATTCTTTAACAAATTATTAACATTCCTATACAAAAAATAAAATTTGAAAGCAGTGAAGGAGCACATTAGAAGTATAAAAATAGTCTGGTCACCAATTCAATATGAATAAACCAAGCATTGTTCAGTAATTTATTTTAAAACCATTGAACCAAAGTTCCTACAGTGCAGAAGACAGCTATTGGGCCCATTGAGCCTGCAGTGACAACAATCCCAAGCAGGCCCTATTCCTGTAGCCCCCACATATTTACCCTGCCAATCCTCTTGATACTAAGGGATAACACAGCGTGACTGATCAAATTAACCTGCACATCTTTGCACTGTGGAAGGAAACTGGAGCACCCAGAGGAATCTCATGCAGGCATGGGGAGAACATACAAACTCCACATCATCACCCAAGGCCAGAATTAAACACAGATTCCTAGCACTGAGAGACAGCACTAACCACAATGCCACCGTGCTGCCCTGATGTTACTTGCCCACTCTAAGTCACTTTGCATCCACGCTTAAAATATGCAAAAGCAACGCAAAACATCTTTAAAAGTCGTGAGGAAAAGTTTTCATTCTGCTTCTTACAGCTTGCTTTAAAAGACTGTGAATGATTTTACAAACCACAACAAAATACAAGTTGGAGAAGTTTAACCATCCTCCTGACAGCAGCCACTTTGGGGCCTTATTGTCCATTTTCTGCCTCACCTGTCTGCGTGGCCTTTGGATGCTGAGCTTCCACCTTGGGCAGATGCGTGACCGCTGGCAGGTTTAGGGTTCGGCTGGGATGGAACAGCATCCCGCTGCTGACTGCTCTTAGACTGGTCCAGGTGAAGCGATGGCGGTGCCGCAGCTCCAGCCGCTACCTGCCCGGCCCCGGCTTGACCGTCGGCCAGCATCCGGTCGCACCTGCTGCAACAGGCCGCCAGCAAGACGACGGCCACCACCAACATGAAGTTAACCGCACAACTCCGGACCCCCGCCGCAGCTGCCATCCCTCCCACGGGGTGCTATGGCCTCAGGTATGGAGAACTCATGAGTAAATCCCACCACAACCTCTGACCGCCTGTCTCACCATGTCCGGTAACAGCACAGCCTGCCGGGAGATGTAGTCCGCCCGCCGGAAGGAGAACTACAAATCCCAGAGTGCCCTTGGGCAGAGTCACGCCTTGTGGAGCATGCTCAGCACAACACTGGCACTTCCAGCCTACTCTATTCATTCAGCTTGCTGCCATAAACCTGGTGGTATATCTATGCCCAGGTTAGCAAAAAAGATACAAAAGTCTGACACGCACTAAACAGCTCCAGAATAGCCTGTTCACCAGGTCCCATTTGCTGTGAGGCAGCAGTGCTAACCCTGGTGTCACCATGCCGTCCAGCCTGCTTCATTCTGCTGCTCCATTCATTCAACTTGCTGCATAGATCTGATGGCACATCTATGACCATGTTAGCAAAAAAATACGAAAGTCTGATATCATAGATCAGTTAGCTCCAGAACAGCTGCTTCACTGCTGCCATCAGACTTTTGAATAGACCTACATATATTGATCTTTAAATATAACTGTAACACTACATTCTGCACTCCTTTCCTTCTCCCCTACGAACTCTGTAAACGGTATGTTTTATCTGCATATCATGCAAGAAACAATAGTTTTCACTGTTTCTCAAGACGTGAAAATAATAAGTTAAAATGTATTTATTAGTGTCACAAGTAGGTTTACATTAACATTGCAATGAAGTTACTGTGTAAATTCTCTATTTGCACACACCAGTGCCTGTGTGGACACACTGGGGGAGAATTTAGCATGACCAATGCACCTAGTCAGTATGTCTTTCAGATGGTGGAAAGAAACTGGAGCACCCGGAGAAAACCCATGCAGACACTGAGAGAATGTGCAGGCCCCGTACAGACAGTGATCCGGGAATTGAACCCAGGTCCCTTTAGTTGTGAGGCAACAGTGCTAGCCACTGTGCTACCGTGCCATTCAGCCTGCTTCATTCTTCTGCTCCATTCATTCAACTTGCTGGCATAGATCTGATGGCACATCTATAACCATGTTAGCAAAAAGATACAAAAGTGTGAGATTACATACCAGCCAACTCTAGAACAGCTCCTTCCCTGCTGCCATCCTATTTTAGAATGAACTCATCTGATATTAAGTTGATCTTTCTCTACATGCTAGCTTTGACTGTAACATTATATTCTGCACCCTTTCCTTTTCTTCTCCCCATGAACAGCATGCTTTATCTGTATAGTGTGCCAGAAACAATATTTATCACTGCATACCAATACATTGTGACAATAATAATAAATCAAATTAAATTGCCAGTGGTTAAAGTATTCCCAAAAAATAAATAATAGAAAGCTTAGGAAGGTTTTCTTGCTGATGAGCTGCACATGTCTTAACTATTAAGGAGTTCAGCATGGGAAGTTTGACTAAGAGTTCAACTTCTATTAATTACAGAGTAGTGTTTAATCTGTATTTGCGACAGCTGTTGACTAACAGTTTGAATACTATTAATTACAGAGTAGTGTTAAAACTGTTGTATAAAGGTATTGCACAAATGGGTTAGTGTGAGACTGCATACAATACCACCTACACAATGTTGTAACAGGGCTTATGACCTATGCCGTTGAGTTAGTGTGGTATTGCATAGAGCCACATGAACATAGCTGCATGGATATAGTTTCTAGCTTGTTTCCTTCATTGTGTATTTTAAATAGTTCCAGTAGTTAACTCATCAAACATGTGGCATCTGCACTTATCAGAAATGGGGAAAAAAGGAAGAATTAACTAATTATTTTGGGAACATCATGAATGTACAATTCAGCAAAAAGCAAGTAGAATCTAGAATTTGACTGACTCACAAGGCAAAAAGTAAAATGCAGAACAAGAGTTCACAGGCAGCCATTGTTAAAATAAATTCAAACTGAGTGCCATTGCTATTGTTGCGGAGCCCACCAAACCCGACAAGTATGGACAATCTCTGTCTTTGAGTGAACAATGATACCCTCTAGAAAATCAGACAGCTCTTAAAGCAGAACATTCACCTTTAAAATTTTGAACATGGATCAAAATTCCACACTTGCAAGTCAGTTTAGACTATGATCCAAGGCCCAGATCAATCGCAAAATTGGGGACTTTGGAGGAAAAGATTCTTAAAGTACAGCATGGTTTCATGTTTAAATAAAAAGTCAGAAGAGCAGATGAACATTGTGCTTACTCTATAGATCTGACTGTGCATTACATTAATGCAAGAAGGAATTAATGAATCGTCTACAAAATTCAAAGAGGCACT
The DNA here is from genome assembly GCA_024679065.1 of Sphyrna mokarran. Classification (NCBI taxonomy): domain Eukaryota; kingdom Metazoa; phylum Chordata; class Chondrichthyes; order Carcharhiniformes; family Carcharhinidae; genus Sphyrna; species Sphyrna mokarran. The sequence goes on from JAGIQG010000016.1 coordinate 40,370,730, forward strand.
TGGCAAGATTTTATGGCCTTGCTGGAGCGAGACTGAAAACTCCTACCCGTGGTCAATGGAGATTTCCGTTGTTGGACCCAATTCTGTGGTGGGAGAGATAGTAGAGTTCTGGCCACTAAAATCATTTGACATTTATTTTATTTTATGAAGTAATAAAATACTTGAAAGAGCTAAATCCAATGGCCAGGAAATCCTGTTGATTCATTCATTAATGATCTGTACAGGTTGGCAGAATGATGCAATTATGGATATTTTGAAATCACAACACATCAAAGGCAGAAGAATGATAGGAGTACCGAATGACACACTTTTTTGTCTCCTGCAGGCAAAGCAAGATCTAACTCCGGAAAAAGCAATCCTGATAGTTAGACAGTCAGAACTTCAAGAGCCGCACAAGATCATTTTAAGAGGAGAGAATAAATTGTGGTTCATGCAGAGGTCAATCCTAATCCAGCTAGTTAAGCAACAATGACATAAGGACACTTGACATGAAGAAGAGCAATACCTTATCTGGCTAGCAGAGTGATCAATGGAACAATATGAAATGAAGTGTCGCCTGGATTAGATCAACGCCTTGCGAATTCAACCCAAAGCTTTCAGTACAATAGGATTGGATGCCATGGGAAACAGTGCAAGGCAAAAATCTCTGAAATCATAAAATTCCAATGGTATAGAAAGAAGCCATTCAGCCCATCAAACCTGCGCCAACAACAATCATACCTATGGCCTGCCCCATAACCCTACATATTTACTCTGCCAGTTCTCCTGACTCTAAGGGACAATTTAACATAACTAATCAATGAAGCCCATACGTCTTTGGACTGTAGGAGCAAATAAGAGCACCCGGTGGAAACCGACACACACATGGGGACAACGTGCAAATTCCACATAAATAGTCACTCTTGGCTGGAATTGAACCTGATCCCTGGTAGTGTGAGGCAGCAGCACTAACCACTGTGCTGTCCAAATATGCATAGAAGTTCCATACGTTACCCGCAAGGTTGAGACAGCAAGCCAGAAGTCACAAAGGCATTCTTTATAAGTGAAGTCAAACATTTTGTTTTCTTATCTTCGTGAGCCATGTCATTCTGGACTAGGGCACAAATGTATGATTAGGAATAGGAATAGGCCTACTACAAAACATAAGGTCACAATTTACAAATGAGTACTTTGCATACATTACCACCACATTCAGCTTTCACCACTGCATCAGCTCCATGGGAGACGCTTACGGTCAAATGGGGAGGCTGAAAGAAGGACTCGTAAAGTAAAAGTCCTCCCTAAACAAGAATGAGGATTTGCCCATTGCAGTGCTCACATACAGGTCCATCCTTTTCCTATGAGATCTGTCTCCATTCAATGATGGACAGGAAACTCAAGTTACAACATGCAATCCTGCCAAAAAATCTCACACCAACACTGATAACAAAGGATTACCAGGACTAAGAGTGCAGAATTACAGGCAGAAGTAGGTTTCCACTTACAACAGAAGGCACTGTACCAAACACTTGTCACAATTATAGAAAGGTGACAAAGTATGGCTTAAACACATTGACAAAAAAGGTACAATTATCAGAAAAGATGAGGACCAGTCTTATTCCAACCCAATTGGCACTACAGGAAGCACAGTTGGGAGAAACAAGAGTCTCCACCTCATCGATAGACTGCCCGTCCTCAATGTGCAACAGAGAGGTTGCGAGAAACAGACTTCTTCCAAAACATCTTCCAAACCTACAGAAAGAACCAGCAGTGACACCACTCCTCTGACATTAGTGCAAGTTAAATATGGAAGGGTTTTATGGTTTTCAGACCACCTGAAACTTTGAATTCAAGGACGTGAAGGGATAAGATGGCAAATGACAATGTGATAGTAATAACAATACAAAATATAATGAACACTATAAATTTAGGGCACCACAGTGATTAGCCTCACTACCTCACAGCATCAGGGACCCAGCTTCAATTTGGCCTTGGATGACTGTCTAGGTGGAGTTTGCATGTTCTCTCCATGTCTGCATGGGCTTCCTTCACGTGCTCTGGTTTTCTCCCACAGTCCAAGAGTATGCAGGTTAGTTGAATTGGCCACGCTAAACAATTGATGCTCCATATCCCAAGATGTGTAGATTAGATGGATTAGTCATGGGAACTGTATAGGGTTGCAGAGATAGAGCGGAATGGTGGACCTAGGTCAGAGAGTCAATGCAGACTTGATGGGACAAATGGCCTCCTTCTGTATTGTAGGGATTCTATAATTCTGTCAATCATTTAAAATATATTAGATAAAGATGTGGGGGTGCAATATAAGGGTCTGGCACATATAAACCCTTACACCGTACTCACACAGTGATGTAAGAGAGCTCATGATGAATAGATGGCAAATGAAATATAATGCAGAGAAGTACAAATGCTACATTTTTGGAGCAGAATGAGGAAAGGCATTATGAACTAAAGGATACAATTCTAAAAAGGTGTAGAAACAGAGAATCCTAAGGTTGATCTGCACAAATCATTGAAGGAGGCTGGACAGGTTGAGGAAGTGTTTTTTAAAAAAGTTAAATGAGATTCTGGTTTTATAAATAGAGACATAAAATATGAAAGCAAGGAAATTATGATGTACTTTATCATTATAAAATAAGGGTTTAGCCTCAACAAGAGCATTGTCGCTATTCTGGGCACTGCACTCTGGAAATGTGGCCAAGTGGCCAATGGCCTAAGCAACCAGACCCAATATAGAATTGAACATTAAATTAAACACAACTAAACAGCTTCTGCAAGCAAGGCACGACGGAATGCGGATGGGCCAAGATTACAGCTTGTCAAAAGTCAACAGGGACCAGCCCAGACTTGTCCTACATATTGAATAGAGGTGCTCAACCTTAACAATGGAAGAGTTGTTATGGCCTGAAATCCATCAAAAGGTACTCAGGTAGTGGAGCAGAAAAAGACATGATGTTTGTATATTCCTTAGTTTCAGCCAGATTCCTTGGAACCATATCTTGTGCAGAGTTTGCATATTTTCTCTGTGTATGCATGGGTTTCCTCCGGCTGTTCCAGCTTTTTCCCACAGTCTGAAAGACGTGCTGGTTAAGTGCATTTGCAATGCCAAATTCTCCCTCAGTATATCCGAATAGGAGTTGGAGTGTGGCAACTGGGGGATTTTCACAGTAACTTCACAGTAATTGTAGTGATAATGCAAGCCTACCTTTGATACTAATGAGTAAACTTTAAAAGAGAATATAGGTCCATCAGTTACACCCAAGAAATAGACATCTAGGATGACCTGGCCTAACCCTCATTGGATGCTGTGACACCTATCCTGTGACCACATAGGCTGAAAGCCAGAGAATATTCTGGAAGGGCTTGGAGAAAGGGATAAAAACGGACATCTGGAGAAGGGCCCCAGCAAAGCCTCAATTGGCCTACAACCTGTGAGGACAGGCGCGATCCACCTTTGTACCAAGAAGACCGAGTTCATCTGTCAATGTGAGTTCAGTGAATTGAATCCAATGGCTTGATCAATTTCACCAGAGCAGGGAATGTGCATTTCGAATTAGGTTTCTCTTTAAGGGAAGTTTAAGCAAACACACAGCATAAAAACTGGGCTGTTGCTTAGCAACAGAGTCACAGGGGACTAGAAAGAAGTTTGAGGTTCAATTGCTAATTATTTTCTAAAGCTGAGGCAGCAGTTGTAATGCCTGTTGCCACGTGAGCTTCCCCAATTTGTTATGATTCTGGACTAGAAATTGAACACCCAAATTGTTAAGCTCCTCGTTGAGGAGGGATAAACTGTCTTCCAATCAATGTTTAACACCCTCAGTTGGTAACAAGAAGATTTAAAAAGGATCCTTTCCCTCCTGGATACATTTTCTCATTCCAAATCATAGAATCCCTACAGGGAAGAAGGAGGCCAATCAGCCCATCGAGCTTGCAGTGACAATAATCTCAATCCCTATCCCATAATCCCACATATATACCGTGATAGTCCCTCTGACACTAAAGGGCAATTTTTCGTGGCCCATCACCCTAACCTGCACATCTTTGGACAGCTGGAGGAGATTGGAGCACCAGAAGGAAACCCATGCAGCTATGGGGAGAACATGCAAACTCCACACAGTAACCTAAAGCCAGAATTCAAGTCTCTGATGCTGTGAGACAGCAGTGCTATCCATTGTGTCACCATGCTGCCCCCAAATGATTTTAAAAGGAGCCAATTTAACCAGACTTTCTTGAGTTAAATAAAAAATAAATTACTTACCAAAACGCAAGAAAAAAATAATAAAAATGAAACACACAAACACAAGACTAGAAACAAGAAGTGAGTCCACAAATAAAAGTAAAAAAAAACATGAATCAATCCTTGGCTTGTCTGTGAGGAGTAGCTGGTGAAACGTTGCAGTTGTTAAGTTGGGTGCTTCCAGTAGCACTGATTTTGGCAGTTGAGCAGTTGGTTTGGTGATTGTTGGTTCTGTAGGTTAGTTGAAAGCAGTTGACCTGTTTCGTTTTCAACTATGACTTTGCTGACTTGTGACTTGCTTCTAGCAATTGGATTTTCATCTCCAAGCAAAGGATTGCCTGGTAGATAATCTTCAGTTTAACTTTCACAACACATACTCGTACAGTAGAACCAAAACACAAGATGAATACAAAGAGACCAGGATTGCAGTTGGTTTTTAATCCTTTTTCTTGTATATTCCTGGATGAGGGGGGAAATAAAACAAATATGTCTTTTGTTCAGAACAGCTTTCGTCTAACTCAAATCCACATCCTGGGATATAACTCACATGAAATTGGTTCTGATGAGATGGTAATCAGCCTCCATTATCTCACAACCACAGGAGATGATAGTTCAGTTTTTACATTGCGTTTACATTGCATTTCTTTCATTGCATTTCTACCCCGATGTCAGTTGTATCAATGGTTACTTTAAATATTTGGTTAAAGTTCAGTGCTGCAACTACAGACTCAACTGTTAAAATAGCCTTCAGGCTTTCAGAAGCTGTCTGTCATTTCTTAATCAATGCAACCTTTGTTTTTTTTCTCTCTGTGGTGGGTCTATCAATCGCTGTGCTGACGTTTGAGACAAACTTGTAGTAAAATCCACATATCTCAGAGAACTTCATGATTTGCTGTTTCATTGAGGAAATGGGGAACTGTGCTATAGCTTATACCTTTGAAGCTTGGCCAGTACTTGTCCTTCACCCACTACATTTCTGAGATAGGTCACTCGAGCCTCAGCAAAATTAAAAAAACTAAGCTTCTATGATACCAGTTTGCTCACAGTGTGACAAGTGCCTCTGGGGGGGGGGGGGGGGGAGGAAGGAGGAGGAGGGGGTGGTCGTTGTTGATGGGGGGGGAGGAGGAGGAGGAGCGGAGCTGATCAGAAATCTGTAGAAGTTGCTTTGCGTTTCAGAGTGTGGTATCTGACCATAGTTCACCTATTTATTTACATGGACTTTGTACTTATTGTGAGTATTAGATAGATTTTATAACTTGTGTTATCTTTCGGAATCTATATAGCTGTAGAGGTATAGTTGTGAGTGAAGTAATAGTGTAATATAGTTCATCTTTTCTTGTTTAATAAATGTCCCGTCCTTTTGTTAAAAGTTCACCTGTTGACTCCTGTGATTCTGGTCAGTAGCTGCCCTCCATGTACCCAAACGAAAAAAAACAGGTCAAACTGGACTCTACCTGTAATCTGACATGTTCAGCAGCAACATCAACCAGAATCAGTCGACTGTGCATTGACATTCTTACCAACGTTGTCACAAATATATGCATCTGCAACGGGTAGTTGGGTTCTTTCAGCAATTGCTACAGTCTAGCGGCTATATCGTAGAGGATTCAGCTGGCCTCAGTCGTAGTGGTGCTTTTAAGCCATTCTTGTTAATGAACACCCAAATTCTCCACCCATAGTACATCATTTGCCCTGACTATCCTCAGCACCACTTCCTGTTTTGGCTCAAGCCTTCAGATATTAGTCAGAAGGATTTTGCAGAATTTGCAGGATTGGGTTTACTTTTGCCATATCTGGTGCCCTGGCTGATGCCTGGTGACTTATTCTGCTTTTCTGTTTTAAGTTTTAGTTTATTTAAATTTAAGTTTTGTTAACTTCATTTATCATTGTCACAAGTAGGCTTACATTAACACTGCAATGAAGTTACTGTGAAAATTGCCTAATTGCCACGCTGAGTGTCTGTTCAGGTACATTGAGGGAGAATTTAGCTTGGCTGATGCACCTAACCAGCATGTCTTTCGGACTGCGGGAGAAATCTGGAGCACCCAGAGAAACCCCCACAAACATGGGGAGAATATGCGGAGTCCGCACGGACAGTGATCCAAGCTGGGAATCAAACCTGGGTGCCTGGCACTATGAGACAGCAGTGCTAACCACTATGCCATCAGGCTTAGGGTGAGGGGGGTAAGGTATAATTTGGATGCCAGAGGGAGTTTTTTCACACAGAGGGTGGTGGGGGTATGGAATGTGCTGCCAAGTAAAGTGGTGGAGGTAGGCACTCTGGAGTTATTTAAGAAATACTTGGATGGACACATGAACAGAACGGGAATGGTGGGGTATGGAAAACTGATTTAAAATAGGGACCACGAGCCTTGGGAGTCCCTGGGAAGTGTGTAAATAGATGATGATATTGTTGTACTTGTTTTTATCCTACAGGTGCTTTGGTCCACCTTGTTGTCTAACGAGGGGCATACATGCGATGGGTCGTGAGAGGGCTGCTCTTGGATTTTTTTTTCGAGTATCCTAGTGCTTCACGTCATTAGTGTACGCTTGACCTGGACCATTTGATGGGCAACACGACAGTTCAGTGACTATCGCTGTGCTGTGCAGATGCATGGATTTGGGCCTGTGTCTGTGGGAGTTTGCGCTTTCTCCCCATGCTTGCGTGGGTGTTCTCTGGGTGCTCCGGTTTCCTCCCACATCCCAAAGATGTGCTCTCAGGGTAATTGGCAAAACAAATTCTCCCTAAAATGTCTCAAATTTGGTTCTTAATCCATAGATCTTAATCCATTTGGTTCTTAATCCATAAACATAGGGATCACGGGTAGAGGTGGGAACATCAGGGTGGTGGCGCAGGTTCGTTGGGCCGAAGGGCCTGTTTCCCGTGCTATTTTGTTCTTTGTATGCCGCCGATTAGACTTTTGCATAGCTGTTTGCTACATTTTGGGGGACTGTTAAGAGACAATCCACATTGGTGCATGTCTGGAATTACATATTAGCCACATCTGGAACAGCACTGCCCACAAATTAAATTTGAACTTTCAGTTCTTTGCCCATTTTATAAGTCGTGGTCAAGTATTTTGTACATGGGATCTCTAACCACCCTATTGGAATCTGCAAGTGTGCATGTTTAGTTATGTGTTTAGTTCCTATAAAGAATATGCTATATGTGGCAGGTGGGATATTTTTGAATTTTTATACTCGTGAGGAAAGAGATGCATGTTTGGCAGCTCTGTGGAAAAATGAAGCATGGATGGAGTTTCAAAACAGCCTATGTTCTGTTGTGGCTAGAATTTTGAATTTTAAATCAGATGAATTTTATTGCTAAAGTAAAACAAAGTATCACAGAATAATAGGATATGATCTTGATGCTTCAGTTTTGTTGTGTTCTAAACCTTTAATATTTTAGTGCATTGGCTTTTTTTTCCCAAATGAATTCTCTATAAAATTTGAAAAGGTGCACTATATAACAGTTCAGATTTAATACAATGTATAAGTCCAAAATGAATCATTTCTTTCCATGCAGTATGTAGCATTCTGAGTACCTCACTACACTTACAGGTTATATTCCCAATATTTACTTCATCGAAACATACAGCATGAGTGGCTTTACATGGTTCAGCCCCTTAGCAGATAACAGCAGAAGAGCAGAAGGCAGTGGCATTTCTTTTGTGGTGTCTACCCCAATCTTTATTGTGACCCCGAGCATGTAGTTGGAAAGTATGAGTCTGCAAGACTCAGTCTTTGACAGTTCTTTACATTGGAAAATCAGCAAGTTTCTCTGAGACCAAAAGGTTGTTAGTCCTCCAGTAGCATTTATCTTGGCGAGCATTGTTATTAACAGCCTATACTGGTTTACAGAACTTCTTGGGGTGAATCTTCACAAAAGACATTGTATCTCTTTCCAAAGCTTCTTCAAAACGGCACATTGTGGGAGCTAACTGACATCCTCTTCCAGAGTGATGAGACTCTGGCATGCAAGGAGGACTTGGTGCGGAAGGCCTCTCTCACTGCCAGCCAAGCTATATCTTGGAGTTTGTTTGAAAGTTCTGGTGATGAAATATTTTGCCAAATGAATTTAACCATCTATTCAGAGAACCGTCTGACAGGATCCACCTTTTCCCCCAGGCTCTTGAAGATGTTACTTGTCGACCACTGCCTGATGGTCAAAGCTGTTTTTCTGCACAAATTTTTCCATGAGGGATAGAACAAAGAACAAAACAGCATTGGAAACAGGCCTTTTGGCAAATGAACCCGCGCCGCCACCCCGATGTTCCCACCTCTACCCGTGATCCCTGTCTATGTTTATAGATCTATGGATTAAAAACCAAATTTGAGACAATTTAGGGAGAATTTGTTTTGCCAATTAGCCTAAGAGCACATCTTTGGGATGTGGGAGGAAACCGGAGCACCCGGAGAAAACCCACGCAAGCACGGGGAGAATGCGCAAACTCCCACAGACACAGGCCCAAATCCATGTATCTGCACAGCACAGCGATAGTCACTGAGCTGTCGTGTTGCCCATCAAATGGTCCAGGTCAAGCGTACACTAACGACGTGAAGCACTAGGATACTCTCAAAAATAAAATCCAAGAGCAGCCCTCTCACGACCCATCGCGTGTATGCCCCTTGTTAGACAACAAGGTGGACCAAAGCACCTTAAGGATAAAAACAAGTACATCAATATCATCATCTATTTACACACTTCCCAGGGACTTCCAAGGATCATGATCCCTATTTTAAATCAGTTTTCTATACTCCTCCATTCCCATTCTGTTCATGTGCCCATCTAAGTATTTCTTAAATAACTCCAGAGTGCTTGCCTCCACCACTTTACTTGGCAGCGCATTCCATACCCCCACCACCCTCTGTGTGAAAAAACTCCCTCTAGCATCCAAATTATACCTTACCCCCCTCACCCTAAGCCCGTGACCCCTCATGCTATTCGAGTCCATCCTAGGAAAAAGCTTAACCCTGTTTACTCTATCTATACCCCTCATAATCTTGTACACCTCTATTAGATCTCCTCTAAGTCTACGTCTTTCTAAGGAAAACAGTCCCAATTTGCCTAATCTCTCCTCGTAACTCAGACCTTCCATACCAGGCAGCATCCTGGTAAACCTCCTCTGCACTCTCTCCAGAGTCTCCACGTCCTTCCGGTAGTAAGGCGACCAGAACTGGACGCAGTATTCCAAATGAGGTCTAACCAACGTTTTATACAACTGCAACATTAAAGGCCAGCTCTTGTATTCTATACCCCTTCCTATAAAGGCTAGCATACTATATGCTTTCTTCACAACCTTCTCCACTTGCTCTGCCACCTTCAGAGACTTGTTCACCTGCACCGCCAGGTCCCTCTGCGTTTCTATACTCTTAATAGGTCTACCCTTTATCACATACCTTCTCTCTACATTCTTTCTCCCGAAATGCATCACCTCGCATTTATCAGGATTGAATTCCACCTGCCATCTATCTGACCAAGCTACCAGCCTATCTATGTCCTGCTGCATCGCCTGACAATGCTCCTCACTATCCACAAGTCCAGCCATCTTTGTATCATCTGCAAACTTGCTGATCACTCCACTTAGTCCCTCTTCCAAGTTATTTATATATATTACAAATAGAAGAGGTCCCAGTACCAAGCCCTGCGGCACACCACTAGTGACCGACCTCCAGCTACAAAAACACCCTTCCACTATTACTCTCTGTCTCCTATTACCAAGCCAGTTACTTATCCATCTAGCTATCTGTCCTTGTATCCCATTAGCCTTGACCTTCTCAATTAACCTCCCATGAGGGACTTTGTCAAACGTCTTACTAAAATCCATACAGACGACATCAACGGCTCGCCCTTCGTCCACCGTTTTCGTCACCTCCTCAAAAAATTCTATCAGATTCATAAGGCACGACTTCCCCTTAACAAATCCATCCTGTGTATCCCTAATCAGATGGCAATGCTCTAAGTGCCTATACATCCTATCTCTAAGAATCCGCTCCAACAGCTTCCCTACCACTGACATCAAACTCACCGGCCTATAATTGCCAGGGTTATCCCTACTACCCTTTTTAAACAACAGTACCACATTAGCTATTCTCCAGTCCTCTGGACCTCACCTGTGTCCAAAGAAGAGACAAAGATTTGCATCAGAGGCCCAGCAATTTCACCTCGCACCTCCCTAAGCAGCTTGGGATAAATGCCATCAGACTCCGGAGATATCAGTTTTAAAGCGAGTTAGAAGCTCTAACACTTCCTCCCTCGATATGGATATTTCCCTCAACTGGTCCACAGCTTCCTCAGAGACAGGAGCTGTCAACAAGCCCCTGTCCTTCGTGAATACCGACGCAAAGTATTCATTCAGGATCTCCGCCATTCCCTCGGGCTCTAAGCACAGTTCCCCTCCTCTGTCCCTAAGAGGTCCGATTTTTCCTCTAACCACCCTTTTATTTCTAACGTAGGAGTAAAAAGCCTTTGGATTTTCCTTAATCCTATCCACCAAAATCATTTCATGCCCCCTTTTTGCCCTTCTAACTCCTCGTTTGAGCTCCCTCCTACTCTCTTTATATTCCTCCAACGTTGTCTCCGTTCCCAGCTACTTTGACCTATCATACGCCTCTCTTTTCTTCCTAACCAAGTCCTCAATATCCCTCGTAATCCACAGCTCTCTAATCCTACCTTTCCCATCTTTCCTCTTAGCTGGCACATATCTATCTTACAACATTTTCAGTATTCCCTTGAAAGAGTCCCACATGCCTAGCATGGACTTATCCTCGAACAACTGTTCCCAATCAGTTTCCATAAGTTCCTGCCTAATCTGACCGTAGTTAGCCTTCCCCCAATTCAGCACCCTGCCCCTAGGGCAACAAGCATCCTTTTCCATCTGTATCCTAAAGTAGACAGAATTGTGGTCACAGTTAGCCACGTGTTCCCCTACTACAACATCAACCACCTGCCCTGGCTCATTACTCAGAACTAAATCCAATTTTACCCCTTCTCTAGTCGGGCTAGCCACGTACTGCTCCAATGATCCTTCCAGTACACATTTTACAAATTCCTGCCGGTCCAAACCCCCAGCTCGAGGTACTTTCCAATCTATAACGACTCTGTTCTTTCTGCACCTATCCAAAATGTCTTTACATATGTCTTCTTCAACTACCCGCGGGCTGTTGGGTGGCGTATAATACACCCCTAGCATAGTAATTGCGCCCTTTCTATTCCTCAACTCCACCCACAGCGACTCCGCTCCTAACTCCTCTGTATTGTCCTCCCTCTGCACTGCCGTGATGCTCTGCTTAACTAACAACGCCACTCCTCCACCTCTTCTGGACCCTCCTCTGTCACGCCTGAAACACTTATACTCAGGAATGTTCAGTTGCCACTGCTCCCCTTCCTTTAACCATGTCTCTGTCACCACAACCACATCCAAGTTCCTCACAAACATTAAGGCCCTAATAGGTGGAATGGCACGGTCAATTTAGCTGAAGCATTGGCCAGACCCCATCTTTGCCAGGATGTATGCGTTGGAGCGCTTTTGTGCATCTTCTATGATGGGGAGATTTCAGAGATAAATTTATTTATTAGTCACAAGAAGGCTTACATTAATACTGCAGTGAAGTTACTGTGAAAAATCCCTTAGTCACCACACTCCATGCTTGTTAGATTAAAGTTGCCTCCCCACCGCAGAACATGAAGACTAGAGGAGTGGCTATAATTTCCTTTTGACCAGATCGATACCTATGGAATCGCCATGGTGACTGTTGCATATGGGTACAGTGGCTGAGATATAGTTCCACACTCCTGCAGAAACAGCACGTTAGCTTTCATCTTCACAAGATACCCCAATGTCGAAACCCATCATGTGGTAGACTTAATGTGATACATATCAATGAAGGCAATCTTTAGACCCATTAAAACTGTGTTGCTTATCAATTTTCTGTCATATACCTGGCCTTCGGGTGTCCCCACATGCCCATAGTGTTCATAAACAGTTTCATTATTGTTGCGCTGAGAAAGCTACTTTGGTCCACCCTGATAGTGCTGTTCTTCCCTTGAGATATGATGTAAAGATGCCGGCGTTGGATTGGGGTGGTAAGAACTCAGTAAGAATTTAGCAACACCAATTATTAATCCAACCGATTTATTTGATAGTAAAAAAGCGAGCTTTCAACACTCTTGTGTCTTCCTCAGGCAAGTGCAGTGTTCTGGCAGAATTTTGGAATTCACTTTGGAATTGCTGTGCCCTTTGTTATTTCCAATGTTATTGAGCTATGGATGGCATTTTCCATTAAGTCCTTTTTGTTGCTTTTCCTACAGGCATTCTGTTTCCTGTCCTGATCTTAGCGCTCTGGTGCTGATCAAAATCAAAACTTTATAAAAACTAGAAGCAAGAGTAGGCCTTTCGGGCCATTCATTTTGATTATGGCCGATGATTGAATTCAATATCCTGATCCTCACCTCCCTCCATATCCTTTGATCCCTTTAACCCCAAGAGCTATATCTAATTTCTTCCTGAAATCAGATGTTTTGGCCTCAGTTATATTCAGTGATAGTGAATTCCCCACATTCACCATACCCTGGGTAAAGAAATTTCTCCTCACCTCAGTTCAAAAAAGGTTTACCCCTTATCCTCAAACTTCTACTCCTAGTTCTGGATTCCCCCTCTCATTGGGAACATTCTTTCTGAATCTACCCTTAAGTTCTGAGAGAGAGGAAAAGGGAAACAAGCCATTGTGACAGACCCTGTTTTACATACTTTCTGGTTTAAATCACTCGCAGTCTTCGGTGACCAACAAGTAGAAATCCTCCTTAAAAAAAATTGGGAACAAACCAACTGAAGTTACGACAGGGGGCATATTCATGGATGGTTTTACTATGAAGTCGTGGCTGTTGTTTTTATATAAAAAAAAACATTTTCTTTGTCAGACAGGCTGTTCCAAATTGACCTCATTGAAGTGAAACATGCTGAAAGTTTGTGTCTCCCTTTACGTTGAGCCCTGAGTCATTATCAAGAGAGGAATCACGTTTCGGAGTGTCATTTGCTTTTGACGCATGGAATCTGAAAAACCACACCCACGCTGTGGAAAGAAAAATGACTTTTTCTTTGCGGGAGGCGCCGGTTGTATGAGCAGAATAATGCAAAAAAAAATACACGCACACACACACACCGGGCACCTGGAAACCCGATGAGATCAGGAGCAGCAATTAAGAGAATAAAGCACGGTTGAAAACGAAAGCTGGCGTCGCGTGTAGATTTCAAATGAAATTGTTAGCCTTGCAATAATTGCCCTTCATGAATGAGGAAGGGCGACACTGGAAGCCCTTAACCTTGAAAAAATGAATGCGAGGGGGAGCTGTAATTTCACAAGGGAGGAAGATGGGGGAGAGGGTAAATGTGTGTGCTTAATCACAAATAAATATTATTTTCGAACAGGAAACGCATTACCGCGTTTGGAACTCGTAATTCTTCCTTTTCCTTTCACTAAACAAGAGGGCGGTCCCTGTTCAGCCGGAAGTGCACAAAAAAAATAAGCTGAAGGAAGATCTGCATTCCCCCTCAGTTTAAAGGCAGATTCCTCCTTATTCATGAGTGCGGAGAGCGGTTTCCTTTCTGCCGCTATCCCTGCTCTACCCCCTCCCTGGAATCCAACCTCGCTGGCATTTCCCCCCCGACCTCTTCGCCACAAAGCCTGCGGGGGGATTTTGTTAATTTTTCTTCTCTAACGGGGCGGGGGGCGACTGCAATTTTTCCCATATTTATTTTAAACCGTAATATGAGAATTTTACGCATCCCGAACCGCTCAGTGTTTGCTCTGTTATTCCTCTTTTCCTTGTCATCATCATTCCTCTACTTCATATATGTAGCGCCTGGATTAGGTGAGTGCCAAGTTGTTTTTTTAATTTTTTTCCCTCTCTCTTTCTCTGTGTGTATCTATATTTTCTGAGATTTCTCCTGTGTCTTTTTTTTGGAAGGTTGCTGGTTTAGACGCAGCTGACTGTCACATTCCCAGGGCCCAGTGGACAAGCAAGGCGGAGGGGAGGGGAGGGTGGGTGGGGGGAGGGGAGGGGGGTGGGGGGGGGGAGGGAACCTGCTGGAGATGAGAGAGGAAAGGGGTCGGGGTACCCAGTCACCTTCATCTGAAGCTCTCTGCCGGGAATGGCTTTTGCCAAAGTGGGTGGGGGACAGGAATTGATTTTCTTTTACGCGCACACATATACACACACACACCACACACACACACACACGGGGAAACCAATGCGGTTTTAGCGGAAGTGCTGCTTGGGTCGGACATGAGCTGAAAAGAGACGCCCTGAGGAACAACACTTTGGTTGCATTACTGAATGGGTCTGTTTTTAAGAAGGGGATTCAGATTTAAAAACGTCCACGTTTTGTCTTTTTTTAAATCAGCATAGCCACAGATTTCATTCCAGCCCCCTCCTTAGTGACTCCGTGTCGTTCAATTATACGTTTTTAAAAATTTTGATACATATTGTATCTCTCTTCATCAAACGCTATAGCCAAGCCAGCCTTGGTTTGCGTAAGTTTTTTAAATAACTGGAAACAGTTGAATCACATTGTTGAATTTCGCAACTCTCAGCAGACAATTAACGCCTTTAAAATGTTGCCGTCGGCGGGGGTGGGAGGGAGGATGGGTTGGTGCACTGAGTCATTCACAAACCCTGAAATTGACGAGCCTGTCAGCTGAGCAGAGAAATTTCCAGATAGGATAGTTAGTTCCTTCAGTATATGGGCTCCTGATGGGATAGCAGCGTGGCCAGTCACAACATGGATGATTGTACAAACCTACACAAAATGTACTCGCACAGAGAGATCTTTCAAAGTGCAAGATGTTGTGCTTGTGGATCGGAGTCACGCAAAGCTGACTGTAAAGTTCGAATCCTCCAGAATGATGAGTGCTAATTTAATGAGACAAAATAATTAAAACCCATACGTGGACTGGCTTCAGGGAAAAAAAAATGATTTAAAAAAATTTTCAGTTGCAGATATAAAAGCTGCCTATATCTTTTGAATTTATTTAAGACTGTGTATGGCAATAAAGTTGTTGCTGATTAAAAAAAAATGTTTAGTCAAGGTCAGCTAAGAGTTTTTCTTTGTCCTATTTGGAGAGGTTGACTCAATTTGAATTTGGGATGGTGGGAACTATACAATATTCAAAAAGAAAATGAAAATCAGCTAATGCTAGTAAGATTGGAGAATTGTTGTAGAACATAGTAAAGATTCTGATAATGAGGCAATTTTCTCCCTCTTTATCCTGTCTTTGGGATTTTAACTTTGTCAAGGTTGTCTTTGACTTTCTTGCTCTTTGGCAGTTTTTCCAATAGAATAATGTCCAACTCCCCACTTGTTTTTCCAGAGGATTTTTGTAAATGTCTGTTTTGAATGAAATTCGCTTTTAAATTTTGCTCTTGCATGGTTTTGTGAATTTTTGGTTGTGGTTAATATGAGAGAGTTGCAACATTTTTAATAGAGGATTAATGTAATGTTAATTGCAGTTGACTAATAAAACTGACACTTCTCTATTCACTTGAATAGAGAACTGAGTATTTGAAAATGGATACAGAGAAATTGGGGTGAAGAATGGACAACTCCAGTTGAAACTGGCACAGCCTCTGCCAACTGTGAATTGAGTCCACTGTGTGGGTTGCCACCTTGAACTTGGTTATTTGATGAGATGATGACACATTTTTATGCATTGTTTTCAAGGTTTTACTTTAATAGGTTTTTGCTGAAAAGAAATCACCTATACTTGCCACCCCCTGCCCCCAGTTAACCACCATTTGACCCCTTTTTTAAAGCCAGTATGTTTGACTAAAGTTCCATTTGACAAAAACTAGCACCAGTCCTCATCTGAGGCTGTACCTTTTATCAGTGGAAGGTTTGATCTCAGATTATTATTGTTTGGCAATGTCCTTGTCTATGATTCACTATTTCCGATGTGAGTTGAACCACTGGCAAACTTTTACATTTCTTCCTTTCTTCCTCTTATTTGCTCAAACTTGGGCCAATTAATGGCTTTCTACTGTTCTTAGCAGAGACCATTAGTTCTGCAAATTTAGGGGGTTATGTAATAACTTTAATTATGAATGAAATTTTATACCATTTTGTATGTCTTCTATCATTGTTCCCCATTTAACTCCAGTAGTTATGCCACAGTGACGGAGAGGAAGTGTGCTAGAAAAATGTTGCAAATTCAGAAAGTTTATTGAAATCTCTAGCCACATACTGACATTGTCTAATGTAAAGCTGACCCTAAAGTAATGTTCCCTTCTGTCCATTGTCATTAGCAATAAGCCATTGTTTTTGGATTTTATAGGGAAAAGGATACGAAAGGAAACTGTTTTAATTTTTTTAAACATGATAGGATGGTACAAAGCCAAATTATTACTATCTGAATATTGGCAGTAAGGATTTAAAGCTAGGTTCCGTTGCAAATCTCAGTCCTATCAGCATTTTGGAAAAAACAAATTTGTCCATTGAGACATTTTAAGATTAGACAAGGGCATAAAAAACTATTAATCTACTATGTAACATGCAACTAAATTTAGCAATGTAATTTACATTTGAAAATGAATGTTTGAAAGTATCTCAGTTGAAATTAATAGCATTTATTTCACTTCACCATTGAAAGCATTGGTTTTTTTTTAATTCAATGTTCCGTTTCAGGCAGATTTAATATTTGTATTAATGCATTATGTGAAGGTTCCCTGAAACAAAATACTATTAGCGTGAAATTCAGGCATCTACTATAACAATTTGACATCTCAGGTGTTGAAACACAAACTAGTTTGATAGAGAAAATGTTGATGCAATTAATTTTTTTTTTAAGAGTCAAAAACGTGTCTAGAAAGTATTCTACTGTTTATATTCATCAAAAAAAATGTTATCTTGGTTTGACATTTCTTTTTAAATAGAGGTGCAACTTGACAATACCAATTTCCTTTTTTGAGGTTTTGAGTTAGTGTAAGTTTTGCTGATATCAAGGCTACTCGGCTACAAAATGATTTAACCGTATATCTGTCAGTTTTAAAAAGGAACTGGAGCACTTGAGCATAGAATTGTGTAAATGAGGCAGTATAACTTTGTCTTCCTCAGTTTCATGACTATCATAAAGTGTGAAATAAATGCAAAAAAGAGGTGAAACCAGAAGGATGGATGTATGTTTCAACTGCTGCAAGATGTAACTTTTTTTCCATAAATACTGAATATTATTGATACAAAGGGATTGTCTTGCATAGAATCCCTATGGTACAGGAGGAGACCATTTGGCCCATTGAGTCTGCACTGACCATGATCCCATCCAGGTCCTATTCCTGCAACCTCAAGTATTTACCCTGCTAATCCTCCTGTCACTGTTCTCTGATCATATGGTAATTAGCAACTCTGGGATTAAGACTGCAAAACATGTATCATCTTCTTTCCAACATATTGGTCATGTAATTTTCTTTTTTTTTCTGCCCCATCCTTCCCCAGCTATCTTTCAGCCAAGTGCATGCTACTAGTTAAATTTGGTGCACAGAATTCACCAGATTATCAAACCACCTAGCTTAATAATAATCATTTTTAGGCCCGTTCAATTTATTATTGCTAGGATTCTGACAGGAGACCTGTTGTTTGTTTGTATAATTGTTTGGTATTTAACTCCAGTGCCACTATGTTTGAACTCAGATTTTTAATTATAAATGGTCACACTTTGAAGCTTGTCAGAAGACTGGACTTTGTGTTGCAGATACTATTTTTAAGAATGTAATTAGATGGGGACGCTGAATATGTTTCTAGTCATTAGAAAGATACTATAATCTAATTTCATTACTACTTCTTTAATGGTCAGATGGAAAACACAAATCTAAAGCATGTGAGCCGTGGATCATGGGATGGGATGAGATGATATTGAAAATGTATAACAATGTGGATTTGTTTTGGAAAGTTATTTTGCATAGGGAAATCATGGAAGAAAAACACAACTGAAAAATACATTGGAATTATCACCAAATTCTTGCTTATGCAACATGTGAAAAGATGAACAAGATTGGCCTATTCTTAAGGGCTGTTCCAAACAGTTATGACTTCCAAAACTCGAAAGTTCTCTCCTGTCTGCAGTGTGTAACATCTGTGTGGGATGAGAAACAATATACAAGTATCGTAGCTTAGTTCAAGGGGGGAAAAAACATCTGGGAAATGCCCACCGCCCCCCCCCCCCATATCCTTCCTGGCAAGCAAAGTGAACTTGGAGTCTGTGGCCATAATACAAAGAGCTGATATCTTGCCAGTTTTTATACATGATGGTATTCACCATAGCAAGGATTTTGTCCAGTTGCAATTAATTAACATTCACCACTAGATGTGGCATCTTGTTCAAGCAAGGATTGCCTTTTGTGTAAAGGAAACTTCCTGATCGCTGTGCGCTCATTTGCTAAATAGCATATTTAAATGGTTATGTCAGCACATGATTATTTTAAAATCAATTATTGGGTGTATTTGTTTAGATAGTATGAATTGGCTCTTTCTTAAATCTAACATATATTGCTTTGTTTGGTACTATTCCCTGTAATGTTTCTCAAATGTTTTTGAATTAAGGCTTTTATAATTCTTTTATGTTCAAGGAATTCTGCATTTCTCATTTTTGCCATCATTGGTTAACACTGCTGAAGCTGCTTTTCCTCAAACCTATAATGCCCCAGTTGAAGTGTTAAAGAATTTGCATTGATGTAACATTTCTCATTGTCCTGCTATCTCAAATGTCCTTAACTCCTAGAGATGAATTTATAATATTTCATCATTATAAAATATGAATTTTATAATTCATAAAAGAATTATAATGCTTTTTGTGGCCATTATTGCCAAGAGTCATCAGTTAACATTCCTGCTTCTGACCTTATAATGGTGAGAAGGTCATTTTAATGAAACAGCTCAAGATAGTTGGGCCTTGGACATTTCCCTGAGAAACACCTGCAATGATATCCTTGAGCTGAGATGGACATTCATCAGGCACAACAGAATTGTGTTTGATTTATATGTATTTGTAGATGGTTCAATGAATACACAGTGCATACCAGGCATACCTAAAAAGTAAGGCATTAACCTGAATCTGCAATACAAATGCATAGACAGGACTAAATATTCCACAACCACTTGATCACATCCAATCCCTGAAGTCCTGCTACATCAATCATGAATGATGTTGGACAGTTAAAGCAGGAGGTGGCAGCTCCATAAATATCTCTGTCCTCAATGATGGGTTGGCCCAGTACATCAGCACAAAAGGAGGCTGAAGGATTTGCAACCATCTTCAGCCTGCACTGCTTCCTGCCATGCTCTTCAGCATTGTAGATGCCAATCTTCTGCAATTCAGTTCACCTCACATGATATCAAGAAATGGCTGAAGATGTTGAATGCTGCCCTGACTATGTTCTGGCAATGGTACTGAAGATTTGTGGTCTAGAACTAGCTGTGCCCCAGTGGCATCTACCTGGCAATATGGAAGATGGCCCAAGTATGTCCTGTCTACACACAGCAGGACAAATTCAACATGGCCAATTACTCCACACTTTACCAGGTGTTGTTGACAGTGCTATCAAACAGTGTTTGCACGTGTCATTCCTGGTGCCTAGATTCATGCCAGGTGATCCATCTGGTTACATTCCTTACAGATATCATAGCAGTTTGATAATGGAGTGGCTTTATAGGGTACGTCAATCTCTGCTGTGGGTCTGGAGTCGCATGTAGGCTAGACCATGTAAGAATGTTTCAGGCTGTTTCCTTCCCTTGCACACATTTAGTGAACCAAATGGTTTTTGTAACAATTGAGAATCATTTGATGGTCACTGTTAGATTAGCTTAATTCCAATGTTATTGATTGGACTTGAACTCTACTACCTGTCATGATGTAATTTGAACCCTTGTCTCCATAGTGTTAGACTGGGCCTCTGGCTTTCTAGTCCAGTGATATTACCACTACATCAGCACATCCCCACTTAGAGTATCATAGCTGCTGAGGCATGTTTGGGACAAGTGAGGGAGAATTTGGCATGGCCAATGCACCTAATCATTACATCTCTTGGACTGTGGGAGGAAACCAATGAAAACACACAATAGACTCCCCTCAGACAGTGATTGAACCCAGGTCCCTGCTGCTGCAAAGCAGCAGTGCTAGCCACTGTGCTGCCTTGGAGCTACTTTCATCAGTACTGTGGTTAGATGAGCTAATCACTGACAACTAGGCCAGAAAAGCCTGTTTATTCCTTTTCTCCTTTCCTCCTGTTCCTGCAGCTGATGACTGATGAGCTGTTCCTTCATTGGAAATGTTGTATAACATGGCATAGACCCATGATCAATTTTAGGCAGTTTACTGCCTACTGCAGGGGTCTAGGGCAGTCCAGGCAACAGAAGCTTTACTTAAGCACCCTGATGATCAGCTCAATTATTTGTCATGTGGTGGAATTGATTTTGCTATAGGCACACAACCCATGTGCTGAGTTGTGTACTGTGGAGTTTGTCCCACTGAATACCATTTGTTGTCCAGTAGTCATTTTCTTGGTTTGTTACAATGGTTCAAATGTAGATGGCACACATTGGGCCTCCAGAAAATAAAGGCATTACACTGGTCCTTACTGACGTACAGGTAAGAGATTTGCTTGTTGAACAGCATGAGTGATTACAGCCTCGTACTGAGATACTCCAATCCTTCCTCTTTCAGTAAGTTGCCTTGCTCTGTGGTGTTCTTCTCTTTCCCTGTCAGTGAGTCCAAACTACTGCATCCATACTTGGGAATAAACGTTCTGTGCTGAATCCTTAAAGGCAGGGCAAAGTTCATTGTGTCACACAAGTTCCCATACTTTTTAGCAACACTTTTTTTTTTTAAAAAAAACTGCTTTCTATTCCTGATATTGGAAACGACAAAGAACTCCTATAGTCAGCAACTAATCTGAAAGCAGTTGATTGCTTTAAATAGTGTTTGGTGAGAGATACCTCTTGCTGAACTGGTGATTTAGTTGTACAAGGTTAAGAAGAGGACATGCTTGGAGCTCAACGTTCCAGCTATTGCAGGGTGACGTCAGGGCTGCCAACTCTGCATACTTCTGACCACTCCTGATGTGTGTGCTGACATCCTCACTAATGTGCAACCAGCATGCCATGGATAACAGTTTGGAGTCAGGACAGTATTCGATTAATTCCCACAATGTTGCAATCTCTCAGCAGTGGTTGGAATTGACAGCCCTGGATTGATGCTTGGGGGTTTGAACTGTAATTGATCAGAAAGCTATCATCTGAGCCAAAATGACCTGCATTTTATTTTGCATGTAGACTACCTATAGACTCTGAGTAAGGTGCTTTAAATCTAATTGAGTTACTAACAGCTTTTTGCTGATGGTTGATTGGGACACTTTTATATAGACTGGGATTTGAATTACATTCAATATAGGACAAGGCAAAAATCCTGTCTGAATTGTAGCCTTTTTAAAAAAAAACTCTGCCCATTCATCTGGGAAGTTAATAGCTATTATGGCTTCATATGTCCAGAAGATAATCCTCTGAATGGTTTCAAACATCAAATATTCAAAGCTGATTATAAATCCTGAAGTTGATTGACATTAACATTGGATAAGTGGCTGGTTAATCTACTTCACTTTTGAATTGCCTTTACACTATTTGCAGACTCTCTAACTTCAGTCATTTAAATGTGAAATTTAAACTAATCTACAATTAAACTAGCTCTTTCAATACGGACTTTGAAAAGCATTGTTTAAATAAAGCCATATTAATGTAAAGCTAGTGATTCAACATGTTGATCAAGATTATCTCTCCATAGTCTTATGGAGATATTGCTGAAGGTTGTTGTACCACAATCAGTTATATATATCTGCCCAGCTCTCTACAAGCCATAAAAATATCACTTGCTGCTCCTGCTTTATCTGTCAGCATATTCAAAAGTGACTGGTACTTGATGACACGTGTTCTACAATGATCAGTTGGAATAATTACAAAATGATTATCTCTCAATCACCAGATTACTTGAATCGTGTCAGTAATGGGAAAATAAAATAGGTAATTTTGTGCTTCTCATGAGGCAATCTGTTAAACCATTGTCTCTATTAATTAAATTGCTATTGACTGGTCAGATGTTTGGCTTGCTCAAAGCCCCATGTCTTGAACAAAAGTAAGCTGGGCAGAAACAAAAGTGAATTCCTCTTATGTTTAAAAATTGAAAACTTGAGAGGCTTCCTGTTTTAAACTGAGTTTATCACTATATAGATTACATTTAAAATGTTACTGTGGTGTTGGATTGGCAGAATAAGAAGAAGCAACAAGAGGGAAAAGAGTTTATGTAATAAGTGGTTCGATTTCCTTCTTTGAAAGGAAATTGGGTAAATATTGAGATATGGAGAAAGAGCAGACTGAATTAAATGTCTCTACGTCAAGAACTAGAACAGATGGGTTGAATAGCCTTATGCTATATTATTCCTGTAGACATTAGACTGAAGTCTTCTCCAGCAGTCATCATTGTTCATTTTTATAACATCTTCACATGGAATATTTACCATTAATCTTCAGTAATATTTAGCATTTGATTCAAAAGGTAAGGGATTTGTGTGTATATTGTATGTTACATTCAATATTTTCCTTATTCTGATAAGATGGCAAGTAGAAGCCTGCTCCTTATTCAATAAGGTGGTGACTGATCTGGTTGTGGTCTTAATTGACTTTCCTGCCTGTCCTCCCATGACCCTCGATTCCCTTGTTGATCAGAAATCTGCCAAAGACAGCTTTGAATAGATTCAATGACTCAGCCTCCAGTGCTCTCTGTGGAAGAGAATTCTAAAGACTAACAAGCCCTCGGTTGAAGAAATTCCTCCTCTTCCACCTTGAATGGTAGATCCTGTGTTTTTAATATAATTTTGGAAACTGTGCTAGATTCCCCATATCTGAAGAAAACCTGAGCCCCCAGGTAGACACTGGGAGAATATGTGAACTCATACCATCTTCTAAGATGGGAATTGAATTGAATCTGCTCCCTAACATTGAGGCAGCAGTGCTAATTGTTGTGCTGTTAGGGTTATATTTGCTGGAGTTGAGGAGAATGAGGGAGAATCTCTCAGGTACTGGATTAGATAACATAGATGCAGGAATGATGTTCCTGATGGTGAGGAGGGAAGTCATAGTCTAAGGATACAGGTAAACTTTTTTAGGACTGAGATGAGGAGAAATTTCTTCAGTGGTTAGCCTGTGGAGACCACAACATTGTTTTCAAGAAAGAATTAGATCTAGCTTTTGAGGCAAAGGGGATCCAAGAATAAGGGGGTGGGGAGGAGAAAGATGGAATCAAGTATTGAACCGGATGAATAGCCATGAGCATAGTGGAAGAGCACACTTGAAGGGCTGAATAGCCTCCTACTTTTCCCTCCCTCAATATAAAATTATATTATGATCACTCTTACTCAGAGGATATTTTTTTACCATGTAGTCATTAAGCCTGTCTCTTTTACCCATGACCAGATCTAAACTGGCCTGTAACTTGATTAATTCTAGAACATATTGTTTTAAGAAATATCCCTCATGCATTCTTATGAATTTCTCCAGGCTACTTCTGCCAATTTGATTCATCCAATTGATATGAAGATTCAAATCTCCAATAATTATTGCAATGCTTTTGCTTCAAGTCCTTTATAAATTTATTTATACTCTGTCCAACAGTATAGTTTCTATCAAGGTGGCAAACTATCCCACCAATGTTGCTTTCTCTGGTTGTTTCTTACCTTCACCCAAACTGATTCTACATTCTGATACTCTGAACCTGGATCATAATTCACCACTGTACTGCCCTCATCTTTTAAAAGAGCCACCTCATCTCTTTCCTCTTTCTTCCTGTCTTTTTGTATTATTAAATATCCATTGAAGATTCAGGCCCCATCTTCGGTCACTTTGTGACTACATCTTTATTTTTACAATTCATCCATCTTGTTACAAATACTATGTGCATTTATATAAGAGACTTACAGTCTGAATATTATCTTCAGTACTCACCTACAGTGATCTTGCTGGTGCACTGTTAAGCTTATATATTGTTTTTCCAATCATTCTCTGGATATCATTGATTGGATCACTACCCGGCATGATTGCCTTGTCCTTTTCATGGTCTTGACAGTGCAGAAGGAGGCCATTTGGCCCCGTAAGTCAGTCCCAATTCTCTGAAAGAGTATCTTAGCCAGACCCTATCTTCATAATCCCACATTTACCCTATACATCTTTGGAAGCTAACAGGCAATTTGGCGTTGTCAGTCCACCTAATTTGCACATCTTTGAACTGTGGGAGGAAACCAGAGCACCTGGACGAAACACAGGCCCAGAATTGAGCCGTGTTCCTGGGCATGTGAGGCAGCAGTGCTAATTACTGTGCCACTGTGCTGCCCCTTTTCTCTCTCAACTTCCCAAATTTCCTCTCATGAACCCTTTCACCTCCACTAAATAGTTTGTGCTTGGCATTCTCATTATTCAGTGACATAACTTTTTAAAAGTTACGTTTGTGAGTACGAGGTTAAACCTAAGATTGTTTTAATTTATGAATACTTTTCACACCGGAGTGGAAGTCAAATTCTGTTACGGATCACTTTAATTTCTGGTAGACATTTGAGTGCCTCTGACTTTCCATTTAAGAAGGGAGGAACTTGGCACTTGATACAATATTGTAATTGGATCTGGGAGTTCACCACATCTGTTTCAAGAATTTGCTATTGTCTAGACATTTGAAGGTAGAGGTGTTTTGGGTTTGTTTTTTCAGTCTGTATCTTGGTTAAAATTTTATTGCAAGATGGCACAGTAGTTAGTCTTGCTGCTTCAAAGCGCCAGGAACTTGGATTTGATTCCTATCTGTGTGATTGCATGTTCTGTGTCCTTATGTGAGTTTCCTCCCACAGTCTGAAAGATGTGCTGCTTAAGTGCATTGATCATGTTAAATTGTCCCTCAGGCCTCAGAGCGTGGTGTTGAGGGGATTTTTTTTCCACAGGAATTGTATTGTAATGCTAATGTAAACTTATTTGTGACACCAGTAAACTTTAAGCTTATCAACCTGAATGAACTAAACTAGAGTTTGCTCATTTTCTGTAAGTGCAGTGTGAAGCAAGAGGTATAGTAATCAAAAAAAAAATCCACTTTAACTTCTAATATATGATGGGGGACAAAAACTATTTGGAGTACTCAGCTGAGCTTGAGTTGCCAGATCTTTCTTTTGTAGACTTGGCTACAACTTGCTTTTTATTAGATCAAAAGGCAAGCTTTCAGCCCAGTATTTACAAATGAAAATGATTTGTGAACCATACTTTTAATTACTGAAATGCCCCCCCCCCGCTCCCTTCTTTCCTGATAAAGTCAAATAAAGCAGTTAATGCTAGAGCCTGGCTTTCAAGCACTTGTACATAATGCCTTGTGAAGTTATCCAGCACAGAAACAGCCCATTAGCCCACCATGTCTATTCCGACCATCAAATAATGCCGCTAGCCAAGCCTTGAAACATAGTCTACCATGCCTTTGTGATTTTTAACTGCTCATCCAGATGCTTCTTAAATATTGAGTACCTGCCTCTGCCACCCTCCCAGGCAGCATGTCTCACATTTCCATTATCTTATGGGTGATTATTTTTCCCCAGATCCCCTCTAAACCACTTAGTCCTCACCTTTAAACCTATGCCCTCTGGTCTTAGATGCCTCTGCCATCAGGAAAAGATTTTTACAATTTACCCTATCTATGCTTCTCAATTTTGTATATGTCTATCAGATTGCCCTTCTGTTTCCTCTGCTCCAGGGAAAACAAACACAGCCTATTCAGTCTCCTTTTATAACTGAAACTTTCTATCCTATGTGACATCCTGGTGAATCTCCTTTGTACCCTCTCCAGTGCAATCTTGTCCTTCCAATATAGTAGCAGTCAGAGCATACAATACTTCATTTGTGACCTAACCAATGTTTTATTAAGTTGTACCACGACCTCCCTGCTCCTATATTCAAAGCCCCCAGCTAAAAAAGGCAAGCATTCCATATGCAGCCTTCTCCCTATCTACCTGTGTTGCCACTTGTACACCAAGGTTCATTTGTTCCTTTATTCTTCTGAGTGCCCTACTGTTCATTGTGTATATTCCATCCTATCCTTATTAGATCTCCCAAAATGCATTACTTCACACTTATCAAGATTAAATATCATCTGCCATTGCTCTGTCCAACTTAGCAGCTAAACTACATCAATCTGTAGGCTATCCTCACTATAAACAACAGCCATTTTTGTGTCATCTGCAAACTTATATCTTCTATATTCACATCCAAGTTTGTAATGTGTATATAACAAATAATAATGGTCCCAGCACTGATCACTGTTATACACTGGCCACAGGCTTCCCATCACAAAAGCAACCCTCTAGAATCGCCCTTTTAACAAACCAATTTGCCCTGGATCCTATGTACACAAATCTTTTGGACCAGCCTTCCATGAATGACCTTGTCAAAGATCTTACTGAAGTCCATATCATGCACACCAACTGTGCTGTTTTCATCAATATGTTATGTACCTTTTCAAGTTAGACAGGATCGCCTGTGCTGATTATCTCTGATCAATCCTTATCTTTCCAGGTGTTGACTTTATCCAGTCCCTCAGAATTTTTTCAAATTATTTCCCTGCCACTGAAACTAGACAACTAAACTAGTCTGCAATTACCTGACTTATCCCTCATGCCCTTCTTGAATGAATGCCTCTTGTCATCTGGCACTTCACCCATGAGAAGTCTCTCAACACCAGATTAAAATCCAACAGGTTTACTTGGTAGCAACAACCACCAAATAAACCTGTTGGACTTTAACCTGGTGTTGAGACTTCTGACTGTATTTACTCCAGTCCAATACTGGCATCTCCACATCATGACTTCATCAGTGGCCAGTGAAGATTTAAATATCTCTGCCAGGATTCCTGCAATCTTATCCCTTGTTTTCCATAGCAACTTGGGGTACATTTCATCAGGTCTTGGGGATTTATCCATCTCTTATGCCTGTTAAAACATCTAATATCTGTTCCTTATCAATTTCAATGTACTTGATAATTTCACCATCCTGACTGAAATTTTCAATGACATTATCTTTGCAAATACAGATGAAAAATATTCATTTTAAGGCCTCGCCCATGTCCTCTGGCACCACACAATTGCCCTTTGGTCTCGCATGGACCCCACTCTTTCCCTGGTCATCCTCTTGCATTCCCTGGATTTTCCTTGAGGTACATTTGAATAAGGAAGGCAAATTTGCTGTAGGCAGTTTGATTTCATGTTTCAACAAGTTTAATCCAAATACACTTAAACCTGACTGCTTTATTGCAAAGGTGTGTCGCCACTTGATTTGCTCAGACACAATATGTTTTCCCTAATGTGTCATCCTATCAATGCCTTAAATGTATGTGGTTGGTTTGCTTATCACTTTAAAAAGTTTGGATATTGATCATGTGTTGCCAGGGTAAGAACAGCAATGTCCTACTATTATGAAGAGACTGCACATAGACTTCTTGAAAATAACAACCACATAGCAATATGGTTTGGCCAAAGGCGGTTTATCAAGTTCATCTACAGCAAGTAATCTCATGTTGTAACATGAGATTACTCTAAGAGTTATAATAAACCAGTAATTTGACTTTTCTGGCTGTATAATTTTTGGATGTTTAAACTTGTCAAGTTTGAAATATTTTAAGATCATTAAATTTAATTTCCTTTTTCTGCTCCTCTACTTTATTCCCTTTCTGAATGTGTTCTGCAGTGGAAAGGAAATTATCTGTGAACGGACTTTTAGTTTTGCTTCATTGAAATATTGAGTTTTTTTTTGTATTTCTGCATCAAATAGCTCCTCTATCAGAAAAGGGGTGATCTCTCTCTCATGCAGATGACAAAATAAAACATTGGCAAACTTTATCCTTTTTCATTATATATTTGTATACTTGTTCAGTGCCATTTATTCCTTTCTTGTCAATATTGTCTATCCATGTTCCAGTTTGCTTCTTTAGACTTAATGTTTGTTCTCTCCTGGAGCTGGTACTTCATGCAGCTGCTCACTGGTCAGTTTTTAATTTTGACTTTCTCTTTCAATGACTCATCAGGTTATGATGTAGTACGAAGTGATGGTGTAAGATTCTGTTCAATTCCTAATCTGCAATGTTTAAATTCTGTAGTGTTGGTATTAAAATGGCACATCACAGATTGCAATGGTTGAGGCAAACTGTCAGGTATTTGATCCCAGTGTGTTTAACCTAGTCATAGTGAGACCTACTTGAATGTGTATGTTGGGCAAAGATTCGAGCGACAGTGATTTTCACATTCAAATGGCTCATCATTTCCATGTCTAGATTCATTTATGAAAATTTCCATTTATGAACTGCAGAAGAGTGCAGCTGGTGCAATTGTATTTCAGCAAAGAGTGGGACATCATGTCTAAAGGAACAAATAATAGTGAATATGCAAATATGAAAATGTTGAAAGTGTTAGTATTTTTATTATTTGCATTAGTATCAGATATGCACAGTATTGACTTGTATCTTTCTGCACCTGAGGTCAATTTAGTCTAGGTGGAGAGGGAGGGTTGAGGTAGAATGCAACTTGCAGCATATGATCTTGGAAATCTATATCAACCATCTTTCCAAAGAAGGGCGGAGCCATATGCAAAGTTCTATGTACACACAGGAAATGTTACACATTAAATCTTTTGTGTGCAAATAATGCATTTGTATCATCTTCCGAGAATATGTATGATGTCAATAATGTTACGTGAATAATCTTTAGTTTCATAAACTCAAAGCAGTTGAGGGAAGATGAATTATCATATGAATGCATCCTGAAAATATTTTAAAGCACATGATGTGTGCTAAACAAAGTATTTCTCATTGAGTGAAATTGGCATTTTTCTTTGAGAAGTTTTTCTTTTGTTCTTGGGTGCTGATTTGCATCATGCCACATGAACCCTGTGGCAGTGTTTTAAAACATGAATTTAAATATTTCTTTAAAAATTATCCCCAACTTATGACTTAGTGCTGTTTTGATTTCGAAAGCTGGTTGATACAGATTTCAAAGACCATATGCTGCAAGTAGCATTTTACCTCCACCCTCCCTCTCCACCAATTCCTAAATAGATCTCAGAGCTCACAGGTTCAGAAAGATGCAAGTCAATACTACGCATATCTGACACTAATGCAAATAATAACAGAAGAATACTAATGCTCTTTCAACATTTTCACACTTACATACTCATTCGCTATTTGTTCCTTTTAGACATGATGTCCCATTCTTTGTTGAAACCACAGCCTTTACTGAAATACAGTTGCACCAGCTGCACTCCTCTGCAGTTTGTAAATGGCAATTTTCATAATGATTTAAAAAAGAAGCATTTTAATCAGTATCAAACTAGATTTAAAATGACTGATTGAAAACGTCATTGCAGGGCAAGTAAGCACTTGCTCATTAATTTGAGGTACAATGGTTAGTTACTCTAGTTTTAAACGTACTTTTCAAAAGCTTTTAAAATGTGCCAATTATCCCTTGTGCCCAAAAGGACCAGCTTAATTTTAAGTGTGGCAGCTCCTTGATTCCTCCAGCAGGCATTTTTTGAGGATGAAGCTGTCTTCTGGGGTGACGTTTAAACAAGCTGTGAAAACCAGATTTGCACTGAATGCTAATTGTGTTTGCCACTACTGCAATGTGGCTACAATCAATGTTACATAAAATTACATGGACCATACAGCACAGAAACAGACCATTTTGCAACGAGTCCATCCCATCCATTCTCTTCTCACTCTCAACGTTACTGTTTATTCCTCAGTACTTCAAATACATCCCCATACCAGTGGATTTCCCATTCTTGCAGGTTTGGATAAAGGCATTTCTTCCTGTAGCATTCATAGGAAGCATGACAGCAACTTTAGGAGGTTTCTTTGACAGCACCTTCCAAACCTGCGACATCTACTACTTGAAGGACATCTCACAAGGTGCATGGGATCACTGCTATCTTCATGTTCTGGACACCATCCTTAATAGAGAATATATTGCTCTTCCTTCATTGAACAAAGTAAATTACAGCACAGGGACAGGCCCTTTGGCCCTTCAAGCCTGCACAGAGAATGCTACCCAACTGAACTAAAACCCTTGGACCCTTCCGGGGACTGTATCCCTCTATTCCTATTCTTTTCATGTATTTGTCAAGATGCCCATTAAAACCTCACTGT
This sequence comes from Sphyrna mokarran, assembly GCA_024679065.1. Classification (NCBI taxonomy): domain Eukaryota; kingdom Metazoa; phylum Chordata; class Chondrichthyes; order Carcharhiniformes; family Carcharhinidae; genus Sphyrna; species Sphyrna mokarran. The sequence goes on from JAGIQG010000016.1 coordinate 40,401,211, forward strand.
TGTATCTGCTTCTACTACCTCCCCTTGCAGTGAGCTCCAGGCACTTACCATCCTCTTTTTTTTTAAAAAACTCCTTTTTAAACCTTACCTCTTGCACCTTAAACTGATGCCCCTTAATAATTTACTCTTCCACCCTGGGAAAAATCTTCTGACTATTCACTCTGTCCACACGCCTCATAATCTTGTAGACTTCTATCAGGTGGCTCCTCAACCTCTGTTGCTCCAATGAGAACAAACCAAGTTTCTCCACCCTCTCCTCATAGCTAATGCCCTCCACACCGGGCAACATTCTAGTAAATCTTTTCTGTATTCTCTCAAGCCTCCACATCCTTCTGGTAGTGTGATGACCAGAATTGAACACTATATTCTAAGTGCGGCCTAAATAAGGTTCTCTAAAGCTGCAACATAACTTATAAATTTTAAACTCAATGCCCTGGCCTACGAAGGCAAGCATGCTGTATGCCTTTTTTATTACCTTCTCCATCTGCATTTGCTACTTTCAGTGACCTGTACACTCGCATCCCTCTGCCTAGCAAACACGCTTATGGATTCTGCCATTTACTGTATATTTCCTATCTTTATTAAACTTTCCCAAATGGATTACCTCACACACTTGTCCAGATTAAATGCCATCTGTCACTTTTCTCCACCCAAGTCTCTAACTGATCTATGTCCTCTGATGGTCTTCATTGCTAACAGCAAATCCACTAACCTTTGTGTCATCTGCAAATTTATTAATGAAACCAGTTGCATTTTCTTTCAGGTCATTTTTTATATATATAATACAAACAGCAAAGATCCCAGCACTGCTCCCTGAGGAATGCTGCTCCCACAGCCCTCCATTCAGAAATGCACCCTTCCACTGCTACCCTCTGTCTTCTATGACCGAACCAGTTCTGTATTCACCTTGCCAGCTCGTCTCTGATTCCATGTGACGTCACCATCTGCCATGAGGAACCTTATTGGGATAAAATCCTGGAACTCCTTGCTTAAACAGCTCTGTGGGAGTATCTTCAACAAACAAATCATAATAGTTCAACAAGGCAACTCATCGTCCCTTGAAGAGCATTACCCTGCCGGTGATACCCATATCCTGCGAATGAATGAAGAAAACAAATTAAAAAAAATCTAAGGATAGTTCTGTCACGAGCATAATCAGCATGTAAATGTAGAAAAGCTGAACATTTTGTAAGGAAGATGCATTGAATTTGATAACTTTACTACTGTTATAGTCCCTATGGAGAGATTCATTAAACAAAGTAACACAATTTGCAGAATGACCCACCCCATCCTTAAGTGAAGAAATTACCAGACAAGTTTTTACTTTTTTGTAATTTCAGTGCTAATCTGAATTGGTGGAAATTACAGGCAAGTGGTGGTATGGCATTATTCTACCAGAACCATCTTTACCTTCACACAGTCATGGCTGATTCTTGACATTCGTTTGGAAGTGAAAGAAACAATCCTAAATGAATTTTCCAACTACTCAGGATTCCACCTCTGATTTAGCTTGTTGACTACCTTTCTTGTTTGCAGCTTTTTCCTCTTATTTTTGTCTGTGTGCCACATGGGTTCTGTAATTTAACTTCCTGTTGACACAGCATCAAGGGTAAAGGTTACATGGACAAGTGTTTCTTATCTAAAAATTTGCAATTTTACAAGACCCATTTTTCTTCCCTTCAGAATTCTTTATAAGTGAAGTAAACTCTGTCCTTTGACAAACATGACAACTAAATGGTCCCCAATTATTTGGATTAAGGTCAACATTTCCTTATTGCTATTGCTTTTGGGTCAAAAGCCATTGAACTGCAGTAAACTTCCATTTAACTTTTCTCCTTATGGCAACCTGATAACATTGACTTGTCTCTGTTTATCCAGAATTCTACACTTCGCTTTGAGTTGAAGATACAGTTCAAAATGTTACAAGATGATTTTGAATTTCATGTTTATGATTATACTTTGTCATAAGGTGATGACATTTTTATCCCAAATATGTAAATTATTTCATCAGTACAGCAGATCAATAGCTGGGCCGCAAATTTTATTTTATCTCTGGTCTTAGACTCTGTTAAGCTAGGCATTAGAATTGTGTTTACATTAGGATAGGTTGACTTTACTATTGATCAGTGTTATCCTTTTATAGATAGCTAGTTCATTTAAAATGATTGGTGTGCAATGTAGCTTGCCCTGATCATGACCTGGAAGAAGTATTGTCTGATTTCAATTTCCTTAGGGAGCAGTGTTAGGATTTTGGAATAAAATTTTATTCTAAAGTTGAATAATGCATCAGTATTGAGGATTAAACTTGAGCCTTTTTTAAAGTCAACTTGATGAACTCATTGTTTCCTCTGTTAGCTGGATGTTTAGAAATTACTTTAGCGATCTGTTGCAATTTTCTCTATGGTTTTCACCAACTCTTGAGGTCAAACAGTTATTGTAAGATATTGAAAATTAGCATTTTTATTGTTTCGTGTGTGCTGGGAGTTGGTTGCAAATCGGTTGTCCTTTGGCTAACTGGAGAACTAATTCGTTTGGAATAACCAAATTTGCAAGACTGATACAGTTGAAATTTACTCTAGAAGGCAAGACCAGTTGATTCTTTTGAGATATTAAGCTAGTTTGTTGGATTAGTCCCTGGTACAACTGCAAAGATGATTAAATTAGGTCAAATATCCTGAAAAGAACAAAAGAACCTTGAATAACTAGCACATTAGATTCCCTGAAAATGAAGAACAGACCTTGTGTGCTGATATAATTTGGGCCTGACATTGGTGGTATCTTTCGTTCAGTGGCATAATTTAATCCCACAAGTGATTGGAACAGTTTATGGGCAGAACTCTGAAGTTGAGGGGAGTGTAAAATTACATGGATGAGATTTTGTGGTTCAGTTGACAGGGCTTTGGGTGGCTTGCATGTTAAGGATTGTAAGTGATCAGTGACCTCAATTTATAGACTGTGAATAGGGTAGAAGAGAGAGAGAGAGAGAAAAATAAACAGTTTTCCCTCTTGGACAGGATGTGGGGCTCCCTGACTTCTGAGATGTTAGTGCTCTGCCAAACCCAATTCTACCATGCTTGACATCTCATGGAGCAGTCCATGTATATGTCAACTCTCTGTGCATGCCAACCTTAAAATGCTACCCTACGATTATGGGACTTCTGCCTGATGTGTAATTGTGTGACCTGGAAGAGTAATAAAGAATCATCTTGGTTTGTGAACTTAGTTCTTGAAATTCAACAAAATGATTTTGGACACCACCTGTTAAATCTCTTCCCAGCTTTATCATTGCAGTAGAGATGACTTGCTTTAGTACTGCATCAGATGAGGAGAATGTTACTGTATGTCTCCAGTATTTTCTATTTAAATTTCAAGTAGTCAGCAGTTCATGTTTTTAATTATTTATGTAGAATATAGTTTGCTACTTGAAGGATATAGAAAAACAAACTCTTTGTATTCTGATCTTTTATAGCATGTGGGTAGGGAAACATGCATGTGTAAGGAAATGGGCCTGGTCATATCTCCTAGGCATTGCTTTCAAAATAACAAACTTGTTTGAATGCATTTGAAACATTTGTCAGAGGAACTAAAGGATGCCATTCAACCACTCTAACCTAACCTGGTTAGATCTTGACTGATCATCTTGAGGATGGAATTTTGATTCTATTTTTGGCCACCTTTTTATTCAATAATCCTTACTGCTCTTGCCCAACAGAAATCACGCTATTTTGAATTTATAATTGGTTTCTAGTCTCCGCAGCATTTCCAGGAGTTCCAGATTTACATTGGTCTTTGTTTTGAAGAAGTGCTTCCTGATATCTACCTCGAACAGTCTAGCTCTAACATGAAGTTCCTCATCCTCAGTTTGGAACCCCCTGCCCCCCTCCCCTTCTCTACCACTGATTTCCCCCACCCCGCCAAACCTGCTCCAAACAGAAAAAATAATTTCTCTTGTTATCCAATTAACCTGTTTCATAATGTCTCAATTAGATTACTTGATGATGTACACTTGAGCAAATGTATATTGGTGGCCTAAACCATGGTGCACCATTTCATTATTCGCAATTGATGCAAAGCACTATGATAGAGAACTTAAAGTCATAGATGAGAATGGGCAGACATATGGCAGACTAAGAATAATGTGGAGCAGTGTGAAGTGATTTTTTTTTTGATAGGGAGACAATATAAAATAAAGGACATAATTCTAACATGAGTACAGGAACAGGAATCTGTGTGGAAGTCATCAGAGGTGGCCAGACACATTGAGAGCATGGTTAATAAAGCATACAGCATCACAGGCTTTGTTAATGGGTCATAGAATACAAGAGCTAAACAGTTGCATTAAACTTGTGTAAGATGGTAATTCTGCCTCTATCTGGAGTCTTTTGTTCTTTTCCTGGTGTCACACACTTTTTAGGCATGATGTGAAGGCGTTAGAGAGAATACAGGGAAAATTCAGGAGAATGTCTCTTGAGATGACGAACTTCAGGTATGAAAATAGATTGGAGAAGTTAGGACTGTTTTCCTTGCGGGGGCAGTAAAAAGGGTGAGAGGAGATTTAATAGATTTGAAATTGAAGGGACTGGACAGAGTTGATTTGGTGGTGGGGGGGAGGGGTGGTGGTTGAAAACCTCTTTCTGTTCATGGAAGGATTCAGAACTAGCAGGGACAGATTTGAAGTAATTGGCAAATGAAGTCTTTAATCTTGGTCTTTTTAAAAATTTATTCATAGGATGTGGGTGTTGCTACCTGGAGCAGCATTTATTACCCATTCCTAAATGCTCTTGAGCTGAGTGACTTGCCAGGCCATTTCTCATAGACCTTCGAATCCCTACAATACAGAATGAGGCCATTTGGTCTATCAAACTTCCACTGACAACAGTCCCACCGAGGCCTGAAGGCATTTAAGAGTCAGCCACAAGTAGGTCAGACAAGGTCAGGATAGCAGATTTCCTTCTCTGAAGGAAGATTTTGTAGTGGGGAGAAGGCAGGACAATGCCACTTAGTAAATTGCTCATTCGGAGAGCCAGTGCAGATGAGATGGGCTGAATGGCCTCTGGTGCCGTAACAGTTCTGTAAAGCTGATCAAGATAATAAGTATGGAAAAGTTTGGTTCAAAACATGGATGGTTTATTTCATAATACATTTTGAAGAGTATCAAACATCTGCCCTCTTCAAAATGTCCAGATTCCTGCTTTTACATGAGTCTCCATAAATAATGTGAAGCTGATCACTAAGATTTAATGTTGTGGTGTTAATGTCACTTCCTGACACTTTTTTTTCCCTAATTCTTACCATTGTAGGCAGCAATGCTCACCAATTGATGGTGAAAAGAACTTCACTGAACTTTATTGTCCTTATTTATTTTCAGAACCTGCATATGTTAGACATGCAGGCATGAAAAGATTTTTATAAGACAAAATAACATTGTGGATGGAGTTTTGAGTTATTATCATTTGGAGAAGAAAAATTGTACATGAGTGAGGAGTTGGAAGAAAGAAGAATAATTCAATGTTCATACAGTATTGGTTATCAATTCTGTTGATTTGTCAGCCAAGTCCTGTTGTATTAACTTTTTATGGCCAATATTCCAGGAGAGGGCAAAGAAAATGCTTCAAATAGGAAGATCTTTAAGTGCAGCAACATTGACAATAACTTGAGTTTGCTACCAATCATTCTGAATGGTGACAACTTGTCCATCAAGCTGCATCACAGTTCCAATATTTTTATGATGAGGCAGAGCAGTGGCAGAGAGGAAAGAAAAGAAACCAAACCCTGTGCTATCAATCTCACATCTCATGGGATATCCTGCAAGTTCAATGATAAGAAGACCCACAGCAGAAACTCACGATGCTGAGTTGATGCCATCCTTGAATCAGGCAAAGGACAATTTGGCATTTTCCATTGTGAATGTTAGGAAGGTCTTTAATAGAAAAGAAATGACATTCTATCCTCATTGACCTTCATTTTGCATTTTACTTGTTTTGAATGAAAACAAACGTTGGGGAATGTACAAGTATGTCAACATTAGAAAAGGGAGATTAACAGTTTGAGCAGTGATTTTGTTTAATTTCATCCTGATGCGCTCTGTCTTGTAGTTATGATTTGAAATGGAGGTTGGGAAAATAGGCAATTCAACAGTCTGCTACCACGTAGGCTGGATTGTTTTTTTGTGGTTAAGTAAATAACTTGGCAGGTATTTTGAGTTTTAGCCTTCAGAACTATGTAACAAGGAAATTTTCTTGTCTGCTAGGTTTGAAGCTGAGTTGCAATGCCTCTCACCAAGGTTTAAACTACTAATTTTCCACTAATTATCAAGTAATTTGTCTAATTTATTTTGTGACTTTTTTAGTAGTGCTAAATGAAGAAATACAACGTCACAGCTCTGGTTGTTTAGATACTTGTAGATTGGATGCTGGTTTTGATAGTGATCCCCCTTTTAAATAATAATGCAACAAGGTTGTGTCAACAGGCGTGCCCTCCGGTTTGCATTACCTCGTCTACAGTGTTTAAATATGTATGCATTGACAGATTGTCTTCCTTAGAAGTGTGAAATCAACAGTTTAAGGTGCTTGACTTTTACTCATGTAGTTTGAGGCAAAAGCACTGATATTTTATTGATATAATATACCAACATTATGGAATATTGTTCAAACTAGATAAAACACCATGGGAACTCTCTTTTTCTAATATGGAACAATTGAATACCTGAAGCTACACAAATTGAAACAATAGTGGCCATTATTTTCAACTGATGTATTTTAAGGTGACGATCTACATTTATGCAATCCTATACAAGTGCAATATTTTGGACTGAAAGATTAATATCTTTATTTTAATACTTTTTTAATATCTTGAGTCCAGAAGACCCTTTGTCCAATGTCAGCTCTTTTCTCTCCTAGCAGATGCTGCCAGACCTGCTGAGATTTTCCAGCATTTTCTTTTCATTCAATATCTTTTCTATGTATTCTATAGAATGGAAACATTGTTAATTTTAAGATTACCTAATCTTTTATGGTCTGATAAATCAATTACTGTCTGCTTTTTCGTTATCTTGTACAAAGACTTTGAACTGCTCTTTGTCGTGAAAAGATGAAGATTTTTCTTGCTCATCCTACAATTTTTAAACTTCTTGCCTATTTTATTTCAAATTCCTTTTATATTTTGCACCCCACACACACACACACACACACACACACCACTGCTTCTCTGAGTAATCTGCTGAGGTCCTAAACTTTTGATTTTTTTTCTCTCCTCCTTTATGGAACTCTTTGACCAAGCCTTGTGAATTTATTCATAACCTGTTAAACAATATAATTTTTGACATGTAATACTGCACTTGTTTAATTTTTTTTCCTTGCATGATCTAGATTTTTGTACTTAATATAACCAGGTATTTTGAAATCAGCTAGTGGGTGAGTAATTTTAATTAATTACCCAAAGGGGTGCAGGTTGGGTGGATTGGACATGCTAAATTGCCTCAAGTGTTATGGGTTTACAGGGATAGGGCTTGGGTGGGATTGTTGTCCGTGGAGACTTGATGGGCCAAATGGCTTCCTTCTGCACTGTAGGGATTCTGAGTTTGAATCTTTTTGGTAGCTAACTTAAGGAAAGATGACCAACTGTTGAACCTACATTGGAAAAGTATTCACGAAATGATATCATCTCATTGGTCACCCTCCCTGAGTTCCAAATGAGAAGATTTTCTCAATTTGGTCAACAGAATAAAAATATTGCAAAGTATCTTGCTTTTATACTAGCAATTTCCTGATGCTGCAGGGAATATCCGTTTAATGCTTGTTCTGTGCTGCACCATTACCTATAGGATTATTTTCTCCCAGTCAACAACTATGTCTCAAAGCCTTTATACAATGTATTTATAGCAGAACTGGCTCCATTATTATAATGAAACAATATTTTTAAATCACACTTGTAGAAATCCACATTTGAAACATAACTTGCAAATCCAATCAAGTGACACATCACTATTTTCTGCTTTTCAAATTAATAAAATTCACTACTTCGAAGGTTATGTTGTTTGCTTGCATTGCTGACAAAACAGGCAAGGTCTCCAATGTGCAAGATCATCCACTCTAGCCAGCTAATGGCTGGACTGTCTCTTGAGGACAAAATCTGTAATATGTTTAAATGTTGTATTAAGGTTTAGATCGGCAGTACTTGTCACAATGTTCTATCATAAATTCCCATATCTGTACTTATAACTTTATATAGATAGTTTCCATTATAATGTAATTACATTCATACCAATGAAGATACAACCTTTCTACCACAAGAAAGCAAATGAGGACATACAAACCAGTTAGCCTGCTGGATTCTGGACCAGAGATTTATCACGTTAGTGAAGATTTGTTTTGCTGATAATTTGGATCCATAAGCTGCTCTTAAACTTTGAATTATATTTTTTCTGTCACAAATGACTTGAAATAAATTGGCACATGTATTTGATATCTAATCTTTCTTGAAGTTGTTTCCCTTGAATGTGTTTGTGCCACATTACTTGCTGATCATGTTTGGAGAGATTTGTTTTCAAAATAAAACTATATTACTAACTGGCGTCTTGAGGTGAATGACAACACAAGTTTCTAGTGAATACAAATTACCTGCAAATTTCTAGGTACTCAACTAAAAATCTGCTCTTATCTTGCCAAGTGTTTCCAAAAGTTCAAAACGTGTAAGCGCAACTTGTCTTTTTCTGCATGGAGATTAATATTTGTGTTCTGAGCCCTTTGCTAGAACTGGAAGATATTTCAGATGAAGTGTTCTCTTTTTAAAAAAAAAAATGAATCCTGGCACATGCATACACAAACATTTCTTCAGTGAGAAAGAAAATAGGATGGTTGCATGACAGTGTAAGCTAACTTAATGATTGGAATAAAAGACACTGTTCTGTCACTTCTGTAACCTCAAGCTCCCTATTGGGTGACCTATTTGGGACCTAATAGCAGTCTAACCATTGTACTGTCTTGAATAATTTTACAGTCAGAAGTCTCATGACACCAGGTTAAAGTGAAATAAGTTTACTCACTTGATGAAGGGGGAGCACTCTGAAAGCTTATAATTCCAAGTAAACCTTGGTGTGTGAGACTGCTTGGTGTTGTGCCCACCCCAATTCAATATCAGCATCTCTACATTGTCTTGAATAACTTCAGACCTTAAGGAGCTGCTGATAGTGCAGGATGAATGGAAGGTGGACGGACTGTTATGCTGTTCGAGGTACTTATCTTCCATGTGAATGTTCTACTCGGATGACAGCCTGCAATTTGTGCCACCCTGCACTTCCAGGTTCTGTTGTCTGCCACTTTGCCAGCTTTTTGTTCTTCAAGATACATTTGCCTCTGAACCCATTCCATGATTGACACTTCTTATACCACCACATTCTTGTGAATTTTGTCATGACTTCCACTCCCTTTTTGTGAATGTCAAATTTGCCATTGAATCATTTCCTATATTTCTTGTGTAAGTGTGTGTGATTTGTTTCTCCACGTTCTCTTTTTTTTTTGCATTTTTTAAAAAATGCTGTTATTCTGAAAAATGTTCAATTTCTGTTGGAGTTCAAACTTGAAATGTCAATTTCTTTATGTTCTCAAAGAAGCAACAACTTCTGCTTTCCTCAGTGACACCCAGATGTGTAGAAGAATAAAAGAAATTATCTGCAGTGTTTTTTCTGTTTGATTTTGTTTGTTAATTGTTGAAGGCTTTTTGTATGGATTTGTTTAGTAATTACTAAGTAGCAAAAATAAGCTTTTCTGAAGGTCTAGTTGATAAATACTTGATGTAGTATAGCACTGAGCCATAGAGAGTTGGAAGATTCCAATTAAAGCTGTGTTTTAATTGCAAGGGATGCCTCCAGTAATGAAATATCCTAACTTTGTTTTGAGGCACACAAGCAATGCCACATTGTCCTGTCTGTGTTTCTCATGAGAGTGCACCATTTGAATTGTATGCTTTCGATCTTTTATGTACTGCTATGTTGAAGTGAAGTCGACAGCAGCAGGGTTTTTGGCTGGGCCTTTAAAGATATTGTAAACTGCAATAGGAATGTACTGATTTCCTTTTCCCATCACAAATGTTCCTGGTATTTTTAGTAATACAGCAGATGAAAACCCAAGATGCCCACAGAATGGAATTAAAAGATGCTTCAAGTCAGAAGTCTTTTGATTCAAACGTCTCAGCAACCAATCTTGTGCTTTGTTCTGCTAACACCATCCAGCCACAAATGAGTCACTTTCCCAAATCTGATGGATATAGCTAGATGCAATATGTAACATTGTAATAAATTAATTCTAGAAATATTCCCCATTTAAAAATACATGAAACAATTTCCAGGGTATTGCTGCAGTTGGTCTTTGGAGCAGTATCTTAAACTGAATTATCTTCAATTGCTTGGAAGTGGAGGTATTTGCTGATTACTGTGTTTAGTATCCTTATCCTTAGATATTGAAACATTTTTTTGCCTGTTTGCTGCAGGATCTTCCATTAGTGGCAGGTAACATCCACATCCCACAAGTGCCAGGTAATGACCACCTCCAAAAGAAGACTGCCTAACCACCTGTCAAATCCCCTACTGCTGATATGGTTCACCATTGACCAGAAACTAACTTGGACTAGCCACATAAAAATAATGTGACTAAGACAGGGGTTGGATATTTTATCATAGGTGGCTTACCTCCTCATTCCTGAGCCCCTTCAGCAAAGGCACGTTACTTGTCAAGAGCGTAATGGAATAATCACCACCTTTCCTGGATGAGTGCAGCTCCAAAAAATTGACACTATCCAGAATAAAAATGTTTTGCTGGATGACAATCCACTTTCGCTCTTTTTACCATTTGGTTCAAGGTGGCTGTCGTGTTCACCATCTGCAAGATGTCCCACAGCAACTCGGGCTTGTTTGGCAGCTTGTAATTCCGACTACTGAGAAGAACAAGGGTAACAGAAGATCAGCAACTCAATACCCTTTCATGCTCACTTCAAAATATATTGTTCTTGCAGCTGTGTCAAAATTCTGGAACTTCCTACCAAATAGTTGTTTGGAAATACTTGTATTGCACAGACTGGAGTGCTTACGGAAGGTAGCCCATTGTGACTTCCTTGAGAATAAAGGAAGGTAGTAATTGCTGGATTTGCCAATGATTTGCACATCTTATGACTATATCCAAAAAAAAGCAAATGGTAGAGTATTTCTTTTTACTCTAAATAGAAAGTGCTGATATGATGGGATCCTAATACCAGTGTTTGTCAAAAAAAGTAAGAAGAATTTAAATTGGCGTATATTTTAGATTTTTACAATTTCAGTAAGTGATTTGGTTTGCAGAACTGAAGTTGCGTGTTAGGGTTTGCAGTGGAGGGTATGTCAACTGCTTCACAAAAATAGTAAATCTAATTTCCTGCATGCATGTCACGCAAGAGAGCTGACCAAAACCCACAATTCTTACATTAAGAAAAAAAAGTTTTTTGTGGTATAACTTAAATCATTTGTAGTAGAATTCAGTTTTGAATTAAAGCACCAGAATACAGCGCATTCACAAATCTACCAACTATCTTTGCAATGTGGTGTTTCTTCTTCTCTGTTCTAAAATCTGCCACTTCTGTTGCCTTCTTCCTGGGCGTTGTTGCACAACTCTAAGGGTGATGAATGTTTCTCCTTGAAACTCTTTTTAGAGTTAAGCTTCTCTCCTCCAAAGCTGCATTTTAAATATAGATTATATTTTGAACTGTTTAATTTTCTTCAAATTTAAGATGACCAATGTTTCCTGCCTCAAATTAAATTTTCTTCTTTTTTCACTTCTCAAATGTACATTCTTTAGAAACAATGATCTCCTGGGAAACAGATTTGGAGCAATGTCTGATTTACCTGAAGAATATAAAATGTGGCTTGGGTTGATGACTGGCCTGATTTAACACAGTGGGTAGTTGGCCTGAAAGGGAGGGTTTACATGGATTGCCAAATGTACATGTTGTATTTTCTGGGCTCTAATTATATTGTCAGAGGTAAAGCAAGCCAGCCAATGAAATGGTGTTTGCATTTGCAGACATTGTGTAAGGCTGCAATGAGTGACTTGGCCTTTTGTTTAAATAGTCTGCAGACAGTATTATAGCAAAAGCAAATGCAAAATTGTTCCGTTTATGAACCTGCACAGTTTTTAGTTCCATTTCACTTCATGACAATCTTCAAACACCTCTGTTTTATTCTAAACCTTTGAATCTACGAACTTTATATAACAAAGATATATAAGACCTCTCTGCTTAGTTGCACTTTTTCCAAATTTTTTTCAAACCTTCCTTTTTTATGGAAGTCTGTCCGTTTTGCTTTCACTATATTAATGACAGTATTTTGCATGCTTTATTGGTCAACATAACTTATCGCCTTTTAGTATAATTGTGTCAATAAGGATAGAGCTTTATTCTCCACACAAGTGGAAATCTGTCTTTGGCTTCACCTCCAGTATAACATGTAATCATACAGTCATTAATTAAAAACATGACTTTCCTGTGTGTATATACTACACTTGTACAATTCAGCACTTACTGTAGTGGAATAAATAAATAAAATCAGATTGAATTTACATTTATTTAGTAAGCTTATGGAACTGGTACAAAAGACTTCTTGAACAAATTTTTTCTGGCAATAGGCATTCTGAAGCACCAGACTGAAGGGAACTTTTTCAAATTGAAGATATAAAGAATGAGCAAGATCATGGCCGATGGCCTGAGCTTTTCTCTGAACTACATTCTTAAGTTAATTGAAATATTTCAATTAGATCTGCTTTTTCCAATGTCTGATTTCTTTGTCTCATTCATTAAAACTACCTTCATCTTTGGTATCAGCTTTTTAAGTTTCTTGTTTGGTGCATTCAACCCTGGTTATAGTCATCTGACTGTAATCTCTGTATTGCCTCTACATTTGCATCCACGCTCATATCAATTTATTTGCTTGTCTTTTAAATACTTATTTATCTGAATTATTTATACTTTCTCTAGAGTGTTATCATTTCTTGCATATTTTCCTGTTAGCCCCTCAATGTTGTAATGATACTTTAAGTATTCATATCATGTTTCTTGTAAGGGACATATTTAAATTTCACGGTGCCAGTTTGCCGGGGACCAGGTAACTCTAATGCTGAGAATGCAGCTAATGATTTTACCCAGGGATGTGTTTGCTTCAATCTGAATTGATGCATTTCTGGTTTTGGTTTTTCTCTGGAGTTTGAGGTTGATGGAGAAAGTAATTTTGCTTAGGTGAGGAGCTAACTTGAAAGAGAAATGCAGGCAGTTACTATCAGCTTCTGAATGAAGCAAGAGGTGTCTTTGTTTATCTGACTCTGAAGGCTGCTGTTTGGGATCTGCTGGGAGAAATAGGTGTCTGTCCTTTTCTTTTCCTCTCTCCTTTTTTTTTCTCTCTCATTTCTCTCGCTTGATTAATTGTTTCATCCACATAGTATTAAGAGAAGTTTTTGGGTCCCTATCATATAAGGGACATGAAAGCTTGATGGGATATATTGTCTGGATAATGCCATATGAAGGAAGCTAACAATGTGAACGCACTTGACATTGGGTCAATTTTCAATGAAACTTGAGGAGCTTTCACACTTGTTTTGACAATGAATAGGGATGATAGGCAATTTTAAATTTAAACTTGCAATTCAAAGCGAGAATGAAAGTTGAAAACAAGTCCCTTCATTAATAGTGAGAGTGGGACATACAGTCCACTCTCAAAAGCAGTTTGTTTGGGCAGGAGAAACTCAAACGATTAGGAGATTGAAGATATTGTGTTGATGCAACGAGCCTTGACAAGGTTGAGCCTCGGGATGTCATAAAAGCATTTCTAGAAGTGATTCAAATAGGTGGTCTTGGTAATATTGAGCTGAATATGTTCAGTGAACCAGCCAATGAGTTAGCAAGCCAGAATTCAGTTTAAGGAAGCAGTTGAGAGGAGTGGTAGAATTGGGCTAAGTTGAAAACATTCCTTCAAGAATCCAGAAGATGGTATTTTTTTTGCCAGCGTTTTACTTGGAAAAGAATTCTTTTCCGTGTGTGATTTCAGGTCACTTGTAAAATAGGAACATTTTTCCAAATGTACTTTCCAGTTTTTGTTTAGAAATTCTGATATAAGGCAGGTTTATGATCAGCCAGTCTAGCTGTCATGAAGATGCTAATATTTGCATGCACTTCTGTCTCCTTTTTTACCATTATAACTTGCTGTATCCATGCTTCGAATGAAACCTGCTTGTGCTGTAATTGCATCTCTTTTCAATGCTTCAGTTCTTTTTGCATTGGTAAACTGCTCAGCTTGCTTGCAGAGAAATTCCTGTCTTGGGACCAGTACTGCCAAACCTCTAAAACCTCTTGATTTTACCCTTTAGGCATCAGTTAAGTGAGGTGAACAGTCGCTAAGCTAAATAACTGCGTGAGGATTCCCATTGCCTAGCTTACACAGCAATATGTACACAAAGCATCTTATTATTTGCTGAAAGCAATTTAATGTAATAAAGCACCAAATCTCTAACTCTTGCTTCTGAGAATGTTCCCTGGAATGTTTTAATGTCATCCTACCTCCCAGTTATTGGAAGCCATCCGAACACGTGCTTTGTCTGATCCACAAGCCCTGCATGTGACTGTCCTGTGAATCTAATCTCAAAAATTTTAATATTATCACTGAGCTCCCTTCCTTGTAAAATGTAGTTTCCTAAAGCATCAAGTTGTTTTGTTTTAGGTGACATAGACCCCAAACTTTCAAATCTCTAATGTGCGCAGAGAAATGGAGTGCGTTTTTATCCTTCGTTCACATCACATTTACCTCTTGACCCCAATGTACTTTGCATTATTTCTTGCTGCCTATTCATTCACTCTTTCACATGCTTTAAAATAATAGCAAGATACTGCAGATGCTGGAATTAAGGCAGCATGGTTTCCAATGGTTAGCACTGTTGCCTCAAAGCGCCAGGGACTGGGTTCAATTCTGGCCATGGGCCACTGTCTATATGGAGTTTGCACACTCTCCCTGTGTCTGTGTAGGCTTTCTCTGGGTCCTCTGATTTCCTTCCATACTGAAAAAGATATGTGCCTTAGGTTGGTTGGCCATACTAAACTGCTCCTCTGGGGGGATGAGCACGTTAAGTACTTGGGGTTATGGGCATAGGGCCTGAGTGGGATTGTTGTCTGTGCAGGCTTAATGGGCCAAATGGCCTCCTTCTGTACAATAGGAAACTCTATAAAATAAGAAATTGCTGGAAAATCTCTCCACTGGGTCTCCTCTCCACAGAAGCAAACGTTTTGGGCAGGATTTTCTGGCTGCTCTCGCCCCCAAAGCCAGAAATCTGGTTAACAGATCTTTCCATGGTCTCCCCTCACCCGTTGGATTCCCATGGTGGAAAAACTTGCCCCTTCAAGTCCATATGACTTTTTCGTAAGGATTTGATATTAACTTGGTTCTCTCTATAATTCTCTTGCACACCGTTACCAATTTATTCATCACTCGTGTATGGAGGGTCGAGCTCCAACACTAAGCACTATCTCCATTGTACTGTCTTTCTTGTTATGTATTCCCACTTATCTTTATGCCATGCTGTCGAATCTGTCTCAGAGCCCTGCAGCATCCTTTTCCACAATTTTAGCCTAAATATAAAAATTGGTTTTCTGGCCCCCTCTCTCAGGTATTTTTTTTTTGTTAAAAACACACTTGTGCAGCCAGTTTTTCCTCTTGCTTTCATTCAGGTACAGAAGTATGGAAGAATGTGATAGGCTAACCTAGAAAAGTGGAGGAACCAGATTTGATCATAATTTTCAATGGGGAATGGATAAGTGCTTGAATGGAAAATAATTATGGGGAGAGCTCAGAGGTATGATGAAGTAGATATCAGTAACTTCCTTGAAGCATCGAAACAAGCATGATGGATCGAATGGTGGCCTTCTGTGCTACAGGATGTAATGAAACAGAGAAAAATGGGTCATAGAAACCAAAATTTAAAGATACGAGGCACATGGAGCTGCATTTGTAAGTAAATTTCAGGATAATTAATTCTAATTGTCAGTGCATTAAGTAAACAGAACTGAAATATGTAAAGAGAGAAATCAAATAGTGGGTGAAAGATTAAGGAGAGAGAATGGAATAAACTAGTTAAGTAGCTTTTAAGTGTTCTTTTGAAGCATGACAAAAAAGAGGACAAGAGGAAATGGAAAATAACTCTAAGATGGAAACTTTATAATTTTGGTCAGAGAAATCCTTCAGGGGAAAACCAACTGATTTTTATTAAATGTCTAATACCTGTATCATTGCCATTCCTTCTCGCCCACAAGGTTGTACAAATAAATTGTGCAATGCCTGGTCACTTGGATAAATAGAATCTAAGATAAATAAGAGCAGTAGTAAGCCACTTAGCCCCACAGACTACTGTACCATTCAATAGGGTGTGGCTGATCTGGGCAGCCTGGCACAGTGGTTAGCACTGCTACCTCACACCACTAAGGAACTGCGTTCGATTCCCAGCTTGGGTCACTGTTTTGTGCGGAGTCTGCATATTGTTCCCACGTCTGCGTGGATTTCCTCTGGTGCTCCGTTCCCCCCCCCCCCCCCCCCCCCCCACACACACACACACACACACACACACACAACAAATGAGGTGTGGATTAGGTGTATTGGCCACAGCAAATTGCCCCTTAGTGTGCCAGGATGCATAGGTTAAAAGGACAAGCAGGGTCAAGAAGTGGGATTATTGTCAGTGCAGACATGATGGCTCCTTCAGAACATAGGGATTCTATGATTGTGGCCTTAATGCCATTTCCCTATGTCTCCTCCATAACCCTTGATTCTCTTGTTAATCAAAAATAATGTTGAGCTCAGCCTTGTAACTTTTCAATAACCCAGTCTCTGCTGATCTGTTGAAGAAATTTCCATAGACCATTGATCCTCTGCTGTATTTGCATGTTAACTTTCAATCTATTTAAGATGACAAATGATATGTGGCCTTTATTACAAGGGGGCGAAGTACGAGGATAAAGATGCCTTGCTGCTATTGTATGAACTTTTGAGACCTCATCTGGAGTGTTCTGTGTAATTTTGATCCCCTTACTCAAGAAAATTATATACTTGCACAGAGGACGTGCAAGAAAGTTTCACCTGACTAATTCCTGGGGTGAAGAAAGATTAAATATACTGCACCTTTATTGGCGTGTAGAAGAACTTTAGGGTAATCTCATTCAAACATGCACAATGCTGAGTGTTTAATTTGATTGATGCAGGAAAGATGTTTTCCCTAGGTGGGCCTTGAATCAGGGAACCTAGTCTCAGAATAAGAAGCAGACCAATTTGGGTTGAGATGAGGAAGAATTACATCATTGAGGGTGGAAGATATTTTGGCAATGTCTTTGCCAGAGAGCTGTGAAAAATCGTTGTGTATATTTAGGACTGAAATTAATAGATTTTTTACATATTAATATCAAATGATACAAAGATAATGCCAAAGAGGCATCTGGGTGAAGGAGTAAAGACAATGGGTAAAGACTAGAGAAAATGTGTAGTTTCAAGTAGCCCTGGGTCAGTGGTGATAAAAGATAGAAGTGTGCAGCTGGAAATTATACAATGAATTAGCTCTGGTTCGATTAATTGGAAGTGTAGTAAAGTCTTGGATGAAAAGAAGTATGCTCAAATTGAAAGGAATAGACTAGAAGACAGCTGTGAGACTAGCTTTGTGTTATAGTGCAGAGGGATCAGTCTTGATCCTACCAAATGGTGGAGTGGCCTGGAAGGACTGAATAGCCTCATTCTCTTTCCTATGTTTTAAGAACATTAGAAATAGAAGCAGGAGTAGGCCATCTAGCCCTTTGAACCTCCCCTGCCATTCAATAAGATCATGGCTGATCTGAAGCCATGCTTGCTCTCCATAACCCTTCATTCCTTTATCTATCAGAAATCTATCTACCCGTGACTTAAATACCTTCAACAAGGTATCCTCCACCACTTCAATGGGCAGAGATTCACCACCCTCTGAGAGAAGTCCCTCCTCAACTGTTCTAAACTATCTCCCTCTTATTTTGAGGCTGTGCCCTCTAGTTCTGGTTTCCTTCCTTTTTCAAAGAGAAGAAAGTCTTCCGCTGCTCAAATGTGAGACAGTTTCAAAATAAACTGTGTCTTCCAACTCTTGACTCTACCACATCTTCAAACATCTACTCAGTTAAATCCTTTTCAGATTCTTGTGTTTTAATGAGATCACCTCTCATTCTGCTAGACTCAATGGGTATAGACCCAATTTGGTAAATCTTTTTCTCATAAGACTACCCCTTGTCCCAGGAATCAGCTCAGTGAATTTTTTCTGCTTTCATTGCAAGTATATCTTCCTCAAGGATATACCTGAGCAAGTTGTCTAGGTGTGAAGTCTTAAATGTTATAAAATGAGAGAGACATGTCCACTGTTAAACTAGCCTCAGTTTTGAATGTAGCTATTCCTAATTTAGTCATAGTTCAGATTATTGTTACCAGTTAGTGAATGGTTCATTATTGGGATAAGGTTTCTGCTCGTTTGTGCGCTACCTTCCATTGGGATAAAGATACACAAGTTTGAGATCACGTACCAACCAACTTGAATAACTTCTTCCCTGCTGTCATCAGACCTTTGAATGGATCTATCTTTATTAAGTTGATCTTTTGCTACACCCCAGCTGTGACTGGAACACTATATACGCTGCACCCTCTTCTCCCCTATGTACCCAATGAATGATATGCCTTGTCTATGTAGTGTGCAAGAAACAGTACTTTTCACTGTATCCCAATACATGTGACAAATCAAAAAATTATCATTTCATTCCTTTGTTTGGGGCAGCTGCAACATTGTTTGATCACACTTCTACATCACCTCTGGTTAGTCATCCCCATTTCCTCTTCCAATCCCACTAAATTTGAAATCTCTCACCAACGCAACTTTCACCAAGGTTAGTCAACCTCTACCTTTGATTTACACCAGTTATGTTAGTACAATATTGTGCAGTGGAATAAAAATTCATGTGAAACAAACCATATTGTTTCTTAATATTTAATCCAACAAAAATTACACCTCACAATCATCAAATAGCATAAAAGTGAACTATCAGTCTTGTGACTGAAATAGGAAATTCTAAACAAAGGTGGGTGAAATTGAGATGAGATGCTAGTTTTTGCTGGTCACCATAGAAACCAAAAGTGGCATTTGTGTGTTTTTAATTAACAGTAAAATAAGACAAAACAAACTGGCAAATGCAGAAAAATTTACCATATCCACATTTCTTTGCTTGGATCTATGAAGTAATGGATAAGATTTCCCACTAACCCGGTAAGTTGCTGTTTACTCTACAATGCATTTTGCTCTGATCCACTGGTTTTTCAATTGTTTATTCGTTTTGTAACTATTCAGGTATAATAGTTACAAATATGAAACTCGTAACACAAGTTGATAAAATGTAGATGCTTAAACCAGTTGCTGCGTGGAGAACAGATTTAGGGCTATAATTAGTCAGAAATAATTGAGCTGAGTAGACTTAGACAATATCTTTCCTTGCTGTCGAGGACAGTGTATTCTGTGGTGGATCTGAAGCGTTATTGCAGTTTAGCTTGTTGTATGTTGCAAACCTTTCCAGTAGAACTAACCAATGGAAATGCAAGCAAATGTCAAGTTTTTGAGCAATTGATTCAGCTGGGGAAAAGAAAAGTATATTTGGCCGTGGAATTGGTTGTCCCATTGAAGTGTGCCTTGTTATTGAGAAGGTTGGGAACCACTGGTACAAAGGACAAAATGTCAGACTACCTAAGATTGAGGAAAATTTAAACATATGAATTTTGCTTGCACATGCACATGTGCAGCCCTTCCCGATCATTTTTTTTTTGCATCTTTTACAGCCCAGCCACAAAATAGATGCTGCCCTTGGGAAGCATTGATATTGTGATCAAGAAAGCTCTTTGAATTGTGCTGTTGCCCTTGGACAGTATAATTCACTCAAGTTAGAAATGTGTATGAAGGTGGAGGCATGGGCAGTTTCAGGTGTTAAGTGTTTAAAGTTGGCTTAATTAAACTGGCAAAAGGTTACAAGTTTGAATACTCAAGGTCTTTAAGTTTGTGGTTGTGCAAATATGTTTTACTGGAAACTTGAGCGATGAAGCCTAACCATGATTTCTGGCACTTTATTTGGCCAGCATTTCCTGGTTGAATGTGGCTTTACTGATTAATTCTAACCATGTCTGCTAGGTTGAACAGCATGGAGGTTCTTGCCTTTTTGTCTCTGTAATTTTCACAAACAGTAATACATAGGTAATGTTTGTCTCCCTTGTCTCAGTTGCAAATCTGTAGACCACCCAACTTCCCTTCCTCGTTCACATGGAAGCTGATTGAAGAATTTTAAACACAGCTTAATTACATGCGATGACTCATTTTTAAACATCAAAAAATTCCACTCCGAGATACTAATCACCCTCCCCTTCAAGTCTACAATCACCACTCTTTTTAAAACAAAAACCTTAATCTTTCAGCCCTTGCAAATTACCACCCAATTTCTAACTTCCCTCTCTTCTAAAGTCCGCGTATGTCTTTTATACAACTCTAGATTTGATTTGGATTCTCAGTGAGCTTTCTGTCATGTTACCAAAACAACCCTCGGCAGTCACTTGACATCTTCTGACACTGACCATGGTGAAGTAACCCTCCTTGATCGTTCTAACCTGGAGGCTTTGACGTGGTTGAGCATACTATTTCCCCCATTGCCCATCTCTGTGGGATTGCTTTTACTTAGTTTTACTCTTATTTATCCATTAGGAGCTTAAGAATTGCCTGCTGCAAGATTACCTCTGTTGTTTCCCACCAATCTATCCTCTATTTCTCATCTATATGCTGCCCATCAGCAGTCTGATCCAAAAACTCATCAGGTTCCTCGTGTATGCCTGATGATGATGCTCCTGTAAACTGTCTTGGGCTAACTTAGCCATAGAATCCCTACAGTGAAGGAGGCAGCCATTTGGTCCATTGAGTCTGTACTGATCACAATTCCACCCAGGCCCTATCCTTGCATCTATCTTGCTAGTCCCCGCAACACTACGGGGCAATTTAGCATGGCCAATCAACCTAACCTGCACATCTTTGGGCACTGGGAGGAAACCAAGTTTAAGACTCCATATAAATGCAGGTGATGTGTTCATTTTGTACTTAATGCTGCACTCAAGATGACATGTTTTTAATTTTATAATGTAAAAACATATTTCATTATATAGTCTGTTTGTTTGATGTCATCTTTTGTGGCTTGAGACCAGCATTTGAATTGGCAGTAGTAAAAAATGAGAAGACAAATTGTTTTGAGTCAATTTGAGTCTTTGGTTGGAAATGATCAGTTGGATAAGTGTAATGTGATGTGGAAAAAGCATGCCACAAAATTTTGCTTTAATGGAAAGGTGTTGCTGAAGTAGAAGTTTGTCAGTTAGTTCTGCATTAGAAAAGTTAATATTGAAAAATTTTGTGTTAATTAAAAAATGCAGGGCTGATTTTTGCATATTAAATATTGTTCTAAATGTGTTTGGAGTGCTCTTTACCTTGTCTTATTCAGTGCTTCAGAGAAACCTGTTCATATCTTTAATTTACTTCCTCTTTGCTGGTGAGAGCAACCATTTTCATAAAGCTGCTACTGCTTTCATAATAAAGCATAAACAATCGAGAGAAACTCAACTATCTCCATTAGAATTACATGCAGGAGAAAATTTGACAACTTGTTCATCATTTCTGAACTTCATAACAAGCCTCCATTAAATTTGGAAAAGGTATAAATTGTTGTAGTTTGTAATTGATCTGACTTTTAATGTTACTATTGGAGAAGTATTGTGCTTATTTGTAATGGGGGAATGTAATTCATCTGAACTGAGATGGGCAAAGCAGCTTCCTTCATTTGTATCATGATCTTGTTAAGATTTAGTTTCATTGTATCGCTGAAAGTCACACCCAATTTATGGCCATTGGCATCTTGTAAACAGAATTTTTTCTGTGTAGCAATGATGCAATGTTATTTGTGAAGCTGAAATACTTGAATTACGAAGTCAACTCATGTTGGGAGCAGTCAGTCAATAATGTTAGGTTTTAACCTTGTCAACTTGTTTAAGCACACGTAGTTGGTGATCTAGTCAGTCAAGGTCAACTGCAATCAATGTGATGGATATGTTGAGTTTAATCAGCAAATACAACAAATTAGTTGTACCACCAAAACACACTATAATGACTGCTCCAGATTGGGTAGGGTACCTATCATGCGTAAACTGATGACTTGTGGCCCCTGACTGTTGACAAGACTTAAAGATGCAGGATTTCAGGAATAGGATGGTACTGGGCCTAGGTAAGATGCTATTTGAAAGTCAGTGTAAACCCTATGGGCTGAATGGCTTCCTTCTGCACTCTAGGGTTGCTATATCTCTGTGATCATGAGGGAACAGAATTGGATGAATTTTGGAGAGTGATGTCAAGGCCTACTTTTTCAAGAACAAAAAGTATGTAAAGGCTCTAGAAGCACTCAGATGTTGGATAATATCAGGTTTTTTTGTCTGAACCATGTGGTCAAAGCCTGCCTTTGCATTATTCAGCATCTGAGTGCCTCTAAAGTTTTATATATCTTCTGTTTTTGAGAAGCCAGGTTTTTACATCACCCTCCTTAACTCATCCAATTCTATTCTCTCATGATCATAGAACTATAGCATCCTTAGAGTGCAGAAGGGGGCCATTCAGCCCATTGGGTTTGAACTGACTTTCAAAGAGCATTTTACCCAGGTCCACCACTACTGCATCCCTGTAATCCTGCCCATTTCCATGGCTAATCCACCTAATCTGCACATCTTTGGACTGTGGGAGGAAACCGGAACACTTCAAGATTCCACAACTACTTTGCAACGTTCCATCTGTGTCCTTCAAATTAACTTTCAGAACCTTTTTGCGTTTGCTTGTTAACAGATTAACAAGGTTTCAGCATAAAGTGTTATCATTCTAATTCACTCTCCAGAATACTAAGTATAAAGTGATTTTCACTCTCTTCCCCAGAGACCAATAGAGACAGGGTTATGGAATATTTTTCAGGCTGAATTGGACAGATCCTTTACTAAGAAGGGAATTAAAGGGTGAGGGGCAGGGAGGAAAGTAGCACGAAGGCCACAATCAGATCAGTCATGATCTTATTGAAATGCAGAACAGGCTTGAGCAGCTGAACCATCTGCTGCTGATCCTTATGTTTGGATGGTTATATCAAGCTTTTAGACAGTTGCAAGCATTATGAATGGAGAACTGCATTTTTTTTTTTGCTGCTGACCACAAAATCCGGGCCACAGATTTGCTATAGATAACTGATGCTAATTTTACAATTGCTGGTACTGTCAGTGATATGTCAGCACTAGAATTTTTAAAATTGTAGATCACAGCTTTTTAAGTGGCCAGTGATATTATAAATTTTTGGCCTCGTGAAGAGTCATGTTTAAAACTAATCATCAACTGTCATTTGTTGCAATATTTGATTTTTGCCTATTCCTTCCCCGAGAAAGATCCTCCACACACATTAAATGAAATTCTTTAATTTATACAGCTTCTTGTTCCAAATGCTTCACACAGTTACTTATTTTGACATGCATTGCTTTCTGTCCGAGGCAAATGTGGCCATGCTACAAATGAGTCCGCACTAGCAGCGTATTTGTTTAGAGTCGCCACTTATGTAATTTCTCCAGCAGTTGTATACTCAATATCAAGTTAAATAACGGCAATGGCATGACCCTGGCACAAGATACTAACACCAATTGTTTGCACTAGAAACTGTAATCTCTGCATGTTGCCACTTTTTTTATTTCTCCATTTTTTTATGAACTGAATATTACTCCAATGAGACAGGTTCAATTGTAAATTAATGTATGTAATACGAATTAATGCAATAGATTCAGTAAGTTTTTTTTGTCACTACTTGTTTCAGATACATGCTTTTGCTCATGATGGGACTTAAATCACTTAAGTATGAGCAGTTTCTTCACGGCTTAAAATAATCCCTTTCAGTAGCCAAGATACTCATTTACTCTGACTTGTTTTTTAATTTTTTTTTTTTGCTCTGTGTGCTATAGATTGGCTTTCTAGGTTGCCAACGGAAGTTATCAAATTCAATGCAGGACTTCCCCTGTTCATTCAAGCCACACAATGTCAACACTCACTGAGCATAGCAGATTAAACTGTGCACTGAAATCTGTGCCAGAGATTGTGTCTGTCTGATTGGTACCTGTGCAGTCAAAGCCTTAATGAGGAATCAACACTTGTTCAGCAATGTTGGAGACGATGGTGAAAGGGAAGACCAAGACGTGACACCGTGTTTAGCACTGCTGCCTCTCAGTGCCAGGGACCTGGGTTTGATTCCTGGCTTGTCACTGTGTGGAGTTTGCACATTCTCACCACGTCTGTGTAGGTTTCCTCCAGGTAGTCTGGTTTCCTTCCAGTCTGAAAGCGTGCTGATTTGGGTGCATTGACCTGAACAAGCATCAGTGTGGTGACTAAGGGAATTTAACAGTAGCTTCATTGCAGTGTTAATGTTAGTCTTACTTGTGACTAATAAATAAGATTTATCTTTGGTGGTAGATTTGCACTATAAACCAAATAAGGCATATTGCACAGTGTGGAACATAATTGCAAAATTTCCTCCCCATCTGCACCTCTTTGCATCAGTGTTCCCCCATATTAGGAAGTGACAGGACTTCATAAAAATATTGAATAGCCTTTAAGCAGTTATGAAAGGGCCTTTCCCAAAACGCCAGGTGTCCTTTACTTTTTTAGCAAACAATACCAATGACTAGATTGTTTGCAGATACTAGACTGAACGATGAGAGTTAAATTTAGCTATTTAATACTTGCCATGTGATATTATCATTTAACATGTCGGTGAATTGCTTCACGTCTCAAATTCTGACACACGTTCTGCTTCAGAAGGTTTTGAAATGTTTTTGAATACCATGCTGGCTAACAGGCAATGGAGGATACCAGAGCTTTCCTCAGTTTGGAGTTGCACATCGTATTCCATACAGTATAAATGTGGCAAAATTGCATGCACAAAATCACTCATTCAATTTTGAATTGAAGGAAAGAAAGCACATGATTTGGATTTTAGCTGGAAAATCTTATGGAAATGTACCAGATTAATAAAACTATTTTCATTACTCTACAGACTGGGCGAGTACATTGTAAAAGCTACCACATGACACATTTCAATAAGTGTACATTTCATGAAATGGATTGCATTTTGAAAAGGATTTTTTAATTGCGGGGAGGGAGTTTAGAAATCAAAATTGTAGGGGCAAACAGAGTCACTGTCAAATTGGTATCATTATATTTCATATTTTTGAAATTAATGCATCGAGTTTTAGCTTGCCTATGATGTGCTTTGAACTATATCCTTCAACTCCACATGAAATTTATTAGTGTTTAAGTGTGGCAGTATTCGTGGTATGAACTGTAACTTGTGAACAATGTCACAAGGCCAATCAATCTCTTTGTAGAATGTAAGCCATGTTCAGCATTATTTGATGTGTTTGGTTCACACTTTTTTAAGAATTTCAAAGTCATTTTTGTACTGACTAATGAAGTACCCTTTTTTCATTTTGGAGACTTGGAGATCCAATGCTAATGTCAAATTTTCTTGGTTAAGTGCTAAGTTCTTTACAGCTCCTTACCAATGTACCTAATAAAAGTTTGCTTATTTACAAACTTTTTTGTTAGCAGGCATTCTGCCCATATTAAATCAAACACTGGCACTAATACAAGAGTGTAGTACTGCAGATTCTGGAAATTTTAAAAATGATGCTGGAACTTATCAGGTCTGACTCATTTGTGAGGAGATAAAACCAAGTTGACATTTTAGGTCAATGACCTGCCTCAATTCTGAGAGGCACTGACCTGAAATATCAGCACTAACAACAGTCATCAACCTGAAACACTACCTTTGTTTCTCTCCAACAGATAAACCAGACCTGTCGATTATTTGAACAGTTTTTGTTTTCAAATATAAACATTGTTTACTTACCACAGCGAGGTGTAATCATTGATATCCGTTCATTAAGTTTCAGTGCAATAGGCTGCAACAATAAATGTAATTCATTACATTAAATTATCCCCATTAAAATTATACTCAATTAATTGTACTTGCAAATTTAATCGCTTAGTTAGCCATCCTGGATTGATGGATTTTTTAAACTTTAATGCAGTTTTGTTTCTTTGATTGCCATGCTTGGACTTTCAAGCATCGTTAAATAACGTTGTAATATTTTCAAATATTGTTAGATATTTTTGGAGCATATTGATGTGATTTGCAAATTCTACAAATGACCAAATACTAGGCTCAGAACTTTCCATTGTTGAAGTGCTAGTTCACAATGTTAACGTGCAATAAAATGTATTGATCTGAAGTTAGATGCTAGTTAATCAGCCAACATTAGTGTCTGGTGGTGATTAAATCTTTAATGATATTTCCTATTATGCATTTATTTGAATAATGAAGTCACAAAATATGAGCATTCTTACTGGGATTAGGTTATGGCACATTTTCTACTTAGACTCCTGTGGTTCAGTGAGTGACCTTTTCAATCTCTCAATTGAGGTGGATAGTTAGGGTAGATTCCCAGTTGCTACATTCAATGTTCTTGGCATAGACAGGAAATACCAGAGGTACAATTGACCTTTTGTGCCCCAGGTTAACAGAAAGGAGGAAAAGTTGCCATGGGAATCTGGAATAATATAAGGGTGTGGATTTTACAAAGGGAAGTGGTTCCACTGTTATTTGCTATCATTATTACTTCTCTGAAACTTGCAACTCCAGGATATAATGCACCTGCAGATTAGCATGAAAGTTGCAATTTGTCACTCAGTGCTCCATGAGAGGCTGTGCTTGGACCCCCCCCCCACCACAAGCCAGAAAGCGTTGAGGTTAATGAGAATCTCTCTTTGTCCGCATTCATATCACTTATTTAGAAACCCTTTAAAATGTTGCCCATTTTTCAGTTGGGTGTAACTGGGTCTTTCAAGGTGATGTAAGTACACTTATAAAAAAGATTGGGTGTTGTAGGCAAGGCATGAACTTACTGCCTATCCCTAATTGCCGTGGAGAAAATGGGGATGAACTGCAGCCCATATGATGCAAGTACACTCTTAGGAAGGGAGTTACAGGTTTTTGAATCTGTGATAGTTCCATGTGGCTAGGTGAGTGGCTCGGAGCAGAACCTACAGGTATGTTGTGTTTACATGCATTTTTTTTCGTGATAGGATTTGTGGAATTGGATTATGTTGGCAGGTTGCTATAATGCATCTTGTAGATGAGGAATATTGTTGTCTCTGCACCAGTAGTGGAGGAAGTAAATATTTATGGATAGTTTTGGCCAAATGAGTTTTTTGTCTTGGATGGTGACAAGATTCAAATTTTGGGAATTGCACATTGAATGTATTCAATCATGCTATCAACTTGTTTTATGTCGATTAATGAATAGACTTTAGGTGGAAGTGGTCACTCACCACAGAAGTGATCAGGAAATAGTCACAGTATTTCCTAGCTGCTCCCTGCAACTCTTAAGTTGGTGTCCTTTTCTCTAATCGTTATATTTTAACTTCAGTCAGTGGGCATTTTTCAGTTTCCTATTTCCGAACTAGTTGTCTTGGGATCTCTTTTCCTGTCCCACTCCCTGGTTCCGGACCTGCATAAAGGGACCTGCTCTCCATACTATAGTCCTTTTTGAAAATCTTCAGAATGGCATTCCTCTAAGTCATCTGACTTCTTTGCACTGTTTCACTTCTGCACGGTGCAAAGCTGGCTTCCTCACCTGAATATATGGAAAGCAATGAACTCTTTGTATCCCAACCTAAAACACAAGCTACTCCCTAACAAGAACAGATCCCAAAGATTGTAAAGAATGAACTGCATGTTTGCAGTCATTACACAGCTAGTGCATGTGCAGAAACCCCCGGGGCCTGCTGGGAACTGGACTTACTGGCCTCCAAATTCTGAACTTTGATTTTCCTTGCATTCCATTGCAGTGATTTCGATTTTGATCAGGTTTCTGGATGCTATATCAAGGGCAATCTTTTCACTTCAATGGTTCAACACTTCTTGTTTGGTTCAAGGCTGTAATGAAATCTGGAGCTAGGAGGCCTGGGTGCCTGTCAGCATGTTCTTGCTGAGTAAGTGCCATTTGATTACACTGTTGATGGTACCTTTCATCACTTTCCTGTAATTGAAAATGAACTGATGAGGGGAGTGGGGGTAATTAACTGAATTAGTCCTGCTTTTTTTTTTGGACAGGGTATATCTGGGCAATTTTTCAGTGTTGAGTAGGTATCAGTCTTTAACTGTACCAGAACAGTGCAGCTAAGGGCACGATCAAAGTTAAAAGTTTGTTTATTTGTCATAAGGCTTACATTAACACTGCGATGAAGCCTAGTCAGCACACTCCAACATCTGTTCAGATCAGTGCTCTGAACCAGCACATCTTTCAGACTGTGGGAGGAAACCCACGCAGACACTGAGAGCATGCAAACTCCACACAGAAGTGACACAAGCCATGAATTGAACCCAGGTTCCTGGTACCATGAGCAACAGTGTTAACCACTGTGCAGCCAAGCTGTTAGTCCTGCAGCATGAGTCTCGCTGTAGCTGGGATGTGGTCAGGGCCCATAACCTTTGCTGAATCTGATGTCTTCAACCTTTCTCCATATTAGTTCCGTAATATATGGGGAATATTAGCTATATTGTATTGCTATACGACCTGAAATCAAATTATATTTGTGGACTGTTGTTCTATGAAATCATTATGATCAATTAGATTTTTAAACTTTTTTTAATGTTGCCACTTCTTCACCCAGTTTGTATGTCCCCAATCTTTGATCTGCACATTACAAAAATAAAACTAATTTTATTTTTGTGCCTTCCGTTTTCCTGGTTGGGTGTGTGCAAATGATTCATTATAACTGGCTGCTTGGATAGCTTGATGGTATCACTGCTGTTCTATGAATGTGTAGTTTTAAAAAAACTGCAATCTTTGCAGAATGAGGAAGTTAAGTTTTCACCACAACATTGCTAAACGTGTATGAGAGCAAGTGTTCTTGTATGCCACTGACTGCAAATTCCTCTGACTTCACGAGAATGTAATGCCAATGTTGAAACAAAGCTGATATATGCAGGGTTAAATTTAACATTGAAAGAGAGAGATCTATGATGAAAACATTGATACCTGGGGCGACACAGTACTAAGGATAGACTTGGTAGGTGACAAGTACCCAGTGACGGATAATATCCAGATGATGAAAGAATCCGATATGCAAAGAGATCACTGCTGCTTACTTGTACAAAGAACACGTCTTGAGCTCTTTTTTCCTTTGGCATTGTCTTTGGATTGAGATGGATTCGCTTCCATTGGGCGGGGGTGGGGGGGGCAGATTGGTGGTAGTGCTGAATTGTCCAATCCTGGAGCCACAGTGTATTGCAGGTGGTATTTGATGAGGTGAGTGGGTGAGACACTCTAGTTTCTGTGCTGTTTTTCCACTGTGCACACTTGGCCTCCAAGTACTCCACCTGGTGACACTCAGTTGTTGGTGCCTTTGCGAATACTACTTCTCCAGTTAAATTTTTATTTATTGGCCACAAATAAGACTTACATTAACACTGCAATGAAGTTGCAGTGAAATTCCCCAAGGTGCCACAGTCAGGCACCTAGTTGGGTCAAAGCACCTAACCAGCACATCTTTCAGAATGTAAGAGAAATCTGGAGCACCTGGAGGAAACCCATGCAGACACGCGGAGAATGTGTAAAGTCTGCATAGACAGTGACCCAAGCCGACAATTGAACCTGGGTCCCAGATGCTTGAAGCAACAGTGCTGCCCCAGTTTGTGTGTTTTAGAGCAAGCATTCCCATGTGTCAGTGGGGATGTTATACACACTTAGGGAGGCTTTCAGTGTCCTTATGGTGTTGCATCTGCTCTCGTAATGAGCACTTGCTGTTGCAGAGATCAGTGTAGAGCACTTGTTTAGGGAGTCCTGTATTGGGCGTGTGGACAATGTGGCCCACTCATTGCAGCTAGTCAAAGATACCTGGTACCTTGATACTGAGAATATTAATCTGGGAGAGAATGCCCACATTGGTATATCTGTCCTGCCAATGTTTTGTAGGATTTTGTAGAGGCAACGTTGATGTTATATCCAGGGATTTAATGTGTCTTTTGTACATTGCCCATCTTCTGAAGCATACGGTGGGGTAGGAATCATGGCTGCTCATGACTACAGAGTGTCTCAGATTTCCCAGCATGGTCTCTTCCTTCTAGTTAACAGGAGAGATATGTTTTAGTATTTGAATGAGGATTCCATCTACACAAGAGGCCTGTCTTTCAGCTGTCAGATGGCTTTTTCAACCTCGCAGTGAGCTAGATTGTGTGGAGATGGTGGCAGGGAATGTGTAGGGCTGTACCTTTGGTTGAGGAGGTCCTTGAAGTACTGCCTTCACTGGACATTGGATACCTCTTTGATGTTAAGCACTCCTCTATTTTTGGCTTTCAGTGGGTGGGTCCCTGGGTACTCAAGCCATAAGTGGTTTTAATTGTGCCGAAAAAAAAGCTGTGCTTGTTATGGATATTGGCAAGTTGGTTTCCACCTAATTAATTATTTAGGTCACGGGTTATTTGTTGCACCTTGGCTTTCAGTTGCTATAGGTTTGTTTCCTCCTGATCAAGTTTAGGTGGCGATGCCAGTTGAGAGAAGCTGTGTGTTTGTGGTCAAAAATGATGCTGAATTTCCTGATGTGCCCACTGATCCAGTTTCGATTCCTGGTTGGGATATCGAACATCTCCATGCAGTTGCTAATTATGGTGGCTTTTAGGGTGGACCAGCTGTTGTGGACATTACGGCTCTGGCTCAGCAGTGGCTTCCAGATTAGTTGAGGTATTGGTTTAGTCGATCTTGCTTCTCAGTCTTTTGAATCCAGTGATTTAATGCTCCTGTGGCAGAATTTTTTTCTACCTCTGCCAGTTTGTGGCCATGTTGGTGGAGTTGGGAGAATAAATTAGTGAGTTATTCATTCAGCAGTCATCAGCTCCAGCCATAGCGTGGGTGAGGTAGACTTCTTTGCATTCCTTCCCTAGATAATGGCATACGTCTGTTAGATGTCCATTTTGGAGTGGTAGTGTTGCCATGTGATCTTGTACTTGCTCCTCTGACAGAACATTATGACCAGATTATTTTTCCAGCCACTTTCCCAGAAGGAAGCCTGTGTATGGATTCTTGTAACGCAATGTGGGATGGCTGATGCGCATCAACTGCCATGCTTTCTCAACAAAGAATGGTCTTCGTTCAAGAGCAGGGAGATTGGAGATAACTGGAGACCTGGCTCTGTTGTAGGACAGGAACTCACAACTGCTAATCGTGGCAGGCAGCTGGCTTCTCCTCAGGAGCAGAGGCTAGCCTGGTGAGCTGCTGTTCTTGTTTGCTCTCTATGATATCGGAAACTGTTTCATGGCAATGTTCTGTGCAAGAATGCTGTTCCCAGGCTGTGAACTAAGATATGGACTGCTAATGATTTTTTTATTCATTGTGCGTTATGTGGACTTGTGCTTAATTATTTGTTCCAAAGAGTAAACATGTGCATACCTAAGACTGAGAACTGAATGTTTTGGTTTAAAATGGAGAGAATGTGAGCAGCTGCAGTACTGGACCTTGGACATGAGAGAGAATTAATTCAGACAGGGTTTTTAAATGTTTCCCAGGTTTGAAATATCTTATGTTCTTTTTCCCTGTTGAAGATTATCTGGATTACAGGATGTTATTTTATGGGATGTTTGCTGTTGAATCTTTGAACCAATGAAGGCCCATGCTAAAAAGAGTAAATTGGCTTAGTGAAATTTTTAAACCAAAATATAAACAGTTGATTTAAAAACCAATCTGAGGTGAAATAGCTAACAAATTCTCTTCTCCGCTCTTCCAATATTTCCTTCTGTTATTCAACACTTTTTTTTCTTGCTGGCACCCCTTGGAGACACAACGTATGTATGTAGCCACAGTTACAAAGTGTGGCTCTTTTTATTTTGACGTGTCATTAGCAATCTCTAAGTCTACACTTTACTCTTGGAGGCTGACCTAGAATTGATCATCTTTACCTGAGGCACTGTATTATTAGTATGGTTAAAATCTGTGTTGAGAATTGCCATCGTGCTGTCACAGGATCATTTCAAGTTTCCTTTGAGGGTCATTGGGTTCTTTTGGTCTATTGTACACTTTATGCAATCTCCTTTCCAAATTTGCTATCAAATCTATTTACTCCATTTCTAGTGATTGTTCCAGATGGTAACTCAGTGTTTTATAGGCAGAAAAAAAAATCAAGTTCTTTCCTGGATGTTTTGCCAGTTGTTCTACATCCATCTCTTATTACCAATACTGCTATTGGAAACATTTTCTCCAAACCTACTTTGCTAAAGCCCTTCAAATCTTCCATCAATTTTCTCTTTCAGGAGTAAAAGTTTATCATATCTATCTACGTAACTAAATTCCTTAATCTTTGGTGACATTCTAATAAAGTAGCTCTCCATCCTTCCTAAATTTTGGAGTTTAGAATCAAATGCCTAAATAGTGACTTGTAAAAGTTTGCCTTTCAATTTGCTGCTTTGTTCATTTTGTTTTGTGCATGAATTGGGTATAATTGCAAATTTCTCATGTTCATTACTCATTAACTGAGGGAGTGGTTTGTGTTTATGTATTGGTCCTACATTCCCCAATTCAGAATGTTATCAGCTAAAGATGTAAATGCCCCATCTCAAAAGAGAAATGAGAGAAACTTAACTGTTGAGCTGCTTACTGATCCCCAAAACAATTAGTCAAGTGAATGCTTGCTGTCCCAAAATTCCTTCATTTTTAAGGCAGTTAGGCAAGTGTG
Organism: Sphyrna mokarran; assembly: GCA_024679065.1. Classification (NCBI taxonomy): domain Eukaryota; kingdom Metazoa; phylum Chordata; class Chondrichthyes; order Carcharhiniformes; family Carcharhinidae; genus Sphyrna; species Sphyrna mokarran. The sequence continues at coordinate 40,434,132 of JAGIQG010000016.1, forward strand.
TGGATGCCTTCCCTGAGACTGGAGCTACACTTTACTGATACATTGAGGCTTATGGTGGCATCAGATTTCTTCAAGAGAAGACTAATGGTATGCCCTAGGTACTGATATAAACTCTTGTTCTCTAGATGCCAGCTGTTATGAACTCTTCCAATGTCTCTCTTTTTGTTTCCTTGACTCTTTAAGAATTGGAACTTTTTTCACTCCCTTTTGAGTTGTGTTTACGTCTTCCTGGGTGTCTTCCTCAATGACTGCTGTTAGATAGCCATAGATTCCCCATAATCCTCATTTAGTTGGCAGAGATCAGGAACGTAATGCACAGAGTCTGAAACTTGAGCGTGCACCCTGTTAGTCTGCACCTGTTTTTGAATCTGTATTATTGGACTTGAGTTGTATGTTTTTGATTTTAATGAGGTACTTGATTTATTTCTAAATTCAGCTGTTGCTCTTTATCTTAATTGAAACTGCAATTCCCAGTTATGCAATTTTGCTGAACTGTAATTGTGCACTTTGTTTTCTTTTCCAGTAAACACGTATCTATTTATGATGCAAGCCCAAGGCATCATGATCAGAGAGAGTGTGAAAACAATGGGATCCCAAATGTATGAGCAGGTGGTTCGTGGCACTTACGCCAAGATGAACAGCAGCCTTAATGGTACAGGTATTTATGCAGTAGCCATGGTAACAAATTAAAATGGAGAAATATATTCTGCTTGTGAAGAATAACTGATTTCTGTTGAACATTTATAGATATTGTACACCTGAGAAGAAAAATATCTTTACAAATAGTTATTTGGTTTCTGAATTTGAGTATTGTTTTGGGAGGGGGGGGGGGAAGATGTATTGAAACTTTCATCTTGCACTTATCAAGTCATTTGTAAGGATACCAAATATAAAGGAACAGTAATTTATATTTCATGAGAAGAGAGTGCTAATTGATATGTGGACACTGGCAGAGGCATTGCAAACACGTTTGATATTAGTTGTAAATGTTGTAATGAGTGCAGACCAAGTTTGTCTTTTTTTTCAGTGATAATAAAATTCCTTTAGTAGAATAATTTTCCATATTAAATACTATTTGTCAATGACTTTGCAATCTAATAATTTATTCATTTGCTTTGGTAGCACTTTTGCTTCTCATTTATTTAAGTTGAGATCTAAAGTCAATTCATTCATGTGAGCACCTAATCTGGATGTCACTTCAGTGTGATACTAGCAATGTTATGCATTGATGGTGGTGCCAGTTTTTGGCTGATGTTAAAACCAAAGCTCTGTGTCTGTTCATGCTGACATAAGCGATCTCCTGGCACCATTCGAAGAAGAGCTGGGATGTCGCCATGTCCTGGCAAGCAGTGTATACCATCTATTTGTCAGCAACCTGATATGAAATCTTGCTATGTGCAAATGGTTATTGTTTTATTCCCCTAGATAAGTAACTGCACATCAAAAGGTAAAGTTCTTTGCGAGTTTTGGAAGGTGTAGTCAGGTGTAAGTAAACACAAGGTCATTTTTCATGCTTTGTAGAAGAGTTGAATACATTTGTATAGTCTGCTAAAGGCACAAAGTCATGTGCTGCAGCTTGAGAAGTACTGAAAGATGGCAGACCATATAGTGCACTAATATTTTGAATGCAAAATATGTAGCACTTCATATCACGTTATTTCCCCTGAGTATTTTGGTTTTTGTCATCCATGCAATTTACTGAAAGATGGAGAAAAAAACAAAATAACAAGGGGGATTATTCCCTGAAGTTTCTTTCCAAATCCCTCAGGTGATCAAAAACAATTCAGGAGATCACATAGATCAAGTGTTATCTATAAAGGCACTTGGCCTCCAAATAATGTGATCCTGGCTTAAGTCAAGAACTGGTGCTATTATCTCTTGAAGAATTGGCACCCAGTACACCTGAAAATCAGTAATCTCTGGGAAATATTTGAGACGGAGAAGAGGATAATCTTTTGTTCTGTCTGTTCAGTGTGTGGAATTCTCGTCCTTAAAACAGTGAAGGCTGGGTCATTGAATTTATTTTAAGGCAGAGTTACATTCTTGATGAGGGAGTCCAAAGTTATGTGCAGTTGGGGGTGGAGTGAAGACCACAAGATCAGCCATGATCTTGCTGAATGATGAACGAGACTCAAAGGTCTAAATAGCTTACTCCTACTCCCAGGTCCTATGACATCTGTCCCATGAAACGAATAACTGCCTAGCATTATGTCTGTAGGCCAATGGATTCATTAGCTAAATCTAGTAAATTTTCAGTGCATTGTTTTTCAATCTAATATGAATGTATTCCTTCCCCATGGAAAATTTTAAACTGGATCAGAAGGTTGATGTGTTTATTCAGGTTGCCATCTGTGTACTCTGAGGAACTACAGCTTTAATGCAAATTAAGTTGCAGCCTGGAAAACTTTTATATATCGTGTTTGCTTTGTTTTTTAAAGAATTAAATTTTAAGCTTTATCTAATATTTCCATGTTCTCATATTAAAAAAAAGTCATCTTGTGCTCAGTTTCTAACTAAATAGAGAAGAGGGAGGATGTGTTGGAATTATAGAGCCAGGTCTTGGTTGCAAAATGCAATATGTTTGCAGAATTCTGGCTTCAGTGCAAGTTAATTGTGTATCAAGTCTGACATTCATATAACATTGTGTTGACAAATCATAAGCTATTATTCAGGCTTGGGATTGCTGCAGTTTATTGTCTCATTTGGTATGATGTTAAACATGACGATTTGGTTTCACAAGCAGCTCCTAGGTCATGCATTCAGTTTCTGTTGTTTCACAATTCCTCTTTTTGAGTTTATTTCATTAGAGGTTTTGACTTTGTACATTGGCAAACATTAATAAAGAGTTTAACGAAGTTTTACAGTGGCAGTCAGCGCTGCTATCAGGGATCCAGATTTGACTCTGGTCATTGACTGTCTATCTGTGTAGATGGGTATGTTCTCTCTGTATCTACATGGGTTTCCTTCAAATGTCCCAGTTTCCTCCCACAAAGTACAAGTAAATGAGGTCAATTGGCTATGCTAAATTTCCCCTTAGTGTCCAAAGCTGTGTAGATTCGGTGGATTAATCATGGTAAATACACAAAGTTATGAGTCAATTGCTCTTTTGGAGGATGAGTGCAGACCTGAATGGCCTCTTTCCATTGATCCTATGCCTGCTCAAGTCCTCAAACCCTCAAAAACAAAATCTCTTTGCAGGGAAAATCGTAGTTTTCAAGGACTCCATAACAGAGGTTAACCTGTATCAATCAAGAACATGTCCAGTTCCATTTGTGTTTTGATATTGTTCCTACCTAGATGTGGTGTCATTTAGAACATTCTAAAATTTGGCAAACTCCCAATTCTTTTTGAATTAGGAATCTTTATTCTCTGCTAGAATGATCAATTTTGTACTGGGACTTGTGAACTGATTTGTATCTTATGATCAGATGGCTTTGCAGCATTTAACAAAGGGATTTCCTGTGCTCCAATATGCTGGCATTCCAATACGAAGATCTTTATACCACCACTCAGTGAGCAAATGGATTGTTAGTACCTCTGTCTAGGTTGCCAATTGTCAAGTGTTCATGTTTAAATCAGTGTCTTGTATTCAAGTTGAGATTTGCAAAGTTGAAATATGAGATCCAGCATCTACGTAAATAAATAGCAGCAATTTTGAAACAGAGGTCTTGATCTTTCAAAATCTAATTGTCAGAATTGTGGAACTGTTGTGCCACAAGAGGAGGTCATTTGGCCCATCGTGTCTGCATTGTCTCTCCAAATGAGCATCATGAATTAATGCCATTCCTTGCCCTTCCCTAAACCACAACATATTATTTGAAGAAAAACAATAATCTAATGCCACCTTGAATGCAAAATCTTTTTAAATGCCTAGTTTTGTGGCTTACAAGAACATTGATACCCAGCACTGTTCAGATGGAGGCCATCCCAACATACAGATCTCACTTTTCCCAGTCCTGGTGCCTCTCAAATTGGAACTCACTTCTCCTGCACCCTCCTTTTGAGTTATGCATTTTAGATCTCTAATCTGATTTTTTTTTTTCCATGTGCCAATTTGTGTGTTGCTAATAGTAATCCAGAGATTATCACTTTTGAGGTTTTGCTTCTTAATATGGTACCTAGGTCTTCATACTGATTTATGCAGGAACTCTTTTTTTCCCTGTTGTTTATATCTAAGTAGATCAAGACAACTGGATCTTCCCCCTACCCACTACAAGTTCCTGTCCAGCCCTGTTCAAATGTTTTGAACTCTGGTATCAGCCAGGCAGCATAACTGTCTGGACTTGAATTCTTTGCTGTAGAGAATGATGTCAATCCCTCTGACTATATTAGCCCTGTTGCCACTCCTTTTCTTTTTGCATTCCCCATTTGAATGGCTTCCTATACAAAGGTGCCATAGTCAGTTGATGAGCTATCCTGCAGTCCTCATTTTCATCCAAACAACGTGCAAGACTGCAAACCTGTTCAAAAAGGTTGAGTCTCATGTACACCAGCCCTCAGTCCCTTTTATCTGCTTCATTCTTCTGTCCTTGACCATTGATCAAATCAAAAGACCTTGTCCCAAGAGACATGACTACCTCCTGATGCAAAGAATCCAGGTAACTTGATATGTTGCAGTGTCTATAGTTCAGCCTGCAGCTCATAAATTCTGAGCCACAGCTGCTCATGCCTAAACATTCTGTGGACGTATTTGCCCTGGATTGAATTGGCACCCTGAATTCCCACATGCTGCAGTTGTGATACATCACCTGTCCTGTCAACCTTAATGTGTTCTAATTAACTGTTTACTTATTTCATTCAATTGTATGTTTTGCATTTGCTGTTATGTATTTTATTAATCTTATTACAAATTGTAAGACTATTTTGAATCTTTGGAGTAGAATAAACTGCAATCTATAAGGCCACACCCTGAAGATTGTGAAAGTTGGAAAGCAAAAAGCGCAAGAACACTGCGTGCCCATTCTCCCCTTACACTTTTAATTACCTGACTCTCAGCATTCTTAACTTTAGCTAAAGTACATCATTCCACTTTCAACCAAATTCCTAAATATATTCACTCAAACTGTGTCCCATGCAGGCAAAGTCTCCCTGACTGACTTCTACATGGTTGCTGTTACATCTGAGGGGAAGAAAAAGATGCCTTGGATGAAAATTTAGTTTTTTTCAGGATAAAAATGTATTAATTTTACTGTTCAGAAACAAATTTGATCAATAGTTTTTAAATAACAATCCTTGTCATTGAAGACTAAAGGAAAATTCTTTACAACCTTGAATGTTTCTTGTGTATTTGCTGAGTTATTGTGGCTCATATCACTAATTGCAATTATATTTGCTTTAGTTTGTTAACTGATGTGATAACCACTACCTTTCCCAAAGGGAATTTGTTTATGTAGTACATTATATTCTTTAAGCAAATTATCACAACTGAGCACTTGCTAATCCCTTGAGTAAACACCTGCAAAGATAGAAGCTTTTGGATCCTAAGGCAAAGGTGCAGGTGAGAAAGTCAAAAGTCTCAATTAGTGCTGCAAAGTTTTCTTTGAGCAGAAATTGTATTCTAATTTTCTCCTATTTACTATTTCTCCATTCATTGGAATCAATATTTAAACCGAAGAGGGAAAACCTCGAAGCATTTGCAATTACCTTGACAGTTTCCTTGATGTGTGGGGGCATCTAATGTTGCACAATTGGTGTACGTAACTAATGCTCTCTCAATTCTGACTAAAGATGCTCTAACCAATATTTGTAATCAGGCCCAGCAAGAGGAAGTTTGCATGAGATATCTAGAAAGGAACTGTGTTTCTCTGTTAGCCCATCAAATTGAAAGCCTGAGATGGAAAGATGCATTGGTTGCACTAGTAGTTTTATGATCACCAATTCAGCCAGTTGTCACAAAGCATGTGCAAACTCAAATGAAGGCTAAAATTAGTGCACCAAATTCCTCTGACACTGGTCGTGTTCTATTTCCTTTACAAAATAACATTTTAGTGAGTTCTCTATGCAGAACCTTCATATTGGTTGAAATACACCAATGACTCCTGTACCATGCGAGTACAAAATGGAGCCTTAGTTGTAACAAGTAGGGCAATGTTCCTCCTGTACGTTATAGTTACAATTTAACCATGCGGGTGACTTCACAGTAGAAAAATTGCAGTTGTATAAATTATCATTCCAGCAGAAATATATTGTAGCCTTGCTCCTGCTCACTTAAGGATGGAGTAACTGGTGGATTGCTGCCTTCATTCATACTTGGTTTAGCTAGTTCTTATTCCATTTAGAGTCAGGTTTCTTTTACATCAATGAGCCCAACACGTCCATAAGTCAATAAAATAAATCTCTCCTTTTGCTAACCTGAATGGCATTGCAGAATTGTTGCCAGAAAATTAGATTAAATTGAGAAACTTTTCACTTGGGCATTTGAGACTTTTTTGATAACTTGTGACTTGTCCAAACTAGAGCAAGTCTTTTTTTTTTTGTGGTTTATTGAATTCAAAGAACAAAGCAGCATGGGAAACAGGCCCTTCAACCCAATGAGCCTGCACTGCCACCCTGATGTTCCCACCTCTACCCATGATCCCTGTCTATGTTTATAGATCTATGGATTAAAAACCAAATTTGAGACAATTTAGGGAGAATTTGTTTTGCCTATTAGCCTAAGAGCACATCTTTGGGATATGGGAGGAAACCGGAGCACCCGGAGAAAACCCACAAGCATGGGGAGAATGTGCAAACTCCCACAGACACAGGCCCAAATCCATGTTTCCGCACAGCACAGCGATAGTCACTGAGCTGTCATGTTGCCCATCAAATGGTCCAGGTCAAGCATACACTAACGACATGAAGCACTAGGATATTCTCAAAAAAAAATCCAAGCGCAGCCCTCTCTCGACCCATCGCGTGTACGTCCCTCGTTAGACAACAAGGTGGACCAAAGCACCTGTAGGATAAAAACAAGTACATCAATATCATCATCTATTTACACACTTCCCAGGGACTCCCAAGGCTCATGATCCCTATTTTAAATCAGTTTTCTATACCCCTCCATTCCCATTCTGTTCATGTGCCCATCTAAGTATTTCTTAAATAACTCCAGACTACCTGCCTCCACCACTTTACTTGGCAGCGCATTCCATACTCCCACCACCCTCTGAGTGAAAAAACTCCCCTCTAGCATCCAAATTATACCTTATCCCCCCCTCACCCTAAGCCCATGACCCCTCGTGCTATTTGAGTCCATCCTAGGAAAAAGCTTAATCCTGTTTACTCTATCTATACCCCTCATAATCTTGTACGCTTCTATTAGATCTCCTCTAAATCTACGTCTTTCTAAGGAAAACAGTCCCAATTTGCCTAACCTCTCCTCGTAACTCAGACCTTCCATACCAGGCAGCATCCTGGTAAACCTCCGCTGCACTCTCTCTCCAGAGCCTCCACATCCTTCCGATAGTAGGGCGACCAGAACTGGACGCAGTATTCCAAATGAGCTCTAACCAACGTTTTATACAACTGCAACATTAAAGGCCAGCTCTTGTACACTATACCCCTTCCTATAAAGGCTAACATACCATATGCTTTCTTCACAACCTTCTCCATTTGCTCTGCCACCTTCAGAGACTTGTTCACCTGCACCCCCAGGTCCCTCTGCATTTCTATTCTCTCAATAGGTCTACCCTTTATCATATACCTCCCCCTACATTCTTTCTCCCAAAATGCATCATTTCCTTCTGTACTGTTGGATATCACCAAGGGCCAACTTGGTCAAGTTCTGATAATGGATCCTCAGATTTATTCTGCTGTTAAATTTGAATAGGTAACTAGCTGGAGGGGCAGGGGGGAGTGCTTTTTTAATGGAATCCCAATTTAAAGTGACTAATCGCTTAAGGTTAAGTATTTAAGTAGACTCATCCCTGTCAGCCCATTGCACTGTGGAAGTCATCTTTCCTGGACCAGTGAATTACCCAGCACAAGTCATCAACTTGTCAATTCTGAAAGAAGTTAGCATTGAAATTTGATTCTGGATCCATGTGAAACAATTATCTTTTATGTGGTCTTTGCCCTATACTTTATCCATTATACCACTTTTATTGCATGCAAGTGCCACAGGTTGTAGTCACACTCCCTCCTGTGTTTTGTGTGTGTGTTTGCTATGGGGTTATTAATAGAGAATTGGATCACACCTAAACTGGGGAGTTGGCAAAATGTGTCACCATTTCAAAACATGAAGAAATCAAAAATACTTTGAGCTTATGGTGAGTGGAGAAATGAGGGCTGTTTAAGTTAAATTCTGTGCATAATACAATGACAGATGACATTAGACTGAGGTCTGTAACTATCTGGTTTCTGTCTCCCATTATTGTTAAAAAAAAAGTTAAACTTTCCCATCCAAGACGCAAACCAAATTGGAAGTTGTTTTGAGATTTGTTACTAATGTATTCCTCACTCGCTAAAAGTTTGGAGTGGAATCTATCAGGTTGTTTGCACAGGTATAGCTAAGAATTGTGCTAGTTAGCTTGGTACTCAATGGATGTCTGCCTTGTTTTAGATTTTTCTACCAGATCATAGATAGAAATTCATAGTACAAGAATGATGCCAGTAAAAAATAACTCGACTAACTGAAAGTGTCACTCATGCTTTGGCAGAATATTCCAGCTTCAAATTTTGTGGCCGGTGACTGGTCTTTTTGTGATTTCTCCTCCCGTTTCCCCACATCCCTTGTTACCCTCTGAGGACTTGGAATATACAATCCCTACAGTGCAGAAGAAGGCCACTCTGCCTATGAAGGTCTTCAGCATGCATGTGGTCCAGCTTCATCAGTAAGCTATGAATTGGCAGACACTCCTGTCAGAATAAGATTATCCAAAATTATGCCAACTTCACCATTAGTGCACCAATCCAAATTTAATTTGAAAAGGCAATTTCCTCTTGACATGCCTGTAGCAACTTCCTCCATTCCAAACATGTATTTCCCTATTTTTTTTTCCCAGTGAAGTTGAGAATCACACCGATTTTGTAATTATTCCAGATTATTCAAAAATGTACTTCTGCTGCTTTTTAGCAGGAATACAGGCATAAAGTAGGGAGATGTTATTTGTACTCTCATTAAATCTTCACACATATATAATGGGTAGAGAATAAACTCTTAAGTATCCGTAATGTTTAATGGATTGCAAGTGAAGTTAGAGATTTGGAATGGCAGGTAAAATGTTTAATCTAAAATTGTCAGGATTTCCTGCAAGTACCACTGTTGCAGTTTTACTCATAACCTGCCTGAAGATCTGAAATTTACAGTGCTGTCAACCTTCTCAGATTATCCAGATGACTTAAACCACAGTGAAACTTATCTCCAAACCACAACATTTCTTCCTGAAGATTTTACCTACCAAGCAAACCTCGTGTGTCCTGAAAGACTTCCTTCTATGAGTGAGTATGTGAACAAGTTAAATTAGTAAAACTATTGAGACATCAAATTATTGTTGGAATTAATCTATGTAAATTGAGTTCCAAGTTATAGCTAGGTGTTTCTGTAGTACAGAAATACCACAATATTTGAGTATTGATTCCAAAACAGTCAACGGAAAATGTTGGGGGAAAAACTCAGCAGGTCTGACAGCTTCTGTGTCGTGTAAAGCAGTCACCCAATCTGCATTTAATCTCCCTGTTGTAGAGGAGACCACGTTGGAAGCAGTGAATACAGTAAACCAAATTGAAGGAAGTGCAAGTGAACTGTTGCTCTACCTCAAAGGAACAGTTGAAGCCTTGAATGGTAAAGAGGGATGGGCAAATCTATAAACTGATCACTGTATTGAACATTAAGGCAAAATTAAACCCAAAGGGGTGATGATGGTCTAGTGGTATTATCACTAGATTCTTAATCCAGGAACTCAGCAACTATTCTGGGAACCCGGGTTGGAATCCAGCCCTTAGCGGGTTGTGGAATTTGAATTCAATGAAAAATACTTGAAACTAAGAATCTACTGATGACCATGAAATCATTGTTGGTTGTCAGAAAAACCCTTTTGGCTCACTAATGTCCTTTAGGGAAGGAAATCTGCTACCCTTACCTGCTTTGGCCTATATGTGACTTCAGAGCAGTATGGTTGACCCAGTTACTGCAACTCTGCCCTCTCTTCCAGGACCACTGTGGGTCCCTTTTGTCCTCATTTTTCACCCCACCAGCTTCCACATTCAAAAGGGTCACCATCTGTCATTTCTACAAATTCGCCAGCATGCTGCCGCCACGCTCTCCCTCCATCAGCATTCTCTCGGGACTGCTCTTTCCGAGATATCCCTAGTCCGTTTCTCCATCACCCCAACACCTCGTCCCTTAGCATGGCACCTTTCCTTGCAATTGCAGAAGTTGCAACGTTTGCCCATCCCTCCTGACCATTCAAGGCTTCAACTGTTCCTTTTGAGGTAAAGCAACAGTTCACTTGCACTTCCTTCCTTTTGGTTTACTGTATTCACTGCTTCCAATGTGGTCTCCTCTACAACAGGGAGATTAAATGCAGATTGGGTGACTGCTTTACATGACACAGAAGCTGTCAGACCTGTTGAGTTTTTCCAGCGTTTTCTGTTTTTAGGTCATGGAATTAGATATTTGGTCTTTTTGGTTGCAAAGCAGTAGAATATTAATTTTTATACTATGATTTTTATACCAAATGTAAGCATGAATATGCTGCAAGAAAGTTTGCAGTGTGAGTGTATACAAACTAAAATAATCTAACATTAGTTTTGGTAAATTTGTATTCGCATAGGTTAGACAATTGGTTGAAAGCAACAAGTTCAGGAAATTCATTTGTCTTGCATTATTATCAAATATATAAATGAACTGCCATTTATTGGCTGTCCTTATTTCCCCAAGATGGGAATCCTTCCTTCACCACTGCAAACATTGTGTTAATGGTGATCCCATCTTGGGAAGTGTATGGGAGGATTTTGACTTGGCAACAAGCTTGCAACCGGTGGCCTATGTCCAAATCTGGATGGTGAGAGACTTGGAGAGGAAGTTGGAGTTTGTGACCTTTCTGCTGTTGACCTTTATTTATGGTAGAGACCACAGGATTGACAGGTGGTGTTAACATGTGGCTGTAATGAATCCTTTTGATGATTACCTCTCAGTAGGAGAGGATGGATATGGAATCCAGTGACAGGGATGCCAATCAAGTGAACTGCTCATTCATAAATGGAGTCATGCTTCGTAAGTTTTGTTGTAACTGCACTTGTATAGTTGCAATATTGACCACTTGCTTAAATCAAGTCTCGTAAATGGCTTAATAAGTGCAGTGTGTACTACTCATTGCAGATTACATAGTGTCTTGCCCTACTCTTGTTGTATTAAAGTGATTGAACCTTCACGTTAATGAGCGAACCTGGCAATGTTGAAGGCTGACGAGAGGTGTTTTGTTGGATGTGGTCATTTCTGGCACTTGTGTGGTGTGAATGTTGCTTGTCACTTGTGCTTCAAATTTGGATGGTCCTGCTGTAGGCTAACTTGTCAGTTAATTATGGGAGGAGTTGTGAATAGTGTATAAATACCATGGAATTGTTGTTGAACTGTATCACTTTTTCTAACACAGAGGGAAAGGCAATAATGTTTGGACCAAGATCAGTTTATAAGAACTTTTGTTACAATGACTCTAAAATAAACTCAACCATCCTTTAATTCCTGTGAAGTATGGCTACAGTCATGAATTGACTTTTGTGACCTCCCATTGGTTTTAACATTGCGCAAACTGGTTTTGCATTTGTTGCTTTCAGTGTTAAATGCAATTGCTCTTGTGTCTTCCATTGCTCCAGTCTGAGATCTGGAGCCAAGTGGTTCAGGAAGAACTGAAATTAAGGGTTACTATGTGTAGTACTGAGTAGATATCACTTATTGGCATAATTGTTGATTCCTTTAATCCTCTTATTGATAATTGGGAAGAACCTGATGATAATTGCTCAAGTTTGATTTGTCTTGCCTTAACAAATAGGATGTACCCTACGTAAATGTCATTTGTGGACGAAAGCAGTATCGCAGCTGCATTGGAATAGCTCGACAATGGAAGTATCAAATTCTTGTGTGCAAGATTTTACTATACGAAAGATATTTCAGGTTTGATAGTTGTTAATTTTCTTGAAGTCGCATGGAGAGAAGCAAACTGGCTTAATACTGGCATGTATGATTAGGATCTTGGAGGGGGGGGAAAGAATGTCAGAACATTGACTTGGAGCCTTTGATTGAAGATATTGTTTGGTCTCTTTCATTCACATGCTATGTTCCACCAGAACTATGTATGTTTATGGAGCTTCTTCCTAACATTACTTACCATCATTCTCGCTGGATATGGTAAGACCACACAGAGCTTTTGATTAACCCGTTAGTTTTGGAACTCTTTGATAATTAGTGTTTAGGTAGCTCAATGCTATAGCTTACTTCCTGGTCCTTGCCTGGTAATGCACTGGGCACACTTTTTCTCTGCACTTCCCATTTGACAAGTTGATATTGGTGAAGTGAGGAATATGCTGAGCCATAAGCTTGTTCGTTTTGGTAGTGCACAATTCTTGTGCCTAGTGGATGCAGAGCTTTGGGCATGTAGCTGTATCCTTGGATGGGTAGTATGCCATTGGTTCTAGAATTGCTCAATGCTTTAGTCAACATAGACTGGTAACAACGTTTGGAGCAGCTTATCTTTCATTTCCAATATTCCCAAACAGCGGGTCCAATCGATGTAAACATGACTGAAATCTCATTGGAAGAGATCCAGGAATCATTTGCTAAAGATCCTTACATCCAGATTGGTGGTCACTGGAAGCCAAGAGATTGTATACCTCGTTGGAAGGTAATAAATGGGTGCATGTTTATGAACAATGATCCTTTCCTTAACTTTTCAGCATGTTTGAAAGATGTGAACTTGCATTCTCACAAAGCTGAACTTGTGACCCTTAAGATTTTAATCATATTTCTAGATTAATACTATATACTTTTCTATTTTAGAAACTGCAAAAATCAAGGTATTGAGCAGAGACAATTTGCACACGTGAATTAAATGTCTGTATACTATGGGTGTGTTTTAAAATTCAGATTAATTATTGCAAAAGACATTTGTTGATTTTGAAGTCTCTGTACTTCGTCAACTGTGTTTTCTGCAACAGCTATCCATTAACTTTGAATTTTCTATTTATTCCATAGAATTGTAATATTGTAGTGCAAAATGGTACCCTTAATTGGCTAGGAGTTGGTGTATGTTTTAATCTGGCAGTCATACATGAAATTTACTGCTGAACCTTGCGATACTAGTTTTTTTTGTACATTATCACCTGAATTCTCCTTCCTAATTCCAATTCAGTAATTACACATGGCAAGTGTATGCCTATTTGCAGAGAACTAAATGTGGATTTTCATGTGGGACTTCCACTTTGAGACCTATCAACCAGCGATATGGGGTGGCACAGTGACAAGTGGTTGGCACTGCTGCCACACAATGCCAGGGATATGTGTTCAACTCTGGCCTCAGGTCACTGTCTGTGTGGAGTTTGCACATACTCCCCCTGTCTTCGTGGGTTTCTTCCGAGTGCTCCAGTTGCCTTCTGCACTCCAATGATGTGCAGGGTAGGTTGATTAGCTGTACTACATTGCCCTTCAGTTTCAGGGAATTTGCAGAGTAAATACATGGGGTTACAGAGCTAGGGCCTGTGTAAGATTGTTATTGGTGCAAGCTCAGTGGGCTGAATGTCCTCTTTCTGCACTTCAGGGGTTGTATGATTCCAGTGCCTGTACGAGACCTGTTGTGAGAGCAGTGACTCATGCTGGGCAAGATGGTATTGCAGTGGAAAGAACTTTTGAGAAATGAGAGGCATGAATGAATTGTTGCATTTCTACAACTAATATTGTAAAGATAAATGGAACCTTCTGTTGGTGCAATCTTGCTCACATCTGTCTTCATTAAACTTTTTTGCAAATAGAAGGAAATCTCTGTTGTGTATGTAGTGACACTACTGGTATTTTCTCCTAGGCTCATGCTAATTCTTGTGTTGTCTGTACGTGCTCTCACAGCTTGTCCATGATTCTTAATTATTGTTCTTAACCCCTAGTGCACAAGAGCCAGCAATAAAAGGTTACATTTCAAATAGAAGTCACTGGCATTTGAATTTTCCCCCAGATTAGCTATGCTCAATTCATTCACCATTTTGTTGTTTAAAAAAAATCAAAGTGGCAGATGTGGTTTGCAACACTTATTTGTTTGGTATTGGAGATGTTTGTTATGATTAATTCATCACCCACAATACATGCACAAACAGTCTGTCCATTCACATGATGGATAAATTAATTGAGGGAATTAATCAAAATCACTTGAGCTATGCTTTTCTAGACACGTGGAATTCTAGCTGATTCATTCATTTATGAAATCTAACTTTAAAACTAAAAATACTAGATTGATTTATTTTTGCAGTTAAATTTTTAAATGTTAATTTTTTTAAAGCAAACTTACTCCTGAAATTCAGCCTTCAATTTCTTTATGACCCCTTGGTTTTCAAACCGTGGTTATTTTATTAAACTAAAATCTAGCCTGTTGTCATTTAAGCACCTTTTTAATCTAAACTGTGCCCTGTTCTGATGTATAAGAACATTGTATAATAGTGTTGTTTAGTCCTTGCCTGCCAAGTGTCTATGCGTTCATAAATTCAGAAAGTGTCTAGCATTGTTTTGAACAGTAGACATTGTGCTCAATTGTGGAAAAGTTCCACTTGTGGGACTGACCTATTTCTGCACCAAAAATAGTAGTCATGGAGTCATTGCAGTGCACAAGGGGGCCATTTTGTCAACTGAGTCCATGCCAACTTTCTGTAAAGTGCTCCAGTCAATCATATTCCTCACACTCTATTCTTTAGCCCCAGAAGTTTATTACCATTCAGTTTCCTCTAAAAGTTGTTGACAGTCTATCTGCTCAGTGGTTAGCACTGTTGCCTCTCAGCACAGGGGACCTGGGTTGAATTCAGGCCTTGGGTGACTGTCTTTTGTCTTTATGCAGTTCACATGTTCTCCCCATGTCTGCCTAGTTTTCCTCAGGGTGCTCTGGTTTCCTCCCTCAGTCCAAAGATGTGCAAGTTAAATGGATTATGTCCCAAGGTGTGTAGTTACGTAGGTTAACCATGGTATATGTGTGGGGTTATGGGGATAGAGTGGGAGAAGGGCCTGGTTAAGATACTTTGTTATAGAGTCAGTGCAGACTTGACAAAAAGTGGCCCTGTCACTTGACCACCAGGACTACAAACATCTACCATCCTCCCTCCTGAAAAATCACACTCTCTGACCTCCCTGTTTTCTTAAACCACTTTTTAATTCAAGTTGATACTTTTATTTTGTGAACTTCATTTTCCTTCATCAGCCAGTTTTTTATATGGTGCTTTGTCCGATGCTTTGTTAAAATCCATATGAATAACCTCCCATCATCAAAAGTTAGATTAGTCACAATATTTGCCTCTATTTCCCCTTCTGTTTTTAAGATATTACCTGCCGCAAGTATTAAACTGACCAGCTTGTTGTAACTAGACTTGCCCTTGTACGTTTTGAGCAAAAGTGTCACATTTGCTGTATTACAATTCTCCTGCATCTTCCCTTTTATCTAAACAAGATTGAAAGGTTATGGTGAGCCTTTTTATTATCTCTATCCTTCTTTCCCAGGGGAGCCTGGGTAAACCATTTGTTAAGTTATATATTTTAAGCATAGCGAGCCATTCCAGTACATCCTACGTATTCATTTTCACCCCAAGTATTAACTCTACCATCTCCATTTCTATGTTTTTAGCATCCCCTTCCTTAGTAAATGCTGATACCAAGAATCCAAGCCATGTCCTGTGCGTCCAGGTATATATTGGCCCCTTTGTCTCTAATAGGCCATGGTAGCCTTTTGATTACTGGCTTACTCTTTACATGGGTTACTGGTAAGCTTTTAGGTTCCTGTTTTTATGTTGATTCCCATTTTACTCTCTTTGCTGCCACATTTTCTTCATTGTGCCCCTTTCAACTCTTTGTATTTGATCTTCTTCCTTGATAGTTCACCTGAAGAGAATAATATGCCCCCCCTCCCTTTTTTATGGTTTCATCAGATTCTCTTGCTCACTCTCAACATCTTTGAGCCCAGGCTTTGGTTCTTCCTACTATTCCTCTTGGAACATAATTAGTTTGTGTCTGAAGCATCTCCTCAAATATCCCCTACTGCTCCATTAGTTTTTTTTGTCAGTCTTTGGAGCCATCAGCTGGATTCTCCCTTGTCTCAATGATTAATCCCTAATTAGCCCTCTTCCAATTCAGAAGTCAGCTTTAGATTGGCTTTGCTCCTCTTCATTTGATGTGATGAGCACTCTTGCCCAACTCTGCCGGAATGTAGATACTCTGACTAGCATGATCCTCCCTCCTTATGTCCAAATTCAAAGTTTGAGATTTATTTATAATGCCACATGTAGGTTTACATTAACACTGCAATGAATTTACTCTGACAGTTCCCTAATCACCACATTTGGATGCCTGTTTGGGTACATTAAGGGACAATTTAGCATGGCCAGTGCACCAAACCAGCACGTCATTCAGACTGTGGGAGGAAACTGGAGCATGTGGGGGAAACCCATGCAGTGATGAAATGTGTAAAGTCTGCACAGTCACCCAAGCTGAGAATCGAACCTGGACTCCTAACACTAAGGCAGCAGTACTAACCATTGTGCTGCCCAATGGCATTTTTTTCTGCCCTTCAAAAATGCCCTCTTTTAAACACAACAGTACCCTAATCAGCGCTGCCATCCTGCCACACTTGACTTCTGTAAGCACTTCATATCGTTGAGGTGATATTAAGCATCCTGTCCTTTTTTTTAATCCACATGTCAATTATTGCCATTCCCATCACGTTTACACAGCTATTTGTGCTCATAGCTCTTTAGCTATATTCACCACTATTGTGAACCCATCTCTTTCCTCGTAGCCTTTCTTCGCCTGTTCTATCTAACCTAATAACATATCCAACTCTATATCCAATGTTCACACCTTTTTTAATGCACCTTATTCCATTTTTCTACTTTAAATACTACTGCCCCCCCCCCCCCCCCCCCCACTACCCTTACCAGTTTAGTTTTATGCCCTTCTCAACCGCAGTGGTGAATTTCTCCACATAAACTTTATTCTCTATCCAGTTGAGGTGCAACCTGCCCCTTTGGAAAAGGTACCTCCTGTCTCAGAACTGCTCTCAATACCCAAACATTCGAAACCTTCCCTTTTGCACCATTTCTGAAACTGTTTCCCGTGCTGTTTTGTTCTTTGTTCTTTGTACCTTGACCTTTCCTAACCTCCCCATACTCTTGCTAGTCTGTGGATTGGGAGTAATCAAATTTGAAAAGTAGGATCTGAAAAGGTACAACTTAAAATCTGACTGTAGGATATCAATGTCTACCACCTGTCAATGGTACCATTGCATACCACAACTCATTCCCTTCTCCCAGCAGAATATTTTGCACACATTCTGATATCCTTTACCTTATCACCAGAGAGGCAACATGCCATGTGGGACTCACCATAACACTTACAGAAATGCCTGTCTTTTCCCTAACTATGGATTCTTCTTTAACAGCTTCTTACACTTTGCTGTGTCCCTCCCATTGATGCCATGGTCTGGATTTTCAAGTGTTGTCACATACAGTAGTCTAAAATGCTGAGTACTAGTTTGAAGGTGGTCCACACTCCAAAACCTGCTGTACTTTCTGCCTCTTCCCTTTTGTTCCTAATGGTAACCAATCTCTTTGTCTGCCTATGGAGTCACCATCTCCTAGAATGCAGGATCTAGGGAGCACTTGGTCTCTCTGGTGCTTTGTAGCATTGGCAATAATTAATTTTCAGGATGTTTGAAGCTTCTGAATGAGACTCCAGAATTGTCCTAATTCTGCCAATATGTTATTGAAAACAACTTTATTTGAGCTGTATCATTACAGGTTGCAATTTTGATCCCGTTCCGCAATCGTCATGAACATCTCCCAATCCTGCTGAGACATCTGATTCCAATGCTGCAGAACCAACGCTTACAGTTTGCTTTTTATGTTATTGAACAGGTGAGTGTTGACTTTAAAAAAAAAAAAAAAAAAATGTTTTATAGTTCATAGTTGTGGCGCAAGATTTTCAGCATATCCTCCTTGGATGTGAACCTTAACAAATTTATAAATTGCTGATTGTTTGTCACTATCCAATACTGCAAAATATCTACCTTCGAGTCGAGCAGGCTGTGCATTCCATCATATCAAGATTCCAGTCTATCATTACTATTGCAATTGACCACTGTAAATTACAAGCTCTTTGTCAATTAGCAGTACATGTGGAAGTTTATTTTAAAGTTTGAATGTGTGAAGATGGGAGCAATCTTTGCTGCGACCTTTTAACAGAGTGCCACTAACCCTCACTGTTGAGGCTCATTAGTGATTAAAGTGGTATTTGGAAAAGTAAAGAAACTTCTAATAAAACA
The DNA here is from genome assembly GCA_024679065.1 of Sphyrna mokarran. NCBI lineage: Eukaryota > Metazoa > Chordata > Chondrichthyes > Carcharhiniformes > Carcharhinidae > Sphyrna > Sphyrna mokarran. Next base: position 40,452,611 of record JAGIQG010000016.1, read on the forward strand.
GATGAGACCCACTAAAGCTTTTGTATCATTCATTTCACTTACAGGATGTTAGTGACACTGGTTAGGCCAGCATTTATGGTCCATCCCTAGTTGCCATTCAAAACTGTTCACATGTTGCCTTCCAGGTACCTTGCTGCTACTACACAGTCAATGAGGAAAATATAAGCTTATTTTTTTATCTGAAAAGTTAAGATAGTTTTCTCTATACCAGCTTGGGGTTTGCACCCCTTAAGCAAATTTCTCAAACAAGAGCATAAAGAATGAAATTGGAGATGTTATTTTCTCTGTTCACAAAGACCTGTATAATCAGCAATAAATAGTTTTAACATCAACTATTTTCATGCTGAGAACATTGCTTTCAAGTATTGTTTGCAGCTTACTGTGTTAAATATTTCGTAACATTTGATTCATCTTGTGGATGTGACTAACAGTTATCATTTTCATAGTGTGCATATTATAAACAATGATCTAAAATTGCTTATAATGGTACCAAGTCAAAATTTAAAGATGACAGGAGAATAGTTTGATCAGAACTGTAAATGACTTTAGGAAGTGATGAACAGCATAGTTAATGGGGCAAATAGATATAATGCAGGGAATTGCGAGATGACAGATTTTGAGTAAAAGGTTGGATAAAACATCTCAAGCAGAGAAATATCAGGATACAGTTAAACAACTATTTTGAAGATGGGGGCAATATCTGGATTTTAAATCCTGTAAATCACAGGATACAAAATCCAAATAATTTAAACTAATGTAATAAAGTTTGGATACAGTTTGAATACAATGTTAATTTTTAGCATTACTTTTGAAAAGATAATATCTTCTGCAGATGCAAATGCATTCATTATAATTGTAGAAGAGATGAGAAGCTTTAATTATACACAGATAATAGAGCAAGGATTATATTCATTAGAAAGAAGGTTCTCAAGTGTTTGCAGTGCATTGGAAATACTATTTCCATTAATTGATGAATTTGTAATCTGAACAATAAATATTAGGATCATTACCAAAAGTGTGAATCACAATCTCCAAATTGTTACAGCACAGGAGGAGATCATTGGCCTATTTTTGTTTCCACTTGCTTTCTCAATGAGCACTTCACCTATAGGTATTTTTCTGTCTTCTCCCCATAACCTTGCAGATTGTTTCATGTCAAATCATCAGCTGATTTCCTCTTGAATGCCTCATTGGAATCTGCCTCCTCCACACTCTGACAGTGGATTCTATACCTTAATCACTGGGTGTGTGAGAACATTTTTCTTATGTTAGCGTTTGCTGCTTTAACCAGTTAGCATAAATTTGTCTCCCCGCCCAGTTTTTGATTTGCCCACCAATTTCTCCCTATCTTAGGACTGATGTGATAAGTTTTTTTTAAACCTCAATTTTATTAAAACATTAAATGAGAACCAGTAGAAGTAGTATAATGTATATAAAATTGGGACTGGAACCAAATCTTTGTACAGTTTCTCATACTAGAAAAATAGAACCCTCCCTTTGGAGGAATGTTACAACAGGTATAAACTAAATTAATAAAACTGAAGTGGCAAATTCCAAAGTGACCATCTTGATGCGAGAAGAGGAGCTGTGTAACTGGGTATATAACACACTGGTTGGATCTGTAAGCTCTGTCTGTGCCAGTTTGCAGTGCTAGTGGGCAAGACCATATTTCTGATTCATTTTGGAAGGCAAGTCACACCCTATAGTTTGTCTGGAATGTGTTATTTGATTCTGTCTGCTGTAGAGTAATTCATGGTCTCTGCAATGTGCAATTTGATCCAGTCATTATCAGGTGGTTGGACGACCATACAAATTAGGAGCAGGAATAGGCCTCTTGATCTTTCAAACTTGCTCTGCCATTCAATCAGATCAAAGCTCTTCCGATTGTAAACTCAACACTGCGTTCCTGCCTATCCTAGATAAGCTTTCACCCTCTCCCTTAAAATACTCAGTCTGCTTCCCCCATCTCTTCAGGAATAGATTTCTAGAGACACTCAGCCACCTTGAGAGAAAACGTTTCTCCTCATTGGTCCTAACGACTTCTCATTTTATACAGTGGCCCCCCCCATACTAACCTTCCCATAAGAGGAAACGTTCGCTCCATGTCAACATCCTTCCTCAGGATCTTGTGTTTCAATCAAATAGCTTGTCCAAGTTTTCTTTCTTAAGACAACGCACCCACTCCAGGGATTAGTTGGTTACTGTTCAAGGCTTGGGTCACTGTCTTTGTGGAGTAACTGGCTTCAGGCTCAACATGCTTTGGAGGTCCACATCTAGCTTTCTCTCCAGTTTATTGTCCAGATCTAGATGGTCCAAGTTGTATGCACAGAAGGACTTAATGGATGTGACTGCGGCTGGCCAGGCCAGTTTTTTTATTGCTCATCCAAGTTTAAAGAATAAAAAAAAAAATTGCATCTCGCAACTGAAATTGTGAAATGACACGTAAGCATTTAAAATTCAAAAATGGAATAAGTATCTAAATAGTTTAAGGCTTTTTAAAAGTTGTTTTGTAATTACAATCGTTGGTTGTGGGTAAAATTGAGCTTTGCAATAGAACGTACCTTGTGCAATGGTACACTTCTTCTTTTGGTTGATGAATTTGAATTTAAACCCAACACCCATCTGCTTGCACAGTGGATATAAAAGACTCATGGCATTATTAAGAGCCCTGATGTTCTGACCAATTTTTATCCCTCAATCAACATCTTAAAATAAGACTATCTGGTCATTATTGTATTGTTTTTGGGAATTTGCTGTGTTTCCTGCAGTGACTAGATTAGACTAGATTGCTGAATACTGAAAAAAAAAGTGCAATTCTTTCTTTCATACCTTACTGTTCTCTTGTACATACATCTATTTATTTGTGCCATTAATTGCAATGTGAATTGAACTAAGGGGCAGGATTGTCTAGACCGTCAGCTGCATATTTCTTGGCAACTTGCTGTTCCTTGGTGGTGGGATTCTTTGCTTTCGCCACTCAATCTTATTGAAACCACACACCATAGGGAAATCTGCAGATTGGGTGTATTGCTGAAAGGACTAGAGAATCCTGCTGGCTTGAATGGCTGGAGAATTTTGATCAGTGTTCATTGATGAACTTCACAGCAGAACTGTACTTTCTTTTCAGCAATGTTAACCAAAGTTTACAATGATTTCAGTAATTTTTTTCTATTCCATTTTCTGGTTTTTAATATTGCACCATAAAGATGTCTTTATTTTAATGATAAGAGATATGTATAGTGTACAAAATTTTGAAATCAAGTAAGTAGAATGTGTCAAAATAGTCGAGATTTTCTTTGAGCTCAAAAGTTTTTAAAGTTTATTTGTCAGAAGTAGGCTCATTGCAAAATGAAGTTGCTGTGAATATCCTCTAGTTACCACACTCCGGGTACACTGAGGGAGAATTTGGAATAGCCATTGCAAGTAAACAGCACATCTTTTGGACTGTGGGAGGAAATTGGAGGAAATTCACACAGAAACGGGGGAGAATGCAGATTCTACACACAGTGACCCAAGCTGAGAATCGAACCTAAGTCCCTAGCACTGAGGCAGCAGTGCTTGTAACTGTGCCGCCCCTTGTAAACAATTTTGTTGCAAGTGACTCAAAAGAATCCTTCCCAGTCTTAGCTGTTTAAAATTTTCTCATTGCTGGAGAAATGAACTGTTTTTCTCTCTTACAGGCTGGGTTTCAACCATTTAACCGTGCAATGCTCTTCAATGTTGGATTTCTGGAGGCTTTGAAAGACTTGGACTGGGATTGCATAATTTTTCATGATGTTGATCACATACCTGAAAATGATCGCAATTACTATGGTTGTGGACAGATGCCAAGGCACTTTGCAGCCAAGTTAGATAAATACATGTACCTGTACGTCCTAATGCTTAATCTGTGATAATCGATTAACCATAACTAGACATAGAACTGGAAAACAAACCTATTAAGGTAGAAGCATTGAAATAGGAGGAAGAGGAGGCCATTTGGCCCTTTGAACCTATGCCACCATTCATTATGATCGTGCTGATCATCCAACTCAGTAGCCTAATCCTCCTCTTTCCCCATAATCTTTTTATCCCATTTGTTCTAAGTGCTATATTCAGCCACCTTTTTAAATGCATTCAATGTTTGACATCAATTACTTCCTGCGGTAATGAATTCCACAGGCTCAACAGCCTGGGTGAAGAAAAGTCTCCTCACCTAAATGGTTTACCGTGAAACCTCAGACTATGACCCCTGGTTCTGGACTCCCTCACCATCAGGATCAGCCTCCCTTCATCTGTCTGCTTAGACCTGTTAGAATTTTATCAGTCTCTGAGATCTTCTCTCATTCATCTGAACTCCAGTGAAAGCAATCCTAACCTAATCAATCTCTCCTCCTACGTAAATCCCCCATCCCTGGAATTAGCTTGGTAAACCTTTGCTGCAGTTCCTTGAGAGCAAGAACATCCTTCCTCAGAAAAGGAGACCAAAACTGCACGCAATACTCTAGATGTGGCCTCACCAAGGTCCTGTACAGTTGCAACAACATTATCCCTGTACTCAACCTTTTGCAACATGCCATTTACTGCCTGCTATATCAGCATAATTACTAACCTGTATACTAACAGTGAATAACCTGACACTTGATCAAAATTATACTGCATCTGCCATTGATTAGTCCACTCACCCAACCTGTTCCAGATCATTCCGAAGGATCTCTGCATCCTTGTCACAGTTCACCCTCGCACCCAACTTGGTATTATCTGCAAACTTTGAGATGTTATGTTTTGTTCCCTCATACAAATCATTAATATATGTTGTGAATAGCTGGGGTCCCAGCACCGATCCCTGTGGCACCCCACTATTGACTGCCTGCCAATTTGAAATTCCTACTCTTTTCGTAAAGCTTTGTGAAACTCCAGAAAACCTGTATTTTGAATTGAGTTCTTCAGAAAGCTCTAAGCAAGGGGCTCGTTCTGATAGCCATCTTACACTTCTGTGTAAGATCATTGAGAAAGTCATAAAAAGTTGGCAGTGACTCTTGTTGGTTGCTCTGGTGAATTAGTACTCCAATGCGTAATAGACACATCCCGGTTCAATCATCGTCTTCCTTCAACTGCAACTGTTTAGACCCCTCCATCTTTTTTTAATAGTTCTGTCTTTTTTCTACAGACTTCCTTACAATGAATTTTTTGGTGGAGTGAGTGGATTAACAGTGGAACAATTTAGGAAAATTAATGGATTCCCGAATGCTTTCTGGGGTTGGGGAGGTGAAGACGATGATCTCTGGAAAAGGTTAGTTGGGCACAACACAATTATGTGTTGTATCTAAGTTTGTACATCTGTCACTATACCAGACTGCATTTCATATAGATAGAATTAGTGTATTCAAATGAACACTATGTTGAATGTGATTTTGCTTGACTTGGATTCCTACAGCAAGAACAAGTGAATTTGAATTTATATCTTTAAAACATTCCAAAGAGTTTCACAGCCAGTGAACTGTGTTAATGTGTGTATGGACAGATCAAACGTTCATAAATATATTGGGCCTGAAAATCTTAGAGTTGCATTGCTGTTGGAAATGTGGTGTTGCAGGTTTCTAACAGGCAGTTTACTCTGAGGTTGATTGTCCTGAATCCTTTGGGGCATGATCATTTAGAAAATCTATGGTGCATTTTGGGTGCCTGCCCTGATGTAGGCAAAACTTCCATCCCCACAACTTCTCCTGGAAGGTTTGGGGGAAGCCAGTGCACTAATTTGGCCAAACACACAGCAGTAATGTGAAAGAATTATTGATCGTGGAGGCAGCTCCTTTTCCTTGAGCTGATCAAACACGTTCAAGAAACTGGCATTGTAGATCCCACCACTTCTATCAGCAAGATAACCTGGGAGCGTAAATATGCCTGTTCTGTGCAAGTACACTCTTTCGACATTGCGGGGTTGGGTGCTGAGGAGAACAAACTGCTGGAGTTAATGGTGGCTCATGCCACCCCAAATTGACCACCTTGTCTGACCACACAGTGAGTGTGGCCGATGCAAGAAGTATATGCCAAAATAATCTCTGCGTTTAAAATAAAACATAATTAATCTTGTAGCTTATCTTTCCAAATTCTGCCCGTCCCTCAATCTGCCCAAATCTTGCATCTTGAAGACCTAGGAAATTTGGGACTGAAATTTTTATGAAAGATAATAAAAGATTTAATAATTGATGCATTCATGTGTGTTACCCCTACAAAGTACAAATATTGTAATTGTGGCGTTGGTAGCTTTCTGATTGAGATAGATGAAAATAAGAAGTTGTTGTTTGTACGTTGAAGTAATTTAACTTGTCATAAGCTCTAGCAGCTGACTTTTAGGTATTTTCCTAAAAAAATACATATTTTTGTGTACGATTGATTTATTCTTTAAAGAAGCTGAACAGTTCAGACTGCAATGCACTCACCAACTACGAATCTTTCCCCATCTCCTACCACTTAAATTTATTTTTTTCCATGCATCAAGGTGGCAATTTGGAGGACCTCCAATGTAGTGCTTTCTTTTCACGCAGAAAACCATTCTTGGTGCTGCATAAGAAATTGTTTCCTTTAACTGAGGTACTTAGAACATGGGGCTAAGCCTCATAATGAAGACTACAATGGGAAATTTCTTCTCCGACGGTCATGAATCTTTGGCATTATGTGGCCAGGAAAATTGTCAAAGTGCCACCAGCAAATATGTTTGAGACTGGGATTGATAGAACCTTGATCTCTTAGAGAATGAAATGATATGGGGAGGGGCAAGCAAGAAAGTTTTGGGTTGAGGCAAAAGCTCAACCGGAATTGTATTGAATGTGAATCGTGCTTGAGAGGAGCACTCTTCTATTTTAACATGTTGATGCAGTGAAAGGATAGTAAAAGAAGCTAGACCCAGAAGAGTAGAGTTTGGAGGAGTAAATAAATAAGGCTGCAAGGTTATAAATCTAGTCAGATTAAAACATTGAGAGATTTGAATACAATAATGGAAGTTTGTCTTTTGATCTCCCAATATCTCAAAATTAAACTTGGATCAGCACAAACTTAGATGATGGACAAGAGAGCAATGTGTGAAATACAGCCCATGCAAGAGTTTTACGTGAGCTGAAATTTAAGAAGGTTGAAGTGTAGGTGACCAGACTGAGTTCATTGGGTTGAAAGGTTTGGATGTGACACTTTATCTGTCAGGGGTAAGATCAAATTTTTTTTTTTAGTACAGTGAATTTGGAATTTTAAATAGAAATTAGGTTGAAATAGTCTGGTTTATTTTGAGGTGATCAGTGGGAGAGGCTGGAATTAGTAATAAGATTATGAAGTTTGATGTTGGAGCTGGAACTACAGCTAGGAACTGTAGGTGTTCCTATTGTTTCACTGAACTACTACATACGGTTCCTTTAGAACTGGAAGTCCAAAGATAGCACCATTTTCTGATTACTAAGTGCCACCACTATATGATAGAAGCTGACTCCTGATGTACAAACGAGGAAGAAGAGAATCATAGAATCCCTACGGTGCTGTATATTCAGCCTATCAAGTCTGCACTGATAACAATCCCATCAGACCTTATCCCCTTAACCCCACGTCCCCCGACACTAAGAGTCAATTTAGCATGGCCAATTAACTTAACCCTCATCTGTTTGTCTATGGGAGGAAATCAAAACATCTGGAGGAAACCCATGCAGACATGGGGAGAATGTACAAACTCTACACAGACAGTGATCCAAGCTCAATCAAACCTGGTCCCTGGCGCTGTGAGGCAGCAGTGCCAACCACTGGGCTAGTAAGCCAGAGGGTGGAAAGTGTGCTCCTTCCTGATGTCTGAAGAATTTGGAAGAGCATTGTTACTGGCAATGCTCTGGCTACAGTCAGATTGCTGAGAATAGAACCAAGAATGAGGAATATTAGATGAGTTTCCTCCCACACTCCAATGACGTGCAGGTATGGTGGGTACATGTTGCTCAATTACCACTTATTGCCTCAAGATTTGTAGGGTTGGGAGATTAGAAGGGTAAACACATAAGGTTGTGGGATAGGGCCTGGATGGGAAGTTTTGTTGGCTAGTCAGTGCAAACCCAATAGGCTGAAAGGCTTCTTTCTGCACTGTAGGGATTCAATGATTTTGTGACTTCTGAGCTAATAAAGGTATCAAAGAGTGTGATTTACAACTTTGAAAACTGCACAAAAACTAGCATCTTATATAGCAACTATAGTATCATGTCCCAGCAGTTTCTCAAAAGATAATTATGAAATTGAGCTGAGACTCTCGGGGGGTGCTGGGACTGCTTTGGGCTATGGGGGCGGGTGGGAGGCTAATGATCAGGTGGTGAGGGTGTCACATGGCTGGCAATGCAGGGTCCTGGCGCTGGCCAGCGATCGGGAGACTGGTAATGCAGGACTGGTCTCAATACTGACAGGTTGGTGTCTATGCAGTGGTCTGCTCAGCACTGTTATCAGTCTCACCAGCCGGAGTAAGCCCTGCCCACTGATTTACAGTGTGATTCACTGTCATGCAGTGTTGGAGATTCATTTTGAAAGTCCCTGCTGGAAGGAAAAGCAGCATGATTTGCACCAGTTTTTATGCAAATTCATGACTAGTTTTAAGAAGCATCTTTTAAAGGATAAGAGAGAGGAAGACAGAGAGCTTTAGGGGGAATCCAGAGCATGAAGCCGAAGTGGGATAATAACTTCTGGCAGATTTGTAAGGAATGTCATTTTTGAGTTCATTAGAATAAGTTTGGAATTGTGGCAGGAATAGAAACCAAATTGGAGAGTTTTAAATGCAATTGAGTGAGAGAGGTAGTCACAGATCTGGAAGGCAAGAATCATGTAGAGGAAAGGAATATGTCCCCAAGCAGGTAGTTCATCCAGGACAAGGCTTGCCCATTGCACTTTGGGTGTGTTGAATGCCTGCGATATCCCCAAATACTCAACTGCAAAATTTATGAGAGTGGGGGATTGTGTTCTCGCTCTCCCCTGGCTTTGCAAACAAAAATAGAACTGGTTCCAAAAAGGGGAGCTGGAATAATTCCATTAAAGCTATCGTAGTTATAATCCAGTAGATTCCAAGCTGGAATGTATACTAATTTCTGCCTCGACTTGATTGTATCCTAAGAAGCATGTGACTCTTTAAAACTACCCTGGAGCACAAAAATGTGACCAAACATACCAAGGTGATAAACCTTCTTTCCATTACTGTATGATGTATAGCACAGCTCCATCATTGCTACTATTCCATTGGAAACTCTTTCAGTAGCTTAAATTTTAATCACATACCCAGTATGCTGCAGCTTGAAAGAAAAATTCAAATATTGGTATAACGTTTAAGCTCCATCGAGAATTCCCCCTCTTGTAGCATATTGTAGTACTAAAAATAAAACATCCAATTAATCCTACATCCTCACTACAAGGTAAGGTGTTGCACACTGCTTTTTATTTGTGTAAAATAATTGATTTATTGAAGCAATTTAGTGATTAAAGGAAAACAAAGTTCAAAAGTCAGGTCATGCTAATGCTTGTTATTCGAGCTTTTGTATTTTACTGGATAGTCTTGCCAGGAACATTAGTTTTAAATCTTTTTTCAATGTTGACAATCCTCCTGTATATACAGAATGTTTAAATTTATATTTCTAGCATTCGCAGTTTGATTATTAAGAGTTTGTCAGATTTCAGCTGGTTTTCATTCTAAGTTGTGGAATATAATGCTGTCTGCTCCCATTGCCAAGGGCCAAGAAGAGGGTTTGTGAAGCAGGTTTGACCTCCCATAGCGTTCAATTTTGATTAAGCTACTTGCAGTGATGCTATATGAAGCCTAGGTACTTATTCCCATGCACAAGAGGGGGAATACTAGATGCAGAGTAAGTGTTATATTGACACTTGAATTTTTCTCCTGAGCTGAAATGTGGTGGGTATATTATGCAAGCAGCAAGTTCTGCTTATGCATTTGTATAACTGTTTAAAGAGTCCAGATATCTTGTTAGAAGTGAACATAGACATTAGGAAGCAAAGTGGGCAAATTCAGCCCTTTGAGCCTGCTCTGCTATTCAATCAGATCACGACTGATCTCCCTCGTCTCAAGTCCAACTCCCTTCCTGTCCCCCATATCCCTCTCCTTTCTTTTTATTAGAGTTATGTCTATTGTCCTCTTGAAACCATTCAACTACTTGGGCTCTACTGTGAATATGAAACATTCCAGAAATATTAAAGGCACAAATGTGCCACTGTATGCGATCAATCCAGTTGTCATTGCTGCTGCAATATGTGGAATTTGAGTACTGGAGATATGAACGTATTAGAGTTATTTCTCTACTGTCATGTCTATATTCATAGTAATTTAGCAATGGGGTTAATTTTGGTTGTTGCCCTTGCAGTTCTAAATTACGTTATTGCCGTGATGTATATCTGTTTTCATTAGTCTTTGAGACAGGTCTGATAAAATGTTACGTCTATCCAGTAATTGTTAGGAATTATGTGTCTATTTTGTATTGTTAAAAAGGAAAGTAACTTCATTATTGCATCTTCTTTGTTTGGGTTATTGATAGCAATGTCATGTAGGGACTTGCAGAGAGGGAATCACACGAGCATAGTCAGTAAAATATTTTTTAGGACGAGGTTCTTTAGTTTTTCTCCTTTTCACCTTCTCATATATATTGATGGTAAATGGAGGATAATTTAAGTTGGAAGAATGGCAGCTGTGCTGTTCAAAGGTTGTAACCTTTTATACTTTCAGACTATTTTGTCAAACTCAAATGTACTGCACTTGAAATCTTTGCAACAAAAATCCCTGTTATGAAAGTGAATAAATCTTTGAATATTTGGACTTGCTTTGAATCAAGTGCATTAATTTCAATGTAACTGAAAACTTGTGTTTAGGAATCTGTGGCTTTTTTTTTAAGGGTTCAGTTTGCTGGCCTGACAGTGACAAGACCAGGGGGTGATTTGGGAAAATACAAATCTGTTCCTCACCACCATCGAGGGGAAGTACAGTTCTTGGGAAGGTAAGTATCACTTTTTCAAGTACTGTGCTTGAACATATTTATTGGGTTTGGGTTCAGAGGGATGGTAAAAAAAAACATTCTTAAAATGGCTTGTCCAAGGTTATGAAATTATTTCAAAATAAATATTGATCTCAGCAATGTTAACAGTACAATAAAGTGAAAATTCTTAGTGATTTCTAGTATTGTGTGTGAAATGTTCAAAAAGTTATTGTAACAATCGTGTTCCTCGTGCTTCTACATTATAGACAAGCTATTGCCAAAATATTGGATGGTAAGTTGATCTGAAAAAGCTCTCCTTTTTGTATAATTCCATTCCATGTATGAATGAACTTAATTATCACCTTGTGTAACCATATGTAATCCTCTAAGCCTTGCCTTTCAGCAATTGATCTAAGGAATTGGCGTTAAGACTCCCAACCTTTGGAGCATTCAGATCTAGACAACACAACCCTAAACCACATTAGATTATAAAGCAAATTAAGTAAAGTCTGGGCACAGATTTGCATTACGACTGAATTTTATTAAGTTAAGAGTATATCTTGTTTATTCCTCATTGTTTCAAAATCCATACACGCATTTTTAGCAATGAAATGTGGAAACTTATATTGGAAACCCAAGCATAAATGTACATCTTCAGGCTTGGAGCACAAAGGTTGTAAAAGAGTTGCTCTTAACTATGGGGATTAAATTGGCAGTGCACAGCAAGTACACAACCTGATTGTGGTGAGTTTCAGTACTGAGATTTTCTAGAGTATCCTTCAATTGTGAATGCAACACGAGTGGTGAAATTTGTCTTTATCCAGAAAGCAAACCATTAGGTATTCACTCACCAAGCAATATATTACCAACAGGCTTCAGAGTATTCATCTTTGTCTTAGAAGGCTGACTGGCCACTGTCACACAGTGAACACATATTATTGATACTGGTTTTCATATGCCAATGTCAGCTCACTCTGAATCCCAGAGTACAGTGACAGTAAATCGAGTAGTTGTGTATTTATCAATCTGACTTTTGGGAAGTAATGGCTAGATTTTACTGTCAGAAATATACTGTGGTTCTTGTGGTTGACTACAAAAAAAACTGCCCGTAAAAATATAGCTGTTCCCCTTGCCTACCAACATTTTAAATATTTTACCAAGATGAGGTATTTTTGGTTGTGCAAAAGCGGTAAAGTGAATGACTTCTTATTCTGCCTCAATTACATTGAAAATTCTCAGACAGCAAATCAGGAATTTAGAATCCTAGAGTGTGGAAGGAAGCCTTTGGCCCATCAGGTCTGCACCTGATCTAAGTCCCATCCAGGCCCTATCCCCATAACTCCATGCCTTGACCTTAGCTAGTCCCCCTGAAATTTAGCATAGCCAATCAACCTAACCCACACTTCATTGGACTGCAGGAAGAAATTGGAGCACCTAGAGGAAGCCCTCACAGGCACAGGGAGAACATGCAGATTCCCCACACACCAGGAATTGAACCCAAATCCCTGCCACTGTGAAGCAGCAATGCTAGTCAAGTACTTGATCCTTCACTTTTAATTTTGCTTTCTGAAAATTTTAATGATTGGGTTTAGCTGTAACATAACAAGATTATTTTTTTTCAAAGTATGTAGAATGTTTTATCACATTCCTCAAATATAAAATTTCTTCCTGTTTAGTAAAGGTCTTTAGCTAGTACACCATTGAAATTAATAATGTGCAACCTTTTGAAGAGAACTTATGGTGGATGTTTCAGTCAATTCATTGTTTGAGGGGACTTCAAAACACATCTCCTGGAGGAACATTGGTCACCTACTGGACTTTTACATTATTCTGCACATGTATAAACTCCTGGATACTGTTGGTATCAGTGGAGTATAATGATGATGCTGCTGACACTTTCACCATGGTTGTCATTGCAAAATCCTGACCAATGTGCTTTTTATTGTGCATTGATTATTAAAGCAACATTAACATCAAAACGTTTTATCTCCACAGTTGTGCACTCATTCTACAAATGTAGAACACAGCTGAATGACAATGTGGTTTTTGAGTTTATGCTCTTCTGTTTTGTGAATTATTTATTTCATTTTCACTTAACATCTCATGACAAATTACTCCCTTTGTAAATAACTGAATTTTTGGTTGGAGATAGTGCTGGATACCTTAAATACAAACCTAATTAATAGTGCAAAAACATAGATCTCTTGACTTAGAGTTTGTTCCTTCATTGGGCAAATGGAGAACAAATGTCAACAAGTAAATAACCATTTGGACTAAAAATAGATTGTAGATTTTTTGAGTCATTCATAATTGAGCTGATTTTCAGTTCTTTGCTGTTAATTTTATCAAATAGTCAGATGTAATGTGGTATTGTGACATAGAAAACAAAATGTATTCCAAAATTGATCTTATTTGGCCTTTTGGCTAAGCTCAAGTGTAGTATCAACATGCTGTGCTTGGTTGAATCATTAGGTTACATTTTAGCTTCATTTGAAGCAATTTTTAAAATTTTGGCTAAGATGCAAAAGAGATCAAGCCTTGGAAGAGATGCATGATCCAATCAGCTTTGATCATGTAGATCAAGCCCAAGACAGGTGGTGAGAGCCCTGTCTTGTCAGCTTAGATTGGGAATGTCTCAACTTGTTGAGACTCTGAATTGGACTTAATTTGATTGAACTGTGATTTAAAAAAAAAAATTAAAAAAAAAAGCTGCAGGTGCTGGGATCTGAAACAAAAAACAGAAAATGTTGGAAAATCTTAGCCGGTCTGACAGCATCTACGGGGAGAGAATAGAGCTTATGTTTTGAGTCTGGCTGATCCTTTGTCAGGACAGCTCAGGAGCCTGGGTCACCCAGACTCAAAAGTTGACACTATTCCCTCTATTCACAGATGCTGTCAGAACGGCTGAGGTTTTCCAATATTTTCTGTTTTTTGACCTTATTTAATACGCTTTTTGCCACACTTGCTGCCATCTGCAAAATGTAATATCCACTTATTTAGCAATATAGCTGTGTAAACAGCTACTTAGGACAAACTTTAGAAATTAAAGTAAATAATTAGCTTGTATTAATGGTGTTAGGGTTTTATCTCTGTACTCTTATTTTAGTTTACTAGCTTTTTAATTCTACAAAGCTGAAACTATTTATCTTGAATAAAAGTCCCCAACCTGACAGCCCCCTCCCCAACATGCCACCTCAATAACCCCTGTCCCAAAACACCTAAAATATAACAAACTACACACTATTACCCCCTTCCTTCAAAGGTCTCTCTCTCACCCCAAATTCCATCTACCTTGACTAATACTCATTGTTAGTTGCATGGTAATTCAGTAACATTGAACTGTTATGAGCACCTTAACAAACTGTTTTACTTTTGTTTTGTTGTTGCAGATATGCTTTGTTGAGACATTCTAAAGAGAGGCAACAGCTTGATGGCCTGCAAAACTTGAAGTACTTTCCAAATATCACGGTTGAAGTCTTGTATAAAAATATAACTGTAAACTTGACACCGGAGCTGGCTCCAGTGAGTGACTATTAAGTTATAATAGGCATAATGGTTTAGTGAGGGTTAGGATTGCTTGCTCAGAAAAAAAAATTGATGGACTTGTAAACCTGATTTTTTTAAAAAAAAATCTGCAATGAGACAACACAAGTTCCTTTGCGTGGTCTTGTGGAATTGACAAGCACTCCTGATTTTACTCTGACAACGGGTTGGGTAATGGTCAATGCCTTTGCAGAAGCGCTGGTGAGCATGATAAAATCAGGCTTGAAATTCCTTGTGTCATGAACTTCGTGAGTGTAACCCCTCATTCCCACTTTTCCAATTGGATAATAGTACATCATTGATCAAGAAGGAAAAATAAACTGGTGAATCCACATAGCAGCATTTGGGGCAATGAATCAAACTGAATTTCAAGACTGCAGATCTAGTTGGAAGCTATTGTATCATATTTTGGCATTGGATGCCAATAGGAATGAAGTGAGCAGTTTCCTTTCCAATCACCTTGTGATCAAATACTAAATTAGCTGAAAAGCATACCATTACCTTTTTTTTTTATTCACTAGTAATTGTGAATGCACTTCTAGTGGATGAAGTTTTTGTAAATAAGCTGTGAATTGCCAGATATTTTTTTATTTATAGTCTACTGAACCACAAGGTTTACATGTTGAGATCAACAATTTAAGTCTGACACTGTTGTATATGTAAGGCACAGAACACACTGAATACAATCCCCTTGACTTGTAAATCTGAGGTGATTTTATTGGTATGTGTTCCCAAATATATGACTTAGAGTGTTCCGTTTCAGCCCTCTTTACTGCTACACTCTCATGCTGCTGATATTCATTGTTCCGAGAAAATTTGGCAGTTTTATGCATGCCTTAGTTAAACTGTGGTTGCTTGACTTTATTCAATGTAACTGATTATATTTGAAATATCAGCATTTTGTTAAAAGCAAATGTGTGCCAATAACACTGTAGCATTTGTTCTATCAATTCATAAATGACTACACTTAAAATGTAGAAAGCTATTTTCCACCTTTTATGAATTGGGTTTATGGCAATGCCAAGCCTGTTTCTTTAACATTCTGCATTTGGGGGTTCAACTGCCTTCCTTAATTCATGGCATTTAGCTGCTAATGTCAGCTTCTCTGTCTGAATTGGTGAGCTCCTTTTGCCCTTATCATGTTTGTAAAATGTCAACTTACTGAGTTTGGTGCTAAAGCCCATTGCCTGTTTAAATTGTTCAGCCATTTTAAAAAGAAACATGGTTTATAGTATTAAATGTTGTAGATGATCACTGCTCGAGAATGATAGGATGTGGCACTGCACATGTGATTCTGCAGATTTTTTTATGCCAAGGGTAAATGAAGTGTTAAGTGAAATATGAGCACACCATGCAACTTTTAACACAACTGCTGGTGATCCATTGCTTTAAGTGCCAGGATAAGAAGAGATGGGGAAAAGATATTTTTTTTAAAGTGGGGTATATGTATATGTATATGTATATATGTATGTATATTTTTGTATCAATCTTTAGTTTGCACCTTTTATGAGTCTTCTGATCGCACCCAACAATAAATGGTAGGGAGATGACACAGGCCCTGCTGTTTGCAGTGAGGAACAACCTAAGTGAGTCGGCATGGAAGCTTTTGTTGCAAGGTCATGATCAGTCCATATGAAAGGACAGCTAGGGATGAAATTTCTCCAGTCCATTTATTTTTTAGCTAAATTATTAGTGTGAACACAAAATAGAACTCCTATTTTGTTCTCTGCTAATCCTGTTTTGCTAAAGATTTTCAAGGTAAAGAATTTCGCTCCTAGACTTATCCTTGAAAGGCTGCTAGCCTTATTTAGTTTTTATGTTCGCATTGGAAGCTGATGTTTCACAAAGGAATATTGCAGGTATTATCCTGAAGACCAAATATGATGCAGTCAAGAGTGTATAGCAATAAAGAGAAGGCTGATTTGTTTCATTTTCAGCTGTCAATGGTAACTTGTGTTGAATCTGATATATTGCTTTACTGCAGAAATAAAATTGTGATTGTATTTTGTTTCGATTGATAGCTATATGTAACCATATGTTTGTCTTTTTTCCACCTCTATATTTTTTTCCTTCTGATCCACTACCACTCCTTCCCCAAAATGGCTTTGAAGCACTTAAATATGTACTGGTCATGTTTTGGTGATTTCTCTCCAATGAGTTTTTGTGTATTTGTATAAAGGAGAAAATTGTGATGTGCATGTTCCAACATAATATAGAAAACGTATTGAAAAATTCCATAGTTAAAGAATTGGGGAGGGAAAAAAAAACTTAAATCATCGAGAAAGGTATTTACTAGGTTTAGCTTTGAATCAGTTTGAAACAATGCAAACCAGATTTTAATTTTCCAACGTATCTACTGGGAAAAATCCCCGTCCATTTCACAAATGTGTTCCATGTTGTTGGGATGAAGGATAATCTTGATTTGGATCACTTTTTGCCATGTTTGGTGCACAAGACTCACAATATGTTAGTATGTGAGCCAAATAGCATGCAAAGAAAGTTGGTAAATATGCAAGAGAGTAGAAAACCATCAAACTTTCTGTAACACACGCAGGAATAAGGCCTAATCAGATTTTTTTTTTTCAAATGTTGGCATGCACTGCTTATTGAATATGGTTCCTATTTAAATTTTTGTTGTATGGTCTAGTTTTTGCATGTTTCCAAATAGAACGGGACAGATCAGCAAAGTTCTAGACCTGTGCACTGAAAAGCATTGAAAAGTATTAGAGTTTTCACCTCAAAGCCTTCTGTCCCACCTTTCACACCTTTGATCATTTGTTATACATTTTTGTATTAATTTATGGATGATTTTTTTCAATAAAAATGTGAAAGACACCATGAGTCAATGTGTAGATTATAACTAATTAATAAATGTCAGGGTATTCATTCCATGAGACAATTCAAATTAAACATTTTAAATATCCTTGTTAGAGGGAACTTTTATATAAAAAAAAAGTCTGTAGAAAATGTTACACAAAGTGCTCTGACTGAGCCACATTAATTTGTGTAATAGATGTATTTAGAGTATCTGACCCACAGTCTTCACATTGATCACTGTACTATGAAGAATCTTGCTTTGACAATTGGTTCATTGTTGTCTGATGCCAGTTCGTGCAATGTGACAATGTTTGTCTCAGACTGATGCCTGAGTAAGTATGTTGCCTCCACTGCTGCAGTTATTTTTTTGTAGAGGAAGAATTGAGGTGAGACTGCAAGGTGTTATTGGATAACTGATAATTCAGAAAATATTATATAGTTATTGCAGTTTTAATTCCAGAATGTACTGTTAGTTTCCAAAATTCACTGATTAATAGCATTCATCACTGCTTGTGGAATGAAGCAACTTCTTAATTCACATGTACCAGTCTTGGTTGTCATGATCTACAGTAATGTTGCAGTGCTGGAAACAACAGATCATATAGGGATATGGAAAGAGAGAGAGAGGTGAGTGGGATTATGTGGATGGCTCTTTCAAAGGATTAAATGGCTGTCTTTGCTCTTCATCCCCAATGTGGAGGTTTGCCAAACTCCACCCACCGTATAAACACGGCCACTCCAACCATCTTTCAATAATTGTACTAAGGAGCTGCAGATGATGCATTTTGGTAGGAGGAACATGAGCAGACAATGTAACATGAAGGCAGAATTCTTGAGGTAATGCAGGAGCAGAAGGACCTGTGTGTATAGACCCATTGATCATTGAAGATGGCATGACAGGAGGAGAAAGTAGTTAATAAAGCATTCTGGACTTTATTAATAGGAGCATAGAGTACAAGAGCAAGAGGGTTTTGCTAAACTTGTGCAAGACACTATTTGGACCTCAGCTCAAGTATAGTGTACTGCTCTGTCGGGCAGTATGGTGGGTTCCGGCTTGGAGGGCTGAAAGGCCTGTTCTTGTGCTGTGATTTTTTTTTTTTGTTCTTTGTTCTTTCACAGTATAAGTCTAAATGCAAGAATGGTCTCAAGGATGAGAAACTTCAGTTATGAAGCTAGATTGGAGAGGTTGGGATGTCTTCCTCCTTAGAGAGGAAGGCTAAAAGCAGATTTGAGAGAGGGATGAATGTAGTCGATGGGATAAAACTTATCATTTGTAAAAGGATCGAGAGCAAGTGAACAGATTTAAAGCGATTAGCAAAAGGAGCAAACATGATGAGAGAGAGAATTTTCTCAACTAGTGTTTCAGGAATGTACTACCTGGATGTAAGTGGAGGCAGGTTCAATTGAGTCATTTGACAATTTTGAATGGAAACAGCTTGTAAATGTATGAGCAGAGAAAAATGAGTCATTTGGAGAACTGGTGCAAGCACGATGGGCCAAATGGTCTATTGTATTGCAACAAGTCTGAATTTAGTTGCCTAGGAAATAGACTAAAATTGACTTCTACCTTGGATAAACCACTAGCTGTTATTTCATAGACCTTCCATATTCCATTCTGGTAAACAACATTTCTGTGATGCACGGGGGTTCATTTATTTAATGCCACTTACTTTAGCTATTGTGCCAAGAACACTTAATGATGTGGGTTCCCTGGAAAAGTTGAGTTTTGAATAGATGAGGAAGAGTTCTGCTTGTTCGTTTTTAGCAAAAATAAGGCTTAGAAGGCAATATAACACTTATTTTTAGTTTGATTGGACTGATGGTATTTTGATTAAAATAGCTAGAGACTCCAGTACTATTTGTAGGTGAGGCAGTTACGAAAATTGGGTCAAAAATGATCTCTGCTTTACTGTGGACAAGTGTGTGTATCGGTATACTTCTGTGGTCAGAACAGAATGTTGGGAAAATATCCCTTTCATGTGGTTTCCCCACTGATATCATTTTGATATTTGGAAACAGAAATATTTAGTTTTGTGCTAGTATACTACCAGTATTAAAGATGTAGTACAACTACATTACAGGAATACTTAAGACTATCTTACACTTGTGACCTTGTGAAATAAACTGCTATTTGATACAGTAAGTATCTTTTTTCATTTTCAAAGAAAATGAGAAACTTGTTACAGGAAGATGTAAAATTGGACATGGTGATACGATTTTGGATAATAGATCTTTCAGAGAGAATGAACACATCCTCATTCTATAGTTTCTTCTATTAATTGGTGCTCTAAATAGAAAGTGATATCTATCCTTGAACCAGTAATATGGTAGGTAGTGGAGCTTTTGTGATTTCTGTTAGGTCTAGAATATCTGGAATGATGCAAGCATGCAAAAAGTACTTAACCTATTTGATATCACACAGATAAAAGTGAGATGCTCTTTTGAACACCTGAGCTCAACTCTTGAGAAGTGAGATTTCTGTCCTTCTAATCCACTCACCCATTTGAATCACATGAATCTTCCTGGAAGGCTATTCAAAGATCAATCTTCGCATAAAGAAATTAAACATATTTCCCTCCATCCTCTTCTCCAAAAATAAGTATGAGGAACTCTTGCACTTTGTTGCCATGGCGATTGTTATTATTCATTCAGCTACCTCTTGTCCTTCCCCTCCCAAGATTCTCCCCACC
This sequence comes from Sphyrna mokarran, assembly GCA_024679065.1. Lineage (NCBI taxonomy): Eukaryota > Metazoa > Chordata > Chondrichthyes > Carcharhiniformes > Carcharhinidae > Sphyrna > Sphyrna mokarran. Next base: position 40,472,625 of record JAGIQG010000016.1, read on the forward strand.
CTAGCCCCCTCATTCTATAGATTTGGGAAGTTTCTGCATTTTCCTGTCCCTTCTTTCCTCAGACTGACCATCAAGCCCAACTGTTCTTGATTCTATTCCTATTAAACTGCTGACCATCCTACTTCCTTTCTTGGTCTGAATGATAACTGGGCATTCTAAATTGTTGCTCTCATTGTTTTCCCCTCTTAATTCTCATTGTAGCATTGGCCCTTTTATTCCTGTGACCCAAGTTACCCCTTTGGGTCAATTTTGATCTGAGTGAATCTGAGACATTTTGGGATGTTTGCCTTGTGTGTGTTAATGGATGTGTATAAGCTTTATTCTAGAGGCTTAACATAGTAACTAGATTAATGCCAAATCTATCCATATTTTAAAAAAGTTTCTGAATGTGACACCTGTTAATTAAGTGACAGAATTGTTGGATCATTTCAAGCTCTCATTGCAAAGAGATGCAATTAAATTGGATGCTTGGAATTCTTAATATTGTGTATTAAAAATTAGCTTCCATAGATTGGATTTATGGTTCTGTAAGTTAGTTTTTAGCTCAAAAAGTGAGTATTAGCAACATTGATCACCAAAATGAATAATGATTTTCCCTGCCAATCAAAGAAATAATCACTTCAATGTATTGCTAATTCATTTCTTATTTTCAGGGTATTGATAAAGTTATTGGTGTCCTAATGTTTACAAGAAGAGTCTGGTTTTAATATTATGTATTAAGATATATTAAATGATTTCAATGTGTACAAGTGTGTAGAAAATACTGAATGACCACAAATTAAATACAAGAAAGTAAGTGACTGCCAAAAGAGAAATAAAATGACCTTGTTATTACCAAAGAAGAATGATCCTCATGTTCACATTGGTGATACTTTTGACAGAATCCTCCTTCATAAGAAGGAATGTTAATCTGCATGAGTGTCCTGATGAATTATCTGTGATTGAAAATATCAAAATGACCAGGAGCAGAAATGGGAATAGAATCCAATAAAAAATACACCTGAATGAAAGGTTTGAACAGCAGTTAATCCAAGACCAGTAATTCTACTAGTCATTGGGTATGTGGAACCGCAAGTTGTCGAGATACAAATCTGTGATAAATATCTATCGTACTTTAAATTCGTATCATCAGAGTTGCTGTTGCAAAAAAAATCAGTAAATCTCAACAGTGTAAATGCCAGCTATTGTGGCTGAATGGAACTGGTTCTGCTAAAGTGACTTTGGAGGAACAATCCTTTTTTTAGTGTCTCCATTTTTTTTGCAGGAACAAGCAAAAACTTTTGCTGCTTTTGTGATATTTATAGTTTGTAAGATGGCTTATTCTTTTAAATATGAAGTTACAATAAATTGAATTCAAATTTGGTTTAAAATGATACTTGCAGTGAAATAGCTTAAGTAAATTGTGACCATCTCAACCTATAAACAGTAAAAATGCGGAAAATTATTCGTCAAATCCCTACAGTGCAGAAGGAGGCCATTTGTACATCAAGTTTGCACAGCTCTCCAAAAGAGCACCTTACCAGGCCCTGCATAACCCCACACATTTTCCATGGCTAATCCACTAACCTACACATCTTTTGAACTGCAGATGCAAACCATAGGAAACCTATGTAGCCATAGGGAGAAGGTGCAAACATCATCTAGGCAGTCACCCAAGGCCAAAATTGAATGAATTGTTGCAAGCTGACAAAACCCCAGAAGAGTGTTGGAGAATCCCCTTGAAATTCCCAGGAAAAGTTTGCATGACAATTGCCCAATTGGGAGGTAGGCATTGCGGAGGGGGAAGGTGGCGCATGGTGATGTTGCTCAGCATCTGCATGGGTGGAGAATTGGGCTTGGCCTCAAACATCTGATGGACAGTAGCGCCACGCCACCCTGCATGTCAGTCTTGCCTAGTGGTATGAGGGTATCTGCATTGGTGGATGCTGTACTAAACTAATGTGACAATACATCCTGAGAGGGTGCAGCCTTATCTGTGGTCCCTAATGGCTCCAATAGCATCTGCCCTTACCACTGGCCTTGGGAGAGAGAAAACAATTTGACAGCATCCCCATGTTTCCCCCTTTGTTCTGCCTGTACATGTTCATGAGCTGCATGTGATCATAGATCACAGAGACAACACAAGAAAACTGGGAACAAAAAAAAGTACAGCACAGGACCAGGAACTTTGGGCCTCCAAGCTTATACCTACCCTGCTGCCTGACTGAACTACTCTTCCAGGGAGTATTCTCTTTCTTCTCATCCTATTCATGTATTTGTCAAGACGCCCCTTAAAAGTCACTATCATATCTGCTTCCACGATCTCCCCCAGCATTGAGTTCCAGGCACCTTCTGTGGTTTTAAAAAGAGAACTTGCCTCGTAAATCTCCTTTTAAATTGCCCTCACACCTTAAACCAACATTCTTTTCTAATTGACTCTTCCCACCCTGAGAAAAAGCTTCTGATAGTCTACTAGACAATAGAAGACTAAAACTACTCCTAACCTCCTTGATAACAATTGTTCAGAACCAGACTGATTGCCACCACACCCTTTACCTCCCAGAAGCATCCGAGTTCCTGCCTACCTCATCCATTGGAATTCTCCCGACCTCTCTGGAGGAGGACTTCTCTTCTGCAGCACTGGATACCACCCTTTCCTTCCCACAGAGCCTGCTGCACCTCATCCAGAGGCTTTAACCACCTTCAATGCAAATTGTTCTAGGGAAATGTGACACCATCCAAATTAAATTTACTGGATGTTATGATTCTCGGCCAGACTGTCTCTCAAGATTTTTGTTAAAAAGTAGTTTAAAGACCAAGAGGCTTTTTAAGTTGTTAAGATTTGATATTTAAAATATGTTCTCAGTGAATAAAGTCCCAAGGATTCCATGGGTTTTGAATAAACAGAAATAAACATGACTGTACAAGATCAGGCAGATCAAAGACTCAGGGTAAGTATTGCTTTTGCATTAACAAACCAACTTTGGTAAGATGCAATCAAGATGATTCACGGATTTCTCAACAACCGACCCTTATATCAATAGTACTGCATTAACACATCTTGCTGAAGCTCTAATGAGGAATTCCACTCTTCAGCTTTTGAAGATTTAACTTGGGAATTCTTCAAGGTCACTCCAATTCAAGCAATCCACTTCACAGGGTTTAAATCTCATCACCTGAGACTTTCTGGCCATGCTCACCACAAGGACAGAAAATCCTACCCAAGGTCAACAGACCTTTGCACAGTTCTGTCCTGCCTGCTACCATTCCTGTGGATCCCGCCTTCTGTTCTAGATTTGTGTATGCAGTCAAATGTCAACTTATAAGCACAACTTTATCTCTGCAATGGCAGTAAGCAATACACAAATGTTCCAAAAGGGTACCTTTGCCTTCAATGGTTTGCAGCTGTGAAACTGTCTGCTGTAGAAGAAAAGTGAAAAATAAATAAGAACAGTAGCTGATGTGAGAACAGATTTATAGCCATCATAAAAGAAGCTAGCAATCTACTATATCTATATAAATAATGGAGGGATCTTGAAAGGTGTAGGGCTAATTAGAACTAAAAAGATGACTTGCGCATTAAGGTAGCGGGCACAACTGAAGCATTCTTCTCTTACCTATGCAGAAGATATTGCCCAATTTGTAGTGAAGCAGATGTAATTGAGACAGGGATGAGTCTAAAAGTTGCTGAGATTGTTGGGTTGGCTGTTGACAAGCTACCCAGGACTGAATGGGCTATATCTGAGGATACTAAGAGAAATAAAGGTAATAAAGAAATAAATGATGCCATTATGGAGGCATCAAACTTAATCTTCTAATCACTTTCAGTTAGGGATGGCACTAGAGGACTGGGGATTAGCAAATGGCACAGCCATGTTTGAAAAAAAGGTGCAAGGATAACCTCTAGTGGGGCAAGCTTTTTAAAAATTATAATCCAGAACAAAATTTACAAGTTACTTGGACAAATCTGAATTAATTAAAAATAATAAATCTCTCAACACCAGCTTAAAGTCCAAAAGGTTTATTTGGTAGCACAAGTTTTTGGAATACTGCCCTTTCATCAGTTAAGTGGGAGTTCTGTTCACAAACAGGTCATATAAAGACACACACTCAATTTACAAAATAATAATTGGAATGAGTCTTTACAGGTAATCTTGTCTTTACAGGTACAGCCAATGAGTGGAGAAAGGGTTAAGCACAGGTTCAAGGTATTATCTCCAGCCAGGACAGTAAGTGAGATTTTGCAGGCCCAGGCAAGTTCGTGGGGATTACAGATAGTATGACATGAACCCAAGACTCTGGTTGAGGCTGTCCTCATGTGGAACTTGGTTATCAGTCTCTGCTCAGCAACGCTGCACTGTTGTGTGTCGTGAAGGCTGCCTTGGAGAATGCTTACCCGAAGATCAGAAGTCACGGGCATCTGGCCTCTGAAGTGTTCCCCAACAGGAAAAGAACAGTCTTGCCTACTGATTGTCGAGTAGTGTTCCTTCATCAGTTGTCTGCATGGTCTCCCCAGTGTACCAAGCCTTGGGACATACTTTCCTGCAGTGTATCAGGCAGATAACACTGGCTGAGTCCCAAATATATGTATGTGTACCCTATGGTGGATGGTGTTTATATGTAAGATGATGGCATTAGTGTTGACGATCCGGCATGTCTTGCAGAGGTTAATTTGGCAGGGTTATGTTGTATCATGGTCACTGTTCTCCTGCAGGTTGGGCAGTTTGCTGTAGACAGCCATCTGTTTGAGGTCGTGCAGATGTTTGAAGGCAAGATGTGGGGATGGCCTTGGTGAGATGTTTGTCTTCATTGATTACACGTTAAAGGCCCTGGAGAAGATATTGTAGCTTCTCTGCTTTAGGAAAGTACTGGACGACAAAGGGTACTCTGTCCACTGTGTCCTGTGTTTGTCTTCTGAGGAGGTCAATGTGTTTTCTTGCTGTGGCATGTAGGAACTATTGATCAATGAGTCAAATGCCATATTCTATTCTGAGGGCATCTTTCAGTGCCTATTGCGATCCTCCTCATCTGAGCAGATCCTGTGCATATGGAGGGCTTGTTCCCAGGGGATGGCTTCTTTAACATGCTTCAGGTGGAAGTTGGAGAACTGGACCATCATGAAGTTATCCGTGGGCTTGCAATACAGTGTAGTGCTGAGGTGACCATCCTTGATGGAGCTGCGTGTATCCAAGAATGCAATTGATTCCAGAGAGTAGTCCGTGGTGAGTCTGATAGTGGGATGGAAGTTGTTGATGTCATCACATAGTTGTTTCAGTGTTCACCATGAGTCCAAAGGAAGAAAATGTAGCTACTGTGTAGCATTGGTTGAAGATCCTGTGTGGTGAAGAGGTCTTGTTCGAATCTGTGCATGAAGATGTTGGCATATTGAGGTATGAATTTGATCCCCATGGCTGTTCCATGTGTCTGGATGAAAAAATTGGTTTTTGAAGGTGAAGACACTGTGGTCCAGGATGAAATGGATAAGTTGTATAATTGCATCTGGAGATTGGCAATTGTCGGCGTTGAGTATTGAGGCAGTGGCAGCAATACCATCATTGTGGGGGATGCTCATCGAGTGCCATTGTGATGATGAGTGCTCCTGGTTCAACTGCTCCATGTATGCTGAGCTTCTGTAGGAAGTCCGTAGTGTCGCGACAAAAGCTGGGCTTTCGGCAGCACACAAAGCATAGGGCTTGTGCTGTCAAATAAACCTATTGGATTTTAACCTGGAGTTTGTAAGATTTCTTACTGTGCTTACCCCAGTCTAACATTGGCATCTTCACATCTTAATTAAGAATAGCCAGCATGGATTTGCAAAGGGTGCATTGTGTTTCATTTGATTAAGCTTTCCATGAACCAACACAGGGTTGTTGAGGGTAATGTAATGATGCAGTTTACTGTGAGGGCCAAAAGGTGTCTGATAAGTACCACTTAATAGAATTGGCAGCAAGTTGGAAGTCCATAAAATAAAAAAGGACTGTAGTAACATGAAGCTGAAAAAGATTGAATAATAGGTGAGCGTCTTTTTTTTTCAGACTGGACATGTTATACAGTGAGGCTTGTGTTGCTACCACCAATATTGAGATGCAGGATACAATTTCAAAATTTGAAAGTAACACAGAATCTGAAAGTATTTTGACCTATAACGGTAATAGAGAAGACCCTGGAAATCATAGGCCGGTGCGTTTGACGTCAGTGGTAGGGAAGCTGTTGGAGGGGTTTCTTAGGATGTATAGGCACTTAGAGCATTGTGATCTGATTAAGGATACGCAGTGTGGCTTTGTTGAAGGGAGATTGTGCCTTACGAATCTGGTAGAATTTTTTGAGATGACGAAAACGGTTGAAGGGCGCGCCGTTGATGTTGTCTGTGGATTTCAGTAAGGCGTTTGACAAAGTCCCTCATGGGAGGTTAATTGAAAAGGTCAAGGCTAATGGAATACAAGGACAGGTAGCTAGATGGATAAGTAACTGGCTTGGTAATAGGAGACAGAGTAATAGTGGAAGGATGTTTTTCTAGCTGGAGGTCGGTCACTAGTGGTGTGCCGCAGGGCTTGGTACTGGGACCTCTTCTATTTGTAATATATATAAATGACTTGGAAGAGGGACTAAGTGGAGTGATCAGCAAGTTTGCAGACGATACAAAGATGGCTGGACTTGTGGATAGTGAGGAGCATTGTCAGATGATACAGCAGAGCATAGGCTGGTTGCATGGGCAGAGAGATGGCAGATGGAATTCAATCCTGATGAATGTGAGGTGATGCATTTCGAGAGAAAGAACATAGTGGGGAGGTATATGATAAAGGGTAGACCTTTTAAGAGTATAGAAACGCAGAGGGACCTGGAGGTGCAGCTGCACCAGTCTCTGAAGGTGGCAGAGCAGGTGGAGAAGGTTGTGAAGAAAGCATATGGTATACTAGCCTTTATAGGAAGGGATATAGAGTACAAGAGCTGGCCTTTTAATGTTGCAGTTGTGTAAAATGTTGGTTAGACCTCATTTGGAATACTGTGTCCAGTTCTGGTCGCCTTACTAGTGGAAGGATGTGGAGACTCTGGAGAGAGTGCAGAGGAGGTTTACCAGGATGCTGCCTGGTATGGAAGGTCTGAGTTACAAGGAGAGGTTAGGCAAATTGGGACTGGAGTTATTTGAGATACTTAGATGGGCACATGAACAGAATGGGAATGGAGGGATATAGAAAACTGATTTAAAATAGGAATCATGAGCCTTGGGAGTTCCCTGGGAAGTGTGTAAATTGTCGATGATATTGATGTATTTGTTTTATCCTACAGGTACTTCGGTCTGCCTTGCCTATCAAGGGGCATACACGCAATGGGTCGTGAGAGGACTGCTCTTGGATTTTTCGAGAGTAGCCTAATGCATCATGTTGTTAGTGTACGCTTGACCTGGACCATTTGATGGGCAACACGACAGCACAGTGACTATCGCTGTGCTGTGCAGATACATGGATTTAGACCTGTGTCTGTGGGAGTTTGCGCATTCTCCCCGTGTTTGCATGGGTTTTCTCCGGGTGCTCCAGTTTCCTCCCACATCCCAAAGATGTGCTCTTAGGCTAATTGGCAGAACAAATTCTCCCTAAATTGTCTCAAATTTGGTTCTAATGCATAGATGTATAAATGTAAAAGGGATCACGGATAGAAGTGGGTACATCAAGGTGGCAACACGGGCTCATTGGGCTGAAGGGCCTGTTTCCTGTGCTGTTTTCTTTTTTCTATAATAAGGGTGTAGATTTAGAAAGCACGTGAGCTGGTATAATGGGTGGACATGTTGTAGGTGAAAATGCAGAGATGTATGAAGTGATCCTTTTTGGTCTGACAAATGAGGAAGAACAATGAGACTCAATATAACATGAAGGATATAATTTTAAAAGGATTAGAGGAATGTAGGCCAAAAGTGGACAATTGGGGCTAGCTGAGAGGGCATCACGATTGGCATGGACTGCTTGGGCTCAAGGGCCTGTTTTCGTGCTGTTTTGTTCTGAGTGCAGGAACAAAGAGGAGCGAGGGATGGGGGTGGGGTGTCCCTCTGCCACTGCATTGGGATGGAGGGAGGGCAATGATTTGGAGGGGGTGGGGTTGGAGTTGGTCAGGGGACGGACTTGCCAGGGTTTGGGTGGGGGGGGGGGTGGTGTGGGGAGAAGCCTGAGCATCAGGACTCTGCAGGGGGTGGGGTGGAGATGGAGAGAAGGATTCAGTGCTCCTTTGTGAGGGCTATGATTGGGCTGTGAGAGGGGCTGAAGGGATGCCATTAGAGTTCCCAGGTTTGCTAGCCAATGGGAGTTTCACAGTTTGGGGCTATTGCACATGCGCAGAGCTCCAGAACTGTCAAACTCTGGCATAAATAGGCCCCGTCCTCCTTGGGTTTTTAATGAGATACCCAACCGGGCCCTCTGCATTGCACAGGGTACAGAGATTCAGGTGAGAAGCTGAACTGTCAGAACCGTTGTGATCTAGAACAGTTTTCCTGCTAATTCAGCACTTTTGGGAGAATCGTCCCCTTTATATCTAATTCTGGGCACAGCACTTGAAGGGAAAGTTGAAGCATCGGATAAGGCGCAGCAGAAGTGCGTGGTTCCAGGGATATACAGCGTTACTTAAATAGCTGCGGCTGCTCATAATGCAGAGGAAAGTAACAGAAGATTTGATTGACATATTGGAAGTCACGAGGGGTCTAGACAAAGTAGATAAGGAGAAACTGTTCCCATAGTGGAAGAGTCAAGAACCAAAGGACACAAGTTAACTTGATTGACAAATTTCCTCATGTCGTCTCTCTAGGTTGTTTTTTTTATGCAGTGAGAGGTTATGTGTTGGGATGCGTTGTCTGAGAATTTGGTTACGGCAGATTCAGTCATGACTTTCAGAAAGGGAATTGGATAATTATCTTAAGAGGAAAAAATTGGAGGATTGGTTGAGAGGATGTAGCTATGTTGTTTGTACTTTGAAGCGGCGTGGACATTGACCGAATGGCTAGCATTTATTGCCCATCCCTAACTGTCCTTGAGAAGGTGGTGGTGAGTTGCCTTCTTGAAGTGCTGCAGTCCATATGTTGCGTTAGGGAGGGAATTCCAGGATTTTGACCCAGCTATGGGGATGTAATTGTTCTATGATTGTAATGGTTACCCAGCCCAAGTTCAAACGTTTAAGCTATTTTCAGTGTCAAGTCTCATGAGCAATGCAAGGATGCACCCAGTGAAGGAACAAGATGAGTCTGATAGCAACTTCCGATATTTTGTTTAGTTGTATGTGTTGAGATACCAAAGACCACTCTGATTTACACTGTTACAGTAAGCATTGTTTATCTCATTATTTGAATCAAAATCTTTTAAAATTACGCTTTACAAGCTGATGTTGTTTAGAGCTGTATATTTCTGACAGTTTTTGTGCATTTAAAATTGTGATGGGGACAGGGTGCAGGGTTAATTGAAATGGGGGGAATTGCTTAAACAATCTAGAGCTAGATTGTTTAAACAATTAAAGCTTAAAGGTGTTTGTGTATTTGTAATGAGAGATTTCTGGTGGATTTGTTATGGGTTGGATCTGAAATTTGCATTGTGAAAATCATCATAGAATCATAAAACCCTACAGTGCAGAAAGGAGGCCCTTTTGGCCAATCGAGTCTGCACTGACCATAATCCCACCAAGGTTCTACTCCCATATCCCTACAAGTTTACTCGCCAATCACATTAACCTATGCATCCCAGGACACTAAGGGACAATTTTCTAGCATAGCTAGTCAACCTACCCCGCACATCTTTGGACTGTGGGAGGAAACTGGAGCATCCGGAGGAAACCCACGCAGACATGAGGAGAATATGCAAACTCCACACAGACAATGACCCAAGCCGGGGATCGATCCCAGGTCCCTGGAGCTGTGAAGCAGTAGAGGTAACCGTGAGATGACCGGGGAAGTTTTTTTTTCAGCTGTTGAATCTCATTTCAAAAATGAGACAAACAAGGATGTTTGAGTTTGTAAACAGGGAAAAGTATATTAAAGCACAAGCAAATCGAAAACATGAAAACACTTTTTATATTTGGAAAAGCTGAATTCACAGGCATTTAAACTCAATGAAATTAGTAACAGATATTTAAAGGGACGTTTAACTGTGAGTAACATTGCTGTGGGGAGAGCGCGAGAAACTGCATAAGTTTTGAATTGGAGGTATCCACCACATGTTAAGCCAGAAGAATCTTTAGAATCATTGATTTGTTTTAGGAAACAACTTTTTCTTAGGCCCCTTTTGAAATTCCATATCAGAAATCATGACGTGTATCTTTTATTGAAGTTACACAATTTCTTGGCTTTGGTAATATTTACCAGATTTTTATGATTAAAATCTGTAAGGAATTGTTGCCAAAAATGATAGCTTAATTGTGTACTTTTGACCAACCACATTTCGGGGGTTATTCAATAAGATTGTTTTAACTATAACGTTTATCTTGTGTGCTTTGGATTTTTATTTTTTAAATAAACTTAATTTTTTTTAAATTCTAAAAGGTATTACTGGACATCAGTGGCTCTTCCTCCTTGGTTTCACAACAGGGAAAAAAAGTTCATGATTGGTGAGACTGATTTCACTGAGGTCTAGGCGTTCAACAATAACAAAATATGTAGTTGTAACAGATTATTTTTAAAACAACTGAAGAGGAGGATCAGAATTCCTTATGGCATGCCAATAATTCAAAAAATAAATAGCAAAATTTTATTGCTTTTGGACTTTGGTAGTTAGCAAGCAGTTGATAAAATATCAGTTGAGCTTAAACCCAAATAAATAATGTTTTTATTTTCTAAGTTAATTGTATGGCAATCATACTGCTTGTAAGTTTAGTAAAATACAATGGCTGATGCACCCATTTATGGAAATGTTTAATCATCAGAATCATAATAGAGTCATAGAAGTTTACAGCATGGAAACAGGCCCTTTGGCCCAACTTGTTCTTGCTGTCTTTTTTATAGTGTAGAGATGCTGGCGTTGAACTTGGGTAAACACAGTAAGAAATCTGACAATACCAGGTTTAAATCCAACCGATTTATTTGATAGTAAATTCACAAGCTTTCGACCCTCTGGTCTTTGTCAGGTGAATAAGGTGTTCTGGTCTCAAACAGCACATATAACAGCACAGACTGCTAACGGATTACTGATTAGAATGCGAATCTTTACATCTAACCTGCTATTCAAGTCTTAAAGTGGCTAACAATGTGTGTAGAAGGAGCACTGTGAGGCAGTATTGCACTGGACTGTGGGAGTTATCTAAAAATATGGTTTAAATTGCTAACTTCAGATAGTTTGGCCTTGGTTACACTTATAGTTACTCCAAAAAAGTTTGAAGAATTTAAACCCGTTGTAATTTCTGCGTAAGTACTCCTCTGGGACAAATGTGAGGTAATGCATTTTGGAAGGTCTAATACAGATAGGAAGCATACAGTAAGCAGCAGAACCCTTAAGAGTATTGATAGACAAGGGATCTGGGCAAATGAGCACACTGAGTGTACAGTTTTGGCTAAAAGACAAAGATTAAATGCACCAAAATTTGAAATCCAGCAGATTGGAAGATATACAAAAAGAATCAAAGGGTTGCAAAAAAAAAGTAGAGATGTAAAAATGAATGTGGAAAACAAAAGGATATCAAAGCCTTAAAAAAATTTAGTATATTGAAAGTGATAAAGGAGAATGTGGACCCATGAAAGAAGGCTGCAGGGAAGGTGAGAATGACTTTTAAGAAAATAGATTTTTAAACTGAATACTTTGTGTAAAAGAAGACTATCAGCACCGCTAAGGAAACTAAGTCAAAAATAAATTGTTAGCAAATGTACTAAAATTTTAATAAAATGGGGAATGTAACAATTTAAGTGAACAAATGTTCAGGATAATATTCTTTACCTCCAGTATTAAATATGAAATGAGATTTAAAATCATTAATCATATTACAAAGTTCTTCAAGTTTGGAAATTGTGCCATTGGACATTGAATATGCCACTCGACTATTTTAAGAATGGAGGGAAGAGAAAATAGCTAACAGCTCTGTTTAACATCCACTGTGGGCAATGTATTGGAGTCAAAGGTGGTCAGCATGGATTTATGATGGGCAGGTCTTGTTTGACTAAATGAAGAAAGTCTTGTGACCTGTTGGCAAGTCTGCCTGACAACAAACTTGAATGGTTTGATTGTTAAATTAAAGGGAGCTTCCATTATTTTACTGTGCAAAAGGTACAAGGTGTTTATATTTGGAGACAATGGCAACAGTTTGTGTGTTACCACTAAATAGACTGAAAGTCCACAGTATCCCAGAAGAGTACTGAGAACGTCGGGTTATAAGCGTTGTGCTTAAAACTGCCCATTTACATAGAAACTGGGAGCAGGAGTAGGCCATTTGGCCTTTCAAGCTTGCTCCACCGTTGAGGATCAGCCATGACCATATTCAGTCTCAATGCCATATTCCTGCTTTCCCCTATACTGCTTGATGCCATTAAAATCTAAAACATTATCTATGTCTTTCTCGAATATATTCAGTGACTTGCCCTCCACAGTCTTCTGGAATAGAGGATTCGACAAGTTCATAACCCTTTGAGAGAAAAAAAATTCCTCATCTCAGTCCTAAACAGTTTATCCCATATCCTGAGACACGGTCCCCAGTTCTAGATAAAACATCCTTCCTGCATCTAATCTGTCCAGCCCTGTTAGAATTTTATATGTTTCAATCGAATCTCCTCTCATTTTTCTAAGCTATAGTGAATACAGGCCCAGATGAACCAATCTCTCCTTGTAGCATAGCTTCTCAAATGCTAGTGTCAGCCTAGTGAACCTTGTTGTGGGAAATTCACCACTTTGGAGTCAGACTTGGAGATTCAACTAAACAGTTTTATTTGGACAAAGCTTTGGGAGAAGCATCGGTACTCTGCAGGGCTGGCAGCCACCTTCTCAATTACACAATGGCAGTTGATAACCTTCCTACTTTTTAAATAATAGGTAGGATGGACATTAGGCATTAGCATATCATTACAAGTTGAATAGATAGATATGGACATCGACAATTAACACATTGTTATAACCAGACAGGTATGGACATTTGATAGATAACATAATTGTACATAGAGTAGATACGTTTATGCATGATAACAAAAAATGACTGGTTTTGTTATATACGTTTATGTCGCATCTGTAGCTGATCTTGTTATCAAACTCATTGTTCTGTGTCTGCTCTTATGTCAAGTTTTAAGGTGCCTCAAGGTATTACCAGTTTCCTGCAGCGATTTGAAACACCACAGGGTTTTAACTCTTTTTGTATAAATGTCTGTGCCCAAAGTCAGTGTCTCTTAATGTCCTTTCCCAGAGTCTGTTTTTTGTGCCAGGTAACTATTTTGCGCTAATCGCTTCGATTTCACCCTAACAATCTCCACTGCACTCGCTCCATGGCAAGCATATCCTCAAGTAGGGAAACCTAAACTGTAATATCTTCTCAATGTTGAGAGATTTGGTACTGTGAGTAAACAAAGGGATTTAAATGTCTTTACGAACATACTAGGAATACGAGTAGACAATTTAGTCTTTCCATCCTATTCTGCCATTTGATAAGATCATTGGTGATCTTATTATAGCCTCCATTCACTTTCATGCCTACCCGCTATACCCTCAATCTTAGTCTTAAAAATATTCAATGAACCTGCCTTCCCTGCTCTCTGGCAACAGAATTCCACAGATAAACAATGCTTGGAGAAACGTTTCCTCATCCCTGTCTTAAATGGGAGGCGTGTTATTTTGAACACTGCATGTGGTCACACGTAATATATTGGTGATACTATTAAAAACAATTGCTGATAGTTATCTTGTGTATACACCAGGTGGAATAGGTTTGAGAGACTAAATGAATTCACTCCTGTTGATGTATATGAACCCTCTAAATAAACTATTGTATGACCAGAAATGATCACTTAGCATAATCATTGAAAATGAATAATAATTATTCTCAAGCTTTGCATTAATTCTGTGGTGCAGTATTTAGGCTGCAAAGTAATACGCATACTAAGATGCAATCTGCCATCTGCTGGTGGCATTTTAATCACTCAACATTTATTTGAGAATATGTAGTCTGGTTCACAATTCTTCAGATACTGATTATAGCAACAATTTTTGTCATTTGATTTTCTTCCAGTAAAACTAAGTTGGTTTGATCCTTCATTTGGAGAATGACATTAATATATTCAGTGTTATCTTGGAGAACGAGTTGCAATTGAAGACTGTGGATGCAGCACCAATATTTTGAACTGACTTTTGGGACTAATATGAAATGAAGTGAAATATATTCAAACTAAAGGCTGACTACATAGTATTGTTTGTTAAAGAATATTAATTTTGTAAACTTTTCTGTTATACAGTATGATGTAGGAATAGAGGCCAATTGTCCGCATGTTTTGTGAAATGTTTATAGTTGAGGTTGCTTAGCCCATTTTTGTTCAAATTGAATAACCTATACAACAGAATTTGATCTTTGTCTAGCCAATATTAGTTCTCTTTTGTCACTTCCTCCCCCTTTATGAACAGTTGAAACATAGTTTCATATTTCTGAGAAAGAGTAGGCCATTTGGCCCTTCAAGCTTGCTCTGCCATTCAACATGATTATGGGTATTCCTCAAACTCAATGTCATTTTCCTGTTTTTTCTCCATTTCCTTTGATACTATTAAATTCTAAAGTTATTTATCACTTTCTTGAATACATTCAGTGACTTAGCTGCCACCACCTCCTGTAATAGAGAATTCCACAGGTTCCTTAACCTTTTTGAGTAAAGAAATCTTTCTACATCTCCATCTTAAATGGTCTATCCCATATCCTGAGACTGTGTACCCTTTGGTCTAGATCCCGCAGTCAGACAAAACATCCTCCCTGCAACTAGTCTATTCAGTTCTGTTACAATTTTGTGTTGATCAGATCTTCTCTCATCCTCCTTAACTCTAGTGAATATAGGCCCAGTCAAAATAATTTCTCCTTATAGAACAATCACACCAACCCTGGTATCAGCCTAGTGAACCTCTGCTGCATTTGCTGTATGGCAAATATATCCTTATTTCAGTAGAGACCCCAAAACTGCATGCAATATTCCAGGTGTGGTTTCACTAGGACCTTGTATAGCTGCAGGAAAACATTTCTACTTCCGCTTCCCACTTAATAGATGTTGCTGGGCCAATCCTTCCAGGATGGTCTAGTGAAGTCCTTCTGCCACCTCCACTGGATACTCTTCTTCTCATTTATCATGAAAACATTACATTTGTTTCTCTCTCCACAGATGCTGTCAAATCTGCAGAGAATTTCCTGCATTTCTTAAGCCTAACTCCATGTGTGGACTCCAAATGTTTTTCCCAGTTTATTCCATAATAATAGTGAATGATGGTGCGAAATGTGGGCAATTGAAAGGAACTATGTTAAAGATAACTCAGTGTACCAGGGCAATGATTAGGAAGCACTGAAGAAGAGGTTATTCACCCTCAATTATTTGTATTTCAGATGCATGATTGTGGCAGCAAATCTTATAGAAAATTCCAGCACCACATCCTTCTGATTCTAAAACTCTTCAGAACTTTTACTGCAATGTAATAGACGATACTACTTCTAGCTCTGAAACAGCAACATAAAGTCAAAAGTACTTCACCTAAAAATTCCACACTACTGTCTTTAAGCACTCCACCATTAGTGGAGGGAATGAGTGGAAGATGGAATAGTGGTCCCTCATATTTAAGACAGGACTTTGATATAAACTGAGGGCAAAAGTAGCTAGCGTGGCCCCAAATCTCTGTTAGATGCTGAATGATATTGCAATCTGCCTATATTTGAATGTTTCTGGTGCACGGGTGGCATGCCGGCATTAGTTCTCATCCCATTTTTTTTTCACGATTGAGGAGCCCTAGCTGATAGTGTTTAAAAATCTACCTGCTACAAGTAATTCTTACGTTTTGGAGATCTATTAATCATTCAGTCATAAGGTGGCAGCACATATCAGGAAAAGCAGCTCTGGCTTCTTTCTTCCATCACTGGGAAGCTGCTCTTATGAATAAAATGTAATTGTTTTTAAGTTTCTTTTTAATGAAGAGAAATTCTATGCCTGCCTTTATTTCAGGTGTGCCAGTTTGAATTAAAGGTGGGGTAGTATTGGTGATATAGTAATCCAGGCCAATGCTGTACAGGGCACTAGATAGGACTTGGATATCATTCGAAGTGGCTTAACAAGCCATTCAGTTATATTAATTTTCTTGAATGTGTCATGATAATGGAGGAAAAAAATTGGCTTGAATCCCGATTTATAGGGATTGTATATTCAGACAAGATGGAAGTCCCAATGCGTTGATGTATGCTGAAATGTGCTGTGTCTAAATTTCCGGATCCTTTTTTTTTTAAACCTGTCATGACTGCACCATACTGAAGTCTTCCCCCTAATTTTACTTACTTACCTTGATAATAAGCAAATATAATGCTTACTTATTTGCATACATTTTTCCTGTTCTAGTTGCAGTGACTAGAGGCTGCAGACGTTCTTTCTTTGGGTGGGTTAACTTTTTTGTAAATGTGTTTAAAATATATGTAATGCACAGAACTTTTTTTAACAACTGTCATGTCATACTGTTAATTCTAGTGAAAAGTACTTTCATCTATAACAAAGCAGATTTGCAGTGCCTCTAATAAATTTCAACTAAAATTCATTGAAATTTTGCTATGTATTTTAAGAAGTGTTGTTTATACCCTTTTAAGATGTTGGACGAAATGAGTTCTGCATTCACAATGAGAAATATGTAACTTGATTATTTCAAATGTTTCAGGAAAGTGTATTCTTTAAGATGACTTATGCAAGACAACCTGTAAGCTGATGTGAACTATCTCTCTGATAGGTATTGCAGAATCCAGTGCAGATTGAACATTTGGACTCATGTTCCATCACTGCTAGTACATCAAACTTCTAGCCAGGCTCCTTAAAATCACTGAGGTTCTTTTGAGGCTTTGACAGCGGTGCAGAATTCATTGGAGAAGAATCCTCTCCTCTCCTCTTTAGCCCTCCTCCCATTCATTGCTCACTCCCTTCCTTATCTCCTTGTTTACAAAGGCAAAAGAAATGCTTGAAGTCTTAATTAAACAAAATGTCGGTGTTGCTGCTAAAGTAAAGTCTTAGCATGGTATCAAAGTTTTGTATTTATAACATTGTTTTTGTTAATAAATGTTTTCCATTAAACTTCACAAAATTTAACTAATGCTTTACTGAAACATTAAAACAAAACATTTGAATTAAACCTGTAGGGGAAATTTGTTAGAGCCACTTGGGACAGTTTAAACTAGTTTGGCAGGGTGATGGGAATCAAAGCAGTAGGGGAGACAGAACAGAAGGTTGTGGGTAGCCCAGAAGTTAAAGAAAGCATTAAGTAGTAAAGGCAGTGTCAGCAATCCTAGTACTGGATAGATCAGGCAAAAGCAAGACAGAGAGCAAGGGAAGTCCAGATTAAATTTCATTTATTTCAATGCAAGACACCTGATGGGCAAGGCAAGTGAACTCGGGGCATGGATGGGTATGCGGGACTGGGATATTGAAGCAATTACTGAAACATGGTTAAGGGAGAGACAGGACTGACAGCTCAATGTTCCAGGGTACAGATCTTAAAGGAAAGATAGAACAGGAAGTAAGAGGAGGGGAAGTTGCATTTTTTGATCAGAGAAAACATCACGGCAGTACTGAGAGGGGATGTATCCGGCCACTGAGTCTATATGGCTAGAACTGAGAAATAAGAGGGGAGAAATCACTGATAGGGTTGTACTATAGGCCCCCAAATAATTGGTGGGAAATTGAGGAACAAATATGTAAGGAGATTACAGGTAGCTCCAAGAAAAATAAGGTGGTGATAATAGGGAATTTTAACTTCCCCAATATTGATTGGGACAGCCATAGTATTAGAGGGTTGATGGAGAGAAATTTGAGTGTATTCAGGAGGAATTTCTCATTGTGTGTGCATGGCCTGACTAGAGACAGGGCAAAACTTGACGTCTTAGGAAATAAAAAGGGCAGGTGACAGAAGCGTTAGTGTGGGATCATTTTGGGACCAGTGACCATAACTTATTAGTTTTAAGATAGCTATGGAGAATGGTAGTGTTAGTGCGAGTGGGCGAAACGACCACTACGGATTTCGGGGTCAAGTTCAACAATGGTACAGCTTTATTTTCTTTTACATCGACGGAGGTGCAGTCAGGACATAGAATCAGACTGTCCTAAAAGCACTCTAAAGACCTGCCGCAATGGGATATAGTTATACCTGAACTTTGGTGTAGTATGCAATTCAAATGCTAATGCTTTATTTACAGTATTTGACTTTAGCCATCCTGTCCCAATGTTTTTAAGTATTGGGATGATTGTTTTAAGTGTGTGTTAATCGTTTTTGTCTGGTTATCAATAGTCTGGAATCTCCAGGGCTTGAACAATAGGTGTGCAATTATTCTCAAGAAGTTTGAGGGGCGAGGGATGCTTTCTTAGCTATGCTAATCTTAATGTGTCTCCATAGGTTGTTTGATTTAGAAGTGCTGATTTAATGGGTGGGGATATGTTTTTTATAAGTTATTTCCTGGAGGTGCCATCCTGATCAGATTCCTCTGCGTGCTAGCCCATTTTTGCATTCTAAAAGCATGCTTTTGCCTGCTAGCATGTGTCTGTTTCTTTGTGATTTTTAGCGGAAAAGTTCTGAGTGTGATTTTAGTCTCTTTCATATTGTGTGCCCGATTTCATAAAATTTGTTATCCGATAACAATATGTATGACTCAAAAGGCAAAATAATACAAATGATAAACATGTGGTTTAAATTTTCCACAGCCCAAAATGTGAACACTCCTTTGCTCAACCTCATGCAATGAGCTATCCAAATCATGATCTGACAAGTTCTAACTTTATTTCCCAATTATATTTTGTTTCCATATTCAAAATTAAGACATACACTTTTAAACATGCCAAATGTGAAGCTATATAATAATAGTATAATGCAGATTTAAAAGATTTTGCTTCTTTTGAATCTGTGAAACTGTTAATTTATACCTATTAAATAATCATCAATCATAAAAATATACTTTAAATGAACCAATAATATTAACTGCTTAAAAGAAAAAGCAGAAAAAAATCAATGTACCTTTATTATAGGAGGAAATCATTTTAATCTATCTATATTTACATTAAAACTGCTGTTTCAAAGTCAAACCTCAATGGGCCTTATCAGTCAGATCCTGCCAATAGAAGCTGTGGCTAGAGTTCTCCTACATCACTTTGGATGCTACTGGAATTATCCCCTTGAAGGCTGCTGCTCCCATCAGGAATGAGTTCATAACTTTGGTAAGTGCACAAAATAAACTGTTTTTGGTGGCCCATGGTTTCCACTGCTAGGTTATGGAAATTATGGGCCATTGTATTATGCAGAAAATATTGAATTTAAGGTTTGTGGATTTTAAAATATGGACATTGACTAAAGATGGCCAACACAGAGAAAACAAGTGGGTTTCCTTTAGGTGCTCTGGTCTCCTCCACAGTCCAAAGATGTGCAGGTTAAGTTGATTGGCCATGCTAAAATTGCCCCTTAGTATCCTGAGATACATTGGTCAGAGGGATTAATGGGTCAATATGTAGGGATATGGGGTAGCCTGGGTGGGATTGTGATCAGTGCAGACTCAATGGGCCAAATGGCCTCTTTCTGTACTGTAGGGATTCTAGGATTCTGTGGCTAAGGATATAAATTTTTTTTTCACTGGCTTAATTGCCAGTAGATGACAGTGAGAATGAAATCACACCCTGCTCACAAACAAAGATGCACAAAAGCTATTCAGAAAGTAATTGCCATTTCCTATGGAGACAATGGGAGGTATTGGGAGATGCAATTCATCTCAGCAGGGATGACATCTTGTGAGCAATGTTCCAGATGGATTTGGGTTTTGTCTTCCAGAAATGTATAAAGTCAGGGACAAAAGCAGCTGCAAAGCTTGGTCAGGGTTGACTAGTGCTGGATATGTAAGTATGGGACACACATTCTATCTCCCTCCCTTTTGCTCTTTCTCCCTCTCTCTCCTGTTGCTCCCCCACTCTCTCTCCTGGTCTGCCCTCCCCGTACCTCTCCTACTTACCCTCGCGTAATCTCTCCCGCTCCCTGCCTCCTCCCACTCTTCCCCTTGCCCACTCCCACTCTCTCTCAGATTATTGAGAAAAGACAAGTTAGCTAAGCCACAGCTGAAACAGAAACAAGACATTTTCTCAGCCAAACTACAGAACCTTGGAATTGTGGAACTGATTATTCATCATGTACTTTTCACAGACAAGTCAAGAACAATTTCATTATCCTTATTTTACAACTTACTTTGGATTCATTTATCACTTCTAATCTGTACGAATGAATATGTATGTGTTATCACTTTCTTGCAGTTGGTACTTATTCATTCCTTAATTCAAGACAACCTTGTTAAATTGGTTCCTTTTCAACCATAAATATTGGGGGAGAAAATTAGCCTCAAGGGTGGTTTCTTTGTTACATTAATCTTGTCGTGACTGGCAGAAGAGGCTGAGTAAAGAGAGGAAGTTAGTTCATCTCTCCTCACGCAGCACATAACAATTTTTTTGGGGGGAGGGGGAGGTGTCACAGCTGTAAGTTAACAATCGGCGAGATCTCATCCAGGTTAACAAATCTAGGGAATCTCATCTGAGCACCAGGCATAACAGAAGTCATTTAAGGAAGGAAACTGGATGGAGCACCACACATTGACATCGACACCAGAAACAACAACTCAGACCTGAGAATTCTGCAAAGCCCTCCTTGTGAACATCTGGGGGCTTGTGCTGAAATCCAGTCATTTTGCAGATTAGTCAAACAATAGGCTGGCATTGTCATACTTATGGAATCCTATCTCATAGATAATGTCTCGAACACCCAAGGCACGTCCTATCTTCTCAGCAAGACAAACACAGCAGAGGTGTGAGGGCAGAATGGTAGACGTTTGGGAGGGAATTACCTGGGAACTACTTGAGTCTGGACTCCATGAAGACTCATGAAATCAGGTCAAACACAGACAAGGAAAACCAGTTTATTGTTTTCAATGAAGCTATTCCATGGCTTTATATTTATCCAGTCAATCCAGCAGGAATTTCAAAAGGTAAGTAAAGATAAATCTTAAATGTAATACTTTCTTTCCATTCTGTGGGCTGCCCACAGGATTTATGCTTTTCTTGGTAACCTATTACTCATTTTTGCTTTGCTTCATTTGGAAAAAATGAAGCAATTTGTTGCAGCTGCGCTTGATTGGGACATCTAATTCTCAAACTTATCTCTTCCAGTTGAACAATTTTATTATGTGAGATTGAACCATGTCCTGTTCCACACCCAGTCAAAGCTCACCTTTGTTTGCAACATGGTCCGTTTAACAGGTTCTGCTTGATTCAGAATCGTAGGACCCCTATATAGTACAGAATGCAGCCAATCTGGCCCATCGAGTCTGCAATGACAAAAATCCCACCTGGGCCCTATTCTTGTAACCCTGCTAATCTATTTACCTTGCTAATCCCCTTGACTCCAGCATCAATTCAATACGGCCAATCAACTTGACCTGCATTTCTTTGAGCTGTGGGAGGAAATTGGAGCATCCGGAGGAACCCACACAGACACAGGAAAAATGTGCAACATCCAAATAGACAGTGATCTGGCTCCCTGGCTAACCACTCTGTCATCATGCTGCCCATTTAGCTTGAACTCAAAACATGGGCATTGCGCGTGCAATCCATGTTACATTACAGAGCCATGTGCTAACTAACTGTCACAAATGAAAGCAACGATAGTTTCCAGATGCATTTCAAATTGCATGACCTCTTAAGAGGTACCAAGGTCTTTTGGCTAAGCAGCAGGGCCCTCAGTTATATGTACTGAAGTAGTTACGTGACTGTGAAGAGATTGGTGAAGTAACTAGTGTCTCATAGTTTCGGCTCATGTCAGCAGTTGGGGGGAGGGGGAAGGGGGAGGTTCTGCAGGGG
The DNA here is from genome assembly GCA_024679065.1 of Sphyrna mokarran. NCBI lineage: Eukaryota > Metazoa > Chordata > Chondrichthyes > Carcharhiniformes > Carcharhinidae > Sphyrna > Sphyrna mokarran. The sequence continues at coordinate 40,494,631 of JAGIQG010000016.1, forward strand.
CCCAAAATGAAGCAGAGCACAGGGCCCTAATTTGTAAATCTGCTGTTGCAACTCCAAAAATACAAAGAAGCATGACAGCATCCAAAACAAAGCACTCTTGATTTCCATAAACATTCATTCCCTCCACTGCCGACATATAGTGATAGCAGCATGTACCAACTCCAAAATGCAATGTGGTAACTCACCAAGGTTTCTTGGATAGCATCTTCATGAGCACTGCCAAGTACAGAGACAAGTGCAGCAGATAACTGGAAACATCACCAATTGGCAGTTCTCCTTCAAGCCACTCAACATCCTGATTTGGAAATACATTGCTCTTTCTTCACTGTTGCTGGGTCAAAAACCTGGCACTCCCTCCACAACAGCATTGAGAGTGTACCTACGTCACATGGACTGCAGCAGTTCAAGGCGGCAGCTCACCACCACTTTCTCAAGGGCTGTTGGAGATGGGGAATAAATGCTGACCCAGCCATGAAAGAATAAAAAAGAGAAACAAAGATATGGACTTCACCCAATGGTGGGATTATTGAATTCTTAGCAGTTAATCAGTATATTTCATGCCAGTTAATCAGAACCTACAAGCACTATATTCAAAATCAGTCTTGATAATTGGAAAACTGACAGCACATTGAAATCTACTTTGCTTTCATGTTTCATTTCAACTTCATGATTTTTTTTAAGACCATAGAATCCCTACAATGCAGGGGGAGGCCATTTAGTCCATCGGGTCTATATGGAGCACAATCCTATCCAGGCAATATTCCCAAATATTTACCCTGCTAATCCCCAACACAAAAGTCAATTTAGCCAATCAACCTAACCCACATATCTTTGGACAATGGGAGAACACTCATGCACTGAGGCCAGAATTGAATCTGGTGCTATGGTGCAACAGTGCTAACCACTGCACACCCTTCCTGGAAACATTAAGGTAGTTGATCGCTTTTACCTCAATTGTAAAAATCAATAGTTGAGTGATCACTTTAATTCTCATGATAATAATGTCCCCGAATTGCACTGTCAATGTTATTGTTGACAAGCCCTTTCTTGCCTTGGCATTGCACTCCGTAGTTTGGGAACATTCCAATGTTTGACTTGACGTCAGTAAGGCATGTTAGTAGGGTGGTGAAGGAAGCATATGGGATTTTATCAATTGAAGCATAGATTACAAAAGCAGAGAAGTCATGTTGGAGTTGTATAGAACTTTGGTGAGGCTACAGTTTGAGTAGTGTGTGTGGCTCTGGTCACCACGTTATAGGAAGGATGTTACTGGAAGAATGTCAAGGACATTGGAGAGCATGCAGAAGAGATTCACAAGGATGCTACCTGGGGTGGATCATTTAGTTGTAAAGAGAAGCTGAATAGGCTTGTGTTGTTTTTGTTAGAGCAAAGAAGATTGATGGGTGACCTGATCAAGGTGAAGAGGATAATGAGGGGCATGTTCAGAATGGATAGGGAGCTTCTGTTTCCCTTAATTGAAGAGTCAGTCATGAGGGGACATAGGTTCAAGGTGAGGGACAGGAGGTTTAGGGAAGATTTGAGGAAAATCTTTTTTACCCAGAGTGTGGTGATGGACTGGAATGAGTTGCCTAGGAGGATGATGGAGGCAGATTTTCTCTCATCCTTTAAAAAGTACCTGGATGAGCACTTGGCATGTTATAACATTAAGGACTATGGGCAAAGTGCTCGTAAATGGAATAGATGGAAGGTCAGGTGTTTCTTGTGCATCAGTGCAGTCTTGATGGGCCTCGATCTGCACCGTGTGATTCATTCTATAATTATCCTTAACTGAATTGAGACAGTGTTGGAGTCAGAGGAAAGGGCTTCGGGATGGTGAAAAAGATGGTAAACAGTGGGAAGGGCTTTGGGATGGCACTGTGACACCTTCTTGTCACCAGTCATTAGGTAGCCCAGAATGGAACAGGAGCCCACCAGCTAGTGGCAGGCACCCAATTGAAGTTGTTCAGGAATTACTAACTATGATTTTGAAAAGCATTTGGAATTTTGTTCAAGGTACACAGGTCCAACAGAAATTTAGCAGCTTGTGAGCAATAATGGGGCAAGTTCACAGTGCAAGGTGATCAACTGAAAGCAGAAAGGCTCATGGTTACCATTGGAAGGGAATGCAATCCATGCGGATGGATGGCTGCAGAGGTCAATAACTGGGAGGTTTCTTCCCAGGATTCTTGCAACATAGATAAAGCAAGTGGATGGCAACCATTAAGGCGGTAAACAGAGATTGGTGTTCTGTACTCAGAATTTGTTTTCCTCAGTTAAAAGGTGAATGAGAAGGAGGATCGGCAGCACTTGTGAAGGCTGCAGCAGACATGGGGGCACAGTAGCATCAAGATGTACTGGAATGCACCACAGCAGGACAGACAGGGGGCAATAAGACGTGCAACAACTGAATGTGGTACCGTGTACATAGGCCCTACACATAATAGTCAAGCAGGTACCACGTACACAAGAGCAAAGGAGTACTTCTGCTCTGTTGAAATCTTGACCTCTGAGTTTGACTTTGATACAAACACACGTTAAGACAAGATACTTAACTGACAGGTTAACTTTATTTACTTGCTAGCAAGTAAATGAAGACAACCTGTCAGTTAAGTGTCTTGATAAAATGGGTCAGAGACACCGTTTCATCAGAAAAAGAAAATCATCCTAGTTTATAGAATTCTGCAGCTCACAGTCAGTTAGACACAATTCAATCCAAAGTGTTACAAATGATATACTTTATGTATTGATCCAATAGAAAAAAATATTGAACAACCCTGATCTATGAGATCATGATACCTCATAGGATACCCTAATATATCATTCCTAAGCCTGTCCTCTAGTCTCTTAATCAGATATCATATCTCTATTTTGGTAGCAGCCTCAAAGCATCCTCACTAAAACAGTCTCACTTGGGCATCCTTTATTTGATAAAGGGAGCCTACAAAACCTATTAGTATTTTATGGCCTTGTCAGTAAAGTTAACTGAATCTCTAAGGGATGTGATCAACTCAACTTGCTTTGAGGATATTCCCCGATTATAGCCCTGATAAGTTTGTTTATTGCCGTATTAATGAAACTCATGCATATATTACTTTTCAATTCAACGATTGAGCTTTTTTTAATCGCAGTTACAATTTTGATGGACATCATCATGTTATCATTAATTCTTGTCCGTTCCCAATAAGGCCCCTGCCATAACTCTTCTGTTAGCTAAGTTATGAATATCTTTCTGACTCTGCTTTGATGAGAAACTGTGAAGGCAGCTTCATTAAAACTCACTCTTGTATCAGTTGTTTCTGATAAGGTGACTGGTGAGGCAATTAAGTGTCCTTTGTGGCATTGTGACCCCAACAGTTGGGTACTTTAAAGGAACATTTCTAACATATGTTTGGTATCAAAGGGGCACTCTAACTGTGCATCAGAGTTTCTTTGTTTAACTTCTAAAAGTGTAGGGAAGATATAATTATATGCATGGATTAATTAAAAGTTTTACATGTATCTTTAAACTACAAAGTATTTAAAATACCTAATAACAATTAGTAACAAACTTGCTCCCTATTGATAAAGCGAATTCTCCATCCAAATTGATTGATTAAACAAAAACCCTAGCAGAGTCTGGCAATTTTATCGTAGCTCTTTCTTTTCTATCTTTCTACAGCATTATGATATTATAAGTAAGGACTGGAGCCTCTCAGGCTTCAGGGACTTAAGGATTCCTTCAGAGCAGCCAGCTATTTTTGTTGATAGGAGGGAGTTTGATTCCCTCAATGTTAAATCATGTGTAACTACATCAGAAGAAACCCAGTAGTGCCAGCTGGTCCATACATCTCTGGGCAATTGCAGCAACTCAGTGCTCATTGTTGATGAATTGAGAAAGGGTGGTACATTCATCTGGTAGCCTTTCAATGTCCTGCCATTTTTCGCTCTCCATAAGTGTCACCACCTTCTCCATGCTGGAGGCCACAATCATGTAAGCTGGAGACATGGCACCATTCATGGCCTCATTGGACTGCTCCATCATCCATGCATTGGAGTGAACAATCCCTAGGGAAGTCTAATAGATGTCCACATTTTTCCTGCTGCTGTTTTACAGGCGCGTGCTTCAGTGATGACCATTGAGGCTCAGCATTTTCATGGATTGGAGCATTGCTGGGCTCGTTCCCAATCATCCAATGGACACTAGCCACAGATATCACATCCTGGTCATATGCTTCTGCATGTCTATGACCACATTGACCACTGGAGCCATTCGTTGTAAATGTGTGTCCTGTGTACTAACATGAGAGTATCTGCATTGGTGGACGACACATTGAATTGATGTGACAATACATCCTCTATGGTCTCTACCGGCTCTAATGGCACCTGCTGCACTGCGCTGGTCTTGAAGAAAAGACGAATGCAATTAACAACATTCCTGCGTTTTCCCCCTTCCTTTGCAGAGTTATAGCTGGGAGAAAGAAAGATATGATGTGATTAGGTGAGATTTAGGATGCATAGGGTGTGAAAGGAAACTGTAGGGGATGGGCACAGTTGAAATATGGAGCTTGTACAAGGAACAGCTACTGTGTGTCCTTGATAAGTATGTACTTGGCAGGGAGGAAGGGGTTAAGCGAGGAAAGTGTGGTATACTAAAGATGGTGAGTTGTTTGTGAAGAGAAAGAAAGAGACTTGGTCAAGATGATACGTGAAGTTTCAGTTAGGGCACTTGAGAGTTACAAGTTAGGTAGGAAGGACCTAAAGAGAGAGTTAAGAAGAGCCAGGTGGAGACATGAGAAGTCTTTGGCAGGTAGGATCAAGGAAAACCCTAAAGCTTTCTATAGGAATGTCAGGAATAAAAGAATGACTAGGGTAAGATTAGGGCCAGACAAGGACCGTAGTGGAAAGTTGTGGAGTCTGAAGAGATAATGAAGCGCTAAATGAATATTTCTCGACAGTATTCACACAGGAAAGAGACAATGTTGTCGAGGAGAATACTGAGATACAGGCTATTAGGCTAGATAGGATTGAGATTCATAAAGAGAAGGTGTTAGCAATTCTGGAAAGTATGAAAATAGATAAGTCCTCTGGGTTGGATGGGATTTATCCCAGGATTCTCTGGGAGATAAGGGAGGAAATTGCAAAACCTTGGGTGTTGATCTTTATGTTGTCATTGTCTACAGGAATAGTGCCAGAAAATTGGAGGATAGCAGAAGTTGGTCCCTTGTTCAAGACGGGGCATAGAGACAACCCTGGGAGTAACTATAACTTTACGGTGTTCTTTCACTGGAGAGTAATCCGGCATAGTTGCCGTGTGTGATCGGATTTGCGTGCTTTGACGATCATAGACGTTGGTTCTGCCTCCCCGGGGCCCCGCTGGTAACCTTGATCGATTTTCGATTGAGGGCTGAATGTCCAATTCCAAAAACCACGCAATGGGTGATCTGGCTGTCTCAGCAGCTGGACCAGCGAAAAAAAAAGTGAATGTCTGTCTGGAAGGCAGGAGACCGGCTGGGTTGCAAACCGGACAAACAACAACCCTGCAGACGAGTCAGTAACCACTCTCTATGAAAAGTTACAAAGGCTAAGTTACACAGTAACCAACTCAAAAGAGTTAGTGACAAGATCAGTCTCGACCCAAACGGAAGAGCTGATCTTGAGACTGAATCAAATTGTTGGGCACTATTGGGTGGTAGACTCAGGCCCCAGGCCTGAGGAATCTATTACTCCAATATGTGAAGACGAAGATCCTGTTGTAGAAGAGTCAGTCTGGATGGCCCATCCAGCCGAGGAAGTGGAGATAACCACCTGCATCTTCTATAACAAGGCATATCAAGCCCTGAATAAGGGTACGGGAGCTGAAGCAAACACCGCAACTACCGCAAGTGATGGGGGTGCCAGGACGAAGGCACCTTCATCGAGACTGTTATAATCAAACCTACAGAAGACCGTTCAGAAGTTAGGGAGGTGGTGATCCATTATCCCACTGATGCGTTATATTGCAAGCCCCACAATTCCATACTCCCCACGGTTGGAGCTTTTAGAGACCATTTCAAGACAGTGCACAAGACCAAGAATGTTGTGACCGAATGTTCTCGATGCGTTAAGTCCAGAGAGTTCCACTCTATTGCCAGCCACTACCCGAAATGCCAGGGTGAGAAGCCCCTGGCAGTTGGGCAGTATAAGTGCAGGGCCTGTGAATTGGCCTTTACCACAGAGTGGACTCAGCCAGCATGAGTGACACCGTCATCCAGTGCTTCGCAATGAAAAACGTGCGGAGAAGGCACTGCCCAAACCTTCAGCCAAACAGGGAAGGAGTAAGAGCGTATGGTCCGAGGAGGAGGAATCACTCCTCGAAGAGCTTGAAAAGAGATTTATTGGTGCACGATTTATCAACAAAGAGATTGGGAGTATCCTAACATTCAAAACGGCCAAACAAATCTCTGACAAGTGCAGGCTACTTGCAAATGCGTGCAAAGCAGCAAACAACGCACTCCCAGTTGTTTCTGAAAACCCAGGCACCGAGCAAGATCAGGAGCCGGAGGAGGCAGATGTCAGAGAGCCAGTCCCGCAGGTAAGTACCACCAGTCAGCCCCCGGCTCAAGTCCCTAAACACAGGGACGTGGATGAACACCTCATCCAGGCCGAGAGGCTCCTAACTGCGAGGAACGACCCTGATAAACGAGCCCCTGGCAGTGGGGATAATCAAGAGCATCACTGACCTCCTGATGGGTGATGCGACTAACGGGCAAGGAAAGGACGGTCTGAAGGAGAAGGCATGAGAGAAGGATAACTGAAGGCATAGGCACAAGGTTAACAGCGGAGCGAGGAAACGATGGCAAAAGAGAAATCTGTTTTTAGAGCAACGCAACTGCTCTTTAAGAACGATAGGTGCCAACTTGCCCAGCAGATCATGGGGGCGCCTTCACAGATGAAATGTTCACTTTCCATAGAGGAATTGGAGGCAAGCTTTCGAGAGAAACTCTCCAGTCAAAACAATAAAGCAAACATCAACAAATTCCAACCATACAGCGGGAAAACCGATATTGGCGAGTTGATGAAGCCAATCACCAAGGAAGAGGCTATCAAGGGCATATGCTAACTAAATATGCTAACTAAACTGCACCAAATCATTCTCATTGCTGTCAAGCAATTCTTGCACCTTCCACCTCACACAACAGACGGCATCCTCTATTCACGGACTCGGAATGGAGGTTTGGGAATTCCCAAGCTCGAGATCCAGATTCCATCTGCGGTGATCCGAAAATGGGAATCATTGTCTGCCTCAAATGACCGAGTCGTTCTCGCCTCTCTCCAGTACTGTGAGCAGAACGTTGGCAGGAACATCGAAGAAGTGAGGTCTCTCAAGGCATTGAGAGAAATCGAAGACTTCATGCCAACAACCGAAGGCGGCAGCAATGATGAGACGGAGTCATTGGCGATGATTAGAGCAGCATTACCAATGCTGGCTGCGGAAGAGACAGACCCCAGAAAGCCACTGAACAGATATGCAGGGTGGAGGGAATGGGAATTCCACAAATGGAGACAGCTAACATTTCAAGGAGAGGGAGTCCATTATTATCACAATGATAATATCACAGTTGGATGAAGGCTGCATATCAGCTGAAATCCCATCGCCTGATCAACAACATGTTGTCAAGAGGGAATCCCTCTGCCACAAAAACCTGCTGAAGATGTGAGGCAGGTTGGGAAACACTTGGATACATTTCTGGCTTTTGCCCATTCATTAAGAACTGCCAAATCAAGCGCCACAATAAGATCTTGGAACAACTGCGCAATTACATTGGAAAATACGGCTGGACATCCTACCTGGAATCGAGGCTTATCACCAAAGATGGCACCTTTGAGAGAGAAAGATCAGCAGGTTGCGGTGGCGGATGTAACAGTCCGTTTCGAAGACAATTGTGACAGTTTGGAGAAGGCGTGGCAGGAGAAGTGCCTGAAGTACCAACACCTCGGACCAGAGATGGGAAAACTGACTGGATGCCTGAATCCCCAATACTTTGGCGCCAGGGACAAGTGGCTGAAAAAGAACAACAGCCTCATGGCTTTCCTGGGCATAAAGAGATTCCGCTCATTTGCCCAACAAATCTCAAGGCTCCCCCTGTCGCTTACGTTGGAGCTACTGGGGATCTTCAACGTCAACTGAGAGACGTTAGAAGACCGCAAGACAAGCTGGCCACTTGTCAGACATCAGTGCTCATAGCCCACAAGGAGACCATATGGATGCATATGGTGGACTCACTGGTGTTTGTTGTACTGTTTGTATGTGTTGTTTCATGTGTAAATGTTACTAACGACACCTATTCCATCCACAGGTGCTACAGTCCACCTTGTCAGTGACAAGGGGTATGCACTCGGTGGGTTGTGTTTGGATGGTTCTTGGGTATCGATCTGAGAGTTGTCCAGTACTTCACTGCTGACAGTGCGTGCTAACCATGGACTGGTATATGGGCAGCATGTCAGCCCAGTGAGTAGCACTGTTGGCTGTGCAGCTACAGAAACCCAGGGTGGTACTCCCGACCGCAGCTGTACAAAACTCTGGTTCGTCTGCACATGGAGTTTGTGTATAATTCTGGTCACTATTATAGGAAGGATGTGAAAGCATTGGAAAGGGTACAGAGGAGATTTACCAGGATATTGCCTGGTATGGTGGGAAGGTCTTGAGGAAAGATTGAAAGGCTTGAGACTGCTTTTGTTAGAGAGAAGAAGGTTAAGAGATGACTTAATAGAGGCATATAAGATGATCACAGGATTAGAGAGGATGGACAGTGAGAAATCCTTTCCTCAGATGGAGATAGCTAACATGAGGGGACATAGGTTTAAATTGAGGGTTGATAGATATAAAATAGATGTCAGAGGTAGGTTCTTTACTCAGAGTAATAAGGGCATGGAATGTCCTGCCTGCAACAGTAATGGATTTGCCATCATTAAGGGCATTTAAATGGTCATTGGATAAACATGTAGATGATATTGGAATAATGTAGATTCGATGGGCTTTAGATTGGTTTCACAGTTGGTGCAACTTCGAGGGCCAAAGGGCCTATACTGTGCTGTAATGTTCTATGTTCTTGCCTGTACATGTTCATGAACTGCATGTGATCATCGTGAATCACCGAGATAGCACAGAAGAGAAAACTGGCAACAAAGCAAAGAAAATTTCGGCACAGTAACAGGCTCTTCAGCCCTCCAAATCTTCCAATCGTGATGTGCCGATCGTGATGCCCTAAATAAAGAAAAAACAACTCTGCCCTTATTCTGCCTATATCCTTCTATTCCCTCCCTATTCATGTATCCATCCAGCTGCCTTTTAAATGTTGCTAATATGCCTGCTTCAACTATCTCTTCTGGCAGTGAGTTCACTTTCTGTATGAAAAAATTAACCCCTCACATCTCCCTGAAACTCTCCCATTCTGACCTTGAACCTGTGTTTCCTTTCGATTGATATTTCCACTCTGGGGAAAAAAAGCCTCTGACTACCCAACCTATTTATGCCTCTCATAATTTTGTAGCCCTCTATCAGGTTTCTCTTCCAGAGAAAACAATTAGTTTAGTCAACAGCCTGTTGAACCTTCTTTGCACTCTTTCAAAAACTTTCACATCCTCCAGTACTATGGTGGCCGAAACTGCTCGCAATATTCCAAATGTGACCTAACCAAGATTTTATATAGTAGCAATATGATTTCCCAACTCTTGTATTCAATGCCCAATCAATGAAGGCAAGGAAAGATTGACATTTGCTGCCATTACATCTCTCCCTTTGCTGGGCCTTCCACATGTGCCTTGCATTTGCAGAAACCTGGCCTATTGCCAGCTATCAAATCCCCACCTGCTTTATAAATGGAAGAAGGGGCACCAAACGCTCATTCATCTCTGCTACTTTGCATTATGAAATCTCTGCCCCTACCATGATACAGAGAAAGAATGTGCTCTTTAGGGAAGGAAATTTGCTGTACTTACCTAGTTCTGCTGACATGTGACTGCAGAGGCATAGCAATGTTCTTGACTGTTAAATGCCTTCTGAAATGGCCTAAAAGCTACTCAGTTCAAGGGCATTTAATCATGAGCAACAAGTGCTAGTCCATGAACAAATAAGAGTAATAATTCCCCTGCCCTGTGCCAGTCAAGTGTCTGCATCTACCTCAAGGCCATCATTTGACAAACTAGAGCTCTGCTGCATGTGTTCATCAATGTTTACACTGCAGCAAGTGCTAATAATTGGCTATAGTGTTGTGATGTGACACTACCCTCCATCCTGATGCACATGTTAGTCCTTGTTGAATCCCTGTGCATGAGTCATTTGTATTGCTATGCATGGCTACGATTATCATATTGTTCATACTTGCTGATCATCTTCCCATATATATGCCACTCACCTTGTTAGCCCTTACAAGGTCATTGAAGTGCTTTTGATCCTGTGATTTTTGAACCAAGTGACTGTGTTGCGTTGGGGTGAAAAACAAAATCCAGATTTGTGAAGTTGAGGTCAGACACCAGGAAGGCACTGAGATCTCAGAGATGATTTAAGATAGCTTAGAATTCTTTATTTCTGTGTTGCTCAGAGATTGTTAGCCAGAAGACTCTTTCAGGGGCATTTTCCATTTTCTACATCCTATAGCTGACAATTGCTTTTAAACAGAAATCCCTTCAATTCCATAGGCTCTTTACTTTCGAGATGTGAATGAGCTTCTGTTCTCTACTTAGCACCTCTACCCATCCTGTTTCTCCACCCTAATCCTGGCAGTACAATACAATAAAAGCAAAAGAGGAAATGTTGGAAAATCTCAGCAGGTCTTGCAGCATCTGTAAAGAGAGGAAAAAAACTGACATTTCAAGTCCGGGTGATCCCAAGGGCACGTTACGTTTCATTGGCACCCCTTCCGTGAACATTCACTCCCTCCACTGCTGATATACAATGGCAGGAGCATGTACTACTCCAAAATGCAATGCAGAAACTCACAAACATTTCTCGGACAGCATCTTCCAAATGAGCACTACCATTTAGAAAGACAAGAGCAACAGATATCTGGGAGAACCAACTGGCGGTTCTCCTTCAAGCCATTCCTGATGAGGAAATACATTGTCATTCGTTACTATTGCCGAGTCAAAATCCTGGAACTCTCTCCACAACAGCATTGTAAATGTATCTATACCACGTGGACTGTAGCAGCTCAAGAAGGCACCTCCACCGCTTATCAAGGGCAATTGGGAATGGGCAATAAATGTTGGCCTAGCCAGCAAAGCCCACATCTCATGAAAGAAAGAAAAAAAAATAAAGAAACAAAAACACATACTTAATGATGGGACTATTGAATTCTTAGCTGTTAATCAGTATATTTTATGCCAGTTAAACAGTATGTACAAGCACTATATTCAAAATCAGTTTTGATAATTGGAAAACTGACAGCACATTGAAATCTACTTTGCTTTCATGTTTCATTTCAACTTCATGATTTTTTTTAAGACCATAGAATCCCTACAATGCAGGGGGAGGCCATTTAGTCCATTGGGTCTATATGGAGCACAATCCTATCCAGGCAATATTCCCAAATATTTACCCTGCTAATCCCCAACACAAAAGTCAATTTAGCCAATCAACCTAACCCACATATCTTTGGACAATGGGAGAACACTCATGCACTGAGGCAGAATTGAATCTGGTGCTATGGTGCAACAGTGCTAACCACTGCACACCCTTCCTGGAAACATTAAGGTATAGCTGAGTTAATCGCTTTTACCTCAATTGTAAAAATCAATAGCTGAGTGATCACTTTAATTCTCATGATAATAATGTCCCCGAATTGCACTGTCAATGTTATTGTTGACAAGCCCTTTCTTGCCTTGGCATTGCACTCTGTAGTTTGGGAACATTCCAATGTTTGACTTGACATCAGTAAGGCATGTTAGTAGGGTGGTGAAGGAAGCATATGGGATTTTATCAATTGAAGCATAGATTACAATAGCAGAGAAGTCATGTTGGAGTTGTATAGAATTTTGGTGAGGCTACAGTTTGAGTAGTGTGTGTGGCTCTGGTCACCACGTTATAGGAAGGATGTGACTGGAAGAATGTCAAGGACATTGGAGAGCGTGCAGAAGAGATTCACTAGGATGCTGCCTGGGGTGGATCATTTAGTTGTAAAGAAAAATTGAATAGGCTTGTATTGTTTTTGTTAGAGCAAAAAAGATTGATGGGTGACCTGATCAAGGTGTAGAGGATAATGAGGGGCATGGACAGAATGGATAGGGAGCTTCTGTTTCCCTTAATTGAAGAGTCAGTTATGAGGGGACATAGGTTCAAGGTGAGGGACAGGAGGTTTAGGGAAGATTTGAGGAAAATCTTTTTTACCCAGAGTGTGGTGATGGACTGGAATGAGTTGCCTAGGAGGGTGAGTATGGCAGATTGCCTCAGATCTTTAAAAAGTATCTGGATGAGCACTTGGCACATTGTAACATTCAGGGCTATGGCCAAAGTGATGGTAAATGGAATAGGTGGAAGGTCAGGTGTTTCTTGTACATCGGTGCAGACTTGATGAGCCTCAATTGCACTGTACGATTGCTTCTATGAGTATCCTTAACTGAGCCAAGACAGTGTTGGAGACAGAGGGGAAGGCTTTAGGATGGCGATAAAGTTGGTTAACAGTGAGAGAATGCATTGGGATGGCCCTGTGACACCATTGGGTCATTGGGCAGCCCAGAATGGAACCGGAATCCAACCAATTGAAGTTAAGGAATTATTAACTATAATTTTGAACAGTGTTTGGAATTTTGTTCAAGGTACATAGGTCCAACACAGATTTAGCAGCTTGCCAGCTGCAATGGCACAATCAACTACCTCTCTCTTCCAATTCACTCTAGCACAGCCCAAGAGCTCTTCACTTCTTTCTTGAAAATAGGCCTGAACAATTCCCATCCACCACCACCACTCCTCCTCCTGATTGAGCTCATTTTATCTCTAACAGCTTCTCCTTAAACTCATCCCATTTTCTCCAAATCAACGGAGTAGCCATGGCTCCCCGCATAGATCCTAGCTACTCTTGTCATTTTAGGGGGTATTTGGAACTTTCCTTGTTCCAAGCCTACCGAGGCGCACTCCAGTTACTCTTATATTAGCATCTCAATGACTATTTTGGTGCTGCTTCATACCATCATTCAGACTACCAAAAATTCATCAACTTTGCTTCCAGTCTCTGCCCCTCCATCGCCTTCACCTGGTCCAAGTCAGACAGTTCCCTTCCCTTCCTTGACCTTTCTGTCTTCATTTCCAGCAATAATCTATCTCGGCTCCTTCACCTCCATTGCATTTGTTCCAATGATGCCACTTTCCAAAATAGTTCTTCTAATATGTGCTCCTTTTGCCCTCAACCGTGGATTCGCATCTACAGTTATCAATGGGGCCCTCAACAGCATACAGTCTATCTCCCGCGCCATGATGCTCACTCCTTCCCTTCCCTCCCAGAACACTATATAGAGTCCCACTTGTGCTTGCATTTTACCCCACCAGCCTCTGCATGCAAAGCATAATCCTCAACCATTTTCGCCAACTCCAGTGTGATGCCACCACCAAACACATTCCCTTCACTCCCTCTGTCAGCATTCCAGAGAATGTTTCCTCTTGGATAACCTAGTTCATTCCTCCAAAGTACCCAATACCTCTGTCATGGCACCTTCCCATACAATTGCAGAAGGTGTTACACTGTCCCTTTACTACTTCTATGCTCACCATCCAAGTGCAAAACATTCATTCCAGGTTAAGCAGTGTTTCACTTGCACTTTTTTCAATTTGGTGTATTGCATTCGCTGCTCCCAATGTGATCTTCTCTATATCAGAGACACTAAGCGTAGACTGGGTGATTGATTGCTTTGCAGAGCACCTTTGGTCTGTGCGCAATCAGGAGCTTGACCTTCCAGTTGTTTGCCATTTTAAAACGTGGTCCTACTCCCATGCCCAGATGATTGTCCTTGGCTTGTTGCAACATTCCAGTGAAGCTCAACGCAAATGGAGGAACAGCACCTCATCCTCCAGCAAGGCACTCTACAACCTTCCGGTCTCATCATCAAATTCAGATGATTTGCTCTACCCCACCTCGATCCCTTTATTTTCATTCTATTTTATTTAATTTTTTACTGTTCTCTATCTTCTATTTCTTAATTGCCCTTTCTTCCCCCCATTCATTCCCCCTACTTTATCCCCTTCCCTGACCTTTTCTCCACCTTTGTTTCCCCTTTTTCTAAATTTTACTTCTGTCGCATCCATTGTAGCATCGCCCCTGCCCCCCTCCCAAATCCCCACAATATCTTCATCTGTCACAGCTTACCCTCTCATTTTAGCTTATCTGCTGTTTAGCTGTTCACACTCTTTATTCTCTCTATGGACAGCCATTAGCAGTCTTGTTTCTGCGGTTCTGACTCATTTTACGTTCCCTTACCCTACAGTATAAATAAATATCTTCCACTTTTTATGCCTTTTAGCTTTGACAGGTCATCTGCACTTGAAACGTCAGCTCTTTTCTCTTCTTAAAATGCTGCTAGATCTGCTGAGATTTGGGAGAGGTTGGGATTTTTATAGTTGCATTGGCTGTAGTATGACTGGCCTGGTCAGCAACCTCACAAATAGAACCCAAGCCGTGTGCTCATTGTGTCAGCTTGATGCTGAAGTTGGGCCCATCCCAGATATCTTGCAGGGCAACAGCTACCCTGATCAGACTGTTGTTCACAGTATATCACACAAACTCATCAACTGGACAAGACTGCCACTTCTGGCTCTGAGAAGTGCCCAGTCTACTTCTGATTACTGTGGTAGGGTAAGTATCTCAAAAAATTGGAACAGGTGAAGCCAGCAGTTTCTTGCTGTTACAACCAATAACAACACTGGTGTTATTCACCACCAATAGTCTGCCATCCATTTTAAAAAAAAAAAGCGTTCTGCCTTTCACACAAATGAGCATATGAATTTCAGTGCCGATGTGATGCCAGCGAGGCAAGCTGCATGTCCAAAAGACTGATGGAGCATATCAAACAGCATGACCCTTTAGTTGTTTGCAACAGAGCTGGAGTTGGCAGGATTTGTACCATTCTTTGGTTCAAAGCCAGCACTTTCACAGATTCCAGCCATAGCAAACCCCCATTAGAATCATCCTCTGATTGAGCAGCACTTACTGAACAATCCTGGGTGTACCAAGAATTATACAATCAGTTTATGTTTATCAGTAGGTTTTGGTATGTTGGTTCTTTACATGTATGAGAAGATGCACATAGTCACAACCCTGTCCTTTATAGACAGAAGGAGCGTATTCACACATTACATCTTTTTACAACTATACAAACGCGTGAAGGACAGCTATTCTCTAGTTCAATACCTATGCCAATCAAAGTTGAGCTGCCTGGTTAGAATTTAAACAAACATTTGGTAGTTAACTGTTGAAATGTTTTGCTAATACTACAATTCTTTAGGGGTTGTTGATGTTCTGATGTAACATCTATGGATTTTATTTTTAGCTTCTGAAAGTGTCCAGAGGGACAATTTTTTCACACTGAGATGATGAGTGTCTGGAACAAGCTGCCAGAGGTTGTAGTAGAGGCGGATATAATTTTACCTTTAAAAAGCATTTAGATAGTTACATGGGTACGATGGGTATAGAGAGAAAAGGGTCAAATTCACGCAATTGGGATTAGCTTAGTGGGTTCTTAAAAAAAAAAGGGCGGCATGGACAAATTGACTGCAGGGCCTGTTTCCTTGCTGTAAATCTCTATGACTCCATTTCCACCAATATATGAGAAGTGATCCATGATGCAGTGATGGGTATGTCTCAGCTTTAATTACAACTTGTCAGCGACTGAGTCCAGATTGTTTTAGGCTGCTCTGTGCTGCTCCGGTCATGCTGAAAGCCTAATGACCCCCAAAAGTGGGTGCTACAGAGCTCAATTTTGCAAATTACATCCTTCCCTACCTCAACACACCAGATCCCTGGACAATGCAGCTCACAGGGAGGCCAAATAGCCCATTGTGTCTGTGTGAGTTCTTTGGAACACCTACACAATTAGTCCCATTCCCTACTGTTACTTTAATGCCCTGTAATTTTCCTCCTCAAATACTTATGCTATATTTTTTTGAAAATTGATATTGAAGCTGCTTCCACCTTTCAAACATTTGCTTACTAATAGGTGATGAATATGTTTTAAATATTTTGAGACAATATATACTGCCAACTTGAATTCTTTTACAATATTGCAGATGAAAGAGTGAAGTTCCTTCAGAGGAAACATTCCACACTGGCAGCCATCCATTTCCTTTCTCATCCGTGCTGAAACTTGCTGAACTGGTTTGTTTTTTGTAAAGCGCATCTGATTTTTGCCTATAAATAAATTGTAGACTTAGTAAGCTTTCTACGTATTACAGTCACTATAGCATTGGGCACAACAGAATGGATACAAGAATTTTACTGTTTTTCTTTCTCACAGTAAGTAAAGCATTCTGATTTTGTATCATGATTTTTGCAGGAAAATGCATTTTAGGAAGAAACATGCAAGTGGAATTAATGCAAAAAAGATGAAAACATCATTTGCAGTTGCATTAGGATTTTAGCTCAAGCTGATAATTACTGGTTGGTAAAGTTGATTATGATTTTATGCATTTATTTATATTTTTATGTATTTGTTTATACCACGGGATCACCAATGGCATTATCCACAGAGTGTTTAGAATAATAGTAATCACAAAGAAGGATCTGTCAACAAACTAGTTTGCAGATGTCATTGAAAAGTTACTATTTTTTTTCATTATCCTGTATCTACAATTATAATGGAAGCTGTCTATGTAAATTTAACATGCTGAAAATCTTTCCGTTAATAGTTGTATTTAAGGCTTTGGACTGGAGGACAGTGTAATATATCAAGGAATAGAACAGAATCCTTACCGTACAAAACGAGACCATTCAGTCCATCGAGTCTGCAGCTACCACAATCCCACCCGGGCTCTGTCTCCTTAACTCCATGTATTTACCCTGCTAACTCTGACACTAGTATAGCCAATCAACCTAACCTGAATATCTTTGGATTGTGGAAGGAAATTGGAGTACCCGGAGGAAACCCACGCAGACATGGGGAGAGCATGCAAATTTCATGCAGACAGTGATCTCAGGCAGGACTCGAATCCAGGTCCCCGGCATTGTGAGCAACAGTGCTAACTACTGTGATAATAGCAGCCCAACAAGTTCAAAGAGGCAGTTATACAATGAATAGGGAATAGACACAGGGAAATAGAGGCATAATTAAAAATAATGAAATGAACTTCCAATATACATAAACTTCCAGTTTTTCAGGTAATAATAATAATATCTCAGATAATAATACTGCTTTCCTAGTTTCATACTATTAAGTGAATAAGCTTCTTCGTTTTAAAAATATTTTAATTGCCAATTATCCTTTCGAGCTGGGTTGGCAAGTGGCTCAGGCAGTACAAATTCCACCTCCTAGTATTAAATGGTAAAGACCTTTATTGATTTGTATTGCTTTCCAGCTGTATTTTTCATGTACGTTGAACTTAATAACCATTCCTAATGAGTACTAAACTGACTCTGTCTTGGGTTCTTCAATGTCTGTATATGTGCTTCAGTCATTAAATAAAATGTCATGGATGTAATCTTACTGCCTATTCACACCACACGACTGCTGCATCAAGGTCTGAGAATTTGGCGGCCAGTCAAATCTCCGTTCACTGCGATGGGATAGGAAGTGTCACTGGCAAGAACAGTGGTAAGATTCCAGAGAATGAGTATATTGTGTTTTTCATCATTAAAGTGCAAGCCTTCAGCAAATTTGGCATGATGAGGGTGAGTGCTTATCCACTTAATAGGCTGGAATTCTACCAGAGGCTCGCAGAGCTGTTTGTCCATTGGCTTCAAGTGGGATCTTATGAGCCTATGGTGAGTGAGGCAGGAAAATTCTGGCAATGAAATTGAAAGTTGACTGACTCATTTGCCTTTACCACACTTGTGGTTACTGCCTAATATTTCAAATTTCCAGATAAGGCCATTGCTAGTACTTGCTTCTTTCAAATTTGATGAAAGATTTGATTGAAATAGCAGATCTTTGGTCCTGCCTGCTCCAAAGCCAGAAATTCTCACCCAAAGACCTACAGTCTGTGAAATTTTCTGTCCTAGCCCGCAATGATTCCCCAGTGACAGGATCAGAAAATGTCCTTCATTTATCAGACTCAAAGTTTATACACGTTTCTCTGCTAGTTTGCAAGAAATTTCCTCCTCGTTAACTTGATGCTGATGACCTGTTTTATGCATGTGGGGTGGGGTAGCTCCTTTAAGGGAATAGGTCAGGTGATCCTGGGTATGGGGCGACCTGCTGTGAGATGTAATTTTAGATTGGAGTGTTTTTTAAACTCATTCATGAGAAATGGGTGTCACCGGTTCGCCAATGTTTATTGACTATCTCTAGTTGCCTAAGTGCAGTTCAGAGTCAATCACGTTGCTGTGGCTTTGTTGTCACATGTAGGCTAGACCCGGTAATGAGACAGATTTCCTCCCTAAAGGACATTAGTGAACCAGATGGGTTTTTTTGACCATCAACAATGGTCATTATTAGATTCTTAATTCCAGGTACTTTGGTTGAAATCAAATTCCAGCATCTGCTGTGGACGGACCCGGGTCCCCAGAACATTAGTTGAGTTTCTGTGTTAATAGTCCAGCGATAATGCCACGAGGCCAACACCTCTCCAGTATGGAACATGTAAGACTTGCAGTAAATATTTTTGTTCCCTGACATTTATCTGTGGGTTGAGTTCTTGAAGATACACCTCAGTAGTAGAGAATTTAACAATCTCCTACTCAATGGCCTCGAATTTGTCAAATTCTCTCTCTTCCTTTCATCCTGTTTGCTCTTTGTTCACTGTTTTTCGCATTCTATATCAATCTTCATTCTATATCAATCAAACTATGCTTGAAGTTCAATCTTTTACTTATACTTCTCCTTTGTCTTTTCTAATCTCTTTAATTTAAATTGAATTCTATTTTTAAAAAAATCCTGTTCAGTTTGCTTTTAAATATTAAATAACAGATACTTAGAAATATGAAAGTGATTAGATAAAGTCAACATGGATTTATAGAAGGGAAATCATGTTTGACAAATCCACTGGAGTATTTTGAGGATATAACTAGTAGAGTAGAAAAGAGTAACTATTGAATGACATGTATTTGAATTTTTAAAAAGTTTTTGATGAAGTCCTTCGTAAGAGGTTAGCATGCAAAATTTAAAGCACGCTGGATTGGAAGTAATTATTGTATGGATTGAGAACTGGTTAGCAGACAGAAAACAAAGACTAAGAATAAAGGTCTTTTTTAGAGTGGCAGATGATGACTAGTGGGGTCCTGCAGGGATCAGTGCTTGGGCCCCAACTATTCATGATATACATCAAGAATTTGGAGAAAGAAACCAAATGTAATTTTTCCAAGTTTGCTGACAGCACAAAACTTGGTGAGAATTTTAATTGTGAGGAGAATGTTAAGAGGCTTTATATAAGTTGAATGAGTGGGCAAATACAGGGCAGATACATCATAATGTTGAAACAAAATGGCAAAGTATTATTTAAACTGTGATAGATTGAAAAATGTTGACATACAAAGAGATGCGAGTGTCCTTGTACACCAATCACTAAAAGCAAGCATGCGGGTACAGCAAACAGTTAAAAAGGTATGTTGGCCTTCATTGCAAGAGGACTTGAGTGCAGGAACAAAGATGCCTTGCTGCAGCTGTACCACGTCTTGGTGAGACCAGACTTGGAATATTACGTGAAGTTTTGGTCTCCTTGTCTAAGAAACGATATACTTGCCACAGAAGGAGTGCAGCAAAGTTTCAGCAGACTGATTCTTAGGATGGCAGTATTGTCATATAAGGAGAGTTTGGATCAACTGGAACTATATTGACTAGAATTTGGAAGAATGAGAGGGGACCTGATCAAAACATAAAATTCTGAAAAGGCTAGACAGACCGGATGCAAGGATATATTTCTTCTGGCTGAGAGGTCTAGAACAGAGTTTTATGATACGGGGTCATCCATTTAGAAGATGAGCAGAAACCTTTTCACCCAAAGCATCATGAACCTGTGGAATTCTCTACCACAGTGGGGGTCAAGTCTCTGAATATATTTAAATTAAAGGAGATATATTTCTAGATTCTGAAGACAACAAAGATTATGGGGAGAGTGTAGAATTATGGCATTGAGATAAGGGATCAATCATGATCATATTGAATGGTGCAGCAGGCTCGAAAGGCTGAATGGCCTATTCCTGGTCCTATGTTTCTATTTTGAAACACTTTCTGTCAAATCCACATCCAGATTAAACACTACTGTTTAGTACAGATTATGAATAGCCGTTGACATTTGGCACACTGGCTCAGTGATTATGTTTCTGAGCTAATAATCCAGGAAAATAATTCAAATCTTAACCATGGCTGTTTTAGAATTTGAATCCAATTTAAAAAAATGGTTGTGGGTTGCTGTAGTTATATAAATCCAACTGGGTCCAACAATGGAAATATAAACCAGTTCAATGATTTTTTTTTTTCCTGTGACTTTAAATCCACACCATACAACATAGCTAACTTTAAGTGACCTCCAGCTTGGTTTTGGAAGCCTCTCAGTTGTAGTAAACTGATAGAATAGATTGGAAATTTACAATAAATGGCAGAACCCTTAAGAATATTGATAAGCAAAGGAGTCTGAGTGTACGTGTACACAGAGAGTGACAATGCAGGTGGAAAAAGTAGTCAAGAAGGCATACAACATGTTTGCCTTTATTGATTGGGGTATTGAGTTCAAAAATTGGCAAGTCATGTTGCAGCTTTATAGAATCTTCGTTTAGGCTGCACTTGGAACATAGTGTTCAATTCGTTTGCCACATTATCAGAAGGATGTGGAGGCTTTGGAGAGAGTACAGAAAAGATTTACCAGGATTTGCTTGGTACGGATGGCATTAGCTATGAGGAGAGGTTGGAGAAACTTGGTTTATCCTCACTGGAACGACAGAGGTTGAGGGGCAGCCTGATAGAAGTCTACAAAATTATGAGAGGCATAGACAGAGTGGATAGTCAGAAGTTTTTCCCAGGATGGAAGAGTCAATTACTAGAGTTTAAGGCATGTGGGGAAGAATTTAAAAGAGATGTACAAGGCAAATTTTTTACACAGAGAGTAGTGGGTGCTTGGACCTTTTTGCCAGGGGAGGTATTGGCAGCAGATAAGTTTGTGACTTTTAAGGGGCAGCTTGACAAGAATGGAATAGGATGGGAATAGAGGGATATGGTTGCTGGAAAGTAGGGGGTTTTAGTTAAGTTGGGCAACATGGTCAGTGCAGACCTGGAGGGCCAAAGGGCTGTTCCTTTGCTGTAATTTTCTTTGTTCTTTGTTCTTTAACAGGAGCTACAGTGGGGACTAACCCTGGCTTTCCAGAAGAAGTCACAGTCAATGAAGTAGATCATTAAAACAGTACTTGTCCAGATAAATGAGCAGATTTGAGAATACTACACTATTTTTCATGGTTAGAAGGACTCTTTTAAAAAAAAAAAAAAATTTGAAATTCTACCTGTTTTACCAACAGTTTGGTATTAATTTTGTAAATTCGTCTTGTAAAATTACGGGGTTTGAGGCCAAAGATACCTAATTAGGCAGTCGATTATTTATAAATAATTTTAAGATAATTTATGAAGAAACAACATTTGATGCTGATGAATTGATTAAACAGAAAAAATACACAATCTGTGACAGTTAAAAGCAGTTTACTGATTCCTGATAATGGATAGTTGATTGGTGTAGAGTGGTCTTATTCCCCTTGCCATTTTTAAGGATGGCAGCTGATGGTGAGCATTGCAACCGCACCATGACACCCCTTGACAGTGTGCCTGAGCACATGTTAATGCAGCTTTTTCTCTGGGAGCTGGTAACGTACTTGGTGTCAAAGCTGCATCCAAATTATTCTGATCAACAGGATGAGTGTCAGGATGTTACCACCTTGCCCATATGTCACCCTGCTGGAGGTCCATTTTTTAGTTTATACTGTGTTGTGGGTCATATCCTGGTCTTTCTAAACACTTGCTTGGATATGGAGGTGCACAAAACCTCAATCTACTGGCTTAGGAATGTCAACATGGTAACCCGGACCAAGCGACCCTGATGTTTCCAGGCACTGTATAGACAAAGAACAAAGAAAATAACAGCGCAAGAACAGGCCCATCAACTCTCCAAGCCTGCAGTGACCATGCTACCCGAATTAACTGAAACTCCTTACTCTTCTGGGGATGATATCCCTCTATTTCCATTCTTTCATGTGTTTGTCAAGACGCCCCTTAAAAGTCATGACCATATCTGTTTCCAATATCTCCCCCGGCAATGGGTACTAGGCACCCACGCCCTCTGTATAAAAAAAATCTACCTCGTACCTCTCTTTTAAACCTTGCCCCTTTCACCTTAAATGTGTGCCTACTAGTAATTGACTCTTCCATCCTGGGAAGAAGCTTCTGACTATCCATTTTGTCTATGCCTCTCATAATTTTATAGACTTCTATCAGGTCACCCTACAACCTCCATCGTTCCAGTGAGAATAAGCCAAGTTTCTCCAACTTCTCCTCATAGCTAATGCTCTCCATACCAGGCAACATCCTGGTAAATTTTTTCTGTACCTTCTCCAAAGCCTCTACATCCTTCTGGTAGTGTGGCGACCAGAATTGAGCACTATATTCCAAATGCAGCCTAACTTAGGTTGTATAAAGATGAACATGAACAACTTTTAAACTCAATACCCGAACCGTTGAAGGCAAGCATGCTATATGTCTTCTTGACTACCTTCTCTGCCTATATTGCCACTTTCAGTGACCTGTGTACACTTACACCCAGATTCCTTTGCTTATCAAGGGTTCTGCCATTTACTGTATATTTCCTATCTATATTAGACCTTACAAAATGCATTACCTCACATTTATCCAGATTAAACTCCATCTGCCATCTCTCCGCCCACATCTCCAAGTGATCTATATTCTGTTGTATCTTCTGATGGTCCTCATTTCTATCCTCAAATCCACCAATCTTTGTGTCTTGCCCAAACTTACTAATCAAACCAGTTACATTTTCCTCCAATTCATTTATATATATTACAAACAGAAAAGTTCACAACACTGATCCCTGAAGAACACCACTTGTCATAGCCCTCCATTTAGAAATGTACCCATCCACTGCTACCCCCTGTCTTCTTTGACTGATGTTTTGGAGATCAGAACATCTCATTCACCTGACAAAGGCTATAAAGCCAAAAGCTTGCGAGTTTACTATCAAATAAATTGGTTGGATTTAAAACTGGTGTTGCAGACTTCTTACTACGTTCTTTGACTGAGCCAGTTTTGTATCCATCTTGCCAGCTCACCTCTGATCCCATGTGACTTTACCTTCTGCACCAGTCTGCTAGGAGGGACCTTGTCAAAGGCTTTATTTGAAGTCCATGTAGACAAATCTACTGCCCTATCCTCATCAATCATCTTCATCATTTCCTCAAAAAACTTGAGCACGTTACTGAGACACAACCTCCCCTTCACAAAACCATGTTGCTTCTCACTAATACATTCACTTATTTCCAGGTGGGAATAAATCCTGTCTCGAAGAACCCTCTCCAATAATTTTCCTATCATTGATGTGAGGCCTGTAATTACCTGGATTACTCTTGCTACCCTTCTTAAACAAAGGAATAACATTGGCTACAGGTGAGGTCCCAGAGGATTGGAGAATAGCCAATGAGGACAGAAAGATTTCTCTCATGGCCCAAGAAATTTCCTCGCTTGCCTCTCTCAGGATATACCCCAGAATACTATCAGGACCAGGAGACTTGTTTACCTTAATGTTTCTCAAAAGCCCCAATACCACCTCCTTTCTGATCTCAACATGACTCAAACTATTCCCAGACTCATCATCCACCAAGTTCTCCTTTTTGGTAACTACTGACGCAAAGTATTCATTTAATCCCTCACCATTTCCTCTGACTCCACGCATAGATTCCCTCTACAGTCCTTGAGTGCGCCCCGCCTCTTATTTTTTATGTATGTACAAAAAGCCTGAGATTTTCTTTAATCCTGCTGGCCAATGCTTTCTCGTGACCCCTTTTTAATCCTCTTTACTCCTTAGTTAAGTTTCTTTCTACTTTCCTTGTATTCCACACTTGCTTCTTGTGTTCCCAGCTTCCTATCTTTGACAAATGCTTCCTTTTTTCCTTTTAATTAGGCTTACAATATCTCTCATTATTCAAAGTTCCCAAAAGTTGCCATACTTATCCTTCATCCTTACAGGAATGTACCACTCCTGAATCCCTATCAACTTACATTTGGAACCTTCCCACATGCCAGGTGTGGATTTGCACTCAAAATTCTGCCCCTGATCTATATTTTGCAGTTCCTGCCTAATATTGTTGTAATTAGCCTTCTCCCGGTTTTACACATTCACTATACTTATCTTTATCCATCTGTACCTTAAAGCTCACTGAATTGTAGTCACTGTCCCTGAACTATTCCCTTATTGAAACATGACCAAGCTCACTCCCCAGTACCAGGTCAAGTATATTCTTTTTCCTAGCTGAACTATCTACATTCTCTATCACGAAGCCCTCCTAGATATTACATACAAACTCTGACCTAGCCGTACCCTCTAGCACTAAGTGAGTTCCAGTCAATATTGCGGAAATTAAAATCTCTCATCACGACCGTCCTGTTACTTTTATACTTGCCAAAATCTGCCTACATATCTGTTCCTCCATCTCCCATGGCAGTTGAATGGCCTATAGTAAACCCCCAATATTGTGACTACATCTTCCTATTCCTGAGCTCTACCTGTATTGCTTCACTATATGAGCCCTTTGACATGTCCTCCTGAAGTACAGCCATACATTCTTCTTAACCAGTATTGCAACTTCCCCCACCCCTTTTACATCTCCCTCTATCCCACCTGAAACATCTGTATCCTGGAACGTTAAGCTGCCAATCCTGTCCTTCCTTTAACCAAATCTGTTATGGCAGCAACATCATAATTCCTAGTACTAATTCAAACTCTTACGTTTATCTGCCTTACCTGTTACACTTCCTGCATTGAAACGAATGCATTTCATTCCACCAGATCCTCTTTGATTAGCAACCCCATCCTGCCTGCTCTTTCTCTGAGTCTTACTGGCCTTATTTGCTGGTTCCCATTCAGCTAATTCACTTTTGCTTTGGTTCCCATCCTCTTACCAAACTAGTTTAAATCTTCCTGTGTGACACTAGCAAACCTTCCGGCCAGAATATTTATGCTCTCCCAGTTTAGATTCAACCTGTACTTTTTGCAAAGGTCCTGCCTGTCCTGGAAAAGACCTCCATGGTCCAGATATCTGAAAACCTCCCTCCTAAACCAGCTGTTTAGCCACATGTTGAGTTGCACTATCTGCCTATTCCTAGCCTCACTAGCGTGTGGCACAGGGTGCAACCCTGAGGTTACAACCCTAGAGGTCCTTCTTTGTAACTTTCTACCTAACTCCCTAAACTACAGTACCTATGTTGTTAATACCAATATGTACCACATATCTGGCTGTTCACCCTCTCTCTCCAGAATGTTTTCTGTCTGTTCAGAGACATCCTGGATCCTGGCACCTGGGAGAATCTTTCATATTCACAGAAATGCCTATCCCCAGCCTGAACTATAGAGTCCCCTTTAATTATTGCTCTAGTCCTCTTTGTCCCTCCCTGCTGAACAACAGAGCCAACCATGGTGCCACTACTCTGGCTGCTGCTGCTATCCCCTGGTAGGTCATTTCTCCCAACAGTATCCAAAATGGTATACTTGTTAGAGAGGGGGATGACCACAGGAGATTCCTTCATTGACTGCCTGCCCCTTCCAGCTGTCACCCACCTATCTGCCTCCACTTTGGGTGTGACCACATCTCTAAAGCTTCTATGATGCTTTCCGTCATCTTCATTGTCCTAAGTCCGTCCAGCTGCTGCTCCAACCTATCCATGCGATCTGTAAGGAGTTGCAATTGGTGCACTTTCTGCAGACATAGTCATCCAAGATGATAGCAGCATCACGGGTCTCCGCCATCTCACAACTCTAACGCATAATCCCACTGACTTACATTTTGAGCATCAGTTAGATTATTTGAGAAAATTTATAAAACTCTTTGTTTTAGCTCCTTACAGAAGTCTTTTTTTTTGGTGGGAGGAAGAGGGAGGGAGGGAGGGAAACACTAATGTGAGGTTTCAGGCATACCGCTCTTTGACACCAGATCTTCCTTGAACGGGGATTTGCACATGTGGGGGTAATGCATGATCATGTCGCAGAGCTGGTGAAAAGCTGCCCACTAGACCATGCTGGAAACCATCTCGACTGAATCTCCCAACCTGCTACGAATGCTCCATTCTGATGGGGTTCAGACTAGCTTCCCATGTTTGGTGAACTAATGGGAGATCATGCTGGAATGAAGGAGAGGCAATCAAGGTCCCTCCAGGGGGTCAGGCAGTGAGGAGGGGTGGTACCCCCTCGATGTGGGCATCCTGGCAGTGCCTGCCTGTGACCCCTGGCACTACTCAAGGGACAAAATGTCCATGTCTGGGGGTACCTTGGCACTGCCCATCAAGCATCAGGCAGTGCTAAGGAGATGGGGCCTATTGTGGGCAGGACTTAGGGGCAATTGGTGAAGGTGGGGGGGGTCCCACTGACACTGTGCATTCGGATTGGTTTGAGGTGGAGATAGGGGTGGGCTGGGTAGGGTGGCCTGTAAGAGAGGGGCCTGCCTCTGGGGGGTGCTGGGGGCATTGCCACTGCTGGGAAGGCATCTGGGCATGGGGGCACTCTGGGGTGGGGCGGTGGGAACCGGTCAGGGCTAGCTTTGTGGGGGCTGTGGGGGGGTGGGGGGGGGGGGGGGGTTGCTGGAGGGGCAGCAAGAATCCCAGGCTGGTCAGTGATTGAGAGTTTGGGGCCATTGCGCACGCGCAGAGATCCAGAAACATCAAACTCTGATGCAAATAGGCCCCACCCTCCCTGAATTTTTAATGAGAATCACGACTGGGACCTCTTCAATGCACAGAGTGCGGAGATTTAGGTGAGAAGCTGACCTATCAGTACTGACGTGATCTCGGCACATTTTTCCACCAATTCAACACTTTTGGGAAAATCGTGGCCATCTCTTTCCAGGGAGAGAATCAGTACTGCTTTACTCATCTCCTAAAGTTTCCACATAAGTTAGAAAATACTTGTTTATTGAAAACCTTACTACTTTATACACATGCAGTAAAAATTGATAAATAATATCAAGGTAAATAATAATTGTAAATTACTTCCTATTACAAATGGATACTTATTTAAAATAGATGTGGTAGCTATTTGTCTACTTGAAATGAGTAAGAAAAGCATGTGTCTGCCATGAATCAATTTTTTTTTTTGTCTGGAAGAATTTTGTACAAACATTTACACCAAATTTTGTGGAGTTGTATCAGGTCTCCCTTCAGTCTCTATCTTTCTGGTGAAAACAATCCAAGTTTATTCAACCTCTCCTCATAGCCAACACCCTCGAGACCAGACAACATCCTGGTGAACCTTCCTTGCATTCTCCCCAAAGTTTCCATGTCCTTCTGGTGACTAGAACTGAATGCGATACTCCAAATGCAGCCCAGCCAAGTTAATCAATATTTCCTCCCCCACTTGTCAAATAGCTATACCTTGCTGTTTTCCAGATTCATTAGGAACTGCAGACCGTGAACCATATAAATCCACACACCAAATACTGTGCTCAGCCACTTTCAGTTTTGTCAACAAACAGCCTTCACTGGGCTGCTCGAGTCTATTCTGGAGTATTAAGAGTTATAGGATATGGGCAGGATTTTCCACCCGCACCCTGCAGTTTATTTTCCTTTCTATAAAGTTAGGACCTGAAGATCTGGCTTGTCATGTCCTGATATGTTTGTGTTTTTAATTTATCTGGAAGTTGTGATTAATTTACCTGGAATTTCCATTTTACTTAATGATATTTCATAATAATATTCAATTTGCTCTCAAACACATCCCACACTCAAAAACCTCCTGGTGATTATAGTTCCTTTTTAGTGTTAAATAAAGAGAAACATTCATCTAAATTGTGCCTTCCCCAGTTTCAGGAAACACCAAAGCACATTACAGCCATTATAGTACTTTTAAGCGCTTTATTGTTGTAGTGTGGAAAAGACCATTGTTTTCTGAATGTGATCTACAAATTAATAATCAATTTCTCCCTCTGAACAAATCTGGCCCACACAGAATAATTTTTATCCCTCCCAAAGACCTCTCCTACTTCCAAATATTTCTGGAAACTTCAGTAAGCTTTGCACACATTTAATGAGTGTAGCACACAGGCTTCCAGAGTTCCGGAAGATAGCTGTACTGGTTTATGCTCAGAATACACAGTAAGTTCTAGGGCCTAATAATATGGGTAGCTATCCCATAATTTATTCAAAAGTCTGCAAGAATTTATTATGAATCTAAAAGGCTTGTTTTCCAATTTTCATTCCTTGGATCTGTTCTAACATGTTAAGCAGTTTCACAAAAAATGATGACCGCTAATATAAATGCACAGTTAAATATGCTTGGATTGGCGGGTACAGAGGAGCAGTGCCAGGCAATACAACAAGACATAGGTTGGTAGAACTGGGCAGATAGATGGCAAATGGAATTTAATCCGGATAAATGCGAGGTGATGCATTTTGGCCGGAAAAATGTAGAAGAGAGTTATAGGATAAAAAGTAAAACTATTCGGAGTATAGAGACGCAGAGAGACTTGGGGGTGCAGGTTCACAAGTCTCTGAAGGTGTCTTCATAGGTGGAGAAGGTGATAAAGAAAGCGTATGGTATGTTAGCTTTCATAGAAAAGGGTATAGAATACAAGAGTAGGAGTTTGATGTTGCAATTGTATAGAACGTTGGTTAGGCCTCACTTGGAATACTGCGTCCAGTTCTGGTCGCCGTACTATCGGAAGGATGTGAAGTCCTTGGAGAGAGTGCAGAGGAGGTTTACCAGGATGCTGCCTGGTATGGAAGGACTGTCTTATGAGGAACGATTAGATAGACTGGGGTTGTTTTCCCTTGAAAGACGTCGGCTTAGAGGGGATCTCATAGAGGTGTATAAGATTATAAGGGGTATAGATAGAGTAAATGGAGGTAAACTTTTTCCACCTTCAGAAATGGATAGGACGAGGGGTCATGGCCTTAGGGTGAGGGGGGCTATGTATAAGACGAATATTAGAGGGCAGTTTTTCACACAAAGGGTAGTGGGGGTGTGGAATGCACTGCCGAGTAAGGTGGTGGGAGCAGGCACGCTAGGGCTGTTTAAGGGTCTCTTGGACAGCCACATGAGCGGTATGCAGATAGAGGGATATAGTAGGATTGTTTAACTATGGCTTTTTTTTCCACAGGTAATTCGGTCCATACTTGACCAACAAGGAGCATGCATTTGGCAGGTGGTGCGAGGACAGCTCTTGGATGTTGATTCATGGGTTGCCTGGTGCTTCATGTCGTAAATGAGTGCTTTATCTGGACCATCTGAAGGGCACCATGACAGCTCAGTGACTATCGCTGCAGCTGTGCAGACACTTGGAATTGGGCCGGTGTCTGCGGGAGTTTGCGCGTTCTCCCCGTGGTTGCGTGGGTTTTCTCCGGGCGCTCCGGTTTCCTCCCACATCCCAAAAATTCACTCTTAGGCTGATTGGGAAACAAATTGTCCCTACATTTAGACTCTTCTATATTAGGAATAACCTAAAATTAGGATAGGATAATGGAACTGTTACTATATAGTTATGACGGCGGCGCGGGCTCGTTGGGCCGAAGGGCCTGTTTCCCGTGCTGTGTTGCTCTAAAAAAAAAAAAAAAAAATTGTACTTTCTTGATTTCAGAACTTCGGCATGCCAGGAGCAGAGGAAGTTATATTACATCGCCAGAAGAGAATGTGGATTCTAGGTGTTATCAGAATCACAGAAGAAGATGAAGGACCTTTTCCTAAGTTTGGTGTAACAGTAAGTCACAGTTTTCTACAAAACTCTTTTCACATGATGAAATATAAAATAATGTGGCCACTTTAAGTTGAGTAGATGAATTTGATGATAAGATGTTGGTACCTTTACGTTAATAATTTTTTTTGGCATTTTTAATCTATACTTCAACCATAAAAAGGACATTTAGGTAATAAAAATTGCAAGTCAAATCCAAATGGATGAAGAAATCTGTATTTCAAAGATGAAGTATTGCAATATTCTAATCTTTACATGGCGGTTGACGAACTGGAGGTGGTATAAACCTGAGGTGGCATTAAATGGGCTGGCCCTGTTTGATACTCAAGACTATCATCTTCATTGAACAACATCGCAGAGTGCAAGGAAAGTGATATAAGAAGGTGGTCAAGAATTTAAATAATTCAAAACCCACCTCCTTATATGCAGTTAGAATTAGGTTGGGTAATTTGAATAGAGTCCTGTTCCAGCTGCTGACAGTTTCAATTTCATAGAACCATGGAAACAGAAATTAGGACAAAGGCAGACCATTCAGCCCTTAAAGCCTGCTCTGCCATTCATTCCTATCATGGCTGCTCATCGAATTCAATATCCTGATCACCTGTTCCCCCCCCTTATCCCTAGATCCCTTTAGCCCCAAGTAGTCCATCTAATTTCTTCTTGAAATCAGGCAATGTTTTGGCCTCAACTACTTGCTGTAGGTCATGAATTCCACGCCCTGGCTAAAGAAATTTCTACCTCACCTCAGTTTTAAAAGGTTTTACTCCTTACCCTAAGCTAGTTCCAACTGTCTGCTTTTGAACCATATTTCTCTATACCATTCTACTCATGTAACTATCTAAATGCTTTTTAAAAAACAAAATTGTACCCACTTCTATCATTATCTCTGGCAGCCCATTCCAGACACTCACCACCCTCTGTGTGAAACAATTGCCCCTCTAGACTTTTTGTATCTCTTTGCTCTCACCTTAAACCTATGCTTTCCAGTTTTAGACACCCCTATATTTGGGAAAAGATGTTGACTATCAACCTTATCTATATCTCTCATTATATTATAGACCACTGTAAGGTTAACCCTATGCCTCCCATGCTCCAGAGGAAAAGATCCCAGTCTATCCAACCTCTCCTTATAACTCAAACCATCAAGTCCTGATAGCATCCTAATAAATCTTTTCTGCACTCATCTCTAGTTTAATAATATCCTTTTTATAATAGGATGACCAGAACTATATACAGTATTTCAAGTGTGGCCTTACCAACGTCTTGCACAACTTCAACAAGGCATTTCAACTCCTGGATTCATTGTTTTGACCAATGAAACCAATCCTACCAAATGCCTTCTTCACCACCTTCTCCACCTGTGACTCCACTTTCAAGGAGCTATGAACCTGCACCCCTAGATCTCTTTGTTCTATAACTCGTCCTAATGCTCTACTATTAATTGAGTAAGTCCTGCCCTGATTTGATCTATCAAAATGCATCAACTCACATTTATCTAAATTAAACTTCATTTGTCAGTCCTTTGGCTCAATTGATCAAGATCCCATTGTAATCTTAGATAACCTTCTTCACTGTCCACAATGCTGCCAATCTTGGTGTCATCTACAAACTTACTAACCATGCCTCCTAAATTCTCATCCAAATCTTTAATATAAATGACAAATAACAGTAGACCAGCATCAGTCACTGAGGCACACTGCTGGTCACGGGCCTCTAATTTGAAAAATAACAATCTCCAACTATCCTGTTTTTGTGTCATCAAGCCAATTTTGTATCCAATTGACCACCTCATCCTGGATTCCATGAGATTTAACCTTATGCGACAACTTACCATGTGGTATCTTGTCAAAGGCCTTGCTAAGGTCTATGTAGACAACATCAACTGCACTGCCCTCATCTGATTCTTTGCATGCTTCTCCACTCACAAAGCCATGCTGACTGTCCCTAGTCAGTCCTTGCCTCTCTAAATGCCTATAGATCCTGTCTTTCAGATATGATTGAACAAACTTTACTGTTACTTCAGCCAAAGTCTGTATCACCATACGAACACGGGAACTGAGAGCAGATATAGGTAATTCAGCCCTTTAAACCTGCTCTACGTTCAATCAGATCATGGCTGATCTCTCTCCCTGGTTCTCTCTTTAACCTGTTTTTAAATCAGAAATATATCTACCACTTTCTTGAAACCATTTAATATAAATTTAATAACCATTGGTACCACTAAAACCTATTCTAATTTTATGTTGAATCCTATAAAACTTTTTAATCTCCTGTTAGCACTAGGCCGTTTTCTAAAATTACCCCTATTTCTTTACACTACCCTTTAATCAAACTTGGCATCGAACACTATGATTGTTCACTTTTACTTTGCATGTAGGAGATCATGTGACGCAGTGAGTAACATCCCTGCTCCTGAGCCAGAAGCTCTGGGTTTAGGTTCAACTGCTTGATGACCAAGGAACTGCCTTCATAATGCAACCAAACAGATTAAGTGTCAATCTGCAAAATCATTCCAAACATACCAATGGCTGATGGTAAGAGCAAGAGAGACTCCTGATCATCGACACTTGATGCGGAATGGTGCGCCTCAAGCTAAAACAACCTTGGTGACAACTAGTGACATGTTCACAGAATAACTAACTATGGAAACAGACAAAAGTCAACCTTAATGCATACAGAGTGTGGGAAGAGAATTGGATTCAAATTAAGTTTAATGTTTATTAGTGTCATACGTAGGCTTACATTAGCACTGCAATGAAGTTACTGCAAAAATCCTCTAGCCGTCATGTTCTTGGCACCCATTTGGCAGAATTTAGCTCGGCTAATATACTTAACCAGCATGTCTTCCAGACCGTGGGAGGAAACCGGAGCAAACTCCTGCAGACAAGGGGAGAACATGCAAACTCTGCACAGATAATGACCCATACCAGGAATTGAACTCGGGTTCCTGGTGCTGTGATGTAA
This sequence comes from Sphyrna mokarran, assembly GCA_024679065.1. Lineage (NCBI taxonomy): Eukaryota > Metazoa > Chordata > Chondrichthyes > Carcharhiniformes > Carcharhinidae > Sphyrna > Sphyrna mokarran. Next base: position 40,527,630 of record JAGIQG010000016.1, read on the forward strand.
CAGTGCTAACCACAGTGCCACTGTACAGACTATGAAAACTGTGTTGCGTATTATTGCTCTTTCCATTATAATATTGAATATACAACATATGTAATAACACAATACACAACCTGGCACCTAATAAACTGGCAGTTATTGTGTTCAAACTAGTTTTCATTTATTGAGCTTTGAGACTAGAGAGAGTGACCATTTTGTATTATCTAGCAACAAAGCACTGGATTTTATTTGTAATGATTTAGGATTTTTAATTTTTATCTTGGCAGATCAACAATGATAAGTCAGTCAGAGAGAAGCTTATATTCAAGCTGAGTGGTGATGGAGTGAGGAGCACATCAGAGACAAGCTTGTTTTATATAAACAGAACTACAGGGTCATTAATGATTTCGCACAAGGTCGATCGTGAAAAAACACCAAAATTTGAAGTACTGTTCAATGTTTCTTTTATCTCTTTGTGTTCACCTAATGCGCGTTGTAATATTGCTGCAATAGAAAAGAAAAGTAAATAAATAATGTAGTTTAAGATTCTCCAATGACCATATCCACAAATGAACAATAAACTCTCAACATAACTAAACATACATACAAAGAACAAAGAAACATATACATAAAATGTTATCTATATTATGTACAAAGATATACACGTTTTTGGTATTATTCATTGTGGTAGGAGATTTTCTTCCTCCTGTTATTCAGACGGTGGATGTGAGAATATGCTATTTTATCTCATTAATTTAGTTCCAGTGTTCCACCTCATTTTCTGCTTCCTTGATCGCAGATCCTCCTCAATTTTTCATTTACTCTGATCAAAAACTTGTACCCTTGATGCGTTATGAGACCATTAGTTCAGAAACTGGTGTCCACTGTCTACTCTGCTGTGGCTGGACACTGAAGGCTAGAGTGCTTTTATTTTGTAAAGTGAGAAGTTGGGAAACTTCATGAGCACAAGTAAATATATCTTTTTTTTTCTGCGACCCCCCCCCTTATAACATGAGAGTCAACATTTAATGGATAACCCACATTGATATAGCATTTTCCATATCCTCAAGTGTTTTAATGCCAACACATTTGAAGTGTCATCACTGTTGTTTTCTAGGTAAGCACAGTAAGAAGTCTCATAATACTAGGTTAAAATCCAATAGATTTATATTTGGTAGCACAAGCCTCAAATTTTTGGAGCGCTGCCCCTTCATCAGGTGAGTGGGAGTTCAGGGCATATAAAGATACAAACTCAATTTACAGAATAATGATTGGAATGCGAGTCTTTACAGGTAATCAAGTCTTAAAGGTACAGACAATGTGAATGCAGAGAGGGTTAATCACAAGTTAAAGAGATGACTATTGTCCCCAGCCAGGACAGTTAGTAAGATTTTGCAAGCCCAGTCAAGTTGTGAGAGTTACAAATAGTGTGACACGAACCCAAGATTGTGCATGTTGACACAAACATGGCTACCGTTGTTTAGGTAAACATGGCTGTCAATTCATGCAAAAAGATCCCACTCTATTTTCAAAGCAATTAATTTAATTTGAAGCTTTTGACGGATGCTGGCTGAAGGAATTCCTTCATTCAGACTGGATGTTTTAAATCCAGCTAATCAGGCAGATGGATTCCTACCAACCGACCATTCTTCTGTAACATTCTCTGTGACTTGCACTGTCAACCTAGATTCAGTGCTAAAGTACATAACTACAGCTTAGACCAATAGCCTTGTGTCTCAGGAGTAAATAATTTGTAACATTTGTCAACATTTATGGCAGTGAGCTTTCTTGTTAACTCCTTCTAAACTGTTGTAGGATCACCGTTACAAGTGTATAAGGTAGCTAGTGCCCAACTTAATCAGTAATGAAATAACATATCCTGAAATTGGCCATAGCAAAGTTGTTCAGTACTACTACTTTGCTTATAGATTGTGGAGTGGTGTAAAGAAGTTAATTAATCATTTCCTGGAAAGGGCTGGAATCAGAAATACCTGTCCTTACACCTGGACTTACTGGATTTTTGGGGTACAGTGCACAGCACAGAACAATTGTGTAAAGAGAATTGCACACTCATCGGGGAGACCATCCTAGCCAACATTTCATCCATTTTCGGTAGAAACTCAATCATAAATGCTATGATACAGGATGCAATAAGTGAGCTGATTCAAAACAGATCTTTCAATGTTATTTCAGCAAATGTATCTTATTTAATCAAAAATAGAAAATGCTGTAAAATCTCATTAGCTCTGACAGCATCTGTAGAGAGAGAACAGAGCTAATGCTTTAGTCTTGATGACTCGTTAGAACTGAAGGCAATAGAGGATGGAATGAAATTGTAATGGTGAGGAGGGGTGGGATGGGAGATTTGAGGGCTCAATAGAGAACTAGCTGTTGGTTAAGATGGGAGAGATGGTCAAAGATGTCATTGATAAAAAGGAAAAGGAATGTAAATGATAGTCATCATGGTTAAGAAGTGGGCTGATAGCAGTGTTAATGGTGCTGCGGACATGTCTCCCTTCTTCCTTAATCATGGATTTCCACCCACTCTGGTTGACAGGGCCCTCAACTGTGTATGACCCATCCTCTGGGCCACTGCTCTCATCCCTTCTCCTCCATCCTAGAACCAGGCAAGGGTACTCCTTGTCCTTACTTTTTAACCCACCAATCTCCACTTTCAAAAGATCATCCTCTGCCATTTCCACCAGTTTCACCATGATGCCACAATCAACACATCTTCCCTTCACTCCCCCTGTCAGCAATCTGCAGGAACTATTCCCTCCTTACATCTCCATCACACCCAATGCTTCACCTCCTTTCCACAGCACCTTCCCATGTAACCGCAGAAGGTGCATCATCCACCCCATCTTCTCCAATCTGGTCTATTATATTTGTTGCTCCCAATACAGTCTACTTTATATTGGAGAGGCCAAATGCAGACTGGATGACTGATTTGGAAAGCACTTTTGGTCAGTCCAGAAGCAGTATCCCTGATGCTTGCCGTTTCAGCACACGATCCTGTTCTCACAAACACATGTCTGTCCTTGATCTCTTGCAATGGTCTGGTGAGGCCGAATGCAATAGAGGAACAACACCTCATCTGCTGAATAAGATCTTTACAGCCTTCCGGATCTAACATTGATTTAAACAATTTCAGAATATTATCTCTCTCCTCCGCTATCATCATTAATTTACTTTGTTTTTTGAAATTTGTTTTCAAAATATGTTTTCACTCTTTCATTTTTCAATCTTTTAGTATCTCGCTTTCTATATTTCTTCTCTTAAAATTGTATCCCCTCTACCCCCCAACCCACTAGAGCCATCTGTTATACATCTCAGGTTGTCCTTCGACACTCTGTTCATCTTTGTTCTGTCATTTACACATTCTAATATCTTACTGTACCATTGTTATCACCCTTCTTATCCGTGATCACCACTGTTTACATTCCTTTTTTCTTTTTTGTCTATGGCATCTTTGTTGATTTCTCCCACCTCCGCAACCATTGGCTCTCTATCCTGCCTTCACAGATCCCCTGCCGACCTCTGCACCACTACAGTATAAATCTTATCTCACCCTCTGTTATCTTTAGCTCTGATGGAGAGCCATCCAGTCTTAAAACATTGGCTCTATCCTTTCTCCACAGAAGCTGAAGGACTAAATGAGATCTTCCAGCATTTTCTGTCTTTGTTTCAGATTCCAGCATCTGCAATAATTTGCTTTTATCTTATTTTAATGTTCCTTCATCTCAATTTCTTTTTTTATCCAGTTGAACGTTCATGCTTTGAGTGCTAAAACCTTAAATGAAGTAGATCAAACATTGAAATATGTTATTAAAGTGGAAGATATCAATGACAATGCACCAATCTTCAGTGCTTCAAGATATGAAGTAAATGTTGCTGAAAATACTGCTGAAGGTAAATTGTTGTTATCAGTTGATCCTTTCAATGATGTAATTAGTTAAAATTACAATGAGAAATGCTCTTAGCAATCTGTACTTTTTAAGGGTAGAGCAACATGTTTTAATGGCTTGATGATTTTTACCAGTTGGGTTGTGATCCACAAGCCAATTTCAATTCTGCTTCCAAAAACTGGGAAGTCAGTGTGTTGGGGCATTACTTGTGGTCTTTCCAGAAGTGACCAGTTAAGATTAATCCCATCCAATTAAGGATGATGGGAGGATCACAGAAATGGGATGCATTGCAGTGATGTCCAACCAATGACATCACTGCGAGGTGGGTATGTTGCTGAGCTGGGCAGCTAGTGCCCATGGGAGTACCTTAAAATGGTGGTGCCCTCAGCAGCATTGAAAAATGTTATAATTTCATCCCGGCCACAATTGTCAGGCCATCATTGTCATGGGGAACCACTCCACAGGTTGACTTGCAGGTGCTATGGTAGCCATTGTATTTCCAGCAGGCATGTGTTGAGTTGTTTTTTTATTGATTTGTGGGACATGGTTGGTCAGCATTTGTTGTCCAACCCTAGCTGCCCTTGAGAAGGTGGCAGTGAGCTGCTACCTTAAACAACTGAGTGGCTTACCAGCCCATTTCAGAGAGCAGTTGAGAGTCAACCATGCTGCTATGGTTCTGGAGTCACATGCAGGCCAGACCAGATAAGGATGGTAGGTTTCCTTCCCTAAAGAACATTATTGAACTGGATGGGTATTTCTGACAATCGACAACAGTTTTATGGTCATCATTAGATTCTCAATTCAAGATATTATTTAATGAATTAATTTCTGCCATCTGCCATGGTGGGATTCAAATACGGGTCCCCAGAACATGAGCTGACTTTCTGGATTAATAGTCAAGCGATAATACCACTAGGCCATTGCCTCCCCTTAATAGAGAAGATGCACCAATCGCTCCGTGGCCTGCCACCAGGAGGGCATAACCTTAGGCTAAAGGCACAATCCTTTAAAACAGAGATGAGGAGGAATTTCTTCAGCCAGAGTATGATGAATCAATTGAATTCTTTGCCGCAGAAGGCTGTGGACATGAAGTCATTAAGAGAGAGATAGATAGATAGGTTCTTGATTAATAAGGGGACTGAGAGTAATGGGGATGAGAAAAATATCAGCCATGATTGAATGTGGGCTGAGTGGCCTAATCCTGCTTCTATGTCTTATGGCACCTCCAGTCAAATGACAGACTCCTTAATGTGCATCCAGCTGCCACCTTTTTGATCTCTCTGTGACATCTCTCCCAGTTGGCCCAATAGAGGGCCTAATTGGCTAGCAGTTGTTGCTGGGCAGGTAGCCTCTATCACATTCACCTTGCCTCTGACAGGATTGTCAGGATATGGTGGGTATCCAACTTAATGTAATCTTCACCCTAACCATCAAAATTCATCCCACTGTCCAGGCTCATAACTGGATTAACCAAAGGCAAGATACACAAGGCCATCAATGGTAGGCCCTTCCAGCAACTTGTTTTCTTTAATGTCCTCTTATTGTTTCCATGTCAAAGTTAACTCCTTCTGATAGGTAAGGGAACTCAGGAAGTACTGAATCTCTGAATCCTGCTATTATGGAGTAAATTGACTTGGGATTTCTCTGATCATTTGTCTTTTTAATCTGTGGCTTCTAACAATCATTCAACTCTGAGGAATTCAGATCAAATTCAAGGCAATGGCTGGCCATGAAATCTAATACTAGTTAGATTTTAGGCTCATTTAAACTATCCCAACTGTTATTGTACTGCCAGAATTCTCTACTACAGAGGGCTATAGAGTTTAAGCCATTGAATGTATTCAAGAAAGTGATAGATAATTTTTTACTTATTAATGACATTGAGAAGTATTGGGAGAAAGTGGGAGTATGGCATTGAGATCAAGGATTAGACATGATCACATTGAATGACAGGGCAGGCTTGAAGGATCAAGTGGCCTACTTCTGCTCCTAGTTTCTATGTTTCTACATTTTTATCTTTCTTGAAGTCTATCACAGAGTTCCCTTTTCCCACATGGGCATTTAGTGGGCCAATTCACTGTGGCACACTGCCCCTCGCCACTTCAATGCACCGCGGCCTCTTGTTTTTGGCAGGGCAAACTGCAGTGACAGATAACATCCATACTCAGATGGGCACACAGGGAATGGACACCCAAATACAGCTCTCTACACAGGTCCATGCCATCTCTACACTTACCCTTGTTGACAGCAGAAGATTGTTAAATCTTTTATGGCACCAAGGAATGGCAGCCTTACTTTACCATCCCTGGATATGAGAATGGGGCACCTGGCACTGGCTTCTTGCATTAGGACAGCCAGGCATTCACCTGTGAAACAGGGAGCACTTAACCCAATCAACTTGCTCTTCAGCCTTTCATGACTTCCTGGGGAACCAGAAAACCATAGAAAAGTTGTAGTGAAGGTAAAGGTAATTCAGCTCATTGTGCTGGCCAAAAAAAGAGAAAAATGAAAACAGTTGCTGATTTTTCCAGTAGGTGGTCTGTAGTTTTGCAGGTGCCAGCGCTTCAAGTGCAGATCCAGGTACATTTTAACTGAGTCGAACATTTCAGCCTCAGCCACCAACTCACCGCACTCTGGGTGAAAAAGATTTTCCTCATGTCCTCTCTACACCTACCAATCACCATTACTTTATAACCCCAATAATTGACCCCTCAGCTAGGGGAAACAAATCATTCCTGTATATCTTGTTCAGGCCTTTCATAATTTTGTCCAAAGCAATTAGATTACCCTTTAACCTCCTCTGTTCTAAGAAAAGCGACCCTAGCCTTTCCAGTTCTTCCCTCATGGCTGCAATTTTCAAGCCCTAGCAACACTCTTGTAAATCTCTTCTGCATTCTATCCAGAGCAATTATGTCTTTCCTGTGGTGACCAGAACTGTACCCAAAATTGTGTTGATGCCATTGCTGGTTATTATTCTTATTTTATAAAAGCACATTCAGCATCCCCTAGCCTTCAAGGAACTTCCTCCTCAGGTTTTATATCCACCGCACTGGGTCCTCATTGGACCTGGCACCTGATGCATTCTCAGTCCCATGCGGTGTGTGCCTGACTAGCAGACGTATTACACGCTGGGCAGGTCTTAATTGGCCACCCAGTATAATATTATATTAACTATGGGATCTCAGGTTGGAGCAAATTTTACATTTATTTTTATCCATGTTGACTTCAGGCACATCTACAAAGACAAAATTCAGACCAATGGGTTTGGTAATTGTGGAAGGAAGTGATCAGGTAGATTAAAAGGCTATTTTGTACACGTACATCTTTTGATGATTGAGATCAGTCTTTTCCCTTGTACACCATATCTCATTCATATATAACAGAGATTGATGCCAAGTGGAAATTTCCAAAACACTGGAACAATTGCCCATGGGATGGCACAATAGTTTGCACTGTTGCCTCATTGAACCTGGGTCCCTGGATCTATTCTAGTTTTGATGACCGTGCGTGTGGAGTTTGCCTGTTCTCCCCATGTTTGCATGGATTTCCTCTTGGAGCTCTGGTTTCCTCCACAGTCTAAAGATGTGCAGGCTGGGTTCTTTGGCTATATTAAATTGATCCTTAGTGTCAGGTGGATTAGCAGTGTAAGTATATGAGGTTACAGGAATCGGGCCTGGGTGGGATTGTAGTTGGTGCAGGATTGATAGGCCGAATGGCCTCCTGCTGCACTGTAAGGGTTCTATGATTCTATGAATTAGTACTTGCATAAAGCAATTACAGTTACATTGAGGTTTTTTGGGGGTGTGATGTAGAATGTGTAGATATCAAAATAAATTATAAGGTGCTCAGGTGATATTCAGAGGAGGATGTCCATCCAAAGGTGTTTGGCAATGCAATGGTTATTGTGGGACTGCAGGTTAGCATTGCCCATTCTATGATGTAAGATGCCACATGGTAGTCTAGTTAGGGGACTGTCTAGAAGGACATTCTGCAAGTATCCAGTGTTAAAACCCAGGCCAGAAACTCAGGTATATTTTGTAAAAATAGCCTAGATTTTATATTCGGTATTGGCATTAGCTCCAAAACCAGAAAATCCTCACTTTGCATGGTCCACCCCCACCTGCTATAATTCCTGTGGCGGGCAGGATGGAAAACTTCCGCCCAAGGTAACAGAATAGCTATATTAGTGATAACTAATGTGACTAAATATTATACCAGTATTAGTTTTACTAAACGTATTGTGCCCTTTTTTAGGTAAAGAAATTTTCAGAGTTACTGCCACGGATGCTGATGAACCAAACAATGACAATTCGCTTATTTCATATTCACTCATTTCTCAGAAACCTTCCCGAGATCAAAGTCATTTTCACATCAACGGTACAAATGGAGCAATATCTTTTAAAGGATGCCTAAATTATGAGGTATGCTTATATTAAGATAACTTTCCAAGAAAATGGCCCTTTTTGTTTGAAAAATCAAGGTAAAGCATCTTTTAAAAAATTTATTATTGCATTGGCTAGGCCAGTATTTATATTGGTCATCCCTAATTGCCCTTTTCTTGAGCCACTGCCGTCCATGTTGTGTAGATATACTCAGTGTTGTTAGGGAGTGAGTTCTGGGATTTTGACACAACAACAGCGAAGGAACGATGATATAGTTCCAAGTCAGGGTGGTGTATGGCTTGGAGAGAAACCTGCAAATGGTGACATTCCCATGTATTTGCTTCCGATGTCTTTCTAGATAGTAGAGGTTGTAGGTTTAAAGGTGCTGTTGGAGGCGTCTTGGAGAGTTGCTGCAGTATGTTTTGTAAATACTACATGCTGCCTCTGTGTGCTTGTGGTGCAGAGAATGAATGTTGAAGATGGTGGATGCAGTGCCAATCAAGCAGGCTATTTTGTCCTGAACGATGTGAAGCTTCTTGAATATTGTTGGAGTTACAGCTGTTCAGGCAAGTGGAGAGTATTCTACTTCACTCCTGAATTGTGCCTTGTAGACAGATTATAGACAGATTGGGAAGAGTAAAGTAGCTTGTACCCACCTTGGATTTTAAAATCTTGACAACTGTGAGGAAAAATTATTGAAGGCTATTAGGAATGTTTAAAATTCCCCACACGGTGAGAGAGTGTTCTCTCAGAGGGCAATGGGCAACAGAAAGAGAGTTGACTGAGGCATAGTTTGATGATGGACATCATAGAGTTGTCTTTGGATGAGCTACAGGGGAAATGTGAGGGTGGTGCATGATAGATGAGCCAGTCGGAGTTGTTACAAGTCGGACGACGGGAAAAATTACACTTGGAAAAGGAAGGAGACTAATCTTGATGTCATTTTATATGAAAAGACTTTGATTGGCAAGGTATGTTGTAGAAGTTTTAAAAGTTCCTGTATCATAAATGATCAACGATTATCATGACTCCTAACTCTCTAGCCAGGGGAATAAACTCTTGCCATATGCCCTGTAAAGCTCTCTTAGAATTCTGCACAGTTTAATAAATCTACATTGCATACTTTTAAACTCCAGAAAATATAAATACATTTTCCTCAGTCTCTCCTGATAGAACAATACTCTCATCTCAAGAATCAACTCAGTGGACATTCATCACTTAAGACAGTCGATATGAGAAAATGATCTCCAAAATGCAATACCTTTTTTTGATTGTTTTTATATCTTTTCTGCTTTAGAGGGTTAAATCGTATACTCTTAATGTTAAAGCAAGAGACAATGGTTATCCAAACATCCTCAGCAGTACTGCAACAGTGCAAGTTAACATCATTGATGCTAACAATTATCTCCCTACTTTTATCAGAACTGGGAATGTAAGTAATGTTTATATATTCATTTGTAAATCCTTAAGCCTTTCAGCATATTTCACTAATTTTCAGATTTATTTTATTACTGGTTAAAAGAACTTGAAAAAGTTTAATTGAAGTGGGTGAGAATTAATTTTCCCCCTCCTCTGCATAAATGTACATCAGACAGATTACACCTAAATTGTTTCGACTTAACCTGACAGACATCTGCCTGTATTTCTGGCTAATATTCTGCTTCTCTGTGTTAAGCCCATTCCTTGCAAGCAATAAAGTTAATTATTTTTTCATTATGCCAAATGAGATTAAATGAGGCAGTCATTTACCCCATCACCATGGGATAGTGTGCTTGGGCAGAATTTTATCAGCCACGTGGTGATGGGCTGGAGGGCAGGAGACAGACAAAATGTGAGGAAGACTCATTGGGATGGTTCCCCCGTGATGTGCTGTTTCCAGGAAAGTGTCCCAGCAGCAGTAATGATTGGCACATCCACAGACTGGGGATGGTCGACCATTTTAGATAACAAAAGCCCAACTAAATGCTCCTTTCCTTAGGCCGCTGGCATTTTCTCAGTGGCACAGTTGCTGTACTGCCATGTGGGCCAGCTGCAAGGAGATGGTTACCTTGTGGATATCCAGTAGGGTTACTGAGGCTGGAGGTTCTCCTGTTCAAGGGAAGGGACTTTCATCTGCAAAGGTCCAGCAAAAAAGAAGCATCTTGAAATGTAATCTGTGGAGCTGCTAACCATCAGTTTGGGCTGGCAGCATTGAAGACCAACCTTCCTTGGTTGCCTCCACAGCCCGCTGGCTCTTCACTTCCTCCCCTTAGCAATATCACAGGGGAAGTCTTGCCCCCTACCTGAGCGGCTAAGCAGCCAAACAACATGCAAGTGGGACTTCCTTTTGGGAAGATCATATTCTTTTTTCTGCTGTAAATAGAAACACTGCACCCCTTTCGATGAACAATGCAGTAGAGGCAATGAGCAGATTTCCTGGATCTTTGCCCCTTGTCTGCCATAACAACTGAGGAATAAGTGCTGCGCGGATACAAAACAGAACAAAATTGGTTTCATTTTTAAAATAAGCATAAGATCCTGACAACAGGGGCGCTGGTCGATTCCACAATCCAATTTAAAATGGCTATTTTCAACGTGCATAACTGACACACGTCTTTCCATTTGTTGCACTTAAAGTTGCTGGGACTGACTTATGCTGAAATTCTCTGAATTTGGCCCTCAGCCAAATCTTCATTCACTGTAATGGGACGGGAGAATTCCAGCCGCAGGCGAGGTTGGAGAATCTGGCCTTGAGTTGTACTCCTCTTCTATTGTACAATAAAATGAATGCAACTCTAAAAGTTTTTAAACCTTTTTACTGCGTGCTGCTTCAAATTCATTCAGAACAACTGATGGTGATTGAATCTGCTAAGAGCCCTGGGAAAATTAATCCCATCTGAATTTTCTCTGTGATTGGTGGGAAGCAGATACCAGAAGGAAACATGACACACTATTGTGAAGTCCTGATGTTTGCCACATCTGCCAACTCTGACCAGAGTGTCAACAATCTCTCTAACTGACATTTCACAACCTAATATGATTCTTTGCGGAATTAATGGATGGAGTGATCACACTTGCAGATCATGTAAAAGAGGATGAAACGTGTTTTCAGAAATAGTTAAATTGCAATTGTTTAATTGCAATTTTCAACGCAAACTCAAGTCATGGGGACGATTCTCCCATAAGTGCTGAGTTGGTGGGCAGACTGCTCTGCATCACGATTATTTTCTCAGTTCAACTTCTCAACTGTATCTCCCCACTCTGTGAAATGCAGAGGTCACAGTTGTGAATCTCATTAAAATCCCAAGGGGGCAGGGCCTATCTGCACACAGTGACTGGCAGTTCTGGAACTCTGCACATGAGCAGTGGTTCCAATCTGTCAGTCTCAGCTTGATCGCTGGCCAGCCCAGGACTCCCACAGTACTGCCCCTCCAGCCGGCCCCATCCACCCCACAACCCAATTGCGGCCCCACGACAATTCCCGGGCCAGCACTAACTCCCCTTGGCCCAGAGCGCCCCGATGTCTAGCTCCCAGCATCGAGCAGTGCCGATCTCCCAACGTGGCAGACCCTGCCCACCATAAAGTCCATTGAATTACAACTGAATGATCTCTGTTGCAACAGATCAATGACATGGCTTTGCATTGATCTTTCCATTAAGAATCCTACATATCTCAATAAGGTCGCTGCTCATTCTTCTGAGCTCCAATGAGTACTGGCCCAAGCTGCTTAACCTGTCCTCATAAAAAAAAAAAACCCTCCATACCAGGGATCAACCTAGTGACGAGTTTCTGGATTTTCTCCAATGCCAGTATATATTTCCTTACATAAGGAGACCACAACTGTTCACGATGTTCCAGGTGCGGTTTAACTAGTGCCTTGTATAGTTTTAGCAAGACTTTCTTATTTTTATGCGCCACTCCCTTTGAAGTAAAGGTCAACATTCCATTGTCTTCCCAATTACTTGCTGGATGTGCAAGACACCCAAATCCCTCAGTGCTGCACTTTTCTGCAGTCATTTTTCATTTAAATAATATTCAGCTCCTTTATTCTTCCTACCAAAGTACATAACTTCACATTTTCCTACATTATATTCCATCTGCCAAGTTTTTGCCCGAGTATCTAGCCTATCTATGTCCCTCTGTCAACTCTTTGTCTCACCCTCACCATTTGCCTTCCCATCTATTTTTGTATATCTGAAAATAGTCCTCTATTTTGTTGCACGCAGCATTGATGCCTGGGGTTTGTTTTCCCTTCCTTTTCCTTCGGGAGCCTCATTAACCCTTTAGTCTTGCAAAAGTTGCTGATGGGTTGTAACACGTTTTAAAACTTGCAAAGCTTTCTGAATTTGCGTCCCTCATTGTGACGTTCACTTTATTAATGTGGTCCCCTTAAATTTTACAGTTATGCAATTTGCCTCTTTCACCACTTATCATTCAAGACAACTGAGCTTATATCTAGAGTTATGCAAATAGTCTTCTACTGGTAAACTGAGTGCTACTTTTGTTGTGAGATTTGCATTTGATGTCGATATACAAATATCAAATCTGTTTGGGACAGGCTAATATCGGAAAACAAAATGTAGCCCCATAAGTCTGATGTACCATTGGACTTAAATTGGTTTGTTTATTAGCCAGCAGGGTGTTTCTTTTTGAGAATTGAGAATTGACATCTTAACAAATATTCATACAACCTTTAGTTTTCAGGTGAAGTAATGGAAAATGATGAACATGTCGCTATACTTAGAGTGAGTGTCACTGACAAAGACACTCCCAAAACACCAGCCTGGAAGGCAAAGTATAAAATAATAGAAGGCAATGAACATGAGCATTACAAGATTGAAACTGATCCAGAAACAAATGATGGAATTCTATCACTTGTTAAGGTACACAGTTTACTTTACTTAATGATAATCATATTGGCCATTCATTGCTTCACTTCTGGACCAGGAATGATTAAGATAGGGCATCCAATATACTGGGATTTAACATTTTGCTTTAGAGCTACCTATTAGGTGGAGTCATAGAGGCTTACAGCATGGAAACATGAAGTCTTAGAGGTTTACAGCATGGAAACATGAAGTCTTAGAGGTTTACAGCATGGAAACATGAAGTCATGGAAATTTACAGCCCGGAAACAAGCCATCCAGCCCACCTTGTCCATGCCATCTCTTTTTTAACCCCTAAGTTAGTCCCAGTTGCTCGCATTTGATCCACATTTCTCTTTACCCATCTTACCCATGTAACTGCCTAAATGCTTTTTAGAAGACAAAAATATACCTGCCTTTATGACTACCTCTGGCAGCTTGTTCCAAACACTCACCGCTCTCTGTGTGAAAAAATTGCCCCTCTGGATCCTTTTGTATCTCTTCCCTCTATGCCCTCTAGTTTTAGAGTCCTCAATCTTTGGGAAAAGATGTTGACTATCTAGTTGATCTATGTCCCTCATTAATTTCTGGATCTCTATAAGATCACCCCTAACCATCCTATGCTCCAGAGGAAAAAGTCCCAGTCTATCCAGCCTCTCCTTTATAGCTCAAAACATCAAGTCCCATTAGCATCCTAGTAACTCTTTTCTGCACTCTTTCTAGTTTAATAATATCCGTTCTATAGTAGAGTGATGAGAACTGTACATGGTATTCCAAGTGTGGCCTTACCAATGTCTTGTACAACTTCAACAAGATGTCTCAACTCTCGCATCTAATGTTTTGAACGGTGAAACCAAGCATGCCGAATCTTAGACTTTAAATTGCTTAACATGAAAAACAGATCCAGCTTTTCCCTTCTACCAGAATATAGATGCCCCAGTGCACTTCACTGCTAATAACGCATTTTTTAAAGTGAAGTCAGTTGTTGTATAAGAAATGTGTCGGCCAAATTGCACACAGCAAGTTTCCATTAAGAGAAATCTCATCATGACCAAATAATCTGGCTGGTTAATTGAGCAGAAGAGAGTTCCCTTTTTCTTCTTCAAGATAGTACTACGGGATTTTTATAGCCACCCATGAGAGTTGGAAGTAAGCTATACATCTCCTCTGAAAGGTGGATCCTCCAGCAATGCAGTGGGCCCTCATTACAGCACTAGAGTCTCAATATAAAATTCAGAACTTGCTACTTAAATCTACAATCTTCATCTTATTAATAACTAGTGGACATCTTATGCAAAAGAAATGTGCTGAACTGGCTGCCTGATGGGAGATTTAAACACTGTTTGTTCTCCGCTCCTTCATGTCCATAGTTCAGGTTCCAAATTAAAAACAGCAGATGAGCTTGCTGCTTAATTTAGGGACATGGGATATAAAGGAAGGAATTGAGGATAAACTCTATAAAACACTGACTTGGCATTAACTGGAGTATTTCATCCAGTCATGGCATCACATTTAGGAAGAATGCGAATATATAAAAGAGGATGCAGAAAAGATTCATGCAAATAGTTTTAGGAATGAGGAGTTTCAGTTTTGTAGATAGATTTGAGAAGTAGGGACCATTCTTCTCATAGAAGGGAAGGTTGAGGGGACATTTGATAGTTATGTTCAAAATCATGAAAGGCCAGATAAACCACGTTGGGTGAAACTGTTCTCATTGGTGAGAGGAGCAAGAACTAAAGGACACAGAGTGTTCCATGCCTTTCATGGAATCCCTACAATGCAGAAGAGGCCATTCAGTCCATCAAGTCTGCACTGATCCTCCAAAAGAGCAACCCACCCAGATCCAGTCCCTTGCTCTATCCCTGTTATACCACACATTTTACCATGGCTAATCCACCTAACATTTGGACTGTGGGAGGAAACCAGAGCACTCAGAGGAAACCCATGCAGACATGGGGAGAACATGCAAACTCCACATAATCACCCAAGGCCAGAACTGAACCTGAGTCCCTGCCACTCTGAGGCAGCAGTGTTAAACACCATGTCACCGTGTCACTCATATTTAAGGTAATTAGCAAAAGAAAGTGTAGCGACATGAGGGAAAATATTCGACATAAGGGAAAATATCATTTTCACAGAGGGTGTTTAGTATCTGCAATGTACTGCCTCAGAGTGTGATGGAGGCAGATTTGATAGCTTTCAAAAGGGAATTGGATCATTATCTGAAGAGGAAAAATTTACAGGGCTATGGGGAGAAGGCAGCAGAGTGGCACTAGGTCAATTGCTGAGAGTAGGCAGTGACCCTATGGCCTCCTTCTATGCAGTAACCATTCTAATATTCTGTCATTCTAAGTTCACTTTGAACAAAAAATTATGTTGGCCTCAGTTTGAAGACCAGTGTGCTCTACAATTTCAGAAGATATTCACTGGTGGAAGAATATGGATACTGAACAGCATTTCTGTTTACATGTTTTGTTACCCATGAGAACGTGTACACTGCTGCTACAAGCTGGGAACTGAGAAATATTGCAGCTTTTAAGCACTTCATAGAAAATGGTTTTTTGCTTGGAACCTAATGTTTTATTGAGCGACCTGAACAGATATTGTTCATTGGAATTTTTTCTCTTACCTCTGCAGCATTTGAATTTTGAAGGGGGTCCAAAAAGACAGTTAAAAATCTCTGTCGAAAATGAGGAAGAATTTTTTACTTGTCCAGACATGACAGATGAGCAAAAGGCTGATGCACTAGACATTGTATCTGTTATTGTCAATGTGTACGATATCAATGACGCACCAGTGGTCCACCCTTCAGACATAACTGTTCGACTACTGGAAAGCCTCAAGCCAAACACTGAAATAATGACATTCAATGCAACGGATCCTGACAAATTCTTTGTAAATAAAATCAGGTAAGAAGCATCTAAATTTAAATCATAGAGTAACACAAAGTTAAAAAATACTTTGCTATCATCTTTTCAGTATGTTGCTTCATCATAATTTTTTTCCACTCCCTCCTCTTTCTTTATTTTTCTAATGCAAATCAGAAACATGCAGTTTTCACTTATCTATCTTCTTTTAATCTAACCAATGTGCCTTGGATTAATGAACAAAATACATACTGTTGTTATTTCTTTCCTGATGTAGAGATGCTGGCGTTGGATAGGGATTGCGCACGGTATGAAGTCTCACAACACAAGGTTAAAGTCCATCAGGTTTATTTGGCATTACGAGCTTTCAAAGTGCTGCTTTTTCATCAAGTGGTGAGTCACTCATCTAATGAAGGAGCAGCACTCCAAAATTCGTGATTCTAAATAAACCTGTTGGATTTTAACCTGGTGTTGTGAGACTTCTTACTGTAATTTTTTTTCCTGTCAGCCAATAATAGCTAAAGGAACATACACAAATGTATTCCCATAAAAATTGACTCTGCTTTTAAAGCAGCTTCTTAAGCAAATTTTCATCTTCTTTAGCATCCTATAAATCTTTTCTGTGCTCTTTCTGGTTTAATAATACCCTTTCTACAATAGAGTGAACAGAACTGTACACAGTATTCCAAGTGTAGCCTAAGCAATGTCTTGTACAACTTCAACAATGTTCTGACTAACAAACCAAGCATGCTGAATGCCTTCTTCACCACCATGTCCACTTGTGACTCCGCTTTCAAGAAGCTATGAACCTGTACCCCTAGACCATTTTATAATTCTATAACTCTCCTCAATGGCCTGCCATTAACTGAGTAAGTTCTGTCCTGGTTCAATCTACCAAAATGCATCAATTGACCCAGATCCCACTTCAATCCGAGATAACCTTCACTGACCACTATGCCACCAATCTTGGTGTCATCTGCAAACTTACTAACCATGCCTCTTAAACTCTCATCCAAATCATTAATATAAATGACAAAAACAATGGATCCAGAACCGATTCCTGAGGCATACCACTGGTCACAGACCTCCAAATTGAAAAATAACCCTTTACAATCATCCTGTGTCTTTTGTCAAGTCAATTTTGTATCTGATTGGCTTCCTTATCCTGGATCTTGTGAGATTTAACTTTATGCAACAACCTACCATGCGGTACCTTGTCAAAGACCTTGCTATAGACATGTAGACAACATCAACTGCATTACTCTCATCTACCTTTTTAGCTACCCTTTCAAAAAACTCAATCAAATTTGTGAGATATGATTTTCCACTCACAAAGCCATGCTGACTGTCCCTAAACAGTTCTTGCCCCTCTAAGTGCCTGCTGATCCTGTCTCTGAGAATACGTTCTAATAACTTACTCAGTACAAATGCTAGGCTCATTGGTCTATAGATCCCAGGCTTTTTGCTGCAGCTCTCTTAAACAAAAGCTCAACAGACACCTCACCTGTAGCTATTGATGATTCAAATATCTCTGATAGTAGCCCACATTTTCCTCCCTAGCCTGCTGCAACATCCTGGGATACATTTCATCAGATCCCGGGGATTTATCTATCTTTATGTGCTTTGAGTCTTCCAGCACCTCCTTCTCTGTAACGTATAGACTCCTCAAGATTTATTTTCCCAAGCTCCCTGACATCCATGCCTTTTTCAATGGTAAATACTGGTGAGAAATATTCATTTAGGATCTCATCCATCTCTTGTGAATCCGCACATAGATGACCTTGTTGATCCTTAAGAGGCCATATTCTCTCCCTAGTTACACTTTATGTATTTGTAGAAGCTCTTTGGGTTCTCCTTTGCCTTATCTGCCAAAGCAATCTCGTGTTCCCTTTTTGCCCTCCTGATTTCTCTCTACTTCTACCAGTCTTGCTCTTCACTCTGAAAAGAATGTGTGGCATGGTGGCACAATGGTTAGCACTGCTGACTCTCAATGCTGGGTTCGATTCTCAGCTTGGGTCACTGGGGTTTCTTCCTGGTGCTCTGGTTTCCTCCCACAGTCCAAAAGACAGGCTGGTTTGTGCATTGGCCATGCTTATTTTTCTCCCTCAATGTATCCAAACAGGTGCCAGAGTGTGACTAGTAGAGGATTTCAATGTAAGCCTGCTTGTGACACTAATGAATAAAATTTAAACATGTTAAAACTCCATTGTGTGTAAGTATGGTCCTTAAAGGAACCAGTTACTCCATCTCTCTATCTGTAGTTCCCTTATTTTGCAATATATAAATGATATAATTTTCAAAGCAATGGCAATAATGAATATTTTTAACACTATTTATCAGAAACTCAATCTGTCAGGGAACTTTCTCTTTTTCTGGGAGAGATGTAACTCAACTTGTTGAGATCCCACAGTAAAGATAATTTCAGTTGGATTTGCTTCACTGTGATTCTCGTCTCGAATCTGTGCCTCATGTCCCACTGTTCTCTCGCTGTCATTGGAGCAGCACCTTGACCTGCCACTGGCTGATCAGCCACTTCACTCCTTGGACAAACAACAACACTACTTGCTGGCACAATTGGACCAGACAGTTTCTCTGACTCTTGCGATGACTCCCATTTCCTCAAATGATCAGTGTCTTTCTTCACTAACTTGTCCTGCATTTTCACCTCATAAGACCTGCCCTGAGAGCCTGTTAGATCCACTTCCAAAATTCTTCACAAAGACAGGATCGTCTGTCTCAAATGCTCTTTCTGCTTTTGACGAGTCATGGGCTCTTTTCTGACAACTCTGTTTGTCTCCACTCTCCTCTCCAAATTTTGGAACAACCAAGCACAACCTGGTTCTCAAGGCTGTCAGTCCTCCACATACCACTATGTGGAGCTATTTCAGTAGTGGTGTGCGCTGTCGTTATATCGGCTAACAGGAACCATTCTATCCTAGTTTCCAATAACCCAGGTGGCTGCTTCTTCAGACCAGTCTTATAAGTCTGACTTGTATGTTTGGTCAATCCATTTGAAGGTTTGGCACAGTACAGTTATATTGACACTATCAGATGTCATGAACTTCTGGAATTCAACACTTGTGAATGTCATTCTATTGTCCAAAACAAGTACATCTGGTATACTGTAGATGGTGAATAATGGGCTCAGTTTCTTGATGATGGTGTATCAAATTGTGGACTTCATCCTAAATACATCCAAGCATTTTGAATGGATGTTCACTAGCAAAAAGAACATCACAGCCATAAACAGATCAACATAATTTATGTACAATGGCTCATCTGGCCATTTCCACTAGTACAAAGGACTGAAGCTAGTAGCAAATCAAATGGCATTCACCACGTTTGGTCAACCCCTTACTACCCAGCTTCCAGTGGTTTAGAAGAAGAGCCATACAAGTTGTTTAAAGCATCTATGAAAAATCAAGTTCACAGGCTACTGTCTTTACATTTATGAAGTTTCTTGTTGTCATATAATAACTACCACAGGAGTTACAGCAGCTGATTTATTAATAGGGTACAAACTTTGAACCCGCTTGGATTTGAAATTTTCCAGATTTGTCAGGAAGTGGGGAGGCTAGGCAAGCCCCTCAGAAAAAAAACCATGACTTGAGAAAAGGATGACTTAGTTATGGCTACAAGCTTTGATGGGTGGACCAACATCAGTGACAGGAAGAATTGTAGAAAGAACGGGCCCAGTCTCCTACATTGTAGAAGCATAAGGCCACTGTGTAATAAAAAACATGTGGGTCATTTGAAGAAGAGCATTGAGCCTAAAGGAGAACATTAGATGTATTCTGTGGTGGACTCGTATATGGCAGTTACCGAATCAGGGATTTCTAGGCAAACAACCACTTCTGAAACTGAGGAGGAAAAAGCTACGGGGAAGATGTTCACTCTGGGTTAATGAGTTTGTCTTTTTTTTGTATCTTGTGGTTTACTGAAGGATCCAATATTGAACTGAGACATTCCTTTAGAGTCTGGAAATCTGCAAACCCATTGACTTTGTAAATGGACTTTTTTCCTTGGGTTTTCCTAGTGTGAGTTATTGTGTTTGTATGTTTACGTACGATGACATTTCTCTTTGTTTTCATTCACCTGTGGACTCAGGAGTTACTGGGGGAAGGAGTTTGGTAATATGGCCCCTTTAAGGGCTGATCCTTTGCAGGCCATGTGATTGAGCTGGACCTATGGAGAGGCTGGGCGGAAAGCTGAACCAATTGGGAGCAAGGATGAGAGTCCTGGGATGGAGAGGGTTTAGCTGGAGTCAGGAAACAGAAGAGAGTAGACTTGTCTACTAATTCTGTTAGACCCTTATCTTATTAATGAATAAGCCATTCCTTGTTGGAGAGACAATGAATCACCTTCCAATTCATTACATCTTACTACTGACAAGGCTGGTGATCATTGCATTTTATGATTGTAACATTGTTAATGACTTTTGTCTAAAAGGTTTGTCAAAGCATATGATCCAGAAGACTGGGTTGATATAAATGAGGAAACTGGAGTTGTTACAACTGTTCATAAATTGGATCGGGAATCTCCTAATGTGAACAAAAACGTATATAAAGTTATTATTCATGCAGTTGATAATGGTAAGTCTGAATATATCAGTTGGTACTGTGCAATGTGTGACGAAATTCAATTCCATTAGCTCACTTTTAAGGGCGTATTGTAGTGGTTATTGTTGTGTGAGGTGCTAGTCATGAAGATCCAATCACTTTTCTGCTATTGTGCTGTTACACTCTCAGTAATGTGGTTTAAAAAATATGGAAAATGGTGCAGGAATAGGCTGTTTGGCCCTTTGAGTCTACTCTCTTATCCTTAAAAGAGCTGGTCTGATTCTGCCAGTGTGACATTTACAATTTTCCACTGTAAACATCTTTGTCACTCTCTGGTGGAGACTGTCAGTTACTGCAGAATTGTTAATAATTTTTCTTGTGGTTAACTGGTAACTTTCAAGCTTTTTAATGCAGCCTCGCTGAGCACTTGCAAGATTGTCAACATATCTCCCTAATTTGTTGTAAACACATGCACTGTTATCTTGTCCAAATATGTCTTCCAAGATGAATATTCTTTTAGCTTCCCCATTCAAAACAGACCTTTAGAAATTGTTCATAAGAACAAAAAAAATAGGAGCAGGAGTAGGCCATCTAGTCCCTCGAGCCTGCTGCGCCATGCAATAAGATCTTGGCTAATCTGAAGTGAATCAATTCCACTTTCCCGCTTTCTCCCCATAATCCTTAATTCCCTTGTCTATCTGAAATCTATCTACGCATGACTTAAATATATTCAACGAGGTAGCCTCCACTTGGCTATGTTCTTATGTTCACATGTTCCTATTCTTGTTGCAAGAATGAAGTCCAATGCTACTGATTCTGTAATAGAACTGTAAGTATTATTTCCATTTCATCATTGTGTTAAAGCATTTGCTGTGTCATTAGCTATCCTTTCTAAGACATAAACAATATTTTCCCATTCCATTGCAGTCTTACATGTGAATATCCTGGCAGTGTTATTCCAAAGAAAGTCTATGCCCACTGCACTACATCGACATCTGGTAGTTTCCTCTGGTGGTTGATCAGTGTGGTAAACATGTGAAACTATATATTCTAAGTAACAAACTGCTTTCCAATCTTTGGGCAGTCCTGGGTAAACTTGTTTCCACAAATCTAATAAATTCTATTAAGTGTTAGGTATATAGAATGTTGCACTTGTGATCATCCTCTGGTGGGCTGAAGCAAATCCTGCTCCTGTCAAGAATTCATTGACTATTTCCAAATTCTATGCTTTCCTGATCACCTTGATATTTCTTGTTCCTCTAATCTGTTTCAATGAGAATCAAATTGGTGCTCATTTGGCTGTATTGAACACAGTTGAGCATATTTTCAAGTAATCTGACATTCTTGTGCATGACCTGTCATTGAAAAAGATCTGCTTTTTCACACTCCTTCGTAAATCCTACCATCTTTCCTCTAAGTTTCCTGAAGAATTAGATTAATTGATCCTATCTTATTAATTCCTCCCACTTTACAGGGATTGTTCACAAAGGAAACCTCTTCCTCTCATCATTTAGTACATGAGTACATACCCACATTTAGATACATCAGCTGTCCTAGCATAAGTGTACGCCAAATACAGATAAGTATTTGTTCCTTGTTCAAAGCTTGTTATTCACTGATGTCTTCTTTCTTCAATGGATGGTTGATTTTTTTTAGTATATACAGATCTGCAATTTTACACACAAAATGGCTGTAAGACTTCACAATTAGAATCAATAAGCATAAAATTAACATTTGAATATAAATATTTTCTAGATTGCTTTATTATACCATCTGATTAGGCTAAAAGGTCTAAAACATTTTATACATATGAATTTATCCAGTTTTTTTAACTAATTTAACCCTGGGTAAGGTTTTAGCTCTTGTTTAAATGATGAGTCCGTCTTGGCCCATGTTTTTCATCAACCAAAGTACATGTTCCTCCTGCAATGTTTCATTTCAAATGGCTCCTCCCATCTAGTGCTTAATCCTCTTTGTCAGACATTTAATTTTATCATAACCCTACCTCCTGCAGTTAGTAAATATGGATTTTTTTTCCCATGTAATTTCATCAATTTTTGTTGTTGTTAAATGACTACTTATTTCATTTAAGGAATGTAATTGAGTTACTAAGCCTCTCATGCATTGATAGACTGCTTCTTTTATTAACTCTCCTCCTCTTCTGATAACATCTTCTGGGAGGTGCATTGCTGTATCTGTCATCTGTTCAAATAAGGTTAATCCTGTTCCAAGAGGCTCCTTGTCTTAATAGAATTGCAGGCAGAGCCTCCTTCCTGTTATTTCCTCCTTCTATTATGGTTTTAGCCAAACTGTGTTTTTTAATATTCTATTCATTCGTCCTACTGTTCCTGAGCTTTGTGAATGATATGTTATGTGAAATTTCTATTTAATCCCTAACATTCTACATACTTCTCTTAGAACTTTCCCAGTGAAGTGAGTTCCCTGATCTGAGTCCAATTGTAATGGCATTCCTCATGGAGGTATGATTTCAATGGCTAATATCAAAGCCACAGTTTTGGCTGTTGCATTTTTACATAGGAATGCTCCTAGCCATCGAGTGAATTGATCAATATTCACTAAACAATAACTTTTCCCTTTCTTCCTTGATAAAGGCTCTAGGAAACCCATTTGTAAATTTTCCCATGGTCTCCTGAGTCTGGGTTGGTTTCCCATTTCTATTTTGCAATGTCGTCCTGGTTCCACATGAGCACACTGAATGCATTTTTGGCAGAACCTGACAATCATTTCTCCAGACAGCAATTTTTAATGAAGATAGTCTTTTTATCTCTGTTAGTATGTGTTACTCCATGATATAAATTCATCAGTGTTTAGTGTATTGCTTCCAGAGCAATTATTTTCTTATCTTTCCTCTCAATTCTTTCCATCTTTTTTTCTTCTTCTGTGACATATTATTGAATCTGTTTTATGTCTAATAATTGTCATCTTTGGTTTGTTTAGCGGCTATATCGGTTAATTGAGTTTTCTCTAACTTTTGTTCTAATGATTTTTTAGCTGCCGAATCTACTTTGTAATTCCCTTCTTGGTCTTTTCCGGTGATTTGTGTGCTTGAATTTTGATCAAGGATACTTATATTCCATTGCTTTTTTTTTTTGGCAAACCATGTGGAATTGTTTACTGAGATTTGGTAATCCTAAAGATGGAGCCTCAGCTGGAGCTGATTTTGTATCAGTAAAAGCCTTTATTTCCTTGTCTTTCCAATTTATTTTTTTCCTGTACTAGACCTTCCTCCATTGATCGAGTCTTGCAGTGGTTTTGCTAGTATTGCATAATCTTCCATAGAATTCTATAATAATTGAGCAATCCTAACACTTGCCTTATTCCTTTATCATGTGTGACTGTGGTGCATGATATAGCCTTCTTTTGATCTTCTGGAATTTTTTTTCTGCCTTATGAAATGATATGTCCCAAATATGTTACTTCTCTTCACCTAACTGAGCCTTGTTAGGGCTTGAGTTTGAATTCATCATTTGTATTGCCAAATGGTGTGTATTGTGATTGTTTGAAGCAATCAAAACATCAAATACGGATTGTAGAATGGTGGTTCCTACACATTTAATAAGCTTGAATATTTATGCCATATGTTTGTGAAAAATGGCTAGACTATTGTGAAACCCTTGTGGTAAATGAGTCGAAGTATATTGCTAATTTCCCACTGTGAAGGCAAATTTGTACTTTTATTATTAGAATTGACCAAAATCCATGGCCACATTTAGTACAGTAAAAATCGCTTGATCTGTCCCAACTGTGTTTAGAACACTAACTGGATTTGCAACTAGTGGGCGTTCCCTTGTTGCATTCCCTTTGTTTCGAAATATGTAATCCACAACTAACCTATAACTTCCATCTGTTTTTTTTAAATCGGCTTATAAATGAATTAATGGAAGACGCTGTCTTTGTCACTCCTCCTTGTTTTTCCAAATACATGATATTGCATCTAACAGCTTGAATTTCTCCCTGAATCTTTTCTGAGGGGGCATTTAAACTTCCACAATCTTGTTTACTTCTAGCCCAAATTCAAAGGTATTATGCAGTCAATTTTTTTCCCAGATTGATTTCTTTTTCCCAATCTGTTTGAAATGCTGCTACGACCTTTCTTTTGTCTTATCTATTCTGTTTGAATGTGTGGTGTACATGTTTTGTTAATTTTCACCCCACCCCCCAACTAGACAGTAACTCTGTTCCCAGAATGCTTCTTCCTTTATTTTGACACATTCAGATTTGAAACTGTTTTTAAAGATTTTTGATATACTGAACAGTGCGACTTTAACTCCTCTAGTAACTCCATATTATTCTATTTTAGATCAAGTCTGTTAATGATATAGTTGTCCTTTTATATCAAATAACTTGATACGGTCTGTCCTAGCACTGTCTCTATACACATCTGAAAATTCATATCAGCATCAGACTTTGTCATTTTGCAGTTAACAATTTACGAAGTTTCTCTGCTGTGAAAGTGACTTATATAACATAATATAATAAAAATCTTTGAAACAGAAATCAAACCTTTTGATTTTATTCCAGGTCACAACTTATTTTGATTGTTCATTCTTCATCTCAAATAACATTGTATTAAAGTAGCTTGCTTTAACACATTCTTCCTGTCTTAGTGATATGGGCTTCCTAACATCAATTAATCATCCTGTTTACTTCCTCCACTGATTATATAGTCTGCTGAATTAATTCTCTTTTTAGCCCACCTTATGTCTGTTGTGATTTTTAACTTTACTATATTTAAAATTTATATCTAAATGTACTTGCATTCTGGACTACTTATCTCATTCTCATGATTAGTTTGCTGATTTTAAACTTCCAGTCCTCTCAATCAAATCAAAACGCTGTTGGGTCACTGCCTAATTTAGTTGGCGCTGTTGTCACGAAATATTCAAAAGGCAAATGTAAACTTCACAGTTTTCTACCCAAATTGTGTAATTTCCATGAAACGTTCTCCCTCCTTCCTTTTTATATTTTGATTTGAGTTAACAATTCAGATTAATTGCTGCAAATTTTTAAAACACAATGGGCCTGATTTTACCATTTTGATTCCAAGTGCTGAATCTGGGCACAGTTCAGATTCGACTTGGAAAACTGTTCTCGGGTGCCCCCATATGCACCTAGCCTGAATAAAGAACTGAGGGTCTGAATTGCACTACGGGCAGGGCTTAGCACACCTGAAATGCTGCAGCTCCGATTCGACCTTTGAACTGCAAAGCACAGTCAAAAGAAATTTGAAAAATGCGCCCATGTCACATTGCCCCTGGGCCAAATAAGTGGATGAAGTGGCCTGGGAGCGAAAAGTGAGAGTGATGGTTCCAACAGACATTGCCCCACTCCCACAATATAACTGTCTCTCTTATCCACCAACACCCCACCCTCCCCACTAACCAGACTAATTGCGATTTTCTATCCCCCTTTCCCACCATTTGATCACTGGCAGAGTTGAAATGGTCTTCCCCCATCAGAGATCAATCTGGCCTCCCCTTCATCTCTCACCAGAGAGCGATCAGGCCCACCTCCTTGCACCCATTTCCCTCCACCTCCACCACTGGTCTGAATCAGAGAGCTGTTGGAAGCTTTGAACTGAAGCTGGAGCGCCCGAAACAGACGTTTGCCGAGCGTGTCCGTTTTGCGCCGAATCTGGACGTGCGAACATGATGCTAAAGGGGAAAATGCTGGTAAAGTTGAACGGGCAGCCCATTAATTCAATTTAAATGCATACAAATGCATTTAAATTGCCATTGCATCCATTTAGATTGTGATTCAGATCAAGGTCATTTTCGGGCCTTGGTAAAGTGGACATCTGCATGGATGCAGGCGCAGGCCACACTAATCGCTTCATGCCTGACTTAATCAAGTTTTCACGCTGGGAAACGGGTGCGAGGCAATGGTAATATCAGGCCCGGTGATTCATCCTGTTTAGGACTGAATGGGTTAACTTGCTACTTGTTTCAAAGTTGGCTTGTTCACTGCAGTCTTTGGAAATGTGCCCTTTTTTTTTACACAAAGCATTTTTTTTTTAACCTTGGAGTTGTTTTCCTTTGAACACTTTTCTAAAAAAAGCATTATTTTTAGTTGTAATTTTTTTACAATTTCTAATTGTTAAACTACTATCTAACTCTTGTATTCTCCTTAAGTTGTATCTCCTATGTTAATAACTTCTCCATCATTAAACTAAAGTTTAAATTTCCAGTATGTTTACTTGGTCAGTTTAACCAGTAAGTGCACGGCACTGTGCCACGACTATCACAGTGAAATTTAACTCCCATTACCTTAGTTTCCTGTTCTATGCACATTTTACTACTTGTGTAATCGGCACACCCTTGCTTGGACCTGCTGTGTGTGGATAGAGTGTACTTCCCTACTCCCACTTTTGTGTCGATGTACTTTGTAACATTATTTTTTTGCTTTTGGGACCTACGAGGGACCTGGATATCTGATGGATCCAGTGATTTGAGTGCTGTCCTCTCTTCTAAAATAAGTGAGCAATACTTAATTAAAAGTACACACTCACCTATTCTAGAGGAAGTGTCCATGTGAGCATCGGCTCCAAGATAATCCCATATCATCACCAAATTGTTGCGGGAAATTCTTCTAGGTAGCCTGATTAATATAAAGTTAATCTTTTCATTAACATTTTATTTCCTAAAAGTAAAACAAGTTTATTCAGTTCAATAAAATGCCTCAAGTAAACTAGTTTTTATTAAAACTTTGAAATGCCAGAATCAAAAACATTACAAATTAAAAATGTTCAACCATACCAGACACATCTCATTTCAGTGAAATGGGAGATCTATGGTACTTTCTCAAAATATCTCTAATTTCATGCCAAAAAGCCATAATGCTTATACTTATCAGATTATACAGCTCAGCACTTAATCAAAAGCAATTTCTTTCACTTATTGTTCTGTCACACTAACAATGGCATGACCTTCAATCAATCATAGTTTGACACCTTCAAATATTGACCTGTCATTTGTCTGTCTGTTTATGGAAGTTCTCTCCCAAAAATGGCTTCTAATGAATCAGCATTCTTCTAATTTGTTTAAACCACCTGTAATACCAAGTGAAAGCGCCTTTATCTTTTGACATTGTCCCCTGCCCTACATGGGTAATTTATTTTGCATAATTTGTGCCTGACTTGTGCTGGTATCTTTCATGACTACATCTTACATTTTACTGGCATGTTACAAATTAATTTCTTAGATATGTTATTAATATGTTGCTTAAATATTTTGTATTATTTTCAAATCACATATTAAAACATTAGCTGCTAATTATTCTCATGTTGGGATTTAGAATTAATCAGGATTCTTAACTACAGAATTAAAACTATTGAGCACCAAATTCTCCTACCTTGCAGGCAGCAGTGGTGGGGCATGGACAGCTGGAGTATTCTGGTCATCTGCCCTACTTTGCAATCTGCTTTATCATCTCACATATCTCAATTAGATCTCATCTCACTCTTCTAAACACTCAACTGTTTAGCATGGAGTTAGTCAATTAGGAGACCACCTTTGGGAATATTGCTCTGCTCCCAGTGAGTATGCTTGGCATACAAATGGGCCCAAGAACCCATTGTACCATCCGTCCCTCTATCATTGAAATAGTAATGCCCAAATAAAGAGTGTGTGGTCTGTGTAACCAATTTGTTCTTTTGTTGTAGAGCATATATATGAACATATAAGTTAGGAGCAGCGGTAGGGCATTTGGTCCTTTGAATTTGCTCTGACATTCAATAAGATCATGGCCGATCTGATTGCGATATCAACACCATATTCTCCTTACCCGTAATAACCTTTTACTTTCTTATTAGCCACGAATAACAACTACCTTTGTCTCATAGAAATTCAATGACCCGGCCTCTATTGCTCTCTAGGGAAGAGAATGCCAAAGATTTATGACCTTTTGAGAAAAACAATTTCTTCTCATTGCCATCTTAAATAGGAGACCCCTTATCTTTAAACTGTGTCCCCTACTTCTTGTCACTCTCACAAGAAGAAAAATTGTTTAGCATTCACCCTGTCAAGCTATCTCAAGACCTTATATGTTCTATTAAGATCATATCTCATTCTTCTAAACTCCCATGGAGACAGGCCCAACCTGCTCAATCTTTTTAAGTAAGATTACTCCCCCATCACAGATGAACTGAATGAACCATCTCTAGACTGCTTCAAATGCAAGTATATCATTTCTTAAATAAGGAAGTCAAAACTATAGCAGCATTCCGGATGTGTTCTCACCATTGGCTTATACAAGTCTAGCAAAACATCCCTACTTTTATTACAAAGAGTATAGAATATAAATTACAACACTCTATTTCCCTTCTAATCACTTGTTGTCCTGTATACTAACATTTTTAGTATAACTTTGACGATGGGTAGTGATTGGCTATGCCAATCTGTTGTAAGGAGAACAACACCAGGACGATACCATCCTAACAACCATCTCTTCATAGCTGAAACATCCAGACAAGGCAACGGGTGATTCTCCTCTTCACCCTCTCTGAAGCAATCAAATTTTTCCTATATTGTAGCAACTAGAACAGTATTGTAGCTGTGGCCTAACGAATATATTACATAGCTCCATCCGAATCTATCTGCTCTTATATTTTATGCCTCTTTTAATAAAGGCAAGTATTCCATATTGCTTCTTACCCATCTTATCTATCTATCCTGCTGCCTTCAGGACATGCATCTCAAGGTTCCTCTGGTCATCTGTGCTTCCTAGTGTTATTGGTCTTACATTCATTGTGCATTCATTTGCCTTGTTAGTCCTCCCACTGTGTAATTCCTGAAAAATAATTTAGATCTGGAGTCTTGAGGCTGATTGCTCAACAGAGTGATTTAAGAACATTGAATAAAAGACCATATTTGTTAAAGAATGTCACTCAGTGACTCAGGTTCAAAATCTCAGGCCTGCAAGAGCACCTAAATTAAATAAATACAGCCATAGAGCAATAAAGTGCAGAAACAGGTCCTTTGGTCCAACCAGTCTATTGTGCTCCCCTAGCTAGTCCCAACTGACTGCATTTTGTTTTGATTTAATTTTATTATTGTCATATGTATTAGTATACAGTAAAAAGTATTTCTTTGTTGCACAATGCGTACTGTTCATAGAGAAGTAAACAAGAGAGTGCAGAATGTAGTGTTGCAGTGACAGCTAGGCTGTAGAGAAATATCAACTTAGTGTGAGATAGGTCCATTCAAAAGTTTGGCAGCAGAGAAGTTGTTCTTGAGCAAGTTGGTACATGACTTGTATCTTCCTGATGTTAGGTGGAAATAAATATGTCTGGATGTGTGGGGTCCTTAATTATGCTGGCTGCTTTCCAGGAAGTGTAAATGTAGTCAGTAGATAGGAGGCTGGTTTGATTGAAGGGATTGAGCTATATTCACAACCTTTTGTCATTTCTTGCAATTTTGGGCAAAATAAGAGCTATACTAAATTGCGTTACAGCCAGAAAAAATGCTTTCTATGGTGTATCTGTAAAAATTGGTGAGCATCGTAGCTAACATGCCAAATTTCCTTAGTCTTCTGAGAAAGTAGAGGTCCATATCACGGTAATCCATTCCCATCCATGTACTTATCCAAATGCTTTTTAAATGTTGCCATGAAGAAGTTGCTCGTTGTGTCCCTTTTAAATCTTTCCTTTCTCACATTATACTCATACCCTCTAGTTTTCAATTTCCCTATCCTGGGAAAAATATGATGTGCATTCATCCTATCTATACACCTCAATTGTTGAAAATTGATTATTTCTAATCAGAAAATCCTGCCTTTACTGTGGATATAGTTAAGATGTAGGGTGAAAGAAGTTTGCCCAGTGCAGTGCGTTTAAGTTGCAAATGAGTGACAAGGAACATTGATATCAGATTCAATTTCTAGCATCTGTAGTTTCCAATTTTTGATTCGTGATACTGTATTGTCATTGATTTAAAATAAGGAGCATCAACGACATGACAGATAAACACAATTTGTTGTTCATACAATTTTTTTTCTCTAGGCATACCTCCTCAAACAGGGAGTGCTACTTTAAACATGTTTTTGATGGATGTCAATGATAATGAGCCATATTTGGTTTCTACATACGAAGAAATGTGTGATGATGGAGACATTCGGCACGTCTCTCTTACAGCTAAAGATGGTGACATGATTCCATTTGGTGGTCCATTTTACTTTGAACTTCTGGACAATGAACAAAATATAAAGGAAAAGTGGAAATTAGACCCAGAATTTGGTAGGTTCTGAATCAGAAGCTATTAGTTTGCTTCACTACATCTTTTTATAATTCAGACAAATTATTTTTGTTAATGAGGAGTGATAAGGGAGACGATGGCCTAATGGTATTATCACTAGACTATTAATCCAGAAACTCAGCTAATGTTCTGGGGACCTGGGTTTGAATCCTGCCACAGCAGATGATGGGATTTGAATTTAGTTTTTAAAAAAATTCTGGAATTAAGGATTGACTGATGACCATTGTCAAATGTCAGGAAAAACCCATCTGATGTCTTTTAAGGAAGGAAATTGCCATCTTTACTTAGTCTGGCGTACATTTGACTTCATAGCCACAGCAATGTGGTTGACTCTGAACTGCCTCCAAGGGCAACTAGTGATGGGCAATAAAATCTGGCCAACCAGTGACACCCATGTCTCACAAAGGAATAAAGAAAAGTGATTCATTGGCACATAATTTGCAATCTATTTCTGCAAGTTCTCTTAATAATAAAGTTTTGTATCTTCATGGCAGGTTATTCCGTTAAACTTGTCAGAATGAAGAAAATCCCCATTGGAAACTACACCCTACCTTTAAAGATCAGGGACAGACAGGGTGTGGAATCTATGAATACGCTCCATCTATGGGTCTGTCACTGTTATGATGGAAGTACCTGCCCTCATCCAGGTCCAATTTCAGTTGTTTTCGGTGCTGTTGCCATTGGTCTTCTCTTTGGAGCTTTGTTCCTTTTGTTACGTAAGTAAACACAAGCTCACAGAATTAAATCCACCTGTGCAAAAAGAAAGCAGTGTCAATTTGAGAAATACATTGAAATTCACTGAGAAAAAAATCTTTACATCTTTACAATAATACATCTCTGCTATTACATAGACCATTTAAGAGATTGTGATGGGTGCTGTGTACTTTATAAATTGATGGGTACATTGAGCAGAGTTTACTATCCACTGAATCCAATTCTCTGGTCTTCACTTTGATTGAACACGGTTCTGAGTCACGAAGGTTGCTTGCATTTGTACATTTTGAAGAAATTAATTATTGAATTTCATAAAGACAATAAAGATAAATGCATACATGAGTTCATTTAGCCCATCCTTTTTGTAGATGCCTTATGCTCTCTCCACCATGACATTTAACTGTTCAAAGATTGCAAATTTTTGCCTCAATTACCCCAGCAGAGGATCAATTCAGCTATCAATGATTCTGCAAAGAACTGCTTCCTGATATTATGGCCTGAAAATTTGCAACAATTTATAGGAAGCTATTGGGAGTAATGGGAGCCAGTTAATTCATTTGGCTTTATGGATGGTTCATCTTTAAAATAACATCATCAGCACAGGTTGATTCCTGACCTGGCTGAAGTAGAGTTGGGACCAGCTGCCTCAACCTGCCATTGAGAATGAAAGACAAAAACTGCCAAGTAAAATGGCTCAGGAGGAAGCATCAGCAGACAATGGATTAAGGAGTTTTGGTCAGGGCATACATGATGATGATTGGAATAAAAAATAATGTTTTAAGTAATGCATTTTTCACTTGAATACAAAAAATATAAAGTGCTTCTTTAAGTAGTCAAGATATTCAATCTTAGGTTCTCTCTTCTTGCAGAGCTTCATTGTAACATGGACATCATCATTCCTGAATCACTATCTATCCATGACATTTGTACAATTATTTTAATTACTTTAAAGTTTGCTGTTTAAAAAGACTTACAGTCTTAGGCAAAGACTGATTCTGATTTCGTTTGCTTTTTTTAATATAGTTGGCTTTTGTCTGATGTTGATTATAAGAAAGAAAATCTGTGAGGCATTGGTATATGATCAAGGAAAACTAATAAAATACAACAATGAACAACCTTGTGTATCAATCGAAGTAAGTATGCAAAACCTTACTACAGTTTAAATCCTTTGTGAATGCACACTTGAATTAATGAGATCTATTAGCAAACAATTCTTGTGAAAGAAAAAATGAGAGTTCTGGATCATAGTTTTCTGCTTGTGCATTAACCAGCAACCAATTTTTTTTTTTTTGTTTCATTTTCTTCATTGGAATATCTAACAAATTCTGAATATAACTAACTTTTATCCAATAAATATAACAATAGAAAGCATGTTAACACATCATTGAAAGCCAAAAAAAACCTGGAAATGTTACCTTTGTGTAATGAGCATGATTATAGTTCAAGATTCACTTCATTTCAATTCATAATTGAATTGAGTTTAGGAGTCGGGAGATAATGCTGCAGCATTATAAGACCCTGGTCATATCCCACTTGTAGTACTGTGCTCAGTTCTGGCTGCCTTACTACAGGAAGGATGTGGAAACCATTGAAAGAGTGCAGAAGAGATTTACAAGGATGTTGCCTAGATTGGATGGCATGCCTTAGGAGGATAGGTTGAGAGAGCTTGGTCTTTTCTCCTTGGAGAGATGAAGGATGAGAGGTGACCTGATAGAGGTGTATAAGATGTTGAAAAGTATTGATCAGGTGGATTTCTCAGAGGCTTTTTCCCAGGACTGAAATGGCTGCTACAAGAAGACACAGGTTTAGGGTGCTGGAGAGTAGGTACAGAGGAGATGTCAGGAGTAAGTTTTTCACTCAGAGGGAGATGGGTGCGTGGAAACAGCTGCCGATGGTTGTGGAGGAGGTGGATTTGATAGGGACTTTTAAGAGACTTCTGGATGAGTACAAGGGACTGAGTAAGATTGAGGGTTATAGGTAAGCCTAGTAGGTAGAGATATGTTTGCTGCAATTTGTGGGCCAAAGGGCCTGTTTATGCTGTAGTTTTTCGATGTTCTATGAATCAATGGGAAAATCCATTGATAGCAACAGGACCTGAAAATCACACCACCAGCCAATGGTGTACTGCTTCCTGACACTGAGAAAAATACCACGGAGAGGCCAGAGAATCCCAATGTATGTTCCTCTGTCGTGTTCTAGTCCAGTCACTTAGTCATTTCAAGTCCTCTTGAATCCTCTTTGCATTGTCCTGCAACTTACATTTCCACCAAGCAAATTTGGAAATATTAGAATGGTCCCCATATCCAAATCATTTTTATATAGAATGCAAATAAAGAGACCAAGCACTGCTCCTTGTGGTAATCCATTAGTAATAGTCTGTCACACTGCAAATGGTTCTACTCTTGGCTTATTCTCTTAATCAATTCTCAATCCATATTAGCATGCTGTCCCTGTCCAGAATCCCATGCACTCTACTACTTACTAACCTCCTGTATGGAATCTTATCAAAAGCTTTCTGAAAATCCAAATACACCACATCTACTCCTTTATCAATACTATAAGGAATATCCTCAAAAAATCGCAACAAATTTGAAAAACATGACTTCCTTTCCATAAATCCATGTTGACACTACCCAATTTTAGCATTCTTTTCTAAAACTATAGTTATCATATGCTTTATAATGGATTCTAACATATTCGTTATTGCTGACATCGAATGAACAGGTTTCTCATTCTTCATTCCCCCTCTTTCTCCTTTCTTAAATAGGAAGGAACTGTGAAACAGACCAGTTTTCTCTCCAGATTTTTGGTCGAGTCAAAAAAAAACAAGTGGCTGTGTTTCAAGGTATCATGTAAAGGGGTGGGGCTTAAATGCACTGGCAAATCTGGCTGCACTGAGATCGGGGTACCATATTTAAAGGATGCCCCAATCAAAGGAAAAAAAAATCCTTCTAATGGTCAGTGCCGGCATTTCCTCGCTCCCTGCAATCAAATCTGGCATCTATTCTACCACACCACCCCCATCCACACCACCCTGCCAATTAGAGCTTGCATTCATCAGCTCTCCTCCCACAGTTAGCATATCCCCAAATAGCTAATCCATTTAACCTATGTACAAGGGGTAATGTTGCATGTCCAATCCACAAACCCTTCCCCCAAAGGAGTGGAAAGATAGTCAGAAATGGTAGTGGAATTAATATTATTTGCCCATTTTAGATAAATGCATCCTTCATTTAAGTTTTATTAACAGTGCAAAATAATAAGGCAATGCAAATACATGGCTAGTGCCAACATTCTCCCATCCTTCCTCCCTTGTCCTGTCTTTGCTTCACCTTCCACCCAATCTCACTACCCCACCTCTCCACCCCTCCCCACCCCCTGCTCAGCCTTTGCCTGTCTCCCTTGTCCAGCATTTGCTAGTGGCACGTGAGTGAAGCTATGAGAGGTCCCCAAAAAGGACCAACCTCAAAATTGTGGAAGCAGTGAAACTCACCAGATGCTTGCAACTTTTATAGAGTCAAAAAACTGGAAGTTCAAAATTCTCATTGGTGGGAAACTTTACTTTAGAGGGTAAACTTAATTCAGGTGAGATGGCCTTTTAATGAGAATGCAAGAGTTGCTAATGTTGTAATTAGGGTTCCCGATGTTATCTGTCAGGAAGCTTGATCCACCTTTTAACCTATCTGGAAAGCCGAGTCAACAAAATTCTGCCAGTTTATCAGACACTGTCAGCAAATAGATTTTTTTGCCTCCTTAAATGTCCCTAGTTGCTTTGCCAGCAGGACTGGAAAATTCTACACATAATATTCAAAACCAAACGGACAGTATCACAAGAAGTTCTTTGAATTCAATTAGAAACCTGTTGCTTGTTTTGAGATCTTGTTGCTAAATTGCGCAATGGGGAGAAGTAGGGTGTGTTTCTTTTTGCATGTCACCTCATCTGCAAATATGTAATAACAAAAGCTTGTTTTGGTTTGGTTTGTCACAAGTTATTAAACTGAATTCCTAATTCCTATCACTAAATCTATAGAATTGATAAAAAGTTTCTTTGTTTGTCAGGAACAGATTTGAAATTCCTGTTCTTAGTTCTGATTTCTCCTATACCTGGACAAAGAAAATTAGGGATTAATTTTATTCATCTCAGACAAGCATGAGGAATTTATTCTGATGCTTTGGCTTTATGGTGTACTTTACTGATGGGATTTTTTTGGTCCTTTTATGCTGGTGGGATCTTCTGTCCCGCTCAGATGACACAGAAAACCATCTCAAATCGTATCTCAGATTTGCCAATCACCAGAGGGACACCCCCTCCCCACCCCACCAATCACCAATCACCACCCACCCCCCCCCTCCCCCCCCCCCCTACCCCCTCCCCCCTCCCCCCTCCCCCCTCCCCCCTCCCCCCTCCCCCTCCCCCCTCCCCCCCCCCCCTCCCCCTCCTCCCCCCCTCCCCCCTCCCCCCTCCCCCCCCCAGGAAGCAGAAGCCTGGTTTCAGGACACTGATGTTCTGCTCAGAACACC
Source organism: Sphyrna mokarran (assembly GCA_024679065.1). Taxonomy (NCBI): domain Eukaryota; kingdom Metazoa; phylum Chordata; class Chondrichthyes; order Carcharhiniformes; family Carcharhinidae; genus Sphyrna; species Sphyrna mokarran. The sequence continues at coordinate 40,563,673 of JAGIQG010000016.1, forward strand.
ATGAGACATGATGTTCACTCTGCTGAACACTAGTGCTCTTCTAGAGTAATCCTGGCAACAGAAATATTGCTTCAGCACCCCAGTGGATTGCTACTTCATGTTTCTGCAGCAGCGTGATTACCATTTCATTCTGTGCATGTTGGTCAATGGACAGTCTGTCATTTAGTAGCCAGCTTCTGGTTTATCATGGTGATTCAAATGCAGATGGCACAGCAGAATGCCACAGAATAGAAGTATAATCATTGTTTACAGGGTACATTCACCTACTATATATATTCACACACCAGCTAGATACTGGGGAAGTGGAATGGCTTTTGGATGTAGCACATTGGAGAGTAGACATGTGGTGCCTGCAAAGCAAAGTGCATGCAGTCAATGGCACTATGCATCACAAGGATGCCTGCAATCCTTGTCTTAAGTAAAACCATTCTCAGCTGCTTTATCAATGACCTTGCCTCTACCAGAAGTAGGAATGTTGGCTGAGGATTGCAGCATTCCCAGCTCAAATATTGAAGCAGCATTGTCCATATGCAGCAAGAAACGGACTTCATTCGGGCTTGGGCTGACAAGTGGCAAGTGATACTCGAGCTGTACAAATGCTAATCGATGACCATCTCTAATAAGAGAGAATTCAACCATCTTCCCTTGGCATTCAACAGCATTATCATAGCTGAATCCCCCAGTCTCCACATCCTGTGTGGGTTACCATTGACGAGAAACTGAGCTGGATAAGTCAAATAACTATAAGAGCAGCTCAGATGCTGGGAATTCTGCAGTGAATAACTCATCTCCTAACTCCCTAAAGCCTGTCTATGATCTACAAAGCACAAATTAAGATTGTGAGCAAATCACTCCTCATTCTGGCTGAGTGCAACTACAGATTCACTCAAGAAGCTTGAAACCACCTATAACAAAGCAATCTACTTGATTGAACCCACCATCAACACTCACGCTCTACACCACTCATGCCTTGTGGCAGCTTTGTGCACCATCTAGATGATGCACTGCAGCAAATCACCAAGACTGCCTTGACAGTATCTTCCAATACTTTGATCTCTGCCAGCTTGAAGGAAATGTCCATAGGAATGCCACTAGCTGGAAGATCCCCTCCATGCCACAAATCATCCTGACTAAATTGAAACAATTTTACCATTCCTTTACTGTTGCTGGATCAAAGTCATGGAACTCCCTCCCTACCAACACACTGGGTGTTCCTACAATACATTGACTACCGTGATTCAAGGAGGTGGCTTTTGAACTTTTTGAATTCCATAAGTGACGGCCAATAAATGGTAGCCAGTGGCATCTGTACACCATGGAGGAATAATTATTAAAAAAAAAAAATCCTCATGATGCCAGTTCTTTCCCAGCCAGTTTCTCTCCGAAAAATGGACAGGGATTAGCAATAGGCTTAAGTCAAACTGTCAACAATCTAAGTGCAAATTCTGCTCCTTGGTACTTTCTGCTCAAACATTTTTACATTTTACAAACTGTAAAATGTTCCATGAGCCAACGTACTACAGAAAACAATTGATGTCTCTCTTGCATTAAGACTATATCCTTGTATGTATGAATGATGATCTAGTGCAGTTTTATTAATAAATCTGAAAACAAATTTTTTCAAACAAGGCATTTTTAATATGATTGTCAAGTCTACCATCTGTGACTAACCCACTTTCAAATAACTGAAAACTACTTTTTAAGAAAACTATACAGCATGATTTATCAGTTTCATTGATTTATAGGAATGAGTTTCCTATTCAGTTAACTATGATTAATACCTGCAAACTTTGCTAAAGAGCCTGTCAGTTTCCTTGCACCTGAAGATAGTTCAGTTTAATTTAAGTTAGGATCCTCTGCTAAGGTTCGCAAATGGGTATGATAGGCAGAAACCTGATGTGGTGATTAGTTGGGCAGATTTGACCAAGTGGAGCTGATTTTCGGTCCCGATTATTTTTTTTTTCTTTTCAGCACAAACAGGCCCTTCGGCCCACGAGTTGCGCCGATCACATCTACCAATCCACAGACCTATCTATAATCCCCTATCCTACTCTTTTCCATATTCTCATCCAGAAGTCTCTTAAAAGACCCCAGTGAGTTTGCCTCAACAACCTCTGATGGCAGTCGGTTCCATTCACTCACCACCCTCTGAGTGAAAAACCTACCCCTGACATCTCCTTATTGCATCATCTCAAATTGGTCTGTACGCAACTAGTGCTTCAAATTCCTCCTTTTGTACATGTTTTGCTCATTTCCAAGACAAACCTATTCAAGCTCTGACCCAAAGGATAGGCAGTTATCTTAGGGTATTGTATGGTTAGATGTATGTCATTTGTCCAATTTATATCATTCACGTTGCTTGCCGATGTATTGTAGAAGGTCCGCAACTTCACTTTCCCTGGGAAACAAACTTGGCTCTGTAACGGATAGATCAGTACACAGTTTTCAACAGCAATCTGAAACTTGAAGTTGTTAATATCATGACTTATTCTTTTTCTGCCTGGTCCGAACAATTAATGGAAATCAAATGAAGAATTTGAAATTTTTATTACCATACTGTAATAATTTCTGAAATTCAATTTGTTAGTTTATACGTGGGCAGCAGTTAGAATAGTTTAAGAAAATTAAATAAGCATGAGGTCCTTCATTTAAGTATATAAAGACAGGAACTTTCTGACTTTTCACATTGGTGGATTCTGTGGTCCCTATGGCCACCCACCACCCCCTCCCACTGCCAGCTGGCTGGCTCAGACCTTGCAAGCTGTCAAGCACTACATTGTGATATGGATTGAGTGGGAGCCTGGTGCTGATCCATAAATATATCTAGAAATAGGTTGTCAAAAAATAAGCATTTTAACAAGACTACCCTAGACAAATCCCATGAGATATCTGATTGCACATAACTAAAAATGATGTAATGGACTTGTACTGTTTAATTTACTAGCACCACTGTATGTAGAGCAATCAATCTGCTTCTTGGTAAATTCAATATTTTTTTTTTAAGGCTGAAACAGCGTCATCGTCTGGAGTAAAACAACCGAGCTCTGAAATAGATGAATTTTGGTATCACAATGTAAGTATTGCTCCTTGGTGTCCATGATTGATGAAAATCGAACAAAAGAATTACCATTTTTATCAATGCATTGCCATTTCTGAAATGCTGTTCATTTACTTATGTGAGGACAATAATTTACAATACTTCTGAAATATTAAATTCATTCTTTCCCTCGTAAGATCAACAAAAACAGGCTAGTAGAAATGAGGCATTGTAATATTCATGATAGAAGGCTTACCTCTTGGGTTAGGCTGGTCCAAACCTTTGGCTTAGGTAGCCACATTTTGTATATTTTTCTCATTCAAGGTGCCAAGAAGCAAATTTCAGAAAGGTAAGGCTTGACATAGCACTTATCTGAATTTCGTAAGAAGTTGAGGCTTTAAGGAAATAATAAATAAATTTTGCTGAACAAAAGGAGCTGTAATATTAACCGTGCTGTCATGAACATAACAATGTGGCCATGATTAATAATGGCATCTCTGTTTAAATTCCGCCAGGAAATGATGTCTCATTTCCAAATACAAAATGTCATTCAACTAAGGTTGATTTTTGACACAATTCTGTCTTTTAACTTGGGTGGGACTGTGGCACGATGGTTAGCACTGCTGCTTCACAACTCTAGGGAATTGGGATTGATTCCAGCCTTGGGTGACAATGTAGAGTTGGCATGTTGTCCCGATGCCTGCATGGGTTTTGTCTGTGTGCTCTGGTTTACTCTCATACTCCAAAGATTGGGAGGATTAGGTTAAGTGAATTCCCCATGCTAAATTGCCCCTTATTGTTCTGGGATGTGTAAATTAAATGGATTAATCATGGTGATTGTGAGGGGCAGGGGGGAGCCTGAGTCAGAGTCGATGCAGACTCGATGAGCTGAATGGCCACTTCTGCATTGTGAGATTCTATGATTATATAATACGGAAAGTAAAGCAAGGTCCTGGTGATAATCTGTTGAGTTACATAACGAATAATCAATAAAAATGTCCAGAATTTTGTGTGTGTGTGTGTGGTGTTGAGAGTGAGTGAGAAAACTGAGATTGGGCTTAGGGCAAACTCACACTCACTATGTCATTCACTCATTCACCCTCACAACCCATTCACTCCCACATACTCACTCACTCACTGACTCACACACATTCACTCCCACATACTGTGTCACTATCTCAGTCCACACACATACTCAATCATTCATTCACTCTCAGACCTATTCAGTCATTCAATCAATTAATTTTTTGCTACAAATCACTTAGTCACCTTCTCTTCCCAAGTTCCACCAAAATAACAAATCTTCCAACTCCCTTGGACCTGATTTGACTTTATCATTGCAGGTTTCACCATGCCGGTCCTGTTGTATCCACAGAATGTGGGATATTAGAACAGAATCCTTAATCAGTGTGTGTAAGAATTCAGTTTGTGAAGTGAGATTTAGTATTGGCTATGTTCTCACGAGAAAAGGAAAGATTTAGAAGCCAAATGTTTGCTCACTTCTGCATTCTATGCATTTGAGATACTGTGCAGCATTACAAGCTATTTCACCTTCTGCAACAGCGGAACAAAAGGACACAGCCTGCACTGATAAGAGTCAATTCAAAACCAATCTACGTTGACGACACATAGAATTTTAATTCCAATGGAGTGAGATGCCAGGAATAGTTTAGATTTAGACAGGCTTGTTAAAACCTGAAATATGGCATCATTTCAGCAACTGAGATCTTCCCACACAATTCTCAGCTTAATCCTAGAGTGATTGCATGTCAGTGAGAAGCCCCATTGAAGCTATCAGTTGATTAATTGTAATATTTAAGCTTCCCAGAAATTGAGGAATTAATCAAGAATACTGGACTCAACATCCAATGCACAGATTTCCTGAGCTGCTTGGAACTTCAAGAACAAAGAAAAGTATGGCCTTCCAACCCCATGCTGATAATGATGCCCTAACTAAACTCAATATTCCTTCTGCCCTTATTCGATCCATATCATCTATTCCCTCCTGATTCACATACCTGTCCAAGTGCCTCTTAAACATTTCAAATGTGCTTCCTTCCACCACCACCTCTGTCAGCTCAGTCAAGGCATCCATGACTATCTACATGAGAAACCTTCTCTACACATCTCTCTTAAACTATCCCCCTCTCACCTGGTACCTGTGCCCCCTTGTAACTGACACTTTTACCCTGGGGAAAAAGTCTCTGACTTTCAACTCTATCTGTGCCTGTTATTATTTTGGAAACCTCTATCAGGTCTTCCCGAGGTTTCTATCCTTCCTGTGAAAACAAAACTAATTTATTTAATCTCTCCTTTATAACTAATGCCCTCCAGACCAGGCAACATCCTGGCGAACATTCTTTGCACTACCTCCAAAGCTTCCATGTCCTTCTGGCATTGTGGCGCCCAGAACTGCTCACGATACTCCAAATGTAGCCTCAGCAAGGTTTTACATAATAATAACAACAACAACGTGATTTCCCAATTCTTGTACACAATGTCCGAGTTGATGATACTGTAAGCCTCTTTAATTACCTTGGCCGCTTGTGTTGCCATTCTTAGGGAACTGTGGACCTGCATGCCCAGATCACTCTGTACGTTAATGTTACTAAGGATTCCCTTCCACTAGCCTAGATCAAATAGAGAACAGAGCAGGGTATGTTTGTTCAGTACAACTGTCAGGCTGTGAACTCTCAAGAAATGAAATTGAGTTGCTGCAGTCATGTGTAGCTGAGGGATTGCTGCTCACAGCACTTATATCGAGAATGACATTAGAAGAGTGAGTTTCACATGACTCAATTCACCAGTTTTGTGCTTCAGTCACCTTGGGCTGCATTTTCCCACCCTTGACCTTCTGCATAGCCTGATTTAGCATTTACCATTCTAACTTGGACCTCAGAATCTGCAGCACCAGCAGCAGAAACTGCCTTCTCCTCAGCCACATACCACATAGGACAGAGGGAATGAACACTGCAACTGAGACTTCAATGCTGGATCCACAGACATGGCATTAGCTTTCTCAATTTAGGAGCACCTGGGTGCCAGGATGCTTTCATGAAAAGTCATTGCTGATATCTTTAATCTCATGGGACAAGAACCCCTTCCCAGTGAAACAGATAAACAGACATTGTTGGTGTTGTCAGTGGCCACCTAGGTGGCTATCACTGGAGGATACTGCTGACACCCGAGCATGTCTGTGATTGTCTCAGGATGTAGAAGTCATGCACACTCCCAGCGATGACAAAGATTCCCTAAGCCTGAGTATCCTTGTGGGTGTATTCTAGGTGGAAGGTGATGAACTCAGATGCCTAGGCATACAGGACATCTGTCATTTCATGGATGTATCTGTGCACGGAGGTTTGAGATATCTCAGCCAGGTCCCTAGTCAATGCTGTCACAAAAAATTTCAAGGCAGCATGGCCTTCATGGCCAACAGGAGCAAGTGTCTTCCTCCTCCTCCTCCACCTTGGTTCCAGGTGAGCGAAAACCTGGCCAGATGCACTGTCTCCCTATGAAGGCACAGTCTTCGCCATTATGCGTTGCCTGACAGGTCACTGAATGACCAGCACTTCCTGTACAACCGTGGCCACGAGAATGACTGACTGTCTTCGTATCCACTTCACTGCCCAATGGTCAGCCACCACCAGAGTGGATAGCTATAGATTAGCCAGGAGTGAGCTAAAGAGTGAGTTGAGGAGAGCTAAAAGGGGACATGAGAAGACTTTGGCTGATAGGATCAAGGAGAATCCTAAAGCTTTCTTTAGATATGTTAAGAATAGAAGATTGGTTAGGACAAGATTAGGGCCAGTCAGAGACAGCAGTGGGAAGTTGTGCGTGGCGCCTGAAGAGATTGGAGAGGCACTGAACAAATATTTCTCTTCGGTATTCACGCAGGGAGACGTAAATGTAGTTGTGGAGAACACTGGGATTCAGGGTTGTAAACTGGAAAGTATTGAAGTAGATAAGGAGGATGTGCGAGATATTCTTGAGGGTTTGAAGTTAGATAAGTCCCCTGGGCCGGACGGGATTTACCCTAGGATTCTCTGGGAGGCAAGAGAGGAGATTGCAGACCCTCTGGCTCTGATCTTCAGGTCGTCGTTGGTTACGGGTGTGGTTCCGGAGGACTGGAGGATAGCGAATGTGTTCCCATTGTTCAAGAAGGGGAAGAGAGACCTTCCAGGGAATTATAGGCCAGTGAGTCTTACTTCTGTTGTGGGCAAAGTATTGGAGAGAATTATTAGGGATAGGATTTATAGTTATTTAGAGAGAAATGAATTGATTGGGGATAGTCAGCATGGTTTTGTGAAGCGTAGGTCGTGCCTTACTAACCTCATTGAGTTTTTTGAAAAAGTGACCAAAGAGGTGGATGGGGGTAAGGCGGTTGCTGTGGTATATATGGACTTTAGTAAGGCGTTTGATAAGGTGGCCCATGGAAGACTTCTGCAGAAAATGCAGATGTATGGGATAGAGGGTGATTTAGCTAATTGGGATAGGAATTGGCTAGCAGATAGAAGACAGAGGGTGGTGGTTGATGGGAGATATTCATCTTGGAGTTCAGTGACAAGTGGTGTACCTCAGGGGTCTGTTTGGGGCCCCTGCTGTTTGTAATTTTTATAAATGATCTGGATGAGGGTATTGAAGGATGGATTAGTAAATTTGCGGATGACACCAAAGTCGGAGGAGTGGTAGATCGTGAAGAGGGGTGTTATAGTTTGCAGAGAGACTTGGACAAGTTGCAGAGCTGGGCCGAGAGGTGGCAAATGGAGTTTAATGTGGAAAGTGTGAGGTAATGCACTTTGGCAGGAATAATAAATGTGTAGAGTATAGGGCTAATGGTAGGATTCTTAATAGTGTTGATGAACAGAGAGATCTTGGTGTATTTGTGCATAGATCCCTGAAAGTAGGCAGTCAAGTCGATAAGGTTGTTAAGAAGTCATATGGAGTCTTAGCTTTTATTGGTAGGGGGATTGAATTTCGGAGCCGCAACGTCATGTTGCAACTGTACAAAACTCTAGTGCGGCGCACTTGGAGTATTGTGTGCAGTTCTGGTCCCCACATTATAAGAAAGATGTGGAGGCATTGGAGAGGGTACAGAGGAGGTTTACCAGGATGTTGCCTGGTATGGAGGGCAGGTCTTATGAAGAGAGGCTGAGGGATTTGACGTTGTTTTCGTTAGAAAGAAGGCGACTAAGAGGAGACCTTATTGAAACATATAAGATGATTAGAGGTTTAGGTAGGGTGGACAGTGATAGCCTTTTTCCTCGGATGGAGAAAGCTAGCACGAGGGGACATAGCTTTAAATTAAGGGGTAGTGGTTTTAGGACAGATGTCAGAGGTAGGTTCTTTACCCAGAGGGTGGTAAGGGTATGGAATGCCTTGCCTGCTTCAGTTGTAGATGCGCCAAGTTTGGTGGCGTTTAAGAGGTTAGTAGATAAGTTTGTGGATGAAAAGGGAATGGTTTAGGTTAGAGGGTCACTGCTTGTTCCTAATTGGTCGGCGCAACATCGAAGGCCGAAGGGCCTGTTCTGCGTTGTAATATTCTATTCTATGTTCTAGAGTCTTTGCGGCGGCTCCCTGATGTCTTAGGTCTGGCTTCTATGGTGCTGGAGTTGGCATGAGAGACCTGGTCCTGATACCAACACCTTGGCAGCCCTCAGAGTCAGAGGGAAATAGAAGACAGATATGTGGACAATTCATTGAGAATAATTGGTTAATTATACTGGGGGATTTCAGCTTCCTCGTCATAATTGGGTTGTCATAGTGTAAAGAATTTAGAGGGGGTGGATTTCTTGAAATGTAAGCAGGGGAGTTCTTTGCTCCAATATATAGAAGACTGCAAGGGATAGAGTACTACTGGATCTGATTCTTTGGAACAAAGCTGGACAAATGTTCAACGTGGCACTGGGGGAGCATATTAGTGATAGTGACCACAACATTATTACAGGTCAAATTTGTTATTGACAGGCAAAGGATGGCCTGCAAAAAATGACTATGGATCTGGGTAAGGCAGCAGTTGTAATAGTTTTAAAAAATAAAATAAGCATTCGGTCTTTCACTTAAATATATAAAGGCAGGAATTCTCTGGCCTTTCACCTCGGTGGAATTTTCTGGTCTTGCCGCCCTAGGAATTCCCTTGCTATTTCTCTTGCTCAAAGGATTATCCATTTATCCACATTGTACTCCACCTACCAAATTTTTGTGCATGCACATAACTCTCCATGTCCCTTTGCAAACTCTCTACCTTATCTTTACTATTTACTTTCCTACTTATTGTCTATCATTGACAAATTTATCATTTCTGTCTGCCTTTTTCAGAGGCTTAAGAAGCTGCTTAGCACTTAAAGTCTGAATTCCATGTAATCATATTTTAAGGCTGGTCTGTTTAAAATTTAACAGTTTGAGTATCTTGGCTGATGGAGTCAGGGAATCCCATGGTGTTCAGGTTGTTGGATAGGATGCTATGGGGAAGGAGATGGTTAACCTAATCTGGAATTTGGCATACATTCAAAGAGAATCCTAGATATACTGTATTTTTTAAAAATAATTTTGAAATATATCTTTCAGGATAACTTCAAGATTGATATGAAAATAATCAGAGATCTTTTATATCAGGTAAGCGAAGGACTGCTGGCACTTTGTAAAAAACGGTAACAATATTAAACTTCATATGACATTGGGATTTCCTGAATCATAATTGCATCAAAATTCAGGTCAGTTTCTGAGATGACCTTGTCAATGGAAAGTTATGATGAAACCATCCAAGAACCTTAATATATTAGAATTAGTTATAACAATCAGCCATGAGGGTTCCAAGGAAAGTATCAAATAGGACCACCTCCCTTCTGAAATCCATCTTTATTATCTTATTGTTAAGATTAAAGTTTGAAGCCATCATATGAAGTGTGAATGCAGTGGCCTAGTACTATTTCTCTGTTGCATTGACTTTCTCAATGTAGTTAATCTGAAATTGGCTTAATTGACATGAAAGATTGCAACATTTTAAGAACATCTTAAATTCAGTGTAGCTTTGTAAAAATTCATTTGTGGAACATGGGTGTCGCTGGCTGGCCAGCATTTATTACCCATCCCCAGTTGTACCATAGAAGGTGGTAGTGAGCTGCATTCTTAAAAAGCTGCAGTCCATGTTCTGTGGGTTGTCCCACAATGCCATTAGGGATAGAATTCCAAAAATTTCACCCTGCAACTGGGAAGGAACGGCAATACATTTCCAAACCAGGACTGCGAGTTGCTTGGAGGGGAACTTGCAGCTGGTAGTGTTCCCATGTACTTGCTGTCTTTCTCCTCCTAGATGGAAGTAGTTGTGTGTTTACAAGATGCTGTTTGAGGATCTTTGGTGAATTGCAGCAGTGCATCTTGTAGATATTTTGCATTGCTGCCATTGAGCATCGATGGTAGTGGGAGTAGATATTTGTGGATGTGATGCCAATCAAACAGGCTGCTTTGTCTTGGATGGTGTCAAGCTTCTTGAGTGTTATTGAAAATGCAAGTGGAAGTAACCATCACACGCCTGACTTATGCCTTCAAGATGTTGGACAGTCCTTGGGAATTCAGGAGGTGAGTTTCTCACTGCAGTATTCCTAGTCTCTGACCTGCTCTTGTAGCCACTGTGTTTAGGTGATATGTCCAGTTGAATTTTTGGCCAAAGGTAATGCCAAGGATTTTGATTTGAGTTCCAATGATCTTTCATGCTAGTTTAACAAACTTCTTGCTGGAAGCAAGTCCTGTTCATTAAATTAGCCCATCACGTGAACAAAGTGTCTCTGCTAAGTGAGTTCCTTCATCGGTTATAAGGGAGGCTTCAAAGATTAAACTGGATATTTTGGATGAAAGGAGACTAGAGTGTGTCTTGCTGGCCATTTGTTGGAGTAGCTGAGCTGGTTCCATTCCCCTGGCCTTTTCTCTGAGTCTTGCAATATTTTTGTCCATTCCCTTTGAAAGCCATACCACACACACACACGCGCGCCGCGCGCGCCGCGCCGCACACACACACACTTCTTAGCCACTTGTTGCATGAAATCCAACCATTGCTTATTTTGTTAGTTACCTTGACTCAGTATCCTCTAGTTCTCGGATCTTCCATTAATGCCAACAGTTTCTCTCTATTTACTGTGTCCAATTCCTGCATAATTTTGAAATGATCTATCGAATCTCCTCTTCATCTTCTCCAGGAAGTGGGATAGCTTGATCTTGGGTTTGGACATAGCTTGGCACAACATTGAGGGCCAAAGGACCTGTACTGTGCTGTACTGTTTTGCTTCCATGTTTCTTCTCTCAGGAGAATTTCCCAAGCTCTATCCAAAGAAGAGGGTCATAGGTGCAGGGAGTGCTTGTCATCTCGGGGTTGCTCACAGGTCCCCATGGTGGTTTCTGTTGGTTATGGAGGAATTAAGTGCTGGTCCTGGTAGGTCTGGAAGGGTTACTAGCTGATCCAGGGGGTTTGCACATAAACCTGCTCAGGGTGATGTTGAGTGTGTATTTGGAGAGGCTGGTCCAGGGTTGGTTGCTCACAGGATTGTGGGGGTGGGTTGCGGGTTGCTTGCAGATAAGGGAAAGTTGAGTGTGGCTTTGTTGGGGGTGGGGTTTGCTGGCTGATCCAGGGGGTTTGCTTTTGGGTGTAGGGAGTTGCTCACAATTCTGGGGGGGCTGTTGAATGCAGGTCCTGAGGCACCAATATAGGGCCTGGTTGGTTTCAGGATCATAGAGGGGGGCAATTGCTTGTGAATCAATGCAGGCAGATGTTTAGGGCCACAGCCACTCATCTTTGGCAGGTTCTGTAGGAGTTAGTGCCACATGGCCTCAGGAGCTACCCTTTGCCTGTTGCCCTGAAGGTCGTAGCTGCCCTAACTTTCTATACCATTGCCCCCTTTCAGGACTTCACTGGTGACTGGTTGGCAACTCCCAGGCCTCGGTATCTGTGCATAAAGGAGGTCACCGATGCACTCCTCTCAAGGGTGCATAATTACACTAATTTTGACTGAGACCAACAGAGCCAGGACACCAAAGCCAAGAGGTTCACTCAGAGTTGGTTTCCCCACAACTGCAGGAAGGATTTGACTGCACTTAGTTGGCTTCCCATTCCACATTGCATTGACATGCCCCCTTCATAAACCACAAGGGTTCCCACTCCCTCAATATCCATATGGTGTTATGATCCATATTGGTGCTACTGCTGGGCAGGAAGGTTCCAAACTTAAACCCTGGCTCAGGAGACCCTAACTTTGACTTTTGTTTAGAGAACATGAAGGAGCAGAGCCACGGGACTGCCAATTAGTTCTCAACAACAAGAAAAGTAAAATTTTTAAACATTAAAAATTTGACTGTAATATGATTCTCTTTCACTCCCACCATTTTTGCACTGGCGTGGAGTGACGCCAGTGGGAATTCCCATTGATAGCAGGCAAGACTAACAAATCCTGCTGCCAGCAAACGGTGCGTCACTTCCCACTGGCAAGAAACACATGGCTGGGAGGTCAGAAAATCTCATCCGCGAACAGAACGTTTCCTAAAGTGTACTCATTCGGAATTGTCAAATAAATTGCACAAGTGTAACGATTAAAATGTCCTACCTTCATTCAATTATTTTTGCTTGTTTTATCTCTCAGAGACTGATTGCTTACAATATCAGAGAAGATACACAAGACCACTATCAACCCCATGTTTATCAGTATGAAGGTGAAGAAGATCAAACGATTTCTCTTGATTCCATCTCTGTTGTTGAATGTGACGCTGGACTCTCCGGCTTGGATAACTTGGACAAACGCTTCATTGCACTGGCCAAAATTTGCCAACAAAAAAAATGAAGAATGAATTACAGTTAAACGTCTGCTCCCGAGTGAAAATTCATTCAAAATTAACAAATTTCACATACCTTTGGTTTTCGGTCTGAAAAATTGCATTGTCATTGTTCCCTGCGTGTGAAAAGTAGCAAGTCTGGGAGGTATTGAGTGTAGGTTTGGAGACGGCGATTTAGGCCAGGTTGGTTTTGGGGTCGTTTTGGGTGGGTGGGGGGGGGATGCGGGGCGTTGCAGTTGCTTGTGTAGGATGAGACTCCAGATGTTTAGGGCCCCAGCCACTGACCAGGCCTTGGTATCCGTGCAATAGGGAGGTCACCAATACACTCCCCTCAGGGGTGCATAACTATATTAATTTTGACTGAGACCAACAGAGCCAGGATACCAGGTTCTGTAAGAGTTGGTGCCGCATTGGCCTCAGAGGTTATTCATTGTCTGTTGCTCTGAAGTTCCCAGCTGCCCTAAATTTCTATGTCCTTTCTAGGGCTTCACTGGTGATTACTTGTCATCTCTCGGGCCTCTATATCTGTGCTTTAGGGAGGTCACCAATACACTCCTCTCAAAGTGATATGGGTACTACTGAGAAAGGTTCAGAATGTCAAGAGTAAACCTATTAGGGAACGTTAACCAGGCTCTAACTCTTCTCTCTGGAAGAGGAAATGCTGAAAGGTGACCTGATAAATATTGATCAAATGATGAAAGAATTTGGTAAGGTAGTTAGACATCTCCACTTACGGGAAGACCAGAAGGAGGGATCATAAATATAAGATGGTTGCTTTTCAATCCAATAGATTTGAAGTACTTTATGTTAGTTTGTGCTAAGTTTTACCTGTGATTCTTCTGCAAACTTTCATTTCTCGTTCACCTCATTTTGTACTTCTCCAGCAGTCTCCTCTATATCAACCAAACCACGAAGGTTGCTATCAGCCACAAATTTCACCAATTTTCATTGTAATTAACTTGATTCCAAATATAGGGTGGGATTCTCCTCAAAATTTCTAAATGTTGAATTTGTGTAAAAACTGGAATAAATCCTGTTGATTTTTTTTCAGCGGGATTTTTAAGATGAATTTCCCATATTCTGCGCACTGGTTGAATTCAGTTGAAAATCAATGGGTGGAGCTTATTCTAGCTGGAGAGGCCAGCAGCATTGTTCTGTGTAGACCACTGCACATGTGCCAACCTGCCAGCGCTGATGTTGACGCAAGTGCAATAGCCCTACACTGCCGGCCTCCTGATCGCCGGCCAGTTTGATCACTGGCTAACCCCATGATGATATATTGATGCCCATGTGACTGGCCTCACCCTCTGGCCGTCTCAATTCCTCCTCCCAGCTCCCCGCAGTCGCGATCTCCCAATCACCTATACCCACCAGCAACACTGCCTGCCATCCCAGTCCTGACCCCCCTTCCCTTCGCAGTCCCAAAACACCTCTACCCTACACTGCCTCCCCCTTCCCACCACCAGATTGCTGGCCTGCCTCCCTTTGTCACCACCGAGTGCAGAATGGCAGTGGGACCCCTGATCCCCATTGAACTCCCTATTCCTCAGGATTTGCCCCCTTACCACTGCTGGGTGTCCAGTGGCAGTGCCAAGCTGCCGTCTGGACGTTGCCACTTTGCCCTTTGGGCAGTGCCGGGGACTAGGCTGGCAATTCCCAGAGGGCAACTCCCTCTTATCTCTTAAACTCCTGGAGGGACCCCCCCTGGCCCTCTTTCACTCCAATGAAGTGGGGCTGCTCGTTCCCTCTTCATAGGGAGCTGTTATAAACCCTGCTGGAGTGAAACACTTCTGTTAGGGGCAGAGACTTCTGTCCTAGGCCTGCTAATTATATGGTAATCCTAATTGTCATAATTTATTCAGCTCCACATTGATTTCTGGCATTGGAAATCTGGTGGCAGAAGATGCACGAAGGCAATGGCGCCCAAAAGGGAGGCCACTGTATGGCCTCTGCTTGAGTCTCCCAAACTGACACACTGCTGGAGTAGCAAAGCAGGCTGGGAGAATCACTGCACTAGTCTTTTACATGATCTACATTTGCAGGGAAATAGTATTTTATTGCTTGATCCATTTTGTAGGCGGTATGGAGCCCAGGTTCGATTCCTGCTCAGGTCTGGTGGAATCTGCATGTTCTTTCCATGTCAGCGTGGGTTACCTCTGGGTACTCGGTTTTGTCCCACAGTCCAAAAGAGGTGCTGATTAGGTGATTTAGTCATCCTAAATTCTTCCTCAGTGTACCCAAACGGGCACCAGAATGTAGCAACTAAAAGATTTTTGCAATCACTTCACTTCAATGTTAATGTAAGCCGACTTGTGAGACTAATAAATAAAGTTTAAAACTTGTAATAAAACAAATATTACATCACTAAGCGATAAACATGGTCACATTCAGTTCACTAAATAAAATTGCTTTGCAATGCAGTTACCATATCAAAACTGATCATTATTTTGAGAAAGTTTGAAGGAAGGTAAGGCTCATTATGTATGTGAGAAAAATACTTTTCACAGCTTTTTCTACGGAATAGGCCTTTTAGATTCAAAGTTGGTATTGTCAGCAGCTAGCATGGCTGCCTTGATAGACATTCTACGTTAATCATATTTGTGGGAGGAAGAATTCTCTTTCCAGTGAGGGGCAAAAGTCCAATCTTACTTTTCTAAGGGCCAAGCACAGCACATTTAGAATTGCCAGGCAGGCTGTGCTGGAGTGGGTCGATTCCATGCCCACATTACTTTCAGGAGGATCCAAGCTGTCCATCACCACCACCACCACCTCCTTCCCCCCCCCCCCCCCCCCCCCCCCCCCATCCCTCACTTTTATTTGACTTTAGTTTCAATGGAGCTTGGTTGTTGTGCAGTTTTGTAGGAGTTAACAGTAGCTTAGTTGTAATATAGAATCAAAGGATCAACATGGACTTATTGTGTTAGGTTTCTCTTTGGTTAATGGATGATAAGTTTTGAAACTGTACGCTCCTTTTGACTTTAATCACGCCAATGATACCGTAATTGAATGTATAGGAATATTTTACCTAGCCCATCTTATAAATACTGATTGTAATTCACTTCAGTTATGCACATTTTGCTTAGAATTTTTTTTAAGTATTATCGGCTTCATAAGAACTGCATGTTAATTTGATAATGTTTTATTCATAACTACAAATAGCTTTACAGTATGTCTTAAAAGTTAAATTGCCAATCTAAGCACAAAGGATACAGTAAAATATATCTCCCCAAAAAACAGAAGTTTAAAAACTACAAGTTTCCTCGTACATCTGCTCCTCCCCATCACCACTTGCCTTCATCCTCCTCCTCGTCACACCAGCTTGTCCTGTTCTGCAGTGCCTTTCCTCAAGGCCAATTATCCTGGATACCTTGAGATTGTCCCATCTATTTGAATATATTTCAGGAAAAACTCCTTTTTGGCATTGTATTTCGCAAGAGTTTTGAAAAATGCGAGATGATCTCGTTGGATCTGACAAATTTTGTACAGGGGTTGGCAGCTCCATGCTTGAAATGCCTGATACTGCAGCTGACTGTTGTGCTGTTTATCAGTCCATAGTGCCAAGCAAGAGTCCCTGGCCATAGAGATTGCACTATGTCAGTGAAGGTTAGAGCCAAATTTTCACACAGACGCAAGAAATTGTTACCTTAGCCAAGATGACACCAGAATCCATAGTCATTCATTTCTGCTCAGTTTATTGCATGTAATACAGAAATAGTGATGGGCCTGGGCTGACGCACATCTGTTAAAAATAAAATACCTTTTATATTGCAATCCAAGGAAGTCCCATTGAAATTAAATATTCTACTCTGAGATTAACTGTTTTTAAAGCAGAATTATCAGTTAACGTGGATTTGACTTCCAGGTAAGGCGATGAAAGCTTTCTCCATATTTATGGGTGGCACGCTGTTTAGCACTGTTGCCTCACAGCACCAGGGACCTGGGTTCAGTTCTGACCTCAGGTGGTGTTTGTGTGGAGTTTGCATATTCTCCGTGTCTGCATGAGTTTCCTTTGGGTGCTCTGGTTTCTTCTCACATGATGTAAAGATGCCGGCGTTGGACTGGAGTAAAGACAGTAAGAAGTCTGACAACACCAGGTTTAAGTCCAACTGATTTATTTGATAGTAAATTCACAAGCTTTCGAGGCTGTGCTCTTCGTCAGGTGAATGAGGTGTTCTGGTCTCAAACAGCACATAGAACAGTACGGAGTGTTTACAGATTACTGATTAGAATGTGAATCTTTACACCTAACCTGCTATTCAAGTCTTAAAGTGGCTAACAATGTGAGTGGATGGAGCAGGGAGCACAGGTTAAAGAGATGTGTATTGTCTCCAGACAGCACAGTAAGTGAGGTTTTTTGCTAAGCCAGGCAAGTCATGGGGGTTACAGATAGTGTGACATGAACCCAAGATCCGTGTTGAGATCATCCTTGTGTGTTGAACTTGGCTATCAGTCTCTGCTCAGCGACTCTGTGCTGTCGTGTTATCCAGAAGCGCGTAAACGTTCTCCAAGGTGGCCTTCATGAGGACTGTCTTAACAGGGATGTTAGGTTCATGTCACGCTATCTGTAACCCCTATGACTTGCTTGGGTTAGCAAAAAAACCTCGCTTACTGTGCTGTCTGGAGACAATACACATCTCTTTAACCTGTGCTCAGTACTCCGTCCACTCACATTGTTGGCCACTTTAAGATTTGAATAGCAGGTTAGGTGTAAAGATTCGCATTCTGATCAGTAATCTGTAAACAGTCCGTGCTGTTACATGTACTGTTTGAGACCAGAACACCTCATTCACCTGACAAAGAGAGAGCCTCAAAACCTTGTGAGTTTACTATCAAGTAAATCGATTGGACTTTAAACCTGGAGTTGTCAGACTTCTTACTGTTCTTCCCACACTCCAGAGATAAGCAGGTTAGGTTGATTTGGCCATGATAAATCGATCCTTGATGTCAGTGATTAGCAGAGTAAATACATGGGGTTGTGGGTGGGATTCTTTTTAGCGCAGGCTTGATTGGCCAAATGGCCTCCTTCTGTACTGTAGAGATTCTATGACTTAGCTTTATTGCTTGTGTGTGATATATAAATTATATACAATCATAGAAACCCTACATTGCAGAAAGAAGCCATTTGGCCCATCGAGTCTGTACCGACCACAGTCTCATCCAGCCGCTACCACTTTATGCCTACATATTTACTTGGTAATCCCTGTAACCTATGCATCTCAGGACTCCACAGGGCAATTTTATTATGGCTAATCAACCTCATCTGCACATCTTTGGACTGTGGGAGGAAACTGGAGCACCTAGAGGAAACCCATGCAGACATGAGGAGAATATGCAACTTCCACATAGACAGTGACCAAGCCGGGAATCGAACCCAGGTCCCTGGAGTTGTGAAGCAGTAGTGCTGACCACTTTGTTACTGTGTTGCTCACCATTGTGCTGCCTACATCTTGCTGCCAAGAACACAACTCTTGACCTTTGGAGTATTTCTGTGTCTGTGGAATCTGTTTTTATTATGCTGCTTAGCCAAGGTAAGAATCTGGAAAGAAATAACCAGTCACTAAAGACAGGAATTTCAAGCCTTACTATCCTATCATGTTTATAACCAGATCATTGCACACTGCATTTATGACTGTGATTTAAAAGGTATCCAGATTTTCATTTTTGCTGCTGTTATTCATCAACATGTGTTCAATAATTGTGCGTCTCTATGGTATTTTTCACAATAGTAAATTAGTTTGCTTTCCTCATTCATTTTTACTGTTGAATGGCAAATAACTATTGAATGTTCTTTTTCTGCCACAACATCAAAATGAGTTTAATAAATTTGAAGCAGAACTGGTAACTCTATGCTTTGTGCAGTTAATATATCATAAAGAATATTGCATTCTTTATAAATTTGCTAGATTAAATGTTTTGTATTTTACAACCTCGTTTGGGTGAGGCTCTTAAAATCCTTCCCAAGGCCAATGGAGGACTCTGTTCTATGAGCTGTGTAAGATGTAGCAAATCCATCATTTGGATGCACTCTGTAGGATGCACGGACATTATATTAAACCTGATGCAACATGGCCAATTTGGAGTGGAATAATGGACATTGTATTATTTTAAAAGGTTACATTCAAGCAAAGCGGCCGCAAACCAGACATCGGAATGTACAACACCACCAGACCATCCAAGGAGTGAACAAAAGGAGCCGAGAGTTGTAGCAAAGCTATCTGACAAGATTATGCAGAGGACTGTTGATAGCCCTGAGCAACTACAGAAGTCATGATGTGAAGATGCTGGTGTTGGACTGGGGTAAATATGGTAAGAAGTCTCACCACACCAGATTAAAGCCCAACCAGTTTATTTGAAGTAAACATGCAAGCTTTTGGGGTTTGCCCCTTCAGGGGAGTGGGGAGTTTTGATCACAAGCAGGACATATAAAGAGAAATACTCAATTTATAGAATACAGATTAGAATGTGAGTCTTTAGTGCGAATCAAGTTTAAAATGTGCAGAAATGAGTGGAGATAGCATGAAGCATAGGTTAAAGAGGTGTGTATTGTCTTCAGACAGGACAGTAAGTGAGATGTTGCAAGCACAGGCAAATCATAGGGGTTACAAATAGTGTGAAATGAACCCAAGATCCTGGTTGAGGCTGTCTTCATATGAGTGGGATTTGGCTATCAGTCTCTGCTCAGCAATTCTGCGCTGTCGTGTGTTGTGAAGACCGCCTTGAAGAACGCTTACCTGAAGATCAGGGGCTGAATGCCCATGACCACTGAAGTATTCACCAACAAGAAGAGAATAGCCTTGCAGTGTTCATTCATCTGTTGTCGTAGCGTCTGCATTGTCTCCCTGATGTACCATACCTCGGGATATCCTTTTCTGCAGTGTATTAGGAAGACAACGTTGGCCGAGTTGCAGGAGTATGTATAAGTACCTGATGGATGGTGTTCTCACTTGAGATGATAACACTCCTGGGTTGTGGGTTGGACACCTGCAGGAGAGAGACACCCCTAGTTATCAGTGCATCCAACACTCATCTGTGTGGAACAAAAGGACCTTTATAGGCACACCCTTCTTGATTCTGGGATGGGCATCCTGGTAAAATTCTGGCAAATAAGTTTCAAGTTTATGCCCTTTCAAGCTATTTGTGACATTAAAGATCAAACTTTTTTTGCATATTTACTTCACCCAACTAAATACTATTATACATATGATATGATCAATTTCTCCTTCAGATAGAATTTGTTCAGCTTTATGATATGCAAACATTGTGTTCTTCATCACAGGTAGTCAGTAGGTATGAAAGGAGAACTTAAGTTTTTTGTGTGTGTGTTACACAAGAATTTTATCAAATTGTAGTCCTTGCCTTGCCACAATCTTTACAGTGATTGCTTTAAATGCATTTATGTGTTTCACAGGCTAGGCCAGCTCATTCCTAATTTCCCTTGAGAAGGTGGTGGTGTGTTGTTTACTGGAACACCCCCATTCCTGATTTTATAACAGAAGAAAGGTCATTGATGAAGCAGCTGAAGATGTTTGAGCCTTCAACACTTCCTAAAGAACACCTGCAGCAATGTGCTGAAAATGGGATGACTGACCACCAATAGCAATCACATAGATCTTCCCTTTTGCGAGGTATGTACAGTCATAGAATCCTGACAGTGCGGAAAGAGACCATTTGACCCATCAAATCTGCACCAACTCTGACAGAATATCTTGATATCATGGGCAGTGGCTCTCACCCCACCTTCTGGAGTTCAGCTCTTTTGTCCATTTTCAAAGCAAAGCTGTAATGCGGTCAGGAGGTGTATGGCCCTGGAGGAACACTTCCATCACTTTGCCATTGATTAACAGTAGGCTGATGGGACAGCAATTGGCCAGATTGGATTTATCTGTATTTTGAGTAGATATACCAAGGGAATTTTCTGGGTAGATGCCAGTGTTGTATGTGTGCTGGAACTGCTTGGCTAAGGGTGTGGCAAGTTCTGAAGCACAGGTTTTCAATACTATTGCCATAATTTTTTTTAGTGCACATTGCCTTTGCAGTATCCTGTGCTGTTTCTTGATATCACGCAGAGTAAATTGAGTTGGTTGAAGACTGATACCTGAGATGCTGGGAGCCCCTGGAGAAGGCGCAGATGAATCACCCACTCGGCACTTTTGGCTGAAGATAGATGTGAATGCTTCATCCTTATCTTTTGCACTGTTGAGTTGGGCTCCCCCATCATTTAGAATGTGGATGTTTGTGGAGCCTCCCTCCTCCTGTGACTTGTTTTAATTACCTACCATTCATGGCTGGATGTAATAGGATTGCTGAGCTTAGATTTGATCCATTTGTTATGGGATTGCTTAACTCTGTCTTTTTCTGCTATGCTGTTTAGCATGCAAGTGGTCCTGTGTTGTAGCTTCAGCAAGTTGGTACCTCTTTTTAGGCATGCCTGGCTTTGCTCCTCCTGCACTCTTCACCGAACCATGTTTGATGTTCCCTATTCCCCCACCTGCCTTGGTAGTAATGGTAGATTTGGGGATATACCAAGCCATGAGGGTTACAGATTGTGATTAAGTACAACACTGCTGATAGTGGCCCATAGCACCTCATGGATGTCCAGTCTTGTGTTTTTGGATCTTTTTGGTATGTATCCTATTTAATACAATGTAGTGCCACATACCACAATAGAGGACATCCTCAGTCTGTAAACAGGATTTTGTCTCCACAAGGACATACAGTTGTCAATCTATAATACTATCATAGGCATCTGCGGCAAGTAGTTGGCAAAGATGAGGTCAGGTATATTTTTTCCTGTTGTTAGTTTATTTATTGCCTGCTGCAGACCCAGCTATGCCTTTTAGGACTCAGCCAGCTCAGTGTGTGGTTGTGCAACCCAGCCTTCCCCTCAATCATTGGCCTCTTCCCTCTCTTTCCTCAATCATCAGCCATCCACCAAAACCCACTCCCTCTATGGTCATCACTGGCATCCCCAATTCCTCCAGCTATTTCCAACCCACAACCAAAACAGAATGGATAATCCTCGACCTTCCCCCAATAAGGCTCCCACTAGGTCACGGGGCTGGCCAGTGATCAAGAGGTTGCAGTGCGGGGTCATTGTGCACACACTGATCTTGGTGCTGACAGATTGGGCCACTGCGTATGGGCCAATTAGGGTGCTGATTTCAGCCTCTCCAATGGGGATAGGCCTCACCCCTGAAATTCAATATATTTACGTTGGTGGTCTCTGCAATGCAGAGTGTGAGAGATTCTTCTCTGAACCACTACTGGAAAAAAATCCAGTGTGAATTGCATCAGTTTTCACGTGAATTTGATACTTAGACTTTTTTTGTGAGAATTCCAACCAGACGTTTATTTTCAATTTCCAAGATGAATATTGCCAAAGGACAGGGTGAGGTTTCTAGACTGAACTTGTTCTTCCATGCTTGTGGCAGCTGATACAGTGAAAGATCTAAAGCAAACTGGTACATGATCACATTACGCCATGTCATTTTCACCTGATTTGCATAAAAGACAAGATTATGAAAGAACTGTGTTGTAACCTGTTGCAACACCACAGTCAGCATCAAGTTTGTTATATTAGTTATTGATGACTTTTACTTTATTTTATATTTATTTCTTTTTAGGGAATGTTATAAAAATTATTTCTGTTCATTTTATGTTCAATTGGATGTGTTTTTTTTCACCAATTCTGTACACTTGGTAGGGAGCCACTCTTGCGGGTCAGAGATATGGCTACAAACTGCACAATTACCACACAATATTCCCTGCTTATAATCAATAGCCCAGCTAGAACTTATGCTCAGTGGTGAAGTAAGGACATTGGTGACAGATCACAAACTAAAGGCTCAAAGTTTCAACTCTAGAGCTGGAACCGTAGAGTTGGAAAAAGTCTTGATTGCGAACCTAACTCGAAAGGAAATATCTCCAATCTTTAGATTTGTGATCTCGATAGGTGGATATAAAGGAAAGTGCAAAGTGATACACTTTGGAAGGGGTAATTTGACAAGGAAGTAGTCAATGAATGGCATGGCACTAGGAAATTCTGAGGAACAAAGGGACCTTGTTGTGTTAGTCTACAGATCTCAGAAGGCAGAAGGACATATTAGAGGAGTGGTGGAAAAGGCATATGGGATGCTCACCTTTGTCAACCAAAGCATTGATTACAAAAGCAGGGAAGTCATATTGGAGTTGTATAAAACTTTGGTGAGACCACGGCTAGAATATTGTGGCATTTCTGGTTGACACATTATAGGAAGGATGTGATTGCATTGAAGTGGATGCAAATGGAGTTCACCAGGATGCTACCTGGGAAGGATAAGTTATGAGAGGAGATGGGTAGACTTAGGTCTTTTTCATTGGATCAGAGAAGATTGAAGGGCAACCTGATCAAGGTATACCAGATTATGGGGGCACAGACAGCTGTTCCTCTTAGTTGAAGTGTCAGTCACAAGAGGACACATCTTCAAGGTGAGGGGCAGGGGGTTTAGGGGGGGATATGAGGAAAACACTTTTTTTTAACCTAGAGGATGGTGATGGTCTGGAATGCACTATATGGCAGAATGGTGGAGATAGGTTGCGTCACATCCTTTAAAAAGCACTTGGTATGTAATAACATTCAAGGCTATGGGCCAAGTTCTGGTCAATGGGGTTAGGTAGGTTAGGTGATTCTCATGCATCAGTGGAGTCTCAATAGATTGGATGGCCTCATTTGTACTGTATGATTCTGTGATTCAGAAGAACAGTTCTATTGTTTATTAATCCTATCTCAATCAAAAGCCCAGTTATAACTGACTGTGCACATTGTTAATAACGATGTGGCAATGGAAGAATTAAAATTCTCACTGATTTCCTGTTTGCCTTCTCTGTGGGAGTTGGGAACAGCGCAAAAGAAATGCCATCTACTTTGGTTTCCTAAGCCAGACCTCAAATTCAGGATTTTCATGCTAACCTATGTGTACCCAATATTCTGAAGTTGTAGTCAGTTCCAAAGGGGTAACGATACTTCCCTTATCCCATGCCCTCTGCCCCCACCCCCCTACCACACTGCCTACAAAATCAGCTTAGATGAAATTAATCTGATATGGAAACTTAGTTTTTAACTTACAAATTACTTTGTATATTTCATTTCTGTTTACATACATGTTTACATACATTTCTGCTCAGTTTATTATATATAAAATACAGGAATCATAATTGGCTGAGTATGGTAAACAAAAAAAAAAGCTTATATTACAACCCAAAATCAAATAGAAATTCTTGCGTAAGATTTTAAGTTATTTTTAAACTCAGAATTATCAATCAAAAAATGGACTTTGTTACTAACTTGCAGGTAAGGCGCATAAAGCTTTCTTCATATATAACTTTCTTGTTTATATGCAAATAGTTTCTTGCTGCCAAGAGCAACCCTTCTTAACTCTGACGTCCATTTCTCTTGGACAGTAGAATCTATTTACCATGCTGCTTCGCCAAGAAAGAACAGAACAAAAAACCTATCATTAAAAACTGGAATTTCAAGCCTTATCATCCTATATAATTTATTTCCAGTTAAGCAAATCATTGGGCACGTCACTTACTTATGACTGGACTACCTCATCAAATGACAGACTTTCATTTCTGCTGCAGCATTTCATAAACATGTGTTTAGGGATATATGCCTTGGTGCTTTTTTTCACAATAGTAAGTATCGGTTTGTTTGACTTGTGTGTTATTAATGTTGAGTGGAAAATAACTACTGAAAGTACCTTTACAGTCACATTATTAAAATGTGTTCACTAAATTTTAAGCAGAATTTGTAAGTGCACAGTTTGTGCAGTTAATATGTGATTTAAAATATTGCAGTGTACTAGATTAAATAGGCTTTAACTTTATACCTTTTTATTTCAATAAAGTTCAAGATATTTTCAAAACATTTAAGTTTTATTTTATATATGACATGATGAGCTATCCATTACAAGGTAGAATTTATTCAGCTTTTATGATACTCAAGCGTTTGCATTTGTTCTTTGCCATGAATGATATTTCAGTATAAAAGGAGAATCAAATTTGTGTACATGATACACAGGATTTTTTATCAAACTGCAGTCACTGTCTTGCACAAACTTTACTGAGATATGTCGCCTGTTAAAAAATAGTTAACAGTTCTGTAAAAGTTCTCTCTGTACTATCACAGTTGTCGTCTCAAGTCTGTTGCAAATTCAATTAGGTCAGTGCTCCAAAATGTTTAAAATGAAGGAAACTAAAGCGACTTTTTCCTGCAGGCTGATTTTCAGAATTCAGATAGTGAGCTTGGTCTGGGGGAGAGCACACATTTTGACAGTCAAGGTTTGCTCACTGAATGTGTAGGAAGGAACAGCGAGCATGAAGACTATCAATTTTCTTTTCATTTACACGAGATTTTATTTTTGGGAAATGATAAATTCTACACTTTTTATTGTTTAATGATTAGAAAAATATTAACCCTTATAAAGGCCAGTAACTTGCAGTCAAACTCACACAGTAATCCTGCTGTGCCTTTTAAACTATATTTTCATACATTCCTCTTACCTTTACATGAATGCATTATTGTATATTGACATACATCCCTGACCTCTAATACAAGCTTGGGGAGTAGGGAAACTGAAAAAATGCTGATTCAAAACTTTATTTTATTAACTCAATAAAATAAAAAAACACGTTATGTGTAGTAGATATGAGATGTAGAAATCAATTATATTCACATACCTCAGGACACATGATTATTTTTCATAGAAGCATAAAATCCCTACAGTGCAGAAGGCTCACTGAGCCTGCACTGACTCTATCCCCTGCTAATATTCATCCTGTTAATTCTCCTGACATGAAGGGGCAATTTAGCATTACCAATAAACCGAACCCTCAGAGTTGTGGAGGAATTTTTTCAATCAGAGAGAGGTGAATCTGTGGAACTCTTTGCCGCAGAAGGTTGTGGAGGCCAGATCATTGAGTGTCTTTAAGACAGAGATAGGTTCTTGATTAATAAGAAATTCAGGGGTTATGGGGAAAAAGTAGGAGAATAGGGGATGAGAAAATGATTGAATGATAGAGCAGACTCAATGGGCTGAATGGCTTAGTTCTGCTGCTATCTCTTATGGTCTTATCTTTGGACTGTGGGAGGGATGATGTAGAGATGCTGGCGTTGGACTGGGGTAAACTCAGTAAAGTCTGGCAACACCAATTTTAAATCCAACCAATTTATTTGATAGTAAATCTGCGAGCTTTCGGCCTTTGTGGCCTTCGTCAGGTGAACACCTCATTCGCCTGACGAAGGCCACAAAGGCTGAAAGCTCGCAGATTTACTATCAAATAAATTGGTTGGATTTAAAATTTGTGTTGCCAGACTTTACTGTGGGAGGGAGTCAGAGCATTCAGAGGAAATCTATGCAGATACAGAGAGAATGTGCAAACTCCACGAGCACGATTTTACAGTCCATTCATGCCATACTCCTGCTCGTGACGGCTTTTGTAAATCTTTTTGCGAATATGTTCAGCCCTCTCTGAGGGGTGCAGGCAGTCAAACTCCAGGGCTGGAAATCCAGCTTTTCTAAGATGCAAACAGAGGGGCAGTACCCACTTTATAATACCCGCTTTCACCACTCTCTGATAGACCCATGTATGTGATTGGCAGTTTTATGTTTATTTGAGACAACATTTGAAAACCATCATGGTGTGTTGCCCAGAATGTGCAGAGACCCTTGATGTTGAAGGGACAGAGATGGTCAAAATTTCTAGTAGCTGGATAATGCGCAGGATGTCGATGTGAGTCCAATTTCAGGCAAGTAAAGAAACACAATTGTAAAAACCCACGTTGATAATATGCTAGCCATTGTATATCAGTACTGTTGAACATTTTATGACTTAAGATGTGGCTTACAAACTGCTCAAAGGAACAATCTACTACCCATGTTTTTGAGATGGTAAATTTGACTTGTATTGGACATCGATAACCTTTTTAAAACCGCTCAACTTTTGAACATGTCTGAAAATTTGAATGTTCGGCATTCAGTACCTGTGCAAACGGAAGTTCTTCATTTCTTATAATTATTTTGTTTATCAAAAAAAACCTTTAGTTAAGAGGAATTTTTCAGTTGAGAAGTTTAGCAACGTGATGATAATGAGTTGGATCTTTCAGATTGTTTATTGTAAAACATTTTCAGATGCATCAATAGCATTTTTAATAGAACTTTGGCCTGCTACAAAATGAATAATCCTCCAGTTTATAAATCAGTTGTCAGCCAAATGTTTCTGAAAAAAAATGGCAAAACGCGATTTTTATCGTCTCCTCTTGATGTTTACGAGATTGTCTCCTGATTTATGAGACAATGAGGTTGGCACGCGTGGAATTAGTTTTGCACACTCCTGAAGAGTTGGAGAAACTTCCTTTCCCTGAACACAGCTTGCCGGCTGCTTCAGCCAGCTGACATCAATTGCCTTCAGTCTGGCCACTTACGTGGAGTGTCTGTCTGGCCTTGTTCTACCACTTAGATTGCAGTGAAATGTAATAGGGCCTATGAACTGCCTCTCACTTAAGCCATCCAAAAATCAAAATTACCCACTTAATTGTTTTTGGTAGAGCCAGAGGGGTTCGCAGGTTAGCACAGCAATTAGTGCTTAAAAAATGAGGGAACTTTGGGCTAATTGAGAATTCTCCTGTACAGAAAATGGGGCAAAACATTAAAAAAAGTTCTAAACCTATGCTTTTTTTTTTACCTTTCAATACAATTTATGACTCTGCCTCACAGTGCCAGGGACCCGCGATCAGTTCTGACCTCGGACGATTCTCCTTGTGTCTACGTGTTTTTTCCTGGTGCTGCGGTTTCCTCTCACACTCCAAAGATGTGTGGGTTAGGTTTATTGGCCATGCTAAGTTGACCTTGAGTCAGGGGAATGGCAGGGTAAATACGTGAGATTACAGAGATAGGGCCTGTGTGGGATTGTTGTCAATGCAGTCTCGATGGGCCAAATAGTGCAGAAGGAGGCCATCGGGATTTTATGATTCTAATTTTGACCCATGAGCCAGGATGTGATGGTCTTGTCACTGTGTGTTTCCCCATGATGAATGCAGTGGGCCATTTAAATTGGCAATTACTTCAGCAGAGCTGTAATATGCCAACAGGCAGGGGAGGCTTGTAAGATCTTGGCCCCAGGAGTAATCATGGAATCCCTACAGTGCAGAAGAAGACCGTCAAGTCTGCACCAGCCACAATCCTACCTGAGCCTTATACACATAACCCCATGTATTTACCCTCGGTAGTCCTCCTGACACCGAGGGGCAATTTAGAATGGCCAATCCACCTAATCCGCACATCTTTGGGCTTTGGGAGGAAACCTATGCAGATATGGAAAGAATGTGCAAACTCCACTCAGACAATCACATGAGGCCGGAAGGCTCCGAAGCATCAGCGCTAACTACCGTACCACCCGCTTAATCTTAACATTTATGGTCAGGAAAAGAATGAGCTACAGAGAAGCAATAACCCATTTTATACTTCACCCTAGCCCATAGAGTCCTATTCAGTTCACTATCAAATTAGATACAGAAGTGATATTAAAAATGGAGGTAAAATAAGATGGCATTAACACAGAGAAATAAATCTGACAGACAAGAGAGAGAATTTGTTTACA
Source organism: Sphyrna mokarran (assembly GCA_024679065.1). Taxonomy (NCBI): domain Eukaryota; kingdom Metazoa; phylum Chordata; class Chondrichthyes; order Carcharhiniformes; family Carcharhinidae; genus Sphyrna; species Sphyrna mokarran. Next base: position 40,592,162 of record JAGIQG010000016.1, read on the forward strand.
TTTGTGAAAAATTTAAAATCTCGTACCCAAAATTGACTCATCTTAAACCTGCTCACTTTCAATTTTAATGGAAGCAGGACACTAAGGCCTACTTGGAGAAGGCTGATTTGATTATTTCAATATTACAACAAGACTGTAACTGTGATAACTTCGAAAGTGCCTCTTTGTGGCTTCAAATTATAAAGGGCTTATTCACAACAATATTTATATAGGTACAAGCAACAGTCTGACAAAACTGTAATACAAGTCTACTGTCTTCTTCTCCCTGGCTCAACTGAGGTTCCTCCCAAACCCAGCACGCAATTAGCTTGATTTCCCACACTGCCTCTCCATAGGGTCCCAATTACATAGCCACTCAGGGATCGCTCCCTTAAAGGGTTCACATTACTACGTTCTTTTCCCCCTTAACTCCTGAGTTCATCCATGAGCGAAACAAAAAGAGCATCGTTAAAATGGGCATTCAGAGCTTGACAAGGCTTCAGGGACATTCCAGGAAAACTTCACGATAAGTACAATTGGCCAGGAAACTTTTGGAGCCTCGAGAAATGTTACGATTCAGTACTCTGATCTTCGAGAATCATAGAACTCTACAGTGTAGAAAGAGACCTCTTGGCCCATCGAGTCTGCACGAACACAATCCCACCCAGGCCCTAGCCCCATATCCCTACACATTATAATCATTAATCTCTCTAACCTATGCATCCCTGGACACTAAGGGGCAATTTTTTAGCATGGTCAATCAACCTAACCCCCACATCTTTGGACTGTGGGAAGAAACCAGAGTATCTGGGGGAAACCCATGCAGACATGAGGAGAATGTGCAAACTCCACACAGACAGCGAACCACCTGAGAATCGAACCCAGGACTCTGGAGCTGTGAAGCAGCAGTGCTAACCACTGTGCTATAGTGCTGCCCCGGCGGAAGTGATGAATCTAGATGGATAGCCGCAAAAGTTAAACTCATCAATCCAGGGTCACGACCTTCCTCAGTAGTTGCTATCACCTTGGCTACAGGAACTATTAGTTGCTCCGGTTCCACATTTACAATAGGGATCCCTTAAATGGTCTATATGTTTTTTTACACAATGATCTTTTAATTCTACATTGTAGGAAGCTAGTCCTGCTCTTTCCACAATTTTCCCAGCCACCTGTGTTGGTCTTGCTCCAAAGATCCTGCCCACAAATAAATCATCAACTTGGAAAGGTCTGTTTTTCTTTTTAAGTCACGCCTTCCTTTGAGGGAATTTTTTCCAGCCTCTACCTTTCACACCAAACCTAGGAATATCATATCCAACTATGTCCATAAGTGGCTTCACATTAGTAATTTGGCTGCGTTGGCCCCTGTAGTTTAATTTGGCATGGTATTGTACGACTACAAGAAACTTGTCAAATATAAAGTTAATGGCCTATTAACTTGTTTTTTCATCAATGATTTGAACATTTTTACAGCTTTCTCTGCTAACCCATTGGAGGCTAGGTGGTAAAATGCTGACCTAACATGAGAATACCATTTGACTTTACAAATTTCTGTAGCTCTACTGTAAATGTTGTACCATTGTCTGACACTAAGATCTCTGGGATGTCATAGATGGCAAAAATTTGTCCATAGTGGCTGTAGCCATTGTAGACTTCATCGTTTGGACATCCAACCATTTAGAAGGTGAATCAACCAAGGTGAGAAACATGCAACCCAATTATAACCCTACAAAATCTGCATGTAATCTTGTCCATGGCCTCCCCAGCCAATCCCAAGGGTACATATTCACTGGTGGCTGCAATGCCTGTTGGGTTCCACAACTCGGGCACTGGGTGACCAATCTTTCAATTTCTTTATTTGGCTGGCTACCAAACAAACTTCAGACAAATACTTTCATCCTACACTGTCCAGGATGTGAGTTGTGTAATCCTTGTATTACTGATGTCGATGGGGTTAAGCACATCTTGCAGCCTCTGTCATGAGAGAATGCTGGTGTTGCTATCTTTTAGGCCTGCTCCCTAGCGAGAAGAATCGGAAAATTTCAGATAAAGTATTTTTTAGCTTCTCTTTATTTCCTTATTTCTCATTAATCTAATAAAATTTTTAACTTCTCTTGTTATCCAATTACTGAGTTTTCATGACTCTCACTTTGCATTTAACAAAGGGTGTGTATCATTTCGTCTGGGTTCCTTGGATTACTAATGTTCCAACTGTTAAGAGAAAATCTAACTATCACCCATGACATTCAATGGTATTACTATCACTGAATCCCTCATTGTTAGCATCCTTGGGGTTACTATTGACCAGAAACTCAACTGGACTTGCTACATAAATGCAATGGCTACAAGCGCAGATCAGTGGCTAGGAATACTGTGGGGAGTAATTCATCTCCCGATTCCCCAAAGTCTTTCACCATCTACAAGGCACAAGTCAAGACTGTGATGGAATACCCCCCACTTGCCTGAATGGGTGCAGCTCCAAAGACACTCGAAGCATCCAGCACAAAGCAGCCCATTTGATTGGCACGATATCCTAAAACATTCACTCCCTCCACCACCGATGCTAAGATGCATTGCAGAAATTCACCAGCGATCCTTAGACAGTATCTTCCAAACCCACGACCACTTACATCTAGAAGGCCAAGGGCAGACGTATGGAAAAACTAACACCTCCAAGTCACTCACCATCCTGATTTGGAAACATATTGCCATTCCTTCGCAGTCACTGCATCAAAATGCTGGAATTTCCTCCCTGATGGTCAATCCATGGCATGTGGACTGCAACACTTCAAGAAGGCAACTCATTACCATCTTCTCAAGGGAAACTAGAGATGGAAAATAAATGCTGGCCATCTAGTGATGCCTATGTCCCATGAATGAATAAAAAAATGGAAGGCTGCAGGGTCCTTTGTCAGGCTCCGATTGGCCAGGCCTGGTTTATGAAATGGAGATGGCATTTGTATAATTCTCTTTAAAGTTGGCCTCTGTAGCCCACATGGATTATTGGCATCTCTTCAGTGATAACAAGGCACAGGTTTCAGTCATGTTTCCAAATGGCTCTTCTTGTTCAAGGGTCGCAGCCAAACCTAACTTCAGCCATTTTTTAAGGTCATTGCCCAACTCAGACATTAGTTGTGTGGAAATATATATATAAAAAATCAAAAATATAAATTGTGAGATCTTATTCCCACTACATCAATGTGTGGATCCCATGCTTCACTAACAGAACCAGCCCATCTCCTCTTCTTTTTATTCTACTTTTCTTAAATGTTGAATAGCCTGAAAAATCCTGTTTCCAATATTAGTCACTTTGCAGCCACATCTTTATTATGGCAATGAGGCCATAACTGTGTACTTCTATTTGTGCTGTCAATTCACCCACCTTATTGTGAGTGTTGCATGCATTCAGGTAGAATGACTTTAACTCTGTCTTTTTATCATTTTTACAACATCTAGTGTTATTTGCTGAAAATCATTTACTTTCGTATGCTCTGTTCCGTCCTGCCATGCTCTGACCAGCATTTTCCCTTATTACTACGCTACTCTCTTGCCCTCTTCTTTCACTTTAATTTCTCACATCCTCCTAAATTTGATCCTTTGCCTTAGAAATTGATTTATATCCTTCTCTGCTGCCCTTGATATTTGACTCTCAAAACACTGGTCCCAGCATAGTTCAGGTGAAGGCCACCTCAACAAATCCCACTTTCTACACTACAGCTGCCAATGCCCCATGAAATGAAGCCCATTTCTCCCTCATCAATTTTGATCTTAAAAAATTAACTCTTTAACTTCTCTTATTTACTCTTTGCCCCAATTTGCTCATGGCTGAGGCAAGAATCCAGAAATAAATATCTTTGCAGTTCTGCTTTCTAATTTAGTCCCCAGTTGCTCATACTCCATTAGCAGAATCTTTTATCTTAGTTCTACCAATATTATTGGTACCTGTGTGGATCACAACCACTGGATACAAAGAACAAAGAAAATGACGGTACAGTAATAGCCCTTTGGCCCTCCAAACCTGCACCAACTATGCTGCCTGTCTGAACTAAAGCATCTTACCCTTCTGGAATCATATCCCTCTATTCCCAACGTGTATTTAATCCTCCTCCTCCCACTGTAAATTCTAGTCCAGAGCAGATGTCCTGAATAACAGCCTTCTGGATTCTGGCTCTTGGCTGCAGAGAAGGATGACTATCCCTTTGACTATACTGTTCCCTTCTCCTACTGAACTCCTCATTACTTCCCTCACTTGAATGGCTTCCTGAACCACAGTGTGTCGGTCAGTTTGCTCATCCATCTTACAGCTCTTGCTTTCATCCATTCAGGCTGCAAGAACCTCTAACTTGTTGGACAATTGTAATGGCTGAGGCTCCTCCTTTTCCATCTTCTCCAATTTCTTACCTGATTCACTTGCAGTCACACCCTGCTGTCTCTGGCAACTGGCCAAATCGGAAGACCCCAACCTAAGGAGTGTGACTGTTTCCTGGAACAAAGCATCAAGGTGACGTTCCACTCTCTGATGTGTCGCAGTGTTGCAGCTCTGACTTGAAGCTCCTCAAGTTGCGGATGGGCACAATTCCACTGGCTGTTCACGCCACGCTCCTGCTACAGTGAAATCTGTTACTGCAGTGGGATTGGAATATCCAATCGGCATGAACACCTAACATTCCAGCTGATGTGCATTTGCCTTGGATCACACTGGCAGCTGGAAACTCCAATATTTAATATTTGCAACACATTGCTTGCTCTACCATCTTCATTGTGCCTGAAGAAAGAAACTAATGAATTATTTCCTTAATGATTTTAAGTTAAAGTTTAAGAGTGCTTTTCTGATTGCCGATTCCTGTACTTATTTTAAGCCTACCTCATGAGGATACAATAAATCAATTATTTATTTAATTATTTGTCTTCAGTGAGTGTTTGTTAATTAGTAAGTAGTAACTTCAGGGTTAATAAATTTTCTAGCCATTACTTTTTTTGAAATTACATTTTTTTCACACCCTAACAGCACTTGCTAACCAACTTACTATTTCTCTGCAAAGGTTACTATGATATTCCAGCAACATTTAATACATCTTACTTTAGAAAAGAACAGAAGCTTCTGTTTCATCCCAAGATTCAGTAGAAACAACTCACCAATCACCTACCCTGGCACACTTCGATTTTGTTTTAAATTTCTGATTGGCGCACATTATCTTTGACCTCGGATTCACATGTCTGCTCTTCCGATTCTCACATGTAATTCTACATTCAACAATGTTCTGCTGTTAGTGAGAAGATGCAGGAATTTATAGTGCATGATAGGAGTGGTGAAATGTGATTGATGCAATGTATGGCTTCAGTATGCTGATTTATTTATTTAGTTCAAGGAGGATTTCTCACTGGCTTGGATTGGAGCAACATCTTACCCTCAAAATGGAACCCACAGAGTCTCTTAATCTGTTTGACGTGGGAACAATGTTAATTTCCGACATTTAAATCTTAACTATTGAAATTCTTAATTTCAGGACCTGTGCAGGATAGAAGCTCGAACTTCAGTGGTGTTGCACCGTACAAAGAGAAGATGGATTTCTGGCACTTTTCAAATGACAGAGGAAGATCCAGGACCTTTCCCTAAAAATGCAATAAAGGTAAGTATCAGCATAAGAGATGAAGAAAGCTAGCCTCTGAATGGATAATAAAAACAACCTAAATCTTTCAAGGGACTATTTGGTGATACCATTTTAATGTCAGTTTATCACTCAATATTGTGTATTTTGTACCTGCAGATATGTGTGGGTGTGTATGCATATCTCATGATTCATATTTGATGGCTGGCATTTAGTGGCCTTATGTATATTAATTATTAATTCATTGACTGTCTGACAATGAAATTAGCTCATTATTACCTATTTACATTAATTCGGTCCTGATTACTTTCTTGAAGATATTTAAAGATCTAACTTTTAGAACCAAAGTATGTTTCTATTTCTTGTTGGGCCAAAATTGTTGCATTGTACTTGTCTGTCTGGATTACTCCAGTGCCTTACCTTATAGTATAAATTCCGGGACTCTGAAAGACCTTCTGTGTCCTCGACAACGCTGTGGACATTTTCAGATCGGGGGAATTGAACCATGCTCAGTGTGGCGCATTAGTAGCGGTGCAGAACAAGGTCAGAATGGCCTGTTTCTGATTTGTATACACCATGATGGATACTATTGATCCCAAAGTAATAATCTGCAGCTAAAACACAGATCACAATCTGACCACTCACCCCTCCCATTGCTTCCCCCACACCTCCTTCACCTCCTCCTGCTTATCGGAGGATTCAAGATGATGGCATGTGGCTATTAGGTGAAACTTTATGTCTCACCATCCCTATCCACATCTTCAACCCTTCCCTCATCCTTGACTGTTTGAAAATAGACAATGTTCTTGAAATCCAGTGCATGTCCTTCCCACCATCTTTACACCTGTCCCTGAGTAGTATGAAACTTTACAGGGCAGTGGCTCGCCCACACTTCACTGGGCCTAAAGAGGTCCACTAAAGGGCCTGATCCAATTGTGCATTTGTAAAGTTGCTAGACTTCCTATCGGCTGATACTTTTCTGAAGTGGGATTTCCTGTCCTCGAAAGATGCAAATCCCACCTCCAGCCTACTAACGGACAAATATTAAATTGCAGCAAGACAACTGTTTTTCACCTGGGCAGACTCCACATCCCGGTTTCAGCTGTGTCTGTTTTGGGTCTGTTTTACCTTGTAAATCCAGATCGCTTGTCCAGCAGACATAATAATACATTATACACTTGTCTGATATTATTCTGATTTATACCCACTACTGGATCTCCCCATCAGGTCGACTGTGCAAACAAACTGTTGCCTCTGTAGGGCAGGGTGTGTGGAGCTGAAAAATTTCTCAGATGGCTTTCCCACAGCCTGCCACCGCAGCCTGTCCCTGATTTTACATAAGGTTGGTAAGATCTGGGCTGGTGGTCCGACCCTTTTCCCAATTGAGGCCCTTAAGTGGGCAATTAATGACCACTAGCCCATTTCCCAGCCAGCCTCAATTCTGAGGCTGGCAGGAGGAATTCAGGAACAGGAGTGAATCCAGAGAAGTTACCCTGCTTGGGCCTCTAGCAGGAAGGGGAGGAGAGCTTATTCTCTTCAATGCTTCCATTGGGCATCCCCTCCTCAAGATCTGCCACAAATAGGTGCTTCCTCTCCCTCTTTACCTTTCCCTCAAGATTTTCAATCCTCTCTCCACACCTCCGGAGGACTCACCTCTCTTCTCAGCCTTGAAACCATCAGCACAAATCAGGTCCTGGACTCTGGAATTTTGAATCTGGGAATTGTTTTAGCCCCAGTTCTGGCTACTGCTGGCACTGCTGAGATTACAGAATGCTAGCCAGTCAGCTCTCAGAGGTGGCACTTCAACCAAAATGAGGGGTAGAGATCCTGCTTCCAACTAGTTAGCATCTTTGGAGTGTTAGATAGCCACAGAGTTGTCAGTACTGGTGAAGATGCATTCCCCATTGACTCTTCAGGTAGAAACCATACCATCTAAAAGATTCTGCTCCAGGGATGTATCTATTCTGTATATAGGCCCATCAAAGCTACACCAACCACAATCCCATCTAGGCCCTATTCCCATAACCCCACGTATTTATCCTGCTAATCCCCTGACACTGGGGTCAACTTAGCATGGCTAATCAACCTAACCTACACATTTTAGGATTGTGGGAGGAAATTGGAACACCCGGAGAAAACCCACGTAGACATGGGAAGAATGCGCAAATTCTACACAGACAGTGACCCGAGGCTGAAATTGTACCCGAGTCCCTGCACTGTGAGGCAGCAGTGCTAGTCATTGTGCTACTGTGTTTGTCTTTTCTGATTCACTTTGTGCCTCTTATTCTTGTGATCGCTCTCTGTTTTGTTTTTGTATTTCAGGTTATTGTTTATAATTTATCTCGCACACACTCCTTCTGCCTCTTCTCCTCCATCCTGTTCTCTTTTTCTCCTATCTCCTCCTGTTTTCTTTCCTTAGACATTTTTTGTCTCTTTACATCACTCATGCTCAATATCATTTAACTCTGTCTCTGTTTCCCCAGCCTGGATTGGGGTAAGAATCTGAGCGAGGTAAGGTTAGATCCTTTGTGTATGAAAGAGGGAAAGTGTAAGAAACCAGAGATATAGGATGTGGGTTAATGTGAAATTCTGGTGCATTTCTAGTGTGAAGATGCCAACATTGGACAGGGGTAAACACAGTAAGAAGTCTCACAACACCAGGTTAAAATCCAACAAGTTTATTTGGTAGTAAACACCACTAGCTTTTGGGGTTTTCCCCATCATCAGACTTTAACCTGGTGTTGTGAGACTTCTTGCTGCGTTTCTGGTTTGGCAGGAAGTGCCCAAGTGAAGCATTAAGAGCTAAGTCCCAGCATGAAAATGATCTGTTAAAACTCGATAAAGATGGCAAATATTCATTGGCAATTTTTCAGTAACTGTATTTAGCACTGTGTTTTGCAGGATGCCAGAGTCAATAGCCATGCAATTTACTTGACAATGTTGAGTACCAACAACCAGATCGACAAGCATTTGTATGCCTGCCAACCATGGACTGTGGGAAGTTGTCTCACAGTTTTCAGCTCTGTGGAATCAATTCAGATATTTTAAATATTGATTATTTTAACAGAGAGATTTTAGATTAGCAACTTAAATGTTTGTAAATGTGTAAAGTCAAGGGAAAAGTTTTTAACCATGTTTGGAAATTAATACCAGAAGTATTTTTATATTTGATTGAAGATTATTCCACTCACATTGATTTATTTCCACAAGTCTCAATTTTGTGTATTTCTGAAAAAAAGAGATATATCATTGAGATTTTTTGCCTTGCACTCATCAGGTCAGTCAATGAAAGCAAGTTGAAATGCCTTGATAGGTTGCCTTTTTTCTCCCCAGAAATATTAAAGTTCTGTCATGACAAATGATTATTATTCTCAATGTTATCATTTTGCAGGTTGCCAATGACAGGTCAAAAAACCATACAATACTGTTTTCAATTAAGGGACAGGGTGTGGACATTGAACCTGAAAAAGGCTTGTTTTCAATCGATCGGGCAAGTGGACAAATACGTATCCATCGCAAAGTTGATCGTGAAAAAACAAAACAATTCCAGGTATAAACTATTTTCATTTGAGTTTTTAAAATAGTGCAATTCAATGCACCTTTGTTGGATTTGATAATTTCTACATGTTTGTTGACTGAAGTAAAAAATGTGTAACGGTTAGAAACAGAGCTGTAGAGGGAATTATAATATGCTGAAATTCTGAGTTACCCAATTACATTTTCACTTCTGGGTCTGGTGAACTGAGAAATGAGATATTTTCTGGTCCTGTGAACTGTGCAGAGAAGGGTTGGCTAGAAGACCACTGTGTGAAAGATGGGAAGTAGGGGAGCTACTTCCAGCTTATACAACCACTCACCAACATAGAATTTATGGTTTGGCAGATTTGGGTCATATGTACTGTTGGTCTTTTGACCGCTATAAAGACTCTGCCTGATTGTCTTGTCTCAAGGTCATTTCAATACTTGAGAGAGGAGCTAATTTCTGACACTATGTTCCATATGATCCCCAACCCATTTTTTAGCAGTGCTCCCTTATTTCTCACCCCACCACAAACATCACAGGAACCTTTCCTCTTAATACCACTGTATCATTAAGGAGCAATTTAGTATGGCCAATCAACATAACCTGCACATCTTTGGTGTACGAGAGGAAACTGGAGCACCCAGAGGATATCCAGGCAGACATAGGGAGAATGTGAAAGCTCCATACAGACAGTCACCTGAGGCTGGAATTGAACCCAATTCCATGGCGCTGTGAGGCAGCAACGCTGACCACTGTACCACAGTGTCTCTATATTACCTGGAAGTCTCATATCCATCTAACCTCAACATTTACTGACACAAGGGTGCAATTATGAACTTGTTGCTGTTTCAATTTAATGTTAATTATTTCCAGCTTATACAACCACTCACTAATTTAGAATTTATGGTTTGGCAGAATTGGTTCACATGTACTGATGGTCTTGTGACAACTATAAAGATTTTGCCTGATTGTCTTGTCTCAAGATCATTTCAATGCTAGAGACAGGAGCTAATTTCTGATACTATGTTCCCATCAGGTTAGGGCTTGTATTTTGCTGCAGCAGATCTCCGATTTTGTTGCTACACAGAAGGTAGGTAGTCTTTAAGCTGTGTGCAGTTAGTACTCAACGTTATAACTTCTGGGCTACTGCTGGTGCTTCTTTTGTCAGCTAAAAGAGATGAACATGGCATCTCCCCTCACCTTTTTGAACATTCGATATAAGACCTAATAGTTGTAAAGAAGGAAGTGGAAGAGAATGCAAAACAGGATTTGTAGCATTCAATTGTTCAACACTTTGATAATGTTTGCCTGTTAACTCTTCACTGTTCTATAAGTTTTTAGTCAAATCTGGGTATGGTTACTAGAGAACAGAAACACAAAGCAAGAAGCTAGACTAATGAGAGAGCAAACATATTAGAAGGATAGTAAATAAAATCTTGTTCATATACAAGAATTGGTGTGTCATCTCTGCATATATTCAAGGCAAAAAATACAACAGGATTCATTTCCCTGGTATGCATTAACTTTCTATACATCTGTCCACATGCCAGGTGTTAATATGGTCAACCACTAGACAGGAAATAGGGGTGAGACACAATTAAATAGTGATGAAATGACCATATCCCAGAGTGATTTTTTCCATGACCTGATTGGTATAAGATCAATTGGTATAACATAAATTTGAATCTATACTACCTTGATTAAGCTAGTAACTAGATTTTCACCTTTACTATTAAGTTATCTGTCAGTATAAGGATATAAATAAATTAACAATATAATAATATAAGAAACCTCATAACATTTAAGAAGCATATAGATGAGACTTGAAATGCCATAGCAGAAAAGATAATGGACCAGGCACTGGAAAATGGGATGAGAATAGATCAGCATTTAGTGGCCGGCACAGACACGATGGGCTTAATGGTCTCTTTTTGTGCTGTAAATCTCTCTGACTCAATAGCTGAAATGCTCTGGCTGTTCTTGTCCTGATGTAGGGATGCTGGCGTTGGACTGGGGTAAACTCAGTAAGAGTCTGGCAACACCAATTTTAAGTCCAACCGATTTATTTGATAGTAAATCTGCTAGCTTTCGGCGTTTGTGCCTTCGTCAGGCGAATGAAGTGTTCTGGTCTCCAAAAGCACACACATCAGCACAGACAGTTTATAGATTGCTGATTAGAATGTGAATCCTTACATCTAACCTGTCTTAAAGTGACTAATAATGTGGGTGGAAGGAACGTTGAGCACAGGTTAGAGAGATGTGTATTGTCTCCAGACAGCACAGTAAATGAGGTTTTTTGCTAACCCAGGCAAGTCATGGGGGTTACAGATAGTGTGACATGAAGCCAAGATCCCTGTTAAGATGTCTTTGATCGACAGTTCCGACGTGCCATAGCGATAAACCACACTGATCTCCTCAGAAGACGAACACGGGACACGGTGAACAGAGTACTCTTTGTTGTCCAGTACTTCCCCGGAGCGGAGAAGTTACGACATCTTCTCCGGAGTCTTCAACATATCATTGATGATGATGAGCATCTTGCTAGGGCCACCCCCACCACCCCCCCCCACTTCTTGCCTTCAGACAACCGCACAATCTCAAACAGACCATTGTTCGCAGCAAACTACCCAACCTTCAGGAGAACAGTGACCACAATACCACACAACCCTGCCATAGCAACCTCTGCAAGACATGCCAGATCATCGACATGGATGACATCATCAAACGTGAAAATACCAGTCACCAGGTACACGGTACTTACTCTTGCAACTTGGCCAACGTTGTCTACCTAATACGTTGCAAGAAAGGATGTCCCGAAGCATGGTACATTGGGGAGACCATGCAGACACTACAACAGCGGATGAATGAACATCGCTCAACAATCACCAGGCAAAACAGTTCCCTTCCTGTGGGCGAACACTTCAGCAGTCACAGGCATTCGGCCTCCGACCTTCAGGTAAATGTTCTTCAAGGGGCCTTCACAACACACGACAGCGCAGAGTTGCTGAGCAGAGACTGATAGCCAAGTTCTGCACACATGAGGACGGTCTTAACAGGGATCTTGGCTTCATGTCACACTGTCTGTAACCCCCGTGACTTGCCTGGGTTAGCAATCACTTACTGTGCTGTCTGCAATACACTCTCTTTACCTGTGCTCAGTGCTCCTTCCCTCACATTGTTAGCCACTTTAAGACTTGATAGCAGGTTAGTGTAAGGATTCACATTCTAATCAGCAATCTGTAAACTGTCTGTGCTGATGTTGGTGGCTTTTGGAGACCAGAACACTTCATTCGCCTGACGAAGGCACAAACGCTGAAAGCTAGCAGATTTACTATCAAATAAATCGGTTGGATTTAAAATTGGTGTTGCCAGACTCTTACTGTTCTTGTCCTGCCACTACTGCCTACGAGGAAGGAAAATTTGGCACTCAGTCAAATCTCTGTTCACTGCCGCGAGGACCAGAGAATTTTGTCCTATGAGTCTAGCAGGCTAAAGATGAGTTGGGAACTTAGTCCAATATTCTCAAATTAAATGCAGTCAGCGCAGTGTGCTGCGGGCTGGCTTAACGACTTAGCCCATTCCTAGCAGATTTTGTTGATATTATAAAATATGTTGACCATAAAACATAACCCAATTATGGATGGCTCACTTAGAGGAAATTACATTGGGATATCCCAAAATGCTTCACAGTCAATTAAGTATTATTCAAATATAGCAATTGTTATAAAGTAGGAAGTGCATCAGCCAGTTGGTGCACACCAAGCACACTCTCCCCTCCCTGCTCTCACCATCCCAAAAAGGAAAAACAGGTAAAACTTAAGAAGTGATTGGTACTCGTCCTCACTGGTCTTTAAGTCTTAGAATGGAACTCTGGTTAGGACCAGTGCCAAGCATTTCTCAAATTTTACTCATTATTCCTTCTACAGCAATGAGATCAACTATTTTTGCCAATGTTTGTTCAAGGATAAACGATGGGCAAGATGCCGACTTGAATCATTTTACAATAGAAGATCATTTACTTCTATTTGAGCAAATAGGACCTTAGCTTAACATCTCATTCAGAGGGCTGCACTTTCCAACAGTGCAGCATTTTGCCAGTACTGCATTAAAGTACTAGCCTAGATTACATGCTTATTATCATGAAGTGGAGCCTGAACCCACAACATATCTGTGAATAGTTTTGATCTCCTTATCTAAGGAAAGATATACTGGCATTGGAAGCAGTCCAGAGAAGGTTCACTGGGTTGATCCTGGGAATGAAGATCAACCCCTGAATAGATTGGACTTTAGAAGAATTGGAAGCACCCCTATTGAGACATATAGGATTCTCAGGGAGCTTGACAGGATTGACGCTGAGATGTTGTTTCCCTTTGTTGGAGCATCTAGGATCGAAGAACATAATCACAGAATAAGGGGTCACCCATTTGGGACAGATGAGGAAAGTCTTTTTGCAGAGGATAATGAATCTGTGGAATCCTTTGCCACAGATGGCTATAGAGGCTGGGTTCAGTAATACGTTTAAGACTGAGATAGACAGATATTTAACCAGTCAGAGAATCCAGGGTTATGGAGGGATGTGGAGTTGAGGATGATATCAGATCAGCCATGATCTCATTGAATGGCAGAACAGATCTGATGAGCCAAATGGCCTATTTCTGCCCCTATATCTTATGATCTATTTATATCAAAGGCAAAATATTACTGACGTTGCCATTTGGTGAACAAGAAACCTTCAATTTAAAAATAACACATTGCAAAACAAGAGCTAGGTGTGCTGGCTGCGATGAAGTTCATGACAATTAAATTACAATTAACACACAATGCTAAAAACATAAATGTGAAATCAAATCAACTAGTATGAGATCAATTTGAAATCAAGTTTCTGCATGTTAACCTAAATAATAGAAATGTCGAATGCCTTCATATTTCTTATTATACAATCCAGCTTTGAATAACAATGAATTCTTTTTGTTTTTCAATTTAGTTTCAAGTCGATGCTCTGGATATGGAAACTTTAGAAGTCCTGGATGATCATATGTTATATAGAGTTGTTGTGAATGATATCAATGACAATGCACCTGAATTCACCCAAGACGTATACAAAGTTGATGTAAGGGAAAATACACACCCAGGTAGGAGTTTGTTCCTAAGTTGTTTGTTCCTATGTTCTTCCCTATCTGCTTAGAATTTAAATAATTTAGCATGGATGTTTTTAATTTTTTCAGAAAATATGGTTCATTATACATATTTAGATAGTCTCTTGGACAATGGATATTTATCCATCAGCTTGATTTACTTTAGCTTCAGTCACTTTGCATGATCTTGGGGTGAAGGGGATCGATGGAAAAGGCAGGATCAGGCTATTGAACTGGATGATCAGCCATTGTCATAATGAATGGTGGAACAGGTTTGAAGGGCCAAAGGGTCTACTCTTGCTTCTATGTTCTAAGTTTTTATGATGTTTGCTTGTCTGAGTTACTTCCTCCTTTACATGCCATTCCATCATTTAATCTTGATCTCCTTGAGGTCATTAACTTGCAATTTGTAAGTTATAATCTTCACCATCTTCTTGCAGATTGTGTGGTCCTGCTGGTGGGGGGTAGGGAACAGAAACTGCCTGCTGTGTGTGAATGAATATGTGGGTCTGGGTGAGTGTGTGTGAGCGAATGAGTGTGTGTGAGCGAATGAGTGTGTGTGAGCAAGAATGCTTGAGTGAGTGTGTGAGGGGGTTTGGCTTACTTTTAAGGCCCTATTTTACCATTGCATTGCTTTGCCTGTTTTCAGGCTCAAACTTGGTAAAGTCGGGTGTGAGGCCATTAATGCGATCTGTGCCCACATTTGCGCAGGTGCCCACTTTACCTAGGCCAATGCATTTGTATGCATTTAAATTGAATTAATGGGCTCAACTTTACCAGCATTTCCCCCTTTACCATCGCGTTCGCCCATCCAGATTCAGCACAAAACAGACATGCTCGGCAAAGTTGGGTGCTCCAACTTCTGAAGATGTAAGTTCAGAATTTCCAATGGTTCTCAGACTCAAATCAGTGGTGGAGGAGGAGGGAGGCGGGTCGGATCATTTTCTGGTGAGGGGGGGAAGGCAGGTCAGATGTACCTCTGGTTGAGGGGGGAGAGAAGTCTGATTGTTCTCTGGTAGGGGGGTGGAGGAGGTGGGTAAGATGTATCTCTGGTGGGGGAGGGAATGGTGGGGAGTGGGGAGGCCAGATGGGTTGGGGGTGGGGGCTGAGGCAGAAGCAGGGGGATTCGATGTGACTCTGCGGGTGGTCGGTGAGGGTTGGGTGGATAAGGGAGAAGAGGGTCACAATTGGTCTGGGTAGTAGGGATTGGGTGGATAAGGGGGATAGTTATGTTGTGGGTGTGGGGCGATGTCTGTGGGGCCATTGCTTCCGGATTGTTTTATTTGCCCTTTGTGGCCTTGGAGCGACGTGACAGGGGTGCGTTTTATTTTCAAATTTTTTTTTACTGCGCATGCGCAGTTCAAAACTCTGATCAGAGCTGCAGCATTTCAGATGCAATAAGCCCTGCCCACAGCATGATTCAAATTCAATATTTATTTTCCTGGCTAAGTACGTATGGGGGCACCTGGGAACAGGTTTCCAAGTCGGACCTGAATTATGCCCAGATTCAGCACTTAGAATGAAAATGGTAAAATGAGGCCCCACACATACCAACTCATTCACACCAGTTCACACAGTGGTTGAGGCTGAAGGCTAGTGAATAAATACCCTGTGACTGGGAATGAATCAGAAAAAACATAATTTGACTCTCACATTCTAAGATTCATCTTTATTCATTACTCATTATTTTATATCATTGAATCCATGGAAACCCGACAGTGCAAAAGGAGGCCATTTAGTCTATCGAGTCTGCACCCACTCTTTGAAAGAGCACCATATTCCGCCCTACCAGAGATCTGCCCCCACTCCCCCCACCCCCTTGCAATCCCTAACCAAAAAAACAACCCTAGTCTTTTCAGCCTCTCTTCATATCTGCGGTTTCCAAATTCTGGCAATATTCTTGTAAACTTCTACTAATTACCTTAAATCTATGGCCGCTGGTAATTGACCCCTCAGCCAGAGAGGAAAAAGTCTTTCTTGTTGACCCTGTTTAGACTTCTCCTAATTTTCTTCATGTCAAGTAGGCCACCTTTTAACCTCCTCCGTTCTAAGAAAACAACCTGAGACTTTCCAGCCTCTCCTCATAGCTGCAATTTCCAAATCCTGGCAGTATTCTTGTAAACTTCATCTGCACAGTCTCCAGAGAAATTATGTCCTCCCTGTAATGTGTGTACACAAAACTCCTGCTGTGCCTAACCAGTGTTTTATACAGTTCATGCATCACATTCTTGCCATTGTATTCAATACTTTGTTCATAGCATTACCATGGCTAATCCCCCTATATCCTACATATTTTTGAACACGAAAGGGAATTTAGCACGGCCAATCCATCTTATCCACACATCTTTGGTGTGCATAAGGCAGTCGAGGTATCAGAAGGAAATCCATGTTAAAATGAGGAGGGTATACAAATTCCACACAGGCAGTGACCCAAGATTGGAATTGAATTCTGATCCCTGGTGCTATGAAGGAACAGTGCTAATCATATGCCACCATGCTGCATTGATTTATTGCTTTGTCATTGCTTTATATTTGCTCAGCCAGTTACTTATTCTCTTCATATCTCTATGTAGAAAAAGTATGGTGCAGGAAGAGGCTATTTGGCTCATTGTGTCTATTTGGCCAATAGAAAGAAAATAAATGAACTAACTGGTCATTTCAATTCCGCTTTCCAACACCTGGGCTATTGCCTTGCAGGTTACTGCATTTTAGATGCAGGTACCTTTTAAATGAGTTAAGCATTTCAGTCTGAGCCATCAGCCAAGACAATGAATCCCTGCAGCCCATCATTCTCAGGGTAAAATAGTTTTTCCTCATGTCCCTTCTAATCCTTCTAACAATCCTTCACCCTTAAATCTATGGCTCCTGGTAATTGATCCTTCAGCTAAGGAAAACAAGTCTTTCCTGTCGACCTTGTCTAGGCCTCTCCTAATTTTGTCCATTTCAAATAGGCCACCTCTTAATCTCCTATGTTCTAACAAAACCAAGATATAGACATCCAGCGTTGGATTGGGGGAAACATAGTAAGAAGTCTCTCAACACCACGTATGACACCCACTACCCTCTGAGTGAAAAACTTTCCTCTGATATCTCCTCTGTGCCTACTCCCCAGCACCTTAAACCTGTGTCCTCTCTGTGTCCATTCCAGAATGACTGGTGGAGGAGGCTCAAAAAGCTCAATGGCCTATTCTTATTTGTGTTCTCTATCATTCCAAAGGTGCTATTCTCCAGTCCTGCATTAGTCCTTGCTGAGTCAAACAGATTGACATTACATTGGGATATGGACAATATTCTATGAAAGGTGTTCAAAAGATCCTGAAACTTGATCAGCCTCTTTTCCACAGAGTAGTTGTGAGGTTTGCAGCTTGCCTGTGAAGACTATCCACTTTCTTCCTTTATGCACTTATATTGAATATTGTGGGACAATTCAGTGCACAGTGGTTAGCACTGCTGCGTCTCAGTGCCAGGGATCCAGGTTCAGTTCTGGCCTCAAGTCACTGTGTGTGTGGAGTTTGCACATTCGCTGTGTGGGTTTTCTCCAGGTGCTCTGGTTTCTTTCCCCACTCCAAGGTTGATTGGCTATGCTAAATTTTCCTTTAGTGTTAAGAGAACTAGGGGGGGTAGATACATAGGGTTATGGAGCTAGGATGGGATTGTAGTTGGTGCAGGCTTGATAGGCCAGATGGCCTCTTTCTGCACTGTAGGGATTCTATGATTCATACATCTTTAAGTATGATCTGGAAACCTCAGATCAGCAAATTATTTTATGATGTGAATGTACTATTAGATAGATATGTAGGAAAGTACTATAGCCAATTTACACAGTAATTTACATGAAGGACCAACACAATTTCCTTATTTACTTTGGACAGGCAGATGGGGCCTGAACACAAATGCAGCTTTAAAACTTCACTGAAGCGTTACCTTAGATTTTGCATTCAAGTCTTGGATCTTGAAACTAGAACCCACTCAATGTTACCACTGAACCACAGTGAAACAAACATATTTTCCAAGACTGTGCTTGGTTTCCAAGCATGCAATATTCATAGTAATTTGTTATATAGTTGTAAGATTGTAAGGTTACATGTATGCAGGAAATCTGAGATGAAAACCAATGTTGCTGAAAATGCAACATCTGAAAGACAAAAGATTAATGTTTCAGGTGCAATATTGCTGGAGCAGGCAGATAGCCTTGTACCTCAAACATTTTCATTGTCAAATATCGACCAAACTGTGAAGTGTTTTCAATACCTTCTCTTTAATTAGACATGTCTCCTCATGGGATATAATTATAGCAGCACTTTTTTTTAGCCATGTATGTTTACCGAGTAATTAACATTCTATTCTTTAGGTAAAGAAATCTACAGTGTTGAAGCAAAAGACCCTGATGATGCAAGGCGTGGTAATGGAAACGTTTTCTACTCAATTGTTTCTCAAAATCCTTCAATCCCATCAAATGTGTTTAAAATTAACTCAGAAAATGGATCCATACTTCTTCAAAAATGTCTAAATTATGATGTATGTATTATCTATACGTTGTTTTTAAATCACAGTTTATGTTTTTGCAAATGTAATTGAAACATTCAAATAATAATATAGCTTTCTTGGAGATTCGACAATTAATATAAGCAATTATGTGACAAGTAGAAATTATATTTTACTTTAATCAAGGATCTCATTGTCATATGTAATAGGCACTTGTTTTTTATTAATTGTAAACATTTAATATCAAAACATTGTTCTCACAAAAAGCACAAAACATTGCAGTTAGAACTCCCTGATCTCGTTCATGGCTGGGATACTTTGGTCCTGGTGCAGTGACTGGAGATTTAGCTGAGTGTTGAATTTTCAATTCTTGCTGGCAATGATATTGGGGCAATCAAGACAGGTGAATTTTGTATGGCTCCTGGGGTGAAGGAGATCAAATGATATGGGGGGAAAGCAGTATCAGGCTATAGAGTTGGATGATCAGCCATGATCATAATATGTGGCGGAGCAAGCTTGAGGGACCGAATGGCCTACTTCTGCTCCTATTTTCTATGTTTATCAAATGCAATGCAAATAACTTAACTATTGGGTACAATTTAATATTGAATGGGTTGGCAGTAAGGGGACATGAATCTAAAATTGAGTGCCATGATGATGTGCCTTTCCACTGCATGGGTATTTTACCTACAGCTGGAGAAGCACAAGGTGGCCTGCATGCTCCAAGGTCAACTGAGGCCCTTAAATAATCAGGTAATGGTCCCCTCCCACAGATACCTTGGCTAATTGCAAGGCCACCACATAAATCACTGTTACCAACTAGTGAGGGATAGGGGCATCCTGCGCTCATCCTTCCATTTGTTGCCCCTTGTATCTTGCCAAATGCAGTTCCCTACCCTCCACTATTCCACCCACCCGCTCCACTGGAGCCTGCCAGCCTAATCTCAGCAAAACCTTGCCTCGCCTTTGAACCAGCATTTTGCAAATGCTACTGGCAATGCGTCAATGCTGAATACTGGATTTTTGAGGGTCCTGGGCACTTAAACTGCCATAAAGCCACAGAGTCTTGAAAATCTCCATCCCTGAAAGTGTCTAAATAAATCAATAGAAGACATTGAAGATCCCTTCACCCAATAATCAGAGGCTCAGGTGGTGTCCATTTTCCAAGCTATCCAAAAAAGGAAAAGCTGAAACCTGGGATATTTGGACTTTTTTTAGGAAATGAACACAACATGGGGCACTGAATGAAAATTCAGAAATGTGTTGTTAAAATCAGGGCCTCTAGTCACTCTATCTACAAGGGCCTGGGTGTTAGATCAAATATAGGGTGGAATTCTTTGACCAAGCTGGTCTAAAAGCTGGAAATACCCACCTGACTGTCAATGCATTTCTCATTATCCACAGCCTGCCCGCTAAAGTTCCAGTGACGGGTGGGATGGGAGAATTCTGACCATAGATCCTGAGAAGCAGTCAAATTGCCGATCTGTCAGCATGCTGGAGGTAGTACTCAAGAAAGGGACTCCTGAATTTGGGAAAATCGTGGTCATTCTAAGAGGGTTAGGCAACTCTAGGTGGTGTGTGTATAACTGGATAAGCTTAAGTGGAAAGAGTGGAAGCCGTGGCTCGAAGGTCCTCTGTTATCCTTTTGCCGCCAGGCGGAACGCCTTGTAGGTAATGAGTTTGGATGGGCAAGTGCTGTATTCTCTTCATGTTCTAGTCCAAGCTGAAATGGATGGGAGCCTTCTCTTTGGGAAAGAAAATGGTAAGAAAAGGCAGGTCATCCACATGGTCTTCCAATCTCACCTGTTTTCTTGAACTAAGTGTTATTTGGCAAGCAGGGCAGGATTCTAGCAGGAAGGAAGCCCCATACTGCTGAAGTGGGAGGCAAGGCCATGCTTCCAACAATGGGATACCAAAGAAGACCCAGAAAGGAGAGCAAGAGACTCCCAGAGGAGAAAAGAGCCCAAAAGATGAAAGAAGTCTTCGGCTTTCTAGGCATTTTCAGAAACTGAGGAAATTTAAGTAGATAGGGCTGAACTGGAGTGAGAAGGCCTCAGTGACATCCTTTCTGTCCATCTCCAAAATACAGGGCCTCATTACCACCATTTCAAGTTTCACCAGACAGGTCTAGGCAGGAGTGGTTAAAAGGGCAGAATGGAGGTGACAGGGTCAGTGAGTCAGTTACCACTCTCTACCAGTGTTTACATGCCATGAATGAGGAATGTATAATGAGGCGGCATGTGGCGCAGTGGTTAGTACTGCTGCCTCACAGATCCAGGGACTCAGGTTTAATTCCAGCCTCAGGTCATTGTCTGAATAAAATTTGCACTTTCTCCCCGTGTCTGTGTAGGTTTCCTCAGGTACTCCAGTTTTCTCCCACAGTCCAAAGATGTGTGGGTTAGGTTGATTAGCCGTGCTAAATTGACCTTAATGTGAGGGGAATAGCAGGGCAAATGAGGATTACGGGAATAGGGCTTGGGTAGGTTTATGATCCATACAGGCTTGATGGGCTGAATGGCCTTCTTCTGTATTGTCGGGATTCTATGGTAATAACTCCAGAACCATGCTTTTATCACACAAATAAAGTTAAACAATAACCACAAGTTTGTGGTGAACACAAGTCCTAGCTGGCACTAAAAGGTTAATGGATCCTCTCAGGGTCTTGCTTTTTAAAGAGCTTGGTGTATAAACTCTACTAGGTGGGCTAATTACCAGTTCCCAGGGAATGCATATTCAATGAGCCCGGTTAGGAAATCAGTGAGTGATTCCCCATGTAGATCACAAGGGCCATCACAGAGAGCAGGCAGCAACTGTGGGTGAAAGGGGAAAGAAATGGAACTCAGGGCAGAATGCAGAGCTAGGCTGGGCCACATTTGAACACATTTCCTGTCCCATTATCCATCAATTTTGGTCAGAACTGCAAAGGAAAATGCAATCTAGTGTGTCGTATATATTGACTTTGGGATAGTGCTAACTCATTCAACCAAAAATAGATTAACAAATAAATGTAAAACTCTCCTCAGGCTGCAGGTTAAGAAGTCTACCCAAAGTAAACAAGTGCACTTAACTGACCAACAACAAGGTTTGTAACTATCTGTTTTGCTGGTAGGAGATTAATGGTGATTTTTTTTATGAAATGTCATTTATGTTTTGTAACTGAATATTGTTTCTGTTTCAGACCATCAAATCTTATTCTTTAGTCATTAAAGCAAGAGACAATGGATTGAATGTACTGTCCTCCAGTGTAACAGTACAGATTAACGTGCTAGATTCCAATACCCATCTTCCAATTTTAAGTCAGCAGGCTGTAAGTATAGATATATTCTGGCATTGGGTTGTGGGCCTTTTCTTTTTAACACTGAATTAGAGGTGTGTTGGGGAGTGGATGCAGATTTAAAATTGTTGATCTTTCAATTGCAATCACAACCCAGCTCCAGTGCAGTCAATGTTTTGTTTAATGCATATACTTTTAGATACCTTCAGGTCGTCTACTCACCAACGTCAGAAATTGAATTACTATGGATAGGCAGGTAGATAACATTACATTGAAGTCTTTAAGAGGTTTTAATGAGGCATGGGCAGCACAGCAGCACATGATTAGCACTGCTGCCTCACAGCACTGGGGTCCAGGTTCAATTCCAGCCTTGGGTGACTAGCTGTGTGAAGTTTGTGTGTTCTCACCATGTCTGCGTGGGTTTCCTCTGGCAGCTCTGGTTTCCTCCTACAATCCAAGATATGGGGGTTAGGTTGATTGGCCATGCTAAATTGCCACTTAGTATCAGGGGGACTAGCAGAGTAAATACATCGGGTTATGGGGACAGAGCCTGGATGTGATTGTTGTTGGTGCAGGCCGGTGGGTCAAATGGACTCCTATACTGGAGGGAATCTATTGCTGTATAGTTTGCTGCACCTTAGAAATAGCCAAATTTTATATACCAGTGAGGTTGGCGAGTATGAATTACTTCTCAGAGTAAAATGTAATTTCTGAATGCTGCAAGCTGTTTTTCACCGATTAAAAATAAAAAGCTGGGCTCGGGGCAAACTGTTAGCAGTTCCGGACACTGACATGTCAGACCTTGAGACCTACAGGTGGTTATGAGAGACTATCAAAACAGACAGCCATATTTTAAATTAGGTCTTTCAATTCACCTTGCCTGATTAAGATTCTTGCTGGGATTCAAATGCTAACTAGTTTGTAGATCTTAGTGAAGCATTTTATGTTTCACTAGTTATGATCAAAATTAGGAACAGTTGAGTTGGATAGCCATAATGAACATCTCTAAGCACGTGCGACTGATAGACAAATATGAGTAACAGAGTCTCTGAAAGGTAGGGAGAGATTCTCTAGCCTCCCAGCCATGTGTTTCCTGCTGGCGGGAGGTGGTGCGTTGTTTGTTAGTGGTGGGATTCTCTGGTCCCGCTGCTCCCAATAGGAATTTCTCTTGATGTCATCCGACACCAGTGAAAACTTGTGGGTGAGGGTGCGCTACTGGCTGGACTGGAGGATCCCACTGGTGTGAATGTCAGGAGAATTTGAAGAGTGGAGATGGGATATTTCAACTGAGTTGTGGAACTGATCATGTGGAATAGTTTAAGATGAAAGAAGGGATTATATTGTAAAGGCCTTGATGGTCTATCTTTAATCACGAAGCACATGTGAAAACTCTAGAAACTTATGAAAAGTGGTTAGCATAAAGTTAGGCTTTTACCCTGTGGTTTAGATAAAGAATGTGACATTCCACTGGGTATTTTATATTTAGAGGGTCTTAAAAGGACAATAATGTTCTATCAATAACATCCAGGTCCACTCCTGAGAAGGGGCATAAAAATGATGTAAAAAGATCCCTGGATTTGTCATTGAGTGGATACCAGTTAAAAGTTACCCATTGTCCAACTGATGACCGCTCATCTTCATGTTTCAAGACTTTTGCTTATGGATGCTTGAGTTACACTAAAGAAGCAAATCTGTACACACTTATGTGTAATCCAGGATTACTGTGTGACAGTGCAATCAGATACTTGTAATCTTTTGCTACTGTTAAATAGTAAGAACTTATTTCAAAATGTTTGTCTCAAATTGTTTGTTGCACCTGCCCGAATTCAGTGAAATGTTGGACAAGAGAAGATATTACACCAGCACATCAGTCAAAAGCTACCTTCAGATTAGCATCAGTTCTGATGAATTAGATGATCACTGAGAAAATTTCAGTGGATTTGGACAAAAATATTTACAGTGCAACCTGTATTTGTCAGCTTGTATCCGTTCAAAGCAGTGGAAAGCCTATTGAGTTGGATTACACTGTTGATCCTACATCATTCTGATCAAACACAGCTCACCATTCAAATAATACTTCCATTTATGGTTTTAACAAAGAGATAATCAACAGTCAACTTGTCATCAGCATTAAAAAGGTTGAGAGGATAAATTTAAAATTTAGTTATAAATTGACTGCAATTGCACCACTGCAGGTATAAAACTTGAAGCAGTTTGAGTCTATTCCACTGACAATCAGGCCCAATAGGCATGATGGCAAAGTGGTCAGCACTGCTGCCTCACAGCACCAGGGACCTTGGTTCGATTCCCAGCTTGGGTGACTGTGTGGTCTACATGGCCTCCAGTGTCCAAAAGACACACTGGTTCAGTGCATGCTAAATTCTCCCTTAGTCTATCCAAACAGGCACTGGAGTGTGGCAAATGGGGGATTTGCACAATAATTCCATTGCAGTATTAATGTAAGCCTATTTGTGACACTAATAACTAAATTGATAAACTTATAGGAATTTGACATTTGATAGAATCTTACAACATGGAAGGACACGTTTTCTGAACATGTTGTTTGTCCATAGCTCTGTCTAGTTTCTTCCTTGAAGAGAAGAGTTCCAGTTCTTTTCCGAAAATTCTGAATTGAATCCACTTACACTACCCTTTGAGGCAGTGCATTCCGGACCATAAAACTGCTGTGTAAAAAAAAAAAAAATTCCTCATCTCACCTCTGACTCTTTGTTAAGCCTATGGCTTGTAGGGAGCAACCCTGTTGCCACTGGGACCAGCTTTTCTTTAACTACTCTAGCAAAATTGTTTTATGATATTTAATGTTGTATTAAATTCCTCTGCCCTGAGAAGAAGTATCTCAGCTTTTCTAGTCTCACCATGTACTCCAAATCTTTCATTCTTACCATTTTATTAAAATCTCCTCTTTAACATCTTCACGTCCTTCATAAACTATGGTTCCCAGAACTGAATATAAAATTTCCACTAAAGTCTAATTGGTGATTTATAAAGCATGAACTTTCACATATCTTCCATGCTACTGTACTCTAATATATAAAGCCAAATATTTAACAATCATATCATAAAATTTCTATAGTGCAGAAGGAGGCCGTTTGATCAGTCGAGCCTGCACTGACAGCAATTTCACTCAGGCCCTATCCGTGAAACCCTATGTATTTACTCTGCTCGTCTCTCTGGCACTAAAGGGCAATTTAGCATGGAGAATCAACCTAACCTGCACACCTTTGGAGTGTGGGGGAAATCAGAGCACCCAGAGGAAACCCACACAGACATAGGGAGAATGTGCAAATTCCACATGGACAATCATTTAAAGTTGTAATTGAACCTGGGTCTCTGATGCTGTGAGGCAGCAATGCTAACAACTGTGCTATCAACCTGTCACTCTTATGTATTTCTGTATGCTATCCCAAGGTCTGTCTATTTCTGCAGCTCTTTTAAATTTGTCTTGTTTAGTTTATGTATTATAATTTTATAGTAAACCCAAAATGACAAACCCAAAATTTCATATAAAATAATAAATTTTACCATACCAAGATGTATGGTAAAATTTTCCTGTAATATTCTACATTAGACATTATTTCAATGGTCAAACTTCAAAGGGTTAAATATTAAAATATTGCTATAAAATCACTTTCAATCACTTGCCTTGATAATCCAGATTGACGTTACTCTGCCTCCAAAGGGCAGAATTTACAGAATCATGGAATTGTTACAATGCAGAAAGAGGTTATTTGGCCCATTGTGGAAATCTGGAAATGCGCAAACTCACTTCATGCTATTCTCCCACCTTCTCCCAGTAACCCTGTGCAATCTTCATTAAAAAAGAGTAACTCTGCAGAGAAGGAAACCCAGATGAATTGGTGCATAAATCATTATTCCAAAACTCAAAGAATCAATAATGTAACTTTCGAAATTTGGGTACCAGACTGGTGGAGGAATTTATAATGAAAACAAACTTATTTAGACTTTAAAATCTTATGTTCACACAGTTGGAATCCAAGTTATGATACAAATGGAGAGTAATCAGGTATTTGTTTCCTAATATCTATTTTTTTTCTGCGACTATCTGATTTCCTTTTCCTTACAGGCTTCACTTAAGATTGATGAGGATGCCAATAATATAGTTATATTACGAATAAATGTTACTGATAAAGACAATCCTCACACACCAGCCTGGAAAGCAAGGTACAAAATAGTGGAAGGGAATGAATATAACAATTACAGGATTGAAACGGATCCAGAAACAAATGAGGGAATTGTCTTTCTTATAAAGGTATTGTATTTTAATTTGGGAATATTGCTTGGACATTTACTGTAATATTTGTGCTTTCAGATTGTAAAAAATGGATTGAGGTAAACATGTCACCATTATTTGTATCTTACAAACATAAATATTTTAATTTCATTTTCTGTGTCAGTGTTGTGGTATACTTAACGGTTTTTCCTATATCTTTAGTTTATTGTTTTCATTTTGTGTTTGTTGCATGGAAGATAGAATTAAATGTTTAGGGATCTGGGACTCAAAATCTAATTTTTTTAGTCAATGTCTTGTCTTAAACCAACTCCAGAGGCTTCATAATTCACCCAATCCTTTTCTCACTCTGTATCTGCACACCTTCCGTATGGTTGATTGATTAGCATTTAGGATCAGGAACTCCCTCTAATTGATCTTCCTTCCTATTCCAGGAGTGCTGAGGTCAGTTTCAGTGCCTTGATTACTTGCTGGATCATCTGATTATTCAAAACTCAGAATCAAATCTTTTGTCCCAAATGATTCTTGAGAGCAGGAAACTGAAATAAGCTGTAGATCACTGGACCTGAATTGTAGATCACTGGACCTGAATTGTAGATCATTGAACTCGAATTTATAGCAATCTTTAGTTTTGAGAAACCTTCTCCAGCATTCTATTGCCCTGCCTGTCATGGAATCGGAGCGGGCGAGGACTGATCAACAGAAATGCCCGTTGCCCTCGGGTGGGAATTTTCAGTCTCGCTGGAGTGAGGCTTGTAAAATCCCAGCTGTTAATTTGTAATAAAATAAAGAAAAGAATCCTTTTTCATTTAATTGGATATTTAGACAATAAAATCTTACTACATCATTCTGATGCATTCTGTTTAAAGCAGATATTGATAGATTCTTGGTTAACAATAACGTAAATAGTCATGAGGATATGATATGTAAATGCATTGAAATGTTCAATCAGCCATTATTGTATTAAATGGCAGAGCAGGCTCAATGGGCTGAGTGGTCTACCCTTGTTCCTACACCGCTGTAAAATGTGGATTTCCAAGTCATGCTGGTTATTGTTCTTTCAGAATGCATTCAAAATCTGCACAAATAATTGCCTAACAGTGTCACTGAAGCATAATTAGGCACATGTAAATAGGATATCTTTGTAATCATTGTGTACTCGAGATTTACTAAAGACAATGATCAGAATTCTCTGGCCTTACCTGCAGTTGGGATTCTCCAGACCTGTTGCAGTGAGCACAGTTTTGGCTGAGTGCCAAATTCTCTGTTCTCGCCGGCAGTGATGGCAGAGTGAATAAGATTGGAGAATCTTGGACAATAAGCTTCATTGAATATATCTTCATAACCATTGCCCAAGTCACTTTCGTGCTAGTTCTCTAGATTTCGTCTCCTCTTTCCATCAAACATATATTTGTTCTATTCTTTACTATCATGAATCCTTCATCTAACTTGTGTTCATTGAGATGAGAAATGCAGACATTCTGAATTCAGTACAAAGTGAATTCTTGGAAAGACACTTGAGGGCCTCAATGGTTCAAGAAGGCAATCACCACTATCTTCTCAAATGTTGACCAACAGATTGACAAAATGCTGATACAGCCCCTAAATATTTGACAGCTCAGGAACAATCTGAGTTTTTATTGAAATCACTAATAGCCAAGATATAAGCAACTTTCCAAATTCATTAGCATTTTGAAACATTTTCTGAGCCGTTTAAATTAGTATTCAAACTTATAATATGCTTTTGATTATTCCAGTCTTTGGATTATGAACAAGGCCCTAGGAGGAACATTAGGATAACTGTTGAAAATGAAGAGCCATTATTTACATGCCAGGAAATAAATGGCGACACAAATGGCGACACATCTAAACAGTTGCCTGAGTTTACTACAGTTGTCACCGTGAAGGACAAGAACGATGCACCCGTGTTCTTCCCTCCAATATTAACTGTCCAGGAGGTTGAAGGTCAGGAGCCTGGAAAGATACTGGGAAGATTTAATGCTACCGATACTGATAAATTCTACAAGCATTCCATCAGGTAAAAAAAAATTTGTTGAACTAAGAGAACTTGCACCATGACTTTTTACATTTACAATCTAATTGCTTCATTTTGTCAAAATATTGTTATATAGTATTTGCATCTGATACGATCTAAGATTATTGTATCTCAAACAAGTGAAGTGTGGGGGGGGGGGAAACAATGGCTCTCCTCTTTGCCCTCTCCTCACTTGATTGCAATAGTCCTTTTTGTATGGAAAGGATATATTTGCCAGGTCAGTGGGTGGCACAATGGCACAGTGGTTAGCACTATTGCTTCACAATGTCAAGACCCAGGTTCAATTCCTGGCCTTGGGTAACTGTGTGGAGTTTGTATATTTTCCCTGTGTCTGTGTGGGTTTCCTCCCAGAGTCCAAAGCTGTGTGAGTTAGGTTGATTAGCTATGCTAAATTGCCCCCTAGTGTCTGGAGAACTCGCTAGGGTAAATGCATGGGTTTATAGGGATAGGGTCTAAATGGGACTGTTGTTGATGTACATTCAATGGGCTCAATGGCCTCCTTCTCACTGTAGGATTTTATGACTTGACTATTTACATACTGTTATCATAAAGAAATCAATGGACAGATTTTATTATGTTTAAAACAATCTCAGTAAAATAATAAAATGTGCAGTAACTTACACACACACACACACACACACACACACACACACACACACACACGTTATGTTTAAGTTGTATCCCCATCATCAGAAGTCTTACCTTGTACAAGATACAGACTGAGAGAGTGAGTCCATCTGATTTCTTGCAAAGAGGGGGTCAAAGAGAAATTTTCCAGAAGTCTTGTCTCTTATTTAACCTTACTTTTATTTTGTTTTATTTCCTTCTCCTAGCAGTTTGCATGGCTTTAGAGTTATAGATTTTTGATGAGTTTGTGTCACTTTATATATTTGTTGATAATTCCAACTTTGATGATGGCTAGCACCCCAGGGGAAAGTGTCTGCCAAAGCAAAAGTCTCATTTGAAGCCAGGTGCAAGATGGAGTTGGACAGATAATCCGGGAAGAAATGCGGAAATGCCACAGGGTCTGTTTAAAAGCCACACCTTGGTGCTGTGGAACTTTGCCCAGTGGAAAAATATATACAGATCCTCCAGCCCTTACCCCTCACACTCCCTTCACCCTATAAATACTCCCATGTACCATCCAGGCCTCCTCATCCCCCAAATAGCCTCTTGTGGCTCCATGCCAAGTTCTGCTCTTTCACTCATCCCCAGATTTCATTGTGTACACTTGGCAGACAGCTGAGATATCTATTGGAATATGTTTTGCTGAGGAAACAGTTTTTGAGAGAAACCTCATACTTTCTATTCTTTTGCAGTCAATTTCACAATGTATTCTGACATAACCTAAGTGTTTTCAATGATTGTAGTTTGCGACTGTTGAAACTTTAAACCATCTAGATGATTGACACTTCTATTAGTTTGCAACTTAGACTTTTATTTCATAGGATAAACATTTATTTTACACATACCTCTTTAAACTGCAGTGTTCATTAGTTTTAGAAATTTATAGTAAGTCAACGTGCATGCAAGTATCAGACCTGTCACAAAGCATACGAGGGGCCAGAAGGAGTGGACGGAAGGGTAGATCCTGGTATTGAGGATACGAGGGGGGAATCTTACCTCTTAAAGGTTTTCTCATGCACTTTGGGATTCATGGCTTCTCTGAGCGGCTGCAAACCACCTTGAAAATCTGGTCCAATTGGCAGTAGAAGATACTCAACTTCACAATGAAATCAATCAGATTTAGAGTATTGGATGCAGGTTTCTGACAGGAAGCAGCCACAATTTTCTAAGGCATTCCGGAAAATCTCACAATAATTGGTAATTTTGGTTCTCATGATATGGAGATGCCGGTGTTGGATTAGAGTAAACGTAGTGAGAAATCTTACAGCACCAAGTTAAGGTCCAATAGGTTTATTTGGTAGCAAACTGGTGTTGACAATCACTAGGCAATCACTGTTTCTTCCTGTTGGTGAACACTTCAGCGATCGTGGGTGTTCTGCCTCTGCTCTTTGGATAAGCGTTTTCCAAGGCAGTCGTCATGACACACGACAGCACAGAATTGCTGAGTAGAGGCTGATAGCCAAGTTCCACACACGTGAGAATGGCCTCAACTGGGATCTTGGGTTTCCTCTTTTGTTGAAAGTTTTGAGATATATTTTACTCTTTCAGGGTAATCTGAGATAGACTGGGCACTTTTCAAATCTGAAAGCAGCATCCGTATTGACAGTTTTATTTCTGTCCTGACGGATGCACAATGAAAGAGACTGCATGTCTCTTTTTTCAGTAAAATTATAGCAGCATTTGCAT
This sequence comes from Sphyrna mokarran, assembly GCA_024679065.1. Lineage (NCBI taxonomy): Eukaryota > Metazoa > Chordata > Chondrichthyes > Carcharhiniformes > Carcharhinidae > Sphyrna > Sphyrna mokarran. The sequence continues at coordinate 40,622,803 of JAGIQG010000016.1, forward strand.
GGCACTGGCATCTGCCCGACTGTATAGAAGATCGTCTAGTATGATCTAGCCTTTAAAAAGACAGGATAAATGTAATCTAGCCAATTACTGTCCGGTTTCTTGAACAACACCTTTCAAACAATCAACCTCTCCTTCAACAATTTCTTCCATGTCCCCAAACTCTTCCTTCCAGCGCACTTTCCAAATTCACTACCTATACCATCTAGAAGGACAAGGGCAGCAGAAGTATAGGAACATTACCACCTCCAAATCACTCATCATCCTGACTTGGAAATATATCACCATTCCTTCATGGTTGCTGGGTCAAAATACTGGAACTCCTGCCCCAACAGAACTGTGGGTGTACCTACACTTGAGGGACTGTAACAGTTCAAGAAGGCAGTTCATCACCATCTTCTCAAAGGCAATTAGAACAGGGCAATTCATGTTGGCCTGCACAGCAACACCTATATCCCACCCAATAAAAGAAGTTGGATTATCTCTATCTTGTCTTACAAGTCATCTTGATTCAGAAAATATGATAATGTAAGTAAAAAAGAACATTGGCATTCATCAGCAAAGTCATGGAAGGAATTATCAACATGTGACAAGATACCAAATTACTAATAAACTATAACACTGGAGCCACAAAATCTCCTGGGAGATGTGAAAAAAAACAAAGTAAAACTGAAGGCAAGAAGAGGAAAAAAAATCCAGACGATTCCTCTCTGAAGCCCTCAGACAAACCTAGTGCAGAGGATCCAGCTGTAATGTGTAAAAATACATGGTGATTTATCAGTGATTAAGAATTCAGAATCTTGAATAACCACTCATGTGTCTTTTTATTTGAAAGATATGTAAAAGCATCTGACCCAGCCAAATGGGTTTCTGTAGATTCTAGCACTGGTGTTGTTACAACAGTGAAAACATTGGATCGAGAATCACCTTACGTGAATAACAGTGTTTATACGTTTACCATCTATGCAATTGAGGAAGGTAAGTCTTTTCTCAAAAAAATGAATTTAACACTTACATATTGGGCACTTTTTCTATAGCATTGTGGACGTACCTACACTTCAGGGACTGCAAGGGTTCAAGAAGGCAGCTCACCACCACCAAAGGATGGGCAATGAATACTGGTCTAGCCAATGGCACTCATGTTTCATAAATTAATTTTAAAAACCATACTGCTGATATTATTACAGACAACAGTTGAGCTAATGGAAGGATATGCATAGAGAGTAAAATTGATCCTTTGAGAAGAATGTTGTAGTTTTTCTCGACATGAAAGGTTGTGTTGGAAATATAGAACCAAACGAAGTCAGGCTTCTGGAGTAGAAATGAACTATTTTGATTTATATTTATACTTCAATTTTGCAATTAAGCTAAGATGGATCTAGCAGATTGTATCCATGTTGTCTGCTAATCCTCTTTACTGGGTCAGAGTTTGATTTTTTGAGACTTGCAGGGTTTCTGTGCTGTAGTCAATTCTTATCACACTGTGGAAGTGGGACAGAAGGCAGATACACCTTATTGACCAACATAGTGACTTACCCAGACTATCCTACCTCTCATCCATTTTGGTGGAGGAATTATTTGTGGCTTGTAGCAGTGTATCTGAAAATGGTGGGTCGTCATTCGAGGATGCATAGGAGCTAACTGAGAGCTCAATGAAGGAAAAAATGAGATATTGGAAGAGTGGTATGGGAAAGTCTCAGTATTATGATGATACCCATGGAGAGGAGGCAACAATACAGCACAGAACTAGTGATAGAAGATTGCGAGGAATGAAAGGAACGGAGAGCACTCCATGCATTGACAGAGAGTGGCTATTGCACAAACAGAACTCAATGAGAGTTACTCTACAGACACTCGGGTGATTTGGAGGGTGGCTGATAGGCGTGGTGGGGGGGTGCTTGTGACATCTAGGGGAGGCTGACTGGGAGGTGTGCACCTATAGGTGATAGTCATGCATTCAGGGGTATCTTGGCAGCTATGAGTGCAGTTGGTGGCAATGATGCCACTCTTGGACATGTGGCTCAATTACTCAGAATTAGCATTGAACAACAGGGAGGAACGGCAACTCCAGAGCAACTCTTTGGTTCCAAAGGATGCAGAGATAGTGCCCTAATGGCAGGAAGAGTACAGAGAGAATGTGCTCACTATAGCATCTGCCACTAAAGGATCAGCATCTTGCATGTATCACAGCATCTATGCCACTAGAGTCTGCAATTATTAATGCAGATGCTGATTTCTGTGTTCTTCTGGAGGAGAATCTCTGACAGCGGGCACACCTTACCAGCAGCAGCAAAATCGACAGTGGCACTGAACTTTGCTTTTGGGTCATTTCAAAGGGTGGCAACAGACTTGCTAGGCTGTTAATGCTTAAGTGTGGCAGTGAGAAGAAAACGGCACTTCAGTATGTAGTTAACCTCTTTCCCAACCATAAATCTCTTCAGAATTTTGAAATATGCCTTAAACAAAATGGTGAGCTATTCCCAACTGTTTTGCAATAATTTGTTTCGGGACTTCTCCAGGACTACTGCCTGAGACCAAACCACACCGTTCACACCCTCGATGTTATATTTCATACAGAGTTGAGCTGTGACTTCATATTCCCACCATCTCTCAGACCGTCAATTTCTATCCCGTGACATCGCCCACTTTCACCACAATCTCAGTTTATCTATTGCTGAAGGCGTCATTTAGGCCTTTGTTACCATGGGATTTGACTATTCCAGGATTGTCCTGTCTTCCATATTCTATCTTTTATATTCCCAAAGCCATATCAAACTCTGTTGCCCATGCCATTATCTACACTCTTCTCAGTGACCTACATTACAGTCAAACTACGCACTGATTTCAAGTACATCTTGGCCTAACTCCTCCTTATTTCTGGAATCACCTCCAGTTCCAAAGCCCTCCAGATGCCTGCACTCATTTAATTCCGGTCTCTTGAGCATCCTCAATTTTAATCACTCCAACGTTAGTTGTTGTGCCTTCAGTTGCCTAGCATCTATCTTTTTTGGAATTTCCCTCCTAAAACTCTTTGGAGTCCTCACTTTCTACTTCAAGATACTTCTTCAAACTGACCTGTTTGTCAAAGCTTTTGATGGGCAGGCTTCATATTTTCTTATGTGGTGAGGTATCATGTTTTGTTTTATAATGCTCCTGTGAAACGCTTTGGAACATTCTATGACCTTAAAGACTCGGTTTAAATGTAAATTGTATTTTGTTCAAATTACAGCTTTTTTGAGTAATTCTCTGCATTTTACATCCACTTTATGTCTTAGAGGCTGCCATGGGGATTAACATCTCCCAAACTCAGCTAAATGGTTATAGAGCAATTACTTTGCCCAAAGAAAATAATGCGAATGAAGACTTTTTGAATTGACATCTATTTCTTGTTTACTACAGGTGAAGTTCCTACCACAGGAACTGGCACGATGTATCTTTCTCTGGTTGATATTAATGACAATTTACCTTATCTTCTTGAATCATCCCAAGAGATGTGTGATGATGGTGGAGTCGAATTTATAACCATTACAGCACAAGACAATGACCTGGATCCTTTCAGTGGTCCCTTCACATTTGAACTACTAGACAATGAACAACATATAAAGGACAAATGGAAATTAGGCAAAATAATAGGTATATATATTGATAAATTTACCTATAATTATTTATTCTCTTTAAATGGAATGAATGGGTATTGAAAAGGGAACAGAAAATGCTGGAAATACTTGGTACAGGCAGCATCTCCAAGAGTCATTGTGCTGAAGTGTACTGATTGGGTAGGCAACCTGACATTGGAGGGAATGTGTGTTGTTGACACTATAGTGGCCGTGGGACCTCCCCCAGAACTTTGCAGGCAATAACCAATGAGGTTGCCTGTTGCCATTAGCCAGTCTCCTGTAGCATGTTGGCTAAGTGACAGGATCTTCAATACAGTTGAAGACACAGTTGAGACTACACAGTAGTCTCAGCAGCACCACCAGGAGCGGTGGCCACTGCTCAGACTTGCAGGGGTCCCGTGATCCTGCAGGGGTAGGCCGAGGGTAAACCCTTCTGGGTTTTCTGCTGGGGCAGTGGGGGCTGCTTTCTGCTTTTTTCATCTTCTCAGGGCTGCCTCCATTTTGTTGGCAGCCTCCTCATACAGCAGTAGATGATTGCCCACAGTTGGTAAAATGCCAATGGCGCAAGAAGATGATCCCTAAATGGATCCCTATTTAAAGAAATCAATTGATCGCCTCCCTGGTGGAGGGCATGCTGTCTGTTTCCAGTCCTGCTCTTGATAATGTGCTCTGATGGAGCAACCCGATACCTCACTATTTTCCTAGTTCCCCCTGCGAGCTGGTAAAATTCAGCCTCTAGCATCATAATGGCACAAGTAGGCCACTCAACCCAATAAGTCTGCACCGGTTCTCCACAGAGCAATCTAATCAATCCCGTACCTCTACATCTTGAGAGGCGAACAGATAAATGAATATTCCAGTTTTCCAGCATCTGCCATGTCTTTTCTTTTGGTTGAAACATTTTTCTATTGTTATCCAGTGAAATGTAGAAGAGCTCCTGTATAGTGAGGCTTTGTCACTTCATTTAGCACCAATGATGTTTAATCAGGTAAAGCTAACTTGTGTAGCTAATATCAGTCCCACAAATTGAATGAAAGTCAGAAAGTAAAGATGATAGCCAGAATTTTGTACCCCCAGCCTGCTGGAACAGGAAGGGGCAGATCATGGAAAGGTCTGTTACCTTGGGTGGAACTTTATAGTTTTGGGATAAGTGAGACTTCCGTCCAATGAATGGAATTTTCCTCCCTCTTTGCGGAGTGTTTCACAGTGGCCATCAAGATTTCGGTGATATGTATAACCAAAGCATTTTTATCACTTTTCAAAAAGTTTGCAATTAAGTCACCTGTTTTCTTTCTGCTCAAAAGAATAAGTAATGAGTATGTTTAAACTATATTATTGCCTTGTCAGTCTCCTAATATTATTTGTAGGGGCAGCACTGTGGTTCACTGCTGCCTCACAGTGCCAGGTTCCTGTGTTCAATTCCAGTCACTATCAGTTTGGAGTTTGCATATTCTCACTGTGTCTGTGTGGGTTTCCTCCAGGTGCTCTGGTTTTCTCCCACACTCCAAAGGTATACACTTTAAGTTGATTGGCCATGTTAAATTGCCACTTAGTGTCAGGGCAAATACGTGAGATTACAGGGATAGGGCCTGGGTCAGATTGTTTTTGGTGCAGGCTTAATGAGCTGAATGGCTTCCCTGTGCACCGTATGTATGGATGTATGGATTTTTATTTGGTACTCTGTCGTGTCAGGCAACACTGTTCAGCTTGTGAGGAAAAAGAAGATTCCCATTGGAAAGTACATTGTGCCTCTCAAAATCCGAGATAGGCAAGGAATTACCCAGGAAACATCTTTGAATATGTCCATCTGCCATTGTCTTGATGGAAAAACATGCCCTGTTCCAAAGCCTGCAACAACTATCTTATCAGGAGCTGCGATTGGATTGCTGTTTGCTGGGTTATTACTCTTTCTCCGTAAGTACACCCTGCCACACAATCTCATGTGGTACATTCTTACATTCAGTTAAAAGAAATATTTATATCATTCAGAGATTTCCAAAGACCTGGTCAGTGCAGGATTGAAGGACCGAAAGGTCTGTACCTGTGCTGTAATTTGCTTTATTCTTTGATCTACCTGCACTTACGTGGAGATTTAATACCTTCAAAGCTAAGGCAGTGAATTTCACATTCAGAAGGATATATGTCATAAACATATATGTTGAAGTGATTCATCATTAAAACCTACTTCAATTTATAAAAGTGAGCACTAAAAGCTTCATGTACAAAAACAAAATACGTGTATGTCAAAATCATGTGGTCTGATATCAGAATATGAACATATTAACAAATTCATATGAAATAACTTTGAAATTGCTTAACGTCATTGAATCATAGGATGTTTCAGTGCAGAAGGAGGCCAATCAGCCCGTTACACTTGTGCAGATTCTGAAAAGAGTAGTCATGATTAGCCCTATTTATCGCTAACCCTGTAAGCTCCTTATCCTCACATACCTGTCTGAATCACTTGTGAAATCAGCTTCCATGTTTGTTTCACATCCAGTGATCCACATGACATCAATTCTTTCAGCGAAAACATTCTCACCACCCCACATCCACCACGGTTTTTTTTATCAGTTATCTTGAATATTTGACTTTTAGTTCTTGATATTCTTTTAAACACTAATGGTTAAAAATTTCAATTTTTCAAAAGCAAATTGTTAAATTCACCTCCGGATGGCAACTTACTCCAACTTTCTCAAATTTTCATTAATTAAGGCACCACAGGATTCTGTTTTGAAAGTAGTCTATGGCTGAATTTTATAGGGATGTGGAGGAGAAGTGTATTGCTCATTCCCCCAGAGGAAATGTCAGATGCCAAGCTGACCCACATGTCCTGTAACTGTGCCACTGTAGCATCCTGGGTGGCATGGTGGCACATTTGTTAGCACTGCTGACTCAGCGCCAGGTTCAATTCCAACTATGGGTGACTGTCTGTGTGGCGTTTGCATATTCTCCTCGTGTTTGCGTGGATTTCCTCCAGATGCTCTGGTTTCCTCCCACGTGCCAAAGATGTGCGGGTTAGGTTGATTGGCCATCCTAAATTGCTCCTTAGTATCAGGGGGATTAGCAGGGTAAATGTAGGGTTATGGGGATAGTGCCTGAATGGGATTGTTGGCATTGTAGGCTTGATGGGCTGATGGGCCTCCTTCTGCACTGTAGAGATTTGATGATTCTATGTAACAATAAACCGCTGTAGGAGAGTGAACAAGTTGAGAACAACCAGTCAGCCTGATTATCTGACAGTTCAAGCAATCCCAGCAATGTCCCCAGCAATATCGGAAGTAGTAATGGCTGCTGTTGAACTGCACACAATATTCCAAATGTGATCTAATCAAGGTCCTGCACAGTTGCAACATAATCCCATGGCTGTTAAACTCTAACCCTCTGTTAATAAACGCTAACACACTATAGGCCTTCTTCATGGCTCTATCCACTTGAGTGACAACCTTCAGAGATCTTTGGATATGAATTGTAAGATCTCTCTGTTCCTCCACATTACTCAGAATCCTGCTGCTGACTCTGTAATCCACATTCAAATTTGTCCTACCAAAATGAATCACCTCTCACTTATCAGAGTTAAATTTCATCTGCCGTTTTTTGGCCCAGCTCTGCATCCTATCAATGTCTCTTTGCAGCCTACAACAGTCTTCCATCTCATCCACTACTGCACCAATCTTGGTGTTATCAGCAAACTTACTGACCTACCCTTCAGCCCTCTCCTCCAAGGCATTGATAATAATCAGAAATAGCAGAGGACCCAGCACTGACCCCTGTGGTACACCTCTGGTAACTGGCCTCCAGTCTGAAAATTTTCCTTCCACCACCACCCTCTATCTTTTATGAGATAGCTAGTTATTATCCAATTGGCCAAATTTCCCTCTATCCCACACCTCCTTACTTTCTTCGTGAGCCGACCATGGGGAATCTTATCAAACACCTTACTAAAATCCATGTATATGACATCAACTGCTCTACCTTCATCTGCACATGTAGTTACCTCCTAAAAGAATTTAATCAAATTTGTGAGGCAAGACTTACCCTTTACAAATCTGTGCTGACTATCCTGGATTAAGCTGCATCTCTTGTTTGGTTGTTTTAATATTCTGCAAAGTATCTTTGGACAAATTATCTGCAAAATGTGTGAAATAAATATAAGTTGTTAATAACCAAACTAGTGATATTCAGTTGTTTGAAACAAACATAAAGGACTTTCCATCATCATCTTACTCACCAAAAGAAATGAAGTCATTTTTCAAAGACATTAACTAATTTAATTTATTTCTTTTAAACTTTGCAGTGAGTTTTTGTTTGTTTAGCTTTTGCACCTTTACACGAAAGAAGGACCAATATTCGTTGCCTTGTCATGAACCTATGTGGACTTTGATTAACTATAATGAAGAAGGAGGTAATGCAGATAGTCAGGTAAGTGAATGCACTGAGCTTCAAAACTGCATGAATTATAGTTTCATAGTAATGCAAGTTCCTTCAACACCCTTATTCTGCCAATTATAAGTGATTGAAATATTGAGTGAAATACTGTCTGTTACATTTTTTTACATGCTGCATGACATACCTGGAACATAACTTAAGATCTTGTGCATCATTTTCATATGGTGAATGGTCCATGCATAACGTTTAATTTTTTTTAATAATGTTTTGATAAAAGACTAATGAAAAGAGTCAAAAATTTAAAGATTAAGTCCATGATACTAGTTCCACCATGCACTACTGTTCCAAGCTGTAAAATTAAGATTTCTTTAAAACACTTGTATCTATTTTTTCTATAACAGACAACACCACTTGATCCTTCATCTCAATTAGTTTCCAGCAATACTGGATTGGGCGCTGGAAGAGACCTCTCAAATAATTCCAGTACGCAAAAATATGCCCAAGTTCTGCATAGAGAGAAAGTAAGCAATTGTTCCTCCTATTACAATTTGATTTAATTATGTCTGGTTTAGGTGCCCTGTATCTAAAAACATTCTTACTTTTTTTTAAATTTCAGAAATATACTTTATTCATAAAATCTCTGAAATAAGCCATTGCAAAGCAACATTTCCAATAATTATAAACAGTGCAAAAAACACCAATTATTTTTACAATACTTTACGAAGCTCACTTACAAGGCGTTATATTTATTACAGTTCAGTTCTTAAGTAATTTGTGCATTGTTGCATGAAACATGAAAACCAGATTCTGAAGAGAGGTGTATGCATTTCCTGCATTTAATCTGGGCAAACATTGTTTTGGCCAATATTTCATGTGGAATTAATCACGAATATTTCTTCGGATTTTCTACAAAATTGTAACCATGTCCTGAAATACTTGAAACGTTTTAAGAAATTTAGGAACAAAATAACATTTTCCAGCCTGTTGAGAAGAAAACAATCAAAATATATTTAAACTTGGTGATACCAATAGCATGATGGGTTCAGTGTGAGGAATCTGGATCTGTAGTCATTGGAGTTTAGAAGGATGAGGAGAATCTTATTGAAACTCACAGGATACTGTGAGGCCTACATAAAATGGACGTGGAGAGGATGCTTCCACAGGTAAGAAAAATTCAAACCAGAGAACACAAGCTCAGGCTAAAGGGATGATCCTTTAAGACAGAGATGAGGAGGAATTTCTTCAGCCAGAGGGTAGTGAATCTGAGGAACTCTTTGCTGCAGAAGGCTGCGGAGTCTGGGTCTTTGAGTGTCTTTAAGACAGAGACAGATAGATTCTTGATTAAGAAGGAGATCAGGGATTATGGGGAAAAGGCAGCAGAGTGGGAAATGAGGAAAATATCAGCCATGATTGAATGGCAGAAAAGATTTGATGGGTCAAATGGCCTTATTCTACTCCTATATCTTGTGGTCTTACAGTCTTATGGGTGCAGTGGGGATGAGCTTCTGAAGAGGCAGCTGTTGAGTTACAGGATCTTGGCAGCATTTGGCTGGGCTGTGGCAAATGAAAGTCATACAAATGATGCAACATTGGAAGAAAAAGATGTAGCACACATTTAATAAATTAAATTTGAGAAAAGGTTGTACATGATGGGTGGGGGTGGAGGTGGTATTTGCTAGTAGACACAAAATTGTCACTCAGAGTTTCAATTAGTAGAACAATAACAATGCTGTTATATTTGCCAATTTAGTCAAGTATACCTTTGGGGATATCATGCTGAAACTGTATAGTACTCTGATAAGAACTGCATAGTGCTATATAGTATAGTGCTATATAATAATCTGGGCATGGATAATAGTTTATTATATGGCATTATGTAATATATTTGACTGGTTGCATGGCCTAATAGGTAACGGATGTGATTAGTGCTATAATCTGAAAGATTGTAGGTTTGAGTCAATCATTTTTATAGGTGACAGATGGCACAGCGGTTTGCGCTGCTGCTTCACAGTAGCAGGAAGCTAGGCTCGATTATGCCTCGGAGTTTTCATATTCTTCCTGTCTCTGTGCTGGTTTCCTTTGCATGCTCTAGTTTCCTCTCATAGTCTTTTCCCTATAATCCCATGCATATCCATGGTTAACTCACCTGCTGACTCAGGTAGCGAGAGGTAGTTATTCAGAGACCAGCTGTTGGCTGGCAGTGGGAAAGGAAGATCAGTTTTCAGGATGGAAAGAGGGTGTGAACCTGGGTTAGCAGGGGCCAAAATTTTCCCAAATGTGTTGAAGGATGATTCCCAAATCTTCTTGGAGAGTGTGGAGGAATACTCCAAGCTTTACAGGCACCAGAATGAAAGTTTAAAACATCGTGAATGTGCACGAGGCTTTCCCCACCCCACTGACCTCCTAAGCAATGGACAAGCAACCCCTATTCCAACAGAGCACTTGGTTATTCCTGAACATCTGATCTCTCAACTGATAACCTGATCACTCCTAAACACCTGATGCCCTTCTGTACTAACTATGTAACCCCTCCCCCAAAAACCTGAACCTCCCCCTTTTACTGGCCAGCTGAAACACTCCCACCAATCACCTGCACATCCCAACTACCGCTTCCCCCAATAATCACACCCCACTGACTTGCTGATCAACCCATCCTCCCTGGCCAACCGACAGCCCCCCCCCCCCCCGCCGTCCCCTTATCCACTCTTGCCACCTGACAGACTGACCCTCCCCCAATCAACCGACAGTCCACCAATTGATCTCCTCCTCTGATCACCTGATTGCATTTCCTCACTGCAACTGACCAGCTGACACCCGCACTCACTGATGAATATCCCGCCCCTACTTCCCACTGACCACTAGCCAACTGACACAACCTAACCATCTAGCAGCCTAACCAATATCTTCCACTGACCAACTAACCCTCATCCCCATCACTGATCATTAGACTCTCACTCCATCCCAATGACCACTGCTACCCACTCTCACCCTGCTCACAACAACTGACCACCCCTGCTAACTGATTAATCAACAACCCCATTGTTAATCCTACTTACAAACATACCTTCTCTCTAGTTCCTGAAAGTGGAGCTTTAACTTTACTTGCTACTTTAAGCCTTGTGCCGTAAAAAAGTCTTAATGTAGATTACCTACCTCCGAATCTCTAGCCTGTGGCACAAGGCCTCAGAAATGCACTGCATCAGACAGTTCTTGTCTGGCCTTAGACAGAAACTCGAGTGAGTAAGAAGTGGCTGGATCTCCAAGAAGGAAACTAATGACACAGTGGCAATGCACTCAGATGTTCAGTGACATCATTTCATTTACAATCATTAAACAATAATATCAGAGGCAGTTAATCATAGGGAACAGTAACATGACAGCATGTTTTATTGTCTTGTGCAACAAGTCCAAAGCTTGTCAACACATGACCATTTAATTATCTTCATTGTATTGCTTTTATTTGATTGTACAATCTGCCTAAGGCGTTTTGAGACATTCTTTTATATAAATGACTCAAGAGTTGTAAATTTTGTGTCTTGATCACATGTGTAAATGCCCATTATGATTACTTCCTAAAGAATTTTTTTCCATAAAATCGTGGAGCTCCACACCTTTTTTATTCTTTCAAAGGGTGTGGGCACTGCTTGGCTTGGCCAACATTTATTATCTTTCCACGACTGCCCTTGTGAAGTCATCTTCTTGAACTGCTGCAGGCCGTATGACCCACGGTGCTGTTTTCATTGCAGATTTCATTGAATTTGAGGAACTTTGGGGTGTCAGGAGACAAATTAATTTCTGCAGAACTTCCAGCCTCTGGTCTGCTCTTGTTGCCAGAGTATTTATATGGCTGGTTCATGTTCTGACAATGTTCAGTTTCTGGTCAATGGTATCTCTCAGGATATTGGTGGAGGGAGATTCAGTGATGGTAATGCCATTGACTGCCAAGGAGAGATGGTTGGATTCTCTTGTTGGAAATGGTCATTGCCTGGCACTTGTATGATGCAAATGTTACTTGCCACCAAGTTTAGATATTGTACAGGTCTTGTTGCATTTGGACATAGACTATTTCAGTATCTGAGCAGCCGCAGGTGATGCTGAACATTATGCACTCAGCAGCGAACATCCACGCTTCTGACCTTATGCTAGAAGAAAGGTCATTGATGAAGCAGCTGAAGATGGTTGACCCTCAGACACTACCCTCAGGATCTCCTACAATGATGTTCTTGGATTAAGCTGATTGATCTCAACAACCATCTTTCCTTTGCCAGGTATAACTCTAACTAGTGGAGACTTTTCCCCCGATTCTAACTGAATCCAGTTTTGCTGGGGCTCCTTAATGTTGCTCTCAGTCAAATGCTGCTTTGATGTGACAGACAGTCACTCTCACCTAATTATACTATTCTTCCATAATGTGCAGTTATAATTTATTGGAGATACGTATTTTTGACCAGTACAGTAGATTATGTCCAAATAACTGTAGCACTTCTAACATCAGACCCTTAAGTAACTGGTCACAGATACCTGAAAGTTACTTCAATGAGTGAAATACAGGCACCTAACACTGACTGTGAAAGGCTCAGGAAGGCTTGACATTCACACAAATTAAGGGGATCCCCATCAATATGGGCCAATTGATCACCTCTCCAGACACCAAAAGCACATTTCCAATGGCGGCTTCTAAGGATGCCTGTGTAAAAAAATTAAAAATCTTGTACTTGAATCATTGCTGGCCAGAATTTTCCATTCATTTTCACGTTGGGCAGATTTGGCGACAGGATCAGACAAGATCACAAAAAATCAAAGTCACATTTCATGTCATAGTGAAATCAGGATGTGATCGTTTCCTCCCCCTGTCAGTGATGGTTTCATTCAATTTTGGGGAGATGCTGATTGGGGGTCAGGGGGGAGGTGGCTTCTGGAGGTGGGATGTTGCCTAGGGAAAGTCTAATTGAACAACTTGTCAGTCACACTGATGTCTCTGCAGTCCAAATCATTAAGCATAGCTCAATTGACATGCTTGGAGTCAAACTTGTCACGCAATTATGCCCACTCAAACACCACTTATGTGTGATTGTCACTGTTTCTCAGGATTTAACCCTAGGTGTATGGACTTCCAAAATTGCTGACTGCCATGGTGTGCATGTAACATTGTCTGGCTAGGCAAGCAGGTATATCCCTTTGGAAATTAGCAATGACACATTGCCCAGGAAGAGTCTATCTAATCCTTGGCTGTGTGCAGAGCTACATATTGATCAGTGTTCCTCATGGAACAGATTGAGAAAAAGGCTTTGGAGTGAAGCTTGGACAATGCTTGTGCCTGAGATGAGAACTCAGGATGCAGTTGAGTGGCCAAAGCTGTCGCCACTCAGTCATGTGATTTAATGCAACAGTTTAATGCCAAAGCAGCGTGTAAAGTAAGGACTGGACATCAATGTTGGATTGTGGATATGAATCAGTGGGCTTTGAGAGGCAACTTCAGATAATGAATGGGCAAAGAGTGGTTCTTGGGAGACAAATGCTAACTATCAAGTCTCTCTGTTTGCTATACAGTGAGTAGAACATCAGGAACGCAGAGCCAGGTGATCTTGCTGTCATTTTTCTCACTGAAAAGCAGGAAAAAAATTGAAGAAGGTGTTAATTGTGGTGCCTAGCTCACCAAAGGCAGGAGCAGAACTGTCAAGAAGAAGGAGTGACAGGACCTGCACTTCACACATAGGCTGAATTCCAGAGAGGCATCGCTCAAAAATGCATTGCTGGACCCAGGGTCTATAGACGGCTCCTAAAATGCCAATGTAGCCAAAAGCTACATATATCCAAGGAATTGGTTGGTCACAACTGATTGGTGCAAAATGGATTTTGCACCATAGGGGCTTGGAGGGCATCCTCTGCCAGTGTCGCTGGAAGTTATTGTGGGATCAGGGTTCCACTGGTGACATCTGTGGGATTTCATAACCTGCCATACACAACTACATGATGCGGAAATGCCAGTGTTGGACTGGGGCAAACACAGTAAGAAGTGTCACAATACCAGGTTAAAGTCCAACCAATTTATTTGATTGTGAGTTTACTATAAAATAAATTGGTTGGACTTTAACCTGGTGTTGTGAGACTTCTTACTGTATGCACAACTACATCCAGGATATGATGCACATAGTCCATTTCAGTCAGCACAATACTCCAGGTGTGGCCTCACTAAAGACATCCTCCAAATGTTTGCTCAATTCCCAGGGATTGTGCACAACTCCTACATTCTCAGCTACTCTGAGACCACTGACGTGTTTTGGTGTCCTCAGAGGCTGCAAGGTTGCCTCCTCAGGGACAAGGGCCATCCTCTGAGGAGATGACTGATGATGCAGAGGCCACAGACTGCAGCTGAAACAAAATACAATGTGTTTCATCCTGCAACTTGCACCTCTGTGAAGCAGACTAGAGGGATGCTGAAGATGAGGTTCCAATACCTGGATCAGTCTTCAAGCACTGTTTCAAAGAAACTGCACTCTAAACCATAGAGGATGTCACACATTGTGGTTACTTGCTGCACCCTGCACGACCTGGCGTTGCAATGGTCAAGGAACTGCACGAGGAGGAGCTGGAGAAGCTGCATGTTTACTCCAATGAGGAGGATGTTGAAAGGGATGAGGCTACAGAGGTCCTCGAAGGTGGGGATGTCATGAGGCAATGGTGATGTCCAGATGAGGGGGGCGAGCTCAGGAGGCATTCAGTGCTGCTAGATTTATGGAAACTGTTGGGATGTTCCATTATCTTCACATGGCTTCTGTGAGCATTGCTCTCCCATCTGACTAGTGGCAGCATACATATCCTCTAGTTTAATAGTTTTTTTTTTATTGCCACAAATAGGCTCACATTACCACTGCAATTATGTTACTGTGACTCTCACTACAGTTCCATTTGCCAATGCCTTTGCTCACTGGCTCAGTTGATCTGGGCCCCGTTGTCTTGGATGGCCTCCTTCAATGACCACTACTCTGGCGCCCGTTTGGGTGCACTGGGGAAGAGTTTGGCATGGCCAGTGCACCTGGCCACTGTGTCCTTTGGACTGTGAAAGGAGGCTGGAGCGCCCGGAGGAAACCCAAGCAGACACGTGGAGAATGTGCAGGCTCTGCACTGACAGTGACTCAAGCTGGGAATCGAACCCAGGTCCCTGGCTCTGTGAGGCAGCAGTGGTAACTACTGTGAAGGTGAGAGGGGAAAGCTTTAAAAGAAATCTGAGAGGCAACTCTTTCTTGCACAAGGTGGTGCATGTATGCAATGAGATGCCAGAAGTGATTGTAGAGGTGGGTACAATTGAACATTTAAAATACATTTGGATAAATACATGGATGGGAAAGGTTTAGAGGGATATTGGCCAAATGGGAGGTAACAGGAGTAGTTCAGTTTAGAAAACCTGGTTGGCATAGACAAGTTGGGCATAGGGCCTGTTTCCATGCTGTATATCTCTATGTCTCTATGATAAGGTTCCTGTCATGGGGGCACAGTGGCTGCACATAGTCCGTACATTCCAGGAAGGTGATGGTGATGATTTGTAGTGAGGACAGTACATAGATTCACACAGAATTACTGTGAATGTCTGACTCCTGCCTGCCTGATGGTAGCTCATTTTCTCTCAATGACTACAGTCAAAACATGAAGTTGTGGTGGGAAAAGTTGAAGCTCTTCTGGTCTTATAGCATACTTCGTGAGCTGCACCCTTGAGGTTCAGTGTCACCAGATGCAGAATCTAATGGGATGTAGGGCCAGCCACACCACAGAGGTGTAGACAGCACACATAGACAATGCCAGATCTGTACATTCTCTATGAGATACAGGCATGACTGTAAAGGAAAGCCATCAATGCACTGGAAGTTTACAGAGAGCAGAGAGAGGAAGCCCAGGTGTGAACATACTGCCTTTGTCCAATGCAGGGATCAGGTTTTCACTTCAGAATGACAGGATCCATTCAATAAGATCATGGCTCATCTGATAATAACTTCAAATCTGCATCCTATCTATCCCCAGTAGATATACCCTTCCTGTTTATTAATAGTCAATTCATATCTGCCTTAAAAATATTCAAAAGAGGAAAGACACCCAGCTCCCTAGGCTGCATCTCAGGGTTCTGTAGTCTCTCACCATTTAGATAATATGCTGCTCTTTCAATCTTCCTGCCAAAATGGACCATTTCACATTCTCCCACATTATGTGCCAGATCTTTGACCATTTACTTAATCTGTTTATATTGTTTTGTACCTTCCTTATGTCCTTTCACAAAATGAACATCAATTTGATCCACTCATATTCTCAGTTTTGTGTATCTTGAATCTTGATTAAAGCAAGTTAGTTTGGTTTCATTTTCCTTTCAGATTAAGTCCAGGTTTTCTGAGCTTTGAAATTTATTTACCAACATGATTTTTTCCTTTTAGTTTTAGATGGATGTGTTATAATAATTTGCAAATCTCAGAAAACTTTAGATTTACAAAACTCTTGTGTAATTAATTCTCACTGTCATTATGATGCTAACAAACAGAATTGTAGTGAAGATTGTGGAACTAAAAAGTGCATAATATATTATTAACCTCTAGAAGACTATGTTTCATTCATCCAGAAAGTTTTTAGCTCTTCCGGGTATTTAAATTTATGGTTTTATTTCATTGCCTCGAGCTCATCACACAGATGTTCAGACAATTAATCTCTTAAGGTGTTTTGGCTCAACAACTTGCACAATATAATTTTACTTCTGACAAAACAAATACCCAACACTAAATAGTCTGGATAATTTTCAGAAAGCATTGAGAGTGATTGTCATTTCTAATGTTTTACAGGTAGAAATATTTCTGCTCTGTATACTTTAATTAGTATGTTTTTACTCACCGCATTGAACACCAGGAGTTATACAGAGCAAGGTGCATTTATATGGGGGAGGAATCTTACCAGAAAATGACAATGATGTTTCTGAAGGGAAAAACGGCATGTTTCCAGAGAAACACACTGGTGTTCCCTCAAGAACTTACAACATTCTGCCTCGAAAATTCAAGCAGTCTATTCCACACCATCATGTGACAGGTGGGGCCTAAACATGCCAGCAAAGCCTGGCCGTACTAAGATCAGGGTGCCCCAATTATAACAGGAATGGATCTTCCCCCAGCCCACTATAGAGTTCTCCATGGTTTACCACCCCACCTCTGATTGGAGTCAGAACTTGTCTCCACTTTCTACCCCCAATTATTGGCCCCTTTCCCTCACCTGACCATTGCCGTTTTCCCATGGTCCAACAGTGGCCACCCACTGAATGGCAGCATCCATTGCTCTTCTGTCACTCCTGACCCCAGATACCTCTGTGATGGGAGGGGACAGGGAGAGGGTCCAGATATTTCCATGGTGGAAGGGAGGGGGGTTTATTCTTACTGGTGACTTAAAAATAGCACCCCAATGTCAGATGATGTCAAGATCTTGGAGGGTGATTTTCCCAGGCAGCTGCTCCAGCAGCACAGTGGGTTGTGAGTTATCAGCAGGGACTTTCTGCTGGGTGCCAAGGCCTTCATGCATCGCTGGTGTCAGAATTCTGGCATTATCAGATCCATACCTTGGAATTGCCCACCAGGTAATGCCAAGAGGGTGTCCTGTTGAGGGGAGGGTGTGGCCTCTAGGGGCGATTGGTGAGGATGGAGGGAAACCACTTCCAGTCTGCAGTTGTGATTAGTAGGGGACACAGGGAGGATAGCAATCAGGATTAGCCATCGGGATGGGAGTGGTGGTGATTGGCCTGCCAGGTGAGGGTCGGGGCTGTGGGAGGTTTGGGATTGTTGGGGAAGGGTGGTATGTATTGGGAAATTGGCATTGCCAGGGGAGTGGGGTGGGGGTGGGTTGATGGGGTGGGGAAATAAAGATGAGCTGAGGCGGGGTCAGGGCTTCGGGGCTGGCCTGGAGTTGTCCAGAATGCCAGTGACCGGGGGTGGGGATGTGGATGGAATTGGAGGGGCAGTGTTGTGAAGTTGTGGGGCTGACCAATGATTTGGGAGGCTGGCAGCATGGGGCTACTGCACTGACAGATTGCCGCTTGCTCAGTGGTCCACTCAGCACTATGCTGCCAGCCTCGCCAATAGGAATAGGCCCTGCCCCCAGCTTTTCAGCGTGATTCACGTTAGGGCACTCTGAGTGTGGGTGATTCATTTTG
Organism: Sphyrna mokarran; assembly: GCA_024679065.1. Taxonomy (NCBI): domain Eukaryota; kingdom Metazoa; phylum Chordata; class Chondrichthyes; order Carcharhiniformes; family Carcharhinidae; genus Sphyrna; species Sphyrna mokarran. The sequence goes on from JAGIQG010000016.1 coordinate 40,640,977, forward strand.
AAAATTCTGCTAATAAAAGCAATGGGATTTACTCCAGTTTTTACATGAATTCGGCACTTAGAAATTTTTTTGGAAGAATCCCACTCTTGGACAGAAAACCAGTGGAACTGGAGAGTTTCACAGGAGCTTTCTCACCAGAACTGGCCAAATTCTGGTAAGAATGCCCCCATTGTGACTCCACAGATGTATTATCAGACAAACTTGACAACAGTCAAAGGAGGAGGCATTAGGATAGGTGGCTAAGAGTTGGTTGATTCGAAGTGCTTTTATGGAGAATATTAGAGGAGAAGAGAGAGAGACAGGAGACAATTGAGGATAAATTTTGTAGTCAATTTTCCTTTAACTGTCCCTCTTATCTCTCATCTCCCCAGTATTCATTCACTTCAGTCTACTCCAGAGCACCAAGCATAGTTTAATGTCATGCGCTGACAACACTATAACTCCAATGTGAAAGGTGAAGTTGCCAACTCACCCAATATCCACCACAGACTGACCTCAGGAGCTACGGTAAAATAAAATACATTTCTAAATATCTAGTGTTCACTATATAGAGAAAGAGGTTTGATAGACAAAATTCCACATTTTAAATCCTTTAATCATTATATAGACACATATTCATGGCCCCATATCAAAGGAAACTAATCACTTTACAACCTATCAGAGCTGTCAATCAAACTGAACTTAGAGCCCTCTCTTTCCCACACAATGTTCATGATAGATCGTAGAAGCAGTAAAGCGATTCTATTACAATAATAACTCAGGCTTATGTCAAAAAACATCTATTGAAATTACAAGCTCAGTTTTTTTTACTAAGAGGCACAACACGCTATTTTTTTCAAAATTTAAAGCACAGGAGACTTAAATGACTTAAAATTATACAGAACTTAACAGCCTCGAATCGTATTCATGTCTTTTAACAATCCCACAAAGGTACCTGATTTCTCCAAAAGATATCTGAGCTCTTCAAAGGATTCCTGTAGGTTTAGACATTTTTCTTAATTTCATGTTTTATAAATTTGGGTGATGAAAATTGCTTCGGAGTGAAGGCAGCTGAACTTTTGAATGCTATACTTCCTCCATTCCAATGGAAATGGTGATTGCCAGATATGGGATCGGACTCAATGGTGCATTTTGGCTAAGATGCAGCATTCCACTCTACGAAAATTTGCACCAAGTTGTAAAACATAAACAACCCTTCTTCGCTTTGGGAATTACCATTAGATCAAGAATTAAAAGTTTTTAGAGCAGAACGTTGTCATGAGGAAGTAAGCTAAATTTAACACCAATTCATATTTTTAAAAGTCTTTCATTTAATCCAATTGCTTTAGTTTTTCCATTTCTTTCATTACAGGAATTTTTGTCATATGGGGGTGGCACATTGAGAGGTGATAATACATCACATGGACATGACATGAATACTTGGGCTAAATGGCAGAATGTGGTAAGAACAGACCACTGTATATTCTAATGCCTCTGATCATGTGGCTTTTATTGATACATTAATATACTAGAGAGAGCTTGGAGACTGCAGAGAATGGAATTTTTAAAAGTTAAAGTAAAGTTTATTTATTAGTTACAAGTAAAGATCACATGAACACTGCAATGAACTTACTGTGAAATTCCCCCCAGTTGCCACAGTCTGGTGCCCATTTGGGTCAATGCACCTAACCAACGTATGTTTCAGAATGTGAGAGGAAACCAGAACACCTGGAGGAAACCAGATAGGCACAGGGAGAACTCCACACAGACAGTGACCCAAGCTGGAAAACGAACCCGGGTCCTGGAGCTGTGAAGCAGCAGTGCTAACTACTGTGCTATCGTGCTGCCTTACCACTGTGCCACCTTTGACTCTTTGCATTTCTGTATATACTTAACAACTGTTTAAATCTATTTCCCCTAGTTTTACACTTAAAAAAAATCATACATTAATCCTTTGACAACTGTACAGGACGCAAAAATCCCAGAAATACTAACAATATATTAAACATTGCTGTTCTAAAAATGAACATCATATATGTCTACAGAAGAGACAGGAAGATACACTTGAAGATGCCAGGTCAGGAGAGGAGATACTGGGTGCCCATTGGAAGGAATTGTTCTTTATTTCCTTCGCCCCCTTTATGCCCTTTATTTTTCGGGGTCCATTCCACAAAGCTGAACTGGATTCGTGGATGATTCCCACAACTGCTAGTTATCAGATATCTGTTCTGCTGAATCCTATCAAAGGTTTAGGCTACCAGATCTCCTAAAGAGAAGACTGGCCATTCCTCTTTATGCCATTGACAGAGACCATTATCCAAAAAGATCCACTTGGAAAATCCAACTCTTCGAGTATCTGTGCTCAGACTACTCTCTAGTTCTGTTTCAAAGGCTGCAGGGAGGTTGAAGTGCATGAGAAGGGAAAATACAACATCATCACTGACATCAAAGTAACTTTCATGAAGGCCATTTCAGCATGAAAACCTGTTTGGAGAGATCCACATTTTGAATTGTGGAAAGGATTGACATGGATGTGGAAGACAAAATCAAAGGCCATTGCAGAAGAAAGCAAGAATGAACATAAAGTGGAAGCCTGCAGGGATATAAGGGTTGTTGGTGCTTTTTTGAGGAGGTTGGTGATGATGGAGTTTATAGAAGGGAATGAAATAGTATCTGCCCAAAATGATGGGGCTCATGGTATTGAGGGTTGATATATTAACGTGGTTAAAGAGTTCACTAAATAGCAGGAAACAGAGAGATAGCTGGTGGGAAAAGAAACATATGCATGGGTACCTGGTAGTGGTGAAGCATCAGAGACAGCTGAATAGATGGTCTTAATCATGGTGACAAAAAGATGTGTGTATTTGTTATTGGAAGTGAAAGTGCCAATGACAGGTGAGAAGGGATAGATTTCAGGATGAATAAGAGTTGAGGAGGAGGGAGAGACTTGTGGAAGACAGGCTGACAGTGAAATTACAGGAGAGTTGAATTACAGAAAGAGATTGAAATCACCTAAGAATGAGGAGGTGCTCAGTGCAGAAGCTATCAGAAGCATGGTAGCAGGATATCTTCAGTAGGACCTTGGATGGACTTTGGATGTGCAGTAGAAAATGATGATTTGATAGGAATGGTTGAACAAGCTGAGGCTCTTACTGGAAGAGATGTTGGCAGAGTCACTGGAGGGAGAGACCATGATGTGCTTTGACGCAAGGGGCCACATTGCCACAATGACAGTCAGGGTAAGACAGGTGGTGGAAAGTTGATATTAAGGCTGGATATAATGTTTGGATTCAGCCCCCTTGACCAGTGGCAATAAAAAACTTACAAAATGCATTTTCCCCATAAATGCCTTTTCTAATCCAAATATATTTCCTTTTTAATAAAGGGCCAATCAAACTAGATTTCATGACTTAAAGAAAGAGTTTATTAGTTACTAAATCAAGAAAAAATAATAGAAGGCATGACAACACAAATACACACTCAGAAACAATCAAAATTAGTCAAATATACAGTTAAGTCCTATTAGAGGGAGACAGATGGTTAACAACTTTCATTGTCTTGACAGAATCATCATTGATCAAGTTCATCACATTACATTTTTAATATATTCCTTTCAAGAATTCCTTTTTTAAATGGATCTTGTACCCATCTCCCCACCCCCAGGCATGCAACATGTTTGAGCAAGTTTCTAATACAATCCATATAGTTAGATTCCAGGAAAGGGATCAATTTAAAATATCAGACATCAGATGATTGATGTTAGCCATCTTTGGTCAGTATCCTTTCATGTTTTTTTAAATAGGTCCTCTAAATATTTCAACAGGTTTTTTTGGTTAGCTGATGAAATTATGGATATATTTTATTAACAATATTCCATCATCATGACACTAGGCAGAGAAACTGCCAAGAAGGGCCAAGGCATTTCTTCCTGCAAGTCAATGTTCAGTAAAATACAGGCCAGTGTTATCATTTACAATAAAGGTATGGATATCAAGGGCCTTGTTCACAAGGGAATGGACATGCTGAAGTTTATGAAAAGGAGGACTAGTGAATCAAAAAATATAACAGAAGTTTGTAGTGGGGAACCACATTAGATATCTAAAGAATAAATATGTTGTTGCTCTTTAGAAAAAGTATGAATTTGTTTAGCTTGAATCCTTTCACTTTTGGAAGAATTATATTCATTTAGAATTCATGATCTATTTTCAATATAGGAGACTTCATCACATGTAAATGGTTCATTAAGATCAAGCTACCAAAGTTCAAACACTTGGGACTCCAGGAAGCATTTGGTAATAACAAATTTCCATGTGTCACTAACCAAAGCATCCTTATCAACCCAGTATCTCTAATGGAGGACATTTAATTCATAAAATATAAAAATATGAAACAATAACTTGATAAATGTGGAACAATTGGGGAAGTAGTGGCCTAGTGGTATTATCACTAGATTATTAATCTAATAACTCAACTAAGATTCTGGGGATCCTGGGTTCAAATCCCGCCATAGCAGATGGTGGAAGTTGAATTTAATTTTAAAAAATCTGGAATTAAGAATGTATTCATTATCGTAAGACCATTGTTGATTGTCAGAAAACCCCATCTCGTTCACTGATGTTCTTTAGGGAAGGAAATCTGCTACCCTTACCTGGTCTGGTCCACATGTGACTCCAGATCCATAGTAATGTGGTTGACTCCCAACTGCACTCAGACAACTACGGGTGGGCAATAAATGCTGGCCAGCCAGCGATACCCATGTGTCATGAATGCACATATAGGTAAAAAAAAAAATGTCTTTCCCCCATAGGAAAGTTTGCAACATGGAGGTAGCATATTGAAACCAACGAATACATTGCAAGGACTTGGTGCACAAGCTTGGGCTAACAAGCATCATTCGGTAAGACCAGATTGAAATGAAATATATTTAAAATTCAATGTCAGTTATCAGAGTGATCTTTTCCTCATGTTAAGTGGTTAGAAATTGTGACTATACAACAGGTTTCAGCCGCTTGACCATTACAAACGTATCATCCTTAAAAGGACCATAGAGAGTACAACAGGGCTTACCAGTGACAATGTAAGCAGATAATTACATTTAGAAATGCTGTCTGATTCACTGTAAGATGGGAACTTCCTCAGAACTGCTTATTGTTATAGCCTTTGTCAGAGCTATAATGGAAATCCTGCTTAGATGTGTAAGCATAGCATGCATCATATTTCCGATGATGTTACAACATCAGAGCTCAGATCAAGTTCTTTGGCTAAATTAGTACATATGAGTCCCAAATTTAAGGGTATATTATGATATAAGGCAAATCAAGAAAATATTTCCTTGCAGTCATTGAAAGTGTCTTCAAAGAAAGCCCTTATCACAGCGGAGACAATAGTTTGTAAGTAGATTTCATAAATGAATCAATGGATAATATGACCAATAATATGACTAATTGAGATAACACATGAATTACTTTCACCATGTTAACTGGCTGTAAAGAACAGAAAAACATCCTGAGATCACTAAGAGCATTAATAAGTGCAAATATTACCTTTTTTCCCTCTCCTTGCACATTAGCAATTGAAACAAGTATAATTACACGAAAAGAGAAAAAGATATCTGAAGAAAGAACAAAGAAAATTACAGCACAGGAACAGGCTCTTTGGCTCTCCAAGCCTGTACTGACCATGCTACCTGATTGAACTAAAACCCCCTACTCTTCCAGGAACCATATCGCTCCATTCCCATCCTATTCATGAATTTGTTAAAATGCCCCTTAAAAGTCACTATTGTATCTGCTTCTATTACCTCCCCCAGCAGCGAGTTCCAGGCAGTCACCACCCTCTGTGTAAAAAAAATTGCCTTGTATGTTACCTTTAAACCTTACCCTTCACTTCTCAACCCTATGCCCTCTGGTAATTGACTCTTTCATCCTGTGAAAAAGTTTCTGACTATCAACTCTGTCCATGCCCCTTATAATCTTATAGACTTCTATCAGGTTGCCCCTCAACGTCCGTCATTTCATTGAGGACAAATCAAGTTTTTCCAACTTCTCCTCATAGCTAATGCCCTCCACACCAGGCAACATCCTGGTAAATCTTTTCTGTGCCCTCTCCAAAGCCTCCACATCCTTCTGGCAGTGTGGCGACCAGAATTGAACACTACATTCCAAGTGCAGCCTAATTAAGGTTCTATAAAGCTGCAACATAACTTGCCAATTTTTGAATTCAATGCCCTGGCCAATGAAGATAAGCATGTCGCATGCCTTCTTGATTACCGTCTCCATCTGCATTGCCACTTTCAGTCATGTGTGTATACCTGGACACCTAGAGCCCTCTGCCTATCAATATTCTTAAGGGTTCTGCCATTTACTATATATTTCCTATCTGTATTAGAAATTCCAAAATGCATTACCCCATATTGTCAGGATCAAACTCCATCTGCCATCTCTGTCCAAGACTGCAACCAATTGATATCATGCTATCCACTGATGGTCCTCATCACTCTCCAGAAATCCACCAACCTATGTGTCTTCCACAAGCTTACTTATCAAACCAGTTATACAACAGCAAATGTTCCAGCACTTATCCCTGAATAACGCTACTTGTCATAGCTCTCCATTCAGAAATACACCCTTGTACTGCTACCCTCTATTTTCTGTGACTGAGCTAGTTTTGTATCCATCTTGCTAGCTCACCTTATGCGACTTTACCTTCTGTACCAGTCTGCCATGAAGGACCTTGTCAGAGACCTTACTGGAGTCCGTGTAGACAATATCTACTGCCCTACCATCATCAATCATCTTCATCACTTATTCAAAAAACTCAATCAAGTTAGTGAATCACGATCTCCCCTTTACAAAACCATGTTGCCTTCGCTAATACGTCCACTTATTTCCAAGTGGGAGTAAATTCTGCTTCAAAGAATCCTCTACAGTAATTTTCATATCACTAATGTAAGGTTCACTGGCTTGTAATTATCTGGATTATTACCCTTTTTAAGCAAAGGAAAAATGTTGGCTATTCTCCAGTCTTCTGGGACCTTCCCTGTAGCCAATGACGATACAAATATTCCATGGTCCTTACAAACTGCATGAAAGAAAGGCATATATTTAATGGGTGGAGTTCTACAGCTGTTCTTGCCAGCGGGAATTTCTGATCCCATAGCAGACAACAGAGATTTGATAGGCACCAAATTCTCCAGTTTTACAAGCAGCGGTGGCGGGGTGTGTACAGCCAGAGAATTCCAACCAATGCCTTACATGATACCTTACATGAGCTATCCGCAAATCCACCAACCTTTGTGTTGTCCGCAAACTTACTAATTAAACCAGTTACACTTTCCTCTAAATTTCATATATACATATGTATGTATTACAACAGAAAATGTCCCAGCACTTATCCCTGAGTAACGCCACTTGTCACAGCCCTCCATTCAGAAGCACACCGTTCCATTGCTACCCTCCGTTTTCTATAACTGAGCCAGTTCTGTATCCATCTTGCCAGCTCTAATCCCATGCAACTTCACCTTCTGTACTAATCTGCAAGAAGGATGTCACTTAAGATTTTTATTGCCAATGAAGCCTTTTGAAGTGTAGTCACTATTATTATACAAAAAACAATCAGAAAACAAAGATATTAGTTGAAACCTGGACTGAGGAAATAACCACCCTCAAAGATTTGTCAAAATGTGTAAATCTCTATAAATGCAGCATATTGGTTAATCTGATTACTTTGTGCAACTGAATTTATTTACAATTATTCATTTCTCTTTCCTTATAGGAAAGTTTGCAACATGGAGGTAGCGTATTGAGACCAATCAATACATTACAAGGACTTGGCAGACAAGCTTGGGCTAACAAGCATTTTTCGGTAAGACCAGATTGAAATGAAATATGTTTAAAATTCAATATCAGTTGTCAGTGATCTTTTCCTCATGATATATAGTTAGAAATTCTGACTATACATATTCCTTCCAGTATAAGAGCTACAATAGGTTTCAGACTTTTGAGCTGTACTTAACCATTATAGACGTTATCACTCTTAAAAGGACATAGAGAATAATCTCCATCGTATTGTGTGGCACTAAATGGCTTTGAACTGATTTAGCAACTCAAGGCTGGGCATTCATAAGGTTCTGTGGGCCATCAACAGCAACGAAACTGTACTCCAGCACAACCTGCAACTTCATGGCCCAGCGCATCCCCCACGCAACCATCACTATCGAGTCAGGTTCAATGGAGAATGCAGGGGGGTGTGCCAAAAGCAGCATCAGACATACCTAAAACGAGGTATCAACCTGTGAAGCTACCAAACAGGGCCACTTGCATGTAAATGGCAAATGCAGCAAGTGATAAACAGAGCTAAGTGATCCCACAACCAGCGGATCAAATCTAGCTCCTTCCACATTCAGTCACGAATGGTGGTGGACAATTAAATAACTCACTGGAGGAGGAGGCTCCACAAATATCATCAATGATGGAGGACCCCAGCACATTATTGATAAAGCTCAAGCATATACAACAAACTTCAGCCAGAAGTGCCGAGTGAATGATCCATTTCAGCCTCCTCCAGTGGTCTCAGATGCCAAGCTCCAGCTCATTTGATTCACTCTGTGTGGTTGGAGACACTGGATACTGCAAAAGGCAATGAGCCCTGATAACATTCCGGCAACAGTATTGAAGGCTTGAGCTCCAGAACTTGCTGCTCCACTAGCCAAGCTCTTCCAGTGCATGTACATCACTGGCATCTACCCAACAATGTGGAAAATTGGACAGGTATATTCTGTACACAAAAAGCAGGATAAAGCCACCTTAGCCAATTATCATCCAGTCAGTTACTCTGGATCATCAGTAAAGTGATGGAATGAGTCATCGACAGTGCTAACAGCCAGCACCTGCTCAGTGGTGCCCAAATTAGTTTTCCAAGGTCACTCAGCTCCTCACCTCAATATAGCCTTGGTTCAAACATGGACAAAAAAGCTGAATTCCAAAGGTGAGGTGAGAGTGATAGCCCTTGACATCAAGGCTGCATTCGACTGAGTGTGGCGTCAAGGAGAATCAATGGAGCAAAACTGGAATCAATGGGTATCAGGGGGCAAACACTCTGCTGATTTGAGTCATACCTGGTACAGAGGAAGATGGTTGTGGTTGTTGAAAGTCGGTCACCTCAGCTCCAGGACACCTCTGCATCAGGGTAGTGTCATAGGCCCAACAATCTTCAGCTGTTTCATCAATAACCTTCCCACCATCACAAAGTGGGGATGTTTGCCGATGATTGCACAATGTTCAGCACCATTCACAATTCCCCAGATACTGAAGCAGTCCATGTTCAAATGCAACAAGATCTGGACAATATCCAGACTTCAGCTGACAAGTGACAAGTAACATTCATGCCACACAAATGCCAGGCAATGACCATCAGTCCTTGACATTCAATGGTGTTACCATCGCTGAATCCACCACTGTGAACATCCTTGGGGTTACCATGAACCAGAAATTCAACTGGACTCACCACATTAACACAGTGGCTACAAGAGCAGGTCAGAGGCAAATAACTCAGTTCCTGACTCCCCAAAGGCTATCCAGCACCTACAAGACACAAGTCAGGAGTATGATGTAATACTCTCCATTTGTCTGGATAGGTGCAGCTCCAACAACACTCGAGGTTTGACACCATCTAGAATAAAGCAGCCGGCTGATTGGCATCTATAAACATCCAATTCCTCCATCATCGATGTTCAGTAGCAGCAGCGTGTACTATCCACAAGATGTACTACAGCAATTCACCAAAGTTCCCTGGACAGACCTTCCAAACCCATGGCTACTTCCATCTAGTAGGACAAAGGCAGCAGATACATGGGAACATGACCACCTGCAAGTTCCCCTCGAACCACTCACCATTCTGTCAGCAGTCCTTCCCAGTTGCTGAGTCAAAATCCTGGAATTTCCTTCCTAACAGCATTGTGGGTCAACCCACAGCGCATGGACTGCATTGATTCAAGAAGGCAGCTCACCACTACCTTCTCAAGGTCAACTAGGGATGGGCAATAAATGCTGGCCAGCCAGCGATGCCCACGTCCTACAAATGAATAAAGAAAAAGAGTACAACAGGGCTTAGCAGTGGCAGTGTAAGCAGATAATTACATTTAGAAATTCTACCTTATTCACTGTAAACTGGGAAATTTCTCAGAACTGCTTATATACTACAGTTATAACTTCTGTCAGAGCTATAATGGAAATCCTGCCTAGATGTGTAAGCAGAGCATGCATCACACTCCCAATGAAGTTATGGCAGCAGAGCTCAAATCTTTGACTAAGTACATTTTCATCCCAAACATTAGGGTATATCATCATATAAGGCAAATCAAGAAAAGATCTCCTTGCAGTCATTAAAAATGTCTCCAAAGAGAGCTCTTATCACAGATGTGAGAATAGTTTGTAAGTAGATTTCATAAATGAATCTATGGATTCATAGATTCAACCAATGCTTCAGAAAGCATTATTGAGATAACATGTGAATTACTTTCATTATATGTTTTAAAAAAAGTAGAAAATATTCCAAAGAATACTAGTGATGGGTGGCACAGTGTTTAGCACAGCTAACTCATAGCATCAGGGATCCGGGTTCAATTCCAGGCTTGTGGAGGAGGGTCACTGTCTGGGCACTATTTTACAATTTTTGTCTCAGGTGGACTTGAAACTGGGAGAGTTTCAGGTCTGTCTTTTAGGTGTGTTTTTAGCCTCCAATATGCACTGTGGCTGTAAAATTCTGAGTGAGCTTGTTGCTTGCTGCAGAAGCCTATGAGTAGGGCTTAATGCACCCAAAAGATTTCAGAGAGAAGTAATATGCATGTTTCTGATGTTGCAGATCTGCATTAGCAGTAGCTGCGATTTGACAGGCAAAGAGAGAGCTGTCAGGCCCTTGCTACTGCAGGCAGCCTGAAGCATCTCCACGACCTGCAATCGCGGGAGCCCGAGGCCCGAGATACAGGCCCCACTGACATACCCACCATCCAGACTGATCACGGGTCGTCTCCCCCCTACCAATCACCGCAGAGTAGTAGTGGGCTCAACTGGCTCCTCCCCCAACTGGCCCCTCCCCTCATTATCCACACTCCGTGGCACAGCCCAGTGAACATTGCCCGGGTGCCACACTGGCATTGTCCAGATGCCAGAGTAACACTGCCAATTTGGCAGTGTCTAAGCGGCCTCCCTCCCTTTGCAGCACCCATCTTCAGCTCTCCCGGAGGCCTCAGTGGCATCCAGTTCCACTGGCAAGACCAAGTCAATTGCTCCCCTTTCATGGGAAGGCATGTCTATATTTTGCCAGCAAGTCATAAAGGCGAGTGAACCCAGCCGATTGAGCGCTGGGCTTGCTTATTTCAATAAATTTGAATATACTAACCGCCCTTTCGCCCATTTCCATTGAGAGGCTGATCGCACTGAGAATCCTGTGCTTGTAAAATGGTGCCGGTCATGAAAACCAGTGCCAATCATGTTAATCGCTTTACGCCCCACTTTACCACTGTGCAACACGATGGTAAAATCCCAGCCAGTGAGGTTTGCACTTTCTCCCTGTGCCTGTACGGGATTTCTCCAGGTTTCCTCCCCAAGTCCAAAAGTTAGATGCACCGTATATGCTAAATTCTCCCTCAGTGTACCCGAAGAAGCACCAGACTGATGATTACGGGATACTTCATTGCACTATTAATGTAAGCCTACTTGTGACACTAATGAATAATTTTCAAAAAAAAAGTAATGATTCCTAACAGAAACTAAGAAAAGTAAGTTTTTGTTGCTGTTTTGGGACTAGAGCAGGAGACTGGGAATTTCATGGAAATTCTACCTAGAAATCTGATTTAATGGTGGAAAAAGCACTCTATCAGGGAAAAACTTCACAGTCCTCTGACAAGTCTTTAATTTGCCTTTTTCACCTTCAGCAAGTCACCTACAATACACTTTAGCTCATTGGAAAAAAAATTGTCATTGTATCTGGCTAGCATCTTATTTGAATTGAACTGTTACATACATTAGTTTCCGTCACAGCTCTAGATTTTGGAGGAAGATTAGGAATTAAGGGGATAAATTTCTGGCTGCAATCTATTTCACATAATCCACTCTGGATATGCCAAATCAGCATTTAAATGGTCACTTCATACAGAATTTGAGTATTGCCGTATAAATCGGCATGCATTCAACATTTTGAATGCAAAACAAAAAGCTTCAACAATATGTTACTTTTTTCAGTAATCAGCATTCAGTGGTTTTCCAGGTCTTCACAGCCCTCACATCTAAGGCAATCATCAGGCTCCTTGAATATGCCTATCAGGTCCTGTAATAAAACTCTAATAACATTTTCAGCAAAGGCTGGCTGGAGCATGCACGCGGGTGCTTCACTCAGGTTTTTCTTGTCTACAACAGTCTAGCCAATGCACTTCAAGGATAGTGTCTCCCTGAAGGCCACCAGGGAGTAAGTAAGTTTATGTTCAGTTATTTACCTAAATTTGGAACCATGAGGAGCTGCAATGGTAAGGATCATTGCTAGCCGACTCACCTACTCTGCCACTTGTGCCTCTTTCCAGGATCTGGTCTGTTAACCAGCTCAGCATCTGGCCTGACCAACCCTTCGAGTTTTGAACTGATGAAACACAACAGAATGTCCAATGAGAATTTGTGATATGTCTGTGATATATAGATGAGCTTTAAGGCCCAATCCTTAACATGCTTCAGCACACAGTTTAGGTACACCATCTAATTTGTGCCAATATCTAGAGCAAGACCAATTTCATAAGCTTTGAGTTTTATATCCTTTTACCAACGTTTTTCCCAAAAAAGTTTTATTTTTCTTTAACCAAAACTAATTATTTTGGTTTACCTTAGCTTGTGCTCTTCAAATAACCTCTACTCATATTGAATATAATGTCAAGCTAAACTCTCAGACTTGCCACAAGATCTAAGAAACTAAGTTGATCTGACATGGTATAATAAGAGATCATTCACTTAAATATCCCAAAGACAGTTGATCCATTTGTCATTCATCAAGACTTGCATAAACAACTCAGTAAATTTATCTTCCGAGATTTATTTTAAGATGTTGAAACACTTGCATTAATGTAGATGAGATTGTTTCCTGTACAACTGGGGAGAATTCTTCCTCAGGATCCTGAAAGAAACTGAGCAACATTGCTGCAGCAAATGAGGAAAGATTTGAAAAGTGAGCTATCTACTTCCCCAACCAGGATTCCTCTTTGTCTGCTCACCATTGGCTGCACCTGCCCACCTAAAGCATTCCAATAGCTGTGGCATAGGTGGGGCTTCAAATTGCAAATGAAATTCCCTCGTTCACAATCTATAAATTGTGATGATAAATACCCAAGAAATGATGGTAAAAGCTTATATTCCCACCATGGAAGTTTATGGTGGGGGTGAGCATTTGGGTTGGAGTTCTTTTGGAAGAAGGATAAAGGCTTTGAGTGGACCCTAGATTCTAATCTTTATTACACATGCCCACCTAAGATTTCTCACCACCCATTAGCATTTTCATTGCAGTACCACCAAGTATTTTACTTTAATTAAAAATTGGCCCACAAGAACTCTACAGAGGAAAAGCTCCCCATGTTCACTTCAGGTCACTGGATCAGTGATTACTGATTACTTTTCATTACTTACATTTTAATTCAACTTATTTTTTTCAGGAACTGGACGCAGATGATGTGGAAGTCAATTACGAGCCACATGTATATAGCTATGAAGGAGATGAACAATGTGAACCATGTCTTGACGCCATCAGCATAGTTGAAAGTAGCTCTACCTCCGACTATCTGAATGACTTGGGCCCAATGTTTGTACCACTAGCAAGAATCTCTCAGAGAGAGAATCCACTATAAGTTCAAATGGAACAGAAAGAAACCTTGAACATGAATTACCATTACCTAGAATTAGCCCACGTTATGTTTGATTATATTCCAACTGAAATATTTTTCAAGTGAATATGTCTATTTTCACAAAGTTTGGGCTAGGATTCTCCAATTTCATTTGGCTCCCCATTGTTACCAGCGAGTACAGAAAATTTGGCGCTCAGCCAAAACTCCATTCATTGCAGCGGGACCAGAGAATCTCAGCCTCAGACGAGTTTGGAGAATTCCAGCCTTTATATTAGGGATGACTAATTTAGAATATAATTATGTTGTAATTAATTTAATACAACAGGTCAAAAAAGCTTAAGCGAAAAAATATCCAGGCATCAATACTGCATGTTAAACTGATGAAAAATCACCCACACTTTTATCCCCTTCTGATTTCTAAATGTAAACTAAATTTCTAAATGTAAACTTTGCATACTATCCTTAGATGGAATAACTAAAAATGGATTGAGTATCTGCCAGAATTTTCTTTACCGTCTAACATATTTGTAGAGGAAGATGCAAGGAAACTGGAAAAATTTTGTAAATATGTTTAATTTCAGACTTTTGTAAATGTCCTGCTGAAGCTAAAAGTCAACGACAATGAAACTGAACTCCACAATACCCTCTTTAATACATTAAAATATTGACCAGTATTGTGAATTTAGTTAATATGCAAGTTACAAATATTTCATACTTTTTTGAAAATCCCAACTGAAAAAGGACAATTAAAATATATTACACTATTTTCTGTTCAGGCTGTAATTCTACTCTTGTTGCATTTTAAAACTATCGCCTAACTGGTTTAAGTATTTTAATATAATGGGTAAATGTGAGGAAAGGTGTCAAAAATAAGCAAAGATGTTCCAATAGCAAGCATTATTTGAAAATCTTTTCATATAAAGTAACTAAATCACAATTTTAGTTCTGTTCAGGATGTCTCTAGCATTGATATTGGGCTAGATTTTCCTTTGCCACTTTACCTAAAGCTAATGAGGTGATGGTAGAAAACAGAGTCAAACAGGCAATGAAGTTCGCAGCTATGTTCCTGCCCTGAACTTAATTCCTTCCCTCCAGAATGTACTAGGATAACCGCAAGTCACCACTATTCTACTTGTTTGGATTATGATTTACATCAGAGGAGTTGGGCCACTTAAACCATTCTATTCCCCTGCACTTAACCCTCTACTATTGCTAATCCTAGAGATTGTGAAGAAAGGGGTGCAGTGGCAGTAGATAGTGGATGCAGCATAGTACATATAGAGCTAAGTGACTGAGAATTTAGATCAAAGCCCTGCAATTTATGAGCAGTAGATTTTAGGCTGCTAGAGTTTAACTCAGCTTAACTTGACAAATATTAAAAAAAAATTCTACGTTGGATTCATACTATGCTCATTGTAATAAACGAGGTAGGGTGCTATTTTGTATTAATATATATCCAAAGAAGCCATTGCTGTGTGATTCATACAGTGATATAAGCTCATTATCTCAGTGATAAGCTGACAATTTCTAATTCAACATTATTGCCATTGATAGCAACCAGCCAGCAATGGACTATTTATTAGTGAAACTCAACATGTACCATAGAATCACATAATCCTACAGTGCAGAAGGAAACCATTCAGTCCATTAAGTCTGCACCAACCAGAAACCCAGCCAGGCCTTATCCCCACGACCCCATGCGTTTACCCAACTAGTCCCCCAACACTAAGAGGCAATATTGGGGATCTTATAGAGATGTATAAGATAATGAAGGGGATGGATAGGGTAGAGGTTGAGAGACTCTTCTCACTTAGCAAAGATAGCAGGACTAGAGGCCCAGCCTCAAATAAGGTGGTGGTGGTGGTGGTGGGGGGGGGGGGGGGGGGGGGGGGGGGGAATGCGGTTCAGGTCAGAGTTGAGGAGGAATTTCTTCACTCAAAGGGTGGTGAATCTTTGGAATTCTCTGCCTGTTCCTCGCTGAATATATTTAAGTCAATGGTGGATAGGTTTTTGATTGACAAGAGAATAAAGGGTTATGGGGAGAAAGCAGGACAGTGGAACTGAACCACTGCAGATCAGCCATGATCTTATTGAATGGCAGGGCAGGTTTAAGGGACTGGATAGCCTATTCCTACTCCTATTTCTTATGTTTTCTTATATTTTCGAATTTAGTATGGCCAATCTACCTAACTTGCACATCTTTTGAGTGTGGGAGGAAACCCATGCAGGCAAATTGCATACAGACAGTGACCCGAGCCTGGAATTGAACCTGGGTCTCTGGCGCTGTGATGTAGCAGCGCTAACAACTGTGCCACCGCACTGTTCAAATGTGATTGAACAATAAGTGAGTGAATTTAATTAGCAAGGCTGGATGGTGTGTAAACATACTTTAAGCAAGCTAATACTTCATAAGTGTTGCTATTATCCATGATACAGGAACAGTCCAGTACTTAACTGCTTGCTTTAGCTGTCTGGGGCATGAATGGAAGAATGTACAAAAAGAAGACTCTATTATCCTATTGTTACATTTCCTGAGGCATTTTCACAAATATGCCAATCCAAATACATTGCTCTAATGTTATAAACAACCAATTAGTTAATTATAACAGGTAAACTATTAGAGGAAGTGATACAAAATTCAGAGGATACAGTTGGAGAGTTTCAGAGAGAGAGAGAGAATTGGCTACAAGATGTGATTGATTGATTATTTAGGGTGGCACAGTGATTAGCACTGCTGCCTCATAGCTCCTGAAGACCTGTGTTCAATTCCAGCCTCGAGTATGAAGTTTGCACACTCTCCCCTTGTCTATGTGGGTTTCCTCCGGATGATCTGGTTTCTTCCTACCAACTAAAGATTTGTGGGTTAGGTCGATTGGCCATGCTAAATTGCCCATTAGTGTCGGGGGACTAGCAGGGTAAAAACCTGGGGTTCATGGGATCTGGGTGCAGTTCAGATGGGCCCTATGGGATTCTATGAGGAGGATTTATATTGGATTAGTTCCTCGGCAGGTTTTGAGAGATTCATTATTGAGGCCAGTGAGACGGTACTTAAGGATTTACATAAAACATAGAACATAGAACATTACAGCGCAGTACAGGCCCTTCAGCCTTCGATGTTGCGCTGACCAGTGGAACCAAACTAATGACCCTCTAACCTAAGCTATTCCAATATTATCCATATGTTTATCCAATGACCATTTGAATGCCCTTAAAGTTGGCGAGTTCACAACTGCTGCAGGCAGGGCATTCCATGCCCTTATGACCCTCTGAGTAAAGAAATTACATTTCAGATTGGGTGCCAGGAATTGGATCTGTAAAAGTCCGTTTTGTACTGTGCTAAGTATACTTTTGTATTTTTGCTTTATCTTCAATAAACCTTGATATTATTTACTTATCCTCATCTTTGCCTGATGGTTAAATCTCTATTGAATCTGAAACATTTGAAACTGCTTTGAAGGGGTTAATTTGGATCTGTACAATTACGCCGTGCACAACTAAATTAAACTGACCTAAATTATTGAAACACCCTTTTTAAACAGACAAGTCTTCCCACATCATATGTGAATTTTCATGGCGTCCTCTTATTGTTTCCACCACTTCAGATGATTTGACTAACTCCATGTGGATCTAGGAATAGCTGGCTGTGCATTCACTAAAAGCTATAAGCACCAACAAATCCCTGCTGCAGCCCTGAAGATTAATGATCTGCAATAGGCTGTATCTCTGAACAAGCTATTTCAGTATAGTTCCAAAACTGGCAATCTCAACAGTGTAAGTAGCCTCACAACGCCAGATTAAAGTCCAACAGGTTTATTTGGAATCATGAGCTTTCGGAGTGGTGCTCCTTCATCAGGTGAGTGGAGATAGATTCACAAACATGGCATATATAGGCAAAGACACAATTGCAAAATAATTACAGTTTGGAATGTGAAGGATAGTTGGAATGCATATCTTTACAGCTAATCAATTCTTTGCAGGTACAGACAGTGCGAGTGGAGAGAGCGATAATCTCAGGTTAAGTTAGTGCAAATTGTCACAAGCCAGAACAATTGATAGGATTTTGCAAGCCCAAGCCATCTGCACATCAATCTCAACAATGGTAATTGGAGATTGGAGGTGTTTGTAGTGGATTTTGCATGTAGAGCTATACAACACCAGATTCAATGCTGCATCATTGGATTTACTGCTGAGTGCAGGCAAGGTCATAACCTTCCCCAGATTTGGGAGAAGAATGCTGATTGTTCTCACTAAGAAGGCATAGTTGAACATAGCTAAGGAGCTGTCGTACCTTGGCCTTGGATGCAGTATAGGAATTATTTTCATGTCCTCTAAAGTCAGGAAGAATAGGTACGTTTGCTGGTTTCTGCAGACACTACGACAGCAGATGAATGAATATTGCTCGACAATTACCAGGCAAGACTGCTCCCTTTCTGTTGGCAACACTTCAGCGGTCACGGGCGTTCGGCCTCCAACCTTTGGGTAAGTGTTCTTCAAGATGGCCTTCATGACATACGACAGCGCAAAATCACTGAGCAGAGACTGATAACTAAGTTCCTCACACATGTGAGGACAGTCTCAAGAAGGCTCTTAGGTTCATGTTACCCTATCTGTAACCCCCATGATTTGCCTGGGTTAGAAAAGAAACCTCACTTACTATGTTGTCTGGAGACAATACATATCTCCTTAACCTGTGCTCAGTGCTCCGTCCACTCACATTGTTAGTCACTTTAAAACTTGAATAGCAGGTTAGGTGTAAAGATTCACATTCTAATCAGTAATCTGTAAACAGTCTATGCTGTTATATGTGCTGTTTGAGACCAGAATATTTCATTCATCTGACGAAGAGGTCGAACACCCGTTCCTCCAATTCCAAGCATTACCCCATCTCTCCTGCTGGCAAACGGAACATCATTTGTTGGGTGTCCTTTCAAAAGCACAAGAGAGCTGGCAAACATTGGGCTCAGGGATTATTGGCATCAGTTGGCTCATTAATGAATCTGATTGATATTTCATCATCAGCAGACAGGGTGCCCACATCAGGTCCTTCCTAGTTTATCTGATGTCAGTTATCCCACCCAATCATCCTGGACATCCCCCCATCTGGTTGACCCAATTAAATTTTACCCATTAACTGTTTCTCACATCAAACATGCTGCCTGACTTACTGAACATTGCCCACATATTCTGTTTCTATTTTGACTAAAATCCTAAATCCTAATCTGGTCCTGAATAGATCCAGACAGAAGAGTTTTTGTCCGGATTTTCATGGAGACCTGAGCGAGAAGAGAGAAATTATTTGTTTGATAGATGCAATGCACTCAATGAAGTTGAGTATAAGACAGATGCACCCCATTGAACAAGAATTAGAGTAAGTGACATCTGTAAATGTTTAAATGGGAAGATGATGAAGCAATGCTTATCAAGGGTTAAGCATTCTCCAAGGTGGCCTTCATGACACACGACAGCGCAGAATCGCTGAGCCGAGACTGATAGCCAAGTTCTGCACACACGAGGACGGTCTCAACAGGGATCTTGGTTTCATGTCACACTATCTGTAACCCCTATGACTTGCCTGGGTTAGCAAAAAACTTCACTTACTGTGTTGTCTGGAGACAATAAACATCCCTTTAACCTGTGCTCCCTGCTCCATCCACTCACATTGTTAGCCATTTTAAGATTGAATAGCAGGTTAACGTGTAAAGATTCGCATTCTAATCAGTAATCTGTAAACAATCTTTGCTGTTATATGTGCTGTTTGAGACCAGAACACCTCATTCACCTGACGAAGAGGTTGAAACACTTTGAAAGCTTGCGAGTTTACTATCAAATAAATTTGTTGGACTTAAACCTGATGTTGTCAGACTTCCTATTGTGTTTACCCCAGTCGAACACCGGCATCTCTACATCATAGAGTGATAAGATGCAGGGAATTAACAATGGAGTTGAAAGTGGTGTAAGACTGTAGCAAGTAGTAAAGGAACATGAAAAGAAACAAAGGTTGTATCCTGTGGAGGTGTGAATGGCACAATGATGGACAGCCACTGCCCAAAATCCAAAAATAAATAAAATACAAGGAGCCAAGAGAACACAAGCTTAATGTTGAGCCTGAAAGGCTGTAACGTGCCTCAGTAGAAATGAGGTGCTGTTCTAGTGGGAACTGAGAAATCAGCTTTAATCAGTAAGGTTTATGTGGAGTGACAATCACAAGTGTAACTGCGGCTCAATTACTCACTTTCCAGCCATTCTCCTTCCTTTCACCAGCCACTGTCCCCCTTCCTCCAGCCACTCAATCCCTCCAGCCATTCTTTCCCTCCCTCCAACTGCTCTTCTCCTCCTTCCAGTAACTCTCCATCTCCCTCCAGCCACTTTCTGCTGCTTCCACGAGCCACCCTCTCCCTCCTCCCTCCAGCTACATTTGCCCTTTCCTCCAGCCACGTGCTCCCTTGCTCCAGCTACTCTTCCCTGTCCCTCCAGCCTCTCTCCACACCTCCCTCTAGCCACTCGCCTTGAGCCGTCCAATCCCCAGGCCTTGATGCCTCTGAAATCATGCTGAGCCTCTCCTCCAAGGTAATGTCAGATCTCTGATTTTCCAAAGGCTCATTCCATAGTGCTTCTCCCACTGAGGGGGAAGGGGAAAGGGGAAGGGGTGAGGGAGAGGATAGGACAAGGAGGGGAAAGCGGCAAGAGAGCTTGAGAGAATTGGGGTCGGAGGCAACAACAGGGGATGACTTTCCTTCCTAATACATGAGATCAGAAGCAGGGATGTTTGCTGATGATTGAAATATTCAGCATATTAGCAACTTCTTAGATATTGAAACAGTCCATGTCCAAATGCTGAAAATCCTGGATAATATCCAGGCTTGGGCAAACAACTGGAAAATAATACTTGCTCCACACAAGTGCCAGGCAATGACCAGCTGCAACAAGAGCAGATCTAGCCATTGCCTCTTGACATCCAATGGCAATATCAAAATGCTGGCCTAGCCAGTGAAGCCTATGTCCCATAAATAAATAAACAAAAAAAACTCTACAAATCATTACACTCTAAATACGTATTCTACATACTGGTACTGATTCTCCTTCGTTGTGTCTTTCGCGATATGATAGAGACAGTCATACTTGTAATTTCCTCAAATTAGCAAGAAACACAATGAAATGCAATGAAACAGTTAAATGCATGTCTCTTAAATGAAAGGAGTAGCATTCATTGAACATATTTAACAACCCAATGACATCCCAAAATGCTGCACAGTGATTGAAGTATTTTTAGAATTATTCTAACCTGAGGAAGCAAGGATTACAATCAACAAGATTCCACAAACAGAAATGAACATGAATGAATGATCTGCTTTAGTGATATTGGTTGAGGAATTGAAAAACACTTTCATTGTCCTTGGAACAATTCTCTGCGACCTTTTATCCACCTGGAAGGTAGAAAGTACTCCAATTCAACATCCAAAAGTCAGTACTCCCTTATACTTCATTGAAGCAACGGCCTGAGTTAAATGCTCACGTGAGTTGGAAGATCTAACTTTCTGACAAACACTGTCACGGAACCAAGGCTGACACCGAACCAGATGTACCAGTCAAATGTGAATCCACTGCCTTCAGCAAAGGAGTTGAAACAATAAAGACAGTCACATGGATCATTAAATATGGTTATTCTCTCTTAGCACCTGCAGCGCTTAATACTGCGAGTAGACAGGCCCTACCCTACTGACTACGCCTCAGCTGAATGCAGGCAACCTTGAATTGATGGTAATTATCGGGGCAAATATTTTGTTATTTTGTGGTGAAGGTTTTGAAGAATTGCTATTATAAAGCCACAATTAAATTTAGTTAGAGAGAAAGTATGCTCATTCTTGTTACTTCTGTAACTTCAATCCTCCATGCTGTGCAGCATCAGTTTGAATGTCCTGGCAGGTAGCACAGTGATGAAGATGAACATCTCGCCAGGGCCATCCCCACTTCTTGCGTTTGAACAACTGCAAACAGATTGTTATTTGCAGCAAACTACCCAGCCTTCAGGAGAACAGTGACCACATCACCAGACAATCCTGCCACAGCAATCTCTGCAAGACATGCTGGATCGTTGACATGATGACATCATCACGCGTGAAAACACCATCCACCGGGAACACGGCACATACTCTTGCAACTCTGCCGACGTTGTCTACCTAATACGCTGCAGGAAAGGATGTCCCGAAGCTTGATACATTGGGGAGACCATGCAGACATACGACAGCGGATGAATGAACATCGCTCGACAATGACCAAGCAAGACCGTTCCCTTCCTGTTGGCGAACACTTCAGCAGTCACGTGCATTTGGTCTCTAATCTTTGGGTAAGTGTTCTCCAAGGCAGCCTTCACAACACACGACTGATAGCCAAGCTCTGCACACATAAGGATGGTCTCAAACGGGATCTTGGGTTCATGTTGCACTATTTATAATGCCCATGACATGCCTGGGCTTGTAAAATCTCACTTACTGTCCTGTCTGGAGACAATACACATCTCTTTAACCTATGCTAATACTATCTCCACTCACGTTGTCTGCATCTTTAAGACTTGAATAGCAGATTAGTTGTAAAGACTTGCATTCTAATCAGAATACTGTCAACTGTGTGTGACTTTATATGCCCTTCTCTGATCAGAACCTTCCACACACCTGATGAAGGAACACCCATTTCCAAAAGCTAGTAAGGTTACTATCAAATAAACTGGTTGGACTTTAACCTGGTGTTATGAGACTTCTTTCTGTGTTTACCTCAGTCCAACGCTGGCATCTCTTCATCATGAGGTAGCAGAGTGGTATAGTGTTTAGCACAGCTGCCTCACAATGGCAGGGACCCGATTTTGATTCCCGGTTTGGGTCACTATCTGTGTGGAGTTTGCATGTTCTCCCTGTGTCTCGGTGGGTTTCCTCTGGGTGTTCTGGTTTCCTCCCACAGTCCAAAGACGTGCTGGATAGATGGATTGGCCATGCTAAACATTCCCTCAGTGCATCTGAACAGGTGCTGGAGTGTGGTGACTGGAGATTTTCACATAACTCCATTGCAGTGTTAATGTAAGCCTAAACTTAAACTTAACTTAATGTAAACTTAAACTTTAGGTACTGAAGGGCACCTTCAGATATGTTCAAGCACTTGAAAAACAAGCTGGGCATTTTGTTAGTGTTGCACCCACCCATCATATAACATTTTTTAACCTCTTTTGGTTTTCACTGTTTGTGTTTCCCATGGGTGTCACCAGCAAAGTTTGAAGTGAGCATTATAAAAACAAAACATTGCAGATGCTTGAAATCTGTGCTTTGTTTTTTTAGCAGCCATCCTTTAAGTTTGCTCGCATGTCTAAATAGGTCAGGGAGTTTGGGATGCTTTATGGCACTTCCCCAGGATTCTAACACACAAACGCATAAACATCTGGTTGTTGCACACCAGCTGTGCACCGCTAGAGTCAAACCCATTGTGGTTTTGTGTTTGAGAAAGGATCCAAAGGCAATAAAACTGAGGGCAGTGGTCTCTTTCACAGTCTCTGGTGAATAATGGCCACTATATGTGCATCAGGGTAGTTGTCACATCTACAAATCACTGCCTGACATGACAATTTCAGCATTGTGAGAGGTGAGGCTATCTGAAGCTCTGCCCAAACATCTTGTTACCATGGATGGTACTTGCTCTGAGTTCATTCTCTTTGCTCTTCCCTACTCTGCTCACTGGCTATTTCCACAATGGCTATTCTCTGCTTTTTACTGGCTTGGTTTCTCCAGTGCAGGTTCTTGGTGTTCGTCATGGTTATCTTGCCTCACATTATTAATTTTGCAAATAAAAAAGGAGTTTGCATCATTTACCCATGTTCACTTCTTGATACCAGTCCTTTAAAGAAAATGAAAATCTGAAGTTACGGAATTGTAGAAATGCCACAGAATACAGATTACAGAAGTTGGAGGTATTATAATACCTTTTCCACATCCTTAGCATATTGTAACGAAGTTGCACATTTTTCAGTACCTCTTTTCTTGGTCTGTTGCAAATATGTTTTTTGCACCATGATGTTTCACATGGCTGTAATACCTCATGGACTAGCTGGTCTGTGGCTTAATGGACAGACAAATCTCCCCCAGTGTGTCCACCATGTACATTTCTTACTTTTTTCATCATTTTTCCCAATTTCTCCCCAGGGGGCAAAACTAAACAGTTCTGTAGTTTGCTCAAATCCTACTGTCCATGTGTGAGCCTAGACAGTTGCTGTAAACAAACTACAATAGTAACTGCAGGGAAGATCATAAGTTGGTTTTATCCTCATGTATATCAATTCAGCAGAGGTTGCTCACCAGGTAGTGATCAGAATTGAGAAGCTGGCCATTGTTCCCATCTGTGAATGTTGTTGAGTGAGCTGTGTGAATACAGAGACACTGAGACCATTGGAGTGTTCCTATTGCTAACACAACTGAGAGGAATTCCGCAATGGCCAGTGATCAAACTTGAGACCTTCTCATTTGAATGATAAGCTACTTTTTCTTTTATCTAGCCATACATATATGATGCACATGGGATTTAATGGGATTGAGGGTTATAGATAGGTCTGTTGGGTATGGGTATGAATGGCACAACTTGTGGACCAAAGGGCCTGTTTGTGGTGTAGTGTTCTATGTTCTGTACTCTGTGTGCCTGAAGTGTTTCATGATAACAGGATTAAAAAAGGACCCACTTTTTAACTTAATTATTATTGTAGAATCACAGAATCTTTACAGCATAGAAGGAGGCCATTTGACCCTTTGAGTCTGCATTGGCTCCCTAAAAGAGCATTCTATCTATTTTATTCACCTGCTTTATTCCCCATAACCTTATACATTCTCTCTTTTCAGAAAGAAATATAATTCCCTTTTATAATTTGATTGAACCTGCCCCCACCATCCTCTTGGGCATTTGTTGGATACTCTGAACACATGATTTTCCTCACATCACTCCTATTCCTTTTGTGAATTATCTGTGCCCTCTAGTTTCTGATACTCCAGTGAAACTGAGCACTTTTTCACTATTTACCTTGTCCCCACTCTTCAGGATCTTGAATAACTCTATCAAGGCTCTTTTCAGCCTCCCCTTCTCTAAGGAAAAACAGTCCCAATCACTTATTGATCTTAGAGCAACATAACTTAAAGTGTGCAGCACAGTAGCACAGTGGGTGGCACAATGGCACAGTGGTTAGCACTGCTGCCTCACAGCATCAGGGGCCTGGATTCAATCCCAGTCTTGGGTCACTGTGTGGACTTTGCACATTTGCGGAGTGACTGTGTGGGTTACCTCCAGGTGTTCCAGTTTCCTCCCACAGTCCAAAGATGTGCAGGTTAGATTGATTGGCCACGTAAATTTGACTCAACTGTCAAGGAGTTTAGCAGCATAAATATGTGGGATCACAGAAATAGGGCCTAGGTGGGATTTTGTTCAGTGGAAACTCAATGGACTAAACGGTCTTCTTTTGCACTGAATGCTTCTATGAATCTAGTTTCAAATTAAAACAATTTATTTAAAACATTTCAACATTTAGAGCATTTCAACACAGATAGTCTTCGCAAAGAGTCCCCACCCTTACTGGAACTTCCTCAGATTTTTCTTAACTCCCTGGCTCCACCCAGAGGCTTCAGCAATCAAGCAAGTTTATAAGAATCAGTTACCAGACTGAAATAATCAAACACAGATGGAGCAAAGCATTGAACAACATAGTGATGTAATTCAATATAATGGATTGACAGAATAAGCAGGTATATTTACATTCACAGTAGGAGCCTACTGCTAGTTTTCATGAGTAATTTCTAGCTTTTAGGAGCAGACAATGGGGAAGTTGTCAAGTAATTTAAAAAAAAATCAATCACAACTAGCTTACTCAATAATGTTTTAGTATCACATTCATTTTCTCTGGCCCGTCACAAATTCGATACCCATAAAATCTCATGAATAAATGGGCACCAATCGATTTATGCTGAAGGCTAGGATTGTGGAGCAGGATCATCACTGGGTCATGCTGGTTGCTTAATGAGAGTCTGGAAATTTCAGACGCTATATATTGTAGTGTCACAAGGTGCCAGAGGGGCAG
The DNA here is from genome assembly GCA_024679065.1 of Sphyrna mokarran. Taxonomy (NCBI): domain Eukaryota; kingdom Metazoa; phylum Chordata; class Chondrichthyes; order Carcharhiniformes; family Carcharhinidae; genus Sphyrna; species Sphyrna mokarran. The sequence goes on from JAGIQG010000016.1 coordinate 40,666,926, forward strand.
CATGTCTGATACTGCCTCCTTCATTTTCTAGATGGTTTTGTCCCTTACTCAACATGGCTGCCGAGTTCAGCCACACTTCACAAGATGGCCACTGGCAATTCAAGCAGGAACTGGCAACTTTCAACCCAGACGCGCTTCCATGTCAATCTCGGAGATGCAGTTCAGCTGTAAACCTTTAGATAGATTATCACTGAGCTATCATAAAGACAGGAAACCTTAGAGTGAAAGTGAGGAGAGCATTGGATTCCTTATAAAGTGAGGAGGATGGTGGATTACTGTGTGGATTCTTTACTATGTATTTTGTGGATTGGATTAGACAATGAACCTGTTTTAGAACCTGACGGTTGATTGTATGAGAATCTGCCTTGGTAACTTGAACTTTTTTCTGTTTATATGATCATGAACTTAGTTGCATGCCTTCACATCTGTTAATTAACAAATTATTTATTGATTTGACTTGGTTTTCTGGTTGCCTATATTGTGTCTCTAAACCCTGCCTATATTGTCACACGATGCCTTGCTATATCACAATATTTTTCAGTAGTTCCACATGCTGCGCATTTTTAAAATTTTAAGTAGAAAGACTAGATGTTGAAGACTAGAAGTTCACAGGCCAAGGTAGCTTAGATAAGAGTTTATTGAATGTGTTCAGGATAGTTTCTAAGGACGGCACGTTCTGGAGCCAACTAGACAACAGGCTATACTAGATATTGTATTATGATATGCAATGGGAATGGATCAGGGTGGGGTTCAACCCATTTTCTGCACCTCTACCCTCACTCTGTCACCTCCCTCACAAGTCCATGATAGAGCCTTCCTTGTTCCCACTTTCCACTTCACAAGCCTTCACATTCAAAGGATCATCCTCCTTCATTTCTGTTAACTCCAGCATGATGCTATCATGAAACACACTGCCCTCCAAACCCATCCACACTCCTCTCCCTGGTCAGTATTTCACAGGTCCCTTTGTGACATCCTGGTCCATTCTTCCTCCATCACGTTCAACTCCCCATCCACTTCCCACTTCACCTTGCCCTGCAATTGTAGAAGGTACAACATCTTCCCTTTAACCTCCTCCTCTGTCACTGCTCAAGGCATCATTTGCTTCTTTCCATTTCAGCAGCATTTCACTTGTACTTCCTTTAATTTTATTGTATTTGTCACTCCCGATGCAGTCTCCTCGACATTGGGAAGACTAAAAGCAGGCTGAGTAACTGCTTTGCAGAACACCTTCACTCAGTCCACAAGCATGACCGCACCTTCCTGTCACTTGCCATTTTAACTCGGCATCTTGCTCTCGTATCCACATGTCCATCATTGGCCTGCTGCAATGTTCCAGTAAACCTGGCACAAGTTCAAGGAAAAGCAACTCATCTTCTGATTGGACATGTTACAGCCCTCAGGACTCTACGCTGTGTTCAGATTTTGACCTTCCTGCTCCATCTAAAACCCTTTCTTCATATACTCAATAATGTGTTCCTTTAATGCAACCCGCCCCCAAACCCACTCCACACCATTTGTTTCTTGTTCTTAAAATTGCCAAGTTTTGTTGTGAATATCACAGCTGCACTTTAACAGCCAACACATTCTCCTTCTCTTTTGTTTCAACAGAAGAGTCAAAAAGATTTGAAATGTTATCACTGTTTTCCATCCTCTGCCAGAGCGGCTGAGATTTCTCAGATACCTCAATTCTAATAATTGGCCAATCGGCTTGACTCGGTAATAAACTCTACAGGACTTTGAGGGGCTCTGTGATGTGATTCTTTCCACTCAACCTTACATAATACTTTCAACTAATTTAACATGTTGGCAGTGCTAGCTAGACAAACAGTGCAAAGCAGTCTGGTAGGTTGAATGGCTTTGGTTAGTAAGGGGCTGCTGTAATCTGCATCTGTCAACCTGCAGCTCAGTACCTTGGATTTGTTCAGTGTTCCTTTTGTGAAAAAGAGCATGTTCCATTTTGGGTAAACAGAAATAATACAATGGATGTAAAGCTCTCAGCCTGTCTCAATTTGGAGACCTTTGAAAATTATGATGAGGTGCCAGAGGTGTTAGATACCGAAGAGCAAAATTTATGGCATGTAAGTTGGTAGGTGTAGTAACCTGTGACATTCCAGTGCTTATTAAATTTTATGACACTGATGATGAATATACACGCACAGAACGGTGGACAGTGATTGTCTGATTAACTTATGCAAGACTCACTGCTTTTACAATAAACTTTGTGCATTACCCCTGAACATGGAAAGACATAGACTATTATTGTTCTTGACAGCAATAACTATTTATATATAGTTTAAATTTAAACACCAATTAGTAAATCAATACAAATTTATATTGCCAGATTTAAATAAGTTGGATTCTGACGTTGGAAGAGTATTACAATTCTTCTTTCTATTAAGTTAACAAAGGGATAGTGGGTGAATGGTATTGATAGAAATAAGCTGTTACAGAAAATAGACCTGTTTCAGAAAAATGTAGTTATGCAACCAAAAAGTGTGAATGTGTGCACCATTGAATTCTCTGTATTACTATGTAACTAGTGTTGCTGTATGCTGGAAAAGCATCTGCCTTTTGGGCCAAAGCTCATTTTTCTGTTGGACTCTGCATGGATTTCTCTGAGATGTCCACCTTCACCACCTCTTCCAATTAAGGCTGTATTTACCATTGCACTTTCCACTGGACCCAACAGTCCAGGGCTGCAGGATTTAGAGCTAAAAGTTGCAGACTTCTTTATCTTATAGAATTATTCTCAAGAATTGGAGGGTAGCAAACAAAACAGTACCTTTTAAAAAAGGATGAAGAGGTAAGCAGAGGACCTATAGACCAGTTAATCTAACATCTGGTGCAGGTAAAAATGTTAGAATCTATCAATATGATTAGGCAGAGTCAATTTAGAAATAATCTTTGATAAATCAAAGATTTTTGGGGTTCTATCTAATGGAAGGGGAAAGGGATGACAATGGGTATGCAGTAGTAAGATTTTCAAAAAAGTCAGAGGCCACGTGACAATTCTATGTAACAACCAAGGACTCATGGAATTGGAGGTAATATATTAGGTTGGATTGAAGATTTCTGGATTGAAAACAGTGAGTAAAAAGAAACAGCATATTTTCGGTTTGGCAGGCTGTAACTGATGGGGTACTGCAATCATAAGTACTTGGGCCTCGGGTATTTTCAATTTATATTAATGATTTTGTTGAGGGAACTGGAAGTAATGTATTAAAAATTGCTGATAATACAAAATTAGGTGGATAAGAGGGATATGGACAGGTTAGTTGTATTCTATCTGCCATATTATTGCTCATTCAATGTGGCAATCATCTTTCATGAAAAGTAATGAAAAAGAGAATGGCGAGGAACAGGGAAATGTTTACATTCTGAGGTGCCTAGGTGTCCTGCTATATGGATAGCAGAAGTTTAACATGCAGATAATGCAGAAGGAGAATGGAGAGGTCTATTAGGCAGGGAAACTTAAACATGAAGTTCAGCCAAGATGATGGGAAGTGTTTCCATACTTACGTAGGGAGGGTCCAAACTAGTCTGATGTTAAAAGTTCCCCACTAGTCTGATGTTAAAGAGTTCTCCTCTTTCAACTTGCATTGATGGTACATCAAAAAATTAAAATGAAGGGAAACTGGTTCTGTGGGTGGATTGGAGGGCTGCTGCTTGCACTAATGGGGTGGGGAGAGAAAAGTTGAGGGGAGAGTTGTTGTGCTGATTTAAAGGGGCATCCAACTGAATCATTTATTTCTAAATGAGAAAAGCACACCTGAGACATCTTAGCAGCTTTTCAATAATAGTGTAGGGAATCAAGAAAGTAAAGCAATGAGGCCCATTCATGTGAAACTAATGCATGTAAAATGGCATTAATCTCTTTCCTTATTTCAATTGTACATTTGCACATAAAAATTCCCAGAGTTATAACAAACTCCAGAATAATAACAAGTACTTATCTAAAAAGCTCAACACACATCAAAAATGGGGCTTCACAGTAAAGGAGGAGAGTCTTGCGTTTCTTCTGGCTCTCAAATGCTTTTAGATAAAAGTCTGATATGGATACAGAAAGACCATGCCTAAATTGACTACAATCTGTAGTGGAAAAGTTTAAAACCCAGAATGTTAGGCTATTCCATTTGAGTTTGTTTCTCCAGCTGTATGACTTATAAATGATCCACATTCCCAGGAAATCGAAGGTGATTGCAGACATCCTGTTCAGAACTTAAAGAAGCTCAGTGAGGACTGAGGAAAAAAAAACTGACCATAAGAATTGATGTGTGTGTCAGAAAGAGTGTTTTGTTGTTTTCATAGACTTCTTTTCACCCTTTTTGTATTCCACGAAGAAGGGAATTTTTACAGTGATAAGGAAAAAGAAACCATGGAATTTTACACAGAAATACTCTACTTTAAAAAGACCTGAGTCTTACATTTTAAATGAACACAAACCCAATGGGTGGTCGAGAATGTGCAGTTAGTCACTGAAGGAATGGGTGCAGGAGATTTCTCCAAGTGAGAATGGAATTCCTCCCTGTGTTTCGGCACGGTAGCACAGTAGTCAGCATTGCTGCTTCACGGCTCCAGGGACCTGGGTTTGATTCCCAGCTTGGGTTGCAGTCTGTGTGGAGTTTGCACGTTCTTATTGTGTCTGCGTGGGTTTCTTCTGGGTGGTCTGGTTTCCTCTCACGTCCAAAGATGTGCGGGTTAGGTTGATTGGCCATGCTAAAATTCTCCTTAGTGCCCTTAGATGCTTAGTTTAGAGGGATTAGTGGGTAATCATATGTAGAGATATGGGGTAAGGCTTGGGTGGAATTGTGATCAGTGCAGACTCAATGGGCCTCTTTCTGCACTGTAGGGTTCTATGATTCCAGGCAAGATGCTTGATGAGACTTTGTAGCACAGTGGGTTGTATTTCTGCTCTGAGCCAAAAGCTCTGGGTTGGAGTCCCACCACAGGACTTGATGGCCAAAGAAGATACATTCATCATGCAGCCAAGCAGGTCAACTTGCAAAATACTTCCAAAAACATCAATGGCTGGTGGTAAAAGTGAGACACTCCTTGTCAGCAACACTTCATATGGAGTGGGACCCCTCAAATTATAAGCCTCCAGTACATATTAGTGATCTGTTATGGGAATTACTAGTTACGGCAACAGGCAAAAATCTTCCTTAGGTGCAGAAAGAGAATTGGATTGGAGAAGACAGCTTGTTGGTATCTGGTGGTGTGTGTGTGGCCGTAAAGAAACAACAGCTGGAAAGTTGTCCATACTAAAGCTTGTGATATGGTAACTGAAGCAGGACCCCTGCAAAAAAGCCATCTTTTACAGGAATATCTCAAAACTTTTCCTCTGACTGTAAATCAATCAACCAGCCCAGGAATTGCAGCAGGGAAAAGAACTAAAATATCTCTATCAAATCACAGAACACTTGACTGGAAGAATCATGTACTCAACTGCAGAAGTCAACTATAGCGAAATCAATCTGTAATAGCTACTAACACTCAATATTAACTCCTCGTAATTCAAGGACAGTTCTGTATAACTTTTTATTTATATTTAATTTTCATTGGACTCTCTATATGAATGTTATGCTTTACCATGTTTCCTTACCATTTTAGTAGCTAATAAGATTAATCTGCTTTACCATGTTTCCTTACCATTTTAGTAGCTAATAATATTAATCTATCGTTACCAAAAAAAGCCAGATTGAATTGGTTCCTTTTTAAATGCAACTATTGAGCCTGGAAAAGATATTGAAGAGAAAAGGGAACCTTGTTAGATTAAACTGTTATTGATACAAGCAGAGGGTAGATTGAATAAAGATCACAACACCAGAGACCCATGTTCAATTCTTTGTGGAATTAGCATGTTCTCCCCATATCTACAAGAGTTTTGACCAGTTGCTCTGGTTTCCTCCCACAGTACAAAGATGTTGTGGATTAGCAATGGTAAATGCATGGGATTAGAAGATTGGAATGGACCTGGCTGAGAGGCTGTTTCAATGAGTCAGTGCAGACTCAATGGGCTGAATGTTCAGAGATCAGGTTATTGAATTGGATGATTAGCTATGATCATAATGAAAGATGGAGCAGGACTATTCCTGTTCCTACTTTCTGTGTTTCTATGTGAAGACCTCCTGACATATTGCACACCTGGAAATTATAAAGGCAGACGGGCAACGTAAAATTCTGGTCAACTGGTGTTTAATTAATTTAAATCGTTTTACGTTAACTGGCAAAATATTGTGTAAGTATATGACATGATGCCTTCCTGTGCGATTTTATACACTTGGAGTTTGGGCATACAATGTTATACATGACATTCTGACCTATGTTTCAATATACAATTATTGCAATCATTTCTCCTTCTATTCAGGAACAGGAGGGCTTCAAGGTCAATCAGCAGTGGTTTAAGAATGGCTAGGTTAGATAACAAACTGCTTGCCTTGTTGTGACCACAGTATTTTGTGTACTTTATACATCAGAGCATCCCTGCTTGCAAAGTCTGAAGAACAACATCTTCAGTAAGACAAAGCTACATTATTAATTCTTGAATTAGCTGTTAATAATGACAGCATGGCATAGTGGTTAGCACTACTGCCTCACAGGAACCCGGATTCAATTCTGGCGTTGGTTTACGGTCGGTGTGGAATTGGTATGTTTTCCCCATGTATGCATGGGTTTCCTCTGGATGCTCCATTTTCCTTCCACAGTCAAAGTTATGCAGGTTAGGTGGATTACCAGGTAAAATTGTCCCTCAATGTCAGGAGCATTAGCAGTGTAAATACGTCAGGTCAGGGCCTTGGAGGGGATTGTGGTCAGGCTCAATGGGCCAAATGGCCTCCTTCTGCACTGTAGGGATTCTTTGATTCATCTGCTTTTTCTGTGCAAGGTCTGTTCAGGTGAGCAAAAGCACATTGTTAACCCTGTATCCATGACTGCTATTAGCTGAGCACATTGATGATTTCAACCATCATGCTGTGACCCCAATGAAAGCAATAGAGACTGTTTGTCTTTTCTGTCAACTAACTGATATATTTTAACACTGGTTCAGTTTTATAGCCATTCAAAGATATTATGCAGATTAACATTGTGCAAGTACAGGTAGTGACAGCCATTTACAGGATTAATTATGTCGGCTGTTTGTTAATCATCTGACACTCAAATATTTTTAAAAATGCATTTAATGTTATAACATTCCTAGAGTGCCTGTGTACTGACTATAGCATTAAAGTTGAAATCTATAAAGTTTATATCAAAAATTCTAAATGAATCATTATGTCATTATGATTATTCTAAGTATTTAATCTTTTCCCATGAGTTTATGTAGTGCTGATTAGTTTGTGACAGGATAATTGATTGTAGGTCTTTAAAACTGTCATAAAGTTGACAAGTTAACCAAAGGATATAAAATGTTAGGGTTTTAACATAAACATCTCTGAAAACAGTGATGGGAAACATACAAACATGATGGATTTTAAAAAACAGCTTGAACATTTTAAAGTAATGGATAATGTGAATTTTGAGCTGATTGAAAGATTTCTTTTCTTTCTTGGGCTGGTTCCATTTAATGATTTTACTAGAGGGACATTGTCACTTGCTAGCCCATGACATTGAAACTTCAGGCACTTTTCCAATGAAAGATGAGAGAATATACTCAGACACAAAGAAAGTAACTATTAACTCAATTGTGATTCTTCAGTGCAAGTTATTTGCTTTACAAAAACATGATCACACAATGCCATTGACTAGTAAATTTCATTTTCCTAATGCAGCAGTGGTCAATGGGAAGAAAGATAGGATGGCCAATTGGTCAATTGGAGGTTGTCAGTAAGGGCTACTCAGTGATTGGAGGGATTAGGCAGAGTGGAGGTTGGGTGCTTAGTGGGAAAGTATTCAATAACTAGAGTAGGGGAGGTGTCACTGGTCATTGGAGGAGTCCATATTGGATCTCCTTGTGGACTCAAGAGGTAGGGATGTAATTGGGAGTGGTGGGGTATAGTTGGTGGGTTCTGTGGATACTTGTGGGCGGTCCTTTGGGGAAGAGGGAGAAGCAATCCCACAGTTATCCAGCAGTTATTAGTAGTTTTCACTCTTCTAACTTTATCTGGGTAATAATTACCTGGAGAGAGTGCAGGGATTTGTTCACTAAAGATGTGCTCTAGAACTGTTTTCCCAATCCTCAACAGAAGTCCTCATGTAAAGATTGCAAGGCAATTTAGACTGTCAGAACCATCCAAAGTTTGCGATTTTAAATTGGATTATTCCAATTACAGGGTAGTTATCCAAAGAAAGTTTAAGTTTCCTGGGAAATTGCCTTACAATCTTTACATGAGGACTTCTGTTGAGGATTGGGAAGACGGTTCTAGAGCACATCTTTAGCGGACAAATCCCTGCATTCTTGCCAGCCACTCTAATTCACAAAACCTTGTGTGATGAAAGCTTACATTCCTATTATATTGCAGATGTTACAATTGTACCATCAGGCTTGAGCTGCCTATCCCCAGTCATGCAGTCTAATCAGTTTTACACACAGCAGTGGTAGTTAAACACGTTTAGATAGTTCACAATCTGGTTTGCTATTTGAGGTGATATGGGGACAGATTCTGTTAGAACCATGCAAGAGAAATTTTCAATACACATAGGTCTCAGCAAATAAGCACAGCGATCAAAAAATGTTTATAACATCATAGTTATTAAAACAAATATAAAATATTAACTAAGAATATTTCTTTTCAGAATTACAGGATAAATTTCAAAATGCAAAATGTTAAAATATTATAAGAATTTACTTCTTAATCTATGTGCAAATTTTTAACATATTTTCTGTTGGGGAAACATTAGGCTGAATTGGGTGATGATCTTGAAGTTGGCCTCAATTCTGGGTTAGGAATGAAAAGTGGCCACACTTGGATATTGGTCATGATCTTTCTAAGAAAGCATAATTAAGAAGTCAGCTCTGAGACTCTCATCTATTTAAGGACAGTAGGCAGCAAGCAGATCAGTGAAAGGGGGGCTCCATTAGAAGGATTCCTGGTGTACCACTGTAAGGAATGGGCAGGTAGGAGATTGCTAGGATGCCTTAAAATAGAGGTGGTCTCTGCAGGGTTGTAAAAAGTTAAATATCCCTCCTGACCACAACTGTCAGACCATCACCTTAGAGAGGAAGCTCTTTCATAGGATAGCTGGTGGCCGTGGTCATTGCATCCCAGTGAGTCCACATTGAGGTGATGGAAAGAAGGTGTTATGATGCCAGGTTTACTTAAAGCAGAGATTGTGAACTACAAGTCCCAACAGAATTCGAAGTTTCCATACATGAAGTGGGCTACACATGTGCGGACCTGCATCTTTAAGTAGTTTGAGCTTGGAATAGGCCTAAAACATCTGTGCATGAAGAAAAACATGTAGTTAAACCTAGGTCTTGGGAGTGGGAGAAGAATTGCTGAAAGTAACTCTTTGCAGCAGCAATGTTCTGCCTTGTGCAGCTGAAAAGCTGTATATTGTTTTTGAATTGGTGCAGATTCAGGAATCTAGGGGAATGGAATCTTGGGAGAGGAGATTGAAAGCAGGTGAGGTGGATTGTCATTGAGGCCATCCAATTTGGAGCAGCTTCTGGGAAGAATTCCAAAGTGAGATATTTGATGGTGAAGACAGGAATTCTCCATTAAGAGAGACAGTGTTTCAATGAGATTTGCTGATTCAATTATTTTCTTTCTGGCCTAGTAAAGTCTATTTTAGTCTGTTCAAAACCAACGGAACCTTGTGGTTTGATTCTATTAGCAAGTGTTTTTGATATCAAACTTTGTCTACTTTAAATAAAACATTATTGATCCCTAACTAAATCTTTACAAAACCTTGGGGCTCTGGATAAGGATCAGAACAATGTTGATAATCCTTCCGCTAGCCTGATGTCATGAACCCTGTAGCCTCACCACTTAGTCCACTGCTGGACCAAGGTTCTAAACAGGTTAAATATAACTTCTGTGCTTGAAGTGAACCCTAGAGCTTTTTAAATGACCTTGTTTTCCTGCATTGCTATTTGTAGTGATTTGTTTATCCGTGCCGTGGTCCCCAAATTCTTCTACCACATTTAGACATTTACTTTCTGAAGAGTATGTCATTTTCTTATTCTTTCTTCTAAGATGTACCATCCCTCTCACTCTCTCAGCCCAAACCCTAATCTTTTTCTTATTTTTCTTTGTGCATTTAGCCCAATGTTACTCAAGTCATTTCTTGTAGTCTTTGTGGACAAGGGGGAGGGAGGAGTGGCTAGGGGGAGGAAGGACGGAACATGGGGAGGAGAGGGGTGGAGGAGGGGGAATGAGATATCCATCTCAAACAAGGTTAGCAATGCAGATTTGCTGTCAGTACTCTCCACCCGGGCATCCCATATCCTCGATCTTTTAGAGGTTAGCATGTCATTAGCAACTGATGTGTACAGTGAGAAAGAAGGTAAAGATTATTTTCCCTATCTGGAAAAGATTAGAAGTCATTGTACAAGTACTGGATTCCAGTGACCAGTGACCAAAGACCTATAACAACAAGCAGTGAGTAATAATAAGGACATCTTTCTCAATACGACAGCAGTAACAAATGGAGTGTCAAAGGGATCAGTGCTGGGACCACAACACTTCACAATATATATATATTTGTAGGAAGGAAAAGAAGTATGCTGCAACCAAATCACCAAATGATAAAAAATTGGGAGGGAAAGCAAGATGTAAGGAGGAAATAAATAATTTTCTGTGTGATACTATTGATTAAATGGGTAGGCAGAAAATTGACAAATGGAATTCAATGTGGGAAAATGAGATTGTTCACTTTGGAAGAATGAATGAGAAGGCAGATTAAGGGGAAGACAGGTGAAAAGCTGGCTTTTATTTCAAGGGGGCTTTAAAATGTAAAGGGATGTTTCTGCAAGTGTACAAGTGAGACCACATTTAGAATACTGTGCACAATTTTGGTCCCCTTATTTAAGGAAAATATATTACAAGGGACAGTACAGAGGGGGTTTACTAGGATGAGCCCAGGTGTTAAGGGACTGTCATATGAGAAAAGGTTAAACGGACTGGGTCTGTACTCCTTGGAGTTCAGAAGAATGAGAAGTGATATGATTGAATCCTTAGGGGGGTTAGACAGGATAATTATTGAGAGGATGGTAGAATGGAGGACCAGAAGGCGTTGTCAGAAAATAAGAGGGTGTTCATTTAAGATGGATTGAGGAAGAATTACTTCTTTCAAAGAATGGTGAATCTGTGGAATTCTTTACCTCAGAAAGCTGTAGAAGCTGAGTCCTTGAACTTTTTCAAAGCAATCAGCAGTTTTTAATCGGTAAGGGAATTAAGGATTACAGTAGTAATGCAGATTGTTAGATGAGCCATGATCTTATTAACAGGTTTGTGTAATATATGTTGGGGTTTGGGGTATGTATTGCCCCTTTAAGACTGCGGGTCAAATGACCCCTGTGGGATCCAGTTGTGCAGTCTTAGATTTTATTGTGTAATAGTGCACAATAAAGAACTCCCAGTGTTAAAGTTATCAAGCCAACATCATGGTTCTTTTGGCATGATAAGTTGATAGATGTTTATGTAACAGTTTGTGTAATTATTGGGTTGCTGTCCACATGGGGCAGGGACTTAATTGGGGCTGGTGAAGTGGGTCACCACTTCACAGGATTCAGGAAGTGAATCCTGACAGCCTTCATGCCCATTGAGAAAATTGATTTTTTTGACTGGTGCCTCATTCACTGGGGCATTGGGATTCCCACCAGCAGTCTGAGAATCGTTCCCCTTATCAAAAAGAGGTGCTACAAGAAATCTCAGTAACTTTATGGATCCATGTAAAGGAACATTCATTGTAAAAAAATTACTATTATTGGCAAATTACTCATGTTGAAGGAATCTTATTATTTTGCCAAAATTTGATGTTGCAATGAAGTTGCATTTTCCACAAGGGGAGCATAAGAAACAGCTCAAATTGTCTCTATGGCCATTCACGTCAGCCCACCACCCACATACTGAACTTCTGCCCCAAGTGATCCTTCCTGGTGGCTTCAAAACCATTCTCATTGCTTCAGCTGAAGGTATTGAATGGATGTTGATCCCAACATTGAACTATGTCTGAATCTCCAGCCATACAAAGAAAATAAGTGCCAGAATATGAACTATATAAAATGCCTCTACAGTTAGCAAGCTCTATGTAATCTATATATATAAGTTTAGAGGGTTTGTGAGGAAATCATTTTTGGTGGGAATCTGGAATTCACTGCCTGAAATGGGGTGGAGGCAGAGACCTTCATAACATTTAAGAAGTATTAAGATGTGCCTTCATGATGCCAAAGTGCTGAAAAATGGGATTAAAATAGTTGGGTGATTCATCTTTAATCATTACAGATGTGATGGGCTGAAGGGTCTTTTCCTGGGCTGTGGACTCCTATTACTCTAATGGGTCTATGGGCAGGAGTTGAAGACTTGTACTCCAGATTTAGCCATGCCCCTAGCCAAACTGTTCTGGTACAGCTACAACACTGGCACCTACAGGCAATGTGGATAATTGCCCAGATATGTTCAGTCCAGAAATGCAAACTGGTCAATTGTTGTGCTATCAATTTACTCTCAATCATCAACAAAGTGTTAGAAGCTGCCATCAACAATGTTATCAAGCAGCACTTATTTAGCAATAATCCTCACACTCGCACTCAATTTGGGTTCTGCCAGGGCCACATTCCATGTAGGAAGAAATTTAAAAAGATCACCAGTTGTAGATTTTTACATTTCTGAAAAGTAAATTACATTGATTTCAATGCCTGTTCAACCCAACATACATCAGAATTTTTTAATATTCATTCACAGGATATGGGCATTACTGGCTAGGCCATTACTTATTGCCCAACCCAAATTGCCCTTGAGAAGATGGTGGTGACCAGCCTTCTTAAATATCTGCAGTGCCTTAGTGTACGTATACCCACAATGTTATGGAAAAAGTTCCTGGATTTTAACCCAGTGATAATGAAAGTGTGGTGATATATTTTCCCAGTTAGGATTGTGTCTTGGAGGGGAACTTCCCCTTCCAGTTTATTGTCTTCCCATGTATCTGCTACCCCTGTCCTTATAGATGGTAGCGGATAGGTCTGGAAGGTCTACAGAGGCTTGTTGAGTTCCTGTAATGCAGATGATACATACTGCAGCTGCTGTGTGAAGATAATGGAGGGGATGTATGTTTGCACAGGGGGTGCCAATCAAATAGGCTGCTTTGTCCTAATGGTGTCCATCTTCTTATGGTGTTGGAGGTATACTCATCCAGGCAAGTGGAGAGTATTCCATTACACTCCTCACTTCTGCCTTGTAGATGGTGAACAGGCTTTGGGAATCAGGAGGTGAATTGATATATCACAGGATTTATGGAAACCCTACAGTGCAGAAACAGTCCATTCTGTTGAAGTTTACTGAAATTTCAACAGAATATTGCACCCACACCTTAACCCACATATTTATCCTGCTGATCCCCTAACCTGGGACACTAAGTGACAATTTAGCATGACCAATCAACTAATCTATCTTATCAGCCTATCTTTGGATTGTGGGTAGAAACTGGAATATTAGAGGAAACCCATGCAGACACAGGGAAAACATGGTAACTCCATGCAGACAGTCACCCAAGGCTGGAATTGAACCTGGGTCCCTGATGCTGTGAGGCAGCAGTGCAAAACACTGTGCCAAACAATTTCTGGCCATTGGTCTGCCCCTGTGGTGTTTATATATATGGCTTGTTCAGTTCAGTTTCTAGTCAATAGTAGGCCGATGTTGACAGTGGGGGTTTCAGTGATGGAAACGTCGTTCAATGTAAAGAGGCAATGGTTAGATTCTCTTTAGTTGGAGGAGGTACTTGTGAGGCATGAATGCTGATGAAGCAGCTAAAGATGGTTAGGCCTAAGACAGTATCCTGAGGAGCTCCTGCATTGACATCCTGGAACTGAGGTTATTGATCTCCAACAACCATGTGTCAAAGGGCAATGGTTAGACTTTCTCTTGTTGGAAATGATCATTGCTTGGCACTTGTGTGACACAAATGTTACTTGCTAGTTGTAATACCTGTAAATGTGATTTATACATTGATGAATTTGAGAAAGCCAGAATCTATAATTTACCGGCATCGGAAATGGATTTCTCAATTTTTGAGTAATGTCTCTCTCAACATCTGATGCTGATGTATGTTGTACATAGGCCATTATTTGCCATGTTACAGCAATATTTGGGAATATTCTTGCCTGCTTAGTTCTGTATGAGCAAACTGGTAAGGTAATTTAGATAAAGAGGAACCTACAGATAAATTCATCTATTTTTCTGGGAGATGATAGAATAGTAATATTGCTCTGGTTTCCAAAGAAATAGTCCAGCTGCTGCTCATACCCTTCACTTTCTTCATACATCCCCAAGTGAACCCTCCCGGGGTTTACTGTCCAAAGTTCCCTTGGGTGAAAGATCTTCACCTAAATCTAATACAAATAAAACAAATTATTTTCACAAAATATTGCATGTTGATCTTGTTAAACCTGAAATCACAATATTAGCTTATGTAGTAAATTGAATTGACTATATCTAAAACACCACGGTGCTCACAGGATTAAAGATACTTCTAGCTGAGGAGGACAGATATTTCCTCTTAGCAGTATACCAATGTTATTCTGTACAGATTTATTGCTGTTGATTAAATACAGTACATGAATACAAGAAAAATCGGACATTTGGTCTTGTGTGCAAACCTGGTGTATTTGTTTATAGAACATAGACCATAGAACATCACAGCACAGAACAGGCCCTTTGGCCTTCGATGTTGCGCTGACCAATATAAAAAGCAATGCCCCTCCAAACTAAATCATTCCCTTCTCTTCCATATACTTATCAACTAACCTCTTAAACGCCACCAAACTTGGCGCATCTACAACTGCTGCAGGCAGGGCATTCCACTCCCGAACCACCCTTTGGGTAAAGAACCTGCCTTTGATATCCGTCCTATAACTATCACCCCTTAATTTAAAGCTGTGTCCCCTCGTGCTAGCTTTCTCCATCCTAGGAAAAAGGCTATCACTGTCCACCCTATCTAAACCTCTAATCATCTTATATGTTTCAATAAGGTCTCCTCTTAGCCGCCTCCTTTCTAACGAAAACAACCTCAAATCCCTCAGCCTCTCTTCATAAGACCTGCCCTCCATACCAGGCAACATCCTGGTAAACCTCCTCTGTACCCTCTCCAATGCCTCCACATCTTTCTTATAATGTGGGGACCAGAACTGCACACAATACTCCAAGTGCGGCCGCACTAGAGTTTTGTACAGTTGCAACATGACGTTGCGGCTCCGAAATTCAATCCCTCTACCAATAAAAGCCAAGACTCCATATGCCTTCCTAACAACCTTCTCGACCTGACTGCCTACTTTCAGGGATCTATGCACATACACACCAAGATCCCTCTGTTCATCTAGACTACTAAGAATCCTACCATTTGCCCTATACTCTACACATTTATTATTTCTGCCATAGTGCATTACCTCACACTTTTCCACATTAAACTCCATTTGCCACCTCTCGGCCCAGCTCTGCAACTTGTCCAAGTCCCAACTAATAATGCTATTAACATTTCTAACAGCCCTTATGTAGTGTTTATTTTCAGAGAATTTATTTCTACAATAATGAGGAAGAACTTTGGAATCATTGTGAGGCTCGTGTGCACGTGTTTGAAGGGAGATTTACTAACATAATATCACAATGCTGAAAAACATGATATCAATTATCTTAACTAAATGGGACCGAAGTTTAAAACCCTTGGTGGAGTTTATCAAAAAATGCAATGCAGTAAAAGGAACTTTGCACGGATGATGAACAAGCTCTATCATTGTAAGTCTCAAAATTATGAGCAAATTCAAGATATTGCACAGATAATGAAAAGAGCCTGGAAATTAGATCACTGCTTTTCAGCTTCTGAACACTCTCCTAAATATTCAGTAGGGTTCACAGTAAGTAATCATGTGTTGCCCACCATATTGAATCTAAGTTCTCTGTTGACATCAGGAGTACGCAACAGAAGTATCTGAAATTACAGATACCTTGCCTAGGTTAGGGAAGGATCATTTTCTGAACTTCGTCTGTCCGAGTATTTGACTCGTCCACCACATTTTGAACTATCTGAGGAGGACAGCTTTGAGCAACTTTGGGCTTTGAGGGTCTAGCTGCAGATTTCAGCATTTTAATGTGGGTCACTGAACACTTGTGCTCAGTGGCTCACCATGTAAAAACTCATTCTTCAGCCTAGTCGCTGAGGTATGTCTGGTGTTAGTATCTTAGCCTGTGAATGAAAGGGTCAGATTGGGATGCACCATTGGGATGGCTGGCCTCCTCTCCCTCCACTGGCAGAGACACATCTTCAGCACTTGAAATGAAAGCAAGGGACACTGGTTAGCTTTTAATGTGAAGAGACAACAGACGATTAGAAGTGGCTTACATTTGCAGTTTGTTATGCAGTATTTGTAGATGAGATGTGGAAACACAGTATAATGTATTCCCCATGTTAATCTCCACACTCATGATTACCTTTGCCCATAATTAGCAGCAAACTTTCTTTCCCAACGAAGGGCAGAGGATGTGCAAGCGAGAATAACTATTTTTGGTGATAACATCTTATCTGGAGATGTACATGACCTCTTGCGAGAAAGAAAGGACAGTGCTATTGAAAATTTTTTATGAGCTGTTCTGCCATAAGGAAATGCAGTGTCAAATGGGGGGAAGGGAAAGTTGGAATTCTGAGTATGAGAAGAAGAAGATGTAGCAAAATCTGGATTTAGTGTAAAGGTAAATGAGGAGAAGTATATTGTGAATATTGTAAATAGTAAGATTGGAGGTAGTGATAACCATGTCCTAGAGTCTAAGCTACTTCTGTTCATTTGCTCTACTATTTCTTTTCTTTGGTAACAGAATTAGTGCCCGAAAGGCTTCCTTTTCAATTTGATTGATTACTAATATGCAGTGAAAAATATTGTTCCCTAGGTGCTACGTGGACAAGGCATATCATTCATAGAGAAGGAAAGGAGAAAGTGCAGAATTTAGTGTTAGGGTGTAGAGGAAGCTCAACTTAGTGCAAGGTATGTGCATTCAAAAGCCTGATGGCAACAAAGAAGAAGCTGTTTTTGAGTTAGTTGGTACGTAACCTCAGATTTTTGTATCTTTTTTCCCAACGAAAGAAGGTGGAAGAGAGTATGTCTGGATTTCATAGGGTCTTTGATTATGCTGATTGCTTTTCTGAAGCATTGTGAAGTATAGATGTCTGGAAACATCTGCCATCTGAGAAAACAGAATATTCCTCCTCATGTTCAACAAAGAGCAATAAAATCTCCAAAGCAGCATTATAAATGAAGGATCATAGTTTTGTAGCCATTTCTACAACTCACAAGCATTTCCCTGATAATTGCAATCAGAGTACGCCTCCTCCTTAAGGGCTGTCTTGAAGAGTCAGTGCAACCCAATATCCGCCTCCTCAAACAGGCGTGCAGCCAATGAGTAGCGTGGGTTGTGTGGGCTGCGTGCCTGAATGACAATAATAAGCAGGAAGCATGAATACGACATGATGTCTGAAACAATGCTGACAGGTGCAGGCAATATCTGTTCACATCTAATGTTTCTATTTCTTCGGATAACCAAGTTGGAAAGAAGATTTGAATTTTACAAAATATCTACTCATTTCCTAACTATAAAAGACAAATATCAAAAATTATGAAGACTCATGTTCACATTTTAGCTGTGAAACATAAACGAAGAATGAATGCCCATTTTAAAAAAAATAGCTAAGTGAAATAATGACTGGATGATATTAAGCCAAAATATTATTATTATTAAATATTATTAAAGGAAGGGGGGACTCAGTCACTTCAGGTTATTCTTGATATATAATTGAATTAGTTTAGGTTTTGTTTATTTTTACCAGTGTGGTCATTTCTGAGTTAAAGGCCAGAATTTTACAGAAATCAGAGCGGCCGCGGGGCTTACAATGAAAAAGTCCTTTGATCTCGGGTGGGATTTTAAGGTTTCAGGACAAGCACAGCCATAAAACCCCACACAAAGTTTATAGACTATTTTACCTTGATATATAATGCCATTTAATTTCAGTTTTAGGATGAAACTTCATATAAACTCAACTAGCATGTTCTACATTTGCGAATCCTGCCCCTCCCAGCCCACCTCTCGATGGATAGAGTTTTCTCCGACTCTCCCATGCTGACCTGATGTAATTTTATGATGGGGTGGACAGGCCCTCTATCAGCAAGCTTGCCCATACCTTCAGATTGGGATTTAAAGCTGAGATGGGAAGGAACTACTACTCACAGAGTGTGATGAATTTGTGGAACTTGCTACTTTGTTGCATGGTGGAGTCTGAATCATTAAATGGTTTTGAGAGGAAGATAGACATATTTCTAATAAAAAAAGAGGTAAGGAGAGATATGTATGGGGAACAGGTGGGGAAGTGGATCTGAGACCAGGAAGAAATCAGCTATGATCTGATTGAATAGCAGAGCAGACTTGAAGGACTGAATTTACCTACTTCTGTTCCTATGTTCCAGTGGAATATGTTTACTTCACAATTGAATAATGTAAGAAGCATTTTGACCTTTCACCATCTAGGAGTGGCAATCAAATCCCCATCCCAGCATGATATTATGAATCTCCTCCGTACTGGGTTTTTGAGTACCTCAGTTAACAAAGAAAAAAGAACAAAACAGCACGGGAAACAGGCCCTTCGGCCCAACGAGCCCACAACGCCACCCCGATGTTCCCACCTCTACCCGTGATCCCTGTCTATGTTTATAGGTCTATGGATTGAAACTAAATTTGAGACAATTTAGGGAGAATTTGTTCTGCCAATTAGCCTAAGAGCACATCTTTGGGATGTGGGAGGAAACCAGAGCACCCAGAGAAAACCCACGCAACCACGGGGAGAATGTGCAAACTCCCACAGACACAGGCCCAAATCCATGTATCTGCACAGCAACACTGAGCTGTCATGTTGCCCATCAAATGATCCAGGTCAAGCGTACACTAACGACGTGAAGCACTAGGATATTCTCAAAATCCAAGAGCAGCCTTTCAAGACCTATCGTGCGTATGGCCCTTGTTAGACAACAAGGCAGACCAAAGCACCTGTAGGATTAAAAACAAGTACATCAATATCATCTGTTTACGCACTTCCCAGGGACTCCCAAGGCTCATGATCCCTATTTTAAATCAGTTTTCTATATCCCTCCATTCCCATTCTGTTCATGTGCCTATCTAAGTATCTCTTAAATAACTCCAGATTGCCTGCCTCCACACTTTACTTGGCAGCGCATTCCATACCCCCACCATCCTCTGTGTGAAAAAACTCCCTCTAGCATCCAAATTATACCTTACCCCCCTCACCCCATGCCCATGACCCCTCGTGCTATTTGAGTCCATCCTAAGGAAAAGCTTAACCTTGTTTACTCTCTCTATACCCGTCATAATCTTGTACACCTTTATTAGATCTCCTCTAAGTCTACATCTTTCTAAGGAAAACAGCCCCAATTTGCCTAACCTCTCCTTGTAACTCAGACCTTCCATACCAGGCAGCATCCTGGTAAACCTGCTCTGCACTCTCTCCAGAGTTTCCATGTCCTTCTGGTAGTAGGGTGACCAGAACTGGACACAGTATTCCGAATGAGGTCTAACTAACATTTTATACAACTGCAACATTAAAGGCCAGCTCTTGTATTCTGTAACCCTTCCTATAAAGGCTAGTATACCACATGCTTTCTTCACAACCTTCTCCACCTGCTCTGCCACTTTCAGAGACTTCTGCACCCCACGTCCCTCTGCGTTTCTATACTCTTAATAGGTTTACTCTTTTTCATATACCTGCCCCCTACATTCTTTCTCCCGAAATGCATCACCTCGCATTTATCAGAAGTTGCTATAGGGTTAATATCACAGAGCAGAACTATCTTAGATCTAACTCAAATAGACATTCAAAACACTAGAATCAATTATATTTTCAATTAATAACTAAAAGGAAAACTTATTAGACATTGATTTCAAGAGTAAGCCAATGGGAAAAAAAACACTGTACATTTGTTAACTTAAGAATCAAACCTTAACCTGGAGAAAGATGTACAGGGGCACAGTGAATGGTTGTAGATAGTAAAACACACTCTTGGTCAAATTTCTGATCTGTGACATTTTATTTCAGTGCCCCATTTAAATCTTAATTGTAAGTTTTCCACCTAATTTGTATTGGGAACTGGAGCAATGTATAGAGTCTGAGCATAATTTTAATTAGTAAATTTAATTTTTAAATGATTTCTACTTAAAATAGGAAATCACTCTTAAAGTGGAATCATATTTATTGCTTTCAGCAGCAAGACCATCAGATCAATAACGTTCCTCACAGAAAGTGATTGGCGCCACATATGGATTAAATAGTAATGTAGAAATATTTGCACATGGTGGCATGTATGGCATAAGTGAGCAAAGGCAGGGATAATGGTAGACACAACCCAGAAGATGACTCAGGAGAGGGACAGATCATCTTATTATCTCTGCTAAAAAGCATAGAGATTCTCACCAGCGGGATCTTCTGCTCTTGCTGTAGGCAACCCCCTATAGTGAGTTCCCTGGCAAGCAACAAACAGTGATCCATGTCAATTGCCATGGTCATCGGCAGGACTGAAAGATCCCACTGGAAGCCAATGTTGGGCTTCTGAAGAACATGCCATGGGAAGCCAGAAAATCTTGGTCACTCTCAATTTGGCAAGGAGTAAATCTCCCTAAATTATATACCCTAATAGATGACCCCCACAACACTGCCATCATATCAGGAAGGACATTGTTTATTAATTTTTTAAAATTTATTTAAAATTTATTTATTATTAATGTCACAAGTAGGCTTACATTAACACTGCAATGAAAGCTGCTGTGAAAATCCCCTAGCCACCACACTCCTATGTGGGCACACTGAGAGAGAATTTAGCATGGCCAATGCAGCTAACCAGCACTGCTGTTTTGGACTATGGGAGGAAACCGGAGTAAACAGAGGAAACCCACACAGATATGGATAGAACAGGCAAACTCCACACAGACAAATAATGAGAAAAAACTGCACTGTGAATAATAGTGGAAAGCATACATACGACAGAGTGAAGGCATTATGACAGCTTCCTGTGATACTTGCACAGGCTTACATGATCCATCTGCTGTGATCACATACCAGCTAGATAATAATGAAGCAATGGCTTTTCCTGCTGACAAATGCTGCTAATTTGTCTTCTGGTGCCTTGATTTTGCATGAGTATAGTTTATAAATAACCTGAGCATGAGGAAAGTCAATACTTGCTTCATGCCGAGAGCTCCCTCATTATGAAGACTGGTACCTAGGGGAAAAATTCCCATAAGTAATTGGTTCTGAAAATAGAACCTGGCAAACAGTTGGATGCAGCTATGAACTGCAGGTTGAACAATACAGGTCAAGTCTGCAGTGTATATGAAAAGAACATTAGAACAAAAGACATAAAGGATGTCGTGGTCTAGATAGCCACTGGCAGATAATAGTCTTGTTGGCCAGCAGGGGGCAGGCGTTTTTGGAGGCAGCCACCCTGGTGAAATACACTCTTCTAATGCAGTGAACTTCACTCACATACAGACATGTGACTCTTCGTCTATAGATCCTGGCTCTGAGTCTTGTCTATTACAAAAACATTGTGAAAAATCAATTGGGGTAAACTAAAATAAAAAGGCAGAAATAATCTCCAAGTTAAAACATTCATTGGATTTCTATGAAGAATACCAGTTTACAGATCATAATATTTCTAATTAGCTTTTTCACCAGAGCTATGAGAGGTTTGGCTGCTAGATAGAGCTTCTCACCTTCACTGCGATTTTAGTTGTTGCAACCATCTGAAAAGCTCTGTGGAAGAATTTATAATAATGAATACAGATCAGCAATATTTGAACATTTTAGACACAAAGGCCCAGATTTTCATCATGGCAGAGAGGGTCTCTATTGGGTCGATGGGTGAGCCTGGAAATCTACAGTCCCACCCTGCAATGGGGTGGGTAGAGTGGCTTGGGTTTGCATAACGGACGTGAACGATCATGGTGTGGTGGAGCGAAAGAAGTAGCATTGGTTGGCATGAATGGGGCATGGAAATGGCATGAGAGGATGAGAGATGAGGATTGGAGAACTGATTTTTGCTTTAATTTTTAAAATTGGCTCCTTTTAAGGGGGTAATCCTTTGAGGGCCACCTAATCAGGCTAGACCTTAGGCACAGGCTGTGCAGGAAGCCAAATCAATTGGGAGCAAGGGCATAAGGAACTTAAGTTGGAGCCTGGAAGGAGAAGAGAGTAAACATGGGATGGCATAATAGTTAGCACTAGCTTGGGTCACTGTCTGTGTGGAATTTGCATGCTCCCCTTGCATCGGCATGAGTTTCCTTCGGGTGCTCTGGTTTCCTCCCACAGTCTAAAGATGTGCAGGTTAGGTTGATTGTGATGATATGTAGCATTACAGGAATAGGACTTGGGTGGGATTGTGATCGGTGCAGATTCAATGGGCTGAATGGTCTTCTGCACTATAGGGACTCTATGATTCTATGAGATGTATTGCAGTTCTGCATTATTGTTAATAAATCAATTGTTGTTTGAAGCCAATGCGTGTTGCCTTTGAAATTACTACACTGATAACAATTAAAAACTTCATTAGTCATTGGGGGATTGCAGTGCGCAGCTAGAAGGAGAGGAGGACAATGAGTGTCGAAGCTGCAAAGAGGTGAGTAAATTTGCCATGTAAAAATGCCTTTAGTTGAAAAAATTGAGCTGTTTGAACCAAAAGTGAAAAACTGGGGGCAATATATCAAAAGGCTGTGTTATTTCTTTATAGCTAATGAGATCACAATAGAGAAAAAATGAAAGGGGATACTATTCACAGTCTGTGGTCCACAAACATACAGCCTAACATTGCTCGATCCTCCACACACTTAGAACAAAGAACAGTACAGCACAGAAACAAGCCCTTCAGCCCACTAATTCTGCGCCGATCAAGACCAACTATCTGTATCCCTCTATTACCTGCCTGTTTATGTGTCTATCCAGATAAGTCTTAAATGTCGCTAACGTGTCTGCCTCAACCATCTCACTTGGCAGTGCATCCCAGGCCCCCATCATCCTCTGTATAAAAAAACTTCCCGTACACATCTCACCTGAACCTTTCCCCCTTCACCTTGAATGTGTGCCTCCTTTCAATTATCAGTTCTGCTCTGCTCTGGGAACAAGTTTCCAATTGTTCACCTTATCTATTCCCCTCATAATTTTATAAACGTTTATCAGGTTGCTCCTCAGCCTTCATCTTTCCAGGGAGAATAATCCCAGTTTATTCAATCTCTCCTCTTAGCTAATACTCTCCATACCAGGCAACATCCCCGTAAACCTTTTCTGTACTCCCTCCAAAGTCTTCATGTCCTTCTGATCGTGTGGTGACCAGAATTGGACACAGTATTTCAAATGTGGCCTAACCAAGATTTTCTGCAACTGTAACATAATTTACCAACTTTTATATACTATGCCCAGGCTGATGAAAGCAAGCATACCATATGCTTTCTTCACCACCTTTTCCACCTGTGCTGCCACTTTTAAGGATCAGTGGACCTGTACTTCCAGGCCTCCCTGCGTATCTTTCTCCTGATGATTCTGCCAATTATTTTATAGCTCCCACCTGATTGGATTTTTAAAAAATGCATCAACTCGCATTTGTCTGGAGTAAATTCCATCTGTCATTTTTCCATCCAATTTTCCGGCCTATCTATATCCTGCTGTATTCTCCGAAAGTCTTCATCATTATCCGCAACTCCAGCAATCTTAGTTTCATCCACAAACTTGCTAATCAGAAGAAAGCTATGCTTTCTTCCAAGTAATTTATATATCTTACAAACAACAGAGGTCCCAGCACTGATCCCTGCAGAACACGACTAGTTACAGGCTTTTGTTTAGCAAATCACTCTTCCACCACTACTCTGTCTCCTATGGCCAAGCCAGTTCCGAATCCATTTAGCTAGTTCACCTTGATGCTGTGTTATTTAACCTTTTGCCTGCCATGAGAGACCTTGTCAAATTCTTCACTAAAGTCCATGTAGATAACAGGTACAGCTCTTGCCTTGTCAATTATTTTTGTCACCTCCTCAAAAAACTCAAATTATGGGGATTAATTTTTACTAGATAGTCTACGATCATTTTAATTTCAAAGAACAAAGAACAAAACAGCACGGGAAACAGGCCCTTCAGCCCAATGAGCCTGCGCCGCCAACCCGACTTTCCCACCTCTACCCGCGATCCCTGCCCATGTTTATAGATCTATGGATTAAAAACCAAATTTGAGACAATTTAGGGAGAATTTGTTTTGCCAATTAGCCTAAGAGCACATCTTTGGGATCTGGGAGGAGAAAACCCACGCAAGCACGGGGAGAATGCGCAAACTCCCACAGACACAAGCCCAAATCCATGTATCTGCACAGCACAGCGATAGTCACTGAGCTGTCGTGTTGCCCATCAGATGGTCCAGGTCAAGCATACACTAACGACGTGAAGCAGTAAGATACTCTCAAAAAATCCAAGAGCAGCCCTCTCACGACCCATCTCGTGTATGCCCCTCGTTAGACAACAAGGTGGACCAAAGCACCTGTAGGATAAAAACATTCTACAGTTTGGACCTGGGGAGATTGCCTCTGGTTTTGTGACCAATTGAGGGGGTTAGCAGAACACTGTTAATTCTATGATGAGTTTCTTATTACAGTTTAACACCATGCCAAATGCGACCTCAGGGGTTATGTCAGCTAAATTACTAATGGATCACTGCCTACAAACATGTTTGGATTTTGTTTTCCCAGGTTTGTGTAGAGAATGGTGGCTATATAAGCCTCCAGAAAGAAAACAATAACTCAATGAAAAGTGACAGTTTTTCAAGATGATGATTTAGTTGTGGCCAGGAACTTTACAGCATGACCAACACGGGTAGCTGGCAAAATTGTGGAAAGACTGGGAATGGCCTGCAATGTTGTAGTAAAAGGTTGTTGTGTAAAAAAGCACGTGGCTTATTAGAGGAAGACAGCTGGACCCAATACAAGCAACCAGCAGACATCTCCTACAGTGGACTTGCATTCACCAGTTGCTGATTCAGGAATTCCTGTGATTATTGTGGAGCTGAGGCAATCAGTGATTTCCAAAGCAGAGGTAGAAGAAGCTAATGAGGAGGATGTTAACTCTGGATTGATGAGTTTATATTTTACATCTGCTGGTCCAGATTCTTTATTCACTGAAGGATCCAGAACTGAACTGAAACATTCCTTCAGAGTCCTTCTCCAGGCTGACTGATTCCGTGATGGGTTTTTTTCCCTGGGGTGTCCTTGGTATGCTTTGCACTGTTTATGCCTATATTTAATGATGTTCCTTTTGTTTCATTCATAGGTGGACTCAAAAGTTAGGGGAGAATGAGTGTGATTACATAGCCCTTTTAAGAGAGCGATCTCTTGAGAGTCATGTGATCGGGCTGGATCCTATGGAGAAGTCATGCCAGAAGCTCAGCCAATTGCGAACAAGAGACTGTGTCCTGGGTTGGGGAGGACCCTCAGTTGGAGCCAGGGAGGAGAAAAGAGTGGACGTGTGTTGACACATTAAATTCAACACAGATCTAGAACACAGAAGCATGCCTTCGACCCAACCTGACAACCGGCGCTTTCGTTCTAGAAATGGCAGACTCGAATTCTAATCCAGGCTGTGCCATCTGGAGCAAAAATCAAAACTGCGGCAAACATTTTTAACTGTTAAATTCATAGAACCGGGAATTTTCCTAACTTTGAACATTTGACCAACAGTGAAAATCTGCCCCAGAATTGAATTCCATGTAGCTTTGCTCATCTATTTGTGTTTGGTTCCTGTTAAAAAGCAGAAGTTGTCAAAACCATAAGCTGTTCAAATTTTGCTGAACAATAAGCAGGAATGATAGGGGACTTTTAATCTCTGCTGATCTAGTGGAACAATGAAGGAGAAAGACGGTTTAAGAATGTTAAAATCTGAAGACAGATAGAGAGTCATAGAGGAGGGATTCCTGTCACAAAGAATATAATTTGTGACTTTGCCATCTATAACTGAAATGGATTTAAACAATGTTCTTTCTCATGAGTGAAAATGGACATTCTGAGGGAAAATGTAGAAGATAGTGGGACAGTCTCCAGACCTTAAAATGTAAATTAAAGTCTAAAAAGTTTGACGTTTGCCTGTAGTTTGTTTTAAATTGTTATGGACATATTTTCTCAGTGATTGTAATTTAACTGTCAGGATCCATGGTGGTGAGAATTGCATATCTCTCACTTGGGAAAACATCATTACCTGTCTAACACCTGCCTCTCTCATAGCTGCACTTCAGATTGATTGATGTCTAAGGAAAATATTATTGACAATTATTTCATATGCTCTGATCCTAAACATAATTTAGAACATAGAACATTACAGCGCAGAACAGGCCCTTTGGCCTTTGATGTTGTGCCGACCAATTAAGAAAAAGCAATGACCCTCTAACCTAAACCATTCCCTTTTCATCCATAAACTTATCTACTAACCTCTTAAATGCCACAAAACTTGGCGCATCTACAACTGCAGCAGGCAGGGCATTCCATACCCTTACCACCCTCTGGGTAAAGAACCTACCTCTGACATCCGTCCTATAACCACCACCCCTTAAAGCTATGTCCCCTCGTGCTAGCTTTCTCCATCCTAGGAAAAAGGCTATCACTGTCCACCCTATCTAAACTCTAATCATCTTATATGTTTCAATAAGGTCTCCTCTTAGTCGCCTTCTTTCCAACGAAAACAACCTCAAATCCCTCAGCTTCTCTTCATAAGACCTGTCCTCCATACCAGGCAACATCCTGGTAAACCTCCTCCATACCCTCTTTAATGCCTCCACATCTTTCTTATAATGTGGGGACCAGAACTGTACACAATACTCCAAGTGTGTCCGCAATAGAGTTTTGTACAGTTGCAACATGACGTTGCGGTTCTGAAATTCAATCACCCTACCAATAAAAGCTAAGACTCCATATGCCTTCTTAACAGCCTTATCGACTTGATTGCCAACTTTCAGGGATCTATGCACATATACACCAAGATCCTTCTGTTCTTCAACACTATTAAGAGTCCTACCATTAGCCCTATACTCTGCACATTTGTTATTCCTGCCAAAGTGAATTACCTCACACTTTTCTGCATTAAACTCCATTTGCCACCTCTTGGCCCAGCTCTGCAACTTGTCCAAGTCTCTCTGCAAACTATAACACCCCTCTTCACTATCTACCACTCCACTGACTTTGGTGTCATCCGCAAATTTACTAATCCATCCTTCATCCAGATCATTTATAAAAATTACAAACAGCAGGGGTCCCAAAACAGATCCCTGAGGTACATTACTTGTAACTGAACTCCACAATGAATAATTTCCATCAACCACCACTCTCTGTCTTCTATCAGCTAGCCAATTCCTAATCCAATTAGCTAAATCACCCTCAATCCCATACATCTGCATTTTCTGCAGAAGCCTTCCATGGGCCACCTTATCGAACGCCTTACTAAAGTCCATAATACCACATCAACTGCCTTACCCCCATCCACCTCTTTGGTCACTTTTTCAAAAAACTCAATAAGGTTAGTAAGGCACGACCTACCCTTCACAAAACCATGCTGACTATCCCCAATCAATTTGTTTCTCTCTAAATAACTATAAATCCTATCCCTAATAATTCTTTCCAATACTTTTCCCACAACAGAAGTAAGACTCACCGGTCTATAATTCCCAGGAAAGTCTCTATTCCCCTTCTTGAACAATGGGACCATATTCGCTATTCTCCAGTCTTCCGGCACTATACCTGTAACCAACAACGACCTGAAGATCAGAGCCAGAGGCTCTGCAATCATCTCTCTCGCCTCCCAGAGAATCGTAGGGTAAATCCTAGGGTAAATTTGTCATGTTAAAAAAAGGAGCAGGGGTGAAGAAGAGTGGGGTGGAGGCAGAGATGTTGTGAAGTTGAAACAGCCCACCCAATACCTCTGGAAACTATCCCCCTAAACATCTGATCTCCTAAATAGCTATCCTTAGGCCAATCCTCTTTCTCTTGTACATGCGTATTAGATATAATACTTCCAAGGAACTGACAATATCCAGCAGAAGACTGCACTGTGAGTGCTGTCTGACTGTGAGGTTGAGTGAAAACAGGGAGTTAGGTAAAATAGGCAGCAGGGGCTAAAAGAGAGTGCTGATTGATCAGTAAGTGTTACTCTTGATTCTCTGAAACTGACACTGAGTTCGGATAGTTTTAAGGTGATGGGGTGTAATTACATTGTATGATGGGTCAAGGAATATAGGCCAAATGCAGGCAGTTGGAACTAGCTTAGGGGCTTAAAAAAAGGGCAGCATGGACAAGTTAGGCCGAAGGGCCTGTTTCCATGCTGTAAACCTTTATGACTCGATGTTGGGGTAAGTTTTTTACTCAGAGAGTGATGGGTGAATGGAATGGGCTGCTGTCGATGGTGGTAGGGGTAAATTCGATAGGGTCTTTTAAGAGACTTCTGAATGAGTACATGGGACTTAATAGGATTGAGGGTTATAGGTAGGCCTAGTAAGGAGGGATACGATCAGCACAAATTGTGGGTTGAAGAGCTTGTTTGTGCTGTAGTTTTTCTATGTTCTATGTTCTAAAAACAACTTAAAAGTGACATCGCAGGAGGGCTGTGATTTGACTGGATAACAGGGCACTGTACTAAATCTGAAAACACATTTAAATTATTGGTTGGATATTGCTTTGAGACTGAAGTAATAAGAAAAAATATAATTTAAAAAATCTAAATAAAAGAATTTAAAACCGTAATTTAAAACTAATTAAACAAAATAGAGATGAAGGGTCAGGTGATTTGTTGTTCATGCATGATGTGGGAACTGGTGGACCCCCTTTGTGGTTCTACCTATGTCATTGGTACCTATGTGCATCAAAACAACGGGTTCTTTACCCTCCCACTCCAATTTTCTCTGCAGCGCAGATGAGATATCCCGAACCCGAACATTTGGATTCTTGATCCTGGTCACAGAGGACAGTGTCAATGACCCTAATTATACTATTCCCAATTCCAACTATATTTATTTTTTCTCCCCCCACTTGAACGGCTCCCTGTATCATGGTACTGTGATCTGTTTGCTCATCCTCCCTGCAACATCCATTCCCATCCATGCACAGAGCAAGAATCTTGAACCTGTTGGACAAGTTCAAGGACTGATGCTTCTGCAACCGTACATCCTGGATCCCTCTACCTGTCTCACTCGCAGCCACACTCTTCTGTCCCTGTCAACTGGTCAAATTCAAGATATTTGCAGATGATACTAAAGTTGGTGGAGTGGTAGATAGTGAAGAGGGGTGTTTTAGTTTACAGAGTGACTTGGACAAGTTGCAGAGCTGGGCCGAGAGGTGGCAAATGGAGTTTAATGTGGAAAAGTGTGATGTAATGCACTTTGGCAGGAACAATAAATGTGTAGAGTATAGGGCTAATGGTAGGGCTCTTAATAGTGTTGAGGAACAGAGGATCTTGGTGTATGTGTCAATAGATCCCTGAAAGTAGGCAGTCAAGTGGATAAAGTTGTTAAGAAGGCATATGGAGTCTTATCTTTTATTGGTAGGGGGATTGAATTTAGGAGCCGCAGCATCATGTTGCAGCTGTACAAAACTCTAGTGCGGCCGCACTTGGAGTATTGTGTGCAGTTCTGGTCGCCACATTATAAGAAAGATGTGGAGGCATTGGAGAGGTTACAGAGGAGGTTTACCAGGATGTTGCCTGGTATGGAGGGCAGGTCCTATGAAGAGAGGTTGAAGGATTTGAGATTGTTTTCGTTAGAAAGGAGGCGGCTAAGAGGGGATCTTATTGAAGCATATAAGATGATTAGAGGTTTAGATAGGGTGGACAGTGATAGCCTTTATCCTAGGATGGAGAAAGCTAGCACGAGGGGACACAGCTTTAAATTAAGGGGTATGAGTTATAGGACGGATATCAGAGGTAGGTTCTTTACTCAAAGAGGATTAGGGAGTGGAATGCCCTGCCTGCAGCTGTTGTAGATGCGCCAAGTTTGGTGGCGTTTAAGAGGTTAGTTGATAAGTATATGGATGAGAAGGGAATGGTTTAGTTAGGAGGGGCATTGCTTTTTTTATTTTGGTCGGCACAACATCGAAGGCCGAAGGGCCTGTTCTGTGCTGTATTGTTCTATGTTCTATGTTCTATTTAATCTAAGCATACCTGGGGTCCAGGTATGTCACCCACCCACACTCCCATGTGTTGCAATGTCTAAAGCTCAGGATCCAGCTCACCAACTCTGAGTCAGAGTTCCTCAAGGAACAAACATTACTACATGTTCACAGGGAACCACAAAGGGGGTCCACCAGTTCCCACATCATGCATGAATAACAAATCACCTGACCCTTCATCTCTATTTTGTTTAATTAGTTTTAAATTACGGTTTTAAATTCTTTTATTTAGATTTTTAAAATTATATTTTTATTGAAACTTAGAGGATACAGTGACTCCTGGATAGAATGCACATGGAGAGGATGTTTCCACTAGTAGGAAAAACTAGAACCAGGGTGCACAGGCTAAAGGGACAATCCTTTAAAACAGAGATGAGGAGGAATTTCTTCAGCCAGAGAGTGGTAAAACTGTGGAACTTTTTGCTTCAGAAGGCTGTGGAGGCCAGGCCATTGTGTGTCTTTTAAGACAAACATAGATAGGTTAATTGATTAATAAGGGGATTAGGGGTTATGGGGAAAAGGCAGGAGAATGGGGATGAGAAAAATATCAGCCGTAATTGATTGGCAGACCAGACTTTGTGGACCGATTGGCTGAATTCTGCTCAAATGTCTTATGGTCTTGGAACAGTGCTGCAACAATACAGAAATGGATATCTTTCCTTGCATATCCATTTGACACCAATGTTGCTAACCTCAGATCTGGACAAGGATCATATTGCCAGCAACTATCAGGATGACAATGATTCTGAGCTTTTATGTGCTGGCTCCTTCCAAGCTACTGCTGGAGAGTGATAATCCATACAAAGTCCATGGAGAATAATTGATTGCTTTCCCTGTGGTGGCTCATTGAGTATGCGTTCCCTTGGTAACAGGCAACCATAATCATCACCATGGCGATTTGGAAATCTTAGCCCCAGAGACTCACAGAGACTGTGGTACCTACAAAACAGCCTCTGCTGATGTCTCTCAAGGACTGTTCTGCTGGGAGATTCGCCCCTAAAATCTCTCAATTTGCACTGCTCTTTTGCATAAATAATCCAGGCAATGAGTTGTCCTCAACAAAATATTGCAGTCTGGTACTTTCCAAGTGCCAGCACTGCATGCTGAGGGACACATTCAAGCTTGGGACTGCCACTGCCAAGGCGCAATAGGGAAAGGC
The DNA here is from genome assembly GCA_024679065.1 of Sphyrna mokarran. Taxonomy (NCBI): domain Eukaryota; kingdom Metazoa; phylum Chordata; class Chondrichthyes; order Carcharhiniformes; family Carcharhinidae; genus Sphyrna; species Sphyrna mokarran. The sequence goes on from JAGIQG010000016.1 coordinate 40,698,459, forward strand.
TATTGAAAGGTCTTTTAGCCAATGTTCACTGAGGGGCTAATAACTGGGTAAAAAGTTTCAAACTGTGTGCTTAATTCTAACTGTGTGTAACATTGCTGAAGTACTGCTGAGTGCAACATGACCAATGTATTTAGTTTGTAAAAAATTTTACTCTGTGTAATGAAAATATTGAAGTATATGTAATGTTCTCATTACTGAACTGAGTCACCTCAGAGTGCATCCTGATCTCTGGAGAAAATGTAAATTTTATTGTACTTCATTGTTATAATAATTTGAAATGTTTCACAATTTGTCTATCAAATTTGGCATGAATAAAATACATTTTTGCAAAATAAATTAAGCAACATTACTGAGATTCTCAGGATCTATCCCCACCCTTTCCTTTGTGCCAGAGAGAAACAGATGGAGTGAGCACAAGGGTTTGCCAGGACTATAGCTTTTCCCTCAGTACAGGGCCACCACTGATTGCCGCATACTGCTTTGTGTGCACCTCATATCAGCTTTGCTCTGCATCTGAACCAAAAACGATTCCACTTCTACAACTGGTATTGAGCACAGGTCATGTATCATGTTGGCCAGTGTTCGGATTAACAAGCGGAATCGCAATGCACCCATTCTGCAATAGTATTTAAATCACCATGGAAACTAGATTGAGAGAAGGGACAACATAGCTCAGACTCCAGTCAGCAACAAACACAGACATGCTTGCATATCAGGTATGCAATGAGATCCACGTGTCTCAAAAATGTGATACAGCGGATTGCTGGCAGCCTGAAGTAGTAGTTTGCTGCCTGGGCAAACCCCACAATACCCATATGTGCAGTTTTAAGATTTATCACGTGCCGCATGCTTCTTGCTGATCTATCAGGTAAGAAGTTGAGGAGCAGAAGCACAAAGGAAAGAGAAAGTTTAAGAGGAAGCAGGGAAGAGGAAAAAGAGAGAAGGAGACTTCAACCTTCACCGATTCCACCCCCCTTATTTCCAAATGGCTGGTCATCTTGAGTTCTTTGCCTGAAGGCAGGTCTGACCCACATCATCATGAACATCAAGTCTAGGGCAGGAAGGTAGATTCCAAATTCACACCAGCCAAGAATGAAGACTGAACTCCACGTCTTTGCACCAATCTGATCCATACATTCATCCAGCCAACTGTGCCAATCAGCTTCCCAAAGGAGTCCTAATTGCTTTGGCAACATCCACTTTCATTTTCATGTTATAATTGGAAGCAATGGAGTTTGATAGTAGGTAGCAGGTAGAGGTCGAACTTTCTAGCCATCACATTTCTGACTAATAAAGAACAAAGAACAACGCAGCACAGGAAACAGGCCCTTCGGCCCTCCAAGCCTGCGCCTCTCATTGGCCCAACTAGACCATTTGTTTGTGTCCCTCCATTCCCAGCCATTCTGCCTCTATCACCCTGCTTGACAGTGCATTCCAGGCCTCCACCACCCTCTGTATAAAATACATCTCTCTGATACCTGAGTTAAACCTCGCCTCTCTCTTCAACCTGTGACCCTTTGTGTTCATCACCTCCGACCTGGGAAAAAGCCTCCCTTCTTCACCATCACCTCCACCTGTGATGCCACCTTCAAGGATCTGTGGACTTGCACACCCAGGTCCCTCTGTGTGTCTATACTCTTGATGTTCTACCATTTATTGTATAGCTCCCCCCTACATTAGTTCTACCAAAATGCATTGCTTCGCATTTATCTGGATTAAATTCCATCTGCCATTTCTCGGCCCAATTTTCTGGCCTATCTATATCCTGCTGCATTCTCTGACAATCTTCATCGCTATCCGCAAGTCCAGCCATCTTTGTGTTATTGCAAACTTACTGATTCACACCAGTTACATCTTCTTCCAAATCATTTATATATATCATAAATAGTAGAGATCCCAGTACCGAGCCTTGCGTATCACCACTAGTCACAGACCTCCAGCCAGAAAAAGACCCTTCCACTGTTACTCTCTGTCTTCTGTGGTCAAACCAGTTCTCCATCCATCTAGCCACCTCTCCTTTTATCCCATGGGATTTAACCTTTTGCACCAACCTACTATAAGGGACTTTGTCAAAAGCTTCACTGAAATCCATATAGATAACATCCATGGTCCTTCCTTCATCAACTGTTTTGTCACCTCCTCAAAAAACTCCACCAAATTTGTGAGGCATGACCTCCCTCTTACAAAACCATGCTGTCTATCATTAATGAGATTACTCTGTTTTAAATATGCACACATTCTATCTCTAAGAATCCTCTCCAACAATTTCCCTACTACGGACGTCAAGCTCACTGGCCTATAATTACCCAGGTTATCTTTGCTATCTCTTAAATAACACTACCACATTCACTATCCTCCAATCTTACCACCTATATTGATGTATATTAGAAGGATTTACAAGTGGATGCCCGTTTGGCTGTATTATAAATGCATTTTCTTGGCCATCAAGTCCGGGAATACGTTTTGAACCTGAAGCTTTTGATGTAGAGGCATGGACACTATCCATATGCCACAAGTTCTTCCCTTAATACATGGACAAATAATTAATGAGCAATACTAAAAAGTTTAACCCTAGTTAACCATTCATGATTAGTGTGACTTTCTTTACCTTCCCCCTGTCACTCACCATCAAATTGCCCAGTTCCCCATATTGTAAAATTCGTGGTCATGCATACAAAAATAATGCAATCACCCTTATGTATTTCTCTAATGCTTCTATTGTGTGTCTTTGCCTGTTCAAATGCTCCTACTAGATGGTGTCATTCCAACAAGATGAGATGACAGCACTGTAGTTTGAGTTTCCATTGCAGGGCTCAACAGTTGGTGGCCTTTGATTGTATTGCAATGGAAGTGGAGACATGATCTAGCAGGCATTGTGCCCAGAGGAATGTTGCTACCCTTTCCATATTGAAAATAGTATCTCCAAGTTCTACACAAAGCCATCTAGCAAAATTATGCCAGGACGTCTCCATGCTCTTTAACATTGAACACAGACTTTCTAAAGTTCTTCCCAATGTAACAAATGTATACCTTTGTCAGCCTTATTCTGTAGACTGGCCTATTAAAGTCAGCATTATTGTTCTGTGCAGCTGAGCTCATTTGCAAACTTACACTCCAATAAACTGACTTTTGTACTATTCTCTCCTACCCTGATTGCAGCATATTTGTGCTTGGTGCCTCATCACATGTAGATTTCACTCATATTCTCTCTCTGAAATTACACGCTGCCAATATCTGATGGCTGCAACAGTGAAACTGATTGATGATGTGTCTTCATCACTCTAGCCTGGCTTTTCCTTCACTGGATGAGCAGGTTACAGTTCTTCTTACCCAAAAGAAAAATGCTGCAAATTGGTGGTTGTGATGAGACATTACCATAAGCAAGTTGAAGGAATTGCAGATGAGGTTGGCCACATCTTAATCCTCTTTCTCTCATCCTATTTCATGCTCATCACACTATGTTGCAAATCAGAAGAGATGGTGTGATGAGCATGAAATAGGACGAGAGAAGGAGGGTTAAGATGTGGCCAACCTCGTTTGCAATTCCTTCAACTTGCTTATGGTAATGTCACTGTGCTCATAGAATCATAGAATCCGTACAATGCAGAAGGGAACCTTTGGTCCATTGAGCCTGCACTGACTCTGAGAGTATCGTATCTAGGCCCTCTTGCCTGCCCTCCGTAACCCCATGCATTTACATGGCTAATCCATCTAACCTACATACCTTGGGACATGAAGGGGTAATTTAGCTTCACCAATGCATCAAACCTGCACACCTTTGGAGTGTGGGAGAAAACCAGAATACCCAGAGGAAATCCATGCAGAAATGAGGAGAACATGCAAACGCCACACAGATAGTTACCCAAGACCAGAACTGAATTCAGGTCCCTGGTGCTCTGAGACAGCAGTGCTAGGTGTTGTGAGACAGTAGTGCTAACCACCAGGTCAAAATCTGGAACTCTCTCACTAATAGCACAGAGGATGTATCTTCACCACATGAGCCACAGCGATTCATGAAGGCAGTTCAATACTACCTTCTCAAAGATAACTAGAGGCTGAGCAATAAATGTTGGCCTAGCCAGCCATACCCACATTCCATAAAGATGAAACATTAAAAAAAAATTATGTGAGTCTTGAGCTTAAAATATATGAGGCCACTTTCTGTGGTGAAGCTGAGAAAAGATAACTAGACCTCCCTTAGGAAATGTGAAAAGAGAAAGACACTGAAGTGCTGGAATTTACCACATGTAATCCTATCCAGGCAATAGGGAACCGGTAGCCAGCTGAATATACAGCCAACAAGACACTCAACCCCATTGTAAAGAATGGAAGAACCCCATCTCATATTGATTTCTACTGTCTTCAAATATGCCAAAGATTTCTGAAATGAAACATCAAAATGTGATTATTTGCAATTTTGTTTGTTTGTACAAAATTTTAAAATTGTTTGACATAGCAACTCCATGATTCATTTTCTTAATTGAAAGGACACATGGATCCTAAATGAATGGTAATTTCTCTTGCACGCAACTCAAGTCTGCTCTGTGCATTTTTGTTTACTGTTTTCCCATTACTCCCCTTTTTACCCTGGCAACTGTTGACTTGATATATTTTTTCCTTCCATCGTGTAGTAGAGCAGCCGTCCTTTTAAATACGCTAGGTACTGCCTAGAATCTCACCCTTCACTCTTTTAAAACCATACAAATTAAACTTTTCTTACTTGGTCTTCTTGCAGTGGCACTTCAACCTTTAATCCTGTTGTTGCTTTTCCCTAGCCTACTAATATTTGAATTGCAAAAGGCCACGATATCTTTTTTTTTCTATATTGGGGTCTATTCTTGATTGAACAAAATCTTGATGCATCATTAATTTTATTTTTGTCATGTCCTAGCTATGTTCAGGTTGTGAATTTGAAACAAGAAAAGTTGTGCTTTGCATATGTAGATTCTAACTAAAAACATTTATTAGAGGATCTCTTGCCTCTACGAAATCCAAACTGAAACTAAACAGGAACCTATGAAACACCCTATTGACATCATCAGCAAATCATGTGATCAGCTCTGAAAGCAATCATGCAACTACTTACACACTTCTAATTTTCTTTTAACTTTTATTTGGAGTCTAAATGTTCTTACTTCTGAAACCTACATGTGTGTTGGTTTGTGACATCATTCCTTTTAGTATTTTTCTCAGGTTTAGTTGTTAATAGATTTGCATTTTCTTTGAATCAAGAAAGAACGAGATTGATTCCTCATTGTTCACTGCATAGCTACTAAAAAATACATCTTGATTTGGAAAAGGTATCCACAGAGAAAATAAATCTAAAGGCCTCTGTTGTGACCAATTGAGAAGGCTGAATAAAGGGGAGATAGTTCACTCCTTCTCACCTGGTCATAACACATTGCATTCATACCATTGGAGATGTACATGATAATGACTATGTCTTACTACTTCCTTCTAAGCAAGTGCATGATGGGCCTTCTTCTTCCTAAGGGCTTTGGACATCCTTTCTTTGTTTCATTTCTTCAACCAAGATGTCCAATTCAGCATTTAAAAACATCTGTAGCCATGGTTTCTGATGGTCAGCTGTTTTTCACTCTATCCCAGGTCAACTTTACTCCCTGTGCCCATTTCAACCTCACCTTTCGGAGACACAGGCTAGCTTTAAATATTGCTAGACTCTCATGATACCAGGCCCTCTGCTAATATAATGAAGAGGGTGGGGAATGGAAGTTGCATACAGCAATCAATATAATAAGTTGGCCTCTGCCCTACAATTAATTATATATTACAATTGCTGTGCCTTTTTATGTTGTCTAACTCATTTAGCCCCTTCTATTTCTGAACTCCAAACCTTTAATTTCAAAAATCTATCTCCTATTTTATGCATTCTTATTTTTAAGTCTAACCTCTGAAAGTTAAACATTGGTGCATTGGAAAACCTTCCTGTCCTTCATCCAGTACAATAGGATCTTTTACATCCACCAGTGAGAGTTGATTGGGACTCAGTTTAATATGCCATTGAAAATACAGGACTCCCTCAGCACTGCACAGTTGTGTTGGTTCATAAAAGTAGCCTCGCCTTGGCATGATGTTCTACCCAATCTTCCAACTCAAAAGCAGGAGCACTGAATGATTAATGGGACAACTTGGAAATGACAACCCCCAAGAGCTACCTCAACAAATTTTCAATACTGTGATTTGTGAACAAAATGATATGGTATGGATGCTAAAACACAACAAAATGGTGGATGGTTGAGCTGATTATTGGCGGGGTGCTAACTAAAAATGAGCCTTATTACAGTTGTAATTCTTACAGCATATCTTGGTAGTCCTTCCAAACAAAAAATCAGGAGGTTAACCTCCATAGGGATTCTCCTGCTCATCTGCCACAATTGACAAAACCAACTGCAAAAAAAACCCATAAACACCATTTTACAGGATTTCCACTAACTTCCACCAAGTTATAGTAGATGAAATCCCACATGAATTCACTGCCCATGTTTCTTAATTAGATTTTGGCTGGGACAATTGAGCTAATATTATCTGGCTTATTGTAAGAAAGAATGTTTTTTCGTGTATTTGGGTCATTTGCAAAGAAACCGCTTCAAGAAAATTTAAAAGATCCACACAAAACTTTTTTATTCCAACAACTGCTCTGTTTAACATGTCTGGAACTTCTTAATGTGAACAAAACCAGATGTGCAATGACATGAACTCCACAAAGAAACAGAGACAGAAAAAGGTTATACTTTAATTAAGTGCAATTCAATATATGTGCAAGGTCAAATAACTTAGTTTTAAATGACAAGAACTCCGGAAACAAATTTCCACAAGGTGTTCATGGATGATTCTAGATAAATAGGCCCTTACTCAATATAGTGGGGATAAATTTGCTTCATGTAGAACTGCTCCAATAAGCAGACTCATGCCAGTTCAGAGCATGTGAATAGTTGCTTTCTATCACTAGTATCATTGAGGAGTGCCACATGGGTAGCACAAGTTCCAGAAAGAGTTAATCTGTTCTGAAGTCTTCAGTGTGAGCATCTCAAGAATGTTATTATATGGCGGTCTCCAAGCTTTTTGCCTTCTTCCAATCTTTTCTCCATCCATTCAGTTACAGATCTCTCGAGAAAACCTGTGCAATTGTCTAATGCCCTCAGTGCCCTTCAGACACTGCTTCCTGGCAGTTCTAAGTGCCATCAGCAAGTTGACGGATGCATCAAAAAACCTAATTTTTTTACTGATGTCCTTCAGACTTTTGCCATGTTGCAGAAAAAATGCTGCAGGCCTTTAATTCCTTGCAGAGTTTTTAAGGTTGTGCCAAAATGATATCTCTGTCTTTCCTAGAAGCAATCAGCCAAAAAAGTGTGTTTTTTGTTTTCCAAGTGACCGTCTATGACTAATATAGGTTCCACAAATTTAGTTGCAGATTCACATTGGCAAATATTAGGGTCACTCTACAGCAACCAAACAGGAGAAGAATCCAGTCTAGCCAACAGGCAGCATCTGTGGAGAGATAGAAGTTGATGAGCTAGAAATTCAATGCCATCATTCTATCACCTCAGATATCCAACCGACTTGAGTCATTTCAATATTTTTTGCTTTTATTTCAGATTTGCAGCATTTTGCTTTTTGTTCTGCAATGTATTTCTCTGATTATTAATTAAACCACTATCTACATCTCATGGATAGGGCAATGAGAGAAGAATGAAACCCATTCCACTCATGAGCCTCTGAGAATGTCTGCGATAAACATTTCTGGTCCTTTATTTTCATTTGCTCTGATAGTCAACAGTGCCACCTCCTGATGGAACAAAATAAAATGCAGAATATCGATCACTGGCTGGATTTTCATTTATATTTATTGACCTGATTTTGATCTGGGGTGAAGACCTGCAAGGCTTCTCCAGCTTGCCTGCTATAACTTTGACAGAGAAGCAGTAGAAATCTTGGAAATAGACATATTCCAACAATAAGATAAGCAGAATACATGTGGAAATTCATGTTCAGCAGTGGATCTTCCAGGATTTTGGAAACAGCAAATTAGGAATATTTGGCTCTGTTACCTCTTCACAACCCTCAAGTGGCTGCTTCTTTGTTTTTCTTCAGCTTTTTATTCACTTTCTTTTTAACTCTGCTTTTCTATTTCTCTCATTTTTTACTTTTTTTTTTGTCTTCTTCAAAAACATAGCACCATAGAAGATAAGAGCAGCGGGATGCCATTTGGCTCTTTTGAGTCTGCTGCGCCCGTCAATACAATCAAGGCAGATCATCTAACTCAACAGGCTAATCTGTTTTTTCCTCATAAACTTTGATCCATTTTCCTCGTGTGTTATATCCAGCCACCACTAGATACATTCAATGTTTGGCATCAAATACTTCCTGTGGTAATGAATTCCAGAGGCTCACCACTCTGTGTGGGAAGAAATATCTCCTCACTTGCCTCCTAAATGGCCTATCCTGAATCTTCAGACTGTGACCTCTGGGTCTGGACTGTCCCTCCATCGGGAATATCCTCCCTGCATCTATTTGTCTAGACATGTTAGAATTTTATAAGTCTCTATGAGATCCCCTCTCATTTATCTGAACTCCGGCAAAAACAATCCTAACCTAGTCAATCTCTCCTCATACATCAATCCAATCATCCCTGGGACTAGGCCTGGTAAACCTTTAGTTTCTCTTTTTCTGTATTTTCTTTATTTTTGGGTTAGCAACAGATGGGTAATGCCAATGTCAGGAAAGGGAGCTGCAGTTGGCTGCAACCCGTACCTTTTGAGCATAGGTGTAAAGTACCTAATACACAAGATAGTATCTTTCCAAAGCTATGAGTCAGTCCGTTATGGGTGGAGGTAGACTTTTAACTGAGGATGCAGACCTACTTTGATCACAGGAGCAGATCTGGTGAAAAGCCAATGCAGGAAGGAATCTGAAAAGGTTTGCAACATTTTGGGTTGCAGGTCAGAAGAGAGATTGGGCTGGGTAAGACAGCTCCCAAATAAACAACTCTTCCCCCTGCTCTATAACTAGTCTTGTCTTTATCCTGTCTCCTACTATTTGACTCATTTCTTCCCTTATTTCTCCTTGCTTATTACCTATATTCTCAGCTTCCTTTAAAAAACAATCTGCCACCTATGCAGTTCAATGAGAAGAAACCAGTGAAGAGAAGAAACAACAATACAAATCCGAATGTAAAGAGAGAGGAAGGTGAGTCCAAGTGATGTTGAGGCTTGAGATTCAAAGATTATGAATGATGAAATAAAACAATAAATGTTTGAGTTCCAAGCTTCAAAGCAAATGAGAATATGTGAGGAGAGTGGCAAACAGAAGAGTTGAAATGAAGTTAAGTGGCCTTGGGGCATTGCCAAGTGAAGACTGGGGACTCAACACAGACAGCAGCAGACTAAAGATTGGAGAACAGCAGATCAAAGACAAGAGGAGGTCACATTTTTGAATGCTGCAAACTATAATTAAAGGGTGAGGTAAAAGCTTTCCTTTCATTAAAGTTCTTACATTTAGTGAGAGTTTCAACATTTTTAACATGCTATATTGCTAAGTCAGGGGGTAGTGGAGCTAATTTTGACTTTGGGCGACAATGTTAAATGAGTAGTATTGGATCAACAGCATATTATCAAGATCAGGAGAGAGGTATGACAGGTAGCTGATGGAATGTTGCCTATTATACACTGTCACTCAAAGCCAAAGTTATCTCAATTATGTTTTATAAGGAATTAAACATGGCAAACAGAATCAGTGAAAGCAATTCTGGTAAAACACCCAGTACGAATTAGATTTTTGGTTTCTCACGCTATCTTGTCAGCTCACCACACTCACCACAGTATGCTGGTAAGATTGAGCCCCATATATCAATATGAGATCTGGTCGTTGCTCTGCAGATGATCCTGACAAGTTGACACAGGTCACCATTTGTGCCATATGATCAGTTTATAAATCCTCTTCTTCCAAACATATCAGATAAGAGGTAAAAATTGGAAATACAAGAAACACTCATTGGAAAATGGAATGGTAGTAATGGTGGTGGGGCATTTCTTTTATTCTGATTGGTCCAAACACTGAAGTCCCAAGAAAAGTAAAACTAAAAGCAAGGGAATAGTTTAAAAATGCTTAAATGAATTTTTTTAGCAGCCTCACAGCTATAGTTAGAGTCATAGACAGTCGTAGTTTGGAAACAGGCCCTTTGGCCCAACTTGTTCATGCCACCCTTTTTTTTAATGACTAAGCTAGTCCCAATTGACAGTGCTTGGCCCACATAACGTTGATAGCCATTTTACCCATGTAATTGTCTAAATTTTTTAAAAGACAAAATTGTAATCACCTACACTACTACCTCTAGCAGGTTGTTCCAGACACTCATGTCCCTCAATGTAAAAAAAATTACCCTTCTGGACCCTTTTGTATCTCTCCCCTCTCACTTTAAACCTATGCTCTCTAGCTTTAGACTCTCCTATCTTTGGGAAAAGATATTGATGTCTAGCTGATCTACACCCCTCATCACTTTATAGACCTCTGCAAGATCACCTCTAAGCTCCCTACAGTTCAGAGAAAAAAGTCCCAGTCTATCCAATCTCTCCTCATAACACAAACTATCAAGTCCTGTTAGCATCCTATCCTGAGAGAAGGTTCAGCCAGGGGAAATGCACAGCCAAAATTAGAAGAGACAGCAAATCAGTCAGAAAGGCATAGAAGTTAAAGCACAAAGGATCTTTGGAAAATTGGATAGTATTTATTTTAATGCAAGGAGTATGATAAACAAGGCAGATGAGTTAAGGCCACAGATTAAAATAGAGGGTACGATATCATTGCTGTCTCTGAGACATAGTTGAGAGAAGAGAAGCTCAGTATTTCAGGATGTATATATTTTAAGCGAGACAGGGAAGGAGGTTAGAGGGGGAGCTGCAATTTTGAACAGGGAATCAATTACAGCAGGAAGGAGGTACAATATTTTAGAAGGTTTTTCAAATGAAGCTATATGAGTAAAATTTTAAGACTTAAAATCTAAAAAGGAGCATTCACATTGCAGACAGTGTTCTATAGGCCCCCTAACAGAGAGGGAGAGCAGATATGTAGGCAAATTTCAGCGAAGAGTTAAAGTAATAGAATATTGACTGTGAGGGATATCAACATCCCCAACATTAATAAGTGTAATTAAAGTGTGAAAGATTTAGAGGGACTGCAATTCTCAAAATGTATCCAGGAAAACATTTTAAGCAGGATATAAAGATCTTACAAGAGAGGGGTTGTCCTGGATTTAATTTTATGTAATAAAGATAAGCAATTAATTGAACTATCAGTTGGGGAGCAATTTGCAGACAGCAATCTTAACTCCTTTCAATTGTCACTGCCCAAGGGAAAAGTGACAATGTTCAGGGAGCACCTTCACATTTCCCACCAGGCATTGGGCAGTGTCATGGGAACAGGACCAGGGACAGGGACAGGACCTATAGGAGGACAAGGCTTCTGGGGGATATCAGCGGGTGTGGTGGGATCCTGCTGCAACTTTGCACTGGGATCAGTGACAGAGAAAGAATGGCAAACAATTGGGACTTGCCATCGATGGGAAGCTGATGGGAGGGGAGGGTGTCAAGCTGATGGGAGGGGAGGGTGTCAACCTGCTGGGGATGTCAAGGCTGCAGGCAGGGGGAGAGGGGGTGCAGATTTGGAAGATCGGGATGCCAGTGAGAGATCGAGGCTTTGCTGAGGTGGGAAAGTGTGTGTGTGGCGGGGGGGGGAACGGTATTGGAGTTGGCCCAGACATGTCTGGAATACCAGCAATCGAGCTGTGGGGAATGGGAGGAATGGGGGTGTGGGGTGTGGTTAGAATTAGTGGTGCAGTGTTGAAGGGTCACTATGCAGTCCAGTGATCAAGCTGGCCAGCAATCAGATGGCTAGCAATGCAGTCTCAGTAATGACAGATCGGCTCATGCGCAATGGTCCACTCAGCACTACACTGCTGGCCTCTTCAGTGGGAATAAGCTTCACTCACTGATTTTTAGCATGATTCATGCTAGGGCTCTCTGTGATGCACAGAGTGTAGGAGATTTATTTTAAAACTCTCGTTGAAAAAAAGGGTGGGATTTGTTCCAGTTTTTTATGTGAATTCGACACTTTACATTTTTTGGGAGAATCCCACTCCAACACTGAAACTTATCACCTCTGGTAAGTGAAGAATAAAGTAAAATATAAAATAATGAGGGGCATACATCAACTAGATAGGCAATATCTTTTCCCAAAGGTCGCGAAGTCTAAAACCAAGATTAAAGTGAGAGGGGAGAGATATAAAAAAGTTCAGAAGGGCAATTTTTTCACACAAAGGATGGTGAGTGTCTGGAACAAGCTGCCAGAGGTAGTAATAGAGACAGTATAATTTTGTTTTTTAAAAAGCATTTAGACAGTTACATGGATAAGTTGGGTATAGAAGGATATGGGCCAAATGCAGGCAATGGGGGTTTAAAAAAAAGCAGCATGGATAAGTTGGGCCAAAAGGCCTGTTTTCATGCTGTAAATTTCTATGTCCTCTAAGACATGAGTGATTGGTGTCCATTACGCAATCTGCTACTTCAACAACACACTTTGCAGATGCATATTAACAGATGCTAATCATTGCATTACAACGTGGCACTGTTATGGTGACATTCAATGAAGTTTGGAGACAGAAACTGACAAATTTAGAGACAGAAATGCTTGTATTAAACAATTTTATATAATTAAACATGTATTTTGGAGAATAGAAATTACATTACCCCATTCCTAGTGGATAGTTTTCTTTTCTCTGCACCATAGCAAAAGTAGTAAAATTGCAAAGTACCAAAAGCCATTGGACTATTGAAAGTAAATTAACAAGCTTAAGTAGTGAACAAAGTTGGACATCAATGCCTCCATGTTACTTGGAAGAACTGCCACTAAAAAAGCTAATTTGGCAAGAGCATAGAGTTGCAAAAATCTTCAAACAATGGTGGACGAAATCCAGGACAAGACTGTTTGTCACTGCTCTAGGGGAAAGCTAGGGCAGGATATGCATAATGTTCTATGGGTTTCAGCAAATATTTATGTTCCTTTCATTTTGTACTACAAATATATAGATGCATACATAGATATATAGATGGGTACACTGTAGCATGTTGTGCTGTTTATGTCACTCAATGTTGCCCTGGAAGACAGCATTTAAAATTTAAAACACAGTAAACCTGTGTATAGGATATTTTTTTAAAAAAGACTTTTTCCTTTAAAAAATGCAAGTAACACCGATGACCAACAAATCATAATATGTTGGGAAAATCAACCATAGCCTTCTGAAGTTATTGCTGATATTAAGTGTTATTTTTATAAAGATAAGGAAATCTGTGATAATTATTAAAATAACACTATGATGAGAGAATTGGCCAGAATTAGGTATACATCTATGTGAAAGGTAGAATAGCTGTCACATCTGACATTGTGGAATTTCCAACTCCCAGCCCCAAAGCCTGTTTCATCGAACATAGATCAGGGTAAATTTTACACCTTTAACACTCTTGGCACAGACAAGAGGCATATTAGCAAACTACACATTCCAGCCTATGATTATCTGATCATTAAAGTACAGGACTACCCATTCATTTCCTCCTTACAAATGACCTTGGATTCCACAATTGTGAGCACAAAATACACACAGGAAGCAGTATTCTGTTCAATTATTAGTTTTTAGAATCCAAAATGCTCTCTCTCTCTCTTACACAGACACACACACGCTCTCTCTCTGTCTCACACACACAAATCCAGTCTTTCTCACACACAGACACTCTCTCTCACACTCACACATATGCTCTTTCACACATACACACCTACATACACACACATTTTCTCTCTCTTTCACACACACACAAGTTCTCTCTCTCTCACACAAATACACAGTCTCCAAAAAACCACAGTACAAACTACTTTATGATTTGACTGAAACTTACAATCATCCACGTGGCTAATGTTAACTGTAGCCCTGGATCTGGAGATGACTAATCCCCATCCTTTTTTTCCCGACTGTAGGAGCTCTGCTTCAATGTTGTCCCTTATAGTATTTAAATCACACAATCACATACTTGGGTCTCAGACATAGATTTACCTTCAACTTGGTCCTTTCAGTGTCTTGAACTATGCAGAACTGCAAAGGAAAGATGATTCTTCTGCTGTTCATGGAATAGCAGCATAATATAATTCCCCTTCCATAGTGAGGGACACATTGTGAATCCCTTTTTCAGGTGTAAATGCTCCTTTCATACTTAAAAACAGGAACTTCTCATAGCTCAAAATTACAATTTCTAAATCAACCATGAGTCAATTAATTGATTCCCTTTGTGTGTCCAGGTTTCATGTCCTTCAATTCAGGAATTAACTGTTCTTCATTCAGGGCAGCACGGTGGCACAGTGCATACTATTGCTGTCTCACAGCACCAGGGACCAAGATTCAATTTTGGCCTCAGGTCACTGTCTGTATGGATTTGACATTCTCCCTGCTTCTGCATGGGTTTCCTCAGGGTGGTCCAGTTTCTTCCCACAGTCTGGAAGATGTCCTGATTAGGTGCATTAGCCACACTAAATTCTCCCTCAGTGTACCCGAACAAGTGCCAGAGTGTGGCTTCTGGGGATTTTCACAGTAACTTCATTGCAGTGTTAATGTAAACCTACTTGAGACTAATAAATAAACTTCATTTTGATTCTAAGTGCTGGAAATTGGGAATGTTTCAGTTCCGACTTAATTCCGTTCTCAGGTGCACCCATATACACTCTGCCTGCAAAAATATCTGCGGTTCCGAATCGCGCTGCACATGCTTAACATGCCTGAAATCCTGCAACTCCAACTGCACATGTGCAGAAGAAAAAATGATAGAATCCTCCCCCGCTGCCACATCCCTCCATGGGTGGATAATGCCTTCTCCCACAGACATTGTCTCACACACACTATATCACTGAAATCCTTATTCCACCTCCCCCATCCAAATCAATTCTGGGCCCCTCCCCCCCTTCTAATCTCAGAGTGACATGAACCCCCCTTCGTCCCCAATGATCTCAGGCAGAGTGGCAGTGGAAACTCCTTCCTCTTCACTGATCAAAGATCAAAGAAAATTACATCACAGGAACAGGCTCTTTGGCCCTCCAAGCCTGCACCAACCATGCTACCTGACTTAACTAAAATCCGCTCCCTTCTGGGGACCATAAGCCTCTATTTCCATCCTATTCATGTATTTGTTAAGACATCCTTAAAAGTTGCTATCTTATCTGCTTCCATTATCTTGCCCAGCAATACATTCCAGGCACCCACCACTGTCTATGTTAAATATCTGCCTCATACATCTCCTTTAAACCTATGCTCCCTAGTAATTGACTCTTGCACCCTGGGAAAACGTTTCTGACTATCCACTCTATCCCTGCCTCTTATAATCTTGTAGACTCCTATCAGGTCACCCATCAACCTCTGGAGCTCCAGTGAGAATAAACCAAGTTTCTCTAACCTCTCCTCACATTTGATACCCTCCGTACGAGGCAACATCCTGGTAAATCTTGGTAGATCTCAGGCGAAGTGGCAGCGGATGCCCCCCACTCCCCTTCCTTCCACTGACCTCAGCTAGACTGGCACTAGACTTACCTGCTTCTCAATGATCTCAAGCAGAATGGCAACAGACACCTTTTTACCCCACTGATCTCAGGCACCATGGCAGCCTTTCCCTCCCCCCATTGATCTGAAGCAGAGTGATAATGGACCCATCTTACCACCCTCCTCCTCCCCACTGTTCTCAAGCAGTGAGCCGTTGCACACTCGGAAGTTGCTCTTCATTAACCGGCGCACCGAATAGGACTGATGTGGAGCATGTCGATTTTGCACCAATTCTGGATGGACAAACGCAGTGGTCAAGGAAGTATGCATCCCATTAAGTGAATTAAATCTATACAAATGGGATGTATTTAATGGGAACTGGCACAGAGGCAGATGCGGATCGCGCTACTGGCCTCTCAACTGACTTTATCAAGTTTTCATCCAAAAACAGGCACAATACAATGATAAAATCAGGCTCTATACTTATATTTTTGCAGTACATCTATACAATATTAAAGTCCTGATTTTGTGATTGTACATGATTGGAATTTTGTGCACCTAAGATGCAGCAGTGAATGGGAATTAATTTAATTTAATTTAATTTTGTGAGGCGATCTCAAAGAACAAAGAGCAACACAGCACGGGAAACAGGCCCTTCGGCCCAATGAGCCCGCGCCGCCGTCCTAACGTCTTAATGACATATCCATGACTTTAGGCTATGCCTATTGTGGAAGATTCCCATATAGGGACTGGGAATTTGTTACCCAATCAGCCTAAGAGCACATTTTTGGGATGTGGGAGGAAACCGGAGCACCCGGAGAAAACCCACGCAACCACGGGGAGAACGCGCAAACTCTCGCAGACACAGGCCCAAATCTATGTGTCTGCACAGGAACAGCGATAGTCTCTGAACTGTCATGTTGCCCATCAGATGGTCCAGTTTAAGCATACACTAACGACTTGAAGCACTAGGCCACTCCTGAAGCAACATCCAAGAGCAGCCCTCGCACGACCTGCCGAATGCATGCACCTTGTTGGTCAACAAGGTGGACCGAATTGCCTGCACTCTCTCCAAGGCCTCCACATCCTTCTGGTAGTACGGCGACCAGAACTGGACGCAGTACTCCAAGTGAAGCCTAACCAACGTTCTATACACTTGCAACATCAGACTCCTACTCTTGTATTCTATACCCCTTCCTATGAAGGCTAACATACCATACGCTTTCTTTATCACCATCTCCACCTGTACTGACACCTTCAGAGACTTGTGAACCTGCACCCCCAGGTCTCTCTGCGTCTCTATACTCTGGATAGTTTTACCTTTTATCCTATAACTCCCCTCTACATCACCTCTCATTTATCTGGATTAAATTCCATTTGCCATCTATCTGCCCAATCTACCAGCCTATCTATGTCCTGTTGTATTGCCTGGCACTGCTCCTCAGTACCCGCCAATCCAAGCATCTTAGTGTCATCAGCAAATTGGCTGATCACACCACCTACCTCCTCTTCCAAGTCATTTATATAAACCACAAATAGAAGAGGTCCTAGTACTGAGCCCTGTGGCACACCACTAGTGACAGACCTCCAGTTGGAAAAAGAGCCTTCCACTACTACCCGCTGTCTCCTCCTCCCAAGCCAGTTCTCAACCCATCCACATATCTGGCCCTGTATCCCATGCGCCTTAACCTTTTCTATCAGCCTACCATGAGGAACCTTGTCAAACGCCTTACTGAAATCCATATAGACGACATCAACGACTTGTCCTTCATCAACCGTTTTTGTCACCTCCACAAAAAATTCCATAAGGCACGACCTCCCCTTAACGAAGCCATGCTGCGTATCCCTTCCATCTTAATGTGCTCCTTTTGGGAAGGATATCTGCTGTTCTTATTTGGTCAAGCCTGTATGTGATTCGACATCAACATGTGGTTGACTTCTAAATACTCTTCGAAAGCAAACCACTCAGTTCTAGGGCAATTTGGGATGAACAATGAAAAAATGAAAATGCCATGACACCCACATCCCGTGAACAAAATAATTGCAGACGCAACAGTTCCTTGTCCAATTTTACAATCAATCTCTGCCTGATACATCTGTCTGAAATAAGGAGAACTGAAGGAACAAATCTTCAAAAAGAGAAGAGATTTTCAAAACAGACCAAATGTATACTTCAAATGTTGTACAATGTTTTTTATGCTTGGTTATTCTGGAGTCTGTTCAAAATAAGATATATTGTATCTAATGATTAAACAAGGGGACTTTGCCCTACACAAAGAGAGTTTTGATCATGTATGTAGGTAAGAATTTCTCACATTAAGTTTATTGCACATCGTAAAACTTATCCCAAAGCAAGTGTTTATGGCGCTCTCATTTGTATACAAATATATTGGTTCATGAGTGAAACCTTTTCACTTACCAAGGTTGAGAAAATGCATCATAAGATGTTGATCAAAAATACAGTTGCTACTACACATGATCAAAGGGTGGCTGAAGGTTTACAGCATCATTCATTTTGAGCATAAAGGTATAAAATGTCAGTGATACAGTAATTTTGTAGTCATGCAGGTTATTATATCAGTTGCAGTGAAATAATAGAATTAGGAATTGGTTGGTTCCCAATACTCTGAGAATACTGGGAGGCAAACAATTTTTGGTTTTGTTTACTTTATAACATTTTGTTTTATTAACCAACCAAACAATTGTTACTGTGTTATTCTACCTGAAGAGCTCCGATTTGACATACCCAACATAAAATATGCCTGACAATTGAGACAGAATTTAAGAATAATAAACATTATTGAAGATCATCAACTGAATCAAATAAATATATTAAATCTGCTGTTTTCTCAGTGACATTCAAAATTTTGCTTCTTTAATTTATCATAAAGATGATTTTGAGTAGAAATATACTGCAGTGTTGACTTTGAAGTATTCCACTAAACAAAAATATTTATAATCAGTTTTTTGAGGTAATTTGTTACAATATATTTTCTTTACAAATTCTCAGCTTTCAAAATTATTGATTACAAAGTTGATGCAAATTAAACATCAAATCATTAAACTCTGATTTTTATTACATAGTTAATAGAGGAATGTAGTTTTATCCAATCTGATCTTTGTACCTTTCCCTTCTGTTCTCCTTCAAGAGAGGACCCCAGTCAGGAGTTGGTCTGCAAGATTCAACAAATTTCTGTGAAAAAGATAAGCAAATACTCGATAATATCAGCACCTAACCAAATAGTCCTGATCAGATTATACTATCATTTATTTCAACTGATTTCTCAAAGGCTTTTCAACAATCAAATCTCCATAAAGGCCTCTCTGTCTTCCCTGAATAACTTTATTCTTACTGTTAAAAATCTAGACTTGTAATCTGAAAGGTAATGGCATCCTTCTTGAGACAGGCCTGTTTCTCTTCTTACATTCTAGTATTTAGTTTTGTATTCAGTGCTATTCTTACCCAAATCCCAGTTTAAAAATCTAATTAAAAAAGTAACAATGCATATTTCTTGAGATAAATTTTTGAATTATTTTTTTTTATTAGAACATAGAACATAGAACACTACAGCACAACAGGCCCTTCGGCCCACAAGTTATGCCGATCATATCATACCTACCAGGCCATAGAACTATCTGTAACTCCCAATCCCATTAAATCCCATGTACTCATCCAGAAGTCTCTTAAAAGACCCCCAGCGAGTTTGCCTCTACCACCACTGATGGCAGCCGATTCCATTCACTCATCACCCTCTGAGTGAAAAACTTACCTCTAACATCTCCTCTGTAATTAACTCCCAGCACCTTAAACCTGTGTCCTCTTGTAGCGACCATTTCAGCCCTGGGAAATAGCCTCCAAGAATCTACTCTATCTATTCCTCTCAACATCTTATAAACCTCTATCAGGTTGCCTCTGAATCTTCGTGTCTCCAGGGAGAAGAGATCTAGCTCTCTCAACCTATCTTCATAAGGCATACCCCCCAATCCAGGCAACATCCTTGTAAATTTCCTCTGCACCCTCTCAATAGCTTCCACATCTTTCCTATAGTGAGGCGACCAGAACTGCACACAGTACTCCATGTGGGGTCTGACAAGGGTCTTATAAAGTTTCAGCATTACCTCCCGATTCCTAAACTCAATCCCTCTATTAATAAGGCCAGTACATCATATGCTTTCTTGACCACATCCTCCACATGCGGGCAGATTTAAGAGTCCTACGGACCCGGACCCCGATCCTTCTGCTCCTCAATACTGCCAAGACTCCTACCCTTGACATTATACTCCTTCATCCCACTGGTCCTGCCAAAATGGACAACCACACATTTATCCATGTTGAAGTCCATTTGCCACTTCTCCGCCCAATCTTGCATCCTATCTGTGTCTCGCTGCAACTTCAGACATCCCTCCAGACTATCCATGATACCTCCAACCTCCGTATCGTCGGCGAACTTACTAACCCATCCCTCCACTTCCTCATCCAGGTCATTTATGAAAATGACAAACAACAAGGGTCCTAGAACAGATCCCTGGGGCACTTCACTGGTGACTGACCTCTATGCAGAAAAAGACCCATCCGCAACCACTCTCTGCCTTCTGCAAGCAAGCCAATTCTGGATTCACAAGGCCAAAGCCCCTTGATCCCATGCCTTCTCATCTTGCATGGGGGACCTTATCAAATGCCTTGCTGAAATCCATGTAAACCACATTCACTGCTCTTCCTTCATCAATGTGTTCAGTCATATTTTCGAAGAACTCAACTAGGCTCGTAAGGCACGATCTGCCCTTAACAAAGCCATGTTGACTCTTTCTGATCATATTGAACTTTTCCAAATGCTCATAAATCCTATCTCTCAGAATCCTCTCCATCAACTTATTGTGCTGATTATTTAAAAAAATCCATTGCAGGACATCCCTCAAGTTTAATAACATGAAATTCCTAACCATTTTCCAAATAAATATATGATTGATAGATATCTATTTAATAATTACACTATGAAGAGGGCTGATTATACAGAAAAGAGGTCACATGAATTGTACTGAAGAATAAAAATGCAGTTCTGGGATGGCAGATTTCTAATCACAAGGAGATGGATGTGGAGGCAAATTTCTGAGAAGTTTAAAATAGTGGGGGATTTAAATCCTACTATTAACTAGGATAGAGTCAATGTAAAAGATACCAGGTATACACTATCTCTATAATTCAAGTTCAAAGGTCTGTGGGTCAGGTGGATTGGCCAAGCTAAATTGACCTTACTGTCAGGAGATTAGCAGGGTAAACATGTGGGGTTAGGGGAATACATTTTGGGTGAGATTATGGTCGGTGCAGACTCAATGAGCTGAATGGCCTCCTTCTGCATTGGAGGGATTTTGTGATTCTTGAACTGCATTCAGGAAAACCTTTAAGTCAGTCAACAGGAGAAAAAACAATTCTGGACTTACTTTTAATGAATAAGGCTTAGCAGGTGAATACGGTTTGGGTGAGATTATGGTCGGTGCAGACTCAATGAGCTGAGTGGCCTCCTTCTGCATTGGAGGAATTCTATGATTCTTGAACTGTATTCAGAAAAACCTTTAAGTCAGTCAACAGGAGAAAAAGCAATTCTGGACTTACTTTTAATGAATAAGGCTCAGCAGGTGAAAAGGGTGTCCTGCAGGAAAGCAATTTAATGGGAGTGATCATAACTCAGTTATATTTAGTTATATAAAATGACAAAGGCAGACCTAGCATAAAAAACCTCCACTGAGGAATGATCAATTTTACAAGACTGCAATGTCATTCAGAAAAAGTGAATGAGAGGTAGAAACTTGAAAGTAAATCAGGATCAGAACAGTGGAAGAAAGATGAGAAGAAAGCTCATCTTTCTTCTCACTAAAGTATGAGGTAGTGAGATTTGGAGCAAATATGTTCCCACAAAGAAAAAGGACAACACTGCCAAATACAGAGCTGCTCGAGTGTAAAACAAGGATACTGCAAAAAATATGAAATTTATGTCAGATGTTGATGTCAGAGGGGTGTAGTTCAATGGTAGAGTGCATAGGGCAGCATGGCAGCATAGTGGTTAGCATTGCTGCCTCGTAGCACCAAGCACTAGGGATTGAGTCCAGCCTTGGGTGACTGTATGGAATTCACATATTCTCCTCGTTTCTGAATACATTTGTCCAGGTGCTCCAGCTTTCACAATTTGCTTTCTTGTTAAGTAATATTTCCTTTTTGGGTGTTACAGTCTCTATGTGAAGCACTTTGAATTTCACCCGCCAAAAGGTGGCATGGTGACATAATAGTTAGCACTACTGCCTCATAGCTCCAAGGACTTACGTTCAATTCAGGCCTTGGGTGACTGTCGGTGTGGAGCTTGCATGTTCTCCCCTTGTCTGCATGGTTTTCCTCCAGTTTCATCCCACAGTCCAAAGATGTACAGGTTAGTTAGATTGACATGCAAAATTGCCCTTAATGTCCCCAAGATACTTATTAGCTATGGTGAATGTATAGTGTTACAGGAATAGGGAATCTAGCACTTAAAGCAGATGGTAGCGTGACATTGTGATCACATGTACAGTTAGGTGTTCCTCCCCTTCCATCCCATATGGCAGATCACACTCTCCATCTGCATAATGTAAAACTATGGGCCTAGCTAGCACTTGGTGACTCCTGAAACGTCTGCTAGATTACAATGATTATGCAAGATTAGGTGCATGCGTCTAACCTCATGATACAGCCCAATTAAATGGAAGGATGCTGGTTTGCAGCTGAAGGTTTGACTAGTGTGACTTAACAGAATCCCTGAGCTAGCTATCCGAAGGACAAATGACATGATTAACTGATTGTGACAAGGCCATCAGTGTCCTAAGCTTCCCAGTGTAGATATGAAGCTGCTGGAATGAAAATATGGAAGCCTGATATGGGATCAGAGTGGAGCTTCTGTACAACTGAGGTTTGCTTTATTATCCATTAAGTAATGATATTACCAACAATGGCTAAGTGCTGTGCGATGATCGACTGGGTCACCTCACATACAGATTTGTAAAGCTCTGGACAAAAGCTGGGTTATGAATACTTGTCAAATGATGGTGCTGTGAGGCTCTCTCTGTGCACACTCACGTAAACTAACTCATAGATTCACATTCGTGATTAACAGTGATTGATTACAGCATCCTTAAGAATGATCTCATGCTGAGGACTTAGTATGGGGTTGAAGCCGGAACATTATTTTTACATGAGGAATGGTCTTAGAGAAACCCATGATTTGGATTCAGTTTAATTCTCAGACATGAAAGCAAGAACCAGTGATTGACGGTTGTACTCTTTGAGACAGTGTGTGATAGTCCAGGCATATTGCCATAAGTATGGAGATTTGCAATGTTGTATCAGCCTTTTGAATGCTGCCATAGGCTTTGAAATGTTGGCACAATGCTAGAAAAGACTAAACCACATCTACTTGCTTCACACTGAGCACTGGCAGAATTCTTATCCAGTAACAGAATGACCACATGTTCCATTGGCTGCCTGGCCTTCCAAAGAGGAGGCCATCTTCATCCATGATTGTGACTCTTCATTCTTAGATTGATGTCCTTCATTGAGATACTGAAGATAGCAAAGGAGAGTGTTAATATTGAGTCTGTTTGGATGGCACAGTTTAAAGAGGCTCATATGAGCTAGTCATCTTCTTCACTTAGAACTGTGGTCTTAAGGACACGTCTGCTATTTCTGGCCCAGGCCGTAGTCGCCGCGTGGGATCTCAACATCATCAACCTCTTCGAGCTCATCTTTCTTCTCACTAGAGGAGACATGCAGCTCCTCCTTTGTTCTATCTGGCAACTCATTCCCCCTTTATGAGCAAAAGATTGTGTACAACAGAGAAAATAATAATGATGTGGGACACACTTTAGTGAGTGTACTGGTGAGCACTATCTGATTGGTCCAGGTATCTGAAGTGCATCTTCAACATGCTTCTTGATTGAGCAAACGATTAATACGCCATGGAATGAGCCACTCCTCTGAAGGACTCTGTGGCTGCTGAATGAGCATCATCAGCCATGTCTTTACCACTATGAATGTGTTTAGGGCTTTCAAAGATCTGTGATACTAGCGAGTGACTCAAATGCTAATCAAATGCATGCACCTAATCTTGCATAATCATTGTAATCTAGCAGATGTTTCAGGAGTCACCAAGTACTAGCTAGGCCCATAGTTTTACATTATGCAGATGGAGAGCGTGATCTGCCATATGGGATGGAAGGGGAGGAACACCTAACTGTACATGTGATCACAATGTCACTTATTATAGGTTAGAGCTTCCAGGGTACTTCACACAAACATACATAATCTGTTTTTGGTGATCACAGATCAGTTGCAAGTTGAGTGGGTGCTGTCGATGGCAATCTGACTCTGTGGGAAGCTGGAAACTTCTGCAATTCTCACTGCTCTGACAGCTTGGCTAGAGGAAGATGTAATTACATACCTTATTGAAAATGGCGACGGTGACCTCTCGGAGGCATTTATGAGCAGCGGATTGAACAGAGTTCCCCAATGGAGCACAGGAAAGAGCCACTTGCAAAATAGTTAAATGCAAGTGGCCACTGGAAATGGATGCTTCCCATTCTGTTCTGCATCAGATCCTGCTGAAGAATTTGGCAGATGAGTTCACCACATTCCTTGACAAGCCAAAGTATCTAGAACTACCTCTCACTCATCTGCAAGTATAAGAGGCATCTTTGGTACATCATGGGTCTTGCCAAATGCTTTCATGGAATTGATCTCTCTTCCTTAGCTTCTGGCTCTTCATGGCATCTCTTTGATACAGGTTCTTCAGAAAAGGCTCTTCCCTTTACTCTGCCTGACAGAGACAGTATTATCATCACCTCAGTTGCATGAAAGCTGTGGAAAAGGCAGTGCTACCTGTTGCCTCCATTCTGCATTCTGCCTTGTTGTGTGTGGAAAAAATAATCAGGGACATGGCTGAGCTTCTTCCTGTAATGATAACTTTCATTGCCAAGTGAGGGAGAAATTATGAAATCCTTGTACTGCCCTTATTCCAAGTATTCCATATGCAGATTCTCCTTTGCAGTGTTGCACAGCTTTAAGAATCACTGGAAGCTGAGTCCTGCCTGCAATGTCCCAGTTGTGACAAGTGCATATTTACAAAGAGGATTGGATCTGGATGAGTACACCTAGTCTTAGTCAGCGCATTGTCAACCTATCCCCTTTGGAGTAGATTAAAGTACAGCCTTGCACAAATGTAATGACTGTAATCAGTGTAAAGCTTGAACCATTCAGCTGCAATGTGTCGGAATCTTTGGAGCATTTTGCTTGAGGTCATCAGTCGTGGTCCCTTTACAGTTGAATCCATCTGGCCTTTGAGGTGAAAGGGATAAGTGATCATTCAAACCTAATCAACATTTGGTCCCAAGTGTTGTGCAAGAATGCAGAGTATGAGTTAAATTGTCCAAATTCTTCAATTGGCATTTGTGTCTTCCTAGCATATCTCAGCTGAGTCTTGCTCTCCATGTTCTGAACTGTGAATTATTAGCCTAGAATTGGCCTAGAAAGAGTAGTAGCTAACACCTCCCACAAGGCCTAAGACTCCTCACCTGGTGAATTTTTCAATATTATTTTTTAACTGTGTCATTCTATTGGCTGCCAAAATGGTGCTACTCTGCTTCTACTATGAGATCAGCTTCCAAAGCCCTCTTTCATCATCTAAATCCCTCCTATTAATCTAGAAACGCATTACGTGTAACTTTCCCTTACACCAATCACTCTCCTGCCTCCCCCTTTAACCATGGAACACATTATAATCCTTATGGATAAACTGATTCTCTCCTGACCCATTATTTGTGAAGGTCCTAATGTCCCATGTCAACTTCACCCTTCCCCATCAATTGATGGGGAGCATGGCGGCACAGTGGTTAGCACTGCTGCCTCAAAGTGCCAGGGACTTTGGTCACTGTCTGTGCGAAGTCTGCATGTTCTCCCCATGACTGCGTAGGTTTCCCCAGAGTGCTCTGGTTTCCTTCCACAGTTCAAACAACATGCTAAATTCTCCCTCAGTGTACCTGAATAGAGGCCAGAATGTGGTAACTAGGGGATTTTCACAGTAACTACATTTACTTGTTAATGTAAATCTAGTTATAACACTGATAAATGAATTTAAAATTGGGACGTTATGCACAGTTACCTCCTGAGACACGCCCTGCCATCAAATCATCAAGTGTCCCTCTTACCTGCCAGCTCTCCATTTTCAGGCTGATTTATCACTGACTGTCACTGTGTCATTTGCCACTCGGTATCAAGCCAGCAACTTGCAGGATCCAAGTGTATGAGGGATTGATCATGTCCCGCACACAACATGCTGTACATGACTGACACAGCATAGACATCCACAATCCTGTCTCCTTGGACTGGAACCAAGACATGCATGCCAGGCACAGCCTTGTAGCATGGTGCACACTACTTAAGAATGCCTTTGATTTTTGGCTCTGAGTATAATGTGCACAGTCTCAGGACTATCTCTCAATTATCCTCCCTCTCTCTTTAACTCCAGTCCTATTCATGTGCTCTCTCCTCCTTTTCCCTCCTATGTTCCAGTCAGTTAACCCTTGGCCCCTCTCAAGTGATGAATCTTGTTCACCCTTTGTCTCCTGGGTTCTAGTCACATCCATCATCCCTCTCAATCAAGCACAAATCTTCCAGCCCCTTCCCTTGCCTCTGTCCAGTAGTGACACCCACAATGTTGTCATAAAAGGAGTTCCAGGGCTTTGACCCAACAATAACAAAGGAACTGCAAAGTAGTTCTAAATCAGGATGGTGTGTGACTTCAAAGATGTTCCTGCGCAGCTGCTGCCCTTGTCCTTCCAGGTGGTAAATTTTGTTGGTTTGGAAGGTGCTGTCAAAGGAATTAAAAGGACAGTCAGCATGGATTTGTCAAGGGAATGTTGTGCCTTACTAACCTGATTGTATCTGAGGAACTAACAAGAAATGTCATTGAGTGTAATTTCCATGACTTTAAATTAGTTTGCTAAGTCTCAACTCACATGGTAGACTGGTCAAGAAGGATAAAGCTCTTGGGAGCAAGGTAGAAGTTCAAAATGGATCCACAATTAATTCTGTGGTGGGAGAGGAAGAGAAAGCTCAGAGTTAACAGATGTTCTGGTGACCACAAGGTCGTTTCTAATAGGATGCAAACTGAAATTTTGCTTCTTCTAGTATTTAGAATTACATGTAGGGATTATGTCAAAGAATTCTTCAGATAATTTCAGAAATGAGTTAGGTAACTGATAGTGAGGAAGAAATCTTTCGGCTGAAGGAAGATTCCAGCCTAATCTTTCCTTCAGGAAAATATATTTCAATCTGGAGATGTGTGAGATAACATAGTTGGGAAGTCACAAAGGCATCGAATGCATAATAAATTGTCATGTATGGAAAAGTGCAGAAGAACTGAGGAAACGCTGGAGTGCATGTCCACAGATCCCTCAGTATATCAGGGTAGATCAATATGATGATAAAACAGCATATAAGATATTTTATTAACTGAGGTATAAAATGTAAGAATTGGGAGGTTATGTAATAAATATATTAAAAGATTTCTAGGCCACAGCTAGAGTACAGAGTAAATTCAGCTCACAGTATTATAAACAGGATGTGATATTACAAGAAATTATGCAGAGCAGATTTAGAAAGACATTGACAGGAATGAAAATTTTAGTTATGAGCAAAGAATTGATAGGTTAGGGTTCTTTTCATTGGAACTGAGAGGCTGTTCAATTGAGTTCTTAAAGAGATTATTTAATTGAGGTTCTTAAAATTAAATGAGGCCTAGATAGAGTGCATAAGAGGGCCTCTTTAGCTTAGTAGAGAGGTCAATCACAAGGGGCACAGATTTAAAACAATTGGCAGGGGATTAAAGGGGAATTCTTTTCGCCTTTAGGGAGGTGGGAATCTGGAACTCTCTGTCTGAAAGGGAAATAGAACCAGAAGCTGTCAATGTATTTATAAAGTACTTGATCCAGAATTGAAGTGTCATAACCTACAAAGTTACAATCCAAGAACTGTAAAAGGAAATTAATCTAGTTTTTTAGTTGGCACAGGAACAATGAACCAAATGGCTTACTTCTCCTGTGCCATTAACTTCCGTGATTAAATTCAAATATAATTGTTTCCTTACCTCATACAAGTTGGAGCCTTTAGCTTGTGCAACTTTCATAATTGCCAGAATGGGGATCCAAATCAGACAGAAGGAAAATACACCCCAGCCAAATAATATTGCCCATATTGGGTACTCAAACGTTCCATATTGTGGTGGAGCAAATGTGATTGATGACCAGATTAAGATTGCCTGTTTGAAGTGATTCACAAAGATCAAACATAGAATAAAAAAGTATTCATGAATTTGTTTTTCTTTAAGTTTAAATCACTACAAGATGTAATCTTTTCTTACCATTATTAGGCAAGGAGAAATAAAAAACCAACAGACTCTCCACCATAGCCAGAAGAGCCAGTTCTTTTTACCAATCATCATCTCAATGTCCATGATGAATCTGTTTCCCCCTATGAATGATACAAAGACAAATAAATCGCTCTTTATAATTTGTTCCAGGTAATTTGATTGCTCTAGTTGTGCATTTCATCAAACATAAATGTAACAAAACTATTACTCAATTTGCAACTTTGGGTAAAAAAATAAGAATGTCAATAACATAATCTATTACTAAGGTACAAGACAGCCAGAAACTTATAGTGTCATAACAATAAGAAATTGTAATTGAGTGAGATCTACCTACAATCTCACCAGCTAACCAAAAAACATACTAATTTTTTAAAGAGTATCTTTTTTTAAAGAATACAAGAAAACAAACTGAGCAAAAATAGCTGCCACAAGTCATTTTGGCCAGGATCTTATTATTGCGTTGAAAACGTTTTCAGGCATGATGTGGTCATAAAGTGGAGCATGAAGTGATTAATGTGTTTGGCGTCGGTTTTTGTAACTGGGACCTCTTTATGACAATAGGATTTCCGATGTGGTCAGTTTGTCGCCAGAAATGAGTGAAAGGCAGATTAATTTATTGAAATGAGCATTTAAATGATATTAGCAACCGGGTGCTCAATAGTCCAGGCTCGCCTGTCTTTATCATCTCACTGGGAGAAGCTCTCACCAGAAAGGATTAGTCATGTTCCCCATGAATGGGGGACAGTTGATTTGGAATCAGAAGCCATTGAGGCCCCCCTGGAGAGTCCAAGTAAGGGGAAGGGTGACCATTGGACAGTGCAAGATGGGCAGTGCCACACTGGCACAAGGGCAATGCCCATTGGGCACCTGGGCAATGCCCACCAGGCATTGGGGAGAGGCCAGTGGGAGTAGGACAAATGAGGGAAAGTGGGGGTGGGATAATGGGGGGACGGGTCCACTGCCACACTGCAGTGATTGGTGAAGAGAAGACAGCAGGCTATGATCAGTGGGGAAAGGCAGCTGATCCATGATTGGTGGGGGACGGATATCTACAATTGATCTGGGCAGCAAGGGGTTCGGTAGGGGCTGCACCTATAGCTGCAGGCCCCTGTGATTGCAATAGGGGAGCTGCTTCAAGCTGCCTGCAGCAGCAGAGTGCCTAAAATCATACCCAAAAATCGGATCTGGAACACTCTCAGTTCCATGCTCATCTGGCACTTAGACTTAAAATGATAACATCACAGCTCCTTGTGTGGATTATAAATTGACCTTTTCTAGAAAGTTAGTACATGGATATGGATTGTACTGCTGACAGATGTTGCTTATGGAATTCCATACCAGAGATTTTCAAAAAAGAGACTCTTGAAAAGATGGTATTAATAATGCAAAGTGCTGGACTTCATTGTAATTTTGTCAAGGCATTGGAAACTGATAACCAGCCAGATATCCAATAGACATTCAACATTCCACGTGGAGGATAAACTAACCCCATCTCCTGATGTTTCTTACTATCTTGGAATGTGTTGAAAGTTTCTGAGATGAAAGATGAAAAATGTAATTACTTATTCAACAACAATGACTGCAACATGTTAATTCAGCGAGGTAGCCTTCACCACTTCAACGGGCAGAGAATTCCAGAGACTCACCACCCTTCTTCACTCAAAGGCTACCTCGCTGAATATATTTAAGTCACGAGTAGATAGGTTTCTGATAGACAAGGGAATTAAGAGTTATGGGGAGAAAGTGGGAAAGTGGAACTGATCCACTTCAGATCAGACATGATCATATTGAATAGTGGGGCAGGCCTTAAGGTCTAGATGCCCTGCTCCTGCTCCTATTTCTTATGTTCTTATGTAATTGAATTTCTTCTTGGAATAAACAGACAGGAGGTTTATTAATTGGTTTTGCCAAGCCAGATACAGATAGAGTCAAAGTAATCTGGAAACACTGCTGAAGGAAACAGTCAGGAATCTCTCTCTCTCTCTGAAATAAATTAATTCAATTATAGGATTTTAAAGGGAACCAGCTAATTTTAAACTTCCATCTCATATCTAACTACATTCTGATTTTCATTAAGTTATTGCATTTGCATGATAAATATGGCCAGAGAATCAATCACTTTAATTAAAAGCATAAGTAACCCTTTAATAACATAATTGCTAATGATTGCTAATCAATGTCTCTTGCCCAGAAAGTAAATGATTATCTGTGGGAATTGTATTCCTTCACGTTGTGGGGAGATGTGAAAAATATCAAATCCTACAATTTTTTCTTACTTTGTCTGTTCCTTTTTTCTCATTCTTAATCCAATCTTTACTCCCCTCTCTTAATTTCACTTTTTTTTAAATCTAATTTGATACTCAATTTGCCAACCTATTTCTCAGAATTTTCTCTGTTTATTGTTCTAACATTTAATCTCGAATAAGGAAATAAACAGCATGCCCTATTGTTCAGGTTTCAACCCTTTCCATAATCCCAAATGGCTTCTATTAAAGTCAGAAATGGTATTATATTGATTGTGACAAAGACCTACATCTCCTTATCCTTCTCAACCTGTCTGTAGCCTTTAATGCTATTGACTACACCATTTTCCTTCAATCCATCCCCACCATGATCCAGATGCATAGAACTGTGTTCATCTGGTTTTATTATTTATTCAACCAAACTCAGAAAATCATCTCTATTCTTCTAATCTTGCTCTTTCAGTGTTATCTCTGGTGACCCCCATGGATTTATCCTTCTGTGTCTTCTGTTTCTCGTCTATGTGCTGCTCCTTAAAGATATTACCCAGTAACACACTAAGGTTCTACTTGTACACTGACCAAAACCCAGCTCCAACTCACCATTCACAAATGTATACTACCTCCTGTCACATTGCAGGAATACTGAATACTTGATCAGCAGAAATTTCTTCAACCAAATATTGGAAGTACCAGAATGTCAATGCTAGGTACAAATTCTTTCTCTATCTATCAAATCTTTGGCCATTTCCCTCCTTGGCCATCTAGGCTGAATCAGACTGTTCTGGAACATTGGTGTAATATTTGACCTGTGAAGCATTCCAAATATATTCACACGACCACTAAAACTGCCTGTGTCAAGCTCTTTGTTGGTCTCTACACCTGCCTCATCACACCTGCTGTCCAAACCTTCATCCAATCCTTTGTTACACCCAACCTTGACTATTCCAATGGAATCTTACCCACTCTCTCATGGTCTTAAAATGACCAAGAGCAGTGATGTATGTTCTCATCCTGAATTTTAAATCCTTCCATAGTCTCATTTTGCCTTATTTCTATGTCTTACAGCTCTACAATCTTCTGTGATATATATGCTCTTCAAATGAGGCCTCTTGAATTTCTTTGATTTTAGTTGCTCTACCATTAGAAGCCAAGGTCTGAAATTCTAGCATTTCTTCATTAAGCCTCTCCACCTTTATTTCTTCCTCTAAAATACTTCTTATAACTAATCACTCGGTCATACTTCCTAATATCCCTTTATGTGACTTGGTGCATGATAATGTTCCTGTGAAGAACCTGGGCACATTTTATCATGTTAAAAGCACTGGCCTGATGGGACCTTTTGCAGATTTAGTGGTAAAACAAAAAGTTAATTGACTTTCAATGGGTGTGTACAATCCCAGCATTGACTGGGCTGAAAAATCCACCCACTATATAAATACAAGTTACTTTGCTCAGCGTGGTCCCAAATTCTCTGTTGCCTCTACTAACTTGCACCAACAGCAACTTTGTGGGCAAGTCTTCTTTAAAACCTAAATGTGCACAAGCAAGTCTAACTTATGGTCACACTGTGAGATGGTCTGCTCCAGAAAAATATTATCCATAACTTCAAATTAATTAAGTAAACTCACATTTGTCAGTCACCAAATTTAGTTATTCTATTCAATTGCTTGGCTCATCCTTGGAGAGATAAAAAAACACTCTTTGCATTTAATGATATTGCATCATACTTACCATAGATGAAGATTATACCAATGAGTTCAAACAAAGTAGTTGTAAGAAGAATCAAACCAGTGATGTAATGATCAATTAATTGCACCCAGTAAATTCCAGCCTAAATAGATAACATTGGCATTTTAAGAAAATCATATTACTCAAAATTTGTACTTTACCAAATTACAAATCGGCTAGTTTTCATTGAACTACACTGTAGAATCTTTGACAAAATATGTCAGTAATCTCATGGCCAGAATTTTCCTTTTACCCCATTTGCTATTGGACACAGCTACTTCTATTTATTTATTCATTCTGAGAATGTGGGCATTTCTGGGAAGGCCAATATTTCTTTCTCATCCTTAATTGCTCTTGAGAACAAAACAGACCAACTCATGCAATAGAAGTACTCTTACGTTGCTGCTAGATAAGACATTCAAAGATTTTGACCTCATGAATGCGACGGGGTGGCAATATATGTCCAAGTCAGGGTGATGTGTCACTTGAATGGAAAGTTAGAGATGGTGATGCTCCCATGCATCTATACTATCATTATCTTCTAGCGGTAGAGGTCGTAGCGGTGCTGTTGAAGACTTGCTAAATTTGTGTAGCTTACCTTTTAAATGGTAAGCACTATAATCATATTGTGCTTTTGTGGAGGGATTTAATGTTTAAGATTGTTGATGGTGCGATGATCAAGCAGGCTACTTGTCTTGGATTGTGCTAGGCTATTTGAGTGTTTGAGCTGTAAATCATCCAGGTGAGTGAAGATCATTCCATCATATTCCTAATTTGTGCCCTGTACGTGGTGAAAAGACTTTGGTCATAATGTGAATCATTTAATGAAGATGACTCAATCTCTTGTAGCTGTAGTATTTATATGGTTTGTCCAGTTATGTTTTTGATTAATGGTGAACTCAAAATATTAATGCTGGTAATTCATCCTATTTTAATCTACACATTTTCTTTTGCTGACATTATCCAAAAACACTTCAGGTTCCATGTGCATATTGATGAGAGCCAAGCTTTACTTTACTCAAGTCTGCCATTTATTCAAATTGTCAGACTGATTTCTTGGATAGCCTAGTCAGCTAAAGGCATACATTAAAGATGGAACTATTAAATTGAAGATGTGCAAGGCAGCAGAAATGGAAGAAGGTAATCTTGGCAATTTGTAGTACTGGAGTGGATTAGACAGATATTAAGTTAAGGCCATAGAGGGATTTGAAAAGAAGGATGATAATTTTAAGTTAAAGGCATTGCAAGAAAGTGAGCCAATACAGGCCAGCAAGCTATCATTTCAATACCAAAGAAAAGCTAAGCAGCACGCCTTAATGACTATCATCCAGTGGCTCTGACATCTATCATTATGAAGCATTTCAAAAGAGTAGTCATGACACAAATCAATTCCAGTCTTCCAGACTGCCTTGATCCATTACAGTTTGCCTACCGCTGCAACACGTCCACAGCATCTCCCTGGCTCTGCACTCAACCCTGGAACATCTAGATAACAAAAACACCTTTGTCAGACTCCTGTTATTGATTATAGCTCAGCCTTCAACATCGTTTTTTCAATGAAACTCATCTCCAAACTCTGGGGCTAGGCCTTGGCTCTTCCCTCTATGGATGTATTCAGAACTTCCTAAACTACAATCAGTAAGGACACACAAGAACACCTCTTTCACGATCATCCTCAATATCGATGCACCGCAAGTCTGTGTCCTCAGGCCCCCACCATATTCCTCATGCACTATGAATGTGTGGTCAAATTCCCCTCCAATTTGAATTTCAAGTTTGCTAATGACACCAGCAAAGTGGGTCGGATCTCAAACAATGAAGAGACAGAATACAGTATTGAAGTAGAGAATCTGATGAACTGGTGCGACAACAATAATCATAAGATCATTAGACATAGGAGCAGAATTAGGCCACTCAGCCCATTGAATCTGCTCTGCCATTCAATCATGGTTGATATTTTTCTCATGCCCATTCTCCTGCTTTTTCCTCGTAACCTCTGATCCCCTTTTTAATCAAGAATCTTTTGGTAAGAGTAATATGTGTGCAGAATCTAGGGCTAATGGTAGGACTCTTAGTAGTGTAGATGAGCAGAGAGATCTTGGTGTACAGTTGCATAGATCCCTGAAAGCTTATCAAGTTGATAAGGTTGTTAAGAATGTGTATAGTGTGTTAGCATTTATTGGTAGAGGGATCGAATTTCAGAGCCGAGACGTCGTGTTGCAACTGTACAAAACTCTGGTGCGGCCGCATTTGGAGTATTGTGTACAGTTTTGGTCGCCACATTATAAGAAAGATGTGGAGGAATTGGAAAGGGTGCAGAAGAGATTTACCAGGATGTTGCCTGGTATGATGGGTAGGTCTTATGAGGAAAGGCTAAGGGACTTGAAGTTATTTTCATTAGAGAGAAGAAGGCTAAGAGGTAACTTAATTGAGACATATAAGATGATCAGAAGGTTAGATAGGGTGGATAGTGAAAGCCTTTTTCCTCGGATGGAGATGGATAACACGAGGGGACATAGCTTTAAATTAAGGGGTGGTAGTTATAGGACGGATGTTAGAGGTGAATTCTTTACTCAGAGGGTAGTAAGGGCATGGAATGCCCTGCCTGAAGCAGTTGTGGACTCGTCAAGTTTAAGGGTGTTCAAATGGTCAGTGGATAGGCATATGGATAGCATTCGAATAGTTTAGGTTAGAGGGTCATAAAATTGGTTCCATTGTCGGCGCAACATCGAGGGCCGAAGGGCCTGTACTGCGCTGTAATGTTCCATGTTCTATAGAACCTATCTATGTCTGTTTTAAAGGCACTCAGTGATCTTACCTCTATAGCCTTCTGCAGCAAAGAGTTCCACAGATTCACCACTCTTTGGTTGAAGAAATTCCTCCTCATCTCTGTTTTAAAGGATCGTCCTTTTAGTCTGAGGTTGTGCAAAAACACCTCTCCACTCTATCCAGGCCTCGCATTATCCTGTAAGTTTCAATAAGATCCCCCCTTCTAAATACCAATGAATACAAACCTCAACTGTTCCTCATATGACAAATTCTTCATTTCATGGATCATTCTTGTGTCCCTCCCCTAGACCCTTTCCAAGGCCAGCACATCCTTCCTTAGAGACGGGGCAGAAAATGGTTCACAATACTCCAAATGATGTCTGACCAAAGCCCTACACAGACTCAGAAGTACATTCTTGCTCTTGTATTTTAGCCTTCAAGTCCCTTTGGGCTTCTGATTTCCTAAGCATTTTCCCACTTAGAAAATAGTCTATGCCTCCATTCCTTCTTCTAAAGTGCATAATCTCATACTTCTCTACATTGTATTCCATCTGCCACTTCTTTGCCCAGTTTCCTAACCTGCCCAAGTCCTTTTGCAGGTCTCCTGCTTCCTCAATACTACCTGTCCCTCCACATACCTTTGCATTATCTGCAAACTTAGTAACAGTGCCTTCAATTCCTGTTTCCAAATTGTTAGTGTATATTGTGAAAAGTTGTAGTCCCAGCACTGATCTCTGAGACACATCACTAGTCACCGGCTGCTTCCTGAAAAAGATCCCTTAATCCCCACTTTCTGCCTTCGGCCAGTCAGCCATTCCTCTATCCATGCCATGACCTTACCCTGAACACCATGGACTCTTAATTTATTTAACAGTCTCCTATGCGGCATCTTGTCAAAGGCTTTCTGGAAATCTAAACACATCATATCCACTGGTTCTCCTTCATCCAATTTCCATGTTACCTCCTCAAAGGTCTCTAATAGATTTGTCAGACATGACTACCTCTTGACGACTCAGCAGTCCCATTTTATCATGCACTTCTAAGTACCAGTTCCAACTGATGCAACAACAATAATCTCTCCCTCAATGGCAACAAAACTAAGGAGATAGTCATTGACTTCAGAAGCATGTGGAGAACATGGTCCTGTCTATCACAGTGGGGATGATGTAGAAAAGGTCTAGTATTTCAAGTTTTTAGATGTTCAGACCATCAAAAACCTGTCATGGTACACCCATGAACACACTATAGTCAACCACCAACACCTCTACTTTCTCAGAAAATTAAGGAAATGTGGCATGTCAGCTACGACTCTCGCCAATTTTTACAAATGCATCATAGAAGGCATTCTTTCTAGTTGTATCACAGCTTGGTATGACCCTTGCTCTGCCAACACTGCAATAAACTACAAAAGGTCATGAATGTAGCCCAATCCATTACACAAATCAGCCTCCCATCTATTGATGCTGTCTACACTTCCTGGAAAAGCAGCCAGCATAATTAAGGATCCATGTATCCCAGACATACTCTGTTCTACCTTCTTCTGTTGGCAAATAATGCAAAAGTCTGAGGTCACATACCAAACAACTCAAGAATAGCTTCTTCGCTGCTACTATCAGATTTTTGAATAAACATACTTCACACTATGTTGATCTTTCTTTATGAATGGAAAGCATTGTCTGTATACATACAAGAAGCAATACTTTTTACACTAATACATGACAATAATAAACCAAATCAAATCAAATCAAAGTATTGATGGATGAAGATGATTTATGTGAATCAGAATATAGACAGTACAAGTTTATGTGGTGTGGAGGTTAGGAGACTATCCAGGAGAGTCTTGGAATAGCTGAGTTTAAAGTTAACAAAGTTATGAATGAAAGTTTCAACAGTAGATGAACTGATGGTAGTGTCAGTTTATGTTTCTTTTTATTCATTTTTAGGATATGGGCATCATTGGCAAGGGTAGTATTTATTGTCCAGCCATAATTGTCATTGAAAACATGGTGATAAGCCACCATTATGAACTGTTGCAGTTCATGTGATATAGTTACATCATCCTACCATTTTCTCTGTTGCAGTTTGATTAAATCTAACAGTTCATGATGAAGGTAAAATCCGGTGAATGCTGAAACTGAAATAAAAACTGAAAATGCGAGAAAATCTCAGCAGGTTTGACAGCAACTATGCAGAGAGAATAAAGCCAATGTTTTGAATTTGAATGATTCTTCATCAGAGCTAAAGACAAAGGAAGTAGGATAACATTTATACTTATGAAAATGAAGGGGTGAGGTTGGGTTTTGTAATTGATAAGAATGGCATTTTCTGTTTTTGTGAATAGTTTGTGAAATTATTTCAGACAGCAGATAAGAGTCAACCTGTGGATCTATAGTCACATGTCACATGTAGACTAGACAAGGGGGAGAGGTATCTGGCCTGAGAGGGTTCTGCCAGAAGAGCTGGTTTATTTTTCACTTTTTCTGCGCATGAGCAATTTGTGGCTTCCACCTGAGCTGCAGACTGTTGGGTGAGTTAAGCCCCATGTGGCCAGACTAGCTCAAAATTTCAGAGACAAAGGGTAGAATTTTATGACATTTCCTTTAAGTGTCCAAGTAGCCTGAAAATGGGAGAGTTCCAGATCCATTTTTTGGGTGAATTTTCACACTCAATCTCATATACTCTGTCTCTAAAAAGATGAACTAATCACTTTCTAGCCAGAGAGGCTGTGGACAGGATTTAATTCACCAGATAGATATTGCGCATATGCAAACTCTGATGCTATATATGTGCGAAAACAGTTGCAGGAGTCTGACAGACAGGGAGACAGCTGTCAGACCCCTGCTACTGCAAGAAATTCAACGACAACCCTTCCCTAGGGGGCCCACGGCCCGAGATGCAGGCCCCTCCACTTCCTCGCTGCCCTGACTGATCACGGATCCTCCCCCCCATTGATTGTGGCCCCACAGTTGGGGCCACTCCCCCCAGTTGTGGACCCCCTCCCTCTGCCATCGATTGCGTGCATTGTGACAGCGCGCCACCCCTCCTGTTGCCCCCATAGTTCATGCCACCCATAGGTTCCACCCAGTACTGCCCCTATATGCTCTGCTCCCATTGGCCCCATCCTCTCAGGCTTGACCCATTGGCACCACTCCCCCAGCTCTCACCCTCTGGTAGACATTGCCTTATGTGCCAGGATTGCACTGCCAGCGTGGCACTGCCAAAGGGGCATTCTTGCCTTGCACCCAGGGGCCTCAATTGCTTCTGATGTGACTGACGAGGCCAACACGACTGTTCCCATTCATGGGGAGCAGGCATTTTCTTTGCTGGAGAGTGCCAGGCTCACTAAACACATGCAAAACACCATTTTCATAAATTTAAAGAAATTAATCAACGTCTCGCTCGTGTTTGGCAAGAGGCTAACCGTGCTGGAATTTCAGATGTCAGAAAACGTGCTGGTCATGAAAACTGGCTCCAATCATGCTAACCTCTTTATGCCCAACTTTACAACATTTTTCCAACATCAAATGGGCGCAAAGTAGCCGTAAGATTCCACCTAGAGTGCATAAGATTGAGTGTGAAAATTCGCACGAAAATCTCTCCCATTTTCAGACCAGCTGGACATTTCGAAAAAATCTTGTCAAATTTCATCCCCTGGATTGGATTCAATTGGAATATGAATTTGGGTTTTGGGACAAGTAAGGAATGGATTTGGGTTTGCCTGAACCACTCTAAAAATTGGTTTTGTAACTTCATGTATGGATAAGAATTAAACCAAAATTCCCCCAAATTTTGCCCTAGATTCCTGCAGTTTGGGCCTCTTGATTAAGAGTCCAGTAGCTTCACCACAATGTTACTGTCTCATTGAGCTGTGAAAGTAGGTGATCTTGTTAATGCACAGAAAAGTAGTCAGAAGCTCACCGCAAGGTCAAATTCAACACCAATACTGTGAATATTCTGTTTCAGTTTCAAGAATGTGCCAAGGAGGAGGATTGAGTCAGTCAATATGGAGTAAAATATATGGCAGCTACTGAAGACAATAGCTTCACTCTTCCCCAATATTTAGTCAGAAGAAATTTCTGCTCATCTAGGATAAGATATCAATGGAGAAAATATCAATGAAGAGAGGTGGTACTGAGGAGCAGTT
The DNA here is from genome assembly GCA_024679065.1 of Sphyrna mokarran. Lineage (NCBI taxonomy): Eukaryota > Metazoa > Chordata > Chondrichthyes > Carcharhiniformes > Carcharhinidae > Sphyrna > Sphyrna mokarran. The sequence goes on from JAGIQG010000016.1 coordinate 40,737,372, forward strand.
GAAGCTGGGTGTTGTCAGCATATATGTGGAAACCTGAAGTGTATAATTTGTTGCCAAGGAATCATACGTAGATAGATGAGAAATAGAAGGGGCTAAGAATCCTTGGGAGTCTCCAAAGATAGTACTAAAGAACCTATCCTTGGTTCCCACATTTACCTGCTTCCCTTGGCATCATCATCAGAATGTAGACAGTCAAATTGCACATATTTGCTGACACACCTATTCTATCGCACCAACACTTCTCTTGACTTTTTTGATTATTGATTGTTTGATTGTTGCTAATTTATCAGACTGCCTAAGTGGATGAGCAGAAATTTCCTACAATTAAATTATTAGGAAAACTGAAGCCAGAATTCTGGGCAGAATTTTACGAAAAACATTTTTAAGTGTCCAATTAGCACGAAAATGGGAGGGTTGCAGATCCATTTTCTTTGGAAGAGTTTTTACTCCAAATCTTATCCACTTAGTGTGTGGAAGTTAGGTTAAACAATTGTGAAAGTAAAAGTTCCCATAATATCAAGAAAACTGTCAAGTAATGGAAAATGCTTATCAACATATGAGGCTTTCAGTGAAGCCAATGCTACTAAATCTAAAACTTTGTGTTAGTTCCATTAACACTGCTTTCAGCCAGGTTACAACAATTGTGAAAATTAAAGTTCCATAATAGTCAAAAACTGTCAAGTAATGGAAAATGCTTATCAGTGAAGCCAATACTTATGTACTCAGGATAAGTGACTAAATTTAAAACCTTGTATTAGTTCATAGACACTGCTTCCAGCCTTGGCCACAGGATGGAAAATAAGACAATTCCATAGCAAAATACCTAACAGCAAGATATGGGCACATATTATGCTAATGAAGGACTAGCGAGAGACAGTTTTTATTGGATAAGGGCAAAAAGCTATGATATGGTTCATGGATATGTATGCAAATGAAGGATTAAAAAGTTGGCCATTTCTCATTTGTTGTCATTAGCTATAACTGCTAAATTTTTTGTATATATCAACGGAACATCCTGCAGTGCTTTACGTTATATTGTGTTCTCACTTGTGCACAAGTAATTAAAAACTTGAAAGATATGAGTACTCACTGTGCATTATTTGTGTTAATCCTCAACAAATGCATGAAAAAAATGAGCTAGACTGTTTCTAGCTACTAGAGGCATTGGGCAGGACTTAATTTGCCAGCCAGCTTGATCAACCAGCAGAGGGAGTTAATGTGCATATGCAGACCTCTGTAGCTGTACATATGCAATTGCAACAACATTTGTCAGGCCTCTGCTGCTACAGTCAGTCTCAATCTAGTCTCTGCCTCCTGAACCTCCAATTCCTCAGAAAAGGAGACTAAAACTGCACACATACTCTAAATGTGGCCTCACCATGGCCCTGTATAATTGCAACAATAAATCCCTGCTCCTGTACATGGAACCTTTTGCAATGAAGACCAACATACTATTTGCCTTCTTTACCGCTTGCTGCATCCGCAACCATTCAAAACGATTGATCTGCTACCCAGACTGATCACATCCCACCTACCCACTAATCACAGCTGCAGAGCTGCAATAGATCTTTCCTCCCTCCCCCACCAATTACAGGCAGTGTGTGCAGCGGATGCTCCCTTCCCTGTCCCCCTCCCACGAAGACAGGCCCCTTCACCCTGAGTCCCCCCTACCAATTGCAGGCATAATGTACAGAGGCACTCTCCCTCCACAATCAAGTTGCTCTGGCTCCTCTCCTTCAGGCCCCACCATTTTAGGCTATGCCCTAAGATCTGTGCCAGGGTGTCAGGTGGGCATTGCAAAGATGTCAGGTTAGCACTACTAAGGTGCCAGGCCGGCATTTTCAAGATGTTATTGCCCAAAGGAATACGCCCTCTTCCCATCCTTGACCTCTCTGGGGGCCTCATTGGCTTTCAGCTCTACTGGAGAGGGCAACACAACAGGCAGATACAATATATTTGGATAAAGATGATGTTATTCATTTTAAAACTGAAAACAAGGCAGCAGATTATTACCTGAATGGCTGTAAATGGGAGAGGGGAATGTGCAATGGGACCTGGGTGTCCTTGTGTACCAGTCACTGAAGCTGAGCATGTGGGTGCAGCAGGTGGTAAAGAAGGCAAATGGCATGTTGTCTTTCATTGCAAAAGATTTTGTGTACAGGAGCAAGGATGTATTGTTGCAATTGTACAGGGCCTTCATGAGGCTACATCTAGAGTACTATGTGCAGTTTTGATCTCCTTTTCTGAGGAAAGATGTTTTTGCTCTTGATGGAATGCAGCAAAGATTTACCAGGCTGATTCCTGGGATGGTGGGATTGATATATGAGCAGAGATTGACTAGGTTAGAACTGTTGTCGCTGGAATTCAGATGAATGAGATAAGATCTCAGACAGATTTATAAAATTCTTACAGGACTAGGTAGGGTAGATGCAGGGAGTACGTTCCCTATGGTGGGGGAGTCAAGAACTAGGGGTGACATTCAGAGGATTCAGGACAGACCATTAAGGACAAAGGTGAAGAAACATATCTCCACCCAAAGAGTGGTAAGCCTGTGGAATTCATCACCACAGGAAGTAGTTGATTGCAAAGCATTGAATGTATTCAAGAGATGGCAAGATACAGCACTTGGGTGAATGGAATCACAGGTTGTAGGAAGAAAGCAGGATTAGGCTATTGAGTTGGATGATCAGCTACAATCACAATGAATGATGGATCAGGCTTGAAGGGACAAAGGGCCATCTCCTGCTCCTATCTTCTATGTTTCATAGGGAGCAGGTGTTTTCCTTGCTGGAGAGAACCTCTCCTGATGAGGTCATAAAGGCAAATGAGCCTGGACAATTGCACCCAAAGCATGTTGATGACACTTAAATGAGCATTAATATACATTTGAATAAATTTTTCAGCCTCTAGCTGGAAATGGGCTAGAGGCTGACTATACCTAAAATCTAATGCTGATAAGCTCCCAAGAGATGAGCAAGTGGGATTCAATCCTGATTTTGGTCCCCACTTCAAACTTTGTTCCCTTGTTACCAATTCTATCAATCTCCCTAGCAAATGTCCAAGGTCAAACCAGTCTTTTTGTAACCTTGATATCACATTTAATCCTGACGTGAACTACTGATCTCATATTGTGCCTTCATCAAGACTGCCAATTTTCATCTGCATAACACTGCCTGACTCCATCCCTGTATTAGCTCTTTTGCAACTGAAACTCACATTCAGGCTCCATTACCTCCAGACTCGATATTTCACTTCTAGATGGTCATCTATGTTAGACCTCTGTAAGCCAGAATACACAAAACTCTGTTGCTCATGTTTCAATGAACAGCAAGCCCTATTCCACTATCACCCATTTATTCACTGATTTACATTGGCTTTCAGACAAGGAAAGTCTTAATGTCTTGATTTAAAACTTTCATCCTTCTTTTCAAATCCCTCCATGGCCTTGCCCTCTCTATCCTTCTGATCTCCTCCAGCCCCACAACTCGCATTGATAGCTGTGCTCCTCTTACTTTGATCTCTCAGTGCATCCCCAGTTTTAATAACTCCACCACTGGTGCCTTCAATTACCTAGGAAGTAAGCTTTAAAATTTCCTCTCTATGACTCTCCAGCTCCCTATCTTACTTTCTTCAACATTTAAAAAGCTTCTGAAAAGCTACCTTTCTGAGCAAATTGTTGTGGATTAGTATCTTACATTGTGTCATAACGTTACTGTGACGTGCTTTGTGACATTCCATTATGTTAAAGCTATTATATAAATACAGGTTTTTGTCACTGTAAAGGCAAATTAACATGATTGACCAGAAAAGTCAGTTTTATGCCCACCTATAATTGAATAGGCATATCCATAATATATAAATAAACCATATTCATAGGTTGTTAATCAGAAAACCAGATGGAGTACTATACTATTTATTGCTTAGATAGCTTGGTGCTGCCAGTGACTAGATAAGCTGTGGAATCAAACCAATCCCCACTTCATTCCAGCCATGCAGCATTATATTACTGGAGATTATTCTTTGGAGAGGCAGAGAGGACACGTCCTTACAACCACACTAGAACCTATCAAATTTATAGTTGGAGTTGCAAATAATCAGGCAAATCAAGTGAAACTTGAAAATGGATTACAATTAGCACATGACCAGACACTGCACATTATTATTGTCAAAATCTACATCAGATTGGGGATGAGGTGGAAGAGAGGGCCTGGGTAAGACACACTTTCGGAGAGTCAGTGCAGTCTTGAAGGGCCAAATAGCTTCCTCCTTTCTGTTATTCATTTACAGCACATGGACATTGCTGGCTAGCCAGCATTTATTGCCCATCCCTAGTTGCCCTTGAGAAGGTGGTAGTGTGCTTCCTTCTTGAAATGCTGTAGTGCATTGACCCACAATGTCGTTGGGAAGATAATTCAGGATGTTGACCCAGCGACTGCGATGGAACAGCGATATAGTTCCAATTCAGGATGGTGAATGGCTTGGAGGGGAACTTGCAGGTGGTGGTGTTCCCACGTATCTGCTGCCCTTCTTGTTGTAGATGGAAGTTGTAGGCTTGGAAGATGCTGTTTAAGGACCTTTGGTGAATTACTGCACTGCATGTTGTAGATAGTATACATATATATATCTTCTAGATAGTACATACCACTTCTACTGAGTGTCGATGGTGGAGGAAGTGGTTGGTTGTGGCAGTTGTGTGGTGTGAATGTTACCTGCCACTTGTCAGCCCAAGCCTGGATATTGTCCAGAGCTTGTCACATTTGAACATGGCCTGCTTCAGTATCTGAGGAGTCACAAATAGTGCTGAACATTGTTCACCAATGACTGTACATCACTACCTCTGACTTTATGATCATTGAAGAAGCCACTGGAGATGGTTGGTCTTGGAAACTACCCTGAGGGACTCTTGCAGAGATGTCCTGGAGCTGAGATGATGGACCGTCCACAACAACTTTCCTGTGGGCCAGGTAGGATGCCAACCAGGAGAGTTTGACCTCTGACACCCATTGATGCCAGTTTTGTTAGGGGTCTTTGATGCCATCTTTGGTCAAATGTGGCCATGATATCAAGGACTGTCACTCTCACATATAGAAGTCAGCTCATTTATCCATGTTTGAACTAAGGCTGTAATTAGGTCTGGAGTTGAGTGACCATGGCAAAACCCAAACTGGGCATCACTGAGCAGGTTATTGCTGAACAGCTGCTGCTTTAGCACTATTGATGACTCTTCCATCACTTTACTGAAGATCAAGAGCAGACTAATGGGATAGTAATTGGCTGGGTTGAATTTTTCTTGCTTTTTGAGTACAGGACATATCTGGTCAATTTCCACATTGTCAGGTAGATAACAGTATTGTGAATGTACTGGATGAGCTTGGCTAGCAAAGCAGCAAATTCTGGAGCACAAATCTTCAGGACTATCGCTGGAAAGTTGTCAAGGCCCACAGAATTTTGCAGTATCCAGTGCCTCAATATTGAGACTCCCAGGGCAACTCCCTCTTAATTATATACTACTATGCCACCTCAGCTGGGTCTGTTCTGTCAGTAAGATAGGAGTACACTTGGGTGGTAACAGTGGTGCCTGGGTGCTATCTGCAAGATATGATTCCATGAGATTGACTATGCCAGGCTGTTGCTTGACTAGTCTGTAAAACAGCTCTCCAAATTTTCGCACTAGCTCCCAGATTTTATTAGGCAGGACTTTGCAGCGTTGATAGGATTGGTGTTTTTGCTGATATCTTTTCCAGTGCCAAGGTCAATGCTAGGTGATCCATGGGTTTAATTTCTTTTTATTGACTTTGTAGCGATTGATACAACTGAGTGGCTTGGTAGGCCATTTCAGAGGGCAGTTGAGAATCAACCACATTGCTGTAGCTCTGAGTCACACGTAGGCCAGACCTGGTAAGGACGATTTCCTTCCTTAAAGTACATTAGTGAGCCAGATTTTTTTTTCAATAATGATTTCATTATCATCAGTAGATTCTTAATTCCAGATATTTTAATTGAATTCAAAATCTGACATGGCTTGATTCAGACCTGGGTCCTCAGAACATTAGCTGAGTTTTTGGATTAATTATTTAGCGATAATATCACCAGACCATTGCCTCCCTTCTGCATTACAGGGATTCTATGACAAAAGTTATTCTATGTTCCCATGTGTTAAGTAGGGGAAAGCTGCATAATCCAATGTATTTTCCCATGAGACAGAGTTCCCTTTCTCAATGACATATCACCTTAGTGATCTTTCTCCATCATAAAATGTGTTGCATCATTACAGCAGTTCTCTATTATTCAATATTATCTACATTACTGTTTGTTGAGTCTATATAATCAGATTTTATTTGTCGTCAAGTAATTTTAAACAGAAATGTGAATGTTACAATTCAGAAACATATTGCTATGTATATCAACTAAATGGTTTATTAAAGTTGCTTGAAAAGTGATAAAAATTATTACTATAGATGCATTTTCATCAATTGCAGATCTTTCATTTCAGCAAACAAACTCAGATTCTCAATGCTAACTTATAAAGCCATGCATTTCTCCCATTTTCAATAAAAGTGAAATATCAGATCCACTTTATCAATATGTTATAATGCATACTGTATATCACAGTAATGACATTTCTGTTTTTAACAATAATATAAAGACATAATAAAAATAGTTGGATTCCATACCTGTGTTGCAAACATGAGGCTAACGGAATAGAATGATAGACAAAGGATGATTATCATATAAATGTATTTTGATTGAATAAAATCAGGCCATGCGTCTGTTAAAGTCGTTGTAATTGTTTCTGATAAAAACAAAATATCAAACAAAATAAGTAATAAATTTGTTTTCTCGATATTATCTATATTATTGTTCATTGAGTCTATATAATCTAAAACATTGAAAACCGGAAGACAAAACAGATTCCTCCCTCGAACCAGAGTTCATTCGCTACAGCACTGAAAAGCAGTAGTCAGCTTTAATTTCTTTAAACATGTATTCTCAACAAAGGGCCACAAGAATATTTATTGTGGTCTGTCAAATATAAGCAATGTATTGAATGCACAATTTGCAATTTCAAAGTTACAGTTTCTGATTTTAAATTTTGAAATACTTTTGGACTTCTAAGGCCATTCACTTACTTGTCACACTTCCTGGTCATAATGTTCAAGATGTTGAATTGAGAAGGCATTACCCTTCACATGTGAGTTTGGCTGATGAAAATACATTTCACAATGCTCTCTGAAAGGAACGGCAATGGGATTGAATGCTCAAAAGAGGCTGAAGGTGTGATGCACAGGGTCGGCATGTGCAGTGGATAAACTGCAAGTGGGTCGCAAGAGGATTAGGGCAAATGAATAAAATGAGTGTGTGTGCTTGAGGCAGGCTGACAAGTAGCTTTCAAGCTTCTCATTGTCTCTCAGATATTTGATTCAGCCTCGAGGCTCAGGACCCTTAAGCTATAGAATCATAGGGATTTTTAGCATGCAAACAGGCCCTTTGACCCAACTTGTCCATGCTGCCCTTTTTTTAAGCCCCTAAGCTAGTTCCAACTGTTTGCATTTGGCCCATATCCCTCAACCCTCACATATCTACCAAAATGCTTTTAGAAAAACAAAATTGCACCCGCCTTTACTACTATTCCTGGCTGCTTGTTCAAGACACTCACCATTCTCTGTGTGAAAAAAATTGGCCCTCTGGACACTTTTGTATCTCTCCTCTCTCATCATAAACCTATGACCTCTACTTTTAGACTCCCCTACCTTTGTGAAAAGATATCAACTGTCTAGCTGATCTGTGTGCCTCATTATTTCATAGACCTCTATAAGATCACTCCTCAGCCTCCTATACTCCACAGTCTATTCAGCCTCTCCTTATAACTCAATCCATCAAGTCCCAGTAGCATCCTAGTAAATCTTTTCTGCACTCTTTCTAGTTTAATAATATCCCTTCTATAACAGAGGAACCAGAATTGCACACAATATTCCAAGTGTGACCCTACCAATGTATTGTACAACTTCAACAAGACTTCCCAACTGCTGTATTCAATGTTCTGACCAATGAACCAAGGATGCTGAATACCTTCTTCACAACTCTGTCTATCTGTGACTCTACTTTCAAAAAGCTATGTACATATACCTCTAAATCTCTTTATTTTGTAACTCTTCTCAGCATCCTACCATTAACTGAATGAGTCCTATTCTGGTTCAATCTACCAAAATGCATTACCTCGCATTTGTCTAAATAAAACTCCATCTGCCATTCATCAGCCCATTGGCCGAATTGATCAAGATCCTGTTGCAACTGGAGATAACTTTCTTCACTCTCCACTATGCCACCAATCTTGGAATCATCTGCAAATTTACTAATCATGCCTCCTGTATTCTCATCCAAATCTTTAACATAAATGACAAATAACAGCAGACCCAACCTTTTTGTCTTTATTTCTGCTTTTTATTCCTTTTTAACTTTGTATTAGTTGTCACCATATCTCTAGAGGTTGCCTCTTCTTCTTGTGTTTTGAATATGTTACAATTAGTATAGAAAAATTGAAAATGAACATCATGAACCAATGTTACTGGAACATGCTCTTATTCCCACCCCTGGCCTGTTATCGAGGTTCAATATTCCAGACCAGTCACGATGACCAGCATCTCATCTTTTGATTAGCATCCCCTTTGTCTTTTGTTCCATGACAGCTGTGTCATTTAATTTCTTCCACCTCTACCAACTCCTAGCCATTCCCTCTTGTTCTTCCGTCCCCTCTTGACAACATATAACTGATCAAATTTGTACTCTCCTTCAGGTCTGAAGAAGAATCATATTCAACTTATGTTAACTCTGTGTTTCTCTCTATTTATAAATGCAACCAGATTTAGTTGTGTATTTCCAGCATATTTTGTTTTTATTGCTGGGATGTCTGTCAGGGTATGCAGTAATTAGCAGAATGCCAAGTTTATACACTCCAATATAATTTCACACGCACCCATTATCAGAGCAATATTTATGAAATATCTTTATATTGTGTCAGTTGTTCCCACATGAACTGTTATGAAATACAGCATTTTGCAGCTTGCTCGGTAAAAGTTGTCTAAAGGAGAAAATGCTGGAGAAGCACAGTGATTGTCACAAAAGTCAATTGCCCTGAAGAGTTAATGCTATATTCATTGCTCTATAATGCTGCCTGAGTGCTTAGTGTTTGTTGTACAATTCTTATTTTATTCCAATCTCCCAGTATTTGCAATTTTGTTTCCTCTGCAATTATGTTTATTTTCGTGATATAAAGTACCAAGAAATAATTTTATAAAACTTAAAGTAACCATTTATTTTATACATTTCTAAATATGCTGACTGCAACATTTCATTATGCCTGAAAATGGGTTGGGCATCATGATGTGTGATAAACCTATGGCCTTTGCTTTTGATGCAGGCAGCATGCCAATTATAAGTTATCCAACCATGAAACAATTGTACTTTACTTATCAACTGCCATTCCTCTCTCTTATATAAGGTGGCACATTAAAAAAAGGGACAATTACAAGTTTTAGCCAACATGGAGAGGACGATGCTCAACATCACTGGAGTGGTTGTTGCTGCTATGGCTGAAATAATGAAAGATGACAATTCTCCTTCACACATCCCACTTCACTCTCATGCACAATATTTTCTGACCCAAGAAATTGCAAGTGATGTAAGCATGGACCTCTTCCTTTTCCTATTCCCCTTATCAGAACTCCACCTTTTTGCTTTCTTCCTCTCAAATATCCAAGAGTTACTATCATGCAGTTATCATTTGCTTCCATCATGGCTTCAAGTACCTGAGTTCAAAGGTGCTTGCAGGTGGTCATAGTAGTCCTTAGCAATCCATCCTCTGGCATACTATTGGGATTGCTGAGATACCAACTAAGGTAGTAGAGAAGGGAATGCAGCACAAATCTGCTTTCTTCTTCCAAGATGACTGTAGATGTCCATATTACCTTCCCACCAGTGGCCATGTTGATCCTTGTCAGTCCAGACTGCTACCACCCATAACAAGATGATGCAGTCTACAGCCAAGCTTTTTGGATCTAGAATTGCTTGAAGTTGTTCTCCAAGGCCACCTCCAGTCTTTTCAACTGAAAGTCAGTAGCCTTTTCACCAGCTATGTTATATGAAATAGTCTAAGAGCACCAAGACAGGCAAAAAAACATGCAAGATAAGTAATCAGCAAATGTACAAGGGGAATTAGGTGACATTTGAATGCAATAAATATTTGTCTTTTACTTATGAATTCATTTTGGAATGTTTATTTTTGTTGACTTTTATCTTTACATTGTGCCCTAAATGTCAGTAACAATATGAAGATAAGGCGTGAGGCTCTTGATGAACGGGGAATTGGTGTTGCAGTTACTGGTATCACAATTGGATGAGCAGTCTAAGTTGTCTCCTTCTTCTGTTCGTTGTATAGCTGAAAGCAAGCACTATGTTTTCATGATGGTAAACAGACCACCCAGAGCCTCATCACCCTGCGTGGGGTACTGCAGTGTATTCTACAGAATATTCTAGTCGGCAGAAGCATTGTTTCAGCATCATGCTAGTCTATCATACTATGTAGCAGCATAGATTTCATTGTATGCATGGAATGCACAATGGAATTATCGGATACGTCATGCATTAATTACCCCTTGGTATGCCAGGATGGCTTTAATACGAAAGGGCACAGCAGACTGCTCCAGATTTAAGATATCATGACTGTTGCCAGGCATTGACCTGCATGTTTTGCTGCTAATGGTTTTACACCAGTTAGCCACTAAGAGAGTGGAATCTATTTTGGTTGTGGTAAATCTCAGGATTAAGATATATGGCAGAATTTTACAGAAAATGGAAGAGTTTCTAATTCATTTTGTGGGCGAGCTTTCACACCTAATCTTATGCATGTAAGTCTCTGAAAAGATGGGCTAGTCAGTTTCTAATAGTGGAGGCTATGGGCTGAACTTAGAGGGAAGTATTATGCACGTGCTAACCTCTGATCAGTGCCATGGGGCCAGAAAGCTGTCAGGCAACCTCAGCCAGATGCTCCTCCCTGCAATTGCAGGAGCTCACAGCTTAACATGCAGTCCCTGCTTCCGCCCCCTCTCCCCCCAGTGCCTGGATTGATTCTGGCTCCCATTCTCTCCCTCATTGATCATAGGCAGATTGGCAGTAGGTCCCTCACCCTATAGGTCCCACCCACAGTCCCTAATCCTCCATTTGCCCTGCACTGACATTGCCCATTGTGCGGTGGGCATTGCTCAGGTGCCAGGCTGGCAGTGCCATGGGGCCAGAATTGCATTGCCAGTCTGGCACTGCCCAAGAATCAGCCCCACTTTGCTCTTGGCCTCCCATGGGGCCTCAACGCCCTTGAGTTCCACTAGTGAGGTCAACGTATTCACGGGGAGCAGGTATTTTCCTCACTGGACAGAACCTCTCTCAAAGGGACCACAAAGGCAAGCACATACTGATGATTGAGCGCTGAGCTCATGAGTAGATATAAAACAGCATTTAAGTGAATTTAAATAAATTATTCAGCCTCTCATCCACTTCCAGCAAGAGGCTGGTCGCGGTGGAAATCCAGGTCTTGTAAAATCACAAGAGGTGAAAAATTATGTGAGTTCCTGACTTCTCAGCTTACTCTGTCCATTGATGGGTGATGCAAACCAGTAACATTCCGCCCACAGTGTCTGCAAAGCCACTTGGCTACCACCAATGATGTTCTACACCATAAGGAAGCTTTCAATCAAGAAAAGTCAAGGACTGGATGCTCTTTGGCAAGAGAAATGAAATGCAGTTAGACCTTTTTGAATACAATGCAACAGTAAAAGAAAACTGTGCTATGTTGCAAATATTTATTTTTTTCACCTTGCTCCCAACCTTCCAGTTCTACTGGTGGTGCCATCACATCTGGGGACCAGCTGTGATTCTCGCTGAAGAGATTCTCTCCCGGTGAGGCCACAGAGGGCTGTATCATTGATTCCCGGGCTCACTAAATGCGTGTTAAAGATCTGCAAATGAACGTATTCAGCCTTACGCCCAAAATAGGCTGATCTCGCTGATATCCAGTGCTGATAAGATCATGAGAGGCGACTAATCCAATACAAACCGGTTTCTCAGCTTACACGTGATCTTACCAACTCACCCTGTCAATCGGCTTGTGGAGCATGATGACAAAGTCACCCCATGACTCCATATCCAATCTTCCTTTCTCGCCAAAGTCAATGAATGTGCTATTAGCTCCCAAATTCTTGTTCATCCATGCACTTGCAAGCATGCTGATGAGGAAATTGTGCTTCTGTGATGATCAGGAGAGAAGAGAGACGGTCATATCTCTCAGCAATCGGGGGTGTTGATGGAGCTATGTGCAAGGTGATTCTAGAGGGGTAGATGGGGGGGGGAGGGGTGACACTGTATCTGGCCTGGAGCAGGTTGTGGGGGGGGGGCTGGATTCTGTCAGGACATCTGCTGCTTTTGAGCTGTTTATTTGCATGCAGTTTGTGGCTCCGATGTGAGCTGCAGGTTGTCTAACAAATTATGTCCTATCCACTGCCTCTAATAGCTAGAAATGGTCTAGCTTGATTTTTCAATCCTTAAATCCATAAGATTGGGAATGAAAACTCACCCAAAACACGGATTAGGAATTCACCTATTTTCATGCTGGCTGGACACTTAAAAAAAAACTCATTAAATTCCACCCATTGTCTTCCACCTAGGAATAGGGCTTCATGCAATCAGTTCTCAATGGAGAGTGTTTGTGTCACTCAGACATTAAAGGGTCCCATTCGATACAGGAACCTTCATGACACCACCAGACAGTCCAGGAATGGCAGTGTACACTTCAAAAAGGTGCCAGTTGACAGATTACTGCAAACAATGTCAAAGGATACAGCCACAGCAACATTCTAGGAACAGACAAAATGTGTGCTGCCAAAGGGAAAACGTCATGGTTTGTACCTGAACATGCATGCAGATATCACACGTTCCTAAAAGGACACTACAATTGAATCATGTTATAACACATTGCCCTGATAATGGTGGAAATACTAGTAAATGAAGATGGAGTTGGACACAGAAGTTGCAGTCTCTGTTTTAGGAGAACAAACCTATAATAAGGCATCCAGCTCCTGAGGTTGGAAGATACAAAGGCCAGACTAGCCACCTACATGGGGAACCTTTACAAATCAAAAGGCATGAGAGTAGCCCAATGACTTACAGACAGTAAGTTGTCTCCCATCCATTGTGGTACATGGGTATGGGCCAAGCATTCTGGGGAGAGACTGCCTCCAACAAATACAGCTCAACTGCTTGGAGATTTTCAGACTAGGAGTGGGGAAACTGTATGAAGTTATGTGGATTTTTCAGGAAGGGCTGGGGAAAATAGGAGTGAAGACCAAGATCTACATTGATCCTGACACTTCAGCACCAAGCAAATTCCTTACTTCATGCTGGGGAAAATGGAAACTGAATGAAGGCACCTTAAACAATGCGGCACAATAAAGCCTGTGTAATATACACTGGGCTGTGAATGCCATTTTTGGATGTGAAAATGTGGGAAAGTCGGGTGTGAGGCCATTAATGCGATTTGCGTCTGCGCAGATGGCCACTTCACTGAAACCCAGGAATGGCGGCGATCCGATTCGTGCCTGAAATGGGCACAACGGCAATTTAAATGCACTTTGCATGTATTTCAATTGAATTAATGAACTCTATTACCATTTCCCCCTTTACAGCCGCATTTACCGATTGCCTATCCAGAATTGTGCTGAAATGAACATGCTGAATAAAAGTCAGAAAAGTCAGAATTCTTTCCCTTTTTCTTACTTGTTCAGCACTTAGAATTTTTTTCATTAACCTCCACTCTTTGACCATTTCAGGGCCAGGGAATCCTTGCCAGAGCCAGTCCTGAGATAGCCATTGCCGGTGCTCAGTTTGAAGCGGACTCCATGTTTGCCCCTCTGAATAGCGAAGGTACAAACTTGGAGATGGAGGCTGAAGAAACATATCACTTTTTCTTCATTGCTGCTGGGTTAAAATTTTGAAACTTTTTCCATAGCAGCACTGTGATTGTACCTATACCAAAGATTTGCAGCGGTTCAAAACGCTGGCTTACCACCACCTTCTCAAGGGCCAGTGACACTCACATCCCATGAAAGAATATAAAAAAGCTTTACTTTCAATTTTATATCAGGAATTCTCCAAGTACAATAAAGCCAGATTTTACTCCTAAAATCAGAATAAATTGGCATTTCCCACTATTCTCAAACTCCCTTGTTTTTATTTTCCTATGAGAAACTAAAGCACACAGAAGGCAAAATATGTTATACTGCATATTTGGTATTATGAGAAAGAAACAGTGATTTGGGGCACTAAAATTATCCTACAAGGCAAAGGTTTGCAAAATATTAACTTCATATTCAAAAAACATCTCATATCTCCATTGGCTTTAAAACACCAATTGTTGGATCTTTCTAAATACAGAGCATAAAATTTTAAAAAAGGAGCTGGAGTGGGTCGTTTGACCCCCTGAGACTGCTCTGATCATAGTTGATTTGACTGTGGCCTTAACACCATTCTCTTTCTGCCCTATAATCCTCCACTCCTTAGAAGATCAGAAATCTCACTCAATCTTCAATATATTTAATGATTGAGCCTCCACTGCTGTCTGTGTAAAAGAATGTCAAAGGAGAAACTCCTATTTTGAGTGGGAGGTCACATATTTTTAAACTGTGTCCCTAGTTCTAGGTTCACCAATGAGAGGAAATATCTTCTCCACATCTCCTCAGAAGTCCTTTCAGAATCTTGTATGTTTCAATAAAATCACCTCTCATTTTCCTAAACTTCAATGTGTATCATCCATTTTGCTCAATCATTCCTTATTGCATTGGATTGTACGTAGTTACAATGCTAATCTGCATTGAGAAGATAGATTGTTACTACAAAAGTGCAAAGACTACATAGCAAATAATTTATGCCATTGCAAAGATTTGGAGAGAGCAGAGTGCAGTCACTGTGCAGACATCTAGATAGATCCTGGGGAATTCCACTATACACATTTACTGTAAGGTATTTCTTTCTCAACTACACATAGTCAAGGTCGGAATCATGACTTGATAAGGAGCATTTCAATCTCAGGAAGTTACAAGGTAGACCAAAGTTGCTGGAAGAAGTTTTTTTGTGAACCATAATTTGTTGATTACTATGCTTGTGATCTATTCCCAGGATGATTTACAACAATCATGCACCATCTTGCAACAGTTTGCCTGCAATTTGACAAGGCAATCAGTCTTGAAAAGCAGGTGGCACACTTCAAACCAGTCCCAAATAATGGCTATACTCCATCTGTCATCACTACTGAAGATCTCATACACTTTAGGCCTAACTTAGTGTAGCTTTTGACAATTCTTCTGGGACAATAAAAACATTAGCTGGCAGATCACCTTCAAAGAATACAGGGCAGCTATTCTGATGATCCTGCTTTTTATTTGTGAAAATTGAGCAATATATATGTATGCCATGCAATGGCAAGGCAAGATCACCAACACTAAAGTTATTCTAAGAAATAGATCTGCATGCAAGCATTGATACATTTAATCATGAGGACATAACTATGATGGTCAAGTATGTGTTTTGAATAACTGATGAACAAACTCTGAATATCTCATGCTGTATTATGAACAGTACAAAGGTGGCACAGTAACACAGTGGTTAGCACTGCTGCCTCGCTGTGATATGGGTTCAATTCTGACTCTGGGTCACTGTGTGGGGTTTGCACTTTCTTCCCATGTCTACACGGTTTTCCTCTATGTGCTCCCGTTTCCTACCCCTGTCCAAAAATGTGGAGGTTAGGTTGATTTGTCTTGCTAAATTGACCCTAGTGTCAGAGGGCTTACTAGGGTAAATCCATAGGGTTATGGTGACAGGGCAGGATTGTTGTCAGTGAAGTCTTACTGAGCCGTATGATCTCCTCCTGCACTGTAAGATTTCTATGAAAATAGATATTCTAAATTGGGCCTACTGGCCATCGACAAAAAACATGGTGAAAAACCAAGCAAAAAGGCTGGATTATTGATGCAAATGTAATTGCAGATGAAGTTTTGCTGCTTTTGCATCATAATTGGTGATGGAACCTTCAAGTGCCTCAGTTCCACCCAAGAAATTCCTCCTCCCTAAGTCTGAATGGCTGCCTTTTCTCCGCTTGTCAAAGAACCAGGTATATCTAATATCAATAGTTTACTTTGAAATGATTTTCTCGCACCTTCTTCAGCATCACTGGATGAAGAAATGTTGGTAGTGGGTAATATTCATAAAATGATCTTTCTGCCTACTGCAAACTTTTTGGAAATAACATGGTCACTACAAAAACATCTTCGTTTTATTTAGTGCTGTACTTTCAGGTACACTTTGCATGTGACAGGAAAGAAGAAAAGATTAACAGGTACAGGAATTGATTCTTAGCCATGATGTGAAAGTGATGAAGTTTGATCAAAAAGACAAGAGGAGCAAAGGCAGCCATTCACAATTTAGGGAGGGGGAATTTCTCAGATGGAACTGATGGACTTGACGGTTCCATCACCAATTATGGTAAAGAACTGGATACATAAAACAAGGCGTAGAAGTGTGCTCCTGTTCTTGGGAAATGTACTGCCTAATATTCCTTTGTACATTTTCAAAAATCCTTTGTTTGCTGCTCCCTTCACTGTTATGTTTTCTCTTGAAGTTCTTTGAGACATTTTTCTGCAAATTAAACGGTATAGAAAGTAATGTTATTGCCAGAATTCTCCAATTTTCCAGTACTTGCTACGCAACTGTTTTTTTAGTGTCAAAATGTAACAATAATCAATGCTGAGATAAATCTAATCAATTCCCAATATCATAACTATCATGGTACTAAAAGGCGGACCACAGAGAACATTTAAAGACAATACATGCAGTAATAAGTAGTTCAATTAAATAAAGTTACTTCACAAAAACTGATTGTATAGTTCTTCTATCAAAATGAAGTATTATTTTTCTTACCCATCATTGCAAACTGACTGTCAATTCCCAGAGTGATAAGCAATGAGAAAAAAATTATAGACCAAAACGATGATACTGGCAGGAGTGCGATGGCATTTGGGTAGGTGATAAAAATTAAACCAAAACCTAATCATAGATAAAATTGATAAAAAAGTATTAAGAACCCTTAGGGCAGAGAGACTGTAAACATTTATTATTTACTTAAAACTGAAATCAGTTCATCAGAAATTTATGAAGTCTTGTTTTGTAGTATTTATGTTATACAACAAAATTTCAGGCAACATCAACAATAAATACATACAAAAAAAGTTACATTTCTCTACAGATAGAAAATTAGAAAAATATAAATGTTCTTGCTTTCCTGAGAGTTCATTAAGATTATCTCTTGATAGATGAGCTATACGTATCAGGAAAATCTCAAGTTTGATCACCTGTCTGTGCCATAGTAGCTGGTCACTGCAATTCTCAGAGAACAGCTGTTAGCAATGTGACTGAATGGATTTTGGAGGTTAACTGGATCACAGTTGGCTGCTATTTGAAAAGCTAAGTCAACAGTCACAGACTAATCTAATGGAAGACAAGTTAGCCAACATGGATACTGCTAACAAATAAATATATGCCGTAAAAAATCAATAGTTTCAGAAAGGGGAAATAAATAAAATTGGTGGAAATTTAAAAACAAATCAATGATGATTAATTTCTATTTTCTTGCCAGTTTTCTCTTGATCAAATACTAGTGCCATTATTGCAATGAATCATTTTTCATTGTGTTTGGCGGGATGTACCTTTCTTTACAGCACTAACTGAAAACCTGCTTGCAACAGAATCTCAGAAAACATGCCTTTCAAAATGTTCATGATCCACTGCATGATATTTTTGCTTCTTATGGGATTGTGAATGAACACTAGTGTTAGAAAAAATGAAATTCTCACCACCAAATGTGAAAGAAAAGCAAGATTTATCAAACTGCTTCTCAAAATGCTTATTCTGCTTCGTTTTTTGATACTTGGCGCAAATGGCTCAAAGATACCTATAAAACTTTGCACATTCGTATGACCCTGGCATAGTTGTGTGGGAGCAGAGTTATGTTGGAATTGGCATCTTTAGCCAGCATGCAATAGCATGGTAAAAAACAGAAATTCAAAGCATAAAATTGAGAAATTTCAGCTACCTTAAATAAACAGGCAGAAAGTGGCAGTAAAGAAAAGGGAATTGGTTTTTTTGACTCAGTTCTAAATCTTAGCCTAAACATAGACAAAAGAGCTAAATTACAGAGGTGAGATGAAATTTATTGTCCATGACAGTAAGCTGATATTTGACAGAGTGTGATGTTAAGGAAACTTAGTATAATTGAATTTGATTGGAGATGAGGGGAAACTCTTCACTTATGAGTCATACTTAACACGAAGGAAAATGGCAGTGATTGCTGGGATCTATTATCTCTGTCCCAAACACTGCTGCAGGAGTTTTTCAGGATAGTGTCCTCGACACAAAGATCTTCAGCTGCTCCATCAATTATCTTCCCTCCATCATTAGAAGTGAAATGTTGGCTGATGACCGCATAATGTTCACTAATATTTGTGACCCTTCAAGTAACGTGGCCACATGTAACAAAGTCTGGGCATCATTCATGGTTAATAAGTAGTAAGTGATATTTGTGACACACAAGGACCAGCCAATTACCATTTTCAACAGAAGCAACTCACTATTCCACCATGTCATTCAATGGCATTGCCACTGAACTCTCCCACCATTAACATCTTGGAATGCCCATTGGCGAGAAACCTAACTAGACCAGCTTTCCCAATAGTTTTTAAGAAATGGGGAATAAATGCTGGCCTAGCAGTGAGGCCCAAATCACGTGAATGAATAAACTAAATAAATACTGTGGCTACAAGAGCAGGTGAGAGGTTGGGAATTCTGTAGCAAGCAACATATTTCCTGACCTCTGAAATTAGAAGACTGGAATAAAAAGGTATCAAAACTAGTTCAGTTTGTGGAATGAGCCTACTTTAAAACCAAATAGTTCAGTCTGTCTTTGCAGGGACCTTAAACAAAGGATAAATCATTATTCACAGATGAACAAATATCTAATTCTCTAGATCAAGGATTTATATGCAAAGTTGGCAAGAGGATTCTACTTTTCGAAATTAAATATGAATCATGCTCATTTGTAGTTGCAGTGGGATGAATATTCTCAGAAATATTCCACCATTATGCTAGAAGGCCTCTATCAATATGCAAGGTTACCTTCTGAGATATCAGTGACCTATTCAATCTTCCAGAAACAATGGAAAATATTTTATAAGGTTTACCCCATGAGTCCATTTATCTGATTGATTTTCTCATCACGAGGGTTGGCATGGTGGCACAGTGATTAAGTACTGCCGCTTCACAGCTCTAAGACCTGGTTTCGATTTGGTAACTGTTGATGTGGAATTTGCATATTCTCCTTGTGTCTGTGTGGATTTATGGCAAGTGCTCCAATTTTCTTCAACAATCAGAAAGAAGTGCTGGTTAGGTGCATTGGCTATGCTAAATTCTCTCCTTCAGTGTACCCGAACAGCCGCTGAAGTGTGCTGACTGGGGGATTTTCAGAGTAACTTCATTGTAGTGTTAATGTAAACCTATGTGTGTTAATAATAAATAAATAAACTTAAACAAAGTTGGAACACCTACAGAGCCTGGAGAAAGTTCTTAATCATTTTTTAGAGCTAGTGTGTGGCTAGAAAGAGAAAAATACATTTTTCTGGTACTTGAAGGACCTATCTTGGAGTATCAAGGACTGTGGGCAGCACAGTATCACAGTGATTAGCACTGCTGCTTCACAGCTTCAGGGACCTGGGTTCGATTTTCAGCTCAGGTTACTGTCTGTGTGGAGTTTGCACATTCTCCTTGTGTCTGTGTGTGCTTCCTCTGGGGGCTCCGGTTTCCTCCTATAGTCCGAACATGTGCGGTTAGGTTGACTGACCATGCTAAAATTGCCTATTAGTGTCCTGAGATGTGTAGGTTAGAGGGATTAGTGGGTAAAATATGTAGGGATATGAGCACAGGGCCTAGGTGGGATTGTGCTCGATGCATTCTTGATGGGCTGAATGGCCTCTTTCTGTACTGTAGGGTTTCTAAGATTCTATGATGTGGGCTACAAAGTGGAGAAATTCGTCCTTCGAAGGATCAAATGCAGATGATAAAAATTCCCCATTCCCATGTCTATCCAGGAGTTACGGCTGTTTCTAAGGCTCGTGATGTGCTATGGAAAATTTATACCAAACTTTCATCTGGTTCTTCTAAAAAAAAATGGTCAAGCTTTGGAATGGTCCATCTGTCAAGACTTGTCTTTTAAGAGAATAAAGCAATAGCTGTCATCCTTTAATTTTTTTTTTGCTCTTTACGATCCTAGAAAAGAGTTATTGCTAACCTGTGATGCATCTCTGTACTGCATCAGGCAAATTAGCATACAGATGGTTAAATGGAGAGGAATACCCAAAAGCATATACTTTTGCGTGTTCCTTGGACCTTGGCTATGACAGAAAGAAAGTACGCTTATCTTGAAAAGCAACAAGAAACCGAAAGCAAAGGCCACAACAATAGTAGCGAGGAATTCGAGGCTGGTGAAAAAGTTTGGGTGAAAAATTATGCCAACTGTCCCCTTTGTTACCAGGAATGGTGAACTCTAGAATGGAGCCAGTATCCTACAAAATGTGTGTGGGTGAGGCCATCTTGAAAAAAAAAATCTGGATCAGGTGCGAACCTTAAAATTATTATTCATCCTCGAGTCAACTATATCCAGCAGAGTCCTTCTGGACTGGCCAGCTATACTTCTTCGCTGCCCATATTTAGGACCTAGGAGACCGAAATGAACAGTGCGAACTAAGCCGCAGCTACTTCTCTTCACCAAAGGAAAGGAGTGAACCAGAACTTCAGTGTTCATGTTGTAAGAGATCAGCGCCTGTGAGATTCACTCCTCCCACATTGAAAGCTGAGTTGGAGAATCTACATCCAGCGCCAAAATGTTGCAAGAGACCCATAAGATATATGAACTGTCCAGTTCCTCGGACTTGGGGGATAGGCGGGATTTAATATCTTTAATGAGGCCCATAAGGTTGGCCTCGGAGTATGAGCTCCCTGGTTGAGGTCATAATTGTCTTCCCAATTAGAGAGCCTCACCTGTAAATAAATAAGGAGCGTCAGATCCACTGGCATTCTTGATTTTGACTTTCTATCTGAAGCACAGTAGAAATGGAACTGGGATTGTAAATAAAGGGAATCTGGTGAAGGGACACTTGTTTCTGAGGAGTTATTTCACTCTTCCCACTATGTTAGAACTCCCCCTTTCTTCCATTTGCCCACAGCCTTAAACCTCCTCCTCTACATCTCTGTTCTTAATTATCCAAACACTCCCTGCTCAAGACCTTGGATTTGCCCACTCCCAGGGATCCATAGCCCTTCTTCTATTAGCACCCACTTAACATGCCTTTAGCACTGCCAGAACTGACAGAGCTGCCAGACAATTAGACTGGCTAGCAACTTCTGAGGGCAGGACTTTCTCTTTAGTGAGAGGGAGAAGTTTCACTCAATCTCTATCTAGCCAAGTTATGGAACAGGCCAGCGTGGAGCAGGCTGGCTTCAATCAACTTTCAACTTTGCTTTGGGGGGAGCAGTGAGCTATCTGCACCAGTTCCATTGTTCTACTCTACATATCAATGTCTAAATGGTCTGTGAAATGTGGGTTGCTATGTATTTAATTGCCCGGTCAAGTAGCTTGAGATCCTTCATTTTTAATGACTATGATGATGAAATGTCATGAAGAAATGCTTCCTATGCAGTTGTTAACTGAGAAATCTGTCGAAATTCAACTCCACCTTATTCCATCTTCCTCGTGCTCTACACTTCCTGCAATGGGGAAAGATCAGATTGTGGCTGGAGAGCACACAATCTCCAAGTTTCCTTAGACAGCACCTTCCAAATCCATGATCACTTCCATCTGTATAGACAAGGACAGCAGATACATCGTCAACTACAAGTTCTTCTTGAAATCACTCACCATCTTGACTTGGAAAAATATTGCCATTCCTTCACAGTCACTGGGTCAAAATCCTCAAATTCTCTACCTAATGGCATTGTGGGTCAACCCACAGCACATGAACTGCAGTGATTCAAGAAAGCAGCTCACCACCACCTTCTTAAGGGCAACTCAGGATGGGCAATAAATTCTGGTCAGACAATGATGACTATGTCCCATGATTGAATGAACAAAAAAAAGTTTATTCAACTTTTGCAGTACAATTGGCAAAGTCGAATATAAAATTGCTTAACAGTCAGATGACTGACAAAGATGAGAGGATGGGGAAAAGAATAATGGATATAAATGCAAAGTGGAAAAGAAGAGTGATTGACAAGGCAGAAGATGAGGCTAGTGAATCATTAATGAGCTTCCCGAACTGAAACTAGAAAAAAATGTTGGCCTCCAAGGTTGCATTCAGGCAAGTCTACTTTGGGGCAGTATTAGGTTTTTTTCCTCTGACCACCAATGCAGAGCATTTCTCAGATCCCACATTTTCTTTAGAAATACATAAAACAAGATGCAGCTTTTGAGCTTCCCAAGATATCTTCTATGTTGCCATTATGCAAATCATTTCCAAATTCCATCTTTGGACTGACCCTTTAAAAGTCCAGTTAAGATGAAGTATACTTTTGAGTATAATGTTGAATGCTGTCACGTATTCAATACCATGCTCGAAAGTATTATTATAATCTAGTGGCTATGTTAAAACACCACAAATAGGTATCATAACCTTTTCCCAAGTTAATTTACTTCCATTCAAACAGAGGCAGTGTTCTTTAATTGTGCTTCTCCAGTAAAGGTGAAATACCTTGCCATGGTCTACATTTTCTGACCCCATTAGTTTTATCACATCGCAACCTTCTATTTTCTGATGAAAACATGCTCAATTTACATAAGTTCATAGTTTGAGGATAAAGGATAAACCTCTGATGACTGAGATGAGGAGAAATTTCTTTGCCCAAAGAGTAGTGAATCTGTGGAATTCATTACCACAGAAAGTGGTTAAGGCCAAAATGTTATGCAATTTTGAGAAAAAAAAAGAAATATATCTCTTGGGACTAAAAGGACTAAGGGATATGGGAGAAAGACAGGATCAGAATACTGCATTTGATGATCAGCCTGATCAAAATGAATAGCAGACCAGGTTTGAAGGATCAAAAGGTCTACTCTGTCTCTATTTCTATGTTAATTTCTCCTCATAATCATCCAATCATCCTTTTATTCTGATTGTGTCATTCTCTATCCTTACAAAAGCTCCAATATCCTTTCTGTACTGTAATAACAGTTAACATAGTAAGAAATCTCAGAAAATCAGGTTAAAGTCCAACTGGTTTATCTTGTAGCAAACACCACTAGCTTTCGGAGCCCTGCTCCTTTGTCAGCTAAATGGGAATTGTGATTTCCAGGAAGATCGCACATATCAACACAGATATCAAGTTTCTACAAAGAGGCAAGAAAGCAGACTAGGTATCAAAAGGACTACAGATCATGAATCCACTCAAGTTAACTATAACACAGACTATGCTGAGAGACCTTGCCATTGCAACTCTCTCTCACTCTTCGACCACCGCATACCAGCTCCATAGCAAATGTGGCATCCTGGAAACCAAGATAGAATCCATATTCTCAGCTTGTGCTCAGGACACAGACCAGCTGCAAAACTCTGCCAAGCAGGCGAGATAAAGGAACTACACAATCTACATGCACACCAAGAACAGGAAACTTGCCATCATCACCAGCAGCAACCAAGCCTCCCCCAGTTTCACAACAGAAAACAGTACCACTGCAGGGAAGTCCATTGTCAATTGTCGGACTACACACTTCATTTAGATAAAATCAAAGTTCTCAGTCGAGGGCTCAATTTTTGCCCCACCAACAAAATAGACCCCATCAGTCTCGCAGCAGACACAGAGGAATTCATCAGGTAAATGAGGCTGCGGGAGTGCTTCCACAAACCCCGAGGCCATTAAAAAAACTCAATAAGACAGCAAACGAACCAGAACAGCCAATAGAGAGATCTGCAGTGAAGCAACTAAAGAGGGAAGAGTCGAATTGGACTCCTCCGAAAGGCTACTCGTCTTGACTTGACATGTATGCCCAAGCCATCAGGAGGTGCATCAACACCAAAATCATCAGTCGCACTCACCAGACAACCCCGAACATCATGCAAGCACAATACGCCATCCATGCTCTCAAGACCAACCGCAACATTGTCATCAAACCAGCAGACAAAGGACGGGCCATTATCATACTGAACAGAATGGATTGCTGCAAAAAAGTGTACTAACTGAATGAGGAGCACTACAGACAGTTACCTGAAGATCCAACAAAGAACACACACCCATCAACTCAACATTCTGATCAAGACCTTTGATTCGGATCTTCAGAGAATCCTCCATACTCTCATCCTACATACTCCCGTGTTAGAGATCTCTACTGCCTCCTGAAGATACACAAGACAAATGCACCCGGCTGTCCTGTCATATCGGACAATGGGATACTATGCAAGAACCTCTCTGACTACATCGAGGGCATCCTGAAGCCCATTGTCCAAAGAACCTCCAGCTTTTGTTGGGATACTATGGATTTCCCACAGAAACTCAGCACACATGGAGCAATTGAACCAGGAACACTCTTTGTCACAATGGATGTCTTGACACTCTATACCAGCATCCCCCACGATGATAGCATTGCTGCATCTGCCTCAGTACTCAATGCCAACAACTGCCAGTTTGCAATTTTACAACTCATCCACTTCATCCTGGCCCACAATATCTTCACATTCAACAACCAGTTCTTCATCCAGACACACAGAACAGCCATGGGGACCAAATTCGCATCTCAATATGCCAACATCTTCATGCACAGATTCGAACAAGACTTCTTTCCTGCGTAGGACCTTCAACCGATGCTATACAATAGATATATCGATGACATTTTGTTCCTTTGGACTCATGGTGAACAATCACTGAAACAAGTATACAATGACATCAACAAGTTCCATCCTACCAGACTCACCATGCACTAATCTCCAGAATCAGTTGCATTATTGGACAGATGCATTTCCATTAAGGACAGTCACTTCAGCACTTCACTGTACCTCAATGCTCCACTTCTCCAGCTTCTACCCTAAACATACTAAAAAAGCCATCTCCTATAGACAAGTCCTCCACACATACAGAATCTACTCAGATGAGGAGGATCACAACAGACACCTCCAGACGCTCGCTGCAAGCCCTCATAAGAACAGGATACGGCGCTCAACTCATTGATCGACAATTCCGATGCGCTACAGTGAAAATCCACACTAATCTCCTCAGAAGACAAACACGGGACACAATGTACTTCCCCCGAGCAGAGAAGCTACAGCATCTCCTCTGGTGGCTTCAACCTGTCATTGATGAAGATGGACATTTCGCCAAGGCAATCCCCATATCCCCACTTTTTGCTTTCAAACAATCACACAACCTCAAACAGACCAGTGTCTGCAGCAAACTACCCAGGAGAACACTGACCATGACAGCACTCAACCCTGCCACAGCAACCTCTGCAAGGTGTGCTGGATCATCAACATGGATGCCATGATCTCATGTGAGAACACCATCCACCAGGTACACAGGACATACTCTTGCAATTTGGCCAACATTTTCTTCCTGATATGCTGCAGGAAAAGATGTCCCGAGGCATGGTACATTGGGGAGACCATGCAGATGCTACAACAGCGGATGAATGAACACTGTTCAACAATCACCAGGCAAGACTTTTCTCTTCCTGTTGGGGAATACTTCAGCAGTCATAGTCATTCGGCCTCTGATTTTCGGGTAAGCGTTTTTCAAGGCAGCCTTCTTGACACATGACAGTGCAGAGTCGCTGAGTAGAGATTAATAGCCAAGTTCCACACATATGAAAGCCTCAGGGGTCCTCCCTGTGGACATTAAGGTTATGGCTGCTTCGAACCTTTTTTGCATCTGGGTCATTTCAGGTACACAGTGGCAACCTCTTTGGGATTTCCCTGGCCTTCATGCACAGATGTGTGCAGCATGTCACAAATGCCTTGTATGCCCAGGCAGGACAGCATGTAAACATTGTTGTGGACCTGCACAGCAGGAGGCCCAGGCTATAAGCTTTGCAGCCATTACAGGAATGCCAAATGTTCAGGGAACAGTGGACAGGCCATACATCACGATGTGGGCCTGCATAGATCACCACAGCCATTTGTGAACAGAAAAGGGTTCCACTCCCTGAATGTGCATATCATGTCTGATCATCTCATGCAGATCATGTAGGTTGATGCACGCCATCCAGGGAATCAACATGACAGCTTTGTCCTCAGGCAGTCGAACATTCCTGGCCTCTTTGAAGACCAGCCCAGATTGCTGGGATGACTACTGGATGATAAAGATTATCCGCTAAGGTCATGACTGATGATGCCCATGCTGAGGCCTAAGGCCGAGATACAAATATGCTAGAACAAGGTCTGTGCAACCACTCACTCCATAGTAGAACGGTGCATCAGTCTGTTTAAAATGTGGTTCTGCTGCTTGAACAATTCTGGGGTGGGTCCTTCAGAATGACCTTGTGTGTGCTTCATGCATCATCATCGTTTGGTGCATTCTGCACAACATTGCCCAGCAGCAGGGAGACCAGCTGGAGCAGGAGGAGGAGGAGGAGGAGAAGCGGCGACGGGGTGAAGTGGACATCCTGCCATATGGGGAGCCAGAGGAAAGAAGGTGAGCGGCAACAGCAGATGTCTGGCAGAGAAGGGCTGCAAAGAATACCTTAAATTGCAGCCTGCTTCACCTAGCTGGTGCTGTTCAGTGAGTGGGCTGCAAACAACACACATTCACTGCACTCCAGGAACAGGTGCAGCCACCATTCGCTCTTCAAACTGACCTGGACTCTCAAACCACATCATCCGTCCCCAGCCTCTCTCATCCCATCATCCTGCCCCCCCATCCAAATCTGTTAATGGGCCTAAGCTGGCAATCATTGTGAGACTTGTTTGAAGGCTGGAGGGTAATGACAGCTTGTGTTGTACACATTTTATCCTGCCCCCTGGTGCCACTCAAGTCTGATTCCAACCTGTTCTCCGAATGCATGCTGCACCTTGGCCCACGCAATTGTAAGGTTTGTGGAGAAATGGAGGAGGTGGGTGAACTTGCACCAAGAGTCTGTTGGACGTTGGGAAGGTGGGACAGGCACTCTGTAGCATGTGGCTGAATCTCATAAGGCACAACAAGCAGCATTTCTATGCACTGGAATGGGGACTACTCAGCTTTGTGGAGGAAGAGGGGTAGAAGTAACCAGAGACACATTAGTCACAGCTGTGAGGTGCAAATAAAAGTTGTGTGGAGTTTGCACATTCTCCTTGTGTCTGCATGGGTTTCCTCCAGGTACTCTGGTTTCCTCCCATAGTCCAAAGCTGTGTGGGTTCGGTTGATTGGCCATGCTAAGAAATTGCCCCTTAGTGTAGGTTAGGGGAATTATTGAGTATAATATGTAGGGATTTTAGGGGTAGGGCTCGGGTGAGATTGTGTTTGGTGCAGATTTGACGGGCTGAAGGGCCTCTTTCTATACTGTAGGGTTCCATGGTTCTATGGTCCATTGTGCTCTTGACATTAATGATGAATAAATTCTGACTACTGATAATATTCACCTGTGCCCTCTTAGTAAACCTAAAACGATCTAATTTTGTGTGGCCTACTGCTTCATCTAGGTGCTACACCAGGATGCACATCGGAAGTGAAGGTGTTCAGCTGTGATGCCCGCCCCGTTGCCTGTGATGCCCTTGGCGAATGTCCCCTAGGTGGCCAGGACCTGGAAGGTCCCGGCTGACTTGCAGATGATACTGTTTCTGTGCCACTCTATTCACCTAGCTGGCCCTGAAATGCCTCAGTGTGAGGAAGGGAGAGGGTGGGGGAAAAATCAGAAGGTTTTGGAATGTCTGGGAACTCCTGGCTGGAAAGCTCCAGCATAGCCTTGAGCCCTTTCCCCTCCTAGGGATACTCCATAGCACGCCAGGTAGCTGGATGAGCTCCAGCATCACCTGACTCTGCCAGTCCTGGAGGCCCAAGGGCATCTGCCCCATGGTCTGTGATCTCTCAAGCTACTGTTGACAGTCCTGCTGTTTATGATCAGTTACTTTCAACAACTCGGAAACAGATTTCAATGCAGACATTTTTTTCTTCTTGCTGGTCTCCACGCCAACTGAATTTCCTTAGTCAAATCACCTTGCATTAACTGGTTTTCCTTCTCTGCCTTCACCAGTATTACATTGCACTCATCTGCCTCCATTCATGTTTTCATTAATTGAGATTTATAACTATTCACCAGTCCTTCATGATATTTTGATCAAGATTTTTGGCTGCTACATCTCAGACTGAACAAACATCCACTTCTCCTTCTGAACCAATGCTAACTTGAGTGGATTAATTCAATATGGATGGTCCTTAATTGGAAAGCATTTTCTACATCTGCATCATGCACAATTACTTTGGTACTACCCAGTTTGTTTCCACATATACCTCTATGTGATTGTAATAACTGATTACTTCCTCATTGTCCAATCTAATGTCAAATTCTGAATCATCTGGATTTGTTTCTTCATCGAGTTTTAACAACTAACACATCCTTCTTCTCTATCAAAATACCATTTGAGCATCTTAACATGACACACTGAGTTTTCCTTCTATCAAGTGTTCTTGTCAAATAATTAATCTCACTTAATTTTCTTTTTGATATGATGGCCCACAAAACTTATTTTTAATGGTTCACCTACCATCGATGATAATATTAAAATTTTCTCCCCAGTAACAAAACTACAAATTTTTGATCTCTTGTCCGCTTCTTTTTTCAATCACATACTATGCCATCTTTAAATGCTGTCTACCCAATTCACCAGCCTTAGCCTAAAGTTTGACACATAATCCAATAACGTAGTCTCAGAACTTTGAAACACCAATTTCTCCTTAATCAAAAATGACTTCAAAGGAACGAATTTAGTTAATTCATTAGGTGCATCACTAATTACAGAAAGTAAAAATAAAATTTCTTTATCCCAATACCCTTATCCCATTAAGGTCAGAGCTGCTTTATCTATTCCTCCTTATACACATGAATAAACATTACCCACACAAATAAACTCGTTAAAGAGATCTGGCACTTACTTATCAATGAAACTAAAAGAGCTAAAAGAGGACACGAGAAGACTTTGTCTGATAGGATCAAGGAGAATCCTAAAGCTTTCTTTAGATATGTTAAGAACAGAAGATTGGTTAGGGCAAGATTAGGGCCAGTCAGAGACGGCAGTGGGAAGTTGTGCGTGGAACCTGAAGAGATTGGAGAGGCACTGAACAAATATTTCTCTTCGGTATTCACGCAGGGAGATGTAAATGTAGTTGTGGAGAACACTGGGATACAGGGTTGTAAACTGGGAAGTATTGAAGTAGATAAGGAGGATGTGCTAGATATTCTTGAGGGTTTGAAGTTAGATAAGTCCCCTGGGCCGGACGGGATTTACCCTAGGATTCTCTGGGAGGCAAGAGAGGAGATTGCAGAGCCGCTGGCTCTGATCTTCAGGTCGTCGTTGGTTACGGGTGTGGTTCCGGAGGACTGGAGGATAGCGAATGTGGTCCCATTGTTCAAGAAGGGGAAGAGAGACCTTCCAGGGAATTATAGGCCAGTGAGTCTTACTTCTGTTGTGGGCAAAGTATTGAAAAGAATTATTAGGGATAGGATTTATAGTTATTTAGAGAGAAATGAATTGATTGGGGATAGTCAGCATGGTTTTGTGAAGGTAGGTCGTGCCTTACTAACCTTATTGAGTTTTTTGAAAAAGTGACCAAAGAGGTGGATGGGGGTAAGGCAGTTGATGTGGTATATATGGACTTTAGTAAGGCGTTCGATAAGGTTCCCCATGGAAAGCTTCTGCAGAAAATGCAGATGTATGGGATTGAGGGTGATTTAGCTAATTGGATTAGGAATTGGCTAGCTGATAGAAGACAGAGGGTGGTGGTTGATGGAAATTATTCATCATGGAGTTCGGTTACAAGTGGTTACCTCAGGGATCTGTTTTGGGGCCCCTGCTGTTTGTAATTTTTATAAATGATCTGGATGAGGGTATTGAAGGATGGATTAGTAAATTTGCGAATGACACCAAAGTTGGAGGAGTGGTAGATAGTGAAGAGGGGTGTTATAGTTTGCAGAGAGACTTGGACAAGTTGCAGAGCTGGGCCGAGAGGTAGCAAATGGAGTTTAATGCGGAAAAGTGTGAGGTAATTCACTTTGGCAGGAATAACAAGCGTGTAGAGTATAGGGCTAATGGTAGAACTCTTAATAGTGTTGATGAACAGAGGGATCTTAGTATAATGTGCATAGATCCCTGAAAGTTGGCAATCAAGTCGATAAGGTTGTTAAGAAGGCATACGGAGTCTTAGCTTTTATTGGTAGGGGAACTGAATTTCGGAGCCACAACGTCATGTTGCAACTGTACAAAACTCTAGTACGGCCGCACTTGGAGTATTGTGTACAGTTCTGGTCCCCACATTATAAGAAAGATGTGGAGGCATTGGAGAGGGTACAGAGGAGGTTTACCAGGATGTTGCCTGGTATGGAGGGCAGGTCTTATGAAGAGATGCTGAGGGATTTGAGGTTGTTTTCGTTAGAAAGGAGGCGGCTAAGAGGGGACCTAATCGAAACATATAAGATGATTATAGGTTTAGATAGGGTGGACAGTGATAGCCTTTTTCCTAGGATGGAGAAAGCTAGCACGAGGGGACATAGCTTTAAATTAAGGGGTGGTAGTTATAGGACGGATGTCAGAGTAGGTTCTTTACCCAGAGGGTGGTAAGGGTATGGAATGCCCTGCCTGCAGCAGTTGTAGATGCGCCAAGTTTGGGGGCGTTTAAGTGGTCAGTGGATAGGTTTATGGATGAAAATGGAATGGTTTAGGTTAGAGGGTCATTGCTTTTTCTTAATTGGTTGGCGCAACATCGAAGGCCGAAGGGCCTGTTCTGCGCTGTAATGTTCTATGTTCTATGAACTTCTAAATAGAGAGGGCATTAGAATTTCAGGAACTGAAAAGAACATTTCAACTTGAAATGGTGGAAGAACAAAAAAGAGTAAAAGTGCAAGAATAGCAGCAAATTTTAATGATTGCAGATGATTTTGAATTGATTTATAACATCAAATTCAATCTATGAAGAATAAAAACTGATGAAAGGGGAAATCCTCAGGTTGTCAAGGAAAAACACGTCTCATTGATGATAGTAACGGTAGTTTACGTCAGGTTAAAGAAGAAACATATGAATGCAGAAGAGAAATAAGAAACCTTAAATAAAAGCAAAATACTGTGGATGCTGGTAGCTGAAACAAAAACAGACCAAGTGTCATCCTGACTCAAAAAGTTGGTTCTATTCTCTTTTCACACTTGCTGAGTTTTTCTAGCATTCTCTATTCTTGAATACAAAATCTTAGATGTTTTTGTTGAAATAAAGTTGGACACACAAAATCACAGTTTTGGTGGCTTAAGAAAAGCACTGGGAAAACAGATGTGCTAAAACAGGGTAAGCCAGTAGGGTCTATTAGAGTGGCAAAGGAAACCATGGTTGAAGCTAAAGAGATGCAAAAAAAATGGACAGCCTGTTCAGAGCTTGGTTGATAAGCAAGTGCTAGGTTGTGTTAATCGCACAAACACAGCAAACACCATGAATTTACATTGCATTTTTTCAATCAGGCACACAACTAAGAGGCCCTGCAGATAACACATGAAAAACTTCAGAACTATTAGAGCAGGGATCTCTATCATTTGTCTCTATCCATATCCCTACTGTGCATTGTATTTGTGTCAAGCACTGCTGGGGTGCTACTCTCAGGAAAAATGTCTCCATGGCAGTAGGTTCAAAATAATATGTGCATGACAGAAGCCTTCACAGAATCTGATGGTTCAGTACAAACCAAGGATAAAAGATTAAAGTTTAACACTTAATATACCAAAAAATTTCCACGCCTTTCCTGCTGCAGTTACAGATTAAATAAAAGAATCCTTATAGAAATTAACCCCCTTCCCAGAATGCTGATTCTAAAAGCTACCTGACTCCACAACGTCGTGAACAGATTTATCCTGTAGATGAGCCATGTGCCCAAGAATAGCGAAAGTGGCAAATCCAGCAAATAAACTTGTACCACAATTAAGAACACAGACAATGATGGCATCTTTGTAACAGTCATTGTTGAACGTATTGTATGATGACAGTGTTGTTATGGCCCCAAAGGCTGCTGTGATGGAATAGAATATTTGTGCTGCAGCATCTTTCCAAACCTAATGAATGCAAGATACAGTAAATTAGAATTGGAACAACTTAGCCGTACTCTTTCTTGTACATCAGGACAAATGATTTTACAACGTATAAGTAAAGAATGGATTAATTTTAAGTTAATTCATCCTGAATGAAACTTCTTCTGATCTTTGTTCTCTCAATTAAACAATAAGATAATTCTTTGTAGCCTTACATTATTGGAAATACTCAAGACAGAAAGCCTAAATATTCTTGCTTTCAGCATAATTTTAAATGTGGTTCAAATGCTTAACTGGAGCAGCTGCACAGTATTCTAATAAAAGCAAATAACAGAGAAATAGACAGAAAGTCTGACACATGCATCTGCTTCCAGGCCTCTGATCCACTCTCTTTTGCCTGTTTCGTCTCCAATGCTACCTATATTTTTTTCTATGCCTTTTGGTACTTTATTCCAAATTAAAAAAGCCAATTAAGTCCAATGAGAGTTCCCACATGAGAGACAAACACCATTGACTCTGTCTACATTTCCCTCTGCCTTGGCAAAGCAGCTAGCATAATTAAGGATTCCACGCACTCCGTACATTCTCTCTTCCACCATCTTCCTTCTGGAGAAAGATACAAAAGTCTAGGTCATGTGCCAACCGACTCAAGAACAGCGTCTTCCCTGCTGCTGTCAGACTTTTGAATGGACTTACCTTCCATTAAGTTGATCTTTCTCTACACCCTAGTTATGACTGTAACACTGCAGTCTGCACTTTTGTTTCCTTCTCTATGTAAGGTATGTTTTGTCTATAGAGTGTGCAAGAAACAATACTTTTCATTGTATGTTAAGACATGTAACAATAATAAATCAAATCAAAGACAGGGTATACATTCCATTTGAGCTTGATCAAACAAGATCCAAGCTAACAGGATGAGGCATTGTACTCTCTCCCGGGCTTGATCTGAGCTTCCTCTTAGCCAAAAGGCCGAGGTGGCTTTAAAAAATTGCATTAAGTAAAGCCTCAGTTTAACGTCATGGATTACCCTGATTGCTTTCTCTACCCTTGCACAGGAAAACCATGATCACAGGCATCAGCACACCCTGAGTACAATGGGGTAGTCACATCCTGGTAGATCAACCTGTCTGATCCTGCTTTCAAACCTGCCAGGAAAGTACACTTGGTCATTTTTTTTTGCCCCAGTTTCTCTCCCCACAGTTTTCTGCAGATGTTTAACCTCAGCACACAGACAATGCCAAACCCCTGCCTCCATAAGCTGTCATCCACAGTCTGTCCAGAATATACTTTGGTCCCAGATTAGATGCTTCAGTCTGAAATCTCAGTCACACTTTCTCTTCCAATCACCTTTTTCTCATCACTTTCTCTAAATGCATTATTTTTGTGAATTGCTTTAGTCACCAAACAAACCTATTTCAATAGATTCCAAAACTCTTCTTTATGTATCTTGTTTGCAAAAACCTGGGCATGAAAGAAAATATCAAAGTAGTGATTTCTAAAAATGTCATTCTCCTCTAGAGTGATTGGTATCAACATAATAGAGAGCAGAAACAACAGAAAAGAGATGCTAAGAAAAAGTAAAATCAAAAGGATGAAAATGTAGGGGTTTACACATGCATATTTGAGTTCCTGGAGTTGGACCACCTAGGCATAGTGAAGCACAGGTAAAGTGAGCGAGAGTGGGTAAAACAACAAAAATGAACAGCAAGAAGACAGAGAAACAATTACAAGTTAGGGATTATCTTTGCTTCATCAAAATCACTACAGACCATAAATAATTCCATCAAAATAAAAATTCATAAGATTTTCATAAAAGTGTCCTTATTTGCAAGTTAAATACAAATTGCCGGTTGATGTGCTTTTCCAAATAATCACTTTAGAATGACAATCACGTCATTCCTATCACGACATCAGTTGAAATTTAATAATTATTTAAAATCCACATATGTTGCCAACAGATTAAATTCGCAACTGGCAGTAAAATAGGACCAAAAGATTCAGTTAACAATTTATAGATGGACTTAACTTATCACGCAATTGGTCAAACAAATAGCAACATCAAATTTAACATTAAATCTGAAGCATTTAACAGTGTATTATAAAACTATGATCAACATAATGATATGTTGATAATGAAGGGAATAGAACCTGTAAAAGGAAACTTAAGCACCTAGGACTGGGCTTCAAATAAAAACTTAACTTCAAAGGTAAATTCAATTGACAGAAACATATAGATTATAACTTAAAAATGAAACAAAAGGCACAGAAAAATATATAAAAATGCATCATTCTTTAAAAAAAAATGGGCGAAATCAATAGAAACAGATAGCATGTTTACCTCAGCTTGAGCCAATTTTGAGAAATCTGTTTGCTTTCCAATAAAGTACTCAATTCCATTCCTGGCTCCTTCCAAAGTGGCTCCTCGAATAATCAGCATAAGCATAAACAGGTAAGGACTTGTGACAGTGAAATAAACCACCTAACCAAGGAAAACATGCTATTAAGTTTTCTCTCCATATTACTAGCCAGAAGAAAAATATTATACAATATTTACAAACATAAAAATAAAACTAATTAAATTTCAGGCCAATAATATTGTAATCAAATCAGAGAAGCTGAATAGGACTAAATTCACACAATCTCATGCAACGTCAAGAACTACACTAAGCTGAGCAGAAAATAAAATATTATGCTAATTTATGCAGTCATTCAAAAAACAATTTAAACATTTTCACAAAATAGATACAATGGGCTAAACATCTCAACACAGTAAACCATTGATTTGAAAGCAGGTTATAGAATATTTTGTATTATTAACTCTTGACAATCACATAGATATTTTACCTAGCACCAAGAGACCACTCTAATGTAACTCGTTATCCTCATCCACAGCATCTGTCAAATCGCTTTTACTACAATATTCTAATGCATTTTGTTTTTAAAAAACCCTAAATTGTAACTATAGTGGGCTGCGCAGGAGAAAGATTGGTGAAAGTGAAGGATATGAATGTTCAAAAACAGATCAAAATCGGACAAAGTAGATAATTTTGTCTTTCTTCATCACTCAAGCATCTCAAGCACATTTAACATGCAACAGAAAAAGTCAGCGAGGAACCTATTTTGACTACCCTGCTATCAATTAACTCTCTATGAAGTATTAATTGGCTGGAGGAAGGCCGTCCACTATACCAGGGCCAGAACTTTATGTATCTGAATTGGATGTGTGTCTGACCAAGAACAGACTAAAATCTCACTAAGAGACATCAGGAGTGTTTCCTGATGCCATCATACATAAGCACAATTTTGAGGTCAGTGGGCACTTGTGCAAATCGGATGCGTGCTCACTCACAGTTAAAGGGCCAATTAAGGCTATTAAAAGCTCAATCTGCGTCAATGTAGTTGTCCCTGTTATTTTTAACTTAGCTTAAGGGCAATCAGGAGGGAGAAAGGCCCCAGAGCAGCATCAATTTCCTTGCGATGAATTTATTATTGGTTATTGTTCAGAATTTGAGGCATGGCTTTGAACAATTTGAACTTTTGTGGAAGGTCCATGCCATATCTACACTTACCACAGAGGAGTGGTGAACTTGGTACTGGGAAGTGATGATGTAGAGATGTCGGCGTTGGACTGGGGTAAACTCAGTAAAGTTTCACAACACCAATTTTAAATCCAACCAATTTATTTGATAGTAAATTCGCGAGCTTTCGACACTATGTGCCTTCGTCAGGCAAATGCAGTGTTCTGGTCCGCAATAGCACTCATACCAACACAGACAGTCATAGATTGCTGATTAGAATGCGAATCCTTACATCTAACCTGCTATTCAAGTGTTAAAGTGGCTAACAATGTGTGTGAAGGGAATCCTGAGCATTGGTTAGAGAATTGTGTATTTTCTCCAGACAGCACAGTAAGCGAGGTTTTTTGCTAACCCAGGCAAGTTACAGGGGTTACAGATAGTGTGTCATGAAGCCAAGATCCCTGGGGATCACTTACTGTGCTGTTAGCCACTATCAATGTTAGCCACTAGCCACACAATGTTAGCCACTTTAACACTTGAATAGCAGGTTAGATGTAAGGATTCGCATTCTAATCAGCAATCTATGACTGTCTGTGTTGGTATGAGTGCTATTGCAGACCAGAACACTGCATTTGCCTGACGAAGGCACATAGTGTCGAAAGCTCGCGAATTTACTATCAAATAAATTGGTTGGATTTAAAATTGGTGTTGTGAAACTTTACTGGGAAATGAATCAGCCAAGTGTTAGATTTGTTTGTGGGATAGCACTTTAGAGATAGTGACCATAATTCAGTGTCCTTCATTATTGCAATGGAGAGGGATAGAGTCACATGGCAGGGCGACGTTTATATTTGGGGTAGGGTAATTATAATGTGATTAGGCAAGAATTAGGGAGCATAAGATGGGAGCAGAAATTGTCAGGTGTGAGCACAAATGAAAAGTGGAGCTTTTTCAAGGAACAAATACTGTGTGTCCTTGATAAATATGTCGCTGGCAGGCAGGGAGGAAATGGCCGAATGAGGGAACCATGATTCACAAAGGAGGTTGAATGTCTTGTTAAGAGGGAAAAGGAAGCATATGTAAGGATGAGAAAACAAGGTTCAGTTGTGTCACTTGAGAGTTACAAGGTAGCTAGGAATGAGGTAAAGAAAGGACTTAGGAGAACTAGGAGAGGGCATGAAAAGTCCTTAGCCGGTCAGATAAAGGAAAATCCCAAG
This sequence comes from Sphyrna mokarran, assembly GCA_024679065.1. Classification (NCBI taxonomy): domain Eukaryota; kingdom Metazoa; phylum Chordata; class Chondrichthyes; order Carcharhiniformes; family Carcharhinidae; genus Sphyrna; species Sphyrna mokarran. Next base: position 40,774,482 of record JAGIQG010000016.1, read on the forward strand.
GGTTTTTACTCTTAAGTGAGAAATAATGACCAGGATGAGGTTAGGGTCAGTCAAGGAGTGGGAACTTGTGCATGGAGTCAGAAGAGATAGGTGAGACATTAAATGAATACTTTTCTTCAGTATTCATTAAGGAGAGGGGTCATGTTTTTGAGGATGTGTGATACAGGCTGATAAGATGGAGGAGGGAGATGTTCTGAGGGAAGATATATTAGCAATTTTGAAAAACCTGAGGGTCAATAAGTCCCGTGGGCCAGATGGGAAAGATCCTAAAATACTTAAGGAGGCAAGGGATGAGATTGCGGAGCCTTTAGCTTTGATCTTTGGATCTTCACTGTCCACGGGCATTGTGCCAGAGGACTGGAGAGTGGTGAATGTTGTTCCTCTCTTCAAGAAAGGAAATAGGAATGACCCCGGTCATAGGGCAGTGTTCGGTAAGTTAATGGAAAGAGTCTTGAGAGATAGGATTTATGATCACTTGGAAAGATGCAGTTTAATCCTGGATAGTCAGCATAGTTTCGTGAGGGGTAAGCCCTGCCTCACAAATTTGATTGAATTCTTTGAGGTGGTAAGTGTGCAGACAAAAGTAGAGCAGTTGATGTCGTATACATGGATTTTAGTAAGGTATTTGATAAGGATCCCCACGATAGGCTCATAAAGAAGATGAGGTGTGGGATAAAAGAAAATATGGCCGATTAGATAAGAAACTGGCTGTCTCATACAAGACAGAAGATGCTGGTGGAAGGAAAATTTTCAGACTGGAGGCCAATTACCAGCGGTACCACAGGGATCGGTGCTGGATCCTCTGTTATTCGTGATTCTTATCAATGACTTGGAGGTGGGGGCTGAAGAGTGGGTTAGTAAATTTGCTGATGACACCAAGATTGGTGGAGTAGTGGATGAGGTGGAGGGCTCTTGCGAGCTGCAAGAGACATTGATAGGACGCAGAGCTGGGCTGAAAAGTGGCAGATGAAGTTTAACACTGATAAGTGTGAGGTGATTCATTTTGGTAGGACAAACTTGAATGCAGATTACAGGGTCAACAGCATGGTTCTGAGGAATGTGAAGGAGCAGAGAGATCTTGGGGTTCATATCCATAAATCGCTGAAGGTTGCCACTCAAGAGAATAGAGCTATGAGGGCTTATAGTGTCTTCAATAACAGGGGTTTTGAGTTTAAGAGCCATGGGGTTATGCTGAAACTATACTGGATGTTGGTGAAACCACATTTGGAATATTGTGTTCAGTTCTGGTCACCTCACCATAAAAAGGATGTGAAAGCATTGGAGAGAGTGCGGAGGAGATTTATCAGGATGCTGCCTGGTTTGGAGGCTAGGTCTTATGAGGAAAGGTTGAGGGAGCTGGGACTTTTCTGTTCAGAGTGGGGGAGATGAGAAGCGACTTAATAGAGGCTTATAAGATGATGAGGGGGAATAGATAGAGTGGACGTACAGATAGATAGAGTGGGTGAATGTAGTTGCTACTAGGCGTCATAACTATAAAGTTCATGCTGGGACTTACAGAAGGAATGTCTGAGGTAGATTCTTCACTCAGAGCGTGGTTGGGGTGTGGAATACACTGCCTGCTGTGATAATGGAGTCAGACACTTTAGAAACTTTCAAACAGTTATTGGATAGGCTCATGGAGCACTCCAGAATTGTAGGGAGTGGGACAGCTTGATCTTGGGTTTAGACATAGCTCAGCACAACATTGAGGGTCGAAGGACCTGCACTGTTCTATAATCTATGTTCTAATTTATTGCAGCACTGAAGCCAGGTGCACTGCTTAGCGTAATGCCCACTCAACTTGCAGGCACCTCAGCTCAGCTCAGATCTTCTCTTCTTGTCCCTAGCATCAGGATATTGATCCTGGCACTGACCTCCTAGACCAGCACAAATAGGCACTCATTTGTGAAATAGGTGGGGGCATTTAGTCCACAAGTATTGCCATCCATAGTCTTTAGCACTGACGACATGATGACATTCCTGGAAAGCAGTCTTCAGTCACATAGCACCCACAGAGAACAATCTACAACTATATGGCACCCTCAGAGAGCAGTCTTCACCTACACAGCACCCACAGAGAGCAGTCTTTAGCCACAGAACCCACACAGAGAGCAGTCTTCAGCCACAGAACCCACACAGAGAGCAGTCTTCAGCCACAGAACACCCCCACAGAGAGCAGTCTTCAGCCACAGAACACCCCCACAGAGAGCAGTCTTCAGCCACAGAGCACCCACACAGAGCAGTCTTCAGCCACAGAGCACCCACACAGAGCAGTCTTCAGATACACAGCATTCACACAGAGCAATCTTCAGCAACAGAGCAGTCTTCAGCTACACAGCAGACATACAGAGCAGTCTTCAGCCACAGAGCACCCACACAGAGCAGTCTTCAGCCACAGAGCACCCACACAGAGCAGTCTTCAGCCACAGAGCACCCACACAGAGCAGTCTTCAGATACACAGCATTCACACAGAGCAGTCTTCAGCAACAGAGCAGTCTTCAGCTACACAGCAGACATACAGAGCAGTCTTTAACTACAAAGCACCTACAGAGAGGAGTCTTCAGCCACAGAGCACCCACAAGGAGCAGTCTTCAGCACAGGGCATCCACACAGAACAGTCTTCAGCTACAGAATACCTACACAAAGTAGTCTTCATCTGCATGTCACTCACACAGAGCAGTCTTCGCCTACACAGTACCCAAGAGGCAATCTCCACCTATGTAGCACCCACACAGAGCATTCTACCGTCACACAGCAACCGCACAGAGCAGTCTTCAGCCACATATGCTTTCAGTCTTCCCCAAAACTCCTGGCAGCCTTCAGGGAGCTGTTAACTCCATTTTAAATGATCCCAATTCTGATGCATTTCCACCCACACAGAAACCCAATTGGCAGGCACTTTACATGCAGGATAAGCCTTAATTGGCCACACAATGTAATACTGCATAAAAACAACCTTGGGAAGCAGTGGCTTTCACTTCCACACCCACTGATTGGGGTGGGAGGGGAGACAATTGAGGTGGCACAATTCCAAATGGGAAAAGGGTCCATTGGATATTATTGGGCATTCGTACACTTACTGTTAAAAGACCAAGCAGGCTAATATTGTCCTTCTCTTACTCCCGCCAGTCTAAAAGCTACACGAGGTGCAAAGTGGCCTCAATTAAAACTGGGTCAGGTAGTTCGACCTTGAGCATCCTTTGTAAAATTGCAGCTAGGACAACGACTGAAGGAGTGCCACGGTGGCATAGTGGTTAGCATTGCTGCCTCACAGTATTATGGACTCAAATTCAATTCTCAGGTTGCTGTCCATGTGGAGTTTGCACATTCTCCCCTGGTCTGCATAATTTTCCTCCGGGTGCTCCAGTTTCCTCCCACAGTGAAAAGGTGTGTGGGTTAGTTGATTGGCCATGCTAAATTAGCCATGCTAAATTGACCCTAGTGTCAGGGGATTAGCAGGGTAAATACGTGATTATGGGAATAGGGCATGGATGGGATTGTGGTCAGTGCAGACTCAATGGACCAAATGGCTTCCTTCTGCACTGTAGGGATTCTACAAATTCTATGAAGGTAGAATTCTATGGGTCCCTTGCCAACACACTTACTGGAAGGATACTCTAAAAATCATAGAATTTCTACAATGCAGAATGAGGCCATTCGGTCCATCAAGTCTTCATAGCGACTCACTGACAGAGCATTTTACCCAATCCTACCCTTTGCCTTATCCCTGTACCCCCACACATTTACTATGGCTAATTCACTTAATTTACACATCTTGGATCAATAAGGGACAATTAGCATGGCAAATCCACCTAACCTGCATCTCTTTAGGCTTTGGAAGGAAGCCAGAGCACTCGGAGGAAACCCATGCAGACATGTGAAGAACATGGAAGCCCCACATAGACAGTAACCCAAGACTAGAATTGCAACTGGGTCTTGGCGCTGTGTGACACCAGTGCTAATCACTGTGCCTCTGTGGTGCCCTGATGCATGGTCTTTTCAAGACATTATGAAATTAGGAGGCAAGGCATTTCCTCCCCAGTTTCTGATACCATAAGATACAGATTAAAAGTATTGTTGCGAATGTTCATCAAATTTACACAATAATGTACAAGAATAATTTGAAAAGTGCACATACTCGTACTAGAGTACCACATATCTTACACAAAAAAAAATCCCAAAAAGCAACCTTTTAAACAAGTACAATGACACTTTCGCTTTTCATCTCAGCTATCAATCAGGAAATGATTACAATAGTTACCACAATATTGAGTTACTCAAATCTACATGTCATGTGACACAGAGATATTAGGACTATATGTAAAATACAGATTTCAGTGAGCTTAAACTAAACATGTCTACCAATGAATGAATAAAGAAACAACTCTGCACTGCTGCTCCGACTGAGGTTTATAACTGGCTGTCCCAATCTGCTTCATAGGAGAGTTAAGAAAATTTGACACCAAACTACATGGAGATATTAGAGCAAATGAACAAAAGCTTACTCGAAGATACAGGCCAAGATTCTCCCAAAAAGAAACTAAGTGCCCAACGAACAAGACAATAGGAGTATTTCTGTTTGTTTTTTGGACTGACTTACCAGAACAAATCTCTGACACTGCATCACAGAGTGCCTCAGCATGATTCACTCTGCTCAGTATGGGACGTGGTCTATTCCTGTCTGAGAGATCACCAGCATAGTGCTGAGCAGGCCACTGTACGTGCACCAATCTAATAAATCCAGTAAATCCATTTACTGGATTTTTATGAAGATGTAACCAGTGGCGTTGACAGAGGGGAACCGATGGATGTGGTGTTTTTAGATTTTCATAAGATGTTCGATAAAGTGCCTCACAAAAGGTTGCTGCAAAAGCTTAAGGTACTTGGAGTTGGAGGTAAAGTGTTATTATGGATTGACGGTTGGCTATCTAACAGAAAGCAGAGAGCTGGAATAAATGAGTGCTTTTCCAGTTGGCAGTTGGTGACTAGTGGTATGCCACAAGGATAGGTGCTGGGGCCTCAACTGTTTACCATATACATAGACAATCTGGAGGAGGGAATGAGTGTAGAGTAATAACGTTTGTTGATGACACAAAGATGAGTGGGAAAGTGAATTGCATGGAGGACGTGGAAAGTCTGCAGAGAGATTTGAATAGGCTAAATGAGTGGGCGAGAATCTGGCAGATGGAGTATAACATTGGCAAGTGTGAGGTTATCCACTTTGGAAGGCATAATAGTAAAATGGACTATTATTTAAATGTGGAAAAATTACAATATGCTACTGTGCAGAGGGACCTGGGGGTCCTTGTGCATGAATCACAAAGAGTCAGTTTGTTGGTGCAGCAGGTGATCAAGAAGGCAAATGGAATGTTGGCCTTTATTGCGAGGGGGATGGAGTATAAAAGCAGGGAGATCTTGCTGCAATTTAACAAGGTACTGTGAAGCCGCAACTAGAGTACTGTGTGCAATTTTGGTCCCCTTATTCGCAAAAGCTTATACTGGCCCTGGAGGGAGTGCACAGAAGGTTCACCAGGTTGATACCAGAGATGAGGGAGTTGGCTTATAAGGAGAGATTGAGTAGATTGGGCCTGTACTCGTTGGAGTTTAGAAGGCTGAGGGATCTTATAGAGACTTATAAGATAATGAAGGGGCTGGACAGGGTAGAGGCAGAGAGATTGCTTCCACTTAGAAAGAAAACAAGAATTAGAGGGCACACCCTCAAAATAAGGGGGAGTCAATTTAGAACAGAGTTGAGGAGGAATTTCTTCTCTCAGAGGGTAGTGAAACTTTGGAATTCTCTGCCCATTGAAGCAGTGGAGACTATCTCGTTAAATATGTTTAAGTCACAGGTGGATTTCTGATCAATAAGGGAATTAAGGGTTATGGGGAACAAGCGGGCAAGTGGAACTGAACCACTATCAGATCAGCCTTGATCTTACTGAATGGCGGGGCAGGCTCAAGGGCTAAATGGCCTACTCCTGCTTCTATTTCTTATGTTGTGTTCTTATGTCAGAGCAGATATCTGTGTATGCGCAATGGCCCCCCATTGGTCTTCCTATCACTGGCCTTCCTTGCAACCCTTCTGATCCCTGGCTTTGTAGATGCCACCCCTTCTATTGAACGCTGGCCTGTCAGACTCCCCCCAGGCAGGCCTTGATGTCCTCCAGACCAGCACCGACAGTGATCAGTTCCAATTCCTCCACCCACCTCCTCATGGACAGTCCCAGAACCTCCAATTCAGATGACGAGGTCCAACCAACCCTCAACCCCAATGGCCAGGCCCAATTGTTTTTTCTCCCCCATCAATCCTATTAGTAGAGTGGCTGACTGATTGTCCCTGCACTCTTAGTATGCCCCAACCTCTGTGGTCCTGCCTGGTACTCAGTGGACAGTGCCAGTTTGCCTCTTGGGCAATGCCAGGGTGCTACGCTGGCACTACCAAACGGCCACATTGCCTCTTTACCCCTGACCTCCTTGTTGGGGGGGGGGGGGGGGGAGAACCTCAATGGCTTCTGTTCTCTTGGTGGGGTCAGGACATCTGTTCCCTGTTCTGTATGGTGTAAACATCACTGGAGGGAACCACTCCTGGCAGGAGATGGGAGATGCCAGTGAGCCTGGAGAATACTGTCCTGGGCCCACTATTAGATTTTCAATATGATCATCAGCTCATTTCTGGCGATTGCGATTTCTGGCGCAAAGTTGACTTGCTCAAAACAAGTGCTTGGGAGGCTCAAACCTCACTAAAAGGCCCTCCACTGGTATCTCCCAGCCTGCTATGCTGCTTGAACAGAGTATCCCCAGTCAACATATCTGTGACAGTTGCTGATACTACTCCCTTGCAACTGTTTATTGGCTAGTTAAACATCACGTACTCTTTCAAAAACCATGACCAAAGTAGTCTTCAATTATCATTGCCACTGGTTGTCCTTCAATTCATCAAGTCTCATAAGTTTCTGCCATAGGTCTTCGTGCTATGGAGGAGGCCTCTTCTTGACCCATAGATATTTGGGCAGGTGGGGCAGGGTGTTACATGAAGCACTGAGGCCCAGACAGAACCCTCCATTTGCCTGACGAAGGGGCAAACCCCGAAAGCTTGCAAGTTTACTATCAAATAAATCAGTTGGACTTAAACCTGATGTTGTCAGACTTCTTACTTTGTTTACCCCAGTCCAACGCCAGCATCTCCACATCATGACAGCATTTATTGCCCATCCTTAGTTGCCCTTGAGAAGGTGGTGGCGAGCTGTCTTTTTGAATCACTGCAACCCATGTGCTGTGGGGTTGACTCACAATGCTGTTAGGAAGGAAATTCCAGGATTTTGACCCAGTGACTGTGAAGGTATAACAATATATTTTCAGATTAGAATGGTGAGCGGCTTGAAAGCGAATTTGCAGGTGTTGATGTTCCCACGTATCTGCTGCCCTTGTTCTTCTAGATGGAAGTGGTCCTGCTGTCTAAGGAGGTTTGACAGATTTTTACAGTGCATCTTGTAGAATGTATACACTGCTGCTACTGAGTGTCGATAGTGGAGGGATTGAATGTTTGTAAATGTGACGTCAATCAAGTTCGTCTTGAATGGTGTCAAGCTTCTTGAGTGTTGTTGGAGCTGCATTCATCCATGCAAATGGGGATATTCCATCACATTCCTGACTTGTGCCTTATAGATGGTGGATAGGCTTTTGGGAGTCAGGAGGTGAGTTAATTAGTTGAGTCTAGTTGAGTTTCTGGTCAATGATAACACCAAAAATTTGACATTGTGAGATCCAGTGATGGCAACACCATTGAAGTCAAGGGGCAATGGCTAGAGTGCTTCTTTTTGTTGATAGTCATTGCATCTTTTTTGTGTGGCATGAATGTTACTCGCCACTTGTTAGCCTAAGCTGGACATTGTCCAGAACTTGTTGTATTTGAACATGGACTGCTTCAATAACTGAGGAGTTGCGAACGCTGCTGAACTTCGTGCAATTATCGGCGAGCATCCTCACTTCTGACCTTATGACTAAAGGAAGATCATTGATGAAACAGCTAAAGATTGTTGGGTCTTGGATACTACCTTGAGGGACCTTTGCAGAGATGTCTGACCCTCCACAGTCACAACCATCTTCCTATGTACTAGGTATGACTCCAACCAACAGAGAGTTTGCCCCCGATACTCATTGGCTCCAATTTTACTATTGCATTGTGCCCATGTTTGGACATGAAAGCTTGGTAAAGAAGAATTTGAAATGAATAGCGTGATTCATGCCCACCTCCATGCCGGTTTCTCCTTTACCAAAGCCCGAAAATGGCTACGATCAGGACCATGCCCGAACTGAATGTGGCAGCCATTTAAATGCATTTGCATGCATGCACTTAAGTTGTCTTAATGGGCTGCATGCCTTACTTTACCTGCACTTCCCCCTTTACCACCGCATTTGCCCATCCAAAATCAGTGCAAAACAGACATGCTCCACAGAAGTTTGATTTGGGGGCTCCAGTTAGTGAGGAGGTAAGTGCCAAGCATGGATTTAGATCGATGGGGGCAGTGGAGGCTGGGGTGGGGGGCGGGGGGGGGGGGGGGGGGGGGTGGTGGGGAGGGGGTGGATGGGGTGGTGATTGCCTAAGATTAGTGGAGGGGAAGGGATGTCGATTGTCACTCTGCCTGAGATCAGTGGATGGGGAAAGGGGGATTTGCTGCTACTCTATCTGAAGTGGGATGCAGGGGGGAAGGGGCCCATAACTTGGCACTTAACTGAGTGTCACTGCGTGGTGGAGAATGGGGGGATAAGTGGGTCAGTAATGTTGTGGCGGTATGGCAATGCCTGTGCTGTCACATGGAGGCATTATCCAGCCCAGGAGTGATGTGGCAGAGAGCAGTATTCTATCGTTTTTTTTTGACTGCGCATGTGCTGTTGGAAACGTTGATAGGAGTTGCAGGGTTTCGAGCAAATTAAGCCCAGCCCACAGGCTTCTACAGCGCGACTCAGCATCACTGATATTTTTGAAAGCAGAGTGCATATGAGAACAGGTCTTACAATTAGATCAGAAACACTCGTAGTTTCAATACACTTAAAATCAAACTGGTAAAATAAGACTCATTGATTCCAGTTTGGCTAGGGCTCCTTGATGCCATACTTGGTTAAATGCAGTCTTGGTGTCTTAACTCATCTCTGGAATTTAGCTCTTTCGTCCATGTTTGAACCAAGGCTATAATGAGGTCAGAAGTTGAGTGACCTTGGGGAAACCCAAATTGAGTATCACTGAGTAGGTTATTGCTGAGCAGCTGTTACTTGGTAGTACTGTTGATGACTCCTTCCATCACTTTACTCTTGATCGAGAAGAAGCTGATTGGGCAGTAATTGGCTGGATTAGATTTGTCCTGCTTTTTGCGTACAAGACACATCTGGGCAATTTTCCATATTGTTGGGTCTATGCCAGTGTTGTAGCTGTATTGGAAGAGCTTGGCTAGGGAGCAGCATGTTCTGGAGTTCAAGTCTTCAGTACTTTTGCTGAAATGTTATCAGGGCCCATTGCTTTTTCAGTATCCAGTGCCTCCAACCATTTCTGGATATTATGTGGAAATAAATCAAATTTTCTGGAAACTGTCACCTGAGATGCTGAAGACCACTGGAGGAGGCCAAGATGGATCATCCAATCGACACTTCTAGCTGAAGAAAGCTGCGAATTCTTCAGCCTCATCTTTTGGATGGTTGTGCAGAACTCCTCCATCATTGAGGATGATGGCGTTTATAGAACCTCCTCCTCCAGTGCACTGTTTAATATCTATCATCATTCACGACTGGATGTGAAAGGACTGCAAAGCTTAGATCTGCTTTGTTGGTTGGGGGATTGCTTAGCTCTGTCTATCACTTGCCGTTTGGCATGCAAGTAATCCTGTTTGGTAGCTTCACCAAGTTGACACTTCATTTTTAGATATGCCTGGTGCTAGTCCTGGTATGCCCTCTGCACTCAGGATTAATCCCCTGGTTTGATGATAATGGTTGAGAGGAGGATATGCCAGACCCATATTGCAGATTGTACTGGGGCACAGTTCTGTTGTTGATGGACACGGCACCTCATGAATGCCCAGTCTTGAGTTACTAGATTGATTTGAAATCTGTCCCATTCAGCACAGTAATAGTGCCATACAATACAATGAAGATTATTCTCAATGTGAAGGTGGGACTTCTCCTCCACAAGGACTGTGTGGTCATTCTTACCAATATTATCAAGGACAGTTTAAGGCTTGCATTAATGAAAGTTGTGATGCCTTTATGCTACTGGAATGCTCTTCACTGAGTAAAGAAGACAATGATCGGTAGCGCACATAGACCAAGTGAATTAGTCTATGCCCGTATTTATCAAGAATTGAACAACATTCCAGCTTGGGCTAGAGTAAGTGGCAAGTAACATTTGCACTATATAAGTTCCACGTAATGACCGTTTCCGACAACTGAGAATCAAACAATCTTCCCATGACATTCAATGGCATTACCATTGCTGAATCTCCCACATTCAATATTCTGAGCAATATTATTGACAAGAAACTGAACCGTACCAGCCACACTAATACTGTGTTTTTCACTGTATATTAATACATGTGACAACAATAAATCAAATCAAATCTAACCACTGTGCCACTGGGCTGCCTGAATGAAGATAGTGAGGAAAAGCTCTATTCTGACTTAGATAAAATCCTCACTGCTAACCCAAAAGAAGAAAATAATTATCTTCTGGGAGATTTAGAATGGCAGGGTTAGCCATGACTTCAAAGTTATAGCAGAGCTATTGGAAAAAAAAGGATAGGTAAAGCCAATGTAAATAGAGTCTGACTGACAAAGTGTGCTCAGTATGATTTATAAACACTTTTTTTTACCAGAAGGATAAATATAAAATCATATGGAGGCATCCAAGGTCAAAGCATTTGCAAATCAGAGGCTGGGAAATCTGGAGGGACTCTCCAAAGCCTATCAACCATTTACAAGATACAAATCCCAAGTCCGACAGAATACTCACCACTTGCCTGGATACCTACAGCTCCAACACTCAAAGCTTAACATTATCTAAGATAAAGCATCCTATATTCCTAGTGCCTCATCTAAGAAAATAAATATTCACCCCATACACTGCCAGCACAGATAGTGGTGTGTACTATTTATAAGATGCACTGCAGCAACTCACCAAGGCTCCTTCAACAGCATCTTCCAATCCTACAACCTTTACCACATACGAAAAAAGGGCAATAAATGCATGGAACACCACCAACTGCAAATTTCCCTCCAAGTCACACACCATTCTGACTTGGAACTATAATCCCAGTTTCTTCACTGTCACTGTTTCCATATCCTGTCACTCCCTCTCTACAAGAAAGCACTGTGGGTGTACCTATAGTGCACGGACTGCATAAGCTCAAGAAGACAGCTCATTATCACATTCTCAAACACAATTGGGGATGGGCCATAAATGCTGGCCTAGTCAGGAACACCCACATTCCATGAAGGAATTTTTAAAAATACAGACATCATTCAGATCTTTGACCAAAACAAACAATTACTCAGGGAGAGCAAATGCTTTGACCTTGGGTGCCACCATATGGTTTTGTATTTATTCTTCTGTCAAAATGAGTGTTTATTATAATAAGCCATGTTGAGTACATTTTGTCTCTGGGTTAGAAAGTATAAGATCCAGTCACAGTGGGAGGAGCCAAGCCGCAGGCCACAGAGTTTGAAGATGAGTTTAATGGTTGCCTCACAATACCAGGAACCCAGGTTTAATTCTAGCCTCGGCTCATTGTTTGTGTGCAGTTTGCATGTAGCCCTGTGTCTGTGTGGGCTTCCTCTGGGTGCTCCAGTTTCATTCCACAGTCCAAAATTCTGCAGTTAGGTTGATTTGGCATGTAAGTTGCCCCTTCATGTCAGAGGGATTAGTAGGATAACTACATTGAGTTACGGGGATAGGATTCGGGTAGGGTTGCTGTTGGCGTAGGCTCATTAGGCTTCTTTTGCGCTGTGGGGATTCTTTGATTCTCATATGCTGCTTGTGATTCTTCTGCCAGCTGCATAGAATACAATTAGTGTTTTTTGGTTCTGGAACTTCTGTCATGGAAATAGTTTCTTCCTATTTACTCTGTCCGTTCCTCATGATTTTGAGTGCCTCACTTAAATCTCTTCTCAACGTTTGATTCTCCGATTAAGCAGCCTAGCTTCTGAATCAACCCTTGGAACAGAAGTCGCTCATCCCTAGATTAAAAATTACAATCTTGAATATTTGGAATGTTTGAAAAGACAAAATACATTATTCATAGAGCTGTAATTTGCAAAACGTAAAATGATCACATTAGTGTCATATACTATAATTCAAGTTATTCTAGCTAATATAGAATTTTATGTCTATTGTGATTCCCATTTCTTTCTCCCAATTCCCGGGTTTAACAGAAATATAGGAAAAGAGAGGGAAAGAGAGCAACTTTTTATAGATATCCAGATATGACAAAAGATAGACAGAAGGACTGGAATTTTGCTGGCACGTTTGCCTCGATTCCGAAGGCAGGCGAGACTCGGAGAATGGCATTCTCCTTTGGCCTTGGGTGTGATCATAAGAAACTCAGACAGATATGCCAGTAAAATTCCTTTCACGGGTAGAAAATTAAACAGAAAGAAAGATGAATTGGAAAATTTGAGATACAGTAGGACAGAAAACACATACAGAAAATTACTTTATCAATAAATTAGATACATTGGTGCAAGCACTTACATTTCTTAGCAGAAATTCTACTCCCTCAAACCTTTTTACCTTCGCTGAAGAGCGGATTCCTTGACATAGGACGAACCCAGTGATCAGCCATGCCAGAAGCAAGCAGAGGGCTAAATGCCAGACCACCTCCCCAGTCTCTTCAATCGAATGTGTATGACGCAAAACTGTTTTACTAAATAAAATAATATCTGGTGTAAAGATATTATTCATTTCACATTTTCTAGCAAATTACAATAATAATTACATATTGCAAAGATTTTATCCAAAATCCAAATGTGTTTGAAAGGTATCCAGTTACTGGTAATAATTTTGTTGTTCTTTATGGGATGTGGGAGTTGCTGGGAAAACCAGCAACAAATGCTCATTCCTCTTGGCCTTGAACTAAATGATTTGCTTAGTCATTACAGAGACAGTTAAGAATCAACCACATTGCTATGGGTGTGGAGTCATGCCAGAATGAGCAAAGATGCAATATTTCCTTAGTGAACGTTAGATAACATGAGTGAACATTTTCTTAAAGTTAACACTTGTGAATCGTATGGGTTTATGCAACAATCACCATTACTGAGAGTAGGCTCATGTTCCAGATTTATCAATATAAATTGGACCTCCATGGTGTGATTGTGAATCCACGGCCCCAGAGCATTATTCTGGGCCACTGGATTATCATGCCACTGACATAGCTACTAGGCCACCATCTCCCCTTCAATCTAACATAAATGTAAATGTAATTATTATCACAAAATCTAACCTAAATTTAATATGCTTTTGAATCTTGCTTTATTTTAAAAAACTTATTTAGCATGTTAAGGCTATAAATCATTTACAGACCTCGAGATGAATCAAACAGATTAATAGCTACATAGTTCTCAATCACCTTCATAAGATTTTAGTTTTCTTCATTTAAAGTTTCCAATTAAAGCTTTTGATAGTTTGCTTTGACATCATTTGTTAGAAAATAATGTTTTTGATAGAATTATCAAAAATGATTGAAATGGCAAAAATAATTAAATGATCTATTTGCTAATTTATGTCTGACACATTGATGGATATGGTACTTCTGTTAGTCCCTACACACCCCTTCCCCACCATGACCTGCAATTTTGTCAGTAGTGCAATTAATTAAAATGGAAAGGAGGAAATCAAGCACAGGTCATTTTTAGCTATTTAGTTTTCAAATGTGCTCAATGTGCAACTTCAGAACAAAATAGAAATCTAAAATATAATCAACATTTTGACTCTACACATAATGCATTGGTGAAGCAAAGCTATATTATTTTAATTATTTTTAATGAGAGGTTCAACTAAGGATGCACAATTAATGTTGCCCTAGCCAACAATGCCCACATCCCGTAGTTGAATTAAAAAATAAATTAGATTAATCACATTGCTATACGTTACACATGAAAATCAGACTTTAAAAATACAAAACAGCATATTAATTTTGATAATTTCACAAAATATAATATCTTTCAAGTTGCTATTCAGCCATCCTACTTACATCCAGTACTGCTCACTTGCACTTTGATGAGTTATAGAGGTCCAAGTTCCATTTTTGCAAATTTCATCATTTACTTGAATACTCCCTTCAGGCAGTGTAAAATTGCAGGAAAGATCTGTAAATTGTAGTAATATGATAAGTGCATTTTATTTGATGTTACAATTAGTCATCAAACAAATTAAAAACTGGACCTTCAATTAAAATGTTTTAGTTTGACTTGACGAATTAGTCCTCGGTAAAATTAAGTTTTAGGTTTTCAAACTTCTAACTTGTAACTCACATCCTCCTCCTAATACCAATAAATGCTTCATCTATCTTTGAATATTGCATTATGATCATTTAGTTCCAATCCAAAAGGGAGACATAGGCTGAAATTCCCTGACCTTGTCCGCGACTAGGATTCTATAGTCCTGCTGCAGCGAATGGAGTTTTGGCTGAGTGCCAAATTCTCCGGTCTCACTGGCAACGGTGATGTATAAACGAGATCAGTGAATTTTGGCCACTAGCTCAATCTTGCATCTGATCTGAAAGATGCACTTCTGACAATTCAGCATTCCTTCAGTATTGCCAATCTGCATTATGTGCTCAAGTCTCTGGAATGCTTGTTGTACCAAAGATTATCTAACTTAGACTGGAGAATACTACACAGAGTCCAGGTTGGTACATCTGGGAGAAATTAGAGTGACATTTTCTAACCAACGATATGACAAGTATTAATCAAAAATAGTAAAGGATTGTTTACTTCAAAGTTATCATTCATTTGAAAAAGTCATTCAATTACAATGAGAATGTGTTTTGGCAAGATTTTAAAATATTTTGGAACATAAAAACTACAATAGATGCTAGAAGTTATTTTTTCATGCCAACTCCCCAACAAAATTATAAATTTTGACTAAAGAAAATTTTTTAGTTTGTCTCTACAAAAATGTGCAGGTTAGATTGGTTGGCCATGCTAAATTGCCCTTACTGCATGGAGTGTGACATCTTAAACATTAAAAATATTTATTCAAAGTACTTACGAGTTTTCAATGAAATGGTTGCAAAATATACCAGATTTGGCATATAATACAATAAATTTGCCTCATTTAAAGATATGTTTCACTAAGAATATATTTAGGCGATTAATCTAGTTTATTGCCAGATTTTAATTAAAGTGAATTCACTTTAATTAAACTTATCTAATGATGCTTAACTTTGCCTAACCCACATGACCCAATTTGAAAAAATAAAAAATCTAACCATTAAATCATATGAATATAAACAAGTAGATGACTTGAAATTATTTCTAGGATGGATAATCTGGATTTATCAAGATTTACTGAGGGACAAGTCAGTCAGTTCTTGAGAAACTGAAATTGTCATTTCAATTTAAAGCTGCTTGCTCTCTTGGGTGAATATAATGCTCATCACCAGTATAACAAGATACAAAACATATATTTTGAGAGTCATTACTAACAAATCAACTGAACATTCTCTGGTTACCAGATGCTTACAATTAGAATTGTTAATCATGATGACTCATTTAAAGAAAATTCCACTGAAATGTTTTAAACTGATTTTAATGGTAGAACTACAGCATTTGTTGATTGGTTAATATATACACAACTAAAAAAAAAACTATTTTCAGTTTACTAATGTTTGTATTCCTAGCTAAATTAAATAACCATTATCATCAGCCTAATTTTCACCACCACTGACAACTGGATGCGGCAAGCATGCTAAAGTTTGATCAGATTCATCCAGATTCGGCTTTAGCTGTAGCTTGATGCTTCTACTGTTTAGCATGCATGCAGTCCTGTTGCAACTTCATCAGTTTGGCACCTCATTTTAAGGTGTGCATGCTGCTCTTGGCATGACTCCTACACTACACTGAACCAGGGTTTGATAATTATGGTTAACTATATACTTTATTTGTTCAGCTACTAGAATGAAAAACATGGGACCCAGCATGTGCAGGTTTAATATGCTACTTTTTTGTAGAATGGAAGATATTACAGATTTGATGCTTCATTTCTTCTCAACAATGTGCAACCCAATGATCTTTATTATTATTTCCAGGTAAGAAGCTGCAATAGCTATTTGGAAGATCAACTTATGCAGGAGAGTTTCTTCTAGAGAGGGGGATAGAACATAAAAGCAGTGAGGTCTTGCTGCAAGTATATAGGGCAGTGGTGAGGCCACAACTAGTGTACTGTGTGCAGTTTTGGTCCCTGTTTTTGTGAAAGGATATATTGGCCTTGAAGGGAGTACAGAGAAGGTTCACCAGGCTGATATCAGAGATGAGGGGGTTAGCTTATGAAGAGAGATTGAACAGACTGGGTCTGTGCTGGTTAGAATTTAGAAGGCTGAGGGGGGATCTTATAGAGACTTACAAGATAATGAAGGGGCTAGATAAGGTAGAGGTACAGAGATTCTTCCTACTTAGAAAGGATAACAGAACTAGAGGGCACAGCCTCAAAATAAGGAGGGGAGGCAGTTTAGAACAGAGTTGAGGAGGAACTTCTTCACACAAAGGGTGGTGAATCTCTGGAATTCTCTGCCCATTGAAGTGGTGGAGGCTGCCTCGTTGAATATATTTAAGTCACGGGTAGATAGGTTTCTAATAGACAAGGGAATTAAGGGTTATGGAGAGAAAGCAGGGAAGTGGAACTGATTCACTTCAGATCAGCCATGATCTTATTGAATGGCGGGGCAGGCTCGAAAGGCTAGATGGCCTACTCCTATTTCTTATGTTGTGTTGTTCTATGTTCTAGTGCAGGTTTGTTGGTAAGTAGGAGAATTTTTAAAAATTTCATTCATAGGATGAGGGCAGTGCTAGCTAGGCCAGCATTTATTGTCCATCCCCAGTTGCTCTCGAGGAGGTGGTGGTGAGCTATGTTTATGAACTGCTATGTTCATGAACTGAGGTATAAGTACGCCGTCAGTGCTGTTAGGAAGGTCATTCCAGGCAATATACTTCCTAGTCAGGTGAGCCTCTAGGGGAGCCTCTGGATAATGGTGTTCCCAGTTATTTGATGCTCTTACCCTTCTAGATGATGACAATCATGGGTTTAGAAGGTGCTGCCTAAGGAACATTGGTGAGTTCCTTTTGTTGCAGTGCACTTTGTAGATGATACACATTCAATGATGGCAGATGGACTGAGAAAGGGGTAGTATTCATGTGGGCTACTTTGTCTGGAAAGGCATCAAACTTCTCAAGTGTTATTCTTATCGGGCAAGTGGTGAGTATTGTACTATGCCTAACTTGTGCCTTATGGATGTGGACAGATTTTGGGGAATCTGAAGGTAAGTTTGTCACTGCAGGATTCCTGGCCTTTGACCTGCTTTGGTAGCTACAGTATTTATATGGCTAATTTCGAGTTCAGTTTCTGGTTAATGGTAACGCCTGGAATGTTATATTGCAATTAAACTGTTGAGAATCAATGAGCCTTCTGGCTGCCATAAATAAGAAAACATGATTGTAATCAATCCAAGACGTATTTGTTTATAATCACATATGATCTAAACAATTTAGAGTAACTAATTTTATTTTAGTTCACTCAATATGAAGCTCAATAGGATTAATGTTACAGCTTAAAAAAACTATTCCAAAATCAGAAATAGTTTTCTTATTGCAATTTCAATTCTCAGAATATTCCAGTCATCTGTAAATAATACAACATTCATTTCTTAATTTTTTTATATTAGTCTACTTATAATCTATTAACTATAAGCTGTGAACCTGTCAAATGCCCTATTCACTTTAAGGGCAAAGGCCTGAATTTTGAAGCAATGGAAGGGATCTATGCTGAAACTAAAAATGCTACCAGAGCACAGAATGAGAGACCCAACCATTCCCCTACCTGACCCTCCACCATCTGGAGCCCACCTTTTGACTGAGGGAGGGGAGCACGGAGTTACATATTTCACTCTTTTGCAGTTCATGGAGAAAAAAACATATTTAAAAGTGCACCACTTAGAAGAAATTTTCATCACCAATTTTTCTGAAATAGGACTCGTGAGATTTATGAATTTATGAAAAAGGTCAAAACATACTGGAGTTCTTTGGAGAGCTCGGCTACCCTTTTGGAAAGATCAGATACCTTTTGCAATTGTTAAGAGTAAACATGAATGTGTCTGGAAGGTGGATATGGTCTGTGGATGTATCAGAATGTCAAGTCATTTAAATCTCCTAATATATGGCTCTTTAAATTTTGAAAAAGAAAAACAGTCTGCTGCGGTTTTCAATTAAAAAAAACAGTTCTTACAAATTCAATACATATTTGTTGATGTAAGTCCTAGGGTTATTATTGTATTAGTACAGCTTCCACAATGTATTGTCACAATGGGGGGGTACGTGTGATAACAGGAGCGCAACTGATATGTATATATATTATTTTTTGTGTTTAAGTGGAATGATTAAAATTTAGCTTAATGGTACAGTTAATATACTTGGAGGGAATGTAACTCAAGATGTTGGGAGAGCAGGATAACTACTCATTTTAGCTTGCAAGTGATTAAATCGAGTTAATGGAGTTTTGTTTACTTAAATTCCGCTGAGATTACTGATTAGAGTGATTGACAAGGTCGTGTGATGGTTTACATGCAGAGTAAAAAGGCTTTTGCAGAACACAGCTAATTTTCAGCTGAAGCCTGGTTGAAACGAGAAGGATTTTTTTATAGAATATTCATAGTATCCCTACAGTTCAGAACGAAGACATTCAGACCAACAAGGCTGCATCGACACAATCCCATCCAGGCCCTATTTCTGTAACTCCTCATATTTATCCTGCTAATTCCCCGACACTAAGGAGCAATTTATCATGGCTAATCTACCTAACCTGCACATCTTTGGACTGTGGAGGAAACCGGAGCACCCAGGGGAAACCCACACAGACACAGGAAGAATATACAAACACCAACCAGGACATAATTGAATCCGGTTCTGTGGCCACTGTAAGGCAGCAATGCTAATGACTATGCCATTGTGCTACCCTTTCTGGATTTTGGAATTCTGTCTCTCTGTCTGAAAGCTCCAAGACTATTAACAAATATGAAAGCAAATATCTTGGGTTTTCTAACCATTTATTCATAAGTGGATTTGATTTATGCATGGATGAGTTTTATTTGGCATTGGTTCAGTCATAAGTTAGAAAGTAAAATAGCTTTCTTTCATTTTTAAATATTGTTCAACAATTAATGGTTAAGCTGCTTCATTTATTAGTATCATATTTAAACTGTTATTAAGTAAAGCTAGTTTCACTATAAAAAAGATCTACATTGTCAGTGGAATAATTCACAGAAGTCAATCTTTCCTCACATTTATGCCAAAATAAAAAAATTGTTAGAGTCTAGTCTGGCTGCACAATATAGATTGGGATTCTGTCTGGGGGCTTAACTTATAAGTTCATCATTTAATTAACAGTTCCAATAGGTTTAGCTATCTTTGATGTGGGGTCACAGTACAAATGGTTGTCTTTATATGGGTTGAAGTACTTGAAAGAAATTAAACATATTAAAAAAGGCTTTTATCAATGAGAGTGTTTTTTTTTAAATGTAGTGAAGTCTATAATAGATTTCATCGTAGTATGGCTCCTGATATTTGCCCATGATGGAATGGAGGGTGTACAGATAAAAGGATGGTACGAGAGGAGCATGGGTTTGCATGAGTTGGACTTAAGTTGGAACAGCTGCAAAGGAGATATTGGGTAGGGGGTCACAGTTTGGCATGAAGTATGTGAAGGGCCATGAGGTTAGGGGAGCATGGGCTGGCAGGATGGACATCAGAAATGACATGGGTAGTGAGGGCGAGAGGACCTTTTTTTTTTTAAATACCTGCCTCCTCAAAATGAAAACTTTTTCATTTGGGAAAGTTTTTAATGGAAGCAGAAATAAAGGTCCATATTGCAACTTATTGTTCTTCAATTGGTCAAAAATCAGCTCCAAAGGCATTTCTTTAAACAAATGCCCACAACTGCAAATCTTAATATAATACCATTGATAAAAGTCGGTCAACTTTTACTATGATGTTCCAGCATTAAATTTTACGCAGTACCAAAGAACAGGTTTCCAAATGCCAGCAGGCCATACACACGTACGAAAGTCCATTTGTCATCAGATATACAGCAAGAGTGCATATCTCTTATCAATTAATATTTTTAACTCAATCAATCAGTTGAAATGAACGGTCTTTTTTTTATACCTAGGATTTCCAATTAATTTTTGTAAACAGTACTTCAGCAGATAGACATTTGACCCAATTTTACTTTTCATCGCTAAAGAGCTTCTAACGGCTCTCTGACTCAGATCGGGGCGGGGAGGATGAGAAACAGGTCAGATCATTCTCTGGCGAGAGAGGGGGTGAGAGAGGAGGGAGATCCGATCGTTGTCTGGTTGTGGGGGGGAGGGTTCAAGTCATTCTCTGTGAGGAGGTGAGGAGGGAGGAGGAGGTGGGTCAGATGTACATCTGGGAAGGGGAAAGAGGAGGGAGGCTCACTGGTTGGGGGGGGTGCTGTGGGGAAGCCAGATGGATCTCTGATGGGGAGAAGATGGGGGGTGGGGGCAGGGAGGTTTGCTACCACACTGCAGGTGATCGGTCTGAGTAGACACTGAGGATGGGTGTTCTCTTTATAACTGTCCCCTTTATCCACCCACTCCCACCCATCCTTAGCCTCTACCCAGACCGATCACCTGCAGAGTGGCAGAAAACCCCCCTGCCCCCACACAGCATCCCCACTCCCCCTCCTTCCCATCCATCAGAGATCCATCTGGCTTCCATACCCCAACCAGTGAGCGATCAGGCCTCCCTCGCTAACGCCCCCCACCAGAGATACATCTTACCTGCTTCCCCTGCCTCCCTCCTCTTCCCGCTCGCCAGATGTACATCTGACCAGCTCCTCCTCCGTCCCCACCCCTTCACCAAAGAATGATCTTGGACCGTTTCCCCCCTCCCCCACCAGACAACAATCAGGTCTCCCTCCTCCCTCACCCCCTCCTTCGCCAGAAAATAATCTGATCTGTTTTTACCCCCCTACCCCTCCACCCGATCTGAGTCAGAGAGCTGTTGGAAGCTCAACCCCACTTTTCTTCCTTTCTCCATGACCCTTCAACCCATTACTAATTAAAAATCTGTATTCAATGTCCTGGCATCCACCATGTTCTGAGATAGTGAATTTCACAGATTGACCATTCTCGAGAGTAGTTTCTCCTCATCTGTTTTAAATCTGCCACCCCTTATCCTAAAGCTATGACCTCTTGTTCTAGGTTGCCCCACAAGAGGAGCATTCACTCTACATCTACTTTGTCAATACGTTTTATCATCTTACATACCTCAATTAGATCTCTGCTCATCCTTCTAAACACCATTCAGTATAGACTTAAACTACCCAAACTCTCATCATAAGCCAAACTCCTCATCTCTGGAATCAATCTAGTGAGACTCCTCTGAACTGCCTCTAATGCCACTACATCATTCATCAAATAAAGAGAACAAAACCGTATATAATACTCCAGGTGCGGTCTCACCAATGACTTGTACAGTTGTGGCAATACTTCCTTTGCTTTTATACTTTATTTCTTTAGCTATAAATGCTAAAATTTCACTTGTTGTATTTGCAGAGCAGTTTTCTGTGACTTATGCACGAAGACACTCTTTTTTGTCCTGGCCGCATGATCCTTTAATAATAAACTGAAAAAAAGACCTTAACTTTGCAGGCCCATCTCCTTTAGAAAACTTGAGTCCTATATCCACATACACAATTCCTTTGTGTCCACCTCCTCTCATCAATTTCTCTTAGGCCATAATTTCTCCACAAGTTGAGGGAGTGTTATTGTGTAGCTAGATAAGAAATGCCATTGGGTGATAACATAGAGTACTGTCACTAACGTAAATTACTGTTCCTCTCCGAAAGCTTGTTACAATGCTATTAAATCCAACTATGAAAACAAATATTGCCATAAATTAGATATTTCAAATTACGCATTTATTAATCATTCACCAGGTGCTGAAGATTACCAAAGATGAAATTAATACATTTAAGCATGTTTCCTTTAAATAAGTTATGATAATAAAGACTATAACATATATGTCAGAATATAATGGTTCAGTGAGATTTCCCAGATGCTTCCAATAGCACTCAATAAGCCTTATATAAAAGATCCCAATGACCTAGTATATTTTTAAAAAATCGTATCAGTATAGGTAATAAAAAAAATTTCTTCACATATTTTAAAGGCCAATCCCCTCCACATGCCCCATCTTGCTAGAAGAAATACTTAAACTGCTTTTCAAAATCAATTGACTAATTTGTTTCTTTCAACTTAAAAGTCACCAAAACATTGATGGCTTACCTATACAAATTATGGTCATTAAAATCATAGAATAGAATCCCTGCAGTACAGAAAGAGGCCATTCGGCCCATCGAATCTGCACACACCACAATCCCACTCAGCCCCAACCTCCATATTCCCACATGCTTATCCACTAATCCCTCTAACCTACACATCTCAGCACACTAAGGGCAATTTTAGCATGGTCAATCAACCTAACCCGCACATCTTTGGACTGTGGGAGGAAGCCGGAGCACCCAAAGAAAATCCACACAGACACGAGGAGAATGTGCAAATTCCACACAAGTGGCCCAAGCTGGGAATTGAACCCAGGTCCCTGGAGCTGTGAAGCAGCAGTGTTAACCACTTGCTACCATGCCCCTCCTGTATCATACTTCACTGTATCTTACTTCAATCAAACTGGTTTGATTCAACCGACAGGTTTAATTTGCAAACAAAAATTGCTGACCGAATACCTTGATGTTTTGTACTGCAATTTTCATCTGCGCCCCACCAATCAAAGCACTCCGCCCATGGCAAGGGATATTGGAAGGAAGCAAAGAAATAGTACACAGAATAAGCTATGATGCAGTTGTAGAGGAGGCACATAAATCCTGACAGAAAGACCATGGTGACACCTACGCCTTCAAATAAGTGGAGAAAAAAACATAGGTTAGAACTAATTTGTTTGATTGCAGTGAATCTGTTCATATTTACCTGGTTAAACAAATCAATTATTTTGTTCAAAGACAGTTACTGCCATTTAAATTTTTTGTTTGTACTGTTCCTTACTGCCAGTTTATTCAATTAATCATTCTTTCAACCAAATACTGCAAATTTTAGTCTTTTTTAAATGGAGGGGAGAGAGGGGAACAGGCACATTCCTAGCTTTGTTTTTCAGTTTGAATAAGTATTTTACTGAAATATATTTAGAACATTCTGGCGTGCAGCAAAATAGCTTGATGAGTTGTGGGGGTACATGTGGCCATAGTGACAATAAAAACCTGACCTCAAACATGGGGAACAATGGGCACGCAAAGTGTCACTACAACTGTGGCAATGGATGGTTTATTTAGTGGAGGGCTCAAAGAATCAATTTGGTTGAAATTATGAATACTGAAGCAGAATGTAATCTGTAGACCATCAAATAGTGGAACAAAGAGGAATAAACATGCAGGCAAATTTCAGAAAAATCAAAGGACTTTAGAACTTTAATGTGACAATAACAAGATTTTCAAGTATTCTACAAGAAGCTGCAAAAATAAAAGAACCATGAAGCATAAAAAGAGGAAAGAATTTCTGAAATATGCACAAGGGAATTTTTTTTGGTTAGTATGCTTCCAGCGCAGTGAGGGAGGAAGTAGTGCTGGGTGTCACTCTTGGAATGTAATGGGACAAATGGAACATATTTAATTGGAGAGCAGTTCAATATCAGTGGTTAAAATCAGATGTAGAATAGTTACGAAAAGGAAGAAAATTTGAATTTGAAAGTACTCTACTTGAGGAGAGTTAACAGCAACTTCAGTGTGTTAAAAAGGGATCTGGCACAGAGGAGTGAAATACAAAAAGTTGGCAGGTATTATTTACCTGGATACAATATAACAGTGATTATATTACTGGGCTCGTAATCTAAGCTCTGCACAAATCTCACAATAGTGGGATTTGAACTCAAATAGCAATTTTCAAATTGAATTCAGTTAATTAAATGCATCTAAAATCAGATTATTGGTGGTGATCATGAATGTATTGTATTATTATAAAAATCTAAATGGTTTACCAATGGTTTATTTATCGACCGAAGCCTGATGTTTTTGCCCTGTGGCCTATTTGTGACTCTAGACTGACATCAATTCAATTAATGTCAAATTATCTTCTGAAATAGAAAACCAATAAGGTACTTTACCACCATATTCTCAACAGCAATTAGGGATGGGGATTAAATGTTGGCTTTGCCATGGACTTACGAGCTTTGAGATAATGAATAAAAAGACAATGGGAGATCTTCAAGATCACAGTTTGGGACAGACTGGACATAGAAAGGAAGAAAATCAAAAGGCAGAACTTTCCAATAACTACTATTCAAGATATAGCACTTAAACTGTGTCAGAAAATTGAGGCCCATGGTAACCATCAAGCTCTTAATTCAGGAGAAAAAAAGAGCTGAATAAAGAAGAAAACTGAAAAAGAAATTAAGTATGGCAGACAGAATGTGAAAATATAATTCTAGATACATTAAAAGGAATCAAAAGTATTTTGCTTTTGCTCTTGCTCAAATGATGAGACCAATTAAGGAGCAAAATTAGGGAGATATTATAGTAATGAGATATTGGTGTACACTTTTCATCTATTTTTCCTGAGGATGATGAAAATGTCACAATAAAGGATGAAATAATAGAAACATTGGATAAGAAAAACATAAAAAGAGTGATAATGGTCAAAATGGGAAAGTAACTCAGTTAGGATCAGATGCATACTAAGTTACTGAAAGAAACAAAGAAGAAAATTGTAGGTTCTGAACACTATTTTCTTGTCTTCATTAGATATGGCAGAAGTTACATTTCTCATTGTCTGGTTCGGAGGAAATGAAGGAGGAAGGAGCAAAAGAGTCTGTCAAATATCCCTGGTGGTTGTCCCCAATCTGCTCACAACTTTACATAGGTGGACAAGTTCTAGGGCAGCCAGCCAACTAAGGGTGACCAACCATTCCAAATTTTACAGGACTGTTTCATAATTGAAGCAATTGTCTCAAGTGCTGTGTTGTATGTTGCCAGGATGCTGTTTGGTCCATATTTCAGCATGCACACTATGCAATGCATGTCAGCACTTCTCCCAGCTGTTCAATCTGACCAGCAGCACAGTGCCCTGCTGACATTTGCTATTTTCCCCCAAGATGCTTTTTAATGTTCTCTATCCAAGAGTTGATTAATCTGCCTATCTGAAGTGTGTAAGCAGCCAAAGCCATTTCCATCCAGCTGCAATTTTGAAGATGGTTGTAGTTGGTCAAAAGCAAAAAAGTTGATGGGTCATCCTATTCAGATCTCAGACAAAGGATGTGATGCCATTCTTCAATGGTCCCCTTTCCACCTTTTTCCTCAAGATCTTTCACCTGCAGATGGATCTTCCCTCCCCCAGATTCTCCATCAGCATTCCCACTCCTTTGGCTTCATCCATCATTCCTACCATGAAGCCCCACATTTTATTTGATCCTGGAAACTTACAACCTGGGGACTCTAGTCCAAGTCCTGTCCATTACTGCCATTGGGACTATAGACTTGATTGTCCATCAACTCTCTAAGGTGGGACTTCCACCCAATATAGCGTAAAATCCATCTCAAAATAATTAACAGAGTATTTAATGGCTGTGGGGCTGCTGAGATATGTGGAGATGCAGTACCCACAATTTTCTGGTGGGATAAAAAGCTGCACTATCTGAATAATTCTACTCACGGGCCAGAACATTCTGGTCATTCTTCTGGTCCCACCATGACACATCCCCACACAGATTTTCCAATGACAAGAGTAAATTCAACAGAAAACTCTTGACAATGGGAAGACCAGAACACCCACCACTGGCCAATGGCTGGGTGCCTCTTACCATTGCAAAGTATGCATGGATTACATGGTAAATCTTGCCCAGGATATCAGAAAACTGAAAGTTTCAAATGTTATATCCTGTCCAAAAACGGAAAAAGGAATGAACTCAACAACTACAGATCAGTCAGCCTACTGGAGACAAACTAAAAGTCCCAAACTAAAAGACAATTTTCTCTTAGAAATATTGTGTTAATGAAAAACATCAGCATTAATTTGTTAAAGGTAATGATGTTTGACTAACTTAATTTGGTTTTTTATGTAATTTTGGATATAATCAATGAAGATTGTGTAGTTGATATTTTGCATGCAGGCCCTTTAAAGGCATCTGATAAAGGATCATATAATGAACTCATGTGTAAAATTTAAATCGATGAGATTAAAAGTTCAGTGTGCACCTGAAGACATAGGTGACTAAGAGACACATAATATTGTGGTGATGAAAAATTGTTTCTCAACCTGGAGGAAAGCTGACTCAGGAACTGATTTTGGCTCACTGCTCTTTTTGATATGACCTGGGCTTTGGTATATAAAGTAAAATTTCAAATTTTGTGAATGACACAAAATTCAGAAATATATTAATTACTGAGCAAGCTAGAAACAGATGTTCAGGATACAAGGATCTGTAAAAGAGATAATGTGAAGTGATAAATTTTGGTCAGATGAAGAGGCAATGCGAACTAAATGGTATACATTTAAAGTGAGGGTAGAAGCAGAAAGGCTTGGGGATGTAAGTATAAGTCTTTAAAGGCTACTAAAAAGGCATATACAATCTTTGGCTCTAAATTTAGAGGCATAGATTTTAAAACCAAGAAGATTATGCTAAATGTAATAAAACACTGAGCAAGCTCCTGCTGGAATAGGGGGTTTGATTTTACCATTGTGTTGTGCCCGTTTTCAGGCACGGCCACTCGGTAAAATCGAGTGTGAGATGAGTAGCATGATCCCACACCCCTGCACACCCCTTTACCACAGCCCAAAAATAGCCATGATTGGGATTGTGCCCAAAACAAATGCTATGGCCATTTAAATGATTTTGCATGCATTTAAATTGACTTAATGGGCTGCATGCCCAACTTTACCGGCACTCTCTCTTTACCATGGTGTTTGCCCATCCAGAATCAGCACGAAACAGACATGCTCCATAGAAGTCCGATTCAAGTGCTCCAGTTAGTGAGGAGGTAAGTGCCGAGCCTCCGACGGTTCTCTGTTTGAGATCGGTGGGGAAGGTGGATCCGCTGCCACTCTGCTTCAGATGGTGGGGGGAGGAGGGGGGATTTTGGGGGGTGGGGGGGGGGGGTGGCAAGGGGGGTTTGCTGCCTGAGATTAGTGGAGGGGAAAGGGGGTGTCCACTGCCACTCTGCCTGAGGTAAGTGAGTAGGGGGCAAGAGTCCATAATCAGTCTGGAAGGCAGAGGGGTGGGGTATAAGAGAGTCAGTAATGTTGTAGGGGTGGAGCAATGTCTGTGGGGGCTAGGGGGAGCCATTATCCACCCCAGGAGAGTTATGGCAGAGGTCCAACATTCTTTCGTTTTTTTTTCTGTGTATGCGCAGTTGAGGCACCGATCAGAGCTGCAGAGTTCTGGGAACATTAAGCCTGACCCACAGGGATCTGCAGTGTGATTCAGACTTGCTGATAGTTTTGCAGGCAGAGTGCATGTGGGGGCACCTCAGAACAGATCTAAAAATTGGATCTGAAACACTTCCAGTATCAAGTTCAGCATTTAGAATCAAAGTGGTAAAATAGGACTTGGTGTGTCTAATTTCAGGCTGTGCAAAGAAGATGCCATGGCCTTAAAGAGAATTGAGAGGCCATTTACTAGAATGGTATTAGGGATCCAGTTGTGTATGTGGAATCAAAGAATCTTTACTGCCTACAGTGTGTGAAGAAATCAGATTTAATTTACATGAAAAAAACCAGACTAAACTTTTTCTTCTTTTACTCAAAGATGTTTAACAGGGCAGAGAAAAAGCAGTTTGGGATTCAGAGGTTCTTGGTAGAAAATATATAAAGACATGTTTCCACTAGTTGTATAGTGAGAAGACACCAATTTAAGGCAATTGGCAAAGGAAGCAAAAAAAGAGAAAAAAATTCTTACACAGTGAGTTATGACGACCTGGAATGCACTGCCTGAAACAGACTCAAAAGGGAATTGGACAAATACTTGAAAAATAGAAAATATACAGGATCACTGAAAAGATTGGGCCTGTGACTAATTGGATAGCACTTTCAAAAACCCACTAATGTTCCAAGATGCTTTATTTGAGATGGGAAGAAAAAGACAAAAGGGTAAATGAACATACTGCTTCCTGTCAGTGAATAAAGCATTTGGGGATATTTTAAAACTATGAAACAAATCTGTGTGCATATAAAACTATTGTATTTTCCAGTTGTTTTATGGCAAGCTAACTGATCGATGGGAAGTATGAGACCATCAGCAAACATGTATCATACTAACAATGCCTTTTTTATTGGTTGTGTTTCATTTATAAGGCTGTTGACAAAGGTATATTACAGAAGACCAGCCACTTTCTGACCTTTCACTATCAAGGCTGTGGACAAACAAGGTAAGAGATCTGACAGAGTCTCGATGGATGTATTGCAAAGCATAGTTCCATCAGTTCCTGCTGGTATAATGGAATTTAATATAGCAGCTGATTACGTAGTGAATGTACGACTGTTGCAACAGCAGTACAGATTCATGCACAATTCAAATCAGTAACGGTAGCTAAAATTGAGCTAAGAGCATTCATGGAAAACATGTTAATATTGTTTTGAACAAAGTCATCAAACATTCAGTATTAAAAAATGTTTGTTATTTTTTGCACTTTAGTTTGTGGACAATATTTTACCACTTTATTTATAAACAATAGCAGATCTGAACATTGAGGGGGCGACTCTCCCATTCCAAACTGCTAGTTTTTTGGTGGGTCAGAATGGGAGATGCGTTCACCGATTCGCTGGATTCGCTCATACGTTCCCAATGCATGCGTGTGTCCCAAGCTGGAGAGCAGCTGCAATTGTGACCATGCTGGAAACTGGTGGGAAGACGGATTAATCAATTTTAAATGTAATTTAAATGTGATTATGACGGACTGAATTCTCCAGGCCCAATAGACCTCCCCACCTGCCAGTGCAATTTCACTCCGGTGGCGTGTAGAGTAGCTCCCCTCTTTTGGAGTTAAGTTGGGTGTAGAGTAGCTCCCCATTTCTGGAGTGAAGTGAGGGCAACTGGAACCCTCAAAAGGGTCAGATGATGGGGTGAGCCCCCTAGGCATGGGCACCCTTGATAGTGCCAGCCTGTGCCCCTGGCACTGCCCAAGGGACAAAGCGCCCATGCTCAGGAGGTTTCTTGACACTGCCCACTGGGCATCAGGCCATGCAAGGAAGTAGGGACTGGGGGCAGTGCCAAGGAGCAGGGCTGAAGGCCTACTGTGAGCAGGGCTTTGAGGTGATTAGTGAAGGTGATGGTCCTGCTGCCATTCTGCATGGAGATCAGTTGGGATTGGAGGGAAGCTAACAGCCAGAGTGAGCTGGGGAGGTGGGGAGAGGGAGGGTTGTGGGGGGGGGGGGGGGGGGGGGGGGGGGGTCTGCCAGGATGGCAAGGGGATGGGGAGGAGCGAGGCTGGAGATTGGGGTGTTCCGGGATGGGATGGGGGCATTGGGGGTGCTCTGGGACCTGCAATGCTTGTGTGGGCCACGATCAGGCCATGGGGGAGCACTGCGAGGGTCCTGAGCTTGCAGTAATAAGCCCCACCCTCTGAGCTTTTAATGATATTCATGATTGTGACCTCTGCACTTCAGAGATGTAAATTTGAGTCTAAATTCTCACCGAAGAAATTGTGAATTACATCATTTTTCCTGCCAATTCAGCACCTAGAACTTTTTTGGGAGAATCGCTCCCTGAAATTTTGGGACAACTGAATCCATCAGATTTCTCCTCTGCACTATCACCATCATTTCCACTATTCTCTTCGCCAAAAAGTAGAGCAAAATTAATTATGAAGATAAATAGATAAATAGCTGCTGAAGACGTTTTGTAGCAAATCATGCAATTTTCCACTGGATAGAAATAAAATGGTTATGCAGGAATTCTTCTAGTCTACAGCTCCAGAGCTATAGTTAAAAGAAAGATAGAAAAGTCACTCTCTGAGCAGCATCTTCCAGCCTGGACATCGATGGATATCGTTTTAGGGATGGGTGGGGACGGGGATAGAAAAATCTGGAGAGACATTACAATTTTGTGTTTTGCTGCAATTGTTATATTAAAAAAATTAATATTAGCTTTGTTTAGGGAAATTTTTTTTGCATGTAGCAGCTAACCCATCAACCACCTTTTTACTTTTCAGAAAGTCCACTGTTGTACATTCAGCAGCCAGTTAATCAATTTAACTATACTTCTCTTAGGAGCACTTCAAATAAATGAGCAGTAAATTATTCAAAAAAAACCTGATGCTATTTAACAGCATAGGAAACAAGAAAGTCCCAAAGTTGAATGTTTAAATATATAATTAATTTATTGCAAACTAACCGAGCAATAGAGGTCTTTCAATTTTCAAACTCAACAAATAAATAGATCCAATTTCTAAAATTGGAATCATAGTTTTCTGATCAAAAAAGACATTTTCATTGTACATGCAAGAGCAAATACTTCAGTTTAAGCAGCATGAATCCAAAAGTCAGTCTAAAATCAAGAAGAGGTAATTGTTTTAAACATACATATATTCACTCAATACTGAATGTAAATTTCCTGCAGTTTTCTGTAGTGCAGAGCTGGCTCTCTCCTTTATCTATTGTTGAACTTATTATGTGCTTGTTAATGCAATTCAATGCACAGAATTGGAATTACAGCAAATAAATCCTGACGAGCTTTACTGGTAGAAATTCAATTAAATAAATTCCATATATATTCAGCAAGAAGTGGAATTACCATTTCTAATTGTTCTCTTCGAAATAAACAAAAAAAATTACAGAACATAAACACCCATGCATTTATTCCATGTTGCTATACAAACACCAACCTTGCAGGATCGGCACAGCTTTCCACACAAAAACAGGTCCCAAGCTGGCAAACTGCCCAAGTGAACATTCCAAGAAAAACACTGGCAATCCTACTAGTGTCATTATGGCTACATAGGGAAGAATGAAAGCACCTGCACAATCAATAAAAAAAATGAAGCAAATCAGATAAATAATGTGAATAGGTTTACCAACGAATATTTAGAATAAATTTTAAATATCATTGCCATTTTAAACATGAATATATTCCTTTGAACACAACAGTACAAATGTATACTGATAATTTATTCAGCATCAAGATATTTCCCATACACCCACCAGATAGACATAATTCAGTTGTCCAGTATTATTGCTAATTTGAAAAAAACAAAGCTTTTAAATTTTGTACATCTTTCTAATGACCTGCCAAAACCCAATAAAATTTCATTAAAGTCAAGTAATTTATATAGAATGAATTACATAGTTGTTGCTACTAGAATACAATGTGTTCCAACTCGGAAATGGCACTAAGCATATCATTAAATAGCCAATAATGCTGAAACTAGTTTCAAAATTCACAATGCTGTTTTCCTTTTGTAATAAGAATCATTACTTCAGTTAAACAGCACAATACTGTCAAAACGCAGGTAATTTGTACACAAAGGCACGTTAAAAATGTAATGCTACTTAGAGACAAAATGAAAAACAATGTCATCTAATCTCGCTCCTCTACATCAAATATTAAACATAGAAAGGCATTTAAAAATTAAAATCTGTTCTTGAACAGGCTGAGAAAGATGGGAAGAAAGTGATGGAGCTGGGGTGAGAGTGCACAAATGTTTTACCAGTGCTTGTCCTTTCTATATACATTTTCCCTACATATTTAATTTGAACATGATTCCAGATGATCCTCATCATTTTATTACAGTACCTCCTCCATTTTTGAAAGCCAGATAAGGGAATCGCCAGATGTTGCCCAATCCCACAGCATAGCCTATCATTGATAGCAAGGCATCAGTTTGAGAGCTCCAGATTTCTCGCGTTGTAGTTGGAGCAGCAAGCTCAGATGATTCACTGGAATCCTGGAATAAGTGTAAAAAAAATTAGGCTAAGCAGGCAAAGCTTTTCTCCACTATAATTGAAACAATTTTTGTCATTCTAATGAAAAGCCAATTTTAAAATATTAATTATTTGCTCTCTACAGATGTTGCCAGAGCATAAAAGGATAAGAAATAGCAATTGGGATAGGCCATTCAAGTCCTTTAAGTCTGCAACACTATTCACTGAGATCATAATTAAGCTTTTACTTCAATACCATTTATCTACTCTAACCCCATATCCCTTGATCTTTTTTAATTTGTAGAAATCTATCTATCAATCCCCAGTCTTGAACATACTCAACAACTGAGCCTAACACTTTGTTCACTGGAACAAAGGATTCCAAATATTCACCACCCCAGGTGAAGAAATTGCACCTCATCTCAGTCCTAAATGATGTACCCCTTATTATAGGCATATGAACAAGGCACAGGAATAGGCTATTCAGCTCCTCAAACCTGCTCTGACATTTCATCCAATCAGATCCTTGTTTACCAACAATCTATTGCCTTTGCCTAAACTATTGCCTTAAAATTATTCAAAGACTCTTTTAGGAAGAGTTCCAAAGTCTGGGCAACCATCAAGACAAAAATGTTTTCCTCACCTGTGTCTTATATGGGTAACTCCTTATTTTTAAACTGTGTCAGTTCCACATTCTCCCACAAAAGGAAACATCTTCTCCAATTCCACCCTGTAAACTGCATTAAGGATCTTGAATGTTTCAAGGAAGTCATCTCTTTCTCTTCTAAACTCCAGCAGATACAAGTTTAGCCTCTTCAACCTTTCCCGATAAGACAACTCACCCATTCCAGGTATGAGTCTGGTAAACCTTCACTGAACTGCTTCTAAACACTTACATCCTTCCTTAAATAAGTTGACCAACATTGTACACAGTATTCCAGATATGGTCTCACCAATACCTTGTATAGGCATAATTTCCCTATGAATATATGAATTCCCCTTTCAGTATATGATAACATTCTATTAGTTTCCCTAATGACTTGTTATAACTGCAGTTTATCCTTTTGTGGTCCATGTATTAAGGCACCCAGATCCCTCTGCACCTCAGAGCTCTGCAATTTCTCACTATTTAGAGATATTTTTGTTATCTTCCTGCCAAAATGAACAATTTCAAACTTTCCCACATTCTATTCCATTTGCCAGATTTTTGCTCATTCAGCCTATCTACATCTTTATGTAGCCTCTGTGTCCTCTTCATAACTTAGTTTCCTACCTATTCATGAGTCAACAGCCAATTTGGCAACAATTCCTTCATCCAAGTCATTTATATAAAATGTAAACAGTTGATGTCCCAGCACTGATCCCTGTGACACACCACTTGTTACATACTGCCAACCTGAAAAAGATAAATTTATGCTTACTTTGGTTCCTGTTAGTTAATCTTCCATCCATGGCAATATGTTACTGCTTATACCATGTACTTTTATTTACTAATATAACCTTTGACATTGATGCCTTCTGGAAATCCAGGTCCAATGCATCCATCAATTCTCCTTATCCATGGCACATTACTTTCCCAGAAAACTCCAATATTCAGCCCATTGAGCTTACCCCGACACCAATTCCACCCAGGCCCTATCCCTGTAACCACATGCATTTACCTTGCTGCTCTCCCTGACACTAAAGGACAATTTTGCATGGCTAATCAACCTAACTCGCACATCTTTGAAGTACAGGAGGAAACTGGAGGAACCCCATGCAGACACAGTGAGAATGTGCAAACTCCATATACACACAATGACCCGAGGCTGGAGTTGAATCTGGGTCCCTGGCACTGTGAGGGAGCAGTACAAACCACTGTGCCAATGTGCATTGGTTAAATATGATTTCTCTTTCCCAATTCTCTGTCTGATTACCTTGAACTTACCCAATTGTGCTTCTAAAACCTGTTTATTAATTTCTAATGTTTTCCCAA
Source organism: Sphyrna mokarran (assembly GCA_024679065.1). Taxonomy (NCBI): domain Eukaryota; kingdom Metazoa; phylum Chordata; class Chondrichthyes; order Carcharhiniformes; family Carcharhinidae; genus Sphyrna; species Sphyrna mokarran. Next base: position 40,808,647 of record JAGIQG010000016.1, read on the forward strand.
TGCCAAATGTTAAGCTGTTGTTTCCTGCTTTCTGTCTCTCTCCCTTTTTGAATAATGGAGTTACTTTTGCTATCTTCCAATGTAAGGAAACTTTCCCCAAATCGATGGAGTTTTGAAAAATTAAAAATTGTATCAACTATTTCATGAGCTACTTCTTTTAAGATTCTTGAATGAAGTCCATCAGTACCTGAATTTGTCTCAGGCTGCAGCATTAACAACTTACTCAGTATCAATTTCCTGATGACTATAATTTTCCTGAGTTCCTCCCTCTCTTCTATTCTCTGGCTTATAGCTGTTTCTAGAATGTTACCTGTATCCTGTAAGACTGATGCAAAATCCCTGTTCAATTCATCTGTCATCCCTTCGTTTTCCATTATCAATTCTCTAGTTTCACTTTTTTTGAACAAACGCACATTTTGTTAATTTTTTTTAATAACATATGTAAAATTACTAACTTTTTATACTTCTAGCTAGCTTTCCCTCATACTTTTAATTTTTCCCACCTTACCAATTATTCAGTCATTCTTTCCTGTTCCTTATACTTTGTTCAATCTTCTGATTGGACATTTCTAGTTAACCACAGATGGTGGGTCCATCTTTTAGACTTTATCTTAATTATTGGAATGCATCTATTCTGAATGCCCCCTTTAATGTTTGCTACTGAATCTCTATCCCTTAATTTAACTTGCATATTGCATTTGTAGCTTTTGAATTTACCCTTACCTGGATCCTCTCATCCGTCGTCCAGTTCTGCCAGTGCTGGTTCCAATGTCCTCATGTAAAACCCGTAGTTCCCATAACATACTTTCAGCCATGTCTTTAGCACAGCTGCCTCTCAGTGCCAGAGGCCTGAATACGATTTCTGGCTTGAATCATTGTCTGTGCGGAGTCTGCATGTTCTCTCTCTGTCAGCACGGATTTCCTCCAGGTGCTCCTCCCGGTTTCCCCTCTCAGTCCATTGGTCATGCTAATTCTCCCTCAGTGTGCCTGAACTGTCGCCGAAATGTGGCGTCTAGGGAATTTTTACAGTGGCTTCTTTGCAGTGTTAATGTAAGCCTACTCGTGATGTTAATAAATAAACTTTAAAATCTTAAACAATGTCTTTGGATATTATGAGGACCCTCCCACTAAATATTATTCTTCAGCTGCAAGTGGGCACTTTTAATCCTGACACTAGACAAGAAACTCAACCATTGGAAAATCCAATCTTGATCAGTTTGCCCATCTAACCTGCAGTCTTGTTCTCATCCTCAGAGAAAGCAATTATCTCATACCAGTCAGTCAAAATCAAGGAGGCTCCAACTTCTTCATCACTACATCCTGGATCCCTTTTATCTGCCTGACTTGAAGCCACACCTTCCTGACTCTGACTACTGCCCACTTTATTGCTTTCATGAACAAAGCATCCACATAACTGTCTTCATGCCACATGCGCAACAATGGCTGGACTCCATCTCAACAACTCAGCTGATGTTCCTCGAGCTATGGGGTTGTCTGGGAAACCTCCACATACGATGATAACACCAGACCATTTGCCTTGTCATATCTATTTAACCTTATTTTGTATTTGGTTAGTTAGTTAATTAACTTGATTTAATTATTTTAGTTTTATGAATGAACTGGTTTACAAATGACTAATTTAGAAAGTAATAGCAAATTACAGTTTATTGACTTAAAGACAATTATCTAAATCTTCTGGTCTCCAGATTAGATATATGGTTCAAGGTGTGCATCTAGACCTTGGAAGTCCAGACACACTGGCCACTTTGGGAATTGCTCAGGGAGTTTCAACTTGCAATGGACAATTCCCCTGTTCCCCAAAACCCTCCATGAATTTATTGGACTCTGAATTAGAGTCGGAGACACAAACAGCTCCATGCTCCTTCTTGAATTTCTAAAAAATGTAACACAGATTAAAATTTAGTCCAATTCCTGGGTAACTCAGCAATTTATATTCAACCACTCCTCTCCCCAACTAATAACTTACTTACGCCTAACGGAACCAACATCAAGTATAGGAATGAGATAGAGAACCTGGTGAACTGGTGCAACAACAATAATCTCTCCATCAATGTCAACAAAACTAAGGAGATTGTCATCGACTTCAGGAAGCATAAAAGAGAACATGCCCTGTCTATGTCAACTGGCATGAAGTAGAAAGTGTCGAGAGCTTCAAGTTTTTAGGTGTCCAGATCACCAACAAAATGTCCTGGTTCCTCCCCCCACCCAACCACCACGTGCCAATACTATAGTTTCTACTTTCTCAGAAGACTAAGGAAATTTGGCATGTCAGCTACAACTCTCATCAGCTTTTAATGATGCATCATAGAAAGTATTCCTTTTGGTTGTATCACTGCTTGCTATGGCTCCTGCTCTGTCCAAGACCACAATAAACTACAGAAGATCATGAATGTAGCCTAATCCATCACACAAACCAGGCTCCCATCCATTGACTGCGTCTAAACTTCCCTCTGCCTCGGTAAAGCAGCCAGTATAATTGAGGGCCCTATGCACCCTGGACATACTCTCTTCCACCTTCTTCTGTCAAGAAAAAGATACAAAAGCCTGAGATCACGTACTACCCAACTCAAGAACAGCTTCGACTCTGCTACTGTCAGATATCTGAATGGAGCTATCTTGCAGTAAGTTGATATTTCTCAATAGCCTAACTATGACTATAACACTCTGCACTTTCTCATTTTCTTCTCTATGTACAGTATGTTTTGTGTGTATAGTGCACAAAAAAATATTTTTCACTTTATACTAATATATGTGACAATAATATATCAAATCAAAATCAGATCAATACTGACTAGCATCCCAATCATGCTGCTTACTCTGACCACCCTGATCCAACTACCTGACTCACCTCGCTCACCCAATCACTAACATTCACACCAGAACTTTAAACGTACCACTGCCTATAACTAGAGTCACCGGGGAAAGTTTGAGCAGAGTGGCTATTGGACTACAATGATCACAGCTTCTCAAAAGGTCAGGGCCAACATCCCCTTCCATTCTCCTCTGCGGCAAATCCCCAAATGCACTGAACTTTTGACTTTCACATGGTAAGCTAGTGTGAATGATTAGTGTATATTAGTCATTCACACTAATAACTCACTTACCCCTAACAGCCCCAACACCAAGTATAGGAATGAGATGGAAATGCCCCCACCAAACACACACACACACCATGCAGCTTTCATGGAAATAGCATCAGTGCCACTTGCACCGTGTAGTACAAAGATCATGGGCCAAATAATCTCTTGTACGAGAATAATGCAGGCCAGTAAGGTTTGAAAATTACTGAATCCTCACCACGTCTCAAAAACAAATCAGAAAACATGGTAATTGAAACAATATAATTACAAAATGGGTCACGAAATGCTGTAAAGAGAAAAACACAGTTACATGTTTGAAATCGATATTGTAAAACTATTATGTAATTATTTAAAAACCGATTTAATTGGGCAACAGTTATATTTATAAACATGCACTTACTATGGATGACATTCGAGATGCAACGTTCGCGTTGTTTGGATGTACGTTTGCACGATGTGGTAAATATTTGAACAACTTCTTGAACATTTTTCTGCTTTAACTGAGAGCTTTGTCAATATCGAAGGTGAAGTTGAGATTTTTCCAGTTTTTTTTTCGCGGGGCGGGGGAGGGGGCAGGGCGTGGGTGGGAAAGGAATAAAATTCTTCGGCTCCAAACCCGGTCTCAAAATTCTCAAGAAGCTCGGAAACGCTGCGAGCAGAGCAGGAATGTGACAGAAAGGTGATTTTAAGTGTGCGCTGAGGGGAGAGCTGAAATGTTGGAGGTGATGAGCAGTGTGTGCGCGGCTGAGCTCTCCTCTGCTCGTGCCGGCCAGTGACCGTTAAACTGCTGCGCGAGCTGCACGGCTAAACTGTTTAAAACCGCCAACTCTTCATTTCCAGGTTCAGCCGCAATTTAAAAACTAATAGGATTTTTAAATTTGCTTTTTTTATATATATCGCCCTTCAAAAATTTTACCTTCTGGACACTTTTGACAGCCGTTTGGACGGAGTTTGTCCAGCACTCGACCTGCAGTGCAATATGGACCTTCACTTGCAAGCTGCTTCTTTTTCAGAGAATTTGTCTTTTCACTTCACCTCTTGAGCTGGAGGAATGCCTTCTGCTGCTGAGATGTTTGTTTGTCTCTGCAGTTTTTGTTACAATTGTTCACTTTCTTTTATTTACCCATTCACCCAGACCCCGCACCAACCCCCCCACCCCCGCCAAGTTTCACTCTCTACACTTTAGCCTAAACTTTACTGGCACGCCTGCCCCAATTCCAGGGGGTAGGCGAAGCTCAGAGAACGATATTCTCCGTTGGCTTCAGGTGGGATCGTACAAACCTCAGGGTCAGATGTGCCAGTAAAATTGTAGAAATGCCTCTCTTAGCCCTGATGTGGAGATGCCAGCGTTGGACTGGGGTGGGCACATTAAGAAGTCTCACAATTTTGCGTTAAAGTCCAACAAGTTTATTTGGAATCACGAGCTTTTGGACCTGAAGAAGGAGCAGCACTCAGAAAGCTCGTGATTCCAAATAAACCTGTTGGTCTTTAACCTAGTATTGTGAGATTTTACTGTCTTTTAGTTCTGGCTTTTCAGTAAACAACCTGCAGGCCTCAAATTGCTCTGGCTGGAGAAAGGGGGAGTCAATTCAAAGGAAGTCCAGAATTAAGAGGAGGGAGGAGAAGGGGATGTGGGGGGAGATCGGTATCATCAAAACATTATCCATTGTGGGGAATTGTAACTAGCATTTTGAAAGAGGTAAGGAGAAAGTTGTAATGAACAAATAGAAACAGGTGACAGATTTTTTTTTCTTATAGGGTTTAAGGAGTGTAACAGTAAGTAGTTACTGTTACAGAGCTAAGAGACAGGTACAAGCATTCACATCAAAATAGTATTAGAAAGAGTGATGCTTTGATAGAAAGACTGGCTGTTCTTTGGAGCTATTAGGTGAACTTTACACCTTCAGACAAAAGCTGATGTGAGATCCATCTCCACTTGGTTTTGTTGCCAGTTTTGTGGCTGGTGAGTTGTTAATTGAGTTGGAACAGGAATTCCATCTCGCAGGAGGTCCTGCCCCTGACAGTTGCCAATCAGATGCCTTGCACATCTCATTCCAGTAGTGCCTTTAAGAGCAATAGACGTTGTAACTGCAAGTAGAGATGCGAATGGAGATGGATGTTAAAATAAGTCAGGGTTTGGTGGAGTCCCAGCTGGCAGATGGGTAGGCACTGATTCTGGGATTCCCATTCTCATCCCTGGCACCAAATAAAAGTGCAGGGAAGGATAGCCATTTCCTTTCTTCCAAACTCTTGCCCAGCAGCCCCCACACCACCATTCCTGGTGTGAGAGCTTGCAATAGCAAGCAATTGGTCAGCAATTCTAGGTTTCAAAATTTCAATTCTCTGAGATTCTTAGTCACATGGGAAGGCCAATTACATGCCCTATGGGCTTTTCATTATTTCAGATCTTTTCCTCCTCAGAAGCAATGTGGGATTCCTGTTAGTTCATTAACCAAAATCCAACTGTATGTTTCCACACTAGTAGAGATTTATTTAACTGCTATCTAAAACAAATTCTTGGATTGTTAGAACTCCTGTGGCTAGAAATCTATTCTGTAAAATTTGCAAATGTGAGTGGATTGTAATTAGGAAGAGGTTATGTGGTTGAATCAATACTATTTTTAACATGCAGTGGAATAGATTTTCCTCTGCCATGTATCCCATGAACACAGCATATGACGTTTGGAAAACTACAAAGGTTGCGAGATCCTCCTTGCCAAGCTTTCTTCTCATTGCTGCACCTACAGTTAGATTTGGGAATGGAAAAATGTGCTGCATTTATAATTCCCTATCCAGTGGAAATCTGCTGGATGAGCAGGAAAAGAACTCCATGTTCCCATATTTCCTGACCATTTCCAACTTGTGGGCATGGTACAAGATGAATGAGACACTTAGCTAGTGCAGGCCTTTAAACCAATAATAATAAGAGTCTGACTGTGACAACAGGACCCTGACGCAGTTTTGACTGAAGCCTGATCAAAGGTGGTGTTGGTGCCTTTCTACTAACTAGATTGCAGGTGGTCTGAAGGCAGAAGGACCCTCTCCTGTGGGGGAGATGTTCCAATCTTATTTTTAGTGGGTGGGGGTGGGAGCAACTGAGAGGGATGACAATCGTGCAGCTTTTACACTGGTGGGGTTTTCCATTGCAATTCGTTTCCCCCCCTCCACCCCCACCCCAGTAAGTGACGTTACAGGAATAGCAACTGTTAAAAGGTGGGATCCCCATTTGCATCAATTTAAATATTATCAGGACTTTACACCTTACAGTTTCCTCATTCTAAATTATAATTCATGCCCGTTTGCCCTCATGGCATTTGTCTAGCTAGCAAAATCCACCAGAGCTGCACAGTTGAATACAGCCCCTCTTCTCAGGAGGTCATGCTCAGGCAGGACCATGTCACAGTCTCCTGCCGTTGCTCCATGTCAGCTTGCCAGCCCTGCCTCCTGGCATTTTAGAAGTCCAAATTCCTGTTACATCAGTGACAGGGAAGTGAGCACAGTCATAATAGGAAATCCCACCAATGTAAAAGCCATTTTGGGATTTGCATGCAATTTTTCGCTCCCTTTGATGTTCCAGTGCTAGAGGCACTGCTAGGGAGGTGTTGTGTGGGATATTAACCAGAGGGTAGTATGTGTTTCTGTAATAAGTCTTCAGAGGCAGAAGTCCCTGCACCAAAATCCCTTTATTTGCAAACTCTAACAGTAGTACACAGAATGCTAGTAGTTAGCAGTCTACCTCCAGGGGTGTCAGAGGAACTGACACACTTGGTTAAGTACAAGGCAAAGACTCCCTGATTGCCCATCAATTGTATCCTTAATCAGGAAGTTCATACTCCAAAGGCCAACCTCAACGGCCTGATTGAAGTCATTACAGTTTCACTCTTTATTCATTCAGATCAGAGCCTTTCCAGTTGTTTAAATACCTTAGTTGCAGATCTCGCCCACCAGCATGACATCATAGAACTCATCCTTTCCTTTTTTTTGCTGTGTTTAAAAATACAGCAAGGGAGGACAGCAGCATCACTGGCAGGCTGTAATCTGTTTTTCCCACCTGAGATGATACTTTGCCAAAACATGGCAAAATTCTGTCCTATAATCTGAAACTTCCTTTTATAGGGCATTGCTGAAACTCCTCTAGAACTCAGAAGTAAACTTTCAGTTCCCCGACGATGCAATTCCACTTTCCTTCCTATTGCTAACCTGGAAACTAGCAGATGGTTGAAAACATCTCAGTCTTTGCCTGTCAGCACGTATCTTGTGATACATGCCTCCACTGGTGACCAAAATCAAATAAAAAAATTAAACTAACCCTAAAATGAATTTGATTAATGCAGAACATATGAAAATATATATTGCTACTGAATCTGCTTCTACACTCTTCAGTCTATTTCAGATCATGGCGACTCACTGCTTTAGAATCATATTTGTTCATGTTCCCTCTGGTTCTTTTCCATTTTTAAAGAATGAAAATGTGCTTGGAATGTGCCTCGTTTAAAAAACAGGCTTGATTAATATAAATTAATTCTTACTTAATTGCATCAGACTTAGGTCATATCGAATTCACCAGGAAATTTAAGAATTTTCATAATCGCTCTAGATTCCCTCTTTCTTATAGAAACTTATTATTTCTTTCAAGGCTTAAATTAATAAATACGCAGTGCAAAACATTTACTGAGATTCTTATAGTTAAGAATAAACTACTGAGCTCCACCTCATCAGTCCTGCTGAAACTCCAGTTCAACGAAAGTTCTTGTCGAAGTTAATTTAGAAAAGCATCGTCATTAAATTAGCACTCCTGTTTTAGTTTGAAATAAGAACTGCTATTACTCCCACATTAAATCCTGTACAAATTAGTACAAATTAAACTATTCATTGATTGCACAGATAACTCACAATAAAGTGAAACATTCATTCAATGAGCCAAAGACAGAAAAGATCAATTATTGTGTTTTCAACCACAGTTAAAGTTATCTGATTCAAACACAGCATTTAATGCAAGTTCCTCATCCAAACATAACATGGTTTCCAATGATATTTTTCTTAATGTTTTGCTAACTAAATAAATACAATGCAATGCCAACGTCCATCCATTGACAGGAACACATTTTAGAAATGTTATCCATTTTGAAGGATTAATTCCACATTCTACATTTAACTTCTGTCTACAACTGGACCCAGATTTGATGGAATTAGGAATTAATTTGTCTGAACTAAAATTTTTATGTGCCAAGCACATATTCATTCTTTACAGAGGGAAAAAGAATTAGAGGCAACATGAGCAAACAATTGTTTGAATCAGTGAATGTATTGTCTGAAAGAGCAGCAGAAGCAGATTCAGTAGTAATGTCAAAAAACAATTGGATCGATGTTGAAGGAAGAATATCTACAGAGCTATGGGGAAAGAACTGGTACAGAAACAGTGGATTAAGTATAGCTTCATTTTCCACTGCATCATTCTATGATTGTAATCTATGACCTTTCATATTCTGCAGATACGTTACTCAAAGAACAAGAATAAAGAACAAAACAGCACGGGAAACAGGCCTTTCGGCCCAACGAGCCTGTGCCGCCACCCCAATGTTCCCACCTCTACCCGTGAGCCTTGTCTATGTTTATAGATCTATGGATTAAAAACCAAATTTGAGACAATTTAGGGAGAATTTGTTTTGCCAATTAGCAAAAGAGCATATCTTTGGGATGTGGAAGAAAACCGGAGCACCCGGAGAAAACCCATGCAAACACGGGGAGAATGCGCAAACTCCCACAGACACAGGCCCAAATCTATGTATCTGCACAGCACAGCAATAGTCACTGACTGAGCTGTTGTGTTGCCCATCAAATGGTCCAGGTCAAGCGTACACTAACGACGTGAAGCACTAGGATACTGTCGAAAAATATCCAAGAGCAGCCCTCTCACGACCCATCGCGTGTATGCCCTTGTTAGACAACAAGGTGGACCAAAACACCTGTAAGATAAAAACAAGTACATCAATATCATCATCTATTTACACACTTCCCAGGGACTCCCAAGGCTCATGATCCCTATTTTAAATCAGTTTTCTATATCCCTCCATTCTCATTCTGTTCATGTGCCCATTAAGTATTTCTTAAATAACTCCAGATTACCTGCCTCCACCATTTTACTTGGCAGCGCATTCCATACCCCCCCCCACCACCCTCTGTGTGAAAAGACTCCCTCTAGCGTCCAAATTATATTTTACCCTCCTTACCCTAAGCCCGTGACCCCTCGTGCTATTCGAGTCCACCCTGTTTACTCTATCTATACCTCTCATAATCTTGTACACCTCTACTCATTCCCTGATTGTATTTTTTTAAATCATTCTCCTCCTACAATTATTGCTAAATAATTAGGAGGAGTGACTAATTTCCTAAATGTACCATGTGGCATAACATTGAGCTATTATATCTCAAACCCATCCCGAATCTTTGCTGAATTATTGGATCTTACTGGGAGCAGCTCCTTTTGAAGCTTGAATGCACTTCAATAACAGTGAAATATTACATGGCGTCTTAAAGATATTACTTCCATGAAACTAATGTGCATTTCTCCATCATGTGAATGTGCCTCACAAACCTTATTGAGTTTTTTGAGGAGGTGACCAAAGAGGTAGATAAGGGTAAGGCAGTTGATGTAGTGTATATGGATTTTAGCAAAGCGTTTGATTAGGTTCCCCATGGTAGGCTACTGCAGAAAGTGCAGATGCATGGGATTGAAGGTGATTTAGCAGTTTGGATTAGAATTGGCTAGCTGATAGAAGACAGAGGGTGGTGGTTGATGGGAAATATTCAACCTGGAGTGCAGTTACAAGTGGTGTACCTCAAGGATCTGTTTTAGGGCCACTGCTGTTTGTCATTTTTAGAAATGACCTAGATGAGGGTGTAGAGGGTTGGATTAGTAAATTTGCTGATGATACCAAAGTTGGGGGAGTTGTAGACAGCGAGGATGGATGTTACAGTTTGCAGAGGGACATAGCTAGGTTGCAGAGCTGGGCCGTGAGGTGGCAAATGGAATTCAATACGGATAAGTGTGAAGTGATTCACTTTGGTAGGAATAACAGGCATATGAAATATAGGGCTAATGGAAGGACCCTTAATAGTGTCGTCGAGCAGAGGGATCTTGGGGTACAAGTACATAGCTCTTTGAAAATTGGCACCCAGGTTGATAAAGTTGTTAAGAAGGCGTACGGTGTGTTAGCTCTTATTCGTAGAGGGATTGAATTTAGGAGCCGTGAGGTTATGTTACAACTGTACAAAACTCTGGTGCGGCCACACTTGGAGTATTGCGTACAGTTCTGGTCGCCGCATTATAAGAAAGATGTGGAAGCCTTGGAAAGGGTGCAGAGGAGGTTTACCAGGATGTTGCCTGGTATGGTGGGAAGGCCTTATGAGGAAAGGCTGAGGGACCTGAGGTTATTTTCATTAGAGAGAAGAAGGTTACGCGGTGACCTAATTGAGGCGTATAAGATGATCAAGGGATGGGATAGGGTGGATAGTGAGAGCCTTTTCCCTCGGATGGTGATGACCAACACGAGGGGACATAACTTTAAATTAAGAGGTGGTAGTTATAGGACGGATGTCAGAGGCAGGTTCTTTACACAGAGAGTGGTGAGAGCGTGGAATGCCCTGCCTGCAGCAGTTGTGGACTCGCCTACTTTGGGGGCATTCAAATGTTCAGTGGATAGACATATGGATGATATTGGAATAGTTTAGGTTAGAGAGTCCACTGGCCGGCGCAACATCGAGGGCCGAAGGGCCTGTACTGCATTGTAATGTTCTATTTCTATGTTCTATGTTCTATGTTCTATCATAGTTATGGCTTCTAAATCTACTCCCTTGATCTTTAAGGTTGGTGGGTAAAATCATATAAAAATATTGGAACTACAAAAGTCAATTTGAATCATATATCTATTGAATGTCATCTCTGCTGCTTGTGCCATATTTGCCATGGACTTCTTTAAATATAAAGCTGGAGTGGCATAATCTACACTCTTTTGTATAAAACTTTTATATTTTTGTTTCATATTTAATAGTTAATTACATCAGATTGTGGTAGAACAATTTGAACAAAAGTTCCTTTATCAGTTTTAAAATATTACATTATCAACACTTATTTTTCTCATTTTGTTATGTAGCTTTTTTATTCCAATCATGGAGATGACTTCCTTCATCGAAAGGAATTATTGTCCTCATTAATTCAATGTAAACCCAACTGGAATTTCACAACATGTTTGTGAAATGGTAAATTCAGTGATATTGTGGATCCAGGGAGGAAACACAAACAGCAGTATGGTACATCAACTCATAGTGAATGTGGTCATTCTTAACTGCAAATGCATCAATCCTAAGAATTGATTGTAATTACAAAACCTGTTTCACCTATTCAATACATACCAGCAAAGCATAAAGTATGCAACATTCAATCAAAAACTGCAATGGGTTTCTGACTAGCAAAATAGTGCTATAATATTTTAATTTAAAACAATTGATTTAAAAATGTACATGTACGTGGAAAAGTGCATTTTGTTAATGTAGTATTAAATTCAACATTCAGAAAAATATTAATAGGTTATAGTATACAATGTGAAGAAAACTAGTAGCAGCAACATGCATTATCTACAAGGTGCACTGCAGGAACTCACCAAGGTTCCTTACGCAACTCCTTCAAACTCAGGACTGCTACCATCTAGAAGAAAGGGCCAGTAGAAATTTGGGAATACCACCATCTGGAGGATTTCCTTCAAGTCACTCATCATTCTTGGAAACATATTACCATTCCTTCAGTGTCACTGGGTTAAAATCCTGAAATTTCCCCTCTAACAGTACTGTGGGTATACCTACATCACATGTACTACAGCAGATGAAAAGGCAGCATGGCGGCACAGTGGTAGCATTGCTGTCTCACCATGCCAGAGTTCCATTCCATCCTCAGGAACTATCTGTGTGGAGTTTGCACATTCTCTGTGTCTGCATGGATTTACTCTGGATGCTCCAGTTTCCTTCTACACAAAGATATGCAGGTTAGGATGATTGGCCATGTAAAATTGATCTTTAGTGTCGTGAAGATTAGCCGAGTAAATATATAGGTTATGGAAATAGAGCTTGGGGTGGGATTATTCTTGGTACAGGTGCTATAGGCTAAATGGTTTCTTTCTGCACTGTAGGGGTTCTATGATTCTAAGGAGGTAGCTCACTGCCACTTTTCAAGGGCAGTTAAGAATGGGCAATGAATGTTGGCCCAGCCAGTGATACGAACATACTGGAAAATTAATTTTAAAAAATCCAGGATCCTCTGAATATCAACATTTTTTTCCATCTCTCATCATTCAGAAAAATATTCATACTTTCTTTTCTTCCAGCCAATGGCTATATCAATAATAGCATGTGACTGTTCAAGCAAGTTAGTTTAAAAGAGCGAAATCAACTGATGCAGAACATTAACTTTCAGCAACAAACCATGTGTAAGGAAGACAATTATTTGTCTCATAGTTTGCGGGCATTCGAATTCTGCAAATACTTTCTAGTTAATTAACTTTTATAGTTTTTCCTATAACAGGAGTTTTTTTTATTGATTAGCTATTTATTCACTGTTAGAATCCTGCTCTATGAAATCCTATCTAGAAGGACATGATAAGTCTCTTCTCTCTGATAGCAATTAAGTGTCCTAGTGAAATAAATTAGAACACCCCCACTGCTCTGTCAAATTGATGCAAAGCTGCACCACAGAGGGTTTCCAAGTTCAGCATAATTGATACAAATTCAGCAGACTAGGAAAGGTCTCAAGGAGATGCAATTTAGAGTTAGTTGATAAGTAAATGATGCTCCTCAGTCGTTGTGGTTTCCTTACACTGTACAATTAACATAAACTGTATCAAGATTACAAATTGAGATTATACTGCATATTCCATCGCCTGCTCAATGTAATGAATATTGATAGTAAAACAAAGTTGAAGAGCTAACTTTTACAATATTTAAATATGCACTTTCCACCACATCATCTAACATTGTTGAGCACATTCTTGTACTGACAATTGTAAGTATAACAGGTTTGATGCTGAAAGATAGTGTTCTGCATTGGTTGATAACTTTCCCATTGTAATACCAATAGAAAAAGAGACAAAAGATGCAGTCATTGGAGAGTCCTATACAAGAGCCCGCATAGGAGTAACCAGTATAAACCAGAGTTAGCTGTGGACATATTGGAAAGAAATAGAAATGGAATGTCATTCAATTGATAGCCATGCTTTCTCAAACAAAGATAATAAAAGACAAGAAATAGTTTTATGTAGACACATTGAAAGGAATTATCCAATGAACATCGCTTTATATTGTGGAGGTTGGGAGGGGGGTGCATTGTCTGGCCCATTAGACCCAATCACGAATAGTGATGACCCGAAGAGCCGGGAGTGAATGCCACCCTGCTGGCATTGATTAGGTTCCCATCCAGTGGGCAAGCCGTAGCATGGGCAGAGAACAAAAAGAATGTGGGTGCCCTCTTACTACCTGTAATTAGGATATTTTATATGGAAAGAAGTATACCTTTCCTTAACCTCTTTGAGTGCTTATTCCAATGAAATAATTCAGCAGCAAGCTGAAGGGACTAAAAATAAAGAAGTTTATTTATCCTCACACACTTACTCCAAATTAAATGCAACATCACACACACAGTCTCATGCATCCATACAAGGACTAGATACAGAGAAAGGTCATGCATTTTTGCAGATTACTGTTACTTCAGTCTCTGTATGGTAATACTTGATCTTCCACTTTTGAATGGATTTGATGATGTAAGGTACGAGTGAGAGTCTCATAATGCAAAAAGCTCAGAGCAGGTTGTGAGGTTTCCTGTAGGCAAATAGTGAGGAAGTTTGTTCTGAGCTTTCAACTGGAATAGATTACATGTTCTAGCTGTCTGAAGTCTTGCAGCTTATTTCAGAGTCTGGTTCACAGACTGACTACACTGATGTCTCTGATGACTTTGGTGGAACTGTCTTCAAACTGCTCTAGCTGATATTTTAAACAGCCAAAAGCAATATGGCTGCCTCTGTGCGGCCTTTCTCAAATTCAAAATCTTCTTAAAATGGAAGTGTGCTGTTTGTATTGATTACTTATCCTCCTTAAGGGCAATAAATGCTAGTCGAGCCAACAATGCCCAGCTCCCATGAGCAAATGAAAAACAATATCCTGTGTTGTGCGTTAATATTTCTTTGACACACTCATTTTTTTAAATTCATTCATGGGACATGGGTATCACTGTCTGACTAGCATTTATTGCCCAGCCCGAGCTGCAGTTTAGAGTCAACCACATTGCTGTGGCTCTGAAGTCACATGTAGGACAGACCAGGTAAGGATGGCAGATTTCCTTTCCTAAATTAGATTAATAAATCAAATGGCTTTTTCCCTAACATTCAACAATAGTTTAAAGATCATCAGTAGATTCTTAATTCCAGGTTTTTTTTTTGAATTCAAATTCCACCATCAGCCATGGCGTGATTTGAACGTGCGTTCCCAAACATTAGCTGAGTTTCTTGGTTAATAGTCTAATGATAATACTACGAGGCCATCACTTTCCCATGGTGATACAATGTGACTTTGATAAGAGTCATATACCTCGCACAATCTGAGTTTCTGTAGTCCTTTTTGTTCAGAATGAAACATGGAGACAGGCAGACCAAAAATTCCTTAGGTGAATCATTACACAAAGAGATGTGTGAATTTCCCCAATGTTTGTGACTGGCCATATTTAATTAAGCATTCACCTGAGACTTGATACTGATTGTATATCAAATGCCAGTGATCACATGATTTGTAGCAGCCATTTTAGCAGTTAGTGTATAGTTTTTTAAATATTCAGCTGCCACCCTAGGTGCTGCACTGCAAGAACTTTACAGTCAAGCATTGGCAAACTTCAATTTAACAGTAAAAAATCACACTGAGAATATGTTGTGCATCTTTACTGACCCTCAGGTATTCATTGGGGTTGGTGCAGTGTTGGAGGTAATGGTGACAAAATGGGAGAAATCTCATGGAAATTCAAAATTGCACTACGTAATCTGCAAAGAGGTTCTGTACCTGGACTTAGGAATTAAGAAATAATTGAACTGACCATTGTACATCATAGCAAGAAAATAGAGCTGAGATAATAGAGGGGAAAGCTGTGAGAGAGGAGGTGGAGGATGATTCTGAGTGGAAAACCACCCAGGATCTTCAGAGGGCAATCTTCCTACTCCAATCCAGCCAGGAGCAGTGTCTCAGCTGATTATGATTCATCAAGGAGACGTTCACCGAAGTGTATCACCTCTTCCAATCAGACATGTAGCCAAATGGCAGGACAAGGAAAGTATTGTCCGCGCTGTCAAAGTCAGAATGGCCCTTGCTTTTTACACACTGTATCATTCTAGGTTGAAGCCAGTTACATTACCAAATTCTTTCGATTGCTGTCCATTTCTACATCAGGTAGGTATGGGGAGGCAATGGCACATTGTCACTGAACTAATAGTCCAGTGATTCAGGGTAATACTCTGGGGAACAGGGTTCAAATCCCACCATGGTAAATATGAATTGAATAAAAATCTTAAATTACAAGTCTAATGATGGCCATGAAACTATTGTAGAATATTGTAAAAACCCACCTGGTTCACTGATGTCCATTAGGAAAGGAAATCTGCCATCTTTATCTGGTCTGGCCGACATGCTGATTCTTAAATGCCTTCTGAAATGGACTAGCAAGGGTAATTAGAAAAGGCAGTAATGCCCACATCTCTTCTAGTGAACAAAAAAAGCCTGCAAAGATGCCATTGTCTGCTATATTTATAGAGAATCAGGAGGAAGTCATGTGGTTTTATCAGGGTAGTGGGATTCCCAGTGGTGCAGGAATATATTAATTGCATGCATGTGGTTTTTTGGATGCCAATGGAGATCTGAACTGAAACTGAAATAAGTTCCACTCCCTGAACATGTAGATAGTTTGTGACTTGGTATGATAGCACAGTGCTTCATCCAGCACTGGTCACTATCTAGCTTCCTCGTAAAATAGTAGCCCTATGAAAGGCAGAAATCAGAGTTTCTCACTGAGGTGGGCAGTTCAGTCCAATACATTCCCAGTGGTACTTGTTGGTGTCCAGTCCATATAACTGACCTACTCCTCTACTGGCTCTCACAAATTTCAGTGGAGTCAACACTGGAGATGCTATCCTAGCATAAATGTTGACATTGCAAGCAAAAAAAATTCAGACACAATGGATGTAATTTAAATAGAATCTATGCGTGTTAACCAAAAAATATATTCAAATGGCAAGCATTTTGCAAAACTAGATATCAATAATTAAGTAGTACTTTGCTTTTCTAATTGACATTATCATCACCTCAGTTCTGGCAGAGTACAGCAGAAATCCATATTAGTTTGGTAAAGTGCCAATAGATTTTCACTGTTTTCTCTTGGGACTGAAACAGTACAAATGTCAATAAAAATGTGAGCTTCTGTGTAAAGTTCCACTTTGTACTTATCACTTCATCATAGTGAATGGAGCTGGCGAGCATTGTTCTGTCATTACTTTTGCTGTATTCCATCTAGAAAGCCTCAAACCAGATTTTGAAAACCAGTGATACAATTTACATTACATCATGTATTGGATATTAAATAGTATTTTATTTTAAAAATAAACAAACAGGACAGTCTGGATGTTAACAGAGTAGGCTTGCATTGTTAGTGTTTCAGACAGGACACTAAGAAATCCATATTTCCCCATCCATATCTCTTGGTGCTCCATCTGGAAGTTAGCTTAATTGACAGGTTTGGCTTCCAGCTGGACAGGAAAGACTCTGGTGCAGATGCTGGAACCAGACAAATCCAACCCATGAATTTGTTGTGTGTGGAGCCATCCATCTATCCTCTGCTCTTTATCCCTATCACATTGTCATCCTCCTGCATCCCTCAGACTTCAGAGTTGGTGTCTGAAGTGTCTTGACCAATCTCCCCAATCTTGTTGTAATCTTCTTTTGAAGTCAAGGATATTCTGTACTCCCTCTGAAGTTTTGTGTGTGTGACCTTATTTTGGATAGTTGTAGAACTCAGGGTCTGAGTAGTAAGTCAAAGTTTTTAGTGACTTCCTGTCCAAGGACATTAAGGTGCTGCAATTTCTCCTTGCGATAAAACTTTTGATTAGATGCTACATAAGTGGTTAATGTGCAAAATTAAAGCACATGGATTGGGGTAATATATTGGCATAGATTGAGAATATCTTAGCAGACAGGAACAGAGAGTAGGCATAAATGGCTTTTATTGGAGTGGCAGGTGGTGACTAGTAGAGTACTGCAGGGATCACTGTTTAGTTCATAGCTGTTCACCATACACATCAATGATTAGGAAACAAAATGTAATATTTATAACTTTGCTGATGACTTAAAACTATGTGGGGATGCAAGTGGTGAAGACGATACAAAGAGGCAATTCTGAGAAGTTGAGCGAGTGGGCAAATATATGACAGATTCAATATAATGTGGATAAGTCTGAATTATTCACTTTTGTAGGACAAACAGAATGGCACAGTATTATTTAAATGGTGATACTTTGCAAAATGTTGACATACAAAGGGACCTGGATGTATGGTCACTGAAAGCAAGCTTGCAAGCGTAGCAAGCAGTTAAGAAAGCAAATGGAATGTTGGTCTTCATTGAAGAAGAAATTGAGTACCGAAGCAAAGATATCTTTTTGTAGATGTACAAGGTCTTGGAGGGACCACATTTGGAGTATTTGTGCAGTTTTGGTCTCCTTATCTAAAAGAAAATCTATTTCCATAAAGGGATCGTAACAAAGATTCACCAGCCTGATTCCTAGGCTGACATGATTGTCTTTTGAGGAGAGATTGAGTTGATTGAGTCTATATTCACTGGAATTTAGAAAATTTGGAGAGAATCTTATTGAAATGTATGAAGTGCCAAAAGGGCTGGACTGATTGAAAGCAGAGATGATGATTCCCTGGCTAGAAGGTTCCAGAACATGGAGTTCACAATCACAGGATACGGGGCAAGACATTTAGGACTAAGATGAGGAGAAATTTCATCACTCAAAGGGTAATGAATGCGTGGAACTCTCTAACACAGGATTCTGTGGGGGCAAAGTCACTGAATATATTTAAGAAGAAAATAGATTTCTTAACACTAAAGGTGACAAAATGTATGGGGAGAGAGTAGGTGAATGGCTTTGAAATAAAGGATCAGGCACGACCATAGTGAATGGCATAACAGGCTTGAGGAGCCTACTCCTGCTCCTGTGTTCTACATTTCCTAAACAATTAGATATCATAGAGAAAGTAATGCCTGGCCACGAGATTGATTCTGTGCCCTTGCATGATGTTTTACTATATCCTGGAAAACCATGGTGAAGTCTTTGATGAATATCAAGCCAAAGTGTCCTCAGTATGACTATTCTCCCAATGAAGATCAATATATCATCAACGACAATGAGATGCTTGCATTGTTCAATGTATTACACAGTAGTGAATTAATGGGGATATAATTGAGCCATCCTCTCAGACAACATTCTCAGAACTAGAAACATTCTTCACCTTGTTCTATTTCCTGTGACTACTTTCGAAGAAGCCTGTAAGTGCTGAATGATTAAGAGTATAAATACTTTAACTTCCTCAATGAGGTGTGAATCCTCTTGTTTGGTTCCTTCTGATGGCATTCGAGACAATGGAGGTGATCTTAGTGAATGTCACAGCACGCTTGAGAGGCCTACTCCTGCTCCTGTTTTCTACATTTCTACAATATCATGATCTGCCTCAATTTTGTATTCATTGTTGTAGAGTATTTTTCAATGATTGGGCCTTTTTTTATTAGTCTCAATCCCATATTCTCTGTCCAGACATCAGCATTTGTCAAAGTTGCAGGGTCAGTCAGAAAATTTGGCCTTTAGGCAATGCATCTGCTGTAATGGTCAGTAAGGATCATAATATGCCATGATTTCAGAAAAGATTAAATGTTGTTTGATCTTTTCAAAAGCATTTTACTGGTCCACCTTCTTGTCTCATCAACTGTCTCAAAGAATTTGCCAAATTAGTTGACCATCCTGAGGAATCTTTGAAACTCAGAATTGCAAAATTCTTTATTTCCTTTTGTGTTTTGCAGATCAACTTTGATTCCAGTGGCTTGTTCTACGTAACTGAAAAACTTTGATTATAAGTTTGGCAAACGCGCATTTTTCATTCACTGGATTGAATTGAATTGAATTGAATTCTGCATCCTGTAAAACTCTTAGGAATGTTCTGACTCTGCAACCAGGTTCATTTAGCCACATAAAGTATGTCATCCATATGGCATATTACTCCTTCCATGTCATCTAGAGTGTGAGACATTGTTCTCTGGAAAATTTCTGGAGCAGGTAGTTTTCCAAAAGGCTATGCAGAAGGAAAAATAAACAGCAGAAATGGGAAAATAAGAATACTGGTCCAAATTGGTCTTGTATAAGTTAAAATGGAACATGAGTAAAATTTGGAAAATTAAAAGACTAGCCTTAACTGTTTATCCTTCTGGAAATCTATTGGAACTCAAACCATCAAGTCCTGGTAGCATCCTAGTAAATCTTTTTTGCACTCTTTTGAGTTTAATAATATCCTTTCTATTAAAGGGTGACCAGAACTGTACACAGTATTTCAAGTGTGACCTTACTCATGTCTTGTACAGCTTCAACAAGATGTCCTAACTTCTTTATTCAATGTTTTGACCTATGAAACCAAGCATGCCAAATGCCGCCTTCACCACCCTGTTCACCTGGGACTCCACTTTTGAAAAGCTATGTACCTGTACTCCTAGATCTTTTTCTTCTATAACATTCCCCAGTGCCCTTCCATTAACTGAGTAAGTCCTGTCCTGATTCAATCCACCAAAATACATCACCTTAAGTTTATCTAAATTAAATTCCATCTTCGATTCATCGGCCCACTGGCCTAATTGATCAAGATCCAGTTGTAATCTAGATAATTTTCTTCCATCTTGGTGTCATCTGCAAAGTTACTGATTATGCCCCATAAATTTTAATCCAAATAAATAACATAATAGTAGACCCAGCACCAATCCCTGAGGCACACTACTGGTCACAGGCCTCCAGTTTGAAAGACAACATCTACAATCACCCTCTGATCTCTGTTGTCAAGCTAATTTTACATCCAATTGGCTATATCACCCTGGATCCTGTGAAATTTAATCCTATGCAACAACCTATCATATGGTACTTTGTCAAAAGCCTTGCTAAAGTCCATATAGACAATATTGACTACATTATCCTTTTGGATACCCTTTCAAAAAACTCAATCAAATTGTTGAGATATGATTATCCACTCTCAAAGCCACATTGACTGCCCCTGTAAGTATCTGCAGATCCTGTTTCTTAAAATATCTTCTGACAATTTACCCCACTACAGACATTAGGCTCACCAGTCTGTAGTTCCCAATTTTTCCCCTGCAGCCCTTCTTAACACAAAAGCACAACATTTACTATCCTCCAATCTTCAGGAACCTCACCTGTGGCTGTTGATGATTCAAATGTCTCTGTGAGGAGAGCCACAATTTCCTCCCTAGCCTCCCATAACTCCCAGGAAACATTTGATCAGGTCCCGGGGATTTATCTACCTTGACGCGCTTTAAGATTTTCGGCATCTCCTCTGTAATACGTATACTCCTCAGGACATCAGTATTTATTTCCCCAATTTCCCTAACATCTATGCTTTTCTCAATAGTAAATACCAATGAGAAATTTTCATTTACGATCTCATCCATCTCTTGTTGACCCCTATTCTCTCCCAAATTACTGTCCTGCCTTTTATGAATTTGTAGAAAGTCTTTGGATTCTCCTTTACCTTATCTGCCAAAGAGATCTCATGTCTCTCTTCTGCCCTCCCAATTTCTCTCTCAACTCTGAGCCAACAACATCTCTACTCTTCAAAGGATCCACTTGATCTTAGTTGCCTATGCATGTAATATGCCTCCTCCTTCTTTTTGACCAGGGCCCCAATATACTGAGTGATGCAGGGCTCACTACTCCTACCAGCCTTACCCTTCACTCTAAAAAGAATGTGCTTACTTAAACCCTAGTTGTGAAGAGAATATTACCACTTGTGAGGAAGTGGGTCTGGGCAAGATGCTCTGTCGAACAGTCAGTGCAGACTCAATGGGCTGAATGGCCTCCTTGAGAACTGTAAGGATTCTGTGATTCTGGATCTCTTAAGTATAAAATATTCACAATAAATCCAATCAGGAATTCAGGAGAACTTTGTTTGCCTAGAAAATGGCTAGAATGTGAAAGTTTCTTCCATTTGGAGGTGTTGATGTGCATAGAATGAATGCATTTAAGGAAAGGGTAGTATAGAACAGAAGAAAGTATAGAATAAATAGAGTCGAAGAAATTTCATGCAGAGCAAAAACACCATTGTAGAAGGGGATACAGAAAAACACCATTGTAGAAGGGGATTTTGAAGACTATTAAAACAAAATACATAGTTTAGAATGGGGATCACAGTGTGCCTTATATATGCATAAGGAATCACAAAGTGCCTCATATATATATATATAAAAATATATATGTATACATGCAAAGGTATTGTCGGCATTGACACATGCATAATCATTGGTAGAAAATTTTGAACAAGTATTGTAAATTTAAAATATATTATTGAATGCCATATAAGCTTTGGCCAAGATACAGCCTGCCTCAAAGCATAATGGGAAACAAATAGAACTGGACAGGCCACATTCTTTGGAAACAATAACGTACAGAATCTATTCCCTATTACTAATAGGGAGACTCTGGAGCTGTAAGCTACCAAAGTTTTAAATGAATGGAGGTATTTAGCTTCTGGTTGCAGTGAATAGAATTTTCAGCTTTTACTGATAAGGGCTAGCTAGTAGATGACGAAATTCTCTGTTCTCATGGTTTGCAGGTGGTGAGGGCGATTCTTGAACCTATTGGATTTGTGTAGGTAAGGTTGCTAGGCAACAGGGAAAAGAACTTCTGGGTCCGGTTGACCAATGAATTTCCAATTCTGCTAGAATGTAGAATGCTATTAGCCAAGGTAAATAACGTGTATTAATGTAATTGGATCATCCATTTTGGATGACAGGTTGGGTGGGAAAAAGAACCCTTCAAAAAGTATATCTGTCTTACACATTTACTATAATGGCAGACTGAAGTTGGAATCTTCTGACAATCTCTCTCAAAGTTTATTGATCAATAAAGCATGTCCTTAACTGCGTACTGTTTTCATGAGTCTTTGTATCAGCTGAGTACAGCTCAATACATGGTACCAAAGGGAAGCCCCCAGAAAATCCCCTTACAACATCAGACCAGTTGAACTGACTGGCCTGTTTCTGTGCTGCAAATTATACATAATTCTGTGTAATACATGTGACCCAGACACAGCAGCATATTTCAAAAATCACCATTGTCTCAATTTGTGTTCTTTTGTCAAATTTTCTGCCATTGCTGATTAGGTTGAAATGTTGAAGGGAGAATTAAATGAGCTGGAGTGCACGGATTGACTAATGGAGTGTGTTTATCTACAATTTTCAGAACTCTTGGTGTAAGCCTGAAGTGCCTCAGCAAACCAATAGCATGTTAATCAGGATTCAACTGCAAATGGTAATATTTACATACAGTAGTTGGAATAGGCAGCAAATGTTGCAATACTATCCATCATTGTCAGCTGGACCTTCAAGGCATTATTTGAATGCATTGGTTAAAATGACAGATTTATTATTAACTTGGAAAGCTGAGGGTGAAATAGTACTAGCCTTCTGAAAATATTCCTTGCAGACATATTTGAGATAAAAGTATGCAATTACAAATGCTAATGAGTTCATTTTTTTCTCTGTGAGTTAATCTTCCAACAACTCATCAAAGTCAAGGCATCCCAATTTCATAGTTTTGTGCCTCTTAATGTTTTCGGTTAATTCATGATCTCACAAAATATGTAAAAATTGTCATTGTTTTTGCAATGTAACTGATAATTTCTTATTTTCTGTATTGTATATAAAAAATATGAACACTAATCTTTCTCTTTGATGATTGACACCACAAATAATTAAATATTGACTTTGTATCTTGATATTTCAAAGCAAAAGGTAAGATGAGGTGAAGATTGAGTTTCATATGGTCCATTACTGTGGTTGATTGTCCCTTTAAGAGCAGATTAAAGGTCACCTGGCCTGCAAGACTGTAGAAGAGGGCATTTTGAAGGGTATTAAAACAAAGTAGATCACAATGTGTCATATATATCACAAGGAATCACAAATTGCCTCATTTAATACATATATTTATAAATCTCATGCAAAGATACTGACTGCACAATATACATATAATCATTGGTAGAGCATTTGACCAAGTATTATAGATTTAAAATGTATTTTTAAATGTCTTGTAAGCTTTGGCCAAGACATAGCCTGCCCAAAGCATAATAGGAAATAAGCAGCACTAGACAGGCCACATTCTTTGTAAACCATAAGGTGCAGAACATATTCTCTTTTATCAGAAGGAGACACTGCAGCTGCAAGCTTCCAATGTTCTAAAATGAATGGAGGCATCTAGCCTCTGGTTATAGTGAATCGAAATATTCAGTTTCTACTGATGAGGGTTAGCTAGCAGACAGAGGGAAATGACCCCTTTTCCATGCCCCTGGTTTGCAAGTGGTGAGGATGATCCTTGAATCTTTTGCACGCGCGTGGGTAAGATTACTAGGCAATGGTGGGTAAGAACATCGGGTCTGAGTTGACCAATGAATTCCCAATTCTGATAGAAGATGGAATGCCATTGGCCAAGATAAATTAATGTAATCGGTTTGGATGACAGGTTGGCTGGGAGAAATAAATCTTTGAAAAAGTATATCTCTCTAACGCATGTACTGTAATGGCAGAGAGAAGTTGGAATCTTCTGGTTGTCTCTCTCCCAATGCGTAATGGTCAATAAAAAATGTCTTTAACTGCATACTGTCTTTTCTGAGTCTTTGTATTAGCTGAGTTCAGCTCAAAACATCGCACCAGAGGGAAGCACTCCAGAAAATCCCCATACAGGAACCAATGAGGATGCAATGTGGTGTCCAACACTTTAGGACAGGGCAACAGAAGTGAGTCACCTGAC
This sequence comes from Sphyrna mokarran, assembly GCA_024679065.1. Taxonomy (NCBI): domain Eukaryota; kingdom Metazoa; phylum Chordata; class Chondrichthyes; order Carcharhiniformes; family Carcharhinidae; genus Sphyrna; species Sphyrna mokarran. The sequence goes on from JAGIQG010000016.1 coordinate 40,832,896, forward strand.
CTGAGGGACCAATGGAAATTGGGCGTAAATGATCACATGGAGTTCACTGCAGAATCTTCTTTGAGAATATAATAGCCCATTAAAACCAAGACTCTGCCCCATGTCAGCGTTTGAATTGCAGAAACTTCCTGTAATTGTCATTTCTGATTCTACATTACTCAATTGCTGCTATTTTACGACCTTACTCAGGTGAGATTTGTAAAATTCCGCCCAAGGCCAACAGAGAGTTCTGTTCTCCGGGCCTCACCCACCCCAATTCGAGCTAATATCTCAAATGAGTCTATTCACCCAAACAGATGCACTCTGGTGAGTAGTTTTTAATTAAATTCTATTAAAACAGGATACTCCCAGCAATGGGGTCAGAGGGAGGCAGTTTCTCTATTCAGTAAATACTTTCCTTGTTCCAAACAAGTTGTGAAGTCTCTCTGAATAATTCCAGATGCCAGCTACATAAAATACATAACAGATTCAGAGTGGGGAATCACTCCAGTGGATAGAGTCCTTTTAGGCAGGAGACATTATGGGAGCAAATTGCAGCCATGAGGCTTCTGAACAATTCTTATTAATAAATTTTTAAATTAATAAATGAATAAAAATTAATAATTTTTTTTTGTGTTCATTAATGAAGTCTGTGAAAGTGCATCTTTACATCTGGGAGATGGAATTTTTTTTACTGTTTTACTCTATCCTTAAAGTTACAAAGCCAATTCTCAGAATGGACCAGGCAAATTCAAATCCATTTCTTGCTTGTTTCAAAAACTAATTTCAATTTCCAATTGAATTCAATTCATGGTCCCCACAAGAGAGACAAACAAGATCCACGCTGACAGATAAAGCAATGGATCCTATCTTGGGCTTGATCTGACTCTTGATCTTAGCCAAAAAGAGAATAAATGATCATGAAATTGCCTCCCTCATGAAACTCCACTGCTGTGAATATCCTATTTTAATGGAAGTCTTTTAAAAACTGTCCCCAAAGCACATCTGTTTGGGTGAATGGACCCATTTGAGATATTGGCCAGAATTGGGGTGGGCAAGGCTTGCAGAATGGAATTTTCTGTTGGCCTTGGATGAAATTTTACGACTCATCCGAGCGTGGTTGTAAAATAGCAGCAATTGAGTAATATAGAATCAGAAATAGAATTACAAGATGCTCAGTGCATTGAAGAAACTGAAAGACATGGAAGTCAAACCTGTAAAATTGGCTGACAGAGTAAAAGATGGGAGGTTAGTTGAGAAGGTCAAGGCTCATGGGATACAAGGACAGGTAGCTGGATGGATAACTAATTGGCTTAGTAATAGGAGACAGAGATTCCACTATTACAGTGGAAGGGTGTTTTTCTTGCTGGAGGTCAGTCACTAGTGGTGTGCTGCAGGGATCGGTACTGGGACCTCTTCTATTTGTAATATATATAAATGACTTGGAAGAGGGAGTAAGGGGAGTGATCAGCAAGTTTGCAGATGATACAAAGATGGCTGGACTTGCAGATAGTGAGGAGCATTGTCAGGCGATGCAGCAGGACGTAGATAGGCTGGTAGCTTGGGCAGATAGATGGCAGATGGAATTCAATCCTGATAAATGTGAGGTGATGCATTTCGGGAGAAAGAATGTAGGGGGGAGGTATATGATAAAGGGTAGACTATTAAGAGTATAGAAACACAGAGGGACCTGGGGGTGCAGGTGAACAAGTCTCTGAAGGTGGCAGAGCAAGTGGAGAAGGTTGTGAAGAAAGCATATAGTATGCTAGCCTTTATAGGAAGGGATATAGAGTACAAGAGCTGGCCTTTAATGTTGCAGTTGTATAAAACGTTGGTTAGACCTCATTTGGAATACTGCATCCAGTTCTGGTCGCCTTACTACAGGAAGGACGTGGAGACTCTGGAGAGAGTGCAGAGGAGGTTTACCATGATGCTGCCTGGTATGGAAGGTCTGAGTTACGAGGAGAGATTAGGCAAATTGGGACTGTTTTCCTTAGAAAGATGTAGACTTAGAGGAGATCTAATAGAGGTGTACAAGATTATGAAGGGGATTGATAGAGTAAACAGGGTTAAGCTTTTTCCTAGGATGGACTCAAATAGCACGAGGGTCACGGGCTTAGGGTGAGGGGGGTAAGGTATAATTTGGATGCTAGAGGGAGTTTTTTCACACAGAGGGTGGTGGGGGTATGAAATGCGCTGCCAAGTAAAGTAGTGGAGGCAGGCAGTCTAAGTGTCTCTTAACTAACTCCAACTTAGATGGACACATAAACAGAATGGGAATGGAAGGGTATTGAAAACTGATTTAAAATAGGGATCATGAGCCTTGGGAGTCCCTGGGAAGTGTGTAAATAGATGATGATATTGATATACTTGTTTTTATCCTATAGGTGCTTTTGTCCACCTTGTTGCCTAACGAGGGGCATTCGCGATGGATCGTGAAAGGGCTGCTCTTGGATTTTTTTCGAGAATTTCCTAGTGCTTCACGTCGTTAGTGTACGCTTGACCTAGATCATTTGATGGGCAACATGACAGCTCAGTGACTATCGCTGTGCTGTGCAGATGCATGGATTTGGGCATGTGTCTGTGGGAGTTTGTGCATTCTCCCTGTGCTTGCATGGGTTTTCTCTGGATGCTCCGGTTTCCTCCCACATCCCAAAAATGTGCTCTTCGGCTAATTGGCAAAACAAATTCTCCCTAAATTGTCTCAAATTTGGTTTTTAATCCATAGATCTATAAACACAGACAGGGATCACAGGTAGAGGTGGGAACATCAGGGTGGCAGTGCAGGCTTGTTGGGCCAAAGGGCCTGTTTCCCGTGCTGTTTTGTTCTTTGTTCTTTGTTTAGCAAATAAACGTACTGGGAAAAAAATGGTCTTGTGGAGGCGGCAGCTAGAAGAGCTGTGGTTGCAAATTTAAAAAGAAGGAATTTAGTCATATTTGCTGCAGTTAAAAAGTTCAAAATCTTAAGAACAAAGACTGGCAGTAGGAAGCAGTGCTGCAGTTTTAAGGATAAACTGAAAAGAAATAGCTTAGAACACTGCCTGCACTGATGCATTTGTTACAAAATACACCTGCAAAGAGAAACTAACTGTACTCTCACTATTTCAGCCTTGGTGGGGGAAAATATTAATACACAGTCTTAAAGTGGCAAAATCCTTAAAAAAGTAATAGATTTAAAGTGCCAATGCACTTAAAGAGACAATGAGAAAAAGGAACAACTGACTATAGAAGAGGAAAATTAGAGACAGCTGCAAGGAAGAGGTAGCAGAATACCTTTTGTGAAGGGTAGGTCGTGCCTTACTAACCTCATTGAGTTTTTTGAAAAAGTGACTAAAGAGGTGGATGGGGGTAAGGCGGTTGATGTGGTATATATGGACTTTAGTAAGGCGTTTGATAAGGTGGCCCATGGAAGACTTCTGCAGAAAATGCAGATGTATGGGATAGAGGGTGATTTAGCTAATTGGGTTAGGAATTGGCTAGCAGATAGAAGACAGAGGGTGGTGGTTGATGGGAGATATTCATCTTGGAGTTCAGTGACAAGTGGTGTACCTCAGGGGTCTGTTTTGGGGCCCCTGCTGTTTGTAATTTTTATAAATGATCTGGATGAGGGTATTGAAGGATGGATTAGTAAATTTGCAGATGACACTAAAGTCGGTGGAGTGGTAGATAGTGAAGAGGGGTGTTATAGTTTGCAGAGGGACTTGGACAAGTTGCAGAGCTGGGCCGAGAGGTGGCAAATGGAGTTTAATGTGGAAAAGTGTGAGGTAATGCACTATGGCAGAAATAATAAATGTGTAGAGTATAGGGCAAATGGTAGGATTCTTAGTAGTCTAGATGAACAGAGGGATCTTGGTGTGTATGTGCATAGATCCCTGAAAGTAGGCAGTCAGGTCGAGAAGGTTGTTAGGAAGGCATATGGAGTCTTGGCTTTTATTGGTAGAGGGATTGAATTTCGGAGCCGCAACGTCATGTTGCAACTGTACAAAACTCTAGTGCGGCCGCACTTGGAGTATTGTGTGCAGTTCTGGTCCCCACATTATAAGAAAGATGTGGAGGCATTGGAGAGGGTACAGAGGAGGTTTACCAGGATGTTGCCTGGTATGGAGGGCAGGTCTTATGAGGAGAGGCTGAGGGATTTGAGGTTGTTTTCGTTAGAAAGGAGGAGGCTAAGAGGGACCTTATTGAAACATATAAGATGATTAGAGGTTTAGATAGGGTGGACAGTGATAGCCTTTTTCCTAGGATGGAGAAAGCTAGCACGAGGGGACACAGCTTTAAATTAAGGGGTGATAGTTATAGGACGGATATCAGAGGCAGGTTCTTTACCCAAAGGGTGGTTCGGGAGTGGAATGCCCTGCCTGCAGCAGTTGTAGATGCGCCAAGTTTGGTGGCGTTTAAGAGGTTAGTTGATAAGTATATGGAAGAGAAGGGAATGGTTTAGTTTGGAGGGGCATTGCTTTTTATATTGGTCGGCGCAACATCGAAGGCCGAAGGGCCTGTTCTGTGCTGTAATGTTCTATGTTCTATGTTCTACCTCAGAGGAGGCAATGATGGTCTCATGGAAGAGGCGAGGGAACAGATCAAGTTTGTGAAAGAACTGTAAAGACATGGGATTTTGTTGTATTGTGATGATATATGCCTGCAGACCTGACAATATAAGATGCTGGAAGAGCAAGAGTCAATGTGGGACTGGAGGATGGCACCACCCACTGGCTGATGTATGTAGTTACATGATCAGAGAACAGTCTTGAACTGAATTCGGGATGCAGCAAGAAATGTAGTGACTTTTGGTAATTGTCACTTTAGGGGCAACACAATAGAGTAACTATCACCTGGCTTGGGGCCCAATTGAGACTTGAGTGGTAATCACCCCAGGGGATGAAGTCCCTTTCAGGCAGAAGACGTAGGGAGTTGGGTGCAGATATGAGGCTTTAAATGGCAGAGCCCTTAGAAACATTAATATATAGAAGGACCTGAGCTTGCAAGTCCACAGTGACCTAAAAATGGCAACACAGATGGCCAAGGTGCCAAAGAAAGCACATGCATGCTTGCCTTGATCAACTGGACCATTGAATACAACAGTTGGGAAATCATGTTGCAATTATATAAAACCTTGGTTTGGCTGCATATGGAGTATTACATCACCACACCACCAGATGCTTGTGGAAGCTTTGGAGAGAGTGCAAAAAAAAATTCATCAGGATGTTGCCTGGTCTCAGGGGTGTTGATTATGAAGAGAAATTGAATAAACTGGGATTATTTTCACTGGAAAAGCAGAGGCTGATAGCAGACCTGATGAATTTTGAGAAACATAGATAAGATGGATAGTCAGAGGCCTTTTCCAAGGTTGGAAGTGTCAATTTCAATGGGACATAGGTTCAAGGTGAGGGGGAAAGTTTAAGGGCGATGTGCGGATGAAGTTTTTCATGCAGAGAGTGGTGGGTGCTTGGAATATGCTATCAGAAGAGGTGGTAGAAGCAGACATAGTAGCATCATTTAAGAAGCATCTATATGGGTACATGAATAGGGAGGAAATAGAGGGATACAGATCGAGTAAGGGCAGAAGGTTTATTTATTACATACAGTTCTGGTCATCGCATTATAAGATAGATGTGGAAGCATTGGAAAGGGTGCAGAGGAGGCTTACCAGGATGTTGCCTGGTATGGTGGGAAGGTCTTATGAGGAAATGCTGAGGGACTTGAGGTTGTTTTCGTTCGAGAGAAGAAAGTTAAGAGGTGATCTAATTGAGGCATACAAGATGATTAGATAGGGTGGACAGTGAGAGCTTTTTCCTCGGATGGTGATGGCTAACACAAGGGGACATAGCTTTAAATTGATGGTTGATATATATAGGACATTTGTCAGAGGTAGATTCTTTACTCGGAGGGCGTGGACTCAACAACTTTAAGGGCATTCAAATAGCCATTAGAAAGGCATATGGATAATATTGGAATAGTTTAGGTTAGAGGGTAATTAGATTGGTTTAATTGGTCGGTGCAACATCGAGGGCCAAAGGGCTTGTATTGTGCTGTAATGTTCTATCTTCTATCTTTTTTTTTTAGTTTAGTTCAGGCATCATGATCAGCACAGGCTTGGAGGGCCAAAGTTCTTTGCTCTTTGTTTTGTTCTTTGTTCTATATTACAGTGGATAACTGCTGAAGATTTGTAAATCAAGATGGTCATTATAGACTGGGTTTGGTTCATTTACCAAAAGCAGGCATAATAGTACTTTGTTTCTTTCAGGCAATTAAGGACTTACTGAGCTGATTATGTTATGTCTGCATTTTTGGTGATTTCATTTATCGAGTTTGCTTCTATTATTGTAGCAAGAATTTTTGTCCCTTTTAGTTTTGAGCTATGTGTTTTGCATGTATTTTTATTGGTACAGGTATTACCCCAAACCAGTACAATAATAAAACGGGTCAATCACTAAAAAGATGTGAAAATTCTGAGAGGCAAGATTAATTATTCTGCTGCCTGATTTTTCCTTGAATTATAAATGTGAAGCTACGTCCAGTTCCAACCATCTCAACACCAGAACGTGTTTCTGTACTATGAAATATCACTGGTGATCATTTCAAATTATTCATGGGATAAAAGCTTTCTTCGAAAACTGAAACATGAAATCAATACACAAAATGAATGTTGTCTTCATCAGCAGAAGCACAAAGCAGAAAGTTAAATCAAAGGTCAAAAAAGTGACACCATAGTTTCATTTTCTCATTAGACACATGTTTTTATGTATCTAATTCAGCTAAACACCCGAGGATAATTTTTGCATTAAAGTTGCTATATAATTGCAAGGTTTTGGTATAATTTATATTTGCATATTTTTCTCTGTTCCTTCCCTCCTAAATGCATCAATTCTTGCTGGAGTGCCATTCCAATAGCAGTCATGTATCTCACGTACTGGCTGTACAATTTAATGGTAAGCATTGTTTGACTATAAAGGACATCATAACCTTGGTGAAACCTGTTGTCACCTACAATTCACATTTTTTTCAGTTTCTACCTGAAGTTATCAGCTGACATTGTCTATTTTCATGTTTGGCTGCTTGCCTGTGATATTTCCGTCCTGACCCCTTCCCACTAACTTTCCTGATGAGGAAAATCAGATGCTGGCAAGTGTACAGCATCAAATCATTGCAGTTCGAACATGAATGAAAACTTTTGATGCCTTTTTTTTCCTCCTTCCTTATGCAGGGACATTAAGGCCAACATTAATAACACTCATGCCGAGCTCAGTGAGATTAGTTAATTTTGTTAAAGTAATTAAATTTGTGAACTTCCTGATTTATTTGACTGAATTCCACAATAGGCAACATAGTTAGCTACTGGGGCAGCCTGGCTATTTTTCAATTCTGAATCTTACAGCATGAAAGAGGCCATCTGGCCCATTGAATCTGTGATGGCTCTTTGAAATGATACGCCATTAGTCCAACTTCCTTGCTCCTTCCCCATTAGTTTGCAATTTTGTCCCTTTCAAAAATTTATAACTTTCAATTTTGAAAGTTATCTCAATTTAATCTGCTTCCGCTTATATTTCAGACAATTAATTCCAAATCATAATAACCCATTGTGGCTAATGAATTTTTCTCACCTCTTTCGTTTTAGCAAGTACTTTCCTCACTGGGGTTTGAAAGAATGGGAGATAATCTTATTGAAACATATAGGTTCCCAAGTGGATTTGACAGGGGGAATGCTGATAGAGATATTTCCCTTTATGGGAGGGAATAGCTCCAGGAGACACAGTTTAAAAATAAGGGATCTCCCATTTAAGACTGAGAAGAGAATGTTTTTCTCCCAAAAGACCGTGGAATTCTCTTCCCTAGAGAGCAGTAAAGGCAGGGACATTGAATAAATTTGACGGTTTAAGGTTGAGTTAGACAGATTCTTGAATGACAGGTAAGACAATGTGGGTTAGACAGGAAAGTAGAAGCCATGGTCAGAGCAACCACAATCTTATAAAATGGCAGAGCAGGCTTGCCGATGGGTGTGGGTGAGTGAGGAGGTGGGGGGGGGGGGGTCCTTGCGGTGGGCATTGGCCTAATCATATATTTATCTGTATGCATGTACTTCAAAAATAGTTTAGAAAATCCTTATTAGCAGTTGGTGGTGTATTATTTTTTGTGGTGGGTATTACTGATGTGGTTGCTGTTGGCAATTATGGTGCTTTTATTCATGCTTTAAAAATCAGTTTACATAAGAATTTTAGTTTTGTAGATGCCAAATTATTTAAAATGAATAATAGTGATCTAAAGATGCACTTTCATTAACATATGCCGAAAGGATTTATTAATAAGAATTGTTCAGCAGCCTCACAGTTGCAGCTTACTCCCTACATGTCCTCTCCCTAAGATGACTTCGCTCCCTGGGATTATTCCCTACTGGAGTCCCAATTAGTTCCTAAATTCTAACTATGCATTATTTACATGAATTGGACAATTATAAATTGAGTCTTTGAAGATATTTTCTATTTCTTACAGAATGGTTTAATCCTGTAGCCTGAGATGCTTCCACAGGATTGACATTAACAGGAACTGCAAGAATGGATATCCTTTCTGACACAGGCAGGTCATTACTGCCTGCTTCCACAGACACATCAGTTATGTCTATAACAGGTCGATCAGGTTTGAAAACGTTTCTTAATGGCAACACTGTCTGCTGGAATGTCTCTCTATTCCTCAAGTGACCCACATGTTTATGAATGCTCTGTCTCTCCACATCCATTTGGTATGACAGGGTTTTAGAAATAATCATTCCTTTGATCCAATTTGATCCACTACTGAAGTTTTATATTATGTACTTAATATGGGTTCTTTATGTTGCAGCGGTGATGGCTCATTGATAAGAGGCTTGTGTATTTCAAGGGAAACATTTTTATTGATAGACTTTAAATATGTATAGTTTGAAATATGATTTTGCATGGAGCTGTTGCATGTAGGTTTGCTGCTTATTGAGTTCAATTTTAGATGGCTCTCTGATCATGCAAACACATATATCAATCTTTGAATGGTACCACTCTGCAGTCCCATATTGACCCTTGCTCCGCCAAATACCTTACATTATAACGCATGCCAACGCATATCATCACATACAACAATGTCATGATAATTCTTTCACAACCTTGTTCTGTCATGCCTGAAAGAATGATCATGGTACTCTGCTGCTGGTTTTTAGGTTGTGTGACAAAGTTTCTTCTCTTTCCAATATTTCACTTCAGCATCACTTTCATTGACCATTTTATCATATTGGTTATTGTGATTTCCATTCACGTGACTATTTCAGCAATCTTGTTCTAGCACATAGTCTCAGTTTCTTTCTCTGACTGAATTGCTGATTCTGCTGTGAATTTCAATTCTTTTACTTGTTTGTTTAATATCTCATTGTCAAGTTTCCCTTCTCCAAACTCTTATTCTGTCACATCAATTCTTCACTGGACTTGTTGTTCCTTTCTCGTTGCTTTTTCATGAAGTTCACCTTATTCTATATTGTCCTCATTAATTTCTCTTTTTTTCTTAATTTCACTTTTTTTTTGCAACTTCCTTATTCTCCAAGTTAGTCATTTCATCTTGTTTTAATGTCTTCCCTGGTGCTTTAATTCTTTTTGCTGATTACTGTTCTGTTAAACACTTCCTAGTTTCTTTTGAAGTCTATTTCTACGTTTCTCCAGAGAGGAATCCATCATATTCTAACCAGACACATACATTTTGCAAATGGAATGTTCATTTCTACTTGTCTAAACTTCAATCAAACCATTTTGGCTTCATTGGTGGTCAGGCCTGAATCCAACGAAGTGTTAACTTGTTTCCATTCTACAATTTTCTCATTACCTTCTTTTGGGGTCATTCTACTGTTTTTTTTTTGAGTCTTCAATTGCTCTTCCTTGATGTCTTCATTGCCTCCTGAGAGGTCTTCCGTTCCATCTTCCTTAATGTTTTTGTTGCTTATGGGCATTTTTTTTAGGTGAATGTATGTTTCTGCATTCCACTCTCCATGTTGTGCATCCTGACCCAAGGGTCTTGCCATATTCTCTCCATTAACCATACATCTTGTAACTGTCTATCTTTTCTGATTCTACATTACTCAGAGTCTGGCAATATCTCAACATCTCAAATGTGTTTATTTGCCCAAAGAAAGATGTTCTGGTAAGTATTTTTAATTTCAGATTTCAATTAAAACAGAATACTCACACATGTCGGGCCAGGGGCAGTGTCATGATAATTTTATCCTTGTCACCAAATGCAATGATACATCTTCACAGACTTCATTTGTTAATAGGAAAACAACAGCCTCTTGGCTGCAGCAACTCCCTCCATGTTTCCTGCCAAGGAAGGATTCTGAGTCCAAATTGTTCTCCCTTCACTCTGCTGTGTTGCCCTTAACGGAATAGTCACCACAAATCACTACAACTACCAATATTAAATACAATGAATTTGAAGGTGTTGCTGAAGTATAAATGAGAAAATTATATTTGATAACTTTTTGCTTGATTTCCATATCTTTGTAGTACATGTGCCCATTACTGGGCACAGCTATCATTCCTAATGTCAGGGATTGATATTGATATCTTTCATCTTATGGATTAGGAATGTTCAAATCAACAAGTAATCTGAGTTGGTTCATGAGCAATGCTAATAAATGGTCAAATGTCAAGGCTCACATTGTAATTGGTATGTTCTCAAAACAATAAAGAGATCAGAATCTTACCGCAGTCATGCTGGTGGGATTTTTCCATCCCAACCAATGAACAGAGATTTGGCCAAATTCTCCAATTTTGTTGTAGCAAAGCATGTCATGAACACCAGATAAGATTACAGCCACAGTGTTGTAGATGGTCAGAATGAAATATTGCTGATTTGGCAATTATATTTGAAATGTGAAAGAAGGATATTTGGTAATACTGGTGAACTATCCTTAATTATTGTGTTCTTGCACTAGCTATCAAACATTATATGCAATGTGAACAATTACAATAGTTAATGATTTGACATTTACCAGTAACACTCGTTAGCACACATTCAAAATTGAATGTCAAGTGGAAAATCCAGACGTTGCTATTTTAACATAAAACACGAATAATGTATCAAAAAAGATACATAGGTTGATTTTTCAATCAAATAGTTTCTGTTTTTAATGAGTCAGTTTGGGTAAGAAACTGTAATTACTTTTTAATTAAAAGCTGATTCACTGTCGTTCAGTTATAACACTCCGGCTTTTGAATCAGAAGGTGATGAATTCATATTCCACTCTAAAGACCTGAGCACTTAATCTCAGCAAACACATCAGTGCAGTGATGAAGGAGTGCTGCACTGTTGGAGACACTGTCTTTTGGATGAGATTTTTAAACTAAGCCTTCATTGGCTCCTCCAATGAATGTAAATAATTCCATTGCACAATTCAAAGAACAGCAGGGGAGTGGTTTGCATGTCCTGGTTAGTAGTTATTCCTCAAATCAACATTTAAAACAGATTAACTGGCCAATTATTCCATTGCTGTTTCTAGGACTTTTCTGCATGCAAATTAGCTACCAATTTGTTTTATGTTATATTGACAAAATGGTTAAAAAATGTATTTAAATGATTGTAGTGTGCTTTGGGATATCCTGAGATTTGAAAGAAGCTCTCTATTTTACATACAATATATAAAAAGGATATTCCTTCTTTAACATTGTTTAGTGGAGAAATGGTATAATGTAATATTCCTGTCCTGGGTATCATAGCAGACGGGACAAGACCATGCAAAGATCCATTGACCTCAAGTAGGATTTTCTGGTCTTGGAGTGGGTGTGTCTGGAAAATCCCACCTAAAGACCGTAGCTCTTAATTCCTTAAAAAAAAACTTAAAAGTTGCATTAAAAACAGTGCCATGAGTTTAAAATTCTCATTGCTGTTTTCATATTTCTCCATATTCCTCCTCTCTTTTCTCTCCACTCCTTTTATTGTTGTAATGCCTTCAGGTCTATACCCCACTCACTTATCTGCACTTGTCTAATTCTGGTCTGTTGAGCATCACCAATTTTAATTGCTCCATTCTGTCTTAACTGTCTGCATTATACGGCTCTGACATTCCTTCCTTAATTCTTTTCACTTCTCCATCTCCTGTAAGACACCCTTTAAAACCTACTTATTTGATCAAACCTTTGCCCATATACCCTAACAATGCGTTATATAGCTCAATGTCAAATTTTGTTTTATGATGTTCTTGTGAAGCACTATGGGATATTGCATCACATTACAAATTCTATAAACACAATAAAACCTTTCATGGATGTCTCATTTTTTCAAACCACACCTCGGTATGGACCTATATATAGTGTTAGTTCAACAAGTTTTAAAGAAGCATTTCCTGGTAGCTTCTAAAAGACATGGATACATTTGCTTTTTGCTTATTAATGCTGGCTGTACAGCTCACTACATTCAGTAGTTCCTATTTCACTTCAGATCACTTCACTTCAGAAGCATTCGAATCTACGCAAGAATGTGGAGGGTTCATAAATCCATATATTCTTTCAAATATTACTCTTATTTGCAGTTAAACATGACAAGCATACGCCTCCTAAATCAATGAGTATCGCTTTATATTTGCTGTAGTTAAATCTCAGTTCATCAGCAAACCAATTAACATACAATTCCTGTCTTTCTGTTTAAATAATAATTACAGCAGAAGTTCAGAACCAATCAAATCAAAAACCTTTACATTCTGTACAAAGTATTTTATTGCAAGTCACCCATCCTCTAGGAACCCCATCAAGTTTGTTCTTTTTGAAAACAGTTGGTGACTTGCATCCATCCATTTAATTTTAGAGTTTTCCTTTATCTCTAGCATGTGTTTCAAGCATGTGAGGAGGTGATGGCCTAGCGGTATTATTGCTAGACTATTAATCCAGAAACTCTGCTAATGTTCTGAGGATTGCATTCAAATCCCATCACAGCAGATGGTAGAAATCAATAAAAAGTATCTGGAATTAAGAATCTAATGACGACTATGAAACTGCTGTCGATTGTTGGAAAAACCCATCTGGTTCACTAATGTCACTTATGGAAGTGAATCTGTCATTGTTACCTGGCCTGGCCTAAATATGACTGTGGTTGACTCTCAACTACCTTTGAAATGGTTTAGCAAGCTGTTCAGTTCAAGGACAAATAGAGATGGACAAAAATGCTAGCCAGCTAGCAATGCCCATGTCCCACTTAGGAAAAAAAAAGCCAAAGAGGTTTTACTTACTTATACAATCGTCCCACAATGAACAATTATCTACCAAGCATTTCATGGGTATACTATCTTCGGTTTACCCTTTTGTATAGAATTTCACTCAAAATATTCCCAAATGGAATTCCATATCCTGTACCTCAAAGAATTGGTGTTTCAGCAGCCAAAGTACTTTTAACAACTCTTTTTGATTCTCTTAGCTTTCCAAGTTAAAAGGACAACATTTTTCATTTTTACCAATTAGAAAAATCAATAAACAAGTTGCACTAGAATTCCAACAGGAGGCTTAGCATATAAGCTATGTTTCATGCTTTTTGAGTCACTTATGTATAGGAACTTTAATATGCATGTCACCAGATTAAAACAAAATTATTTGCCGTTAAAACATTTTCATGTTTAGAGTGTTTTATCACAGTACTTAATTCCAACACATCATAGCTTTGGTCTAGTCTGAGCGCTGAACTATTACTACTGAATAATCAAGCTTCACAATTGTTCGGTCTCTTATTTAGATATATCATCTTTTTATGATGATATAGCATGATTAATCAGGTTGGGATTAACATTGTCTAAATAGGATTATTGATTTAGTTTTCCAGACTTACTCAGTTTAATATCTAAACAAATATATTTAAAAACCCATCAAGCTTGACTCCCAATTTTAAATTCTGTCTTATTTATTAATAATACCTCAGTTTCCACAGTGCCACCCTGTAAAATATCATCAACATGCATCTTGAATATACCTGAAAGTTTCCCTTGATGATACCAATAAATCATTGCAGGATCTGCTTTAGTTGAACATAACTGTTTGCAGTTGCATAGATCTTACTGAAAAATACTCCACCGTGGAATTTGTTAGTTTGCATTGCTTCTCTTCTGCATTTGCTGCCTCTTTAGGTGGTTTCAGAAAAGCTTTGTGAAAAGTATCGCCTTGCAGAAATCTGACCTTTCTGTTGATTAATCAATAATGCCATTAATATGTGGCCAAAGGAGCTAAAAAGATTTTCAGGGTAATTTTTTTCAGTGGCGGAGGATCCACCTTAAACATCTGTATGGCACAGTCACTTTTCAAAATCCCCAACAGCTGATTTTGCTTTAACATCATAAGTTCCATCTGCAAGGTTTTTCTTGATCCCAATTTGCTTTTGTAACAAAAGTGGCTTTTGCAGTAATTCAGAATAAACTTCAATTCTCCTCAGCTATCTGCCTCTCTTTGTTTTGCCTCTTTCATTCATTTACCCTCAAGTTTATTAGCAACCACAAAGACCTCACAACACATCCAAGGTAAAAAACAGATAACACTTTCTGGGGTGACAGTGGACCACCTGAGAAACAATTAAATTGTGCTCCCAATTGACAAAGAGACATCTGCCAGTGATCAAAAGAAATCCAATCCACAAATACTGCCAACAAGAATGGCCTCAGCAGAGAATAAATGGAAAGGCAATGAAAACATGGTTCGAGCAACAAAAACACTTCATGATTATAGATGACTGAATGGACTACAATGAATGGCTGGTCATCCCAGTCTTCTTGACCAGAGATCCTTCATAAAATACTTTGGACACAGGCCCAATCTACTGTCTGGTGGGCAGACATTTCCATAAGACTATATGACTATAATAGTATAATGTGTAGAAGCAGAATTCGACCATTTGGCCCATTGAGTCTGTCGTTATTCAATGCGATTGCAACTGATCTAATGTGATAATCTCAATCTGCCTTATCTTCGTAACCCATGAGTCATAATAGAGTTTTGCAATACCGAAAGAGGCCCTTTGGCCCATCGTATCTGTGCTACTCATCAAGTATCTTTCCATTATTTCCCATTTTCCAACGCTTGGTCCATAATCATGTATGCTATGGCATTTCAAGTGCTCATCTGAATGCTTCTGATTCCCTTACTGATTAAAACCCTGTCTATCTCAGCCTTGAACCTACTTAACAAGCCAATCTGCACAGCTCTTTGCAGTAAATAATTCCACAGATTCACTACCTCAGAAGAAATTCCTCCTCATCTCTGTTTCAGAGATGTAGGACAGAATACAGTACCACCCACACAGTGATGTAAAAGTTTGCATGACCCACAGCCAATGTCGGTCTACTATTGGACAAAGTCATATATACAAGGATATAGACACCTCCTATATTGTGTCTTTACTGTATATATGTAAATAGTTCTAAGAGTCAATAAAGATTTACAGTTAATTGATGCATGACTACAAACACTTCTTCAGACTTATTTATCTGCAAGCAACACCCTGCAACAACCATCACAACCTGTTACCTTATCAGGCCTTTCTATTCACTGTGACCCTGTCTTTCTAAGAGACTAAATAAACTAAATTCTGCCTCAGATGGTTTTTGTCTCTGAATTCTCTGAATTTCCCCCCAAGATCTCAGAATTGATGAACACTTAACTCCCTAAAAGTTTACTCCCTACCATCCTTTACTCTAAGATCATGCCCTTTAGTCCTGGACCCTCCAACAAGAGGAAACAACCCAAGCCCACTGAGAATCCTATATCTCAACATTTGGTTGCCTCACATTCTTCTAAATTCCAGGCGGTGTAGGCACAACCTATTCAATCTCTGTGCATAACAAAATCTCTTCATACCTGGGATCAACCTGGTGAACATTCTCTGCACTGCCTCCAATGCCAGTATATCTTTTCTTAGATAAGGGGGCCAACATACCTTTTGCCTTCCAAATATATGCTGAAGGTGATTGAAGCACCATTGTAAATTACTATTACACAAACAAAATGAAAGAGCTCTCATCTCCACATAATTCCCAGGCAGGCCATGGGAGAGACTAGATCTTGACCTATGCATCTTCAACAGCAAATCATCCTTTACAGTAATGGACTACTTCTCCAAATAGGTTGAGGTGAAACAACTATATATGACTATCACAGAAACAGTAATTAAGACACTAAAACAGATGTTTGTGAGCCATGGAATCCTGGACAAGATACAAACTTATGAATTAGGAGCAGGAATAGGCCATTTGGTCTCGAGTCTCTACAAGATTCTGCCCGATAATGGTCTACAATTTTCAAATGAGCTCTTCATGCATTTCACCATCAAATCCAATTTCCACCATCAAAGTAGTTCCCAAGACAACTACAATCAAATGGTTGAAAAAAGAACCTGCATAGAGAGGTAACAATCAGGAGAAATTGTAGGAATTTCCATCGATCCCTAGACTGCTCATCCCTACTGTGCAATGAAGGGACATTGAGAAATATACCCAGATGCCACAAGAACGTCCAAACCTACAGGAAGAATGAGTAGCGACAGACCCTGCCACTCCTCTGATACTAGGATAGATGAAGGATGGAAATGTAAGAATGCCTCCAGGCCATCTGAACTTTTGAATTCAAGGACTTAAGTGAGAGATAGGGAATAGATAATATAGTAATGACAATGTTAATTTATGATAGTAATAATATAAGACTGTCATCACTTAAAATAGGGTTAATGTGGGACTGAATACAGTACCGCCCACACAGTGATGTAAGAGATTGCATGACCCACAACCAATGTCAGTCTACAGTTGGACAAAGTCATATACACAAGGATATAGACACCTCCTAGATTGAGTCTTTTACTGTATATATATAAATAATTCTAAGAGTCAATAAAGATTTACAGTTAATTGATGTATGACTACAAACACTTCTTCAGACTTATTTATCTGCAAGCAACACCCAAGCAACAACCATCACAACCTGTTACCTTATCAGGCCTTTCTATTCACTGTGACCCTGTCTTTCTAAGAGACTAAATAAACTAAATTCTGCCTCAGATGGTTTCTGTCTCCGAGGTTTTTGAATTTTCCCCCAAAAAGACCTCAGAATTGATGAACACTGAACTCCCTACAAGTAAAGCATCCGAAGGTGTAGAAAACAGAGAATTAATTATATTATATTGTAAAGCAGTAAAACTGCTGCACAGGAAGGAAACGGATTTGGGATTTTGCCCGCAGACTAATTGTTGTGGATCATATCCTGCAATCATCTGAAACAAATTCTTTGTGTGATCTATCCATGCCCAGGCTGGTAGTCAAAATGCAATATGACCGATTAGCTAAGATTTCATGCAGCATTTCATCGATTACCACATGATTTCTTTCAGAGTCTTCTTTTTGCAATGTTTTTAAAATGGTAGCTCCATGTGGATAGGAAGATGAATCCTCCAGAACAGCAATTAATCATCTAGGAGTGGCTCAGTTCAGCTTGGCTATATCAACTGTAATTCAAGGATATCCTGTGCATTAGTCATCTCCCTCACCCCTCTCTTCCATGGATTGGTTTTTAAGTCGGCACCAGATCTGCAAGGCTATGGCTAACGAGATGAGTGTCACTGTGTTGGAGCTATTACTGCTCAAAAGGGGGATTTTGGGCTGTAATACCTCTGTAAAAGGGTGGTTTCAGCCTGCAAAAGTGAACAGTCTCTTCAGCCTGGAGTTTTCCGGAACAGAGGCATAATAGGGTTTCGAGGACAGCATGGTAACTGTCAGAGGATTGTGTCTAAGTGAGATCAGAGAGCTTGAAAATGTTCCACATTTTGTCTTATTTCCATTTCTGATTCATGAACAATACTTGATATAGAAAACATTTTGAAGGGCATAAAGCAAGATTAGAAATGACTGCCCTTGATATCAAGGCCATCTGACCAGAAGCTCTAACAAAACTGGAGTCAATGGGAGCACCCTTCACTGGTTGGAGTCATAGCTAACACAAAGAAAGACGGCAGTTGTTTGAGGTCAGTTGTCTCAATTCCAGGATCTCAACTCCACGACCTCACTGCAGGAGTTCATCAGGATAGCGTCCTAGACTCAACCATCTTCAGCTGTTTCACCAATGACCTTCCTTCCATCATAAGGTTAGAAATAGGATATTCACTGATAACTGCACAATGTGCAGCACATCATCAGACACTGAAGTGGAAAATGTCCAAATGCAACAAGACCTGGACAATATCCAGGCTTGGACCTATAGATGGCAAGTAATATTCATGCCATTCGAATGTTAGGCAATGGTAATTTGCAACAAGAGAGAATCTAACCTTCGCCCCTTGACATTCAATTTCATTACCATTACTGACCCCTCAATATACTGGCGGTTACCACTGACCAGAATCTGAACTGAACTAGCCATATAAATACTGTGTCTGAAAGGTCAAGTCAGAGGCTAGGAATTCTGTGGCGAGTAGCTCATCTTCTGACTTCCTAAAGCCTGTTTACAATCTGTAAGGCACATGTCAGGAGAGTATAGAATACTCTTCTCTTGCCTTGATGAGTACAAGACAAAGTAGACAGCCTGATTGTCATCCCTTTCACAATGACTCCTCCTTCCACCATGGTCACATAGTGGCAGCAGTGTATATCATCTACAAAATGTACTGTAGGAACTCACCATGCTCCTTAGGCATCACTTTTCAAATCCACAATCACTGCTATCTAGAAGGTCAAAGGCACCATCATCCGCAAATTTCTCTCCAAGTCACTCTACCTTCCTGACTTCGAAATATATTGCCATTCCTTCACCATCACTGAATCCAAAACCTGAAACTCCCACCTTAACAGCTCTGTGGATGTACCTATAATCATAAGGACTGCAGCAGTTCAAGAAGGCAGCTTCCCACCACTTTCTCAAGGGCAATTCGGATGGACAATGATTGCTGACAATGTGACATAGTCACATTCATATCCATTAGTTACTCTTTCTCTTATTTACTTCTCTCCTTATTCAATTTCTCAATTGTGTTGTGCTGCACCATACTGACAGAGGTTGTACGACTGCTAATGTAATTCTCCCTTTTTGCTTTGCATAAGCAATTGTACATGCAGCAAATGTTTGTAAGGACAATAAAACTGAACTGAAAACTAGGTATTTCATTCGTGTCTGAACTCACCATTGGCAAATTCCCCTTTATTATCAATCACATTTAGCTAGAGTCTCAAATACGGTCCCTATCTATGCTAGGATTTTCAGGGCAAGTTGAGGTCAGGAACAGGGACATATGGGACCTTAAAATACTTGTTAAGGCCTCTTAGAGGAGGCCAACCAAAATTCACCAGTTAGCTTCTAGTTTCCTAATGTCATGTAGGAGGTGGTGGGGGAGATATTTCCACAGTCCGCAGGAGAGCACCCAGATCAGGTCTAGATGTCAGCATACCACACAAGCCTACTAGTCTTATCTCTCTGATTAGGTGCAACTGTAGTGAAAAACTGTGGTGTCCTGGCTTCTTTATTTATTTTTTTAATTAATGTTTTTAAAAATGATTCAGCTTGGGCACCTTCATATTGAAACATCCTTTCAGGTACTTGCCATTTAGGGCAGCACTGTGGCACAGAGGTGAGCACTGCTGTCCCACAACAATGGAAGCTCAGGTTCGATTCCCGGCTTGGGTGACCGTGTAAAGATTGCAAGTTTCCCGCGTGTCTGTGCGGTACTCCTCCAGGTGCTCCAGTTTCTTCCCACAGTCTGGCTAGGTGCATTGACTAGATTCTCCCTCAGTGTACCTGAACAGGTGTCAGAGTGTGGCAACTAGGGGATTTTCACAGTAACTTCATTGCAGTGTTAATGTGATTACTAAATTAATAAACTTTTATTGGAGGCAGCTGTCCTCTCAAGCAGAAAGGTCAAAGATTCGTCTCCTCTTTCAATAGCCTGCTAGCTGTCCTTAATTAGTCAATAAACCAGTCTTTATGCCCGTTAAGGAGGTGCCCTGTCAATGTCCCAAACTGTAATTATACCCTTTATCCTGGGGATAGGTTCAGGTTGTTTCCCACTCCCAAAGCAAAATTTCATGAGCAGTTTTATCTCCCCCCCCAAAGCAGGAAGTCTAAAATTGAATGGATGAGATTTTCTCTCAGAAACCCAACTCCATCCAAACCTAGACACAATTTCACACTTTGGGGCCTTGGACAAAAATCACTCACTTACTTATTAAAGCCCTGAAGTGAGCACTAAAGGCCATATTGTGCCCAGCCTCAATTATTAGGCTGGCAGGAGTTGGTGAGGGGAGAGTGGGAAATGCAGCTCGGGTGCCTTTCCTGCCCCCCCTCAACCCCAGCTCATCCTTCAACACTTTGATCATACCCCTAACCAACTGTCAATCCCCAAGAGTCCCCTATCCTTTTCCCTCTGGAACCTCCTGGATTTAGGATCCCATGACTTTGTCCCAGGCACAGCGCTGCAGTACTGTTTCTGGCCACCATAGCACTATGCCTAGTCAGTTTGACATGCTGTATGATTGGCCAACTGCTTTCACGGGCATACCTTCCTTCGAAGAAAGGATGGAAGTTTCGCCCATTGCCAATCAACACTTGTGAGCATTAAATGACAATAGGAGATCGAGAGTCATTCAGCGAGCATCAATTGCCACCCTCCCCCCCATCCTTAAATTTCTAACCCATGTCTGTAAGAATTTTGTCTATAATCATTCCTTTCTCCTTACTGCGGAAAAATGGAATCTGGTTGCCAGGTCAACAAAATGTCAAATGAAAATATATCTGTCTTTGTTTCCATGCACTTAGATCCATGGCAACCATATAATTAAAGTGATATGACAATGGAAAACCTACAGTAGGAGGTGGTGATGGCCTCTCAGTTTTTAAAATAGATTTCACATTTCTGACTAATTGCTTTTATTAGTCTCATATTCTCTTCCACATCCTACTGAGTACTTGTACAAGATTTTAGAAAATTGGCCTGATACTTATTGTGCCACAAAATTTCCTTCTGGATTTATCCTCATTTGAACATTGGTGTTCTTTATGAGTTATATATACTTGAGGAGTGCTCAGTTTTCAGTTCATTGTTATGATAAAGTGTTAGTCGAAGCAAAAAGATATGATTAGCTATTCATATATTAATCATTGATCATCTTCTGCTTTAGATTTTGTGGCCAGAATTTTACCGGCATGACCACCCCAGAATGGCGGCAGTAGGCGAGGCTCGCAGAACGGCATTCTCCATTGGTCTTGGGTGGGATCTTACAAGCTTCGGGCAGGCGTGGTGGTAAAATTTCAGCCTCTGTATCAATGTGTCATTTGGAGGATCCTGCCTCTCTGCTTTGGTCAATTCATTACAATGAAATGTTGAATCAGATTGAAAGGATCTATTAACTATTTCAAGGTCCTGTCTGAGATTCATTTGCCAATTATTGACCTTCCAATTCTGTCTTCTGTGCTAATGGCTAGATCTGCTAAAGGTTGTTTTATGAAATCCACATTATATTTGTTGATAACTCTATCGTTTACGCCTGTTTCCAGTATCTGGACCATTTCAAAATCTGGCGATCATCAATCCTCAAGTCTTTGTGCCGTCATGGAACATCCCATTTGTTCCTCTAATGTTGCAGGAAACGACATCTTCTGCAGGAATGATTTCAAGGCAGCAGATCTATCAGGATTCACTTGCTAAGGACTGAACACCAATTAGACCAGGAGTGATTCTCACCAGACTCCCACTGCGCCCAAGCGTCAGAAAATTCCGGTAGCAGTGAAGATCCGGCCTCGAACTGACTCTGCATATTTAAATACTCATTTAATTATGCTGATCTAGTTCTCACCAGTAAATGGCAAGATATTGCAGAAGTTTCACTGCAGTACAGAATGCATAAATCAGTGATCCACGATTCTTTAATCCCACTCCTCTCTAATGGATTCTACACTGGGCGCGATGTGACTGGAAAATTGTGCCTATTATTTCTGATTTTACTTCCGAAAGGAAGCGACAATTATTTTCCGGAAATGTAATCAACATTCTACATATCCACTTCATTCTTCCACTGGTCATATGTTTCAGATTCTAACAATAATGGAGGGCAATCATACTCCAACAGTTTATAGTTGCTTGCTGTCATTTCTCACACTGACTACTATGATTGCAGCTTTCCATCTGTTTCACCTTTCACCTTTAGCAATCTATTTTTTGCTATCATATTTTAACTTGGAGAATGTGAAAGATAGCACTGGAGCTAATTTTCACTCAGTCCTACATTTATCTGCAACACTAAACATTACAATCACACACATCCTAATTCACATTTTCAATAATTCTCGATGTCTGTATGCAAGTGAACTGATGTAGAGATGCCGACGTTATACTGGGGCATACACAATAAGAAGTCTCACAACACCAGGTTAGAGTCCAACCAGTTTATTTGATAGTAATCTTACAAGCTTTCAGAAACGGTGTTCCTTTGTCAGGATCCTGGAAGGTTCTCAATGTTTCTATGAACCTTCCACATATCTGACGAAGGAACATCATTTCCGAAAGCTAGTAAGATTACTATCAAATAAACTGGTTGGATTCTAACCTAGTGTTGTGAGACTTCTTACTGTGTAAGTGAAATCCCAGTTAATGCTTTCTATCTGCATTTAATTAAACACATACAATTAATAGTTGTTGTTTCAAACATTTGCAGTGTATATGATTCACTTTGTGGTATAACTGAGTTCATCAAATGAGAAACCTATTAATAATACATTAGGAACCCTAACACCCAAGCAACACCAACAGATGTGAATCTATAACAAAATACATCCAGCAGATGGCAGTTGTGGATCACATATTGATTCTTGAAACAGTAATATGGGATATCTAATTGTTTTATTTTTGCAGCAAATTGCTATTAATCCTCTTCAATTGCATCTTGGCATCTTGCCTTTGAAGATGGCAAGATCATTGTTACATGGTTTCTTACTACAGTGACAAAATGCATCACAACAATCTGAATGTTTAAGGAATTACATTCCCTGGAGATCATCGGCAATGATGTACTGACCCTTTCAAATGGGGGCAGGTTTTTTTTCTGGTGAACAATCAACAATAAACTACTACCTGTCAAAATGAATCTATCTAACCTATGTACATCCTAATGATAAGAAAGCATTGCCATAACTGTATTGTACTTGGTGAAGCTGTAACAAATTTCCTCAGTTCCTGATTGTAGTTCCAGGAGTATAGGCAAGACAGACTTATTTCATTTCATGGTAGCTCCATCACTTGGCATCCAAAAAAAGGGCACTATTGCCAATATTTTATACAGAACATTGAGATTTAAAAAAGCCAACCTCCTAACTCACTGGAGACAAAGGCAAAAGCTTTAGATGCTGATGGAGCCAAGTACACACACAGAGGAGTGTAGAATTCTGGTGCAGAGTCATCTGCCCATGAGCCATTCTATCGGTGCTATTCTCATAGTGACAGGAGGGTTGTGCTATTGTCAAATAAACTGCAGGAGAGCTTGGTGTTCATTGATACTGCTAGCTGTTTTTTAAACCAGCTTTTAAAGTCCAGACCACTCTCCTCGCAGGGACATTCCATGACGGATGGAATGGTGCCATCCTGCCATGTCCAATCCTATTTAACTTCATGAATCGGGTGAATCCCGGCTGGTGAAAGCTGGTGGCGAGTGCACCACCTTCCCAGGAAAGCCTGCCCTCAGGCCATTTTTCCAGAGGCAGGAAAGGGGTAGCAGGGTCATTTGTTCATAATTAGTCCATATTAGTCAATTAAGATTATTTAAAGGTCTATTGAGGTCTGTTGTCGAAAACCAATTTGATCTTGTCAGTTGGCTTTCAGAATCTTAAGGGACATGGCAGCTCATGGAAGTGACCACCCAGCAATAGTGGGTTTGGGTGTAGGAGTGGGGGCTGGCACTCTAGACTGATTTTGAGGCCATCCCCTCCTGTTTCTTCTGCAACTGCAAGCCTCTCTATCGAGAGGCTACTGCTCCACAATGGCACCCAGCTGCTGTAAAAACTGTTCATTGTAAGTTTAACAAGGTTGGAAGGAAGGTACATCCACCTTGAAGTTCCCACCACCATCTCTCCACCTTTCTCTTGTTGCCTTGTCTTGTCCCTATCCAGCTTCAAGAGATCTCTCACTATGTTTAATCAATGGCAATCCCACTGATTAGCTAATTCGGGGAAATCACAGCCTGATGACTGTTGCTTGCCTTATGCAGGGTTTCTGAAATCCCATTTGATCTTAATGTCTGGGTCTGCTCAAAGAATCTTCATGATTAAAAAAGTAAGAAAAAACAATTCCAAAATATGTTAAATGGCACCAATTAACTAACCCAGTTCTTACTGGACAACTGGCTCATCAAGGGAGTTGCTCAGGAGATTTTAAAAGTGAAGAAGGTTAAATAGTGCAGTGAAGCAGCGTAAAATTTTACTTCAGAGTTTCTGTTCAACTCCATATCCACTAATTACAAGGAATTCTTGTCCCTTTAATTGCTGACAAAATTCCTACATTAACTAATGCAATGATCCTCAATTCAATTCACAGACGATGCAAATAAAGCAGAAAACAGTGTTCTTAAAGGTGCTATTCACAGCCTAAAATGCCAGTGGATCAGAGTTACATGCTGTCACAAAAGTGCGTACTAAAATTGGATATTCAAAGCAGTCTGGGATTACCTAACAACAATTAAGAGGCACTGATAATTGTATTGATACTTTCATTTATAACATTTAACTAGGCAATTCAGTAGAGCATGCAATTCCCCTTAGCAAATAACCAGATTCCTTAAAAATAGTCAGAAATTGATCTTTAAAGTAACCCGCTAGCCACATATTTAGTAAAAGATTACTTAGAATAATTATCTTTGAAGTGGATCAGCCATTTGTTAAATAGAAGTCTTTGCAGTCTTTTGACTTCAAGCGAGCACTCTGCCCCACTTTGTCTGCATTGTTGCTTGCTGCAGAATGATAATGTTATTCCTTTATGTATGTTACTGAAATGGACATTTTTGTTGGATGATCCATTCTTTGTTTAATGCCCATGAAAATACTGAATGCTAGTTAAAACTGCTGGAGTAGACAAAAAAGCTATATTATCTTGCAATCATTCAATTCATGCTCTTTGGTGCATTAGACATTTCGGCTAGTTTATATAAAAGGAAACAAAATGGAATGGTTCCTGAAAGCACGGAGAGCAATTGCAATACACCAATATCACAAATGGATGTATCATGTCAATTCTGTGCTGTTTTCTCATTGTTATGATTGCTGAATGCAGCCAGTGTTAATGTTCATTAGTTGCATGCATGAGCATTTAACCCAAAATTGTTACTTGTTGGTTCTGCTTAAAACTCATCAGCTCCTCTGGAAGGGATGGTGTACTGTGGATGCTGGAGGTGCTGACATTCAGAATAGTGCTCTGCAACAAAGAATAATGGCTGACCGATGAAGGGAGTGTGAACCAAGGATTTTCAACACTGTGGAATTGCTGGCAAAGGAAGTAGAAGGAAGCAGAGATACAGTTGGTGAGATTTTCCAGCTACGCTCACTCCAAAATCAGGAAATTCTGCCCGAGATCAATAGACCTTTGCATGGTCCACCCCAAAGCCCACCACAATTCCCATGGTGAATGAGACAGGACTATCAAAAAACAATCAGAACAGAAAGCTATGGAGAATAATGTGAGGATTGAAGGCCGAAGGACCTAGATGTTGTGTCATAAGTATTTTAATTATGTTGTATAAGTGAGGGCACCTTTAGAGTAATCTAGGCGGGAAAGTTATTGCTTGAGTACACCGATGGTCAGCTGTATCACACATCTTTCATATGTTATGCATATATGCATGGGCTGCGAACCAGAAACATGTTGTCAATGAATTGCTCTTCTAGCCGAATAGCTATTCTTTGAAATACAACAGGCACAGCACAATGCTACAAAATAAAGGAATCATGACTTTGCCAGTGCACCAGGTGGAATAACTCCTCAGAGGCTGTTGCCCCTTCACCAGATTCCCTTTGTTTACAAGCTTCATTTCACTCATAGAATGCTTTTGGCACATAGTCAGAGCCTGGAATAGTCAGAACAGTGAGAGAAGACCTGACCCTCCAATTTTTATATACAGGTGAGGCTTTCTGATTGGGTAGACAATTATAACCTCAATCAGGGAATTCATATTCTAAGAGGCCAACTTCATGCATTTCATTGAAGTCATTAGATTCTCCCCCATTAAGTCTTAGAAATCTTGGTGGTTCATGTGCCTCTTAGATCTCGTGACGTTTTGGCACTGGGTCCGGATACTCCAACTCAGCGTCCGACGTAAGAGGAGTGTATCTAATAGACACCCATCTCCTACTTTGCAAGTGCAGGAGTTCTAGTTCGCTCCCTTCCTCAGGTGGCAGAGGAATAACCACAGCTTCATCTGCAATGTCCATTTTGGACTCCGAGGTCCAAATTACAGACAAGAGGTGTGGCTGGCTGGCCTGGGAGGACTCTCTTTGGTTCTTGGCCTGCTGGGCATAGTTGGCTCCAGGATGAACTGTGATTTTGATGCCCACACCTGGTCCAGATGTCTTTTCAGGATGGCCTCACCCATGCATATTCTGCAGGAATTATACACCACCCTAGACTCAACTGTTCCAGGTCACTATGCAGGACAATTTGCATAAGTCTTTACCCAAACTTTTTTTTACTGACCTCCAATTGTCTCTGCTGGCTGCTATTGTTGTGGCCTTTGTGTTGGGCTTCTTGTTGCTTTTCCACTTTCCCCCTCCCAAGTTTGGGAAGAGCAACTTCACCTGGTATGGAGTTGAATGCCCATGAACAATTCCGCAGATACTATTCTTGTGGTAGAATGGGTGGGGGATTGACCGAATAACCAGAAAGGTTGGTATCCATTGATGATGCTGGCTGTTTTTTTTAAACCAGCTTTTAAAATCTGTACCTTCCTCTCCATGACATCGTTCAACATAGATGGTATGGTGCCATCCTTAGATATCAAATCCCATTTGACTTCATGAATTGGATGAAGTCTTGGCTGGCAAAAGCTGGTCCGTTGTCAGAGACTAGCACCTCAGGGTTCCAGTGCATCGCAAATGAGATGTGAAGTTTCTTTACATTTATTATTGTGCTTGCCAAATGCACCCTGTGGCTGTCCGTCCACTTGGAATGGGCATCCACTATGACTTAGAAAATTGAGCCCGTGAATGGGCTTGCATAATCCATATGCAGCAGAGTCCATGTTCTACTCAGCCATTCCCATGTTTGGCTCATAGCTCTAGTCACCTCCACAGCCACTGGTAATGTGATCCTTGCTTTGCCTTTAGTTGGCGATGTGGCTGTAACAGATGACAAATTTCATTGCTGGCCTGTTTAGTGAAATACAGCACCTCATACAGGTGAATGATTTTGTGTGGGACATCTTGCCTTCAGACTCCTCCCTTTCCAGCAGCTTGACTGCTTAGAATGATCTTTCCTCATACTTCTACTCATGTTTACAGAAGATCAGCCATGACTTAGATGGAACAGGCTCAAGGAATACTCCTGCTCCTATTTCCTGATTCCAAGAGGAAAGCATTCAAATTTGTACAGAAGTTTTGAAGTCAGCAAAAAGGTATTTCAACATCTGTCTCTGCACACATTTGAAGTTGAAGCAACTTTAGAAGATTACAAAAACTAATAGGATTGCAGTAACAGTCAGACGAAATCAGCTAGGAACTATCCTGTAACAATGGTGATCACATTAAACAGCACTGATAATGGGACCTTGAAGATGCTTAATACACACCTTCAACTGAGCAAGATTGAGGGAGGATGTTGACTAGAAAGTGAAATTTCAAGATGGTAGCATGCTGATTAACACCAGGGGCTGCCTGCTTTGCATATTTCTGGTGGGTGTAAAGACTGCTTGTGCAAAACAAAGACCAAGATGACATCCAGTATTTGTCATGTCAAAAGTGTACACTTGCTTTTTATCATTCTTGGCATGTGAGTATTTTTGGCAAGGCCACTACTTATTGTCAACTCATAACTTCCCTTGAACCAGTGGTTGTGAATCATCTACAACTGAGTGGGATTGCTAGGCCATTTCAAAGTGAACCACTTTGCTTTGGATCCAGAGTCACATGTAGACCAAATCAGGTAAGGATTTTCTCCCCTAAAGGATGTTAGTGAACCACGGGAATTTTATGATAATCAGGATAGGTTATTATTATTGCTGATGAGAAAATCAATCCAAATTTATTTAATTAAGCCACTTGGTGGGATTTGAATATCTTTCATGCCTCCCAAGCTTTCAACCAGACCTCTGGATTACTATTAGTACAGTAACATTAAAACTATGTTATCATACCATTTCATTTGCTGCAGATGTTGTTTTGTATCCAAATAGCACTAGTTGCACCCCAGAAATGGGTGCCATTAAACTGAACTTCACCCCTAAAGAAAAAATGTTCTGTTAAAATTGAATCTTTGAACTGAGAATACATAATTTTGTTATATATTTCTAGTCCTTGATCCTATCAAAATGGTGCTGTTGTTCATCTATCGATATTCTTACTAAAATTGTCAACTTGAGAACAGATGGTTTTTACTTTTCTAACAGCACTACAGCTCTCAGGTGCTGCTTCTGAATGTGCTAAGCACATTCACTGCTGCCTATATCCCTGGGCAGTGCATACATAATAATTGACTTCCTATCTCAACGTGATCTAAGCAGGATTCTCAATGCTGTGCTTTGTTCCAGGAGTATTTTCGACATTTAGTATGTGGCATTACACTCAGTAAAGTGGTGGCATTTTGAAACAGATGGCTGTTGTTGCTAATGTTCTGAAATTGGCTTAGTGGCATTGACAGAAAGATGAGATATAATCAGATTCAACATTCATCAAGAAAATCGCCCCAAAACCAGAAAATCCCACCTGAGATCAACAGACCTTTCCATGGTCTGCCCCCTACCCACTACGATTCCCGGGAACAGGAAAATTCACCTCCACATCACTTGAGATGGGGCCTAATCATAACACGTGGCCACATAACACTTAATAAATTCTTGAGACTGATGCAACATAACCTTAGTAATGATACTTCAATTAGGTATGAAACACTTTGGGACATTCTGTGAATACAATCAGGTGCTACGTAAAAGTTCTTATTTTTGTTGTCAATGGCACTGGTTTCATATTAAGATATTGGTGTATAACTGCTAATTAAATAATCTTTCATATTGACCTTCAAGGTGTATTTCTGAAGATCAGACAACTACTTATGAGAGGAACAGCAAGTTGCAAATAAACGTCATGGGCCTGGATTTTGTTGTATTAATTAGAGCAAGGCTGTCAGAGCTTCCTGCTTTACAGGGTAAAACTGAAAGCAATTTCTGACATCTGCATATGCATAATTCAACATGGAATTCCAGATTCTTTTAGAAGTGATAGCCTATTCTGCCACAGGCTACACTGTTGCAGTCTTTGCTGATGGGATCTACGCAGAAGTCACTGCTGTGGCATCAACTTGTGGTACTTATCCATAGTCGCACACCAAAAACAGATGAAAAGGTTAGGGCTAGTATAATCAAGAGTAAGCAATATTTTAATAAGCAATAATTATAACTGAACAACCTCTCTGACTCTGAAAAAAAATTTACAAGTGCGAAGACTCAGTTTCATTGATTTTTTAAAAATACAGTTTCCTGTTCTCTTGCCGTTTAATGTCATATGTCTGTCCCAATCTTTATTTAGCTTCCTGTGCAATAATTGAATTGGCTTTAATATTTTCTGTTTATTTTAGGCCCTCCTTTGTGTGATGTGCCTCCATATAATTCCTCAATCTGAATAGTTAAAGAGCAACCCTGCTGTATTCCCTGCTCACAGACATAGCAAATGCCCTGTAAAGGGCTCTGTACTGGATCAAATCCTGAGTAATAGAAATCTGTGCTGACAAGCGTGCAAAAACTCAGTAGGGAACTGTGCGCGAGGTAAATGCCAAAAGCCATTCTTTCACTTCACACAGTATAATCTGTTTCGGGTTGTGACTACTTTCAGTTACCCTGGAAGGAAAAGCAGTATTACTATAACTCAGAACACAATGTATTGAGCTATTCTGGAGCTCAATTCTCAAGAGCCAAAACATCAAAATAAGCATATAAGTCTGTGCTCTCAACTACAAGCTAGGACTATAGGTTCAGGGCAATCACCTCACTGATCAAAAGTCTAATAGTTTCTCTAGCAGTTTAATTTGAGAGACATTGATGGGGTGAAAGGGGATTCTGGCATTCTTGACATTTTGTACTATAATTTTTGTATTTTAGTTTGACTGCCTTACTTGACACAGAAATGACCGAGGATGCTACCAGTAAATCAAATAAATGTCATGCAAACAACAATGAGTTACAGCTATAAGTCCTGCTGTTCAAGGGCATTGGATGCCTCTACTAGCATTGCCACTGTTAGCAATTGCTATCTTTCAATGATTCATTGCCAGAATACAATTTATTGGGCTATAAACTTCTCTTCAGTAATTAGAACCACTGTTCCTATCAGTGGATATTAAAAAAAGAATGAAATTTTCATTTATATAATGCTTTTCACGATCTCAGGATGTACCAAAGAGCTTCATTGACAATGAGACACTTTTAAGGTAATCACTGCTGTGATGCCCTACAGGTGTTATATACACAGTTTCAGAGAAATTCTTTGTTGTAGAGTGCTTTTGACATATTGGGAATTCATCCTGTTTATTGGCTGATTCAATTTGCTTCACAGCTTGGATATTTTTAAATGTTCGTGGATAGGGAATTTCTTTATAGTTAAGATAAAGAATATAGTGGGGGAATTAATTTTAACGTAGGAAGACTGATAGAGTGTAAACCAGCATACAATCCTATCTGCGTTTACAATCAGACATGGTGTGAGATGGACACTCCATCTGATTAACTCAGTTTCCTACCAGGTGAACTAAGTTAAAATTAGCTCATTCATTTTAAAGTGATTATTTGTAGCAGTGTAGTTCTGTTACATAGACAATAAAGGGATATAACTGCAATAGTCCATCTGATTTGCATTCAATTATTTCAATACAACAGTCTTATCTTCTAAATGTATTTTCTTATTTCTTGACTGATGTTGTCTGACTTATGCCATTTATGATTAATCAGAGGATTACAATCCATTCATCAAAATGTATCACTAAAATTATTCAAAGAATCAAAGAATTATACTTCAACTATTTAACATTTTATAGAGAAATGTACTTGTACAGAAACAGGAATGAACTCACATCATCAAAGGCTTTGAAGTGAGTGCAAACAACTTTCTGCCAGAGTGCTGCACTGCTCCTGATGTGCTGTATACCATTCTGCCGGGATAGTCTAGTGCCTGTCCTATATCTTCATGCCAAGCTGTTCTTCATGGACAGCATTGTGCTGCTGGACTTATATACACTCTGGTGTCACAATCTTGGTTCAGTAACACATCTGGTGTTGGAGAGTGTAAGGCTCTCCTTCTTCCTCCTGGTGCTACATATCAGTGTCTAGTGGAAGAACATTGTGCTGTGGGACTTAAAAGTCACTGCAACAATAATACAAACATTCAAAGTTCGACCAGGATTGGAGTGTGAAGTGAGAGGGTGGGGTGATGATGACAAGATTGGTGGGGATGGTAATTCAATATTGACAACGGGGGAGGGTAATGTGGAAAGAGGACTGTGCAAGAAGGAGGGAAGAGTATAGGGCAAGAACTCAATCGCCAGGCAAAAGGGCAAGGAAGTGGATGAAGAAAATCAACAATGGAAGGTAGAGAAAAGACTGAAGGGACTGACAAAATGGCACAAAAGAGGATGTCAAAGGAATATGATTGTTACCGGAAGAAGATGGATAAAGATTCCAGAGACAATAGGTAGAGGTGTACTTGGACCTCGCAGGTGATGGGCCTGAGGGAAGTGTGGCTGAACTGAGGATCAGACAAATTCTTGAGTCTGCTAGCCTTTTGGCTCTGGGTTGCTGACATCCTGTAGGGTCTGCAGAAGACAGATGGGCTGGAGAGAGTGACATGAGTGTGCTGGACTGGTATTCAAATATGGCACTGGGATCTTTGAATCCATCAGCTGAGGATAGACAAGAGGTTGGCCCTCCAGGAGAATCAGAGGGAAGCTCACCTGCGCATAATTAATAATTTTCCAAGCACTAAATCTGGTATATGATCCCACCATTCTGATCAGCAGGACAGGCATCAATTGAACTGCCTACTACCTTATTTAATCTAAAATGGAAGAATTCCACCTTTGGTGACACTTTAATTACTGCTGATGTTCCTCCCCATAACAATAGTGCATTGAGATAATGTGGGTAGGTGTTTGAAGTGAAATTCCTCTAAGTCTCTCTTGTCTTCCTTAACCTTTTAATCTTTCACAGTGCTCTTCTGTGTCTGTTTATACTTTGTAAGTCACTTTGGGACACTTTTCTAGAAACCTTTTCTAATGACAGGAGTATCAATGAGCAGAAGTTTTAAGGTATTAAGAAAAAATGTAACATGAGAAAACATACGG
Organism: Sphyrna mokarran; assembly: GCA_024679065.1. Taxonomy (NCBI): domain Eukaryota; kingdom Metazoa; phylum Chordata; class Chondrichthyes; order Carcharhiniformes; family Carcharhinidae; genus Sphyrna; species Sphyrna mokarran. The sequence continues at coordinate 40,865,398 of JAGIQG010000016.1, forward strand.
AGGTTATTTACGTAGTGAGTTGTTCCATCTGAAAATGCATTGCTTGGAAGAATGGTTAAGGAAGAGTAAACAGTGGCTCTCAGAAAGGAATTGTGTACAAACATGACAGGAAAACACTTACAAGGCTCTGAGGACATAGTAGGGCAGTTGGAGTAATTAAATATCTCTATCAAGTCACAGGCTGAAGGGAACAAATGGCTTATTTCTGTATCGGTATTATTCTATGAAGATACAGTATAAATACAACTTATTAAAGCTTTTAGTATCTGAACCACCATGGCAAACAATAGATACTACCATAGGCTACTAGATACCAAGAACTATCATTGGACAACATTACTCAGGACTCTGGTGCATAACCTATGCCTACATTGGCAGTAGATATATGGTGAAAGCTATGCTTTTACACAAAATGAAAACAGGGGTCGTGGGAGAGGGTGCTGAGGTGGGAGTGGATGGTAGTGGGGGTGGTGCAATCCCTGAGCCTCTTTTTTATCCTGTCCAATTTATTTCCTTAACAACTAACATTAAAAGATAGAGAAATAAAGAGAGGAAGGATTGAAAATGTGGGTGAACTAAATTGGGTGAATTCAATGTCAAATCTAACACAGAAGGAGATCTAAGGAGAAGAAAACACACTGTATTTAGAGATAGAAAAAATGAATTTAAAATTTGATATTCTTAAAATCTCTGAAAACAATTACAACTTCAAAGGATGAGATTTCATGATTATAATTCACTTTCAGGACAAGAGAGGTTGATTGGCAATCATTAACAATTAATCCATTATTAAAAAGATACTTATTTTATTAATTATCAGATTTCATTTTCTGTTGCAAGTTTAACTAATGTACAGGTACAGCTGTAGCTTCATGGCACAGAAAAAATGCAAACCTAACTTCTGGTACCTATCAATTCACAGGGTATTTCTTTTTGCCACAAGTGTCTATTGATTTACACCTTAATATAGCATCCTCCATTTAAATACTATTACCTTTCCAGCAAAATTTATATTGCTGCTTATGAAGCTATCAGTCAACCACATGAATGTGACTGAATCAACAGTTAATGCGAGTCTACGGAACGTTATTTTATTGAACTACTATGATTAACTGACATCATGAAAGATAAACAAAAAGAATAAGCTCACCACTATTTTGAAGTCCAACAGAAAGTAGAGCATTTTCCAAACTTTTTGGTTGGAGGGTGAGGCAGGTGGGAATGGGAACTGCAGAATCAAAATTCCAAAAATATGATGCACTAGTTCTAAAATGAAAATGACCTAATGTTTTAATATCCAAAGATAAGCCTAATTATGCAGTTGAATTTATGGCACTGCCTATTATCATTTGAACTGTCCTAGTGAACTCTGGTATGCAGCAATATCAGTAAAACATGTCAAGAACAGTATCAAGATTTTTAAAAATAAACGTACTTCAAAGACCCATTATAGTGAAAATAACCTCCAGTACTTCATCTGTAGCTCCTCTTTAAAATTGTAACCACTCAATGTCAGGGAAATACTGATTGAGTTGCCCTAGCTATTGTTTTATGCAATTTTATCAGAGAAACCACATCAGCTGTTTCCCGCACAAGCTTTTACAAACTTTTTAATAATAGCTCTCAATCCAGTGTAGCAATTCAGATAACAATAGGAAGTGGGATTTCTATAATAAGAAATATAATACAAGATCTATAACTCAGTATTGTTATTAACTTTTATAGACCATAAGACCATAGGCATAGGAGGAGAATTAGACCACTCAGCCCATCGAGTCTGCTCCACCATTCAATCATGGCTGATATTTTTCTCATCCCCATTCTTCTGCTTTTTCCACACAATCCCTGATCTCCTTATTAATCTCTGTCTGAAAGACATTCAATGACCTGGCCTCCACAGCCTTCTGAGGCACCGATTCATCACTCTCTGGCTGAAGAAATTCCTCTTCATCGTTATTTTAAAGGATGTCCCTTTAGCCTGAGGTTGTGCCATTCTAGTTTTTCCTCTGGTGGAAACATCCTCTCCATGTCCATTCTATCTAGGCTTCACAGTATTCTGTAAGTTACAATAAGATCCCCCTCCCCACCTCATCCTTCTAACCTCCAAAGAGTACAGACCCAGAGTTTTCACTGTTCCTCATATGACAAGCTCTTTATTCCACGGATCATTCTGGTGAACTGCCTGTGGACCCTTTCGAAGGTCAACACATCCTTCCTTAGATACGGGGCCCAAAACTACTCACAATACTCCAAACGGAATCTGAGCCTTATCCAGCCTCAAAAGTACATCCCTGCTCTTGTATCTAGAACTCTCGACATAAATGCTACCATTGCATTTGCTTCCCTAACCGCCAACTGAACCTGCATGTTAACCTTAAGAGAATCTTGAACAGTGATTCCCAAGTCTCTTTGTGTTTAATAGAAACAATGAAATTAATTGTTTCATAACAGTGCTGTCTCCTTTGGGGAAAGCTACAGGATAATCTTCCCAAACTTCTAACCATATCCGTGATGTTGATTTAAAATGTTATTACTTGTGTCAGCTATGGCTGATTTGGTAGCAAACTTGCCTCTGAATCACAAGGTTCTAGATTCAAGACCCACTCCATGTCTTGGATATAAAAATCAAGGCTGGCAATTCAGTGCAGTAATGAGGAAGCCATATCACTGCCACCAACTCCAGAAACAGCAGCATTACCATCAGCTTTCTCCTCCTCAACCACACGCATCTTCACAGGGCAGATGGGATGGACACTGAAATCCAGCTGGGAAGAGGTAAGATTCCCAACACAGGATCTTCAGGCAGAGAATTAGCTGTCTCAACATGTCTGAGGAAGAGTGGCTCAGGAGGCTATAGTTCATATGGGGGCTTGGTGCTACCACTGGCAGGACCAAACCCCTAGGACTGTTTTCTATGTTATCTACGTTAGTGTTGCCAATAATTGACAAGGTACCTGTCATTGGAGTCCCACCATACTCCACATTTTCCCTTGCACCAAATGCTGTGCTGTCTTCTCGTGAGAGATAAGTGTTTGATTTGTGTGCAAAGGAGGAAGAATACCATTTATGAATGATAACAATGAGAAATAGATGCAAGAAAACAATAGGTTGAGAATGAGTGTGAATGTTGGCCATTTAAGTAGGTGTGTGAGAGAGAGGGAGAAAGAGTGCATTTTATGAGTGTGTTGTTTTGCAGAGTATAGCTCAGGTGAGTGCTGAACAGGTCAGAATGTGGGATTTGGCACCTACTATCCCACTCATTGCCATGCACTCCTTTTACCCTAGATCCTTGTAGTGCATTGTGTTTGGGTTGGTGGGGGAACAGTCTTGCTGCTGGCATCCATGGTCACTTCTATCCATGCCTGCTTGATTAGAGAAGTGCTCATTTTCCACCCTTGGGAGAGCACACTTCACTGAAGTCTCTCAGATTCTGCAGCCGGAGACGTGGGGATGGGAAAATCAGAGTGGCACGAACAGCCTTCTCAGATATATTCTCCACTTCTGTATATGCTGCAGGCTCAAAAATCCATCTGCAGAGGCTTTTCTTTCATATGCTGTGGTCCCTTTAATATAATTCCTTCTATTTAACAGAATAGATGCATCCCTCTACATTTCTTCATTAGTTGGCCAGGAAGCCTAGAGGTATGGTGGCAATTAGTTGGTCCTAGTAAAATATAACTGCCACATGCGCTGTTTAGAGAGTGGATTCCAGACCTAAAAAAAATGATCCCCTTGTTCCGGCAAGGATTTAAGTGAGATGATTCCATTCACAGTCATTGACCTGAAACATTGGGCAGAATTTCATTGAAACAGATACGTTCATCCTCCAAAACTCATTTATTTTATTAGCAGGCTTTGCTGTTAATCATTAATTACTTCTACATTTCCAAGAAAGGGGGAATCTGTCAGTGGTCAGCTTTCTATTTAAAGCAAGCCTGTAAGGGATCAGAACAATTACATCCAACATTGCTGATGAAGATCAGAAGGTGAAGAATTGAAGGACGGTATGGAAATCCTGCCCACTGGTCACTAACTCTTCCCTGCAGATGATGCTTGAGGTGGTGAGGACCAAAAGGATGTTCCGTCAACTGTGGACAAAAGGGAGAGACCAAACATGCAGAGTAAAGAGATGGTGGATGGAAATTTTGGAGACATTAGCAGCAGAAGCGTAATCCCGAACATGTGGATCCAATGTTGTAAAAGGTTTAATCACCTCATTAGCTCAGGGAAAAGTGAGTGATGTAATACATTCAGCTGTAAACTACTACTCTCTGACTTCCCTGGCAGCTTCCTATACAGCACAGCTCAGAACAACATACCTTGCAAAGCCACTTTATCTTTCTCATCAGGCATCTTTTCAAATCTTTATCCAAATTGGTAACACTCATTCTGATGCTCTACTTAGTACTGTCTTGCAACCATTCCTCACAGTGACCCTCCACAAATGCCAGAACTGATCAGGCATGAGTAAACTATTCTAATGAAAAGTCACTGACCTGAAACGTTAATTCAATTTCTCTACAGATGCTCCCAGAATTGCTGAATGATTCCAGCAATTTCTGTTTTTGTTTTAAATAACACAAATTATTTCTTCTCTCTGATGTTAGAAATCCACCCTTTATGGTTCACATACTGGTAAATCCCTATGTTGTGACATTGGATTTCTGTCAAATGGAGTCTGCACTGATTTTATAACCCAACACCACTTACAAATTCATACTTATTAAGCTGTTAAAATTCAAGCCAATATACCAGTTAGTTATGGGCAGGATCTGAAATCCTGTCATCAGAAGATCCCAGGAAGGAGCCAGAGGTGAAAAAGTTAAAGACTATGGTGATCTTGATAACCACTGGCTATATGTGACCTCCTGGTCCTCATGGAAGGAAGACCTGTTCTAAGAGGCTGCAAACATCAATAATGGCTAGCCAATGAAAGCCTGGGCCTCCTGAGTGCTAGATGGAATTTTCTGATTATGATGACAGCCTCACCCACTGGTTACAGAACCATTGAGAAACCTATGCTGCTTCTCTCTTGGAGACATAATGCAATTACCAGTAATCAGCAGTTTACCGAGACAGTGTTGAGCTTCCCATTTGATGAAGCACCAACGGTGTGGAAATTCTGTCTGAAGGACTGCAGCCCAATCAGAGGCCAGCAGCTCTCAAGTATCAGAAATGTCATTCTTCCACCAGTATCAGCAGTACTGAGGTACATTAAATTCCACTCACTATTGCGATGCCCTTCCAGATAACTTTTACTTCTTACTTATGTGACCTGACATCAACATCATGTATGTTTCTGATACTAAACCTTTACTCAATTTTTGGAGAGGAGTGTCGATATCATGTCAAAGGATCAAGTGTATTGAAATCAAGATGACTGAATGGCATTATAAATGTTGATTTATCCACATTCAATCTGGATTCTTTGTCCAGAGGGAACTGCCAAAGTCCACTGTTCCCATTCAATTTAGTAAATAAAGTATTCTTGGCTTGTTTGGCAAGGCTTTCGTCCATTGAGGCCAGCAGCCGGGTTTCACATTCCACTGGTTTGTTTTCTTAAGTTAAATCCACACAGGTTCTTATTGACTTATTTTGGCTTTGGGAGCATAAATGAACACCATTTTGTTGGCATTGTAACCAGTGGGATAACTCCTTGCTGCTGCATCTTTTCAATTTCACCCTTTATTCCAACCAAGACTGGGTCAGGGACCTTCCTCAGTGTATAGAGTTAAATCTAAGCATTAGCTCAAGGGTGGTTTGCTACTCTGTCTTTAACTTTCCTGACTCTGAAAACAATTTTGGTAATTTATTTTGAAATGTGACGTTGTATTTCTCATCATCAAATCATCCATTTTATAGATATTTATCAATTTTAATCATGTCTTACTGCTAAGTAGAGAAGTAAAATGGACTATTATTTAAATGATAAAAAATTGGACTATTATTTAAATGGTAAAAAATTGCACCATGCCGCTGTACAGAGGGACCTGAATATCCTTGTACAGGAATCTCAAGGAGTTGGTTTGCAGATACAGTAGGTAATTAAGAAGGCAAATGGAATTTTGTCGTTCATTGTTAGAGGGATGAAGTTTAAAAATAGTGAGATTATGTTGCAACTGTATAAAGTGCTGATGAAGCCACACCTGGAGTACTGTGTACAGTTTTGGTCTTCTTACTTGAGAAAGGATATGCCGGCACTGGGGGGGGGGGGGGGGGGGGGGGGGGAGTGGAATGAGGGCAGGAGAGATTCATTAGTTGATTCTGGAGTTGAGAGGGTTGGGTAATGAGGAGAGACTGAATAGACTGGAGCTATATTCATTGGAATTCAGAAGAATGAGGGGAGACCTTATAGAAAAATATGAGAGTATGAAGGGAATAAATAAAATAGAAGCAAGAAGGTTGTTTCCACTGGCAGGTGAAACTAGAATTAGGAGGCAGATTTAGGACTGAGTTGTGGAGGAACTTCTTCACACAAAGGGTTGTGAGTCTGTGGAATTCACTGCCCAGTGAAGCTGTTAAGGCAACCTCACTGAATGTTTTTAAGGCAAGGATAGATAAATTTTTGAACAGTTAAGGAATTAAGGGCTATGGTGAGTAGGCGGTAAGTGGAGCTGAGTCCTCAAAGAGATCAGCCAAGATCTTATTGAATGGCAGAACAGGCTCAAGGGGCCAGATGGCCTACTCCTGCTCCTAGTTCTTATTTTCTTATGTTTGAGGATTTCTTGTTTTTTATATTTCAGCTTTGAATGAACTTTGACTTTTCAAGTTGTCCCAACAGGACCTTTTAACAGTTGAGGTTGCAATATAATATGTTTGAGCCATTTCACTCCAACTGGAAACCCCCATTCCAGTACCCAGTTTTAAAACTCTGGGACTGAGTTTAATAGTCTTGGTATCATTTACCTTCCCCAGGACGGTTAGTTCCTTTGCTTGTAGTCCGACCATTACTTGAATGTGGCTCTATTTTAAAATTTTCACCATCTTTTTTTCAGTTTGCCAGCATTTTCAAGTGACAAATATTTTCAAAATGGGCTCTTTTTCCGCAGTTGTGGCAATCTGCACTGTGCCCCCTCCACCTATCATCCTCCAACCCCTACACTTCCCATTCTCATCCTCTGTCTCATTTGTGCAATTTATTCCCTCTACAAGGTAGCTGATCGAGTTGGATCTCTAGATCCCTTTTGAACTATTTGGATGGCAGGCGGCTATAGACACGGCAGTTGCTGTTGTTACTGCTGTTGCTGCTCCTGGTGTTGAGGTTGTTGCTCCTCTGTTGCTGGTGCAGTTCGTGCTGGTTTGGCTGCCCCTGTTCTCCCCAGTAGAGATCCATGCTGCAACTGTGTAAGCTGCTCTCACGCTGCAGTGAAAGCTGACAGAAGAAAAGCACAGATCTAGGCGAGTAAAATTTAAAGTCAGTGAAATGACTTCCACAAATTGGGAATCACCAGTGAAGCAGTTAACTCAGGCTCTCAGACAAGTGCTGTGTGCACAAGCATTCCCACGTGAGCTATCCAGTCTCACGATTTAAAGGCATACAAAGCTGTCAGTTCGATTGTTCAATGGCTCCCCACCTGGCTCTCGCCTTGTTGACTCTGGCAAGTTCCAAACAGCTCTGGGAATCTGTGCGCAGGCTCTTAAAGCCAGAATTTAGCAGTAAAGACTCAATTAATTGATTATTTAAATATTAAGGTGGCTGACCTGACTGCTTCCCCAAAGTTTCCACTCAACTCCACAGTAAAGGACAGAAGTGGCAAGATCCCGCTGCGTTTTTAAAACTCTCCAGTATTATTCAGGACTTTAAACCCCTACCCTCCCTCTGCTCCCTGCACCCATCCTTAGCAGTTAAAATTCTGCCAATTGACCGGCTCACTCACCACATGTTCTGCTGCTTCTGATTAATTTAAGCATTTTGTGATTTGACTTCAATATCCGCTTATCATTTTTAACATTCATCCTCAGTACATAGGAACAAAGGAAAAATAGGAACATAAGAATTAGAAGCAGAAGTAGGTAAGTTCAGCCTTTCGAACCTGCACCACCATTCAATCAGATCATGGCTGATCGCTCCCTGGTCTCAAATCCACCTCTCTACCTGGGGATTCTCCGTATCCCCTTATCCCCCCTTTTTAAGTAGAAATATATCTATCTCCTTCTTGAAACCATTCAACCAAACTCCACCACCCTAAATGACAGAATTCCACAAATCCAACATCCTTTGCGAGAAGAAGTTCCTCCTCTTCTCGATTTTAAATTTACCACCTCTCAATCCACACCTGTAACCCCTTGTTCTAAATTGTCCCATCAGATAAACTATTTCACCTACATTTCTTTTATCAATCCCTTTAAAAATTTTATATGCTTCAACCAGATCCCCTTGCATCCTTCTAAACTCAGTGAGTATAAACACAAATTGTTTAATCTCTCCTCATATGTCAAACTTTCATCCCCAAAAATCAATCAATCTGGTGAACCACCTGTTTAAAATATAAACATCTGGTGAGCGTCTTATGTGTTATCCTACAATAATGAACTAGAACAGAAAAACACTGGGGTAATCTGACAGGTTGGTCAGTATCTGTGAACAGAATGTATATATTTAGGTTTAAACAGATAATTTCTCATAACTGAAACATAAGAGGCAGACAAACATTTAAATACAATTAAAACAAAGGAAAAGAGGAAATATATAAAAGAAATATGAAGTGGAATTTAGTGCCCTCTGCTGTGGCAGGTTTGGAGTTGGGGGGAATTTAGTTGGGTGGGAGACTATTAGGTGGGGACTCTACTGCCTTCCCTCTTCTGCCCTAATTAAGTCCAGGGTGGGAAGACTTGCCAAGGCCAACGTGCCCAGCACCAAGTTAGACCTCTAACTGGACAATTAACTCTCACTTAAGTGCCTCACCCCACCGCTGCTGGTATTCAACCAGTGGCAAGCAGGGCAGTTGCCAAATCAGGAGCCTAAGATATAAACCGTGAAGTGTTTGCTTGAGGGCTCTGGAGTAGGGATCTGATATTGGGAAGGGCAGGGGACCAACTTCTCCCATGACTCTACCCTATAAGCCTCATCCTGCCCTCCTTCCCTGGGATCCTTGCTGGATTCTGGTGGATGCAAAGGTTCTCCATGTGACATTGACTGATTAGACAACAGCTCTTGGGGAAAGGGAAGGATGGAGCAGTAGGAGGTTTTTCTGCTCTCAAAGGATTTTACCTCGCCCTCAAAGGACTAGAATGTTGAGAAGTTGCTGCATTTGTCCAACAGCTTGTGTTACAGTAATTACATTTAAAATTTCTCTATTAATGATGTGCTGTGTGTTAACGTCTGCCAATCAGCCTCTTTGGCATCAAAAATGAACTATTCTAAGTGTGGAGTCACATTCCTTCAGATAAAGAAGAACAAAGAACAAGACAGCATGGGAAACAGGCCCTTTGGCCCAATGAGCTCATGCCGCCACCTTAATGTTCCCACTTCTACCCGTGATCCCTGTCTATGTTTATGGATCTACGCATTGAAACCAAATTTGAGACAATTTAGGGAGAACTTGTTCTGCCAATCAGCCTAAGAGCACATCTTTGGGATGTGGGGGAAACCGGAGTACCCGGAGAAAACCCATACAAACACAATGTTGAAATGATATGGAAGATTTTAAACATTTCAAATGTTTACTTTCCTTTCTATTTTGTTTTCAACCTCTTCTAATCAAATTCTTACATTACTCCTTTTATTTCTCTTTCCTTATCTGATTTGTAAACAATTCATTCCCTTCAATTCCCTTTCCACTCAGTCCGATTGCTGTTTAATTCCTAATTCTTCAATCTCAGTGGTTAAGGAAATACTGAGTTGCTTTGTTCACTTCAGTATTAAATATCCTGTTCCCTGCACTGTGCTGTTCCCAGCTCACACATTCAGCAACTTTGTGGATAAAACGCGTTTAGATGAAGGGTGTGGAGAAAGTCTAACCAGTGACAAACTCCCGTCAGGTGCCCTGCTAAAGCAGTGACGTGGAGATGCCAGTGTTGGACTGGAGTGGACACAGTAAGAAGTCTCACAACACCAGGTTAAAATCTAACAGGTTTATTTGGAATCCACAAGTTTTTGGATGACTGCTCCTTCACCAGGTGACTCACTTAATGAAGGAGAAATGCTTCAAAAGCTTGTGATTCCGAATAAACCTATTGGACTTTAACCTGGTATTGTGAGACTAAATCAGAACCTGACTGTTTAAGACTTGAATGAAACAAAGGATGTATATGTAGCAAAGGATGTGGGAGGTATGGGTAAATGCAAGAGAATAGGAGAGATAGAAAACCCAGAGGTTGAGATTGAAAATAATGCAGATTTGAAAATGAAAAGTGTGCTGAAGTCCATTTTTAGATCAGAGTGTTGCAGAAAACCTAGAAGAAATATTAAATAATTATTTTCCCTGTTTCAACATTGACTTCAGGCAATCCACAGCACCTCCTGAGAACTTTAAAAAACATTGTTGAATTTTATTTCTACATTCAAAAGATGCCATAACAACCAAAGCTTCTGAACATTATGCATTATCTACCCTCTCTCCTTTGTTGACAACCCCACAGACCACTTGGCAGTATAGCTTGGATGTGCCAGCTGTACACAATACTCTGTTGTTTCCAATCTGAGTTCAGCATCTGCAGTATAACTACAGCACAATAAAAGTGTCAGAAAGAAAAATGTAGAAACGAGGTTTGTCCAAAACAGATCCTGGAGAACAGGAAACCAAGCCAGATAATATGTCTTTTCCCTTGTTGTTAACAGTCTACAAAAACTTCTCCTGACTTATAATAAACTATTGCAAGTTCATTCATACTAGAAATATGTTTTGTCTAAAACACCTCAAGAATTCTCGCATGATATATTGCCAGGCACTATTGTTTTACTGTGATAAAACCTTCACTTTATTTTTTTGATACAATATTGTTGAATTTCCTTCCTTATCATGATTTATTAACAGCCTTGTTTTAAGCTATCCATGTAGTCTGTGAAGGAGTGGGTAACATTTATGAACATCATCTAAACTGCAACCCTACAAAGGACCTTACAGATGTGGCAGGATAGAATGAATCATTTTGGTTGTCATACATTTCACTCTCACAACAGCCTCCACACTATAAGCCCATTGATGTTCAGTCTCTTTATTTTTCTGTCTACAAAACCAGTCCTCTAGGACCAAACTGTGAGTCTTTTTTCCCTCTGTAATCCTAATTCTCGTATCAAAAGCTCCTAATTAAGACAAAGAGCAAGAAACAGTACAGCACAGGAATAGGCCTTTTAGCCCTCCAAGCCCATACCAATCATGATGCCCTAACTAAACTAAAAAAACTTTCTGCCCTTATTTGGTTTGTATCTCTCTATTTTCTCCTTATTTCTCCCATCAAGATGCTTCTTAAATGTTACTAATGTGCCTGCTTCCACTACCTTCCAGGCAGCGCGTTCCAGACACCCATCATTGTCTTTGTCAAAAACTTCCCCTGCACCTCTCTCTTAAAAACTTTCCCCCTTTCTCATTGTTCTTGTCATTGACACTTTCACCTTGAGAAAAAGCCTCCACGCTGTCTATGCCTCTTGTAATTTTGTAGACCTCAATCAGGTCTCCCCTCAACCTCCATCTTTCTGGTGAAAACAATCCCAGTTTATTCAATCTCTTCTCATAGCCAATGCTCTCAAGACCAAACAAAATCCTGGCGAACCTTTTTTATACTCTCTGCAAAGTCTCCATGTCTCTCTGATTGTATGGTGAACAGAACTGCATGCAATTCCCCTCCTTTTTGTCTTTCCCTCAAGATTAAAAACTTTTGTTTGTGTACAGACAGTTTGGGTGGAAGCAGCGAAGAGTGGCATTTGACATTAGACAAATTCTCCTTTCTCTTGTTAATACTAAAGGTCAAGAATCAAAGGAGACACTGTAGTTACTTTTTAACTTCAACAAATTCAATTTGGCATAAAATGCAAACGTTTTTAACTAAAAATAAAGTAATAATTTTTCAAACAACCTTTTTCTCAAAACAAAAGAAAGATTACATTCCTTTTCCTGCAAAGGAGAGCCCTCTCCTCTACTATCTTGTCCATAAGTTGCATGTTGTTCCTCTGGAACTCCTTGCAGAATGGAGGCTTTAATCCTATCTGATGTTTGATCATCGTACATTATATAAGCACTGAAGGATGCCATCAATTTATAGACTTTGCTGCCTTATCTGTGCAATTCTTAATTGTTCCTCAGTTACTCAAGCTTTCACAAAAGCTTACTTCAGCCTTGCTGACACATGCACTTCTCTCTCCAAACATTCTGGACAATAAGCAAAGTTATGATATGTGGTCAGCATCTGGACAGGAGTTTCAAGCATTCACCATTCTCCCAAAGTATGCTGCCAAAGTATTGTGGCTGTAGATTCTCAAAGCCATTACACTTGATACACAACAAGCATTTCCACATTTGAACCTCATACAAGTTCTTCTCATAGATCACAGAATCATCGAATTGTTATGGTGCAGAAGGAGGCCATTTGGCATGTTATGTCTGCACTGGTTCTCCAAATAAACAACGTGTATTTTTATATATTTTATAGCTTTTTTATAGCTTCATTCAACCTGAAACATTAAAATCCTGCCTAAGGTCAGTGGACCTTCCCATTATCTATCCTTCACCACTCCAACTCCCTTATAGGTAAAATTGCAGCCCATGACTTTGTACATTTCCCTTCCTATTCAAATGTTCTAATGTCTTCTTGAATGCCTCAGTTTAACTTGTCTCCATCATACTTCCAAGTAGTGGATTCTAACAGTAAGCATTTACTGTGAGAAAAAACTTTTTCTCACATCAAATTTGCTTCTTTTGCAAATTACTTTAAATCTGTGCCATTCATTTTTGAGACTTACAGGCAGGAACAATTTTCCCTGTATACTTTGTCCACTCCCCTTAAGATTTTGAACACTACTATCAAATTTTCTTTTAGATTTCCTCTGTCTAAGGAGGACAGTTCCAATCTCACTAATCTATCCTCCCTTACTTCTCAGTCATGTGATCTGACATCATTGTTATCTCAGCATAATGTGTGCTTCTGATATTGGCCCTTTACTCAGGTTAGTGAAGCAGGTCCTATGTAGAAGAGTAATCTATTAAAACAACAATGACCAAATTATAAATGTAGATTTATCAACATTCAATCTTGATTCTGTGGCCAGAGGCAACTGCCAAATTCACTGTTCCCATTTAGTTTAGTAAATAAAGTATTCTTTGCTGGTTTGGCATGGCTTTTGTCCACTGAAGCCACAAGCTGGGTTTTACATTGCACTAGGTTATTTTGTTCAGTTAAATCCATGAAGATTCTTACAGAGCTTTTTTGGATTTGGGAGTGTAACCATTTCTGAACACCATTTTGTTAGCATGTCAGATAAACCTTCATGTTGCATCGCTTCAGTTTCCCCCTTCAGCTAGTCTTTGTTTGGGGAAGGGACTTTATTTAGTGTATAGAAGCAAGTTGGTTTAGCCCAGGGCTGGTATGGTCTTTAACTTTCCTAAACAATTTTGCAATTTCATTTTGTAATGTGCTGCTGTATTTCTCATCAGCAACTTCATCCTTTTGATAGATTGATTTCAGTTTTAGGCATGTCTTACTATTGGGTTGAGAATACTCATGATTTTGAATGACTCACTGGTTGTAATTTTTCAGCTTTGCCATAACTTCTGAATTTTAAAGTTGTCCCACTAATACATTGTAATTTGAGATTGTAATGTAATCAGTTTGAGCCATTTGACTTCATCTGATAAAATAGAAATCCTTGATTCTGTGTATAATTTGTAAACCCTGTGGGTTTCCATCTACTTTGAGTACAACGCTCCAATATTTGTTCTTGGTATCATTTACATCCCTCAGGAGGGTTAGTTTCTTTGCTTGTGGTTTGACCACTTCTTGGTTGTGTTCTGTTTTAAAATGTCCTCCCTCTCTTTACAGGTTGTCAATATTTTCAAGTGACAAATAGTTTTGAAATGGCCTCCCTTTACACAGAGATGGCTCTCTACTCCCATACCACTCGGATATTCTTCTTGCATATGCATGTTGTTTCCACCACACCAGAAATATTTCAAAATGATGGTTGGCACACCATTCCTCATTTTAGCAAGCTTAGGCTTAGTGCATTTTCCCTTTTAAGGCCTACAAACTGTGGTGTCACGTGGTCTTCTTCAATGGGACATCCTTTCCCATGATCAAATGCCCAATTCTGATTCCTTTGCCTCACAATCCACATTTTTCTAGTGCTTAATCCTTTCATCCCTGATCTGATAATTTGTCCAGGACACCAACTATGATTTTGTCTTAAATCAGCTCATTCTTTAAGGTTCCATGACTGTAATTCTCTGACAGACTATGGAGATTGTTGAGAACCAAATGGATGGCTTTGTCTGATCTTTGCTTTGTTTTATCAAATTTAGCCTCGCTATAATGAAATTCTGAAATACAAGTTGGTAACTAGTTTATTCCTTGGGGAGATTGAATGAAAGATGATGACTCAAAATTGCTGATTTAATAGCTAAAATGTATGTGCAATGATGTTGAATATTTCACAACTCCATCAGTGTTGATAAGAAAAGGTTTGCACTAATATTAATCAGGGGAGATAGTGGTGTATTGGTGTTGTCATTGGCTAGCAATCCATAAGTCCAGGGTTCATATTCCAACATGGCAGATACTGATTCATGTTGCAACTGTACAAAACTCTGGTGTGGCCGCACTTCGAGTATTGCATTCAGGTTTGGTCGCCGCATTATAAGAAAGATGTGGAGGCATTGGAAAGGGTGCAGAGGTGATGTACCAGGATGTTGCCTGGTATAGTGGGAAGGTCTTATGAAGAAAGGCTGAGGGACTTGAGGTTATCTTCATTAGAGAGAAGAAGGTTAAGAGGTGACCTAATTGAGGCATACAAGATGATCAGAGGGTTAGATAAGGTGGACAGTGAGAGCCTTTTTCCTCGGATGATGATGGCTAACATGAGGGGACATAGCTTTAAATTAAGGCATCAGAGGTAGGTTTTTTATTCAGAGGGTAGTAAGGGCGTGGAATGCCCTACCTGCAGCAGTTGTGGACTCGCCAACTTTAAGGGTGTACAAATGGTCAGTGGATAGGCATATGGATAACATGGGAATATTTTAGGTAAGAGGGTCATTAGATTGGTTCCACTGGTCGGCGCAACATCGAGGACTGAAGGGCCTGTAGTGTGCTATAATGTTCTATGTTCAGATGGTGAAATTTGAATTCAAAAATAAATAAAAACTGGAAATAAAAGTGCAATGATGACCGTGAATTGATTGCCGTATAAACTTGCTTAGTTCACTAATGCCCTTTAGGACAGAAATTTGCTTGCCTTCACGTGACTCCAGATTCACAGCAATGTAATTCACTCTTAAATGCCCTTTGAAATGCCTGAGCAAGGCAGCACAAGCACCATAAATGCTGGTGCAATCAATGGGACTCACATCCATTCAATAAAAAAAATACTGATTTTGTTATATACCAAAGACCCAAATTGTTTTCATAACCTTCACTCACTGGTTTCCCAGAACAAGAAGGTTTTCAAAGATATTGGGTGAGATTCTCTGGGCCTCCCAGCCTCACGGTTCCCGCTGGTGGGAGGTGGCTTGTTGTTTGCTGGCAGCAGGATTCTTTGATTCCTACTGTCAATGGGAATTCCTGTTGATGTCATCCCACACCAGGGGAAACCTGCGCATGGGGTGGTGCTGCTGGCAGGACCAGAGAATCCCACTAGCGTAAATGCTCAGAAGATTCTGGCTAATTTCATATTAGGTTTTTTAACTGGATAAGGTATAGTAGGGTTAAAATTAAGTTCTGAGAACACATGTGAAGATCTGAAACTGTAGATTGTTTCATTAAGAAGCATATTTGATTTTTCCTTTGGCATCAAAGGCAGTTTGATAGTAAATTCTATGACATGCGGAGACCTTATGAAGAGCACTTAATGCTCAACTATGTCACTGATAACTGTGGGGATAAATGTTAATTTAGATGAGTGACCAAAAACATATAATGCATCTGACATTCTTTGGATCATTTTCAAATAATAGGTTTGATTGAAATCATTAAGCTGAAGACTTTAGTTAGATTTCTGAGAACAGTAAGGCCTTGCATCTTTGTAATCCATTTGATGGATAATGCTATTGCTAGGAGTGGCTGGCTGTGGTTCTATAACACAGCAACCTGCTCTGCAATAAATAATCAGCCTCAGCCTGAATCTGAGTCTGTCATGGATTTGAGGGTCATTAAAGATTCCATTGTAACAAATAAGCAGATGAAAAGTATTTTATGACCATTTTATGTGAGTTTTTGGTTGTGGATTAGTGCAGAATTAAGCTTTTTGTTGCTTATAAGAAAGTTTATAAATTACAGTAAATATATGGGTGTTGAAAATCTCTGATCCTACTGTATTACCATATTTGCAATGCAGCAAGAAACTTTCAATCTGTGCTCTTGACATTCAGCTAGCGGAGCACTTTTTTTCTTTTTTACTTTATCTAAACCTGTCAAAATCTTGTACACCTCCATCAGATGTTTTTTCAAGCAGTTTTGTTCCAGGGAGAACAGCCCAAACTTTGCCAACCTAAATGTTAGCTATATTTCCTCACATGTCTTGAACTATTTTGGTAAAAATCTGCATCATCTCAAGAATCTTCATATTCTGCCCAAAGTGTGCATACAAGAACTGGATGTCATAGTCTTATTATGGCCTAACCAGAGCTTTATAGGAATTCAGCATAACTTCCGACTGATGTATTCAATACATCTACTTATAAATCCCAAACACAATAGTGTTTTGCAGCATTCTCAGTTTTTTGCTTTTATTTTACAAATGTGTACTAGTTTGTCTTAACTTATTCAAACCTCTCCATAGTTATTACTTTGACTGTTGTTTCAAAAACCTTCCCCAGCACTTTTGCACCAGTTAAACTGACTGGCTTGTCTTAACTAGGAAGGTTCTTATATTCTATCTTGAATTAGCAACTCACATTTGTCATTTCCAAACTTCTAGTAGCTCCTCCCATATCCATGGAAGGCTGGAAAATTAGATCGAGCCTTTTGCCATCTCCACTTCCACTTTCTGAAACAACCTGAGATTGACAATTGATGTTATTCCACTAGTGATGCCTCTCTCTTGATGTCAGGTAATGAAGGGATAAGCAGGAATTCAACCTGCTCTTTCCCTCAGCAGGAATTTCCTGATGGATATTCCCATGTCCCACCAGGTGTCCCATTAAAGTTGATCCTCTATCACTTTTTCAATATTAATTCTTCACTTCTGACTTCTAAAAGAAATTTGGAATTACAGTTTGTGCATTTCCTTTTATTTGTTTAACTCAATGATGTTTGTTATATTCATCTGCCTGATCATATGGCAATGGGCTGACACATTCCAGCCAGTAACTCCCTAAAACTTGTTGTAGGTACCTGGAAATTCAGCAGAAAATGGGACTATCAAGTTTATAATATAGAAAACACGTGTAACATTGAGTGCACATTCCAGAAAGGGAGCATCTAAACATAATCCAGTGTTGGCAACGCAAGGCAATGATTTCCTCACTTGAAAAATATAAAGACAATAAGCTGCTGGGAGAACCATGTAAAATTATAACAATATTTTATTTATATGTGAAGTTCATTTTAGCAGTGGACTCGCGGGAGATTGCATCAAATAGCCAGCACCTCATATGTAAGTGCTGTAACCGTCAGTGTGAACAAAGAACTCTGTACTGGCACTGGCTCTTTCACAAGGTGAACATTGGAGATAGGTAAATTCAAACAACTCTCTGTGGACAAATTTAATTTTAGTTAATGGCCTTAGGAAGTTCTAGTTTTACAAAAATATTCATAATACATTTATTCAGAACCTATCCCCAGAGCACTCATTTAACTTAGAAATAATAGTTTCTTTCTATCTTCATATTATATTGCAAAATAAATAATAATTATCTCAAATCTCCATGCAAAATATATTTAAAATTTTGTACAAAGCATGGCATCACATAATTCCTGCAGCATTGCATATCACACCCCTAACATATTTTCACTACCAAGGTGGGTAGCTCAGATTTTCTGATTCAGCAGACTGCCTTTGGTATAAATGCCTTTATCCACTATTGTTAGTCTGTGGAGATGCATGCCAGATGGAGTTTGTTTTACTGCCCCCACTCATAGATTGGAATTCGCAAGGACAGCTGAGTGCCTTGGCAGACTGGTTAAAAGGCCCACCAAGAGTTTTGGGACTTTGTCTCTGTTGTTTGGATATGTTTGAGGCCCTTTAACCCTCACACTCTCCATGTCACCTCTAAGCCCTCACATCAACTCAATGTAATTTTATGTATCCAAACCACTCCTATGACCTCTTATAGTCCCTTGCCAACTCAATGTCCATCACCACAAGGATTGAATTGATTGAATGTTGATGGTGAGGAAACCAACAAAAGGGAAACATCAGTCACGGATAGACGCAGTCCTTGTGAAGATGAGCATGCCATTCATTGTGTTGTGTGGCATTGCTGCCATGCTAAATGGGATAGATTCAGAACAGATCTAGCAACTTAAAGTGGCACGGTGGCACAGTAGTTAGTACTGCTGCCTCACTACACCAAGGACTGCGTTCATTTCTGGTCTTGGGTGACTATGTGGAGTTTTCAAATTCTGTCCATGTCTGCATGGGTTGCATAGATTGAGATAGTTGTGTTGAAATGTAGTTTAAATATAGTGCCTGGCAGGAGAAAACTCTGAGATCACATAGGCAAATCTGAGGCCATCTGTCAGTGATCTGCCATGTTTGCTGTGCATGCATAACTAATAAGGTGAGGAACGGATGGTATGGTGAAAAACCACCATTGGGAACAGCAGGAAAAATGCTCATTTTTCACACCCACTACCACACTTTGTGCAATTGAGAGAAAATCATGATCTAGTGTTAACTTGCTTTGTTTCATATACAATAAAGTTTGCTTCAGTAAAAAAAAAGAATCATTTAGCACAGTTCTGTCAGTGAATTGCTAAGTATTTGAATTCCTTCTATAAAAATGAATTGCCCTTGATAATATTGTGCATAATACCATCAGAATTAGGAGCAGAAGTAGGCAAATTCAAACCTTCGAGCTGCTCCACCATTCAATCAGATCATGTCTGGTCTCTCCCTGATCTCAAGTCCACCTCCCCATCTGTTCCCCATATCTCTTTATCCCTTTTTTATTAGAAGTATATTTATCTTTTTCTTGAAACTATTTAATGATTTAGTCTCCACTTGATATGGGGCAGCGAGTTTCACAAATTCACCACTCTTTGTAAGAAGCAGTTTCTCCTCATCTCAGTTTTATACCTAGTGCCTCTCAACCTATACCTGTGACATGCTTCATTTAGTGAAGACATGCATCTGTTGAATTAAAGGTGATTAGTCTATTGTTTTGTCAGCAGAGGGAATATTCATTAGTAACATACAGAATTGTTTATTCATCTCCACAAGTGCATAAGGGGTTTGTAATGAGGTCTCAGTGGTGAAGGTTGGCTATAAGGGGCCTTGGGCTGCCCTGAACCAGTTTAACAAGGACCAATCTCACTATAATAACTCAAAGGCTGACATTCAACAGATAGGATTTGTCACAAAGAACTTTGTTAGTGATATACCGTGTTTCCCATTCCTTGGTCTAAATGGTGACTGCTGGTTGATGTTGCTGAGAGAAGCTGTTCCATATGGGACGTCAAGATGGAATGTGGGTAGCAGGCAGGTTTAACAGGCCTTCATGGAGTGGTAAGTGATGTGTAGCACAGATGGTTTCAACCAGTCCATGGGATTTTGTCAGTTGATTGATGTATGGAGGAGGGACATTTGTGAGGACTGGAAGCCAGAGGAAGGTTGTTAAGCAGAACGTTCCAGAAATGCCACACATTGTTGCATTCAATGAGTGTCAGCAAAAAGTATATATGATGATCTTGGTAACATATCATTCCTCTACTTCAAAATCAGGCATCCACAGTATTAGAACACATTCTACCTACCTACAATCTTAATCAATTCTGTATTATTTAAGGTCTCCTCAGATAACACAATTCTGTATTATCTAAAATCTCCCCTGTAGCCTTAGCTACTGGGGAGACTCTAAACTAGGAAGGTTGCGGGGAGGGAATCAAGATGAGATGACTGGGAGCAAGGAGGTTAGCTCACAAATAGAGAAGGATCATTGACAGTGTAAGAGGGAGGATAGACGGGTGATAGAGAAGGGGAGCGCTCAGACCGAAGGTTTGAGATATGTCAATTTTAATGCCAGGAGTGTGGTGAATAAATTGGATGAGCTTAGAGAGTGGATCACTGCTTGGAAATATGATGTGGTGGCTATTATGGAGACTTGGATGTCTCAGGGACAGGACTGGATACTTCAGGTGCTGCGTTTCAGATATTTCAGAAAGGACAGGGAGAGAGGCAAAAGAGGGGAGGGGGGAGTGGCACTATTGATCAGGGATAGTGTCACAGCTGTACAGAAGGTGGATGCTGTGGAGGGATTGTCTACAGAGCCTTGGGGGGTGGAAGTTCGGAACAGGAAGGGGTCAATAACTTTGCTGGATGTTTTCTATAGGCTGCCCAGTAGTAACTGGGGTGTTGAGGAGCAGATTGGGAAACAGATCCTGGAGAGATATAGTAGTAATAGAATTGTTGTGATGGGAGACTTTAATTTCCCAAACAACGATTGGAATATCCCTAAGGTAAGGGTTTGCATGGGGAGGAGTTTGTTAGGTGTGTTCAGGAGGTTTCCTGACTCAGTATGTGGATAAGGCTAGAAAAGGAGAGGCTATACTCGATCTGGCTAATGAACCTGACAGATGTCAGATCTCTTAGTGGAGGGCATCTTGTGGATAGTGATTATAACTCCTATATGCAGCATTAGAAAGAGATAGGATCAGGCAAACTAGAAAAGTGTTTATCTGGAATAGGAGGGAATATGAAACCATCAAGCAGGAAATTAGATGAGTAAATTGGAAAGAGGTATTCTCGGGGAAAAGTACCAAAGTAAGTTGGCAGATTTTCAACAAATGTGTAGTGGTCCATTTTGGCAGGTCAAATGGGATGAAGGCATATAATATCAAGGGTAAGACTCTTAGCAGTGTAGAGGTTCAGAAGGACTTTGGCATTCGGGTCCATAGGATTCTTAAACCGGCCTCACAGGTAGAGGATGTGGTTAAGAAGCGTATGGTATACTGGCCTTCATCAATTGAGGGATTGAGTTTAGGTGTTGGGAGATAATGTTGCAGCTTTATAGGACCCTGGGTCAGACCCCGCTTGGAGCACTGTGCTCAGTTCTGGTCGCTTCATTACAGGAGGGATGTAGAAGCTATTGAAAGGGTGCAGAGGAGATTTACAAGGATGTTGCCTGGATTGGATGGCATGCCTTGTGAGGATAGATTGAGGGAGCTTGGTCTTTTCTCCTTGGAGAGACGAAGGATGACAGGTGATCTGATAGAGGTGTATAAGATGTTGAGAGGTACAGATTGGGTGGATTCTCAGAGGCTTTTTTCCCAGGGCTGAAATTGTTAGCTACGAGAGGACACAGGTTTAACGTGCTGGGGAGTAGGTATAGAGGAGATGTCAGGGGTAAGTTTTTTACTGAGAGAGTGGTGGGTGAATGGAATCAGCTGCAGTCGGTGATGGTGGAGGCAAATTCAATAGGGACTTCTGGATGAGTACATGGGACTTATAAGGATTGAGGGTTATAGGTAAGCCTAGTAGGTAGGCATATGGTTGGCACAACTTGTGGGCCGAAGGGCCTGTTTGTGCTGTAGTTTTTCTATGTTCTATCTTCTCCTTCATTATCAACTTTAAAATTAAATAAGACAAAATTCATCATGTTAGACAATGTATCATTGAATATGGAGAGATTTATGTTGCATCTGTATAATGTGCATAAATACATCTCAAATATCCCAAAGGCTGATGAACAGAATCAAGTAGCATGTTCCTTTTGCTGTTCGTAATGGGTAAAGTACAGACTGTACTCAACCAACCTGTGCTTCGGAAATGCAAAACAGTGTTAAACATTGCACATGATTCTGTGATTGGACAACATTTGCTAAATAATCCTCAAGTTGCTAAAAATTATGCTGATAACTAATTTGAGATTGTCAGCCAGGGTCACATTAGGCCATTTGCATATGCTGGAAGCTACAACTATTAATACACAGGGCCCTATTCTTCACAAACAGAAAGAATATGTACACACCTGCATGTGTTTTCTTTTAATTAATTCTTAGGATGGGTGTCGCTGACTGGCCAACATTTATTGCCCATTCCTAGTTGCCCTTGAAACTGAATAACTTGTTAGGCTATTTCAGAGGACAGTTCAGAGTCACATGTAGGCCAGACCAGGTAAAGACGACAGATTTCATTCCCTAAAGAATATTAGTGAACCTGTTTGGTTTTTCCCAGATTTGACAATGATTCCACGGTCATACGTAGATCCTTAATTCCAGATAATATTTTTTATTGAATTCAAATTCCACCATCTACATTGGATTTGAATCCCACCATTCTCCAGAACATTAGCTGAGTTTCTAGATTAATAGCGATAATATCACAAAGCCATCACTTCTTCCATTTCAGCTTACTAAAATAATTGAAAGCCATTCACTGATTCATTCGACAGAACAATGAATTGGCCAGTCAGAGTCAGGCTGCCTAATTTCAAGCAATACTCGGTAGTTAATTGTCAGTAACCATCAACTAGTGCATTCTCCATGCAATGTCTCTACCAATCAGAGTCCATTTTCCAATCTATCAACATTATCATCTCACACAGTACAAGGTTGTTGTTTCCCTGACATTGATATTCCTGCGATAACTCTAATGAGTGCAAGGCAAAAAAGCTTTGACAAAATGCCTTTTTTCGACAATATTCACTTATAAATCTGGAAAAAGATTTTGCAACAATGGGCAGCCATATTATGTAGCCCCATTACATTTTGCTTGGACCAAGGATCATAAAGCAATTTCTTCTTTGGTGCAGAATTGCCACAAGCAAGTCAAAAATTAAAATCAGCCTCATTGTTTCAATACAATCAATTGTACCTTCTATAGAAAATCTAAAAATAAACATATGTTATGCCTTGTAAAATGCTTTTTTGATTGATCTTTTTGTTCAGAATGTGTGCACAATTGCCTGATTAAAATCAATTCACATTTAGAGTATTTTACGCTTTATTGCCCTCTAATAATAAGAACATGAAGAGAAGATTTACTGTTAAAGAAGAAGGAAGGGTAACAGAAAAAGCAATTAAGTTTACATTAATTTCACTCAAATGATCTTCCTTTAAAATGACTTTTCATCTTTTCAAGAAGTATCTATTCTTTGTCAGGCCTATTCACTCCTTAAATGCTTCATCTCAGTGAAGCAGATAGACCAATTATATTTTACCCTCAAATATTTTGATTTTCACACATTGAACAGTGAATGAAAGAAGCCAAATGGCTTCAAAGTGAACAGGAGCATTTCTTTAAATAACACCAAACAAAATCACGTAATGTTATTCCCACAAAATCTGCAAATGATCATACACGCAGAATAAATATTAGTTCCAAAAGGTAAAAAGAAAACATTCTTAAGCACCATCTGGCAACTGCAATTGTATAACTGCAAAAATATAATTGTTTCAGTTTATGACATGCAAAAGTTGGAGTCGAGTGTTCGGCTGCTGACAGCTAATCCTCATCGTACAATGTTGAGGAAGGGGCCAAAGATCATTTTTTTCTTTCTGTATTCTTCTCTGGGTAAAATGAACATGAAGCAGCCCGAGTCTGCACACTAAAGCATAACGTATTGCTTGTAAGAGAGAAAGGTGAATATTAGGTCATTGATAATTAGTTGGGAAGTGAATTTAGGCTAGAAAATGGAAGAACTATGTCTTGTATTATTTGTGACATGAGGATAGTCGGATATGATGCACTTCTACAGAAAATTGCATTATGTTTGTTTCCATATTTTCTAGAATAAAAGACTTTCTATCAGCTTTGCCTCACTGTTCATCAGTTCAACTTATAAAAAATGGGACAAAGTGAATGGTGGTACAAGCAAAAGGGTAGTGTCTATTTATATACTTCCAGGGTCATGTCTTTGTTTAATTAGACATTGAACAATACATAAACCCTCCAGATTATAGGATGCTATGTCCTCTCATATCAGTAACTTATATCAGTATTGAACAAAAGAACATCTCATACAAACTTGTGTACTTTACAGTATCACTAATTTTATCAAGCATTTCTGACTGCTGTAGATAAGGGAATTTTCCCATCCCGTCCACCACGGGAATCGCAATGGGCACAGGACAAACCATGCAAAGGTCTGTTGACCAGATCTGTTGACTGAGTGGGATTTTCCAATTTTGGGGCAAGCGCAGCTAGTAAATATTGCCCACAGTCTCAATTTTCTTTATCATTTCTAACCTTAAATATCATGACCACTGATCCATCACACACATTTCACAAATATGAGGCTCCTTTTTGGCATAAGAGTAAAGTACTGACCTAAGGAGATCTTCTGGAAGAGAAGCAATGGTTATTTGATATCAAAATTTGAAATAGTTATGCTGCAACTCCTTAAGACCATGAGATATCGGAGCAGAATTAGACCATTCAGTCCATCAAGTCTGCTCCACATTGGATCATGGCTGATTTGTTTCTCCACCCTATTCACCCACCTTTTCCCTGTAATCTTTGATCCCCTTACCAAACAAGAACCTATCTATCTCTGCCTTAAATGCACTCAATGACCTGGCCTCCACAGCCTTCTGTGGTAATGAATTCCAAAGATTTATCACCCTCTGAACAAGGTGAAGAAATTTCTTCTCATCTTGGTTCTAAAGGGTCACCCATTTACTCCGAGACTGTTCTCTCAGGTCCTAGTCTCTTCTGCTAATGGAAACTCAATCAATTTTGCTTCACATAAGATATCTGCTCAGTTAAATTTGATTTAATGTTCAGTAATAGTGTAGATTCTGAAAATTAGAATGTATAAAAATGTTAGAAATTATTACTGCATGTTTGTGTCTATCATTGCTTATTAAAAACAATTATTTCATTTTTTATTATTTTTAATTTTAAAAGCTACATGTTGAAAAATAATGGGCTATTATTTTCAGTAGGAATGGATCTGATTGTATCTGCCATTAGTTATTTATGACTTTGTCTTGTTAAACTTGAGGATATTTTGCAACACAAGTTGCTGGAAATGCCAGTTGAAAAGAGCTTATTTGGAGAGGGCAAGTCACTGTGTATCATCATTAAAGTTTTTTTGTTAGTGTCACAAATAGGCTTACATTTACAAGTTACTCTGAAAAACCCTAGTTGCCACACTCCTGTGCCTGTTCGGGTACACTGAAGGAGAATTTAGTGTGAGCAATGCACCTAACTAACATAACCATTTGACTGTGGGAGAAAACCAGAGTATCTGAAGGAAACCTACATAGACACAGGGAGAAGGCACAGACAATGATTGAAGCTGGGAATCAAACCCGGGTTCCTGGCGACTACTCTGTCACCATGCATTATTAAACAGCTAGAAGGGCTGTGAAATAAACAGCACAGTGGCTGACACAAAAAAAATGATCAGAATAGATCAGTGCAATATTTATTCAGATACAGAAAGAGAAATAAAGAGATGTAAATAAATATTGTATCAGGAGAGATTAAAATAAGGAATAGAAAGAAAAAGTAAAAATAAAGTTAATTTTAAATTTCATATTTTTAAAATATCCAACAAAACTTAAAACCTGCTGTAATGAGTTAATTTTTTAATGTCAAGGAGCTTCACTGGCACTAATTAACATTCAACACCTCATTGAAAGAACTTCTGACAGCTAATCCAGGTTAAATTAAATATATGTGAACCATAAATGGTTCCAAGATAAAGTTCTTGCGTCACTTAGGACCAGCTGTAGTGATCTCAGGGAACGTACCATTGGTGTGTTTTCAGGGGTATTCAGATACCCAGAGAGACATAGGCAGCCTGGAAGAGCTGCTTTGTGCAGGATGGTGTTGAGCTCCACAAATATTGTTGGAGCTGTACTCATCCTGGCAAATGGATATTAGTCTAGTCAATCTAGTCATCTGGACTAGAAACATTTTCTTTCTTTTCTCTCCTTATTGCCAGACCTGCTGTGATTTCCCAACATTTTTGCTCTTGAAATTTAAGGATAATATGTAAAAAACCAAGTTGTTTGTTAATGGGGGACTTATAATGCGTAAATTAAAGCAGACTGTGATTAAGAAGATTAAACATCTCTCACGTGGTTTATTGTTTAAGAGGCACTTTGACATCTTAAAGCTTGAAAACACTTTTTCCTTCCAGTTATTTGATATGCATTTCCACATGTATCTTTCAAACACAGCTAAATAAAGCAACTGGATTGATTCAAAAGGGAAGCTCTGTTAACTTGACAGTTTGTAATGTTTTGAGGATGGTGAGACAACTAAATATTGAAGCATTTTTTTTAAGTGTATACTGTAGCCGCCATAAGAAAAGTCAACATTTCTTTTTGCGATTTTCAATTATTGCTGTAGTTGAGGTAATATGGGAGCGCATGACCCTTCTTGACTTGAACCGAGGTTTGGTAGCGTCTACTTCCCATTTTAACAAAGTGGGATATTTTTCATTCGCCAGTTACTGACATCTCATTTTGTGCAGCACGTTAAGTAGGTAAATATGAACTTAAAATAATAAGCATACAGTAGAGAATGAAACTAACAACACTGGAATCTGAAAATAATACAGATTTTGTACCTCTTCATTTCTCACTAGCAATCCATCATAGTGAGTGTGCTCCAGAATTAAATTGCTGTTATTTTCACAGCATGGGAGCTTGTGTTCGATGTATGGCAATGCACCACTTTAAAACTCTCAGGAAAACTCTTCACTGATGTGGTGAAAGCTGCAGTCAGTTTTCTGATATTGCTGAACAATACTTTCAACATTATTGACAAATAATCACAAGCTGAAGACTGTTGAAGTGATCCAGTTTGAAACAATGAAATGCTAGGCCATCATGACTCTTCAGCCAAACATGATTATTGTTTCTCTGATATAATTAATAATGGATTTCGTATGTTTATCTTGCTTTTGAAATAGCCAACAAATAGCAATTAAAAACTACAGAGTGAATATATTGATTACACCAGCAGATGAGGACATTATGTTCTCACTGTCTTTTGAGGATAGGACTCACCTTCCAACATTTTAGAAACATATTTACAAAGCCGAGCTTTATTAGCTCATTGATTGAATAATTTTGTGTAATTTGCTGAAGCAGCTTGAAACCCAAGTTGTCTCCATAGCAATACTATCCACATGACATCATCCACAGCACCAATAAAAAGAAAAGAACAGTATTTATATAATGCTATTTGCATCCTTTGGGCTACTCCAGAGTGCTTCACAACCAATGAGCCATTTTGTTGTACTGTTGTACTGTTGTTATGTGGACAAATGTAGCCAGAAATTTGTACGCTGTAAGATCCCACAACATGCACAATTAATGAAAGTGGCTAATCCAATCTGTCCCATATAGTTCCATTACACATTCACAATGCTTCTTCACTTGTCAGCTGCCAGGAAATGTCCTGAGAGATCTAAAAAAATAATAGGCTGATTTGCAGAAGAAACAAACCCAGTAAAATTCTTCTCTGACTCCTGTAGTTGATCAAAACAAGTTTCAGTTCCGATAGTCACAATGAGGCAAATTGTCCGACATCCCATTTACCTCTTGTTCTCAGTGATATTATCCACTGCCAAGAACTTGTCAAGATCCCTTCTGAACTGAATGTGCAGGCAATGTTGTTTCAGAGATTGATGATGCACTGAGAAAAGAGAATGCTCATGGCATCTAAGCTAGTCCATTACTTAAGACATGTTCCTTGTTAACCCTGACCTACCTCCTTCAAAAATCTAACCCACATGGAAAGGGAAGGCCCTTCATTAATTTGAATATCTCAATCAAATCTCCTCAAAGTCCACATATGCCCAGGGGAAAAAAAAGCTGGTTTTCTAATCCTGTTGTGTTAAGTAAGGAGTTTGAAATTGTGTACTAATCTAATGATATGGCTCAGCAGCAGCACTCCTGTTTCAGTCAGGACTTATTGATCATGGAAGAAATGTTCATTATGTGGTCAAACAGGTTGATCACCACCTACTAATGCTTCAGCATGCCCATGTTAGGTGGCAAGAATAGAAGAGATCCCTGATCAGCCATGGTGTGGAATGATGCTTCTTAAGCTAACACCATGGGCAGAATTTTCCTGTCATGCCTGCCATGGGAATTGTAGTGGATGGGACGGGACCAAGCAAAGGTCTGTTGATCTTAGGCGGGTCTTGGGGTGAACATGGCTGGAAAATTCCACTTGGTTTTTCCTCTCTGTCCCTTGGAGACTATGGCTAATTACAGATAGACAGATGAACCTGGTGGTCCTCCTCCGAACCTTTTCCAGAACCTCTTTATCATGCAGAACATAAAACTGGATACAGAATTCTAGATCAGGCCAAACCAAAGTTTTGTACAAACACACAATGCTGCTTTTTGTTTTATAATTGCATTGACCAATTACATAGAAACATACATAGAAAACAGAAGCAGGAGTAGGTCATTGAGCCCTTCAAGCCTGCTCCTCCATTCCTTATAGTCATGGCTGATCATCAAATTCAATAACTTGATCTCCCCCCGCCCCCCTTATCCCTTCATCCTCAATAGTTATGTCAAATTCCTCCTTGAAATCATACAATGTTTTGGCCTCAACTGTTTTCTGTGGTAATGAATTCCACACATTCACCACTCTCTGAGTGAAAAGGTTTCTCCTCTCTTTAATCCTAAAAGGTTTAGTCCTCATCCTCAAACAATGACCCCTAGTTCTGGACTCCCTCACCATCGGGAATATTTCTTCTAAATCTACGCTAATTCCGTTAGAATTTTATATGTTTCTATGGGATCCCCTCTCACTCTTCCGAATTCCAATGAATATAATCCTAGCTGATTTAGTCTCTCCTCATGTGACACTCCTTGTCATTAAAATAGATTTAAGGGCAATGGGAGTGATTCTCCGGCGCACTGAGCTAAAACATTAGCACCGCCGACCAAAAGAATCGCGTAGCGGCCAAATCGTGGGATTCCCGCGAGCATTTGCACCGCGTTTGCATTTCCCAGGCCTGGATTTTCAGTGGGTTTTCTGTGTGTGCTGAAAATCGGCTGAGAAGTGGGGCTAGCATTTAAATAGTTCTCAGAAATTAATTCCAGCAGGGTTCAGATTAGCTCCCCACTTTCAGGGAACTAGCAGGATGATCCTGTTGGAGCGAAGGAGGGCAATTGGGGCCCCCTCCCCTTTGTGTTTGGGAGGTGGGAGTGGTGCCCCCTGGCCATAGGTCCTCGGCAGTCCCAAGGGAGAGGGGATTTGGGGCTGGCCTGTGAATGGTTGGAGGGCCACGATTGGAGCAGGGGGACTTAGGGGGTAGTGCTGTGGGTGTCCTGGGCTGGCCAGCAATTGAATTGGCCAGCAAAGAGGGAGGCTGACAGATCATGGCCACTGCACAGATGTAGAGGCCTGGAACTCTCAGCCTCCTGGGTGGGAATAGGCTCCACTCCTTAAATCTAATAATATTCACACTGGTGGCTCTGCATTGCATAGAATGTAGGAGATTCTAGTGTAAACTCCCACTGAGAAAAAGCAGCATAATTTACTCCAGTTTTCCCATAATTTCAACACTTAGAACCTTTTTGGGAGAATCCCGGCCAACAGTTCTGACACCAACCTATATATTTCCGTATGTAAATTATACACAGTAATAGCCATTAATAATAACACTTTACCTATGAGTTTGCAATCAAATCCTTACACAACACAAGATCTGCTCTCTAATTTAAGAGAATTCTATACTAATAATTACCTGTTATTTGACAATTTGGCGAAGGTTTTTTGAAAATCTTGTATAAATGGGTCACATATCAAATCATCCACACTTTACTGACTTTTCCAAAATATCAATCAGATTAGTGAGGTGTGATCCATCCTTTTTTACCAGAAGTTAGGTTGAGAGTCTCTATACCAAACCTTTCTCAGTCCAGGTAGTTATAAAGGTATCACGAATGATCCCTTTGGGCAATGTGCTTGTAACTGAAGTCAAGCTCATGGGCCTGTAATTTACTTGTTCTGACTTGCCGTTTTTAGTATTAGAACAACATGAACTTCCTGTAAGCCCTTGGGAACAATTCAACACCCAGTGAGATGTTAAATATATAAGCAGGAAGCTTAATAGACACAGCATCTTCAGTTTTGAATACCCTTGGCTGGTTTGGATTAGGCCAATCTGGTCTGATTTGAGATAATTTATTCTTTTAGTGAAGCATGCTAGCGTCAGAGTCAGGAGGTTATTCAGATGGCTTCTGCGCACAGCAACAGAGGTAATGAGCTAGGTGGGAGATGGACAAATGTGTTGTTTGTTGACAACATGTTAAGTATACTAACTTGGGAATTCAGGAGAGGGGAGTAGCTGCTGCTTTTTATATCTTTCTTCAATCTCCAGAAGCCAGTGAATATTCAAGGTTTTAAGTAGGTGTGCAAATCAAGGCTGATGTTACCACGAGGCAGGGGTTGAATGTTCACTCAGGGTAACAAGTGTCTCCATGCTATCCTTGCTGCAGTTAGGTCATAGGCCGGTGAGGTTTTAAGATTTTAGCTCTTTAAAAGGTGGTATTTCAGAGATTGACATATCACAATAAACTTGGCACACAACTGGTTAAAGTACTTGGTGTAACTGCAGACAGTAGTTGATATGTATTTCTCAACATGAAACCTAACTAGTTAATTACATTACGATAAATATAGCTGGTAAGTGATGTGTCACGCTGTAACATGAGGGAGATAGTGATTGATGGCAATTGTATCTACAGTAAGTGTCTGCAGCTTGAAGATCTTTGGCTCCAAGCTGATGAGCTGGGAGTCTGAGCTTCAGACGCTGTGATGCATTAGAGAAGAGGGTATTTGTCTAGGCACTTTGTTCCATGGGACAATGATACCCATTAGTCTAAATATTTCAGTTGTCCATGGTCAGGGGCCATTCACTTGCATTCAGAAGGTAGCAATGACTTTGCAATTTTCCAGTAGATTTGAGATTCTTGCAAATTGTATATACATCAGCAGGAACTGCAAGGAGGAACAAATAGACCATGGCACTGTGATACAGGGAGCCATTTAAGTAAAGGGATTAAAAAGAAATATAATAGAGGATAGTATAGTTAGGGACATAGGGCTTGTTCTGTGCAGGCTAGATCATAGATTCCCAAATCTATTTGATTAGGTGTCAGAAAAATGATTAATAAAGACAAGGGACTTTGGAGTTGGGGTGATATATTAGCTTGGATAGAGAATTGGTTACTGGACAGGAAACAAAGAGTAAGAATGAACAAGACATTTTCAACTTGGTAGGCTGTGTCTTGCAGAGTGCTACAAGGATCAGTAATGGATCCATAGTTAATTACAACTATATTAATAATTTGGATGAAAAAAGGGAAATTATTGGGATTTTACATTCCCATTCACAATGGAAAATATTGGGAGAGGTTAAAAATTAAATCTGTAATTTTTTTCAATTCATTGGACATGGACAGCACTGGCTAACCAGCATTTATTGCCCATCCCTCGTTGCCCATTGTAAAATGAGTGCATTGTATGATTTCAAGGAGGAATTTGACATAACTATTGGAGATGAAGGGATATGGGGGGGAAAGGGAGGGATCAAGTTATTGAATTTGATGATCAGCTATGATCATAAGGAATGGTGGAGCAGGCTTGAAGAGCCCAATAACTACTCCTGCTTCTGTTTTCTATGTATGTTTCTATGTAATTGGTCAATGCAAATATAAAATAAAGAGGGCAATTCAGAGTCAACAACATTGCTGTGGCTCAGGAGCCACATGCAGGGCAGACCAGATAAAGAGGCAGATTTCCTTCCCTAAAGGATATTAGTGAAGCAAATGGGTTTTTCCAACAATCAATATTTTCTGGCCTCGCTTTCACCATGATGCAGCTGTAAAATTCTCCCCAATGTGCCTGGTAGTGTAGTGAGCCTCTCCCAAGTCCATTGATTTTGACAGGACTTGAAAATCCTGCCTGTGGGAGGGACTGTAAAATTCCACCCATTGTATTCACCATGGAATGCATATTTACAGTAAGATCTTGTTATCCATACTGCATTATGTATAACAAAAGCTAATTACGTATGTATGACATATTGTTAAAGGTAGGACCAAATTGATTTCCTAAGTATTTGCTTCGATCGAGTATTTGCTTAGATTAGATTTGATTCTTTGTTACTGTGTACAAATACTTGAGCTGCCTGTGAGAAAACAATATTGTGGTAAATATTAAACTGTAGATAATTATTCTCAATAGAACACTGATTTTGCTTTTGAGTAAAGAAAAAAGTGAAGCAGATGATTGCTACTTTTTACATTTGTTGATTGGCACGATATAATGAAGATAATATGATACACCTGCAATTGTCTTTCCTTTTGGAATAATACATGACACTGTCTGTAGTTTAAATGTGGCGGCCAGTTGAATTGCATTAGTCTTCTCCAAGGTCTTCCTTTGTTGAACTGCTGCTTGCTAACGATGACCCTGAACACATCAATGCAATTACACTGGATACACTGTTTTCCGGTCGCCATAGCAATAAGCCTAGCAACCAGGTTTATTTTTGTAGTTTCAGAGTGAAAGCATACATTTGTGAAAGCTTAATTTGGTTTACTGACCAAATATATGAGGGTGAGAATGGAATAGGATCAGAGATTCTGTAGCTCATAAAGGAAAGTTCATTTATATGTTTTTACTGCAGATCTTGGGTGCCAACTATGATTGCAATTTTTACCAACCAATAGAATAAAAATGTTCGCTCAAAAATCTCATATGTTTCCCTATTCTATAGTGACAGTAATAAGTAGGCATAATTCAGGACTAAGACACATGCCAGTAATTCAGGAAGAGGAATCTGCAAATCATCACTTGATTAAACGATTCATATTATTGATTCATGATTAATATTACCATAATATTATATTTAAAGATATTACAGCCTCGTTTTTGTCTCAAAATCTTATAGAACATGGCTCAACATTTCGTATGATATCAAAATATGCAAGTTTGTTATTATCACACTGTGGCAATAATAAGCTACATTATTGTATGGATCAATATAGATTCACTATTCAATTGAGTAGATTTAGAGGGTGAGATTTTCTTGTCCTGTCCACTGTAGAAAGTGTAACAGGTGGAATAGAAAGAAAAATGAA
Source organism: Sphyrna mokarran (assembly GCA_024679065.1). Lineage (NCBI taxonomy): Eukaryota > Metazoa > Chordata > Chondrichthyes > Carcharhiniformes > Carcharhinidae > Sphyrna > Sphyrna mokarran. Next base: position 40,898,776 of record JAGIQG010000016.1, read on the forward strand.
TAGATCATTTAAAGGTCCATTGATCTCAGATGGGAATTTCCAGTTTTGGGGTGCATGTGATTGGAAAATCCCATCCATGAAGTCTAAATCATGAGTAATTTTCTCTCTTTCATTCCTTACCTATATTCTATATGGATTGTTGGTATTTTCTTCATTCAGAGCTAGGAACTAATTGTATGCTGATGTATACCCAGGGTGCCAAATTTACTGCTGCACTGTAGCCAGGTGCCAAGAAACAATGTATCAATCCACTAGTCACATGGAAAGCAGCATGGTATAATTGGCCTGTCATCTGTTTTTGATATAATAGATCTGCTTTGTTAATTGTACACCAGTAATGCTAACTATCAGTTTGTAAAATGAGTGCATTTGCTACAGTACTTTCATGACTTCAGTATGCCCAAAACTTCTTTATAACCGAAATACCACTTTTAAAATAAAAGCAAATTACTGCAGATGCTGGAATTTGGAACCAAAAGAGAAAATGCTGGAAAATCTCAGTAGATCTGACAGCATCTATAAGGAGAGAAAAGAGCTGACGTTTCAAGTTGGGGTGACCCTTTGTCAAAGCTAAAAGCATAGAAATTGGAAGATGTTTGTACTGTAGGATGAAGGAATACCACAGAAGCAGGAGGAAAAACTGTTAATGGCTCTCCACAGAGAGAATAGAGCATATGAATGGCCAAATGGCAGAGAAACTAAAATGGAGATCTTGGGAGAGAGAGGGAATGGATGGGACAGAGGTAAGACTTCGAAAAGGAGAAGCAAAGCGGGAGAAAAGGTAAAGGAAGGAAAATAAAATAGCAGGAAAGAGTGCAGGGGAGAGGAATTAAAAGAAATAGTAAAAAATTGAAATAGAATGAAAACAAAGAAGTTGCAGTAGGGTAGAACAAATCATCTGAAGTTGTTGAATTCAATGTTGAGACCTGATGGCTGTAAAGTGCCTCCCTGGAAGATGAGAAGCTGTTCCTCCAGTTTGCGTTGAGCTTCGTTGAAGCATTGCAGCAAGCCAAGGACAGGCATGTAGGTATGGGAGCAGGATCATGTGTTAAAATGGCAAGCAAATGGAAGGTCAGGGTCCTTATTGTGCACAGACCGAAGGTGCTCAACAATGCAATCTCCCAGTCTATCTGATTTAGGGGAGACTACACTGGGAGCAGCAAATGCATACTACTTTTGAAATGTGGTCACTATTTTAATACAGGAATTAAAACAGTCAGGTTACATGCAGCAATTCACAAAAGCAGCAATGTGATAATGACAAGATGCTCTGGTTTTCTGATGTCGACTTGGACAGCACTAGTGAGAAGTCACCTGTCTTTCTTCAAAACAGTGTCATGTGATTTTTTTTACATTCACCTCAAAGAAGAGACACATTTGGTTTAACATCTCATTCAGGAGGCAGAGCTGAAATGCCACCTTAGAGTTTCATGCTCAAGTCTCAGAAATGGGACTTAACTCACAACCTTCTGGCATGGAGACAAGTTCAACCTTCTGGCATGTTACCAGTTCAACCACAGCTAACACTTAATTGTAAATATTAATTTTTGATTTGATTCTTCAACTCGATTAGAAATGTTGTAAGATCTGCCAAATTTGTCTCTGCGAGTTTATACTCTGCCAATCTTGGTAATTGGATAACGCAATGTCAAAAATCACATCTGCACTACTTGTACAAAATTTAATACCTCCTTTTGAACATTTCTCTAAGGGTGGTACCACAGCACTTTTTATAACTCTTTACATAGATGTATAAAAATATATATATTGTTAAGTGTTTCACTGGGTATTCAAAAAAAAAGGGATAGATTAAAAGTATTTAATCTATTTGAGACAATTATCAATGTTCATAAATCATTAAATGTATACACTTTAAGTTTATGTCTTCAGAGCCAATGGTCAAATTTAAATTTCAAACTCTCTATGAGCAACTAATTCTAATCATGTCATATAGAAAGGTTTTGCTTATAGTATATACTGCCTACTTCCGAGAAATAGGATTTAATTATTTCTCTTGTTATGCCATTTCTGGTATACCTGTATCATGTCATGTTTAAAACAGTTAAATATGTGTAAATGCACTTAAATGGCAGTCGTGCCTGTTTTGGGCACGTTCCTAATCAGGGCCATTTTTGGGCCTCAGTAAAGGGAATTGGCGTGGAGGCAGGCGTGGATTGTGCTACTCATCTCACGCCCAACTTTACCAAGTTTTTGTGCCCAAAAAATGGCACAATGTGATGGTAAAATGGGGTCCTTTGAGTATGTGCAGATATTAATCAGCTTACAAGTTGGTTTAATGGATTTTCAAAATGCAGATGCACACCCCTTAAAGAGGTTTCTGTTATTGTAAAGTTTAGGGTTTGAGGTACAAAATCCTTCCAATAAAAAACCTTTAGAGAGTAAAATTTTTCATTTTTAACACTCGGGTCCTCAGTTGTGCATGATCTACTAAGTATGAATACCTAGTATTTATGAATCAAGCAGAATTTACTGAGCAAGTGTTTAGCTATACTTAACAAGAAGCGCTGAAGGTAACATAAAAGTTTCTCATCTCAAGATCCCAAGAACCCTTGATATTGTCAGATGGATGATGGGCACTATTCTTCCATCCCATGCACTATGGGAATCGTGGCAGAGGGTGCAGGACCATGAAAACATCCGTCGAACCCAAGCTAGATTTTTCAGCTCACTGAGGTGAGCTTGGCCAGAAAATCCCCCCCCCCCCCAACAAAGTCTCTTTCCTTTGTCTTTGAAGTGATATTGAACTATGTCTGGAAAGTCAGACCCATAGACATGGTATCATTATCCCAACTTATGTTGTGATTTCTAAACTTTTATTTCTCAGGTTCACATTATTCAGCACTTCCTTTATTAGAAATGATCCAAATTCACTCCTCCTTTTGGCTATTAAGGGCAAATCATCTCATGACATTCAGTCTTTGCAGCCCCTGTTTTCTTGGTTATAAACTGAGTCACTGCTCTATTTCTAACTTTTTTAAAAGTTTATATCCCATCACAATCAAATGTACATTTCTTCCAAATACAGAGAAGCCATAAGCAAAATCACATTCTCTTATCTGCATACAGTTAACTAAATCTCACACTAAAGCTATTAAAATCAACAGCTAAGACCAATCCCATCATAATATCAGAGAACAGAAGTTTCTGTTCAGATACAGATCAATTGAAACAATAAATGGTTTGTTTAAACATAGCATCATCTTAAGTTCAGGCTGCTTTTAGCCATTCCTTCTCACTGTTCTTTAAAAAAAAAATCACCTGATTGTATTGTGATATTTAAGAAAACATAGGCTGAAATTTTACTGGCACGCCTGTCCCAGAATTATGTTGGGTGAGGTTTGCAGAATGGAATTGTCCATTGGCTTTGGGCAAGATTCTATGAGCCTCGTCCAAGGAACTCATAAAATACCAGCCATAGAGTTGTTTCAACTCAAGAGTCGAAGGAACTCTACCATAAAACAATGTTTTTTTTTGCAAACAACTGCTTTCTCTTCCCAATCAACTTGACTTTTAATTGTCTAACATAAATTTAAACTGCTCCTTTTTTAAAAGTGGTTAAGGAATAAATTTCAAATATGTTACAGATTTTTAAAATTAATTGAATTATCACACCTGTTGAATCTTTTTTTGGAGGCTAAGCATTAAGCTGGCTCAGCTAATACAAAGACTCACAGAGACAGTATCCTGATTAAAGACATTTCTTATTTCCAAAGCTTGGTTCAATGCAACAAGGGACGGTGATTTTGGTGGCAATCCAAAATCACTCCAAAAGTGCATCACTCAGTACTGTAGTTCTACAATTTTCAAAAGTCATTTGCCCACATCTGTGTTCACTCCAGCTGTGTGTGAGCTTATTTATTCCATGGGACTGCGTGATTAGAAGAGATTCCCGCAGTCTTCTGATACTCTAGACATTCCTTATCTTGTATAATGTATGGTTTATTCATTTGGTCAGTCTGAGAACTCTAGCAGTCCTTGGAAGACCTCTTAGAGACACTGATAAGAATTGTGTTTTTCCCTGCACTTTGTAGCTGTACTGTTCTTTTTACATGACTAAGTCCTATCAAGCCTCAGAGCATTGTGCCATTAACCAAGATATTAATACAGAATATTTAGAAATACATGTCTAAATCCTCTATCAGGGATTATACATGTCTCTATACAAATCGTATCCATGTAAAATATATCCCAGGCACTTTGTGATTTCACTCTAAATTTATCTACTTTGGCTTGTTAGTCTTTTAGTCCCAGGTTATTCTGAAGCCCCTCTGACAAAATATATCCCAACTCACGGACCACTGAACTTTATTATCCACCTGCTACAATCCTGACCAAGATCCCAGACAATATGCAATTTTCAGTCCAGTCCACTCTTTATTAACACCCACACTATTGTCAGCATTTAAAAGAAAATGTACCCAATTATGTTCAATGATTATTGGTCAGTCTGTTGTGGTAATGTTCTTAGGAAATGAAAAACTATGAAGTCTTGAAAGAATCAATGTGCTGTTTCCAAACAATATGATAACAACGCACCATACAATAGGGAGCAGCAGCTGCTGCTGCAATAATAACATGGGCATAAAAAAAACGTATTTAACTGAGATCTTAAATTACAACAAAATGTGTTTCATGACACCACAGAAAATTAAACTCACAAACACTAACACAAACTCTATGCGATATGATTTACTGACATAAACCACAAGACTTTAATGACCATTGCAGAACAACTAAGTAGGCACCAGTGAATTAAGAAATGAATACACCAGAAAATTAATAAATTACCTTTCATGGTGAGTAGCAATTAATAAATGAATGTAAGCAATGCCATAAGTATGTTTTATTGAAAAGTGAGCAGCAGTAAATTACTAAATTCATACTGCAATGAATGTAGTAACAAATTAATGAACCAGTGAACCAATGGACACGTGAAGCAAATCTATGAGGGGCAAAAAAAAAATGGAGAAGAGGAGAACAACCAATACATTCCTACAGGGTGATTTTAACCTTTCTCACCTACTGGTCAGATGAGTCAGTCAGATGATTAACATCATTGCAGCATACCTACTGATCCATTATTCATTTGGTCCTACTGGCCGCTAATTTTAATGTACAGTTTTCAGTGTCAGCTGCTGAGGTATCCACCCAAGGCACGTGGGGGCCTCATGAGTATACACGTCACCATATTAACATGAAGCTTCCTGACTGAGGTATACTGTCTTATTGCCCTGTCTCTGAGAGTGGAAGACAATGGCAGAACACCACAGAAAAAACTGCCAAGGTAACGGCTCAGCATGAACCATCAGTAATGAACTTGCCTTTACAAATGAATGAATGCCATTGTGACGTTTGGATTAGCAACATAGAATCCCTGCAGGTCAGAAGGAGACCATTTGGTCCATTGAGTCCGTATCCCACCCAAACCCTATCCCGATAACCCCTTCATAATTACCCTGCTAATCTCTCTAACTCATTCATCCCAAGACACTAACAGGCAATTTAGCATGGCCAATTAACTTAACCCACATATCTTTGGAGTGTGGGAGGAAAACAGAACACACCGATCTCTCTCTAATATTTGTTTCACTTACTTCCCTGCAATAAGTGTTACCTTGTTATTGTGGATGCTGTAATTGCCAATTCCATCTGGATATTGGAGAAAAAGAAGCAGAGTACCAGCACAAGCTCCATGCAGCACATTGTAGTGCTGCTAATTCAGAGGTTCTTAGGTACTTAGACAGGACCTGAGGGTTTCTTATAAAATGCCTCAGAAGGAATCTTCAGCATCACAATGTGCTTCCTATACAACCTTACAATGGAGAGGCCTGCAACCAGAGCAGGCAAAGCCCATGCTGAATGAGGAACACTTGGAGAAGGTGAGAAAGAGGCAGGAATATATCAGCCTCCTCATTGTTTATCATTAAGTGATGTGAGAATGTAGCTCATTGCTCAGTGATTCTGGTGAGCAGCTTATTTGCCTGACCAGGAAACTTTTCAGACTTTAATAGATTCCACACCTCCTCTTAATTCTCTATTCAAGAAGACTGAAGATTGTAGATATGTAATATGAATGAAGTACCAACAATTCAGAACTTGCTGGACAATCACACTACAGACTAAAATGACAAAGGTGATAATTCTGAGTTTAAATCAGAATCCAATCATTCTCATCCAAATAGTAACCCACTGTGCTTTTTGTGTCAGAAAGATTCCTAATTCTTTAGGAGTTCAGCAAAGCTGGTTGAAGGCTACTGTTGCTCAAGTGTGAAACCATGAGATCTCGCCCCTGGTGATACTTCAAGGCTGAGAGCATAGTTGCAGACTTCTGCGACTCAGTTGCTGGCCGATTCATCAGCAACTGACGTGCTCACTGCATCATTTATTTATTTATTTATTTATTTGTTAATGTCACAAGTAGGCTCACATTAACACTGCAATGAAGTGTTAATTCCCCAAATCACCACAGTCCGTTACCTGATTAGTTAGCATAACCAATGTACCTAACCAGCACGTGTTTGGACTGTGGGAGGAAACCGGAGACCTGGAGGAAACCTGTGGAGACACTGGGAGAAGGTGCAGTCTGCACCATGACAGTGACCCAGGCTGGGAATCAAACGTGTGTCCCTGGTGCTGTGAGGCAGCAGTGCTAACCACAGTGTCACCGTGCCACCCATCACAGGTATTAGTTGAATGAATGATAAAGGATAGCAGCTAATTCACAACATATCACTGCTACTCCCACTAGGCTGCAGCTTATCATCATTTCTGCTACCTATGGGAAAGAAAATGGTAGAAGGTGATTAAATCTCTGAAAGCCACAATGTCAAGCTGTTTCTCCAAGTTGGCGGCCAGAGGCTGCAGGGCAGCCTTTTAAGTTTCTACCAAAGCTGAAAAGGCCTAAGAACTTAACTCAATTTGTGAAGACTTGGCTGCAGCATTCCTGGATATGGCCACCATCTCCAATGTTGATAAGAGAACATGGATGCCATATGAGCCAGAACTTCTCCATATTTTAAGCCTTGGCAATGAACCTCTTTGGCAGGACTTTCAATAACTGCTAAGCTATTTGTGAATGGTTAGCAATTTTCTTTACGTTGCTGAACCCTGAAACCTCATTTCTCTCTTATACAACTGAGTAGGGAGTGGGCTTCACCCTCCAAAGAGCTGTCAACTTGGTTGTCACTACCACCATTATCAGCTGATGCTCACTCGTGCTGAATATTTCACCATGTGCAGATCCATTTGCTCTACGATATGAATCATGTTGATGCTAATATCTATGTTGCTACTTGGGAGGATTAGCTTGTGTATAGACACATCCTCAGCAGCTTTATTCTTCTCTCAGGTATGTTCTTCTGCAGGATTGCAATGCTACAAAATACACCTAGAGGAAAGAAAAAAAGACAAGAGTTGAAATTGCACTTAAAAGCTGGATATGAGTAGGAGACAATCTTAAAAAATGCAGCTTAAGGTTATGAGGCTTTTTGAATATTTTCTGAGGTTGTATGTAACATGCAAAAACAAAGCACCAATCTCACCCTTTCCCAATGCTCATGCATTGGTGAGCCTCACTCTCCTGAGCTTGTACTTTGCTTGCCTAAAGGCCACATTATTGGTACTCCACTTCTAATTTTAATCCTTTTCATAACCCTTTGTACCATTTTATCCCTTTAAAAAAGGTTACAAGCTAAATGTTAACTGTTCTAAAGGTAAATGGTGCTGAAGAGTATTTTCATATGATGCAAATTGTTATGGTCAGATTCCTTAAATTTGTCATTATCTGACTAGGATACCCACAAATTGTTATGTCCCCCAAGTTAGGAAGGATGACCTTTAGTCAGCTCCTGCTGATCGCAACAAGGTTAATTTTTTTAAAAAATCCTTCCCTTCGCAAATATCTTTTCTCAGTCCTAATAATTGTTTTAAAAGGGATCGATTTAATGAGGTTTTCTTGAGTGAAAATAGAGTGAGCTCATTAACTATTAAAGTAAATCAGTTAAAAAAGGTAATAGAAAACAGTCCTCGACACGTGGGAAGTAGATGATTGAGCATTGCAGCTGTTGCAATTCAAGATTCCAGTAGCTTTGACTTCAGCAGGCATATGAGTTTTCGGTGTTCTTCCTTGTTGTCACATCAGCTGCAGTCTTTGCTGACTTGGCTGACTTCAACAATCAGCAAGAAATATAGAGATATACTTACAGGGGTGCTCGTACTAGCTGGCTTTTTGCCTCTGTGTCACCAATGTTCTGATATCCCAGCACTGTTACACAAACACATTACGGGGCAGCTTTTTTGATGTCATTTATCTCAGTCTTTGATATTCCTGGAAGATAAAATTCACTAACGTATCTGGACATTACGTACAGGATATCTCTTGATGAGATGATACCCATCTCCCATTATATCCCATTGTCTCCATCAGAGGTGGTAGTTCACTTTTATGTGCTTCAGAAGTATCTTTGATTGGAAACAGGGTGCTTCTATTGTCTCACAGAATATTTCATGCAGCAATTCAGCCAATGACAGACTTCTGAATCTGTCAAAGAAGACTCCATCTTTGGGCTTATGTGTCCATTTGTTAAAAACTCCCAGGTTTTATTTCAAATACCAAATTTCTAGATTAATTTGGTGTTTTTCTTTAATTATTATGACAATATGATGAGAGATGGCAGGAAAGCAAGATGGATTAGGGATGGAAAGATGATTACCACGGTACCATAAGCCACAGTTATGGATGTAAAGTGTGGAAAGAGTGCTGGGAGAAGTTGGTGGTTCTGAAATTAAGTTTGCAAAGATAGCGACAGAGAGGTGAACCCGCTTAGAATGAGGAGGAAATATTATCTTTGTGATTGTATGTTGAAAGATAAGGAACAAAATTGGGAAAAAATGTAAAACAGGTTGTTTTGGTTTGCCATCATCTATTTTAGGCTCTCACCTAAAGTCAAAATCGACCCTGTTGGATCAATTTTAATTCCACATTGGCAGGCAGAGTTCTTTGTTTCTTATTGTAACGGTTATGGCCATGCCTCATTCACATGCAGTTAGCAAGCTATGAACCCTAAAAACAGAACTCCCAGTCACTCGAAGAAGGTGGGAAATCAGCTGGGTATAAAAGAAACCAATTAATAACTGGGCCTATGGAGATGTGGAACAATCTTGGGGGACAGCAATACATGACCCTGATATATAAAAATACCAGGGTCATGTATAAAATGTTTAAAATATTTTAGGGTCATTTTCTGAGTAGCCTAAATAGTGGAACTTAACAGGAAGTCATTTAATACCATAACAGATTCTAATGCAATCAGGATCCTTGATACAACTCTGCTCATACAACTTTAACAGGATCACATCCACCTCTTGAATTTAGCTCTTTTGTCCATGTTTGGACCAAGGCTTGAATGACATCTTGAGTATGACCTTGGCAGAACCAAACTGAGCATCAGTGGGCAGGTTATTGCTGAGTAAGGCCTGTTCTACTCAGGTTTTTACTGAGTAAGGCAAGGTGAGCAACCTCTTCCTTTATTTTGCTGATGCTCAGGATTGGATTGATATGGCAGTAATTGGCAAGATGGGATTTCTGAATAGGACACACCTGAATAATATTTCGCATTGCTGGGTAGATGCTAGCATTGTCTCTGTACTGGAACAGCTTGACTGGAGGGCTGGCTAGTTCTGAAGTACAAGTTATCGGTATTATTGTCAGGATGTTGTCATGGCCTTTGCAATATCGAGTGCCTTCAACCATTTCTTGATTTATGGAGTGAATCAAATTGCCTGAAATCTGGTATCTGTGATCAGAGGAGGCTGAGGTGATCATGCACTTGACACTTCTGGCTGAAGATTGTCAAAAATGCTGCAGTCTTGTCTTTTGCACTGATGTGCTAAGTTTTCCCATCATTGAGGAGGGGGAGGTTTGTCGAGCTTCCTCCCCCAGTTTCATGGAACACCTATAGTACAGAAGGAGACTATTCTACCCATCAAGTCAGTACTGATCACAATCTCACCTAGATCCTATTCTCATAACCCTACACATTTACCCTGCCAATCCCCCCTGGCACTAGGGTCAACTTAACATGGCCAATCAACCTAACCCACATATTTTTGGGGTTTGAGAGGAAACCAGGGCAGCCGAAGAAAATCCACTCAGATGCAGGGAAAACATGCAAATTCTACACATATAGTGATCCAAGTCTGTAATTGAACCCAGGATCCTAATGCATACACGCAATGGGTCGTGAGAGGGCTGCTCTTGGATTTTTTTTTCGAGAGTATCCCAGTGCTTCGTGTCGTTAGTGTACGCTTGACCTGGACCATTTGATGGGCAACACGACAGCTCAGTGACTATCGCTGTGCTGTGCAGATACGTGGATTTGGGCCTGTGTCTGTGGGAGTTTGCGCATTCTCCCTGTGCTTGCGTAGGTTTTCTCCAGGTGCTCCGGTTTCCTCCCACATCCCAAAGATGTGCTCTTAGGCTAATTGGCAAAACAAATTCTCCCTAAATTGACTCAAATTTGGTTTTTAATCCATAGATCTATAAACATAGACAGGGATCACGGGTAGAGGTGGGAACATCAGGGTGGCGGCGCCGGCTCATTGGGCTGAAGGGCCTGTTTCCTGTGCTGTTTTGTTCTTTGTTTTTTGTTCTTTGCTATAGGCAGCAGTGCTAGCCACTGTGCCACCGTGCTATCCATCCCCACAATCCCGTGCACTTACCTAACCTCTATCAACCTAACATCCACATCTTTGGACGCTAAGGTGCAATTTAGCATGACCAATCCACCTATTGTTTATTTGTTACCACAATTCATGACTGGATGTGACAAGTCCTCAGAGCTTTCATCTTATCCATTGGTTGCTCTGTATTTTGCACGCAACTTCAAGTCCTATTCCATTTACTCCAGACAGATCCTCATATAATTGCCTTCATTGTATATTGGATGGTTAAGTTTGCAGTATTGTGTAGATTAGGCTACAATCATAAGGTGCTGATGCTTGTGATGGTTTGACATGCATTTATGCAGTTTATGATTAGTCTACCAGACTATTAGTCTGTAACATTACCAGTCCTCCACAGCTTTGTAACAAACTCCTGTACCCTTTATTCTTTCTGCAAATGTAATTGTTTTCTTTCTAATCACCTGGGAGTATTAGTTTCATTCATTATATTCTGTAGTTAAGGGAACATATTATAGCATTTCTTACTGTGGTTCATGATCTGAATAATAAAAAGAATATTATTATCTTCTATATAGAATGTTTTAAATTATTCACATGAATCAGTGAAATAATTACTATCAAAAGCAAATACTATTTATTTATCACTGCAATCGTTGTGAATGTACTAAAAAAGATTCACTGTTATTAGTTAATTTCTGTTTTAGGTCCTTTAAAAATGTCTGAACAATCCAATATTTATTGTATACACCACATGAACGATATGTAAAAGGCTGATTAGGTTAAAAAGTATATTACATAGTTTTTTTTTTTGATGGACATGAAATCTTCCGAAAAAATATGCTGTTTTATTAGCAACAACGAAATATGTTTCAATAATGCAAAGTGTGTTTGAATAAATTACCATAGAAAATGTTTTACATTCAATCGGACAATAACCAGCATCAGCTTTTGCAGTAAAGGTGAGCAGTACCTAAATTCTAACCTGGCAATCTTTACTGCATGTTTAGCAGGATTAACACAATTTGCAGCAAATGGTTTTACAAAATCCTTTACAAACACAAGGGAAGATATCACATGTAGTGTTAAATCCATAAGGGATATAGATCAGAACAGAAACAAACTAAACTAAAATAGAGATCTAGTCTTCCGCCTTGGCTACATGATAGATGTTTTGATTTGCTGTGCAGGCAAACAATTCTGTGTCAACCAACTTTTCAGTCTGTGGATTTAAATATTTTACAGTGCACTCATAGAATCCTTACAGCACAGTAGGAGGCCATTTGGCTCATTGAGTCTATACTGACTGCAATACCATTCAGGCCCTATTCCCATAATGCCAAACATTTACCCTAGCTAGTCCCTCTGATACTAGGATTAATTTAGTATGGCCAATCAAACTACCCCATGCATCTTTGGAATGTGGGATGAAACCGGAGCACCTGGAGGGAACCCACAAGGACATGGGGAGAACGTGCAAATTCCACACAGACTGCTAGCGGTATTATGCATTTGAGTCAGTCTGTACCTAACTTATGCACTGATTTCACTCCAGACGGAAGTATTTACTTCGTATCAATGGATCTACAAACTCTTTTCAGTCCTGATTTCTTCAGTCAATTCCTAGAGGGATGCCAAGGCAGACCAGGAAAAGAAATTATTGTTCAGGAGCATTGATCAAGGGTATTGGAGAGGCATCAGAAAACAATGGCCGAAAAATTCTATTTGCATCTGAAAATGTGGTCAGAGCCTATTAAAATAACTTAACCACGCAACCAGGACTAATCATTGTCTGTAAACATGTTTAGAGATCCAGAAATTGGATATTTCCAACACTAGTAAAGACAGCCAGCTACTCTTAAAGAGAAGATACACTCTGGATGCAGGCAGGAAATATTGGCTCTCTGAGAGTGGCAATCACCTATCACAATGGGCACATTCTCCAAAGCACCCTGAAAGTGTTACCAACACATTACTTTTTTGTATGTTAAAAGATTACACAAGTGGTCAAGATCATCAATCAAGACAGGAGCTTACAACCATAGGAAGTTCCCTATGTGAGAAAATATAGAAATCATCATGGAAAGGGGACATATTTTGGCCACCAACATAATGTTCAGGGTTTTTTTTATACATTAGATTTTTCCCTCTTCTATCTTACTCAGCACATTGAATTGAGTTGTTTGTTAAGGTTATTTTTTTCTTATAGTAGATTTGGTGTTTATAGCTATAGTGAAGCAAGGGCAAGACTTTTAAGCCTTCACAGAAGGAAATAAATTAGATAGTAATTGTAAGGATGGGAGGAATAATTCATCTGATGTTCTCTTCAATGAACTGCTCCCAGAGCTCTAAAGTGGAAGCACTGCTGTTTGATGTCACCACCCCTCTTTCTTATCTTGGTGCTGCTCCCTATGCTCTTTCCACTGCTCAAATGGTGGCAATTTCAGATGATCATGCATCTGGATCCCCACTGACTGCTGCACTCCAAAGCTCCTCATAAACAGACTGGGCACTGGCAGTATTATCCACCTTTGGAAAATAGTTTTGTGCTGACGTTGCTAGCGGGAGGAGCTTGGCTCTGAATCGGTGTCTGAGGGGCCTAACCCTTTATTACTCACTTGCCAACCTGTAACCTGACAGCCTGGCTGGAACAAAGGTGGAACAGCAGAATGGTGAAGGTAAATGTATTATCACTGCTATTTGAAAATGGAGCACAGATCTCCATAGTACACTGTTTACTGTTGCAAACCAGCTGAACCACAAAGAACTGGAATCTCTATCTGATGCTGAGCTGCTTGCAAGTCAATACCAGTATATGAGACTTTAAATCCTGGAGAAGTCTGCACTGCATGCAAAATCCAGTGATCTCCCATCCTGCTTCATTCCATCCTTAGTAAACAATGTTCCTTTCAGAGTAAAGAGCCTCAGAGAATTTCCTGATAGAATAGTAATGGCAATGTCATTGATATCATCTGCTGCAACTGAAAGAAGGCAATGGGATACAAATGAAAGGCTACAATGACCTGGATTATCACAAGCAGCATTTATTCACAGCGTGTTGTAGGATTTGAATTTTGGCTGCAGCAGGTGACATAGCTCAGAGAAAGCCTTCTTTAGGAAACAGATACCAAAAACCTTTGAGAAGTTCATTTAGGAGGAGTGCTCCCTAATGACCCAATATTGGGATAGCCCCTTGTGCAAGTACCATGCCCAATGAGCTGCTTCTACTCTCTCTTATACTCCTCTTCCAGAACCAAAGGCAGCCCCATGAGATCATCCAGGACTGTAATATAACTATTGCGAAGGCAGCTAGAAACAGCTCAGGCTCAGCAAACTCATTTTCTCAGCAATCAGATTTCACTTTTCATAGTTAAAGAGACCAAAGAATTCACCCAGCAGTTGATCAGCCCCAAATGACAAACAAGTAACTAGCCTCAAAGTAAAGGGCGTACCTTTTAAATAAAACTGTAGAGAAATGCCTCTTGCCTGTTCACGCCAGGAAGTGCTGAATAAGTTTGACATCTAGTTAGTCTGGCACTGGGACAGACTAATTTCAGCAAAAAGTCCTAAACCAAGAAACTTTTCAAAACTTAACTGTTCATTTGTTAAATTAAATTGAATGAAGGCTAAGATGTTTTGAATTTCTGACATTGAATTTTCTAAGTTTGCTAAGTTTAGCAACAAGCTGGGTGGTTGAAAGTGCTGGAATATGAACAGAAATACTCAAGGATTACTTGTTAATATTTAATGCTTCTTTAAGAATTTTGTAAAAGTGAAGTAAGATATTATTATCAAAAACAAAAACAGAAAATGCTGGAGAAACTCAGCAGGTCTGACAGCATCTTTGGAGAGAGAATAGAGCCAGTGGGTGGAATTTTGTGACCTCACTTTAGTGAGACTGGAAAACGCCACCCGAGGTCAACAGAAATTTCTATTTCCTGCCCTTCATTTGCTCCAATTCCATGGCAGATAAGGCAATAGAATTCCAGCAAATATTTTGAGTCTAGATGACCCTTTATTAGATATTATTATGTCTTGCGGTTTCCAGATTTTAAAGTAAGCACATTCTTAGGCAGAAAATGCTGAAACATTTCTTCAAATGACTCTCACAGATCTTACCATGTGATGTGGATAAATAAATAGGGCTGGATTTTATGAGGAGACGTTCTCAACACTGACAGAAATAATAAATGTGTAGAGTATAGGGCTAATGGTAGGATTCTTAGTAGTCTTGATGAACAGAGGGATCTTGGTGTGTATGTGCATGGATCCCTGAAAGTAGGCAGTCAAGTCGAGAAGGTTGTTAAGAAGGCATATGGAGTCTTAGCTTTTATTGGTAGGGGGATTGAATTTCGGAGCCGCAACGTCATGTTGCAACTGTACAAAACTCTAGTGCGGCCGCACTTGGAGTATTGTGTGCAGTTCTGGTCCCCACATTATAAGAAAGATGTGGAGGCATTGGAGAGGGTACAGAGGAGGTTTACCAGGATGTTGCCTGGTATGGAGGGCAGGTCTTATGAAGAGAGGCTGAGGGATTTGAGGTTGTTTTCGTTAGAAAGGAGGCGGCTAAGAGGGGACCTAATCGAAACATATAAGATGATTAGAGGTTTAGATAGGGTGGACAGTGATAGCCTTTTTCCTAGGATGGAGAAAGCTAGCACGAGGGGACACAGCTTTAAATTAAGGGGTGATAGTTATAGGACGGATATCAGAGGTAGGTTCTTTACCCAAAGGGTGGTTCGGGAGTGGAATGCCCTGCCTGCAGCAGTTGTAGATGCGCCAAGTTTGGTGGGGTTTAAGAGGTTAGTTGATAAGTATATGGAAGAGAAGGGAATGGTTTAGTTTGGAGGGGCATTGCTTTTTATATTGGTCGGCGCAACATCGAAGGCCGAAGGGCCTGTTCTGTGCTGTAATGTTCTATGTTCTGACGGAAAAGTTGGTTGTGAGCCCACCAATTCAGAAGCAATATTAGCCTGGGAGCAGCATAATTTGCTTCAGAGTGGGACTGGGGGATGATGATGTAAGTATAAGAACCAATCTAATTGGCAGCAGGGAGATCAAATGATGGCCACTGTTTGGTCCTTGAAGAAAATAAGACATGCATCCAAGACACAGAAGTGCATTTCCCCTGCTAGTGTTGACTTGATGTAACTGAAAGTTAGTCATTTGGCTAGCCAACATCTTCACTTGTCTACTCATGTTCCCCCATAGTGTCTACAGCTTGTGAAATTTTGAGTTTAACTATTTCAGTCAGAACATTTTGTACCTCGGGATGTTTAGAGTCCAATATAAGCTGATCCATCAGCCTTTCATCTAATTTTTTGAGGTAGGAGTTGCTGGCTATGTTTCTCAATCTCATTAAGAAATTCACAATAAGCTCATATGAATCCTGCCTGAGGTTTTGAATTTCATTTGAATTTGGCTGGATATGTGTAGTGAACTTCTCAAAGATCTTCTCTGTTTTTTACTGCCTCTATTCTGCTCTCCTTAGATTTGGCCCTTAGTTTTCTGCCCACAAAAGGAGGTAGCTGATTCTTTCTTCTTCACTGGCACCTCTTTGATAGCTGCTGAATGGAAATCTGTACTTTTGTTTAAACGTCTCAAACACATCATCAGCCACCTAATTCATTAGAGGCTATGCATTTGTTGTTGCGGTGGAACCTATTTTGTTATCATACAATTCACCCAGTCTCTCTGTGGCTCTAATGGGGATCAGCATTCAATTGGTTCAAAATGTTTGGTTTTACTCATGGGCACCTGCAGCAAATATATATTACGAGTTCTGGCAGTTTTGAATACTCTCCTTCTGAGACAAAAGATGCCAGAGCTTCTCTTCAGATGTTGTCCACAGATATCAATCACCATGTATAATGGACTAACATATTGGCCAAAATTTTACCGCCTGTTATGGGAATTGGAGTGGGCAAGGGGCGGACAGTGGGACAGTCTGTTGATTTTGGGAGAGATTTTATGGTTTCGGGATAAGCAAGGCCATAAAACCCCTCCCACTATTCGTCAGCATCCTGATTGTAAAAGGTAAAGTTGCCATAGTCTAGAATAACCATATGCTGACTGCTAGTGATTTAACCTGAGGATATGACACCCAAGCAAGGTGCAGAGTTAAGAACGAAGAGCTTTCATGAATAACCTCAGGTACCACTGGAATTGAACCCATACTGTTCTTATTTGCTCTGTATCACAAACCAGCTGATCAGCCAACTGAGCTAACTGATTCCCTTTGTAATGCAGTAGTGAGTGATGTGGCAGTCTGAGTATGAATGTATACATACATACGAACATATAATTCTGAAATCATATTGGAATAACAGAACAATATAACAGACATATTGTTGAAAATACAAGTTGATCTTTGAATGCTCAGACCTTACTAAGGGCATTTATTAGGAAGTTGTGCAGCTTTTATCAGCTGCAGGATCAAAACCGAAAGAAGTTAATTCACTACATATCATATCTGCAGTTTGTGAGCTTAGTAAATGGAACATTTTAAAGTATGTAAGTGAATCTGGGTTCTCACATTTACTTTATATGATTTGAGGCAGATGCTAATTCAAACAGAAACTGAACTGAAAAGAGAAACAGAGTAACAAAACAGGTAAACGTAGAAAGGAATTTCAGTTTCTAATGCAACACAAACAAACTGAGATTAGAAACCAAAACTTTAGGAAAGTGTATTCTATTTAAAAGGACACAGATCAGTCCAAACTGGGCAGTAGCTGTTGATGTGTTCAATGTTGCAGAATAGTAAGTTGAAGAAGGTAATGTCCAGATCCAGAAGGTGGAGTTGCTGCATTGGTTTCTGTTACTTAATGATAACATTGATAGATCTGTCTCATCCAGTTGAGCAGATCCTACAAATCTGTGCCAGTTGTGGTGAAGTCCATGTCTGTAAAGATCAGGCTGGTTGTGCACTGTGATTGGCTGGGGATCAGACCAGCACCTCTAGAGGGAAAGAAACTGAACTTCTGAAGGACTTGTAATTGAGTATGATCACTAACTGGACCACTGAGTCAACTTGTAAGATCTATCTCAGTTACCTTTCAACGTGTCTTTACAATCTACAATTGACTTCAATTTGTCTATTAATTCATGATGAACTAATAATGCTAAATCTGGGTGTTAGTGTATACAATAGATAATATTTAGTTTCTAACTTTGGCTGTAATGTAGTAAAAAATTATTTTATTTTAAACTTTGAAATCTAGAGTCTTCATTCTTTTAGTGCAGAATTGGGACTTTGTAATTTGTCTTTAAAAAAAAAAAGGTTACTGGTCACTACTGAGATTGTGACAAGATCACACAGCAATGAGCAAAGTACAACTGTATTACAGCATATAATGTGCAGCATTGTATTGTATTACAGGTACTCAAAACCAGTAGAGACTGTGACGGGGCCAGAATTGGATCTTGCCACTTTTTGGGCAGACAGCTTGTACTGTGCGCATTTCAAGGGTTGCTTAGTGCTTGGAATAGACTGATGCACGATTGGTGAAGCGACTAACAAGTTTGACACACCATACCAAGGCACTGCTTAATCAAGTTGTCCAGGTAATTTTTCTCAATTAGAATTTGTGCATGGCACATTTAGAAAATGTCTAATTTCAGACAAATCTTGTTAATGGACTGCTTGATTTGAGATACTGTCATACATCTGGCTGTTATTTTACATTTTTGACTCTGTTAAAGTTTATTTATTAGTCACATGTAAGGCTTACATTAACAGTGCAATGAAGTTAATGTGAAATTCCCCGAGTCACCACAGTCTGCCAGCTGTTTGGGTAAATGCACCTAACCAGCACGTGGAGGAAACTGGAGCACACCCATGCAGAGAACATAGAAGCTTCACACAGACAGTGACCCAAGCCAGGAATCAAACCCAAGCCCCTAGCACTGTGAGGCAGCCGTGCTAACCACTGTGCCACCTATAACGTGTAGGAATTCCTTAGCTATATTATTGGGTCTGTTATATTCTTTGCCTGTAATTACCCATTCTATGTATATTATGAGTTATGCATTATGTTATATTACATTTTTGTCATGCAGTCTCTAGTTCCTTATTTTATTCATTGACTATTTCAGTTACAAGGTTTATTACAATTGTCTCCCTGATAGTATTTTATATAGATCCATTCCTGTGGGTTTAGATTTTATTAGAATCCAATGTTTTCATATTTTTAACATGTGTTCTCCATATGACTTGGTCATAATCCCAACTGCATTACATGGTATATTGTTCATAATTATTTATATTATGGGATAGTTTTCCATCTCCATCATCTGGATAGTAATCTGAAGAATGGATCCCCTGCTGCTCATAGAACTTGTTCAATTTTCATTCCATTTACATCAATGAAATAAAGATCAATTGGGTTCTACAAAGGGCGGACAATCTTCTTGGCCACATAACTACTCAGATGGTGAATAATAAAATATATCCAATGTCTCGTTTTGTTTTTAAAATGAGATCACTGAAAAGTGATGGCACAGAAACTAAGAGACTCATGAGAGGGTTGGGAAGGCTTACTTCCAGCTTCAGATAAGCTAAAGAAACAGACTACTCTTTGAAAACCCGAGTACAAACAAAGCTTTATAGCAGATAAAGGTTTTCACAATTTTGTTGAAGTTATTTAAAGCTGTATAAATGAATGTTACATGATTGTTGTGACCCAGGCCAGAAACTTCAAGGTGTTTTATAAAGTTAAACCAGATCCTAAGTTTTTAACCTTTGATTTTGGCATGGGTGAGTGTAAGGTGTTCCACTCCAGGTATGATTCAAATGACCCACCATGAAGCTTTTATCAAATAAAATTTATTTAAGACCACAGTTAAAATATATAATAAAAAGATTTAGCATAACTTTCACCAATTACAAGATTCAAACATGATGTAGCATAAACCTTAACAGCCAGCTACCTGTGATGTTTCAAGTCAAACAAAATTCCACAAACATATATTTCTGTCTAGACTTGTCACAAAAAAAAGACTCATGTGATTCTGGCTTTTGCACCCTTTTAACACCTGCTGTGAATTGGTGCTTTGAATGTTTGAGGCTTCCCAGTCCTGGAAGTCCCTTCCAGTATATCTCTAGAGAAAGAGAAACAGAAACATACTGTCTTCTTCCACTAGTTTCTAACGGCAACTAAACCAAAACTAAAACCTTTGACTTTCAGTGGAAAAAACTGCCCTTAGGCAGCATCTGACCTGTCTGTCATGCTCCACCCAGCAATCTCAAAAGAAGCATAAAGCCCCAGGATATTGCATTAGTCCAGATTAAAAATAAACATGATGTCCATTATATCACTTCAGTAACAATTAAATATTATTTAAAGAAAAAACAACGTAAATAAAACCTTGCAAAAGAATCGCTTGAAAAACCTTTAGAAAAACATGATTAAAATACATTTCTTAAAGGTACAGTATCATCACACATGGAATTCAAATCAGTAATAGTCCATTTGACCCAACATACCTAAATTCTGTTTCACATCAGCCATCTCCAACCCCTCTTCATCAAATCTTGTCAGCATAACTTTTATTCCTTTCTCCCTCGCACGTTTGTCTGCAGTATTTTCTCAAGTGCATCTATTCTATTTGCCTCAACTATTCATAGTGGTCATGAATTCCTCATTCTAACCACTTTCTGAGTGAAGAAAATTCTTTTGACTTCATAGAAATCCTACAGTGCAGAAGGATCCATTTGGCCCATCAAGTCTGCGCTGACCACAATCCCATCCCAGACCTATCCCTACAACCCCACATATTTACCCAACTGATTCCCCTAACCTACACATCGCAGGGCAATTTAGCATCACCAAATAACCTAACCCACACTTCTTTGGACTGCAGGAGGAAACCAGAGTACCCAGAGGAAAGCCATGCAAACACGGGGAGAATGTGCAAACTCCACACAGACAGTGACCACAAGCCGGGAATTGAACTCAGGTCCCTGGCACGATGAGGTAGCAGTCCCAACCACTATGCCATCATGCAGTCTGTCCTGGCCAATCTTTCTACAAAGCTCCTCCCTACCCAACTTTGAACTTGCCTCTTTCTCTAGTTTCTCTCCCATTTCCCCTTACAATCCCTGAGTTAATCTTGTCCATGAGACCCATCTCTCAGTTCTTTGATCCTTTTTCTACTGAACTGCTTGTCACTGAATGATAGCCAATATTGTAAATTCTTCTCTTTCTATAGGTATTATATGTCTCTCCTCTAAATCTACCATTATTACCCCTTTCCTCAACAAAACAATACTTGACTCCACTGTTCTTGAAAATTACTGTCTATCCCCAACCTTCTTCCATCCAGTCGCAGTACTGAACACTCCTTACTAAATTCACAGATGACATCGATGTATGAGTGATCAGGGTAAACTTTGCGTCCTTATCCTTTTCAACCTCTCTGCCATCTTTGACCACTTTATCCTCCTCCAATCTCTTTCTACTGTTGTCCAGTTGGGTAAGATCACTCCTATCTGCTCCATTCTTATTGATTTAATGGGAGCCAGAGATCAGTTACCATGTCTTCTGTTCCTACTCCTGCATCATTACTGCTGGGGTCCCTCAAGAATCAATATTTAGCCCCTCCTATTGTTTATCCATACGCTGTCTCTTGGCAACATCATCCAAAAGTACAGTTAGTTTTCATTGTTAGTGTGCGGATATCACTGAATTTTACTTCATCACCTTCTCTCACAACTCCTCCACTATTGCAAAATTATCAGACCGCTTACTTGACATCCAGGACTAGAGTGTGTGGAAATTTGCTCCAATTAAATATTGGGAGGAGTGAAACAGTTGTTTTCAGTCGCTGGTCCCAGCTCTGTCTGAAGCTTTCAACTCCATTCCTCTCTCTGACAACCTTGGTATTGCCATTGACCTGAAGTAAGCGGCCAACCTTACATTTGTGCATCACTAACAGTGTCCATTGCCTGACTTTGCCCCCCATCTTAGCTCATCTGTTGCTGAAATCCTAATTCACATCTTTATTCCTGCTAGATTTGGCTATTCCAACACATTCCTAGCTGATCTCTCATATTTTACTGTCTTTAAACTTGAAATTAGATTAAACCCTGCTGCTCTTGTTTTAAGTTGCAAAAAATTTCATTCTTTTATCACTTCTGTGATCTATATTAGCACTGGATGAGCAATATCTTATAAATTTTCAGCCATATTTTCAAGTCCTCTAGTGGTTTTGTATAACCATTTAAGATATTTCTGCTCCTCCAATAGTGGCCTCATTATAATTTCTCTACTGCTGATTGCTGTCACTTCAGTAACCTGAACCCCAACTTCTGGAATACTTTCCCTATAACTTTTCACTTATCTACCTTGGCTGCAGTGAAGTCAGAGGATTTTGCAGTCAGCCAAATCTCTGTTCACTGTGGCAGCTGGGAAAATCCCGCCAGCATGAATGTTGGCATTATTCTGACTGATGGCTTTGATCAAGCTTTGGGTTAATTAACCTAAAATCTCTTAATATCAGTAATCATACTAATCTCAGTAGTCATACTAATCTCAGTATCTGCACTGTGAAGAATGTGTTTTTGTGATAAAGACATTCTATAAATATAAGTTGTCATTGTTGTTATTGCATTTATTTATGACTATCTTGGAATGAGAGCTCTTAATTTTCATCTCCCCTACAGTTTTAAATCCATCCAACCAAAACTTTTAACAAAATTTAAAATCTTCTGTTAGGTCACCCCTCTATTCTAGTGCAAATGAATTATCAGTCGTTCTGACTCAGTATTACTTCTATTGGATAAGTATGATCTGAACTATTTGAAAAGCATCAAAATATTATGCTGGTTGTTTGTTCCCCTATTACCATTAACAAAATCAGATTTATGAACATATTTCCTTAAAACTTCATGAGCAGTTTATTCATTGTGACAGGAAAAAAAAAGACATGTTACAATTGAAAAAGAAACACAGGTATTTTTGTCCTATATGTCAGCTTCACCTATAAACATACATTCTGTGAATTATTGGGCATGATTTACTGTTGCCAGGTATCCAGGTATCTAACAACATTTGTCATGAGCTAGACATATACTTGCATGTTTGGTTTTTCAGAAAGAGAGTTGTGTGGTGATTTGCTGATAACATAAGCAGCTAACTTTGCAGCAGGGAAGTATGGTATGGTGGGATTTTAGTCTCACCCATCCTGAAACTTGAAAGTTCCAGCTGAGGTCAACAGAGCTTTCCATGGTCCATCCTTTGCCTGCTCTGATTTCTGGGATGAGCGGATCGGTAAAATTCTGGCCTCGACATCTTGGATCCGAGTGAATAGCAAAATCACTATGTAGCTCCTTAATCAATTAGACTGAAGGATTGTGAAATTAACTGTGCAAGTCTGAGAAGGAACTGGATGCATTCGATGTCAAATCAGGTTCATAAATAGAAGTAAAGGAAAGGGAGGAATGTTAGATTATGAAAGACAGAAAGGTAAAATGAAAGAAAATGTTTTTTTGAGTTCCTAATACCATTAAAACCTGATGAGCTAGACATGTGCTTGCTTTTCATTTTACTCAGTACCAGAGATATTAGTATTTAGAATATAATTCAGTCTTGAATTCGAAAAACTTAACTTCCTGTGATGAGTTTTGTTTTGACCTACTGTGAACACACAACTTCATGCCATTCAATGGCATTTAATGACTAGGCATTTTTTGCAAAGTTGATAATGGTGTGGCCCATTTTTAGATCAACAACATTTTATGTCTGAGCTTAACAACATATTTCCCCCTCATGTGATGTTGGCGTTCCATTTGCATACAAATAATGGTCACAACCATTACCCTCACTGCTACTTGAGCAGCAAATCTATACCATTTTGTGGTTAAAAATAAGGATGATGCTGTAAAATCTCACTGTTATCAATGTTTGAATTGGGAAGCAGCTTCTGGCAAATGGGTAGTTAAATGTGCAATTAAGGACTTTGCTAACCAAGGCCCCTGCTCCCTACTCTTTTGTGGAACAATGGTATCTCGCAACAAGATTATCACTGAAATACAGAGTTCCAGTGTAAAAGTCTATGTAAGTATGATAATTAACTGGCTTTGTTCGTTTGCCATTGATGAAAAAATTTGTCCAATAATTACTTTGCTAAGCTAAAGAAAAGCTGAACGAATTAACATAATGAGTTCCAACCTACTTCTATAACCTATCAATATTTATATAAGGCTATGCCACTCATTCTATGTCAGGAAAATAAAGAGATGAATGTTAAAAATAAGATTAAAAAATTAAGATAAAGGAAATGATTTCATGATGTGATATTCATCTTAGGGGCACATGGACTGAATATGCAACAGATTTCATCTCACAATTCACACCATTATCTTTTTCACACAATTATTTTAATGAACAATTTTATGCACACAAATATCCAACACAAATACCTACATTCACACACAATCATTCTATCCAAATTTGACAAAAAAGATTATTTCTCAACACAATGAATTTATTTCAATTTGTTTTGCTTTACTTGATTTTATCGTAGTTTCATTAGATTTTCAATTTTTATCATTTGATTTGTACAAATCATTGTCTACAGGTAGCATGGTAGCACAGTGGTTAGCACTGCTGCTTCACAGCTCCAGGGTCCTGGATTTGATTCTTGGCTCGGGTCACTGTCTGTGTGGAGTTTTCACATTCTCCTTGTGTTTGCGTGGGTTTCCTCCGGGTGCTCCTGTTTCCTCCCACAGCCCAAAGATGTGCGGGTTAGGTTGATTGGCCGTGCTAAGAAATTGCCCTTTAGTGTCCAGGGATGTGTAGGTTAGAGGGATTAGTGGGTATAAAATGTAGGGATATGGGGGTAGGGCCTGGGTGGGATTCTGTTCGATGCAGTCTTAATGGGCCGAAGGGCCTCTTTCTGCACTGTAAGGTTCTATGGTACTTCCTCGGAGTCACTCAAAATCTTCATTGTCAAAATCTACATCTCCACCTATATCCGTAATGTTTGTTAATACTCTCAATATTTCACCATCCATATCAAAGTCAGCACGGTGGTCTGTACTGCTACTTCACAGCGCTAGGGACCCTGGTTCACTTCTGATTTTCGGTGACTGTCTGTGTGGAGTTTGCGCGTTCTCCCGTGTCTGCTCTCGTTTCTTCCCACAGTCCAAAGATATGCGAGCTAGGTGGATTGGCCATATTAAATTGCCCCTTAGTGTCAGGAGGATTAGCAGGGCAAATATGTGGGGTTATGGGAATAGGACTTCAATGGGATTGTTGTCAGTGCAGTTTCATAGAAACGTAAAAAGTAGGAGGAGGCCTTTGGTTCTTCGAGCCTACTCCACCATTCATTACAATCATTGCTGATCATCCAACTCAGTAGCCTAATCCTGCCTTTTCGTCATAACCTTTGATTGCATTTGATCTGTATGCTATATCCAGCTACCTCTTGAATGCATTCAATGTTTTAGCATCAACTATTTCCACAGTAATGAATTCCACAGGTTCACATCTTTGGGTGAGGAAATGTCTCCTCACCTCCATCCTAAATGGTCTATCCCGAATCCTCAGACTGTAACGGCTAGATCTGGATTCCCCCACCGTTGGGAACATCCTCCTTGCATTTATCCTGTCTAGAACAGTTAGAATTTTATAAGATTCTTTGAGATCACCGACACCCCCCCCCCTCCATTCGTCTGAACTTCAGTGAAAACAAGTCTAATCTCTCTTCATACATCAATTCTGCCTGGTAAATCTTCACTGCATTCCCTCAAGAGCAAGAACATCCTTTCTCAGAAAATGAGACCAAAACTGCACACAATACTCTAGGTGAGGCCTCACCAAGGCTTGTATAATTGCAATAACACATCCCTGCTCCTGTACTTGAAACCTCTCGCAATGAAGGCCAACATGTCACTTGCTTTCTTTACCATCTGCTTCACCTGCATGCTTACCTTCAGTGACTAGTGCACAATGACATCCAGGCCCTGCTGCACACTCCTCTCTATCAATTTACGGCCATTCAGGTAATAAACTGCTTCTTGTTTTTGCTTCCAAAGTGAATAATCTCACACTTACCCAAATTATATTGCATCTGACATTGATTAGTCCACTTACCCAACCTGTCCAAGTCATTCTGAAGGAAATCTGCATCCTTATCACAGTTCACACTTCCACTCAACTTGGTATCTGCAAATTTTGAGATGTTACATTTTGTTTCCTCATCCAAATCATATTATGAATAGCTGGGGTTGCAGCACCAAACCCTATGGCACCCCACTAGTTACTACCTGTCAATTTGAAAAGCGCCCATTAATTCCTACTCTTTGTTTTCTCTTTGCCAACCAGTTTTCTATTCATTATAATATACTTCTTCCCATCCCATGTGATTTAATCTTGCACAATAATCTCTTGTGCGGCTCTTGTCTAATGCTTTCTGAAAGTCTAAAAATATCACATTTACTGGTTGGCCTTTGTCAACTCTCCTAATTATATCTTCAAAGAATTCCAACAAATTTGTCAAGCATGATTTCCCCTTCATAAATCCATGCTGGCTATGCCTGGTCCTTCCACTGCTTTCTAAATGCTCTGCTATAATATAAAGTCCTTGATAATGGATTTGAGAATCTTCCCCACTACCAATTTTAAGCTTGCTGGTCTATAATTCCCTGCTTTCTCTCTACCTCCCTTTCTGAATATTGGAGTGACATTTGCCACCTGTCAATCTGCAGCAACTGTTCCAGCATCAATAGAATCCTGGAAGATGACCACGAATACATCCACTATTTCTACAGCCACTTCCTTAAATAATCTGGGGTGTAGATTATCAGACTTTGGGGACTTATCTGCCTTCAATCCCATCAATTTATTTGTACTATTTCTGTGCTAATATTGATCTCCCTCAGTTCTTCCCTCTCATTAAATCTTGCATCCTCCAACATTTCTGGTATTTGATTTGTGTCCTCTTTTATGAAAACAGAGCGAAAGTATATATTTATGCTCAGCCATTTTTTTTGGCCCCTATTATACATTCCCCCATTTCTGTCTGGAGGGGAACTACATTTGGCTTCACCAACCTCTTTCTCTTCACATATATATAGAAACTCAGTCTTTATGCTCCCTGCAAGCTTACTTTCATACTTTATTTTCCCTTTCTTAATCAATCCCTTGGTCCTTCTTTGCTAAATTCTAAACTGCTCCCAATTCTCAGCTCCATTTTTTTGGCCAATCTGTATGTTTCTTCCTTAGATTGGATGCTCTCTCTAATTTCTTTTTAAGCCATAGATTGGCCCTCTTACCCATTTTGCTTTTATGTCAGACAGCCAGATAGGAATAAACAGTTGCTGCATTTCCCCCATGCATTCCTTGAATGTTTGCCATTATTTATCCACTGTCATCCTTTTAAATAACTTTCCCCAATCTATCAAGGCCAACTCATGCCTCATATCCTCATAGTTTCCTTTATTAAGATTCAGCATCCCAATCTCTGAACCAATCATTTCACTCTCCATCTTAAATAAAAACTCTTTCACGTTATGGTTGCTGACCCCCAAGAGATCTCATACCGCTAGATTGACAATGCTTCCTTTCTCATTACACAGTACTTAGTATAAGATGGCCTGCTCTCTAGTTGGCTCCTCCACATATTGGTCAAGAAAACTAATCTGTATACATTCTAAGAATTCTGCCTCAATGGTGTTGTGGCTAATTTGATTTGCCCAATCTATGTGCAGACTAAAATCATCCATGATCACCAATATTCCCTTATCACATGCATCACTAATTTCATGTTTAATGCCATTCCTAACATCACCACTGTAGTTTGGGGGTCTATTTATGACACCCACTAATGTTTTTTGTACCATATTATTTCTCAACTCTATCCATACAGATTCCATGTTGTCAGAGCAATATTCTTTCTCACTACTGTATTAACTCCCTCTTTAACCAGCAGTACCATGCTTGTCCTTCCTAAATATGGAATACCTTGAGACATTCAATTCATACCCTGGTCACCCTGCAGTCATATTTCTGTATTCTAATTATATTAGATCCGTTTATATCTATCTACATGATTAGTTCATTCACTTTATTGCAAATACTCCATGCATTAAGGTATAGAGCCTTTAAGCATATCTTTTTAACATTGTTTGGCTTGATTGCAATATTTTTCCCTATAGTCCTATTTGAACTTTGTCCTTGGTTTCTTTGCTTTTCTTATTCCCTTTTCTACCTTCTGCTTTTGTCCTTGCTCCCTCTTCTCTGACTCCTTACATAGGTTCCCATTCCTCGACATAGTAATTTAATCTCTCCCCAACTGCTCTAGCAAACATTCTCCCTAGGATATCAGTCCCAGTCAGATGGGCCAAATGTCTTCCTTTTGCACTGTAGGGATTCTATGACTCTATGAAAGTTAACATCTGTAGTATCTCAGTGTCTGCATTTTGTGTTGCTGACAGACAACGTTAGACATTCTTCCTTCCTGAAACCAAAGTAATAAAATTTCTTGGTGATTCCACTCAGCTGTTACATTTTCTCATTTTTTTTCAAAAGGTTTATCAATTTTGTTGTTGTTCCTGGAAGAACAACTTACAATTGCCACTCTCTGACCCATTGTACTTGAAGCAACACATACAATGTGGCTCTTATTTTCCTACTTTTTTGCATCACAGAATTCACACATCTCAGATCTTCTACCAATATCTTATTCTGTGCTTAACTCATGGTTATCACAGAATCACATAATACTGCAGGACAGAAGAGGTCCTTCAGCCCATTGAGTCTGCACCAATACATGAAATGCCCAGACCTGCCCATCTAATCCCACTTGCACTTGTCCCATAGCCTTGAATGTTATGGCGTGCCAAGTACGATGAGGGTCAGAGATGAAACCTTCCTTAAGGAATCCTGACCTATCAGTACTGGTCCTTGTTGGATTCTGTTCCTCTCTATCACCTCCTTGCCTGCTTAATTTGGTCTCTTCATCTCTAGCCTTGCATGCCGCCTGTTGCTTTCAATGAACAAATAATAACATGTAGTGCCTCAGAACATAACTTCCACGAAACAAATAAAATATGAGAACATGATCAAATGAACATTAATAAAGTCAGGATTAATTCATCACATTCATCCTTGCAATGTATGGTTAAGTTTGGTTGAAGATGCCTCATTTATGCAGTCAGCGGAACATAGTGCAGACTCTTACCAAAAAGTGGCAGAATATTGTTTCTGGCAAGAAAACTGGTGTGTTTCACTGTCTATATTCTGCCATTATGACTTTCTGCAAAAGCAATCAAGAGGGTGTGTTTCATGCTATCATACAGGAGTATGGGGCCTCGACACACCAGCTACGCCTGGCTGCACTGAGATCAGGGCACCATCTTCAAAGGGTGCCCTGATCAGAACGGCAATAAACCTCATCCATCCCTATATTCCCCGGTCCAACATGGAGCTCTCAGGGTTCCCCTTCCCACATTCCACCCTCCCCTTCCCCATTTGGGTATTCAAACCTGACGCCCCCCCTTCCCCAATCATCAGCCCGCATCCCCAGGCAATCATTGTCTCTTTCCTTCCAATCATCGGTCCCTCCTCCTCACTCTCTCATTTGGTCTTTGCCCCTCACACCCCCCTCATCGCACTCTTCCTCCCCTGATTATTGGCCCTTTCCCTTTCCGATGATTGCAAACACCCACAGCCCCCAGAGTCAGATCCAGTACCCACCTCCCCATGCCCCAACAGTCTCCAACATCCCCAACTCTCACCTACCACCACATATAAATGAGCCCCCATGAGGTTCCCACTGTGGACCGCTTGGTACAGGTTGGCACTGCCAAGCTGTACCATGTCAAGTTAGCATGGACATGGTGTCCCTTTCATATACTCCCCCGCCACTTTATAACCTTCCTTGTTCTTTGTTCATGACCCTCCCCCCTTCATGAAACTCCCCCCCCCCCCAACTCACTTCATGCTCCCTTTCATGATCCCTCCATGTCCCCTTCATGATTGTTCCCTATATTTCAGCCTCCTCAGGCTCCACTTTGTCATGGCCCAGCCTCCTTGCCATTGCTCCCTGCACTCTAGCAGTGCCCACCCAGCATTGCAGGCTGCTAGTTGGCATTGCAGATGGGCAATGCCAGCCATGTCCCTGATCATCAATGGCGTCACCCACGATTCTCCTGCCCTGCTCTGGTCTAACGCATTCTGTGCCAGGTACGACATGGCCAGAAAATCGTAGTCCAGGCATTTTTAACTTTTAATAAGTCATATACCTGAATGACTTTGTAACAGCATTAACTCCTTACTTTGTAACTCAAGGGAGCTGGCCAGTTTATTTCCTCATGTAACTTTACATATGGTCAAAAAATATTGAAAATTATCAAAACTTTTAAAAAATTCAATTCTGTTTCTATTAACCTTGAGTGGAAAGAGGAATTTACATATCCCTCCAAACTTGGTTGTAATAATTGCTATATACTTCAATTTAAATTCCTATATTGCAATAGCGACTACACTTCAATAGTACTTCATTGCTATAAAGTGCTTTGGAAAAATCCATAATCATGAAAAACACGATATCAATGTAAATTTTCTTTTCCCTAGAGAATTGAATACTCTCGAGATTTGCTCCACAACATTTATTTACTGCACTCTCTGTGATAGGTTCTAACAAATAAAAACCTATTTTTTACAAAGTTGTGCCTTGCTTTCAAGAAAAAAGAAGCATTGTGTCATGATAAACAAGGATGATTACAACTATTTGCCAGGAAACAGATAAAGATTTAGCAATAGGGTGAATATATTAATTTTGTCTTTACATTTATTATGTTCATTTGCTCTTCACCAAACTATTACTATACTGATTTGTACAGTTATGTAGCATGGACAAGGTATAAACATTTATATATCAGGATGGATGTTACTTTTTTCTATAACATACACTGAATCTTATAGCTACGTACCGGACTATTGTAGTTTCCAGATCCATTCCTGGAGTTAAATACCTAATCCACGATGATGCTTCACTGCAGGGTGGAGAGAATGATGCTTTGTTGCTGATCCCATACTTTAATTTGAAGTTTCATCTGCTGGCTCCAGTGGACTTAAAATATCTGTGCTTTTCTTCAAAGATAGAAATTTCTTTAAGTGCCCATGTAAGATCCTTCCCTCAATCAGCATCATAGAAAAATGGATCATTCACCACATTTGTAGCTTGCAATGTCTTGTTATTTTCAAAGTGGCTGACATGTTTATCATTTGTGATTATTAATTATTAATTGATTGTAGAATACTTTGGTGACATGATGAGAGTGTAATAAGGTGCTATATAAATGCAAATTCTGTGCTTATCTACATGGTAGCATATTACCACTCACCAATGCAAATTTTCTCTATAATCTAGTAGGTCTGCCACTTTCAACTATACTTGATCAAAGTGACTCATGTCATTGGAACAACACCTAATTACATCAGTTGGTGAGAAGAATATTCTTTCACCAATGAGCTGGCAAAGCCATGAATTGATCCTCAGAACGTCCACTGTTGCTGATCAAAATACAGAAAGAAATCTATTGATTCACTGAAATATATATTAATCTAATGGTTCAGTGCTTGGAGGCTTAGCCTAAAGTCTGCCTCTGCCTCTTTATTCTATAGTTAATTTATTATAGCACGTAGGTTTATTGTAAATGTAACATATGACTATACTGAAAACCCGGGGAAATGAATTTTAATATTAACTTATTAGTCCTTTACATGTGCATCTGGAATCTTTGCTGTTTTTCTCTTGGGAACAGTTGGTAAAGACTAGCACATGAGCTGATATCACTTTGCATTTTACAATAAATGTGCTTTGTTATGCACATGGTTGGATTAAGATCTTTACTGATTTTTCTTATTATTGGTTAGCTTTTGCATGTTTTTGAGTTTGAAGGTGGCTGATGAGGGTCTTTGGGATCTTAGACTAGACAGCATGTCAGGTATTTTTCTTCATGTGGGATGTCTGGTCACGTATTATCAGTTGGTCATGGTGAGTTTTTTTTCACCACTCTCCCTTTTTCTCTCATTTTTCTGTCATTGGGTCTCAAAATGTTGGGATCATTCCCACAGACTTCCACCATTTGGTTCAATCCAAGTCAATAATTTTCCAGGGGTTAATGTTGAATGTTACATTTTTTCATGTTAGCTTTCAGCACATCCTTGAAGCACTTCTCCTGTCCTCCCCTGGAGCATTGGCCCTGACTCAGCCAGGGGGAAAAAAAGACCTATTTTGGGAGTCTGGTCTCTGACGTCTGAACAAATGACCAACTCAATTAAGTTGATGACAGGTGATCGTAGCCTTGATGTGTGTGGTGTCTTTTTGTGAGAGGACATTAATGTTGATGTGCCTGTCCTGCCACTTAATAGATAACATCTTTATCAGACAGAGTTGACAACTCCAGTACTTTGAAGGATTTCCTACATTATCCATGTTGCAACGTTGTACAGTAAGAAAGGGACCATGACTGCATGGTAGACTATGAGCTTGATTTCTGTATTAATGTCTCAATCTTCAAAGCTCATTTCCTCAGCTGGCCATCATCTCCTGCTGCATTGTTGTTCTTCATTCGTGATGGTTTTCATTACCTCTGTAGGTGTTGGCACAGTTCCGAGCTCAACTCTGACTGGCTAATGTGGGATAGAGTTGAATTATCAATAGGATGATGGTGGATGGTGAGTAAGGAGCCTCAATTTCTTAAACATTTTCAAAAATCAGAGGGATAAATCTAAAAGCTGTGTATCTGAATGCACGTAGCATTTAAAACAAAACAGCCAAACTGAGATTGCATATAAATGAGTCAGTAACATGATTTGATAACCACTACAGAGACAAGAGGTTTGTTATTGTGCTGCCCAAAATAACCACTTACTTGACTGACAGTAGTGTTATTAAAATTCAAGTATGATGGATTCTAGTGATTGAATTTCCCTTTCCAGCCACATGTTCAGTTACACTTTTCCAATGAAATTGGAATTCAATTCAATGAAATTCTGTTATTAAACTACAACTATTTCAAGGTGCTACTTAATGTCAGTTATGATCTCCAGATTATTTTAGGTTTGGGATCACTATTTATCCTGACCATCAGGGCTGTTCTTTTATTCATACATCTCAGAATACCTAAAGATAGCTGTAACTTTTTGCGAATCTTCTTGTTTAGTGCATTAAAAGCGTAGGAGCACTCAAATTGTTTGTAATTTTAAGAATGTTAAGACAACGTGTATGATTTTTTGTTGAAATAGCTGTTATTATTGATGCAGTTGCCACTTTTGTGCTTCTATCAGGAGTCAACATCAGAACAAGTTTGTCTCAACATTGGTGTTATATTCACTGTGACAGCTTGTATGTTTAATATCTTATTGTTCCTATGGCTTGGTTGATTTGGCAGTTAAGATACCAGTGGTTACCATTGCATTCAATACTGCAAGCCCTATCACTGGTTTACTATTGTTTTTATTATTCATTCGTACGGTAATTTCCACTCATTGATTTGCGCTGGAGTATTGATTCACCTTCTGACACCATGACATTTGCCATCTGTGGCAAGGTATTCAGCTTTAGAATAATCAATCTGATTCAGTCCTTACACGCACGCACGCACGCACGCACGCACACACACACACACACACACACACACACACACCTTAATCCCAACCTACGCTAGCATGGCACATAATTGATTCATTCTTTAAAAAGTAGACAAATTGCTTCTGATGCACTGCAAAAAGTTTTTCTATTTTTGAAATTAGATAAATATAATGTATATCATAATATGTGAAACAATATCTGTAATAATTTTGAAATCCTAAACAAAGAAGGAGGATTTCTTGAAGAGTTTACAGCAAATAATTTCCACTGCCTAAATGTCACAGGGCACAAAATGCAACATGACTGACATAAATGACTTGAAGACCTCCTCTGAGCATCAATGATTTGTACTCCCTGACAGGAGTTTTCTACTTATAAAGAGAACTTGTTGAAAGCATAAATGTAGATTTTTAAAACCAACTTACTTCTGCTTTATGAGCAATGTTTATTCTACATAGGATCAGCCCTCATGAAAGTGTTCACTTTGGACGTAGAATCATGGAATAAGTTCTTCAGCCTTTTAAGGCCACACTCATATTTTCCACTTTAAGAGCCATATAGTTTATTTCCTCTTCACTGTTTTCTCCCAGGTACCTATTAATGTTTCTTTTTAATGGCCAACTAATTCCCTCCAAGATTATGGATTCGAAGTATATATTTCTACATTAAATCCAATCTAGATTGACATTTTCCTAGCCCTAACCTGTTTTAATGTTTTCTATTTACAGTGTTTGAATAAAATAACTGAAGGGAAATATTGAAGACAATATTTAGCTATGTTGTACTCGCTGATAATGAGTGAGAGGCATTCTTCGTAAAATGAAAAAAAACTCAGTGTTGATGCTGGAAATGTTGGATGTTCTCAGCAAGCTAGGCAGCAACAATTAGTAGGCTGGGTTCACAACCAATGCCCATTGCTATCATGGCAACTTCTCCTGATTTGTCCCACAATCACTGTGATTTAACTGGTGGCAGCAGACCCTGCCAAGTAGACAAATGCAGGTTTCCCTGCATAGACTGGAAGTGGGTGGTAGGGGGTCGGGAAAGATGGTGGTACTGTCCCACCTTAGCAGGCCTCCTAAGATCATTGAAGGGCCACCCAATAGTTTTATGCCTTCCAGGTTCCCATTCCCCATGCATCTCAAATCCCAGACCTCTACATGCTTTGGGACCTGCCAGCTTGAGAACCAGCAACCCCAAATTCCTACCCAGATCTTCATTCAATGCAACTGGCCTCTGCCGTGAAGTGCTGGAGAGCTGCAGACCTTTGCTTGACTAGTAGATGTCATATTCTAAATGGCTGTCAATCATTATATAACTCATGGAAATAATGTGTTGGTCCCATGACTTGTTTGACAGTCTATGTGGAGCAGTAGTAAAAGTCAGATGTACTAGGTACCAGTAAACATTTTCTATATGTAGTCTTATTTTAAAATAAAGAACTCGTTATTGTTTGATCAATCTTTGTGTCCCATGAGTATTCACAATGACAGAAGACAGAAATCAGGAGGAGTTGCTGTGACAATAATGTTGAAGCTTCACAATGCAGCTGAAGTATCAGCATGTTTGTTGGACAGACAGGAACATATTCCATTCACTTCATCAACAGAATTCAATACTTTTTCATTCTCTCACCACACATTTATCATGCAGGCCCATCCTGGTGATTCTCATTGCAGTTTCCTTAATGTCTGGCAGGATGGAAAGTGAGGGCACCTCTTCATGTGCATCTGTCCTCTTCTGAGAGTTCTGCACCATTTTCCCTTGCAAGCAGAAAAGAGAGAAAAAGAGAAGGCAATGTTCGCCTCTCTCATCAATGCCAGCAACTCATTCAGTGCTGCTTGGTCTTTAACAGCACTGCAGTTCTCAGCATTATGACAGGTCACCATTTGCCCTGTGTGCTCATTTCTCTCAGGTTCAGTAGTATTGCTTGCCTACAGGCTGCTCAGCTGGTGTGTCTGCTGATGACTGCAGAACCAGTATTTTGTAAATTGAGTTTGTGTCTTCATATGCCCTATTTGTGAATAGAACTCCCACTCACCTGACGAAGGGACAG
The DNA here is from genome assembly GCA_024679065.1 of Sphyrna mokarran. NCBI lineage: Eukaryota > Metazoa > Chordata > Chondrichthyes > Carcharhiniformes > Carcharhinidae > Sphyrna > Sphyrna mokarran. The sequence goes on from JAGIQG010000016.1 coordinate 40,934,138, forward strand.
CACTCCAAAAGCGAGTGGCTTTTGCTACCAAATAAATCTGTTGGACTTTAACCTGCTGTTGTGAGACTTCTTAATGTGATAACTGCAGAGCCAGAGAATGTCATCTGGATTCTAGAATTGTATAAAGCTTGTGAAGAACGTTATTGAATTTCTTTTGGCTATGAGGGCCATGTCACTGAACATATTTCAGAAAGAAATAGATTTATAGACTGTATAAACTTAAAGGATATAAGGAGAGAGGGGAGTGTGTTTAGTTAGAGCATCAGTCATGATCATATTAAACACTCAAGGGGCCAAATGTTCTACTGCTGCTCTTGTATTCTGTCTTTCTCTATCTTTGCATCCAGTTCCTCTGAATGAGACTTTGGCTGCTGACAATTTCTGTCTCTCTGCATCTGCTTAATTTTTCAGACAGCTTTCTCCTGCTGCTCTCCAGAACAGAAGCCTCTCTCACTGGCTGCAACAATCACTTCTGGATCATGGGATAAACCTGCTTAGTACAGCAGGCCCCTGCCTCACCTCCTGATCAATTTTAGGCTTTTTGAGTGGAAAATCATGTCTCACAAATTTGATTGAGTTGTTTGAAGGGGTAACCAAGAAGATAAATGAGGGCAGTGCAATCTACATGAACTTTAGCAAGGCCTTTGACAATGGACTGCATAGTAGGTTGGTGCATAAGGTTAAATCTCACGGGATCCAGAGTGAGGTAGCTAAATGGCTACAAGATTGGCTTGGTGACAGAAGCTAGATGATAATTGCAGAGAATTGCTTTTCAAACTGGAAGCCTGTGATCAGTGGTGTGCTTCAGGGATCAGTGCTGGGTCCACTGTTATTTGTCATTTATATTAATGATTTGGATGAGAATATAGGAGGCATGGTCAGTAAGTTTGCAGATGACACCAAGATTGGTGGCATAGTGGATAATGAAGAAGGTTGTCTAGGATTGTAATGGGATCTTGATCAACTGGGCCAGTGGGATGATGAATGGAAGATGGAATTTAATTAGATAAATGCAAGGTGATGCATTTTGGAAGATTGAACCAAGGCAAGATTTACTCAGTTAATGATAGGATGTTGGGGAAAATTACAGAACAAAGAAATCTAGGGTACAAGTTCTTATCTCCTTGAAAGTAGAGTCACAGGTGGACAGAGTGGTGAAAAAGGCATTCAACATTCTTGGCTTCATTGGTCAGAGCACTGAATACAGGAGATGGGATGTTTTATTGAAGTTGTACAAGACTTTGGTAAGGCCACACTTGGAATACTCTATACAGTTCTGGTCACCCTATTATAGGAAGGATATTATTAAACTAGAAAGAGTGCAGAAAAGATTTGCTAGGATGCTACCAGGACAAGATGGTTTGAGTTATAAGAAGAGGCTGGATAGACTGGGACATTTTTCTCTGGAGTGTAGAAGGCTGAGGGGTGATCTTATAGAGGTCTATAAAATAAAGAGAGGCATGGACCAGCCAAAAAGTCAATATCTTTTCCCAAAGACAGGGAGGCCTAAAACTAGAGGGCATAGGTTTAAGATGAGAAGGGAGAGATACAAAAGGGCAATTTTTTCATACAGAGGGTGGTGAGTGTCTAGAATAAGCTGCCAGAGGTAGTAGTAAAGGCGGGTACAATTTTGTTTTTTACAAAGCGTTTAGACAGTTACATGGGTAAGACGGGCATAGAGGGATATGGGCCAAATGGGACTAGCTTCGGGGTTTTAATAAAAACGGGCAGCATGGACAAGTTGAACTGAAGGGCCTGTTTTCGTGCTGTAAACCTCTTGACTCTATTGACTCTATGATTTTAGCTTTCTTAGTAAATCAAACAGCTGTGGCTATGATCAAGTCTTTAAAACAAGCCTGTGCAAATCCTTCTGCAAATTGGCTGTCAACCCTATCCCAAGGCTTAGTATCTACATTCAACTGACCAGAGATTGGAGTGGCTTTCTACTATTGTCTGTCTCCCACCACCGTGCCTACTTTCATGTGATTTGCTCCTTACCAGATACAACCTAGCTATCTCTGTTGGGATCCTCACAGAGATAGGTGTTTTTGTGCTGGTGGACTGTACATGTTAAAGCAATGAGTTCACACTTTGCTGAGGACTCCCCTGCCTTCCACTCTAGTTCCTCTGCACCCTTGAAGGACTGGTGGGAGATGATGGATTGAATCAGAACTGAAATGTGGAAAGGGTTGTAACTTATGGAAAAGAAATTACACTGGATGCTGGAATCTTTTGACACATTGCTGACCTTTGATTTGCCATTAACACATTCTAATCTTTTACTGCCATCAGCACCTTTCCTAGCCAAGATCACCACCATTTATATTTCTTTTGGCTGTTTGTCAATGACATCATTGTCAATCTCAATCGTCTCCACCAACCGCTGGCTCTCTATTCAGCCCTCACAGCTCCACTGCACCCCCCTCCCCCCATCCATCAGCCACTCCACTCACCACAGCAGTATAAATCTAATCTAATTTTCAGAAAATTCTAGAAAATCTCAGCAGGTTTGACAGCACCTGTGGAGAGAGAATAGACCCAATGTTTTGAGTCAGGATGATCATCCAGAATTGAAACATTGGCTCTATTCTCCCTCTGCAGATGCTGTCAGACTTGCTGAGATTTTGCAGCATTTTCTGTTGTTTGTTCTTGTTACAGATTTGATTCCTGACCCTCTGCAAGAGGATTAGTTTCCTTAAAATCTCACCCTTTTAGTTTGTGGTTAAGTTTCCCACTCCACTCAGTAGCTTGTTAAAGATCAGCTTCAAGGGTTTATGAGGAAATCCTTATATTGCCAAACTATATATCCTTCATATAATGTCTACACTTCAGTTGCTATCTAATTAATGTACATGTTCATAATTCTACATTCTCCCTAATTTTATATTTTCTGCCAGGAGCCATAACAGCAAGTTTTCAGTTTTCCCATGTTTAAGAGGACTTACCTCGTCGTAGAGCAGCTACCTGTTTATCTGTTCATGCACTCCATTTCAACTCTGAGCATTTCCCAGTGCTCTGTAACCATACGAGGAGATGCATAACATCGTGCTTTGCTTCTGTAGACCATGAAAAATGTGTTTATTTGTTGAATTCGTCATAATTTTCTTCAATAATTTAAAATGATTCAGGATTCAATTAAATTTGAAATGAACATGCATAGCCACATTCATAATCATCTCATAATTGTAAGAACACAAATATGTAGTTTGACCCTGTGACCTCAAAATACAAATAATAAATATTTCTTGATTGTATGACAGCAGCAGGGGTACATTTACAGCACAAACACATCACCATGAACAATTTACAAGGTGTTTTTGATGTTTCTGGGTTATAGCAAGTTCACAACAAGGTTGTTTTTGTGCAGCTTGGATTTGAAACAATGGCAACAATAATTTATATATATTGCAATACAGCTTTGGCTGATTTGAAAAGGAGTGGTCTCTCAAATCATAGAATTATAAAATCCCTATAGCACAGAAGGGGGCCATTTGGCCCATCAAGTCTGCACCAACTTCCACCCAGGCCCTATGCCTTTAAGCCCATATGTTTACTCTAATAACCCCCTGCCACTAAGGGACAATTTTGCGTGGCCAGTCAAGCTAACCATACATCTTTGGAGTGCGGGAGGAAACCAGAGAACCTGGACAAAATGCACACAGACACAGAGAAAAATATGCAAATTCCACGTGGACAGTCACCTGAATTGAAACTGGGTCCTGGTGCTATGAGGCAGCAGTGCTAACCACTATGTCACCATGCCACCCATTTTCTGCACACTTTTTTTCTGCCAGAACTATACAGCAGGTCGCGCGCACTACCATTGTCAGAAGACATCAGAGTGAAACAGGAACACAAAGCAGGGGTGGCCGTACAAAGAGGTTGAACAGAGTCATCCTAGTGAGGCCAGATAGAGGCCCCACAGAGGTTAAGGACTGGCTGAAAGTCTGCAGAGGTATACAAATTGAAGCAGTCTGAATGCTTACAAAGGTCAATGATGTGGTAGGGGACAGCTAGTGGGCAACGTGAGAGGAAATGTGTTTGACTACCTGGCTTTGTTTGCTGTATTGGCACATGAAGAGGGTCTTGCTGAGAACCATGCCCAAAAAGGGCCTCAACTTTCTGAAGACTGACAAGAAACTTGCTTTCTGTTTTGGTTTAATTGCACTGGTAAATAGCTTAGTCAATCAATTAAAGGTATAGGGGAGGTAAGTAATGTAAATATGAATAATGCTCAACAAAAAGCTTCTTTGTTCGATTTTTAAATGACTCACTTACGTGGAACTGACTTCACAACAATAGCTATTAAGTCATTGTGTTATTTCCTGAACTCTCGTATTGAAGTATGCTTAAATTCCCTGACTACAAATATTCCAGGGCAATGCAACATTCTTGTTGGTGTTATAATATAAAAAGCCTTTAATGGGATGCAACATACAAAGTACTTCACAGACACATCATTGAACAAAATATTGCACAAGCCACATTGGAGATATTTGGGCAGATGATCAAAATCCTGGTTAAAGAGGTGGATTTTAAGCAGTGTATTAAAGGAGGAAAACCTGGCTGAGAACTGGTGAGGTTTAGGAAGGGGTTCCCAGAGAAAATTCCTCCTCCATAGTTCTACTCTGCTTGTCTCTTAAGTGGACCCTTCATTATCCAGGATTCAGTCCAAGCTATGTTCAGTTCCCGATGTGGCTTGCTTCCTTTATCCCATCATAGCCAGGTAACTTCTAAATTCTGAACAGATTCTCAAAGTGAGGATAACCCTGGAGAGTCCTCCCTCTGGTCAAAGTTAGATGAATCCTCCAGGCACATTTAACTCCTTGTGAATTTGGTCTCTGCAATCTGAGTGGACGTTCACACCCACATTCTGTGTGGTGATCAATAGACACTTGCTGCCGCCCTCTCACTCTGTCACTTTCAGATTCTAGAATGTTGATTGCTCTTTGAAGTCCAGGAATATTGTAAATAAACCTACAATTTAGCCAACAATGGCTTTGTAGCAACTATTTTCTAAAGCTTATCCCCACGGCAAATTTAATCATAAAGACTTTGTATCCCGGTATAAATGCTAATTATCCATCTTTTAGACTTCCAATATTATTCTATCTTGAAATTAAATAGACAGTTCATAGAATCATAGAATGCTACAGAGCAGAAAGAGGCCATTTGGCCCATCAAGTCTGCACTGACCACAATCCTATACAGGCCATACTCCAGTGTCCTTACACATTTACCTGCTAATCCCTCTAACCTATGCATCTCAGAATACTAAGGGGCAATTTTTTAGCATAGCCAATCAGCGTAACCCACACATCTTTGGATAATTGTTTCAAGTATAACAATTTATAAAACCTGATATTCCAAATATTTCCCTGTGAGATTTAGAGGATAAGATTTTATGACCTCGCTCATCCCGAAACTATAAAATCCCATTAGAGGTCATTGGACCTTTCCAGTCTGATACCCTTGGTAGGCAGGATGGTAAATTTCGGGTCAGAGATGAATGACTGTGATTCTCATTGTGTTCTGCCACTTTTCTAGTTGGTCTGGCTGTGGATATGCGCATGCGCAGGAATACATGCACATCTCCCAGAGCCAGCAAACAGTCACTGGTCAGAGCATGTTGGAAACCTGCAGGAAGGCGGATAAGTAATTTAAATCTGTTTTTACTCTATTTTGAAATTACCGGGACCTTTTAAGTCCCGATCGAATCTCCAGGAGTGCTTCATTCTGGCATGGTTCAGGCTAGCTCCCCACATTCAGGAGGCAATCAGGGCCTTCAGGGGTTAGATGGCAAGAGAGTTGTTCCCCTGGGCATTGGCCGCCTGGCAATGCTAGCCTCTGTCCCGTCACTGCACAAAGGACACGGTGACAATGCTCAGGGGGTACGTTGGTACTGCCCATCGGGCCTATTGTGGACTGGGCCTAGAGGCAATTGGTGGGCGTGAGAGATCCTTCTGTCACTCTGCATTGGGATATGTCTGGGTTGGAGGGAGGGCAGCAATTGGGGTGGGTTGGGAGTTGTCGGGAGGTCTGCTGGGGGTGGTCTAACCCTGACTGGGGGAGTGTTCTGCTGGGGTGGGAATCTCCCCTGTTGGGGGCTGGATTCTGAGCATTGGGATGCTCTGGGACATGGGGGAGGGGGTCAGGATTGGGCGGGAATTGTTGTGGGAGGCACGATTGAGCCATGGGGAGGACCAGAAGGGTTTGCCAGCGATTGGGCTGGCCAGCATATGGGAGTTTGACTGTTTGAGATCATTACACATGCACAGACGTCCAGAACTGTTACATTCTGGTGTGAGTAGGCCCCGTCCCCCTGAGTTTTAATGAGATTCACGGCTGGGAACTCTTCAATGCACAGAGTGAGGAGATTCAGGTGAGAAGCTGAACTGTCAGAACAGTTGGGATTTAGAAAAGTTTTCCCGTCAATTCAGCAGTTTGGGAGAATCACCCCTGAATAGCAATGTCAACTCAAATGCTTTAGTCATTGTCTACAAGTGTAACTATCTTGCACATTCTTCCCAGTACCCCAGAACCCCCCTTTAACCCTTAACAACCAAGTTAACCCATCTTATTTTTGGACAGATTGAAAGTCTTATGACCTCTTTCATTTCTTCATTTACAATGGATTAAGTCCAAAAACATAACAATCTCCTAAACTTTTTTGTAACAAGAATCTGTGGCAGAGATAAAAAAAAACAAAGGTTTCAATATTCTCAGTGTCGAAGAGGGGAAAACTGTTGCTCGTGCCGGATGTCAGACAAGCAGTCTGACAGTTTACAGGCTCTGGAGGAGTGGAGAGAGCTGGTGTGAGGTAAAGCTTGGTATTGCCAGAAGATGTGTGGAAACTGAGTTGTCTTCAGTTGATGTTGTCGATGAGCAGCATATCAATGGGAAATTGCAGGAGGCCAAGGATAAATTGTTGGTTAACGATGCCGAATGAAAGATGTCAATAATGATTCTCTGGCTATTAGTAGACTGATAAGAATGGGTCAGATAAGTGTACCTAACACAGTCAGATAATGCCCAGATGGACAGCACAGTGGCACAGTGATTAGCACTGCTGCCTCACAGCACCAGGACCTGGGTTCAAATCTGCCCTTGGCTGAATGTGTGGAGTTTGCATGTTCTCCCTATGTCTGCATGGGTTTCCTATGGGTGTTCCAGTTTCCTCCTGCACTCCAAAAATGTGCAGGTTACATGGATTGACCATGCTAAATTCCCCTTAGTATAAAGAGGATTTGCAGGTTAAATATGTGGGGTGGTGCAGGTTTGATGGACAGAATGATCTCCTTCTACACTGTAGGAATTCTATTGATTCTATGACGTTGATGATCAACTGTGTTAAAGGCTTCAGGCAGACTATTTAGGATTCCATAAGAACTAAGTAGGCCATGTGCCATCTCAAACATGCTTCATCATTCAGTAATATCATGACTGATCTGATCTTGGTTTCAATGCCATTGTCCTGCCTGTTCCTCATAACCATTTTTGACTCCCTTATACTTCAAAAATTTGTCTATCTTACTATAAAATATATTCAATATTTCAATGATGCATGCTTCATGGAGAAAATAAATTCCTCCTCATCTCTCCATTATATGGCAAGTCTTTATCCTATACAAAAGAGGCAAACATCTCTCAGCATCTATCCTGTCAAGATCATTCAGAATTTGATATGTTTCAGTAATATCATCTCTCATTCTTCTAAACTCCAGTCGGTCTATATCTAGTGTGTTCAACCTTTTGAAATTAGACAACCCCTTCCTCCCAGAAATCAGCCAAGTGAATCATCCCTGACCTACCACTGATGCAAATGTTCATGCTAAATAACACAGTACTCTCTCCAGGTGTGGTCTTATCAACACGCCATACTGTTGCAGCAAGATTTTCCTCTTTTCCTACATCAGCCCACTTGCAATGAAGGCCAGTATTCCATTTGCCTTTCTAATTATTCACTGTACATGCATGGTAATTTCTCATGTTTTATACGCAAGACCACGTATGAACCTCTGTACTGCAACATTGTATAGTCTCTTTCCATTTAAATAATATTTTTATTTTCTGTTCTTCCTACCAAGTGAATAACCATATGCTTTTCCACATCATAATCACAGCTGTTCTTTTTTCCCAGCTCTCTTAACCTACTGAACATATGTGACTTTGGTAAGAACTGTTTCAGTTCTTGATAAAAGCTGATCGGAAAGATTCAAAAATGGAGTTCAGGGGAAGAGGGCAACTGATTTGAGAAGAAATGATCATGGAGAGGAGAAGGAGGTTGGATGGCAGTTTCTAAGGACAGTGGGATGAAAGGATTTTTTTAGAGAAGGAAGATGACAGTGGTCTTAAAAGGCAGAGGACCAACAGCAGAAGAGGGAGAACTGTGAACATTGCCAGCTAACACAAGGAGCAGGAAGGTGAGCTGGGTGGTCAGCAGTTTAGTGGGAAAATAGTAAAGAAGCATATCTTGTGGACAAGATGTGCTTGGAAAATACAGGTGAGAAACCAGAGAAAGATGCATGAGCAAGGTTGGGGCAGGGGGATGGGAACAGGGGTAGATCTTAGACTTAGAAACAATACTGACAATATAACTTAAGCTGAAGCCTTTTGGGTCATAAACTTCACTACCATTTTAAATGACATCACTAATGTCCTTGAGGGAAGGAAATCTACTCTTCTCACCTCATCTGGCCTACATATGACTCCGGAGCCACAACAATGTGGTTGCCTCTCAACTGCCCCTAGCAAGCCAATCAGTTTTGAGGGCAACTTGTTATGGGCAATAAATGCTGACCAGCCAATGACGCCCATATCCCATGAATAAATAATAAAAAAAACGGTGTGATTATAATTTATATGCTTCACCGCAGATGTTTGATTTGAATAGCCTTGCTGAATGTTGGGTTCAGGTGTTGTGAGTTCTGTCTAAATCCAATCATGTAAGGTTTGATGTTGCAGTCTCCATGGATACAGACTTCAGAAGGAACACTTAATTCTCAGATATAAAAATACTTAATGCTTGATTCAATTTACATTTGATTGGCAAGTCCATTTTGAATTACAGTTAGTCAGAGAGGGGATGAGGGTTGAAGTCAATAGCTCCAAAAAGGTGCATGGGTATTGCAATGTATGAACAACATTTGCCTCTTGGTTGCAATGTAGGCAACCTGCCGACTTTGTACTCCTATGTCAATTCAATGACTTCAGTGTTCACATCTGTGAGGCCTCAACAGAGATTGGCATCACTTAAAGTGACCATGCACCTCTTGAAAGGCTCCTACATTGTAGTTGGAGAAAGCACTTGCAGACATGTAGGAAATCATATTTTCCTGGGAAATAGATCAAAGGTTTATAGGCACCTCATCGGAGGCCTTGGTAAAGGATATGGAAAGGAGAAATACCCACAGGAGACAAGGAGTTTCTGCAGGCCCACGGACAGAAGTGAGATTGCTGTAGCACTCAGTGTCAAGAGTCAAGAACAAAGGATTGGAAACAATGCTACAATTTTAATGACCTTATACGAGAGGTCAAAGTTAGTGAATGTTTCTTACTAATTTCAGTACTAGTACCAGTTTCAACTCAATTCAGCAGACTGCCATCACTCACCTCTAACTTTACTCCATTTGCCCACCTTCCCTAGACCACAACTTTCCACTTGTGCTTTCTCCTCAGTTAGAAGCACGAGCTGTCCAGGCAGTGGAGGAAAAGCAGGAAGATTTTACTTGATTTCGCCCTTGTAGCCACCAGCTTAGATACTAAGCCATGGATGATAAGAACTATTCACTGATAACTGAGATCCGTATATATGTGTCATACATATAATGAAAGCCAGATTGTCATACAGAATGTGACAGAACAGGTTATGATCATGCGGAAACAATGCTTCCCCTTGTCTGCACCACCCTGGAGGGGCTAAACTGATCAAATTTTATGTTGGTCTGATGGAAGTTTCACAAACTCACTCTCATGAAGAAAAACCATTGCCACCAGTTACAGGCTGAGCAGCTGATAAGGAGGCGACAACTTATATATCACACATACATGGTGTGTGATATAAGGATAGCAAGAGACAGGATCCGCAGGAGAGCTGGAGAGTGCAGTGGTTGCCTGGAGCATGAATTATCCTCTTTCAACAAGTAAGTATTTGTCCTTCAGTCCTGTCACCCCACCAGTGCTGTTGGCTGTCAGCCAGCTAGCCCAACTGCTACCGTCTGCTTTGAGATGACTCAATGCACAGAGAGTCTTTCTGAGGCCGCAGCTGCTTGAGTTCATTCTCCAAGGTTGTTTGCAGTCTCCCCTACTGAAATTCTGAAGTTTTCCTCTGGTCATACGACAGCCATGAGTGTAGGAGCACCAGAATAAGAGAAGGCACAAGAAAGAAAGGCACTAAAGGAATACACACGAGTGTTTAGTTGACTTCTGTATGCAACATTTTGTTACTTAAGTTGTAAGTTTTGTTCTCAATTTTGCATTGTGCCAGGTGGATGATGTAATGCATCAATGACCAGGGAAGAGAAAGGACTGTGGGTGAATGGGGAAATGGGATTACAGTTACTCGTTTCATCCTCCGATGAGTTTCTCATGGACAGCCTGCTCAGAAAGGGACTGGCAAAGTTGTCGCCTCCTTATCAGCTGCTCAGCCTGTAACTGGTGGCAATGGTTTTTCTTCATGAGAGTGAGTTTGTGAAACTTCCATCAGACCAACATAAAATTTGATCAGTTTAGCCCCTCTAGGGTGGTGCAGACAAGGGGAAGCATTGTTTCCGCATGATCATGACCTGTTCTGTCACATTCTGTATGACAATCTGGCTTTCATTATATGTATGACACATATATACGGATCTCAGTTATCAGTGAATAGTTCTTATCATCCATTAACTTCACTCTGGTTCACTATGGAACCTCAAATACAGCTGGCACAGTAGACTGCACCAAAATGAAGGTGTGCCAACTGTTAGGATAAAGACAAAATACTGTGGGTGCTTTAATCTGAAACAAAAACAAAAAAAATGCTCGAAAATCTCAGCAGGTCTGACAACATCTGTAGAGAGAGAATAGAGCCAACTTATTGTCTCTCCACAGATGCTGTCAGACTGTTGAGATTTTTCAGCATTTTTCTATTCTTATTTGCATGCTAATTGCTGCCGGGATCTGGACATTGCCACACATGATTGACCGGAAGTTAAAAGAGTGACATTTCATATGTTTCTGATACACAGTTGAGTTGACATGCCTGCAGTTAATGTTTAAAGTTTATTTATTAGTGTCACATATAGACTTACATTGACATTGCAATGAAGTTACTGTGAAAATCCCCTAGTCACCACACTCCAGCGCCTGTTCGGGTACACTGAGGGAGAATTTAACATGGCCGCATCTAACCAGCACATCTTTCAGACTGTGGAAGGAAACCGGAACAGCCAAAGGAAACCCACACAGACACGGAGAGAATGTGCAAACTCCACACAGACAGTGACCCAAGCCGGGAATCGAACCCAGATCCCTGGCGTTATGAGGTAGCAGTGCTAACTACCAAACTCAGCACCATGGAAAAGCTTGCAATCCTAGCAGAGTTATGTACTTACTCTGTGCCTGTTCATCTCCAGCTAGGAAGTATGCAATGTAGTTTCCATCCCTTACACAGAGTGGATGGCAAACCAAGCACATTTGCAAATGCTTCCTTCCCCAATCTGGAAGCAACTTGATGCATAAATGTTCATTGCCACAGTCACCTTTACAGCTGCTGGCAATGCAGTCTTTGGCCTTCACTAAGGATGAAGCAAATGGTAGGTTTCAGTAAGGATGTCCTTACTGAAGTATAGATATCTGACTGACCTTATTGTGCTTCAATTGCTACCCGAGCAGAAATGGCCTCCTGCTGAGTGTCCTCCTTCCTCTCTCAGCAGCTGGTCTTGCTCTTTTGTGGCTTCTCTTCATTGTGCCATTTTCTAATGGGAATGGTTAGTAATGCAGCCATATTTGCAGCAAATGCTTTGTCCAGAAGCCTAAAGAATATCAGCAAGAACTCCTGCCACACTACTACTGTAGACTTCTGTAGCTTATTACAGAAAACACTGAACACCTCTAAAATCAATATAACAAAACAAAAGAAAAACAACACGCAATTAAGCTGCAAACAGTTAATGAAAAGTCTCTCTCTAAACAGCACTGGTGGGCTTTGTGATGCTTAATACATGTTTAGTTGTGCAGGAATAAAGGAGGATGTTAACTAGAATGGTGAATTCTAAGATAACATCATTGGTGTTAGATCAGTCACCTGCTTATCTGTCTGAGCTGCATACTCCTGCCATTGATGCCTTTACCAAAATGGCATTTGACTTCATTTGACCTGTAGGTCGGTCTGCCTGCTGCAGGTGCCATTTTGGAGTTTCTCCATTTTTAAAGTTACAAAGCTAATGCTCAGAATGGATTGGGCAAATCGAAATCCATTACTTGCCTGTTCCAAACACTAAATCCAAAATCCAGATGAATCCAATTCAAGGTCTTCACAAGGGAGACAACAAAATCTAAGCTGACAAGGTGAGGCATTGCATCCCATCCTGGGCTTGATCTGATGTTTGAACTTAGCCAAAAAGTTGAGAAGCGAAGCTTTTTTGGAGTTCAGGACAACAAAGCATCCCTATAGCTGATGCAGATGACAATGATTTCTCATCTCTCAGCATTTAAAATCCAGGAGGAGATGGCTTTGTTCCAGGATGTCACAAAAACTGCTTTGCTGCTCAATTGTGGAATCTGATGAAATACATCTCTTGGGAAACTCATTAGTGCCTTTTGAAATCCCAAAGAAATCATCATGTTGTTGAAAATTTTCAGAAACACAGGCTGACATTCATACTCTTGTATGATTAATAGTTTTTACATTTAAATGCCATTCATAAAAGTTGGGATTCATTCCCAACAGTTGTTTTTCTTTAAATTATGTTGATTTGAGATAGATAAAAGGATCTTTCATTTAAATTTTTAACCTTTATTACCATATATTCCTGCTTATTAGTGGTGCATTAACCTGTAATATTTTCAAGACATTCCATGATATCTAAATGTTTTTAAAGAGAATGGAGATGAAAATTGAGCAATTTCTATGGCTGATCCACAAAAAACAGTTTTACACTCAGGTGGTCAGTTGTGATCTTAAAATTTATTTATTAGTCACAAGTAGGCTTCCATTCACACTGCAATGAAGTTACTATGAAAATCCCCTAGTTGCCATATGTGGTGTCTGTTCAGGTAGATTGAGGGAGAATTAGCTTGGCCAATGCATCTAATTAGCGCGTCTTTTGGATTGTGGGAGGAAACTGGAGCACCCAGAGGAATACCACACAGACACAGGGAGAACATGCAAACTCCACGCAGCCAGTGATCCAAGCTGGGAATTATTTAAGGTGGCACCGGAGCATTGTGACTTCTTGCAAGCTGTCCCCAGCACACCCTCTAATTCTACCTTTTATGCTTGTTATATGCTTTTAAATCTGCAGACCCTAGCTATGACTGTAAAACTGTATTCTGCATCCTTTCCTTTCCTTCTCTCCTATGTACTCCAAGAACTGTATGTTTTGTCTGTAATATAGCAAGAAGCAATACCTTTCACTGTATTGTAATATATGTGATATGAAAAATCAAATCAAAATCAAGTCAAATAGCAAACACGAGACAGACACAAGAGAGTTAAATTAATAGGAAGAAAAAGATCTTGGAAATAAATAATATAATAAAGAGATGAAGAAAGAATGAGAAAGCAGGAGGGAGGGAGCACTTTACTTTTTACTTCAATTCCAATTGCTTGTTAATTCCTGTATCAATAGATTCAGAGCAGGAAGCTAAACATAACTTAAGTTTCACATATTGAAGCCAATAATGGATGATGTGGAAAATGGTAATATCTGAGGCTGAACTAAGACACATTGATGGAGGAAAGGTAAGACACCTTTGTTCTAAGCTGAGCCCCATTTATTCTTGATTCAGGAATGCTTGTTATGTGTGGAACAATGTGTGATAGTTCCTTTCATCAGCCCTGGCACTGTTTATTTGGAAAAATGTGAAAATCCAGTCACGTTGATTAAAAGGAAGAATGTTGGTGCAGCCATTTCAACATGCACGGTAAATGTATATTGAGAATTTATTTGAAAGTCTCAGAGCTGCTGCATTGTGAGTTGGCAAACTATAGATAAAAACTGAAGGCTTGTGGGGAAAGCTAATTAAGAGATCTGATTCAAAAACATTTGCAAAATAAAAAGGGTGAGAATCATGGGCTGCCCAGCCGTGTGTTTCTCGCCAGCAGGAGGTGGTATATTGTTTGCTAGCGGCAGGATTCTCTGGTTTCATGGCTGTAAATGGGAATTCCCAGTGACGTCACACCATCCCGGCAGGAAACTACTGGCAGGACCGGAGAATCCTGCTGGTATGAACGGCTGGAGAATTCTGGCTCAGATTTTTATTTTAACAAAGAACTCAACAATCTCCAGATATTGAAATCAATTAATAGAGTCATAGATTGATGCAGATTATTTGGATCAGTACTTTGAAAGAACTATTCAATCAATCCCATTCCCTTGCCCTTTCCCCACATCTTCACAATTTTTTCCCCTTTCAATTTACGATCCCCTTTTGAAAGTCATTTTTGAATCTTCGTCCATCACCCTTGTGTGGTGCAAATGATACTTGTCACTAATCAGCCAAATTCAGAATGTCATCTGGCTTTTGCTACCTGCAGGCACACACTGGTTTACTACCTGAGGAGTTACAGATGGTACTGAATACCATGCACACATCAGTCAACATCTCCTCTATTGACTTTGTATTGAAGAGAAGGTCATTGATGAAACAGATAAGATGGTTAGGTCCAGGACACTACCCTTAGGGACTGCTACAGCAATGTCCTTCAGTTGTGATGATTAACCTTGAAAAAAAACATTTTCCTATATGCTCAGTATGCCTGATCCTTATTGACTTCAATACGTAACACATTTTTTGTTGAATGCTGCTTTGATGTCAAGGGCAGTTACTCTTGCTTAGTCTCTGGAAATCTACTCTCTTGCCCATATTTAGAATTTGTCAATAATAAGGTCTGGAGCCAATTAGTCCTAGTGAGGTTAAAAATAAGCATCAGTGTACAGGTTATTGATGACATTGAACAGCACAGTTGGCACTAGTTTCGACCATTTTGCTGATAACTGAAATTAGGCCGATGGGGTGATAATTGTCAGGTTTGGATTTGTCCTGCTTTTTGTAGAAAAGACATAACTGCACCATTTTCCACATTGTCAATGTTGTAACTGTACTGCCTGGAGATGCAACTAGTTCTGGAGCACAGATCTTATGGCAGAGTCTGTTGCATTGACTGTAAGATACCACTCTATGCGTATGACCACATCAGGTTGTTGCTTGACTCGTCGGCTCTTCCCATTTTTGGCTCAAATCTCTAGATGTTAATGAGGAGGATATTGCAGGGACAGTTAAGCTAAGTCTACCTTTGTCATGTCCACTGCATAGGTCAGTGCAGGATGGCTCCGTTCGTTTTTATTATTTTTCTGAAATATTTTCATCTTGGTATTATGCAACTGAATGGATTGCTAGGCCATTCCACAGGGCAATCAAGAGTCAACCATCTTGCTGTCCATCTTGAATCACAAGGAAGGATCTGGATTTCCTTCCTAAAAGGTACCAGTGAACCCGATAGGTTTTTCTGACAAAATGTAACTTCAAGTCATGTGACTGATTCTAGCTTTTTTATTTCAAGATTTGTTTAAATATTGACATGTGATTATATATTTAAGAAGGAAATGGATTTCTAGGCTCTAAAGGTGTCAAGGGATCTGTGGAGAGCGCTGGAGTATAGCATTGCGATAGCAGCTCAGCCATGAATATATTCAATAGCAGAGCAGGCTCAAAGTTCCTATTAAGAGTAGTACAATGGCACAATGGTTAGCACTGCTGCCTCACAGTTCCAGGCTCCAGGATTTGATTCCTGGCTTAGGTCACTGTCTGTGTGGAGGCTGCATGTTCTCCCTGTGTCTGCATGGGTTTCCACCGGGTGCTCTGATTTTATCTCACACTCTAAAAATATGCAGGTTAGGTTGATTGGCTGTGCTTAGTGTCAGGGGGATTACTGGCATAAATATATGGAGTTATAGGGATAGGGTGGGATTGTTGTCAGTGCAGACTCGAGGAGCCAATGGCCTCATTCTGCTTTATAGGGTTTCTATTTTCTGTTTTGATTTTCTATGAATGTGATGGTGAGATTTAAATATAAGACTCCAGATCCTTAGTCAAGGCCTCTGGATTACTGATCTATAGCATAGCCATGATATTACTGTTCGAAATGTAGCCGCTGTTATAGTCTAGGGAAATGTACCAGCTATTTATGCACTACGTGTCCCACAAATAGCGATGAGATTAATGCCCACATAATTAATTTTAGTTCTGTTGATAAAAGAGATAAACGTTGGCCAGGACACAAAAGATATTTACTTGCTCTTCTTCCAAAGCTGCCTTTTGAATTCACTTGAGAAAAGCAGATAGAATTTTTGTTTAATATCTGATCTGAAAAACTACATCCCTTGACAGTACAGCACTCTGTCAATACTGTGCTGTATTGCTAAATGTGGTCTCAAGTCCCTTGAGGGCTTGAAACCACAAACTTCAAATTCAAAAACAAGGATAGTACCATTGAGTCAAAACTGACACCTGCAAATGAGAGTATGCTCATTGAAGTTTACCACTTAAAATGTTTCATTTCATGCCACAGTAAACCAGTGAATAAGATTCTGAAAAAGGTTTTGCAAAAATGAAAGTGTCTTTTGCAATTCTGCATTATGACTAGTTTAATTCGCCTCAATCAGAATCAAGACACATTCCCACATTCATTTTCATTACGTATAGGTTAAATACAAAACACATTATTAACACTAAAAATAAAGTTTATTGAAATGTTGAGCATTGAAGATCTAAATTGTGATGTTAAATTAATTGCTAGTTAATTACCTTATACTTTATTTCAGATCAAATACCTCAATTAATCAGAAAATATGATTGTATTACACAACATCTGAACGCAGTGCAACAATTCTTGAAGGTGAATAAATTCTAATTGCAGTATTTGTTGATATTCTAAGGCTTTTCCATTTTAGCAATCATTAAGGCTCAGATCTTTCATTCTTCAGTGGGCCATACCCCAGAGATATCCTAGAAGATGTGCAGGACTGCATGGAAATTACCCTGAAGTTTCAATTTCCTAAGAACAATTATGTTCTGGAACCCTCCAAAAAGCCAGTGAAAATTTGGAGGCTTTGGATGCTTCCATTTTACTTAACACAATCGTTATCCAGGAAAGTTAGAAGGATTAAAACCAATTTAACTCCTGGGTAACTATACTACTGACACAAAATCCCGTCACCACCCCACGACATAGTTATGCCTCTCATGACCTGTAACTACTTGCCAACCCTACCCAACTATCCTCTACACTATACTGATTACCAGCCAATGCCATTCAAGTAATCCTTACATCCCCACTGCCCATCATACCACACCCCTAACACCAAACCCATCTAACTAACTCCTTGTCCCTAACTACCTGCCAGCACACCCAACTAACCCCACACCACTCCAACCAATCAGTTACCCCACCCAACTAACCCTACAATCCCGACTATAGTCTTCAGACCACTCCCTGACCATCTAATCTGTCCTAGGTCACTACCCACTATCCCCAGATCACCCACCAACCTCCTCTTAAATATCACTGCACCATTTCTTTACAACTTGATTTCATCCCCACTCTCTCGACTATAACCCACACCCCTAAATTGACACCTGAATACTCCCCACCCACAGACCCTGATCACTGACTTGTCTCTCTAATGTGCCCTGATTACATGGCCATCCCCTCTCTCCACCATTCATTATGATCATGACTGGTCATCATCCAACTCAATAGCCTGGCACTGCCAACCTGGCACCATGGCAGGAGCCAGAAAGGGTGGGCCAGGCTGGGGCTGTTCAATTGGATAGGAGGGGGGCCCACCACCACTCTGCATCAGATCAATGGGGGTGAGGGAGGGAGGCCACTGCTACTCTGCAGCAAATCAGCGAGCGGGAGGGAGGGGCGATCAATCTAGGCAGCGGAGGGGTAATAATTTTGGATGGTATAGAGTTCATGATCAGCTATGGGTCCCTGCAATAGCTGGGGAGGAAGTGCTGGTTCGAGGCCGGCTGTAGTAACTAGCCTATCAGACCTGTCAGGCCTCTACTGTTACAATTGTCCATGTGTAACCACAGAGGTTGGCACTGCACAATAGCACCCTTTGCTGTTACAATGGGGCAATTGATAATTTAAGCCTTGCCCTTTCTTTGCAAGTGAGAAATGGTTTAGCCCATTTTTTTCATGCACTAAGTGCATTAAATTGAGGATTTGAACTTGCCCCAAACAAAAAAGATGAGAAATGTTTTCATTTTCCCACCCATCCTGGACTGGCAAGATTGCCCCCTTTGTTCCTTGCTTGCTTATCAGTTTTCTATGCATCACAATGCACTACCACAATTCCATGTGCTTTAATTTACACACTAATCCCTTACATGGATCTTTGTCAAAAGCCTTCTGAAAGTACAAATAAACCACATCAATTGGCTTGCCCTCATCAAGTCTACAAGTCACAGTCTCAAAGAGTTCCAATAGATTTGTCAAGCATGATTTTCCTTTCATAAATCCACGCTAACTCTGACTAATTCTATCACTATTTAACAAGTTTTTGTTATAAATGCTTTGATAATGGACTCTTGAATTTTCCCCTAGTATCAAATTCGGCTGACTGGGCTATAATTTTCTGTTTTCTGTCTACTGCCCTTTTTAAATAGTGGGGTTACATTAGCTATGCTCCAATCTGTAGAAGCTGTTCCCAAGTCTGTGGCATCTCGGAAGATGACCACCATTGCATGTCGAGGGTCACTTCCTTAAGTATTCTAGGATGTAGGCATTGGTGAGTTATCGACCTTCAATCCCATCAATTTTCCAACACTATTTCTCTACAAATGATGATTTCGTTCAGTTCTTCCATTTCACTAAATCATGTGCTCCCCAACCTTTCTGATGTGTTATATGTGTCCCCTGTGAAGACAAAACCAAAATATGTATTTTGTTGATCAGTCATTTTTTTTTATTTCTCCATGATAAATTCTCCTGTTTCTACCTGTAAGGGACTTACATTTGTCATCACCAATCTTTTTCTCTTTATATACCAACAGAAACTTTTATATTTGGTTTTTCATGTTCCCCTCAAGCTTAATATTGTATTCTATTTTCTTCCTCTTAACCAATCCTTTCATCCTCCTTTGTTGAATTCTGAACCATTCCAGATCCTCAGCTTTGTTGTTTTTTCTGGTTAATTTATATGCCTCTTCCTTTGATCTAATACTATATTTAATTTCTCTTGTAAGCCATGATTTGGCCAATTTTTCCATTTTACTTTTGTGCCAGGCAGGAATAAACAATTGTTGCAGTTCACCAGTGCCCTCTTTAAATATTTGCCATTATCCATCCACCATCATCCTTTTAAGTAGCATTTCACAACCCAATCATAGCAACTCACGCCTCGTACTATCGTAGTTTCCTTTATTAAGATTCAAGATCTTCATCTCAGAATCAGCCTCACCTTGAATGAGAGAACATTCTATCATATTATGGTTACTCACCTCCAAGGGCCTTGTACAACTAGATTGCCAATTTTTCCTTTCTCATTATACAGTTCCCAATCTAGGATGCTCTGTTCTCTAGTTGGTTCCTCAGCGTCCAGACTACGATCCTGTCTGTACTCCTTTTATAGTATTGCGACTAATTTGAACCAATCTACATGCAGATTAAAGTCACTCGAGAGATGTTCCTTTATCGCATGCATCTCAAATTTCCTGTTTAATGCCACTCCCACCATCAACATTACAATTTGTGGGTCTATATACAATTCCCACTAATGTTTTTTGCCTGTTTGTGTTTCCCAGCATTACCAGTACAGATTCCACTTTGTTGGAGCTAATATCCTTCTTCATTATTGTATTAATTTCCTCTTTAACCAGCAATATAACACCATTGTTTTTTTCCTTTTATCCGTCCCTCCTAAATACTGAATATCTATAAAGAGTATAAAGAACAACAAAGCACGGGAAACAGGCCCTTCAGCCCAATGCGTCCACGCCACCATTTTAAGGTTCCCACTTCTACCCATGACCCTTGTCTATGTTTATGGAAATCTCCATTGGAACCAAATTGGGGAGACAATTTAGGGACAATTTGTTTCGCCAATCAGCCTAAAAGCACATTTTTGGGATGTGGGAGGAAATCAGAGCACCCGGAGAAAACCCATGCAAGCACAGGGAGAATGCGCAAACTCCCACAGATACTGGCCCAAATCTCTGTATCTGCATAGCAACAGTGATAGCCACTGAGCTGTTGTGTTGCCCATCAACTGGTCCAGTTTAAGCGTATGCTAACGACATGAAGCTCTAGGATAGTCTCGAAAAATCCAAGAGCAGCCCTCTCATGACCCATCGCGTGTATGCCCCTTGTTGGGCAACAAGGCAGACCGAAGTACATGCAGGATAAAAGAAAAATACAAGAATACCATGCTCAACTTATGCAATTCCCAGGAACCTCCCAGGGCTTATGATCCCTATTTAAATCAGTCTTCTATATCCCTCCATCCCTATTCTGCTCATGTGTCTATCTAAGTATCTCAAATAACTCCAGTGTGGCTGCCTCCATCACCTTACTTGGCAGTGCGTTCCATACCCCCACAACCCTTTGTGTGAGAAACCTCTTTCTAATATCCAAATTATACCTCGCTCCCTCACCCTAAGCCCGTGACCCCTCGTGATGTTTGATTCCAACCTAGGAAAAAGCTTACCGCTGTTTATTTTATCTATACTGTTCATAATTTATACACCTCTATTAGATCCCCTCTCAATCTCCGTCTTTCTAAAGAAAACAGCCCCAATTTGCCTAACCTCTCCTCATAAGCCAGTCCTTCCATACCAGGCAGCATCCTGGTAAACCTCCTTTGCACTCTCTTCAGGGTCTCCATTTCTTTCTGGTAGTAAGGTGACCAAAACTGGGTGCAGAACTCCAAATGAGGCCTAACCAATGTTCGATACAGCTGCAACATTAAACGCCAGCTCTTGTACTCTGTACCCCTTCCAATAAAGGCTAGCATCCCATAAGCTTTCTTCACAACCTCCTTCACCTGTTCTGCCATCTTCAAAGACTTATGCACCTGCACCCCCAGGTCCCTCTGCATTTCTATACTCTTAATAGGTCTAGCCTTTATCATATACCTCCCCCCTACATTATTTCTCCCGAAATGCATCACCTCACATTTATCAGGATTAAATTTCATCTGCCATATATCTGCCCAATCTACCAGCCTATCTATGTCCTGCTGTATTGCCCGACACTGCTCCTCACTATTTGCAAGTCCAGCCATCTTTGTGTCATCTGCAAACTTGCTGATCACGCCACCTACTCCCTCTTCCAAGTCATTTATATATATTACAAATAAAAGAGGTCCCAGTACTGAGCCCTGTGGCACACCACTAGTGACCGACCTCCAGCTAGAAAAACACTCTTCCATTACTAATCTCTGTCTCCTATTACCAGGCCAGTTTCTTATCCATCTAGATACCTGTCCTTGTATTCCATTAGCCTTGACCTTTTCAACTAACCTCCCATGAAGGACTTTGTCAAACGCCTTACTGAAATCCATATAGACGACGTTGTTTCTGGACGTTCAATTCCCATCCTTGGTCACCCTGCAGCCATGTCTCCATAATCCCAACATGTATATTTGTCATCCAGTGCCAAGTTTGATGCTTGATGATCTGCCTGCTTTTATTCTTTTTATCATTTTTATAGTGGTTGGACACAGCTGTATAGCTTACTAGGCCATTGCTTAGGGCAGTTAAGAGTCAATTTCATTTTAATGAAGCATATATATTCCACATGGATGGCAGATTTCCTTCTCTAAAGGCTATTAGTGAATCAGAAAGGTTTTTACAACAGTTCGGTAGTTTTCATGGTCACCATTACTGGTATTTGTTTTTTTTTTATTCCAGACTTCTATATTCAAGTTAATTCAATTTTGTTAAGTTGCTCTGGTTGGATTTGTACACTTGGCCAGAAATTTATATTGTTCAGGCGGGCATGTGCCCCAAGCAGATTTGAATGTGGAATTTCAGGAGAAGATGTTGGCATGAGTCCTGATGTGATATTTCAGTCAGTGGGTGCGTGCAAGGGTCAGAAGTATGCTCAAGCAGCCAATTTAGCCCATCAAAGGGCCATTTGGAAACTATTTTATTTTACCTGTTTACCCATACGATTGGTGGATGGGCCAAATGGCCAGGCGGCCTTTACACATTTTAGCTACAACCCCAACCCCAAATGGGATGAAGCATCAGGACTGAAATAAAATTTAAAAAGGTGTCTGAGACTGAGGTTTGTGTTTGAATGTGCTGCCGAGACCTTGTTTGCAGTTTTTTTTCCAAGAGGATTTATCTTGTACAGGTCCATATCTCCTGGAGTCAGCATCATTGTGGCTGTTCACTGATAAGAACCTATTAGAAGCACCAGCCCACTGCACACTCCCTTTTCTCCATGTCCTGGCAGCACTGAGCTTTTCACAATGTGCACTTCACACTGGCTACCTGTTAATTGTAAGCTAGTGTGAAATCATGTTCCAGGGTCAATGCTGGCTGAAAAACATTCTGCCCCCATTTCTGGCCCCACTGAGTTCATCCATTGGATACAGAATTCAGGCCCATGTCTCTGGATCATTTGTCCTGGTCTCTGGATTAATCTATTAGCATAATGGTTACGGCATTATTTATGATTGTCAGAGATGTAGTTTTTAAATTAGCCCCAGCATATTGTGGTATTGTGGATCAAGCTCTCATTATTGATAGGATATGATGATATTCTGGCAGATTGTTACTCTTGTACATCATGCTGGTAGTTACATGACAATTATAGAGTGGCATGGTGGCACATTGGTTAGTGCTGCTACTTCAAAGCACTAGGGACCCATGTTCAATTCAGGCTCCAGGTGATTGTGTGGAGTTTGCACATTCTTCCCATGTCTACATGGGCTTCCTTCAGGTGCTCTGGCTTTTTGCCACACCCTAAATGGGTGGAGTGACTATGCTAACTTGCCCCTTAATGTCCCAAGATATGAGATTAGGGTATTAGAAGGGTAAATACATGCAGTTAAGAGGTGGCCTAGTTATGACACTTTGTCGGAGAGTCGGTATAGACTTGATGAGTCAAATGGTTATCTTATGCCCTATAGGGATTCTACGATGGTCTTTTGCTCCCAACATTAAGATGAAAGTTCCCCTTTCATCTCCCATAGCCTTTCATCATATGGAGAAGACAGCAGGGGAGCTAATGCAGTATTCTGGGCAGCATTTAAATTCAGCAAACAACAAACTATCACATTAGTGACTATCACATTTAGGGGATCTTGCTATGCTCAAATTGGCTGTCACCTTTGCCTACAATCCAACAGAAGTTCGAAAGTAATTATTAGGCTATAAATAACTTTGGCAAGGCTGTGAAATGCTCCATTAGAAATATGCAAGTTATTTCCATGGACAGTCCCTTTTTTTTTCTATTATTTCCCATCTAAGGTACTCAAACTCTGGGTGAAAATTAACATTGTACACTGACAGATGAAGTTAAAAACCAGCTCATCCTTGCCATACACTGCAGAAAATGTTTAATCGCTGTGATGGCTTACTGAGAGCAGATTATTCATGTCTGCAATGGTAGTTAGTCCAAATAACTCAATTAGTGCTGCATTGTTACTGATTGAGGAAGAGCATTAATGCCATATGGTCCACATAATTTGGAAGTATAAGGATTGAGGGCCGTTTAGCAATTTTCAACAAAAGAATAAATTGAGGTGAAAGTATAAGCAATCTACCATAATAACGATTCGTCACGGCTGAGTAAATTACGCATTAAGAAGTCGCAGAGAAACAGTCAACTGGAAAGGGAATTATTCCAAAGAAGATATTCGGACTTAGTCCCCCAGGAAGTGTCTCTGCAAATCAAGGTGGTATGAAATGAAAATTTATTCCTGATAAACTGTTCAGTGCATCGGTACATTTTGCTATGCATTCTGTGATATTGCACATCTCAACCTGGACTACGATAGTACAAACAGAAACTATTAGATATAGAGGTGCTTTCTTCCCTGCAATGACACTACTAACATGGCTCTACTTTATACGATTCATTTGAGGAAATATAAATGGAAAATAACTGGAGCTGAATTTTTTTTCAAAGTTATTTGTCTATTTTATTACTTTTTTTATGAATCCCATTTTGTGCACGGTTCGGTAGACTGGACAGGGGAGCCCAGAAGCGCAATAAAGTGAAAGACATCATAAAGCATAACAAAATTTCACACTGCAAGAGAATAACAAATCAATGCTTCATACAGAAATGTATAAAACTGCTGCACATTTTAATTTGTAGGCACTTGGGAGCAATGTACTTGGCACAGTAATACTTGAAAGCAAACATTATTAAAAGTAGAAACATTTTCAGGATTTTTTTTCAATTTCAGACAAAAACTTTGGAAAAAATGATCAAACTATATTAAAATAAATCAATAGAGGGCAAAAAAAAGGAAACCCCATGAAGAAATCTCACTATTAGGGTCTCAAAATATCAAACTATGACAAAGAATTGTGATTACTTCAACATGTTGTTTCTAGTTTCCAGTTACATATCCTTGAATCTTTCTGTTTGAACAATGAATGATAATGATATCACCGGGGGTTTTGTCTTGTGGTGAGCCCAAAAAATGTTAATGTCAAGTTCAATAACTTCCTCATTTCAGTATTCCCAACGATCTCATTAGCGCTGACTCAGTGTGAAACAGGTTTTATTTTCTGAAAAAATAATTAGAGAGAAAAGAAATTATAACCTTTGCTCATTGAAAAGACTATTAATGGGAGGATTCTTCCTTAGAAGGGTCTCATAAAATTATCTCCTCACCCCATCCCACCACCCCCCCCCCCCATAAAAAATCAACAAAACCACC
Source organism: Sphyrna mokarran (assembly GCA_024679065.1). NCBI lineage: Eukaryota > Metazoa > Chordata > Chondrichthyes > Carcharhiniformes > Carcharhinidae > Sphyrna > Sphyrna mokarran. The sequence goes on from JAGIQG010000016.1 coordinate 40,959,253, forward strand.
ATGAGATTGCACGTCTCTATTTACAAATAAGGAAAGTGGGAGTCTGCTCCATTAAAAATCGAGCACACTTTCAGATTTAGCATGATATATTAAACTCTGGGGAAGATTCCCTTCACTTCTGCTGCAATCTTATGAACAAATACAAAGAATGTACTATGTTCTTAGAGATGGAGCACTAAGGGAGCAGGTGGAGTGGAATTGGATAAGGCTCGATAATGGAGGTGGTGATTATTTGTTTTCTATACTGCAGTCATCATGCAAACTCTGTGTTGCTTGCAAGTGAAATGTTTGCAGCTGCTAACTGTGCTGTTAACTAGTTGTATGACTCAGCAGAAGACTCAGGTTTATGCATGACTTGCCTGCATTGTTTAAAGTCAGTCAGCACCTCTTAAAGGGGAAGTGCATTCTGACTAGACAAGAGTCTCTGAAGATGAAGAAGAGTAAAAATGGAGCAACAGGACGGAAAGCAGAGTCCAAAGTTTTCTGATGACAATGTAGATTCTGTGGTGAAAGAGATAGACTGGAGCAGAAAGGTCTTTTCCTTCTCATAGGCAAGCGGGAGGCCTGCCAGACAGAGATCGAGAAGGCAATGGCCATTATTGTCAATACCAAGAATCAAGTGATTAGTTAGAATGCAAATAATGCTAGAAAATGACTAAAAGATTCAACAGGGGCAAGAAATTACAGTGTGAGAAGAAGCTAGCTAGAAATATAAAAACAAATAGCAAAAGTTTCTATAGGTATTTATAGAGGAAAAGAATGGAGTGTTAGTCCTCTGGAAGGTGAAAGTTAATAATAGATAATAACAAAATGGCAGAAAAAATGAACAAACACCTTGCTTTTTTCTTCATTGTAGAAAATACACAAACATTTGAGTAATAGCTATTCTGAAAATTGAATATTTGGGAAATATTGACCACAATTAATTAAGTTTCCAATAAAAGAAAAAATGAGAGAAAATCCTTAGGTCTTAGCCTAGAACTTAATTTATTCTGAAGACAACTAAATGAACCCAGAGTCAGCCAACCTCAGGCTGATTGTTGAGGAGAAAAATAGCAGATGATTCAACCATCCAAAAACGTATTTACAAAATAGGTAAGGAATTTTCTGACTGGGAGTAAAGAGTAATATCAAATAGACATTCCATGAAAAAACAAGAAGAAAGTAATATTGCTGAAAGGAGAGGATATTGTTGAAATTTTTCATCTTGCACTCATCAGAACAGCTACATAAGATAAACCAACAGTAAAAGGAACAATAATTTATACTGAATGAGAAGAGAGTGCTGATTATCGGGCATGTGGACTCTGATTGATAGTTACATTGCCAAGGAGAATGCCCATCATTGTGAGGAAGTCCTGCCTTGGAGACTTGCTGGTTGAACAAATTTGCTGGCAGTTCTCCAGCCTCTCCAGAATTCAGCTGTGCTGACTAGATGAGACACTGCAGAGACCAAATGCTGGGAACAGGAGGAAAGGTCATAGTGCATTAAGGGGAGGGTACTCCCAATCAGCAGAGGGTTTCTGATGGAGAAGCCCCCATTTATCAACCAAGATAATTTCTGTGTTTCCTCTTCTGAGGTGTTATTCGCCAGCCAGCCTAAAAAAAGAGGCAAGGCCAGAAAAGACCCTTAAGTGACCATTAAGTGTCACTTAAGGGCTTTAACTGGAATAAGGCTGATTTCTTGTTCAGGCTTCTGCCTATCTTAATGTAAAATTATAATCAGGTTGGGGCTGTTGGGTGGAGAAATCCCATCCATACAATTTCATACTTCCCTCTGCTCTCATTGCTTCACAACCCAATGGGGCAGGGAGTCTAAAATTCTGGCCCACATTATTGACATGAGGTGAAATAATACAGATGCAAACCAAGGCATCAAAATATCACAGGTGCTAGAAATACAAATGGAAATGTTGGAAATGGTCAACACAATTGGCATCTCTGGAGGGAGAAGAAGGTCAAATTTTAGCCTGATAACCTTTCATCAAGCTTTTCAGATCCCGGTTTGCTTCCAGTTCCCAAATGTGCGTACTGAATTCCCAGGCACCATTGTTGTTGTTTGCTGAAGGAGAAAACAAGTTTGAGCTGCAAGATGTAGCCTGCAGTAGAACAATTAAAAAGACAAGACATCTTCATTGCAGATAAAGTAATATTTTGGGTATGTTTCCATCATAAAATGGTATAATTTTATGCATAAAATCAGTAAAAATAAGCTGCGGGTGTTTTAGTGAGCACCTGCATTTGCCAGAAGGTGATAGTGGATTGTTTTTAATGCAAGGTGGATTGTGATGTTTTGGGGAATAGGTAAGCTCACAGCAAAAATCTGCAACAGGTCGGAGGGTTGTAGAGACAATGGCTGGAGTTTTCCCATCCTGCCCATCACAGGAATTGTAGCGGGGGTGGACCATGCAAAGGTCCATTTACCTTGGATGGGACTTTTAATTTTGGGGTGAGCGCTGTTGGAAAATCCTGCCTGATGTCCCTGTGTCTGTGACATGGCAAAGAGATAAGATGCTGCAGGGAGGGAAAGCTGTCCACTATGCTCCTATCAACCTGGAGCCAAAATCTTTTGTGTTCCTTGATAATGCTCAAAGCTCCTGCTAATTGAACACCGAAACATTGAGGCTAACCAATTTCTAGTACTTAATACCTTTGTCCAAAAGAAATTGCAGGAAATTATAACCCAGTTATTCTTAACTTCAGTTGTATGAGCTAATCAGAAACAATCAGCATGGAAGTGTAAAGAATGTGTTATGCTTCTCAAATTTAACTGTTTCCTTTCACTAAAGAATGGCGTGGTAAAAAAACTTAATTAAATAAGCTGAATAGTGAAAATCAATTTTCAAATGGCATTCAGGGGCTTGGTATGATGCGTAACAAATAACATGTACACCATAGGTTCCAGAGAAAGATAATAAGAAATTTAACCATTTCAAGCTTGCCCTGATGCGCAATAGCAGCAGTGTGTACCATCTACAAGATGCATTACTGAAAATCACTAAGCTCCCTTTGTTTGCATCTTTCAAACCCACAATCTCTTCCATCTAGAAGGACAAAGGCAGCAGAAGTATGGGAACATCTTAAACTGCAGGTTGCTGCAATTCATGCCCATTTAAGGGCTTCATCACCTGGGTCAAGGAGCTCACTATGAAGGAAACTTGACAATAAACCTTGGTGTGTTTGCTTTTCACAATGACTTAATACACATTGTACCTGGTAGGGAAAGGTTTACATTTACTGGAGTTCTTTGGAGAAGTAAGGTACCATTTTGAATATGTCCCAAGACACTTTTGGGAGATGACAGGATGAAGTAAATTACCCTTTGTAAGAGGTAAAGTTTCCTTTGTGAGAGATCAAATGCAGTTTGTGGTTGTTAAAATTAAACAAGAATGTGCATAAATGATGGATAAACTTACTGGAACTATGAATCTCCCTGGGCTTGTCAAATGAAGCTGTCAAATTGTCAAAGCATTTAAGTCTCCTGTCCTTTTAATAGTTCAATAAACTGTTAAGAGTTTCAAACACTTAGTAAGTGTTTGAAAACAAGCCGTATTTGCTTTTTGACTCTGTCTGTTGACACTACCCTGAAGGTTATCATTACAGGATTAGTGCAACATGACTGATTTCACACCACATCATTATCAAAGTTTGGTGCATGTCAGTTTACAGTTTGATTGACAGTTTCAAGTGCTTATAATTTTTATGAAATGGGACAATGAATACAATACTTTTTTCTTATAAGAATTAAAGAAAGTTAAATGTAATGAATGGGTTCTCATCAATGAGTGTTAGTTTTAAATAATGAATTAATCAATAGATACTAAGGGCTTTATTTATTCTTGACATGGGATCTGAGATAGGCCTCTGGTGAATCCTGTGTGGAGGATTGCATGGAGGGGTGTAAGGGCATGAATTGGCACTATAGCATGGGGCTAAAGAAGGGACCCATTGAGTTATGAAGGGTTATGAGGCTGTGTGGAGAGGTATTGATTGGCATAAGGGTATAAAGGGCTATGGTGGTGGGTGGGAGACATGGGATGATATCATGGATGGGCCTGGGGAGTTTACAAGGAGACGGTGAAAGGCTGTGAGGAGTAAGTGCTAAAGGCTATTTTTGGTTTTCTTTTTTTTCCAGTTGGCGCAAACTGTCATATCACAGAGGCAAGCCTTTCACCCAGCCTATTTCTGTACCTGGCAGTCTCCACCGTAGCTGCCTACGAGTTCTTTCCAGGGTGGATAGCATAACTCCAATAAATCTTGCTCCCTTTAAGAACAAAAGTCCAAACAAAAGTCCAACACTTTTTCAGGAGTTGGGTTTGAGAGAAATTCTCTGCACTTCCAGAAGCAAAAATTTAAGCTTTAGAGTGACCTAATTTATCCAATTTCTGAGTTCAACAATCTGTCCAGCAGTACTGGCCTCCGTGCTACTTACTAATAACAGCAAAATGGGTGTACCTGCATCAAATGGACTGCAGCAATTCAAGAAAATGGCTTACTACCACCTTCTCGAGAGAATTTAAAGATGGACAATAAATGCTGGCTTAACCTACACTCTTCACAACCTCTGGAAGAATTAAATTAATTATTCAATAATGGACCAAGGAACATAAAACAAAATGAAGCACAAGGATATAGATAATTTCCCAAAGAGTTTTGCTGGGAACTCTTGTCCATTTTTATATATAATTTGGCAGAAACTAAATAAAAATTATCTTAACATTTGTCGAGAATAATGAAATTACCTGCAGATTCCAAATTAGAATCCATGGCAAAGTGTGAAGGAGCATGCAGAAGACACATGGAGAACATGAATAAGTCAACAGAGTGGGCGGACAGGTATAAATTACAGCATATTGCAAAGAATGTGATGTGTCAAATTTGGAGGAAAATTAAAAATATATATAAAATATGAAAAGTAAGGGGTTGAAAACAATTTGGATTCCGGTGAAAGTTCAGTTGTTTGCCAACAACCTCTTGCATGGATATAAGCGAGCATTTTGTTAGGAGATAGTTCCCTTCTTTACATTTCAATAATAATGATCTGTGCCATGACAAGCACATCTGGAATGCTGAGTCCAGGGGAGAATGTTTGTATATTGAGTGACAGGTACTCTCAGAAAGAGAACAAAGAAATCCCCTTGAACCCTGCGTAACAGGACTAATTTATTTAAATATATGTTACTTAATTTAGGTTAGCATGTCTTGACTCATCACTAGCCCAAAAATCACCTATAGCTACAAATCATCTGCCTATTTATGAAGGAACCAGATTGACCACTTTGAGTCCTATTCTACACAAAAAAAATAACATAAGGTAGATAAAATAAGTATTAAAAGAGGGATTGCACAATTATTTGAAAACAAATAATGTGTGTAAAGATTGGATAATGGGATTAGTTACAACTAAGTTGGGCTTTGGACTTTGAAAATAAGTTATTTTATCAAGTTATACACAATAAGAGTGAATAGGTGCCATTATCATGCTAGCAGCATCACATTAATTCTCCATCCTCCCTTTAGTTTTTCAGATGTTCAGAATTTAATCCATGAAAGATTAATGAATTAATGTTCAGAAGATGCATGGGTTTCTAATTCTCTACTAACTTTGCAAAATACAGCCAGGAGTGATCTGTTACACTTACACACAAGCTGAATACCTGGAAATATGAAACTAAAAGACTTTCATTTATATCGTGCCTTTCATGCTAAAGAATGTCACAGTAAACAAAATATTTTTGAAGCATGATGTGATCTAGGTAAACAAGATATCCAATTTGCAGACAGCCAAATGTGTAAACAACGGTGAGATCAAGGATGATATTATCAGTTTTGTTAATGGATGACTGTTGCCCTGAACAGTTCCAATGCTGTTCTTCAAATACTGGTATCAGATTCTTTGCATCTTTTAAAAAGACAGATAGGTCCTTAGTTTAGTATTTCATCCAAAAGATTGCATCTTTTATTATAAAACTATGTTTCATATAAACAATGACTTTATTTATGGAATAGCTTGAACCACAGGAAAAGTTTCTTCAAAAGATTTTTGAAGTGATCAAAACCACGTTCTGAAAATGGTTGAACATTTTCATAACTTTACTTGACATATTACAAGGTAATCAGAAAGAGGCTGTACTTCCAACTTGTAGAAGTGATGCTTCTTCTCTGACAAGAAGAGTCAAATGGGTTTGAAATTTTATCTGTTTGTCTGGTGGAGGCTATGGGGGTCTTTAATCGCATGGAACTGTATTTAAATGGATGTACATCAGGTTGTGGATGTGAATTGGAGTATGTTGCCGGTGAAAATCGGAAGTCATGACCTCGCTGATGGGATCTGCGACTTTTGGGTTTTGCTGGATCTTAGGCTCCACTTCCGGTGAATGCAGGTTCAAGATCTCATCTTCTCTTTCCTTTTCTTTTAAAAGTAACATGAAAACTTGTCTGTTGGGCCTTTTATAATCCCAGCACTTCAGCAGTTAAACCTCACTAAATTGGTAAGCGAATGATTTTTAAACATCTGTTGCAGTCAACCGAGATGTACCAGACTTGGAGTCACAGCGCTTTCCATCAGGTGGAAGGAGACCTAGATGACTCGAGAGGGTATGAAATCTCATGCTATCAGACCAAACATGATGATTAAACACCCTGCCGATTGCTACCTATAGCATTCCCTCAATTGATGAATTAGTATTCTTCCATGCTAAACACCCCTTGGAAGAAGCGGCGAGAGTAATAAGGGCCTTGAATGTACTTATGGTGGGGAACATCACTGACCATCATAAAGGATGGCTCAGCAGAACCGCAACTAACTGAGTGGGCCAATTTCCGAAGGACAAAGCTGCTAAATTTTGCCTGCTGCACATAGCCAGAGATCAATACAAAGGAAAAGTTGACATTGTCCTCACCTATCATTTTTTAAATGATTTGTGAGTTTTGAGCATTGCTGTTTGGGCCAGTATTTATTTCCCCTACCTAACTGCCCTTGAACTGAGTGGCTGGATGGGCCATTTCACAAGGTATTTAAGAGTCAGCTGTGTGGATTTGGAGGCACATGTAGACCAGGTAAGGATAGCAAATTTCCCTCCCTAAAGGACATTAGTGAACCAGACGGGTTCAAATCGACAATAGTTACATAGTTATCTTTAGACTTTTAATTTCAGACTTTTACTGAATTCAAATTTCACCATTTGCCTTGATGGGATTTGAACGCAGGAACCTAGACCTGGGCTTTTGGATTATTACCCCACAGACCACTCTGCCATCATCTCCCCATAAAGTAATGGCATCCAATGGGGCTTGAACCCACAACATTGAGATTAAGGGTCTAATGCTCTAACAACTGAGTTACCCAGGCATTTACTTATTGTAGATTCATGTATCTATGATAGTATTTATAGGAGATACAGAGCATATCCTAGTGAAGAAGATGTCCCATCTTCACACTGATGATACCATCCCTCATATTGTGTGACCGTGATAGCCGAATGGGATAGATTCAGCTCAAATCTAGTAGTACAAAACTGGGCATCCATTTGGGTCATCTGCAGCAGCAGAATTGTATTTCCCCATGGCTATAAACTCACGGTCCAACATGAACCTCACTCTAGCATTACTTCAAGCCAAAAAATCAATCTTGGACAAGGACAACACAAAGCATAGCTAAAAATGAAGAATGAATCTGGTGAAACTGCAATAAAGGACTGTACACATGCTGAACAGCAGAAGCAGCATGCTATACACAGAGCTAAGCAACATATCCGAATAAAGTTCTACCTCTAGTCATGAATGGTGGTAGACAATCAAGTAACTAGCCAGAGGAAGGGCTCAATAAACATCCCCATCCTCAAAGAATGTGGAGCCAAGAATGCCAGTGCAAAAGATGACTCAAAATCATATGCAACTTGAAGTACCAAAAAGATGATCAAATTTAGCCTCTTCCTGAGGTCCACAGCATCCAGTAATCAGCCAATTCAACTCACTTCATAGGATGCAGTGAATGCTATTGACCCTAACAGAATGAGAGCATGCGCTCAGGAACCACCCATACCCTGAACCAAGCTGTAGAGATATACCTACAGCACCAGCCCCTATCCGGTAATGTGAAATTGTCCGGGTGGGTACTGTCCACACAGTATGGACAAGTTCAATCCAGCTAATTAATGCTCAACCAGTCCATTGTCAACCATTAGCAATGTGATAGAAGGCATCATAGACAATGCTATCAAATGACATTTACTCACTAATGATCCTCTCACCAAAGCTCAGTTTGTATTTCAGCAGAACTACTCTAGATCTCATTACAGGCATGGTCCAAATATAGACTAATGAGCTGAATTCCAGAGTTGCAGTGAGACTAACTGCCCTTGATATTAAAGTAATCCTCATAAAATTGGAGAAAACTGCTATTATATTTAACACAAAAGAAAATGGCTTTGTTTGTGGGAAGCCAATCATCTCAGACCCAAAATACCTCCACAGAAGATTGTCAGGGGAGTGTTCTAGGCTCTAACAGCTTTTGCTGCTTCATCAATGGCATTTCCTCCATCGTAAGGTCAGATGTAGAGAGATGTTCATTGATATTTACGCGATGTTCAGTTCCACTTGCAGCTCCTCAGATAAAGAAGTGGGCTGCACTCGTAATCAGCATAACATAGACAACAGTCAAGCTTGGACTGATAACTGTTAGGCAACATTCCCACCACTCAGAAGTAAAGACCATCACCAGAAAGAGAGAATCCAGGCATCTCTGCTTAACATTTGACCACATTTCAACATGGAAATCTCCACCCTCAACATCCTTGAAGGCCCCACTGACCAGAAACAACTGAACCAGCTGCAAAAAAAAGTAACATGTCAGAGTGGCAAGCAAATCACCTCCTCACTCCCCAATGCCTAACCACCAATTACAAAACAAAGGTCAGGAATGTGATGGAATATTCCTTGGTTTCCAATTTGAGTGCAGCTCCAGAAACACTCAAGAAACTTGAAATCATCCAGGACAAAACAGTCCAATTGATTAGCATCCTTTCCATTGCCTTAACATACACTCCCTGCATCATAGGTGCAATGTAATTATTGTGTATAATGGATACAAAATGGACTGCAGTAACTCACTTTGACACTTTTGGCAGCATCTTCAAAGTCCTTATCACCTAATAGAACAAGGGTTGTAGATACCAGCAAGTTCCATTCCAAGTCACGCACACTGTCCTACATTGGAAATATATTCCCTTGCCTTCACTGCCACTTGTTCAAAATCCTGGAATTCCCTCCCTAACTATACTGTGAACTGTAGTGATTCAGAAATGTGACCCACCATCACCTTCTAAAGTATAATTAGAGATGGACAATTAAATGAAAATGTGAAATGCTGGAAACTTAGCACTCTTTACACAGATATAGCCTGACCTTCTCACTATTTCCAGCATTTTTTTGTTTGTGATTTCAGATTTCCAATATCTGCAGTATATTGTTTTGAATGGCTAGTTGAATGTTGGCTTTGACAGTGACAGCCACATCCTATGAATAAATAGAAAAATAGAAATGGGATTGATTTTGTGGGGGCTGGATAACAGCCCCGATCCCCCAGCCTAACAGTCAGTCAACACAAAGCTTATCCCTATTCAGCTGCCTGCCAATCTGATTGGCCAGCAGCTCTGAAATCCCAACAGCACCAGAAGAGATTAAAGGTCACTGCTGGGAATGCAACCAATCCCAAAGAAGTGATGCTGGACTTAAGGTAAATCCAGGAATTGTGGGCAGACATGGCTATAGTTAGGGTTGGGGGTGGTGAAGGGATTCGAGTTGGGAAGGGTGGAGGGGGCGTCATGCTAGACAGGCCTGAAGAGTGAGAAGTACTCATTGTTCCCTTGGAGCAGCACGGAGATGCAGCGATTTGGGAGAGCGTGAAGTTCGAGTGTTAAGTAGTTTTTAACTTTTCTCTTTGTTTAAAATAGCGAGCGGGGGTAGTTTTTGCCGTTTTTATTTAAACTAACTAGAAACCGGAAGTCGTCATTAGGAGGCTGCCGGTAGTTGTAGTTTTCTCTGTCTCTATAAATTGGTACAGGGAGGAAACCCGATACTCTACACAGGTAGAGTATCCCACCCTCCCCCTCCTCTAACCTAATAATAAAAGTGTGTGGGAAGTTTTTGTTTCTCTCTCCTGGAAATTAAAGTATCAGGGATGGCAGTGCAGGCAGTACGTTGCATCTCCTGCGGTATGTATGAGGTGAGGGACACCAGTAGTGTTCCTGCTGATTATACCTGCAGGAAGTGTTCCCATTTGCAGCTCCTTGAGGATCGTGTTAAGGAGCTGGAGCTGGAATTAGAGGAACTCAGGATAATTCGAGAGGTTGAGGAGGATATTGGCAGGAGTAACAAAGAGATAGTTACTCCTAAAAGTGATTCTTGGGTAACTATTAGGAGGAGGGGTAAGAAGCAATTGTGTAGACAATCCCCTGGGGCTGTTCCCCTCCAAAACAAATTTTCTGTCTTGGAGGCTACAGTTGAGGAAGAATCAGCTGGAGATGACCAAAGGGAGCAGGTCTCTGTGGGTGAGCCTGCTGAGAATGCTCAGGTGGGTAGGGGGAATAAGAGATTGGGCCTAGTAATTGGAGACTCCATAGTTAGAGGGACAGATAGGAGAGTAAATAGTAATAAAAGTGACTCAGGGCTGGTGTGTTGCCTCCCAGGGGCTGGGTTCCAGGATGTCGCAGATCGGGTTTTTAAGATTCTTAAGGGAGAGGAGAGTCAGCCCCAAGTCATAGTTCATGTAGGGACACATGATATAGGGAGGACGAGGGAAGGGGATGTTAAACAGAAATTTATGGAGTTGGGGTGGAAGCTTAGGGCCAAAACTGGCAGAGTGGTTATCTCTGGACTCTTGCCTGTGCCAAGGGATAGTTTAGAGAAGAATAGAGAGAGGGAATGTTTGAACTCGTGGCTGCGGGGATGGTGCAGGAGGGAGGGGTTCAGGTTCCTGAACAATTGGGACTCATTCTGGGATAGTGGGACCTCTACAAGAGAGATGGTCTACACCTGAACCAGAGGGGAACTAATATCTTGGGGGGAAAATTTGCTAAGGCTATGCAGGGGGCTTTAAACTGATTCGGGGGGGGGTGGGATCCTAAGTAGTTGGGGTGCTAAGAGGGATGAGAGTAAGGGGGTCATAGAGGAAAGCTGTAAAACACAGCAGCGTACGGGTGGGGTAGGGCATGGTTTGAAATGCGTATACTTTAATGCAAGGAGTATTCGTAATAAGGGGGCGGAACTTGCAGCTTTGGACCAGTACCTGGAACTTCGATGTTGTGGCCATTTCAGAGACTTGGGTAGAGCAGGGACAAGAATGGATGTTGCAGGTTCCGGGGTTCAAATGCTTCAGTCGGAGGAGAGAAGGAGGTAGAAGTGGGGGAGGAGTGGCATTATTAGTCAAAGACTGTATCACAGTGACAGAAAGGAAGTTTGATGAGGACTTGTCTGTTGAGGTAGTATGGGCTGAGATTAGAAACAGAAGAAGAGAGGTCACCCTGTTGCGAGTCTTTTTTAGACCTCCTAAAAGTTCTAGAGAGGTAGAGGAAAGGATTGCAAAGTCGATCCTGGACAGGAGTGAAAGTAATAGGGTAATTGTTATGGGGGACTTTAACTTTACTAATATTGATTGGAATAGCTGTAGCTCTAGCTCGTTAGAGGGGTCAGTTTTTGTACAAAGTGTGCAGGAAGGTTTTTTGACTCAGTATGTAGATAGGCCAACTAGAGGTGAGGATACATTGGATTTGGTGCTGGGCAATGAGCCAGACCAGGTGTTAGGCTTGGAAGTTAGTGAACATTTTGGTGATAGTGACACAATTCGGTTACGTTCACCTTAGTGATGGATAGGGATAGGCATGAAGCTGGGGGCAGTAGTTATAGCTGGGGGAAGGGTAATTATGAGGCCATAAGGAGAGGATTAGGGTGCATAGGTTGGACTAGGAAACTACAGGGACTGGGAACATCTGAAATGTGGAGTTTATTCAAGGAGCAGCTGCTGCGAGTCCTTGATAAGTATGTCCCTGTCAGGCAACGAGGAAATGGTCGAGTAAGAGAACCTTGGTGTACGAAAAAAGTTGATTTGCTGGTTAAAAGGAAAAAGGAGGCTTATGTCAGGATGAGGCTTGAAGGCTCAGTTAGTGCAATGGATAGCTATAGATTAGCCAGGAGGGAGATAAAGAGTGAATTGAGGAGAGCGAAGAGAGGACACGAGAAGACTTTGGCTGATAGGATTAGGGAGAATCCTAAAGCTTTCTTTAGATATGTTAAGAATAGAAGATTGGTTAGGGCAAGATTAGGGCCAGTCATAGACAGCAGTGGGAAGTTGTGCGTGGAGCATGAAGAGATTGGTGAGGCACTGAATAAATATTTCTCTTCGGTATTCACGCAGAGTGCTGGAAATGTAGCTGTGGAGAGCACTGAGGTACAGGGTTGCAAATTGGGGAGTATTGTAGTAGATAGTGAGGATGTGTTAGAAATTCTCGAGGGTTTGAAGTTGGATAAGTCCCCTGGGCCGGACGGGATTTACCCTAGGATTCTCTGGGAGGCAAGAGAGGAGATTGCAGAGCCTCTGGCTCTGATCTTCAGGTCGGCGTTGGTTACAGGTATAGTGCCGGAAGACTGGAGGATAGCGAATGTGGTCCCATTGCTCAAGAAGGGGAATAGAGACTTTCCTGGGAATTATAGACCGGTGAGTCTTACTTCTGTTGTGGGCAAAGTATTGGAAAGAATTATTAGGGATAGGATTTATAATTATTTAGAGAGAAATGAATTGATTGGGGATAGTCAGCATGGTTTTGTGAAAGGTAGGTCGTGCCTTACTAACCTTATTGAGTTTTTTGAAAAAGTGACCAAAGAGGTGGATGGGGGTAAGGCGGTTGATGTGGTATATATAGACTTTAGTAAGGCGTCGATAAGGTGTCCCATGGAAAGCTTCTGCAGAAAATGCAGATGTATGGGATAGAGGGTGATTTAGCTAATTGGATTAGGAATTGGCTAGCAGATAGGAGACAGAGGGTGGTGGTTGATGGGAGATATTCATCGTGGAGTTCGGTGACAAGTGGTGTACCTCAGGGGTCTGTTTTGGGGCCCCTGCTGTTTGTAATTTTTATAAATGATCTTGATAAGGGTATTGAGGGATGGATTAGTAAATTTGTAGATGACACTAAAGTCGGTGGAGTGGTAGATAGTGAAGAGGGGTGTTATAGTTTGCAGAGAGACTTGGACAAGTTGCAGAGCTGGGCCGAGAGGTGGCAAATGGAGTTTAATGTGGAAAAGTGTGAGGTAATGCACTATGGCAGAAATAATAATTGTGTAGAGTATAGGGCAAATGGTAGGATTCTTAGTAGTCTAGATGAACAGAGGGATCTTGGTGTGTATGTGCATAGATCCCTGAAAGTAGGCAGTCAGGTCGAGAAGGTTGTTAGGAAGGCATATGGAGTCTTGGCTTTTATTGGTAGAGGGATTGAATTTCGGAGCCGCAACGTCATGTTGCAACAGTACAAAACTCTAGTGCGGCCGCACTTGGAGTATTGTGTGCAGTTCTGGTCCCCGCACTATAAGAAAGATGTGGAGGCATTGGAGAGGGTACAGAGGAGGTTTACCAGGATGTTGCCTGGTATGGAGGGCAGGTCTTATGAAGAGAGGGTGAGGGATTTGAGGTTGTTTTCGTTAGAAAGGAGGCGGCTAAGAGGGGACCTAATTGAAACATATAAGATGATTAGAGGTTTAGATAGGGTGGACAGTGATAGCCTTTTTCCTAGGATGGAGAAAGCTAGCACGAGGGGGACACAGCTTTAAATTAAGGGGTGATAGTTATAGGACGGATATCAGCGGTAGGTTCTTTACCCAAAGGGTGGTTCGGGAGTGGAATGCCCTGCCTGCAGCGGTTGTAGATGCGCCAAGTTTGGTGGCGGTTAAGAGGTTAGTTGATAAGTATATGGAAGAGAAGGGAATGGTTTAGTTTGGAGGGGCATTGCTTTTTATATTGGTCGGCGCAACATCGAAGGCCGAAGGGCCTGTTCTGTGCTGTAATGTTCTATGTTCTATGTTCTAAGTAAAGGGGGAGAGATGCCCCCAGTGGCCACAAGGAGCCTCGAAAGGAATACCACCCCTTCCTGCCCAACAGCAGCCCATTCCTCCTTCCTCCCACATTCTCCTGCACGCTCTAGCGAAGCTGGAGTAAAGCTCTTAACATGGAAGTTAATTGCCCATTTAAAAGCCTCAGTTGGCCTAAGGACAGATGGACTGCCTGATATCTTACTTGTTCTCTATAGTATGGGCAACAGGTCATGGGTTGGTGGTAGAAGGATGGTGTACCTCCTTCATGGGCCAAATTTTACCATCAAGTTGCACACATTTTTGGATGCGAAAACTTGATAAAGTCAGGCATGCAGTGAGTAACGCAATCTGTGCCTAGCTCTGCACTGGTTCCTCCTTCACTAAGCACCAAGGGAATTAGTAATATTGTGGGAGTGAGGCAATGCCTGTGGGGGCCAAAGGGAGGTATCTGAGACTGATGTAGCAGGGGAGCCGCATTATCATTTTTTTTCTGCACATGTTCAGTTAAAGGCACCGATTGGACCTGCAAGGTTTTGGGCGCGTTAAGCCCCACCCACACAAATGTACAACATGATTCAGGTTGGTGATATTTTCTCAGGCTGAGCGCATACGGGAGCACCTGAGAGTGGGTCTAAAAGTCAGATCTGAAACACTCCCAGTTTCAAGTCCACTCAGCATTTAGAATCAAACTGGTAAAATTGGTCCCTATATATCTCACTCCCAGCTTCAAATATACCAACATAAGGCTGTTATTTGCATCAGTTATTTATGTGAAATTTCTCCTATTATCTGAGTATTAACACATCACAGTTTTGCCAGTGATATGCGGAGCCTTGGAGTGAAGCATGTTATGCAGCTGCCTTCTTGATCTTCATTCATAACTGCCGACTGATAATTTCACTACTAAATTACTGATGAAATTCCTGTGCAAATAGGAGAGCTTCTAATAAGTGAGAAAGAAAGGTGTTTATTGCGTGGAATTCATAAGAGATTTGTGTTAGCAATGCAGTCTGAGATTATAGCTCTTGTAAACAGAATATCTTGATTTACTTTACCTCAGCCAAATCAGTCTGCAAAGAAACTTCAGAAACAAGACAAAACTTCACAAAAAATTAGTGCTCGAGCATAATTCAAGATGGCGCTGGACCATGGGGACTTCTTGCGAACTATGCTCTGCATACTCTCTAATTCCATCTTTCACTTGTTTTATTGTTCTAAAACTCTTTTAAATTCTCTATCTCGAATGGGCCTACCTTGTGTTAAGATGATTTTTCTCTACACCCTGGCTTTGTCTGTAACACTACATTCTTCACCCTCTCCTTTCCTTATCTATGCATAGTATGTTTTATCTATATAGCTTGCAAGAAACAAAACTTTTCACTGTATACATGTGACAATAATAAATCAAGACAAATCAAAAGCCATCACAGTAACATTATATTCTGTACCCTCACCTTTCCTTTTCTATGAACAGTATGCTTTGCCTGTATAGTGTGCAAGAAACAATACTTTTCACTGTATACTTATACATGTAACAATAATGAATCAAATCAAAAAACCTACAAAATCCTCCCAGCTGAACTGAAGATACAGCAAAATAATTGAAACAAACAGTGAAATAAAACAGTTATGAAAGCTTTGCTCCTAAGCATTTTTTATTGATGGCAGGATCTCTCTTCCACCAATAACAGCAGAAAGCATGAGAAACAGTAGCATTATTCATCATGGACTGAAGGAAAGCTAAATTGCAGTCCTTTTGCAGGAAAGTGTAAGCAGGTTCATGACAGAATGAGCAACGTTGTCGGCAAGAACATGACACAGAAGCTGCAATAAATTCAGAAGGGGCTGTTGATGCAGCAGTCAAAATTATACAGCATTCAGGAAGGTGATAAAATATCAGTTAGCAGGTCAGACGCTAACTCGAGGACTAGATAAGGTTATACAAAAGCCATAGGTTTGGTGCAGAGGGGGAATGAAATGAAGAGGGTGCGCTGTCCAGAGCACAAAGTAACAGTTTAAATCATAGGTGCAAATCAAAAAGATAAACTTTCCAGGATGCAATCAAAATTTCAAGACATGTAATTAGTTGGGACATTGTGGAATAATTTGTCAGATTGAACTTTTAACGCAGTGATCATTAATGATAAATAACAGGTTTGGGAGTCATTCTTCCATGGGTCAATTATGTGTAATGATGACAGATAAATTCTTTCAGATACTCCTGGTGATAAATGCCAAGATTGTAAGTTTTAATGTTGATGTCAATGCAGACATTACAGAATGTCACTGCCTACATGCTACTGTCTACCGCATACCCCCGTGGAGTCTTGGAGCATTATGTTGAAGAGCCCAGCAAGGAAGAAGAATCACAAATGATATAGAGCGATTTATATTATCTACAAGGAAAGTTTGAATTTTTAGATAAGAATTGAATTTTCCCGATCTGTGAGTTGAATGCTAATGCACATGCAGAACAACAGGTAAAACTTTACCGTAAATTGTAAGCCAGTGAGGGGCTTAGATGACAAAGTACAATGTAACCTCTGAGCCCAGTGAAATAAGACAGCATTGTCATATTTCATTGTTCCAACTAATTACATCTCTTGAAATTTTGATTGCATGCCAAAAAGTTTATCTTTTTGACTTGCGCCTATGATTTAAACTGTTATTTGTACTCTGGGCAGAGCTCCCTCTTTATTTCATTCCCACTCTGTGCTGAACCTGTGGCTTTTTGCATAACCTTATCTAATCCTTGAGTTAGCATCTGACCTGCGAACTGACATTTTATCTCCTTCCTGAATGCTATATAATTTTGACTGCTGCATCAATAGCCCCTTCTGAATTTATTGCAGCTTCTGTATCAGTCACCTCTTCATTGTAAAGGTTCGCCAATTTCATACAACCGAAAGTGTTTATAAAGCATCTTTGGACATACCACCATGTTAGGCACCGTATAAATGCAAATTGTTCCTGTAGTAAAACAGCATAAGGTACTTCGTTGGAATATTATCAAATTAAAATTAAAATTAAACACAACAATTATAGGAGATGTTATATCAGGTGACAAAATATTTGGTTCATGACATCACTTTTAAGGAGCACATTGGAAGGAGGAATAAAATAAAAAAATATAAGGTTTAAAGAGGAATCACTGGATCATAGGGATTGGAATTTTCCCATTTGGGTGGATCGTGCAAAGGTCCATCGACCTTGGGTGGGAATTTCTGGTTTGAGGTTATTCTCACTGGAAAATTCCACCCCAGGATTACGCAACTGAACAACATAGCCACTTATAGGAAAGTGCTGACACTGGTGAGAATCCACTTCCTGTTTGACATGCATTTGCAAATTGTCACAGCATTTCCATCATACTTGGCATTCTCATCTGGATATTAAATTGAAATCCCTTAGGGCTGATTTTTCTTTGCTATTCAGTGAGGCTGCTGCAAGATAATTTTGGCTTTGTTCAATAGTCCAAAATGGGTAAATAGAAATAAAAATTGGGAGATGTAAAAACAAATAGGCTACTGATTTGCTATCACCTGTTTTAGATTATTAGACAAAGTTCAAAAGATTCTGCCTGATATAAGTTTAGCAGGAAGCTCCTTCAGGAAGAGAAGTTTGAGGTGGACCTGTAGGAGACACAGAGCAGGGAGGGGATACATATTGCTTAAAGAGTGAGGCCTACATCACTCACTTTCAGAAAGAGGAGCAGCGAGGTGGAATAAAAGAATAATGCAATAATTATGGGTGACTCTAAATTTTATGTCGATTGGGTTAATCAAGTTGGAAAGTATAGGTACAACAACAAATTTGTAGAGTGCATTAGAGATAGTTTCCTTGAACAATATGTCATAAAGCCAACCAGGGAACAGGCTATTATGGATCTTGTAATGGGTAATGATGATAGAGATCCTAGCAACGGATTGGGGTAAACACAGTAAGAATTCTTAACAGCACCAAATTGAAGTCTAATAGATTTAAAGTTACAGATAATGTGAGTAGAGAGAGGGCCAAGCACAGATTAAAAAGGTGTGTATTGTCTCCAGCCAAGACAGTTAATGAGATTTTGCAAGCCCAAGCAAGTTGTGGGGGTTACAGATAGTAGGACATGAACCCAAGATCTCAATTGAGGCCATCCTCGTGTGTGTGGAACTTGGCTATCAGTCTCTGCTCAACAACTCTGCACTGTTGTGTCGTGAAGGTCGCCTTGGAGAATGCTTACCCGAAGATCAGAGGTTGAATGCCCGTGACTGCTGAAATATTCCCCAAATGGAAGGGAACACTCCTGCCTGGTGATTGTCAGAGACAATTGGTGATTGCCGAAAAAATACATACCTCTTTAACCTGTGCTTGGTCCTCTTCAAGACTTGATTACCTGTAAAGACTCACACTTCAACCATTGTAAATTAAGTTTGTGTCTGTATATGCCCTGTTGGTGAACACAACTCCTCACTCACCTGATGAAGGAGCAAGGCTCCAAAAGCCAGTGTTGCAAATAATCCTGTTGGATTTTAACTTAGTGTTGTGAGACTTCTTACAATGGATAACGAGGCAGGATTAAGAAATGGCGTCAGAGTAAAAGATCCCCTCATAAATAGTGACCATGATAGGTTAGATTTTAGTATTCAGTTTGAGAGTGAGAAACTTGGGTCTGAAACAACTGTGTTTAATTTAAATAAAGGGAATTACAATGAAATGAGGATGGAATTAGCTGAAATGGAAAGAGTGAGCATGGACTGACAGACACATAAGGAGGGAATTCATGTCTCTCAGCAAAAATATATCCCAGTAAGGAAAAAAGATTCTTAGAGAGGAATAAACAAACTGGCTAATTAAGGAAGTTAAGGAAAATATTAATTTGAAAGGAATGGTCTATAAGGAGACAAAAACCAATGATAGCCCTGGAGAATAGAATAAATTCAGAATCCAGCAAATTAAGACTAAAAAGATAATAAAGAGAGTGAAAATAAACTACAAGGCCAAATTAATGTGAAAAAAAACTGACAATAAGGGTTTCTTCAAATGTATAAAAAAGAGAGAGTTCAAAACGAACACAGACCCCTTAGAAATTGAATCTGTGGAGATAGTTATAGGAAACAAGGAAATGGCAGAGGAGTTAAACAGCCATTTTGCTTGTGCTTTTATAGTGGAAGATGCTTTGAATATCCCCAACATCTATTGTTGGAACATAAACAGAAACTGCTGGAAAATCTCAATGGGTCTGACTGCATCTGTAGAAACAGAATAGAGCTAATGCTTTGAGTCTAGATGACCCTTTGTCGTCTAAGAGTTCTGATGGAAAATCATAATCTAATCAAGCAGAGTCAGCATGGGTTCATGAAAGGGAAATTATGTATGACTAATTTGCTTACTTTTTAGGACGTTCAACCACAGTGGATGGGGGAAAACCAGTAGACATGTTGTATTTGGACTTCCAGAAGGTATTCACCAAGGTAGCTCACAAAAGGTTGTCATAGGATAAGAGCCCTTGGTGTTGGAGGTAGTATATAGACATGGACAGAGAATTGGCTATTGGGCAGGAAACAGGTTGATGACCTGTAACTACTGGAGTTCCACAGGGATTAGTGCTAAGACCTCAACTGCTGACAATATATATTAATTCATGGAAGAAGGAAGCAAATGTACTATAGCCAAATTTACAGATGATCCAAAAATAGATGGAAAGGAATTTGCAAGAGGGATACAAACAATTTACAAAGAAATACTATTAAGTAAATGGGCAAAAAGTTGGCAAATAGAGTATAATGTGGAAAAAGGTGAAGTTGTTCATTGTGGAAGGGAGAATAAAAGAAGAGTATAATTTAAATTGAGAAAAACTGCAGAAAGCTGCAACACAAAAGAACTTTGGGATACATATGCACAAAACACAGAAAACAAGCACATAGGTGCAGCAGTTAATCAGGAAGGTCAATGGAATTTGTCCCTTATTTCAAGTGGATTGAAGTATAAGAATAGGGAAATCTTGCTGCAACTGTACAGCGTACAGGTGAGACCGCATCTGGAGTATTGTGGGCAGTTTTGGTTCCCTTATTTAAGAAAAGATGTTATTTCATCAGAGGCAGTTGAGAGGAGGTTCACGAGGATGCTCCCTGGTATGGAGGGATTGTCTTACAAGGAATGGTCAAATGAATAGAGTCCCAAATTATTCATTTGAATTTAAAAGAATGAGAGGTGATCTCATTGAAACATATGGAATTATTAAGCGTCTTGACAAGGTAAATGCTGAGTGGATGTTTCCCTTCACGGGAGAGTCGAGGACCAGAGGGCATCAGCTTAAAACAAAGGGGCGTCAATTTAAAACTGAGATGAGGAGGAATTTTTTCTCTCAGAGAGTTCTGAGTCTTTGGAACTCCTTGCCACAGAGAGCTGTGGTGGCAGATTCCTTGTGTATATTGAAGGCTGAGATAGGTCGTCCTTTGATCAGTAAGGGAATCAAGTGTTATGAGGAAAGGACAGGAAAGTGGACATAAGAAATGCTGGATCAGCCGTAATCCTATTGAAAGGTAGAACACGTTTGAGGGGCCATACAGGCTATTCCTGTTCCTAATTGTTATGGTCTTATGAGGATAATCTTGGAGTGAGGAGAGGAGCTTCCGAGAATTAGTTTGTAAAAAAAAACACAGAGGTCACAAAAAATGGTGATGGTGAGTGGTTGGAAAGTGTAGATATCCAAAGGGACCTGGATATCATTGTTCATGAGTCACTAAAAGTAAACATGCAGCTACAACAAGTCATTAGGAGTGTAAATGATATGTTGGCTTTCATCAGAAAGGGGATTTGAATGCAGAATAAGGGTGCAGGAATAAAGGTATTTTGCTGTAGTTATAAAGAATGTTGTTGAAACCTCACCTGGAGTACTGTGCTTAATTTTAATCCCTTTATTTTAGGAAGGATATACTTGCCATAGAACAAATACAATGGCAGTTCACCAGATTAATCTGTGGGATGGCAGGATTGCCGTAGAAGGAGCGATTGGGGAGATTGTGTTTGTATTTGAGAGAATTTCAAAGAATGAGAGGTGATTAAAACTTGAATTTTTAACAGAGTGTGACAGGGTAGATATTTCCCCTGGTTGGAACACTTGACGGTAGGAGGTTGGTGGGGGCGGTGGGGTGGATTTCCCTGTTCCGCCACAGGAATTGTAATGGGCGAGTGGGTGGACCATACAAATGTCTTTTGACTTTGTGTGGAATTTTCCAGTTTTTGGGGTGAACACAGCTGGAGAAACCTGCCCATAATCTCAAGATGAGGTAGACGTCTCAGAAACTGAGATGAAAAGGAATTTCTTCTCTCACAACATGGTGAATCTTTGCTATTCTCTATCTCAGTGAGACCAATTGCAACAAGTTATGAAACAATC
Organism: Sphyrna mokarran; assembly: GCA_024679065.1. Classification (NCBI taxonomy): domain Eukaryota; kingdom Metazoa; phylum Chordata; class Chondrichthyes; order Carcharhiniformes; family Carcharhinidae; genus Sphyrna; species Sphyrna mokarran. The sequence continues at coordinate 40,980,719 of JAGIQG010000016.1, forward strand.
AGATTAAAATGCAGATTTTGTTCAACTTATGTGATTCCCCAGTATCCGCATTAAGTTTGGTTCAAAGCAGCTGCCAATGACTCCAAATAATCCAAATTAATCCAATCAGTGAATTGTTTAATAACTTGTTGCAACTGGGGTCACTTTGGATTATGCATAAAGAATTATTCTAGCAGCAGAATTAATACATTTGAAATATATTTGATTTCAATCTTGAATTGAAAATTTTCAACAATTCATCATAGTCACGCAAGTATTTATTATGATTCTGGAGTCTTATTTATTTAATGACACATGCTACAAGTTGTCAGAAATTGAAACAACTCATGACAATTTGATCAAAATGTATTACAAGAGAGCACAAGTGATGTCAGGGAAAGTTTGAGGGCAGTAAAATGACCTTCCTATAGTTTTTTGGATGAATTGATAAGATACTCTACTTACATCATTTGATTAAAAGTAAGCAAGGTGGATGTAAGGTACTAAATTTTACAGATGGGACCCACCTTGGTTTTCTGAGATTCCTGCCCATCCTTCTCAAGGTGGGTCCAGGTCTAGCTAGGATTACCCGTCCTCTTGGGTTGGTAACCAATTACATTCTCGAACAGCATTCTTAACCAAAGTTGAAGTCAGCCCAATTTTGTGCTTTCCCTTTCAAAAATATGGATGTCTGTGTCTGGTATAGTCTGTGCAAGGTTGGAAACTGAAGCTCAATCAACGGGTAGGTTCCTGACCTAGAACTGAAAATCCAGGCAATGACTTCAGAGAAAATTTCCACAATTAATGTTGGAATTAACTATTTTTTGTCTTCCTGAAAAGGTGACTATTATCCAATCACACACTAAAACTTTCATATTTAAGAAGGATTGCAAACACAGTAACTAAATTCTCTGCTAACTCTGACTTTTTTTTAAACATCCCCCTTCTAATTTTCATTTCCCATTTTCTATATTCCATGTGGCATTGTTTCTTATTGTAAACATTAATCATCTCCCTTCCTTTTAAATTTCAGATTTCATTTTAATTTTCCAGGCATCACTTGCTTGAAACTTCCTGTCTTTGGATCATGGGAGATGCTATGTACATTAGAAGATGTGGATAAGGATTGTGTGGATCTGCCACCAGCTCAATGCAGGAATTGCCCAGGAAGTTTCAACTTTGATATGTTGATTCCTTGCCGGCCATTAATGGATATGTCTGACCCTGACTTTGTGGCACCAACACAGTGGCATGATGATTAGCACTGCTGCCTCACAGTGCCAGAGACCCAAGATTTAATCCTAGAATCAGGCCACTGTGTATGGAGTTTGCATGTTCTCCCTGTGTCTGCGTGGGTTTCCCCCAGGTTTCCTCCCACACTCCAAAGATGTGCAGGCTAGGTTGATTGGCCATGCTAAATTGCTCCTTAGTGTCCAAATATATATTGGTTAGGGGAATTAGTGAGGTAAATATGTGGGGGTTTTGGGGAAAAAGCCTCGGTAAGAATCAGTGCAGACTTGATGGGCCGAGTGGCCTCTTTCTGCACTGTAAGCATTCTAGTATTCTTCTGTGATTCTAAGAGACTTGGACTAGATACATGCATCTTATGTGTGCACTTACGCAGGAAATCTTAGACAGTTTAAAACGCAGTCTCTCTCAACCAAAATGTCACTACACTCAACTTCCCTTTGACAAATCAATTACCCTTTAACCACCTGATTACAGTGAACAGTACCTGATTAACCCCCATCCTGACCTGACTACTATGAACACTGCCTGACTAGCCCGCAATCTCATCTGACTTCCCGACTCAGCCTGATTAACACTTGACCAACAGGTGCTCCACTGACCACATGAGTGATAGAATCCCTACAGTGCATAAGGAGGCCACTTGATCCATCGAGCCTACACCAACAACACTCCCATCCAGACCTATCTCCATCATCTCACATATTTACTCCACTAATCCCTCTAACCTATTCATCTCAGGACACTAAGGGGTGATTTAGCATGGCCAGTCAACCTAACCTGCACATCTTTGGACTGTGGGAGGGAACCAGAGCACCTGGAGGAAACCCACACAGACAGGGGGAGAACATGCAAAAACCACACACAGACAGTGACCCAAGGTAGGAATCGAATCAGATCCCTGGCGCTGTGAAGCAGCAGTGCGAACTACTGTATCATCATGCTGCCCACACACAGACTCCAAGTGTTCACACTATTTCTCTCTCCACAGATGCTGCCAGACCTGTGGAGTTTTTCCTGTATATCCTGTTTTTGTTTGTTTAGTTCTTCACCGATCTCATATTTGAAGATTTTCTGCTGCTGATAAATTGAGCTGTATGCTAAATCTTCTGCAGTTTGTTCTTTTTTAAAAAAATGTTATTTGTTTGCAGGATATTGGTGATGCTGGCAGAAATACAAAGCATAGTGAACCTAATCAGTTACAAATCAAACATGCGCCTGATTAATGTTTGGGGAAATGTTTAAAATTAAGCTTTTCAGTCTCCCTTTGAAACTTATGCAAATAGATTTAACATTTAATAATTTTCATTTCAAGCTATTTGTTCTGTGTGGATCATTCGATTAGAAAGTTATGAATTTTAATGTTAGGTAGTTAGAAATTAGAACCTGTTTTTTGGCTCTGTTAGGGATATTAGTTGCTCATTCAGATGAAACTCATACCAACATTTGTAGGGTTAGCAGTAGACACTCACTTCAGATTCTGCAGCACAGGCTCCATGTGAAAAGATAACTTCAACAAAATTTGAAATGCAATGCCCTCAGCCCCAAGAAAAGCCCACTTCTGTACTCAACTCCTGCTGTGTACTGGAGATGTGATACACAGGATAGACTTTGATTAAAATTGAATTGAGCTTTATTAATTGTGTGTGATCTCTCCTTCGGTTGCTTCTTCTCTCTCCTGTTTCCTGCGCTGGGCCTATTACATCATTTCCGGTATCTACATTAGTGCAGCAAACCTCTGGCATCTTCATCTTCTCACCGATGTCATTGGTGGTTGGTTTAACTGCTGTAGCATAGGAGCTACAGGTTGTCTCTGCATTTGAATAAATGGTGAGGTGTTGCTTTCCTCAATGGTGTCTGGTAGTGTTAAAGTTAAATGTAGATTCAAGGGACAGCACAGTGGTACAGTGATTAGCACTGCTGCCTCACAGCACCAGGGATCTGGGTTCAATTCCTGGCTTGGGTCATTCTCTGTGTCCCAGGTCCACACGTTCTCCTTGTGCCTGCATAGGTTCCTTCCGGGTGTTCCGGTTTTCTTCCACGTGTTGGTTAGATGCATTGGCCATGCTAAATCCTCCTCCAGTGTACCCGAAGAGGTGCCAGGGTGTGGTAACTAGGGGATTTTCACAGTAACTTCATTACAACGTTAATGTGAGCCTACTTGTGACACTAATAATAAAGCTTAAAGTTTGGACTTAAATCTGATTTTTTTAATAGTCCCCAGATTTGTCAGATCTGTTCTTCCAGCCAATAGCTGCATGCCTCCCTCAGACAATGTCGTTCCTGGCTTGGACAACATAAGAGATGGTATAAGTCCAGTCTGCACTAGGATTGAGCCAGGAACTCATATCTCCCCAGTGGAATAGTTCTGAATGAATACTTCTTGTTCTTGTTGGAAAACTCTGTGTTTCCTCACTATTCCTGACATGCTTGTTGCTGCTGTTGCACAATGTCTTTAGTTTCTGGAAATTTTAAGAGATTGAATGCAAAATGCAGCTGAAAAAGACAAGAGAGGCCTTGGTCATGACTTGTGTGGTATTCCTGTAAATTAGTAGGAATTTGTAATTCATTTGAGAAGCAAACATTGTTCCCTAGTTGCTTTCAAGATTTTTTCAGGCTTTGGATGAAATGTTCTGCAAGCCCAATTGTAGCAGGGTGATACAGTGTGGAAGTATTGTGTTGAGTACTATTTTCCTATAGGAGGCTTTCAAATTTCTGTGAGACAAGTTGACATCCATTGCTGCTTACTAGCAGCTTAGGAAATCCAAAGCGACTAAATACCTCTCTGAATTTCTCAGTAGTCTTCTCAGATGAGGTAGATGTCATCGCAGCGACCTTTGGTCATTTGGTGTGAGCATCAACCATTACTAAGTACACATGTACTTCAAAAGGTCTTGCAAAATCTACATGCACACATTGCCAAGCCTCTTCAAGTCATTCCCTTGGGTGCAATGGCAGTAAAGGTGGCAGGCTTCTTGCCCTCACACAAGAAGAAGCTCTTTTCTCAATTTCTGCATCAAGTCCAGGCTGCCAGAAGAAAAACTGCTTGCTATTTCGTTCAAGTGTTTGACTGCAATGATGTCATGCACCTTCTCTAACACTGACTTCCTCGATGGTAGTGGAATTATCACTCTAGGCCCTTATTGAATACATCCTAACTGTACTAACAGCTCCATTTTCCTGGAATAGAAGGATTTCAGGTTAGGTGTTAATCCCGAAGTCTATCAATTCCGAGAACACAGAATTGCTCTGAGTGTGTTTTCTCTCTTTCTTAGAAGTGACAGGTGTGTTGTCTACTTGTTCAAAGTAGAAGGTGTTCACTTCGAGCAGTCTGAAGTACTGTCTGGCAGTGGCAGTCTTGATGATCCATTCACATTACAATGTAGACTTAATTTTCGATGGGTGTAATGGGTGTAAGTATGTGCAGGCAAAAGCAATGCCTATCTTTCCATTCTACTTGCCGCAGAATTCCCACGTGGTTCAAAAATGGTAGTAAGTGAACAATGGTCTCTCAACAAACTAAACTGTCTTCCATACAGGAACCGATGGACTTTATCAACTCCAAAAATGATCCGCACTGTTCCCCATTCAATCTGGGCATAGTTACTTCGAAATAAAAGCAAATTACAGTGGATGTTGGGATCTGAAACAAAAACGTAAAATGTTGGAAAGTCTCAAAAGGTTTGACAGCAACTGTGGAGAAAGAATAGAGCTAATGTTTCAAATCCAAATGACTCTTCATCAGAGTTACTTTCAGCTATGCTCAAGACTGAGGAAGCAAAAGCAATGGGTCTTCCTTCACCCAATAGCATGATGTAGAAGACTAATACCATAAGGGAAAGAATCACAAATTAACTATACAGGTAAAAATAGGATCAAAGTGCGTAAAATCTTCAGACTTAAAAAAAGCTGTTTTGGCTTGTATGAAGATGTTATTGCATTGGTCTTGTTTTGGCACAAGTGGTTACGTAATGGTTTCATAATTATTGCCAAGTTTAGGACAAAGCCTGATAATAATTTGACAATCTCAGGAAGGAATGTAATGGCCTTAACCTTAGAAGGAAATTTGTGAAGGCCAGGGCCATCCAATATGAGTTGCAAATACTCCACGGAAGATTGAAAAAACTCACACTTGGCCTTATGGACATTCAGACCATATTCTTCCAAACTTTGGGGAATGACATCCAAGTTTTGAATGTGTTCCTCTTCATTTTTTCCAGTGACTTGAATGACATTCATCCAAAAAAAACATAAAGTAATAAATATCTAGGACATTTCAATACTCACCAGCTCTTTGTCACTTCTCTTAATCTTTCTTTCCTGTGTTTATGTATTATCCAAGTGAAGCAGAAAAGGAGTTAAAACTAGATTCAGTGCAACCTGCTGGCCTCAGGGAACACAATTTTAATTAAATAACCAATTCATGTTATCTTGGTCAGCTCATCAACCTTTAAGTATTAAATACAAATTATACATTCACAGAAATTTATTTCAGGAAAAAAGAAACATAACAGCTCACCACTCAATATTATGATGCTATATTATTAGTATTGGAATCTACTCAGTCCACTCAGGATCTGATCCACTTTGAAATAATACAGAGCTAGATATGATACCAAATGCAATTTTCGGTACCGGGACAAGCCTTTGTGTGTGACGATTGACAGAGATTCCTGTGACATTTTCTGTACATTCACATTTTGAAGGCTTTGGGTGCCAATTTAGTGGACGCTTTGTGTATTCTAGAATATAAGCACAATTGCTGCACATCTTTTGCAGCCAATGAGAGAGCTAAGAAAAGCCAGGAAGGGACATGAGAAATCTTTGACAGGGAGGATCAAGGAAAACCCTAAAGCTTTCTATAGGTATGTCAGGAATAAAAGAATAACTAGGGTAAGATTTGTGCCAGTCAAGGACAGTAGTGGGAAGTTGTGTGTGGAGTCTGAAGTAGGTAGGGGAGGCTTTAAATGAATATTTTTCGTAAGTATTCACACAGGAAAATGACAATATTATGGAGGAAAATACTGAGATACAGGCTAATAGACTAGATGAGAGTGAGGTTCATAAGAAGGAGGTGTTAGCAATTCTGCAAAGTAGGAAAATAGATAATGTCCTGGGCTGGATGGGATTTATCCTAGGATTCTCTGGGAGGCCAGGGAGAAGATTGCAGAGGCTTTGGCTTTGATTTTTATGTCGTCATTGTCTGCAGGAATACTGCCAGAAGATTGGAAGATAGCAAATTTTGTCTCCTTGTTCAAGAAGGGAAGTAGAGATAACCCTGGTAATTATAGACCGGTGAGCCTTACTTTTGTTGTGGGCAAAGTTTTGGGAAGGATTATAAGAGATAGGATTTATAATCAGCTAGAAAGGAGTAATTTGATTAGAAATAGTCAACATAGTTTTGTGAAGGGTAGGTCGTGCCTTGCAAATTTTATTGAGTTCTTTGAGAAGGTGACCAAAGAGATGGATGAAGGTAAAGCAGTTGATATAGTGAACATGGATTTCAGTAAAGCGTTTGATAAGGTTCCCTATGGTAAGCTATTGCACAAGATCCGGAGGCATGGGTTTGAAGGTGATTTAGTGGTTTGGATCAGAAATTGGCTGGCTGTAAGAAAGAGAGTGGTTTGATGAGAAATGTTCATCCTGGAGTCCAGTTACTAGTGGTGTACCACAAGGATCTGTTTTGGACTATTGCTGTCTGTCGTTTTTATAAATGATCTGGATGAGGCTGTAGAAGGATGGATTAGTAAATTTGATGATGGCACTGAAGTCAGTGGAGTTATGGACAGTGCAAAAGGATGTTGCTGGTTACAGAGGGACATAGGTAAGCTGCAGAGCTGGGCTGTGAGGTGGAAAATAGAGTTTAATGTGGAAACGTGTGAGGTGATTCACTTTGGAAGGAGTAACAGGAACACAGAGTACTGGGCTAATGATAAGTTATTTGGTAGTGAGATTGAGCAGAGAGTTCTCGATGTCCATGTGCATAGATCCCTGAAAGTTGGCACCAGGTTGATTGGACTGTTAAGAAGGCATACGGTGTGTTAGCTTTTATTGGTAGAGAGACTGAGTTTTGGAGCCATGAGGTCATATTGCAGTTGTACAAAATTCTGGTGCAGCCTCGCTTGGAATATTGCACATATTTCTGGTCGCCGCATCATAGGAAGGATGTGAAAGCACTGGAAAGGGTGTAGAGGAGATTTACCAGAATGTTGCCTGCATCGTAAGAAGGCCTTATGAGGAAAGACTGAGGGACTTGAGGCTGTTTTCATTAGAGAGAAAAAGGTTAAGAGATGACTTAATAGAGGCATATAAGATGACTAGAGGATTAGATAGGATGGACAGTGAGAGCCTTTTTCTTCGGATGGAGATGGCTAGCATGAGGGAACATAGCTTTAAACTGAGGGGTGATAGATATAGAAGCGATGTCAAAGGTAGGTTCTTTATTCAGAGAGTAATAAGGGCATGGAATGTCCTGCCAGCAACAGTAGTGGACTCACCAACATTAAGGGCATTTAAATGGTCATTGGATAAACATATGGATGATGTTTGAGTAGTGTAGGTTAGATGGGTTTTAAATTGGTTTAACTGGTTGGTCCAACGTCGAGAGCCGAAGGGTCTGTACTGTGCTGTAATGTTCTATGTTCTAGCTCCATAGAAACAGCAATTTCAATGGTTTTCTGAGTAATATTACTCTCAGTTAACCTATATTTTTGTGTTGCTTCACTGTGTAGACGAAAAGAAAACCTGTCTTGAATCATGCCAATCAGCACATCGCCAAACTCACAAAATTCTGCAAGTCTCTTAAGCACTGGATGAATTAGGCAATTGACTCCCCTTCCCTCAGTCTTTGATGTTATCTAAAATACTCTGCAAAGACCGGGGGTTTTGCAGAAAAATGTGCTTGAACAATATCCATAAAATGTTTGTACAATTTAGTAAGAAGTCTCACAGCATCAGGTTAAAGTCCAGCATGTTTATCTGGTAGCACAAGCTTCTGGAGTATTGCTTCTTCTTCAGACTTACTTGAAGAAGGAGCAACACTCCGAAAGCTTGTGCTACCAAATAAACCTGTTGGACTTTAACTTGATGTTATGAGACTTCTTACTGTGTTTACCCCAGTCCAACGCCATAATTCTTCGTATCATGTACATTTTCGTGCCAGCCAAGTGTGTCAGGTTGCTCTAACCTAAAGAGGAGATTAAACATTTTTCCTTCCATCACACACAGGAAAGTGGATATCTTTAGCTATTTTGTTTGCCTGCGCAAAAGTCAAAATGCTCAGCATAAGGACTCCATTGCTTCCAATTTTCCCTAAAGGGTCCCATGATGCTGAGTACTCCCGCCATTATTTTCGTGAAGTAGCTCACCTATATGCATGCTTCGCAACTGCGTTTCCAGCAACTACCTCAATTCTCTTACACAAAATGCCCAGTGGCAAGTCTGCAAGACAAAAATTACTGTTGTGCCCCTGGCTCCAATCATCATTACTGGCCCAATTGATCAAGTAGAAATGAGCAGCGGTTGTCATTTTGATGAATTTTAGTCATCATATGTGAAAGTGCATTAAACCATCCAATATAAAATAATGCAATATATCAAACATAATTATATGGTACTCACCTTCAGGAATTAGTTTTGCTTCATTATATTTGGCATTTACTAACATTTTCATTTTTCAAGTTAACACCTGATAAAACACGAGGGATCAAATTCAGTTTTCATGAGACTCATTCTTCTAAAGTTTATTTATTAGTGTCACAAATAGGCTTACATTAACATTGCAATAAAGTTACTGTGAAAATCCCCTAGTGGCCACACTCTACCACCTGTTTGGGTACACTAAGGGAGAATTCAGCATGGCCAATGCACCGACCAGCATGTCCTTTGGACTGTGAGAGAAAATAGGAGCACCATGCAGAAACCCAAGCAGACACAGGGCGAATGTGTAGTCTCCACACAGACAGTGACTCAAACCAGGAAGCAAACCTGGTTCCCTGGCGCTGTGAGGCAGCAGTGCTAACCACTGTGCCACCCTGCCAGATCCTCTTGTCCTCGTTTAAATTTTGACTATCAATAATCAGCAACATTAAACTGGAAAGTGCATGCAATGTAAGAATGTGCAGTTTCTTTAAAAGTTTCTATCAAGAGTGATCAAGAGTGATATACCATCAATAACATTTGCAGCATTCATTGACGCCTACACAGTTCAATTACCGAAGCGAGTCATTCATGTCACCAGGTCATTAGTTACAAATAACCAAAGCGTTTTCTTTACAGAAGCATATTTTAAAAAATGACAGGAGGTGATTCACTGGTGCAGTACAATGGAGCACCAAAAAAGTGAATCATCGACTAATCAATATAGAATTGATTTGATTTGATTCATTTTTGTCACATACTTTGGGATAAGTACATAGGGTTTTGGGGGTTGAGCCTGGATGTCATTATTGTTAGTGCAGGTTCAAAGGGCTGAATGGCCTCCTTCTGCATTGTCGGGATTCTAAAAAAATGGTAGAAGAGAAATAAAGGTGTGTGAGAAATATATAGAATATAATCAATCTTCTTTATTTGTTTTTAGACAGCATCTTCTCTTGTTGTCTGGCTTTAGGGCTTTGGTTTACAAGTTGTTCTGCCCTACCAGCATCTTGCTTTAATGAACAATTATCACCCCAAGCCTAGATTTTGAGCAGTGACAGCCAACAGATTATAAAGCCATCACAGATGCACCTCTGGTCCATGTTTACCTATCCAAACAGTCATTTCCAGCAGAAGTATCTCGGTCAGGCTTGTCCAACCTTTTCGCATAGGAAGGCCTTATTTTTCTCACTCAAAGGGCCAAAGAGCAAATTTTAGCCAAGTAAAGGTTGGCACAACATTAAACATTCAATTTGAAAAAAAAAACACAATGTCAAAGCAAAAAAAAATGATCATTTTAAAAATGAGTAATTAATAAAAATGACCATTAAAAAGTGCCAAGCAGTAGAGTTAATCAGTAAAGCCCTGTTTTGCCCTGTTGTTTTAGGACCAGAGGTGGAGAAACTGACTAGGCCTCAATTCCTGGTCACCAAGGAAGTGGAAAAGATCAGAGCTAAGCTAACAGTTGGGTTTAAGTAATATCAATTTTAGATTCACCTCTAGTGACACACACTCTGGGATGGAGTTGCTGGAAGGCAGAGGTTGTCTTTCAATCTGGTTTTTCTCCACTCCTGGCCTGCATTGTGAATATTATTAGATTCCAGTTGATGTTAATACTGGACAGTAAGGTCCCAGAGTGGAACCCGGCTCAGTAGGTGAAAGGGTTAAGAGTCACACAAGTTTAAAAAATCACACAACCTGAAAAACAAAGGTCTTCTTATAAGAACCTTCACAGACAGACATCAAGGCCATTAGTCTGGCAAACACATAAATCTGTTGTGGAAAAATGGGAGTGATCCACGGGTACAGAAGCAAGCTTACAAGCTTACAGAAGCAAGCTTTCATGTTGATTGGATATAATTATTTATTATGATTGGTTATTATTTTTTAAATATGTAGGGATATGAAGGTAGGAACTGGCATTGTAGGGTTTCTATGATATAATGAAGCAAGTGTAAAGTGATTGTGATTGGTTCATGTTAATTACTTGTAATTGATTTTGAAAACTTTAATTGCCTTTATATCTTGCAATAAAGTATACTGGCTAGCTAAAGGGATGTGAACTGCATCATCCCAACATCCTTATTAAAGCTTGTATTAAAAGAACTGTTTGAGAAACTCTGACCCGCCTGTTTACTCAAAGGGTAAAGTTGTGATCAATTACGAAGCTGTCATCAAAGCCTACAACAACAGATCCTAAGTTTTATTTTATGTTTAGAGTCATGGATGAAGAGAGCCACAGGACTGCTAACCTTTTAAGGAAAGGATAATTCATTTATTAAACAAGAAAAGATTGGCTATAAAATAATTAGCCTCATCATCCCCGCTTTCTACAGATTTCTAAGAATAATTGCTCAATTTACTTTATATTCTAATGTTCTCATTAAGTACATAATCAACAGGAAAAATGTGGTCAGTCACAAAACACTCTGAAACCAAGTGACAGATGCCACCCAAAACAACTGTGAGTTTTTCACCAAATACACCCTCTATGTTTGTTACAGTGTAAGCCAACTGATCTCACTGGAACTCAAGCTTTCACACAAGGTTGCCAAATGTCACTCCCAAACTATACACTTTGAAATCTTCTCCCACACAAGGCTATTTCTTGGGAAAGCCTTCACCAAGAATCCACATCTAGGATTTCAACCTCTCATTTCTATTTGAATAGGAAACAGACTCAAAAGGCATCTGTGCAGAAGGATCTGGGTGTTCTTGTGCATGTATCTCGGAAAATGGGTATGCAGGTACAGAATGTTATAAGGAAGGCAAATGGAATCTTGACATTTATTGCAAAGTGTCTACAATATCAGCATTGCATAAGACATTTGTTAGACCAGACTTGGAGTATTGTGCTCAGTTTTGACCACCTTCTTTGAGGAAGGATATGGTGGCAATGGAGGTTGTTCAGAAGAGGTTCACTAAATTGATTACAGGTTTGAAGAGCCTGTCATATGAGAAGCGGTTGAGTAGCTTGGGCTTGTACTTGCTGAAGTACAGAATAATGAGGAGAGATTTGATTGACATATATAAAATACTCATGGGATTAATACAATAAGTGTTAATCAAATGCTCCCCCTTCAAGAACAATCTCAGATAAAAGGTCATACTTGAAGAGGGAGAACGTTCAAGATAAAGAGCAGCTACTTCTCATAAAGGATTGTGAATCTGTGGAACTCACTGTCCTAGAGTGCAGTGGATACAGAATCAATCAATGGATTCAAGAAAGAAATAGATAAATATTTGATCAAAAGTGGGATGAAGAACTATGGGGAAAAGGCAAGGAAGTGGAGTTGGGATGAGATAGAGATCAGCCATCATTATATAGAATGGCAGCGTGGGCTTGAAGTGCTGAATTACCTACTCTCACTCCTAATTTCTATGTTCCTGTGTTCCTCTGTTCACTACTCTTCTGTCCTGAAACACCCTGTGCACTCAAGCATCCAGACAATCTCTCTCTCAGATACCCAACCATGCCAACTGCTTCACAGGCTATATTAAGGTATCACCAACCTTAGAATCATCACAGATGTATGGTTGCTCACTAGTTGGCATCTCCAGGTCTGTACCCTGCCTTTAATTGGGAACCTCACTCTTCATTCCTGACTTTAATAAGCAGAACACTTTTTTCCAGATTTCTGTTCTTTGTTCTTTTACGCCTTTAGGTTGCAAAACCTTTATTATTATGCAACCAAAGTTTAAAGTGAAACTAAACTTATTGACATGTAGGCACCTTTATTTAACTTGAAATTAAAGGGAAGTTTGAATCTTTTCTTAGCACAAATAAGAAATTCAAATTCAATTTGAACTTATGTCTTATTTCTGACATACACAATATAAATGTGAATTATTTAAATTTTCTATCACCTTAAAATATATTTTTGGGAGGATGGAAAGAAGTGTGTCTATGTTCCGATCACTCCCAGACACAAGGCCCCCTCCTGCCCCTTCAGCCCAGAAGTACTTCATTCTGATGTGGTTCAGATTAGTTCATCACATTTGAGGAATGAGTGGGAGACCCCTTTGGAATGAAGGGAAGGCGGCTGGGGCTTCCCAGGAATCGAATGGTAGTGGTAGGGTGATATCCCCTGGACATGGGCACTCTAGCAATGCCACCCTGGGCCAGCTCTGCCCAAGAAGCAAAATGCCCATGCTTAGGGGGCATCTTGGCAGTGTGGCGGCATATTGTGGACCCACTGCCACTCCCAGATATGATCAGTCTGGGATGGAGGGAGGGCAATGATTGGGATGGACTGGTGGGGGCGGGGATGTTTCACAGAAAGGTTCTGAGTCCTTGGGGGGGGGAGTTTGCCAGGATAAGGAGGGATTGGGGGGAATTGCCTTGCTGGAGGGAGGGGGGATAGCTGGGAGGGTGGGGTTGTGCATCGGAGTACTCCGGGAATGGGAGGTTCAAAGTTGGCCTGGGAATTGCTGTGGGGGCTGTGACCAGTCCGTGGGGGAACTGGAGGGGCAGCATATTGGGGGTCCCAAGCTGGCCAGCGATCGAGCTGGCCAGCAAACAGAGAGTCTGACAGATTGGAACCACTGCACACGGGCAGAGTTCCAGAGCTGTCAGACTCCAGCACAAGTAGTCCCTGTCCCTCTGGGTTTTTAATGATATTCATGAGTGGGACCTGCACTGCACAGAGTGCAGAGATTCAAGTGAGAAGTTGAACTGACAAAACAGTCAGGATTTAGAACATTTGTTCCACCAATTCAGCACTTTTGGGAGAATTGTGACTATATTCCAGACTCTGTGAAGAGACATGCTTCTTCAATCTGCCATGTGTGGGACTGTAGCTGCCTCAGGCAGACAGGGGGCAGGGCAGACACTGCTGCTGTGACTCTGCTGATCCTGGTGGCCTTCCTAGTCCACATTGCCTCTTAGCTTCTGTGTTCCTTTATGGAGCTGGCGGAAGAAAGAGGGAGAGAGGGAAAGAGAGAGAGTGCTGCCTAAAGAGGGGAAAGCATACAATGTAAAAATGAAAGATGAACATATGCCTTCACACTGTTATCTATCAGAGATTGTTCCTTTCTCAAATCAGCACAGAAAATAAATTGTGACTGGAGGAGCAACCCCCTGCAGAATTTTTGACTAAGCTTACCTGCAGTTTGAAAAATGCATCTACCAGTTGGATACAGAGATTTGGGGGCCCATGAGCCACGTGTTGGACAAGTCTGAACTAGGTAATAAAGAGCTAAACATCAGTGGTAGAGTCATAATGTTTTACAAGTCCCCAATTTTCAAAGCTCTTCCAAATATTTTCAAAATTATCACAAACTTTCAGCTAAATGAATTATAACAGTAAATGTTCTGCAACAAGTTCCACAACAAACCCAGTCCGTGAAAATGAAAACATTCAACTACCACTTGATTCCTGGACAAACGGAAAATTATGAAACCTGAAAGGATGATATTTCCCTTCCCAGATCATAAAGATTCAGATGGCTTTGTGTCAGACTAGGCAATTTACTGTAAAATAAATCTCTTTCTGTCTGCAGTCTTGCAGCTCCAACCATAGACTGCAGTTACTTGCCTTGCATGCCAAATTGCCCTTTTATTTGTGGCTGTTTGGATTCCTGAATTTGCTTTAAACAATTGTCCCTTTTTTCATTGCGGTAGAGATCTGTTAACTTACAGTCCCATTGGTGAAGCAGTTTACCAGATTATAACAACTAGTTTAAATCTGAATTGTGAAAAATGAAATGGAAACAGATCCTACTGAGTAAATGCAAAAATGCCGTGATCAGCGTGCACACATTACATTCCTCATTTTTCTAAAAAAAAGAATAATTTCATTTATTTTTTCATGAAAAACCTACTATGTCAGGGACATTATATATTTTTTAATTTATTTGTGGGCTGTTGATGCAGCAGTTAGTACTCATCCTTAATTGCTCTTGAGAAGGTGGTGGTGAGCCGCCTTCTTGAACTTTTGCAATCCATATGGTGTAATACACCCACAAGGCTGTCAGTGATGGAATTCCAGCATTCCAAACCAGTGACAATGAAGGAACAGTGCTATATTTCCAATTCAAAATGGTGTGCATCTTGGATAGGAATTTGGAGCTATTGATGTTCTTATATTTATGCTGCCTTTGTCCTTCTAAGTGGTAGAGCCCATAAGCATAGAGGGTGCTGTCAAAGTTGGTACATATTATAGCCACAGCTCTTCTCGCTGAACTTTGTACCTACATTTTCTTTCTTTCAGGTGAAGATAGACACCTTACCAATGTCCTCCAGTTCCATGCACAGATTGCCCCTTTAATCTCTTTCCCTCATTATCCTCTTCCCCTTAAATACTTATAAAATGTCAGGATTCTCCCTAATTTTCTCAGCAGTTCTTTTCCATGCCTTCACTTTGCTCTCCTATTGCTTTCTTAAGTTCCTCCTGCATTTCCTATACTTCACTAAGGTCTCCGCTAATTTGCTGCCTTTTTATCTGCTAAAATCCTTTCTTTTCTTTCTTATCCAGTGCTGAATATTCCTGGATATCCAAGGTTCTCTAGGCTTATTGCTCCTACATTTCACCCAGTAGGGAACATATTGGGTCTGTACTCTCCCCATTTACTTTTTAAATATACCTACTGGTCTGCTGTAGATTTTTCCGCAAGAAAGCATTCCTAGTCTACTTTGACCAGATCCTGTCTTGTTTTAATAAAATCTTCTTCCCCCAATCGGAAACCTTTTTGCAAACCATCTTTTCTCCTTTTCCAAAATAAACTTAAATCACGTTGTATTGTGGTTGCAATCATAAAATGCACCCTCCCACACACTGCTACTTCAAACATCTGTCCAGTTTTGTTCCTAAGAATTAGATCCAGCTCTGCATCATCTCTTGTTAGACCTTCTGCATGTTCACATAAAACACTCTCCTCAATACATTTTGAGGAATCTGCCCTTCTGAACTGCTTACATTATGACTATGCCAATTAATATTGGAAAAGTTGAAAGTCCTTAATATAATTACTCTATAATTATTATTTTTATACATCTCAGTGAATTGTCTACATATCTGCTCCATTGCTCTCTGACTGTGGGTCTGTAATATACTCCCAGGAATGTGACTGCCTCTTTTAATTCATAAGCTCTATCTACAATACTTCTTTTGAAGACCTGCCAAGAGTTTCCCTCCTTACTGCAGTAACTCACTCTTTAATTAATAATGCAATGCCACCTTCTCAATTGTACACTCCCTTGTCTTGCCTGAAGGTTCTGTGCCCTAGTATGTTGAGTCGCCAGTCCTTCCCCCCGCTTAACCATGTCTCTGTGACAGCAACAATTTGACAATTCTACTTGATGATCTACACCCTTAATTCATCAGTCTTGCCTATAATTAGCATTAAAAAAGAGGCCATTCAGCTTTGCCTTATTCTTCTGGATCTTAACATGGCTGAATTCCTTTTGCCTTGGTTTCTTTACAATAGTATGCTGTGTTCCTGTTGCACTAATGCTCAGTGTCCCCTCCCCCTCACATCTAATTTAAACTCCTCCCAACAAGACACTTGTACCTGTCCCATCTTCACCAGAAATAGTCCCAGTGATCCAGGAGACTAATCAGTCACTCCTGAACCAACACTTAAGTCAAACATTCATCTGTCCTATTCTCCGATTTCTCTACTCTTTAGCACATGGCATCAGGAGTAATCCAGAAATTACAATCTTTTGAAGTTCTGCTTTTTAATCTGCTGTATAGCTTTCTGAATTCTTGATGCAGGACCTCATTCTTCATTCGGCCTATATTGTCAATATCGATCTGTATCATGACTTCTGACTTATCACCTCCCTCTTTAGGATGCCCTGCAATTTTTCAGTGACATCACTGAACCTGATCACAGGGACACAACATATCATCCTGGAGGCATGCTTGTGACTGTAAAAATGTCTGTCAGTTCCCTTAACTAGTGTAGCCCTATCACTATTGCTTTTCCTTCCTTCTGCCCCCCTTCCTGTAAAGTGAGGCTGCTTCTGGTGCCTGAACTTTGGACCTGACTGTACTCAATCGAGGAACCGATGCCGTCATCAGCTTTCAAAATGGAAAACCAATTTGAGAGCAGAACCTCAGTCCTATACTACTTGGACTGCATAGTAGTCACCCTTCTTCTCTCCAGTCCTTTGAAGTGTGGCACGACCACCTGTCTAAATGTTCTAGCCATGTAACTTTCATCCTTGCAAATGCACTATTTTATTTCCAGCCATCCTTCGAGCTCCAAATGCTGGAGCTCAAGTTTCTGCACTTCCTGCACATGGTCATCTCAACTGTTGGTAAGATACATGACTTCCTGCATGTGACAGGTCATACATTCCACTCTACTGTATAGTGTTATGTTTATGGTTATTTCAAGGAGCGAAACACTTTGTTTGACGTTCTCATTCTCTTGGTCTCTACTTTATTGCATTGGCTCTGAACTAGAGTTTTCAGGTGAATGGAATGAGCAGCATTTATGAAAGTAAAAACCGGGATCGAACCTCAACGTTACTTTTAAATAATAGCAATTGCTGCAGAAAGGCTGGGTTTTCTGACCATTCTCATTGGTAGGACTGGAAGATCCCATTCATGATTATCATCCACAGTGTGTTCCCTAGTAGCACAGCACATAAATCCTATAGACATCTGCGGGATCAGATGACCCTACCACTGACCAATAATGAGCCATCTCTACCACCAGAAAGCTCTCTGCGGAGGGAGATGGAAATTCATTTCCTGACTCTCAGCATCTGGATCTGAACTGTCTTCTTTCTTCTTCAGTTTGCTTGTATTGCATCAGTGAAATCATCAACTACAACTGCTCAGCTTGGACTGATCTATGCCCTTTTATATCTTTAAACAATCCTTACATTTGATTTTTCAACATTGGTTTGTTTCTTGTTTCCTTAGAAACTGGGAAGGTCCATTTCATTTCTAGGGTTTACCTTTACTCTTCTTTTTCAGTTTCATTTTCAGTTCAGCTTTTTGTTTTGAAGTAGAGTCTACCTGAAAACAGAACTTACACTTAAAAGCACGGACTCCCTCAGAAATATCAGATGGCCTACACAAAAGAATTAAGTAAAATGTACATGGATGAAACTATTATGGGTTTGTCTGGAAGTCAGATGGGCAGCTATAGGCACCATGGCCACATCTGATTCTTCTTCCCATGGGAGATGCAGCATAACGTGGATCACCATAAGATTATCTATTTTGATAGCAAAAATAGGAAGGCAGATCCTAATTTGAATGGGTGTAAACTGAGAGAAGTGGACACTTAGTGAGACAATGGTGTCCTTGTGCATGAATCACTGAAAATAAGTGGAACAGCAGACAGTAAAGGAGCCAAATATATATTAGCCTTCATAACAAAAGGATTTGAACAGGGAAGTTTTACTGCAACTGTACAGCATATTGATGAGGCCACACCTGGAGCATTGTATGCAGTTTTATTTGAGGAAGGATGTCCTTTTTATAGACAAAGATTTACTAGGCTGATTCCTGAAATGGCAGCTCTGTCATATTAGGAGAGACTAAGTTGGTTAGGACTGTATTCATTGGAGTTTAAAAGAGTGAGAGAGGACCTCATAGAAACTAACAGGATTAAACAGGGTAGATTCAGAAAGAATGGTCCTGATGGTGGGGGAGTCCAAAACTAAGGGCCATAGTTTGAAGATGAGGAATAAACCTTTTAGGACAGAGGTGACTACTCTCTTCACCCAGAGAGTAGTGAATCTGTGGAATTCACTACCACAGAAAGTAGTTGAGACCAAAATATTGTGTGATTTCAAGAAAGAATTAGATTTTGTTCCAGGGGGCTAAAGGAATCAAGGGATATGAGAGGAGAGGAAGAATCAAGATATTGACTTTGATGATCAGTTAATTCACCAAAGATTCTTAGACAGCACCTTTCAAACCCACGACCGCTTCCATTCAGAAGGACAAGGGCAGAAGATACATGGGAACACCACCACCTGCAAGTTCCCTTCCCAGTCACTCACCATCCTGACTTGGAAATATATTGCTATTTCTTTGTAGTCCTTGGGCTAAAATCTTGGAATTTCTGCCCTTAAAACATTGTTGGTCAACCCATAGATCATGGACTGCAGTAATTCAAGAAGGTGGCTCACTACTACCTTCTCAAGAGCAACTAGGGGTGGACAATAAATCATAGAATCACACAAATGCTACAGTGCAAAAGCCCATCATTGTTGCACTGGCAACAATCCCACCCATGCTCTATCCCTGCAAACCCATGTATTTACCCTGTTAATGTGTTGCCCCCAACACACTAAGAGGCAATTTTACTATTGCCAATCCACCCAACCCTCACATCTTTGAATTGTGGGAGGAATCCGGAGCATCTGGGTAAAAGCCACACAGACACAGAGAGGATATGCATCTCCACACAGACGGTAATCTGAGGGCGGAATTGGACCCAGGTCCCTGGAGCTGTGAGGCAGCAGTGCTAACTACTGTGTTGCCCAAGTCCCACCAATGAATAAAGAAAAATGATCAAAATGGATGGTGAGGCAGGCTCGAAGGGCTGAATGGCCTACTCCTGCTTCTAGTTTCTATGTTTCTATGTTTCCCATCCAGAATGCCAATCATGATGCAGCAATCTCTACCTGCAGCTTCTTTCCTCTCTGCAGGTCACAACAGAGCACAACTATTGTGGAAACCCTTGATGGGACACACAAAAAGGCACTCCCTGTCTGCTCAAGATACCTGAGTTGCATCTCGAGCAAATGAAAGTCTTACTCTATTATTGCCCTTATGCTCATGCACTTCCAGCTATGTCTTTCCTCTGGTTCACTGGTAGGATCTCATACAGCCGTGTCTCCAATGAGCTAGAAACTGATACTTTGTGGAGGAGTGAAAATGTGTGAGAAGTTTGACTGAAGCAGAATAAATAAATCACTGCGACATCCTGGATATCAAGCGCAGATATATACAACCATTTCAGTGATATCAAACTAACTGAACATTGAGGGAAGGGTATTACTCATGTTTGATGAACAGCTCACGTTGATCTGAGCGTGATTTGATTGTCATGTCTGCAGTCGGTAATTCTATGAGACTGTGGGCCAAAACCAACAGACCTTTGTCCAAACTCATCTGAGACAATGTGGAAACAAATGAAAACAAGTGACCTGGGAGGTGCATTTATAGGCCACATATTGAGATATCCTGGAGATGTCACCAGCTGATCCCTGGAAGGTGGTGGTAGTGAAGGAATTCAGGATTATGGTAACCTTCACTTGCAATGTATGACCACCAGGCCTAATTAAAACGAGCTCTTCTGCCAATAGGCTGTAGATGTCCACAAAGATCTGCCACGGAAATCTAGTTTCTTGGGATACCGTTGTTCTTTCATGTTGACAAAGTTAATCCTCTGTAGACCATATTGAGCTATTGTGTCCTTTGGACTGTAACTCTCAATCCCTCAGTCCTGTGAAGTGACATGTGGCTATAGCGAAGGCTGTTCCTGGTGCTGAGGCAACTGTTGAGATGGCTCCTGGTGTACTGTGGTGTGGTGCTGATTCTGTTGCTTCTTCACAGAAATTCAGATTACTACTGCATAAGTCGCTTCCATGCTGAAGTTAAGGTTGAAAACAAGGTTGCATAGAATTCTCATCGTACAGAAGAAGGCCATTCAGCCCATCAAGTTTGTACTGACTACATCCCACCCAGACTCTATTCCTGTAACCCAATTTACCCTGCTAATTCCCCTGACACTATGGTCAATTTAACATGGTAAGAATCTGGCAACACCAATTTTAAATCCAACCGATTTATTTGATAGTATAAATCAGTTGGATTTAAAATTGGTGTAAAATTGGATTTAAAACTCAGATTCTTACTGAGTTTACCCCAGTCCAATGCCGGCATCTCTACATCAATTTAACATGGCCAATCAACCTAACCCGCACCTCTTTGGACTATGGGAGGAAACCGGACCACCCAGAAGAAATCCATGCAGACATGGGGAAAAAATGCAAATTCCACACAGACAGTGACCGGAGGCCAGAATTGAACCTAGGTCCCTGGTACTGTGAAGCAGCAGTGCTAACCACTGTGCCATCATGCCGCTCAGAAGTTGAGATAAAGTTCAGGAGGCAGAGTACTTCTATGGGATGTTCTGGTCGTGCTTACTCCAAGACCAGAAAATTTCACCTAAGATCAATGGACCTTTGTACGGCCTGTGTCCCACCTGGTGCCATTCCATAGGGTGGGATAGGAAAATTCTACTACTGATGTATATTTAAGGTTAAGATTTGATCAATAAGAGAATGAAGGGTTATGAGGAAAGCGCTGGAAAGCGGAATGAGGATTGTTTGATCAGCCATGAACCTATTGAATAGCAGAGCAGACTCGAGGGGCCAAATGGCCTACTCCTGTTTCTATTTCTTATGATGTAGAGATGCCGGCGTTGGACTGGGGTAAACACAGTAAGAGGTCTGACAACAGCAGTCTTAAATCCAACTGATTTACTATCAAATAAATCGGTTGGATTTAAAACTGGTGTTTGTCAGACCTCTTACTCTATTTCGTATGGCCTTGGTAAACTCCAAAATGGTTAGAAGTACTTCCAAAAAGTTGGAAATGACTCTCAAATGTAATACATTCCCCCTGTCAGGTCAAACCCTGCAGGGACAAATCTTTCACTGATTTCCACAAGCTTTTCAATTTCACTCTTTAAAGGCTTCCCAGCACACGTGTTCTATTTTTCAATGACTCCCCACTGTGCTCTCACCTTGTTGACCCCGGCAAGTTTCACAGAGCTGGGGAAACCCACGTACCAGCTGAATCAAATCAGAATGCTGGGTTAAGTTCACGGTTGATTGCCACTTTGATTATTGTAATTACCCCGATAGCTACATTGCTTTTCTGCAAACCTATCACTTTTGGGGGCATTCGCCTCCCACCTACCCTTGTCAGTAAAATACTCTGTCTCTGCACAGTTATGTTAGTATTTGTTGAGTGTTGAACTACTGATGAAAATGTGAAAGTTGATACCAAGGGTAATAAAACATGGAGCCAGCTCGCACAATCGACAAAATACTAGACACACATATTAATATCATGGCTTAACAAATCGGTTTGTCAGAATAGAAAAAAAATGAACATATTATTCCCGACTCCATTAAATAATTGATTACGTTACTGAGGAACTCAGGATAAATGTAAATTCAGAAACTGCCTGACAACTTAAGCAAATTTCATCACCCTTTATGAGCTTTTTTCCCAAATGTCCCCTTGTCTTCAAACCAATTTCCAAAAGAAACAAGTAAAGTATCATGGCCCTGAAGCATGTTTCACAGAAAGTGGATGTTAATAAAATGTATTCAAATACAGCATTAATTACAGCTTCAATTTACTTAAAATGTGAATTTTCTAAACAAAATGTTAACCAACCAAAAACAAGTTCTCTAACTGGGAATCAAATAGCAACATTCCTTCAAACTATTGGTGTCAAACTATTCTAACAGATATGCAATTATTGCATTTGTGACACTGTCTGAGTTTGGTCGTTAAATAATCCTCCATCTATTTTCCTCTGCCCTTCCACATCTTTTAGTTTCTCCGTTTGGCCAGTCACATCTTTTATTCTTTCTGTAGACAGCTACTGGCTGGATTTCCTGGTTTCTGTGGCTTTGATTATCTTTCGTTCCCTCCTCCTGCAGTATAAATATCTCTCACTTTCTATGCTTTTCAGTTTTGACAAAGTGTCGTTTGGACTTGAAATGTCAGATCTTTTCTCTCCTTACAGATGCTACCAGACTTGCTGAGATTTTCCAGCATTTCCTGCTTTGGTTTCATAGAACATAGAACATAGAACATTACAGCACAGAACAGGCCCTTCGGCCTTCGATGTTGCGCCGACCAATATAAAAAGCAATGCCCCTCCAAACTAAACCATTCCCTTCTCTTCCATATACTTATCAACTAACCTCTTAAACGCCACCAAACTTGGCGCATCTACAACAGCTGCAGGCAGGGCATTCCACTCCCGAACCACCCTTTGGGTAAAGAACCTACCTCTGATATCCGTCCTATAACTATCACCCCTTAATTTAAAGCTGTGTCCCCTCGTGCTAGCTTTCTCCATCCTAGGAAAAAGGCTATCACTGTCCACCCTATCTAAACCTCTAATCATCTTATATGTTTCGATTAGGTCCCCTCTTAGCCGCCTCCTTTCTAACGAAAACAACCTCAAATCCCTCAGCCTCTCTTCATAAGACCTGCCCTCCATACCAGGCAACATCCTGGTAAACCTCCTCTGTACCCTCTCCAATGCCTCCACATCTTTCTTATAATGTGGGGACCAGAACTGTACACAATACTCCAAGTGCGGCCGCACTAGAGTTTTGTACAGTTGCAACATGACGTTGCGGCTCCGAAATTCAATCCCCCTACCAATAAAAGCTAAGACTCCATATGCCTTCTTAACAACCTTCTCGACTTGACTGCCTACTTTCAGGGATCTATGCACATACACACCAAGATCCCTCTGTTCATCAACACTATTAAGAATCCTACCATTAGCCCTATACTCTACACATTTATTATTCCTGCCATAGTGCATTACCTCACACTTTTCCACATTAAACTCCATTTGCCACCTCTCGGCCCAGCTCTGCAACTTGTTTCAGATTCCAGCATCTGCAATGATTTGCTTTTATATTGATATATTTTGAAATTTGCAGTGAAATCAATCATAAAGGAACAGCTGGCTGAGAAATAGTTAAAGGGGAATTATTCCTTTGAGTACATGGCTTTGGCTGCTTCATTAACACAGGTTGAAAGTCAACTGCAGCAAATTAATGAAGTGATAACTTATATTTATTTAAGTATTAGAAAGCAATAACAGCGAAGAAGTATGTTTGTCAAGTAAAATACCAAAGGATCAAATAAAAAAAAATAGAAAACTGTTGGAATAAGGAAAATTTGCACTTAATAAGGTACCAGAGTAAATAAGACTACACAAGGAAAGTTCCTTATTACAAATGTGTCGAGACTGGCAACATGATTCAACTGATTACGAATCCATCTTATTGGAATTCTGGCTCTTTCACTAGCTATTAAGGCAGTTGCCGCTGGGACCAATAAAAATAATTTATAAACAAGAGGGTCAAGGAACAACATTTATATTAATGAGGTTCCACTCCAGAAATCTATTACCTTATGTTTAAGACAGACTGTTACCAATTATGCTATTTTTAGCTTTATGTTCGATCTAAAATATTTGACTGATAACTCTCATGTACACTTTGGGTTTGACAATCAGACTATAGAACATAAAAGTGATTAATTACATTCCCAAACCAATTATCAATTTTTTATAAGGCATGAATAGAGATTTGAGGTTTAAGCAAATCAATTGCACACTTATTTTATAAGCAATTGGATTCAATGAATGATTTTGGTCTCTGAGTGGGGCTTGAAAACAGATTGCCTTGCTCACCAGCTGGGAAGCTGCCCTCTGGAACACAAGATATCTGTACCATGACACTTTACAGAGATATAATCGGAAAAAAATAGAAACTGAGTGAAAGGAAGTGATATTGGGTAAGAGTGACCAAAAGATTTACCAAATCAGTGAGTTAGAAAAGATGAGAAGGAAGTAGATGCAGAATGGTTGTGTGATTTGTGATGATTGTCCCTTTAAGGTTAACACTGTAGAGTGAGAGTCACCTAGCTTAGAGGACTAATTCATGAATCCCACTGTGCAGAAGGAGGACCTTTGGTCTATCCAGTCTGCATTGACCACAGTCCCACAAAGGCCCTATCCCCACAACCCCGTGTGCTAATGCCCCTGACACTAAGAGGCAATTTAGCATGGCCAAACCACCTAACCTACACATCTTTGGATTATGGGAGGAAACTGACACAGACAAAGGGGGAACATGTAAGTTCCATACAGACAGTGACCCAAACCAGAAATTGAACCTGGGGCCTTTGTACTGTGATGTCGCAGTGCTGACCACTGTGCCATTGTGCCACCCACTAAGAGTGTGTAATCACCCCAGGAGGTGGAGTCCTCTCCAGTAGAAAAAATGTAAGGACCTACTGGCCTCTGTTGAACTTTTCTTATTAATGAATATCTTTTACTTTTCTTATGAAGTCTGTGAAGATGCATCGTTACAGGTTGGAGGCGTGAATTCCATAGGATGGTCTTAAGCAGCTGAAGACATGATCATCAATGATGAGGCAAAGGAAAAGGAGGCCAGTGGTGGAGGAATGGAGAGTTCCTGGGACAATTGTAGAGCTGGAGGTGGTTGCAATGATAGGGAGGGGCAATTAGGTCATGAAGGGATTTAAACAGGAGGGTGAAGATGTTAAATTCAAGGCATTGTCTAAGCAGCATTGATAAGGACAAAGTTAAAGGATTGTAGGACTTGAATTGGAAATGGGCCACAGAGTTTGGAATAGCTTGAAGTTTAAGATGTTGAAGTAAGGAGTTCAAGCAGGAGAACATTGGAGCAGGTGAGGTTGGAGATGACCAAGGCATAAAAAGAGGGATTCAGCTTCAGGAGAAGGCCTGTCTTAGCATCCAAGGTAGGTAACATTGCAAAGGTGGAACTAGGTAGTCATTGCGGTGAAGAGTATACAGGATTGGAAGCTCAATTCAGGTTCAAAATCCAGTGGAGTCAACAATCTGGTTGAATCTAACTCATTGGCAAGGGAAGGGAGATGGAGTTTGTGGCAAAACTGTGGAGCTAGTTTTAGGGGAATATCGGACAGGGTAGTGGAACTGGTTCCACAGCCAATGGCTTCAGCTATCCCAAACTTTATCTGGAATAGATTGTAGCATCGAATGCTAGTCAGCAAATCTAAGAACATTGAAGAAATGGAGATTGAAGCAGTGGAAAGATAGAGTTGAGTGCTATCATGTACATGTGGAAACTCTCTTACTATCTCCCATATTGTACCAACTGACAATTTCATTATACATGGTTTTGAAATTTTAGTGCTATTATTCTTAGAAAAAAAACAGTTACATCGGTCTATCCAGATTCCTATTAAATTTAAGTTCTAGAGTTCAAATAAAATTTCAAGACCACAAACCACATTTATAATGTATCTGAAAAGTACCAATTGTCATGCCAGTCAGACTCTCTATTTATCTAATAAACTCAAGTAATGATTGAACTCTACTCATCCTTTCTCAATAGCTAAATAATTATTACCTAGTGTTATCTGATACACGACACTGTGAATCATATTTCTTCGTGAATTTTCTCTTCATCTGAAGGAACATTAATTAACTAGTCAGTGTATTTAAATATATATGTGTTTCTTCACTCGCACCTTTTTCCTTTGGAAGAGTAATGGGAAAGTGATGGACTGATTATCAGCCCTTTAAACCAAGTTATGAACACTTCTTCTGCAGCCAACATGTCTTGGACTTGAACCCAGAACTTCTGATTTAGAAGTGCAGAAAGTACCTTCAACATATAATCACAACTGGTCTTCCTCAGCAAAATAAATGAGTAATGTAAGGCAGAAGTTTTCACTTTATTGTCTAAGTGCAGTGGTGGGCGGTTCTGGGGGTGAGACCTTTTTTATGCATTGATGTGTTATGGTCCGAGAGATGATGCGCAGGTTTCCTGTTGATTTCTGGAAAGACCTAGAAGCAAAGAAATTGAGTGCTGCTGTCACCTCGAAAGCCACTGGCATAGAGAAACCTCCAACCCCACACAGCATCAGAACATCGTGAAGAAGTGACACATAGAACATAGAACATAGAACATAGAACAATACAGCACAGAACAGGCCCTTCGGCCTTCGATGTTGTGCCGACCAAAATAAAAAGCAATGCCCCTCCTAACTAAACCATTCCCTTCTCATCCATATACTTATCAACTAAAAAGTATAAAAAGTATAAAAGTATAAAAAGACACATGGTGTCTTGTAACGTATGGTGTCTTGGGACAATTGCAGCCATGTCTGGCAATGCCTCGCACTCATTTGGAAGAAAAGACGTGCGAGGTGTAGTAGTCACCTTGACAATCTGGGTCTCTCCTCCTCACTCTCCTGCTCATGCTGTGGCTCCCTTTGGCTATGTG
Source organism: Sphyrna mokarran (assembly GCA_024679065.1). NCBI lineage: Eukaryota > Metazoa > Chordata > Chondrichthyes > Carcharhiniformes > Carcharhinidae > Sphyrna > Sphyrna mokarran. Next base: position 41,007,624 of record JAGIQG010000016.1, read on the forward strand.
CTTCAGTGCATGCCACCTATTGGAGCTGTATGCGATCACGTCTCTCCCTCCTCCTTCAGCGGCTGAGAATTATGAGCAACACTGAGCTCTGGATCTATTAAATTTTAAAGTTTATTCATTAGTATCACAAGTAGGCTTACGTTAACCCTGTAATGAAGTCACTGTGAAAATCTGTGAGTCACTTCACTCTGGCGCCTGTTCGGGTACATTGAGGAAGAATTTAGCATGGTCAATGCACCTAACCAGCATGTTCTTCGGACTGTGGGGGAAACTGGAGTATTCGGAGGAAAGTCATACAGACATTAGGAGAACATGCAGATTCTGCACAGACAGTCACCCAAGCCAGAATCAAGCCTGGATGCCTGGTGCTGTGAGGCAGTAGAGCTAACCACTGTGCCACCAGTCCTTTTGGAAATGAAACATCAAAGACAACAATGATTAACAGATGCAGAAAGGGAAGCTGTTATGGAGAAACCAATGAGAAATATCAGATCACACAGCTTTGCGTGGCCTTGTATTGTGCCTGATGCAGCTTTACCCCAGATAGCTGAGCACACTCATCGAGAGGAGCAACATTCCATTCCAGAAATATGAAATTTGGACATCTATATGGATTCTATATGAACGGTGCTGCAGGAAATGATTAGCTTTCATTTGCTTCCTAGACAATGGGTCTCTCACCTTTGTAATTGACCTGGGTCATGTCCATGATCATGGCACCAACAAGTGGTGTCCCATTGACTCTGGTTCCCATTGTGGTTGTGCTGGACCATTCTAACTATTCCCTGAGTGTATCATCTGCAAAGTGCCAATGTTCCAAACAGACCTTTCCCCATGACATCTGGAGGCTGTATGAGCTGTTACGTGCAGAGATGAACACCTCCTCCTGCCACTATCACTTCCCCATCCCCATGAGAGCTTGACATAAACCTGTCCTATATTATGTCTTGTGTACCTCCAGGCTATAGATGCCCCCTGTGATTGTCACTGTTCCCTTTGCAGCACAGAGCCCATCAAGCCGAGATACAGTGATTGTAAGGCAGCCCTGCACAGCAAGCTGTGCTTTTTTTTCTCCTTTGGAATACACAGCCATTGTCTTTCTCGTCTGGGCTACACCATGCTCCAGTGATTGCCCTTGCTACATGCCTGCTGCTGTTTTTGCACTGTTTCTGATCTCTAGCTTCAGACTGTAAGATCCATATTGCCCCTGGATTGCCTGTCTTCTGTGACTACTTTCCATTTCACAACAGAAATCTTTGCACTCTCTGACTTCTGTCTGCCCTGAACAGAAATAGAAAACTTCACACAGTTCCCCATTGAAATAAGGCCTAAGAACAGCAGTGACCTTCCCAAAGCACCCCACCCCTAACATCTGAGTCTTTACGTGATCCATCCCTAATGTGCCGCACTAATAGCCCCACTGCCCACTGCTGGCCTTCAGAGATGTGATACCACCTCCATTAGCTGCCAGTTGCCTGAGGAAGACACGGAGTGTTGACAGCTTGCAATTTTACTACCAAATAAATCGGTTGGATTAAAAATTGGTGTTGCTAAATTCTTACTGAGTTCTTACCACCCCAATCCAATGCCGGCATCTTTACATCATGTCCGCTGGAGGACCAGCAGTTCCTCAATCTTAGCAGCTCCATCAGGATTAGTGGCCGCTTCCATGACTGCACCCAACACAGTGAAGCAATATAGACATCACCCTCAGCTAAATGGGATTAGGGTCACCAGGGCCAATTGGGCAAACCCAGCAAGGTCAAAAGCGATGGTTGTTGGTGAGAGTGGGGGGGGTCTGCATAGGCCACAAAGTATCCCATTAGGAGGGCATCCAAAAGCAGGCATTCATCTGAGTGTGTTGAGTATTCTATTGTCCAGATGGAACTCATGTATACACCCCACACGATTATGGTTTAACTTTTGATTTAAAAATAAAACATCATTCCTTTCCAGTTGGCTTTTTGGATTATTATGCTTTTTTAAGTGAAGACTCAGATTTCCTGTCATAATGGTCATTTCTGGATAATGTTGAAGCATGTGGACAAAGAGATTATCAATCAACTGAACAATTTCTCACTGGAGCTAAACTTCATCAATACACAATTAAGCCCTTTCAGCCATCCTAACTTTGTATATAGCTGTGATTCATAGAATCATAGAAATCCTTTAGTATAGAAAGTAAATTTATTAATCACAAGTAAGCTTTGTTAACACAGCAATGTAGTTGCTGTGAAAATCCCCTAGTCACCACATTCCATTGCCTGCTCAGGTACGCTGAGGGAAAATTTAGTATGGCTAATGCACCTCACTAGCACACCTTTTGGACTGTGGAAGAAAACCAGAGTATCCGGTGGAAACTCACAGTCACGGGAGAAGCATGCAGACTCCGCACAGTGAGAATTCATTGGACATTCAAAACATTGAATCTACAACAGAGTTTCTTACCCAGGCCTGCTATCCCACAACATCCCCTTAACCCTGCACCAGGGCTAATCCATCTAACGTACACATCTTGAGACACTAAGCATGGCCAATCTACCTAACTTGCACATCTTTGGACTGTGGGATGAGACCGGAGCACCTGGAAGAATAGGGAGAACATTCAAACTCTAACAGTTACCTGAGGCCAGAATTGAATATGGATCCCTGGCCTGTAAGGAAGCAAAGGTAACCACTGTGCCAATGTACTGTCGTACTGATTGAATAAACTTTTATCTTTGATATGCTGCAGCATATAAAGATAGTGTTGAGGACAGATTCAATAGTTAGAAAGTTGGACCTGATATTGATTTGTAATCAGTGAAGGAAGAGAGAGGAAGATCCATTCTACTATTTACTTCTCCAAAGGTCTGTTACCCATTAGGAGAAGTTCAGTAGTAAATCGTCTTAATTAAAAGAACTATTTACACTTTTCGTATTTTCTCAACTGAGGTATTTTGAATTGTTAGTTGCCTTTTTGAAAACCCAGCAGCTTTCTTTTTGCAGAGATTAAGTTGTATATTTCTCGACTGCTTTTGAAATCCTCGACCAAATCAAGCTCTCTGAAAATTATCATTAATTTAGTGCACAATGTTTTACCATTCAGCTTTGCAGAGCTGTTGGAGTCAGTTGACACAATCAAATCACATCAATGAACAAAATCAATGAAACTAATATTGTCCTCCACCACCCATGGATACTCAGAATGCTCTGTCTGCAGGCACTTTTTTTATTCATTCATGGGTCATGGGTGTCACTGGCAAGCCATCATTTATTGTCCCTCCCTAGTTGCCCTTGAAACTGAATGGCTTGCTATGCCATTTCAGAATGCAGTTGAGAGTTAATCCCATTACTGTGGCTCTGGAGTCGAGTGTAGGCCAGACCTGGTAAGGATGGCAGTTTTAATTTTTTTATTATTCATTCATGGGACTAGGTGGTCAGTATTTATTGCTCATTCTGAGTTGCCCTTGGAGGGCAGTTGAGATTCAATCACATTGCTGTAGTTCTGGAGTCACATGTAGCCCAGACCAGGTAAAGAGGGCAGATTTCCTTCCCTAAAGGACATTAGTGAACCAGATTGAGTTTTTCCTGACAATCAATGATGTTTACATGGTCATTAGTAGATTCTCAATTCCAGATTATTTTTATTGAATTCAAATTTTACCATCTGTCATGGAGGGATTTGAACCTGATGATTTACGTAGTTCCTGGATTAATAGTCTAGTGATAATACTATTAGGGCATTGCCTCTCTTCTGGGAGCAGCACTTCATTCTTCCATGGCTGGCTGGTCACAGCATTCACCTGTTCTCAGTGCAAGTGGCTTTGTGCAAACCTCCATCTAAACTAAAGTGACATTATTGTCTCTACATTATCAGCATTCAATACACGTTTATATTATAAAATACTATAGTCATATTGACTTAAGTGTGATGTACAAATTTTTAAAAAAATCATTGCAACTTTATCCAGCCACATTTCCAACAATGCATACAAATTTGACTTAAAACTTCATTAAATGTCTTGTGTATTGAATGGATGTTACTGCTCAAAAACAGGCCATGCAGCTCATAAAATTTCTGTTGGTGCTTACAATTGAGACGAACCTCCTCCCAGCCTTTGTCTTAAACCACATCAACATAGCCAGCTGAGCTATGTTCATAAATATTTGGAATTTGTGGTATTATTTTGATTAACTGAATCCATAAACTGATAACTAAGCAACTTGCTGTTATTGGTCTACCAATGTAAACAATTTATTTCTGTGTTAAAGCCATGCAGGTCTCCAGTTACAGTTTAATTTGCATTTATCATGGAAGTCAACATTAAAATTACCAATGAAAATTCATTCCTCCTCAATTTTATGTTTAAATTATTGCATGTCTGTTATATTTAGGTTAGATTTTGGATGGTGTAGATAGTGAAGTACAGAAAAGCATTTTCTCCTAAGTGAAGATGGAATAAGTGTTGATTCCAGATTAATCTGTTTAGTCCTAGAGGATTGTCAATTGTAAGTATAGTAATATTCATTTCTGATAAGTTTTCATTTGATGCAGTATAGATGACAAGTTAATAACTATCACTGTTCCAGAATTGTCAGATATAAAGGGAAATAAATCATTTCAGCCAATTTTGGGGTGTGGGAATGACCCAGTCCTGTCAAGACGGCAACATAAAATCTGAAAAACCATATCAGGAGAAGGCACCCATGAAGGAATGTGTAAATATTGTTTTGAATGTATTTTTGGAAGTGTTTTTGAATAAAGTTGTGATGGATTTATTTTTTTTCCTGATGTTATTTCTTTTGCCAAGAGGATGGAACAGATAGATTGAAAGCTGGGGAATTATGAATGAACTGCTGACATGAGATTTTTGGATTACTGTTGTTTTTGGATGTCCAGGTTTTGCTCCATAATGTTCCTCGTTGCTGTGGGACCTCATTATGGATGTATGTTTAGTGACAGAGGGGAGCTATTTGTCAGGTATAGAACGAGTTTCTCTTGTCACCCAGCAACCAGCATTATTCATCATGACCATGCAAAGATAGTAAGTGTGGCTGACTGGATTTAATATGTGAAGGCATTAATTGGCCTTATGTCATCCAAAGTGGTAGACCATGTTTCAAATTAGCATCAGAGGCAGCTTGAAATCCTCTCCACATCGCGCACCTACACTAGATCTCTGTCAGTCAGGATACATTGTGCCGGGGAAACCATTATTATTTACTGTCTGGCTTCCATAGTGTTGATAGTCGTGGCAGCATGGGGTTTAATTTAATGGCCATTGTATACAAATGAACTATGTTCATATTCCAGTTACAATGCACTGCATGCAGTTTTCTGTTGAAATTTTGAAGCAAATGAGAAACATGATTCTTGTAGACATAAAGCACATAAAAACAAAAGTGTACAGGAGTGATCTTTATGCTTGTCAGGCATTACTTTATTGTTGGTGCTATCATCTTGTAACACATAGTTTTTCTTATCTTAGAGCATGATTCACAGCTTGCGGGATGTTATGCCGCCCAAACATTATGCTAATACTTTAGCACCTTGACAATTAGAAAATGAACTTATCAGTTTAAAAAAAAATGGGTAGGTGGTAAAAACTGCTCAGAATTAGCAAGCAGATGCACAGAAAACACCAAAGATTTTTACTTGTGAGCTGGCCTTTATCACTGAGGAGGTACTATTGAGGGAAATGTCTACCTTTGAAACAGTAGCACTCCAGTCATCAAGAAAAAGACTTGGGAGAATGTAACAAAGCACTGGACTAATATAAAAGATATAGAGGGAAATTCTTCTGTCCCACCTGTTATAGTGGATTGGGGGAAGGGAGAGGGCAGATCATACAACGATCCATTAATATCTGGGAGGAGGATAATCCCAACCATGGTCAATAGAGTAGTTATAAGGAGATAGAGAGATTAAAGTCCATCATAAATGTTAAATCATTGGAAAATTTTCAGTTCAGAATTATTGGAATCTTACAGTACAGAAAAAAGATTGTTTAGTCCATCTTCACTGTGCTTGTTCTGACAAAATCATCCTCTTCTTAACCAAAAAAAAATACCCATTTCAGTTTTGAAAGGTACTTTGTATTCAATTTCTATTTCTATCCACATCTGTATCCTAACAACACTGAGTATAAAGAAATTGTAACTTTTCCCTTCTTTTCTGGTAGTAATAATCTAATTTTCACACTTCATCTTACTTACTCATTGATCAGTGCAAATAATGGGGCTGATCTTCCCACCTTGTAATGCCGAGCACAATTCTCACCAATCCTAGAAAGTAGCATGCGGGCCTAAAAATCGGTTTTGAGGTTGGTGCTAGTTTGCAATTAGCCTGGTTCTATCTAATGGTACAAACTGACTCATGTTCAGAAAGGGTCTGGTGCAAGACGGACAAAAATGACTACAGTCTCCATTGGCAGAGACTAGGCACGATGGCCATGTCCAGGAGGTGGAGGGGGGGAAGTGCGCAGGGAGTGGGTGCACGGAGGCCATTGAACCCCCCCCCTCCACCCCAGTGGTCGGAGACATGGCCCACTGGCAGTGCTTATTTGGCACCCTGACATTGCCAAAGACGTGGGGCCTGAGTGGGGGCTATGATGGGACAGTCATGTGGGAGGGTGGTTGCGTATGAAGGTGGGGGACATGTTAGGGTTTTGAAGAGAGACCATTGAGAGAGCCCCAATGTCCTGATGCCAGTGATCTGTTGGGGTGGGGTAGGAAAACATTCTGCTGATGGGGGCAGAGATTTGTGATGTTTGTGGGAGGGGGAAGGTGGGGATCTGCCAGTGCACTGTGAGATCGAGTACCCTTCCAAAATGATACCCGACTACTTTGCAGCCAGACTCACCAGCATGCTCAGCCTCTGCTGCTCTGCACCAGTCAAATTTTTACAATTTTGAGCATATTCTGCACTTTAGCTCCATTACCCATCTGCCTAATTTCTGATGGAAGACTATCAATCTGAAATCTTTACCATTCCTGTCCTTCTCTCCCCACAGATGCTGCCAAACATATTGAGAATTCTGTCTTTATTTAATGCTTAATTTAGTATTCTGTTTATGTTCTTTGAACTTCACAGTGAGCCACACTTTCAATTTTATGCCTTCAGCAAATTTTGCTATAGTGTCACCCCTGCAAATTCCAGATCATTTAGTGTTGAACAAACCATAGGATTATAAGACCATAAGACATAGGAGCAGAATTAGCCCATCTAATCTGCTCTGCTGTTCAATTGTGGCTGATATTTTTCACATCCCCATTTTCCTGCATTTTCCCCATAACTCCTGATCCCCAAACATCAATGGGATGGATGTTTATGTGTATATAGATAGAGGCATAATGGTCTCAATACTGACCTCTGGTGGCCACCAGCTCCCTTCAGTTCAATAGAAAATATCCTTTACCCACTGTTCTGTTTAATGTTTTTAATGAGAGAATACCATTCACCAGGTACACGGTACATACTCTTGCAATTCGACCAACGTTGTCTACCTAATACGTTGCAAGAAAGGATGTCCCGAAGCATGGTACATTGGGGAGACCATGCAGACACTACGACAGCGGATGAATGAACATCGCTTGACAATCACCAGGCAAAACAGTTCCCTTCCTGTGGGCGAACACTTCAGCGGTCACGGGCATTCGGCCTCCGACCTTCGGGTAAACGTTCTTCAAGGGGGCCTTCACGACACATGACAGCGCAGAGCCGCTGAGCAGAGACTGATAGCCAAGTTCCGCACACATGAGGACGGTCTTAACAGGGATCTTGGCTTCATGACACACTATCTGTAACCCCCGTAACTTGCCTGGGTTAGCAAAAAACCTCACTCACTGTGCTGTCTGGAGACAATACACATCTGTCTAACCAATGCTCAGGGTTCCCTTCACCCACATTGTTAGCCACTTTAAGACTTGAATAGCAGGTTAGGTGTAAGGATTCGCATTCTAATCAGCAATCTGTAAACTGTGCTGATATGTGTGCTATTGCAGACCAGAACACCTCATTCACCTGACGAAGGCACAAAGGCCGAAAGCTAGCAAGTTTACTATCAAATAAATCGGTTGGATTTAAAATTGGTGTTGTCAGACCTCTTACTGAGTTTACCCCAGTCCAATGCCGGCATCTCTACATCATAATGTTTTTAAACCATATTGTTATATAATGAAATGTACACACCTGAAAAGTCACAGCCCACCTTATCTTTGTAGGTATGTTGGCTTCCTAAAATATTCTGGATTGTATGCTACCAGCACCCTGTAATGCTTTCTGTTTTGAGTTTCAACATTTTTCTATATTTGCCATTTTGTTACATTTTCCATTCTTCTACGTTTTCTACGTTTGCTGCTACACTTTTCTGTGAAAACTGAAGCAAAGTATTATTTAGCACCGTTGGCACTTTGTTATGCTCCATGGGAAGAATTCTTTTTGTTATTTGATCACCCCTACCCTTTGTTTAACATTTTTTTATTGTTTTAATGTCTTCAGATCTCCCTTATAACACCTGCCTGTTTTTCATTATATCTACTCTTCACTTTTCTAATCTCCTTTATTGCTTTCCATATTTGCTTTGATTTCCCTTTGCTTTATTAGCCCTGGGTTTGTCATATGATTGTTTTTTTAAAATTTCTCTGCGCATCCAAGGAGCTCCAGCACTTGCTGCACCACCTTTACTTCTTTTGGGAATATGTCTGTTCTATACCTTAATCAATCTAATATAATATGAAGACACAAGGGATCGAAAGTCAGAGCTGGTAAATGGAATGTGTAACTGCTTCTTGACCCAGTGCACCAGAGAATCCACGAGAGGCAGCATTCCTTTCAACCTGATATCCACCAATGACCTACACTGTGCACTGAAATTGGAAGCTGTAATACCCTAGGGGACAACAACCACAGAATGATTACTGAACTCCCAGAGTCTAGTAAATCATTTTAAAAGTATTCTATTCAAATCAAAGAGAAGAGTGAACAGCTTAAACAAACTGATTTGAGAAGGATGCTGAACAAGAGCAGGATACCTGCAACATATTCAACGTATAATGCTAAAAATTACATGATAAGTACAAACATATAATGTTCAAATATTAGTGGACAACCACTTTTTGTGTGTTATGAGATTATGCCCCATTATTGTTGAACTTCTGAGTGACTGAAAATTTTGCTGTTTGATTTCAGACCCAAGCAAATCACTTAAAATTGCAACGCTACATTCCAGGGTAAAGATGAGAAGCCAGCAAACCACCCTCAGAAGAATGTAAAGAGAGAGACATTTCTTATAGTCCAAACATCCATCGAGACTTGTAACTGCCTGAGGGAGAGATACTAAAAATATAGCTGATAGATATTGAAATAATGGTTATCAGAATTCCCAAAATCCCTTCGAAATATACAATGGGTGAAATGTGTTATACCAAGGTTGCAGCTAGAAAGAGGTTGCAAGTGACACAGACAGTTCCAAGAAAATCTTCAGGATAGGAAACAAGCTGCAGGCATCTCCTCTCTCTCTCTTCTCTCTCACTCGTTTTTTTTAAATAGTACAAGAAATTAACTATTAAAAACCTTCCAGCAAATGAAGAGTTTTTAATATTTGCAACATCCTCAACATCTCATCGCGTCCAAGAAACTAGCTATCGTAAATTGTCCACGACATTTATAAGCTATACCTCAATAACAATCAAAGGACACTAAACTGCTTATTATTTTAACCCTGTTATAAATGGACTTTAACTCTCCTCACATTTGGTATGCGTATGCTTGTGAAGGGAGACAGTGGGGAGGTGGGGGGTATGGATGAAGATTATTAATGAGGGCTGAATTTTTCATGTCATGCTTTTATTCTTTTGCTCAGGTTTAGTGTTTAATAAATTTGCTCTTTCTGTGATTCAAAAAAACCTTTTTTTTTGATTGGCTCCATATTGCTCAGAGTTTAAATAGTTAAATACATTCTGATTTGGAAAAGGGCATAGCCTTATGAAAAAGACACTTAAAACTTTGTCATGACCAAATGGGAGGGTTGCGTTAAAGTTCACTCCTTCTCACCTGGCCATAATTCATGTCATATTGCCAGATTTTTCATCTTTTTTTTGTCTGTTTAAGAAAGGCACTGGTTGTTGAAATGTATAGGACAGAGTAGTAGTGGGAAGTGAGTTAAATATTCTTCTTCCAAAACCTATGCAGTATGGTAAAAATACCTTTAGTATTGTTTGCCCACCTGAAAAGTTGTGTTCAACTCTTTGCGTGAAGATCTTTTCTTTTTGCTATTCATCAAATATCTAGGACATGGGTCCCATTTTTTGACTCATTTCAGAACAAATACATCAAGCGAATGGACAATAATTATGCATCATAAAGAGCTGATAAGCATTTTTTGTGCCATAAATACCTTATAATAAATGATGCTATGTAAATGAATGGGTCCCTTATGGGAATATAACTTGACCGATAGTACCGTTCACATTCTCACACTGTATCTGAGTCTATTGGTACCTTGATGTAGTCTGCTGCTTCTTGAACTAATGAATCAGTCATTTTGTACATTGCTCTTTGTGTAGTGGATCTGAACATAAAGCTGCCTGAACTTGCAGTCTGATAGGATCGTGAGATTTAAGATGATTGTGAACTTCACTTCAGCTAAGTGAGTGAGCAGTGGACAAATAGGTGGGGGGAGGTTGTTAAGGGGAGGGGGTACAGGGTGGTGAGATAGTGAGATGCTGCCTGGAGAAATGATCATTGCCTATTCACAGTTACTGTGGATATTAAATTCTGCAGATAAGCAGTTAAATACAGTATGTGCATGTTGTTGAATTTGGGCTATTTAGCATATACAAGTGAGAATTATTTCATGCCCCAACTATTGGGGGTTGGACAAAAGCTTACCAAAAAGTTGGCTGAATGTTGTTTCCAGGAGAAAATCAGTGTGTGTCTCTCCAGAGAAACTGGTTGGTTTTCTCTCCAGATGTTACATCACTCTGCCAAAAAAAAATCAAGGGGGTGTCTTTTACGTCATCATACAGGAGGGAGTTGGAGCCTCAACATGTTAACAAAACCCCACTTCTGAGAGATTAGGGCATCTTTAAAGGATGGTCCAATCAGAACTTGTGGAAAACTCCCCTTAGCTATCATAGAGGCCTTAGGGCCTCCCAGTTACCCCCTTCCCTGTCCTCACCCAAGATTGGAATCAGCGCTTCTCTACTTCCTCCACCGATCCTTCTCCTCCTCTTGCTAACCATCTGTCTGTTCTACTCCCTCCCACTGATCACTAGTACCTTCCTACCTCCACCACATTCCTCTTCCCCGCCCCTAGGAAGCTCACTCAGATGTCCACCCTTGGCACAGGTTGGCACTGTCAATTTGACTGTGCCAAGGGGCAGTGCTGGGGTCATTGCCAGGTCACTGCCTGACCATATTATCCTCCCCTGGAGACTATGCTTACCTTTGCAACCCTCAGGAGATCGTCACGACACATTTACTTTTAGATTACCTCTGTAAATGACACCCACGTGACAGAATGCCAACATCCACTGTGTAATCAGTGGGGGGATAGTCCGAGAGATAGTGCTCACTAATGACATGCTTAAGGATTAATTCTAATTGCCGGCTACATCAGCATTTATTATCTGCTAAACAGCAGCCACCACCCCCCCCCCCCCCCCCCCCCCCCAACCACACACACACACACCTGCCCATTTTAATGAGCAGCTGAGAGTCAACCACATTGGTAAAGCTCTGGAGTCCAGGCTAGGTAAGGACAGCAGATTTCTTCCCTAAAGAACACTAGTGAACCAAATGGGTTTTTACGACAATCAATAATGATTTCATGATCTTCAGGCTTAAAATCATTCCAGTGACAGAGACTATAAGGATGCAAATATTTCATTTGCAAGCCGTGCGCTTCTGCGGACAGACACACTTCCTTGTTACAGCGGAATGGGGACAAGGAAATGTCCTTGGTATATTAAGCATCTTCCTCCAACATTAAAAGGTTCCATGCTTCCCTCTCCAGTATGATAAAATGGAATTGGCCTGGTTAAAATACACCCCTTATTTTTTTGGAAATGCCAGTTGCTTGTTGCTCAATGGATAATTTTAGTGCTGCGGAAAAAATATAAAGTAATACAGAGCAGGTGGAATTAAGGAGAATTTTAATGAAGGAAAAAGGCTAAATTGAAAGAAAATCCACAACACATATGCTGTAAACTCCGCTTTTGCCAAATGTTATAAACATAATTATGTTGAGTCTATATTTGTAAATAAGTTCCTATTTTAATTTTCTTCACTCCTGATTGCTATTTTATAAAGAATGGCTCAATGGACTGAAACAGTAAAGATCTGTAATGAGAAGAGTTTTTCCACAGACAGAATTCATGTTCATCAGTCTACAAGTGTGAATTAATCCTGTGTCACATATCAGAACAAAGAAATACAGAGATTTTTCATCAAATAATTCAAGGATTCATTTACAAGATACAAATAGTGTTCTATTACTTCATATCCTCATTAACAGTGTACTGTGTTGAATGCATAACCAATGGTTCATTCATTTTGCCTTAACTCACCCACCACTGGCTTAATTAGAAGAACTGTGTGCAACATCACCATGACTCCAGAATGCTATGATAATCAGTCTAGAGGGTTTAATGAACTTCTGCTGCTCTTTTCCACCATTTCCGAAGTAAAATATATTTTTATTATTTGCCTGTGGGTTACAAGGAACATATTTTGCCTCATTAATCTTTCATTCACTGTCTCTTTGGTGAGATCTGCATCTTCCTGTCTTCTCACCTTCAATGGACAGCATTGTTTTATACATCTGCCAACCTCTTGTCAGTTGAGACTATTCGTTTCCACCTACCCCTTTCATACTGCTTTTACACAAATCTAATTATGATTCCACTTAAAGCACACTTACCCAGTATTTCTTTTCAGCATCATTAGTAGATGTTATACTAATTAGAGCAGTCACAATCTTTGATTTGTGGCTAATGTTTGGCATTCAACTTCAGAAGAAAAGAGATCTGCCAAAATGTTAAGAGATTGGGGCTTTAGAGTTCATAAGTCCTAAGTGGCGAGACCCTCACATCACTGGAATAGAGGTATAGGAATCAGCCATTCAGCCTCGGGTTTTTCTCTGCTATTCAACTAAATCATATCTGATCAAGTCCTTTACTCCGTATCCCTTGACATTCTCACTGAATTTTAAAAAAATCCCTGTTTGGAAAATTTGAATTTCATCAGCATCACTGCCTCTTGGGGAGTAAGCCACATGTTTTCACTAATCTTTAGAGACAAAGGGGTGGGATTTTCAAGCAGCAGTTGTCCCAGTACCAGAAAATCCCATTAGAGATCAATGGATCTTTGTATGGTCCATTTCCCATTGACTGCAATTCCCCTGGCAGATGGGATGGGAAATATTAGCCAGAAATGTTTCCTGATTTCACCTCTAAATAACCTTGCTGTAACTTTAACCATGACACCTCCTAGTTTTCGATTCTCTAGCCTGAGCAAATAATTCCTTGGCATCTTTATCATTTATAGGCCTCAATTAGTTTACCACACAAACTTTTGAACACTAGGAAATCCAAACAGTACAAACTGTACAATAAACTAAACTTTAAAACCTTGGCATCTATCAACAGGTCCTAATAATGTCTGTTTTTTTTTCAGTTTCTTAACTTGCTCCATAAAGGTCATTTTAAATCTCCAAAGCAGGTGAGGGTGAGTCAGCTGGGATAAGAGAACTTTAATAACCCTCAGACTAGTCTCCAGCACCCGATTTCTCAGCTCATGTGGTCTTATCGGAACCGGACTTGCAGCACGATCAGCCACTCTCCCATTCCGATGAAAGGCTGGATATATTATTTAAATTCATTTAAATGTTAATTTGCATCCATTTAGTGAGCCTTGCACTCAATCAACAGGGCTCGCTTGCCTTTATGACCACTCTACGAGAGGTTCTCTCCATGTACGGGGAACAGTCATGTTGCCCTCACCGGTAGGACTAGAGGCCACTGAGGTTCTCCCAGGAGGCCGAGTGCAAGGCAGATCCCCCTTTGGCAATTCCAGCCTGGTATATTGGCACTGGCAGCTTGGCATCTTGGCATTGCCAGGGGTGGGGGCCGAAGGGACAGGGCCTATGGGGGTGACATTTGAAGGAGTGGAGTTAATGGAGGTGGGATCTATGAGAGTGGAGTCAGAAGGAGACAGAGCCTATGGGTTGCAAAGCCTTAAGGTGGCAGGACTTATGCAGGCAGGGATTATATGGAGCAAGGCCTGGGGCTGGCATGGCCTTGGAGGACTGGATGTGTAGGGGCAGGGGCTGGAGGCGCAGGATCAAGCCAAGACAGCTCAATCAGGCAGAGAAGGAGGGTGGCCCACTGCCACTCTGTCACTGGTTGGGGCGGGGTGCAATCAGTCCAAGGTAGTGATAGGGCCTATATTCTCAGGTGATGTTGGGCTTATGATCGGCTGTAGTCGGGGAGGTGGGGGGGTGTGGCGAGGGCAGGATTGAGACCAGCTACAGCAGCAGAGGCCTGACAGCTGTCTCTGTCAACACTTTGCTGATAGAATTGCGCATATGCAGAGTTCCCTCTCCTGGTTGAAGAAGCTGTTAAGCCTTACCCACTGCCTCTCTTAGCTAGAAACAGTCCAGTCCATTTCTTCATGCACCATGTGCACAAAATTGGAAGTAAAAACTTGCCCAAAAAACAATACTGTGACCTTTGAATTTTCACATCAGCTGGATTACTTAGAATTTTTCTTGTAAAATTCCATCCCATATTGGATCTAGGCCCTCACACTTGCTGGTTTAACTCTGTTCACCCAAGTTATCCCAATCTATGGAAATCCACCAACTGAAGGGATGAAAGGACAGCTTTGGAGGACAGCTAGCTGCCTTTCTCACAATGCTACAGGCCAGGGTCTTTCCCCTCAGCCCATCAAACTCACTGGTTTCTTATCACTGCACCTCAAGTACCCACATTTAGAATTCTGTCTGGGAATTGGACATTCCCCAGGTTGAATATTGGCGATGACCCCCTCCCCACCCTGATTCCCAAATATATCCCCCTCATCAACTATCCCAAGGCAATCAGGTATTAGCATGCCCCGCATTCCTAGTAGCAGTTGCAAAGCTTCTTTCCTGTTTCTGCAATGTGTTCCAGAGTGTGCTTCCCCAGGAGTGCAGCCATATGTAGCTCCACAGTATGTGGGGAAGACTGACCATCTCTCCACACATCCCCCCTCCATTCCATCGCCAACTCAGTCAAACCACACCAATTAATAGCCATTATCAGGGCCGTAGAATTATCAAGGCCTTATCATCATTAATGAAATCCTTCATTTTGCAGGTGAGAAGTTTCTTTTATCACTACTGTTACTGATATCAGAAAAGTTTAAAGATGCACTATGAGTTTATATCGAGATCATGCTGCAGTAGTCATTTCCAGACTCCTGTTTTTAAATCAAGACGGGGAGTTGGGATACGACTTGGACATTTACAAACTGCTTCAAAAATGAAGGTCTTTGCTCTTTTAATACTGGCTCTGATTTAAATCCAGACAGTCAGTCTTGAAACATGGAAGATTCGGAAAAGGAGTGCATCATTTAGCCACTCAAACCTGCTCTGCCATTCAATGAGATCATTGCAGATTTACAACCTAACTTCAGACATTCACATTGCTCCATATTCCTTAATATATTTAGTTATTGAAAAGTCAATCAAGAGGTGGCAGAAATGCTGGAGAATGAAACATTGAATACAGAGAGTGATCAAGTGGAAGGTGAGGACAAGGGGGACTGAGTCCTGGTTGTTGAGGGAGGAGAAGAAGTGAGAGCAAAAGTGCACCGAATAGAGCAAACACGGTTCAACCACGGTGGGGGCCCTAATTTCAAATGTTACATTGTCTAAGTGAATGTGACAGAGATGGAAAAACTGAGAGAATGAAACAAAGTCCTTATATGAAATGGGGTATGAAGAAGTGTAGTCAGGATGTCTAGAGAGTCAGTGGGTTTATGATGAATAAAGGTTGATAACCTAACCTCAAAAATCGAAATAGAGAAGTCAAGGAAAGGAAGATATTTGTTGGTAAACGATGTGAAGGCTGTTGAGGTATGTATTTAAGTGTGTGATCATGTTTGCATATGTCACTAGAAGGGAATATACGGGTATTTCCTTTGACCTGGTGGCTTTTAGACATTCAAGCAACAGCTAATCCCTTTCCCACCCCGCTCCTGGGAAACTTTTCCAGGGGTAGTACAATGGCAGCATGCCATCACGATGCATCTCCCCCTTATTTTCCAAACTCTGCTGCCTCTAAGCCTGCCATCTTGGGGCCTCGGAGAATTCAACATGTTAAACCTATTTCTCGCTCCACAGATGCTGCTTAATGTGCTCAGTCTCAGCATTTTCTGTTTTTATCTCTACAAAACTGGTGTTTAATTCCCGATCCACCTCCCATCTGGGTACTGACCAGAAGAGGTGACAGTCAAAACTGATTACATCACCTCCCTTTGATCACCTCCCTTTGAAACAAGTTCAGTGGAAAGGGTCATTCTATTCTCCCCACGCCACCAGTCTTTGCTGAGAGCCCTCACGATGAGATAACAAATCACCTATTGTTTCCGATCATTCTGGGTCATAGTATCAATATTTGATTCATTGAATGCGTGCAAGCCTTTCATTTTAAATCTGTACAAGTCTACATTGTTTTAACTTGAAAGTAACCTTCTCGTTCCTAAAATCCTTCCTGTGGGAAAATTATCACAAAAATAGTGAAATGTGTCAGTGTCATTGTAAACATAGAACGGAGAAGGAACAAGTGTTCCTGTGAATGGGAATTAAGGCCGAATAGAATATTTCTCCAATCAGAGAAAAGAATTATGTAAGTGCATGATTTGATTCCTGTGTAGCTTTCTAAAAGAAGATTTTTCTTTTCCCTGTATGTATGGGGGAAAAAATTGAGTAATACACATATGAATATAAATTTACAATGGAGCATAGGGACCAGTCTTATATGATAAATGGCACTAACTGATTTCTTAAGCTTATGGAGCTGATTTGTTTTCTATGCCAACATTTTATTCACTCTTACTTGCCTATTTTGTCAACAAATGCTTTTTTTCAGCATTGAATGTTAATTCTAGCTTTCTTTTTATATTGGAAAAATTTTGCAAAATGTTTCTTTCTATAAAAGACTAATGCTGAATACTATAAAGCACACTTAGAAAAACAGTCATTAAAGCAATTTTGGGAGTAGCTGCACAATTATACATAATTTCCCAATCAATCATTAGAATTCTATTTTCCACTCTCTCATTACCTCTGATGATAAATTAAGTTGTTAAGTTAAAATACATTTCAGTGGTTGGTTTAGGTAGCTTAACTGGCCAGGAATTTAGTCCCTAACCTTGAACAGCTAGCCTGCACTAATACAGATGATATGACATTCAAAGTTCAAAATGTTTTTCTAGTTAAAAACAAAATAAAATTAAAAGGACTGGTGAACCATCTTTACATTTCCTCTGGCTGAGTACTCAGTGATAGCCTGTGTGTAAATCTATCACTGCTGGGTTAGCCAAGAGACCATTAAAGTTGATGGCCCAGTTTGAACACAGATTATCTCTGTATTTCAAGACACCAAAATATTGCTCCCTGTGATGATAATTGGGAAAATGAAGGTATTTCTAATTTTTTTTTTGCTGGCAGATCTGTGTTGTCACTCATCATGAATCATAGAATAGAATTGCAGAATGGTTACAGAACACAAGAGGTCATTTGGTCCATTGGGTATAAGCCAGCTACCTAGAACAGCAGTTTAGCTTGTCTCACTCTCCTACCCCTTCTCTGTAGCTCTGTATCTTTTTCTGTTTTCAGGGGTTTATACAATTCCCTTTTTGAAAACCGTGATTGAATCTGCTTCCATTACTTTCTCAATCATGTATTCCAGACCCGAACCATTCACTGCCTAAGAAGGTTTCTTCTCGTTCTGCTACTGGTTCTTTTGCCAGTTAATATTATGCCCTCTGGAGACATATTTTCTCTATCCATTCTATCTCAACCACTCATAATTTTGAACATCTTGATTAAATCTCCTCTGAAAAACCTAAAACTTTCTCTAATTTGTCTGCTTGTCTGAAGTCCTACATCCCTGGAAACAATCTTGTAAGTCCTTTCCACATCCTCTCTAAAATGTTCACATCCTTCCTAACGTGAAGTGTCCATAATTGGACACAATATTCTATTTGGGGCCAAACCAGTGCTTTATAAAAATTGATCAGAACAACCTTGATTTTGTATGTATATAATGTTGCAAACCACTTGATCCAAACACAACTAGAGGAGCAATCTTACCTCCCTCTGCTGCGAGTTGGAGAATTTGTGGCCAGCCAAATATCCATTCATTGCAGCAGGATGAGAAAATCCTGCAAGTGTGAATGGTGATAAGATTCTGACAAGGTCTCTGCTTTGGTTGTGGCCCTGGCCATGCAAGGACCAACTTTAGATAGCTAAACCATCTAACCCCTAATAGGCATTGCATACCTTCAGTACATTAGCTGTCAAACATTTGGGGATCCAAGATGAAAACCGGTACCAATAAGCTCAATTTGATATAACTTGAAAAAAATATTTCAATCAGATAACAGTTCTAGTTTTAGAGTCATTAGAATGATACATATGGTTTTATATCATTCTGAAGCCTAGGCCTGGTTGATTTTAACCCTACCTACTCAATAGAAATTGAGATCTGGCTTCAATTTTTAACGCAGCAAGAGTTTGCAGTGGCTTTCTTGCCTGGTGAAGGCAGTAACGGAAGGCACCTGGAACCAGAGAACACCATAAACTTGTATTTCTTTAGGTTTCCTATGAGACAAAGAGAAGCACAAACTCTCCTTGATTTCCAACAAAAATAATTTCAACCTTGCTTTAACAAACTTGGACATCCAGACAAGATGAGTTCAGCAACTGCAGCTGCCAAGAACCTGGCATTAATGGGGAGCCCGTAAGCCTAACGTGATGTTCATAGAATCCTAGAATCCCCACAGTGCCGAAGGAAGCCATTTAGCTCACCGATTCTGCACCGAATCTCTGATAGATGATCCCACCCAAATAGCTCAGAGGCTGAAAGTCCTGCTGCAAGTAATTCATCTCCTGACTCCCTAAAGTCTGTTCATCATTTACAAGAACTCAGTAAGAATTTAGCATCATTTACAAGTCATGGGTGTTGTTGGATGAGTGCAGCTCCAATAACACTCAAAAAGTTTGACACCATCCAGGATAAAGAAGCCTGCTTGAATGGCACTCTTTCCACAAACATTCACTTTCTCGCTCGAATCCACCATTGTGTACAACAGCTACAATGTGTATCATGTTCAAAATACACTGCACAAACTCACCAAGGCTTCTTTGACAACAGGTTGTGTTGGATTGAGTGGGGTCAGATTGGCCAGGGAGGGTGCATGGGCAGCAGTGAGAGTGGGGGGATGCTTTCGGCTGGGATTTAGGTCAGGAGGTTGGGGTATCCATGTGGGAGGAGAATGGGATGAGGAATACTGTTGCAGAGGTAGGGATGTAGAGAAGTTCCCTGGAGATATCCCATGTGAGGTTCAGTCTGGGTCCTTGAAAGATTTACCCTGACATTTTTGTTTCTTCTAACTCTTTCAGAGGAATTATTAGTGTAATACTGGCAGAAGCATCTAAATATCATGATTTAAATCACTTTGTTGGATGGTTCCCAGCAATTGTTCAGAGAAAGTTAGTGTTAGGACAATTGTGATGCCAATGCTTAGCTGAGAACTTCCAAGAGGATTTCCCCTCTAGGAAGTCCCAGGTAAGCATTTGCATCATAATTTCCATCTTTGCGTTGCCTCCCCCCATCCAAATTTGGCTCTGGGCCACCAGGACGTTATGAGCTAACAAACTAATAATTAATGAGAAATGAGTTTCAGTTACTGTGCTTTGACTTCAATACAGGAACCAGTAAGAATACTCAAGAGTTAAACCTATTACAGAACAGTAGAGCAACCAGTGATTGGTTTGTTTAGCATCCAAATGCAGAGTGCTGTTGGTGCAACACACTTAGGCATACATGTTTACCTTCTAGACAATTAATACACATTGTTGCTAATAGCTGTTACTTTTCATTTTATACTTAAATGCCATGAGCTTTCATTTTAAAATCTGGTAATATAATAAAAAGCTGTACTTGAGTTACTGGGAATATTCAGGAAAAGCAGAAAGATTTGCATTTATGCAGTAGTCTCCATGACCTCAGCATGTCCCAAAGCACTTTACAGCCAATGAAGTACCTTCTGAAGTGTAGTAATTGTAATGTAGGCAGCAGAAATATGATCCTGTGAAATGTGTAGAACTCAAAACTTTAATTAATATTTTAAAAAGAGAAGTACAGAAAAAGAACAACAATAGAATATAGTAAGTAGAGTTACTGAACTCTAGATTCACTAGACATACGCAGGGTGGGATTTCATGGCCTCACTCGAGCGAGACTGAAAATTCCTGTCCAAGTTCAATGAACATTTTTGTTGTCCATCCCTTGCCCGTTCCAATTTCATGGCAGGTGGAGTGATATAATTCCAGGGACATTGTGTAATCCAGTAAAATGCAAAAAAAGGTAAAGATGAAGATTGCATATTGGAGAATAGGAGAATTTTAATCTCCAAGAATGTCTGGGTTTGTGTCCAGTGGGTTATTAAAACATTTAAAATTTCCATCCTGAACACAACCCACCTAGTTGTAACAAAGGCTGATGGAAGTCAGATAATAAAACTATTCCCAGTAAGTGGAGCATTCAGCTAAGCATTTTTTTTTTAAATGAGGCCTCAGATTTGTTTTCCATTTTAGGTCCAATCTGGCAGGTGAGATAAGGACTATTTCATTGAAGAGATGAGTGCCCTTCCAGCACTCCTCATGAGATAGAATGAACAGAAATGTTTCCTCTCAAAGCTGTCCATAATTCCAGATAAGCAGCAGCACAATTGTACTCAACCACAATCAGCATCCTTATGGCCTGGCATGTCCTCTGCTCTACCAGTACCATCAAATCAGGGGATCAACCCTGGTTCAATTAACAGTAATAAGAAGTCTCATAACACCATGTTAAAATCCAATAGGTTTATTCGCTAGCACAAGCTACAAGCTTTTGGAACATGCCCCTTCATCAGATAAGTGGGAGTTTTGTTCACAAACAGGGCATATAAAGATACAAACTCAATTTTGTATCTATATATGCCCTGTTTGTGAACAGAACTCCCACTCACTTGATGATGGAGTAGTGCTCCAAAAGCTTGTGGATTGTGCTACCAAATAAACCTGTTAGATTTGGTGTTGTGAGACTTCTTACTGTGTGTACCCCAATCCAATGTCAACATTGCCAAATCAATTAAGAGTGCCAGGAGGAACACCAGGCAAACCTAAAAATGAGGTACCAACCTGGTGAACCTAGACAGAACTACTTGCATGCCAAACAGCATATGTAGCAAATGATAGACAAAGTTAAGTGATTCCACAACTAGTGGAACAGATCTAAGCTGTGCAATTCTGTCAAATTCATACATGAATGGTGGTGGACTATTAAACAATTCACTGAAGGACAAGGCTCCACAAACATCCCTATCCTCAACGAAGGGAGTCAGCATCAGTGCAAAGGATAAGGCTGACACATTTACAATTATCTTCAGCCAGAATTACCAAGTAAAGGATCCATCTCTGTCTCCTCCAGAAATCTCCAGCATCACAGATGCCAGTCTTTAGCCAAATCAAGTCACTGAACATGATGCTAAAAAACAGCTAAAGGTACTGGTTAGTGGCCCAGGCAATATGCTGGCAATAGAATATTTGTGCTCTAGAATTTGCTATGCCCCAAGACAAGCTGTTCCAGCAGAGTTTCAACTCTAGATCTACACGAGAATGTGGAAAATTGTCCAGGTGTGCCTGTATACAAGAAACATGACAAATCCAACCCAGCCAGTTACCAGCCCTCCTGTCTACCTTTGATCATCAGCAAAGTGATGGAAGGGGTCATCAACAGTGCTTTTGAAGAAGCACCTGTTGAGCAATAGCCTGCTCACTGATGCTCAATTTGGGTTTCACCAGGATCACCCAGCTCCAGATCTCATTACAGCCTTGGTTTAAACATGGACAAAAGAGCCAAACTCGAGAGATGTGGTAAGAGTGACTGCCCTTGACATCAAGGCTGCATTTGATTGTCTGTGGTATCAAGGAGTCCTAAAAAAAACTGGCATCAATGGGAATCGGGTAATCATGTTTGGCACAAAGGAAGATGGTTGGAGTTCAATCATCTCAGTCTCAGAACATCACTATAGGAGTTCCTCAGGATAGTATCTTGGTCTTCCATCTTCACCTGCTCCACCAATTACCTTCCTTCCATCATAAAATCAGAACTGAGAATGTTTGCTGGTGACTGCACAACGTTCAACGTCATTCGCAACTGTGGCCAGTAATATCCACATCCCGTGAATGACTAAAAGTAAGTAAAGACACTCACATCATGGATTTAGTGCTCTTTAGTTCCTTCAAACTGCTAGGTTTCACTGAGGTCCGATATCCCGACAATACCATAAGCCACACATTTCTGGGAGTTAAGATTCAGCCCTATATGAGAATATTCTATTAAATGGTTCCCTGTGCACCAATGAACGATTAATTTGAAAAATTAGCAATTGTGTCCACCACGGAGGCATTTTGATGTGATAAGGTTATATATAAATTCAAATATTAAGATTGGAATTCTTCAGTTTCACACACCCAGCTACAGCTGCCAACAAGAGTGGAGAATTTACCACTCAACTAAATCTCCATTCATATCGACAAAAATGGATAATGTCAGCTGTGGGCGAGGTCAGAGAATTCCAGCCTATATGTTTACTTTACAAAAGCTAACGGTGCAATCTTACTGGCCAGTCACACCCACTGCCGCTGCCAGCGATTCTGGAAAATTTGTGGCTCAGCCAAATCCCCATTGACTGCAATGGGATCAGAGAATCCCACTGGTGTGAATGGCAGGAAGATCTCACCCTGTAACTTAGTCCAGTGCCAGTCTCATTTCCTGTTATAATGTTTGGGCTTCTTTCTATTTAATTGAATACTTTGGATGGGATTTTATGGCCTCGCTCATCCCGAAACCATAAAAGCCCACCTGAGGTCAACAGAATTTTCCATGGCCCACCTCTCCCCCGCTCCATTCCTCGTGGTGGATGGGATGGTAAAATTTCAGCCATTATGCTAATTCCATAATTTGGAAGTGTCACTCTTTCCAAGCACAGAATATGATTAATGGGACATTGAAGCATGTGTCTTATTCCAACATTAGCAAAGCTTACAAAAAGATTCATGGTACAGATTACGAATGACTTGTTTTACCGTCAATCACTAAAACAAAAAGTTCTTTAGTAATTTAATTATTTGAGATAGTGAACATTTTTTCTTATGTGAGAGAGAATAAACAATTATAGAATTTCCAGAATGGTATTTTGATTGCCTGGGCTTATTGAAGAAATGTTGTTAAATGCTGATAACTACGGACTTCCTTCTCAAACACATCTGATAATTAAATATTTTCTGCACTGTGTCCCACCCTCACTCATATATACATGTTGCAGTTTTTAAATTATTGATAGCAAAACCTGTCATTCACAAAAGGTGCCAACACTTCTTCATTATACATCATGTCCCCCCACACTTCTTATTTTAGTAGTTGAAATGCTTCTCCAGAAATACAAAGTTTAAAATTCAGAAGTTGTTGTGGAATTGGATGACTGCTGTAAAATAATGTATTTATTTTGCATAAAACAACAAAATGTAATAAATCATTTGAACCAAAACTGAGCTAGCATTGACAAGAGAAATAAAATGGGATATAGGGGGACTTGTAATAGAAAAATACAATAGTCAAGCAAACACGCATTACACAACTGTGATTCTGTGTTTCTCACTTTGTAATCTCAATCTGAAAAGGAGATATCAATGTTATTAAAAGGTTATATGAACTCCTCATTGTTGATATTAACATGTGGCAGGATTTTCATCTCATTGTAAAGGCTAGAATGGGTCTGTGTTGTGTGCAGTTGATAATATTCCTGCCTCTGAGCCAGGAGCTCTGGATTTGAGCTCTACCACAAGATTTTATGGCTGTGGGAAGTACGTTCATAACGTGGCCAAACAAATTGATTATCAACTTCCAACATTCGTCAAAGGCACATGGTAAGAGTGGAAAAAGTTTTTAGTTAGCTGCTTAGTGGAATGGAAGTTGGGGCCTATCCAACCATCATTATCCATAGCTGCAGATGACAACATGCACGTGAAAGCCAAAGCAACATGGATTTTCCAGTGACACACTACCATCAAGTAGTGAGAGCAAAGGCAGACAGGCAAGTAATTTTGCACTACCGGTCAGCTGGTGCTACTACCATCCTGTCCCTGAGATATTCTCAGGGGCAAAACTAGAATTTTTTAGAGGCCTACTGGTACCATATTCTCTCCACTCCCAGCAGTGTTGGGAGCACTGTCAGCTGTCTGGAGGTAACTTCTCAGTGAAAGGCCAGAGGTAGCACTCTAGGATGCTTTTGAAGACACCCCTTTCTATCTGGCCACAATTCTATCCACAGGCCACTCTGTGAAAGCAGTCTCATCTCCATAATGATGGTCTGGCAGCAATGAATATTTTTACCATAATTTTTTTGAGTAACTGAGAGGTCATGTGAAGATGGAAGGGCTCTCTCTCTCTCTCTTTCCTTTACCTGTCATGGCAAGCTGCAGTTCTCTCCAAGATGGAGGACAACATTAATTGAATGTCAAGTGAACCTTCTAGCCACTAAAAGCAGTGTTGGGTGCCATTCCCAAAATGGGGTCCTGACCCTCATTTGACTGTAGTGATAGAGTCCTGACCCAAAATGCAAAATCTACCCATGGTCTTTCTAAAAGCGAAGGAGAAAAACAAAATCACATTTAACTTATATTAGCTACGTAGCAATTGTGATTAAATTGGAAAATGTAATCCATTTGTTGTGAGTGCTTTGAGGCATTCAGGAAAAAAAAAGCCATATGAAAGAAATTTGTTTTCTATCAATGTTCCACCAGTCTTTACTTGTGTCTATTTTTGTAAACATTATCATATGGAGGAGAATATAGCCTTTCTTGCTCTTATTTTAGAACATTAGATAATGATATAATTAAATTAATTAATAACTATTATTTATATATCAAACTGCTTATTAGGCAACCATATTCTTGTACCAACATCAGTTACTCACTTTAATTCTTCCCTACAATTTACTCATAGTTTCTTCATAATGTCCCTTCACAAAATTATCCAACCAGAAACTCAGTAGAAAACCTTCTAAGCTGGAAGTAGTACTTTGCTTTTATCTCTGAATGCTTTCCCAGCCAAATGTGATCCTCAGAAAATGATAGCCCCACTAAAATATATCTCATGTTGTAAACTGCTCAATAAATTCCCTGGTGCTAAAATCCTAAATCTGATTTTCTGTAGCTACAGCAAATCACTGCAGTCAAACTGTACGTTGTAAAAATGCTGCATATAAAATCCTTCATTCAACTTTTTATTATTGAATTCTTCATTTACCCTCACTCATTCTTTCAGGTCTGTACAGAGCACTGTTAAATTAAGGCCAGTGGTATATTTCCTTTCGGTGTAAGTTGCCATGGGTAAAAAAAATGTTAATCCCTACTATGTTCTGGCATCTGCTTTCTCATTAAAATTATCAGGCTCTTTGAGATTGAGGATATTATCTCATAGATCAGGGGCTTAGAAAGTAAACAAGCTTACAAAGTGTTTATATCACTGAATGCTAATATGCTCAGAAAAACAGCAACAAATACTGAAAGTACCACATATTCCTTCTTTATCTGCATCAGGTTGGGTGCAGATTGAGTAAAGTGTCTTCAAGATTCAATTTTTGCTTTCCTATTTGCCCTTCAACAGAATTATAAGAACTGTGCAGTGTCCAATTCGCCGTCAAACTCGAAGGCGTCAAATCAACAATATCATTAATTTCTTTCAAGTAAGGTTCAGATAAAATGAGTTACACTTTTTACATGCACACAATAAAAAAGACCTGATGCCTCAAATACAGTGCTGAATATAATGGAACATATTAATGCATTACAGCATCAAGCATACAAATCGAAACAATGCAACAAGACTTTAACATGACATGCACATGGCCACAAATTAAATCAAGGAAACAAACCTATTTGATCTTTAGATCAAAGAGCACAGTCTGATCTTTCAGTAAATGAAACAAGTAATTCAAATGAATAGTATAGTTCTTACAGTCTCTGTTCAGTTTGATTCTGTCTCAGCTAGTCTGCGGGATCCAATATCTGATGGCGTACTGTGCATCCTAATTATACAAGAAACCTGTTTTGAAGTCCTGGTGTACAAACCCAATTTCAACCATACAATCAATCATAAGGAGTCAGACAAGCATGTAATGCAGGCCTATATAGACAGAGAGGAACAGAGAAGATGGAAAATGTTTTCAGTTGCCAGAAGCAGGATGTAATGGGTGCTTAAGAACAATTCCCCTGTTGATTGAAGATTAGGGGTATTTCGCTGCAAACTGAAGCACAAAGTAAACACGGATAAACTATGCAAATGATTGAAGGACAGTACTTGAAAGGGAAAAGTGGGAATGCACTGGTATAACAGAGCAGAAAAAAAGTTATTTTGTGCTTTTGTAGCTCATTTTAATTTCTGAATTCAATCTGTCCTTCACAATGTAGATAATGAGATGCAAAAATCTCCAGCAGCATTTTTTAAACAAGGATTGTAGAATATTAAATACCGAGTAGACAGGTAAAGACTCAAAGTTATAATGGCATTGTATTCTATGGCAGCAAACCTCAAAAGATTTTTGTGAATTATGTGAATGCTGATGAAGGGAATTCAGCTCTCCATTAATCTGATACTTTATATAATATGTGATTGTAGTAATTCCAACTTCTCTTCGTACTATATTTTGCATATGCTAGCCTAAGCATTGTTGCTGAGGGGATGTGACACAAGGAAAGAAATATCACAGGTAAAAGGAATGTTTGATCTGACACGTTTCAGGCACTGTTGTATTTTGTGCTTTTCTTAAGGACCTAGTTATGTCAGAGACTAAGGTGATGCTATTGAATAGAATCTGCTCAGATGAGACCACCGGCATCTGAGTATATCCTTTAATCTGGATCCAATCACCAGCAGCAAGTTAAAGGGAAATGCTACTCAGCAAGTAAATACATATTCATGAAAACAGTTCCTTTTCAACTTTCATGTTCGCACGTCAGGATTACAGCAATGAGAAAAGGCCTCTTTGTTGGCACAAAAACCATCTACGCAGGCCATTTTGTAAGATAATCTAAGGACAGAATTTTCTCCAGATTTACACCAGTTCTCCAGTATTATCTACAAAGCCTCGAGCAAGGAGACCAGAAAATCCTCTGGGGAGTTATTTCACTGGCTGGAAGTGACTTTAGGCAGTCAATCCATCTGCCCAAATGTGAGTGGGTGTATTAAATAATGTGCACGATGGAAATGTCATCTTAACAGTGGATTTCAGGAACTCTGTGCTATAACTCGCAGGGTGAGAGGGTCACATGAAGTGTAATCAGTTTTTTAAATTCACTTCAAAAAATAAATTATTTCGGCTGCTGACCAGGTTACCCTTCAGCTGGCTATCAAAGCTATTGCAGAGTAAACTCTGCCTCTTTTATGAGGTAGACCTTTCAATTCATAGAATAAAATAGAACCATAACATCCTTACAGTGCACAAAGACACAATTCAGATGACACACTGACAACAAACCCACTCAGGCCCTCTCTCTGTAACCTCACATATTTACGCTGCTAATTTCCTTGACACTAAGAGTCACTTTAGCATGACCAATCATTCTAACCTGCATATCTTTGCACTGTGGGGAGGGGGAAACTGAAGCACCCAAAGGAAACCCAGAAAGACATGGGGAGAACATGCAAACTCCACACAATCAACAGAGGTCGGCATTGAACCTGGGTCCCTGGCACTGTGAGGCAGCAGTGCTAACCACTGTGCCACTATGCACCTTGTTGAAAAATGAGGAATTGTGCCTAAAGGTAGGAAGTCAGTTTGGATAATGAAAGCAAGTGCAGTCAGCAACCTGCACTCAGTTAATCACTGTTATACTACTTATTGGAGTGCTTCATTAGTGTTGTCAGATGATGTCTGATCACATGTAACTGGAATTGAGAGGAGAAGAATGTAACAGAGTCCTGCTAAAATCATATTAGTACATAGTATAAATAGTCAATAGGTAAAGTTGCCATAGTCCCACATGACCATAGGCTGCTCTCTTCTTTGAGGGGAAAATCTGACTGGTGATGATTCAACCTGAAGCTCATCACATATCAGACAAGGGCAAGGATGAGAGGGTAGGCCTTCATGAATAGCCTCAGCTGATAGAAATATTGAACACATGCCGTTGGCATTGCTCTGCATCACAACCAGCCATCCAGTCAACTGAGCTAAACCGAAATAGT
Source organism: Sphyrna mokarran (assembly GCA_024679065.1). NCBI lineage: Eukaryota > Metazoa > Chordata > Chondrichthyes > Carcharhiniformes > Carcharhinidae > Sphyrna > Sphyrna mokarran. The sequence goes on from JAGIQG010000016.1 coordinate 41,036,175, forward strand.
CAATGAATGCTTACTAAATGCAGCAGTTTGCAACAGCATGGTTTCCAGCTCTCTTAGATCAAAGGCACCCAAGACCTAATTGTAAAACATAAATTTTGACATGCAGCTATGGCAGGAACTTTATGCAAACAAGGTGCTAAATTATCACTGATATTCTCTCTTAAAGAGACATTTGTACAGAAGACGGAGGCCCAGAGGACTGGCAAGAAGTCACCACAACTCCATCTCCTGATCTTAATGGACAATACTGCCGATAATCAGGGGGAGATGGCCATGACAGTTATGGTATCAGTTGTCATAGAAGCCGTTGAATATGAATGTGTTGCTGCCTTATACCCTTTCTCAAATCCCTCCCTTTCCTCATTAGGACATATGGCCTGAAGAGAAAGCTGCAAGTAGTGTGTCTGTGGTCATCTCACTTTCTTCTGTACCCTCCTCCCTCGTCCCAACCCTTCTTTCTGCGTTATCATTGAATGGAATCAGTAAATAGTTGAAGCTCAGGAGGAGGTCAGGTGGCCCTTTGTTTCCATGTTGCCTCTCTGAAAGAGTGACCTTTTCTCTGCCCTTCCATTAAAGCCCTGCAATTTATTTCATGATTGAATTTCCTCTGCCACCCTCACTCTCCCCCCAACACCCCACACACTGCATCCTAATCACATGCCTGTTCAAAAAAAATCCTCATCATCTTGGATTCTTTTGCCATTCACCTAAAATTGGCAGATGGGTGTAATCCCCTGTAATTGTTTTATATCTTTCCTAAAGTATATTGGACCAGTTGGAACCGAACTAGTGTTTTATAAAGATTCACCATTATGTTCTTGCTTATGTAATCTATGGCTTGAATCTTTTGGATGACAAAGCTCAACCTTACCATCTGGGGAGTCTGCGAGGAATTCTGGCAGCCCCACTGCCATTTTCTACTCTAATGAGCATTGGTGGCAAGGTGGCACAGTGATTAGCACTGCTGTCTCACTGTGCCAGGGACTCAGATTTGATTACAGCCTCGGATCCTAGTCTGTGCAGATTTTGCATGTTTTCCCTGTGTCTGCATGAGTTTCCTTTAGGTGCTCTGATTTTCTCTCACTGTCTGAAAGACATGCTGGTTAGATACATTGGCCATGCTACTTTCTCCCTCAGTGTACCCGCACAAGCACTGGAGTGTGGCAACCATGGGATTTTCATAGTAACTTCATTGCATTGTTAATATAAGCTACTTATGACAATAAATAAACTAAACATAAGCATTGATTAGCAGCAAGCAGGACTTCCATCTTCAATTGGAATGAAGTCCCCTTCGGAGAAGGGGACGGACGGGTGATGATCTAATGGTATTATTGCTAGACTATTAATCTAGAAACTCAGCTAATGTTCTGGGCACCTGAGTTTGAACTCTGCCACATAAGACAGTGAAATTTGAATTCAATAAAAAAAGTCTGGAATTAAGAATCTTCTGATGACCATGACACCATTGGCAATTTTGGAAAAAAAGCTCATCTGATTCACTAATGTCCTTTAGAGAAGGAAATCTGCCATACTTAACTGGTCCGGATTACATGTGACTCCAGAGCCACAGCAATGTGGTTGACACTCAACTGCCCTCCAAGGACAACTAGAATTGGATATTAAATGCTGACCAACCTACAGCATCTATATCCCATGAAGAATGAAAAAAGCTGTTGGCCAATTAGATTGGCTGATAGCTCTCCAGGTCCTTTGCAGTTCTATCTGGTACACACTTGTCCAAGTGACTAATATAAATCAAAAAAAGCTGGGGAACCAACACCAGCGCCTAGGAAAACCCATCTCAGTCTTCCTCCAGTCTGGAAAACAACATTTTACCACTAATGGAAACAGAAAATGCTGGAAAATCTCAGCAGGTCTGACAGCATCTGTGGAAGGAGAACAGAGCTAACATTTCATATCTGAAGCCTCTTTATCAAAGCAGTTTATCTCTAATCTCAATTTCCTGTCATTTGGCCAAATTGATACCCATGTTGTTACCGACCCTTTTATTTCGTGGATTCTAGGTTTGCTGAAAAGCCTCTTTATCAAATGCCTTTTCAAAGTCCATGTATACCACCTCAACCATATGTCAACTCTCACTGTTAACACGTCAAAAAACTCAAGGATAGTCAGACATCATTTGCCTTTAACTAATCCAAACCTCCCCCCCACTGAGGGTAAACTGAATAGCATATGGTTGCTGGGGTTATCATTAGGTCCTTCTTTGAACAGGAGTGTAACATCTTCAATTCTTCCATTCTCTGGCACCATTGCTGTATCTAAGGAGGATTGCAAATTTATGGACAATGCCACCTATAGTTCTTTGATGCATCTCATCTGATATCTGAGAGCAATGGGAAGGATTGAGACCACAGAGGGGGCATAAATCATCGCAGGAGAAAGTGAGAGTTCACTACAAGAGTGGTGGGAAGGAATGAGAAGATATAGAGGGTAGTTACTATTGACACAAGTTGAAACCTGTGTTAGGAAAAAAATGGTGTGTAATATCACAAGGGGGCAGGTAATTTCTCTACATCTTATTTAAATAATGGAATTCCAACATCATCAGCAGCAGCTCTAGAAGGATTGTTGAGCTGATGGATGACCTACAGACACTGACACATCAGGGTGGGGGTGAATGTTACTTGATACATTGTTTCAGAAGGCAGCCACAACTTCTAGACTAAGGCCTTTTGATTTGGTCCGTGGTCAGGGATGGGAGGTTGAACTGTGATTGAGCTACGTATGGTGATGTAGGAGGTAAAAGTGGACAAGCCTCAGCCTTTGCAACTGTTTAACAGGTTCAAGCAACAGCTTGCGATTGTATGAGCGAAAGCAAGACCTACAGGGTGGATGAGCAAACAGACTCTGATACTATGTTCCAGGAATCTACTCAACTAATGGGAGACAGTAAATAGGAATGTAGTGGAATGTAGGAGACAGTGTAATCAGGGATTGTCTGTGTAGAGTTTGCACATTCTCCTCATGTCTATGTGGGTTTCCTCCAGGTGCTGCAGCTTCCTCCCACAGTCCAAAGATGTGTGGGTTAAGTGATTGGCCATGCTAAAAAACAAAATTGCCCCTTAGAGTCCTGAGATGCGTAAGTATTCCTAGCCTCTGACCTGCTGTTGCACTGCCTTAAGTTAGTTAGTTTGCAGACATCTGTAGCCTTGAACTGTTTTACTGAAGTCCAGATCAAGGGAGTCATGGCTAACCTGCTATGGTCATTCAGCTAATTAAATCCATTAAATAGAATACAACTAGAAATTTTCCAGTTGGTCTGTAGATCATCAGTGATGTGGGAGAACTCTTATGAGTGCCTTTGCCTGATCTATTGCACTTATGCAGTGCTTGTTATAATTAAGTAAGTCTGTTTGATAAAGAATAAAACTGCAGTCAATTATTACACATTCATATAAACGTTTATTTATCCTTATAAATTCCTGCTTTCTGTTTCTCAGTTTACTTAAACTATTCATTGTTTTTCAATGTCATGGGACCTATCCAGAATTTGGGGATTTTTGGAATATTACATCCAATCCATCCATTATTTCAGCAGCTATATCTTTTAAGAACCAAAGGCCAAATCATCAGGTCTCGGGAACTTTCAGCCTTTAGTTCTAATAGTTTTCTCAGTTCTTTTTCCAGAGGAAAAAATGGATCATTTTTGGTTTGGTAAGATGGCACAATTGGAGTACCACAGAGATCAGTACTGGGATCTCAACTATTTACGGTAAGTCTCTTCCGGTCAAAGTCGGCAGCCTCCCACAACTCATGCTGCAGCCGTTATGGCAGCATTGTGTATGAATTATGCTCGAAAATTATACAAGTGGTGTGTATTAACTGAAGATTCATGTGTCCCTATTAGTAGGAACAGATTGAAACTGGCACTTGGAATGAGGAGGTGTGCGTTTGTAATAGAGTACCTCTGCAAATAAAAGTCTATGTGAATTGTAAAGACTGACTGCAGTTCTGTTCTTTATCATCAGATTATTCAATTATAACCAACACTGCATAAGTGCACTAGGTCAGGCAAGGGCACTCACAAGACTTCTTCTACACCACTGGTGGCCTATGGACCAACTGGGTACTTCTACTCCACATCTAATCAATAGTTTTAATTGGCCGAATGACCATGGCAAGTTAGTCATTCCACCCCCGATCTGAACTCCAGCAAAATGGCTCAAGGCTAGTAGATGTTGGCAAACTAACTAGCTCCCCATGGCACAAATCATGCATCTGCCCACCTCCATTTCCACAACTCTGAAAAAATATCCTGAATACTGAAAAAATCCCCATACTGAAAAAATATCCTGCCCACTGGTTCTCCGTCTCCACTGATGCTGCCAGATATCCTGGGTATTATCAGCATTTTTTGTTCTTATCTCAGAGTTCCATTATCTACAATTTTTAACCTTTGTGCTAAGTAACAAAATTGCACCCCCTTAGTTCCCAAACTTTTGATGTCAGGGAGGATGTTTTGATGTCGCAAAGGCATCCATGTAACGCGTGCTCACTTCCAGAACAGGATGTTATAGCAAACAACGTCTCGGTGAAAGTGTTAATGAGGACTTTAATATGCATTGATATCGTGTGGGTAATGTTAATCATGGTGCTAATCAGCCTGCAAAGCTGATTCGATACCACGTTTTCAATCAGGACAGGCACTCCAGTTAACGTGCTCTCTTAAAACTCACGTGGCTACAGGGTGATGGCCCCGCTCTGGATCAGATATGTTTCTCCAACGGCCCACAGTGCACCTCCAGCCAGAATGCACCTCCACCTTAAAAAGAGCAAGCTGACTTTAAATAGTTCAGACTAGCTTTAAATGGTACCAACCTCACACAGACTTGGCTCCCTACTGAGGTGTGGAGCCACTTAGCAAAGTGTTTAGTCCTGGCTGCATGCCACCATCATTTTACTGAACATCAGCTCTACTTTTGTGCACTGCCTTGACGACATTGAATTAATGCAGGTTAACTGTACGATACCAATCCACCTCCGCTTCCAGAGCTCTTGGAACAATCCAGGTGGATTGCATCAACGAATATTAAAAGAAAATACATGGAAGAGATAACAGGCATATCCCTTTCAGGAAAGAAAGCGGTATCAGAGGATAAAGGAAAACTTTATTTAAGAGGAGAGATCAAACAAGTCCAAGGAACTTCAGTTGAGTTCACTTAGCATGGGTTAAAAATAAAATGAAATCTTTAGTCAAAGATAGAATCTTCCCAAAAATGCACGGTGAAACAGGCTCAGGGGAGAAAACCAGAGTGAAGCTTGCAGGCTGTTCACCATATTGAACAACATTCTGTGCATTTTAAAGGGAGAATTAGACAATCAGCTGGAATGATGGGGCCTAAAGAAGCCAGCAAGAGCAGAAATCCCAAGACTATGGTGCCTCCAATCTCTGATTTAAATAAAAGGCCCCCTTTCTCCTACTTCAAATGGATTTTGGGACCTCTTCCTCCCAAGTATCGGACATCCTCATCCCGGCACACAAGCATTGTCCAACCCCCACCCCATAATGCAAACATCAGGACATGCCCAACACTCTCCCATGCAAGAATTGGAGTGACCCAACCCCTATCACCGACCCCCCCATCTTTAAAGCATTCTTCACAAGCATCACCATTCCCTCTCCCCTATCACTTCGCCCGTGCCCCCACCTCGAGCATCAGGGCACCACCCTGGGTCTATAATTCCCTGTGTGTGGTCATCATGATTGGTTTCCGTTTTTGAAAACCAGTAGTAATTTGCGCCAGTTGGGTGTGAAGATACCTTATGGGCAGACATTACTTTGTCAATATTTTAATGTATTGGAATTTGTGGAAAATTTACAGGGTAGGTTGGTGTGGGGGGTGGGAGGGGTGACGGGCAGGGAAGATCTCAAATTGAGATCTTGCTGGTGCAAATCCCATTTTTGACCACTAGTAAGATCTAGTGGCTATTTAAACCTGCAATTAACAGGGACACTAAATCACAGTCACGACAGAAAGGCTGGAATTTTCCAGGCCTGTCAGTGACGGGGTGGTGGGTTTTGTAGCGGGAGAGTGTAAAAAATTCAGAGTAAGGCCCAAAGTTTGAATTCTACAAGCAGGAAATCAAGTCGGAACTTTAGCTCTTTCATAGTGGGCTGATGGTGGATTTATTTCCCCACTGATCCATGGCAGGAACCATGATGAATGACTTGGCATGTCGTGAATATCCATTAAATGTGCAAGTTGCCAAAATTACGTTCCCTCTTCCAATTACATGCCGCACCCAACAGAAACCACAACCGTGGTATCACGGTGCAGTCCAGTTTAATACAAAGAACAAAGAACAACACAGCACGGGAAACAGGCCCTTCGGCCCAACGAGCCCGCGCCGCCGTCCTAACATCTTAATGACATATAGAGACCAATATAGGGACAATTTATTACCCAATCAGCCTAAGAGCACATTTTTGGGATGTGGGAGGAAACCGGAGCACCCGGAGAAAACCCACGCAACCATGGGGAGAACGCGCAAACTCCCGCAGACACAGACCCAAATCCATGTGTCTGCACAGCAACAGCGATAGTCTCTGAGCTGTCATGTTGCCCATCTGATGGTCCAGTTTAAGCATACACTATGAACGAGTAAGCACTAGGCCACTCCTGAAGTAACATCCAAGAGCAGCCCTCGCACGACCTGCCGAATGCATGCACCTTGTTGGTCAACAAGGTGGACCGAATAGCCTGTGGAAACAAATAAAGTATTTAAACAGTCCTCCTATATCCCTCTATCTGCAGACCGCTCATGTGGCTGTCCAAGAGACCCTTAAACAACCCTAGCGTGCCTGCTCCCACCACCTTACTTCATTAATTTGTTCATGGCTTTGAGATCAGTGCGACATTCAAAGTTTGTCTGTAACAGAGCTTATCCGAGCAGTCAATGATGCTGAAGTTGTGGTTTAATGCCAGTCTGGCTGGGATGTCCAGCGGGGATGTAGTGGGATGGGGAGGGGTGGGGGGCAGTTGGGTGCAACTCATAATGGGTTTCTCTGAAATCTGGGGATTTCACTATCCAGGGGGAACATGGGGCAGGGAAGAAGTTCCCGCCCATTTCATCACTGACAAGGAGAAGGAAAAATATGAGAACGATGACATTCTCAGTCCAGCATTGCCACTTTTGGCTGAAGTGAATGCCGACTAACAGTCCCCCCCACATCCCATCGCCGCCCCCAACAGAGGGTTAGCAGTTTGATGGAGATAGGTTAAATGGGTGAGCAAATATGCGGCAGATAGAGTATCACATGGGAAAACGTGATGTTGTTTACTTTGGCAGGAATAATAAATAAGAGAAGTATTACTTAAATGGTAAAGGACTGCAGAATTCCAAGGTGTGGGAAACTAAGTACTCTTGTTCTTGAGTGACAAAACTGTATGCAATATGTAATCAAGAAGGCTAATGGAATGCTATCCTTTATTATGAAAGAATTTGAACACAAAAGTAAAGATGATAGAGGCGATTCACCCAGCCCACTGCGTTGTTTTGGGACACTCAAACAGAGGCTGTGTACCGAGCTTCCTGGTGGGTACTACGGCCTCCACAAGTCTCTGGCCACCAGATTTCCAGCACCATTCACCTCCCCACCACAAATCAGTGCAGAGCTGAATAATTTACAATGATGAATATTGCCATACAATTAACGGGCCCAGGACTGAAGGCCCTGGGCTCACTAGCATCTCTCCCCCAGACAAGAGCATTTCACTCCAGCGAGGTTTACAATAGCTCCTCACTGACAGGGTCAGCCTGACCCTGGTGGAGTAAAGGGGAGTCATCGAGGACCCCCAGGAGGTCAGGGGAAAAAGGGGTGCCCTCTGGGTATTGCCAGCTTGGCCTGGCCCCCTAGCACTGCCCCAGAGACAAAGTGGCAATGTTCAAGGGGGCATCGGATAGTGTGAAGTGAGCAGGGCCTATGATAGACATGGCCTATGGTGGGCGTGGCAATTGGGGGAGGTGGGGATTCTGCTGTCACTCTGCGCTCAGCAATGACAGAGGGAGGCAAGCCAGTGGTCGGGGCTGGCCATCGGTGTTGGGGTTAGCTTGCTGGAGGAAGGTGGGTCAGTGCTGCATGGGGGGTGGGAAATCAGGACAGTTTGGGGTATCAGGAGATCAGGCGTGTCGAAGCGGGGAGAAAATTGAGGTGAGGGAGAGCGGTGGTGGGGAAATCAGAGGGACTGCACTGCAGGGTCACAGGTTTAGCCAGCAACAAGGAGGCAAGCAGGGCAGGGCTACTGATCTCCACTATGACAGATCCCCACATTCACAGTGGCCCACTCAGGGCTATATTGCCAGTGTCTCCAGCAGGAACAGGCTCCAGTCACATCTTTTTAATGATATTCATGCTAATGCAGTGCACAGAGTGTGGGAGATTCATTTCATTCATTCAAAAACCCCAGTTTTACACAAATTTGACGCAGGATTTTTTTGGGGAAAACCCCAACTGTTATGGTTCGGGTATACATAGCGTTGATGAGACCATATTTCAAATACTATGTGACGTTTTGATTTCCTTATTTAAGGAAGGATGTCAAAGGGTTGGAGATGGTTTGGTAGATTTATATCTGAAATGAATGGGTTGTCTTATGAGGAAAAGTTGGACAGGCTGGGCTTATTTTCACTGTCGTCTAAGAGAGTGACTTGATTGAAGTATACAAAATCCTGAATGGTCTTGACGAGACAATGTAGAAAGGATGTTTCCCTGGTGGGTAAAATTCGGGCTTGCCCTTATAGGATGACGATGAGGAGAAATGTTTTCCCTCAGAGGGTTTCATGACTTTGGAACTTGTCAGTTGGCATTTTACTGCCTCACTCGATCAAGACCGGAAATTCCCATTGAGGTCAATGAACATTTCGGTTGTCTGCTCCTCACCTGCACCTGGCAGCTGAGGCGGTAGAATTCTGGTATCTGTCTCATAAATAGTGGAACAGGCTTACTCAATATTTTCACAGCAAAGGGAGAAAAATTCCTGTTAGACAAGAGAATCAAAGGGAATCAAAGGTTATCAGGAGTAAGTGGGAACGTGGAACTCAACACAAACATATCAGCCATGTTCTTATTGTGTGGTAGAGCACACATCCTGGACTGAATGCCCTATTCTGCTGCTATTTTCTACATTCCTATATTAATTGTTAAATAACAGAGTGTTGTAGTATTCAATTCACTTCAATTCAATTTCACTTTATTACCCATATGAAAATCCATATGGAAATTCATTTTGAGTAACATTACTCCTTCATTACAAAATACCTAGAAATGAATAATAACAATAAAAGAAAATTACCCTAATACAGAGCTCTAACTTTAATTAAATATGTATTAAAAATGATTCCAATGCATTGAAATAATCAGTCAGTGAGTCCCACACTGAGCGCGTATCATCAAACTCTGTTAAATTATCAAGAAGAGCGTAAATGAGTTCAGGAGTCAATTTGTTTTGCATCATTGGGATTGTAGACTTTTCCGTGAAAACAACTGAGGCAAGGGGCGATTTCCATTGTTCTTGGCACTCTTTACTCTCATCAAAATTCTTCAAGGGCAGGTCTCATCAAGAAAAATCTGATCATTAAATACCCTTCCTGCCTGTTTCAATAATCTCTATGTTATACCTCTGTCTCTTCCACTCTAACTCTCTTAAACAACCAGGGGTAACCTCCAGAACTGGCATTTTCCTTTTCGGTGTTCTAAAGCTCAGCATTTTAGTCACTTTAACCTCACAATAATAAGTAGTGATGAAGTAGGTGGCATTAAAACAGAAAATTAGTGATATATATAACAAAGTTGCTGCAGTAGTGGTAGTTGACTTTAATCTACATATAGATTGGGCAACACAGATTATCAATAATAGAGAGGCGAATGAACTCCTGCAATGCAAATGAGTTTTTTTTAGACCAGTACATCAAGGAACAAACTAGAAATCAGGCTATCCTAGAGTTGGCATTGTGCAATGAGAAGGATTTAATTAACAATCTTGTTGTGCTGGGCCTTTTAGGGACAGTGGCCATAGCTTGATAGAATTCTTCATTTAGATGGAAAGTGAAGTAATCCCCAATCCAATTCAAAACTAGGGTCATAAATTTAAACAAAGGAAACTACAAAAGAATGAAGTATGAGTTGGCTAAGATAGATTGAGAAACTGCATTAAGAGGCATGACAATGAATAGTCAATGGCTAATGTTTCAGGAACTAATGCTTGCATTAGTCACAGTTATACATTCCTTTCTGTGGCAACAAATACAAGAGGAAAGTGTCCAACCATTGCCAACAAAAAAGTTATGGATAGTGTGATGATACTGTGCCTTTAAGAAACCCATTTTATGTCATGTTACTGGTGCAGGTTGTGTTTATATTTCAACTTCGATTGCCGTGCCAATTGTATATAGATAGCAGCTCGCGTGTTGAGCATGCAGAAGGTTAATTGCTTCTAATTATTGGAGTGTTTGTTTTAATCTGAGCTAATGTAGTTTTGTTAGGTTAGAGTTTTCAGAATGAGGTTTGATTTATTGATTGACAAGCAGAAAAATCATTTGAGTGGGTGGAGCTAGACTTACAGAAAAGAAACAAGCAGGCAATTGTAGTTTGAATTTGACAAAGAGCAGCAGCTCTTTTTTTCTCTTTCTCTTTCTGGAAAATGAAGTCTGAAGACCCCTAAAAAATCTCTAGACTTGTGAAAAGGCAAGAGGTGTTTCTTTTATCTCTCTCTTTCTCACACACACTGGAGTTCTGCTGCATGAAGACAGGTTTTCCTCTGGATGCAGCTGTCTGAGAGTCAGATGATAGATGTCTCTCTGTATCTCTGTGCAGAAGGGTTAAAAAGATGGAAGACTGGGAATTCAAATAAGCTTGTGCATCTTGTTAGATGATTCAGAAGAGGAATTTACATCTATGGGAATATTGTTTAATCTGAAACTAATAGGAATAGCTAGCAAGAATTATATCTTGTCATGTCTAAATATTTCAACTGGTAAAAGTTATGCTAATTCTTTTTGCTGCGTCCTAACCGCGTTGTTTGTTTTAATAAAAAGTTTCCTGGTGGATTAATATAATCACACCTGGAGTGAAATACCTTGTATTCACACTATATTCAAAAATATTTGGGGTGTAAACTAACTTCATGATATATCTTGGAGCTTCTGAACCAGTTCCTAATAATAAATGGTAGTCTTATAAATTTACTAGAAAAAGTCATAGGCCTCAGGATTAGGAGCAGCTGAGTATTCAGCAAAGGAGGACCAAGCAATTGATAAACTGGGGATTAACAGAGTATGAGAATAAACTTACAAAGAATTTAAAAGTAGAATATAAAACCTTCCACTTTTATATAAAACAAAGATTAGTGAAGATAAATGTAAGTTCCTTATAGCTTGAAGAAAAGGAGAATTTATAATAGAAAACAAGAAAATAGCAGAGCAATTAAACAATTTCTTTCAGTCTGTCTCCATGAAGGAAGGGCTGGTTTATTTTTACACACAAACACACACGCACATACACACACAAACAATGAAAAACAAACATACACACACACACACACACACACACACACACACACACACACACACACACACACACACACACACACAAAGAATTTCATAATGTCCAATGCTTTTGCACAATGATGTCCTTTAGGGAAGGAAATCTGCCATCCTTATCTGATCTGGCCTGCATGTGACTCTCAACTGCTCTCTGAAACAGCCTAGCAAGTCACTCAGTTTCAAGGGCAACTATGGATGGGCAATAAATGTTGAGCAGCCAGCGACGACCATGTGCCGGAACTGACAAAAATAAGTAAATAAATAAATTGGGGACATGGAAAGTGGAAGCGGGTTCAAGGCAGAATCACAATAAAATCCAAGTTGAGGTTTTACATGTGCCCAAAGTCCAGAATTAGTCAGCAAGAATGCTCCTTACAAAAGAATATTGACCAATTGTAGAATGTTCTGTCTTTCCACAGTGAGAATTCCACAATGGAGATAAAGGCATGTAGAGCGAATGAGTTCCAAAGTTCCACAGTTCGCAAGTTTGAAGAGGGCTGGAGTTCTTTCTGCTGCAACCAGCTTAATGATAGGCAGCACAGGCTATTGCCTCATGTTCTGTTCACACTGAAGGCCATATAGTAACTTCCTGAATTCAGTTCCACCAGACAATACAACAATGCAGCATTCAGGCATGAGCATCATTATGAGAGATTAAGACCTGCAAAGAATTGCCTTTGTTTGAAGTTGGTTGAAGCAGACCCATTGTAAATGGGGCCATTATTACTTTGTGAGCAGTCTGCCAGCTCAGCAAATATCATTTTGAAATGCACAAAAGAATGACTTTATAAAGATGTCTCGCTGATGTACATAATATATGCGTTTTTAAGACCCATGCCAGAAACTCCAGTTTGTTTTATGAAGATACCTAGTCCATAAGTTTTTACATTTGAATTTGACACGCATGAACATAAGATGTTTCACTCCAAGTTGATTTAAATGACTCATCAGAAAACCTTTATGAAACAAAGTTTATTTAAGAACATGGTTAAAATATAATAAGAAAAATTAGCATAACTTTTACTAATTACAACAGCTAACCGTGACACAGCATAAATATTAACATCAAGCTACAATGTTCCAAGTCAAACAACAGCTGCAAACATGCACCCCTTTCTCAACTTAGCAAAGCAGGAATGTTCAACAACAGTGATGCCAGATTTTGTAGCTTTTTAACACTTGTTGTGACTTGATCCCTTGAATGTTGGATTAAAACCCTGGGGCTTCCCAGTCCTGGAACTCTCAACACATCTCTAGAGCAAGACAGAGAGACTGACACACTGCCTGCCTCCACCAACTTCTAGTTAGCTACTAAAACAAAACTGAAACCTCAGACTTTTCTGTATAAAAAAAACTGTCAGCAAGCAGCACTTGACCTATGCACCATCCAACAATTCCAAAAAGCTCATAAAATCCCAGGACACTACATTAGGCCCCATTAAAAATAAACACGATGTCCATTATCTTGGCTTAATAGCAATTAGACAATATTGGCTGCAGACAAAGTATGCCAATAAAGTCTTGCAAAAGAACTGTTTGAAAAAACCTGCAAATAAACATAATTAAAATACATTTCTTAAAAGTACAGTATCATCATAATATATTATTTCATGTTTCAACTGTGATAACTATTTGTGCTTGAACATAAGACTCTAAAAGCTGAACACACAATCACCTCAAAGCATAACCTTCAAAATATAGGAAATGGTATCAAATGAGATGAATACCAATAATATTGTGCTCCTCATTTGGAAAATAAGTAACCAACTCCAGTATTAGTTTACATGTGTCAATCGTTATTAGATTTGAAATTGCTTGATTTGGAAGTTGTTTCATTATAGGAGTGACCAGTAACGATATCTGTTTGTAGTAACACATTATATTAGGATGTGAAACTTATGGCTACATGGAGTGATTGAGGCAAATAGCAAATAAGGAGCTCAAGGAGAAATGGCATGAGAAAGAAAGCAGTTGAAGATTAAAAACAGCAGAGTGAGAGGTGTCCCTTTTGTCAAATGAACATATATCATTTAGCCTAATGGTCTGTTTTTGTGTTGTAATCTTGGTGTAAAATCTCATATAAATTCTAATTAACAATGGTGGCAAATTAAACTGCTTCCCGATTCCTGGCTGACCGGAAGATTCCCAGAGAGCGATTGTGAACTAGCACAATCACCAGATTCGTCAACTTGTCTAGCTTATTTACATATTCTGAATCAAAGATGTAACACCACTAGCTGGTGTCAGACAAACCACGCAGCAGTGATAGCACATTCTATAGAAAGCTTTCTTTCCTGCAGCCTTATCGAGGGAGAAATCCCCAGTCCCTTTGGCTGATATTCCTTTGTTGCAAAGTGACTCTTCAGGTGACCAAGGTTTATTTTTGAGGTGAGATCTCAATCACAGAATTGAATGGTATTGTTTTTTTGATCTAAGATGAATCATATGTTAAGATTCAGTAATGGCCTTTACACTGTGAAGTGATGACAGCTAAAAACAGTTTCACTGTTAAGCAAGTCTCTTGAGTTATGTTGGCAGCCACAATGTGGTAAATATACAGCTCCACAGATGCCTCGGAGACGGAATTCAGCATGACTGAAGACACAGTGGTTATGAAAATCAGCCTGAGGAGCTCCCCTCTGAAATCCTTTTTCTGCTGAAATATTGATGTTGTCTTAGTTTGTTCTCAGGGCAGGCTTAGAACTGAATTTATATTTTATGTTTAGTCTTCTTCCTTTTTCTTTAACAGTGTGTTTTTTTTTTCTCTACTAACATGTGTCCTGAATCACAACATTATTATGTCATCACAATCTTTACATAATGAGACATGATGGCAAATTTGTAGATATTAAATGAACCAGTACGTTGTGTTTTGTTTTGTGGGTACTATGTAAAAATTAGCCTGTAGCAATGTCTGGACTGTGGTTCCAACACATTATTCAGAGGAATCCCATAGAAAATTCAAATACACCCAAATTAATTATCACATTTCAAAATGGCTGAAGGCTTGGTGCTGTCAACGATATTCTCAAAGGCATTTCGCTTGTTCTATTGTGGTCAGATAGTCACATTATTAAATATACATTTACTGTTAACGAGAGGATATTTTGTTCTCTGACAGGAGTTAAGAGAACATCTGGATTATTAAACCTAGGTTATTTTAACCTAGTAACCAGTATCACTAGTTCAGTATCACTAGCACTTTTACAGTGACTACATGTGCCCCTCCTGGTCTCACATTGCTGCTTCATTGATCAGGAACCAAATCGCTTTCTCTACTGTTTTTAACACTAAATCAGTAATTGAGAACGTTAAAAAGTGAACTTCTGTTTGCAAGCTCTTTCTACATAGCAAGAGTCTTTTTTTGCTTTGGAATCTCAAGAGGTTTAATCACTGCATTGAGTTGTGTTCCATGGTGCAAAGGATCCAAAAACTCACTTGGCCGACAGGAAATTGTAATACAGGAAACAAAAGTTGTTGCTAAGAATATATTGCTCACAATATAGTTAAGAAACTGCAAGCCAGTCACAAAGCAATTTTGCAACATGAGTAATGTGTGGTTGAGAAAGTGGGATTCAGCTGGGTGATCCAGTATACAACTGGAAGAGATGGGCTAAGTGGCCTCTTTCCAATGATTCTCACTGATAGATTTTAAAAAAGGAAACTTCTTTTCCATCAAAATGGGGGAGAAGATTTGGAAACCATTTGTCTGACAAATGTTCTAAACAACTAAAAAAAAAATCTAAAAATATGCCATGAAATGCTATTAAATTATTTTTAACCCACAGGCATTGTGAAGAAATCAAACAGAGATACACAGTAGCCCAAGGTTTGAGGTTCGCTGATTGTGAAGAGCACTGTCCAGGACAACAGCAATGGTGGCCTTCCTAACTGCCGACTGAACTCACACATTAACCTTAAGAGAATTTTGAACAATGACTCCCAAGTCCCTTTGATTTCCTAAGAATTTTCCCATTTAGAAAATAGTCTATGCCTCCATTACTAATGAGCATTGCACCAGAACTACACAAGGAAAGAGTATTGCAGGTGCCTGCACCAGCTAAGCAATAAGCAAGTCCCCTATATAGAGCACTAAGAGGTCAGTGAGCAGTTATACGTTGCAGTTGGTGACATGGGAATGATTCTTAAATTAATTTTCAGAAGAAATTAATAATAATCTGTTTGTTGGTTTCAGGAAAAAGTGACCAATCATTATGGTGGAAAGAGCAGTGTTAAATTTGCCTCCATTACAAATGATTTGTCCTTCATTGAGACTGAACTATTGAATACTCTCATGTGGAGTCTGTAGTTAGTCTATGCTCCATGTACGACACTGAGAATGGCCCTGATTTTAGTTACAGGTAAAACTTCCAGCTGGTAATGAGATGCCAGAGGGAATATGGAATAAGGCACACAGCCAAAGGATTAATTCATCATGTCTTTGGCTGTTGGAATCTGTGTATCTGATGAACTGCACACTATTTTCTTGCAGGCGACACAGAGGATGCAATTTCTTGCAGCAGGAGGTTGGCCTGGAGACCTTCTGTCATCTCTTTTGGAAGTCTCCAGCTAATTTCAAGCTGATGTTTTTTCTCTTACTTTACAGCACGTCTCACCTGCAATTGCCAAACCCAGAGGATGAGGTTTTCAAGAAAGAGATTGTCGGCATGCCGCCTCGATTCTGGGGGGAGGGAAGGGGGGAGGGTGTGTGGGGGGAGGTTGGGGGTGGGGGTGGGGACTGAGGCTTTGAGAACAGCATTCTCCATTGGCCTCGGGTGGTTAGTGTGACCCTTAGGTGGACACGTTGATAAAATTCCATCCAAGAAGATTCAGAACCTCAATAGTAAAGTGAAAATATCACCATGTAAATGCTTACATTCAGTATGTTGAGTAACTGTGGCAATTTAATACTTCTGCACTTTAACTGTGTTTATTTTTTGGTTCCTGTGATGTTTATTTGGTTTTTACATCATAGCTTTGTGGTTTAAGCATCACAATAAAGTGTGAAATTTACAGTGCAGTCCTATAAAGTTGTATTTCAATATAGCACATACGGAGTGGAATTTTCCTGTTCTGCCCACCATGGGAATCTTTGTGGCTGGGGGGTGATGGGGGACTGTGGAATATGCAAAGGTTTCTTGACCTTGAGTGGGATTTTCTGGTTTTGGGGGTGTGCATGGCTGGATCATTCTGCCCATAGCAGTTCTTTTCATTCATTAGTGGTATTTGTATCAATGGAGTTAATTAATCTGCTAGATTTTCACCTTTGGCAAGTTTGAAATATTTAGCCACAAGATAACAAGCTTTCCCAGAATTTGGATTGCATATTGATATCACAAGGGATGCCTTGTGTCTTGTATTTTATTTCGGACAGCCTGTGGAGAGTGATACTGGGATTTGGACAGTGCATCCACCCTCTGGGCAATAATTGGCCAAGTTAATGAATACCATGGTTGAGTGATTGTTTCCCACATAGTGAGGGATGCTGAAGCTATCTGGTGAAAATCCTGAACTTGATATCTATTTAGAAGTGAACAATGATGTTCATTTGGATTACAAGCCCACCCCAAATAGTTGATAGTTAGCTGTTTTCTTTTAGCAAATCCCCAAATGATTTGTAAAATTCCTAACATCACTGTGGAAGTTAAAACCCTATTACACACTGTGAACATTAAAAGAGAAATTCAAGTACCCAATAATTAATTGACATACTCATACCACAAGATTACACATTTTTAAACAAAAACAAATTTACATAAGCAGAACTTGAACAAAGCAAGTACTGTTAATTTAACTTTATGGCTTATATTATACATGCCATGAACTCAACTCTAATTTTTCTTCTTTCGTGTACCGCACCCCCCCCCCCCCCCCCCCCCCCCCCCAATTGCCAACAGAGTTCCCTTATCTTATGAAATCTTGAATGTTCGTTCACTTTTTCTGGCAGTAATCCAAGTAATGCCATATCCCACTGGAATTTACTTTAATTATCTTTAATTAAGTATTCCAACTGTCTTTCAAGATATGACTCTATGGGGGTCTTTCTACTGGCTTTTTGGACACTCAACCCACCACCTTGCCTTTACAGATACCACAACTGTGGTTGCCTCAGCTCCTTGTTTGGAATGTCAATGGATATCCAACTGTATTCTCACAGTTTTCCAAGATAATTCTGCTGTCCGATTTCTGACACAGGCTCTGTGAAGACCACAATAGATTTCTTACATTGGCTGCAAGCTGGGAAATATCTTCCAGCTCTTAAAACCTCATGAAATTATACTGACGTAGAACCCCATCCACATTCTGTGCAGTGAATGATAAAGTTAGCATTTTCTCTGCTTAAAATGCACACTCAACTGAGTTAGGTTTATTTTCTTTGGCTCTTTCAAATCGGTGAGCTGCAATGAGCTACAGCCTAACCTAAATCAATAGTATGATTGTCTCTGCCTGTTCCTAAACTAACATTGTTGAAGACTGATGAGATTTCTAACATTTCAGAAAGCATGGTGATGCAAATAAAAGTCATCAAACAATTGAGGGGACAGAGCATGAAATCTGATCAAAAAAATGGCAGAGTGCTGTTTTTGATGAGAAAACTGACATGTTTCTCACCAGTAATCTGGTCAGTCTTGTCTTCAGATTCTACCACACACAAAGCAAAATCAAAGGTGCGTGAATCATGCCAGCAAAACTCAGCATCTCAGGGAGTGAGACACCATATTTAAAGAGTACCTTAATCAAAATTACAATGAACATCTCCTAACCCCAAGATTGAGACCTCAGGGCCCCCTTGCATCCTCAATTAACTCTGACACTCCCAGAGATCATCAGCCCTTTCTCACTACCCCCCACAATCATCGGCCCTTCTCTCTCTGCCCACTTCGATCATTGATCCTTTCTCTCTCCCCTCCTCAATCATCAACCCCATCTCTCTCTCCCCACCTTGATCACTGGCCCCTTCTCTTTTCCCACTCTGATCATCAGTCCCTTCTCTCTTTTCACCTCGATCATTGATCTCTTCTCTTTCTTCCCCTTCCCCACTATAATTGGCTCCTTCTCTCTCCTTGCCCCTCCCCCATGATTATTGGCTCCTATTGTGGGTGTGAATCTGATGACGGGGAGGAAATCCGAAGTTGTCTTCTTGCCGCTGTGAACTGCAGCTTCTGAATCTTCAACCCCTGCTGGCATTTATATGGATGGCAAATATAACCTCAGGATTTCGCCCAGAATGTGGATGCAGTACATCAAATCAAACTGATTCTAAAGGACAACAGAGGAAACATCAAGATCTGTCCAAAGATAACCATACTGGAACTGGGATGTTGTACTGTTGTGTTATTCATAAAGAAGTAGGAATTAATGGTTATGGATGTACATCCAGGGGGTCACATTTCCTGCTATGCTGCAGGCAGATGCCAAGTAACAATGTATCAGTGCATTGGACACAGTGTAGCTCCTGCATGTTGGATGGAATTCTCCCAAAAAATTCTCAATGTTGAATTCACATAAAAACCGGAGTAAATCCCACTACAATTTTCAGCAGGATTTTCAAAATGAATCTCTCACACTCTGTGTGTCAGGTGTGAATTGCAATGAAAATCCATGGGCGAGACTGATTTGCACTGGAGAGGCCGGTAGCATAGCACTGAGTGGGCCACTGCACGTGCGCCAATCTATCATAGCGGAAATCAGCCCCACACTGCCAGCCACCCAATCACTGGCCAGCTCGATCGCCTGCCAGCAGAGCAACTCCCTACCACTGACTCTCAGACACCACCAACTCCCCCCCCCCCCCCCCCCCAATTCTATAGCCAACCATTATCAAACCTTGCCTCCCTCTGTCACCAATCCCAAATGCAGAGTGGCAGCGGGACACACCCCACCTCTATCCCTACTCCCCACCCCCACCAACTGATTTCCTCTGAAGCCCCACATTTCCCGGCCCTGCCCCAATGGCCCTGATGCCCAGTGAGTTGTGTCAAACTATCTTCTAGGCATTGCCTCTTTATTCCTTGGGCAGTGCCAGGGGACCAGGCTGGAACCTCCAGCGAGTGTGGGGGGCAAGGAGGTGGGAAGGCTAGTTGCCTGGAGACTTCAGTTCCAGGTTTGCTAATAAGATTGAAATTTGATTTTAAATATTCAAAGTAGCTCCACATGGAATTCTGGTGTGGAGCTGTTGGTGACAGATAACCAGTGGCTGGAGATGGCCTCCATTTATGCCTCTTGGCTGGCAGAATTACCCCTGTTGAGTTTAGATTTGTGATTATTTGAATTTCTCAGAACCAGAAGACATAACATGATGGCAGATAGAAACTGAGAGTAAGACTGGAGGGAAAAAACAGATTTTTCATGTTAAATCAGATTGAGAAAATTAACTGAACTAGTAGAAAAAATGAAGTTTATCAAGCACAAAGAGAATGGTCAGCATCACAGCAAGGGACACACAGCAACTTGATTAGTTGAGAAGCTAATAATATTGTAGAAGCACTCGAGATGCTTAAATAAAAGGTATAGACTGACATCCAATCGCTTCCCAAAAGACAGCAGTGAAGAGGAAAGGGTTAGCAGGAATTCATTTGTTGGCAGAAATGATAAGGTTAAACCCATTTAATAGCTGGGACACAGTGACAATGACAGAAAAACCAGACACTATTTTTGACAAATGCAGCACACATCTTCAGGCAAAATGAAATCAGCTACATATGAATTTCAAAACCTCAGACCAGGTGAGTCCATTGACAATTTCTGAGCAGGACTGAAAAATGCAATTGGAAAAATAAGAATTCAAGGAGACAGACAAAAACTAATTGATGAGCTCATTTGGCACTCTGCACATTGTGAAGGACAGAAATATCTGCTTAGAAAGGACAATATCACAGGCTGTAGATCCAACTGGAGCATGAAGCCCTGAATTATCAGATGAAGACTCTGAATACACAAACAGCTGGCCTTCGGATCAGTCAGAAGAAAGGCAGTGTGGTTGATGCAGTGAGACAACAACAAAGGGATGCACTCAAGAGAAAGATGCTCAGGAGCTCTGGACAGCCACACAAGTTCATTGACAGAATAAAATGTTTCACATGTAGGACAAATTCAGAGCATATGCAAAGCCAAATCATTGGAAAAATACGTGCAGATTGAAACAAAGTTGTTAAAGGCTTAACTTCTGCAAGAGCAAAAAGACAAATGTGAAGTAAAAGAAGCCAAAACATCCATAGCTTGGAAGATAATGACGGACTGGATTAAATTAACTCAAATCAATCATTCCAAACAAATGGAGAATAGGATGTGATAATGTTGGGTCAGCACACCAGTCTTTCATTAATTAAAGATTAATTATTTACAGAAAGATCTTGGGCATAGAAATTGGAAGCCCATGCTCCATTTTGAAATTATAAAATGACAAGGTACGAGTTTCCTGTCTCAGCAAAATGGAGAATGGATCATTGAGGAATTAACAAACGCTTAAAAAAATACTTTAGCCACGGAAAAATGCCTAAAGGAAAGTAAGATGAGACATAAGTTAGTCCTCTATATTCTTTGAATATAAAACTATCATGCATGGCAGCATTATGATTAGCACACCTCCCTCACAGCGCCTAGGTGCTGGGTTCAATTCTAGCCTTGGGTGACTGTCTGTATGAAGTTTGCACATTTGTCGTGTGTCTGCATGGGTTTCCTCTGGGTACTCTGGTTTTCTGCCACAGTCCAAAGATGAGCAGGCTTGGTGAATTGGTCGTGCTAAGTTGCCCTTTGGTGTCCCACTATGTGTAGGTTAGGGGGATTAGAGGAATAAATATGTGGGGTTACAGGGATAGGACCTGGATAAGATGTTCCTTTGGAGGGTTGGTTTATTCTCAATGGGGCGAATAGCCTCCTTCTGCATAGGAGGGATTCTGTGGAGAAAGGTCAGATGCTACAGCTTTTTGCTGGATTTGGGATCTAAATAGAGAATACACAAGCTGCATCAAAGAGCAGGGTTCTCCTCTGTCTGTTCAGCATTTCATCAAAGTCTGTGCCCAGTTTTGGGAAGAAAAAAATATCCACGTCCCTGTAATAAACAGAAATTCTCCTAAAAAGTCTTGAGATTTTTGACAACAATGATTTCAAGAGAAAAGTGCACCATTACCCCCGCACACCCCATGAAGAATCATAGTCTGGAAATTCTCTGGCCTAACAGGAATCATGTTGGCTCAAAGAACAGGCATTGGGAAAAAATGGGTTTTGCAATGGGTGCCAAACTCTTTAAGAAGCTCCGAGCCCATCAGACCAGTCCTGACTGGCTTCCCGGCCAGAGTGGGTGGAAATCTAATAATTATCCAAATACCTCTTATAAATGTGATTAGCAGGCTTGAGGCCCAATTGAACTCTCTCTCATTTTTCAGCCACCCCTCCAGCGGGATTTGCACTGGGTGGACTTTGGTATAGGTCCTGACAATGACGGACTGGCATGTTGGACCCAAGGCAGGTCAAGGAGGTAAGTCCTGTGCCCTCTGTCACTGCCAGGCTGCAGAGGCAGGGTCCCATTAGGGTCCTGGGTTTGGTTTAAGACGGACTTGGGATAGAGGGCAAAGGCTTAATCTTAGCACTGTATCCTGGGATGGAGGTCCTGTGGCTGAATCTTCTGGATGAACTTGGGGTTCTTAAAATCAGGCTTGGGAGGCTTTTAAAAAAAAAGTCTACTGATACATGCTCAAAGGCATTGATATTCAATAAAAGATAAATTATTGTCTTTTGCACTTAACCTAAGGTTAATGGTCTTGTCAACTGTGCTTCATTATATTGCAAACTTAGAAACATAGGTTGAAATTTTCCAGCCTTGCCCATGGCTGAGATTGTCCAGTTCTGCTGCAGTAAATGAAGATTTGGCTAAGTGCCAAATTCTCTGTTCTCACTGGCAATGGTGGTGGGCGTATGACATTGGAGAATTCCAGCTATAAAGTCTAGGGGCCCATTGTTTCTATGTTTGAGTAAGCTTTGATAATGGCAGTGGTGACATTGCACAAAAGGTTTGCTGATTAGTCATGTCCATTCAAGAGAGATACCCTCTCATTTTAATTCAATGCAGAACTTCCCAAAGTTTTGATAGCCTGTGTTGAAGTTGCAAAAATCACCTGTCCCCTTGGCTGTTATCTTAACAGTTCATTGGTATTCATTTTATAAAGAACATAATTGTAAAATTTGTGCTACGTTCATGCCTATACTGTCAGGACATAATGTTTTCCAGGATCACAAAGGTACACAGCAGAAAGAGGAGATGACAGCTCTATGCTACCAAGCAGACAATGGCATACAGTGGAAGCCAATTTATTCACACATCATTATCTCATTGTTGCAGACCACTACTCAAAGCTTATTTTCATCTCAAAGTTGAAAGATGTGAGAACTACAACATTCATCTCAGCAGTACCAGTTCTGTTCATGGAACAAGCGGTATAGCAATGAAATGCAATTAATCTCCAGAAAATTTATGAAATTTGCTGAACAGTATGTATTCAAGATCATCAAGGGGGCGACACGGTAGCACAATGGTTAGCACTACTGCCTCACAGCACCAGTGACCCGGACTCAGTTCCTGACTTGGGTGACTGTCTGTGTGCATGTTCTTCCAGTGTCTACATGGATTTTTTTCTGGTGCTCCGGTTTCCTCCCACGGTCCAAAGATATGTGGGTTAGGTGGATTGGCCATGCTAAATTGCCCCTTAGTGTCAGGGGGACTAGCTAGGGGAAATGCATGGGGTTATGGGGATAGAATCTGGATGGGATTATGGTTTGTATAGACTCGATGGGCCAAATGGCTCCCTTCTGCATTGTAGGATTCTATGATTCTAACATTAACCAGGGAGATATGGATTCCTGGAAAGGCGTATCCAATTGGTCAATGTATACCATCTCAAGACTGACATGAAATCACCTGCAGAACTATTGAATAGAAGTAAGTCAAAGGCAAATCTGCCAAACAAGTATTCCCTCCAAGTGACTAGCAGGAAGTAAGACAGCAATTCAATGAAGTAGAAACCAATCAACATTTCCACGAGAATGCCAAATTCCTGTCTGAGTTGTACATGTGCACAACCAATGATGAAAACATGGAAACCAGCAAAGGTTGTTACTGAAGCTGAGACACCAAGCTTATCTACATCCTTGAGACTGAAATCGGTAAGCAGAAAGAAGAGTCCATATTCAACTTTCACCTGAGCTGGCAAAGCAGAAAAGATCATCAACAACCCCAGCTACCTCACTAAGTAGCTAGACATCAGCAGGACCACCAACCAGCAGTGCAGCATCGAGTCAGCAAGTGACTCAAGATTAGTGTCACTTGTTGCCTTTCACACTTATGACATGCAGCATTTCAATTCACCACTGAGAGCAATGAATGCCAGATCATTGACATTAGAGGCCCAGCATCCTACCAACTAAGTGATATTTTTTAGAACAGGACTAACTTTAAAATAATTCTTAAAGTGCCCAGTTTAAACATAAAAGTCAGTTGTAATCCTCCTGATTGAAACACATATTCATGCAAAATGTCTTTTTTTTTAGAAAAAAGATAAAGGGATGTTATATTGTCATGTTGTCATATTATTCTAAAGTTAGGACTAATTGTTGTGTGAATATATATGCTGGCTGCATTGTTCACTGTCATAATGCAGTCATGTGCTGAGTAACAGCAGGCTGGATTCTCTGACCTCGCCTGCAGCTGGGATTCTTTGGTCCCACTGCGATGAACGGAGATTTGGCTGAGTACCAACTTCTCCATTCTCACTGGTAGTGATAACGGAGCATGAACAGCTGAAGAATTCCGGCCACAATATTGGTCTAACAACTGCATGGAGAGCTGAAATGAAATACACTGGGTGAAACTTCAGCATTTTCAGACTATAACCTTTATTTATTTCAAATTAATTGGGAACCAGAAGATCAACATCACAGTATATTTTAGATAAGGGAGATTGCAATATTGAGATCGAATGTATTTTCCAACTTATCTAAAGTTTTAATCTCAATGTGGCATTCCTCTGATCTGTCACTTGTGGTGCTACAGAATTGCAGTGTTACAATTATCTAGTTGTCAGCATTACAAAACCAATCTCATTTATCCAAAATAAAGGTTTGGGATCCTAAATGTTTGAATGCTGAGCAATGACACTGAGGATGCTCATTCACCAAAATGACTTCTACCCAGGCAAGTTCATGTTGGCCTTACAACTTCCTCATTTTCCCACTCATGGAATCCTTAATAAGGCCCAAACAGCCTGTTCCTGCATGTTTTTCTCAAAAATTCTCTGAACCTCATTGTATCTCTCAGAAATATCTCAAAGCACTTCACATACACTTAATGGCTTTGAAATAAACTGCTTTTTGTTACAAGGACAAATGTAGAAGCTAATTTTTATGCAGTCACGTACAACAGACACCAATTCATTTTTGTTAGTGGTGATGGTTGGAAAGAGGGTTTGGCTGCGACACTTTAATTGGACTAATCCCAGTTGAGCAGAGATGCGGTGGAAATTCTTAAAAATAATGAAGAGCTCTGATAAAGTATGACAAGAAATATTTTTTCTAGTGGTTGGGGACTTGATGGAGCAGGATCACCAATTTAAAATTGTCATTAAGAAAGTGAAGAAAGACATTAAAAGAAATGTACTTATGCAGAGTGTTGCTATACCATGAAATGCAACAGATAAGATATTATTGAAGTTGAGGAAGACAGAGCTACAGGAACAGGACAATAATGATGATGGGTCAAATCACCCCATTCTGTGCTGTATACTCCTCGGTTCCATAGTTGTTCCATATTCAATATAACAGGAAGATTAAGTATCTGTTTAATGTTTTACCCAGAGGACAAAACCTTGGATAATGCAGCATTCTCTCAAAACTACATCAGAGTGTCAGCCCAGCATTATGTGTTCAACATTGACTAATAATAGCCTTCTTTCCAGATCTTCTTAGATAAATGGTCCTCTTGAATAAAACATCACAATGTCTTACTCATTTTTATTTAAACATAAGAGATTAATACATTTGATAGAGTGGGAATTATTTTGGTTCTCTGTTCACTGCCTGCATTGCAGTAAGATCAAAAAAAATTCATTCAGAATCCTCTTCCTTATGGTGCAAGTCTCATATTTGATGTCAGTGCCCCCACTTTTGAAACAATAGGAAAATGCTGAATGAGACACGGACATCTTTGTTTCTGCAGAAGTGCCTTAATTTGGGAACTCTGAAGCAGTTGGAATTAAAAACATGTTTAAGTTTAATATTCCCAAAGATTCAGCTGTTTTTATTTTACACCAAGGCTGCTGTTCAGTGACTCCAAAAAGCAAACCCTGACAAATAATGTTTTGAGCAAACCATAAGTGCACATGTACTGTGCTGGCATAATTAATATGTTGCTCAAATTTCTTTCAGACAGTGATCTCCATAAAAATAATGAATTCTGCAATAAACTAACACCTCTAATAAATGACCTCTAACAAAGCTGCAACTGCAGAGAGAAAAAATCTACCCTTGTCCAAATAGATTGTTATAACGTTACAACTCAGTGAATTTTGTTACTCTCCTGGACAATATGAAATAATTTGACTTTAACCTCCTTGGTTGATCACAACAAAGGTTTACTTAAAAGTACCTAAACTTAGTTTAGGTTAGCAGGTTATTTGATTGTTTCCACTGGTCGGCGCAACATCGAGGGCTGAAGGGCCTGTGCTGCGCTGTCATATCTATCTAAAATCCTTTCCCCTTGCATATCTTTTCCAAATCCAAATGTATTTACTTTTTATGAGGAGCCAATGTAACCAGACTTTCTGCAAAGGAAAGGTAAGGTTAGTTAGTAAAACCCATGGAAAAATAATAGTCACACTCAACATGCACGCACACACACATATATAAGAAAGTTGAGAGTCTAAATAAAAGTTTGTCTTTAAATATGCAAATCAGTTCTTGGCTTGTCTGTGAGACATAGATAATGGTATGTTGTAGCCATTAAGTTAAATGATTCCACTAGACTCTAGAGTTGCTCTTGCAGTCTCTAGAATCATTGCTAGATATAGCACGTGGGGCGAAATGGATCAGAGGTTTTAGAGAGAAAGCAGGATTAGGCTATTGAGTTGGACGATCAGCCATGGTTGTGATGAATGGTGAAGCAGGCTTAAAGAACCAAGAAGCCTCCTCCTGCTTCTACCTTCTATGTTTCTACATTTGTTGGCTTATCCCCAGGGAGAGAGATGGCCTTGTTCTCTCTGCAGTATTAGATATCTTGTTTTTTTCTGCTTGTGCCTGTGAGACAAGATGCTTCCAATGAGAGAG
The DNA here is from genome assembly GCA_024679065.1 of Sphyrna mokarran. NCBI lineage: Eukaryota > Metazoa > Chordata > Chondrichthyes > Carcharhiniformes > Carcharhinidae > Sphyrna > Sphyrna mokarran. Next base: position 41,063,052 of record JAGIQG010000016.1, read on the forward strand.
AGAGGTCCTTCTTGTTTGTTTGTTCTTCAAAGCAGTTATTTTTAACCCACTTTTCCTGTTTGTTCCTGGGAGAGGAAAAAAGGACAAAGGTCTTGTATTTATCTCAGAATCTTTTACACTTTCTGAGAGAAAAATCAACAGGAGATAGGTATTTTTGTTTTTCTGATGAGATTTAGGATACAGTCTTTATTGTTCTCATAAACCCAGGAAATTAGTGCTGCCTTTTGCATTTCCATACCTTTCTTTGAAGTGTCTCTGTTTGAAATGGGCCTTGGCACCCCAAAAGCACATAGAGGTTTTCCAGAAAGTGGTCACTTAGCATTTTCAGCTCCCTTTTAATCAATGCCATTACTTCTTCCTTAAAAAAAAAACGAGTGTTCCTTAAAAAGTTCAATATGCCTGTAGATAGAGTGGAAGCTATACTATATTTCATGACAATAATGAAATCTTTTAATATCCAGTCTGAAAATGCAGACTGTATTTTGTTTCTAAGTGCTTCACAAAGTTTCAAGTCTTTCCTGAATGCTCCCTCAGGTACAGTGATACAAGCCATTCTCAAAGCGGTCCAAGCATCTTTTGTGTGCCTGCAGTATGATGATATTAGAATCCTGACTTGTAACAATAGGACTCCCTTGTAATCTAGGTATCATCTATTTTGCTTGCGGACTGACATGGACAATCTTTCCATTGTGAACTGAGAAATATCCGATGAGACAAGTTCAGATATGAAATTTTCAACTGCTTTATTTCACAGACGTCAAGTGAATGTGCAAAGTAGCAGCCAGCCCAAAATTCCATTTTGTAACTCAATGGTCACGAAACTCAGCTTGGTGACAAAGTTATAGTTTTAGTGCTACAGGTGCTATTTTTGATCTTCAGTGAGGACCTTGGAAATAACATCTACATGAGGGCATTAGGGTTGTTACTATGAACATGTAGATTAGGTAGATCATGATGCCAGTCAGTGAATAATACTTATTTGATGTTAGCATTGCCTTTTAGTTGTTGCTGTCCTGTTTAATGTCCTGATGTGGAGATGCTGACGTTAGACTTAATGTCCTCACATGTGTTCAGCATCAAGAAGAACTAAACCTTTCTTCATCACATCAACACTAAATTGCAAGCTAGTTGCTGATTACTTTCCATTGATTTTGTTTGAGTTGTTTGAAGGACTGGGTGTTTTGAGGAGTGGGTGAAGCCTGCAGGGAATGGTAGTGCTACATTTGGAAAAGACACTGGTTGTGACTGTAAGAGTTCTGGACACACTACTTGCTGTGATACTTGGATACCCCTGTTGCCAGCCCCTTTAAACTGCAGCATGAGAGGGTATGGAGCAGAGGCAACAAGAGAACATGCTACTCACAGAGGGAGAAGGAGAATGCTCTCAGCAGAAGGCTTATCCAGCTACGGTCTTCCAGGAGTACTTCTCTTACCTCAATCCAAACTAGGAACAGAGCGCACAACATCTATAACTCACAAAGGAGGTGCTCACAGAATTTTGTCACCACTTTGAACCAGACCAGCCTCTGAGCACAGTGAGGATGGTACTACCAGTCTCTAAGAAGGTGAGCATGGCCCTGGTTTTTTTTTGCACCAGGATCCTTCCAGACTGAAGTAGTAAACACACCTAAATCTGCAAGTTCACTTTTCATTGTTGGTTGAGATCTATACAATCTGCAATCCCAGGTAGATTGGCTGAATATCTTAGCAGCTGGCTGATCAAAGAAATCAGCATGCTCTATCAGTTGTTCATAATAGGCAGAGTACAGACTGTGTTTGCAAAACCCAAAATAAAATGTCTACTGTTAGATGTGATAGCGTAGTTAGACAGCACTAGCTGAACAACTCCAAGTGCATTGATAGCTACAGTAACACCATGATTAGTCGAGATCTTAACAATGCCCATTTAAACTTGCTGGAAGCAGTATACATACACAGGATTCTGACTCAACTAACAAAAGGAGTGTGTTCCAATTGTTCATTTGAATTACCTGGGAGACTGGGGAGCCTATAGTTCCCCATTGGTCTCTCCATGGCAACATCTCAGCCAATCAGAGTCAACACCAACAAATCAGTACCCTTTTCACCAATAGCTTAACTTGCCGTGATTACTTGAAATTTGACAAGAATTCTTGTGTTTGTGCCAATGAGTTAAAGATGAAAAGCTTCAGTAACATATTTGTTATAGCAATATTTAGGTATGTATAGGTAATTGTAGAGTCCTTTTTACGTAATTATGGGGAGAACTTTCCTGCCCTTCTGGCTAGTGGGATCTTCCAGTCCTGTCAACCACCATCTGACTCCTGGTGCCATGGGTGGAATTAATGGGAAATCCCACTGACAGGAGCAGGGCCAGAATATCCCACTGCTGACCGATGGTGGCCTACCTCCCACTGCCGAGAAACATTCCGTGGTGAGTAGGAGGGGCAAGAATCCCATCCTATATCTAAAAGTAAAAACACCTACAGATAGAAGAGAGAAAATATAAACTAGTTCAAAGTTATACCAAATGTGACGAGGCAAAGGTTTTCATTTAGAATTGATGCAAAACAAAATGTTCATGCACCAGGAAAAATGGGCCTAAATATTTATTTGTGCTTAATACCTGAAATAACATTCGAAATAATGTGATAATGTGAGTAATAGAAGGGAAGGTGACTTCAATAAATCTTTCCTCCCTTAACTATATCTACATTGTTGCAAGTGAATAGCATCTATTTCTTTGACAAGCATCTGCAATAAAAATTATGGATTGCTCTTATATGCACACAGTAATCCGTTTGTATCCACTTACAGTTGAAAAATATGAAGCAGCTAGAAAACAGTCAGTGTTCCTTCAATCATTGGTACGCTCGCAAACAACTAGAGGCTTGAATCCAAAACCCTGAAACTAAATCACCAGGGATAAGATAGACAATAATCTCTAAATTACAACAAATGCTGATTCCTTATATCTCAGCAGGCTCCAAGGAGTCTGAACGAGACTAATGAGAATATTGTATTCTCTGTCCGTATGTCAGAGCAATCTGATCCATTTATCCCATGGGATTACTTGAGATTACCTTGTACTTGCGAACTGTCTGTAGGTACAATCAGCAATACAGTGTCACCAGGAAGGCTTGTGGCCTAAGGGACATTGCACCTTCTTGTAAAATAATCAGTGCACGTCAATATTTGTACAAGAGGACAAGCACAGTGGTTTCTTCATTTTCTTCTTATGAATATAGGAAAATATCTATTAGTGCTCCAAACATTTTTGTCACAGTGCTGCCAAAAAGAAAGCCAGAGCAGCCATTTTCTCTCAGGGTATAATCATTCTGACTGAATCTAGACTAGGATCTATTGCAGAGCTCTCTGCATTGATTCTGTCATTGAATGAACTGCGAGAGAGCTGTAACACGTACAGTGATTCTTCTGGGTATTTAACAGGGTTGAGGACCTCTCCTTCAGTATTCGATGAGGTGCCAATCCATTCATGTGTATCTGGTGTACGTGCTGGGAAGATTTAAGACTGCATCACAGTTAATTCAAATGGGTCATATCCTACTCAGATGTACAACAAATTACAGTGTGACTGGCAAAAACCTAATCCCAGATAAAAATGGATGTTACCAATTTTCAATGATCAATTTTCTGCAATTAAAACTGTCCCTGGACTAGTAACGCAGGGCAAGATCTGGAAGCTTGGATCGAAATCTGGCAAATGGTGACATTTGAATTTAATAAAAATCTGGAATTAAAAAATCTAACGATGGCCCTAAATCCATTGTCATCAAAATCCACCTAGTTCATTAAAGCTCTTTAGTGAAGGCAGTCTATCATCTTTACCTGTTCTGGCCTACAGACAGTGATAGGGCTCGGGTGGGATTGGTGTCATTGCAGACTCAATGGGCCAAATGGTCTCCTCCTGCACTGTAAGGTTCCTATGATTCTACAGTCATTTGTACAAGAATTGACATTTCTTGGGCTTTCTACTTGCTTCCAGCAAGGTTTTCCCTTCAAATTTCTTCCACATGTCCCAACTGCACAATTGTAGACGTCTTGTTCTACACAGGCATTGCTATTTTTTTAAGCATTTGGCCACTTCAGGTTAGAATTTTCTTTAACTCCAGAATCTTGCATTTAAAACTCTCTTTTTTTTCTGATTAGCTATTGCAATGCAGTGCTCCAGCTTGGGTCAATGTCTGTGGGAGTTTGCACATTCTCCCTGTGCTTGTGTGGTTTTTCTCCGGGTGCTCCGGTTTCCTCCCACACCCCAAAAATGTGCTTTTTAGGCTGATTGGTGTCAATAAATTGTCCCTAAATTGGATCTCCCTTAATCTGGTGCAGATATAATTCCCTAAATTTGCACCCTTTTATTGTGAAGTCCACTAGAGTTAGACAAAACTCGTAGGTAGAAGAAAGACTTGAATAAGGCACTCACTGAGTGTTAAAATGGGTGGCGCTGGTTTGTAGGATTGAAGGGCCTGTTTCCCGTGCTGTGCTGTTCTATATTCTTTGTTCTTTCAGACCATTTGACCCATTGAGTCTGCAATGACAGCAATCCCATCTAGGCCCTATCCTGATAACCCCATGTATTTATCCTACTAGCCCCTTAACACAAGGGACAATTTAGCATGGCTGATTAACATAACCTGCAAATCTTTGCAGTGCGGGAAGAAACTGGAGCACCCAGAGGAAACTCATGCAAACAAAGGGAGAAGGTACAAACTTCACGCAGTCTCCCAGGGCTGGAATCGAACTCGGGTGTCTGTGTTGCTGTGAAAGAAATTCGAATTATGAATTTGTTTTAAAGTAACAGTACCTGTGCTTTTTATACTTCTAATATGACTTTAGTTTTGGTTTATTCTTTCAGTGGATGAGGGTGTCATGGCACATCTGTAATTGACTTCTATTTCAAAGGAGTCTAACATAATGTTGTGATCATCTGTGGCCCAGACCAGGTAAAGATGATAGACTGCCATCACTAAAGAACTTTAATGAACTAGATGGATTTTTATGACAATGGTTTTGGGGTCATCATTAGATTTTTATTTCCAGATTTTTATTGAATTCAAGTTTCACCATCTGTCAGGATAGAATTGGACGCAGGCTTCCACATCTTGCCCTGAGTTACTAGTCAGAGACAATACCACCACTTTACCATCATGTTCTTTGATTTTGTGTGGTAAAATTATTTTGTTTTGAAGAGTGAATCTTATGGCTCCATTCTTTTATAAGTACCAAGGTTTTTAAATTCTAAAAGAAATAAATAAACATGTTATTGCTGATAGCTGGGGTCATAACAAAAGTGATAATGACACCAAAGCAAAGAAAGAGTAGCAACTGATCCAGCTGGTAGAAACCTTTACATTATTAATCTTAAGCAGATATATTTTGAGAGGCTCAATGTAAACCTTCTTCAATTTTTAATACTTTTTTGTGTACCCATGAAATAGCTTCACACTTTTCCTATAACTTTATTTAGTTATATGTCTGTTTCTTTTAAAGAACATTCTGGTAAGCTTTACAACCTGAAATGACAGAAGATCAAAGATTTCTATTTTCTTACATGAAATGGCTACATGTTCCATTAGTTCCATGATTTCTACTACCATGTCCAGTATTATTGAATTCTACAATTGTGAAAAAAATACATTCTTCTAAAGAAAATACATGACAGAATTTTAAAAGGCTCTGTCCAAACTCCTCAGTTAACCCTTTGTTTGCAAAGCAGTGATTGTTAACAAAACTATTCCTAAAATTGTAGTTCCTATCAATGATGGCATCTTATCAATGAGGTGTGTTGATGTCTTCACAAGTTTTGATCATAGTGTTAATGATTGAACTCTACAGTGCAGAAAGAAGCCCTTCGGCCTATTGACTACACACTGAACACAATCCCACTCAGGCCCCACCCCCACACATTATACCCACTAACACCTCTAACCTACATATCCCTAGATACTAAGGGGCAATTTCTTAGCAATCAATCTAACTCACACATCTTTGGACTGTGGGAGGAAATTGGAGTACCCAGAGGAAACCCACGCAGATACGAGGAGAATGTGCAAATTCCACACAGATAGTGACCCGAGCCAGAAATCAAACCCAAGACCCTGGGGATGTAAAGCAGCAGTGCTTATCATTGTGCTACCATGCAGCCTGTGTTGAGATCTGCCTGAGGTATTTTTTTCCTCTTTTGCTTCTGTAGACAAAAGTGTTGTCGTGGGTCTTAACTAGAATTACTTTTGCAAGCTGTCTTTCTCTCCAGCGATGGTCCACACAGATCATCGACTACATACAGTGCAGAAGGAGGCCTTTCAGCCGATTGAGTCTAAATTCACTCTCCGATAAAACATCTTACCCAGGCCTTCTTTTATTATTTAGCAATCAATCAACCATCAAATATTGACGGATATTTGGCAGTCAGACGTGTAAGTTATAAATTGTGCTTTTCAGGTAACCACCGATAAACATATTGTCTTACCTGCAACTGTTAGTTATGGCTGCTGATGTTGTGGAATTCACAGGGCAAACCCATCCCTTTCATTCACAGCATCTTAACAGATAAGCATCTTAAGAGATAACATCTTAGTTATCTCTCAGCATTCATAGGCCCAGCTTATTCTGGAATCTCTATCGTGTGAACCATCCTGAACTGTAAAGAAAGCATTCAGTGCCATCAGTTTAAAATACAAATCATTGCAGAGTTAGAATTGTTAAAATGTATAACACGCCATTAGCGGCAATTCCAAGAAAACTCCCATGAATATGAGAAAGATTGAATGGGAAAAGATTATCTCATCCCTGTGCCCTTTTCCTCCCATTGTTCTTACCTCTTTTCTTAGGCAATCGTACAGAATCAAGGACAACTTGTTTCCGCTTAAATCCGTTGGATTTTGAGATGGCTAATAAGTCCAATGTGTGATCCATAGACTCTGCCACATGTGTGGCCAATGCCCCCATTGCAACATTTATTAAGCTTGGTTTTGACTGCTTGTTAATTGCTCATTATTCTGTGGTGGATGAATAGCATGTCATAAAATTTCCAGGAAGAGATATCCACAGGTTTCTCCCTGAATCTCAATTATCTCTAGATTTGAATTTAACATTAATGGTCTGATTATTTAAGCCTGCTGAGTTATCTGCCAGACTTGAAAAGTCATGATCCCAGTTATACTTACTCATCTCCTTACTTATCCCCACACTTTGGTTCCTGGGAAGGACAGTCAAGGATATCATATTTTAATTCAAAACATTTCCATATTTCAGACAAAAAGCACTTGCTTCAGGAGAATTTTAATTAACAAATATGTAAAATAATTTATTGCACCTAGGGATATTACCACCCAGTGTTTGATAATGATGGGTGTGTCTCAGGATAGCAGGCGACTTTGTCTTGCTGCGGGGCTATTTCAACGATGTATCTAATAGGGAACATTCTTGCATTCTATTAGGCACAGCAGGGCTGTGATTTTATTCCAGTTTGAAAGCTATTACTAAAGAACGAGACCCTTGTAAGCCTTACAACTGACTGTGAAATTTGCATTCCCAGATATTAGTATGGTTTTGCACTGTTGGATGACTTTGGAGTGCCTCTTAGACCAGTGCAAAGTCATAAACTGTTTCTAATGGGACCACTTAAGGTTGTGAGTGAAGAGAGTCCATTGGCACCATCGCATAAGTAGCCCAGCAGGAAGAAAATCTTGGCTTAAAGATTGCAAACTAGAAAGAATGTTGAGACTGAAATAAAATGGTCAAAATTCTCCAAATCTTTCCACTGTAAAATAAGGGCTGATACCAGATCAAAGGTACATTCTTATTTTTCTTTCTTATATTCAATGTTTATTTTTAAAAATATTGAATCAACCTGGCAGCAACAATCTTTGGTGCGAGTTTATTAATTTGGGGGCAAATATCTGCAGTTCTCGTTCTCGAAACCTAATTAATAATCTGTTTGCTCCATTTATCTCAATATTCATTTCATTGTTTTAAACAACAGAAATAATCAATGCAAAGACTAAGGGGACAAGAATCAGGTGAAGGTCCTGAACAACTTTATTGAACCCTTTATCAAGGGAAAACAATATTTATCAGAATCTACTCTTGTACTTTAATTAAACTCTATGGATGGGATTTTATAGTTGCGCTCATCCTGAAACCATAAATACCTCCTGAGTTCAACGGATCTTTCCATGGTCTGACCCTCTCCCACTTTGATTCCCGTGGTGGGCAGGATGGTAAAATTCTGATCCACTAATCTCATCAGGGGACTTTTCAGTAAACAGTTCTATATCTTTAAGTAAACAGTCTCAAATCCACACTCGCAGTTTACTTCTGACATGGGCTTTTGAGGATTCGTTATACTCTATGGGCCCTTATCACTGTATTTGAATTTTATCTGAAAAGACTGAATTTTATGTCTGAAAAGACTGGTAATATACCTTCAGTAATTCTGGGAGAGACTGTTCCTCCATCTTTGAGAGTTGGCTGACGTTTCAGAATCTGCAATCATCGATTTGGACTTCTCCTCTCATCTACAGCTGGTTCTCGTCTTCAGGTCAACTCAGCAGGGTGGTTTTCTGAATCTGATCAGTCTATATGATGCTTATCATGAGGTACAAGGAGCTGGAGATGCTGCACTGCTCAGCTGCCAGTTTAAGATGTTCTTTGGAGACAGTTCAAAGAAGGTGCAGAAGCAGAAAGAGCTCTAAGTTGTCCCTTTTATCCTCTTCATCCCTCTCTTCTTGAAGATTCTGTGGCCAGTTCATCAGGCAGGGCAGGAAATCCAACTGAGAGAATACTTCACTTTTTTTGGAAGTAACAGAACATAGTTTTGAACTGTCCGTTGCTGTCTGTGTCATGCTATGCCTCTGGCTTCCTGAGCTAAGTGCCACCAAGTCTGCATAGAATTGTTCTAACAAAGCGGGGTCACTAGTGTGTGAACAACAGTTTATCCTGAAACAATGTGGCCATTAGCAACTGGCCAGGCCATTCCACATCTGTTTTGTTTTGATAGGAACTTGATTGTCCAAGGCCAGACTGAATGAGTACTGTCTGATGCAGTGCTATAGTTTGCAAATGGCAGAGTCTGGCTAGGTTTAAACTTGGCTTCCACATTTTGAGTTTTTAACCATGCTCATGAAAAATATCAATAGTTTTAGAACAATCTTGGAGGTCATGGGTCACCTGACTACAAGTAGATTCTTGAATCTATTTTTCAGGGCTTTTTTGTACAATATTTCACTATGGAAATTCTGTTATTTTACAGGAAAAAAAAATGGCCTAGATGAGTACACTGAATCAACAGAGCATCAGTGATTGGGTTTTCCTTGATGTCAGAGGGCTAGAATATATGAATTATTTTGCTATTCCAACCCAATCATGATTCTAAACAAATACCGTGGGTGAAGGGGCCATTAGTCACGTAGGCAAATGCCTTGTTAAATCCCCATTCTATAAAAAAAATGTAAGGAAGAGAAAATCTGCTTCAATGCTAAAGAAGTATGCATTGCTGTTAAAGAGGGAAGCACATCAATGATTAATGACTTCTGTTTTAAAGAGCTTTGATTGAAAATAGCAGGCAGAGGCAATAGATCGTGGCTGCGGCTAGTTGTGATCAATGGTGTTGCAGAAAGCAGGAAGAGAAATATCAGATTCTATATAATTCTGATCAGGATTTCTCTATAGGTATTTGGCTGGCCTGCTGTGTGGTACCATGGGGAAACTATGACTGGTCTAATCTAAGGTAAGGCAGCAGCAGGACTTTGTTTAAAACAGAATTTTGATCTGGGCTTCATTTATTTTGTCATGTTCTGTATTTATCAGATACAACTGTGTTATTCTGTTATGAAGTGAATAATTTTATCAATCATACTGTTTTAGTGACTGGAAGCACAGTGGTGAGAAAACAGTAAGTAAATGTACTGCGTGTGCTGAATTTTTGTGTGAATTTGACTTTATCCAAACATTAACAACTGAGTTCCCAGCCCAGTACATATTGCTGCTTTCCTCTCACACCAATGCGTTGAGAAGTGTGCTACATTGCTGTTATTTTGCTCGTGTGGTGCAAGATAAAAGGTTTAAAACTTCACTGAAGTAAGTATCATCATATTGGAAAGAAACTCAAAAAGGTGGGAAGGTAGTAAAGCAAACAATATACTGGAACTGGCAAAAATTGTATGAGCCACCAAGAGAAAACAAAAAGGGTTTCTAACAAAAGATCCATTCTCAAACATGTCACTGCTGAAAATCTTGGAACAGCTTCAAATAGCGAAGGATTGCAGATAATTGTGGGATTTTCCCAGTATCATGTGGGAAAAATGATATCGAAGTCGCCGATGGCAATGGCAGCTTTCTCTGCCATATAATCTCAATGGGCATGATGTGGCTCGATGAGCTGAATAATCAAAACAGAAATAGAATTGTTTGAAGCATAGGAACATCTCTACCATCCTAGTATAGATTTGAATGATACAAAACAACAGCATTATTGCTGGTGGGAGGGTATAATTACAGGAATCAGCCTGGTAAACCTTCATTGTTCTCCCTCTACAACAAGGACATCCTCCCTCAGATAAAACACCAAAACTGCACACAATACTCCAGGTGTGGCCTCACCAACATCCCTATACAATTGCAGTAAAACATCTCTATTCCTGCACTCAAATCCTCTCACAATGAAGACCAACACTATACTTGCCTTTCTTACTGCCAGTTGGACTTGCACGCTTACTTAAGGTTAAGGAGCGAAAAACTGGCTAGCATTCCTGTATCTTAGTACTGTTCATTGATCAGTGATGAAGATGTATGTTTGTAGTTTTGGAGGGTGTTTAGCTCAGTTGAATAGATTGCTAACAGAATAATGTCAATCAATGTGCTACGTCTGGTGGGTTATTGAGGCCTGACTCCTTCCTTTCTTCCAGAGCTCTGTCCCTATTTTTATTACCAGTTATGCCTCTCCAATGGTGAGACATACCTACGGTGCTTTGTGGACTGTAGTTGACAGGCTAGGCTAAGATTGGATTTACATGTGATGCGTACACCATGATATAAAGACCTACTAACACTGGCTATCAAGACGGCATTAGAAAGCAACTGGTAAATACAACTTATGTTACAGATAAAAATATCTGGAATTAAGAGTCTACTCATGACCAAAAAACTATTGTTGATTGTTCACCAATGACCTTTAGGGAAGGAAATCTGCCGTCCTCACCTGGCATACCTTATATGTGACTCCAGAGCCACAGCAATGTGGTTGACTCTCAGCTGCCCTCTGAAATGGCCTAACAAGTCACTCAGTTGTGATAATCGTTACAAGGTTTGAACAAAGAAATTAAACTGAACGGACCTGCTGGCATCGACCTAGGCACCAGAAAAGACAAAAGCAAAACAAACAGCCGTGTCGATCCTGCAAAGTCCTCCTTACTAACATCTGGGGACTAGAGCCAAAATTGAGAAAGCTGTTTGACAGACTAATCAAGCAACAGCCTGATATAGTTATTCTCATGGAATCATACCAACATATAACACCCCAAACACCACCATTATCATTCCTGGATATGTCCTGTCCTACCAGCAGGACAGACCCAGCAAAGGTGGCGACACAGTGATATACAGTCAGGATGGAATTGACCTGGGAGCCGTTAACATCGATTCTGGACCCCGTGAAGTTTCATGTCTTCAGGTTAAACATGGGCAAGGCAATCTCTTACTGGTTACCACGTACCATCCTCCTTTGGCCGATGAATCAGTATTTCTCCATGTTGAACAATACATGCAGGAAGGACTGAGGGTGGCAAGGTCACAAAACCCTTGCGCTGGGTGGGGTATTTCAATGTCCACCACCAAGACTGTTTGGCAGCACTACTAAACGAGCTGGTTGGGTAGTAAAGGATTTAACCGCTGAACTAGATCTGCAGCAGGTAGTGAAGGAACCAACAAGAGGAAATAACATCCTTGATCTCATCCTTACCAATCTGCTGGCTGCAAATGCATCTGTCCATGGTAATACCATATGCCCTTGTGAAGATAAAGTCCTGCCTTCGCATTGAGAATAACCTCCATTGTGTTGTGTGGCAATATCATCATGCTAAATGAGACAGACTTCGAACTAATCTAGCAATGTGAGACTGGACATCCATGAGGTGTTGTAGGTCATCAACAGCAGCGGAATTGTACTCCAGCACATCTGCAACCTCATGGTCTGGCATATCCCCCACTCAACCATTACTATCAAAGTCAGGGGATCAATCCTGGCTTAATGGAGAGTTCTGGAAGGCATGCTGGGAGCAACACCAGGTATACCTAAAATAAGTGTCAACCTGGTGAAGTTACAAAACAGGACTTCTTGCATGCCAAACAGCAAAAACATCAAGTGATAGATAGGGCTAAGTGATCCTCCAACCAACAGATCAGATCTAAGCTCTGCAGTCCTTCCATATCCAGTTGTGAATGGTGGTGGACAATTAAAGGAGGAAGAGGCTCCGCAAATATCCCCATCCTAAATGATGGAGGAGCCCAACACATTGATGCAAAATATAAGGCTGAATTTTTTGCAACAATCTTTAACCAGAAATGCTGAGTGGATGATCCATCTTGGCCTTCTCCTGTGGTCCCCAGCGTCAGGCTCCAGCCAATTTGATTCACTCCATGTGATATCAAGAAATGGTTGGAGACATTGGATACTACAAAGGCAATGGGCCCTGATGACATCCCGGCAATAGTACTGAAGACTTGTGCTCCAGAACATGCTGCTCTCCTAGCCAAGCTCTTCCAGTACAGTTATAAGACTGCATCTACTCAACAGTGTGGCAAATTGCCCAGGTATATCTTCTAGATAAAAAAAAAGGACAAATCCAACCGAGCCAATTACTGCCCAGTTACTCTCAATCATCAGTAAAGTGATGGAAGGAGTCATCAACAGTGCTATCAGGCAGCACTTGTTCAGCAATAACCTGTTCAGTGTTGTCCAGTTTGGATTTCACCAGGGTCACTCAGCTCCAAATCTCATTGCAGCCTTAGTTCAAACATAGACAAAAGAGCTAAATTCCAGAGATGAGGAGCCCTTGATTTCACAGCTGCATTCGACTGAGTGTGGCATCAAGGAACCCTGGCGAAACTGGAATCAATGGGTAGTGGGGGAAAGCTCTCCACTGGTTGGAGTCATATCTGATACAGAGGAAGATGCTGTGGTTGCAGGGGTCAGTCATCTCAGCTCCAGGACATCTCTTCAGGAATTCCTCAGGATAGTGCCCTAGGCCCAACAATCTTCAGCTGCTTCATGAATGGCCTTCCCTCCATCATAGGATCAGAGCTAGGGATGTGTATCGAAGATTGCACAATGTTTTGCACCATTTGTGACTCCTTAGATGCTGAAGCTGTCCATGTTCAAATGTATCAAGATCTAGACAATATCCAGGCTTAGGCCACTAACATTCGTGCCACACAAATGCCAGGCAATGACCATCACCAATGAGGCATGCTAACTACTGTGCTTTGACATTCAATTGTGTTACCATCACTGAGCCACCCAACCCCACCCCCCTGCAAAAATCCTTGGGATAACCATTGACCAAAAACTCAACTGGACGTACCAAATAAACACAGTAGCTACCAAAGGAGGTCAAATGTTAAGAATCTGCGTGGCGAATAACTCACTTCCTGACTCCCCAAAGCCTACCCATGACCTACAAGGCACAAGTCAGGAGTGTGATGGAATACTCTCCACTTGCTTGGATGGATGCAGCTCCAAAAATACTCAAGAAGCTTGATTCCATCCAGGACAAAGCATCCCTCTTGGTTGGCACCACATCTACAAACGTTCAATCCCTCCACCAACGATACTCTGTAGCAGCATTGCGTACACTATCTACAAGATGCACTGCAGCAATTCATCAAAGATCCTTAGACAGCATCTTCCAAACTCACAACCACTTCCATCTAGAAGGACAAAGCAGCAGATAAATGGGAATACCACCAGCTGCAAGTTCACCTCCAACTCACCATCGTAACTTGGAAATATATCACTGTTCCTTCCTAGTCACTGGGTCAAAATCCTAGAATTTTCTTCCTAATGGCATTGTGGGTCAACCCATAGCACATGGATTGCAGCAATTCAAGAAGGCAGCTCACCACCACCTTCTCAAGGCTGACTATGGGTGGGTAATAAATGCTGGCCAGCCAGTGATGCCTGTGTCCCACAAATGAATAAAAAAAAAGCAGAATTTTTCAAAAGAAAATAAGAGAAGGAGAAAGATTGTGAGAGGATATGTATATATGAAGGCCTTAATAGAACATAGAACATAGAACAATACAGCACAGAACAGGCCCTTCGGCCTTCGATGTTGTGCCGACCAAAATAAAAAGCAATGCCCCTCCAAACTAAACCATTCCCTTCTCTTCCATATACTTATCAATTAACCTCTTAAACGCCACCAAACTTGGCGCATCTACAACAGCTGCAGGCAGGGCATTCCACTCCCTAATCACTCTTTGAGTAATTAGTAATAAGTAATATGAGTAATATGTAATAAGAGTAATATGTAATAAGAACTTGTTATTCATATTGAGCATTTGACTGTTTGCTTTAGGTACGCTTTAGCTACTGTGTCAAACATGTTGCATATAAGCAAGGCAGAACCTTAGTTGAGATTGAATTTCCCATACATAAATATAGTTTTTATCTTTGTCATAACAACTGACCATTTTGTCTTTTGTGCTGAGGTTGATGACGAGAATCTTCCTTTAAATTAAACTGAAATCCATGTCTTCTAAAAGTGGAGTTAATTTGCTTTGTAAATGACTAAATGAATTTGTTTCTTGTGCAATAAGACGCAGTCATTCCATTAATGATTTTGAGTTTTCCACATGCTCTTAAAACTGTCCAAGTGTACATTGGCAGAGTCCAACTGAATGCACTGAACAGTAATCAATGGTTTCTTGTTTGTAAAGCAACACTTTGTGAATGTATAAAATTGTTATGTTTAATTGACATATCGATTTAAATGTGCATTGTTAAAGTTGTTTAAAAACACCTGTAGTAGTGAATTCATTGCAGGGGCAAAGTTTTAAAAGGTCAAGTGACCCGATTGGCTAATAAGGTCAAAGAGTGCGAATCCTGACCGGAATGTGGGCTTTCTCAGGCAGGATCAATCTTGCAGCTGTAGAGGTTGGTAGCATATCCGAGCACTCTATACATTTGGCTTGTTGTTGTTCAAACCTGGTGGTCACCAATCACTCAGATATTACAGTGCCTGAGGGTGCTGCTGAAGTTTGAGAGGTGAACGGAGTAAGAGATGGTTTTGGAGGAAAATATTACAGATGCTAGAAATTTTGAAATATAAACAGAAAATACTGGAAGTACTCAGTAGGTCTGGTAGCATCTATTGAAAAAGAAACAGGATTAACATTCTGAGTCTAATATAACCCTTCATCAGAACTGTCTCCATCAGATAAACAGGAGCTATTTTGTGAGCAGAGCAGTGTAGATATAGCATATTTCAGATGAATGAGAGGGGATACCCATAGAGACTTATAAAATTCTAATGGAACTAGACAGGTTAGATACAGGAAAGAAGTTCCCAATAGTGGGGTATCCAGAACGAGGGGTCACAATCTGAGAATATGGGGTAGATCATTTAAGATAGAGATGAGGAGACATTTCTTCACCCAAAGAGTGGTAAGCTTGTGGAAGTAATTGATGTCACAACATTGAATGTACCCTAGAGGTGGCTCGATAAAGTGCTTGGGGTGAACAGGATCAAAGGTTATGGGGAAAAAATAGGATTAGTTGGATGATCAGCACGATTGTAGTGGCTCAAAGGGCCAAATGGCCTCCTCCTGCTCCTATCTTCTACTTTTCTATCTTTTTATAAAGTTGTTTCTTGTTGGACACCTTTGAGAGGATGGAGAAAAGGCAAGAGAAGGTCTTAGTTTAAGAGGACTGAAATTTAGGATGTGGACTTTCAGATTGATCTCAGCATTGAAAGAAGTGACTCACTTGAGCTTTGAAGTTTTATTATAATACAGTGTTGCATTAAGATGGCATGCGTACCCCTGAGTATGAAGTGTGCTTTGACAAGGATATGATCTTAGATCCATCAGGTCCTCAGCTAAGAATCATACACCCCATGGATACGCAGCACCACATGGATAAAAATTTTTTAGTTCTCTGGCATTCCCCAAGATCAGACATCACTGACCGCAATCAAATCGCCATTCATTGTCCTTGCTTTTACCAATATAATGAGTTACTGCCTCTTAAATGTCATCATTTGACACAATTTCTGCAAGTTAACCACTGTTTCTTTGCGGCTTGTTACCTTTCTCATGTCTTTTAAGAAAGCCAGTTAAACCACAGAAAGACAGGGATCATCTGCTCCAAATATAAATAAAACACTTGTGTAGAATTCTTGGAATCTTCAATGGGTGTTCATTTTGTATGCTCATAAGGCAGAAATGTAGTTGAGGAGTTTGTTAGCTTCGTAAAATAATATTTCTGTTTTGTATAAATTAATATTTCAGCAGAGAAGATTCTTGCTGCAGGGCCTTCTATAATTGGATGCTAAATTTAGCAATCCTATCCAGATTGAGGGCAGAATTTCATATGCAATGTACGCTAGGTGGGTAGAACCAGCAGCAGTCATGATTCTTGATCCTACCCAGGATCAGTTGGGAATGGCGATATTATTCTGGCTGGCTAGTTCAGTGGCAGCCAGTGTAAATCATGACCGCATTGGGCCAGCAGTGTCAAGAGGTGCTGTGTCCATTGGTAGCCTAACCTACCACAAAGTTTAAAGCAGCATGCAGGGAGTGTTGAGGCATCACTGCCTGCAGGTTGGGCAGCACCAGGAGACGAGAGGAGTTCTGGCATCCAAGCCCATCATTTCCAGGACGATTATCTCAGCGCCCCAGTTGACGCAGTCACAGCTAGGAGGGACTTACAGATGCCCATGAATGGAAGGAGGAGGCAAATGTACCACAATATGAAGGCATGGACAGTGATGACTGCTGAGATCAGCAAGCATGACCTTGTCCAGCGCACTTGGACACAGTGCCGGTCAACATTCAATAACTTTCTGCACTCAACACAAGAGACAGATTAATCGGCATTGTCGAGTGTGGGGAAGAGAGAAGAAGGGCATCTGTTCACTGCTGCAATGAGGTATGTGGGTTTCAGGGAATCTCAGGTCAAATATCTGCCCATCCATCTCAAGATGTGGAGATGCCGGACTGGGATAAACACATTAAGAAGTCTCACAACACCAGGTTAAATTCCAACAGGTTTATTTGGTAGCAAAAGCCATTAGCTTTCAGAGCACTTGCTGCTGCCTGATGAAGGGGCAGCAAGCACTCCGAAAGCTAGTGGCTTGTGCATCTCAAGGCAGAAGTCAAGGAGAGGCGAGTCTGATGTTTTGGATCCATCAAAGGGTCAGTTGTCCAAGGGGGTGAGAAGATTCTTCAATCTTTCAGTAGTGATCTGAGTTGGGGGATAGCATGCTAAAGTGCTGGAGGTGGATGGTTGAATACTCTGTGCAGTTCTGCACTTACTTGCAGGAGAAATGTAGCCACAGAGAAGGCAGCCACTGGTAGGGGTTTGCCAAACTTGACCTCCCCGCCTGCCATGAGATGGGTATATTGGAGCTCAAGTGCGAGTGGGGAGGAAGGTCATCATGCTATAGTGAGCCCGTCATCTCGGAGGAAGGTAAGAGTCTGGGGGCTGAATTGCAACAGGGTTTAGGATGAAAATGATGTCTGGTGCCCTATTTCTCAGAACATCTTCAGTTATGTGTCAACATTTCATTGCAACTGAGACCTGTCACGATCATCAGCATATGTAGATAGATAGTGGTAGATAGTGAAGAGGGGTGTTTTAGTTTACAGAGTGACTTGGACAAGTTGCAGAGCTGGGCCGAGAGGTGGCAAATGGAGTTTAATGTGGAAAAGTGTGAGGTAATGCACTTTGGCAGGAACAATAAATGTGTAGAGTATAGGGCTAATGGTAGGGCTCTTAATAGTGTTGAGGAACAGAAGGATCTTGGTGTATGTGTCAATAGATCCCTGAAAGTAGGCAGTCAAGTGGATAAAGTTGTTAAGAAGGCATATGGAGTCTTAGCTTTTATTGGTAGGGGGATTGAATTTAGGAGCCGCAGCATCATGTTGCAACTGTACAAAACTCTAGTGCGGCCGCACTTGGAGTATTGTGTGCAGTTCTGGTCCCCACATTATAAGAAAGATGTGGAGGCATTGGAGAGGGTACAGAGGAGGTTTACCAGGATGTTGCCTGGTATGGAGGGCAGGTCTATGAAGAGAGGTTGAAGGATTTGAGGTTGTTTTCGTTAGAAAGGAGGCGGCTAAGAGGGGATCTTATTGAAGCATATAAGATGATTAGAGGTTTAGATAGGGTGGACAGTGATAGCCTTTTTCCTAGGATGGAGAAAGCTAGCACGAGGGGACACAGCTTTAAATTAAGGGGTATGAGTTATAGGACGGATATCAGAGGTAGGTTCTTTACTCAAAGAGTGATTAGGGAGTGGAATGCCCTGCCTGCAGCTGTTGTAGATGCGCCAAGTTTGGTGGCGTTTAAGAGGTTAGTTGATAAGTATATGGAAGAGAAGGGAATGGTTTAGTTAGGAGGGGCATTGCTTTTTATTTTGGTCGGCACAACATCGAAGGCCGAAGGGCCTGTTCTGTGCTGTATTGTTCTATGTTCTATGTTCTATGTTAAATATTAAGAATGTGTGATATGAGTTATGCCTCTGAATGTTTATTTTCACCTTTCAGATTAGCTGTCCACCAGAGCCAGCTAAGAGGCCTATGATATTCTTTTGACACCAAAGCATGACAACTTGCAGGATACACATGTGGCAAACCATCTCTCTGCACAAATCTCTCTCTCTCTGCAGGGAATGCCCAGTGCACCAACAGTCAGGATACTATTGGAGGCCAAGGAAGATGATGAGTCTCCGGAGTTGCCCAAAAAGATGGCAAATACTGGTGTCCTGTGGATGTGCAGGGAGACCTGGAGGAGATCTGAGTGTCGTCTCTTGGGCATCCCCGCGGAATACCCTGAACAACAGCAGAATCTCCTCCATCTCTGCCAGCCACCACATCATTCTTTGAGTGTGCGATGAATGAGGAGTATCCAACCATGAGTGAACCCTTCCAGACAGAGCCTGCCCTGGCCCCATGGCCTAGAGGATGACCACCAATGTTATCTGTGCCAATGAGACATTAAACTGCCTCTCATGCCACTCAGAGCAAGGGGTGGGTTGGACCGAGGCATAAGACCTGCAAACCTAACTTGAGCCATAGTGAGAACAACTAAGGATTTGCACAGGATGTTTTTGATTTCTTTCCCTTCCATCATTCCTATAGATTATCCAAATGGATATTATCACTTCGTTATGTGATTATTGTCACCATTAAATTCTTTTTGTGGGAGTCTATGATTATCTTGGCCTTCAATCCAGAAAGTTAAAATTGGTTTGTTCTCCTGTCCATGCTTCCCAGGCAGAAAGCTTAGAATTACATTGGGGCATATAAAATTCCTGGACATCTGGAGTTTAAACTCCCTCAACATGCAGCATAATTATCAGCAGGTGTACTGCCAATCCAACTTGTGGCTACTGACTAAAATATCACGCAAGTGCACGATGACATTGAAATGCATATTCAGTATCAGAATGCACTATTTAACACACTTCCGGTTGCACGCACACCCACATGGCAAACAGAAAATTCTACTCCTTGTTTGTGAAGCATCCTTCAGTGTTATTTCTAGTACCACATACTAGAATCACAGACTAACAGAACAAGGTTTAGTCATATAGAACTCACAATCTACAGCAACTCGGCCCTTTGTAAACCACTCCTGCTTCTTCCTCACTTAAACTCAATAACTCCTCCTTCATAAAGCAGAATGCTGTTGAGAATATGGAGATAAATTTTATTTATTAGTGACATAATTAGGCTTACATTAACACTGCAATGAAGTCACTGTGAAAGTTCCCCAGTGCTAATAAGACTAGTGTACCTGTTTGGGTACACTAAGAGAGAATTTATCACGGCCAATGCACCTAGCCAGCATGTCTCTTGGATTGTGGGAGGAAACCAGAACATCTGGAGGAAACATATGTAGACACAGGGAAAACATACAGATTCTGCACAGAGAGTGCCCCAAGTCAGGAATAAGACATGGGTCCCAGGCGCTATGAGATAGCAATGTTATCCATTGTGCCACGATACTCATAGGCCTTGCAGCAACTGGGGAAAATCTGCACTACTGTCCAACTCCTTTACAAAACTGCCAGCATCAGCTCTTTTCCTCAAAAGAATTCTACATTTGATCTCTCTTATAAGCTACTGCCATCTCCCTTTTCACTTCAAGAACCTTGAATGTTTTGTTTTAGGCCAAATCTGTGTCCGTCTTTTCTGCAGCTTCACGTTTGAATCTCTCTGACCAGTTTTCCATTCTTTCTACAGCCACAAGTGTCATCTTATGTGACTGTGCAAAGTCAAACTATCCCTCCTCATTCTTCTCAAACTGCAACATGTCACATAGTTGTCTATCCTCCTCTAATGTTTCCTCCTCTAATGTTTGCCCTCTGCTGTCCAGCTGGATGGAACTGTCCTTGCCTGGTTCCATTATCTATCCCATCGAAGACAGAAAGTCTTCTTTTCTCACTCTTGCACTATTACCACTGGATAATACTTTTGCATTAATTAATTTGTTTCCCCTCTTGTTTCTTTTTGACATGTTCCTCAGAAACTTCATAAATGTCAAATTCTTTATATTTGCTCTTGACAGCCAGCTTGGTCTCATCACCAGCTCTCTCTCTCTCTCTCTCTCTTCCACTGTCTCCAAACTATCATCAAGCTTGTACACATATAATACTATATGAATAGAAATTTCTCTTCTGACTAAATATTAACAAATTTAATTCCATTGTTTTCCGTTTCCACTATTAACTCTGTTACCTAGACACCAACTCCATCCATTTATACGGCAGCTATTTTTTGAAACAGACCATTTGTGTCCTTGATAGTGCATTTGATCTTGAGATGACCTTCTGACCACATTCCAAACCAATAAGACTGGCAGCTTATCTCTGTAACATTGCCTGACTGCGTCCTGTCTCAGTTGATCCTCTGTTGAAACCCTCATTCATGCCTTTATTACTTCAATGTTTTTCTTTGCTTTTCTAGTTGCCCTCCTACACTCTATAAACCTGAGCTCATCCAAAACTTTGCTCTTTTTATCCTAATTCATATCTCGTTCAGTTCATCCATCATCATCCATGTGGTTAATGATCAATATCAGCTTCCAGTCTAGCATCAACACAATTTTAAAAATTCTGATCCCGGTTTCCAAATCGTTACATTGTCTTAGCCTATTTACATCGTTACCCCAGCTAGCCCTGCATGTCTTTGTGATCTGTGTTTTTCAATATTAATTTATTACATTCCTGATTTTAATTGCTCCAGTACTGATGATCACACCTTCAACTACCAAGGTCCTAATCTTTGGAATTCTCTCCCTAAATCTTTCTGGCTTTTATCTCACTTTCCCGCTTGAAGACTTCTACCTTTTTGACCTAGTTTTTGGCCATTTGTCCTCTGTGACTTGATGTCAAATTCTCTTTAATAATGCTGCTGTGAAATGCCTTGGGACACGTTACTATAAAAGGAGAGTTATACAAATACGATTTGTTGCACTGCGACCAGTAATCTGCTTAGGTGGTCATTTCCTGCAGTTAAATGGTTGATAGTCATGCCTGCATAACTGCTAAAGTTAGTTGTCCCTTTTATCACTGCTGAGGTTTGTGCTTTCCGCACCTGATGTAATGCACTTTGCAATCTTTATTGGTTTTTGCTGCCTTTTAAAGAGAATTTAAGAATCATTGCCATTATTTCAGGTATGTTCTGATTGCTGGCTTGTGGGGTTGATCGAAAACACTTGAGTTCCAAGTAAGCAAACTTTTTGTTTTTCGACAACTATATGCAAACATGCATGCAATAAATGAGAATTAATTATTTCCATCATTACCCAAAGAAGCCTCCCGGACCTTTTTGTGTTCTTCAGTTCAGTATCTAATCTGCAAGCTTTTAATGCTCACAGTTGATGGATGCAAATAATGTAAACAAATTGTTCAGCTAATGGAATGTAAAATGTTTTACACAATACTTAACCATCCCTCAGGATGAAATTGGACTATTAGGAAATTATGGTAGAAACAGAGGTACCCTTGAGAAGACTGCACCGATGTTAAAAATTACAAGCTCAAACATTACATTTTCAGTTTAAAACGCCTGAACATTTTCTGATTTAAGTATCGGCAAGTAATGTATATATACTTCTTTTAAACGTTTTTTTAATGTTTATTAGTCACAAGTAAGGCTTACATTAACACTGCAATGAAGTTACTGTGAAATCCCCTAGCTGTCACTGTTTGGATCACTGCACCTAACCAGCATGTTCAGAATGTGGAAGGAAACTGGAGCACCCAGAGGAAACCCTTGCAGACATGGGGAAATCATGCAAATTCCACACAAACAGTGACCCAAGCCAAGAATTGAATCCAGGTCCCTGGCACTATGAGATAGCAGTGCTAACCATTGGAGCTAAGATAATTAAGTTACTTTTGTGAGCATTTTTAAAAATTTGGTCTTTTAATTGTGTGATAGGATACAGATTAAGATGTGTTAATCTCAAATTAAATGCAATGTTTTTTGTCCATCACTGTTAAATTAAGGTGTATTGAATGCATCTAGTTAATGTGTGAGTTTACAAGTCTTTGTTAACTTAATTGGTGAGATGGTTAATGTATTGTTCAGAATAATTCAACAGGGCTTGATCCTCCTTCTGGCTGTGCCAGGCTTTGGCCCTGCTCCCCACTCTGGCCCAAAATAAAATCACGTCACAAGTAATAGTTCAGGAATCCTCAAATAAGGATACCAGCTAGAGAGACAATAAGCTCTCATTCTATTTGTATTTGATAGCTCTGCCATTCATGTTTCTTTCTGGTATATTACATTGTATTAGCATTGTTTAAGAACATTTTTTCAAACAAATAATTTTATAATTGGGTAAATTCTGCTGTATTAATATATATACTTGAGACAAAATTAAATGTACTTGGCTTTTGTTTTTGAAGAAACTGATTAAACAACTTTACCAGACGCTCAGCAACACCTTTAAAGATGACTGTGTCTATCTAATGTCATCCTCCAAGCATGTATTTTATTTTCCTAATTCCTCTCCGAATAGCTTTTGCTGAGGCATCTTGACAGTTGGATCACAATGGTAGGAGTGCTGGGATTCAGATCTAAAACCACACAAGTTTAGGATGGGTTTGTATAGAATTATAGAGATTTATGAGGCCATTTAGCTTAGGATTTCCCTGCTGGCTGAAGAAGAGTTATATATCCTAATCACACTTTCTAGCTTTTAGTCTATGGGTTATGATGCTTTAAGTGCACATCCAAATTGCATTTTAAATGAGTTGAGACATTGTGCCTCCACCATTCTTTCAAGCAGAGTTCTGGACTCCCACTACCCTCTGGGTGAAAACATCACTCCCAATCTCTCTAATCTTTCAACCAATCACTTTAAATCTGTGCCCCCTTGTTATTAACTTCCCTGCTGAGGGAAACAAGTCTATAATAACTCCAGGAGTGGGCTGTAAAGGAACATTGTTTTATTGCACAAAATAAAGTAAAGCAAAACCACAAGCCTATAGTGAACACAAATAGGTCTTAACTGGCAAAATATAATAATGGACCCACTCAGGGGCCTGCTTAATAATGGGCTTGATATACCTGATGAGGTAATTACATATCACCAGGAGCTCATATTCTACAAGATCTGTGGGGTCGTCAATCAGTGATTCCCCATGCAACTCCGGGGGGGGGGGGTTATCATTAAGTCCTTCCTCTTCACTCTCTCTGATCGCTTCATGATTTTAAGTACCTCAATCTTCCCTTGGTGCGTCCACTGTTCCAAAGAAAATAACCCCAAGCCATTTCTCTCATAACTAAACATTTCCACCTTGGCTGCAGTATTTGTTAAATGAAAACTCTATCCTCTGTAGATACATTCAAGCACAGCACATTAGGTTACAACTAATTGCTTTCTCCTTTATCAGTTCTGGTTGAACCAACTGATGCTTTTTTAATGTACGTCTATTGAAATTATCGAATTATAGTCCCGTTTATAGGTTTTTAAAGTTCAGGCTTCAAGCCTCCTAACAAATCATTTTAGAAGAGTGCGTACGTTTAAGTCACATTGCCAGTTTTTGTTTCGCACGGCCGTTATAAGTTATTGTCAACACCTTGAAATCAAAATAAATTGCTGAAGGTTTTGGAGCTCTCCTGGATCAGAAGGAAGTTGAGAGCCTTCCTAAGCACATGGTAATGTTCAGATCATTGCACTATTTTTGTAACCTTTGGGAAGGGAAATTTCTTCCTGCTTGAAAATGTTGACATTTGGTTTTGAATACAAAACCAATCAGCTATCATCTGATGTTTAATGTTCAAATCTGGAATGAGTTTTACATTGCAGTCAGCAACATTTTGCCATCATTGACATCAAATGTGATCAAATGGCACAAGTCATTTGAAAGCATCAAGTACGCTCAAAGTGGCAAGTATGTTTAGCAATTTGCATTGAAAAGTAAAAGGAAATTAATTTCTGAATTTATTTGATTCTTTCCTCTAGCCCAAGCAGTCTTTCCATTGTATAGTATATGCTTGAGACAACCTCAAGATCCCCATCAGTTCTTAATTCATTTTAATCTCAGAATCCAAACCCTCTCTCACTTCTCAACTACCCCCATTCCGCCCCTCCCCCCCACCAACACACACGCCCCTATCTCAGGATGTAAACTCTCTCTCCCGTCCCCTCCCTCCACCCATTTCACTTCATTCCCGCTGACATTGCTGCCCCCATAGCAACTGGAAAACCGCAGCAGAGCCGGTCTCAACATCACTTAAGTTTTCATCTGACCCTCCTGGCTGGCTGGTGGGAGAAAGTATGGGTGGAGGAGGGAGGGTTGCGGCAAAGCGCAGAGGGAGGGGAAAGATTGGGAGAAGGTCAGAAAAAAATGGGTGAAAGGAACAGAGGGAGGATGGGGAGATGTGGCACGATGGCACAGGAGTTAGCACTGCTCCTCATAGTGCCAGGCACCTGAGAGTTTGATTATTGGCTTGGATCACTGTCTGTGCGGAGTTTGCACATTCTCCTCGTGTCTGCATGAGTTTCGTCCAGGTGCTCTGGTTTCTCCCACAGTCCAAAGATGTGCAGGTTAGGAGGATTAGTGAGATGAATATGTGGGGTTACTGGGATAGGACAGGAGGGTAGACCTGGATGAGATGTTCAGAGCATTGATTTGAACCCAATGGATGAATGGCCTCCTTCTGCATTGAGAGGATTCTATGAGAGGAGAATAAGAAGAAAGGTAGAGTGAGGGTAGGGGAGGGAAAAGTGGAAAGAAAGGGTGGAAAAAGACACAAGAAGAGAAGAGATAGGGATAAAAAGGAGATGGTGAAAAGGGCTAGAAAATTGTTGCATCCTGCAGTTAGTCATGGGGGTGGGGGAGTGGGGGGAGGGGGTAAGGTGGGTAGAGCTGCACTAATTACAGATTACAAAGAAAAACCAAAGCTAGATTTAAGATATACATTTAAAACAGAATCTAAAGTTAGCTCCATTTTAGGGTGTTTGAAACTACTGAAATTCAGAAATATGCAAAATAAACTCTTTGATCATTTTTGGTGTCCAAATGCTTCTGGTAAACAATATTGCTAAATGCAAATGTTTGTGTGCTTGGAGGAAATGAATGACAATAATTTCCATAATGCTACCTACAATATCAATAACCTATGCAATCAATAACAATGTAATAATTAATTGATTTCTTTTTAGCACCACTGGTGTCAAATTATGGGTTTGAGTGCTGCTGATGTTAAATGAGTACAAATTAAAGCTATTGAGTGCAAATGATGTCAAACAATGTGCAGATTAGGTGGATTGGCCGTGCTAAATTGCCCCGCCTGTAAAGGTTAGTTGGATTAATTATGATAGATGTGCTGGATTGTTGGGATAGGACAGGGAGGTGGCTTTGTGTGGGATACTCTTTCAAGGGTCAGTGCAGACTTAATTGGCCAAATAGCCTCCTCTACACGAGGTATTCTATGGTCTATGATTCTATAATATCAAAACACATGGGTAAGTTTTTGTCTTTTCTGATCTTTTCTCCTGTTTTAATATATCAATTTATGCAACAACTAGCTACTCTTTCCTACTTCTCCACTGCAACTGCTCACACCAAAGTTGCAAATAACATTGGTGCATAGTGGTTGGTACTGCTGCCTCACAGCGCCAGGGACCCATGTTTGATTCCTGGATTGGGTCACTGCCGGTGTGGAGTTTGCACACATTCTCCTCGTGTCTGTGTGGAATTCCTCCAGGTGCTTTGGTTTATTCCCATAGTCTAAAGATGTTGGCTTAGGTGGATTGACCTTGCTAAATTGCCCCTTACAGTCAGGGGGACTAACTGGGATAAATGCACAGGGTTAAGGGGATAGGTCCTGGGTGGAATTGTAGTCAATGCAGACTTGATGAGCCAAATGACCACCTTCTGCATTGTACAGTTCTATGATTCTATTTGACTGGCAAAGGAAATTTCTTCCATTTCATCCTTATCAATAACTTATCGACATGTGTTTCACCATCCTCCTCTACCTGCAGTGGAACTGTCATTGCTTGCTTCCATTCTTATTTTCTTCACCTTAACCAGTGTACCATTTGTAGTAGCCATCATTTTCTTTCTTGGGACAAAGAGAGCTCTGAGTGCGGAGGAGGGTCGGGGGGGGGGGTGCTTGTGGGCAGCAGGTAGGAGGCTGTTACTAGCAGAATCTGACTTGAAGCACGGATCCAAGTCTCAGCACTGAGATTGGGTTTGGTTGTGCTGCTGGATCCTAGTGCACTCAGCACTCTTCTGAAGGATGTGCACAAAACTCTTGTAAATTGCATTGTTGCAGCCTCTCAACTTTGCAAGGAGCTGTGATTTTGGGGAGCATGTGACTGGGGGAATGAGCAGTATGGACAGTGGCTGTTGCTCCTCTCTATATTCAACCACCATCCCCTCCTCTTCAGAGTGACGAGATGGGTTTTGCGATGGAGTGATCGATCTTGCTGTTCTTGTAATGGTACCACTTCTAGGAGTAGAGGGAGATGATCACCAGAGGCAGCAGGTGGCCGCCATTCATCTGGGAAGATGGGGTGAAGGGTGTACAAGAGAAGGAAGGAGCAGAGATTCTGGCAGTTCCACGCACAAGTATCATTTGAACAGATGTCGGACGCTGTGTGCCACTAACATCTCCACCTTTGAAAGGAGACATTCCAACACCTGTTGCAGGACCTGGCACCAAGAGGCAGAGGTATGTGGGATGGGTGGTGGTGGCAGGATGGGGGGAGTGGTGCACTCATTCTTGGTGGCTGTCAAATTGACGGCTGCTCTAAACTTTAATGCAACTGGCTCCTTACAGACCCCTAGTGGAGATGCCTGTGGTATCTCCCAGTCAGCTGTACACACCTGTGTCAAGCAGGTCATGCGCCCGGGCTGAGCAGTATATCAAATTTAACCTGGAACAAGCCCATAAGAACGCCCAGGCTACGGGGTTCGCAGCCATTGTGGGGATGCTTAATGTTCAGGCAGCCATTGACTGCATCTGTGTTATCCTCAAGGTCCTGCTGCAGAATCCATGAAGATTCATCAACAGAAAGGTGTTCCACTCCTTGAATGTGCAATTGGTGTGTGACCATAATATGGGCATTATGCACATCTGTGTAAAACACTCAGGCAGCGTGCACAACAGCTCATTCACAGGAGCTCTGACATCCTGAAGGCATTTGAGGAGGAGCCCAGGCTACAGGGATGGTTCATGGCTGATGACACCTGTACAGAGGCCAGTGACAGAGGTGGAGAACAGCTGTAATGAGACCCATATAGCCACTTGCGCAATAGTGAAAAGGTGCATTGGGCTCCTTAAAATGAGATTCTGGTGTTCTGGCAGGGCCCTACAGTTCTTCTTGGACACACGCATCTCCATCAAGGACGGTCACCTCAGCACCTCACTGTACTGCAAACCGACAGACAACCTCACAATGCTCCACTTCTCCAGCTTCCACCCTAGACACGTTAAAGAAGCCATTCCCATGGACAAGCCCTCCGTATACACAGAATTTGCTCAAATGAGGAGGATCATGACAGACACCTCCAGATGCTGAAAGATGCCCTCGAGAGAACAGGATATGGCGCTCGACTCATCGATCGACACTTCCGACGTGCCACGGCGATAAACCGCACTGACCTCCTCAGAAGACAAACGTGGGACATGGTGGACAGAGTACCCTTTATTGTCCAGTACTTCCCCGGAGCGGATCTATGACATCTTCTCCGGAGTCTTCAACATATCATTGATGATGATGAACATCTCGCTAGGGCCATCCCCACCCCCCCACTTCTTGCTTTCAGACAACCGCACAACCTCAAACAGATCATTGTTTGCAGCAAACTACCCAACCTTCAGGAGAACAGTGACCACAATACCACACAACCCTGCCACAGCAACCTCTGCAAGACATGCCAGATCATAGACATGGACAACATCATCAAACGTGAGGATACCATTCACCAGGTACACAGTACATACTCTTGCAACTCGGCCAACATCGTCTACCTAATACGTTGCAAGAAAGGATGTCCCAAAGCATGGCACATTGGGGAGACCATGCAGACACTACGACAGCGGATGAATGAGCATCGCTCGACAATCACCAGGCAAAACAGTTCCCTTCCTGTGGGCGAACACTTCAGCAGTCACAGGCATTCGGCCTCCGATCTTTGGGTAAATGTTCTTCAAGGGGGCCTTCATGACACACGACAGCGCAGAGTCGCTGAGCAGAGACTGATAGCCAAGTCCCGCACACATGAGGACGGTCTTAACAGGGATCTTGGCTTCATGTCACACTATCTGTAACCCCCGTAACTTGTCTGGATTAGCAAAAAACCTCACTTACTGTGCTGTTTGGAGAAAATACACAATTCTCTAACCAATGCTCAGGATTCCCTTCACACACATTGTTAGCCACTTTAACACTTGAATAGCACGTTAGATGTAAGGATTTGCATTCTAATCAGCAATCTGTGACTGATTGTGTTGATATGTGTGCTATTGCAGACCAGAACACTGCATTTGCCTGACGAAGATGAAAGGTCGAAAGCTCGATGATTTACTATCAAATAAATTGGTTGGATTTAAAATTGGTGTTGTAAAACTTTACTGAGTTTACCCCAGTCCAACGCTGGCATCTCTACATCAGGGCCCTACAATACAGCCCTCTGATCTCTTCCCTCATTGTGTTCACGTGCTGTGCTTTGCACAAACTAACTCTGCAGGTAGACAACTTATTGAAGAAGGATGAGGAAAAAGAGGATGTGAGATGACAATTGGATATCATTGGGGAGAAGGCTGACCAGCAGAAGGAAGAAGAGAAAGAGGAGGAAAAGCACATCAAGAAATACAACCCACACTCTGGAAGGCTGGCTGCTCGAATGAGGCACACAAGGATGGCTAGGGAGGCCCTGATCATCAGGCAGTTCAGTCACTAGATCCTTGTGTCTGTGTTCCATCCCCCTTCTCCCAGTCCTTCTATTTCCTACAACATTGTCATACCAGGGTGCTGGGACTGGGTACACTGTTTAATTAGGTTTTTTGGCAAGCAGGAGGGTGATGACAATTCACAAAGCACGATTCTGATGATGCCATGGTGTAAACTAGTCTGGCTCCCAACTGATCTCTGCATGCATACTGGCACCTGGCCCCATGTCTGTGCGGTGGATAAGGGATCTGAAACCCACAGGGCCTGGGACAGGTGGAATAGAGGACAGGAAAGAATTGCTCAGGCATTCTGGGGAATGAATGGCTTCCTTTTCTCAAGGATACAGCAGTGCGGGGCCTCGCCAACTGACATCAGCATGAAGCAAGGCTCCAGTGATCATTAATAAAAGAGGATTCTTACATGAGACAAATTAGTGGCAGGTAGGTGGTAAAAACAAACATTTAATGATCGCAATAGGGGTGTTTAAATAATAAGTTCTAACATAAAAATTTGTTAATGAAATATTAAAGTGCTTAAAGATCTAACACAACTACAGTTTCTTAACCTTTTGTGGCTTACCACTATGTCTCAGTCGCTCCCCAGAATGTACATTGAAGGTGGAGAGGGCCAGCTGCCTACCTCACCCCATTGCCTGTGATGCGTGCGGTAAGCGTCCTCTCAGGGCCCTGGTCTGCTTCCAGGATTTTGGAACATTTCCAAAACACCCGCTTCATCCTGCTGCCCATATCAAGAAGCGGGGAATCAGGAGTAGCCACAGTCTACTGTCTGGAAGGCACTATCATGGCCTTGAGGCCTTCCTCAGGTTTCCTGTGGGCTCCTGGGTCACTCCATGGGATAGTCGTGCTTCTGCAGTGAGCTCCAGAAGCTCTGGTGTCACCTGGCCCTTCCAGCTCTGTGTCCTACCCATGGTGGGCGACATCAGCATGAAGCAAGGCTTCAGCCATCATTGCTGAAAGATGATTCCTATATGAGACAAATCTGAGACAAACTAATCACAGGTAGGTGGTGAAAAATCATTTAATGATCGCGATGGAGATGTTTAAGTAATAAGTTCTAACATAAAAACTTGTGAATGGAAAATATTAAGATGCTTAAAGGTCAATCTAATTAAGGCAACTTCAACTTCCTAACCTTACATGCTCACTTCTTGATGACAGCCTGACCATGCTATCACTGACAGCCTGTATCTCCCCTTCTGTGGGGAGTCAGGGGTCGCTTGTCAATGTGCCCTCTGAGACTGGGCCACATTCTACAACCATTCAGCTATGACTCTCCGCGACTGGGCAATGTTCTCAAGGGCTGCTGCCATAGCCTGCTGTATCTCAGCACTGTCCCATTGGGTCTCCTGCAAGCTCTCGAGATATTCTACCATGAGCCACAGGTTCTGGAGAAGCCTGTTCAATCCCTCAGCTGTGGCCCGCTGTGATTCAATCATAGTCCTCTGGGACTCCGCTTTTGTCTGCTGTGACTCTGCCATCGCTCGGAGCCTGCCATTCACGGTGAAGATCCCCCGCTCCAGGTTTTTCAGTGTAGACACCACCCTTGCAGTTTGGTCTGTGAAGCAGCAAGACAGGCAATAGCTGGTCCATCTGAAAGCTTTGGGATCCTCCCAACAGTCTCCATGTCGGCCCAGTCTGGCTGTCAACCCCTCCTACATTCCCTGGTTCTCTTGCTGTATTTCCAGCAGCTGAAAGAGGAGTGATCTCAGAGGACCAGCATGTAGCCTGGGGCCAGCTGAGTCCTTGCTTCATTCACCTGACGAAAAGGGTAACCTCAAAAACTTGTGAGTTTACTATCAAATAAATCAGTTGGAATTAAACCTGGTGTTGTCAGAATTCTTACTGTGTTTACCCCAATCCAACACCGGCATCCCTACATCATGACTACTATCTCCCTCATCCCCACAGTCCCGGCACCTCAGCAGGCCGATTCCCCTCTCACCAACCCACCCATCCTCACCCCGTTGTCCAGCCTGATTGCTGGCCTTCCTCCCTTGTCACTGGTCCCAGCATAGAGTAGCAGCAGGATCCCCACCCCCATCAATCACTCCCCATAGTTCTGCCCCCTTGGCACTAAACTAATGCCTGGTGGGCATTGTCAACATGTCCTTTGGGCATTGTTACTCCTTGTGCAGTGCCAAGGGATCAGGGCCAGTGGAGGCTCTAGAGGGCCTCCAAGACTTCCTTTCATTCCAGTGGGATCCGTCCACTGTTGTAAACCATGCTGGAGTGAAGCACTCCTCTTACAGGGAGAGAGACTCTGCCAGGCGGTGGCCCGTTACATGGACTTGCTCATGTCTCCCAGCTCGCTGCACTGTTCTAATGGCTGGGGAAATCGCCCCCAACATGTTTTCTTGAAAAAAGCCTTTACTTAGAAAAGGGATCGATGGATAGTCAACTTGATACCTTTCTATAATAAAAGCAAAATAATGCGGATGCTGTAAATTTGCACACGTGTACTCAACGCTGAGAAATCAAGGCACAAAGCACCTCCCGCAGTCAGTAGCTGAGTTCCTGCATGAATGGACTTTGTCCACTCCCCCTACTGGCGTGGATCACACTTTGCCTCTTTTGTTTTCAGTAAATGGCATAAGATTGTGTCTGAGAGGTCACCCAAAACTGGGCGTGATTTGCTCTAGTTTTCACAGTCATTTGGCGTTTAGAATGTTTTTAGTAAGATCACCCCATTAACTCTACTTTTTATTCCACAAATGCTGTCTGACCTGCTGAGCTATCTCCATCACATTCTGTTATTATCTTTGATTTTTGGTTCAACACTTTATCAGGCTGCTTATCTCAAGAAGGATCACAAAAAATATTTTGAAATTCAGGAAGTATTCCACAATTGTAAATGAAATTCTTCTACCTGCTGGTCTTCTCTCAGCTGTCGAAACAATTAACTGATCCGTGTTGAAAAGCTAAACAACAACCCAAAGTAGAAGAAAGGTGGTTTGCTTTGGAAGCATAATTCATAGATATGGGCAAAGCCATCTTCAGGTTGCATACCACAAGAAAAGACTGAAAGCTGCCTAAACAAAGAACCATCCAACCACCCTTGAACATCATGAGAGAAACATCTTGAAACAGAAACTGAGAGAGATCGATGAAAGCTTCCAGAGACAGCTGCATGAAAAGTAGGCTACCAAGTATCATCAGAACAATAAAAAATTGAAAAGGTTAGTCTTCGCTCACTTCTAGAATCTGTTCTGTTTGCTGAGTCTACCTGCAGAGCAAAACTACCAACTCTTCAGCTATAAAAACAGTCACAGCTGCTAACTTGAGCCTCAACTTTCAATCTCAGTTTCGGGTAAAGTAGAACCATAAGCAAGAGACCTGCAGCAAGACTGATTTAAAGTCACAACTTTAAGTGGCTTTTGATCCTACTCTGTATTTTAATCTTTATACCTGTACTTTAGGTGATATGTTTGCAGCAGCAGTTTTATAACTGTGGATGGCACAGTGGTTGGTAGGTTGCCTCTCGGCGTCAGGGACCCAGGCTCAATTCCCGGCTTGGATCACTGTCTGTGCTGAGTCTGTATGTTCTCCCCATATCTGTGTGGGTTTCCGTGGGAAATTTGATTTTCTCCCACAGTTTGAAAGACGTACTAGTTAGGAGAATTGACCATGCTAAATTCTCTCTCAAGGTATCTGAGCAGGTGCTGGAGTGTCGTGACTCTGGGATTTTCACAGTAACTTCATCGAAGTGTTAATTATTGCTTGTGACACTAATAAAAAAGTCTTTAGTAAGCTTTTTCTCAATCTTGTTTAAGACTGAAGTTTGTCTGTTGTGTTCTTTTTAATTGAATCACTCATAAATTAAAAGGGAGCTATTTGCATATATACAAATTCTTAGCTCAGTGATAACTTCAAGGAAACACCCATACATGGTCACGACAAGCATCATAATAAATACAAGTTATTGCCATTTGGTGTACAGCCTTTTATAATCAATATTAATGGTACTCATATGACAGCATTATCACTAGACATATTTAAGATCATGTTGAAATATATTACATCCTATCCTTTCATATAATTAAAAGCATTGATAGTATTTCACTGAACCTTTGAGGCTAACTTTAATTGCATTCACTTTGTGTAAACATAACACTAGCAACCTGAAAATGGTGTCTGGTCACATCCATTCTCTGTTGCAATACTGGATCCTGGGAAATATGACAGTGAGTCCTTTCTTCTTGGGTGGGAGACCACACATTCCTTATAGGATATCAATTTAACTTGTTTATCACATTAAGCGCAAGGAAGCACTATAAAGCTGCCAGATGGCTCACAAACAATTTCAAATCTGTATAAACACAGCCGTTCCATCTCCTGGTGAGGTTGTAAACTTCTTTCTATATCGCTCCCATGTTCTCCCCATCCTAAACACCCCTACTATGTTTTTGTACAGTCGTTCATGGGGAAATAAGCATTTCTCTTCTGTTCTCTTTCCTGCGACAGCTGTTCAATGGTCCTTTGCAACTAACCCCTTTTTATAGGCAATCTGTGGCTTACAAGCTGCTCTGCTCCTATATTAAATCTTGCTGTTTCACCCTGCCATTTAAACCATTGTTTTCTGGCAGCAGACACTCCTCAGTTGTATGCAAGATATTTGACAAGGTGTTGCATGTTTCCACAGCATTTGTTGAGGTTTCCCTATTGCTTGCACAGATTCTGCTTCTGCTTTAGTTGTATCAGCTTCACTGACTAATACCTGTATTCTGCCAATCCAGTTAGTTAATCCAGACATTGTATGTATTAAGAGTTGAAAAAATATAACACTGGGATGAATAAGATAAAAGGTTACGGGAAAAAAGCAGGATTAGGTTTTGAGTTGGGATGATCAGCCATGATTGTAATGAATGGCAGAGTAGGATTGAAGGGCTGAATGGCCTTTTCTTGCTTCTTTCTTCTATGTTTCTATGTTTCAGATATGACCTGCTGAAATGGTTGACCTAATAATGGAAAAGTTTAAATGGAAATAGCCTAAAGATGGGACTCAATGATTTTAAATAACGGGGTTCTGATCATTTTCTTTGCCAGCATGTTCCATTGTTCTTGGGAAGAACCACCCAAAATTCTTCAATCCCTTTAAGCACCATATATCTTTTGATTCAGTAGATAAACCAAGCTTTTGCATAATTAAATGAAATCTTGTTGGTTATGTATCTTAGTCACTAAATGCCTCCTTGCCTGTAGTCACTTTACATTGTTTGCGTATGATCAGTAACTGATGTGACCCTCGTCCCATTTTTGCTCTTCTTTTAATTGACCCTTGGACACACATCCGTGGAATTAAAAAGTCCCCGAGTTGCCTGGCCCTATTTGCATAACATTAGTTTGCCTTCTCTCATTTCCATTACGTGTAGATCATTTTGTGAACTTTCAGTCAAAACTTTTAAAAATTGGAAATAAACAAGCTCTGAAGATGGTGACTGCAAATTACATGACTTTTGGCATTTGGACAGTTTCAAGTCTTCGGTGAATACCTAATTAAATATGGACATACAGTAATTGAGGATATCTTATCTGTGAATTCACAAATGCTGATGAATGAGCCATCACCTAAAGTTTCCAGACTGCTTGTCTTCATTTTTTTATACAGCAAAATAGGTAAGATCGAAACTCATTGATCTCTATCAACACCCGATCATATCACAATAGCTTCGCACATCCAAATTAGACTGGATTGCTCTCAGAAGTGCTAAGCCAATGGTCATGTGATTGAAGCTAGTTTCAGGGACTGTGGGTAGCTCCAATCTCAAATCTAGGACACACCGTAAAGATGTGCAGGGGACGCCTGGTAAGGATTACTCGACAGTCAGGTACTGGCCTTCATCAATTGGGGAATTGAGTGTAGGAGCCGAGAGATAATGTTGCAACTATATAAGACCCTTGGTCAGACCTCTCTTGGAATACTGTGCTCAGTTCTGGTCGCCTCATTACAGGAAGGATGTGAAAGCCATTAAAAGGGAGCAGAGGAGATATACAAGGATGTTACCTAAATTGGGTGGCATGCCTTATGAGGATATGTTGAGAGAGCTTGATCTTTTCTCCTTAGAGAGAGATGAAGGATAGAGGTGTATAAGATGATGAAAGATATTGATCAGATGGACTCTCAGAGGCTTTTCCCCAAGGCTGAAATGGCTGCCACAAGAAGACACAGGTTTATGGTGCTAGGGAGTAGGTACAGAGGAGATGTCAGGGATAAGTCTTACACTCAGAGGATGGTGAGTGAGTGGAATTGGCTGCCATCAATGGTGGTGGAGGCAAAATCATTAGGGTCTTTTAAGAGACTTCTGGATGAGTACATGGGACTTAATATGATTGAGGGTTATAGGTAAGCCTAGTTGGTAGGGATAAGGTCGGCGCAACTTGTGGGCCGAAGGGCATGTTTTTGCTATAGTTTTTCTATGATTCTATTCTATAATTATCCAGGAAACTCAAGTTTTGGGCAATTGCCCTGCACAGGGAATCATCAAAAATGTCATTTAAATCTCAAATTCCACATGATTCCAGAGTACAAATTTGGCCAACGAGTCGACACAGACTCAGCATCTTATCCAGATCCAACATTAACTTCCCCTCCAGGGCCAGATATGACCTAACCTTATCAAAAGCCCAATCCAAGTCACGGCCCCAAAGTCCAGCTCAACTCCCCAACACAAGATCTGACCTGACCAAACTGTCCCCCATCCAAGGCCTGACCAAATCTGATCTGATCACACATAAATTCTACCCGTTGTTACCCCAGGGCAAAATGGACCCATCAAAACTGTTAGCCAGTTGAAAATCAGACTCTGAAACTATCTGCAAGTTATCAAAGTGCTTAACCAGTTTCAAAGTTCAATGAGAACTAACCTCCTACATGTTCAACAACAAGAAATCTCACAAACTCTTCACTTCATAAGACCCTTGCTTCAACTCTAAATCATCAAATCTATTCAAGCATTCAGAAGCATGCCGCATTGGCAAACAGAAATTGCAAATTAGAGACTGATGTAACTGTAATCTGTCAAAAAACACTGTCTTTATCTGTCAGAGACTGAATGTGTGATATTGCAGTAATTCAGGGTAAGTATGTGAGAATAAATAACATTCAGTATTTTAAATTCATGAAAACTCAAAGCTGAATCATTTAATTGGAATACACCTTCCAAGCATGAGAAAAGACCATCGGTGAGATTGTTCAGCCACGCTTATCCCAAAACCGGAGAAACCTGCCCGAGGTCAAAAGAACCTTTACAGGGTCCATGCCCTCTGCCTGCTACAATTCACCTGGCAGGAAGGAAGGGAATTCCCCCCATCTCTTTAATACAAAAGATATTGAACCATAATTTTTGAACTCCAGGCTAAAATCTGGAATATACCCTAAAGATGCGTAGGGACTTCCGGTAAGGATTCACTGACAATTGTCCAGGAAGCTCAATCTTCGTTTGGGCAATGGTCCTATATTGGAAACCATTGAAAACATGATTTAAATCACAAATCTCACACGACTCCACAGAACCATAGAACCCCTACAGTGCAAAAGGAGGCCACTTGGCCCATGAGTCTATCCAGAGTCAGCATCTTACCTGGATCCCGATATTAACCACCCTTTCCCTAGACCAGATCTGATCTAATCTTCTCCAAAACCCAACCCAAGTCACACCCCAAGGCCCAGCTCAACTGACCAAACCTGACTCAATCACACCCAAATCCTACCCACTTTCCTTCTCTTTGGCTTGTCTAACTGACTGGATCTTTGAACTTACCCACTTCACGGCAGCTAATGCTATAGAAAGGGAGCAAGGCTTAATTGTTTTCAACTAAGCTGCTCTTGGCAGCAGTCTTTGGGAACTTGTTGCATTACACAGACTTGATCTGGAAATTTGGGCGAGATACGAATAATTGGATTTCAAGGTAATGAATACTGAGAAGAGTGACGTTCCAACTCAATTGCTACTCCACTGGAGGTTATGGGTTACAGACTATGGGCAATAAGGTAGGAGATACCATGACATTTAGAAAAGGAGTGAATAAAACAAATCTTTCCAAAAGTTGGAGGAAATGATGAAAGGTATGATGGGGTGGAAGATTTTGAGGAAACTGCACTCTTGATGTTCAAAACTGGACCCAATTCTTCCACCTGTGCATAACTGGTGATTCCTAAATATTCATCATACATTTTCCTTTTGGGCTCTCTGACTATACGCATAAATCCAAGGATCTTGTATACTTTTTAAATAGCTTTGTCAGCTTATTCTGTACCTTCAAAAATTTGTAACTATGATCACTTCTGTTTCTGCATTCCTTTTAAATTTGTCATTTAGTTTTGTATTGCCTCATCAAAATCCACTTTTCTGCATGAAGTCTTCTATTACCTTCCTCACTATTTTACCACATTTGCCAATTGAACTTTCCTAATAGAATCTAACTTATTAAATGTATGTTTATTACTGAGGACTTAACCATTTATAAATTGCAAACTATTTTTGTTGCCTGTTTCTGTGAGAACTTCCCTATATAAACCAATGCTTGAAAGTAGCCTTTTAGTTTTTCTCGGGATATGTAAAGCTTCTTTCAAATTGGAAACTATATTAAAATTTTCTATTGCTCAGCTGTTTCATTATTATTCAACCATATACCCGAATCCACCTTCTTGCTTCAAGTTCTTAAATTCCATTCTATGAAAATTAGTTGCAAATATCAAATTGTTTATCAGTGCCTTATTGGCTTTATTCTAACAATGCTATGATCACTATTTACTAGATGTTCCTTCACAACATTAGTTCATTGATAATTGCCTTTTTTTTAAATGATGTTATCATTAGAATCAGTCAACATTTCATGTGTAAATGATACTTTGTAAATGAGATTTGGGGTCTTCTGCATTGTCTCCATGTTTTAAAGATATATGTGTAACAATTTTTATACGAGGTCACCTAGCTCAGCTGGGTAGAGTGTGATGTTTAATATTATTGATGGTATGGGTTTAATTCCTATACCAGTTGAGATAACTCTTATGACCTGTTTCTTGTACTTCCCCATTTTAATATCATGGCATCATTGAACTATGATTAATAATCCTTGAACAAGGAGGGCATTATAGACAGAATTCTTCTATTCTATAGATTAAACTGAACAAGAATGGGAATTGCCAAAAATTAATGTGAAAAGCAGTATCGCTCTAATCACAAAAACCATTTTCCTCCGCACCCCCTCTCCTCTCTTGATTTTCTGTTTGAAGGAGAGAACATGGAGCCTGCTGTATGGCTTCCCTCATTCCCAGTGCTGTTTGATGGTGTGATCCCAAATGTCTCACCTGACTTCTGTTCACATGAAGTAATAAAGAATGGATTTACAAATCAGAGTGCATTAAATCATAGAATCCTTACAGAGCAGAGGGAGACCCTTCAGCCTGTTGAGTCTGCACAGACCACAAATCCACCCAGGTCCTATCCCCACATATTTACCCTGCAAATCCCCTGACACTAAGGGGCAATTTATCATGGCTAATCCAATTAACCCTTTGGACTGTTGGGAGGAAACCAAGGCACCTGAAGGAAATCCATGCAGACACAGGAGAACATGCAGATTCCCCAAGGGCAGTGGCCCAAGCTGGGAATTGATACCGGGTTCTTGGTGCTGTGAGACAGCAGTGTCAACCATTGTGTTGCTATGCTGCCTGCAACTGTGCAGATTGAAAGTGTAGCCCCTTCATGTGAAAGCACATTTACATGGTTTGCTAAATGTGAAGTTCCAGGATTAAAAATCTGCTCATTTCTAATCACTTTTAAAAGTATATGGATCCTCTCATATTATATATGCTGAAAATGAGAGTCTCTACATGTCTTATAGAAAACATCAAATTAGGGAAAGATATAGATCCACAGAACTATTTATTCCTTTGCAATGTTCCCTTAATAAATGTCATCATTCAATTGAATTTAATTTATAACTTGGAGCTTTAGAATTATAGTCTTGAAAAGAATGATGGGAACATTCAGCCAAATATTAAAATAATTGCAGGCTTCTATTAGTCTAATAAAAATGTGTATGTGCACGTTGGGAGTACCACAGAAGAAACCTGTGTAATGAAAGTGAAAATAGCTTTTACTCTCAGTGACATGCTTGGTTTCTTGGTGAAATTCTTTATTTCTTCCCATTCATTATAATACATTTTATTTTAAGTGCTGCATTTTTATGAGCTTACAAAGGTTAATATTGGTTTAATACCAAGGCAATGATAAAATAAATTTCAATAAGTGAGTTTAATGCCAAGTTTGAATGGTTAATATGTTTTTTGATACCAGGATGGAAATAAAATAAATTCAAATACGTAAGCTTAAGGCTA
Source organism: Sphyrna mokarran (assembly GCA_024679065.1). Classification (NCBI taxonomy): domain Eukaryota; kingdom Metazoa; phylum Chordata; class Chondrichthyes; order Carcharhiniformes; family Carcharhinidae; genus Sphyrna; species Sphyrna mokarran. Next base: position 41,103,058 of record JAGIQG010000016.1, read on the forward strand.
AGCTTGAATGGTTTTATTATACATAATTTTCTAATTTGGAAGCGTCCTTCATTTCCAGTCTGGCGACTCGTCTGTGCTGCTATGGTTTACTTCAATAAAACTATGGAATGTTTAAGCAAGAATAATAGTAACCAGTTTTCCTAGGCATTTCATCAGTGAACACATCTCGCAGATAAGGGACCTTCTTCATCGCTCTGCATTAATGTCACATAGCACAGAATTATTGTTGGGGCTCACTTTTTAAAATGGTTCTGAAACTGGCTTAGAGCAAGATTATTGAATAAACTTTTTTTTGATAAAGCATTATAAAAACACACAATCCAACTGTATTTGATTTGGAAAGAGTGGAGAATTTCAAGTGGTGATAATTCAAATGTCTAAATTCTACTTCTTATTCACCTGGCATCACACAGACATCAGTGAGCAGTGATTAGCTAAGCATCAGGGATACTCCCCCAAACCCTTCGGAGGTCAAAAAGCTAATTAACCTCCGCCTTCGTTCTAAAGTGACTGTCAATGGTGGAAACTGGATTCATAAAGGACTTGCGACAACATTCATCTGGCAGCCTTATCTGAACATTTATTTGAATAGTTCAATCAAAGTGATGAGTGAAAACAATACGGGCTTTTTGTTCTGGTCTCTCAAATCAAATGTTCCATTAAATGAAGACTTATATTAAAAGGTTTAATATAACAAATACAACTAAAAGCTTCTTTATTCTGTGGTTGGAAATTTAAACTTATTCTAAATCGACAGCTATTTTTTATGAAAAATGAATTATCTTAATGGTTTGATTTTTTTAAAATTGTAATTTATATAAATTACATTTCTTCATTGGACATCTTACCAGTCACGGTGTGAGTCTTCCGTTGTTATAAAGCAGGCATTTCCTATCATTTTTATATCATGTACATGATTTCCCACCTCTTGCCTAAGCACCAGCCAACCTCTTTGTTTGTGACTGTACTTCATTTTTTATCCCCAGCCCATCAGTTTTTATCACCACGAGAAGCAGCATTACATTAGCTTGATGCTGGAAAGCCCACCAAATCGGTCTCCACCTGTCATTGTATTTCACTTTGTCTCCTAGTCACAGCTTATACTGAAAACAATTGCTTCCCCTAGTGTTATCTCCGCATGCTATCAATCCATCAAAGTGCAAACATGTGTGCCATGTGAATATGCTGAAAGATAACATTTTATCTCTCAATCCATACTGCTTACATTTTTCAGAAAATGTGTGTGAAGAAACGCCTAAGCTCTCTTTATTGTTCTGCATGCCACAAATTTGCCTCAGTTTCTCAAATGTGGTTCAGTTGCAGTGGCAAAAATGATCCTGGGATTGGATTGTGAGAAGGTATTTCTCATTTTTAAGATAGGTAATTGATTGATATATACATAGATACACACACACGAAACTCCAGGATTTGGCTGTAAAGGAACAGTGCTCCATTTCACAACATAAAGTAAAGCACAAACCATAAGTTTGTGGTGAACACCACAGGTCCCAACCGGGATGACGGAATAATAGATCCACTCAGTGGTCTGCTTTATAAGGGCTCAGTATGAGAGCTCCACTTGGTTAGTTAATTACCAATTCCCAAGAACTTTGCATTCACCGAGTCCTACGAGAAGACAGTGATTCCCCATGCAAGTCGTGGGGATTATCATATGTATCAACCAAAACCAAGAAGATTTTGTGGAGCAAACTGGAAGGTGAAACTGTTTTCCATTTGATAAATTGCAACATTTTTGCAAATATAATCCGCTGTCTTTGTGTGACTGTATTTGGGATTAGTTGAATAGTTAACATAGCTCTATTACTAAGGTAATCCTTCAAAAAATGTATAGATGAACAGAAAATGCTTTTAGTTGGTGAGGCGGGCTTGACACTCCTAAGCTTTCTAGTGGCTCAGCTAGTCTTGGTCAAGTAATCTTTCAGCTCACAATGAGTATATGAACATGGGGCAGAAGAGGACCATTCAGCCACTTAAGCCTGGTTGGCCATTTAATAGGATTATGGCTGATGTGATAGTAACCTGAAATCTGCATCCCTCTATCCCAGTAATTTATCACCCCTTTGCTTACCATACATCTATCCACTTCTGCCACTGCCTCTTCAGCAAGAGGGTTCCAAAGGCACACAACCCTCTGAGAAAAAAAACGTCTTTTTAAATGGGCAGCCATGTATTTAAGCAGTGACCACCCCAGTTCTAGATTTTCCCACAAGAAGAAATGTTCTCTCCATATCCACCCTGGCAAGACAACTCAATGAAAAAGGCAGAAAATTATCTTACAGTATCATAGATCACATAACAGAATGACACAAAAGTAGACACTGCAGCCTGTCAAGTATGTGTCAGTGCTTTCAAAGTGTATTTATTTAGTTCTATTTTTAGCATCACTTCTACCATCGCCCTCCCCCACCTGCCCCCCCCTCCCCATCCTGCTCTTTCTTATATATCCCTACCATTTTTCTCCAATTTTCTCATGGGAATTGACACAATAGGTTCAGATAAAAATCACTCTTAGATTTTATCTTTGTATTAAACTATTAAACTTCATAGGGCTCAGAGTTTTGCAATCACCATAAAATATGAGGAGATAGAATTTACAAATGTAAAAGCATTCTTTTATGAAACAGAGCATTACTGTTTGGAGAAAATAAGTCTTAACTAGCGGGTAAAGTGACAACTGATTAATCCAGCATTGTAACATTTAAGGCACGAAATGTGTTCGACTCTGATCTATGTGCAAGATAAATAATTGCATCCCATTGATAAGCTATGTTGAATCTTAGTTTGAATTTAAATTGGATCTGTCATTGTGGGAGTGGTTTCAGTTTCATTGTATACTGCTCAAAGTAATTTTTGATTAGTCATTGTGAATCCAGGTGGAAATGCATAATCTGCATTTATGATCTTGTTAACTCTGTGATGGATAGGAAGTAATGCAGATAATACCAGAATATCTGGGAAGGGTCTAGAACATACACAAAATAAAATCCATAACTGGTGTGGTGGCACAGTGGTTAGCATTGCTGCCTAACAGCATAGGGACCCAAGTTCGATTCCAGTCTTGGGTCTGTGTCGAGTTTACACATTCTTCTCATTTCTTCCAGATGATCTGATTTTTCTCCCACACTCCAAAAATGTGCAGGTTTAGTTGACTGCACTTAGTGTCAGTGAATTAGCACTAATAATAGAGATAGGCCCTGTATGGAATTGTTGTCAGTGCGGTCTTGATGAACCAAATGGCCTTCTTTTGCAATGTAGGGATGCTATGAAAGCCAATTGTATCAGAACTTGGTGGACTTAGACATGGAAATGGAATCAATGACAGGAGTTAACGGGAACCCTAGGATAGGGGCACCTGACTGGCACAACTTAACAAGGAAGATTCAGGCACACTTTTTGTGATATAAACTCCTGATCCATATGTGATGTTAGAAGTGACAAATTGCCACTATGATACTGATCTCACTGTTAAATAGGAACAGATAAACAGGAATAGGCCATTTAGCCATCAAACCTATTCTGCTTTGTGGCCTAATGCTATAGACTTGCCTTTAGAAAAGATACTTGGGCCTATTGACTGGACAATAGCACCTGATGTACTATAAGCAAAACAAGTTTGCTTTTTGGGACATTTCACAGTAACTTCATTGCAGTGTTAATGTCAGCCTTAATTGTGACTAATAAATTAACTTTAACATGGCAATGTTGGGGATGACTGACATGGTAACATTTTGAGTACTGTCTCATATCTCTCAGAAAGTATTAATAGCAAATATGCTTTGGTTGTGGTGATTCCACCTTTGAAATCTGCATCTGGTATCTTTCAATATCTCTCCCCGAAAACATTTTCTCTAAAAGGGAAAGCTAATTTTAGCCAGCAAAGCTACAGTTAGAAATGATTAATGTCTACATTTGGATTTTCACAGGGAAAGACCATTAATTTAAAATGTCCACCAATTAGACAGTGGTGAATAATAGAATTACAATGTATTTGCCATCATCAAGGTAAATGATGAATTGATAAAACAGAGGTTGACATACTTGACAACATTAATAATGGGGAATTCACTGCCTGACTGGAACACTGAACTAAATCTCTGTGGGAGTAAAATGTTTGGTCAACAGATAGTGTGTAGCTCCAACATTTGTAATGGAAAATTGATGTCCTGAACTGCTTTCATATCTAACATTGCATTTGAATGTCATTTTTGAAATTTAAAATTTATCTGTTTTTTTTTGCTTGGCAGAAATTCATTCATCAATATTGGCTGGAATAATTGGATGACAAGAATTGTTTTCCACACTGATACTTTTCTCAGACAGAAACCTTGAAAAGAATCCCACCATTGATGTCACTGGCATTAGCCGAGATGCTTTGGATGCCACTGCATCTGGTGCATTCTCTCCAGTCAAACCAACTTTCAGTAACAAAACACTAAAACAAAATATATTAATAACATAGTATTATCATAGTCTACATGTTGGAGTAATCCTCAGGAGCCAAATGGTGCCCCATGCTACTCCTCCCATAGACTTTGTTCCTGATTAAGTTCTCTATAAGGTCTATCCCGCATTGGGAGAAGGTGTGAGGGTGACATGACTGCATCCCTACTGAGGTCAGGATTCATGTTGCTTTCAATTTGCCATGCACTTCCACCTGGCCCAATCCAAAGCCCTGCTCCACCTGTGACTGTAGCCTCTGAATCCCAGTACCTCCATTCATCTCTTAGGGCCAGGTTATTTAATTCACAGACCACATCCTTAAGATATATATCTCTACACGCTCCTTGCTCAGAGAGACCTTCAGACACTCTGCAGAAGGACCAATGCATGAGTGATATGCTACACTTCTAACATAGTCTAAATAGTTTTGTCTTCATTTCATGAAAGCCTCTCATCTTTCCCTGCTGATCCTCCCTCCCATGACCAGCCTGCATTCCATCCTTCCCCCATCTTCCCTGTTAATCTTGTCTCCAATGTTTACTCTTTGCAGAGCTTGGTCTACTGGCATCTGACCTCAATCAAGTTGTTACTATTTGTGAGCAATACCCAAGGAAATCAAAAGTCAAAGTCTTATTCAAAGACTTTGGTTTGGAGGCAGGGTACATGCCAGGAATTAAATGCCAATAAATGTGAGTTTACATCCTCATTTCTGATTGGTAGGGATTATAATTTGGAGGCAAAACTTAATTCCATAGAACCATACAGTGCAGAAAGAGCCCTTCGGCCCATCGAGTCTGCATCGACGATAATCCCACCCAGGCCCTACCCGTATATCCCTACATATTTTACCGCTAATCCCTCCAACCTAAACATCCTAGTACACTAAGGGGCAAATTTAGCATGGCTAATCAACCTAACTCGCACATCTTTGGAAACCGGACCACCTGGAGGAAACCCACGCAGACACAAGGAGAATGTGCAAACTCCACATAGACAGTGACTGGAGCTGGGAATCAAACCCAGATCCCTGGAGCAGTGAAGCAATAGTGCTAAGTCCAACGTTAATTCCAGCGAGTTGGCCTTTGAATAAGCGTCCATGCATGGCAAATGCGTGCAAAAGGGCTGCCTGACATTGTTTGTCTAGAAACTCCACCAGCTATTAAAGTACAGAAAACAAAACTGAAAAAGTTCTTCTTGCCATTAGGAAACTGACTTTTACTGTCACAACAAATGACATTTCCCTGTCCAGCAAGCTTCCTGCTGTTGGTGGGGTCAGAATATTCTGTTGAATATTAACCAGAAGATGCATAGTGAACATTCGGAAACTACACCTTTATTTCTTGTGCACAAGGAGAACAAACACAATAGGTCTCACTTTGATGTTCTAACCAGATTCTGGAAAACAGTTTAAACTATAGCATTTTGCAGCCAATACACGCCAGTTAAAATACCAATAGCATTACAGTTTGGTGTGCACTTTCAACCTACACAATTCAGCATCTTTTCAATCCTTAGTTTACCTATTTACAGAATCCTTGCCATTTTAGTACATACTGTTCAGTAAACATACAACTAATGCCTGATTCCAATCTCACAATTCGAGCTTAGGTTTTTGCAACAATCTGATATCATCACTGTCATTTACTGCAACGAGCCTTTTATTTCCATATTTTGAAATTCTCAGACTGCCATGCCAGAATTGGAACTCAAATTCCCTGATAATTAATCCACACCTCTTGATTACACAATACCATTGTGACTTTATAAAGCAAACAGTCTGATGAAATGTTACAGACCAGAAATGTTAGCTCCCTCTCTCTCTCTCTCTCTCTCTTTCTACTGATGCTACTTAACCTGCTGAGTATTACCAGCATTTTCTGTTTTTCTATCAGATTTACAACATCTGTAGTATTTTGTTGTCAAAATAATTTGAGCAAGACTTCATCAAAGAATGTTTAAAAAAGATGAAGCAAATCATCAGGGGAAATGAATTGTTTAAATTATGTCTTAAATTATTTGCCATGTTTCCTTACAAACCATAATGTAACATGTAATCAATACAATGATTATATATTATGTTTCACGTAGAGGCTGCTCCTATTGCAGGTCAGATACCAAAAGTAATATCTGCAGACTAATATCTCAAGGAGATAATATTACAAAATCTTCTTGAGACCGTAATCAAAGCTCAGAGGCAACTACAAGGAAATGTTTCCCAACTTTTCAAAGATTAAATGATACTGCTGATGAAAACAAGTACCTAATTAAGTGGGCAATAATGCTCCACTTAAGGAGCTCAATTGAAGTTAGGCTGTCTGCATGCCTTTCTGCTCTGGACTTAATAGGAGCAAAGGTGGTGGAGTCCCTACTCCATGATATTCCCCTACCTCCAAACTCACATTGTTAAACTTAGAGTTTATTTATTAGTCACAAGTAGGCTGATATTAACACTGCAATGAAGTTACTGTGAAAATCCCCTCGTCTCTGCAGTCCAACATCTGTTCGGGTACACTCAGGGAAAATTTTTCATGGCTAATTCACCTAACCCGCTCATCTTTAGACTGTGAGAGGAAACCAGTGCACCAGGAAGAAACCCACACAGACACAGGGAGAATGTGCAAACTCCACACAGATAGTGATCCAAGTTGGGAATTGAACCTGGATCCCTGGTGCTGTGAGGCAGCAGTGTCACCTGCAGTCATTAAATTCCATGTAATAAATTAAGAAGTAGATGTAATTGTGATGTTAGTATCCCTTTAAGAAGTGTTTTTTAAATCATATACTCTGCAATTGTAAGCACACTTTTTCCATTTGTTTTTCTCATTCTGCCAGGCTGTCTATAAGAGTCTTTTTATTGTTGCATAAATATTGTTTATTTTTGCTGAGATGTTTATGACTCTGTGTTGTTAGGAGAAAAATTGTTTGGCAGATCAGATGATAAGGTTTTTTTTTCCTTTTCGTTCGGACCTTCAGGTTTGAGTTTTGGTTTTAGAAGAGGCATCAAGCTGAAAAGTCTTCCTCTCCTTAGTTTTGGAAATTCTGCTGGTTAGCTGAAAGCAAGGTTTTGCTGTTCTGAAAGGGGGGAATTAGCTACAGGTGGCTTGCCTAGATTCCCTTATGTTTTGGGAAGCTGTTCTGACTTCAAACTACCCCGAGTCTATCCGGAGAACTGCAGATTTCATACAAAGGTCTCAAGTCCAGTATCATGTGAGCATTAATCTTTGCTATGTTAAACCTGTTTAAAGACTCTTTTGTCTATGGTATTAGTTTGATTGGAACACATTGGTCATATTGATTAAGGGTTATACATTATTATGATTGTTTCTTCTTTGTTTGTAATTGTTAAAAGTTCTTGCTAATTTTCTTACTATACATAGTCAATGTATTCTTAAATAAACTTTGTTTGACAAAAGCTCCCTCATGGTCTCTTGAATTATACTTGAAGTAAAATATCAGAATCTTTTAGTAAGCTAAAAAAAGTGTTTTCCCTCTCTCCTTGTCGTTTTGAAAAATCTGTTGATTAGCTGAAAACAAGATCTTGTTTTCCTAAAGGATGAAAATCTGTTGTTATTGGGGGCTGGGCTAGCATCTGTCTGGTGATTTGGGAAGCTGTCTTGTCTTCAATCTGTTTGGAGAGAATCCAACAAACTGCAGACTTTAATGAAAGGACTAATTTCCAGTATCACATGAGCATTATCTGTGTTGTGTTAAACCTGTGAAAAGCATCTTCTGCCCATGGGGTTGATTTGATCAGGACATTGTACATATCTTTGATAAGGTTTCTACATTATCATGATTTTTTTCTTTGTTTGTAATTGATAAAATTCTTGCTTATTTTCTTACTATACATGTTCAGTATATTCTTAAATAAGCTTTGTTTGATAAAAGCTCCCACACAGGTCATTTGAATTTTACCTGAAGTAAATATCACATGCTTATCCTAGCCAAATTCAAGATGTAGAACTTATAATCTGAGTGAGATCCATGAAACACTTTGGAGTTCCTGACCTGAACTATAATAGAATGAAGGAGAGAGACAACTACCTGGTAATCAGCAGGAACATTTCCACTCCATGCCACTTGAAATAAAATCATTTACTCATCTATAAAGAATCATTTTATGATTTTCTGGCAGTTTCCCTTGATGTGGAAATGTTTTGTTTAATTCCAATCAAGGTTTTGTTAGGATTATAATTTCAGCCCCTGTCCTAAAATTAAATTCTTGTAATCTTTTCTGTGCTTCCTTTGTTTTTGAAATGTCATTGTGCGTATGTGGCAACTTGCCAATTTGTGTGTTACTGTAATTACTTAACTGACTTTACCCAACTGCTATCACGTAGAAATTCTAGAATGGTATAAGTACCATGGAGATGATTCTCCTAGACTGCTGTGCAACCAGGAAACTCAACAGGAGGCCATTTAATGGCTTCCTGCTGGACTCCATCACCTCCGCCTCTCCAGATTTCCGACGCTGATAGCTGCATGCCAGAAATCAGCATGGAACTGTATAGGTTATTCTAATGGGGATTAACATTCCATTAGAGAGCTAGGGACTAAAATCTCCAGGGCTGCTAGCATCTCCCCACATCAGGAGTGTTTCATTTCAGCAGGGTTTACAACAGCTCTCCATCAGCAGGGAGCTGGTGGTCCCACCCTGCTGGATTGAAGGAATGCCATCCAGGCCCCTCAGGAAGTTGTGGATGAATGGGGTATTCTTTGAGCATTGCTAGCCTGGCAGTGCCAGCCTGGCTCCATGGCACTGCCTAAGGGACAAAGTGACAATATCTTGGGTACTGCCTAACTGACAGTTTGAAGGGGTGTGGCCTAATGGGGCAAGGCCTTTGCGGGTGTCCTCTGGGGTTGTGATCGGTTGGGATAGAGGCGATCCCGCTCCCACTCTGCACTCAGGCTTGGTGACACAGAGAGGGAAGCCTGTTTTCAGGGCTCGCCATCATGGCGTTGGGGTGATGGGAGTCAGGACTGCAAGTTGGGGTGGGGGGGAAGAGATCAGAATTTGGGAGGGTAGAGAATAGGATTACTGGTTGGGAAGACAAAGTGGGCTGGATGGGAGAGAGATCATTGGGGTGGGCGAGGGATCAGGACTGCCAATGCTGTGGGGTGGAGATTGAGTAGGCCAGGGTTGTGGTCGAGGCTGATCTGGACTTAGCCAGGGGGTGGGGGAGCAAGTATTGGAACATGGCAGAGTCAGAGGTGCAGCAATGTGGGGGGTTGCAGGGCTGGCTAGAGATCAAGCTGGAAGATCTATACAATCGGGAGGCTGACAGTGTGGGACTACCACACGTGCCAATCTCGGCACTGGTATTTCGGCACATGCTCAGTGGCTCACCCATCACTATAGTGCCAGCATTTTCACCAAGGATAGGCCCTGCCCACTGATTTTTTAGCACAGTGCACAGAGCGTGGAAGATTCAGTTTGAAAATCCTGCTGAAAAAAAATCAACGGGATATACTCCAGTTTTTATACAAGTTCAACACTTGGAATTTTTTTGGGAGAATCCCATCTTATGTTTTTCTGGGTGTTTTGGAATATTTTTCACAGTAACATTTTATCAGATATATAATAGTCCTCTGATTCTTGTGTACAGATGAATTCATTCTATTCATTATCTGATGCCAAAATGGGGAATGTGATCAATGGTGAAGGTGCTCACATTCTAAACCCATGGCAACACACTCCTTCTGGCTTCCACATCATTCACAGAACCTGCCAACATTTTATATATTTATACTTCCTATGAATTGGCAGCTGCACACTCAGGTTTTCTGTTCTCTGTAATGACAATCCATTACTCCTTGTCTAAGTTATATGCATGCTTAGCAGGACAATTCTGATAGAAAAGGGAGTTATGGGAGAGGGGCTATTAATAAAAGCAAGTGAAGTTTTAAGTATCTTATACACTCTTGAAGGATTGTGTTATACCTGAGGTTCACAGTTACCTCATTCTTGCTCAAGCCATGCCAAGCACAAGAGAGCAGATTTGTGCATTACTCTTGAAGGAAATGGTAGATCCACAATGCTGAAAAATGTTATGATGGATTGAATTATTTTTGTCATACTCGTAGGAGGAGAATGACGTCTATATTCTACACTGAAGCTAATAAAATTTCATGTTACCAAGCCTGACTGAAGTGCATTTTTAATAACATCACTCAAAATAAGTTTACCTGATTTTTGCCATATCGTTTGTGGGAACTTCCTGTACAGAATTTGGCTGACATATTTCTTACATTATGACAGGATGACTGTAATTCTCCTGTCTCACCCTCATTGGCAATTGTAGCAGGTTGGGGGTGGGGAGGGTGGAGCCTGGTGGTACACGTGGGTGAATGGTGGGCGCTCACCATGCAAAGGTCTGTTGACCTCGGTGGGATAGTCTGGTTTTGGGACGAGCGTGGCTGGAAAATCCCGCCCCATATTTTAAGACTATTTCATTGAATATAATGTACAATGAGAACCCTGAGGTTGTGAAAGGTTCGATATGAGTGCAAGTATTTCAAGTCGTCAAAGGGAGAGATCTAATGTCTGGACACATGTCTGAATGTGTTTGAAAGGCCTGGAATGGGCTGATAAGGCATCAGTGTTCTTTTCTCGTTTTCAACTTGATTTGATCACTGTCAATAATGAATCGTGAAGCTTTCTTGGACAATCATACAACCAACGAAGACTTGTAAGAAAAATCTGAGATCAAAAGAGTTGTGCTCATCAAGATCAAGAAGAGACAGTGGGATTTCAAAGCATGTAATAAAAATCATTTAGAAAGTTTTCATTATTCATTTGTGGCGTATGGACATAGCTGGCTAGTCACCATTTATTGCCCACCCTTAGTTGCCCAAGTACAGTTGAGAATTAACTACATTGCTGTGACTATGGAATCACGTGTAGGCCAGACCAGTAAGGATGGCAGATTTCCTTCTCTGGAGGACATTAGTGAACCAGATGAATTTTTCTAACAATCAATAATGATTTCACAGTCATCAGTAGATTCTTAATTCCAGATATTTTTTATTGAATTCAAAGTCCACCATCTTCCGAGGCAGGATTCAAACCTGAGTCCCCAGAACGTTAGCGGAGGTTCTGGATTAACAACCTAGTGATAATGCCTATAGGCTACCACCTTCTCTGATGATGAGAAGGATTGATGGTAAAAGGGATTGAGGTATACAGTGCATGATTTTTCTACAGAGATTTGCAAGCTGCATAAATGTGTCACAAACAAAGATGATCCACATCTCCAGAGCAAGATTAATATGGAGCTGCACAGATCCCAATATTCTCCTAAGAGACCGTATCTGATGAGATAAATTGGATTGCATGACATGCTAACAAATATTCGTATCTCTACTCATTTTGTTCATATGCATTATACACCAACAACATCAGCTCTACTATAGAATCTAAGTTGCATTACAAGAATAATAGACTTGGTTTGTTTCCGTTCAATTGATGAGTGTAACTCAAAAGGCTATGGAAGACTATCAATTAACCCAGAAAAAAATTGTCCCGCTGTTCTTCCAAAATAATTACTCATTTGACCTATCGCGGGACATTGAACTTTATTATGCCCAGAAACTCCTTCAACATGCTTTACTTTCAGTACAGCCTTTAACTTCCCTGGATGCCCTTGATACCATAGCCCAGCATAGGATAGATAGACACACTCAAGCTCAAGGTATGACATGTTTTGCTTTCTGTCAAACACAAGAAATGATCCCTTGGGTTTTGCTCAAGAAGATTGCCTCCCGTAGCAGAATTGCAACAAGCTGTCTTAACTGCAGTATCAGGTCAAACAACAGTAACATTCAAGAATCGAACACTACAATATCATTGATATGGTACATCATATCAATTGACTGTAGATATCTAAAGAATCTAGCATTAGAGGTAGTTGGTTAATGCCTCCCTCTATACCAAATTCCAGTGCTGTATTTTTTTTTAATTTGTAGGTAAGGAAAACAAAGAGATCAAACAGTGCGTATCCAGTTCTGACAGTATTGTTTTCTGAGAGTAAAGATAGTACAGTCATTGTGACTTTCAAATGAGTTTTGGTGAACAAACAAAATAAGGTTAAAATGGGTTCAATCTGCATTCTGCTGTCTTTACCATTATTTAACATATTGCCAGAACCTGATATATGTAAAACTTGAATCTGACAAATGGTAGCCATACCAGAAATGGATCACAAAAGACTATTTAAACTAAGTGTGCATAAAATATACTCACAAGGTCAGAATCATCTCTGAATGCATGACGCACATACAGAACATTGGAATATTCTGTAGGGAGAGGAAGTACTTCAAATAATCACTCATTTTCCTCTTAATACGATGTAGCTTTTATAAGTTTTAATGTCAGCATGTCAAAATGGCAGTAAGTTTGTGATTGCCTGTGTGATTTTCTGAAAACCAATTTACATAGTGGCAATGGCAGAAAATTGGCCAACCATGACACATTGGCAATAATGCTGATTTCACAGTTTCCAGGTAGCTAACAAGCCAAAGAAATGGATAAAGACGCTGAGAGTGTGGGTAATGCAAATGTGGAGTAGACAAAACTGAACAGCAGTTAACAAAATGTTTCCCATGCCCTATTTATGTAGATTCTTGTAATGTCATTCTGGATATAACATGTTCACCCGGAGAAATGAATGATTGAGCGGCAAATGGCCCTCATGGGTTTATATGGAGAGACAGAGAGAATTGATGAACACATAAATGAATTGCTCTCCTGACTGTGGAAACTATGGGAATGTGTAATTAAGCCCTGCAGAGGATGATTTAACTTGTATAAGATTTCATCCACCCATCCATTGTTTTTGTCTATTCCCTTTAGACTAATAATTGAAGTGTATGATTCTTTGTGTGTAATGAATAGTTTAATGTGTAGCCGTTACTGTGTGAATGTTCCTTAATTACGCAGCTTTTTTTTGTGCAAGGATTAAGAAAAGCCTTGTGCAAGATCTAACATTTAAAGAATGCTCATTGTCCTACTACTTAAAATTATCCATAAAATCTTCATTTTTTTAATGTAAATCATTGTTGTTATAGTTGTAACGATGACAATTATGAAAAGTCTCCAAAGTAGGGATGGATAAGAGCAGTATTATCATAAACAGGAGGTTTATGCAGATATTCAGAATTCAACTTTTCATTTTTGTTCTTCCAAACTACAAATGGTTTTAATTAAGCCCTTGAAAACCTTAACCAATAGCAACAGTATGTACCAACTACAAGACGCACTGCAGGAACTCACCAAGGTTCCTTAAGCAGCACCTTCCAAACCCATAATGACCACATCTAGAAGGACAAGGGTCACAGGTACCTGGGAACCCCACCACTTCTAAGTTCATCTCCAAGTCACCCACCATCCTGGCTTGGAAATATATCATTATTCCTTCACTGTCACTAGGTGAAAATCCTGGAACTCCTTCCCACAGGACTGAGGGTGTACTACGCCTCAGTGACGGCAGCAATTCAAGAATGTGGCTTACCAGCACTTTCTCAAGGGCACTTAGGCATGAACAATAAATGTCGTTGTAGATAACAATGTCCACTTCCCATAAATGATTTGTTTTAAAATTCTTTAGATTTCCAACACTAGCCTATTTATTATCAATCTATATTCCATCGCCTGCCACCACTCTTTTAGCCACTTTGAAGTCACTGTCTGAAACATAGTACTTTAGCAAAGTCTCTTCAACTTGGCATTTCCCTCACTGCCTTTCAAATCTTGTTTTTTTTAATTTGCTTATTTCCCACCATTAATCCTCTGCTTTCATTTTCCCCTGATGATCACTAACAATCTATCACTTCACAAGCTACCCTGAAACATGTATCCACATTTTAAAGCACTATGGAATTGTTAATGCCATGCTTAATCTGAGACAATAGTCAGGATTTATGACCCAACAGGGATCACTCACCAGTCAGAGAAACAATGAGGAAGCCTTGTCAATTCAATGGGGAAAGCCTGACAGTGTTCAGTGCCTATCAAGAAATTAAGTGAATACAGTCGGGCTTTCTGTAGCATTCAGTTACACAGCTGAGGATGTCCCTTTCATTGAGAGCTGCCAGCCAGCTTTCTATTGCTTGTCAGCACTACTAGGAGTAATGACAGCCATTGCAAGGCACTCATCTGAGGCCCAGAACCAAAGGCAAGTGAGGGTTGGAGTCAGGAATTGTGGAGTAGGATTCATGGAATAGCAGCTAAAGTGGGAGGGTGTCAGAGGCCTAGTTACAAAGACAAGCCCCATCACAATCTCTATGGAAGATCACTGGCAAATCTAATCTTGTTTGCTAGGCAACCTTCAGGAGACACATCAAAGCCATGTGGCTCCCATTAAACCCCTCAGCCATCACTGAATTGGGCTGGACTCTGGGACAATTAGTGTCAATTAGTTGATTGCTGAGTCTAATTGACATCCTGTGCCAAAGACTTTTTTGTACTATGACTTAATTGGGGGACATTTGCTGCTGCTGGGAGAATGATGTTGAGCTTCTCCTCTGATTTTGTGAGCCAGGCCACTATGGTTCCAAATGTGATGGGCTCCAGTCAAATATATGTGTCAAAGGAGTAGAAAAATACCAACATTAACCATGACAATGCCAGTAGCAATTATTTTTAGAGGTTGCAATTCTAAATTTGGAGGTCAGAAAAACATGGGACAGAATGGGGCAAGGTTGGATACCTCTAATTTAATGCCAGAAGATTCGCAGGCAAAACAGATGAGTTGAGGGCAATAATTGACACATGGGATTGTGATATTATAGCCATCACAGAGACATGAGATGGAATTTTACCAGCACATCTGTCCAAGTTTTGCACAATTCCACCCAAGCCAATGGAAAATGCCATTCTCTGAGCCAAACCCGCCCCCGGAATCAGGACTGACATGCTAGCAAAATTCTGGCCATGGTTGAGGGAGGGGCAGGATTGGCAACTCAACATTCCAGGATATAGAATCTTCAGACTAGACAAGGGGGAGGATAAAAAAAAGAGGAGGCATTGCATTATTAGTTAAAGAGTAGGTACTGCAGTAAGGAGAGATAATATCTTGGAGGGGGCATCAAATGAAGCATTGTAGTTGAGTTTGGAATAAAAAAAGGGGCAGCCACATTGCTAGGTGTTAATTATAGGACCTCAGAGAGTCAGAGGGAAATTGAAGAGCAAGTATGTGTAAAATTCATGAAGGAATGCAAAAATAATAACAATAGCGTAGTTATAGTCAGTGATTTCAACATTCCCACCATTAACTGGGCTAGACATAGTTGTTTGGATGGAGTAGACTTCTTGAAATGTGTACAGGAGAACTTCTCAATAAGTAGAGGATCCACAAAGGGAAGGAATTGTGCTACACTTAATTATGGGGAATGAAGCCAGACAGGTGGTTGGGGTGGTGGTAGGGAAGCATTTTAGTGACAGTGATCATAACATGGTACAATTTAAACTTGTTATGGTCAAAGAAATAGACAAGCTGCAAAAAAAACTTTTAGATTAGGGGAGTGCAGTAAATTAAGGCAGGATCTGGCCAAGGTAGATGGGGAACATTTACTTATGGAGAAATCTACAGAAAAGCAGTTGCGGGGGCAGGGGGATGGTGGGGGGGTGCGTTATTCAAAAAGGAAATAGAGAGGGTACAAGCCCAGCATGTTCCCTCTAGGGTGATAGGAAGGAGTAACAAGCATAGAGAACCATGGAGACCAGATATATTCAGGGTACAATGACCAGGTAAAGAGAAGCTTTTAGTAGGTATAAGAGAAGAAAATTAGCAGAGGCATTAATAGAGTACAAAAAGTGCAGGATGGTATTTAAGAATGCAATTAGGAAAGCAAAGAGGGAATATGAAAATGTTCTGGTTTGTAAAAGTTGGGAAAATCCTGGGATATTTTTGAAGAATATCAATGGAAAGGGGAGAACCAGAGAGAGACTAGGTCCCATTAGTGTCCAAGAGGGCACTCTGTGGGTGGAGCCAGAGGACGTTGTTAGAGTGTTGAGCAACTACTCCACACCAAGAGAATGAGGATGAAGATAAGGAATTCAGGGAGAGAGACTCCAAAGTTCTTGAGCAAATTGGTAAAGGGAAGGACAAAATATTGGAGATGTTAGCAGACTTAAAAGTGAACGTATCTCCAGGTCCAGATGAATTGTGTCCCAGGTTGCTGTGGAAAGCAATGGAGGAATTTGCAGGGGCTCTGACCTTCCCCCTAAGCAGCACACCCCCACCCTCACCAACCATTCTCTCTACTCCCTGAGCAGCAGACCTCCATGCCCAGGCAGCGACCTACCCCACCATCCCCTGAGTGCCACCTCCCCCACCTCTGAGCAATGACCTCTTCCTCCACTCCTTGAGTGGCAGCCCCATCCCCGAGCAGCGACTTGCCCCTCTGCCACCCGAGTGCCACACTCTCCCCCTCCCTGACCTCCCCCTCTGCCCCCCGAGCGGCACCCCCTGCTACTGAACAGCAACCTACACCTCCATTCCCTGAGCAGCAAACGCCCACCTCCAAAACTGCAGGGGCTCTGACCTAAATTTTTAATTCCTCTCTGATCACGGAGGGAGATGCCAGAGAACTGGAGAACAATTAATGTGGTTCTGCTATTTAAGAAGGGTGGTAGAGATCAGCCAATGGACTACAGATCAGTGAGTCTCATGTCAAAGGTAGGGAAACAATTGGAGAAAATTCTGAAGGTGAGCATCTATCTCCACTTGGAGAGGCAAAGCTTGATCAGGGGTAATCAGCATGGCTTTGTCAGAGGGAGGTTATGCTTTACAAATTCGATTGAGTTTTTTGAGCTGGCCAGGTGCGCAGATGAGGCTAGTGCAGTTGACATAGTTTATAAGGATTTCAGCAAAGATTTCAACAAGGTTCCATGTGGGAGATTTATAAAGAAGGCAAATGCACATGGCGTGCAGAGTAATTTGAATTTGATTCAAAATGCTCAGTTTTAGGAGACTGAGGATGATGACTGACTGGAAGCCAACGTCCAGTGGTGTACTGCAGGAATCTGTGTTGGATCTCCTATTATTCATCATTTGCATAAATGACATAATTGACTATGTGGGAGCTGGGATTAGTAAGTTTGCAGATGTTATAAAGGTTGGCTGGATGGTTAACAATGAGATTGAGTGTCTTGGGTTACAAGAAGATATAGGTAGCATGGGCAAATGGGCAGATGAGTGGCAAATGGAATTTAGCCTTGAAAAGTGTGAATAATATACTTTGAAGGAAGCCATTTGACAAGGAAGCACTCAATGAATGGCATGACACTAGAAAGTTATGTGGAACAATAATCTCTGAAGACAGAAGGGCATATTAGTTCAGTAATAAAAAAGGCATATGGAACAATTGCCTTTATCAATCGAGGCATAGATAACAAAAGCAGGGAAGTCATTTTGGAGCATGATATTAAGGCAAATTGCTTTCTTGTTTTATTCTCAGCTTCTCATCCTCTGCACTTTTTCCATTTGATGTGTATTTTGACCGACACATTACAATGTGGTTAAAGAGAAATGTGCCCAACTGAAATGAAACACACAATTCAATCATAGGCTGGCAATGCTTTAAAGCTTCACCACTAAACTAGCATTTAAAGCTTCAAGACCCAAAAGTTTATATTTTCTATGAATAATTAGTGCAGTATATTCCCAAGGAAATAAAAAAACCCAAAGTAATCTGTTTCAATTTTAACTTGAATGTATGATATCAAATAATTGATCATAATTTCATTTTATTTAAAGGATAGTGGTGTATGCTTCAGGTTTTCTTGTATGTGAGCATGAATGAATCAATCCTTAAATAAATCCTGTATGTGTTTCATTATTAGAATACTTATTGTCGCTGCAATAAAAATCTATTCTCCAGTGCCAATCTTACCAAGTGCATTGAAAAAAATAGCACTACAAAATTTTGACAGGGTCAAGTCATTACTTGTTTGAGCTTTTCTAGAGTATAGTTCCCTCTCTATACCTGAGAAGGGAGCATTTTTTGTCATTGACTCCCAAGTGCTAACCATAGAATCATAGAAATCCTACAGTGCAGAAAGAGGCCATCTGGCCCATCGAGTCTGCACTGACCACAATCCCACCCAGGATTTACCCCCATATCCCTACACATTTATCTGCTAATCCTTCTAAACCTATGCATCTCAGGACACTGAGGGGCAATTTTAACATGACCAATCAACCTAACCCGCACATCCTTGGACTGTGGGAGAAAACCGGAGCATGTGGAGGAAACCCACATGGACACAAGGAGAATGTGCAAACTCCACACAGACAGTGACCCAAACCAAGAATCGAATCCAGGTCCTTGGAGCTGTGAAGCATCAGTTCTAACCACTGTGCTACTGTGCCATCCAAAGCTTCGATGTGTTGCCCCAAATTATGTTTGCCAAGATATTACACCGGTTTGCATTACCTTCTACAGATTCCGGATAACCAGAAAACTTTCCCATGTTAACTGGCTGCCATGTGCATTTTCGAATAATCAATCTGCTTTCTCTCCTTACAGATGCTGCAAAACCTGTTTGTTTTTTCCATCAGCCTCTGTTCTTATTTGGGAAGGATTTGTAGGTTAATAATCAACTGTATGGCCATACTGTGAACACATACTGAGCAATTTTAAGGCAGTGCTCTCCATAAGTGGGAATCAGTGGCAGAAACCAGAGAAACTTGGAAAACGTGATTCATGCTGACAAGCTTCCAAGTTCCGATCTTCTAGCCCCCTCACTGGTGGAGTACCATGAAACACGCAATGGGACCACATGAAGATCATTTCAATGCATTAGCATGTTATTAGCAAGCACTTTCTCTGGAACTTCTCCCCCTCACCAAATAGTCTCAGTATACCGCACCATTTACACAGCTTCACATAAGCGTGAACCTGGCAAGTTAATCATAGAATCATAGAAACCCTACAGTACAGAAGGAGGCTATTCAGCCCATCAGGTCTGCACCAATCACAATCCCACCCAGGAACTACCCCCATATCCCTACATATTTACTGCTGATGCCTCTAACTTACACATCTCACAGTTGTTTCAACCTAACCTGCATATCTTTGGACTGTGGGAGGAAACAGGAACACCCTGAGGAAACCCACACAGACGCAAGGAGAATGTGCAAACTCCACACAGACAGTGACCCAAGCTGGGAATTGAACCCAGGTCTCTGGAGTTGTGAAGCAACAGTACTAACCACTGCTGCCGTTTCAGCTTTGTGGGCGATTTTGGAAGTGAGCACTCAGGCAGCTATCATCCTCTATGTATTTACTGCTCAGGGGGCACCGGAGAAGATGTGGAGAACACAGATAAGTTCAATTAGGGCCATGGGTGGGGTAATCAAGAATCACCATCCCACGGAGAGGGGTCAGTGGGGTTGCTTGCAGGCCTTACTTTCCTTTCACACATTAAAAGGGTTGTGAAGGCTAGTATGCAGGCAACACTTCCTGTGTCCTCCTTCCTGGGTTCCTGTCCATATCACAGCTGGGGGAGTGCCTCAGGCACTTATTGGTAGCTGGCAAAATGGTGGGAGAGTTGAAAACAAGAGGCCCAGTCCTGGCGGGGTGGGGTGGGGCTGATTGTGAGGTACTCAGGGTCCCATGAGTGGTTAGGCTGTCAGGCCAGAGTGGAGGATTCATTAGTGGGCTGCATCTCCTCTCATGCTGCCTGAAAGGCCTTGCACTTAGAGGATGATGACTACAGCATGATTGGAACCCATACTTAGGCTGTAGTCTGAAGACATGGGGAGAGGCTATTTGGAAGTCCCAAACAAATTGTCAGGGGTGCTTGGGTGTAATGGTAAATTCAATGGGTCATGGAAGGCTGCTCAGCTCTGCACCTTTTGTGAGCTGTGAACAAGAAACCCTCTAGAACTGAGCTGAACATGTTAATTTCTGTCCTTCCTTGATTCAGCTGTGCCTCATCTGCAACAAGAGGAAAACATTTGGCTGAATAGCCACCCCAGCCTCCCCTCATTAGTCTTTACGCTAGTAAATCCTGTGTGGTCAAAAATCATTGCCATTTATTGGACGTCACCTTTTAAACCTTAGGAAGTGAATGTTCCAGGCATTGAGCTGAAATTCTCAGAAAGGCTGCAAAATTGTACTGATAACACTTTTGCAAGGTGTCTATTATCCTGGTCTTCACCAGAAGCACAGGCAATCTTCCTCCTCTCTAGCCAGCTCGAGTGCTCTCTCTTTATAACTCATGAGGATTCTGAGCTCTGGCATTTCTCCAGGTGGCTTTGCTGCTCATGCTTGTTGAGATTGAGTTAGTTCTGCAATGTCACAGAGAGGGAGAGTGAAGGCTGGAGCAGTGAGATTGAAATGGTGATGTGGATTGATGGGCGTGGAGTTTGAGTGAGGGTTGCAGTTTGTAAAATATCACAGGTACTGGAGGGAACATGGTGATTATATGAGAGAGAGAAAGGCTTCATGCCTGATGTTGGGTGAGAGATGGAGTTAGAGGTGCAGGGGATGTGCGAGGGAGTCCAAAGAGAAACAGGGGTGGTTCATTTACTTCGGCTGAACAAAGATTGTTCATCTTCTTCTGACACTATTGTCCCTTTCTTTGCTGGAGTGTGCGTGCGCTGACCAGGGCTGTCACTGCATCCCACGTGGGGCTGGTGACCCTTCTGGAAGACCTCCTCCTGAAGCGAGGGTAGATTGTGTCCCGCCTTTAGCCAACTCCATCCAGCATCCTGGTGTGCAGTGCCTCCACAAAATGAGGTGCGGACTTCCTGTCTGCCATCTCCTGCAATTGATTTGGAACAATGCTGGGGAGCCACTGATTGCAGACATTAAGTTGTGGCAAGGTGGGCAAATCAGAGGGAATGCACTGTGACTGCAGAGTGATTCTGGTGGGCATAAAAATTTACACAAGTGAATCATAAGATTCGGTCCAAAATCATGCTGGCTAGAATCACTCCAATTTTCATGCTGGAATGAACACTGTGCCATTTATTTGGTCAGATTCCACCCACCTTCTATGGTTATAAGTTTTCTGGTGGAATACAAGCCCAGAGCTTCTGGCTGATAGGCAACGTCACTACACATTGCACCACAAGACCTCCCTAAAGTAAAGCAAAAATGCATTTATAAAGAAAAGTGCACAGCAGACTGATTTATTGATTAAACATGACCCAGATTAATATGATGCTGAGTTTAGAGTACATTTTTACCTTTCTTACATGTGCAGTAATTCAGAGAAGTAAAACGTAGAATACCTACAAATGCAGAAAGAGACATCAAGTCTGCACTGACAACAATCCTACTCAAACCCTATCCTGTAACCCTAGTATTTGCCCTGCTAATCCCCCTGATACTTAGAGGCAATTTAGCATGGCCAATCTATCTAACCTGCACATCTTTGGACTGTGAGAGTAAAACATGCCAACATGTGGCGAATGTGCAAACTCCACACAGACAGAGACCCGAAGCTGGAATTGAACCCAGGTCTCTGGCACTGTGAGGCAGCAGTGCTAACCGCTGTGCCACTGTGCCACCGAGATTGCTTCCCCCAGAATGACTTTCATTCCATTTCAACCAGTCCTCTAAATCTCAAATTTAGAGTTTTCAGCTTTGTATTTAGATCGATTTCTTGTTTGTGCCCCTCTTCATCTCTAACC
Source organism: Sphyrna mokarran (assembly GCA_024679065.1). Classification (NCBI taxonomy): domain Eukaryota; kingdom Metazoa; phylum Chordata; class Chondrichthyes; order Carcharhiniformes; family Carcharhinidae; genus Sphyrna; species Sphyrna mokarran. The sequence goes on from JAGIQG010000016.1 coordinate 41,125,164, forward strand.
TTCTCCAGGCCTATAAGCACTTACCATCTCTCCCAAATTCTCTGTTCCCAGCCTCATCTTTATATCTGACAACCCTTCCCTTCTTTCACTTCACAACTGCATTCAAGTTCTCACCCCTACCCACTCTGCAATTACCTTCCTCAACCACTTTAGTGCCGTTTTGTCCTTTGTGGTCCGAGAGAACTGGCATTTTGATCAGTATTCGTTAATCTCTTGACAGGTTCATCTTTGATGTAGCATTCTGTTTTTGGCTGAGTATGCCTCTGGGATGTATCTTGGGATGTTCTTCAATGTTAAAAGTTTTGGGTGAATACAAGTTGTTAGACTTCTGCTGATGCATTATCAAGGGCTCTTGGACAGTAGCATAGATTTTGTTCCACAAATTTTTTAAATTAGTCAGTAGGTATTGTATAATATATTCCTTCAGCCTGATATGTAATAGTCCATTCAGCAATGAATGTTTTTCCTTCAACGTAATAAGAGACATTCATCTGTCAATGTGGTATGCAGTGCTCTTCCAAACTTGGGAAAGTATTGCCCTGTACAGTATAGCCCAAACTTTTACCCCCGAGTCAGGAGTTCAAAGGTTGGACATTTCTTGGCTTTGTTCACCTGTCCCATGAAAAATAGGCCCATGAGATTGTATTTCATTTTGCGGCAGTCGAGACCATTGCCCCCAAACAAGTATGGAGGCTGCCAAGTGCAAAGGCGCACTGAGTGGATTGCCTGACTCTGTCCTTCAGTAATTTGTTAAAGTTATTAAAAAATTATCTCACCCCTCACATGCTCTCTACACCCCATCCATGCCAACCTATGCAACCTCATGCCCACCACCCAACCATATTCTTTATACAATCTAGGCTTATGCATGCCCCACCACATCCTCTTTGCCATTTGTGGCGCCTTTGTTGACTTAGTGCCAACTCATACCCCCAACTTGCCACCATTTGCCCTTACCCTTCCATGCCAACTCACCTAGTTTCCACCACAGGAAAATCTCAGGCGCTATTCTGATATAGAATAACATTATATTTCTATTGATGATTTTAGTATTTGACAAAAAAAACTCTAATTGATTTTTAAAAGCTTTGCACACATTGAAATTCCTTCAACTAATTGCTTTGGCAAACAAATAGGTCACCCAAGTACTTAATCAGTTATGAAAACAATCAGGGCAATCCTATAACTATTAGTCATGTGACTGAAACTGGCTTGGGATAATGAGTTTTATCTAAAGGCTGAGAGAAACGAGGGTGACCTGCAGGAAAATATTGCAAGCAACAGCTGTAAAATATTGTATCATATGTGCCTTTAAGGCTTTGAAAGCCATGTATCTTAAAAGAGAATTCCAGCCTGATTCTAAAACTTAAAGTGCATCCGTAAAGAATATTGACCTCTTGATACGATGATACAAGGGCCAATTGTGATGACCTGGTAAACATTAGTGTGGACTTAATGGGCAGAATGGCCCCCTTCTGCACTCTAGGGATTATATAATATTATATGATATAATATATATTAATATTAAGATTATATAATATTACATGATATAGCCCCACTGAGATAATATTAGTTTGTAAATTCAATCATACAGCACTTCATATAAGGATAACCTTCATCTTTAAGGCAACATACAGAATGAAATAACAGGCACTATTTGTTAAAACAGCACATTTTTATATATTTGAAGTCCAAGGAATTAAATCCCTCGACAACTTTAACAGTTCTAGTGAGCTTTGACAGTTTTGACAGTTCTTTTATATGAGTTAATGTATTTTTGTAGGCATAGCCATATTTACTTTGAACAATACCAAAGATTTCAAAGATGCTCTGGGACCATATACAAAGGAGTATTTCAAATTTCCAAAAAAAATCCCGGCTATCTAATCTTAGGGCTAAACTGCACACTTTCAGATGCGTTAAAAAAAACACATATGCGGAGGTCGCTGTTGATTTGCATGTGCAACTGTCTCCGTGAACCATAGAAGCGGAATCTAGAACTGGACACAACCTCTCTTCCCCTATGAAAATGGCAGAGGCCAGGTTCAGAGGTGAAACTTCCTGATTTGGGCTTTTGCTGGCATTTTCCTGCAACTGGAGAGGTTCTCCATCTGTGCAAAAATTCAGGTCGATATTTAGCAAAATCACTGAGCCATTTATAAAGAACATTTTTTTTGGCACATAATGAAAGTATTCTCTCAATTTTGAAACATTGCTTTATTCTGAGTTTCTCCTGTCTCAAACCAGGTGTGTCAATGCTAGTGTTTTACCTCAGGCATTGGCAAGAAAATATCACTCATTCTATGTATTTCTTTGACTGTAATGGAACTGAGTATCAGACACTGCGAGCATAATCTTACTGCCCATTCATGCTATGCTCCCATGACAGCATAGATGGAAAATTTGGCAACAAGCCAAATCCCTGTTTGCTGCAGCGGGTCAGGAAAATTTCGGCCTGCAGATATCTCAATATGGGGGTGAGCAGAGTCACCATCATCTCATTGTTTTGTCTTTCATGTCCTCTTTTATCCAGCAACTTACACTTATTGCTATGTAGTAAACATATTGCTAGCTAATACTTAGTAATGGGGAAATTACTCTGTCGAATAGGGCGACACGGTAGCACAGTGGTTAGCATTGCTGCATCACAGCTCCGGGGACTTGGATTCCTGGCTTGGGTCACTATCTGTGTGGAATTTGCACATTCTCCTTGTGAATGCATGGGTTTCCTCCAGGTGCTCTGGTTTCCTCTCACAGTCCAACAACATGCTAAAATTGTCCCTTGGTGTCCTGGGATGCGCTTGTTAGAGGGATTAGCAGATAAATGTGTCAGGATATGTTGGTTGGACTGTGGTCGGTACAGACTCAATGGGCCAGATGGCTTCTTTCAGCACTGTAGGGATTCTATGAATAGCTTTGCGTCGTATTTGAATCTTCAGTCATTTACTTTTAGATTTTACTTAATGTGGTCATTTGGATCAATTATACTTTGAATATAACTCTGAAAGTTACCTCATAATATCATATGCCTTCTGAAACAGCTACATCTGCCATTGTAAACATTACATTCAAATCTTTTTCTAATTAATAGTTTTATAGCATTTCATTGTTTGGCATGAGCTGCAACTGAAATCATTTCTTTAAGCTGGGGTTAAATGGTCTTTCAGATCGTGACTGATGTTGACCTATTGAATATGCAACCCTTCACGGACTGAAGATTTAATAAATCTCCACACTTCATGTGCTTGTTGGAGAAATCTATAAATGTCTTTTTTGATTCCCTTCCAGAGATGTTTTCTGAAATAACTAAGTTACAGTATTTTGCTTTCATTTAAATGTCACAGAACTTAGATGAAAACTAGATTTTAATCTATTAAGCATGTGCATTTGGAGTGTTGTTATGATAGAACTGTGCGATTGTCTCCGGGGGCTCCACTCTTCACAGCACAAGCAGGAATATATTTGCATAACAGGATCCTTTCTACATTTTTTTTTAAAGGCAGCAAAAACTTTATGCAATGAACTGCATAATGTACAGAAAGGTTGCATGCATGTATCAGTGTTGAAGGCTAGCGCTGTGCGACTGTAATAGCATTAGACTTGAAGTTCCCTGTGGCTGTTGTCATTAGTATAAAATCTGCAATAAAAATTGATTTGGCATATTGCCCTTTCCTTGCATTGTCTTCTAGCTCGATGAGATTTCACTTAGTCTCTGGACTATGGGCAGAATTTTATGGCCCTGTCACAGTGGGGGCGGGGCTGTCAACTGCAGCAAGCCGTTCAAGCATCCTTTGACCTTGATGAGGACAGGAAAATTCTGCTGGCAGGAGGGTCCATGAAATTTCATCCTATGGGTGAAACTGGGACTAAAGGGATCAAGGGAATTGGGGAAAAGGGGGAATCAGGATTTTGAAATTGATGATCAGCCATGATTGTTATGAATGGCGGAGCAGACTCGAAGGGCTGAATGACCTCCTCCTGCTTCTCGTTTTTATGTTTCTAGGTTTCTAATTGGAGATTGTCAGTGTTTAGTTTGTCTTTAACTGGTTAGTTATACATTTAGACCTCATGCTAATTACATTGTTCTCTGGGCAATGACAGTGGGCAGAATTCTGTCTTGCTCCCAAGGCGATGCTTTGTTATCTGACTCTATTGTCCATGCTTATATTATTATTAATATTATTATCTAATTAACATTAACTGTTAACCATTTTTATTCAACAAAATAAGATTGAATATAATTTTTCAGATGACGTTAGCTTCTCCAACCTAACCTTGTAGTTAAAAATCCCCCATCCCTGGAGCCATTCTGGTAAATCTCCTTCACACCCTCTCAAGAACATTTATATCCTTCCTAAAGCCTGGATGTAATGTTATAGTTGTGACCTGACCAAATCTTTAGAAAGATTCAGCATACTTTCCTGCTTTTGTACTCAACATCTATTTTTATGAAGTGGACCATTCCTTATGCTTGGCTAAACAGACTCTTAACTTTCTATCCATCTTCAAAGATCTATGTGCATGCAGTCCAGACATCCCACTCTTATAGCACATAATTTAGAATGGTACTATAAATCCCTTCTATCAAAATGCATGCTGCAACTTTTTTAACATTTAAATAATAATCTGTTTTGCTGTTTTTCATACCAAAATGGATGAACTCACTTTTACCAACATTGTACTCCATCTGCCAGACCCTTGCCCACTCACTCAAACTGTTTATATTTCTTTGCAGATATTCAGTATCCTCTGCTCTTTGCTTGACTACTTATCTTAATGTCATCTGCGAACTTTCACACACGGCACGTGGTCCCCAGCTCCAAATCATCTAATAAATTATTAACAGTTGTGGTCACGGTACTGATCCCTGAGGCACACCATTAGCCGACAAGAAAAACACCCATTTATCCCACTGTTTGCTTTCTGTTGTTAACCAATCCTCTATCCATGCTGATACATAACTTGTAATGATGAGTACCTTTATTTTACACAGCAACCTTTTGTGCAGCATCTTGTCAAATGCTTCTGAAAATCCAGATATATCACATTCACCGGTTCCCCATTGTCCATTGTGCTTGTAATGTCTTCAAAGAATTCCACTAAATTAGTTAAACATGACCTGCCTTTCATGAACTCATGCATCCCTAAAGGAATAACTTCTATTCAGAAGTCTCGCTATTTCTTCCTTGATGATAAATCCAAGCATTTCTCCACTACAGAAGTTAAGCTAACCAGCTTATAGTTACTCGTCTTTCATCTACCTGAATTTTTAAACAATGACGTCACATTTGCTGTTTTCCAATCTGTTGGAGCTGCCCCAGAATCCAGCAACTTTTGGTAAATTACCATGAATGCATTTGCTATTTCCTCTGCCAACTCTTTTAGAACATAGAACATAGAACACTACAGCACAAACAGGCCCTTCGGCCCACAAACAGGCCCTTCGGCCCACAAGTTTAATATCCGGGATGCATTAGCTTGCCCAATACAATCTCTTTAAGGATAATGATTGTTTTTAGGTCCTCACCTATCATAGCCTTCTTAGCATATTATTTGTGTCTTCCACTGTAAAGACCGAAATAAAACACTCCTTCAATTTCTCGGCCATTTCCACATTGCCTATTATTAAATCTTCCTTCTCATCCTCTAAAGGATGGATGTTTACCTTAGCATTCTTTTTCTTTTTATATATTTATAGAAACTTTGTAGCAACTTTTGCTATCTGTTTTTATATTCTGAGCTAATTTACTCTCATTATCTATCTTACTTTCCTTTATTTCCTTAGATACTCATGATTGTTAAAATTCTCGAGTCCGAAGAGCAACCATTTACCACAGCTCTTATATAAAAACCAAAATACTATGAATGCTGCAAATCTGAAATAAAATGAGAAAATACTGGAAAAAAAGTAGTAAGTCTGACAGTATCTATGTGGAGAGAGAAATAGAGTTAATGTTTTATAGATCAACAGATAGAATCTACAATGTAGAAGAAGGCCATTTGACCCATCAAGCCTGCAATAATCTCATCCAGGTCTTAAACCTGTAACCCCACATATTTACCCTGCTAGTTCCCTGAAATTAAGAAGCAATTTACCATGGCCAATCAACCTAAATCACACAAGTTTGGCCTGTAGGAAGAAAACAGAGCAGCAGGTGGAAACATACGCAGACGCGGAGAGAAAGTACAAACTTTTATTTCAGACTGTGACCCCAGGCCAGAATTATACCTGAGTCCCTGGTCTGTGAGGGAGCAGTGCTAATCACTGTGCCACCACGATATCTGTTTCGAGTCTGTATGACTCTTTTTTCAACTCTGTTTTCTGATTTTTTATCGAAGCTGACACAGTCCTTCCTAATCCACTACCTCAGTTCTGTTCATAGACCTTTTATGTAGTATTGTGTTAAATGTTTTCTTAAAATCTATCCAGACAATATCTATTGCATTTCCTTTATCAAAAGTTTCTGTTCCTTTATCAAAAACTTCAATTTTATTGGTCAAGCACAACCTATCTTTGCTGATCTGACTATCCTTAATTAATTCAAACTTTTCCAAACACCTATTGACTTTCCCTAATTATAGATTCCAAAACCTTCCCCAACACTCTTTAAGCTGACCTGCCTGTATTATTTACACCTTAACACCTGTCTTAAAATCAGAGTGTTATCCTATATTCAGTACCCTTATCCAAGTCATTGACATAGAGGCTGGAATTTTACCAGCACGCCAGCCCCGTTTTGGGACGTAGGCAAGGCTCGGAGAATGGCATTCTACATTGGCCTCAGTGGGATTGTATGAAATTTGGGCGGACGTGCCGGAAATATTCTGTCCAAATAGCCCTAGCAATAATTGTTGTGACACACCTTGTCAATCCAAAAATAGTTCCTTATCACTACTCTCTGCTTCCTGTTCACTAAAAATCCCCTCTTGATATGTACACCATGACCTGTTAATCTGCAAAATAACATCTGATGTGATACCTTGGCAAATGCCTTTTGGAGATCCTAGTACTCCACATTTGCAGTAATACCATATCTACAGGCTCCTCTTTGTCCACATTGTGTGTTGCATCCTCAAAGAACTCCAAAAAATTGGTAAAACACAATTTCTCTTTCACAAAACAATGTTTACTTAGCTTGAATACATTAAGATTTTCAAAGAGCTCAGTTATAATCTCCTTAATAATAGATTTTAGCATTAATCTCACTTTTTGGAGGCCAATGGAATGTACTAGCACTGTCATAATGCATTTTTTTTGCATCTTGACTTGAAACAAATGGATTTTAATGTTACCCCTCAAGGAGATCCTCTTTCCAACTCCACAACATCTTCCCTAATCAGTAAAACTACATCACCTGCCTTTTTCCTTTCCCTATCTTGTCTGAACATTGAATATTAGGTGACCAGTTCTCACCAGCTTTAATCCACAGTCCAGTTATTGACATTGCATTATTATTCTACATGACGATTTGTGCTCATATCTTACTCATCTTCTTCTCCATGGTTTGTGCACTTACACACATGCTTTCAAAACCTGACTTTGTATTCCTTGATGTGGAGATGCCAGCGTTGGTTTGAGGTGGGCACAATAAAAAGTCTCACAACACCAGGTAAAAGTCCAACAGGTTTATTTGGAATCATGAGCTTTTGGAGGGCTGTTCCAAAAGCCTGTTGGACTTTAATCTGATGTTGTGAGACTTCTTATTGCATTCTTTCCAGCCTGTCTTGGTATTGTTCAATCTGATATAGTGTGACTTTCTCCTCTACTAATATTCAACATTTTTATTGCGTATCTTACTCCTCATGCTGGTGCCCACCATTCTGCCAATTTAGCTTATAACCTCCTCAACTACACTTGTGAACTTCACCATAAAGAAATTGGTCCCTGTCATGTTTAGGTGCAACTTGCCCTTTTTGAATATGTGCTTCCTGCCCTAGAACCGGTCCCAATGCTCTAAGAACCTGAAGCATCCCCTCCTACACCATGCTTCAAGCTATGCACTGATTTTCCTTATTTTCCTATTTCTATACTCACTAGCGTATGATGCTGGAAGCAATTCTAGAAGTTATTACATTACATTCTGTCAGAGAGTTGATAGCCTTTAGAATTTTTGCTCACAGAGCAGTAAATGCTGGGACATTGCCTAACTTAGCCTTGAGTATATTCAGATATTCAACTAACAAAGAAGACAAGGGTTATGGGGAGTGGGCAGAAAGGTGGTATATAGGCTACAATTAGATTAACGACAATTTAATTGACAGGGAGAAGTAAGTTGATGGGCCAAATGGCCTAGACTTGCTTCTATTAATAAGATCCTACTTTTTATGTTCTTCCCAGGATCCTGAAAATTTCAATATTTGTCTTTTCTATTAGTATTGACATGTATCACAACCTCTGACTTACCCTCCTATATCTGTAGAATTTTCTTCACTCTCTCTATGATGTCTTTAACTCTGGCACCAGGGATGCAACGCGCCATGTGAGATGCATAATGTGGTCACAGGGAAGTCCATCTGTTCCTCTAACTATAGAATCTCCCAAGAGAACTGAATGTCTATTTTTAGTGTTCCCTCCTGTGCAGTCACTTCCCAATTTGTAACTGCAGTCCTTCAAAATGTTATCACTCCCGGCATATTTAATACTGTGTACCTGTTTGAGAATGGTATATCCCCTGCAGATACTTGCACATCTTACCTCTTTCTACTTTTACAGATGACCACCCATCTACTATCCTCGATACTTCCAGTGTGTGTTGGGTGGCCTCCTCCTGGAACATACACTGCAGGGAATTCATCATCCTTGATGTATCCCAAGTTGAAAAATTCAGAGCATGTAGCTGGAGATACTCCTACACCTGTGGTCTTTCAGGACACACGGGACGGAACTTTCTGGTCCTGCCCACTGTGGGAATCGTGCCCAGCGAGATACAGACCTTGCAAAGGTCACTGTTGACCTTGAATGGAATTTACTAGCATGGGGTGAATGTGACTGGAAAATCCTGCCCACAAATTGTCTTGATGCTCACATATGAAACAGTAATAATTCTCCGATATCCATCCACGATTTAAAGGAAATAGCCTCTATTGTCTCTTTTAGAATCTAGTTATTGCCTTATTTAAATTATCCATTTTAATTAATGCCTCTAGGCTTGATCAGTGTTAGTATTTTTATTAATTCAATCTCTGTTATACATATATTGATGGATTTTTCCAATTTCCTGGCTTCAATTTGAATGAATGCCCTAGTTAGAGAACAAGGAGAAACACTCACATGCTGATTAAATGCAATGGCCATGTTAAATTCTCCCTAGGTGTACCTGAACAGGCACCAGAATGGAGCAGCTAGGGAATTTTCATAGTAAATTATTGCAATGTCAACGTAACTTCTCCATGCTCTATGGGCTGTTTCTGGGGACACTTACCAAGAAGAATATCAACTGCTGCTGGAAGGTCATCAACTCAGTAAAGGACGCACTTTGGTCCGCCTGATACTTGCTGATCTTCCAGTTGAAAGAACTGTCCTCGACCAAGTGTTGCAGACTGGCACATTCCAAGGTCCAGGACTATGTGCTGAGGGACACGCTGAAGCCTGGGGCAGCCGCCACAAAGGCACAATGGGGAAAAGCCACACTATAAGGCCTTTTAGCAGAGGCAGACCGAGAGCCTGGGAATTGCAGAATACCTTCGACCTGCATAACTGTGTACCAATCTGAGCAATAACGGCACACAGTAATGTTTGAGGCATGCGTATAGTTGTAAGTTTGAAATGTTATGATTGTAATTTGAATAGAACGGTAAAAAAGTTTTAATTCTGCACTATTTGCAATTCAAAGACATATAAATTTGCATGGATTATTTGAGACTTTTATGAATAAAGTATATTTAAAAAAAACTTAAATCATTTACCTCCTTTTCTATAGTCCTATGCTTTCTTTTTGTTGAATGCTTAAGTCCCCCTGAACAATCCCAACTCTTCTCCTGCTGATCAATCTTGCTATGTTCTCGCATTTGGTGTTGTTCTGCCCCTGCTCTTTATTCCTTCTGTCGCTGCGCTATTCCCTCACTCTTGGTACTACGCCAGTGCTTTTTATCTCCCCTGCTGGTCTCACTGTGCTCCCACTTGCAAATAAATATCCAAACCTGAAAATAGATGTTTAGAGAAAATCAATTTCCTAATATTAAAGGAACATTCTTGAAGCGTAGTGCCACAAAAGGCCCCAGAACCATAATACAATGATCATCTAAACATTTTGCTGGAGTATTTTGGATTGGACAGCAGTCTAAATGGCAAAGCCAAAGTATGGCTGGCAACTGCAGGATAAAGAGGGCTGAGGATGTGAATGGTAAAGGAATGGGCTCAGCTTCTGATCTAGCACAGAGAGCAGCAGATCTGATTGTTGTATCCACTTGACCTTCCATTGGAGCAACCTTTTGTTCTGTTTCCAATCTGTAATATTCTTCTCTGGCAATCCCTTCCAAAGATGAGGTGAAAAATATCCAACAATGTCCTGTGGATGTTGTTATCTGATAGTGGTCACATGATGGCCAATGCATCGGAAATGACATTACCACAAAAAATATTAAGCTAAGATAGACACTGCACAAATATTAGCTTGTATATATCATTGATGCAGTTCAGCAGGCTAAGCCAAACATATTGTGAAGATAACTTACATTTATTGCTCTCTGCAGAATAGCATTTTATCTGTGTTGAATATTTTTCTCATTGTCATGATAAACATTGTTCATTCATCTCACACATGTATCTCTTGTCTCTTTTTCTTAATACAAATTTACCTTCCAAATCAGTTAGCTATCTAAAGTGAGTTCTCTAACACCTGCTGGTGGCTCTGGGAAAAACTGCCAGTGCTTCTTTCACAATAAGTTCATTACAGCATTAGCGTAATCCTGCTGGTGAAACTAATAAATAAATTTGAAACTTACGTTCACTCCATCTGGTAATTTTCACTTGGGTTTCAGTAGATTAGGGATATGAATGCATCAATGTTCACACAGAAGGTGTGCCACCTACAGCAAGTTGTGATGATGCATTTGCCTTCAATATTCAGTTTGCAATTATATAATGCATCAATATTGTATAGTACAAAGTGGACTTGTAGCCTTGAATGTCATATTCACTACTCTTCTGTTGATGTGTAATCCTTTGACAGGCATTGGTCATTCATGTTATTTGTGAATGATGATATATTATAAAAGTAACCTATTTTCATTGTGTTCAACTTCCACTACCAATGCGGTTTAACCTTGCTCCAAAATGTAACTTCCAAAGCGTGGGAGCTGAGTCCATTATTGAAAGCTGACAATTTCTTAACAGCAATTTCTTAAAGTTGATGTAGATCAGATGACAAAAAATGGCAGAATAATCCAATTGTCTGAATATTTGATGATGGAAATTAGCAGAGCTAAAAAAAAAGCTTAACATGTATAGAGTCTGCAATGTGAAATTGGTTGCAATTTCCGTGGCCCGCTGTACTGTCAGAGAAGGCTGTGAGGCTGCTTACACAATGTAAATACTAACTTGCATCTCTTTAGTGAGATGGGACTCAATTGTTTGGACCTGCTAAAGTCTCTGCCGCCACCAGTTGAAGTCCACATCAGCAGGGATTAAGTATAGTCTCACTGGTGGAACCAAAGGCCTCTTAAGGCCTCCAGAGGTCAAGCTCAGGTACAGGTGGAAATGCTCTTTGCGTAATGCCAGCTTGGCATCCTGGTACTTCTTGCCAGTCACCCTGGTACTGCTCATTGGGCATCCTGACACTATCAGTTTGGCACGCTGAGAGTGCTCAGTAGATACTAGGCAGTACCCTAGACAGGGTCTCTGGGGCTGGACCAGATAAAGGCAAGCTAGACCAGAGAGTGAGGGAAGTAAGATGGGGGGCAATGGAGGGAACTCTAAATTGGGGCTTGGGGCTGCTGCTTGGGCCAGTGCTAAAAGATCAGCCATTGGATTGAAAAGGGGGGGGGGGGGAATTGGAGACCGACCATGGGGGTCAGTGGGAAATTGGAGGCTAGCCGTGGGAGATTGGGGAATGGGGGCTATCGGGAGGCTGGAGCTGGTGATTGGAATGCCGGCAATGTTGGTGGGAAATATGCTCGTCAACCAATCTCCCAGTACACTGGGTGATTGGTGCATGTGCACTAGTCCCCTCTACAATCCAATGTCAACTCTCTGGTGTGATTAGGTGCCCCCACTCTCCACTCACAGTTCAAATTCTCTGATGGACTCTGTGATGCACAGAGTGCTGTAGGTTTGTTTCATTAACCTCTCCCAAAAAATAGGTAGGAAAAATTTCTATGTTCCCATCCATTGGGTACTTCATTTTTTGGGAAAAATCACCCCATTATATGATTAATGTGTCAGAATGTGATAACAACCTGCACAATCAGTATAGGCTATAATAAGAATTTTATAGAAACAAGAAATATTTTGAAACCAGTTGAATATGAATCAGAGATTTGTGATGTTTTCGATTGGTTCCTATTTGATGTGGTTAGGTTGTCTGTAAAGTGTTCAGCATGTGGCAAGACTACTGATTGTAACAGATACTTCATAAGGATGTTTTTGCATTTCTGTATGAAAAAATTTTTTCCCATACCATTGTAGCAGTAAAAATATTAAATTCCTGTTTGGGATAAATCCATCTGAATATGAGCACATAACAACCTTCTCCCTTATCCATGAAAAACACATCAGTTTCCCAATCTGTGGAAACATTTCTGTACAAACCTGGTTAGAATTTTATCAGCTTTGACAGTAACTAATGCAGCAATGCAGTTAGTATTCAAATGGACTCCCCTTCTATGTCCTGACATTATTCTCCAGCATCCTTCGAGAAAGCACATTCCTTGATTTGAAAGAGGGAAAAGATTGCAATGGTTTGTGCTTGCTTTTTGTGCCCTTTGCTTTCCAAAAATTCCACAGTTTGCACCAGAAGCATACCTGGGCCTTTGCATGGAAAAGAAGTGGGAAAGATCATCCCCAATCTTCCTGTCCCTTTTTTTTCCCTGATGGCCTCCCCAGGCAATGACATGTCCAAAGAAGCTATTGGTGGAACTCAAATTGGGGTTCCTTCAAATCAGTTGGGTGGGAGTTTACAGCCTCGCTTGAGCGAGGTTGGAAATTCCGCCCGAGGTCAACGGAGATTTCTTTTGTCTGCGCCGATTCTGTGATGGGCGAGGTGGTAAGGTTCCAGCCAATGGGTCTAAAAGCACCAGTCAGCAAAACAAAAAGAGGAAGTATTATCTACTGCCCCTACAAGTGTTAGGGTCAGTAACCTTTCCTGATTTCTAATAGAATGCTGCTAACCAATTCAAACCTATTCATCACTTCCTCACCTGTTCCAGAGATGTAAACAAGCCATGTTAATGATTGGACCCATACAATTCTTGTGTGTTGGCCGACCTAATGCATTTCCCATCCATTGGTTTCTAAAGGAGAGTTGCATTGAACTCCAAACATTAACTTGGTTTGTCTCTTTGGAGATGCTGTTGGACCTGCCGAATTTTCCCAGCACTTTATGTTTCTATTTCTCAGCCAGTGTACCTCTAGAATCCAGGAGATGTGGAGAGGGAGAAACATCAGGCAGGATTTTCCTGCTGTGCTCGCCCTGAAACTGAAAAATCCTGCCTGAGGTCAACAGGCCATTCCATGGTCTGCCCCTCACCCTCCAAATTCCCATGGCAGCTGGAGTGGAAAAATTTGCCCATAAGGTTACTTTTGAATTATTTTAGCATTTGTCGAATTGCATTATTTGTCCTTCATTAGAACTCTCTCCAGCTGAAACTTCCTCAAGCTTTCTAATGGACAAAATGATTTAATAAGGAGAATTCTTACATAGTATTTTGTGGCTCTCTGCCTTGATATAGTCACAAGGATTGATTATTTCAATTTACAGGATCAATGCATTAGCTGTAACCCATTTTTCCTTCGGCCCAGCAAGTTCTAAGGGTACCTCTGGTGCATGGCTGTGTGTCATCTTGTCTTCAAGTAATTGGGTTGGGTCAGCTGATCAAAAACCTTAGATACTGGGTACCAGATCATGTGTGGGATGAGCTTGCCCCAAGAAGAGAAATTCTTGCTCGAACTCAATGGACCTTTGAATGATCTGCCGAATTTTCTGTCTTGCTCGTTCCGATCCCTGCGGTGGGTGAGATGGGAGAATTATAGCCATGAGGAGAGGGAAATCCTTTTCATTAAAAGGAGAAACTAGCTTTATTTGAAAAGAGACTTCGCAAGGGAAACATCAAATTCAAATGGTGAAATAATGGATCATAAAATTAGGAGAATGCAATTGAATTGATGGAGAAGGATTTTATAAAGCGATCAGTTACATTGTGATTCATGGCTGTCTGTTTAGATATAATGGTTGATCGGAAGAGGAAACACTTTGTAACTTTGGATATCAACCAGCTCTTTTAACCGAGAAGTGAGGCAAAATTGTTTTGATACTGCCTTGTTGTGCTTCTAGTCTATTTTAATATATAAATTAAGGAAAGGTGCTACAAAAGTTATGAGGCTCATCATTGTTCTGCAATTTTCCTTACGATAAAAAATGTGGTAACATTTGCAAACATGCTGTTCCATACATTGTAAACACTAAACAGCATAAATGGAGAAGTTATCTGAGCACGGCGCATTATTATGTGAAGCTCATGATTCAATTCGGCTGTACAAATAAACTAAAGCAGTCTGCTACTTCTTATCAAGGGTTAATTTGCTATTTCATGCATTAAATAGATAAAGATTAATTGAATTTTGCTTATCAGGTATGCCGGGTAGGTATTATCATCCCAGAAAAGCAGACAATTCTACACAATGTGAATTACCTTTCATATTTGTTACAATGTGTGGCATAGCCCTGAATGCTATTTATTTCCATGGCAACATATCGTCTTTAAAGTGCTGTCTGGTAAAACGCTAGCTGCTGTACAATTGTGTAAGGAATTAATCCAAAAGGAAAATGTTTTTTTCACAATTGCTTTTCCATTACCTTCTGTGTGGTGTGGTGCAGCTTCACATTTTAAGGGGTATATATAATGTGGGCTTGAAATCTATAGAAAGATTTTTGGATGATTTTTTTATCATAGTTCTCATCTAAAAGATTGATATATTGTATTCTGTATTGATTATTTTATTCCAGATAAATAGTCACCATAAAATGCAGTTTATTGGCAATTCTGGTGAACAAGTTCTATTTGAGACATTCAGAGGAGATGGACAGTGAGGAAAAGATTGAAATGAGACATGAGATGTACCTTTCTCAAAGGCCACAGGTTGCAGAAACCCTCAACATAAAAAAAAAAATTATTGATTCATATCAGAGGTAAACTTACATTAACACTGCAATGCAGTTACTAGTCACTAAACTCCAGTGACTGTTCGGGTACACTGAGGGAGAATGTAGCATGGCCAATCTACTAAACCAGCAGGTCTTTTAGACAGTGGGAGGAAACTGAAGCACCCAGAGGAAATCACACAGACACAGGGAGAATGTGCAGACTCTTCACAGACAGTGATCCAAGCCAGGAATTGAACACATGTCCCTGGCACTCTGAGACAGCATTGGTCAGCACCATGCAGCCCTGTTGCAAGTTTTTGAAATAAAAAGAGAAAATGCTGGAAATATTCAACCGATCAGGCAGCATCTGTGGAAAGAAGCAGTGTTAACAACAGTTCAGGCTGATGACCTTTCACCAGAACTCTCTGGAGTGATGCCATATCAATAATTTTTCAAATAAATGAGGGCAAATTTACATTTCTGTTTTGCTTAAAGCTAGTAGCACAAAAAAATAAGAGAACATTGACACACTTAATTTATCTTAAAATCAGCTAATGTACGTAGTTGTGTACAGTGGTTCTTTCTTTTTTATATCACTCTTGTGAGCTGTTCCAGAACCTTCTCAGGAGTTGGCTGCAGCCATGAGGCTGCAAACCTCTATGTAGCTTTTATCAGTAAATAAATGTGTGATTGATTTTCCCTTAAATGGTGAAGAAGAATTATTACACAGGTGATGAGGGTAAGACTGAACCTCGCAGTGTGAGTATACAGCTTCAGTTGCAGTTGAATGAAGTTGAAAGAAAGAAGAGTAATTACAAAAATGCCCCTATTTGGATGGACGGACCCTTTTGAAACCTCCGTGCAGGACTGGACAGAATAAACAAAGCGTTTGGGCAATTATTTTCGGGCCAATGGAATCGGAAGGGAGGACAAAGGCAATCAACCTGAATGAGTATGAGATCAAGGCTTACAGTTTGATTCACAGTTCATTGACAT
Organism: Sphyrna mokarran; assembly: GCA_024679065.1. Classification (NCBI taxonomy): domain Eukaryota; kingdom Metazoa; phylum Chordata; class Chondrichthyes; order Carcharhiniformes; family Carcharhinidae; genus Sphyrna; species Sphyrna mokarran. The sequence continues at coordinate 41,141,459 of JAGIQG010000016.1, forward strand.
GAAGCATACCAGACTCCAAGTCTTTCAGTGAGATTGTTGAATTGGAAGCAGTGAAGCAGGACAGGAACTCTGCACCATTAAAACAAGACTTAGAAGAGGAAAACAATTGGCAAAGATTTAAGCAAAATGTTACCATTGTGGCGCTAACCACTGCCCTGAATCCTGCAGGTTTAAAGAGGCTGAATGTTCTTTTTTCAGTCACAGGAAATGTCATTTGAGGCATCAGTGCAAAAACATATCAAATCTACACGGTAGCCAGTTAATTGGAGTGTCGCAAGTATATGCTGCAGAAGAAGCTCACGCCAATGATTTACTCCCTAAAGTAGGCAGGATAGCTCCTATTTCTGTCATGTTCCTGGCAGGTGGATGTAGACACCAGAGCGTTCATTATTGTGATAGGACAATATATATTTCAGAAGGAGTGCAGCATTTTTGAATTCATGAATTTACTAAGTAAAATTAAAGCTGCCATAGTCCAAGGTGACCATAGGCTGCTCTCCCCTTTGAGGGGGAGAGCTGACTAGTGGCGATTTAACCTGAGGATCAGTGCACCACAGGCGAAGGACAAGTTTGAGAATAATCTCAGCTGGTGCAGGAATTGAATACATGCTATTGGCATCACTCTCCTTATGAACCAACTGCTCAGCCAAGTGATAGAAATTGGCCCCCATTTTATAAAGAACAAAGAACAAAACAGCACGGGAAACAGGCCCTTCGGCCCAACGAGCCCACGCCGCCACCCCTATGTTCCCACCTCTACCCGTGATCCCTGTCCATGTTTATAGATCTATGGATTAAAAACCAAATTTGAGACAATTTAGGGAGAATTTGTTTTGCCAATTAGCCTAAGATTTTAGTGCAGCAAAGTTACACAGGAGAAGATTTGTGGGAAGGAGGACCACTTGATCTAATGAATAAATTTGAGAGCATCTTCGGTGATGAGTTAGGCAAGATAAAAAGCCTGAAGATGAAGATCTATGTGAATACAAAGGCGACCCTTCATTTTCTTTTAGGGCAAGGTGACCAACGAGAAAAGATAGATGCTGAATTAAAAAGATCGGATGAACTTCAGTTTGCGGAATGGATAGTATCTGTAGTCCCTGTATTGAAGCCAGATAACACCATCTGCATTTGGGAGGACTTCTTGTTAGCAGTAAACCATGTTGTCAATGTTTTTCCACCCCTGGAATACCTGAAATTGTAGGCCAGAGTTTTCTGGCCATTCAAGCCAACATGATTCTCTGCTCCTACTGCAGCGAATCGAGATTTGGCTGAGTGCCTCACTTGCCAGGGCAGCAGAGTACGAATGGTCGGAAAATCGTGTCTGATAATGGAACAATCTTTTTGAGTTTCAGAACTTCATTGCCTTCAGTGGTATCAAACACATTCAGACTGTGCCTTACCTCCTAGCATCCAATGTTCCAGTTGAATGAGCTGTCCAAATCTTTAGGTCCAGCTGAAATAAGCAGTCTACATTAAGAGGTTAGAATCTCATGGTTTCTTCTGGGCTATAGGACTATCCCACATAAACAATGGGAGTCCTGCCAGCACTGTTAATGAACCATAATGTCAGAACAAGACTGAGCCTCATGTTAAACAGACCATCTTGAAAAGTTGTGCCTGGTGAGTTCTGTTATTTTGTTTCCTTCCTTTAAACATGCGAGATATGAATTATGTTTAGAGTGTAGCAGAGTTTCATCTATCTCCCGATAAACATAATGCTGTGAATGATACATACGTTTGAAAAACTCATGGATGTTGAATTAGAAAATGGCTTTCATTATGAACTAATGTTATTTGTATATGGTATCAGAGATTATAAGAACACGATTGAGCGGACATTGTTGCTTTGTCAGCATTGCGCATTTCAGAAATTCGTAAATCAAATAATGTTTTAGGATGTATTGTCTAGAACTGAGACTCTAATCGATTGAGTCTGCATTTCATTGCTTTGCAAAAATAAGCTGATAGGTACTTCTATACAGTAGGGTTTCCATGATTTTACAGTACATTAAAGTTAATGTTTCAATTTATGTGTTAAAATGACAACTGAGAAGCAAAATTATTGTTTATCAAAATGCTGAATCAACATACAGAATTTGTTAAGTAGAGTATTATTCTTCTTTTGTTGCAAGTCCATGTTGGTCCAAATGCTGGCAGCCAGCGAGAGAGAAAAAGGCCAGAAATTGTGCACATCAGTAATCTTTGAAGGGCTTCAGCCAAAAGCCAAAGGCAGCACAGTGGCACAGTGGTTAGCACTGCTGCCTCATGGAGCCCGGGACTGGGTTTAATTCCCAGCTTTGGTCGCTGTCTGTGTGGAGTTGACATGTTCTCCCCGTGACTGTGTGGGTTTCCTCCGGGTGCTCCCGTTTCTTCCCACAGTCCAAAAGATGTGCAGGTTAGCCATGCTAAAATCCCCCCCTCAGCATACCCAAACAGACACCGGAGTGTGGCGACTCATGGATTTTCACAGTAACTTCATTTCAGTGTTCATGTAAGTCTACTTGTGACATTAATAAATAAACAAAACAAAACCTTGCAGGTGTGAGATGATCAATGTGGCTTGGAGGAAAGAATTACTGCTTAGCCCTTTCTTTAGAAGACAATTACTTAAGATATATATTTTTAGTCTCTCCAAAGATATAGGCAAGAAGTGGAGAATGTGGAAAAATTCCCTGAAGTTAACAATGAATGAGGATGTCACCAAGTGATAACAAAATTCAGCAGCCAAACTCCTTGCTTAGTGCATGATAAAGCTGAAGAGTTGCTTGACATTTCAGGTTGGCACTCAAGCGCACTTGAAAATAGGGGAGATGATGCTCCAGTCATGCTGCGCCTGGTGCATAGCAAGCTAACCCAGGATAAAGGACCTAACAGAAGGCCTTGTGCCCGGCACCAAACAGTTTGTAATCATTCCAGTTCTATGCTACTTGGGCAAACTGGATCTGACCCAGAAAGGGCGTGAGTCCGATTAGTGTATTTAAAGTAGCATTTAAATATGCTTAATCTCATTCAGTTCAGATTCTCCCAGCTCTCAGGATCGTCTGACTCACAGGTGTGGCTAGAATCTGGCAAGAATTCCTACAAGAATGATGGCCATGCTCAGGGGTAAGGGGGTGGGGGAAGGGTGCGAAGATTGGTGATTGTGGAAGTCATTGAGGCTCTCGGGTGGCCAGGGACATTGCTATACATTGTTCATCCAGTAATGTCCACGTGGCATTGGCACTGCCATATTGACACTGCCACAAATACACTGCTACTTTACCAGCATAGTTCTAAGGGATGAGGCCTGAGTGAAGGGGGCACTATGACAAGAGGCTATGAAGTGGGCTGCTATGACGGGGGCTATGATGAGGGCGCCATGAAAGGGATCATGAATGGATGGGGCATGAAAGGTGGACCTGTCAAAGAGTGGGGCATGAAGTGGGGGAGTATTTCTGGTGCTCAGGAAGAGCCATTGGGAGGATTCCAATGTCTCGATGCCAGCAATCCATGTTGGGGAGGGGATAGAGAAATATGCTGCCATAGGCGATGTGGTTCTGATATCTGTGGGGATAGGAAGGGGGTGTTCCATATCACTGTGAGATTAGGGTACCCTTTCAAAATGGTGCTCAATTGCTTTGCAACTGGACTTTTGGAAGGGACATGTTTAGGCTTTGCCATTTCCATTACCAGCCACTCGCCTCTCTCCCAAAGAATGATTGAATGTGAGGCGATTGTGTTCTGGCCCATGCTGGACAGACTGGTGCAGATTGCTCCTGTTTTCATGTTTGGGAAAATTCTGCCAGAATTTCTGTAAGATGGTAGTGGCCAGGCCCACTGGAGGAGGATTCATGCAGCCTTGGAGCATAAATGGAAGAAATTGGCAGATTTTAGGGACACCTTTCAATTTAACAACACCCTTAATAGTCAGCAGATAGACAGCTGAAGAGTACTAACCAGAAAATGTCCAATTATTATTGTTTTCATTGGCTTTTGAAAAGTAGTTACATTGCATGGTGAGATCGTCTAGGACAACTGGGCATTATCTTTAAATCAGAAACAGACAGAGTGTTCCAAACTTTCACCACTCATTTTGGAAAAGAAGTTAGAACACTTCTTCCATAATGAATAGTGGAAGTATGGAATATTCTTCTGCAAAACACAATAGATCAGTTAAAATCTAACAATCCCGGATTGATATTATGAGCGGGATTTTGTGGCTGTTTTGCCACAGGTGCAAAGCCCATTAATGTTCATGAGTGGGCCAGAATGAGATTTGCACCAGGCAGCAGGATCACAACTGGGCTCCAGCAGTCTAGGCGATCGTGCCGAGATAGCCCCCTGGTGGGTTGGCACTGGCAATAGCAAGTTGGCACTGCCAGTGGGTGCAGCCTGAAGGCAGGGACCGTAGGGAACCCTATTGGGGGATTTCCATAATTTGGAGCGGGAATTGGATTGCCAATGGTGGGGGTGAGTTGTGTCTCCATAGCCTTATGGATGGGCTGGAGGGGTATGCCTGTTTGGCAGGAGTGACTGCAATGGCTCAATGCCAGTGATGATGGCAACGGCGGGCGTGGGGGGGGGGGGGGGGGGGGGGGGGAGCGAGGAGGGGGGGTGGTGGTGTGCAGGGGGAGGTCGAGTCATCCTGATGTCATTGATGATGGGAGTGTGACCTGTTCATTAGCTGTTGGGAGGAGTTTGCTTTCTGTGTTCCAGGGTTAGGCATGTTCCTCTTGTCAGCACTTGTGATGTCTGTGGTGAGGGGGCCAGAGGGGAATCTGTTACTTGAGTTTGAGATCAGGGCATCCTTTCAAAATGGTGCTCCAACTTCTGTGGAACTGGCCTTGCCAACGTCTTTAGGCCTCACCCCCTCAAAGTCACAGTACAAAACAACCCTCTTTGTTTTTGTTTAATGAAATGCCAGAAGATCTGGGGAGAAAACCTGACTGTTTCTCTGGGGGAGAAACATGTCAGTGCCTGACACTCAGGGTTGCATTCTCCCCAAAACCAGAAAATCCAATCCGAGATCAACAGACCTTGATACAGCCTTTCCCCTTCCCCCAACCCAATGTGATTGCTGTGGCAGATGGCACAGGAAAATTCTACCCTCTGCCATTTTCTTAGAAATTCCCAGTGTATCTTTTGTTAGCTGAGTGTATCAAAGATTAAAGGGCACAAGTTTTCAGCTGCGCTCACCCTAAGATTCGAAAATTCTACCTGAAGTCAATGGTCCAAGGTCCATCCCTCATCCGCTATGATTTCCATGGGGGCGGAATGGGAACATTTACCCTATAGTGTCAGAGCAAGTGGATGGAGCTAAGATTCAGATTTTAGAAATAATGGAACAGACTTAATGGCTTACACTTGCTCCTATGTTCAAAGCAATTCTTTTGTTGTGTACCATGCACTTTCATATCTAGCTGGGCAAATACTCAAGCTACTATCGGAAACTTACATCCTTGGTACATTGTATACAAAATGTGTATAAATGTGACCAACTTATTTGATGCGTACCATTAAGATATTAATTTAAGAACAACTTTGCACAATCAATTCTCCAGTTACAATATAATAAGTATGTAGATAGAGTTTAATCAGAGTTTAAATTGGTTATAACACTAGTAATACAGCAGACACGTTCGTCGATGTCATATGACAATGTTGAAAAGGATGGCTAGCATGAGCAAACTGCTCTTTTTTTCCTTCTTTTTCTTTTCTTCTCATGCCTTGCCTTTTCTCAAAGTCTACCCAGCATTGCTAGAACAAAGCCAGTATCCATCTACTCATATGCTATCCTCTTCATCACCTATCCCAGTGGTTTTCTTCAAAAACTGATACTTTTCAGATTCTTTTTCAGGGATGTATCTTGGTGTTCGGTTAATTATCCTGGAACACATCTTGATATTGCATGCAATGGGATGTCAATTTCCTTGCTGAGACTACAGAGTAAAAGCCTACCCTTAAGTTGCCTACCACCTTCCATGGTCTGTTAAAGCCATTGTATGTACTTTCTGCCCTTGGTCAACCAGAATTTTACATCATTCTCCCTTTTTTTATTCTATGGTGTTCTTCATGATCAATTCTACCACTTTCTCAAAACATTTCATCTCTCCAAGTGCTCTCCCACTATCACAGATGGCTCTTCTGACTATAGCCCCCTTTCAGGTTAGCTGCACATGTTATCACTTGATAATAATAATTCCACTCATTTTCAGAGAAATAATAATCTGAAGCAGTTCCAGTAAAGTTGAAACTCATAACACCAACTTAGTCCAAAATGCTCACTTAATGACATACAAACTGGTCTACAGCCTGGTGTGACAATACTTTGCCTTTAAGGAATGCATTTATATCATGTTTCATGTAAAGGGTTTGTTCAAAATTCAATTTTGTTTAAATAGTGTCAATCTGCCTGCTCCAAGCAATCCACATGCTGAGAATACAGAAGAATAATTTATCCTAGAAAATTGAGTGTTTTTAAAAATCTGAGCTTGTGCATTTTTGTATATTTTAGGGCATTCCTCTGGGGTTTCAGAGTAGAGTCTAATTAACTTGATTGACATGAGTCTATGCTTAGAGAGACAAGTGGCTAGATTCTGCTTGGGTCTGCAAGAAACAAGAGATATTTCTCTTGCTCTCTGGAGGTTGCTGCTTGAGAGTTGGGGAGATATCTACATACCTTTCTCTTGGGTACTCAAAGGTTCTGGAAATGATAACAAATATAAATCATATAAGCCTGTTGTTTCCTGACTGATGTTTGAAGAGGAGTTTAAGTCTGTTAGGAATATTGCTTAAATTGGAAGTAATAGAGATAGTTAGCAGTTAAGAATTGTATCTTGTCATGTTTAAGTCTTTCAATTGTTAAAAAATGAGCTAATTCATTTGTTGTATTTGAACTGTATTGTTAAGTTAAGTTTGTTTTAATAAAAGCCTCCTAGTGAAACTAAAACACTTTATCCTCACACTAATGCCAAAATAAAAAAAAAATATAGTAGGGGGTCTATTTGGACTTTATAACATACTTTGGGGTTTCTGATCTGGTCCCTAACACAGGTCATGGATGCCATCAATGACACCAACCTCCTTTGGAAAATATCATAGCTAGGTAATATGTTATCCTATTACCCCAGTTTAGTGTGAAACAAATGAAGGTTTGTACCATGCTGACCAGTCACCTGTATGATATATGAGTAGGCATATATGAGTGGGTGAGTATATGAGTGGGCAAAACTAGCCTAGCAATGGTACCTACTCATTGCTCTAAAAGATGTTCTTTCAGCTTGCTTTACTTCAAGCATGAATAATACATTTGTGGCCATTTGAGTTCATTCATTCTGTCATTAATTTTAACTTGTCTTTGTTTGCCATCATTCATGGGATTCTTCCCTGAGATACCTTGTCACTTGCTGAGCTGCTGTGCAAGCTGGTATTGTAAGGTTTCCTTTCTCAGAATCCCTATTTTTCAGCTGTCCCTTTTACTGCTGAAGCCTTGAAAGTATTTCAATCTGTCAGTCTTCAAAACAAATTAATATATAATATTTGACTATTTTCGACTTCAGATAAACTTTACACACTGTGAGGAGAAAAAGCAATCTAAAAAGAAAAAATATCTGCCAACAAAATATATTATACGATAAAAACAGAAAAATAGCAAAAATGTTTTTGACTGTGGAAGTGAGCCATCACACGTATGATTTTCCTTAGGTCTATTCCAGATGGGAAAATATAGCATTCACGTCATCGTGTCTCAAATGGACAGAAAGTCATTGAATTTACTGTAATTTTGATATTAAACTTGAGTTTACATGAGGTTTACTAGATTGATACTTGGAATAAATAAGTTGTCTTGTGAGGAAAGGTTATTCAGCCTGGACTTGTTTTCATTGGAGTTGAGAAGAGTGAGGGGTGACTTAATTAAAGTTAATAAGATCCTGAACTGTCTTGACAGGGTGGACTTGGAAAGGATGTTTTCCCTTGTGAGTGAGTTTATATAACAATGGGATACTTTTAAAATTACGGATAAGGAAGAAATGAGGAGAATCTTTTTCCCCCAGAGTGTTGTGCAACATTTGCATTCTCTGTCATGGAAGGCAGTGGAGGTAGGGTCGTAGAATCCCTACATTGCAAAAGGAGGCCATTCAGCCCATTCAGTCCACACTAACTCTCCCTCAGAGCATCCTTTTCCAAGTCCAAACCCTGCTTCATTCCTGATACCTCACGCACTTACCCCACAAATCTCCCTAACCTGGAGACATTTTGGATACCTAGGGAAATTTTAGCATCTACCGATTAGCCAATCTACCGAACCTGCACACCTTTGGACACTGAAAACCAGAGCACCCAGACAAAATCCATGCAGGCATAGGGAGAACATGCAAACAGTCACCCACGGCTGGAATTGGAACCTACATCCCTCATACTGTGAGGCAGCAGTGCTAACCACAGTGCTGTCAAGCCACCCATTTATCATTGAATATTTCTAAGCAAGAGATAGATGTTTTCTCATTCAGCATGGGAATCAAAGGTTACCTGGAGTGAAAGGAAATGTGGAACTTTAAAACACAAACAGATCAGCCATAATCTTATCAAATAGTGGAGCTGACATAAGGGGCCAAATGGCCTACTTCTGCTCTTATTTTGTATGTTCATATTATACGTGAGTCCACTTTTGACTAATTTAAAAGGCACACTTGAAGATCATACTGGGAATAAACTGGCTGTACAGGTGTGAGAGATTTTTTTCCAACTCCCCCAACATCTGCTCGACTCCAACGCTTCTGCCCAGAATGGCTGTGGCTACAAATTACAATTACTTATTTATAAAGTATTTAAAATATTGTTTCAGCTGCTATTAATTATATTCAGTGCATCATGGTTTTATTATGCACAAATAATGGAGGAATGCAGCTTTATTTCAGGTAATGGAGTCTGCCACCCACAAGCCTTGACCAAGGTTAATGAGCTGATGATGAGACGTATAAATAATGAAACGTGAGACAGAAAATGTTATTGTGCATTCAAACCCTGTTTGTGGGGCTTGAGAAGGGCAGTGTAAAAGACAGAGGCATTGATTACATCAGAGAATTGCAAAGTCAATTTACTGCTTCCTATAAATAAGCCAAACTGAAAAGAAATAATCAAAAATCTTGATAAGCATTCTCATACAGTCATATAAACAACTGATAGAGATATCAGTTTAAATTCTGTGCTTCACCCAAATGGAAATTGGATGTGGAAATATAGTAACGCAAATTGTCTAACATGTACTTCCAGCATTGAGCATGGGATTGTGGAATGAAATATACCTTCTGAATGCTTAACTAAACCAGCCAACGGTGGCAATCTTCAGTCACAGTATTGTGTTTCGTACCTCAAAGTGAGTGGCCAGCTTGAAAACTGAGGTCAAAAGGTTCTCTCCATCACTTTTCAAAACTTGCCTTTCATCTGGCCACTCAAATATGGTTGAGGGCTGATTTCCACACCCCAGAAATGGATTAAAGTAGGTGATATTTAGGACAGGATGGCCATGATGTTTAAAGGTCAGTTAGCGGTCAGACATAATGCCACAAAAACAGAAAATGCTGGAAAATCTCAGCAGCTCTGACAGCATCTGTGGAGAGAGAATAGAGCCAACGTTTTGAGTCTGGATGACCCTTCGTCAGAACTAAGAGCAAAGAAAATCAGATTTATACTACGAGGTGGTTGGGGTGAGGGGGTTAATATTGCAAAGGGAATGTAAATAATAATGAAGAAGGCCAAGTGTATATTAGGTGATCAGAATATGTGAATGGCAGAATAGGGATACAGATTGCTATGGGACTGCCTGGGGAATGTGGCAGTTGTCTGAAAAGGAGTTGAATAGGAGGGGAGGGGGTGGTTGGTGGAAAAATGGTGAGAATGGAGAAGTGGAAAAATAGAATTGCGAGTGAAGGACAATAAAAATGGAGTGAAAATTGAAATGAAATAAACTTGCTGAGATTTTGCAGCATTTTTTTGTTTTTGTTTCAGATTCCAGCATTTGCAGTATTTTGCTTCTAGACATAATACCACGCTGTAAACAAACTCACTCCGCCTGAGAAAAGATGTGAATGCTAAGTTAAAGTCACTGATGAAGGTATAGGAATTAGTATGACCAGAATATAATTGCTATCTTCTTCTTAACATTTAGTGAGAGAAAATTATAATTCATCCAGGATTGATTGTTGGACAGTTTGGCTGATGGTACGAGTGCAATGGAGGTATCACATTGAATTGTGGAAAGTTAAAGCTGGTTGTTTTCAGCATTCAGAAAGTTCCATGAATGTGGCTGACAGCAACAGGTCTCATATAGATCAAGAAAAAGAGAGGACTTGATATTTGGGAGCTTGAGGGGAGATGGTGTAAGGATGAGGTCAGAAGCATTGCTGGATGCATTGTGATAATGATTGAATAAATGCATGGAACCAAGGAAAGGCAATTCCCCCACCCCACCCCACGCTGAGAGCTGCAAAGTGTTGAATAGGGAACAGTCTACCATGGTCGTCATAGAAACTTTGACTTTGTGAAGGGTAGTTTCAATGCTTTGGAAGTGGCAAGAGTCTGATTGGAACTTGTTGCCAGATAGATGATCAAATAGTACAGAAACTGCCTTTAGTTAACAGGCCAGCTTGCTAACAGAAATTAACCTATGTCGGGGCATAGTGTTGCAGATGGATAACTTTTAGCTGAGTGCTATGAGATGACCAAAGAATAGAAAACTTGAGCTCAGACACACATCTGAGTAATGAGAGGAAAATCTGTTTGAGGAAATGTATTGGCTGTATTCTGGGAAATAGAACCAGAATAGGACAGTGAGCCATCCTACAATCTGGCAGGATATCTTTAATGATTTGAATCAGAATGGGTTTGCTGGTGTGCATTGGGCATAAATCAGATTTTAGATACTTAAACATGGAGAGAACGTAGTCCTGAATACTTGCGACTCAATCAAGAATCTTGGAGAGAGAAAATATGTTTTAAACAGCTTGATCGTTTCCCAGACAATATGAGTTTTTAATAAGGGTGGGTGGGTAATAAGAGTGATTTAGAAAAATATTTGGGAAAACATTGCAAAAATTGATAGGTGCACAATATCAGTAAGTGTGAGCTTACTGAGAAAGGAAGATTGTGTCTCAACAATTGCACTGGAAGGGAGTTGAGGAAACAATTATCTGGAGGAATTGAATCTGATGAATGTTGCTTGGGATGTGGAGGAAAAATGTGCAAAGAATGGTGACTGGGTTTAGAGGCTGGTTGAGAGATGCAGGAAGATGACAGGATGGAAGATGCAGTAGGCTTCATTTCGGCAAGAAATTAGATTCACAAATAGAGTCTGAGGACAAGGTGTGTGGAAGGAAATTGGAAGAGAAAAATAAAAGCCATACTAATCTTTTTTTCAAAATGCCTGCAACTTTTATTGCAAATTGCACGATTGATGAATACATTGATCTATTTTTGAATCTTTTGTAACTAGGCACACATATTGTTTGTATTGTATTAACATTTCAGCCTGATAATCTATGTATTGACATGCACTGCTCTTAAATTAACCAGCAATGTAGGGTTGGTTATAGTTATATCGATATTCTGTAAGAGAATACATGTAAATGCAGTCGACCAAAACAATATTCAGCCTATATAGCTTGCAAGATAAATCATGTTTGTACCACACAATCACTACAGGACATAATGATAATAAAGCAGAGAGTTAATGATTACATCAGTTTAAATTCTTTACATAAGTTTAATCATTGAAAAAGGTTATTCAGGGTTTGGAAGTATTATTTCAGCAATGACCTTTTCATGTCTTTTTGATGTGTGTGTGCCTGTGTGTCTGTGTATATTACTCATACATTATTAGATCTGACTTAAATATGGAGACTGAGTTCAATATGTCCAAATTTGAAGGCCAAAGTTAGGTGGGGAATTCAGCTGTAATGAGGACATAAAGGTTTGAATATTACCAGCCCTTAGGGAACAGCAGAGGCAGAAATGATTCTTAATTGCCATTGATGTGGTTCATTTGAACTCCAGACCAGCTGTCACCTTTTTGTATTGGCAATATGGAATGATGCTTGGAAAAAGATAGAATGTACTATTCGCTGACTGTGCCATTTTGCCAATCTTCCCATATTCCAGTTCACACTTACTGATGTTGTGTACCCCATTGCTTTTTGCAAACATTTTTCCAAATATTTTTTAACTCACTCTCATCACCCACCTCCTACCCCTTCCTCCCTCCCAACCCCACTAGACTCTACTCTCCTTACTGTGTCACAGGGCCATCCCAAAGTTGCCAGGGTGGTCCTTAAAATCAATAACATATAACTTAAAATAAGTGTCCAGAAAACCTGAATGGCTTCAGGAAAGAAACAAAAGAAAATTTCCAAAAACAATCCTGAATCAGCTGTGAAGGCCCTCTTTGAGTCACCATTCCTGTTTATTGAATAGGATATGTTGCAAAATTGACATCTCTCATGGCCCTATGGTGCAAGACGGAATAGGATTCTCCCATTACCATTGTCTGCTTCAAATTCCCAGTATGTTCCAATAATCACCCCAGGCCTGACATTAAACACACCAGTAAGAAGTCTCACAACACTATGTTAAAATCCAACAGGTTTATTTGGTAGTAAATGCCACCAGCTTTTGGGGTTTGTCCATTTACTTGATGAAGGGGCAAACCCTGAAAGCTGGTGGTGTTTACTACCAAATAAACCTGTTGGACTTTAACCTGGTGTTGTGAGACTTCTTACTGGTATGAATAACGTCAGGCCTGGGGTGAATATTGGGAGCTACTGGGAATTTGAAGCAGACTGTGTTTACCCCTGTCTAATGCTGGCATCTCCACATCATTAAACACACCACCCAGATCTGCTGTTGATACAAATCTAGGTCAGAAAGTAAGCTGTGAGGAGGATATAGCGAGTCTGCAAAGGGATAGAGATATGTTAAGTGAATGGAAATACATCTGACAGAAAGTATGATGTGGGGAAATTTGAGGTTGTTCACATAGAACTGGTCTTATAGCCACTATACATAGAGCAGATATAGAGATGGGTTCTTTACAATAGAAGACTTAGCCTTGGTAAGGCCATTGAACGTGAAGGCGTGATAGTTAGATTTTCTGCTGTTGGAGATAACTTTTGTAACTTTTTGCTGTTGTAACTTTTTGGTTGTTTGGACTGGTGGGATCTTTCAGTCCCACCATCAGCATACCCATACCTCAGGTTTCATGACAGCAAGGCGTGCATTCAGTAGGAAATTCCACTGACAACTGCAGCACCAAAGACCCTGACACCAACTAGTGGCAGATTGCCTCCCACCGCCACAAAACGTGACAGATTACAAAGTAAATCTTGCCCATTGTCTGACACTTGTGTGGCATGAATGTTAAATGTCACTTCGCCCAAGCCTGAATATAGACATGGATTACTTTAGTACCTGAAGAGTTGTAAATGGTGATGAACACTATGCAATCATTAGCAAATATTTCTAATCCTGACCTTAGGATGGAGGGAAAGTCATTGATGGGATGACTGAAGGTAGTTGTGCCTGGGACACTATCCTGAATAATTTCTGCAGTGATATCCTGGGGTTGAGATGATCGGCCTCCAACAAGAACAATGATCTTCCTTCATGCTGGGTATAACTCCAACTAATGAAAACATTACTTCCTTTTTCCCAGTGACCTCAGTTTTGCTGGGACTTCTTGATGCCCTTTGTTGAAGTACTGCCTTGATGTCAACAGCAGTCACTCTCACTTCATCACTTGAATCTGGCGCTTTTGTCAATGTTTGTATCAAGAATGTAATGAGGTCAGAAGCCAAAAGGTCCTGCCTGAAATCAAATTGCATTAGTGAGCAAGTTATGGCTGCAAAAGTGACACTATAGCATTATTAACACCTTCCAACATTTACCTGATGAGTGAGACAAGACTAACGGAGTGATAATTGGCTGGGACGGATTTGCCTTATTTTTTTTAATGACAGTAAGTGCATAGAATTCCCACAGCAATAGGTCTTTGCCCACTTTTCTGATTGTGATCATTCACTTCAAACAGAAAATATGCCCTGCGCCTTTTTGAAGTCTACTAGTTCATGACGAATTGTCTATTGGAACTGAAACATTTAATCAGAGGAATAAGAATCATAGAAATTATAGCATGGAAGGAGGCCATTTAACCCTCATATCCACATGACCATTAACCACCCAGTTTAATCCCACTTTCCAGCTATTGGTTAATGAACTTGTAGGTTACCACAATTCATACGTAAGTAATTTTTAAATGTTCTAAGAGTCTATCACACATTCAGAAATTTAAATCTTCCGTCACTCTTTGAGTCAGAAATTTGCTTCTTGAATTCCCTCTAAATCTCCTATCCTTTTCTATTAATATATAACCAGAAGGTAATACTTTATTCAGAGCTGAAGGCTGTTGATCAGAGATTGTGGTTGAATTTATAGTGACCTCCCTTCCCTGATAACACAAGTAAGCATTATAGCTTCACAAACTGGTAGAAAATGTATAAGTAATTATGTTTTATTAAACTGGATGCCCAAACCTTTTATATAATGCTTTTATTTAGCCTTTGTATTCTTATAGCACTGTGCATGCAATAGTTTGAAGAAAACTAATTTAACAAAAGCTGACTAGATAATCCAATAGTCTTGATTCTAGTTTTAGGACCTTAGCCGGTCAGATTTAAGAAAGAAAACTCTCTAGAAAGATTGGAATTAGCTTTGCAGGATTTGTGATTTTCTGCTCTTTGTACAGGTGAATGCTTAACACTTCTCTTCATTCTGCAGCTTTTGAAAGATTGGAATTTTTAATCACGTTTTCAGTTATTAAACCAAGTCTGTTCCAAGTAGCAATTTGATCAGGATCACATATCATCTTTTCAGAATGACATTTATGGCTGATATTACATTGAAACAGCTGCTACACCGTTGTTTCAGCCCCACTAGGGCTTGTAGTTTGCAGGTGGCAGCCAAGGGATGGGTGAATGTCGTTGACCTCGAGGAAAGCTACCCACAAAGATTTTGCGTATTCTTTGGCAGGGAATTCACCTATCATGTTGCCAAATTCATTCTGACACCATCACAACAAGAAACCAGGAAGCTGAAAGCATTCATTTGCATTTGCTTTATTATCATTTTGCAGAGGATGGCTTTAATATTGGGACAGACACATGAAATTAAGGTAGAAACTGAAATATCATAAACATTTTAATAAATGGAGGGAGTGATGGTCCAGCTTACTAAAATTAGTTTCTTCATGGCCAGATCATAATCATGTTCAGTAATTATCGTTTAGCATGTTGCTAAAAATGCAATTACACCTTAGTCAATAAAGCTAATTTTTTTGATGATTCTTACAATGTGAATGATGTTTACATTCACATCAAGTCATGGATTCAGTGCTGATTCCATCTAGAAAGCACTCCCTGCAGGGGAGCAAATATATCAAGCGATGGAAACTTCTATTTCCTGTGTTTAATTTTGTTTGCACGAATCCCATAAGTTACTGTTAGCTTTATATGAATAATGGCAGTTAGTTTCACCATCATTACAACCACATATTCCAGACCATTATGTTCTGAAGCGTTTATAAGCTAATTTTCTTATTGCTGTGCTTTGTTCCCCATCACAGTTTCACCCAAAGCGATCCCTCTGCCTTTGATGTGGATCTCTGTCTTTTTTGAGGCATAATTAAAGTATTACATAACTTTAATTGTAATGTATCAAACTACCTCCTAACACTTGTGCTGAAAGCATTTGTGGGAAATAATTCATATCTTTCTCATTTAATTGTATTGCATGACTCAGAAGGCTTATGCTTTTTTAATTAACGCCTATTCTCCAATTAAGTTCATTTCAATATATAAGTTAGCTTTAATCACAAAATTCATCAATTTATTATCTGTAATAACACAATGATTAAACTCCTGAGGATTTTCTAAAGGTTGAAACTTGTGGGAGTA
The DNA here is from genome assembly GCA_024679065.1 of Sphyrna mokarran. Lineage (NCBI taxonomy): Eukaryota > Metazoa > Chordata > Chondrichthyes > Carcharhiniformes > Carcharhinidae > Sphyrna > Sphyrna mokarran. The sequence continues at coordinate 41,157,442 of JAGIQG010000016.1, forward strand.
TATTATTAATGAAAAATTTACACTGGCACTAATAATGATTTTTTTTCACCCATTCACTGTCAAACAGCAGAAGCCCACTCATTCTCTGGCTGTGACACCCTTAATAAAGGATTACTTTTTGTTCCATTGGCTTCATTCTACTCACTTTTTAGAACCTTGAGTAAATCCATGTTTTTACATACTGTATCAGTCATGGGGAGGCAATGGCCTAGTGGTATTATTGCTGGACTAATAATCCAGAAATTTAGCTAATACTCTGGGACTCACGTTCAAATCCCACCGCAGCAGGTGTTGGAATTTGAATTCATTAATTAAAAATTAAGAATCTACTAATGGCCATGAAGCCATTGTTAATTGTTGAAAAAGCCCATCCGGTTCACTAATGTCCTTTTGGAAAGAAATCCTTACCTGGTCTGGCCTACATGTGATTCCAGATCCACAGCAATGCGGTGGACTCTCAACCACCCTTGGGCAACTAAGGATGGGCAATAGATGTTGGCCAGCCAGGATGCCCACGTTCCATAAATGAATAAAAATAATCAGCATGACAGATTTAAATATCAGTTTACAATTTGATTATTCATATTCGTTACTGGAATGTAAAACTACTAACACAATGGTTTTAATTTCCTACAATGTATATTTTGCATAGAGCAAGTGTTTGAATATAGAAGTTGCGTTTGTAAATTTTTTTTGTCATCATGTACTGAGATTTTTTTTGCCATCCATGTACTGAGAAGGAATAGTCTGACACCTGAGTGAAAGTTGCATGTCTGGTAGGAGATTGGTAAAAGTGCCTTGACTTACTTTGTCCTTTATACGGCCATTGATCATCTTTTATAGTGTTACTTCCCGAGGTGGTGCAGTTTGCATTGCTTCTGTCATTTGCCAGAAGTCTATACTGTCTTCACAGGATCATATCATTCAGCCCAGAAGGATGCCTTCCAGTCCATTGTGCCTGAATTAATGCTTTGACGCACAAACAGTAGTCCCACTTTCCAACTCGTTGTCCATATCCTGGGTGGTGTTCCCCTTACCCAATCCCCTTTTGAAGATTACAATTTAATCTACTTCTTCCTGATCTTAACAACTTGCTGCAAAATAGAAGTTTACCTCATTTCCCTCTTATGAAAGTAATTTGCCACTCCTCGCCCTCAATTGCTTGGAATATTTACAGAGACATAGCTGAGAGCCTGCACTTCTTGCAGATGCTGACTACTCAAGTACCCAACCCCTGAGAATAAGGATGCCATTGCTTCAGACAGTTTCCTTATCCTCCTTCCTGTCTCTCAGAACTCTCTCTTTCTCCTAGCAACAGTAAACCTGTTAGGCGAGGCATTATTGTTCTAAGCCCCAGGAGGAAATTGCAGCAGGTTAGGAGAGGATTGACACGCTGTTTCTAACTCACCAATGCCAAAAAAATTCAGCTCAATATCTTTATTTATTATCATTGCAATCTTAGGTTAATATCGTAGAATAATTAATCAAGTTGTCAAAAATGAAATTGTCTGAGTTCCCAGTAGTGTTCATAGAATGACACTAGTAGGAATAGAATAAATAATTTTGTACTGTAATAAACTTGTTTATTTTCCCAAGATTATCTTCTTCAACTCCATATATCAGCTAAGGAAATTAAATCACAAATTGAGTTTACAATGAAACAATGAATAAATAAATGGCTTTTAACCTCAATGGTGAATGTCATTTAAGTAAAGTTGCTGTATAATCACAGTAATAATAGCTCCTGCAACCAAATATAATGTATGGCAGCAGTTAACACAAAGAGATTTTAGACGTGAAAGGGGCACAGTGTAGCTTCTGTCTCTGATATCAATCTTGATATCTAAGTGTGTTATGCCAAGTTATGCAAACTATCACAGTGTACACCCTTCCACAGTCTATACCATCTCATCGGAGAATGATTACAGACCAGGTGCAATGTAACAACAATGAAGTGTAACACTATATTTAAATTTTGAATAAGATGCTTTTTAGCGTTTCATGGGACTAATTGCATTACCTTTCACTTTCCTCACTTCGAAAGATTCGGTGCAAGGATAAATGGTTTCTCCATGCACCTCAACATATGCTTGCATATGTGATATGCAATGTGACCAAAGTGTTTGGTTAGAAATTTAAGGAATAGCATGCCTTGAGGAATTTGGGGAATGCTGGTGTTGTGAGAAGCTTTGAAAGTTTTTAGAGAACAAAAACTTGAAATAAGTTTAAATGTTTCAAATGCTTCTGTTCTTGGTCTTCATTTATTAGCAGAACTGATGGTAGAATTCCTGATGTGGAGATGCCGGCGTTGGACTGGGTAAATACTGTAAAAAGTTTCACAATACCAAGTTAAAGTCCAACAGGTTTATTTGGTAGGAGAAGCCACTAGTTTTCAGAATGCTTGCTGTCCCTTCGTCAGGTGAGTGGGAGTTATGTAGAACTCCCACTCACCTGATGAAGGGCAGCAAGCGTTCCAAAAGCTAGTGGCTTTTGCTACCAAATAAATCTGTTGGACTTTAACCTGGTGTTGTGAGACTTCTTACTGGGTAGAACTCCAATCCCGTGGTTTTCAATTGGTGTGCCATGGCACGCTGGTGTGCCATGAGAACTGTCCAAGTGTGCCATGAAATTTTGTACAAGGGTAATGAAAATCTATATGAAACAAACATGTTGTTTCACCTTAAATAATATACAATCTAACCAAAATTACATCTCATAAAATTAAAGTATGTGAAAATTAATCACCAAATATTTTAAAAGTGAGGTATTGATCTTTCATTAGAAACATGGGCAAAGGGTGAAATTAAGATGATGTGATCATTTTTATTAGTCACCATAGAAACCGAGCAATGGCATCACATACTTTTCTAGCGATAATGAAACAAGACAAAGCAAATTAGCAGAAGCAGTGAAATTCACCATCTCCACATTTCTTTGCTGAATCTATTTTATACAGCTTGATCAAAGAAGGAATTGATAAGTTTAATTCCTCTTATTCAATTCATTAGCAAAAAGGTAAAATTCAGATGCTTAACTAAGTTAGGTTTAGGTCTACACACTGATCAAGGCTGTGAATAGTTAGACGTAGCTGAGTTGAGCAGATTTTGAAAATACATGTACTCACTGTTGAAGACAGTATATTCTTCGTTAGATTTGAATCATCTGATCCTTCCTTAGTTTGTTGCAAACCTCTCTAGTGAATGTCAGTAAATGTGACATTTATGAGCAATGGATTCTGCTTAAAAAAGTGGGTGTAGCTGTGGAATTGTTTGCCGCATTGAAGTGTGCCATGTTTCTGAAAAGGTTGGGAACCACTGCTCTAGCCTGCTTGCAGTGCATCATATTTCACAAATCTGCAATCAACACCAATACCAATACCAGGATGTTGCCTGCTTTGGAGGATATTAGCTATGAGGGGAAGTTGGAGACACTTGGTTTGTTGTCACTGGACCAACAGAGGTGGAGGGGGCGACCTAATAGAAGTCTACAAGATTATGACGGGAATGGACTGAGTGGATACTCAGAAGAAGCTTTTTCCCAGGGTGGAAGAGTCAATTACTAGGGGGCATAGTTTAAGTTCCGAGGGGCAAGATTTGAAAGAGATGCACGAGGCAATTTTTTACTCAGAGGGTGGAGGGTGCCCGGAACTCGCTGCCAGGAGAGTTGTGAGAACAGATATGACAGTGATTTTTAAGGAGCATTTTGACAAATACATGAATAGGATGGGAATAGAGGGATATAGTCCCTGAAGGGATAAGGATTTTAGTTCAGTCAGGCAGCCTGATCAGTGCAGGCTTGGAGAGCTGAAGGGCCTATTCTTGTGTTGTAATTTTCTTTGCCCCTTGTTCAATATAAACTGCAACCAAAGTTGCATTAGAGATAAAAATGAACAAGATTGCATTCAGGTGAAATCAAAGATAATGAGAGAAATGTCAAAGCAAGATCAGTTGCCACACTGTATAAAAGTGAAATTGGCATTTTCTGATAATCTTCTAAATTATTGGAAACTTACAGGTCCATCGGTACTGAAAGATTTCTCCAGCAAATCCCAATCTTCTGCCTCTTCTGTAGTCTTTTAAAATACTTTATGCGAAATATTTATTCTTTTCTTTTATAAAAGTTATTCTGGATTCTGCTACCATAATACCTCCCACCCCTCCACCCCACACTCTCACCCCCTCTTCTCATTTCTAGTTGGGTACTCCATAGCCCAAGCATCCTAAAAACTACCTTCCTATTTCTCTCTTTGTGTTTCTGATGATAAATATGTGCTGTGCTGATAACAATCAAGTGGTAGAAAATAGTTTCCAAATCATCATCCAAACCCAACATCCAATCTATTTTATCACAAGCCCCCTCAGAGTTTTGAATTCCAAAGTTTATCCTTTTTGTTAATATTTTACGATATGAAGATGCCGGCATTGGACCGGGGTGGGCCTGGGTTAAACCTGTTGGGTTTTTACCCAGTGTTGTGAGACTTCTTACTGTGCCCATCCCAGTCGAACACCGGCATCTCCACATTGTGGCTACCAGCGACACCGCAAATCACCTACTCAAAGTGGAGAGGATCTCCAAGAAGATAGTGCATGTTGACACAGACATCAAACTTCGACAAAAATGCAAGAAAGCAGACAAGATCTATTTATTTGACTCAGCTGATGAAAGAGCAGGCTCGAAACTCGTGATTCCAAATAAACCTGTTGGACTTTAACCTAGTGTTGCTAGATTTCTTAATATTATATGGTTTCACTGTCCTCACTTTTATGACACTTTTTATTATAGCATGTCCCAAAAATAGCCAATGTCCTAACTGTTTCTTCCTACAATTCCTCAATTGCCAACATTAGTTTAATTTGCATTAATCCTTTGCAATCTAATTTCCTTCAGTATCCTTAGAGTCATTAGATATTTCAGGTTCTTGAATTTTCACACTTTGGTATTTGTAAAATGTTACCCCATTTTCAAATGTATTTCGTTCTAATCTTACCAAATCAGGAATAATTATGCCTGTTAGAACGTTAGGCAGGTGTTAGTCTCTTCCCCAGCTCGCTACAAGTATCATTGAATAACAATGAACAGTTTTGTTTTTTCAACACACCATCCATCACAATAGAGGGTAGTGCTGAGCCCACTTTGAGACTTTAGCAGCACCAGGAGAAAGATTGAGAACAAATGTCTAACTATTAGATGCTAACATACTGTGTCACTGTGCCATATAGTTCTTGACATCTAAACAATTTCTTACAATCCCCGAGCACACTGGTCTATTCACTTGTTTTCGAAGTCAGCATGTTGTGGGTTTAAACTCTAATTGTGTTTTGAAGGCACATAATCTAACCTGGCAATCTTGAAGGGGTGGCACAGTGGTTAGCACTGCTGCCCCAAAGTGCCAGGGAGTCGTGTTCAATTCCGGCCTACTGTCTATGTGGAGTTTGCATGTTCTTCTTGTGCCTTTGTGGGTTTCCTCCAAATGCTCCAGTTTCCTCCCACAGTCCAAAGATGTGCAAGGTTATGGGTCATGCTAAATTGTCCTTCAGTGTCATGTGGACTAGCAGAGTAAATATGGGAGGGTTTCAGGGATAGGGGGTAGGTGGGATCGTTATTGGTGTAGCCTCAATGGGCCGACTGGCCTGATTCTGCACTGTAGGGTTTCTGAGATTCTTCCACATGTATATTATTGAAGCTACGAGCTTTTAGGTGTGATGGTGACATGCTTTCTGGCCAATCTGGTGACTCCAGAAGTTGCAATTTGTATAGCACTCCTTGAAGATGAAGCTGAGTTTCTCCAGCTGTCCCGGCCAACATTCTTTCCATGACTATTAGCAGCAAAAGCAAATGAATTGTCTTACATAGCTCATCATTTAGTGGGGGCTTTTGCCATGGGCTTGAATGGTTGCTGCAATTTCCATTATAGCAAGAAACTTAAAAACAATTTATTGTGTTTTGTGTCTTGAGCAATTTCAATAGAAACCCAATATTCACTTTTATAAAGGAAAGATTGTAATATTGATTGGATGAAAAAATAAATTGAACAATTTTGCATAACTTAATCGTAAATTTCAAATATGTGCAGGTTAGGTGGATTGGCCATGTTAAATTGTTCCTTTAGTGTCCCAATATGTATCGGTTAAGAGGATTAGCCATGCTAAATGTATGGGGTTACAGGAATAGGGCTGGAGTTGGGCCTGAGAAAGATGCTTTATCAGAAAGGCAGTGCAGACTCAGTGGGCCGAATGGCCTCTTTCAGCACCGTAGTGATTCTATGATTCTATAAGTGTTTAAGAGGAATGACATTATCACTTATTTTTCTGACTTCAATGAAAAACCTTTTGAAGTTAAGTTGTGGGTTTATTAAACGTACTTTATCTATGCTGTTCTTTCACTCTAATCATGTTATATTGTGGTTAAATATTCGCTTACTCAGTGTCCAAATATATCATTTAAACAATCCACTCATTGATAAAAAAAATGGAAAATAGTTCATAGCCTAGATGGACTGCGATAGCTTATGGAACAGTTAAACTAAATAGCGGTCAGCAGAGGTTCTCCCAATCCTCTTATCAATATTACTGTTCTTTGTGAAATGTTAATTGGTTGGGTATTGATTTGTTTTCTGAAACACATGTACATGATTTTGCAGATGTGAAAATTGATCTTTTTTTTTTGGTTTTCCTGCATTTTTCTTTGTAGTTTTGGAGAGATTACAGCCTGTGCAGTTTGATATAAATTGTTTCTCAGTATCAATCTACTTTTCTCAAATCAGGAGAACACATACATCTCACACTTATAAGCAAATTATTCAACATGATTTTCTGAAAATGTATGAATGGGATATAAAAGTCAATGTCTATTAGCAATACAACATGGTGATCTTACCAAAATTTGGCAAAGTGTCATGAGTTGACTGAAACCCAGGGTGTTGGCCGGTTTTCTCTTCAGATCTTCTGACACTGCCAAAAAAAACCAGATGAGTATATTTCAAACCATCGTGTTGAGGGGTAAGCTACCCCTTGCCCTGCCAAAATCAGCCATTGTCAGCACACCCAGCTCCCAACAATAATCTCTTCCTGAATGCCAGTCGGATGAATGAGGCAATCATTGACTTCAGGAAGCTTAGTGGAGGACATGCCACTGTCTGCATCAATGATTGTGTAATGGAAATGGCCTTGAGCTTCAAGTTTCTAGGTGGCCAAATCACCAAAAACCTGTCCCGGCCCCTTCATGCTGACACTATACTGAAGAAAGCCCACAAATGCTTTTACATTTTCAGGAGGCTAAGGGAATTTGGAACTATCTCCGGCATAAGTTTACAGTCTGATCTGCATTGCTAGGTTTGTACTGCCTTTTTGGCATGGTGCTACTTATAAGTGCCACCTGTGCCAGAGGCAGTGCCAAGAGACATTGCCAGGCCACTGCTTGGCCATGTGCCTCTCTCCTGGGGACATACTCACCTTTAAGTCCCTGGGAGAACCCCAGAACAGGTTCACATCTAGTGGGGGAGTATATGGCAAAGGAGATGTTGGATATGAACTTAATTACGCTGCCAGCGAAAGGTGGCAAAGGAAAAGTGGCAAAAATTGGAGATCGCGATCTTGTCGGTAAAATTAGTGATTTCTGTGTTTGCTGGATCTTGAGTCCCTGCCATCATTTCCATGGATGAAGAGAGGGAGCTTAAGATCTGGCCCTATGTGTAGAGTATTTTTAGAAGAATATTGGTGGTTTTTTGGCCTCGCTTGCCTGAAACTGTAAAATCCTGCCCAAGACCAACAGACCTTTCTGTAGTCTGCCCCTTGCCAGCTCCAATTCCCGTGGTGGGTGGCATGGTAAAATTCTGGCAATTGCTTCCAAAATGCAGATTCATAATGCTTATTTTTCACACAGAATGTTTATCATTCTGGGGCCATTTCACAGTTTACCACTGGCTCAGAGATAGGCTAACTGCTACATCATTAAATCACCATTAGTTTTATCCATTAAATGCCTGGTTGCTTGAAAACAAATGTACAAATAATCATCTGTCCATATTGACTGAATAGATTCAAGTTCCTGAGGGACTGGATTGTGACAGCATAAACTTATGGCTCTGTTAGCCCTTGGAGAAGTTTGGGTGTGTAAGACAAAATAGAGAAGGCTTTGTAAAGGCAGACAGGAGGCAAAGTACTTTTGAGGTTGCTAACTTGCACCATTGTGATGGATTGGAACTCATTTTGTGGACCTGGAGCTGTGATGAGGAGAAAGGAACAGGGAACCTGCAAGTTGGGCTTCCCGTGTGTCTTGTAGTTTTTATGTGTGTAATGATACTAACTGATTCTCCTTGCAATTCCCTGATTGACAGGCTTGATTTCCAATCAAGTGGGAGCATGTAGGCGGAGGTCACAATACCAGGTAGGTTGTCCTCTTGGCAGTGGTGAGACTATGATATCTGAGGGTGGGAGGAGGGGTTGCTAGACCCCAAGGTGGTGACTGATGCACAGGACCATGGTCAGATTCTTGGGCCTGCAGGGATATCATTTACAATCTGTCTTTATCCCCACTATGCCAGCATAATAGAAAAGAAAACTCTCTATTTTCTCAGGAGATAAGGAAATTCAGCATGTCCATTATGTCTGTTACCAATTTTTACAAATTTACCATAGAAAGCATACTTTCTGGATATATCACAGCATGGTATGGCTCCTGCATTAATCAAGACTGCAAGAAATTACAAAGGATTGTGAACATAGGCAATCCATCATGCAAACCAGTCTCCATCCATTGACTCTGACTATACTTGCTGTTGCCTTGGAAAAGCAGGAGGCATAATCAAAGACCCCATGCATCCCTGGTATCCCCTTTTCAACCTTCTTCTGTTGCGAAAAAGATACAGAAATCTGAGAATGCATATCAACCGAATCAAGAATAGCTTCTTCCCTACTGCCATCAGGTTTTTGAAAGGACCTATCATATATTAAGCTGATCAATATCTTTATCTATCTGTAACTGCAAAACTATATTCTGTACTTTCCTTCTCTACTGCGTACTCTATGAATTATATGCTTTGTCTGTATGGCATGCAAGAAACAATACCTTTCACTGAAACCCAATACATGAGACAATAATAAATCAAACTAAATAAAATGTTGTAAATGCACATACTACTGCTACCGTCTGGCCATTATAAAAGGATTGAATGTTTGTGGAAGGGGTAACAATCAAGCAGGCTGCTTTGTCTTGGATGGTGTCAAGCTTCTTGAGTGTTGTTGGATCTGCACTCATCTAAACAAGTAGAGAGTATCCCATCACACTGCTGATCTGTGCCTTGTAGATAGCACACAGGCTTTGGTGAGTCAGGAGGTGAGTCACTCTGACCTGTTCTTGTATCTACAGTATTTATATTGCTGGTCCACTTCAGTTTCTGATCAATGGTAACCCTCAGAATTTTGATAAGGGAAGATTCAGTAATGGTAATACCATTGTCTATTAGGGAGGGATATATATTAGCTCTATTCTCTCGTCACAGATGCTGTCAGACCTGCTGAGATTTCCCTGCATTTTCTGTTTTTGTTTCATTCGTTTACAATACATAATGTCTCTCATCCTTTACTTCCATAGTACGACAACAAACTTTAAACATTAAACATTGATACTTATCCACTATAAACATAAATTACAATACCAAGTATTATTGGGCCGGACTCTCGTATTTATCCAATACCAAGATTTCCCTGTCCTGTTGCAGTGAATGGATAATTGGCTGTGTGTCAAAGAGACGGTGGAACAAAAATGGCCAGAGAATTCTGACTATTATATACATTTGTACAGCTAATAGAGAATATTTTTAGTGAGTGTTTATTTCATTTTGATAAGATACAACATCCCAGAGTCTTACTTTCAATATCTTCACTAGTTTGTTCCATTAATATTAGGTACTTCACCTTGTGAAGTTGCTTCCTTATCAGCTTCCATGATGTGTGTTTGGAGTAGAATGAAGTCAGGTTCTGAAGTATTCCATGGTTCAGGGATTTCGCAATGTGATGTGGCTGACATAAACTTTTCAGATATAGACTCCGCTAATTCACTCTTTAAAGTGAGGATTTATCTGTGTATCTCCTTCAAATTCTCTCACCATCAAGATGTATGGTATAAAAAAATCAGATCTGTCTTTGCTAGAATGGTTGCAGGTACACTCTTCTCACTTGTAGAGTAATCTCTTGCTCAAGCCATTTTTCTACGTTTAAAACTATTCTGTTTCAATCTTTGTTCATGGAGAGTAATTTGTGCTTGTTGTTGTCACTCTACTTTTGTAGCAATATCAGCTGATGTGAGCAAATCAAATTTGGTTCTCAGTTTCCTTTTCAAGAACAATATTACCAATGCATTTGTGTTGTCGCATGAGCAGTGTTATGATAGGATAGGAGAAAGTTGTTTATTCTCCAGATAATAAAACTTTATTTTTTGATGCTTTAATGGCATGTAGCTTTTCTTGCATAGCGTCCAAATTTATCTTCTCTGCTCCAATGTTCATGTAGAGATTGCACACCAATGGGATGCTTGCATTTTAAGAGATTATATTCAGCAGTCCCTATCATGTGTATTTTGGCTCCGGCTCCAATTTGAGAAGCGTTTGCGACCAATTCCATGGATGGTGAGCAATCATTTTTGAATTGTTTCATTTCTATGTTCACAAACAAATCTGTCTCACAGTGTATCTTTGAGGATCATGCCAAGCTCACGATTCTTTGCTAACCTTAACGTTGCTACAAGTTGTGATATATTTTTGCCTTCTTTCTGTCTCCAGCAGGGGAATCTGAATCTCTCAGCAATTTTTAATGGTTTACGTGAGAAGTGATTTTCGAGAACCTTGGTCAGCTCCTTGTAGGTTTTTCCACCATATTTCTCAGGATTCACAAGACTCTTTAGTGGTGTAAAGTCCCTGAGTGGGGCGAGGTTACTTTTTTGCTCTGGTTGGGGTGCCCTTTAGAAATGGTGCCTTGATCTCAGTGCAGGCAGCTTGCTGGCCCTTCAACATGATGGCGTGAAAGAAGCCCACCTGTTTTTTTTTGACAGACGCCAGAACTCTGCTGCTTCGCCCACCATAGAATCAGGGTGGACGAGGGGTGGGATAATGGAAATGTCCATTGACGCCAGATGGGAATTTCTGGCCTCATTCGAGCAAGGCCATAAAAACACCACACAGACTGCCGGAAGATCTGGACAGAAAACTGGCCTGTTTCACTGGAAATGTATGCCCCAGTTTTCAGTCAGATGGATATTTTGCCAAGTAAGATCTGTAAGGTCACCACTGACATGCGCAAGAGTTTCTGCAAAAAATCTATTTGTGACATGATGTCTTATATAGGAAATAAATCAAGGAAACATTTTCTGAGCATTCAACAACTGCTGACAGGATTCAAATCTAATAAGGTAAATCTGCACAAATGAATCACTGCAAGTGGATATATAGATTAAGTGTTCGCACTTACCCTTATGCCATTTGGTGCTGTTTTATTAATCAGAAGCTGATAAAAAGAATTTGATAGATGCGATAGGATAAATAGATTCAGGCAAATGATGGCTGGAATTCTCCCCAAAAAATTCTAAGTGTTGTGTGAAGACTGGAATAATTCACGTAGTATTTTCAGCGGGAGCTCAGAAAAGAATCTCCCACACTTCGTGCACTGCAGAGGCCACCGGCACAAATATCATTAAAATTTAGGGGGTGAGGGCTATTCCCACTGGAGAGGCTGAAATCAGTGTGCTGAGTGGGCCACTCTGCATGTGCTATTCTATCAGTGCCGAGATAGCTGTCCTTGCGGTGGCCCCGTACTGACAGCCTCCTGATTGTTTGCCATCTTGATTGCTGGCCAGCCCTACATCCTAGAATGACAGCTCTCCACACCACCTCTTTCTCATAGTTTGATATTGCCCCCCTCGACCATTATTGGGCCCAGTCTAAAACACACCCCCCAGCCCATCCCAATCTCCGGCACCTCCCCCCCAGTAGCTGCCCCAACCTCCTTCTCTGATGACCTTGCTAACTCTGCCCTGATGCTGGTTTCCCTCATTCCCCTATTGATCCCCATGCAGAGTGGCAATGGTCCCCATCTCTATCAATTGTCTCCAGACCCTACCCCCATCAGACCCTACCTGCTAGACCTACCCCCGGGCACCATTCCCTTGCCTCTGCCCAATGCTCTATAGGTAGTATCAAGGTGTCCCTGTGCATTGGCATCTTGGCCCCTGGGCAGCATGGGGGGCCCAAACTGGCAGTATGAGCGTGGCAATGCCCAGAGGGAATACCCTCTCCCCCTGAACCTGACACACTGGGGGACATTCAGAATGCCCCCCCGTACACTCCAACAGGATCAGGTTGCTACCTCCCCAAAAGTGAGGAGCTACTGTAAACCCTGCTGGAGTGAATTACTCCTAGCAGGGTGGGAGAGGCTAAAGGGCCTGGAGACTTCAGTCCGTGGCCTATTAAGAGGATTTAAAATACGTGGTAATGAACATTACTATGATTTATGTATCTTCCCTCTGATTTCTGGTACAAAATTGACGCTGCCAGAAGTCCAGCGATGGGAGATACTAGCGGGCCAGGACACTCAGCATGGATCCTGCGCATTGCACCACTGGGATCTCCCAGCCTGCTCCTCTAATGTTTTAGCGTGGTGGAATGGGAAAATCACCCAGTATTTGATTGGAGAGATTGCTTATTCTAATGAAATGGTTATTGCAAAATTTTTACACAATTTCAATCTAATCTAAAGAATGTAGACACCTTGCCATCCTATAGTTTTGTGTGAACATTTTTGAAAACGTGTTAATCTTGTAAAAGAATGATAGCACATTATCATGTTGTCTAATGTTATTTTGTTATTTGTTAATGTTATTTTAACTCTCACTTTGCCTCATTGTATTAATAATACTGTCAAAAATATAGAAATAAATATTTTGCTGTGCTCTCTGTAAAGCCTAGAAGATTAACAATAGCTGATAAATTAGAAATAAATTGACAATTAGTATAACACTGCACCGGGCAAGTTTCATTTGAAGAGAAATTGAACCTGGATTGATTTCTATATAAAGAATATTAAAGTTTATGCAGTGAAGTATTCAAAGAAACTTAAATTTATTCAGGTAAAATGGGGCTCATTTCTCTTGGCAAGTGAATTGCCCACGGCAAAACTTAATGATCGATGGGGGATGAAAATTTTCACAATCTCAGCCCAGTGATACCTTAGCAGAATTGTTCTGAAATGTGGCTTGCTCTTTGGAGTGCATTGTAGCATAAATATATAAATCTGAATTTCTCTACATTGTATATTCAGTAGAAATAATCTTGCTTCAACGTTTGGAAAAAAACACTTAGGCGGCAAACTTTATAATTGAAACCATCAAAAGGGTTGTCCCATACAATGGCATTAGGGCAAATAAAAGCCATTTGTCACACAGAAGCACAGATCACATTAATCATTTAATATTCATTAGAAAGACTACAAAAATAATATTAATAACACTACAAAAATGTACTAACAGCATAAATTTAAATTATTATTCTACAAAAAGTAATTAATTTTGTAAATTTTTGACAGGATAATCAATCAAATTCAATAAATAATCAGATCATTTATTATCTATTTATACAGAAGGAATTTTCTATTCTTTACTGCCTTAAAGCACTAATAACTTTAGACTTTAGAACGGTGAGCCAGTCATAGTTAACTTGCAGAGTTTCACTTGTTTGTCATATCCATAATTGCATACATGATAAACCTGAAAGAGTCATGATTCAATATTTAGCAAGTGCATATGACAAAAGAACTACAACATTTGAATGCATAGTGCCTAGTTATTCAGTGCTATGAGTGTAGTTGTGCAGCTGAAAAGTGGCCACACTTCAGTGTCTACCTTCTCCGTGACAGAAGGACTACAAAGATAATATTAATAACACTACAAAAATGTACTAACAAAATAAATTTAAATTTATGGGGGTACTTTCCACACAATCCACCAAATGTTTCATTTCTCTGGGGGCAACTTGCCATTGGCCGACACCAATGATAACGGGTTTCCCAGCTTGTTGCTGGAGTGCGTTATTGGCAAAACCAGAAGATCCCACCGGCATGAGCAGCCTGAAAATGTCTATCCTGGTTCTCTTACATGGTACTAATCTAGTCATTGCAGCATGGCTAGTGGAAAGCTGTGACTTCCAGTGGGGGAGACTGCTGATGGCCTAGCAATGGTGAACTCGAGCAACTCCAATGCTGGAAAACATGGCTGTGGCCACCTTGATATGTGGAGCAAGATTGGCTGGCTGGGTATAGCAAGGGCACTATTCGAGTGGCAGGGTCAAATGGCAAGTGTCATCATCCCTGAGGGAGGACAGCAGATTCATGTTCCACTGTTTTACTGTCAATCCACCATGGCTGGCCTCAGCAATTGTAGCAATCATTTAGAGGACAGATTGTTGGATTGCTGTGGCAATTTGCAAACTACTTTGAAAACGGGTTTCACAGCTATGATGACAGCGGTCTCAGCTTCCATGGCAGCAAGCTGACCTTGCATGGCTTCTGTCTGCATTTCCATGGCAACATCCAGATTTTAGGTAGCTTCTGCTTGTGTTGCTATGGAAGCTGAGACGTCAACCATCAGATGTTGCATCATGGAAGGATCTGCATGTATTCTCATAGAGTTGGCCACCAATGTTGCAGTGAAAAGAATGATCTCCAAATTCTGCACGCAGCCCTAGGCTAAGTTGGCCCGAGCTGCCTCCTTCTTTCTTAATGATATTTTCTCCGAGAGGTCTGCCAATGCACTTAACACAACATGCATACTCATCAACATTTTTCAATAAGTCACCTGATCAAAGTTCTCATTTGAGTTCACATCAACAGAACTTATGTGAAATCATTTGTGAGCTGGCAGCTGTGTTACCCTGGGAGCAGGCATGATCTTGTTTGTACCCAGTTTCTCCCTGTGTACATGCCCCACCTCTAAAGGATGGATGTGCCAGTATTTGAGCTGGTGTTTGCATTAGTGACAATATATGATTCTATTTCCTTTATGTAGTGGTCATCCTGCCTTCCTCCTGTTTCTCTTTTATAGAACATGGAACATTACAGCGCAGTACAGGCCCTTCGACCCTCGATGTTGCGCCGAACTATGAAACCAATCTTAAGCCCATCTAACCTACACTATTCCAATATAATCCATATGTTTATCCAATGACTATTTAAATACCCTTAATGTTGGCAAGTCCACTATTGTTGCAGGCAGGGCATTCTACACCTTTACTACTCTCTGAGTAAAGAGCCTACCTCTGACACCTATCCTATATCTATCAGCCCCCAATTTAAAGTTATGTGGCCTCGTGCTAGCTATCTCCATCCAAGGAAAAAGGCTTTCACTGTCCACCCTATCTACTCATCTTATATGCCTCTACAAATCATCTCTTAACCTTCTCTCTAAGAAAAACAGCCTGAAGACTCTCAGTCTTCCTCATAAGACCTTCCCACCATACAAAGCAACATTCTGGTAAATCTCCTCTGCATCCTTTCCAATGCTTCCACACCCTTCCTATAATGTGGCGACCAGAACTGTACGCAATACTCCAAGTGTGGCCACATCAGAGTTTTGTACAGTTGCAACATGACCTCGTCACTCTGAAACTCAATCCCTCTACCAATAAAAGCTAACACATCATATGCCTTCTTAACAAATCTATCAACCTGGGTGCCAACTTTCAGGGATCTATGCACATGGACAATGAAACCTCTCTGCTCATCCATTCTACCAAGTATCTTACCATTAGCCCAGTATTCTGTATTCCTGTTACTCCTTCCAAAGTGAATCATCCCGTACTTTTTTGCATTAAACTTTCACACTGCTTGGCCAGTTTGGAGTTCTTGGTTATCTGAAAGAGTAAAGGTACAAGGGTAGAATTGTAGTCATGAGAGGAGTTGATATGAGAGTCCACTTTTACACAAGCTGCTGTCTGTAAATCAAAAAAGATTTTGGGATACCAGGAAGTGGATTCTGTGAAGGAACATACCATTTTTCACTACAGTCTCAGCCTAGTTAATCGGCTGTGGCCTCAGATTTGCACTGATCTTAACCACTTTTTACATAAACCATTTTTCCCTAAGGTCATCTTTGTTCTTTTACTAATCATCTCAAACCTGTGTTCTCTGATTTTTGACCCCCCCCCAAAGGGAATACTTTGGATGGAATTTTCCCATCCCACCCGCCACAAGGATGGTAGTGGGCAGGACACAGACCTCGCACAGGTCCATTGACCTCGAGCGGGATTTTTTGGCGTGGGACAAAGGCAGCTGGAAAATCTCACCCTGTCTTGCTATCTACTCTGCCCAGATCAATGGTTTTCAACTGGTGTGCCACAGCACACTGGTGTGCCATGAATATTGCCCCAAGTGTGGTGTGAAACTTTGTACGCAGGTAATGAAAATCAATGTAAAACAAACATGATTTCATCTTAAACAATATTAAATTCAACCAAAATTACAACTCATAAAAGCGAGACCTAGGTCTTTAGTGTCTAAAATGTGAACATTCTAAATCAAGGAGGTTCAAGAGTGAAATTGAGATGACATATAGGTTTTACCATTCACCATAGAAACTAAGAAATGGCATTCATGCATTTTTTTATCGACTGTGAAACAAGACAAAACAAGTTAGTCGACGCAGTGAAATTGACCTTATCCACATTTCTTTGCCAAATCTATGTTACATCTTTATATCCCTGGATCTAAAAAGGAATGTATCAGTTTGATTACTCCATTTATTCAATTCATAACACAAAAAGATGAAATTCAGATGGCCTGAACCAAGTGCTGTGTGTGGAACAGATTTAGGGCTAAAATAATTTGAGCTGACTTAAGCAAATTTTGAAAATGTGTCAGTGTTTGCGGTCGAAGACCGTATATTCTGTGATGGATTTTAAACATTGATTGATCCTTATTTAGCTTGTTGCATGCATTATGTTACAAACGTTTCCAGTAAGATCATAACCATAGTAAATATGATGTTTATGAGCAATTGTTTCAGCTGCAAAAGGTGGATGTGGTCATGGAATTGTTTGTCTCACATTGCAAAAAATTTGGGAACCACTGATTTAGACTGTCATGGTTTTAAACACCTCTATTGAATTTCCTCTTCATCTTCTCTTTACTAAAGAGAACAGCATCAGCTTCTCCAATTTACCCTCATTCTTGGAGCCATTCCTAAAAGCCTTGCCTCCACTCTCTCTCAAATGCATCACATCTTCCCTAAAGTATCATGACTCGAATTGGACAGAATAATCGCAATGAGGTGAAACCAGTATTTTATATGTATTTATCAATAACTTGATACCTTGGCTCTTTAACTTTATGGCCCTTCTTATTAAGCCTTGGATCTTACTTAACCGTTCTAACGACTTGCTCAATGCTGTCATGCTTCCATCAATACTTTGGAGCATAAACACCTGGCTTCTTTGTCTCATTTCCATTAGAATTGTACCCTTCAGTTTATATTGCTATCTTCATTCCTCCTAACAAAATGCATCACTTTGCACATTGCCACCTGTCTGCCCTTTGCACCAATTTCATCTCTTTGAAGTTTTTTTCATTCTCCTCCTCAAAATTCATCATACTTTCAAGTTTTGTGTTATATATAGATCACTGACCAAGCCACTGAATTCATTGACTTTAATCATTCTTGTGAGGTCGGTGAATGCCTTGTGGGACTGCATCCGAGTTCTTAATTTTGACTCCTGTCATGAGAGTTTTTAGGCATCAGCTGGTAATACCCTCATTTCTGAGTCAGAGATTGTTGGTTCAGATCCAATCCTATACTTGAGCACAAGAATCAAGGGTGCCACTCCTGTGCAGAAACGAGGAAGTGCTGCACTGTCAGAGCTGCTGTCTTTCTAGTGTGATGTTAAACCGGGGCTTCATCTTTCCTCGGAGGTGTTCAGAAAAGATCGCATGGTGCTATTTCAAAGAAGAACAGCGTAGTTAATACTGGTCAATATTTGTCTCTCATTCAATATCAATGGAAAGGATTATCTGGTCATTATCACACTGCTGTTTGTGGGATTTTGTTGTGTGCAAATTGGCAGCCATATTTCCTACATTACAAGCATGACTATACTTCAACAGTACATGATAGTTTGTGAAGCACTTTGGGATAGCCTTAAAACTGCTATTAAAATGCTAGGCTTTCACTCTTTTTGTCATTGAGTGAATTTGGCCAATATTCTCTTGAATTTAAGAATAAATCTATACAACTCTTAATAAGCTTGACAAGATAGCAGTTAGGGAAATGTTTCTCCCTGGCTAGAAAGTCTAAAACTAAAGGTGGCATTTTCAAGATAAAGGAATAGCCAGTGAAAGTTGAGATGAGGAGAAATGTCTTCAATCAAAGGACGCTGAATCTTTGGAATTCTCTACTCTAGAGTAATAATGGATGCTCAGTTGTTGAGTACATTCTAGATAGAGATGAATGAATACACAGAAAGGAAGTAAAGGAAATGGGGAGACGGTGTGGAAGACGAGTTAATGTTAATGATCAGCCATGATACTATTGAATGGCAGAGAAGGTTAGAAGGCAGAATGGCCAATGTCTGCTTCTACCTATTATATCCATAACTATATGTCCCCACTGCCTTTGAAGTGTTAGTCTGGAGAACCCCCTGTTAACACTCCCTTTTCAGATTCATGCTAATGCATGCATCTCTTCTCCTCTCCACCTCATCCAGCAAGGTCTCCAGTGCAGTATCTCTGCCATTCTTGTGTCTCTTTGTGTTCCAAATTTGCTTTTACAATGACTTTCAGCTTTATTCAAAATATACCTCCCATCTGATAAGTGCAGGCTGGCTTTAAGCAGTGTTAATGAGTTTAAAGTGGTGTTAGCATCTTATGATTTGCTTGGGCATGCCACCACTCCACACTGCCTTAGTGCTAGCTGGAAGATATGATCATTTCAATGAACAGGGTCTGCACAAGGTTAGCTTGCTGTCTGGGCCAGAAGCAATGGGTGTGGATCATTTGTGGATCATATGATTATCTTTACCTCTGCGCATTCTAGATTTTTGGGTCTTGTTATTATTTTATAAATATTTATGCAACAATGAACACTTCAAAGTAATTTATTGTGTGTGAATTACTTTGTCAATTGCTGAGAAGCTTTAAATAACAAAAAAAAGTGCATTATCTTCTCCTTTCCTCAAAACGTTCCTTTCTAGCCCAAGAGGAAATTGTAATAATCAGCTAGATGTTCAACCCTGCAGCCTGCTGATATAAATAGCAAAACACCAAGTTCTTCTGCATTGAGTGAGAAGTATTGCGCAGCCCCAAGGAAGTTTTCCATTACAAGTAGCAGCAAGTTTAACCTGTTTGAACTAAGCTAGGGTTGAAAAGACAAAATGAGTGGAAAACAACATTTGGAAGAGCTAAGAACCTAGTGGCATCACTGCCATCTGTAATGGGAGAGAAAATAAGAATGAAACAAATTTGAATGATTCATTTAAGATTATAGGGAATATTCTATTTGACCCATTGGGCCTTCTCTTTCATTCAGTACGATCATGGCAGATTTGATTGTGTCTTTTATTCCAATTTCCTTGATACCCCATCACTCTGTCCCTGTCTTCTCTACTTCTCTCGATCTCCACTGCACACTATAAAGGGCATGGCCGTGGGTGGCATGGTGGCACAATGGTACATACTGCTGTCTCACAGAGCCAGGGACCTGTGCTTGATTCTTGCTGGAATCACTGCCTGAATGAGTCTGCACGGGTTTCCTCCGGATGCTCTGGTTTCCTCATACAGTCCGAAGATATGCTGGTTAGATATATTGGCCACGGTAAACTCTCCCTCAGTGTTCCTGGAGAGGCGCCGAAGTGTGGTAACTCAGAGATTTTCACAGTAGCTTTATTGCAGTGTTAATGTAAGCCTACTTGTGACACCAATAAATAAACTTTAAATTTTAATGTTTGACTATTTTGTAGGTCAAAGATTTGTTTAATTGCTTTGAAAAGTGCAAAATTGTCCATTTTGGCAGGAAAAGAAAGAAGCATATTATCAAATGGTGAGAGATTGCAAAGCTCTGAGATGCAAAGCGATCGAGGGATTCTAGTGCATAAATTGCAAAAAGCTAGTGTACAGGTCCAGCAAGTAATTAAAAAAGCTAATAGAATGTCATCATTTATTGTGAGGGGAATTGAATGCAAAAGTAGTGAAATTACTTTTTGAGATCATGTCTGAAGTACTGTGTACAGTATTGGTCTCATTATTTAAGGAAGGATTTAATGCATTAGAAGCAGTTCAAAGAAGGTTGGCCAGGCTGGATACTGAATTGGGTAAGTTGCCAAATGAGAAATAGCTGATCAGGCTAGGCTTCTCTCTGCTGGACTTCAGAAGTGTAAGTGGCGACTTGACAAGATCCTGAAGGATCTTGACACCTTCAATGTACACAGGATGTTTTCCCTTGTGAGGCCTCTGTTTTTAAAAAAGGGATATGTAGTGCCAAGATGAGGAGAAATTGTTTCTTACAGAGTTCTGCATTTTTGGAACTTCTTCCTCAAAAGGTGGTGGAAGCCATCTTTGAATATTTTTAAGGCAGAGTTAGATAGCTTCTTGTTCAGCAAGGGGACGAAAGGTTATCGGGCTGGGTGGGAATATAAGGTTGGGAATACAAATAGATCAACCATGATCTTAGCATTTTGTGCTAGCGTTTTGTGATTCATTTATAAAGACACAAAGATCCCTTCCAGCATTCTACAGTCTCATCTTATTTAAGTAATATTCTGTTTTTCTATTCTTCCTGCTTCTTCCTGAAGTTAAGAGACTAATAAATGTTGCATAAGGCATGTCAGTAATTTTGGGCTCTAATTTAAATAGTGGTACACAATGGAAGGCATACATAAACAATGTTTTACAAGTTCTTATTTAAAAACAATTCAATTAAAACAAAAGTAAAAATCAGGCCCACCATTTCAAATAGACATTTTTACAGTAAAGCAAGAATGTTTTGTTCTGCATTTTTCATCTTGGTCAGTCTCAAAATGAAGCTTATCTTATAGTTACTACGAGTATAAATACTATGAGCTAGAAATTGGCTTGTGCACAACTTTGTGAAACTGATGAGAAAGAGGATGGCATGATGGCACAGTGGTTAGTGCTGCTGCTCCACAACTCAGTAAGAGTCTGGCAACACCAATTTTAAATCCAACCAATTTATTTGATAGTAAATCTGCAAGATTTCAACTTTCATCTTCGTCAGGCAAATGCAGTGAACACTGCATCTTAGTTAGTAAGATTTTGCAAACTCAGGCAAGTCATGGGCATTACAGATAGTGTGACATGAACTCAAGTTCTTGGTTGAACTGTCCTCATGTGTGCGGAACTTGGCTATCAGTTTCTGCTCAGTGATTCTGCACTGTCATGTGTCATGAAGGCCACCTTGGAGAATGCTTACCTGAAGATCAGAGGCTGAATGCCTGTGACTGCTGAAGTGTTCTCCAACAGGAAGACAGCACTCCTGTCTGGTGATTGTTGAGTGGTGTGCATTCAGCCGTAGCGTTTACATGGTCTCCCCAATGTACCATGTCTCGGGACATTCTTTCCTGCAGCGTATCAGATAGGCAATGTTGGCGGAGTCACAAGAGTATGTACTGTGTACCTGGTGGATAACATACTCACGTGAGATGATGGCATCCGTGTTGTTGATTCAGCATGTTTTGCAAACGTTGCTGTAGCAGGGTTGTGTGGTGTCGTGGTCACAGTTCTCCTGAAGGCTGGGTAGTTTGCTGCGGACAATGATCTGTTTGAGGTGTGTGGTTGTTTGAAGGCAAGAGGTGAGGTGTGGGGATGGCCTTGGCAAGATGCTCATCTTCAATCGATGATATACGTGAAGGCTCTGGAGAAGATGTCGTAGCTTTCTGCTCCACGGAAGCACTGGACGACAAAGGTTGCTTTGTCCGTCTTGTCCTGTGTTTGTGTTCTGAGGATGTTGGTGCAGTTTTTCGCTGTGGTACGTTGAAACTGTTGATCAACGAACTGCACTCGCAAGGCAGCCTCGAACTTCACCCAAGCACAGCTCAACGCCATTCACTCTCTCAAGACCAATCGCAACATTGTCACCAAACCAGCAAAAGAGGGCCACTGTCATGCTGAACATGATGGATTACTGCAAAGAAGTGTACCAACAACTGAACACTGCAGACAGTTACCCGCAGGTCCTACCGAAGAACACATCCATCAACTCAACAGGCTGATCAAGACTTTTGATCCTGACCTTCAGAGTACCCTCTGTGCTCTCTTCCCACGTATTCCCCCCGTTGGAGATCTCTACTGGGTCCTGAAGACACATAAGGCAAACACATCCAGCTATCCCATCATGTCAGGCAATGGGACCCTGTGTGAGAACCTCTCTGGCTACATCGAGGGCATCCTGAAATTCGTTGTACAAAGAACCCTCAGCTTCTGTTGTGACACTATGGACTTCCTACAGAAACTCAGCACACATGGAGCAGTTGAACCAGGAGCACTCCTCGTCACAATGGACGTCTCAGCATTCTACCAGCATCCCCCATGTCAATGGTATTGCTGCAACTGCCTCAATATTCAACACTGACAACTGCCTATCTCCAGATGCAATTTTACAACTCATCCGCTTCATCCTAGACCACAATGTCTTCACCTTCAACAACCAGTTCTTCATTCAGACACATGGAACAGCCATGAGGACCAGACTCACATCTCAATGTGCCAATGCCTTCATACACAGGTTTGAACAAGACTTCTTCACCGCACAGGACTGTCATCAGATGTTATACACTAGATACATCGAAGAAATTTTCTTTCTTTGGACTCATGGCAAACAATCACTGAACCAATTATATGATGACATCAACAAGTCCCATCCCATCACTAGACTCACCATGGATTACTCTTCAGAATTGGTGGCTTTCTTGGACACATGCATCTCCATCAAGGATGGTCACTTCAACACTTCACTGTACCGCAAGCCCATGGATAACCGCACGATGCTCCACTTTTCCAGCTTCCACCCTAAACATGTTAAAAAAGCCATTTCCTATGAACAAGCCCTCTGTATAGATAGGATGTGCTCAGATGAGAAGGATTGCATCAGACACCTGCAGATGCCGAAAGGTGCCCTAATAAGAACAGGATATAGTGCTCGACTCATCGATCAACAGTTCTGACGTGCCACAACGAAAAACCACATCAACCTCCTCAGAAAACAAACACATGACATGATGGACAGAGTATGCTTTGTCATCCAGTACTTCCCTGGAGTGGAGAAGCTACAACATCTTCTCCAGAGCCTTCAACATATCATTGATGAAGACGAACATCTTGTCAAAGCCGTCCCCACATCTCCACTTCTTGCCTTCAAACAACTGCACGACCTTAAACATATGATTGTTCGCAGCAAACTACCCAGCCTTCAGGGGAACAGTGACCACGACACCACACAACTCTGCAAGACATGCCAGTTCATCAACATGGAGGGCAGCATGGACAAGTTGAACAAAGAGTCTGTTTTCATGCTGTAAATCTCTATCACTCTCTATAACTCTTTGCCATCATCTCACCTGAGAACATCATGCATCAGACACAAGGTACATATTCTTGCAATTCAGCCAACATTGTCTATCTGATATGATGCAGGAAAGGATGTCCCGAGACATGCTATGTTGGGGAAACCATGCAGACGCTACAATAATGGATGTATGAATACCGCTTGACAATCACCAGGCAGGAGTTTTCTCTTCCTGTTGGGGCACATGTCAGGAGACACGAGCATTCAGCCTCTGATCTTTGGGTAAGTGTTCTCCAAGGCGCCTTCACAACACATGATGACGCAGAATTGCTGAGCAAAAACTGATAGCTAAGTCCCACACACATGAGGACGGCCTTAACCAGGATCTTGGGTTCATGTCACACTATCTGTAACCTTCACAACTTGCCTGGACTTGCAAAATCTCACTAACTGTCCTGGCTGGAGATAATACACAATTTCTTTAACTGCTTAACCATCTCTCCACTCACGTTGTCTGCATCTTTAAGACTTTATTACCTGTGAAGACTCACATTCCAACCATTATCTTGTAAATTGAGTTTGTGTCTGTATATATGTCCTGTTTGTGAGCACAACTTCGCACTTACCTGAAGAAGGAGTGACACTTCGAAAGCTTATGCTACCAAATAAACCTGTTGGACTTTAACCTAGTGCTGTGAGACTCTGTGCTTACCGCAGTTCAATGCTGGCATCTCCACATCCAGCTTATCAACTGGTGCAAACCCATACCCACCTCCAGATTTGGCTATTCCAACGCTCTCCTGTCTGCCGTCCCATATTCTACCCTCCATTAACATGAAATCATTCAAAACTTTGCTGCCCAATTCCATACTCACATCAAGTTTTGTCCACTCATTTATATGGCTGATCTTCATGAGCTCTCTGTAAAACCATAAGACATGAGAACAAAAATAAGCCATTTGGCCCATCAAATCTTCTTCACCATTTATGAAGTCATGACTCATCTGATAATCCTCGACTCCACTCTCCCACCTTATCCCTATAACCCTGGATTACCTTACTGAATGTAAAGATTTGTTTTATAATGTACCTTGGTACACTTTATTATATTACAGGTGCAATATAGCCACAAGTTGTCATTGATGATTTGGCTCTTTGTACCTGAGAAAACTCATCACACCATGTATTGGCTCATACTGCAGTCAGATAGCAGCCAAGTTTGGAAATAGTGTTAGACTACAGACCTATGTACACAGTGGGTCTGACACTTGGCACCTGGCACAGGACAAACTCAGCAATATATTGTGTAATACAAACCTGTAGCAGAATATGCATAAGCGTGACATACTGAACCCCTCATGTATCCAAATTTTCATCCAATTGTTAGGCACATCAGATTTTCATAGAATCATTGAATCTTTACAGTGCAGGCCATTTGGCCCATCAAGTCTGCACTGACTCGCCAATAGAAATTCTTACCCAGACCCTATCCCTGTAAACCCATGTATTTATGCTATTAATCTGCTGACCTATATATATATATATAGGGACACAAAGGAGCAATTTACTATGGCCAATCAACTTAACCCGCACATTTTAAAAGGTAATAAATTGTTGGATTTTCAATTCTGTTAAATGATATAGTGTTGTTCAACTGGTTTTAGTTAAATTAATTTGCACTCTATGTACAATGTGTGTTCCATTACCATTTCAATTATTACAAACTCTATAAAACCATTTGCAGTTTTTATAACTAGCCCATAATGAGAAAAGCATGAAGTTTATCCATAAATTCAAGTTATGCAACAATAAATGTTTTTACTCATGGAGCATTTAAATCTTAGCTTGCACTAATACGGAATATCATTTGGATAGGAATTAACAATGACTTGCACTAAATAGTGAAAAGTCATGCATAGGTGTTCATGAAAGAACAAAAAGTATTCCTTGTCTGTTGTCTGTGGTTGAACAGGAGAATATTTTTTGATCCAATGAATCTGGTGTAAAATGAAATTAAACCTGATTTGTAGTGGATATATTAAGTGATACTTTAGATTTGAACAATAATTTATAAATGTATCTATATAGGTCCAAAATTTCATCACAAGTATTGGCATAATTATGATATAAGAACAGACTTCCACTTTTTAATGAGTAAATGATTTATGCCAATGTTGTGCAGTAAAGTCACTGCGCATGCATTAACTCAATTATTTGTGCCACTTCCGAGATATGTCTACCAAAGTCCCTTGCCACTCTTTACGTAACTGCTCTCATGATAAAGACGCACTAACATGAGTTTTCTGAATTTTTGCGGCTAATGTGTTAACTTAAATTTACACCCAAAAATTTAGGTGCAGCACCATCCACATTTTTGTGGAAGTTAGGTTAGAACAATTGTGAAAATTAAAGTTCCATAATTGTCTAAACAAAATTTTGTCAAGTCATGGAAGATGCTTATCAGTGTCTGAGGCCTTCAGTGAAGCCAATACTTGTATATTCAGGAT
The DNA here is from genome assembly GCA_024679065.1 of Sphyrna mokarran. NCBI lineage: Eukaryota > Metazoa > Chordata > Chondrichthyes > Carcharhiniformes > Carcharhinidae > Sphyrna > Sphyrna mokarran. The sequence continues at coordinate 41,183,496 of JAGIQG010000016.1, forward strand.
AAACGGCTAATCTTCACCTTGTGCAAGTTCCATAAGCATTCCATTCCCAGCCTTGTGCACAGGATGGAAGATAAGACAATTTCATAACAAAATGCCAAAGAATGAGATATGGGACCATATTATGCTAATGAAGGATTTGCAGAGTACAGTTTTCTATTGGATAAGGAAGGGCAGGAGACTATGTTATGAATGGTGGATATCATGCAAACAACAGATTTCTCATTTGCTGTAATTAAATATAGCTGCTAAATTGTTTGTATGTACCAAAGAACACCATGCAATCATGTTCTCACTTATGTACAAATTATTAAAGCTTAAAAACTGAGTACTCTGAGCTTAAGTGTTGTCTGCACCCAAGTCGACAGCAGTTTAAGTATCTGTACACAAAGCTGACGATATTCTCATTGCATAACAAATTTACGAAGGAGGCATTTCCAGATTTGGTGATTGGAAATGAGATTGACCAAGCAGACAAGTATCAGTAAAAGAACATTTAGGAGACAGTGATCATTGTATCATACATTTTTGAAAAATCCAGAGTAAAAATAAATAACTAAGGGAAAGCCAACTTCAATGGATTAAGATCAGATCTAGGCTGAATGAATTTGAGACAAAGGTTATCAACAAAAATGGTAGCTGAGCAATGTGCTACCTTCAATGAGGTGATAATTCAGACACAAGACATATTCTCTCGAAAGAAAAAAGGTAAAAAAAAAGTCCAGAACTCCATGGGTGGTAAATGATAACAAAATCATGATAAAGAAGCAAAAGAATGTTAATGACAGCTATGAGATAGAAAGTACAATTTAAAATCAAGCTGAGAATAAAAGATTTAGAAGATAGGTGAAGTTAAAAATTCAGGAAGCAAAGAGAGAGATTGAAAAGAGACTGGCAGCTAACATAAAAGGAAATTCCGAAGTACTCTATAAGCATTTAAATAATAAAAGGATGGTGAAAGGAGAAGCTGGACTTAGTAGAGATCAAAACTGATATTTGCACATGGAGGCAGAAGTCATATCTGGGGTAAATAAATACTTTATATCAGTTTTTATGAAGGAAAAAGATGCTATCCAGGTCATGGTAAAAGATACGGGGTGAGATCTCCCAGTTGTCCATACTGGGGAATCTTCTGGCCCCACCAATGATGTACTCCCTCCATGGGTTTCCCAATGGCATGGAATGGAGTCAATGAAAATTCTCATTGACAGCAGCGGGATGAGAAAATTCTGCCATCGACCAATGGCAGGCCACCTCCTGCTGCCAAGAAATGCATTGCCAGGTGGCCGGACAGTCTCACTTGAGGTAATTGACACCCTAGATGGGTTTAAAATTGAAAAGGCAGAAATATTGGATAGATTATTTGCACTTAAAGTTGATAAGGCATTAGGACCAGGCAAGATGCTTTGGAGAAGTAAGACCAGAAATTGCAGAGGCACTAGCTTTAATTTTTCAGTCTTCCTTAGACTCTGGCATGGTCCCAGAGGATCGAAGAATTGTAAATGTTATGTTCTTATTCAAAAACAGGGTGTAAAGATAAACCCAGTAACCACAAATTAGTCAATTTAACTTCAGTGATGGAGAAAGTACTAGAAGCAATAATCTGGGGCAAAATTAATTGTCACATGGACAAATGTGGGATAATTACAAAAAGCCAGTATGGGTTTGTTAAGGGAAAATCATGTGTGACAAATTTTCTGGAATATTTTGAGGATGTATGATATATTTTGAGGCAAATTTCTGGAGTATTTTCAGGTTAATCATGGTAATGCTGTTGATGTGAAGTACAATGACTTCCAAAAGGTAATTGATACATACCTACATGACAGAACTGTGAGCAAAGTTATTGCTCATGCAAAAAAAGGAACAGTGACGACAAAGCTCACCAACTTTTACAGATGCACCATAGAAAGCATTCTTTGTCCTGCCCAAGACTGTAAGGAGCTAAAAAAGATTGTGAATGTAGCCCAATCCACCATGCAAACTAACCTCCCACACATTGACCTTGTCTACATTTCCTGCTACCTCAGCAAAACAGCCAGCATAATTAAGGACCCTGGACATTCTCTCTTCACTTACTTCTATCAGAAAAAGGATACAAAAGTCTGAGGTCACATACCAACCAACTTAAGAACAGTTTTTTCCCTGTTGTTGCCAGACTTCTGATTTGATTTACTTTGCATTAAGTTGATCTTTCTTTTCACCCTAACTATGAATGTAATTTTGCACTCTCTTGTTTCCTTCTCTATGAAAGACATACTTTATCTGTATCGCAAGCAGGGAACAATACTTTTTATTGAAAATAATAAATCAATTCAAATCTAAACATGGAACAGGAATTGGTGAGTGACAGGAAACAGACGAATGGTTAATCGATATTTTCCCTGTTGGAAGAAATTCCCCAGGAGACTTTGCCTTTCCTGATATATATATTGGTGTACAGGGCAAAACTTCAAAGTTTGCAGATGGTACAAAACTTGAAAGCATTGTGAATTGTGAGGAGAATAGCGTAGAATTTCAAAGGCACATAGGCAAGTTGGTGGAATGGGCAGAAAGGTGAAAATGATGTTCAATGCCAAAAGGTGTAGAACATGAGGTGATTTATTTTGGTAGAAAGAATTTTGAGAAACACTATAAAATAAGGAATACAACTCTAAAGGGCCATGAAGTGGAGTTACCAATGTTGGTCTGGGGTGGGCACAGTAAGAAGCCTCACAACACCAGGTTAAAGTCCAACAGGTTCTTTTTGGGATCATGAGCTTTTGGAGGGCTGCTTTTTCATCAGGTGAGTGAAGAGAATTGAGATTCAACTCCACTCATCTGCTGAAAGAGCAGCAGGAAAGTTGAGAGAATTATCGATAAAGCATACAGTATCGTAGGCTTTATTAATAGAGGCATTGAATACAAGCGAAGATTATGTTGAATTTGTCTAAGTCACTATTTTGGGCTCAGCAAGAGTATTGCATTCAATTCTGTGCATTGTGCTTTAGGAAAGATGTGAAGGTATTAGAGAGGGTGCAGAAAAGATTGATAAGAATAATTTCCGTGATGAGGAACTTCAGGTTGATTGGAGAATTTAGAACTGTTTTCCTGATTGAGGCATTCAAAACCATGGACAAAGTAAATGGAGAGAAGCCGCTCAAGAAAAGATCAAGGGCAAGAGGGCACAGATTTAAAGTAAAAGGTAAAAAAAAGCAAAAATGAGAAACTTTTTTTGTACAGCAAGTATATTGAATTTGGAATGCACTGCTTAAGAGTGTGGTGGACAGAGGAAGATTCAACTGAAGCATTCAAAAGAGGATTAGATTATAATCTGAAAAGGAAGAATGTGCAGGGTTATGGGGAGAAGACAGGGGAGTGGTGCTAGATGAGTTATTCATTCAGAGAGCCAATGCAGACATGATGAGCCTCCTTCTGTACCATGACTATTTTGTGATTCATTGACTGGGGAGAAACACTCAAATTTGGGTTAGCAAAAAAGCACAAAGTCTCTTCTAGCCATTTTAGTATGATTTGCATGCTATGCACTGTTCTTTGTGTTAGCAGATGGTGTACCATGACTGCTGAAAAGACTTGTTCTGTGCCTAGAAAGCATTAAGTAAATATTTTTTCATTCATTTATATGCAAAGTAGAGTGGCAAAAAATGATCTGACTTCTGCGCTATTTAACACACCTCAAATATTGAAGCAGTCTTCTTCCATTAGAAGCAAGATCTGGGCATCCAGGCTTGGACTGATAAATGACTAAAGGAACATTCACACCACATATGTGGCAGACAATCTCCAACAAGGCAGAATCTAACCATACCCCTTTCACATTCAATGGGGTTACCATAGCTAAATCCCCTGTTAACATCCTGGGGGGTTCCATTGACCAAACTGAATTGGACCTGCCATATAAATACAATGCTACAAGAGTAAATCTCAGGCTCGGAATTGTAAGGTGACTATTCACCTTCTGACTTCCCAAAGTCTGTCCGTCATCTACAAGGTTCAAATCAGCAGTATGATGATATATTCTCCATTTACCTGAAACATCAAGAAGCTTCACACCATTCATTACAATGCAGCTGAACTGAGTGGCAGCCTATCCACTACTTAAACATTCACTCCATTCAACACCAATGTACTGACAGCACTGTGCACAATCTACAAGTTGTACTGCACCAATTCACCAAGGCTCCTTCGACAGCGCATCCTAAACCCACAGCCTCTACCTTTCTGAAGCCCAAAGGCAGCAAACACAGGGGAACAACACGAGCTGCAAGTTTCTCTCCAAGCCACACACCATCCTGATTTGCAAAGATATTGCTATTCCTGCACCATCACTGGACTGTTACTCGGCTTTTAATTTAAACACCTTCCAAACATTCCAGTTTAATGAGACAAACACGGACAGTAATTCAACTATTTCTTTATTTAAGACTGCTGGTACCAAATCAAACATAAACAGTTGCAACCCATTAACTCTTTACTGAACTTCAACTTAAACTGAACATCAACTTTCAACTGAACTTTAATTCTTGAACTGCATATTAACTTTAATTGAACATCAACTTTAACAATTTAACTCAAAATAGTTCCTGCCAAGCTTAGGAAAATCTTGTTTGAGAAATATCCTCAATGTAGAATCTATCTTCTTCTTCTCTGAAACACTGTTCAGGGTACAGCCCTTCTTATAATGGTTGGTCTCTTCTCAGTTATCACTGGTAAACAAAGGCTGTGCATATCTTTTTATCTGCAATCCTTCACTCACATCCAAAAGACTCCCTGTCATCCAGCCAACTGTGTAACCAGAAACTGATCACATGGCTTGAATATCCAGTGAAATTACTTTTGAATGATGCCATTAAGCTTAGTTCAAACTGCACACTCCCATAACAGCCATATAAATCAAAGCCACTCTGTCTCAGTTAATGTAAACAACTTCTCTTACCTCAGAAGCTTCAGATCACAGCTCCTAGACCAGAGCAATTTTATGACCTGTATCTGGTTTTAATTATAAGTTGACCAAAAATCCCAGCATACGTAACTCTCAGCCAGAAGGGCTATTTTAAAGCTACTATTGCCATTACTGTTGTTAAGTTATTATTGCAACCATTCTTTCTCCACCTACAGGGCCAAAATCCTGGAACTCTTACATCACAGGGACTGCAGTGGTTCAAGAAGTAGCTCACCATCATTTCCACAGAAATAATAAGGAATGGGCAATAAATGCTGGCCTAGCCAGGGATGCTCACGCCTTGTGAAAGAATACATTACAAACAACTTTCAAAGAGGAAATGGAAAGTTACTTGAAAATGTATTGTTGCAGGGCTATGGATAAAGAATGAAGAAGTAGGATGAATTGGATAGCCCTTCCAAAAGAGCTAGGATCGATAGGAAATTCCAAATAGCTCTTTCTCTGTTCTATAATCTGATGAAGAAGATCTATGACTGAAGATGCATTGAACATTCGGGCTTGAGCACTTTTGGGATTTGCCAGTTTAATCAGGTGACTGAGGGTATGTGATGTGGATAATCATCCAGTGCCATTACAGTATTATGAAGCGAATTGTGTGAATGTCTATTATGCACCAAATAAAGAAATGTGCCGCACGTTCCAACAGGTTGAGAATTATGACTGATTTTGTCGTGATCCATTATAGCTGGAGGTGACTTTAAACTGTTGTAGCATGGAATCCAACCAAACAAACTGTTCTGGGGTATCCGGAACAGTTTAATCAAAGAAATGTTAATTTTTAGATTGAAATGAATAGCTTCCAGCCCGTCTGTTGATACTTCATGACACAATGTGTTTTTAAGTGCAAAGCCAGCTCCATGCCTGAATTAATCAATTACACCAGGAAATCCTCCTTACCGCTGGATTACAGTCAAGCATTTAGTCTTTAGCATTTTATGGGGATAGGAAGAAGTTATGAATTAAGAATCTAAGCCTAAGGTAGGAGTTGAGCTGATACCCAAGCCCCAGTGGAAATCTATATTCTGAGCTCCCCAGATGAGAAATCAGTTTCTGTACATCACATTACATAAAAATTTTAATGATTAAAGTTTGGTAAGAAGGATACTGGGCTACCAACTGTTCCAATTATAGAATGACCTAGCGTGACCATTTATTTCTCCTTTCAGTTACCATAGTAATCTATCGCTAAATCTGAAAATATGCTTAGAACTTAGTGGGAGATCTTTTAGTGGCTTGTTAATTGGAATTCACAATAGTAAAGGGCATCATGTTTTGGATTCCATATTAGCGAATATACTAAATAATGATTTTTGTTTCTGGGAAAGACCAGTGAATGTTATATAATCACAATGTTTGTTTGCCCTAAATGCTATTGAAATTATTCTAAGCTTGAAAAGACTAGCTTCAATCAGCTAATGCAAGGAGTTTATTTTGGGGATGATTCTCTGGCCACATTAGCCCTAGGCGCAATTCCCGTTGGGCAGGAGATAAAGGTTCACTTTTTTTCCTTTCTGCATATTTGGCCTTTTTAGGAAGTACTTTAGATTTCAAAAAGTTCCTCTTTAAAATGAAGCCAACTCTTCCTTGAGAGCATTTCAGAGTAGAAAAAAAAGTATATAAAGGTGTGGTCCAAAAAAAACAGCTACTCAAAAGAGGAAGCACTTCTGAGTTAATGGATCATGAAGTGCTATAAAATCAAACCAAGCTAATCCCTCTTTTGAAAAGCATGTAGCTGTCAATCAAGAGGCTTGTGAAAGTCAATGGACAGTGAAATTGTATTTAACCAATGCAGTTCAAAGCTTTTAGGCATCTCAGCAAGGTCATAAGTTTACAAAAATTAATGGGGCATGAAGTAGAATGGGAACAAATCACTGCAAAGCATTTCAAGTTAACAGAGACAAGACTTTCTGCTTCATCCTGAAATGGACATGTGGACGAATGATCAAACTGCTGAAGGCAACCGAGAAAAGACTAGCCACACAGTCCTCACTGGGGATTCTCGGCCTGAGTGCCTTCAGCCCAGAATGAACATCCATAGATACCACTTTTTTTGGAGGAAGCCTTCTGCACCTTGGAAATGACTATTTTGACCATGGGCACCCTGGAGGTACACGTACAGATGGTGCCCACCTCATTGTTCCCACTCAGAGTCTATGAGTCTGGTCCCACATTAATGGGCTAGTGGTATTTTTCACCAGGGTGACTTCCTGTTGGGTACAAGAGGTCATTATGTTCAATTTTAATCTCAATAATGAGATTAAAATGAATGTAAATAAGGTCTGATCAGATTCTCACCCTTTCTGGGTGAGATCCTGAGCAGGACAGGTGGAACTAGCAAGGAGCATCTGAATCTGTTTAATTCCTGGCACAAATCCTGTTCAGATTGAAAAAAGTTCTTTAAAATGTGGTCAATGTATTTGCTCTTTCTTGAAAGTAGGTCCTCTATGTAATAATGGATCACTACAAAAGCAGTCATAATTCTCCACCTGTTTGAATGTCCATTTCAAAGAGCTGTCAGGTTGACAGCTGTTGGCTTGAAATGCTTTGCAGTGATTTGTTCCCATTCTACTTCATGCCCCATTATTTTTTGCAAGCCTATGACTTGCTGAAATGCCTAAAAGCTTTGAACTGCATTGGTTAAATACAATTTCACTGTCCATTGACTTTCACAAGCCTCTTGATTGACAGCTGCATGCTTTTTCAAAAGAGGAATTAGCTTGGTTTGAATTTATAGCACTTCATGATTCATTAACTCAGAAGTGCTTCCTCTTTTGAGCAGCTGTTTTTTGGACCACACATTTATATAATCTTTTTTCTTTTCTAAAATGCTCTGAAGAAAGAAGTGGTGCTCTGACTTCATTTTAAAGGGGAACTTTTTCAATTCTGAATGAGATTTGTGCCAAGAGTTAAACAGATGCAGATGCTCCTGGCATCTACTCCCTAGAAAGGCCAGATATGTAGCCTTCGTGCATTTTAAGTGTATTTTTCTAAATCTCATGCCTGAACAGCATGCCTTGACTGGAGGTTAGTGTTAGCCTATATAGGTTTCTAGCACAACTCACTCATTAAATTCCAATGCTTCTTCAATGAGGACCTTTTGCAGCCATTGATTTCTCTGGATAGAAGTAATGATGATACCGGAAGGAGTGAAAAAGTAGGGGGTTGGGGGTGGTGGTTGGGGAAGGTGGGTGTGATGCGGAGGTCATTGTTGCCTCTGAGTGGTCAGGTGTGCCAGGGCAGTAGCCCGGACCCTGGTACATGGGCAATGCCATCCTAATAGTTCAAGGTTGCCACTGCCAGGTTGGATCTGTAAGAGTGCCAGGGGTAGTACCAGTTTGGCACTGTCAACGTTGAGGCCTACAAGAAGGGCCTGAAGGGGGGCCCTTGATGACCCATGATGGGATGTCATTCATTTGTGCCTATTGTCAGTGAGAATGAGGGGGGAATGGCATTGGAGGTCACCCTGATGCTTGCCTGATTACCCAAACATTTAGTGTTAGATTGAAGTTGCCCCTCTGCATTCAATATTTGGGATGTTCCCGTTGTCTATGTGAGGTCACGATGTCCTTGTTGGGGGAAGGGAATCTTTATCTTTATTTTGAAATCAGGGTGCTGTTTATAAAAGGGGGCCCTGATCTCTGAGCTGTCAGTCTTGCTGCCATTTTTAGGTGATGCTGATGCTCTTTGTGGTGCAAAACATTCCTATATCCTAAATAAAATTTCCAAGTGTAGGTGGATTGCTATCCAAATTGCGCCAACCCATCCAATGGGAATTACAGTGTATTACCCACCAGAGACAACACTTAGAAATTAATTGCGAGAATTCCTCCCTCTATATCCATTGCTGCAACTCTTCAACTTCAAAAAAGTTCAGGATTCTGGGATGATGTCTGATTTGTGCAATTTGATTTTGCCATCTATCTAGCATTCCATAAAATTGCAAAATGGGCTGTCTCATATGAGGTTATTGGGAACAATAGCTAAGCAATATTATTTAGAAAACAATTTAGAAAACGAAATGGGCTGGAAGTTTAATGCAGGAAGAGAAACCTGATACTTGGATTAAAGTTAAAGTTTATTTACTTGTCACAAGTAAGGTTTACATTAACACTGCAACGAAGTTACTGTGAAATTGCCCTAATCACCACACTCCAATGCATGTTTAGGCCAGTGCACCTAACCAACATGTCCTTCAGAATATGGGAAGAAACCAGAGCACCCAGAGGAAACCCACGCAGACATGGGGAGAATGTGCAAACTCCACACAGACAGTGACTGAAGCAGGGAATTGAACCCGGGTCTCTGGTACTGTGAGGCAACAGTGTCAACCATTGTGCCACTGTACTGCCCATGTGCCACTGTACCACCCATGAATTCCATGTTCCCAGCCCCACATCTGAGCTATGTGGGTTTTTAGAAGTACATGGACTTAAGAGCCAGGAGGCAAGCTGGGAGCTCAATAAAAAGTGCCAAGCACCTCTCAGAGGTGGGAGCCTCCTTGCTGGCATTAGTGGCAGAAACAGATGGCAGCCTTGATGGAGGCTGCTCTTGACAGCAGTTCCTAGGAAGGTTGTGGAGGTGGAATGAGACAGACAGCAGCCTTACATGACAATGTCAGTGCCAGCACTTGTGTAGGTTCTTGCAGATTTGTTTCAAAGACTGGTCCACAGAAATTCCTTCAAGTGCCATTGCAATGGAGGAGGACCATAAAAAGGTCCATTGAAGTCAGGCGGGAAGCTCCAGTTTTTAAGCGAGGACAGCTGATGAATCCCATCAGTCGGATAGCTGTCCATGCATTCAGGTTAGGGGGTTATTAAATGATGGTGAGTATGTTTCCTGTTACCTCCCTTCCATCAGCACTTTCGAAATTCAAAACGGTCCAAAAAGCTTCAACATCCTAGAAGACCTTTGGGGGAGGGTCAAGATTTTCACAGCCTCTCCACACTCAACGCCAATCCTGCAATCCTTTGAAAATCCTGCCTAATATATCTGAACGTAATATGCTCATCAGCTTCCCCTTGTTTATATTCTTGCATGTTTTATTTTCATATTATCCATTTGTCAAGTTCCGTACATGTGAAATTATGCATTTATTTTGCTAGTCAGTATTCTATCACATTGCTTTAATGGGCATTGTGCAGTGAAGCCAAGTGCCACAGTTACTCAAGGAAAGCAAATGTTCTTGACTCTCTAAGTATGAGGCTGATGGTATTTTTGCCTTTCTCATTTATTAGGTGCCATCTTACGATCAGATGATGATTGATGACCTTGCATAATCTGCAGTTTTCTCATTTTCCTTTGTGCACTTTTTTTTCTCTCCCTCTACCTTCCAAAGGATCCCAAGATTATCCGCTGCCTGCTCTACACGCGATAAATTATACAATCAGATTTGAATAATTGACTTTTTTTTCCACGAGTTTGCGCTTTTTAATTCAATGCAAAGTCTATTGAAATGGACCACAACATGTATTAAAATGCAAACAATCAGTGAGACCAAATAGAAATTTGAAACTTAGACATGTTATGAATTGACTATTCATAATAATTGATTTGGTGTGTGTGTGGCGCCTTATTATTTTGGGTTCTAATATACTTTACCAATAAATCAGTTTGAAGCTAATGTGATAGGGAATAATACATTTGTTACTATGGAATCGGAAGTTTCTATCTGCATGTGTGTAAGTATGTCAAATCCGATAAATCTTGTTTGTTTTAAATTTCTGGAGGGTTCAGTTGGCTAGAAAATATATTAAAAAAATGAGAACTAAAAATGAGAAAATCACAACGACATGTTTTTTATTTAATATTAATAATCTCTCATTATTGAAAATGTTGCCCAATCCCTGAGATTGCAATGAAAGATATTTCCTTTCATTTTCAAGTTCAGGTCTTGTCAGGAATCTATGAGGTTACTGCTGATTATCAGAGCATGAAGCATGGCAGTTCCTGTCCATTATCTCAAAAAACTAGGTTTTTTATTTGTAGGCAAATATTTGTCTCAAACATTTTTTTCGATTTTATTTAAATATCATCGTTATTTGCTTCATAACTTGAAGGGGAAACTTTCCTTTGTTCTGATGTTTTTGGTGAGCATTCTGATTTGATTTGATTTATTATTATCACATGTATTAACATGTAGTGAAAAGTATTGTTCCTTTCACACTGCCCAGACAAAGTGTACAGTTCATAGAGAAGGAAAGGAAGGGTGCAGAACATAGTGTTACAGTTGTAACTAGGGTGTAGAGAAAGACCAACTTAATGCAAGATAGGTCCATTCAAAAGTCTGACAGTAACAGGAATGAAGCTGTTCTTAAGTCAAGCTTTTGTATCATTTTTTCAATGGAAGAAGATGGAAGGGAATATGCCCAGGGTTTGTGGCATCCTTAATTATGCTGGCTGCTTTTTTTAACACACCAATGATGTTACAGTCAAATTCTTCTAGTCACCACATTCTGGAGTCTTTTTGGATAAATGCACATAACAGCATGTCTTTCAGACTTTGGGAGAAACCAGAGCAACTGGAGGAAACCCACGTAAACACAGGAAAATGTGCAAACTCCACATAGACAGTGATCCAATCTGGGAATCGAACCTGCATTCCTGGCATTGTGAGGCTACAGTGTTAACCACTGTGCCATAGTGTCCCCACACTTCCTGCTTTGCCAAGACAATGGGAAGTGTAGACAGAGTCAATGGATGGAAGGCTGGTTTGCATGATGGATTGGGCCACATTTACAATCTTTTATAGTTTTTTGCAGTCTTGGACAGAGCAGGAGCTATACCAAGCTATGATACAACCAGAAAGAATGCTTTTTATGGTGCATCTATGAAAGTTTGTGAGAGTCATAGCTGACATGCCAAATTTCCTTAGTCTGCTGAAAATGTAGAGGCATTGGTGGGCCTTCTTAACTATAGTGTTGGCATGCGGGGTGGCGGCGGGGGTGGTGGTGTTGAGGGGGGGGAAACAAGGACAGATTGTTGGTGATCCAGATACCTAAAAACTTGAAGCTTTTGACCATTTCTATTTTGTCCCTGTTGAGGGAGACAGGAGCATGTGCTCCTCTAAGCTTCCTGAAGTTGATGACAATCTTCTTCATTTTGTTGACATTGAGGGTGAAATTATTGCTTCGCACCAGTTTACCAGATTCTCTATCTCATTCCTTAACTCTGTCTCATCGTTATTTGAGATTTGAACCCACTATGGTGTTTTCATTAGCAAATTTAAAGATTGAGTTGGAGGGAAATTTGGTCACAATGTCATACGTGTATAAGGGTATAATAGGGGGCTGAGAACATAGCCTTGTGGTGCATTGGTTTGAGGATAATCGTGGAGGCGGTGTTGTTGCCTATCCTTACTGATTGTGATCTGTGAGTTAGGAAGTTCAGGATCCAGTTGCAGAGGGAAGAGCTGAGCCCCAGGCCACAGAGTTTGGAGATGGGTTTCGTAGGAATAATGGTATTGAAGGTTGAACTGTAGTCAATAAATAGATAGAAAGTGACTGGTCATTTAACATCCTTGTGTGTAGAAGCGAGAGCTTTTCTCTTCTGCTCTCATGAGATTCCTTGAAGTGGCTATCGGAGGCAGATTGCCACTTTGCCCCTACTTTGTAACCAAATTATTTTTTGATCTTTATTTTCCCAACTTTCTGAATCAGATTGAGCAAGATCCAAGCAAGACAATACATTGTTGGGGCCTAACATTGAGTGGAGCTCTGTCAGGTGCATTCCACTAGCTTCAAGTTGCCACACTGAAAATAGCTCCCTTATCCTAACTCTCTGTCTATCAGTTAGCCAATCCTCGATCCATGCTAATACACTACTCCCAATACCAAGGCCTGATCTTATTAAATAGCTTGTTTATACTGTACCTTACCAAACATTTGTTTAGAAATCCAAGCATATTCCATCTACTGGTTCCCCTTTATCTATTGTGTTCATTCCCACCTCAAAAAATCTGTCAGGCACGATTTCTCGTTCATGAAGCCATGCTAACTTTGTTTGATTATACTATGAATTTCTAAATGCTCTGCTATTACATCCTTTATAATGGTCTCGAACATTTTCCCAATGACAGAAGTTAAGCTAACTGGCCTAAGTTACTTGATTTTAGTGTCCCTCCCTTTTTGAGCAAGGGTGTTACATTGACCACTTTCCATTCTCTTGAAATTTTCCAGAACTTAAGGGTTTTGGAAGATTACTACCACTGCATCCATTACCTCTGTAGCTATTTCTTTTAATATTCTGGGATGCAAACCTCAAGTTGAGGGGACTTATCAGTACCCTCATTAGTTTTCCCAGTAGCTTTTCCCTTGAGATTGTTATTCTATTTATTGCCTCTCCCTCTTCTGATTATTGATTATTTAGCATTTTTGGAATATAATTGGTGCCTTCCATCATGAAGACTGATGCAAAGTATTTGTTTAATTCCTCTGCCGTTATTATTTCCTCAGTCTCATTCTCTAAGTCACCTTTGTTCATTGTGGCCTTTCTTTACCCTTTTCTATATTTAAGGAATCTCTTGCTGTCCATTTTTATATTGTTTATTAGTTTACCCTTAAATCTCATCTTCCTCTTTATTTTTTGGTCATCTTTTGTTGGTTTTTAAAACTCCCAATCTTTTAGCTTATCATGAATCATTGCCACATTATGGGTAGGATTTTCCAGCCTTGCTCATCCCGAAATCGGAAAATCCCACCCGAGATCAACAGATATTTCTATGTTCCACTCCTGGCCCCCTCCAATTCCCGTGCAGGGCAGGATGGTAAAATTCACCCCTATATGTTTTCTCTTTCATTTTAATATTATCTTAAATTTCTGGGTTAGCCATGGTTGATTTATCCCCCTTCTATTCTTCCTCATTGGGATATAACTTCATCGTGAGTCATAAACTATTTTCATAAATCGTCTCTCTTGCTAAGTCCTTTCCTCCTTTTGGTACAAGATTGTCCCCAGCCTGGGCAGCCACTGTCTCCTGGGCCTCCCCCCTGTTTTCTAAGTCCTCTAATCTTTCTTCTCCTCCTATTTCTCCTTATCTGCCTCTCCTCCTCACTAGCGGTGATGTCAGGCACCACAATCCCCACCTGTGTAGGAGAGGTTACTCCACTCACCACTGCTTGACAAAACAAATAGACTTCCATTTAAAAGCTTTCTATTGTCGTACAATGCACAGCAAATATGATCATGGAGATCACGCCAGCTAAGCTGCAAATACGGCATCGTCTAAGGACATGGTTGGATATGTTATTTCCAAATTTAGCGAGGAGATAGAGGCTTGGCAAACCTCTCAGAAAAAGAGTCGCAACTCAAGGAAGAGTAATAGTCTTCCAAGATGAGACTTTAGACATGTTCAGAAATTTTACAGCTGGACCAGTATGGATGGTTAGGAAGACTATAGAAAGGTTAAGGCTGGCCTCTTATTCTGTAAAGATGCAAAACTGGCACATGAAGAAGCATTGGATAACCTGAAAAGGAGAGTAGTACCTGATACAAGGAATCAACAGTTGATTCCAATAGTACAGATATGTCTGCCTGAGCTGGGAATGGGGATTCCAATTGTGATATGGAAGCTGATCAACCAATTGTAGCAGGAATGGAGAATGCAGCAGATACCAAGGATGAATTTGACCCCAGATTGATAAGTTTGCCTTTTACTTCAGACCTAGCTGATCTGTCATTTCCAGGCGAACCTTGATTGGAGTTGAGACATTCCACAAGAGTTCGGAAGTCAATGGATCGATTAAACTTATGACAATTGGTCATGGGCACTTGCCTTGATGTTTCTTTCTTTATAAATTTTTGTTTGTGTAACAATGCTTTTTAGGTGACTTCAGGAGTTTGAGGAAATACATGTGAAAGCGCAGCCCCTTTAAGGAGGCATTCCCCATGGGCCATGTGGTTGGGCTGGACTCTGAGAGTCATGGTGGAAAGCTGAGCCATTAGAGTGTGAGGGCACACATCCTGTGTCAGGAGGGATCGGCATTTGGAACCAGGGAGCAGTAGTACACAGTCACATAGTTATTCTGACTGACCGCATTATATATATTGTTATTTGTTGCTTTAGCAATATAAAGCCTTTTTGTTCTGAACCTCATTGAGTTGCCCTCAAGATATTACAACTTTGAAGGCGTTTTATTGTTTAATGGTCATCTTATTCCGTTCAGAATACATTTAAATAGCATGAGTGACTTCCTGATTTTTTTACCCATCTGTGCATGGGATTATCCAAAACAAGCATGAAGGTGTCAGGAACACCTCCCAATGACATCACAGTCAATATTACTCTCAACAAAATGGAAACTGCTCCCATTCATGGAACATAATTTTCCAAAATCCACTTGAATCTGGAAAAGTCCCAACAGATTGGAAAATAGAGAATGTGACTCCCTTATTCAAGAAAGGAGGGAAACAGAAAGCAGAGAACAATATTCCAGTTAGACTAATATCAATCATAGGGAAAATGCTATTCGAGAAGTTATAGCAGGGCAGCTAGAAAAATCTTAATGAAGTTAGGCAGAGTCAACATGATTTTGTGAGGGAGGAATCATGTTTGACTCATTTATTCGGGTTCTTTGAGGAACTAACAAATAACTTGGGTAACCGGAAAACTGTAGATGTGGTGCACTTGGATTTCCTGAAGGTATTTCATAAGGTGCTACAGCAAAGGTTACTACACAAAATATGATTTCATGGTCAGGCGGGTGACATGTTATCATGGATAGGTGATTGGTTTAGTGGTAAATGGGTCATTTTTGAGTTGGCAAGCTGCCACAGGGACTAGTGCTGGGGCCCCAACAATTTACAATCTTACTTAAATGCCTTGGATGAAATATATGGTTGCAAAATTTTCTGATGATAAAGTGATAGGAAGCAAAGTGAGGAGGACATAAGGAGAGGAAGTTTTGTAGTGCACTTTTTGCTGCCTCTGAGCTAGAAGCTCTGGTTTCGAGTCTCACCCAAGGACTCGATGGTCAAGAAAAGTGCACTCGTAATGTGGCCAAATAGGTTGAGTATCAACTTATAAATCCTTCCAACATGCCAATGGCTAGCAGCAAGAGTGGGAAAGACTCTTCACCAGTCATGTTTGTTCAGAACGGTGTTCCTCAAACTCTTAACCTTTGTTAACTGTCTCATGACAGAAGTCACTAGTTATGGAAACAAAAATCTGTTTAAGTCTCCCTTGGTGCACCACTAGGTATGAGAAAAGAATTGGGCTAGAATTGGACATAAGGAAGAAGATAGAGAGGTAAAAAGATTGGTAGATTGATATAATGTGGGAAAAAGTAAACACGTCTCCTTTGGCAGGAAGAATAGAAAACATATTACTCATGGAGAAATATTGCAAAAGTCTGAGGTACAACGAGATCTGGCTGTGCTGGTACATGAATCACAAAAAGTTAGCATGCATGCACAATAAATGATTAGGAATGCAAATTGAATGTTGTTGTTTATTCTAACAATTGTTTATTCTAAGCGCAATTGAATATAAAAGTAGGGAAATTTTGCTCTAATTGTACAAAGAACAAAGAAGAACAAAGAACAAAGAACAAAAAAAACAAAAAACAGCATGGGAAACAGGCCCTTCAGCCCAACGAGCCCGCGCCGCCACCTCGATGTTCCCACTTCTACACGTAATCCCTGTCCATGTTTATAGATCTATGGATTAAAAACCAAATTTGAGACAATTTAGGGAGAAATTGTTTTGCCAATTAGCCTAAGAGCACATCTTTGGGATGTGGGAGGAAACTGGAGCACCCGGAGAAAACCCAAGCAAGCATGGGGAGAATGCGCAAACTCCCACAGACACAGGCCCAAATCCATGTATCTGCACAGCACAGCTATAGTCACTGAGCTGTCGTGTTGCCCATCAGATGCTCCAGGTCAAGCATACACTTAACGATGTGAAGCAGTAGGATACTCTCGAAAAAGTCCAAGAGCAGTCCTCTCACGACCCATCGCGTGTATGCCCCTCGTTAGACAACAAGGTGGACCAAAGCACCTGTAGGATAAAAACAAGTACATCAATATCATCATCTATTTACACACTTCCCAGGGACGCCCAAGGCTCATGATCCCTATTTTAAATCAGTTTTCTATACCCCTCCATTCCCATTCTGTTCATGTGCCATCTAAGTATTTCTTAAATAACTCCAGAGTGCCTGCCTCCACCACTTTACTTGGCAGCGCATTCCATACCCCCACCACCCTCTGTGTGAAAAAACTCCCTCTAGCATCCAAATTATACCTTACCCACCTCACCCTAAGCCCGTGACCCCTCATGCTATTTGAATCCATCCCAGGAAAAAGCTTAACCCTGTTTACTCTATCTATCCCCTTCATAATCTTGTACACCTCTATCAGATCTCCTCTAAGTCTACGTCTTTCTAAGGAAAACAGTCCCAATTTGCCTAATCTCCCCTCGTAACTCAGACCTTCCATACCAGGCAGCATCCTGGTAAACCTCCTCTGCACTCTCTCCAGAGTCTCCACGTCCTTCCGGTAGTAAGGCGACCAGAACTGAACACAGTATTCCAAATGAGGTCTAACCAGCGTTTTATACAACTGCAACATTAAAGGCCAGCTCTTGTACTCTATACCCCTTCCTATAAAGGCTAGCATACCATATGCTTTCTTCACAACCTTCTCCACTTGCTCTGCCACCTTCAGAGACTTGTTCACTTGCACCCCCAGGTCCCTCTGCGTTTCTATACTCTTAATAGGTCTACTCTTTATCATATACCTCCCCCCTACATTTTTTCTCCTAAAATGCATCACCTCACATTTATCAGGATTGAATTCCATCTGCCATCTATCTGCCCAAGCTACCAGCCTATCTATGTCCTGCTGCATCGCCTGACAATGCTCCTCACTATCCTCAAGTCCAGCCATCTTTGTATTGTCTGCAAACTTGCTGATCACTCCACTTACTCCCTCTTCCAAGTCATTTATATATATTACAAATAGAATAGGTCCCAGTACCGAGCCCTGCGGCACACCACTAGTGACCGACCTCCAGCTAGAAAAACACCCTTCCACTATTACTCTCTGTCTCCTATTACCAAGCCAGTTACTTATCCATCTAGCTACCTGTCCTTATATCCCATTTGCCTTGACCTTCTTGACTAACCTCCCATGAGGGACTTTGTCAAACGCCTTACTAAAGTCCATATAGACAACATCAATGGCTCGCCCTTCGTCCACCGTTTTCGTCACGTCCTGAAAAAATTCTACCAGATTTGTAAGGCACGACCTCCCCTTAACAAATCCATGCTGCGTATCCCTAATCAGATTGCAACGCTCTAAGTGCCTATATCCTATCTCTAAGAATCCCCTCCAACAGCTTCCCTACCACTGACGTCAAACTCACCGGCCTATAATTTCTGGGGTTATCCCTACCACCCTTTTTAAACAACGGTACAACATTAGCTATTCTCCAGTCCTCTGGGACCTCACCTGTGTCCAAGGAAGAGACAAAGATTTGTGTAAGAGGCCCAGCAATTTCACCTCGCACCTCTCTAAGCAGTCTGGGATAAATGCCATCAGGCCCTGGAGATTTATCAGTTTTAATGCTACCTAGAAGCTCAAACACTTCCTCCTTCGGTATGGATATTTCCCTCAACAGATGAGTACAGATGAGTTCATGTCTGGAGGACTGTTTGAGTCTCCTTAATTAATAAAGGATATAATAGCATGAGAAGAGTTCACAGAAGGATCACTCAACTGATTCCTGGAGTAATGGGATTATCTTAAAGGGAAAAGATGGACAGGAGTTTAGAAAGATTCTGAGGGGAGCTATTAAGTTGATGTTGAGAGACAGTATCCCTTTATGGAGAGATTAGAACTAGATGATATAGTTTAAAATAAGGAGTCTCACATCTGATATACAGAGGAGGGAAATTGTTTTCTCTCATGAGTCATTGGTCTGTGGAACATTCTTTCCCAGAGACCAATGAAGACAAGGCCATTGAATATCTTTAAGGCTGAGATAAATGGATTATTGATTAACAAAAGATTTGTAGGGTATAGGGCAGACAGCAAAGTGGATTTGAGGCCACAATCTCTTCTTATCAAATGGCTGAGCAAGCTTAAGGGGCTGAATGGTCTATGCCTATTTCTAATTTGTATGTTTGTATGTATTTTCATGTATGTTTGTATGTATGCCCAAATGTATGAAGTTAATGTGTTACCTGCATTATAATGGATGGGTGCAGATAGTCACATTAAAATCATGGTGCCTGTTTTTGGATCTATCCAATTTAACCCTTTAATTCATCACATTGAATCTTTTCTGGAACATAACATAATAGATAGCATTTCTGGCAAGAGTGCCTATAAGCCTATTAAATGAACCACAGTTATCCATCATAGAACCAGCCCCCAAGTCACAAACAAGATTCACTTCTGCCAAACACATTAGCGTTAGCACCTTCGTCCAACAGCACTGCAATTTTATTGTGTTTCATACCTTTTATTCATTCTGGGTTTTAAAAATAATGATTCACACATGGTGATTTATGATGAGAAAAATCAATGTCTCCCTTAATTTGTAGAGGTGCTTAATGTCCCATAAAGTTCATTACATTCAAAATCATTATAAACAATAACTAAAGGGGAAAATTTATGGTTGTGCTTAATATTGGCTACACTTAAGTGTGGTTTCCCAGCAGAAATCAAAAGCTTTCCTTTGAATTAGACACTGTACCAGCCTTGCATAATGGTTTAAACACATCAAAGTTCAGATTATTCTCCCACGGTCTGCAATCCTGCAGGCAGGACATTTTTTTCACTGAAAGCTGAACTGGAATGAAGAGCATCATTTACAATTCAGTTTGCCTTAAATATTGTAACATTTGCACAGCTGGTGTGTATCTATTTCCTATCAAACTACAGTTATTCCAGCTGATAATTGAAATGCAAGTTGGGTTAATTGAGTAAAATTGCACCAATTTGAAAAATGCTTTGTTTCAGTTGGCTAAATAGACATATTTATTTGACACATTTCACATGTTGTTTAACAGAGGACTAGAATTTAATTTTGTGTCTAAATCTTTGGCTGGTTCTGATGCATCAGCTAAGATCAGGGTGTTCTCCCTGGTAATTTTATGAACTTAAGCTATACCTGGTTGGTACTGCACTATTGCATAATGGGAGAATGGCATTGTTACAAGTGTGGAGTGGGATTTTCCATCCCATTGTGCTGGTCAAATAGTGTAGTGGGGTAGGAAATAAGAGTAAGAGGCGAAAAATCAGTTTTATGTCCAGTTTCTCACCTTTCCTAATCTTGCCAGCACTGTCTGCCAGTAAAATTAACTTTATACCCAGAAAGAGGGCACAAGACTGATTTAAATAGCAATGACATACTTACCAGGCCATTAAGGAGTCTGGCCACAATCATCCAGGATGCTTACATTTTTATCCTTGCCAGTGGAGGTACTCACCGAATAGGATCAAAAATCACTTGGCACTGCCTAAAAGGCAGCATGGCACTGCCAGCCAGATACCCAGGCAGTGCCAGGTAGGCAGAATCTGGGCACGGTTTGATGGGGGAGAAGTCCATGGAAGGGAAGGAAAGAAGTAACTCTGCATCTGTGGGAGGGGTTGATCAGGGGGTGGAGGTGGTTATCGGGAGTCGGGATTGATCTGGGGCATGGTGATCAGCTGGGGCAGTGATCAAGGAGGCAGAGGACACAGGTTTAAGGTGCTGGGGAGCAGGTACAGGGGAGATGTCAGGGGTAAGTTTTTCACTCAGAGGGTGGTGAGTGAGTGGAATCGGCTGCTATTGATGGTGGTAGAGGCGAACTTGCGGGGATCTTTTAAGAGACTTCTGGATGAGTGCATAGGATTTGATGGGATTGAGAGTTATAGATAGGCATGATAGGTATGGATATGATCGGCACAACTTGTTTTGTTGTAGTGTTCTATGTTTTATGATCTATGAAATTGGTGAGGCCACAATCAAGGGAATGGGGCTAGTGATTAGGGGTGGTGATAACATCAGAGAGGATTGGCTGGTGTGAGGGGTGGAGATGGGTGGGAACACGATGTCTGTGGGAGTGGGGTCAGGTGATCTCCATGCATGAAAAATGGATTATTATTTAAATGGTAAAAAATTGCAGCATGCTGCCGTGCAGAGGGACATGGGTGTTCTTGTGCAGGAGTTACAAGGAGTTGATTTGCAGATGCAGCAGATAATTAAGAAGCAAATGGAATTTTGTCCTTCATTTAAAAACAGCCAGCTTATGTTGCAGCTGTATAAGGTGCTGGTAAGGCCACACGTGGAATACTGTGCACTGTTTTGGTCTTCTTACTTGAGAAAGAATATACTGGCACTGGAGGGGCTGCAGAAGAGTTTCACTGGATTGATTCTGGAGTTGAGAGAGTTGGTTTATGAGGAAAGACTGAGTAGAATATTCATTGAAATTCAGAAGAATGAGGGGAGATCGTATAGAAACATATAAGACTAAGAAGGGAATAGATCAGGTAGAAGCAGGGAAGTTGTTTCCACTGGCAGGTGAAATTAGAACTAGGGGGCATAGCCTCACAATAAAGAGGAGCAGGTTTAGGATTGAGTTGAGGGGATTGTCTTCATACAAAGGGTTGAAATTCTGTGGAATTCCCTGCCCAGCGAAGCAGTTGAAGCTACTTCATTGAACGTTCTTAAAGCAAAGATAGATAAACTTTTGAACAATTAAAGAATTATGGTGAATGAGTGGGTAAGTGGAGCTGAGTCCATGATAAGATCAGCCATGATATTATTTTGAATGGTGCAGCAGACATGAGGGAAGACCTCCCATTTTTAAGAGTGCTCAGCAGCTGGCTTCTCAGCGAGCTGAGACTCCAACCACCTCCCTCCACCTCCCACCCTCCTGCCACTAGTGAGAATTAGACTACAGCCTCTGTATTGCACAGAGCGTCGTTAATTGCTGCCAGTTACTTGCTGAAAAAATGGGTGAGAAAACCTCCCGTTTTCTCATCTGTTTTAGACTTAGGATTTTTTGGAGAAAATTTTCCTCATGTTTCAAAGGAGTTTTTAAACCAAAAGTTAAATCTGCTCATTAATCAGGTTTTAAAAAAGAATCCATGTCATGATTTGAAGAAAAGCAAAGGAATTGTCCATGTTATTGTGATTTGATGCATATATATCCTTAAGGAAGCATACCTTGTCAATCACTATCCACCTCAGCAGGATATAATGTATCAGTCCAATGACTTGTTGGGTAATTGGCAAGCAGCAGGGTAGAAGTTTATACTATATGTTACTTCAAGTGAACATTCTCTGTATTTAGTTTTGTCTTCAAATGAATAACTCAAGTTATTTTTCTTTGCCACATTTACATACGAAAAGCAGAGTATAATATGGTGGCAGTTCGATGCTTTGAGAGATTCAAGATTTTCAAGTACACTATCTATATGATGATGGCAGAAGTGGAAAAATGTTTTTGAAGACTTGACTGCAAAACGATAAAAAGCCTCAACCCCTCAGATGCAGCAGAAGAAAGGGGCTGGTGTGAGAAAAAAACTATTAAGATTAACCATGTGTTTCAGGATTCTGCAGGCTTTTTTTTTAGGAACTTGCTCTGGGATTGCATCTCATTCCACCTATTATGCATCATGTCCCAGACAATTGTTCAAAAATTGGAGAGCTTAAGTAGTGAAAGTCTATCTATTGCAAAATTTAAGCAGGAACAGAAATTTCACAACAGTCTTGAATGAGACCTTGCTTTAAGTAGAACTCCTCAAGCAGGAGAATTCATTGTTGCTGAAACTAAATACTGTAAAGTGGTCCAGGAAAAGAAAACTGCATAGTAACACTTCCTAATAGCTAGAAGTAGCCTGTAAGAAGCATCTTCTTCGCTGTTGAAGCTTACTTCACAGAAACTCTTCTGCCACGTTCGTGCCAAAATCACTGCTTTGCAGTCAGAGCTTCAGTAAAGCTGGAAAAATTTGAAAGAGCTCAACAAATGGGCAGCATGGTGACACAATGGTTAGCACTGCTTCTTCACAGTGCCAGGGTTCTGAGATCAATTACACCCTGTGTGATTGTGTGGAGTTTGCTGGTGAGATTTTACAGTCCCACCCGAGGTCAACAAAGATTTCTGTTGTCGGACCCTTGCCTGTGCAGATTCCATGGTGAGCAAGGTGGTTAGTATTCCAGCCTGCATGTCAAAGCTTTTCTAAATGGAGGATGATACAGTAAGGAGATCCGCTGAGGGGGAAGGGGAGATAACAACCTCAATGGGAACTCCCGCTGGTGTAAGAGTTCTTTTGAGACTCCCGCTAGGCTCCTCCCACCCACTCCATTTCCCCCCACCCGCTCCATTATTTGCACCTGCTAAAAGTGGTGGTCGGAAAATACCCCACACTATCTGAACTTTGCTCTACAATACGTTGAGCTGATTTTCTGGACCTCAATATTTCTGAACCAGATTAACAAGCCATTAAAATTAAAATTTGTAACAGGCAGTGAAGATTCTCCTCAGACTGAACGTGTCAGGCTGGCTGACGACTATCTGAAAATTCCAGATATTATATGGTCAACATGAAACATCAATTGCTAGTGAAGCTCAACTTCCGAGTTCATGTCCTGCAGGCAACAATCAACAGAGATCTTTGATCAATTCGTAAGCAGATACAGAAACAAAGGGTACGATTTCAACCTTACGGCAGTAGAATTAACCACAAAGTAATCAAGCTTGTGACACAATCTACTCAGTGAAAGAGTTCCAAACATACATCTTGGACTAATACAATGGTTGCACCATTGAAGTATTACTACAAATTGGATGCAAGTTTGAGACCATACCAATTGGTAAATGGAGTCTACAGGCTATGTATAATTTTTCCAATATAAACATGATAACAAATGCAGGCAAAACTAGTAAACAATGTGGGTGGTGCAGCCCCATGCATGCACCCAGAAAGTGCCCAATATTTAAAGCTGTATACAAGACATATTGCACCAGAAGAAATTTAAAACATCAATGCAGAAGGCAAAGACTGAAGAGAGAGACTCAACATCATGAGGAGCCTCAAACAGAGATGGAGCAGGTGCAGCAGTCCAACTAACAAGTACACACCAAACAAAGGAAAATCCACAAAATATCCAGCCAAACTAGATGATGGTCAAATGATGAGGATGGCTAAATGACTGATGTAAAAAGTGAACCAACATTGAGCATGGTGAACATCAAAGAATGTATTGGCACAGTGATGCCAAAGAAGCCTTTGCTACTATCCAGATTATATATCATAGTTGATGAGATGGCATAACTTATCAGCAAAACTGGATACCAGTCTAGCTGCAAACAGGTTTCTATTTTTTACTCTGAAATGTGTGTAGTATGAAAGTGGCAAGTGACGATTTAACCAATCATTGCCAAATTCACCGCATACAGCGGCTCAGAGATTCATCCCTGGGATCCAATGCACCCTAGTGTTGCTATAAAAACTTACCCCAATTGCCCCAGTTATCTTATGTTGTGGATATCACAGCTCCGGTGATTGCAGTTTAGGACCTGTCCTCAGTCACCATTAATGGTATTGTCAAGTCAATGTTCAGAAAGACTATACAGAGCACTATTCAAAACCCTCTGCTCACCTGGTGAGAAGGCCACCTAAGCAGCCCACACGCTGTGTGGCACCATTTGAAATGAAAGAGTACACCCATTCCAAACATGCACATTTCATACTGTAGAACAAGCATGAAATGTTTGGCAGACAAGGGCAGACAACTCTACCCAATCATCCATCACCAAGATTCCCAGCAGTACATGATGCATTGATTGAAAAACAGGAGATTATAAAAGATGCACAGGGATGTGAGTAATAAACTACTCAACATCAGTCAGGAAGTTTAGTACAATAGCCAATCATTGGCCTGGAGCCAAACAGAAATCATTAACATATGCCCAGAAGCAGGATCTTATCAAGTACAAAATTACCTGACAGTGTGATGAAGCAGATACCATCAGATCAATATCACAACCAGAAACATCAAGTCATCCTAAAGCAAATAAAAAAACATTTACGTTAAAACAAAAATAAAACACCTCTAACCATAGTTGTGAAAACTCACAGCAGCCTCCAGAAAAGTTTAAGAGTTTACTTATAAGTTTCTTTATTTATTAATCACAAGTAGGCTTGCAATAACATTGCAATGAAGTTATTGTGAAAATCCCCTAAGTGCCTGTTCAGCTACACTGAAGAAGATTTTCGCATGGTCAATGCACCTAACCAGCTCGTCTTTCAGACTGTTGGAGGAAACCGGAAGATCTGGAAGAAACCCACGCAGACATGGGGAGAATGTACAAACTCCACACAGAAGTGACCCAAGCTGGGAATTGAGTCTGGGTCCCTTGCACTGTGTGTCAGCAGTGCTAACCACTGTGCCACAACTCCAGTTAGCTGCCTGCAACAAAAGCAATAGGCACAGGATACATATGCTATCTGCTGGCCTCTGCTATTACAGTTACAGACTGATTCATTTTAATCATTTCTGCAATGTGGGCTTCACTGGCTAGGCCAGTATTTATTGCCCATTCCTAATTGCCATTAAGAAGGTGGTACTGAGCTGCCTTTTTGAACTATTACAGTCCATATGGTGTGGAAACATACACAGTGCTGTTTGGGAGGAAGTTCCAGGATTCTGACCAAATGACAGTGAGGGAACAGTGATATATTTCCAAGTTAAATGGTGAGAGGCTTGGAGAGGAACTTCTAAATCATGATGTTCTCATGCTTTTTAACTGCCTTTTTAGATAGCTTACAGTGTAAATTTTGAAAGGTGCTACCTAAGGACCTTTGTGGAGTTTCTGCAGTGCATCTTGTGAATGGTACTAACTGCTGCTACTATGTGTTGGTTGTGAATGTTTGTGGAAGGGATGTCAATCAAGCGACATGTTTTGTCCTAGATGGTGTCAAGCATCTTGAGTGTTGTTGGATCTGCGGTCATCCAGGCAAAGGGAGAGTATTCCATCACACTCCTGATCTGTGCCTCGTAGACAGGATTTGAGGAGTCAGGAGGTGAATTACATGTTTGACCTGATGCCATGAGATATCAAAGTGTCCAGAGTCAATGCTGAGGGCTTTCAGCAAGACTCCTTCTCGACTATATATCATTCTGCCAACTGCCTCTGTTGGACCTATCCTATTGGAGACAGGAATGGTGATGGTGGTATCTGCAAAATTATCTGTAAGGTACAATTCTGAGAATATGACTATGTCAGGCTGTTCCTTGACTAGACTATGAGGGAGCTATCCCAAATTTGGCACAAAATCTTAGCCTTTGGTAAGCAGAACAGGGCTGTGTTTGCTATTGTCATTTCTGGTGTCTAAGTCAGTACCGGGTGGACGTACACTTCATTTCCTGTAGCATTTTGATACAACCGGATGGCTTGCTAGACCATTGCAGAGATCAATTAAGAGACAACCACACTGATCTTAATCTAGCAAATGTAGGCCAGACCTAAGATGGCAGCTTTCCTTCCCTAAAAGACTTTAATGATCCAGATACGTTTTTACAATAATGAAACTTAATTTAAATTCAATCCGGGTCCCCAAAGCCCTCTGCGACTTTGAATTACGAATCAAGGGAAAATACCATTCTGCCACCGACTACCTTTATATTGAATAAGAACTAGTTGCACTGACAACACTATAAGAAATATATTTCCACCACATGATTTACACTAATGATAACTGAAACAAAATACCAGTTTATAATCTAACTGAAAGCTTCAGAAAGACCTAATATCTATTTGAAGTTGAATAAAAATGATCCATATTCCTTCAAGCATGGGCAGTATATTGATACAACACTTCTTGTATCGATTTATTTTGCTTGTAGTATACTGGATATCAAATCCCCAGTACCAAGCAGTGAAGAAGCCCAGGCTGAGTATTGAATTCAACTTAAGTACTGACATCAGCCACAGACACTGGAACTAAAGATACATCTATACGTTGGGTGAAGAATCTTTCCCCTTCTTGTGAACACCAGCTTAAAGTAAGTTTAATACAGGAAATGGGTATAATGGAGGGAGCCAAAGAAAGAACAAAATATAGGTACAAATGTTACATTATCTTCAAAAATTATCATGAACTAAGAAGAATATTTTTCGGAAGGTGTGCATTAAGTCAAAAATGGATAATAACTATTATAATTAAATTATATTAATGATTATAGTTTGCGCCAGTCCTACAAAAAGCACATATGACTTATTTTCCTTTAATCATGTTATATACCTTTCCTTTTTAATTTGGTATCTTTTTAATGTTTGAATATATGGTGGTTTGATTCAATAATTTGTCTTTTGTTTCATTAATAGGGGAGACTAAATGCCATACATTGCCAGTGTAGAGGGGAAAAAAACTTCAAATATTGTAAGCAACAGTTATTAATCCTATTGCAGAGGATTAATGATGTTAATCATCATCTTTTTGCTACAAATGTTTTCAAACGTAACCATAACCAGAAGTAGTGTACATGGTGACAGTTCATATATCCATAAGCACAGAAAAGTATAAACCACTGTGTAGTAAATGATAGATTTGCATGTTTTTAGAAGTTACCAGATCATGTTCCGCAAAGACAATGTAATTTACAGATATGATCATTATTAATTGTGGCACAGATGAGCAGCTAATTTCACTCTTGTTAAAGTTTGGATAACAAAGATTTTCAATGATGAATACCTTGAATTGAAACAAAATCTTTGATTGTGTGAAGGCTGTTCAGTGTAATCAGTTTCTGCCCACGAAAAGAACAGGAGAACAATCTCAACCTAGGTAAACAAATCTGCATTATTATGTGGAAAAGCAGTCTTGTAACAGGATTTATTGTGCCAATATGATTAGATGTAGAGGTCTGTTTTTTTTTCTCGTTCTCATTTTTTATTTGAATTTGCATGACCTAGTTTCATTAAACTTTAATCAGCTTTATCACATACCTACTTGTGAGGCAGTAAAAAAAAAATTGTGTATCATCACTGGAAAGATATCAAATGATTTCTTACTTTTCTAACCACATTGGCTAATTCAACAAATTAATGAATTGAAATGTTCCAGAAACGTATTGGTCAGAAACACCGGTTGTCCAGAATTTTCCTGACAGACCCAAGCAACTTATGGGGATGAGTTTCTCATTTCATCCTCCGTGAGAATTGTAGCAGGCACAGGACAGACTATGGAAACATCAGTTGATTTTCCATGGCATTGCCACTTAACTGTTCAGGCACCATGGCAAATGCAGAAGATATGGGCTCAGTAAAGAAAATTGGCATTTGGTTAAGAAAACATTTTTTTAAAATCGCTGCTTAATAATGATTTACCACCGTTTTATCCTTCAGGTAAATATCTGTATCCATGGTGTTTTCCAGTTCAACACTTGTGGTTCAATATCCCAACATCATTTTATAATTCAGAAAATTCTGGAATCCAGAAATGACTTGATTCCAAGCGTTCTGGACTAGAGAGGGTTTGGATTAGTGTTTGGGTTAGGGTTAGTAGAATAATGCTTCTTCGAAATATTATTCCAGTTTAGGTTCCTGATTATTTTTCCTTTGCCTTCTGATCAATAATGCACCAAATATTATTTGGAACTGCATATATATCCTAGATCTCAATTTTCATATCTTTTTTCTGATCAGAATTAAATTATTAATTTTTGAAAGGGGTTACATTATGACTTTTCTCATCCAGAATGCACTTCACTTACCTGGAGCATGTCATAAATTAACAGATGTGATGCACTTAAGTTTTCAGACCGTCCATTTCAGTATGCTTCTGAATGTCTGATGTGCAAGATAATTGCAAAGCCAGGAAGTTGGAATATTCCATTTTGTTCTTCAAAAGAAGTCAACTCGAGTTTGTGATGGTAATGGAGCTGTACCCATGATTTCATTCTGTGTTGAGAGTCGGATCTTAACTCCAGCAGATACTTGATGAGAGGTCATCTGCTTCTTTCCATACATGCTGCCTGTCCTGCTGAGCATTTTCTGCATTTTTTGTTTTTCTTTATTTTCATTATTCATTCAAGGGATAGGAGCATTACTGTTAGATCGGAATTTATTGCCAATCCCTGGTTGCCTTGGAGGGCAGTTGAGAGTCAACCACATTGCTGTGGATCTGGAGTCACAATTAGGCCAGTCTGGGTAAGGATGACAGATTTCCCTCCTTAAAGCACCAGATGGGTTTTTCTGACAATCTACCATGGTTTGGTCATCAGTAGATTTTTAATTCCAGGTATTTTTTATTGAATTCAAATTTACCATCTACTGTGACAGGATTTGAACCCTAAAACATTAGCTTAGTTTCTAGATTAACGATCTAGCAATAACATCACTGGACCACCATCTTCTGTTGCTGGGTACGTGAGGAGAGGGGAATATAACGTTTCTCTTTTTAAACTGGGAAGCAAACAGTGGATACCATTCTCTTTGTCGGGATGCAGTTTTCTTGTACAGGGTGACATTGACTGCACATGCGTTGCCCTTGCGAATTCCATATCAAAGTGCAAAAATGTGGGAGAACTGCAAAGAGTTCCACTCCCTGGTGCTCAAACCACAAAAAAAGAATGTCTGTTATACTGTTGTGATGCCTGTAATCAGTGCCACTTTACATTGCCATCAGTATTTACGGCACCATATCACTCTATTTGAACAGGGCTATCCAATGATGACCTGAGTAATAACTCCAGTGAGCAACATGTTGGCAGCATTCACCCAACTCCAACTCTCACCAATGTTTTTAGATGCCCCGCAGAAAGCATTCTTTCTGGTTGTATCACAGTTTGACATGGCTTCTGCCCCGCCCAAGGCCGTAAGAAACTACAAAAGGTTGTGAATGTAGCCCAATCCATCACGCAAACCAACCTCCCATCCAATGACTCTTCTACACTTTTACACTTCTCGCTGCCCTGGCAAAGCAACCAGTGTAATTAAGGACCCTATCCACCCCGGACATTCTCTCTTCCACCTTCTTCCATCGGGAAAAAGATACCAAAGTCTGAGGTCACATATCAGCTGACTCAAGAACAGCTTCTTCCCTAATGTTGTCATACTTTTGGATGGACTTGCTTTGCATTAAGTTGATCTTTCTCTACAACCCAGCTATGACTGTAATACTACATTCTGCACTCTCTTGTTTCCTTCTCTAAGAAAGGTATATTTTGTCTGTACAGCATTCAAAAAACAATACTTTTCACTGTATGTTAACACACATGATAAGAATAAATCAAATCAAATCAAATCAAAACATGCTGCCACATAAAATGCTATCAAGCAGACCAATGGGTGCTTGTGAATTTTTCTGGAGGAGACCTTCCTTTCTAGCACATTGGTTGGCACTGTTGCCTCAATGCCAAGGACTTGGATTCAACTTCAACTGCAGTGACCATCTGTGGGGAATTTGCACATTCTCCCTGTGTCTGCAAGGGTTTCTTCTGGGTGCTCCTCCCACATTCTGAAGACGTGCAGGTTAGGTGGATTGGCTATGCTAAATTGTCTATTAGTGTGCCAAGATGTGTAGCTTAGGGAATTAGTGGAGTAAATGAGTCGGAGGGTTGGTGCAGACTCAATAGGCTGAATGGCCTCAGCAAAGAACAATAAACAAAAAAAATTACAGCACAGAAACAGGCCCTTCAACCCACCAAGCCTGCACCAAACATGCTGCTCAACTTAACTAAAACTTCCTACCCTTCCAGGGACCATATCTGTGTATTCCCATCCTATTCATGTATTTGTCAGGATGCCCCTTAAAAGTTACTATCGTATCTGCTTCCATTTGCTACCCCAGTAATGAGTTCCAGGCATGCACTACTCTCTGCATAAAAAATCTGCCTCATACATTTTTTTTCAACCTTTTCCCTTGCACCTTAAACCTATGGCCCCTAGTAATTGACTCTTCCACTGGGAAAAAGCTTCTAATTATCCATTGTGCACATGCCTCTCATAATTTTGCACACTTCTCTCAGGTTGCCCCTCAACTTCCATCATTTCAGTGAGAATAAACCAAGTTTCTCCAACCTCTCCTCATAGTTAATGCCTTCCAAACCAGACAACATCCTGGTAAATCTTTTCTGTACCCTCTCCAAAGCCTCCACATCCTTCTGGTGGTGTGATGACCAGAAATGAACACTAAATTCCAAGTACGACCTAACTAAAGCTGCAACATGACTTGCCAATTTTTAAACTCAATACCCCAGCCGATGAAGGCAAGCATGCCGTATACTTCCCTGACTACCTTCTCCACCTGCATTGCCACTTTCAGTGACCTGTGTACACCCATGTCCCTTTGCCTATTAATACTCTTGAAGTTTTGCCATTTACTGTATATTTGCTATTTGTATTAGACCTTCCAAAATGCATTTATCTAGATCAAACTTCATTTACCATTTCTCCATCGAAGTCTCCAACGGACCTATATCCTGCTGTATCCTCTGATAGTCCTCATTGCTATCCGCAAATCCACCAACTTTTGTGTCACCCGCAAACTTACTAACCAAACAGTTACATTTTTCCCCAAATCATTTATATATATTACAAAAAGCAAAGATCCCAGCACTGATCCCAGAGGAACACCATATGTTACTGCCCTCCATTCAGAAACACACCCTTCCACTGCTAGGATGCTTCTGCACTTTAGGAATTCTATGAATCTATGATTTGTCATAACAAGTGTAACATTTCATTGTACATTGCCTTCCTTCTGCTACTGAACATCAAAATCTTTGATCCAGCCTTCAGAGCATTCTTTATGCTCACATCCCATGTACTTCCCATGTTGGAGATATCTAATGTCTCCCAAAGATACACAAGGTCAACACATCCAGCTGTCCCATCATTTCAGACAATGGGACCCTATGTGAGAATCTCTCCGGCTGTATCAAGGGCATCCTGAAACTCATTGTACAAAGAACTCCAGCTTTTGTCATGACACCATGAACCTCCTACAGAAACTCAGCACACATGGAGCAGGAGCACTCCTTGTCACAATGGATGTCTTAGAACTCTATACCAACATCCCTCATGATGATAACATTGCTGCAACTGTCTCAGTACTCAATGCCAAAAACTGACAATCTCTAGATGCAATTCTACAACACATCGGCTTCATCCTAGACCACATGTCTTCACTTCAACACCAGAACTTCAACATCCAGATGCATGGAACAGCCATGGAGACCAAATAAGCATCTCAATATGCTAACATCTTTATGCACAACTTCGAACAAGACCTCTTCACCACACAGAACTTTCAATTGATGCTATACACTAGATACAATGATATTTTCTTCCTTTGGACTCATGGCAAATAATTACTGAAACAACTGTATGATGACAAGTTCCATCCGACCACCAAACTCACCATGGACGACTCTATGGAATCGGTTGCATTCTTGGACACATCTCCATCAAGGACGGTCACTTCAGCACCTCACAGCACCGCAAGCCCATAGATAAACTCGTGATGTCCATTTTGCTAAACACGTTAAAGAAGCCATCCCCTACAGACAAGTCCTCCGTATAGAAGAATCTGCACAGATGAGGAGGATGGTAACAGATATCTACATGCCCTCATAAGAATAAGATACGACCTTCGACTCATCGATCGAGAGTTCCGATGTACCACAGTGAAAAACAACACTGACCGCCTCAGAAAACAAACACGGAACATGGCAACAGAGTACCCTTCGTCATCTAGTATTTCCCCAGAATGGAGAAGCTATGACATCTTCTCTGGAGCCTTCAACATGTCATTGATGAAGACAAACATCTCACCAAGGCCATCCCCACACCTCTACTTCTTGCCTTCAAACAACCACACAACCTCAAACAGACCATTGTATGCAACAAATTACCCAGTCTTCAGGGGAACAGTGATCACAACACCACACAACCCCGCCACATCAACCTCTGCGATTTATGCCAGATCATCGACACAGATGCCATCATATCACCTGAGAACACCATCCACCAGGTACATGGTGCATACTCTTGCGATTCAGCCAATGTTGTCTACCTGATGCGCTACAGGAAAGGATATCCCAAGGCATGGCACACTGGAGAGACTGTACAGATGCTACAACAATGGATGAATGAACACCGCTTGACAATCACCAAGCAGGAGAGTTCTCCTCCTATTGGGGAACAGTTCAGCGGTCACAGGCATTCGGCCTCTGATCTTCAGGTAAGTGTTCTCCGAGGCGGCCTTTACAACACACGATGACACAGGATCGCTGAGCAGAAACTGATAGCCAAGTTCTGCACATATCAGGACGGCCTCAACTGGGATCTTGGGTTCATGTCACACTATCTGTAACCCCCATAACTTGCCTGGGCTTGCAATATCTCACTAACTGTCCTGGCTGGAGACAATATATATCTCTTTAACCTGTGCTTAATGCTCTCTCCACTCATATTGTCTACACCTTTAAGACTTGATTACTTACAAAGACTCACACTCCAACTGTTTTCTTATAAATTGAGTTTGTGCCTACATATTCCCTGTTTGCAAATACAACTCCCACTCATCTGATGAAGGCAGTGTTCCAAAAGCTTGTGCTATCAAATAAACTTGTTGGACTTTAACCTGGTGTTGTGAGACTTCTTACTGTGCCCATCCCAATCCAATTCCTGAATCTCCACATCATGACTGAACATCAATGCGTCCTCTTGGCCACAATGATAAAATAAAAGTCACTACAAAATAAATGATTTGGAATGTGATATTTGAAGATGTATTTACTGGCCTTAACCACTCACCTCACAGCACTGTATCTCGGCCCTCAGTAACTGCTAGTGGCCTGCACCCAGGGCTTCCAAAGCTCCTCCCTACAGTCAACTTCCTGCAACAAAAGGCTGAATTTTCCCATCTTGCATGCCACAAGAATCGAAGAGGACAGGGCAAGGATCATGCAAACGTTTGTTGACTTGGGTGGGATATTCCAGCACTGGGGCAAGCGCTGCCAGTAAATCTTACCTAAAGTCTCCAGAACTTCACTGGAGAGCCTGGAATCTGTGGTGTGTTAAACCTGTCCTGTGTCTTTTTCTTTTAGAGAGCAATCACTTATACAATAAATCAACTCTGTTAAGGGTGGCATGATAGCACAGTGGTTAGCACTACTGCTTCACAGCTCCAGGGACTTGGGTTCAATTCCCGGCTCGGGTCACTGTTTGTGTGGGTTTGCACATTCTCCTCGTGTCTGTGTGGGGTTTCCTCCGGATGCTTCAGTTTCCTCCTACAGTCCAAAGATGTGCAGGTTAAATTGAATGGCCATGCGAAGAAATTGTTCCTTAGTATCCGGGGATGCGTAGGTTAGAAGGATTAGGAGTATAATATATAGGGATATCTGAGTAGGGCCTGGGTGAGATTGTGTTTGGTGCAGACTTATTGGGCCGAAGGGCCTTTTTCAGCACTGTAGGATTTTATGAAATCCCAGAACCTGTTCCAGCTATAATGCACATCCTCTTTGAAAGTTTCAAGTTTGCTTTAGATTGTGCAGGTCAGCTTGAAGGTATCCTAGTCTCTCAGAATTTCTCACCCCTTAGTCACTCAGGAGAACTCTTGGTGAATTTACATGCTGCCTATATCAGGATGAATATGTGTGTATTAATTCATAGAATCATGGAATCCCTATACTACATCGAGCCCTCACTCACCACAATCCAACTCTATCCCTGTAATTACACATACTTACTCTTCTAATCTCCCCCTGAAATAGAGTTGATTTAGCTTGGCCAATCAACCTAACCTGCATATCTTTGGGTTGTGGGGGGAAACTGGAGCAACTGGAGGAAATCCACCCAGACATGGGGAGAATGTGCAAACTCACATAGACAGTGACCCAAGCTGGGAATTGAACCTGGGTCCCTGGTGCTGTGAGACAACAGTGCTAACCACTATGCCACTGTGCTGCACAGTACATTGTGATTCTGCCCTCATTTTTAAGTCTCATCCAACTTCTCCTCCTATGCATCTCAGCCTGTCAGTCTGACAATTATCCCATTATTTAGGCTTGTCAGGTCTTCCTGTTTCACAGGTCTACTCGGTGACACTCCTTTTATTTGTTGGATTTGGGGTTAAATCCATAAACACCTTCTCCTTTTGTTTCCAGAGATGATTGATCTATTTCCTTGTGAGAAATCCTGTGCTAATTTTGGAATAATGTGAACTAATTTGGAGTTCTTACCCAAGGCCACAAGAGTGAATAGTTCTGGGAAATCAAAATGTCATGCCAGTGCAATTAATTATGCTTTTCTAATAAGGCATTTTGTTTGAGTGGAGAGAGATTTAATTTTATATCTAATGTGCTATTTGTGACCTGGATGATTTGATAAAAGCATTGAGTGCTCAAAATAGAACATGTTTTTTTTATCAGCATGGGCATTTCTGAGCTTAATCAGCATAACATTCAGCAGCACAAACAACTTTTCTTCCTACATCACAGATCTAGTAAGTACATCTGGGATAATGTCCACTTCCCCCACTTTCCCAAATTTTCTGTCTAAACCTGATTGACCAATATATGGGTGGCAAACTTTGTTTATTAAAGTATAATGTTTATTTATTAGTGTCACAAATTGGATTACATTAACACTGCACTGCAGTAACTGTGGAAATCTCACCATACTCTGGCACCTGTTCGTGTGCACTGAGGGAGAATTTAGCATGGCCAAAGCACTTAACCAGCATATCTTTTCGACTGTGGGAAGAAACAGGAGCACCTAGAGGAAACCCATGTAGACAATGTACCACAGACAGGGGCAGCAGTGCTAATCAATGTGCCACCCTCAGGAACTGATATTTATAGGAAAGTAGTGGCATGTTTGGCACGAAACAACTTTGTAGCTTAAGTGACAAAATGCCTGCAATAACTCCAGAAGCCTGACTGGAAATGAATAATATTTATTATTAACCACAAAATAAAGCCACTACTCCATATCATACATACATAAGTCCGAACCAGAACAATAATTTTGCACACCTTTCCCGGTGTCTGCCTTATAAAAGTCTTAGATGAAGAGTTCCATCTGGATAGGCCATTGCCTGTTACCAAGGGAACTTATATTCAATAAGCCCCAAGGGGAAATCGATTAGAGATTTCCCATGGAACTCAAAGACGTTATCACAATGACAATTCTTTAAAACTAGTACAAAAATAAATAGCATATATAAGGAAGTGAAAATTAATCCTTTCTGCAAATCTTTCAAACCAAACTAATTCTTTGCATTTATGAGAAATATAAAATTATCATGATTTCACAGTGCAAAATGGCTTACAAATGAAAAGTAGCCTACACTATCAGTACGTTGTGTGGTGTGTCATCAGGATTCTGTGCAAAGGTTTTATTTTGATATGTGGACACAAATTTATCATACAATAAATCAAAACCAAGGCTCTTTTGGATCAAAAATAGATTGGTTAGTGATTCTGTAACACTCAGAATTCATTTCCAGCTAAATCGCATTTGTCATGACATTTTATTTTATCTGAAAATTTCACAGTATTAGGAACTTACTGACTGAGCATTATTGATTGACAGCTTGAGGAAAGTGAGAAAGCTTTGGATTAATATTCCAAAACTGATCAGATGCCTTTTTTTTGCAACAAGGTGCTGATCCTAAAATTGTTTAACTGGAGGCTACATTGGAACTATTCATCTGCAACCTTAGGTTTGAGTCCAACCTAATTTCAGAATTTGCTGAAAAAGAAAGATGCTGACTTTCCTATGGCTTGGACTGCAATGAACACTTTTTCAAAGATTCAGCCATTAGGCAGGCAGAGATTAATGCAGTGGTTTCTAGCTAGAGGCAGCACTTTCATTGATCTATGAGTTGCATTCCACTACTTCTAATGGGATAAACAAAGGAAGCTTGGTGATGATATCTTTACCATCAGCATGTAGTTAATTGAAACATGAGTGACATGCTATTCATTTACAGGTTAAGTAAACTGGACACTGAAATTACCCTACAATATGAATTATACATGAACTAGTTGTACATGAATTGGCTGGGCTACCATTGTAATACTTTATTTTTCTTTCATCTTTTTACACTTATTTGGTTGTTCTTATTTCTGCTGTTTTACTTTTGAATGTATCTTTCTGATTATCAAGACAAAAACATAATGGTGGAGAGTGGGCAACTTCCTCATCTTGAATGGAGCTTGTAACTTTCAAGTTAAATCAGTGGAGGTGAGAGTCATTTTTTTTGATGAAGAATGTACAATGTTCTTTGAGTCTTATCGATTTTTATTCTATTTATTCTGTTCTTTTTATCTGAAGGTATCTATTTTGTTGGGTTGCAGCTCCTTGTGAGTGTAACTCCCACACCTCTGGTACCTCTCTCAATTGGCATTTTCATGCACAAGTGTGAATGAAGGAAGTCAGCAGATTGCTTGATCTTAAACAACATCACAGACAGATTTGATCCTGTTCTCACTGGACAATAATCAAGAACAGGAAACTCAACTGAGTATTCATTGCATGGATCCAAGAGATACCAAGCCATGATCAGCTAACCCAGTGCAGATTGGGAAACATTCTGATTCTAATCATTGTTGGACTGCATCTTAATCGTAGCATCATTCAAGGCTCAAAAGAACATTTTAAAACAAAAAATGATACTGATTATTTTTTATTTACCTCACGTAGACATGGCTGGTTTTATGGAATTTCTCCCCACTGTTTTACATTTTAAGTCCCAAACAAATTTGCCCATTACATTGATATTGAAACAATTGTGGCCAGTGACAACACATATCTGGACTCAGCCTTTCTTTCTTACTTGGTTGATTGAAACAGGATTTTACTGTCATTCAGAAGGATGAAAATATCAATTGATTGTCCGTAAAAAAACTGTTTACGTGCTGATTAAAATAATTAAGTTTGGCACACTTTCTTTAATTTATAGTTTTTTTCACACAGAGGGCGGTGGATGCCTGGAATGTATTGTCATGTGAGGTTGTTGAGGCAGACATGTTAGTGACATTTAAGAATTATCTGGATAGACACACAAACAGGTGGGGAATAGAGGTATATAGGCACTTGGTCTAGATAGAGCAACATGATCGGTGCAGGCTTGATGGGCAGAAGGGCCTGTTCCTATGCTATACTGTTCTTTATTCCATATACGGAGGAGTTAGTCTTTATTGGACATTGTTATTTTAAAAAGGTAAACATGTGACTCAACCTTTGCAAACACACACACACACATACACCCACAAGCATGCAAATTTAAATGATAGGAACTCACTCTTTGTTTAAATTTAAACAAGGTGTTCACTGTTTATGAGTCCTTTCCTGTTATTCTGACAAAGCAGCTTTCTTCCACAGTAATCTTGAGATTCCAATGAGATTGAAGCTGATGTAATCTGTAATTTTCAAGAGACAGTGTCTTTGAAACCGTGATCTGTATTATTTAAAAGTCAATAATATTGTACCAGAAGTTCCTTTTGATTGAAATTGTCTATCTTTTGTGATAGATAGGTAAGGCTCTGAACTTGAAAATAGCGGAGAGATTGAGACAGAGTATTACTGCAACATGCAGATGTCTTCCTGTTATAGACACTCTTTTAGCAGCTTGGTTCTGTAATAAAAGAAATTGAGAGTGATTATTCTGATTACCTGACCTCTCTCCCCGTTGTGGGTTGGATATGCCACAGTAAGTAATTGATTAGCTCATGTCTTGACAGATCTTGGTTTTTGTGTTATGGCCTAAGAAATTAGTTTCTTTAATGACCCATCTATTACTTCTGAATGGAACATTCATCTCTGTGATGAGCAAAGAAGAACATATCAATGTCTTCAATAAAGTCATTGTCCTGGTAGACTTTCTTTCTCTGCCTGAAAGCTATCTTCATAGAAATGCAAATGGTGAGAGCCAGTTCATCTTTGAAGTAACTCTTGACATCGTCAGGTGTGAAATTACATCAGAGGCTTGCCTTGGTTTGTTCTAACTTTAATCTGCATTGGAAACTTCTAGAAACTGATCAATTTGTAATCCCCTATATGTCTGGTGACCTATGGCAGCCATCTTGAATCAGTGTCTTTGATTTTAGAAAAGCACTTTCAGAGAATTTCAATATATATATTTTGCCAGCTGATTAAATTAAAGATTAGTATTACACATGCCTATGTCATAACATCATGGCAAAACAATTTGCTTGAGACTAAAGTTGGTCTCTGAGAGCAACATAGTAATTTTTCACTGCGTCAGTTTTTAATTCCGAGTGACATGGGAAATATGGCAAGGTTTTTAATTTCAAACCAAGTAAAAGTGAGATGAGGAAAGGAGTCTCTGAAAATGGTTTGAAGTATTGCTGTGTGAATTTCAGTCGAAAGGAGGGCCACAACTTTCTGGCTGCATTGTGCTTGGCAGAGAACATGTTAAAGCTGACCAGGGCAGGAGGATTGTGGGTGAGGGGTTTAGTGCGTTCTGTGTCAGCGCAAAACTGTATCAGTATCTTCCCATCCAACCCAATGCAATCTGGTTCCCACCCAGCAAGGATGAGGAACCAGGTCAGCTGACTGAAATGAATATTTAAATATGCTGGGTGCGATTTTATCAGAAAAATTCTAAATGCTGTAAAAGTCTGAAAATTGGAGTGAATCACTCAGGTTTTGTTTTCAATGAGCTTGGCACTGCAATCCTTTAATTTTACTTGCACCAACGGGTGAGCAGGATGGTGGAGCCTAATCTTTCCGGTGAAACCTACTTCAGGGTGCTCAGGCACCAGTGTGTATGGTGCACCAATCTCCCTGTGCAATGCAAGAACTGCTGTCCTCCTCTACGGATGCCCCCATCCACCTCCATCATCGGTGGCAATGTAACTGCCCTATTTCCACATAACAACTCAGGTTTCCGGATTGGGGTATCAGGACTCTCCTGATCAATCCCCTGTCACATCCCCCTCTGCAACCTGTCCATGTAAGTTCTCCTTTTACCAAACACCCCTCATTTATTGATCACTTTCCCTGCAGAGATCACCACTCACATATCTGCCCTTTGCATATGCTTCATTATAGCTCTATCCACACTCAGGCCCCACATCCAATCAGATTCCTTCCCTTGGCACTGCCCTGGCACGGACTGACAATGCCAATGGGCACTGCCTGCCCATGCCCTTGACAACTCAGAGGCTTCAATGTCCTCCAATCTCCCTGATGTGGCCTTAGTTCCTGATCCCCACTGAGGAGCAAAGTGTCCTGATGGATGTACTTGTGTGCAGAGGATCAGAAGATGCTGCAGAGGCCTCTATTGGATGCCTGGAAGGACCCAGTGGGTGTAGAATTTGTCCCCCTGCCCCATGAGGTGCCAGGTCCACAATGAGTTGGTACAAGTGCCACACTGTCTCCCTGCTGAGACACAGTATACAACATCACGCAGCATCCGGCAGCTCATTAAAAGACATGCGGGTCCTGTTTACCCTGAGTCTCCATTTCCTCCATCCCTGACTGCACCTTCAGGCTGATAGACAGCCACATCCTGTCCCTGACTGGCAGTCCCCTATCCTCCTGTTGCAGCGTCATGGCTGAATAGGCCTTGCTATAGTTCCTCATCCATCATAGAAGCATTGAATATAACTACTAGCTGTGCTGGCTCTACTCCATTGTTGCTATGGGGATGCAGGGATGAGGGGAAGGGGGTGAGAAGGCAGGGCAGGGCATTGTGTGAAATAGAGAGAGAGAGAGAAGTCCATAAGATTAGTCATCTTGGGCCCCTCACTCCCTTGTTCCCGTGAGTCTGAATGTTGGGAAACTGATGCCATCTCTTGCGCCATTTGTCACCTCAATGGGTTGTCTAACATTGACACATCCTCGCTACAGCGGGCACAGAGAGCATATGGGTCACTGTGTGTGAGTCCCCATTGGGAACCCTTGAAACATAGACATGAGTGCACCCACCTGGACATCTGTCGCAGTGGCTTCCAAGAGTTGGACCGCAGGCTGCTCCTGGCAACTAACACCTGCCCCTGTACCCCTGAGTGTGAGTTCTCCAAGATGCCTTCAAAACACACAACAACGCAGAATCACTGAGGAGAAACTGATAGCCAAGTTCTGCACACATGAGAAAGCCTCAACCGGGATCTTGGGTTCATGTCACATTATCTATAACCCCCATGACTTGCCTGGGTTTGCAAAATTTCACTAACTGTCCTGGCTGGAGACAATACACATCTCTTTAAGCTGTGCTTAACCCTCTCTCCACTCACATTTTCTGTATTTTTAAGACTTGATTACCTGTAAAGACTCGCATTCTAACCATTACCTTGCAAATTGAGTTTATGTCTGTAAATGCCCTGTTTGTGAACACAGCCCCTCGCTTAACTGATGAAGGGGCAATGCTCGGAAAACTTGTGCTACCAAATAAACCTGTCGGACTTTAATCTAGTGTTGTGAGACTTCTTACTGTGTCCATTCTAGTCCAACACTGGCATCTTCACATCACCCCTAAGGTTGGCACTCAGCAGTACTCACCTCATTGCTCTCCTTCACCACTTCTGTGTGTGAGCCACACTTCTCAAAAGCAAATCTAATTGACACTGGCTTGACATCATCTTGACTTATCAAGATATGGGCCTGAATTTTCCATTCACATTCTTCTCAGACAGTTTTGGTAACAAGAACTGAGAAACTCTCGTGAGTGGTCCAAGTAACATTTTTCACCATGGGAATTCTTGCCGTGATTGTTCCTCCTGCCAATCAGTGATGTAAAATTCTGGTGTTCAACACCAGGAACATCATTATAATAAATTTGCATAAAAGCTAAGTACTGCAGATGCTGGAAATCTGAAACAAAAACAGAAAATGTTGAATAAACTTTGGTCTGACAGAATCTGTAAAGAGAGAAATTCAGCTAATGTTTTGAATCCATATGATCTCCCTATAGAACTGTAGAGAGATAGAAATTTGATGAATTACATTCTTGGACAGGAAGGTGGAACAGAATGGAAAGTCAGTGATAGGCCAGAATTAAGGAGAAATTAACAGAGATATCATGGACATAAGACAAAAGGGCTGTTAACTTGAATTGAATCATTTTCATAAACCTCAACCATAAATTTCACTTTTAATAAGGGTAAATTAGTTAAGAGCATCACTGCATCTTCTGCTGCATGCAAAGCCAGTTTATTTTTTGATAATTAGATGGCATTTATTACGCTCCAAATATAAGCTTAAATTTGCTACTATGACTACAATTTCTATCAAAATGATTAGACAAGGGTTTTGTACTGAGATGAAGGGATATGTGCTCTTGCATTCAATTTTTAAAGGTCAGCTGATGATCGTGGGTTCAAGTGCAGGGCACACATGAACAGAAAGTTGCTTGTTTGTGAAATTTTATGGGATCAGAATAATTAAGGGGGATCATTAGACAAAAATCATGAAATCCTTTGGAAGGGATTAGATGGAATTGCTAAATGCTTTATGCTAAAGTTGATTGATATGGGACTATCGTTTACAAGATATCTAATCAGCAGTTGATTGGAGTCTGTGTTTGATGCTGATGAACTGGATCTTGTAAACACATTTCAACATGATATGATGATAAACTAGGTGCAACTGTGCCTGCAAAAATGGTTGGTTCCATCTTGGCGAGAGTGATAAATGAGGGTACATCAACCTTATTTCATGCATGCAATTGAAAGCAGGTGTTACATTACGGTTGAGATGCGTCTCACACATTCATTATGAGCCAGGCAATCACAAAGCTTAATGCTGTTGTTGAGTTTATTGTCCCAACATTGTTTGGCAATGGAACATCCATCTGTACTTACCGTTTCTCAGAGAGATATATGCACTTCTGTCTACAATTACAGCTATGCAGAACATCTTGTGAAACCTACCTGAAATCTTTCCATTAGTCATTTTATTTCCCCAAACTTCTCACATAGGATATTGAGAAATTCACTGGTGACAGTAATA
Organism: Sphyrna mokarran; assembly: GCA_024679065.1. Classification (NCBI taxonomy): domain Eukaryota; kingdom Metazoa; phylum Chordata; class Chondrichthyes; order Carcharhiniformes; family Carcharhinidae; genus Sphyrna; species Sphyrna mokarran. The sequence continues at coordinate 41,226,381 of JAGIQG010000016.1, forward strand.
ATGCTGGAACAAAAATAAATCAAAACGCAAAAAGCCTTATTGTAGACTAGATGGTCATGTGAATGCTGGGATGACCCAGGTACAAAAGGGATCACATGTTGAAAATGCAGGAATTCTCCCTGGGTGCAGGCATCATGTAAGAGCTGCTCAGTATTATCAATAAACTTTTATTTTTGCTAGTCTCCGGTCACAGTTATTGAAACCCAATAAATCTACGCTTACGGTAACCGAGCTGCCAGTTGAAAATAAAAGAAAAAGAATCAAAAATTGACTGGAATGTACAGAGTCCTGATAATAGGGCAAAATGACAGAATTGTTTTTTTTAAACAGGATTATTACATAGTATCTACATTGGGAAATGACATTGATCACTCACTGAACATGAAAGAAAAGCAGACCACATTGCCACAGCGCATATATACTAATTAAGAGATGTTCTTGAACTGTACTTGACCCATAGCGTTCAATTATTGATATACATATTAAATCAGAGGAAATTTATACATCGGAGCTAATTAAAACAAAATAAGATTATATTAAGTGCAAAAAAAATCTAAAATATATTAACACTTGTCTCAATGACAAGTAAGATTATTATGCTTGAGGTGGTTAGAAGGACTAAGAAACTAATAGGTAAGTAATTTCATTTTCTACAGCCAATCATATATAGAAACATGAACAATCTTTACAGTTCTATGATTCCAATGTGCGAAATGAGGAAGATGAGAATTTACCATTTCAGTGAATATTGAGTATAGAATATACTGTAAAGCAAATTATTTATGATTGCACATTTACCAAGACTGTTTCTGTGAAATTAGTAAGAGATGGGTTTGTGATTTTAAATAGAATAATAATATACTTCCATTCTGCTAGATATCTGTCAAAATGAAGTAAACAAATAGTTCACAAAGTGACCTAGATTATTTCAGATTCTCAGATTATTCGAGCTTCTTCTGACAAGAACATGACACATGATAGCAAGTCTTAGTGAGAATGGAGAACTTGTATAACAGGATATTGGAGTTCCTGGGGTACATTAGAATAGAAAAATCTGGATTCTGCTCTTTGTTGTACATTTTAAAACCATAGTGAACACAAGAAACCAACTGAGATTTCAAACCTAAAGCTCTAACTGCTTCAGCCAACACTCTACATGCATTAACTGTCTGTCAAATTTTATCAAAGTCTTGGGGGGGCACAATATTTGACAAGACATAACCGCACAACTGCTAATACGCCCACTCATGTCTATTAGGTACATACACCCACACATATGTCTATTAGGGCCCAGTTCTGAAGCAATTACAGGGTTTGCTACGGTGATAATAATTTCATCTTGAAAACATCAATGCCAGGTTATGGTTGCTGTCCAATTTACTTTTGCAACCTCCTCCGACCTAGAATATTCAGAATTATCTTGTAACATTCAAATTGTAGAGTACTGGAAAATATATTCAATTAGATCCTTAAAATTTAATAAAATTGTTCATGACTAAACATTAAAGGCTGCTTCTCCCTTTGCATTGTGCAAGTGAAAGCTCATACACAAAACACAAGGCAATTCCATTCAAATGAAGATTATTTATGTAAGCCGCAAGTGGTACTCAGCAGTGCATAATTAGATGATTCACCATCCATACCAAAAGGAATGACCATAGTTAACATGCATCAAAATAGTGGCCATTTTGTTCATGTCAGAAGAAAATATTAGAAGTAGCACCTATATTTGCACAGACTTGCAATGAATGCTTTGGCTCTGCTACAATGTTGACTAAACAGGCTGGGTAGTGTCAGTTTGGCTTAGCTGAGAGCACCTCAATCTCCAAAAGGGATGATGTTGATTTAAGCCCCACACCAGGATGTGGGGTGGAAGGACACGTTGGTAAGTGAAAACCATCAGTGATTGCTGTCTTGATGTGGTGGCAGGAAAAACATCCCAGCTGGATTTGGTGCAACATAATGTTAGTTTAAAAAAAGATCTGTTTTGCACAGGCATTTTTGCAAACATTTTAAAAACTGCTTATTAGGTCACTACAGAGTTTGTAAAAGGGGATAATTTTAATCCTTAGATTTTGTGAATGATAGCAATTAAAATGTCACAAAATTCTAGTTGAAATAACTCCTCGGAAGCTGGTATTCCTTCACCACGTTACCTTCATTTACAAACCTATTACCACTGCTAGGTGTGCTTCAGGTGGAAGATCAGAATCCAAAGTGCCAGAAGATCTGACAATCCTCATTATATACACAGGTGAGGCTCCCAGATACAGCAGGCAATCATTAACTCAATCAGGGAGCTCAAACTCCAAGAGGCCTACCTCATGGGCCTCATTGAGGTCATTACACTGTGAAGGTTTTTGATTCAAGTCCAATTTGATATTTTCTGTTGGTACTGAAGATGTACATGACTGTTACTTTTCTTACATCTTCCTACTTTAAAAGAAATAATAAAGGCTGCAATCTTCTGCTTTTCTTTGTTATCATTTATTTACTATTTTTAAAAATATTTATTTATGAAATGTGAGTGTTGTTGGCAACGCCAATATTTATAGCCAACCCTCATTGTCCTTGAAAAGGTGGTGACAAACCACCTTCCTAAACTGCTGCAATCTGTTTGGTGTCAGTGCACCTGTAGTGCTCTTAGGAATGGAGATGCAGTGGTTAACATCCCTGCCTCTGAGCCAGAAGGTCTGGATCCAACACACATGATATGAAGATGCCAGTGTTGGACTGAGGTAAACACAGTAAGAAGTCTCACAATAGGTTTATTTGACCACTAGGAAGTAATGGGAAGGAAGTTATCAATGTGTCAATTCTTTCAGCATACACCAATGTCGGGCAGTAAGAACGGGAGAGATTCCTGGTCAGCTGTATGATGGAAACTAAGTTGAATCCCTGACCAGCACTATCCATAGCTCCAGGCTGCTACATGCACATGAAAGTGTATACTATCACAACAGCAGGGATTCTTGTGTAGTTGGCTGGCTCAGTTGGATAAATGGTTGGTGTAGTTCCTTGAAATAGCAACATGTCACTCATCATTTCACTTAATCTAGGTAGCTGTCACCTTAAGCACGGCTTTCAGGTGAATGGTCAGAGTGCTTAAATAGGCTACCAACATGCTTGCAAGTAGTCCAAAATAATGGGCTAAAACCATTATAATATTTTTTAGTATTTTATCAGTACTGGGGAAAGCAGGATTGTTTCCTCTAAGCCACAAAAATACTTCGACATCTGTCAACTTTTATTTCTGGGATTACTTCTTCCTCAGCTTCATTGGCAGACTCTGCACACAACAGCTGGCTAGTTGCATGTTCTCCCTTTCCAGCAAGCTGCTTTGGAGCACTGATTTGTGGTATAAATATGCCAAGTCAATGCAAATGAGATGTAGGCCACAGACAGTTCAGTCTTCAAGAGCAATAATGGACCAGCACGCTCCTGTTTCGCTGATTTGGCCGTCTTTGGGTGGCACGGTAGCACAGTTGTTACCACTGCTGCTTCACAGCTCCAGGGACCTGAGTTTGATTCCCAGCTTGGGTCACTGTCTGTGTGGACATTGTCCTCGTGTCTGTGTGGGTTTCCTCCCACAGTCCAAAAATGTGCGGGTTACATTGATTGGCTCTGCTAAAAAATTACCCCTTTGAGTCCTGAGATATGTAGGTTAGAGGGATTTATGGGTTAAATATGTGGGGATCTGGGTAGGGCCTGGGTGAGATAGTGTTCGGTATGGACTCAATGGGCTGAATGGCCTTTTTCTGCCCTGTAGGGTTCTATGATTCTTTGCCGTTTGGAAACCAGTGCTCAGAAGTCATTTGACAGAATGCAGAAAAGCTCAACAAAAGTTAAACTGCAATCCACTTCTTTGAGAATTTGGGAAGCGCACTGCTGCCTCACATTATCAGGGACCCAGGTTCAATTCCAGCCTCGGGTGACTGTCTGTGTGGAGTTTGCATGTTTTCCCTATGTCTGTGTGTGCTCCTTCCAAAAATGTGCAGATTCGATTGATTGGTCATGCTAAATTATCACTTGGTGTCAGGAAGATTAGGGAAAATAAACTCATGGGGCGTACAGGGAGAGGGCCTGAAGGGGGGCGGGGGGGCTGCATATTTTGTTGGTGCAGACTTTAATGGGCTGAAAGGCCTTCTTTTGCAATGTCGGGATTCTATGATTCAATGGCTATTGTACTAACATGAATTGAATTTGAATTATAAGAGTGCATTGATTTTGAATTTTAATAAAATAAAACATAGGGTGGTAGAGAATTCTTTTCTTCTTCACATTCAGGCTGACTAGAGCCCTTTGTGGCAAGCTGCTCTCTTTGAGTTAAAAACATTTCTGAAATTGACAGCAAATGCCAAAGGTTAATGGAAGAAAATCATTTTTCAGGTTGTTTCAAATCATTCAGAAAGACTCAACCGCACTGAGAATGGGGTTTTCACCTTTCGGAGAGTACTACCTTTCTATCATCAACATCCGGTGAAATGATAGTCCAGGGATTATTTACTCCTCGGGGTCTGCAACAGAAATGGCACAATAAATGATGACCTGCATGTTCCTTACCAACTTCCACACAACATGGTTAAGGCAGTTGCAATCACTGCACATCTCACCCAGTAGGCTGTACACTTATTAAAGCCATTAGGAACACAGTATTCTCCCACCCAGCTGTGTGAATTTTCTCGTATAATGGGGTTGGAGAATCTCACATCTGGGCATATACGAGACTCACACATCCATTGCCACCATGGGCATATCTCCCTGTGCCAAATTTCCAGTGCCATCTGATTTGTGCTGGAAACTGGCAGGAATATCAAGTAAGTACTTCTATTTTATCTTATTTTAGTATTATTTTAATGTGATTGGCAGACTCTCCGGGTCTGCCAGCATCCTATATCCCATCCCGTATTTCACTCCAGTGGAGTTGAGATGAGCTCCCCACTTTAGGGAACTAGTGGGACGATCCTGCTGGAATGCTGGGGGTGGGGCAATCAGGGTCACCCAGGAGTTCGGGGAGAGCATGGGCACCCTAGCAGTTCCAGTCAGTGCCTTCTGTACTGCTCAAGGGGCAAAGTGCCCACCACCAGGGGACACCTTGGCACTGCCCACTAGGCATGGGGCAGTGCCAAGAGAGTGGGGCCTATTAGAGTCCTGGCGCGGGAGATGATCAGTGAGGATAGGGAATCCCATTGCCACTCTGCTCTGAGATCCTGGTTGGAACTGCAGAGAGGCCTGCGATCAGTGCGAGCAGCGGGGGAGGGATAATCAAGCAGGGAGGTTGATATGTCTGTGGAAGGTAACATCATTGCTGAAGGAGGCACTGGAGAAAGGGGCGGGCGAGGCTGGATTGTGTTTCAGGGCTGGCCCACAAATGAATGGGAGGGCACTATTGGGGGCTTAAGGGGGCAGCGCTGTGCTGGTCCTGGGCTAGCCAGCAACTGAGCTGGCTGGCAAACCAGTGGCGGAAACTTTGGGGCCACTGCACATGTACAGACCTCGGCTGGTTTCAGCTTCTCCAGTGTGAACAGGCCACACCCTCTGAAATCTAATGATATTCATGCTGGTGACCTCTGCAGTACAGATTCCAGTGTGAACTCACACTGAAAAAAAGATTGTGAATGACAATTTCGCCACCTAGAACTTTTTTTTGAGTGAATTCCACCCATTATCTTACAACAAATCTACTGGTAGTTGGACAAAGTTAAAGCACATGTGCATAATTCTGCTTTGCTATAATTTTTTTTTCTCTGTAGGATGTGAGGCATCTCTGACTGGACCAGCATTTATTGTCCATCTCTAAAAGCAGTTGAAGAGGCAGTTAAGAATTAACCACATTTTTCTGGATCTGGAGTCACATGTAGACCTGACCAGATAAGGAAGGCGGGGTTTCCTTCCCCAAAGGGCATCAATGAACCAGATTGGTTTTTACAATAATTGACAATGGTTGAGACCTTCAAATCCAGATTTAAAAAAAATTAATTCAGATTTTTCCATCTACAGTATTGGGATTCAAACCCAGGTCCCCTGGGCTTCTGGATTATTAGTCCAGTGACAATACCATTACATCACTGCCTCCCCTTTAGCTAATAGATTAACGCAATACGTACATCAAACATTGAATGCAGTATAAAGCAATCTGGAGATAGAAACATAATGAAATTCCAGTTTGATTTTGAGATTTGTATAATTTAATAATAACTAAATGAAATTCTAGATGCTGTTTATTATTTATGCATTTCACTGACTTCTACGTCATAGCTTTTTCTCTGAAAAATCCTTTTGAAAGTTATCTTTAGAAAGTTCGAGTTAACAAACAAATGGTCAGAGGCAGTCGTATGGATAAGGAACCACGAGCCAAGAAAGGGATGCCCCAGAATTTTAAATGAATGTGCAACAATGATCCAAGGTTTTCACTACATACAAATGACCAGTCTTTGTAATTTGAGTTTGTAGTTAGGGATTAACGCAGCAAATCATGAATTTAGAAGCTAGAGCAATCAGAATCTCTTATCCATGTTGAAAACCAACTGACTCAGTGCTGGATAATGGTGTCAATTTAATTGCATATACGGCTAGGACTTCAACAAATTAAGATTCCTCTGAGATTACGACTGTTCCTAATGGATCAGAAATATACTGAAATGCATTTTTAATATGGAGTTAAATGATTTGAAGTGCGCTTTATTTTCACACGATCTTGCGGACGAGTGGGGCATGACAGATATTATGCAACAATTTAGATTTAAATTGATTTTTGGATGATATAATACAGCAATTTTTGAAAATGCAACGAGATTACTTCAGGGGTCATTTAGTAGTCATATTTATCATTAATAAATATCTTTCGGTTCAAATAGGAAGATAAAGCAAAAGAAATTAAACGTTTTTTTGGCAATTTTCAGTTCATTTATCTATGATCAATGCTATTCATATAATCTGATTGCTCTATCCTTCAGCCTCATTATTGTCTTAATGTTTGAACTGCCCTAACCCTGACATTAATCCAAGAAGTAATCTTGATACAGTATTTTGCTTTAGAATAACCATTGCCTTATCAATTAGCTTGACAAAAAGGTATTTTACTAATGCAAAAGTATAAGGAATTACAATTTTACTTAACTTATTTTGTCGATTCTGATTTATTTTTCATGTCTATAACTTTGTAAAGATACCAAAGCTGCTGTTAAATCTCAAATTGCCTAACACTTTGATAGTTATAATTTACTTAAACTATTAATATTGTTCAGGATATTGCAATAAGACTATAGTGCTCTCTCTTCTAATTGGGTGACCTAAACAACAACCTCTGGCACATGTGCAGTTGAATGTGGAAATTGTGGAGACTTGAAGAAGTTAATGTCAGAGATATCCTACTTCTGAATAGGCTGCTGCTGTCCTCGCCAATGGACCCAGCAGTGAAATGAATACAAAGGTGAGACCTTGAGATGCTTGCTCATTAGTAAGTAGACACGTCATCCTTCCTGCCCAGTCTGGATCCACCCAGTTACCATGCCAGTAACCATCCCTGCTTATTATCCAACACCAGTCACTATGTTGCTGATAACATCTAGCCCTCCTGCACTGCACTTGGTGAAGCATTGTGGCTCAGATTTAGTGATAATAATGACAGTGAAATTGTCAATATTTACCCATCATTACTCCTCTGAAACTGACAGCAACTCCTGAAGTCTGCACATGTGTAGTTAAACACAGAAATCCAAAAATAGTTGTCAGTGATTTTACTATTGCATCTATGTAGCATCTGCTGTTAAAGTCACTGCAGATTGCAATTACAATCATTGAAGTGGTCATAACTTGTTCTTGAAACTTTACAACAATTTTCTGCATTGTTAACGAAGCGTAATTGGGTTTTCAATTGTGTACTAAAACCATCTCATAAATGGTAAAGCCCCAGGAAATAGTGGCATCCCACGTGAAATCCTCAAAAGTGGAAAACCAACAGTGCTGCAGCATCTCAATGTGTCTCTATTGAAAGGAAGGGTTGTGTCTCAAAATATGTGTGGTATAAATGTACATACAAAAACAAGGAAGATTGCAATGACAGAACAATTACTGAGTCAGCTCCTTGTGAAGATTTGTGGGGAAGGTCTTTGCACACATTTCTCTGACCAGATTGTGGATGCAGGCATAATGCATCCACCCTGTGTATCAGGGTGACTGCAGAGCTGGTAGATAGATAGTCATCATGATTTTCTTTCTTCAGCAGTTATAGGAAAAGTGTCGTGGGCAGTGCAACCACTCTATGTAGTCCTCATAGACCTCCCCAAAACCTTTGATTTCATCAGCAGAGACAAGCTCCTTCAATTGCTCCTGGTTTCCTGGGTGTCATTTCTTCTTTCCACCAAGATATGCACAGTTCCATCAGTTACACTGGAACAGTACCAAATGCTTCCAAATTCAGCAGTGGACAAAAGCAGGTCAGCATCTTGGCACCAAATCTCCTTGGCATATTCTTCTCTATGCCACTTTGTATGTATTTGGTGATGCAACTAAGAGTGAGGGCAAGCTACTTAACTTAGCAAGACTATGCACTAAGACCAAAGTGCATAAAATCCTAATTCATGAGTTACTGTTTGTGGATGATGCATCACTGTCAACCCATACTGACTTTCATATTGAAGCAGCTTGTAAATCCGAGGCCGCATGGAGATTAAACTATCAATCAGCATCATGAAGACCAAAGTGATGGGTTAGGATAAAGAAATTCCATGTCCATCAACAACCTCACTCTGGATGGTCAGTAATAACTTCATATACCTAGGTCAACAATCACAAGCAACCTGTCTCTTGATGATGAAAATCAGCACCAGAATTGCCAGAGCTGCAGCTGTCATGTTAAAGGTAGTGTGAAACAGCAGCAAACTCACCCAAAAGTACAAAGCTCATCTATACCATGCTTGTGTTCTCAGCTCCCTCCTTGACAGTGGCAAAGCATGGACAACTTACACAAGCCAAAGAAAGTGTCTGAACAGCTTCCACATTCACTGTCTGAGCCAAATATTATAAACTGGAGAGAGTGCTGAAAATGGAAGTAGACCAGTATGTGAGAATCCCCAGTATCTTTGCCCTGTTGAGTTAATGGTGTCTCTCTTAGTTGAGTCATGTGGCCTTGTATGAAATTAGCAATTGGTTTGAGTCTGAGCTTATCTTCGAACATCACATCCTATCTGTCATGAGGGCCACTTACTTCCACTTATGTAACTTTGCCCACTGTCCAATCTACATCACCCTTGATTTTTTCATATGCCTTGAACTGGCAGTGGCTATTAATTGGCCTTGATTTTGCAGTCAGTGCAATACTTGCAGCTATTCTCATAGTCAAGTGCAAATTTACTACAACATTTTCCAAGCTGGACCTTCCCTGAAGATAGTGATCCCAGTGAGATTTTGCAGCATATTCCATCACTGATAGGAGCAGAGGACATAATTAATAAGTTCAGCCTGGAGATCAAAGCTAGGAGTTCAGTTATTACTTACTGACCTCTTTAAAGCCTTAAAAATTTGTGAAAAGTTTTAAAAATTTTGAAATAACTTTAGAAACATTTGGTGACTTTCAGCCTGCATTATCCATCAGCAAGAATGGCAATGTGGGTACAAAATATACTGAGAATTGGGAAACATAATTCTCTCTGGATAATTTTCCATGGTCTTGCTGATGATGTAATCAGAATCTCACCATGATAAGTTGGGAATTTCATTTAAATACATTAGCATCTTATTAGTAAACACTCCCTCCAGAACCTTCCCTCTCATGTGTTCCACTACGATGTCAAATCCAAAGGTGGTATTGAAAATGAGAAGTGGAAATGGAGAAGACCGGGAATGGTGGGGGGGGGGGGGGGGGGGGGGGGAACCAAGGTTAGTGATACTCACAGAAGGTTTAAGTCTTGGCATTTCGGGGAAGGGTGGTGGGGTTACTGGAAGGCCTTAGTGGCCTTTTGTGACTGTGAGCCTATTGGTTTAAAGGGGTCTGTTGGCTGGTTTGCACACACTAATTCCTGCGTCCTCCTTGCTGGACTTGTGGTGATATCATTGCTGAGGGATTGCTCTTCCAGAGTGGCTGCTGGAAAGTGGGTGAATCCATTGGGTCAGCACTGGCAGCGAATGAGAGGTTCTTGGGTGAGTCCTGTGAGATGCCAGGTAGAGTGGGAGACTTTGATAAGGGTTGTAAGGCCAAAGAGCAGAGGGTGGGGTCGAGGGCAGGGATGTGGACAAATGTAATATGAATGGATGCCCACACTCAGGAAGCACCATGAAGCCAGAGGCCGTGAGCTATATGGAAATGCAAGGCCCCTGGTTAAGGAAGCCAGGCTGCCAGGGATTCATGTCTGGCTGGCTGCCTATTCAAGTCGGAATGCTCATTTATTCTGCAGCCCACAAGAACTGGTGGAATGAGGGTGCTATCTAAGGATGAAGCTGAGTGCAAATTGCAGTTTTCACATCCATCAGGTGAGTCTTGCCTGCCACAAGGGAAGCCAGTTGCCTAATCAGATCCCTGATCTTTCTTTGACAAATCAATTACGCCAATGTAGTCAGTATTTAATGCAAGAACATACTACTGATTGGCACCAAATAGTTAACACTTTGGAAGCTTAGCCCCCCAAACATTGATTCCCAAGGCTAATACTGAAGTCTCCATAACAGAGTGACATAGATGTCACCTCCAATTGCAAGGCATTATGATGAATGTACTCATGAGTCACCCTGAGCAGAGACTGATAGCCAAGTTCCGCACACATGAGGATGGTCTCAACAGGGATCTTGGGTTCATGTCATGCTATCTGTAACCCCCATGACTTGCCTGGGTTAGCAAAAAACCTCACTTACTGTGCTGTCTGGAGACAATACACGTCTCTTTAACCTGTGCTCAGTGCTTCGTCCACACACATTGTCGACCACTTTAAGGCTTGAATAGCAGGTTAGGTGTAAAGATTTGCATTCTAATCAGTAATCTGTAAATACTCCGTGCTGTTATATGTGCTGCTTGAGACCAGAACACCTCATTCACCTGACAAAGAGCAGAGCCTCGAAAGCTTGTATGAGTTTACTATCAAATAAATCAATTGGACTTAAACCTGGTGTTGTCAGACTTCTTACTGTCTACAACAAGGTCTCCATTGTGGAGGCATTCTTGCAGTGTTGGACTCATTGCACTAAAGTGAAGGCACCAAAGGTGATGAAACTTCTCTAGTCAGCCTGGTGCTCGCGACTCTGGGATGACCGCTCCAGGGGCACACCATCGACCTGGGACTCAGCAGTGTCACGGGCTCCGGAATCTCCCTTAGGGCCAGATCCCTGGGGCATCTCTACCTGCTGTAGATCTTTAGCTATGATGTGCTCACTGGTGAGTGACCCAGAAGCCAGGCAACTAGTTCTTCCCATCCAGGTATGAGCATTTGCCTGGTGCAAAGTGCAGGTAACACAATGATGTCTCTATGCTATGCTGGTCTCCCAGAAGTCTCTCTCAAAGCTGCACAGGTCTTCGGTTTTCAGATGGAATGGGCTGATCTACTGATTGACCTGCGAGAGAAGTGAGATGGCATTAGTACATCACAGGGGCAAACTGTTAATTCATACGAGGCTTGCACCATGGCCGCTCATCTTCATATATGTCTTGTGTCCCTAATTTGCCCTCTGCACAGATGTGCTCTTACTCCTTGCCAGCCAGTTCAAGAGCTCTTTCCTCAAAGAGCGTGAGGCATCTCAGCTTGGGCATGTAGTCCAGCAGCTATGCCCACTCATGACAGTTGTGTTCAAGTTTGTCATGCAATGAGGTAGGTGAGGAGAGTGTAGGCAGGAATCCTGCTGGATCACATTATAATGAAGTCTGGTATGTGTGGGAGGTGTGTGGGAGCAAGAATGAGAGGAGCAGAGTAGCTACTGGGGGAAGAGGGGTAGAAATCATGGGGAGTGGGGAAGAGGAGATGGAGGCTCCATGACAAGTGTTGGGAATCCATACAGTGACTGGGAGAGATATCATTGTGATGGGGTGTTTGAACAGGCACAGAAGGAAACATGAGAAGGCAGATCTACCCTGGCTGTACAAAGAAGGAAATTCAACTTCTTCTGGCACTGTTTTCCCAGTATCTTATTGAGGGAGGTGTTACTTGCTATCGTAGCCACTGCCTCCTACACAGGGTTGATAATCTTGCTGACTGACATGTCACTAAAGGGTGTCATGATTATGCTCCATCCTGGAGTTTGGTGGGAGCTCCCTTCATGAATCTTGGTGCTGATTTCCTGGCAGCCATCTCCCTGAATGAACTTGGAACAAGTGTAAGGAAGTTGTTGAAAAGGAGTGTCCCACTGATTGCAGAGTTTTACTACGGTGAAAGAATTAAAGGCTGGCTATTATGAGCATGAGGTGAAACATGTGGAAAAAATATTGTTAAAGAAGCTGAATATGCAGCTCCCTTTCCCTCAGAGGAATCACCGACACCAACATTTAAAAATACAAGAAAATTTTGCCAAGATTTCAAGGGCAATGTTTTTTGGACAGTTTGCAAAAGATGAGTTAAGTCAAATGAGCGATGTTAGAAAAAGAGAAAATGCTAATTAATAACACTTACAGAAAAATGGGTGGCATTGCAAAAACAGCTTACTGGTGAAACCTTCAACACTGCTCAAACTGATGTGGGGGTGAAATATTAGCAACTTACCAAGTGTAGGAGGCCAAGGAAAGTTAGCACATTGGTGTAGAAGAAAGTTACAAAAGCTGTGAATGCTCACGGCACCATGTCATAGAGCATGGGGAAATGTCACAAAATATTCTCTGATTTAACACAATCTCATCAGCTTTGTATAGTTCTTGGAAAGAGTTTTCATTTGAAATATTGAAGTGAATAACCTGTTTGCAATGTATCAAATGACATCAAGTGGTCATAAAATTTAGTTGCCATTGGTCTCAGTAGGTGCTGGTAAAGATCTCTTATTTGTGCTCCTCAGAGTGATGGTGTGAAATTTCTTTTAGTGACCAATAACTTGTCTGTAAACCATCTAACAAATTTGTCAAATGCCAACAGCAAACAACTTACATTTATATAACACCTTTACCAGAATGGAAAATGGAATTTTATTCCCAACTCCACATCCCACTACAAAATGGAATTTAGGGTGGGACCAAAAGAAATTGGCTTCAGTCTTCTTAATATTTAATTGGGGGAACTTTCTGCTGGAGTCTGATAAACAGTGACAGTGGAGTAACAACGGAGAATTGGAGAGAGTTGTTGTTGAGATAGAGCTGGGTGTCATCAGTGCACGTGTGATTGGGAGGAAGCATGTAGTTGAGAAATAGGAAGAGAGTGGGAGAGGAGGACAAGGATTATTCCTTGAGGGACATCAGTGATGACATTGCAGGTACAGGAAGAGGAATCATTGCAAGTGACATACTCTGTCTATGATTAGATAGCCAAGATTTGATTTTTGAATTGATTTGATTTAATTTATTATTATCACATGTATTAGTTAGCAGTGAAAAGTATTGTTTCTTGTGCTATACATAGAAAGCATGCCATTAATAGAAAAGGAAAGGAGAGACTGCAGAATGTAGTGTTACATTCATATCTATAGTGTATAGAAAGATCAACTTCATGTGAGGTGGGTTCATTCAAAAGTCTGATGGCAACAGGGAAAAAGCTGCTCTTGATTCTGTTGGTGCATGGCCTCAGACTTTTACAAGAATGAGACCAGGCAAGAACAGGTTCATCTAAGTAGATGACAGTGGAGAGCAATTAGAGGATGTTGGTGAGGTTAACAATTTAACAGTGTGCAGACAGGTTAAGAAGGACAAAGAGGGGAAGTTTACCTTTTTCACAATCTTATAGGATGCTATTTGGGACTTGAATAAGAGCTGTACAGGTACAGAAACCTGATTGGAGGAACATGTCCATTCACTGTCTTCAGAATAAGGTGACACATAATAACCAGTAACAGTGTGTGGCCTCTCTGAAGCAATAGGCACAAAGAGAGAACAAATTAGCTGGTGGAATCCCCAGTGCATCAATATCTAACAGACAGGCATTGAAATGAGGAATGGGAGTGTCACCAGCTGAATATTTAAACCATGCATTCATTTAAAGTTTATTTATTAGGCTTATATTACCACTGCAATGAAGTTACTGTGAAGATCCCCTAGTCGCCATACTCTGGCACCTATTTGGATACAGTGAGGGAGAATTTAACATGGTCAATGCACCTAACCAACACGTCTTTGGACAGTGGGAGGAAAATGAAGCATCCAAGGAAACACGGGGAGAACGTGCAAACTCCATACAGACAGTGACCCAAGCCAAGAATTGGACCCAGATCCCTGGTTCTGTGGGGCAGCAGTTTCGAACCACTGTGCCACCATACTGCCCGAGCTCCTGTAATGCCCCAGATACTTGAGTGCTCATTGTAAATATTTTTAATCCCACAAGTGAGCAGTGTTGGACACAACAATAGGAGATGGTGATAATGTGATGGCTGCAGAGCATGTTGAAATGGAAAGTGGAAGATGCATTCTGCTGTGGGTAACAAAGGAATTAGAGATGTCTCTGTGGTTCTGATGTGCATGATGGAGTGAGAGATCATCAACTGTCTGTGAGGAAGACGCATATATATGCATTCTTATAGACAGCCTTTAGGCTGATGCTGTAGCATTGGGTAGCAATGTGCTACATCACCCAGTCTGATGGAGGTTGAGGGTTTTCAAGTACATGGGCCACAGTCATCACCAACACAGAGGGTATCATCAGCCCCATGTTGAAACTCACTAGAAGAAGTCCTTGTTGAGCATTGACCAGTGGCTCAACATGCCAGGGACATTGAGTCCAGAGTGCCAATGAGATGGGAGCTGAGGGATTTTGGTATAAGTCTTTGTTGACAGCTGAACCTTTCTATGAAAACACATGCCTGATGAAATGTCTCTCACAAATTTAAATGAAGTCTGTGTGAAGTAAGTCAGCAGAGGCCAGTGTCCCTTCACCAGATTCTCTTTTATTTATAAGCTCTATTTATAGTTCATTAGCTGTTACAGATCCGATATCAGCATCCAGAGTACCGGGAGACCTGACACTCCCAGTTATATATACAGAAAAGTTTTCCTGGTTGGGCAGGCAATAATGAGTTCATGTTCCAAAAGGCCAACCTCAATGGCCTAATTAAAAATATTATACTGTGTAGAGGATGTGGCAAGCCAGCTACAAATCAAAGCATATGATTGCAAAAAGCAAAACCACCTTTTACACAAATTTACACAAATGTCGCCTACACAATCCTCAACTCCACTCTCCTTAATGAATCCCAATGCAGAAACAGCAACTAACACATGCAACAGCAACATCCTAGCAATGAATTAATTACCTGCTGCTGTGAATGCCTGGTACAGGAGAGATCAGGCCATAGGGACAGAAAGCACAGCAGGCAGTAGGTAGCCACGTCTCATCGAGCCCACCTTTTTACTCACATCATTTATGAAGATAGTGATCCACAGTCATGGTGGGGAAGGTGGGGGGGGGGATATTTTTCGATATTTATTTTTAAATAAATGTCACTTATTTATTGAGATTTATATTTCTGAAAAGATTGTTTAAAAGACTATGGCTGGAATTTTCTGTAAGAAGTCTGACAACACCAGTTTTAAGTTCAACCAATTTATTTGATAGTAAACTCACAAGCTTTTAGGGTTTGCCCCTTCGTCAGGCGAATGGACAATTCTTCGCCTGATGAAGGGGCAAACTCTGAAAGCTTGCGAGTTTATATCAAACAAATTGGTTGGACATGAACCTGGTGTTGTCAGACTTGTTACTGTATTTACCTCAGTCCAACACCAGCATCTCCACATCATGGAACTTTCTGGCCATTCACACCAACACAATCTTCTAATCCCATTGACAGCATTCCCTCACTATGGTTTTCACACTGGCAAAGGGTGCATTCAATGGAGAACGTTACTGTCAACAGTTTGACCAGAAGATTCCACCACTGGTCAATGGTGGCTGCCTCTACTACTGTGAAACATGCAGAAGGTTACCTGGAAAATCCCACCCCAAAATCCGGTTCTGTGCAGGTTAGGTGGATTAGCCATGCTAAATAGCCCCTTAGTTTCCCAAGGTGTGTAGGTTAGGGAGATTAATGAGGTAAATGTGTGGGTTTAAGGGAATGGAGCAGGGTATGGGTAAAATGCAGAGAATCAGTGTGGACATGACAGGCCAAATGACCTCCTTCCACACTATCGGGATTCTATAATTCTATGAATGCACATCCACTATAGAAAGCTAAATATGATGTTACATGCAAAACTATATTTCCTTTATTACTTACTAAGTTACAAGAATGAGATTTGTTCAAACAGAAGTTAGGTAAGTTTATAGTCAAAGGAAAAAGGACAGAAACATCAGCTACAGACACAGCAGACAATGCATTGCCTTTTTATGAACAAAATGAATTCCAGTCAGCCACAGGCATGATAGTTGATGTTGATGAAATGCTAAACATCAAAAAATCCCCCAACAAGAAAAGAAGTGTCAGCACTATAAATGAGATTGAAAATTCAAATGAGATAATACTGCAACTGGCAAGATGGAATGTGGACTAAAAGTTTAATATTGAAAGCTTAAAAGGCTATTTGGAATTTCAGACTGAAGCTCTGATATTAATATTGGAACTCTCCCTTGAGCTACTACGACCTTTATCGGAAGTACAAGATGTAGATAGATTGATTGATCAATTAAAATTGGCATTCGTTGAACTTTCAACTGAAAATGTGCCCTGGGAACTTATATCCCAAAGTATCAAAGTGAAGTGAAATATTACTAAGCCTTTCGGAAAATGACTAACTTCAGTTTTAATATATGAAGTAAGAAGACATCAAACAACATGTTATATTATGGACATAAAACATGGGTATGTTCTTGTTTATTATTATTAATTTATTATTCTGGACAGAAATTTATGGAAATGAGGTTGTGTACTCTTTTGAGCTGATATTCTTTGGAATAGTTATTCAATAGCAGGTTTAAAATCCTTGGGTACAATCAAGCACCATGTAATTTATTAACTCAGTAAATTGTAGGGAATGAAACAAGACTGGAACATTGAATGATGAAAGGAGAATACAATTAAGTATTGTGAAACTCACTTATCATTAAAAGCTTGTGGAATAGGATCAGATTAAGAAGGGTGTAACATACTTAGTCAACAGAATTTCTGAAAAACTTTCAGTGGGAGATGGATCCTGTCTATTTATCACATCAGAAGAAGATAAATCTTGTTATATCCCAAGGGAACTTGGGTATTTACTCCAAAAGAAATTTTACAACGTGATCAGGTTCATTCCACAAAATTTGAAATGACAGTAGCCAGCACAACTTGTTGTCCAAATGAAACAAAACTTAATTTGAGATTTGATCTTCCTTAATTAGTCATTTGAGGGAATGGGAGCTTATCTTGATGAAGACAAATCAAAATATTGGAGAATTTGCAGAAGAATCAAATAGAATTTTCACTGAAGCTGGACAAGAAGAAACTAACAAAATTCCAAACGTGTTTGATGATATTGGAACAACTCTCTCACATCTCATGCCAGGAATAGAACAAAGGTTAGTTAGAACCAAGATTAATTTTTAACTTTGGAAAATATCTCATGCCACTGATTATCATTGCATGAGTTTTAATTTTCATAATAATGATAAAATAATAGGAATTATTTAAGGATACAAATTTCTGATATCAGGCTCATGATTATTAGATATTTCTTCTTCCTAGATTTGACATCTTACTTTACAAAGGGACCTTGAGGGTCTAAGCCTGCTTTCGGATGCACGGATGCTGCCCTCCTCCGTGGCAAAGACCGGAAGTATGTTGCATACAGGGTTGGGGGTGTCAGGTGGGCTGGAGAAACCCAGTGTTCCCTAGCTGGAGGGCTCAGGCTGCAGTCCTGCGATTCTCTTCCCTTAGTGTTCCCGGGATCCCCTGTGCTCCTCTATGGGATGGGGGACAATTGGACTGAGATTCAGAAAAATTGCTGTCCTCTAGCGTGAACATTTATGGACTTCCACCACTACCTGGTTATGCAGTCGAAGCACTGCACCATGGAGCTCATGCCTGAGGCATGAAGGTCATGAGCTGAGCCATGGTGTTGACATCTCCTGCCTTGAAGTATATGCCCTGTTCCGAGGCCCTTACTGTGGACGCCACCCTCACAGTTTTGGCCTCATTGTAATGTCACCATCTCTGTGGATAGAAGGCAATAGGACTCCTCCAATTGATCTTACAGTCTGAGGAGGGATGGCATTATCCCCTCCTAATGCTCATGATTGCCTTTACGGCTGTTGCAGCAAGGCAGATCATGCCTGGCATGGTGATTTCAAGCAGTCCTGTGATCAAAACAGCAAAATCTGGATCATTTGTGGGCAGCTTACTGAGTGCCTGTCAGCCATGAAAATTCTGAAGTGACCAGGTAAATTTAACCTCCATGTCCTTGTGTTATGCATTCACACAACTTAGATTTGAAGTCTCCGAGACTCCCTAGCAATATTTGGAAATACTGTATGTTGCATTGGAATCCTTTGATAAATCTTACTAAAATTACATATAAAAGTTCATCACTCAAAGAGGCAGTTGATGCTAAAAGTGCTGCTAAATTTGAGGAGATCTGAAAAGTTTATCTGTGTCCAAAAGGTTGAAAGTTGAAATCTTTCTGGTAATGGTAGTCTCATTAAGTAGTGGTGAGATGATCCTCCTTCTCTTATTGGTTGCATACACCAGAACTAAACTGCAGTGGCAAAAATGCATCATTATTACCGGACAATCAGTTTATATTCTCTACAGTGCTACTTGTTCCATTTTATACTTCAGGCTGTTAACTACAATAGCAAAATCTCCAGAAGAATATATAATGACTCACTGCAACTTTCAGATTCAGACTCTATATTATGCATTCTGGAAGATGTTGATCCTTTCAATCTTGTGTGACTATCCGGGCAAAAGAGCAAAATCTGGACCATTTATGGACAGTTCACTGAGAGCTTGGCACTGCTCAGATTCAACCAGGATTGACAAAGGATTCAGTGGCCTCCTGATTGCAAGTCAAAGTTAAATCCCTATTCCGGCGGTGAAGAGGCAATGTTCACACATCCTGCCCCCCCCGGAGGTTCTACACATTGAATTAATTCCATTTCACAACATTAGTCCTGACAATGGTTTACAAAGAAAAAAAAAAACACAGCTATTTGGGGGAAAACAAATCCCACTGCCAGTCCTTGGGGATGGTTTAGTGCCAGGAGTAATTTGATTTTCAATGTGGTGTTAGCTGTAATATATATTATTACACAAAGCTTCCAGATTTACTTCTTTCATTCCTGCTGGTTCACAGCAGGCAGGTCATCACTCACTCTAACCTGCCATTTAGTTTGTTACCTCATTCAATATTGTAACCATTGGTCATGACAAGTTAGAAACTGGTCCAACACGCACCACTGCAGTTAGAATTATTGCCCTGGGCATCTATAAATGTTAATCGAGCTTCAGCTGAAGAAAGAACATTGTTATTTTTATGAGATTTGTGTCTCCGTTAACACTTATCATTCAATCAATAACAACAAAAATGATTATTTAGCCATTGTCCCATTGTGATTTGTGGGACCTTGCTGAGCCAAGTAGCTTTAGGGGCAATGGTGACCTGATTGTGACAGGAAGGGACAGAGTCTATAAACATTAGAGTGCACCAGAAAATGTGGTCAAAGTCAGGAAGAATAGCTTTAAGTTAACAGAGGGAGAGGAGGGTTCCGGTGAAAGGAGATTTAGAATTCTAAGCACGAAAATTGAGGCAAAGAAAAGATTATTGTTGATAGGCACCAGCTAAATGGGCAGAAAGAACAGAGAAATTTAGCAGTCATAATGTATCAGAGGCTATGCTCTATGTGGCGGACAACAGTAAAAAAAAGCAATAGGCATGCACAGAGATTCTGTAATAATGTAGATGAATAAGTGACATGATGGCACAGTGGTTAGCACTGCTATCTCACAGTACCAGGAACCCAGTTTGATTCCCAGCTGTCTGTGTGGAGTTTGCATGTCCTCCCTGTGTCTACTTGGGTTTCCTCCATGTGTCCTACTTCCTTCCTCAGTCCAAAGATGTGTGGGTTAGGTTGAACGGCAATGCTAAATTGCCCCTTAATGTCAGGGGGTTACTAGAGTAAAGGTGTGGGATTACTGGAATAGAGTCTGGATGGAATTGTTGTCAGTGCAGGCTTGATAGCCAAAATGTCCTGTTTCTGGACTGTAGGGATTCTTTGATTCTTATTGGCACAAATAGAGACTACAGAGCCTTGTTTATAAAGTCACCGACATGGGAATTAACATTCCAGAGTACAAAATGTTTTGAAAAATCAGGCAGAATGAAGAAGGGGAAGTCGGTAGACTTGTTAAGAAGGTCTGGTAAAAAGGACATTAATGATTAAAAAATTTGGAAAGTCAGGAAGTAGAACCTGTATGGGTAGATATTAGAAAGACAAAGGTCAGAGTAGCACTTACTCAGCAATAACCTGCTCACTGGCATTCAATTTGGATTCTGACTGGGTCACTCAGCTCCTACAGGCTTTACAGCCTTATTTCAAACATGGACAAAAGAGCTGAACTCTCAAGGCTAGGTGAAAGTGCTCTTGATACCAAGGCTACATTTGACCAAGCGTGGCATCAAAGAGACCTAGCAAACCTGGAGTCAAGAAATTGGAGGTGGGGAGGAGAAGGGGAAACAGGTGGAAACATTCCGCTGGTGGGACTCATACATACACAGATGAAGAAGGCTGTGGATATTGACAGTCAGTCATTTCAGCTCCAGAGTGTCAGTGCAGGAGTTCCTCAGGGAAATGTCTTAGGTCCAACCACTTTCAGATGCTTCATCAATGGCCTTCCTTTCATCGTAAGGTCATTCAATGGTATTACCATCACTGACTTCTCCCCTACCAACATCCTAGGGGTTAGACCAGAAACTCAACTGGACTAGCCATATAAATACCATGGTAACAAAGCAGGTCAGAGACTAGGAATCCTGCACTGAGTAACTCAGGTTCTGACTCCCCACATCCTGTCCACAATCTACAAGGCATATACAGGAATGTGATGGAATAATGCCTCTTTGCCTAGACGAATGCAGCTCCAAGAACTCTGAAGAAGCTCAATGCCTTCCAGGAAAAAGCAATCCACTTGATTGGCATCCCACAGAAACATTCACTCTCCTATCTGCCAGCGCACAGTAGCAGCAGTGCACACCATTTACAAAATACAGCACAGGGGATGATCAAGGACACACAACTGCTACCATGTGGAAGTACAAGGGCAGCACACACATGTGTGACACCACCACCTGGAAAACCTCTCCAAACCACTCACCAGCCTGACTTGGAAGTATGTCACCAATGTTCCTTCACTGTCATTGGGTCAAATCCTGGAATTGCCTCACTGTCCACCATGCCATCAATCAAACTTACTAACCATGCTTTCTATATTCTCATCCTATTGTCTATCTCTGCAATGGAGCTGGAAAGGTCAGAAGTTCAAGATGCAGCCTCAAACATTGAACCAGTCCATAGTCTTGAAAGGCACTCCTGAAAATCGAAAATCCCCAGGAAAAAGGCCAGGAACTTCAGAACTGGGATATGCCCATTGTTTTCAAAGGGCTCCTAAATCATCCCAACTCAATAAAAATCCAGCTCTGCTACCTTCCACCCTATCAACTTTATCCTTTGCCTCCTCTGCAGCTTTTCCTATCACTGTATTTACTTACAGCTTACTGGTATCTCAATTTACTTCCAGTTCTGACGAAAAGTCATTAATCTGAAATTTTAAATTTGTCTTACAGATGCTACCAGATTTGCTGAGTATTTCCAATATTTTTATTTCAAGTTCTTAGCATCTGAAGTATTTCAGTCTTGCACAAATAAAACTTGTATCTGTTGTAAAAGACGCCTTCAGTGAATTACATTATCATTTTTCAAACTATAGCCAAACAAATATCCATCAGTAATCTGATAACTGCTTCAGATAATGAATCTTATTTGCATTCAATACAGACCATAACATTTGCAGGACAAGAATCCATTCTGACTACTGTGTCTGCCAACTAATTGCTAGAATATGGAAAACAATTCATAGATCGAGCCCCACAGCACCTCCAGCCTCACCCAAGGCTTGAACAGAGTGACTCTCTGGGTTCCCCCACTACTTCCAAACTCCTCCTACCAGACAGCAGCCCTTAAGTAGTTAGTAATTGCCAATTTATGAGTCTCAATTAGAGCAGTGCATGTAGCTGGCCCAGGTCTCATCCTTTCCATTGTAAATTGTGGTAATATCAAGGTGCATGGGGAGAGCTGCAGTGGAAAGGCTGTCTGAGGAATTCTACAGGATCTCTACTGCAAACCCACCTGTGTAGGGACATAAAGTTTAGCCCCATATCTACAACTATGTAGAATATCATTTCACTATGAATCACTACACTATGTGGCCTCTTTAATCACATTCAGCCTCAAATATGCCAGAATTAACTCTAGCAGGGCCACTCACGGTCATAAGGTATTTAAGGATGAGGAATGTAATTGGTATCAGCCTTCCTTCAAAACAACTATTATGCTCACGACAACTATTATATATCTAATTACTACATTATTGATTTTAGAGATATTTCCCTTCCCCCTCTGCCCAGAAATCTATCCCACATGCTGATCGCTCTCTGAATAAAGACAATTCTTCAGGTCACAATCGTAAAATTATTTTTTGCTATTTTGAACCTGTTGTAAAAGATACTTTAAGGCACTCTTTCTGCTCATGAGGAGACAGTCCACTTAAAAATACTGTTGAAATAGTTTTTTAATTCTGAATTTTGCTGGTATTAATAAACCAGTAAGTTTCGCTGCTATGTTTAATGACATTGCCAGCACATTAGTTTCCTAATGCTAATTTCTTCCTCAGTGTACTCGAACAGGCAACAGAGTGTGGCAGCTAGGGGATTTTCACAGTAACTTCATTGTTAATGTAAGGCCACTTGTGACACTAATAACTAAACTTGAATAACTGCCAAGTATTACAGACATCAACCTCATTATAAAATTCACTCAATGATGGGAATTTCACTGCCTCAAGGGTCGCCTCTCTGCTGGGCCCAAAGACAGGACCCTGGACAACAATTGAAAATGGCAGCCCACCTCCAGATGTTGCCTGATCAATCAGAGGACTTAATGCTCGGCAGCCTCATCAGTGCCACCCATCAAAATGGACATTGCTGAGTCTACAGGAAGAAGAAGAGGGCACATCCATGTTGCAACACTATTGAAGGTTACACCAGGTGTGTTTATAACTTAGCCAGTGTCAGGCAATCCATGACAATCATGGGCTAGGAAGTGCACCCTCTATTAATGGGTGGGAAGTATCAATATGGTTGGCTTGCTGGACTATGGAATGGTCATAAAGAAAGGCCACCCCCCCCCCACCCCCGCAGCCCCATCTCCCACCCCATTCTCCCCTCATCTGGGAACCCATTGGCAGATGGCTAAGTCCTATCTGGTGCTTTTCCCATGTGGTGCTCTTCCCCAGTGCCGATAAAATATTGATGGGAAGCAGCTCTTAATTGAGGGATAAAAGATAATTACTGCAGATGCTGGCATCTGAAACCAAAGAGAAAATGCCAGAAAATTTCACAGGTCTGGCAGCATCTGTAAGGAGAGAAAAGAGTTGATGTTTCAAGTCCAGATGACCCCTAGTCAAAGCTAAAAGGCATAGAAAAAGGCTATGTCTTTTGGCTTTGACAAAGTGTCATCTGGACTTGAAATGTGAGTTTTTTTCTCTCTTTACAGATGCTACCAGATCTGTGAAATTTTCCAGCATTTTCTCTTTTGGTTTCAGAATTGAGGGATTCAGTTTGACCCAGGTTGGCAGTGATTGTGCCACTGAGGTTCCCATCACTGGTAATATCCCATGGTTCCCCTCCAGCTGCCTTTCACCATAGCTTTGAAGACTTGCTGCTGCCCTGCCCATCTCCACAGCATAGGTCTGAAAATAAGTATGATACATACTAAAATATTGGATCTATTAAAGGAATCAGTTTAACATTCAGAATATGGGGTCATTAATTTTTGTACAAAAGTCTTCAATGGGAAGTTAAGCAGATTTCTTCTTGTGATCTTTGAGTGAGCTGTTCTGAATTTCACACAAATATCTGTGTGGAAGATCAGACAAATCTCAGTGACATTGATCATAAATGCAAGAGCAGTTTTATGCTGTTCACCAAAGGCCAAGTTTTTGACAGATAATTTAATGGCAGACAAAATACCCACCCTGTTTTATTTTTCCTTTAATATTCAAGGACATACAAGTTGTCCAATAATTTTAAAATAATTTTTAATTTGAATGCAAGAACTTTTTTAGAAGAATAAACTCTCAGGGTAGTTGTCTTTGCATATTCCTCTCAGTCAATGTCATTAATGTGCATCAATTTTACACTGCAAAGATCATAGATAGTCTTGGAATTTTTAAAAATTCATTTTATGGGACATGGGGCAGTATTAATTTCTCATCCCTAACTGCCCCCCATTCCAGAGGGTATTTGAGAATCAACCACATTGCTGTGGATCTGGAGTCACATATAGGCCAGGCCAGAAAGGATGGCAGATTTCCTTCACTAAAGGACATTGGTGAATCAGATAGGATTTTCTATCAATGGTTTCATGGTTACTTTAGATTTTAACTTCCAGATTTCTTTTACTGAACTCAAATTTCATCATCTGCCATGTGTGGCAGGATTTGAAACCCAGATCTCTAAATCTTGGCCTGGGTACATGGTACATTATTGGATCATGGTACATTATATGGATCATGGTACATTATTAACTTTCACCCATTCATTGCATTGCAAGCAGCATATTAAGTGCCTTCATTTACGAAGTTACCAAACATTGATAGCACAAGAATAGACAGTGTGTGTAATATGTCCATGCTGGCATTTATACTCCACATAAACCTTCTCCCACCCTTTTCCACATCAATAGAGGATTATTTAATCTTTTCTTCCTCCTCATCTCCCTCAGCTTCATCAACATTCCCTGTGATAGTGAGATCTATATTCTAACCGCTGCCTAAGTAGAGAAATTTCACTTGAGTTCCTTGTTGGATTTATTAGTGACTACTTTATATTCATGCTTCCTGGTTCTGGTCCTGTGCTCCAGTCAAAACTGCTTCTCAATGTCTATAGTATCAAAACATATCATAATCTAGAAGAACTTTATCGGTCAGCTGTCAGTCTTCTCAATGTTAAAGGAAAGAGCCTCGCCTGATTCAATGTTTCCTCATAGATATAACCTCTCAGTTCTGGGATCATTCTTTTAATTTTTTGTTTTATCAGTACGTCTATTTCTCTTTTGTAAAATAGAACTGTGCACAGTACTTCAGATGTGGCTTAATCAAGTTGCTATACAAGTCAAACATATCTTCCATCTGTCTTTTAATTTTACTCATCCAGAATGAATCCTGGGGCTTTTTACTGATCTTATTAGCCTGTGTATTTTTATTGATCTGCGTATTTGTACTCCTAAAAGCTGCATTCCTCTACCCATTATTTCCCAAGAATGTGCAGCCACCTTATTAATCTTACAAAAATACATTCCCTCAGGCTTATCTATATTGAAGTTCAATTGCCAAGTACATTTATTCAACAATAACTTCCTTTTATTTTGTCAGTCATCCTCAATATTAATTACATTCATGCAAAACTCAATTTGGTGCTATCTGCAATTATTGAAATTACACTTCCAGTTCCCACATCCAAATCTTTCAGGTCAATTATAGAATCATAGTACACTGGTGAATAATAGTGGTTGCAGCACCCTTCCTTGCAGAGCATCATTTCCCATCATTTTGCAATCTGAGTAAACTAAGTTTTGCTCCTACTCTGTATTATTTTTAGTTTGACATTCATTCTACTTGATAACCATTCCTTGACACCACATGTTCTGACTTCTGTTCTGGGTAATATATGCTCTCTTGCTGATGGCTTTTTGGAAAATCAAGTATATTTCATCTACTGTATGAATGGTCTAGAACTGTTGATGAATGTAGACATATAGATGAGGTACATTTTTCATGTATTCAGTAATTCACAGTATGTTGGCATCACTGGCAGGGCCTGTATTTATTG
This sequence comes from Sphyrna mokarran, assembly GCA_024679065.1. NCBI lineage: Eukaryota > Metazoa > Chordata > Chondrichthyes > Carcharhiniformes > Carcharhinidae > Sphyrna > Sphyrna mokarran. Next base: position 41,252,566 of record JAGIQG010000016.1, read on the forward strand.
CCCATCCCTGGTTACCCTGTACACTATGATGAGCTGATTTGTAGATCTGCTGCAGTCAGTGTGGTAAAGGTACCTCCATAGTGCTGAGAAGGTGTCAACATCAAGATTTTGGACCAGTAATGATGAGGAAATGCTGATATGGGCTTGAATTCTCCAGCCGTTCATGCCTGTGGGATTTTCTGATCCTGGCGGAGAACAGAGGGCTCTGCTGCTAGTGAACATGATACTGTCTCCTGCTGCCCAGAAAAACGTTGAGCCAGGAGGGCAGTGAATCACACCCATAGTTCCAAGACTCCATTACTTGGAGGAGAACTTGCTGTTTCATTGTGTCTACTATCTTTGTCTATTTATATGGTAGAGATGGCAGACTTGGGAGATGCTGTCAAATACATCTTTGTCAGTTACTGCAAAGCATTTTCTTGATGTTACAGACTGAAGCATCAGTGCATTGATGATGGAAGCAGTGAATGTTTAACATGGTGGGTGCGATGCCAATCAAGTACATTAGCTTGGATGGAATTCAATATCCTGTCAGAAGTGAGTTTGGAAGCAGGGACAATATAATTAGGTAAGATGGAGATCCCATTATCTTTCTGACTCTCAAAGATCAAAAGCTGGATGGGAAAGGTAGAGGTGGTTATACCACCTGAAAGCCATTTAAGGGCCTCATCCCATCACTACTGGTATTCAGCTGGGTGCATACAGGGAATGAATCATCTAGGAAGGCTGACTATCAAACTCTATTGGATACACCTGTGGCTTAGTGATGGTGGAGGGGAGACAGTTTGTGAGGTGTCTGATTCTCAGATACTTCATGCATTTTTGACTTTGAGAAAAGGTGATACACAAAAAGCCGCCATTGACAGTGGAGAGAGGGATTGTACATTGATTTCCTGCAAAGGTCTAAATGCAATACTAGCAATGACCAGGCTCCTCGGTGGTGCAGTCAGTACTGGAAAACTGCCAGCCTCTACTTGGCATGAGAATTCCTTATGCCTACTCAAGGAGTAAATGGATAGGAGGCCCAGTGCCAGACAGGGAAGTGCCTTGTAATAGCATGGGGCTCCTGGTGAACAGTAGTGCAGTGTTCCCATGGCTTTCTAGCCAATGGGTGGACCCCATCACCAACATTAAATTCTACACAATGTCTTGAATGGAATCAAGCTCCTTTGGTATTCTTGAAGTTTCATCCATCCAGGAAGGTAGAAAGTGTTCCTTCACACTCCTGATTTGTGCTTCATAAGTGGGGGAATCACAAGGTAAATATTCAGCCTCTGATCTGCTCTTCTAGTCACAATGTTTATGTGTGTTATGAGGAGGTGTTTAGAGTCTCTTCTGTGAGAGAAGCTCATTATCTGGCACTTAGAGTCATAGAGGTTTACAGCATGAAAGCAGGCCCGTCGGCCAACTTGTCCCTAAGCTAAACCCAGTTGCCCACATTTGGCCCATATCTCTTTATACCCAGCATACCCATGTAACTATCTAAATGCTTCTTAGAAGTCAAAATTGTACCCACCTCTATTAGTACTTCTGGCAGCTCATTCCAGACACTCAGCACTCTCTGTGTGAAAGAGTTGTCCTCTGGACGCTTTAGTATCTCTCCTCTCTCACCTTAAACCTATGCTTTTTGGTTTTAGATTCCCCTACCTTTGGGAAAAGATATTGACTATCTACCTTGTCTATGCCTCTCATTATTTTATAGACTTCTATAAGTTCACCTCTCAGCCTCCTATGTTCCAGAAAAAAAAGTCCCAGTCTATCCAGCCTCTCTTTATAATTCAAACCATCAAGTCCACAGTAGCATCCTAGTAAACGTCTTTTGCACTCTTTCTAGTTAAATAATATCCTTTCTATTATTGGGTGACCATAATTGCACACAGTATTCCGAGTACGGCCTTACCAATGTTTTGTATAACTTCAACAAGACATCCCAACTCCCGTATTCAATGTCTGATCAATGAAACCAAGCATGCCGAATGCTTTCTTTATGTCTCTGTTCCATCTGTGACTCCACTTTCAAGGAGCTATGAACATGCATCCCTACATCTCTTTGTTTTGTAACTCTCCCCAACACCCTACCATTAACTGAGTCCTGCCCTGGTACAATCTATCAAAATACTTCACCTCACATTTGTCTAAATTAAACTCCATTGGCCATTCGTCAGCCCATGGGCTCAATTGAAGACATTCCTGTTGCAATCGGAGATAACTTTCTTCATTGTCCACTATACCACCAATCTTGGTGCCATCTGCAAACTTATTAACCATGCCTTCTATATTCTCATCCAAATCATTAATATAAATGTCAAATAACAGTGGACCCAGCACTATCCCTGAGGCACACCGCTGGTCACAGGCCTCCAGTTTGAAAAGCAACCCTCTACAATTACTTCCTGGTTTCTATGAAGAAGCCAATTTTGTATCCATTTAGATACCTCACACTGGATCCTGTGAGATTTAACCTTATGCACCAATCTACCCTGCGATACGTTGTCAAAGGCCTTGCCAAAGCCCAAGTAGACAACATCAACTACTTTGCCCTCATCTACCTACTTGGTTACCCCTTCAAAAAACTCACTTGAATTTGTGAGACATGATTTTCCAGTCACAAAGCCATGCTGACTATCCCTAATTAGTATTTGCATCTCTAAATACTTGTAGATTCTGACTCTCAAAATACCTTCCAACAACATACCTACCACAGATGTGAGGCTCACTGGCCTGTAGTTCCCAGGTTTTTCTCTGCAGCCCTTTTTAAACAAAGCCACAACATTTGCTGCTCTCTAATCTTCAGACATCTCACTTGTGACGTAGATGTTGTTTGCTACTTATTGACTGAATCTGATTTGCTTTATTTGGTTGGATTGGATGTTTTTGTGGACAAGACATACATGCACCTGGATAATTTCTCACATTATCAGATAGCTGCAAATGCTCTAACTATACTGGACAAAATGCTTGGCTACTGGTGTAATTAACTCTGGAGTGTCACGTCAGGGGACGTGTCCTTTAATTTTCTACTTTAATAACTCAGGACTATTTGTGATTTATCCAGCTTCTTCCTTTATCCATTGTTCTTGTCACCTTACCCTAGCCAAATTCAAATTGCAACACTTACAATCCAGGTGGACTTCATAAAACATTATAGGAGAAAAATGGGCAGCACAATGGGGTAGCGGTTAGCACTGCTGCTTCACACCTCTAGGAACTTGGGTTTGATACCTGACTTGGATCACTGCTTGTGTGGAGGTTGCACATTCTCTCCATGGCTGTGTGAGTTTCCTCCAGGTGTTCCGGTTTCCTCCCATAGTCAAAAGATGTGCAGATTAGGTGCATTGGCAATGCTAAATTGCCCATTAATCTGCAAGCAATCTTTTTCAGCAAAATACTTTAAATTAACTAAAGCTAACAAAACAGATCACACTCTGTCTCATACAAAACAAAATATTAATCAACCAAAGCTAGCCTCCAAAAGCTCGTAGAAGTTTGTTAGTTTTATAGAAACATAGAAACTAGAAACAGGAGTAGGCCATTCACTATGATCATAGCTGATCATAAAATTCAATATGCTGATTTGCCACCCCCCATCCCCATATTCCTTGATTCTTTTAGCCCCAGGAACTACCTCTAATTTCTTCTTGAATTCACACAACGTTTTGACCTCAGTTATATTTAATGTTAGTGAATTCCACACATTCACCACTCTCTGGTTGAATACATTTTTCCTCATCTCAGTTTGAAAAGGTTTACCTTTTCAAGAAAAAAAATCAAGAAGAAATAATCTAGCAAATAATCTGTAAATACTTCATGATCACTTTGAATAGTGCTGGTGGAAGAAGGTGGTGAGGGGAGGGGGACAGAATTATATTTTATTTCGTTTAATGTATGTTCAACTGTGCAAGGTTAAGATGGGGACCGTCTAGAGTGTAGAGTTTAAAAAGGGCAGCAGTGTTTTTTATGAGTGCTGCACATTCATTTGTGCCCTTGTCTCTCAGCTCAATAAGCTACTAATGGTCTTTATGCACATACATACAAGCAACATTAGAAAAATGTTCTTCTGTGGGGACATCCCCATTTCTGAGTCTCAGTGGCTGTATAGCAGCTAAAGAACAGATACTACACAGATCATTTTATTCCTGATGCGGAAGTGCTGGCACAAACTAAAATAATTCTTTTGATAATAATGAATCTACGGAGATATGAATTTCAAGCAAAAACCAGAAACATTAGATGAATCTTTGGAAATGATGAAGAAGGTCTGAGTTAATGAGCCACAAAGTAATCAAGAAAAAAAAGGAAAACTGTTAGTGGTTTGTCAATATTATGTGGCAATATTAATTAACTCACACCAAGTCAACAAATTAATTCAGAGATAGCAAAAATGGAAGAGCTGCTACCACAACTTATCAGCCAAAGTAAATGTCAATGTGCGGAAAAGATTAACAATGCTAAATCTTTACTGCAATAACGTTCAACAGTTTATCATATAAAATATTGACCGATTTTGTTCTCCAAATGTTATACTTAACTTCCATCACGAGATAAGGCACTGATTGACCTTACTTATTTTAAACAGTATTCAGGATAGCTGAACATTGGAAATGAGATGTTAGAGGTTGGTTCTTTCTCAGCTAGAGAAGAGTGAATCTTTGGAACAGATGGAAACTGATCTGCATTCCTTCAAGCAAATGATGGACCTATAGAAGAAGACATTACCTTTTACAAATGGTAGGTAGTCCAGGGAATTCTGGGATTCCTGCCTCCATTAGCTGTGCCCCAATGTTTGCTGGCATGGGAGAAGAACCATGATGTGGAGATACCGGTGTTGGACTGAGGTAAGCACTGTAAAAAGTCTCACAACACCAGGTTAAAATCCAATAGGTTTATTTGGCAGCACAAGTTTATGGGGTCTTGCTTCTTCCTTGGGTGAGTGAAGAGTTGTGTTCACAAACAGGACATACAGAGACACAGATTCAATTTACAAGATAATGGTTGAACTGTAAGTCTTTACAGTAATCAAGTCTTTACAGGTACAAACAATGTGAGTGGAGAGAGGGTTAAGCACAGGTAAAAGGTGTGAATTGTCTCCAGCCAAGACAGTTAGTGAGATTTTGCAAGCCCAGACAAGTCATGGGCATAACAGACTATATTCAACAATCAAACATCACCAGGCAAAAGTGTTGGCTTCCTATCAGGTCACTTACGACACCAGGTTAAAGTCCAACAAATTTATTTGTTAGCAAAAGTCTCTAGCTTTCGGAGCACTGCTCCTTTGTCAGGTAAGAGCAGCGCTCTGAAAACTAGTGGCTTTTGCTACCAAAGAAACCTGTTGGACTTTAACCTAGTGTTGTAAGACTTCTTACCGTGTTTATCTCAGTCCAACACCAGCATCTCCACATCAGGAAACACTTCAACAATGATGGATATTCAGCCTCTAATCTTTAGGTAAGCGTTCTTCAAGGCGGTCTTCACGACACACAACAACGCAGAATCACCGAGCAAAAACTGATTGCTAAATTCCACATAGGTGAGGATGGCCTCATCCAAGATCTTGGGTTCATACCACACTGTCTGTAATCCCCATGATTTGCTTGAGTTTGCAAAATCTCACTAACTGCCCTGGCTGGAAACAATTCAAATCCCTTTAACCTGTGCTCAACCCTCTCTCTATACATATCGTCTGTACCTGAAATAACTTGATTATCTGTAAAGACTCGCATTCCAACCATTATCTTGTAAATTGAATCTGTGTCTATGAATGCCCTGTTTGTGAATATAATTCTTCACTCATCTGAGGAAGGAGCTGCACTCCGAAAGCTTGCGCTACCAAATAAACCTGTTAGACTTTAAACTGACATTGTGAGCTTCTTAGTGGGAAAAAGGTGCAGGTGCACAGTGCATCTCTGACCTAGCGGGCTAAGCTTCTCCTAGCACCCCAAATATTTTACGAAATCAGTTCAGCTGATCAAGGACGCACGGTCCATAGCCCATCAGAGGCGTCATAAGCTATTGTCTGGAAACAGGAACTTTTTCAAATGGTAAACTAATTGCTGATTTATTGGTGAATCTGAAAAATGCAGATAATCATTTAACAAGCCTTTAACAACCAAATCACACACTTACTTTCCATTTGTTGCTATCCCTTAGAAACTCCTTTTTGAAGCAGTAAAAGCAAATAGATTCCTCCCAATACTCCAGAATATTTTATCCTGCCTACATTTTTGCTAAAATGAGGAATGTAACATGATAGCCCTGTAATAATAAGACAATTAATAATGATTTAATTAAAATAATGAAAAATTAAAAATGTGAAATACAAGGAATAAAGCATAAATTCAAGTCTTAGATTGAGGTGGATGAGCAGGAAAGAAGAACAAAACTGCTGTGAATTTAAGAAGAACAAAGCATCAAAAGATGCTGTGTGGTAAGGGGCTGTCACTGAGGTAAGAACCTGACATTCATATTATCTCTGATGCCAAACATGTCCTAAAGCAACATCATTTTTTTGTGATTTATTCTACTAATTGTTTTGGTTTATTCTGTGGAGAATGTGAAATGAAGAAGGAAGACTATATTTTGATTTTCATCTATTGTCAGTTTTGGAAAGTTCACCTGTTTATAACAATGTCAAATTGTACTTTGAAATAGTGTATTTGAAGGTTTGTTTGCGGTCTTATTTGCTTTTTATGAAACTTCGATCTTCCCACTACAGATGAAATCACACGTCAAAATGTATGCTGTCATATTTTCAAAATTCAATACTTTTGATATGAATTAAAACAAATCAGCCAAAAGGTTGTTACTCTCATACTGTTCTTCAAATCTGTTTTACCTTTTAGCCTGGGTTGCTTTATGTATTCTTTGTATAAAGTCTGAAAGAGAAGTGTGAATACCTTCAGCATCCACTTTTTTTGATTCGTTCATGGATGTGCCTGTCGCTGGCTGGGTCAGCATTTATTGCCTGTTTCTGAGGGCATTTAAGAGTCAATCGGATTGCTGTGAATTTAGTTACATGTAAGCCAGACCAAGGAAAAGACAATGGATTTCCTTCCATGAAAGACACTCGTGAACCAAATGAGTTTTTACCAATAATCGACAATGGTTTCATGGTTATTGTTAGATTTCCAATTCCAGATTTTTATTTAATTCAATTTGTCCGCAGAACATTACCCCGGGGGTCTCTGGATTATTAGTCCAGTGAGAATATCCACTCTGCTATTGCCTCCCCTACTCCAACTGTCAAATCAAGGAACATTATTGCGGTATTCCTTAAGTCTATGGAATTAAAATCAGATAATATAAATAACTAACTCTTCCTCCATAATTTTGCTAATGTCTATCAGGCACTTTATTTCCCTTAAATAATTTCAAGGTATAATAGCCTGAGAGCTCACACTATGGTTATTTGATATGGAAATACCATTCAATAGAAAGTTGCAATATGCAAAACCGTCAATTAATTTAAGCTTAATGAGCCTACCACTTCCTACATAAAGGTTGAACTGATTTCATAGGGCAGGATTTTTTGGATTCCCTCTCCCCCAAGACATGTTTCAAAGAAGTGGAGCCAACTCGCCAGTGACTGCTGGTGGGATCTTCTGGTCCTGCCAATGTTTACACAATTTGTGTGGCTCATCCGTCCTGCCACAGCGAGGGTAACTTTCAGCAAAACCAGGTTATCCCACCAGTGGAAGGGTTTGAGCATACCACCCAGGGTGTCTGGTACATTTTCTGTGAGAGGTGAATGCTTTCTTCAGGGTGAGTGAGTATGCAAAGAGTTACAATCAACCTTTTTGATTTACCGCGGTTCCTTAATGTTAACACATCATAATTACTGAAATATTTGAATAGCATTCAGAAATTGGTCATATGAAGTGCTGCACTCCCAAAAAATTTAAACAATAAACAAAGGGTTTATATTCAATACATAGGACAAAGCAAAATACAGTACAGGAACAGGTCCTTGGTCCTCTAAGTCTGTGCCAACCATGATGCCCTGACTAAACTACAAAAAAAACCCTGACCTTACCTGGTGTATACACTCTAAGTAGTGTAAATACTAGATCATTGTAAAAAAAAGTAAGACGGGCAAAATCAAAATTTATTTGATTAGCGAGGGGATTAAATACTGTTGGTAGTTGACCAAAAAAAGTGTTCAAGTCATTGTTGTGTAGAAACTTAATGAGAAAAATTCATTACATCTAAGAGTCTTAATTCAAATAAACCAATTAGCAAGTGGGAAAGTGATTTGTTTTTGATAAAGATTGACATGAAATGTCCATTAGGTTATTGCAAGTCTTTTCAGTATGGTGCTAAATTTAGAAATAAATTCATACAATTTCACAGAGTGATGTTTGAACAAATAATCTTTCCTTCTTATTTAAAAACAAGGCTCAAAGCATTGTGAAAATAAATGGAAAATAAAGACAGTACATTCATAGCGGTCATGTAATGAAACAATATTAGATAATGGAATCTCAATGACAGTATTTGAGTTCAAATCCTGGTCTTGATGAATAATTATACTACAACCTTCCTCCAATGGGTAATTTATCATTTCTGGGGATAACTGTGACAGAGTAGAATTGATCCTAAGCAGCACCACCAAAAACTATTACTGGCAGAGCGTGAGAAGATATTGTTGAGCTGAAGCCTTGGGATTAATATCATGATTACGCCACCACATTACCCTATTTTGTTAATGTAAAATCAGCAGCATGACTTGGGAATCATATTAATTTTCCGACCTTCCACTGCCATTGTGCTCTGGTTTTGTTCTGGCCATAATAGGTATAAAATCTGTGTTAAGTTAGGTTCATAAAGTCTTTCCAATTCAGTAAGATAATTGATCCTTCCTGTGGCATGAACACTTCAAAATCCCTACAGTGTAGAAAGAGGCCATTTGGCCCATGAAATCTGCACTGATCACAATCCCACCCAGACCATATCCCCACATATTTTACCCACTAATCTATGCATCTCAGGACACTAAGGGGCAATTTTAGTATGGCCAATCAACCTAACCCACACATATTTGGACTGTGGGAAGAAACCCATGCAAACACGAGGAAAATGTGCAAACTCCACACAGATAGTGACCTAAGCCAGGAACCGAACCCAGATCCCTGGAGCTGCGAAGCAGCAATACTAACCACTGTACTACCGTGCCCATTGTCGAAGATATAGTGTAAGCATGCAAGTCCAGAGCTCTCAGCTGACTGAACTTAATGCAAATGTTAGTCATTGTAAAAAAATGCAGCGTGAAAATATCTTTAGCATAAAAGCTTATTATAAAACTAAAATATTTACATATTTTATCATGCATCATGTATAGATATTGTTTAAGTATTGCTGTATATTTAAGTCATTCCATGACTGCTCTAAGAGTTGATCACATGATTTGATGGTGAAGTCATTAGGGTGCAGGCTACTGTTATAGCTTCAGTTTGTAATCTGTTTCGGCAGGATCTCTTCAAATAAATCTATTGTGTGTTACTTTGAATATATGTATGCAAATCATATCTTTTCCTTTTGCTTAAAACTCACAACCCCTAACATAGTGAGAGCGCGACGAAAAGAAAATTGGTTGTGAGTCAGTATTTTATTTCATCAAGAACATCAAGAAAAGATGTTAAATGGAAGAATAAATATTGTGGGTCCTCACACTTAAAATATTGGAAGGCTGGCGTGAAGTAACACCAGGGTTCATAGAATCTCTACAGTTCAGAATAAACCCATTTGGCCCATTGGTCCGCATTGATTCTCTGACAGAGCATCTTACTCAGGCCCATCTACCGCCCTACCCTCCTAACCCCACACATTTACTCACTAATCATTCTAACCGCCGTTTCTTTGGACACTAAGGAGAATTTGGCATGGCCAATCCAACTAAACTGTATATCTTTGGAATGTGGGAGGGAACAAGTGCATCTGGAGAGACCCACGAAGACATGGGGAGAACATGCAAACTCTACACAGTCAACAAATGCTGGAATAGAACTTTGGTCCCTGGCATTGTGAGTCAACAGAGCTTGCCATTGTGCCACGGTGCCACTGAAGTGCTAGGGCAGGAAGATCAGGGAAAAATAAATGCTTTCTGGGTGGTTTTAAAAGAGGGTTTTTTTTTCAATCAGAGAAGGGTGAGGTTCCAGCCAGCATCTGGCATATTTGAAAATAAGGTGTATTTTGCTGTTTATCCAGAACTATTGAAAAAAATACATCAATTCAATGGTTTCCAGGGGAAAATGGAAGCACTGAAGAGATAGTCAAAAAGATAATGTACTCAGCAGTCTTGAGGCGTTGGTATCTGCATGAGAAATGGTGAGTCAATCAGGATCAAAGGAGACTTTCAAAGAAGAAAATGAATGATGCAGTTCCATTGAGACCATTTTCAGTGCTTCTTACAAGCAAATAAAATTGCAGACAAGTTGCTTGTACCAACCTTTCAAAGTGTGTTATTCCGAAAGAACGTCTTTTAGAATAACATAGCAAGTAAAACCTTCAATATGCTCTAAAGCATGGTTCATCCAGTAAACTAGGAACCAAAGCTTACAATGACTTGACAAAGGTTTTTAGAAACCAGAGAAACCGTACAGTGTAGAAGGAGGCCATTGAGCCCACTGGTCTGCACCAACAACAATCCCATTATGTCCTATCCCAGTAACCCCACATATTTACCACGTTAATCCATCTACCCTATGCATTCTAGGACACTAAGGGGCAATTTAGCATGGCTAATGCACCTAACCTGCATATTTTTGGACTGTGGGAGGAAACCAGAGCACTTGGATTAAACCCAAACAGACACAGAGAGAACGTATAAACTCCACACAGACAGTGGCCCAAGCCGGAAATCAAACCCAGGCCCTCGGATATGTGAGGCAACAGTGCAAACCACTGTTCCACTTTGCCACCCCACCTTGCTGTTCTTGAAGTTCATTACTTGCCAAAACCACCGATCATCATGGAATCATTCAGATTCCACCAAAGGAATCCAATGGAAGGTGAAAACTCAATTTGTGGAACCTTAAAAAGCATGAGACAACATTGTGAGTTTGTTTGTATATTGGAAGATACGCTTCAAGGTCATTGAGTTTGTGATTTCCAAAATAAGGCTGTCCAAAGAAGATTGCTTACTGAACATGTTTGATTTTAAAGAGATAGTAGAATCCACTGTGTCGATGGAACTGGCTGCTAAAGGGGCTTCATAATTTGGTGCAGAAGTGAAGATCCACAGATTTGTGATTGCCCATAAAAAGTCCAAACAGCAACAAGCATATCACAGATATGCCAAGATAAGCCATTCAGCGAATGAAGTTTAGAGCAAGGATAGTCAATGCAAGAATTATGGCAAAATGAATCACATTGCAAAAGGTTGTTGGGCTAGGCCAGTTTCGTTGAGAAGAAAATTCCAATGAATCTGGGTACCTTCAAGAAGAAGAACAAGTTGCATTCTACAAAAAGAATTTACAACATGGAAGAAAAGAATTATGACTGTGACAAAGAGAACATTCAGAAATATGATGACAAGCTCCAACTGAAGCCTTATTCATATAAGATAATTACATAGATTTTGATGATTTCAAAGTTAAGCGGATAACCTATTAGAATGGAAGTTGATATAAGTGCTGCTGTATCTTTAATTCCTGAGACTACATATCAACAAACATTGAAGCATGTTCCTTTTGAACCAACCAATGTGATTTTAAGGACATACACTGAAGAGATCATGCCATCATGGGGTTAAGTAGACAAACAGCAGAGTTGCCTCTCCATGTGGTCCATAGTGATTTTCCAGTTCTATTTGGGAGATCATGGAGATCTATTTGGAGAAGATAAAGTCTAATTGGCTTGTTGTGAACAGGTTAGTTGAATCCAAAACTGACCTCCAGAACTTTCTAGATAAGTACAAAAGTGTATTCAAAGAGACATCTGGCTCAATGAAGCAAGTTCAAGTGAATCTCAAGATAAAGTCGAATAGTCAACAAAAGGAAGACCAGTCCCAAGTACAATTCGTCCCAAGGTCAAAGAAGAATGAATATGTCCTGTGAACACTTGCCCCAGATGGTTATAACTGGGCTACAGCATCATGCCTTTCATGAAATCTGATGATTCAGTTCATATTTGTGGTGGTTTAAAAACGACCATAAATCCAGTGTTGTGTGCTGATCAATTTCAGCTTCCTATAATTGAAGATTTGTTTGCTGGATATCAGCCTGGCAGGAATTCAGCAAGATTAATTTTTTACAAGTATATTTACAGAAGAATGTAGCTGCTGAATATCAATCATTACTTACGTTCATAACTTAAACGATCTTTTTCATTACAACATAATATATATTGAATAATGTCAATACCAATCCTATTCCAAAGATAGATTATTAGGTTTTAAATGGTCTCTCTGGTGTACAATGTAACCTGGATGATATTCTAATTACAGTATCCAGTGAACAAGAACAATTGAATAACTTAGAAGCAATTTTGGAATGTCTTCAAGCATATGGTTGGCATATCAAGAAAGACAAGTGTGACTTTTTCCAGATACCAGTCCAATATTTGAGTCTTGTTATTGCCAGTAAAGGCCTACATAAAGCACCTAAAAAGATTAACTTTATGTTCGAAGCACAATGTCCAATGAATGTGCTGCAATTGAAGTTCTCTCTAGGATCTGTGTATTATTATGGCAAAATTGTTCATAACTTACTTACATTATTGAAACGTTTGCATAATTTACTCTTTCTAAAACAGTCATGAGACTGGACAACAGAATGTGGCAAAGCACACAAGGATGCCAAAAATGTATTTCAGAAGTCTGAAGTATTGGTTAATTTGAATCCAAAGTTACCATTGCTGCTTGCTCGCAACACTTTGCCTTATGGAGTCAGGGAATCATTTTTCTCTGGGAGATGAGCAACAATTGCTTTTACTTCATCCATTATGACTCAAGCGGAATCTAGCCATGCTAGCTAAAAAAAGAACCATTGTATATAATTAACTTAGGTAGATATTTTGGATCCATCCAACATTTTCAACTTAACACAGAGTTAGAAGCATTCAGAGAACATCCTGGAGAGCAGAGAAATTGCCTGTCAGAAGCTAAAATGCCCTGGATAAATTTCACCAACATCAGAGCATCAGGACTTCTGAAGTGCATCTTAGGTTATATATCTGGTCATTACTCTCATTGGGGTAGGCGGATTTTCCATCTCCATTTTAGGTAAGCAGGAAAGTGGGTGGGATGGAGAATTGAACTTGAGTCCCCAAACGGCAAGTGGCATTTACAGAGGCTAGATTTCTCATAAGATCATAAGAAATTGGAACAAGCTAAGCCATTCGGCCCCTTGAGCATGTTCTGCCATCAAATAACATCAAGGAGATTCAACATTCTTCACATCCACTTTCCTGTCACTTGTATTGAAAACCCTTGATTCCCTTACCGATCAAAAATCTATCCTAATGATCTCCTAGATAAAATCTTCCTGAAAACCAAGCCAACATTTCAAATGTCAGTGCCTTCAAATATTGTTTTTCTTTGAATTATGCAATTAAGCTCAACACACATTGTAATGGAAAAGTTATAGCTAATGAATAAAAAAAAGTAATTATGCAAGATAGCTATCTTCTACAAATAACATTGCATGGTTTAGAATATACAACATCAAGATATTCAACTGGGAATAACCAAGGTGCACAAGTCAAACAAATGCAGTCAAAAATTCATTTCTTTTGAAGAAATATATCAACAACATTGTACATCAAGCCATTTTACAGCAATGTACGCAATAATATTTTCAAACATCAGTGGGGATGAAAACAAAACAGAACATGTGAAAAGTAAGAACATTGGAAATGCTGGACAAAAATAGATCAATGACCTGCTTTTTCACCTTATTGGTCATTGCAAAATACAATAATGTTTGCAAAGATTCTCCTACCTAAATAGCAGCTTTATTAACAGTACACCATTAACCATAGATAATTTTGGGCAAGAGATGGATGTCCAAATATTAGTCTGTGTTGCACTATAAGTTTGGCTTCACAAAATTGACAATCTTTTATTGATAGGCATTGTTGGTATGAGTTTTTTGTATTTGTACAGTCAATATGATATAAACTTGCCCCAAAAAATTAAGTGTCATTCATTCCATTCTATATTTTTAATGCTGTTATAAGTACGAATTACTGCTGTGGGGATGGGAGGGGGCAGCAAGGAGGGGGGGGGAGCGGGTGGGAGGGAGGATGGAGGGGTGCCATGGTGGCACAATGGTTAACACTCTTGCCTCACAATGCCAGGGAGCCATGTCAGATTCTTGGTTTGGGCACTGCCTGCATGTTGTCCCTGTGTCTGCATGGGTTTCCTTCAAGTGCTCTAGTTTCCTCCCACAGTCTGAAAGACATGTTGGTTAGGTGCATTGGCCATGCTTAAACTCTCCCTCAGTGTAACTGAACAAATGCCAAAATGTGACAACTAGGGGATTTTCATATAACTTCACTGCAGTGTTAATGTAAGCCTACTTGTGACTAATAAATAAACATTAACTATCTCACTGGCACTTGAAATTCATTATTCAAAGTGTGAAATCTCATTCCTTTAGATTTTAATTTTTATGGATTTTGAAAACGTAACTTTTAAGTTTTATTTTCTACTTTTTCTTTTGACTCCTTTCTCTCTCTTTTAATCTAATATTTGATGTGGAGATGTTGGACTGGGGTGTGTACAGTAAGAAATCTCACAACACCAGGTTAAAGTCCAACATGTTGTTGGAATTTGTATTGAAATTCAACTTGGATTTGGAACTTGAACTTGAAGTCCAACTTGTTGATGTTAACCTGATGTTGTGAGGCTTACAAGCTAACCTTTATTTCCCTCACTTTATCTCTATTTTTGTTGCTGATTTAGCATTGAATCTACCCACTTTTATCATTTCTGTCTGAGTCTGTGCACCATTAATGCCACTATTCTTCAATCTAATTGGCTAAGGATATATGCAGTTGTTTGGCATGTTTTGAATGTACTGCTGATGTTTTATAAGTTTTTGATCAGACCTCATTTGGAATAATGTGAGCAATTTTGGGCTCCATATTTAAGTAAGTATGTGCTAACCTCGGAGAAGGTCCGGAAGAGGTTCAGGAGAATGGTTTTGGGAATGAAAGTTTGATGTGAGAAGCACTTGAGGACTCTGTGTCTATATTCAATGGAGTTTAGAAAGTTGAGGAGCGATTCATTGGAACTTACAATGTTGAAAGGCCTGGATAGAGTGGACGTGGGGAAGATGTTTCCATTAGTAGGAGAGACTAGGATCCGAGGGCACAACCTCAGAGTAAAAGAATGACCCTTTACTTCAGCCAGAGGGTAATGAATCTATGGAGTTAATTTCTCCAGAAGGCTGTGGAGGCTAGGCCATTGTGTATATTTAAGACAGAGATGGGAATGTTCTTGATTGGTAAGTGAATTACAAGTTATAGGGAGAAGGCAGGAGAATGAGGTTGAGAAACTTATCAACCACGGTTGAATGGCAGAGCCGGCTCGATGAGACAAATGGTCTAATTCTACACCTATATCTCATGATCTTATGTTTTCCTTGCTATGATATTATCAGCTCATGTTTTCAGCAACTTGCCTAGCAAAAAAAAACAAAAAAGCCTAAAAATTGGCAGATGCTGTTCAATGTTTCTCTTCAGCAAAATTTATCCCAGTGGAGTTGTTGATTAATCATAGCAATAAATCTCCATCAATTAGTTCACAACTGGTCCAGACAAGTGATGAGGAAAGCTCCATTGCTGTTCTGAGCGGCATAGATGTAAAGTCACCTGTTCCTCAGAAGAATGCCACATTTAAGAATTATATCTTGTCCCAAATCGATTGCACACATGCTAATTTATTGTGTTATCCAATGGTTAAAAAAAAGAAGAGTTAACTGAATGCAGAAGAAAAAACTATTGGAAATTACTAAGTTACATGGTATTGCAATTAGAAGCATAAATTGAACTCCCAGATATGAATATTTAAAGGAAAACATTGCCAAAATAACAAAATGTGTGAATACATCTTGCATTTGACTGCCACATTCTAATTTATTTTGGCCTTTTTAAATAAAGCCCTGCTTTTGTAATTTCTTCTCTTTGACTTTGAATATTTCTAATATATCATTATTATTTAAATAATATTATTTATTATTTAGCTCTTTTATAACCAGAACAATTTAGTTTTTCATGCCACTTAGAACAGTTTGTCGAAACAGAAACATAGGAAATTGAAACATAGAAACTAGAAGCAGGAGTAGGCCATTTGATCCTTTGAGCCTGCCCTGCCATTCATTTTGATCATGGCTGATCATTGAATTCAATATCTTGATAACCCTTTCTTCCTATATCCTTTGACCACTTTAGACCCAAGAGGTATATCTAATTTCTTCTTGAAATCAGACAACATTTTGGCTTCATTAATATTCTGTGGAAGTGAATTCCACACTTTAACCACCTTTGTTGTTTTTGAATCTACTCTGTCTAACCCTGTTACAATTTTACAAGTTTCTGTGAGATCCCTTCTCAAAATATCTTGAAATACAGATTATCAAGTAGTCCAAAATATTGGCTGGAATAAACATGCATATTTTCTGGTCAATGATCTACTATGCAACATTTGGGATCTTTTAAATAAAATCAGAGACAATATTCATAATATGAATTGTTTTCAGAAGTGCAGATCATGCAATTGAAATTCATTGTTGAGCACTGAGGTCTGGTTTATATGAAAATTATAAACATGATGAGAAAATTGCAAGCACTCTAATCGGGACATGCTTCATGCTGTTATCCATCTCATGTAATGCTGTTTCAGTTCATGACTTTTCCCAAAACAATTTCAGCCTAGACTAGAAGCCATTTACAATGCTTGTCTGATTACTAACCACCTAATTGACTCTGAAACCCAGAGGCAAATGCAGATTCAAGAAAATATCAAATTTAGATTGTTTGTGATTTGCTATGGGACATTACAGCTACTTTGTTGTCTTACATAATGAGTGATGCCAACCATTGCATTCAATTAGAAGGATTCTTGGTTGTGTAGGGCATGTCCTAGATAGCCAGAAATATTTAGAACCGCAAACCATTACAATAAAAATAAGTTACAGGTAAGTCTTGCATTGAAAAGAAGACTTCTCTGTTTGGTAACTGGTTAAAAAATATATTTTTAAACCTTTTTGAGATTGAATGTCACAGCTTGGAGAAAATCATGCTTTGATTTTAGCACACTTCACTGATTTTAATGAAGATGCCCACTAACAAACATTGAATCTAAGTTTTGCCACTAGATGTTGCTAGTTTACTTAGTACAACAGAACATTTTCAAATTATTGTAAGATATCTAAGGACTGTCTTTAGACTGCACACCATCTGTCTTACAAACATAATCAATACATACACTACCGTACTGCTGGAAATATTAACAGCCTCTATTCACAACACTTTTGCTAGTATTCTGTACAGTTTCCTGCAGTGATATCATTTGCAAACACGTTATCACATATTCAGGCCTCTAAATAAATTGCATGCTTTGGTTATTTATTAAATTTTCTGTATTAATCCATCATTATTTTGAGCTGGTTTGGGACTTGAATATTGAAGGGTACCTGAAATCCAGAAAGAACAGGATGCGAGGAAAAGTTGAAGGGGTAAGAATAGTATTAGCACAATAGAAAGGGATGGCCTAAGTTCAGGAAATCAGGTTGTAGGAAAGATTTGGGTAGAAGTGAGAAATGATAAAGACAAGAAATCATTTCTGGGAATATTGTGTATATCCCCTAACAGTCCCCATATGGTAAGACAGAGTATAAAGATAAAGAAACAGTGGGAACTTGTTGGCAAAGTATAGCGATAATCATGGGGAATTTTACTTTTCATATAGGCTGGAAAAATCAGATGAGGAATTCATATAATGTTTTCAAGATAGTTTCTTAAAATAGCTCACTCTGGCACCAACTAGAGAGCAAACTATACTGGACCTGATATTTTGCAACAAGATAAGTTTAAGTAATGACCTCATAATGAAAGTTCCTCTCTAAACAGCAATCATAAGATGATTATTACATTCAGTTTGAGGGAAAGAAGAGGGAATCTAAGGCTAGGGATTTAAACTTAAATAAGGGCAATCAAGAGGGCATTTGGTACTTTTTTTCCCTTCATTATCAATAGTCACTGTCATTTTTTTGCTGATTTTGATATTCTGCCAAATCTTCTGACTTCTACACACCTCTGCACAATTATTAGTGTTTTCTTTAAGTTTGATAATACCTTTTAACATTTTTAGTTAACCATGGATAATGGGTCCTCAGATTGGATGTTTCTCCTCACTACAATGCATCTACTTTGTATATTCTGAAATATCTTCTTGAGTGTCTGCACTACATC
Organism: Sphyrna mokarran; assembly: GCA_024679065.1. NCBI lineage: Eukaryota > Metazoa > Chordata > Chondrichthyes > Carcharhiniformes > Carcharhinidae > Sphyrna > Sphyrna mokarran. The sequence continues at coordinate 41,270,977 of JAGIQG010000016.1, forward strand.
TCCAATGACATATCCCTAACCTAATTTTCCTGTTCACTTTATCTAGATCAGCTTTCACGCCCTCTTAATTGCCCTTATTTAAGTTTAAATCCCTAGCCTTAGATTCCCTCTTCTTTCCCTCAAACTGAATGTAATAATCATCTTATGATTGCTGTTTAGAGAGGAAGCTTCATTATTTAAACCTATCTTGTTGCAAAATATCAGGTCCAGTATAACCTGCTCTCTGTTTTGGTGACAGACTGTGCTGTTTTCAGAAACTATCTTGAAAACATTGTATGAATTCCTCATCTGATTTTTCCAGTCTGTATGCAAACTAAAATTCCCCATGATTATTGCTGTACTTTGCTGAAAAGTTCCCATTGTTTTTCCCCTTCATACTCTGTCTTATCATATGGGGACTGTTAGGTGACTAGCTAGAAGTACAATGACAAGACAGTATGAGTTCCTTTGGATACTTTAAAAAGGTTTAACAAATTAAGTGTTGGCCCTTTAGAAAGTGAATCTGGGGAATTAATAATGGAAAATAAGGTGATAGCCGATGAATTGAGCAGATATTTTGCATCAGACTCATTACAGAGAATGCAAGTAACAGCTCACAAATAGCTAAATCAGGAGTTGGAAGGCAAGGAGGAAATAATAAGAAAATTACAGTTACCACAGAAGTGGGACTGAACAAATTGATAAAGCTGTGAAATCTCATTGGCCTGATCAACTTCATTTTGGGGTCTTAAAAACAGTTGTTAGCAAATAGTTGATGAAATGCTTTCAATTTTCCAAAATTCTCTAGATTCAAGAAAAGTTCCATTTGATTGGAAATAGTGAATCTAACTTCTTTATTCAAAAAGGGAGGATGAGCAAAAGCAGGAAACAAAAGAGCAGTTAGTTTAACATCTGTCATGGGCACCATACTAGAATCTATTGATAAGGATATTTTAGCAGGACACTTGGGAAAATTCAAAGTAATCAGACTAGAGTTAACATAGTTTTTGAAATGGAAATGATGTTTAACTAATTTTTGGAGTTCTTTGAAGAAGTAATATATGCTGTGGTTATAGGGGTACCAGTGGATGTATTATACTTAGATTTCCTGAAAACATTTGATTAGGAGCCACATCAAAGCTTATTGCAAAAAATTAAACTCACGATGTAGTGATAATGTATTGACATTGATTAAAGGTCAGCTAGCTAACAGGTTTTAGAATGTAACCAATGATAGCATTGGTAATATGTAATGATGTTTATATGTAATAATGTAGCCAATAGTAACAAGTTGAGAAGTTCAACTCAACGCTGACCTGGCAGACAACATAATCAATGAAAAATGATGTGATGGTCAGCTAGCCAATTGACCCAGTATAAATAAGAAGCAAATGGGAGTTATGGGAAACTTGTATTGTCCAGTGTATAGCCTCAAGAGTTGGAATAATGAAGTTTCTTTAATAACCTTTTCCTTTGATTTACTTTCTGAAGTTCTTTTTATTGTTTGCAACAGAAGAATTCCTTCGACTGGATGAACAACAGGAAGCAGAAAGTGGGCATAATGGGGTCATTTTCTGATGGCAGGATGTCATGAGTAGTGCACCACAAGGATGGATATTGGGGCTTCAACATTTTACAGTTATATAAATTAATTGGTTAAAGGAATTGAAATTATGGTTAATAAATTTGTTGATGACACAAAGATAGATAGGACAGTAAGATGTGAAGAAAATGTGATTGGTGTAGGTTAAGTGAGAAAGACTTTTCAAATGTATAATGTTGGAAATGGAACATTTTCCTTTTGGGCAAAAGTTTTTTTATATATTATGTTAAAGATTAGCTTAGAGATGCAAAGGGATTTAAGTGCCCTAGTGCTTGAATTACAAGAGGATAGTATGCAGGAACAGCAATTACTTAGAAAAGCTAATATAATACTATTGTTTATTGCAAGGGGAATTTAATACAAAGGTGGGGAAGTTATGCTTCAATTATACAGACCATTGGTGAGACCACATCTGGAATAGTGTGTACAATTTCTATTTCCTTATTGAAGGTTGGATGTACATGCATCGGAAGCAGTTCAGGAAGTTTTATTAGATTAATAGCTGTTATGGGGTAGGCATATATCTGCTGAAGTTTACAAGGGTAGGAGGGAATTTGATAACAACATTTACAATTTTGATGGGTCTTGACAAGATGTGGAGAAGATTTTTTATCTTGTCAGAGAATTTAAAACATGGACCACCCATTTAAAACAGAAACGAGGAGAATTTTTCTCTGAGTTATGAATCTTTGGAACACTTTTCCTGAAAAAGCGATGGAAGCAGAGTCTTTGAATATTTTTTAAGGCAGAGATAGATAAATTTGTGAATAGCAAGGGAATGAAAGATAATTGGGGATCTGTGGGAATGTAGAGTTGAGGTTGCAATCAGTTCAGCTTTGACCTTATTGAATGGTAACAATGTGCTTACACTATTGTCATGAAGATGTGTGTTAACTGCCAAATAACTTCTTTTGAAATTTTAATAATGCTTTGTAAACTATTAACAATGGGATCTGGTATATTTACTTTTTAATCAGAGAATGTAAAGTATTTCTCAGTAAATTGATAAAACTGAATTTAACTAGATATTTATTTTATTGACCAAAGATGACTTTATACGGACAATATGGCATTGCAATGTTATATAACAGATTGCAAAATGAATCATAGTCATGGGGTTGGAAGTGAGGCTGAAGAAGAACAATTTATGTAGTTGCAGTTTCCAAGTTGTAGGGCATGATTCTCAGATTGAAGTGGGGAGCAGTATTGTGAAAATGACAAACTTATTTGACTTAAATGACAAACTTATTTGACTTAAATGAACAAACTTATTTGAATGCGGGCTCGTTGGGCCGAAGGGCCTGTTTCCCGTGCTGTGTTGCTCTTTATCTTATCTTATCTCTTTATCAATTGTTGATTCCCAACTGGCACATTTGAGTGTTCACTCATTTTCATCAGATTTGATTTGCAAAGCATTCGTAGAAGCATAATTCAATTTGGAAACCAGTAAAAAATAACCGGCAGAATTCCATCATCATGAAATTGGAGCAGGTGAGGAGGGAATAATGGAAATGTCTGTTCACCTCAAGTGGGAATTTCAAGTTTCACTTGAACAAGGCTGTAAAATCCCACCAAACTAGTTAATCAAATAATATAATGTGCTTTGTTACAATTAGCAATTCCACAAGATATAACAACTGGACCATCTGAAGAGCACCATGACAGCTCAGTGACTATCGCTGCAGCTGTGCAGACACTTGGAATTGGGCCGGTGTCTGCGGGAGTTTGCGCGTTCTCCCCGTGGTTGCGTGGGTTTTCTCCGGGCGCTCCGGTTTCCTCCGACATCCCAAAAATTCGCTCTTAGGCTGATTGGGAAACAAATTGTCCCTACATTGAGACTCTTCCATATTAGGAATAATCTAAAATTAGGATAGGATAATGGAATTGTTACTATATAGTTATGACGGCGGCGCGGGCTCGTTGGGCCAAAGGGCCTGTTTCCCGTGCTGTGTTGCTCTAAAAAAAAACTTTTCAACACAAAGCAGTTGCCAGTGGTGGGAGGAATCTCTGAAATATCTGCCAGAATTTTACCGCTTTGCCCACCGTGGGAATGGGAGAAAAGAATGGAAATGCTCGTTGACCTCCGAGGCCATAAAATCCCACCCATTATTCAGGAATTGGGTAGGACTTCTCAGCCATGCTCACTCCGAAAATGGAAAATCCTGCCTGGGATCAATGGGCCTCGCCATGGTCCATCTCTTACCTGCTATGATTCCCATAGTGGGCAGAATAGGAAAATTCACCCTATACAAGGTGGTGAAGTGACACAGTAGTCAGGTCCTGAATGCAAAACAAGCCACAGTATTGCTGAAGCCAAACTTTATTTCTGATATGCAAGATTTGCCCAGTGCCATTTGATGTTTTTTCTGGAAAGTTCAAAGAAATTTCCCATAACATTTCAGAAACTCTGTATCCTTAGTGTATTGTGCTTCTTGATTCTTTTAAAAATGTGATTGAGAAAAATCAACGTGTTTGGATAGTGGAACCAAATTTGAACTGTAAAATTACCTCCTTATCTCTGAAGAGTTTATAAAGCATTTATTGCAGTAATCAATTTGAGTGTCGGTCATTTACATCCTGGTCATTTTCATAAGCCTTCATAATTGAAATGTCTTTGGAATTGCTTTTAGTAATCTGATTTAAATAGCAATCATTGATTAATGACCATTTAATGTGCTTAACAATGCATTAAATGCGCTTAATTGTAGTTCAATTGAGTGTGAATGCTGATGTTACTCCTATACACGAATGGTAGTATTTAATTCATGCCTTGAAAGGTCTTCTTATTTTTCTCAATTGCTACTTTTTGGAAGAAGCCAGACAATGAAGTCTCATTTAAGCAATCATTATCAAAATTGCCAAAAAAAAAAATTGTGCGTGGAAATACGAAATGAAAGCAAGCAATCACCCATTGGGCAAAAGAATTTTCAGAAGATTTTTTGTTATAGTGATTTTTAAAATGAAACTCCGAGATCTCTTATGGTAAAATTTATGGAGTTACTGTGTTTTTGAATTTAACTATGATCCTATTGGAACTTAAAGCTAGCAGCAGTCACTGTGGTTCAGCTTTTTTACAGAAGAAATATACAAGATGAATGTTACAAGAATAGAAACGTTGTATCGTATGTTACTAAAATTGAAAGAAATAGGTCCCGCAACCATTTATCCTCACCCCTTTATAGAACTTGTTTATGATATAAATTCTTCACATTCCAGAGCCTCGTTTTTATTTATTCATTCTATATAATCAATATATTTGCCCTAATGAACTTGTAACATTTGTTGAAGATGCAAATATATTTATTGGTTTGCTTACATTTCCTTCTCCAAAGCTTTTTTTTCTGTTGCTTAATGTTGCTAAATTATGTTTTCTTCCCCTTTCTCCCTTTGTGGATTTGTACTTTACATTGGGGCCATTTGTGGTGGTGGGTTGCTCCGGCAATTGAGGTCTCACCCACTGTAGAGTTTCTGATGGGCTTGATTGATAGTAAGCAATAAAAATGCTTTCTTATGTTATACGGCAGCTAGAAAGTTAGTTGTGCTTCCGAATGAGGGCCTCATGAAGGTTTTTCATTGGCTTATTGCAAAAATAATTCTCCTTGAATTACACAAAATATCAAACCAATGAAAATATTTCACTTAGAATTCTTTAAGACCTCAGGTTGTTATGTGACACAAGTTGTGGCATTACTTACTGAGACTTCACTGGAGGATTGAAAACTATAATGCTGGTGGAAGACCCTGGCCAAGTTGAAGGATGCAGATGGATACAAATTTGTATTTAAGATCATTTCTAACATAATGCATAAAACATAGAACATTACAGTGCAGTACAGGCCCTTCAGCCCTCAATGTTGCAGCGACCAGTGGAACGAATCTAATGACCCTCTAACCTAAACGACTATTCCAGTGTTATCCATACACCTATCCACTTACTATTTGAATGCCCTTAAAGTTGGTGAGTTCACAACTGCTGCAGGGAGGGCATTCCATGCCCTTACTACCCTGTGAGTGAAGAACATATCTTTGACATTTGTCCTATAATTATCACCCCTCAATTTAAAGCTACGTCCCCTCATGTTAGCCATCACCATTTGAGGAAAAAGACTCTCACTGTTCACCCTGTCTAATTCTCAGCCTCAATTAGGTCACTTCTTAACCTTTTTCTTTCTAAGGAAAACAACCTCAAGTCCCTCAGCCTCTCCTCATAAGATCTTCCCACCATACAAGGCAACATCCTGGTAAACCTCCTCTGCACCTTTCCAGTGCTTCCACATCTTTCTTATAATACAGTGACCAGAACTGTACGCAAGATCTAATAGAGGTGTACAAAATTATGAGGGGTATAGATAGAGTAAACAGGGTTAAGCTCTTTCCTAGGATGGACTCGAATAGCACGAGGGGTCACGGGCTTAGGGTAAGGGGGGTAAGGTATAATTTGGATGCTAGAGGGAGTTTTTTCACACAGAGGGTGGTGGGGGTATAGAATGCGCTGCCAAGTAAAGTGGTGGAGGCAGGTACTCTGGAGTTATTTAAGAAATATTTAAATGGGCACATGAACAGAATGGGAATGGAAGGGTATAGAAAACTGATTTAAAATAGGGATCATGAGCCTTGGGAGTCCCTGGGAAGTGTGTAAATAGATGATGATATTGATGTACTTGTTTTTATCCTACAGGTGCTTTGGTCCACCTTGTTGTCTAGTGAGGGACATACACGCGATGGGTTGTGAGAGGGCAGCTCTTGGATTTTTTTTTTGAGAGTATCCTAGTGTTTCACGTCGTTAGTGTACGCTTGACCTGGAAGACTTGATGGGCACACGACAGCTCAGTGACTATTGCTGTGCTGTGCAGATACATGGATTTGGGCCTATGTCTATGGGAGTTTGCGCATTCTCACCGTGCTTGTGTGGGTTTTCTCCGGGTGCTCCGGTTTCCTCCCACATCCCAAAAATGTGCTGTTAGGCTAATTGGCAAAACAAATTCTCCCTAAATTGTCTCAAATTTGGTTTTTAATCCATAGATCTATAAACATAGACAGGGATCGTGGGTAGACATGAGAACATCGGGGTGCCGGCGCGGGCTCGTTGGGCCGAAGGGCCTGTTTCCCGTGCTGTTTTGTTTTTTGTTCTTTGTTCTCTGTAATACTCCAAGTGCGGCCGCACCAGAGTTTTGTACAGTTGCAACATGATCTTATGGCTCCAAAATTCGATCCCTTTACCAATAAAAGCTAACACACGTACGCCTTTTTAACAACCTTATCAACCTGGGTGCCAACTTTCAGGGATCTGTGCACATGTACACCAAGAGATTATTATTCATTATGAGATCCATTATGTTATAAATGTAATTTCAAGATATATAATGCAATAGGTAGGAATATAAAGGAGTCAGCAAAATGATTGTGAAAGACATTTTAATGAATTCAGTTGCTTACTACTGTGGAATTACTTTTATGTTTGAGTTGTTGCTTGTCCTATGGAAGAGATATTTGAGCAAATCATTATTGTTAACTGAAAAGCTTGACTAATGAGTCAATCACTTTTTCACTTGAGTGTAGTCTGATGACAGTTGTTGCAACATCTCAAAATAAAAAATATGATTTTACACATGTTCCTTTTGTTAAATTTAAAAATGTACCAATGTCTGGACATAATGCTCTGATTATAAATTGAATTGCTTTCCATCTTGCAGTCATCAGGAAGATGTAAGAATACCAAATTTCAAAGGCAGCAACAACTTGTACTGCATAAAAAAAATGAGGTTCATTGGTTGGCAAATGGGGCAATAACACTTTGGTGTATTTGCTATGGCAATACCTTGACCAATCAGAGTTTGCCTATTACCAATCAGCACCCTTTTCTCATACAATATAAATTATTGTTTCCCTTCAAATTTGATGGTCCAGTCTGATAAATACAAGATGAAAAGCTTAATTCCACAGCTTGTAAAAATTCAAGACTATTTTAAATATTTTAATTGCTCTCTATTTTATTGTTTTTTTTTCTGATCACCAGTTTTTAATTTTGTGTTTTTCAAATTTACTGATGAGAGATTTTCGTTCCTACTTGTGAGCTGGTGATTAATAAATTCCATGATTTTTTGCTGTTTCCTAAATATGAAATTTAGACTAAATCTGTTACACACCTTGGGATACCCAGGTGCAATTTAGCATGGCCAATCCACCAAACGTCTTTGGATTAGTCAATGAACTAATATTGAGGGAATTGGCAAAATAGCTTCAATGTACCAATCTGCAATGAGTTCCTAATACAAGCTGCATGAAGACAGTGTATAAGGTACATTCCTGAAACAATAGTAGCAATCATAGTAGGCAACCATTGATCTGCATAAACGATCAAAAAAACTTTGAAGATCCTATAATTGGAGGACCATGTTATCTGTGGTTTTAAATAAGTAGGCTGTCATCATTTTCAATATTTACACTTTATAAGTTCCAACATATATGTTTAAATACGCAAAAATGCTTAATGTTATCACTTTTTCAATGTCCACCAATACTGTTAGAAGATTGAACAAGAAAGAGGTTTTTTTTTGCTCACTGTAAACAATTGATTATGTGCAGGTTTTCAAGAACTTCTGATGAATGGTATTTTAATTCAATATTTTGGGAATTTGGCTGTGATGCAAATGAGTAAATATGAGAAAATGTAAATTCCTAACTTTGTTAAAATAAAAGAACATGATTTGCTTGCATGGATTCAAACAAACACACAGTTGGTTTTTATTGAAAACTGCTCGCTGTACTGCAAAATACAAAACTGAAAGTAAAACAGTCACCTAAGCATGCACCCTAATGACATTACCATCCAATCACATGATCAGCTTTAAAGCAACCTTGCAAACCTACTAAATGTATAATGGAGGCAATCTTCTGTAATCATGCTATAAATCCATTTTGTTCTCAATTTTTGTATTTACTGTCTTGTCTGACAAATATAAAGGACGTCAGTAATGTGTGGCTAAATATTTCATCTTAATTTCTGAGTACCTTTTTAATTCAGTGCCTCTGATTTAAACATATACCAACCTGCTTACGATCAGTTCCTCTGCTCATTTATCGATGTCTCAGACTTGCACTTTCCCTTAAGTTGCTTCTCAGAGTCATTCTCTAACTTTCTCCCTCTTGGTCTATAACTCTCCAATTCTTTTTAATCACCTTCTTCGGAGAATTAGCATGCCTTAGGACAGAGCCAATCCAAACTTGTTGTCTTTTCTTGATGATATTCAATTAACCAACAGTTGAAGATGGCTTCTGATCATCTGACAATTTGAAATTCTGGCTCTTCTGTCTTATTTTGAATAGTTTTATTCCATGATTAAAAACCCCATCCTAAATTTGGTGAAGACTTGAGAGCATAGTTTCTGAGATGAGATACTTTATCAACTTCAAGTGACATACTATGTTCTGAAATTGAACAGAATCTAATGAGGGGCTTTGTTTTAATAATTAAGCAATTCCTAATAGTTTCAAAGTTATCACCCAGAAAACATCAAAGTGGTCGAGGACATGAACGTTTACCAATTTGAATGAATTAATTGCAGGGTTGGGGGTTGGGGGTTGGGGGTTGGGGGTTGGGGGATGGGAGTGGGCGGGCACCTCAAGGGGACAGTTCCAGCTTCCTGCCTGGGCATGATTCTCTCCCTCCTGAGGACTGTACCCACCTGTGCACGTCTGACAGTTTCTGCTCACCAGTTACACATCGTGGCAAACCTGTCATGATTCATGCTGCTGTGCCCTCAAGTGTGGAGACAATCAGACATATATGCCTAATCAAGTCGATGTAAATGAGGATCCGAATTTTTAATGTTGGGATCCCCATTACATTATTGGCAGGGGACAACTGAGTGGGGAAATCACATCAACATAAAAGCCGTTTCGTTCTGCCTCTTGATTCTGCTCTGCCTCTGCTACCATCCCCATTCCTTGAAAACAAGAAAATCCTTCTTCTGTTCCTTGTTTAACCATTAAAATCTCGACCAGTTGGCTGGTTATTTATCCCTAACCAACCTTTGGTTAATGAATTCATTCCACATTCATCAACTTCATTCAAATTGTATGGTCTCACAATTTCCAACATATTCACAATGTAATATTGTAGTATTACATCCGGATGTCTTTATGCCTTCAAGCAGCAATGAAGGCCTCCTTTTCAGTGCATTGATTATATTCTGCGTTTCTCACAAGACTAGTTAATAGCTATCACTTCTTTTCTTTCATTGCATGAACTATGTCCCATCTTTAAACCTAGACATTCTTGGCCTTACAACCTCCTCTGGCCCCAATGGATCTTTCAGACTTCTGCTTTGTAAATGCTGCAGCCAAGAAGATTAATTTCCTTTCAAGGCAAACATTTCTGAAACAACTCATAACTCTTGTGAAGGTCAAGAACTTTCAAGCCTTGAGTATTTGTTCCTTCCTGGTTCGCACTTCTGGCATTTATTTTTCAGCAGGATACAAAAAAAATCTTGCTACCCTAATCACTGAGTACTCTCTCAACTCTAATCTCCAGCCTAATTCTACATCACAATCAGCTTTACTTTTCTCTGTTCAATTGACCTTAGAATAACATTTCGCTGGAGTGTCTTCTCTTACTCCTTCTAACTGGTAAATAGGCAGGCCTGCATGCATTTACTTCTTTGTTCAACATAGGGTTATAACAGTATGCCCAATAGGCATTTTGTGAGGCTGGAAAGTGCTATTCTGATCGCTTCATCAGCTGCCATTCTCGGGCAGAAATACAAAACAGTGAAGGGTGTGATTAATTGTAATAAATCAGACAACCGTTCCTGCTTTGTGACCTGGCTAACCTACATATTTTAAATTAATTGTGATAATATTAATTGTTTGCTGTTAGATGTGCTGTACAACTGGTAGTATATCACAACACAGAGCTGAAAACTGGATTTTACCTTGCTAATAAATGGTCTCTTTATTGTCATTCATCTTTTAACCCCTTTCCTCCCCCTCCTCAACTATTTAATAAGTCTTCAATAGGTTCATAGCAGACACTTATTTAAATTAGTACAGTTCAAGATTGCTTCCTACCATGACATCGCTTTTACAGCTGGAGACTTTCAGCACTTTGTCAGAATCAACGGCATCCAACAACTACACATGGCTCCTTACCATCCTGCTTCCAATGGTTTGGCAGAAAGGCCAGTGCAAACTTTCAAAGCATTGTCCAACAGATCACTGTTCCTGTGATTGACCAATTTCCTACTCCCCTATAATACCACCCTCCCCTCCGCTGTGGTACTACAGGGTGATGCCATCAGAATCACTGATGAGTTGATGTCTGAGAACCCACCTGATCTTCATTTTCCCAAATCAGACATGGAGGCTAAAGGTTAAGCAAGCCTCGCTGAAGGTCTGCCATGATTCTGTTGGGGGAGATAGGTCATTTAGGCTGAATGATTTTGCTTTTGGCTGGAACTTTGGGATAGTGGGATTGGGAGGGTGGGGACGGGAAGGAGGGAGGTGGGGGGCAGAGGAGGTGCGGGTGTGGTGGTTAGCATGGAGCCAGCTTGAGTACCAGAGAAAATCATTCGAAGGACTGGCCCAGTATCGTATATTATCGACCTACCGAGCTGCAAAGCACAGAAACACTGTCACATCAGAAGGCGGGAAGCTACAGCTCCCACCGCCAGTCATCAGGACTCTGCTCTGCAATAAAACCCAATGTGTCAGCAGTTGAGTCAGCGCTAGCAAGACCCGTGTTCTCCAGAAAGAATCCCACGAGTCAGCGGAAGCAGAGGAAGAGGGCACTGGCCCTAATTCAATATCAGAATCCCTTGACCCACCTATCACGTTTGAAGACTAAGTTATCCCTGCTCAGAGAACTCAGGTGCAGAATTGCACTGCTCTGCAAGAGTTCAGAAGACTCCCAGATCAGTTGGCTTTGTGCATCTTGCCAAATGGCCCCTCTTGCAAATTTTATTTTGTTTCATCTGAACATAAGAGGTTTTTTTGTACTAGGGTAAAAGAATTTAACAGCGAGGGAGGGGGGGTGGAATTTGGTAGCATGGCTCTTTTAAGGGGCAGGTGGAACCCTCATCAGGCCTATCAAGTATTAGGTCGTGGGTCCTGATACAAGGGAACTTTTAACGTGAGACCAGGAATGAGCAGAATCAGACCTGTACCTGCATTGACCTTGTTTGTGTCTTATCTTTCCTTTAATAAATCACCGTTTGATTCAAGGCTTCCACATCATAATACATTTCACTACAACAGCAAGCTTTCAGGTTTTTTTCTAACTTTGCCACAAGACAACAGAGTCTGCACCTGTTGCAGAAACAGCATAATAAAGTGGGAGAAAGCATTTGTTCCAGTGCAAAACTCACTGCAAAGGTGTCTTCTAAAGCCCAATACTATGGACTGTCCTTGGATCCCCATGCTCTATTCTAGCAAACTGAAGGCAGGTGGGTAAGTTGAAAGATCCTCCTGAGTTGTTTGAGACAGTTGTAATCATTTAACTCATGATTCTGATTAGAAGCAACAGGCCTGATATTGGACATCCAAGAAACAGCTATCTGAGAGAACTATTCTCAAACATGCCTTGATTTTCAGCTGCAAGATCTAGCTAGAGGGCTGGACTACACTTAGCATTTCCTTGTACAATACAAAAATTCTAGGATAGAAAAAATGACTGTGTTCAGTGAGAAATATTTATCTCACTAATTAATTCTCAACTTTCAGAAAAGTTGTAGTAACTTATTCTGGATTGTAGGAAACATAATCTTTTAAGTGTTTTTTTGGAATTAAAGGGCAGAATTAGCAAATAAAACATTATTGCAACTTAGAGTTATTGAACTATATTGAGGAAAGATATTAGCATAGATAACGTGGAATCTACATGGGTCAATTTAAGCAACAAGGGACAGAAAAAACATTTGTGGGGTGGTTTACAGATCACCAAACTGTAGTGGTAATTCAGAGGGGGGGTGGGATCCTGAGTAGTTGGGGTGCTAAGAGGGATGAGAATAGGGGGGTCATAGAGGAGAACTGTAAAACACAGCAGCGTACGGGTGGAGTAGGGCATGGTTTGAAATGCGTATACTTTAATGCAAGAAGTATTCGCAATAAGGTGGAGGAACTTGCAGCTTGGACCAGTACCTGGAACTTCGATGTTGTGGCCATTTCAGAGACTTGGGTAGAGCAGGGACAGGAATGGGTGTTGCAGGTTTCGGTGTTCAAATGCTTTAGTCGGAGTAGAGAAGGAGGTAGATGGGGGGGAGGAGTGGCATTATTAGTCAAAGACTGTATCACAGTGACAGAAAAGAAGTTTGATGAGGACTTGTCTGTTGAGGTAGTATGGGCTGAGATTAGAAACAGGAGAGGAGAGGTCACCCTGTTGGGAGTCTTTTATAGACCTCCTAAAAGTTCTAGAGAGGTTGAGGAAAGGATTGCAAAGTCAATTCTGGTCAGGAGTGAAAGTAATAGGGTAATTGTTATGGGGGACTTTAACTTTACTAATATTGATTAGAATAGCTATAGCTCTAGCTCGTTAGAGGGGTCAGTTTTCGTACAAAGTGTGCAGGAAGGTTTTTTGACTCAGTATGTAGATAGGCCAACTAGAGGTGAGGCTACATTGGATTTGGTGCTGGGCAATGAGCCAGACCAGGTGTTAGGCTTGGAAGTTGGTGAACATTTTGGTGATAGTGACCACAATTCGGTTACGTTCACCTTAGTGATGGATAGGGATAGGCATGAAGCTGGGGGCAGTAGTTATAGCTGGGGGAAGGGTAATTATGAGGCCATCAGGAGAGAATTAGGGTGCATAGGTTGGACTAGGAAACTACAGGGACTGGGAACATCTGAAATGTGGAGCTTATTCAAGGAGCAGCTGCTGCGAGTCCTTGATAAGTATGTCCCTGTCAGGCAAGGAGGAAATGGTTGAGTAAGGGAACCTTGGTGTACGAAAAAAGTTAATTCACTGGTTAAAAGGAAAAAGGAGGCTTATGTCAGGATGAGGATTGAAGGCTCGGTTAGTGCAATGGATAGCTATAGATTAGCCAGGAGGGGGCTAAAGAGTGAGTTGAGGAGAGCTAAGAGGGGACACGAGAAGACTTTGGCTGATAGGATTAAGGAGAATCCTAAAGCTTTCTTTAGATATGTTAAGAATAGAAGATTGGTTAGGGCAAGATTAGGGCCAGTCATAGACAGCAGTGGGAAGTTGTGCGTGGAGCCTGAAGAGATTGGAGAGGCACTGAATAAATATTTCTCTTCGGTATTCACGCAGGGAGATGTAAATGTAGTTGTGGAGAACACTGAGGTACAGGGTTGCAAACTGGAAAGTATTGAAGTAGATAGGGAGGATGTGCTAGATATTCTTGAGGGTTTGAAGTTAGATAAGTCCCCTGGGCCGGACGGGATTTACTCTAGGATTCTCTGGGAGGCAAGAGAGGCGATTGCAGAGCCTCTGGCTCTGATCTTCAGGTCGTCGTTGGTTACGGGTATAGTTCCGGAAGACTGGAGGATAGCGAATGTGGTCCCATTGTTCAAGAAGGGGAAGAGAGACCTTCCAGGGAATTATAGGCCAGTGAGTCTTACTTCTGTTGTGGGCAAAGTATTGGAGAGAATTATTAGGGATAGGATTTATAGTTATTTAGAGAGAAATGAATTGATTGGGGATAGTCAGCATGGTTTTGTGAAGGGTAGGTCGTGCCTTACTAACCTTATTGAGTTTTTTGAAAAAGTGACCAAAGAGGTGGATGGGGGTAAGGCGGTTGATGTGGTATATATGGACTTTAGTAAGGCGTTCGATAAGATGTCCCATGGAAGGCTTCTGCAGAAAATGCAGATGTATGGGATAGAGGGTGATTTAGCTAATTGGATTAGGAATTGGCTAGCAGATAGAAGACAGAGGGTGGTGGTTGATGGGAGATATTCATCGTGGAGTTCGGTTACAAGTGGTGTACCTCAGGGGTCTGTTTTGGGGCCCCTGCTGTTTGTAATTTTTATAAATGATCTGGATGAGGGTATTGAAGGATGGATTAGTAAATTTGCGGATGACACTAAAGTCGGTGGAGTGGTAGATAGTGAAGAGGGGTGTTATAGTTTGCAGAGAGACTTGGACAAGTTGCAGAGCTGGGCCGAGAGGTGGCAAATGGAGTTTAATGTGGAAAAGTGTGAGATAATGCACTTTGACAGGAATAATAAATGTGTAGAGTATAGGGCTAATGGTAGGATTCTTAATAGTGTTGATGAACAGAGGGATCTTGGTGTATTTGTGCATAGATCCCTGAAAGTAGGCAGTCAAGTCGATAAGGTTGTTAAGAAGGCATATGGAGTCTTAGCTTTTATTGGTAGGGGGATTGAATTTCGGAGCCGCAACGTCATGTTGCAACTGTACAAAACTCTAGTGCGGCCGCACTTGGAGTATTGTGTGCAGTTCTGGTCCCCACATTATAAGAAAGATGTGGAGGCATTGGAGAGGGTACAGAGGAGGTTTACCAGGATGTTGCCTGGTATGGAGGGCAGGTCTTATGAGGAGAGGCTGAGGGATTTGAGGTTGTTTTCGTTAGAAAGGAGGCGGCTAAGAGGGGACCTAATCGAAACATATAAGATGATTAGAGGTTTAGATAGGGTGGACAGTGATAGCCTTTTTCCTAGGATGGAGAAAGCTAGCACGAGGGGACACAGCTTTAAATTAAGGGGTGATAGTTATAGGACGGATATCAGAGGTAGGTTCTTTACCCAGAGGGTGGTTAGGGAGTGGAATGCCCTGCCTGCGGCAGTTGTAGATGCGCCAAGTTTGGTGGCGTTTAAGAGGTTAGTTGATAAGTTTATGGAAGAGAAGGGAATGGTTTAGTTTGGAGGGTCATTGCTTTTTTCATAATTGGTTGGCGCAACATCGAAGGCCGAAGGGCCTGTTCTGCGCTATAATGTTCTATGTTCTATGTTCTATGTAATGTTGGGAAAAGTATTAGACAGGGAAGTAGAGATGCATGTGTGACAGGAACATCTGTAATTATAGGTAACTTTAATCTGCATAGAGATTGGGAGTGTCAAATTAATCACAGTACAATAAAGAGGAATTTCTGGAATTTCTACAGGATAATTTTCTGGAGTAATATGTTGAGGAACCAATAAGGGGACAGGCCAGGCATTGTGCAATGAGAGGATTAGTTGGTAATCTAATTATGAGAGAACCCTTGGGGACGAGTGACCATGATACAATAGAAATCTTTGCTAAGGTGGATAGTAATGTGGTAGATTCTGCGATCAGGGTCCTGAATTTCAATAAAGATAACTATGATTGTCTGAGACATGAATTGACCATGATGGTCTGGGAAATATTGCTGAGACGAAAGACAGTGAACAGGCAATGACTGACATTTAAGAAATGAATAGATGAACTCCAGAAGTTGTTTATTCCTGTTTGGCAGAAAAGTGGTAAGGCAAATGTGGCCAAACTATTGGCTTACAAGGGAAATTAGAGATGATATCAGATTCAAGGAAGGAGTATACAATTGGTAAGAAAAAAGCAATAGGCCTATGAATTAGGAGCAGTTTAACATTCAGCAAAGGAGGACCAAGGGATTGATTAAAAAGGGGAAAATGGGATATGAAAGTAAGCTCGCGGGCAGCATAAAAACTGACTGTAAAAGTTTCTATAGGTATGTAAGAAAAAAAGATTGACAAAAATGATTGTAGACCCTTTACCGTCAGAAACAGGAGAATTCATAATGGGGAATAAGGAGATGGCTGAGGAATTAAATTTGTATTTTGCCTCAGTCTTCTCAAAGAAAGATATGAATAATGCACCAGACATTCTGAGAGAAACTGAGTAGCTGAAGGAAACCAACATTAATAGAGAAATGGTTTTGGGAAATTGATAGGATTGAAGATGGATAATCTTCATCCCAGGGTACTTAAGGAACTGGCCCTGGAAATAGTAGATCAATTGATGGTTATTTTTCAAAATTCTTTGGACTCTGGACTGATTCCTACAGATTGGAGGTTAGCTAATGTAAGCTCACTGTTCAGAAGGGAGGTAGAGAAAAAAACAGGGAACTATACACCTGTGACCACTGGGGGAAGTTGCTAGAGTCCATTATCAAGGATTTCATAACTTAGCATTTGGAAAGCAGGAGGATAATCAGACTAAGTCAGCAAGCATATACAAAGGGGGTGTCATGCTTAATGAACCTACTAAAATTCTTTGAGGATATAATCAATAGAGTTGACCAAGGAGAACCAGCGATTGTGGTTTATTTACATTTTCAGAAAGCTTTTTGACAAGGTCTCACAAAACAGATTACTACATAAAGTTAAGGCGCATGAATTTGCTGATAAGGGTCTTTAAATGGATAGAAAGTTGGTTAGCAGATTGGTAGCAAAAAGTTAGTATAAATGGGTCTCTTTTTCTGACTGACAGGCAATGACGAGTGGGGTACTGCAGAGATCTATGCTAGGGCCCCGACTGATTATATTATATATTAATGATGGGGAATAATGGGGAATTTCACATTAACTTCATTGCAGTGTTAATGTAAGCCTTACTTGTGACTAATAAATAAACTTTACTTTGTGATTAGGAAGAGGAAACTAAATGTATCATCTCCAAATTTGCAGATGATACAAAGTTGAATGGAGGGTGAATTGTGAGGAGGATGCAGAGATGTTTCTGCATGATTTGGACAGGTTGAGTGTGTGGACATATGCATAACAGGTGCAGTATAATGTGGATAAATATAAGGTTATCCACTTTGATAGCAATAATAGAAAGACAGATTATTACTTGAATGTGTGTGAATTGAGAGAGGTGGATACTGAGCGAGTCCTTGGTGTCTTTGCGCACCAGTCATGGGAAGTAAAAGCGCAGGAACAGAAAGCAGTAAAAGGAGAGAAATGGTGTGTTGGCCTTCATAGCGAGAGGATTTGAGTATAGGAATGTTTTACTGCAATTGTGTGAGGTGTTGGTGAGTTCATATCTGAGGAAGGATGTCCTTATCCAAGGAAGGGTATTCAAAGAACAAAGAACAAAACAGCACAGGAAACAGGCCCTTCGGCCCAACAAGCCCGTGCCAACAACCTGATGTTCCCACCTCTACCCGCGATCCCTGTCTATGTTTATAGATCTATGATTCCTTGCCATAAAGAGCATACAACAAATATTTAACAGGTTGATTCCTGGGATGGCAGGTCTATCGTGTGATAAAATACTAAATTGGTTAAGATTATATTCATTGGAGTTTAAAAGAGTGAAAAGGGATTTCACAGAAACTTATAAAATTCTAACAGGGGTACACAGCGTAGGCTCAGAAGGAATGTCCCTGATGGTAGGGAGTCCAGAACTGGAGGTCATAGTTTGAAGATATGGGGTAAAGTTTTTGGGAATGAGATAAGGAGAAATTTCTTCACCCAGTGGTGACTGTGTGGAATTCACTACCACGGAAAGTAGCTGAAGCCAAAATATCATCTGATTCCAAGAAGAAATTAGGTACAGTTGTTGGGGCTGCAGGGATCAAGGGATATGGGCGAGAGGGTGGGGAGAAATGGGTTGGGGAGAGAGCGGAGTTCAATTGGATAATCAGCTTGAAGAGTTGAATGGCCTACTCCTGCTTCTAATGTCACTTGTTCAACATTCAGTTTTGTTTACTGGTTGATGATTCCTTTCTATCAATGCATCTTCTCACCTAAGATTTGTGTGCCAAATGCTTAGTTTTGTAAAGTATAGTGTTGTATGTGAGCACAGAACTGAGGCACTGGGGATGGAGTTTGATGAGGCAATTTGGGATTTGATATGGATGGGATATCTCTGCTATTTTTTATCACAAGTTACAATTTAATTTAACAGTCAGACTCTGACATAGGACATTAAAATTGCAAATAAATTGAAATGCCTAGTTTATCCAAAACTGCTGGGCAGTTGCAGTTATCTCGAAATCAATTGATAATGGTTTTCTGAAGTGTTAATTGTTGTAGCAGGAAGCTGATTTAGCATTTTTCAATTTAAGTGTAAGTCATCAAATCTCCAAAAAAAAATTGACAGATTTTGAAATTGCACAGATTAGAGAGAACAAGGTCAAAGTGAAAATTAAACACGTGTACTCCTTTAGCTGCCATTATTCAGCATCCAGCAGTTGGCGACCTCTCAAACGCATTAATTAGGTAAGAAGGCAAGTGATTTTAAAATGTAAGATGACTTGAGATTCTATCCTTCTAAACAAGGGTAGTTTTGTGAAATGTAAAAATAACATTGTCGCCACACAAGTGCCAGGCAATGACATCACCAGTTAAAGGATCTAACCGCTGCCCCTTGACATTCAATGACATCACGATCATTGAATCCCTCATTTCAACATCCTCGGGGTTACCATCGACCAGAAACTCAACTAGACTCATCACATAAATACAGTGGATATCAGATCTGTTCAGAGGCTAAGAAGAGTGAATATTTCATCTCCTGACTCCCCAAAGACTATCCACCATCTACAAGGCACAAGTCGGGAATATGATAGAATACTCCCCACTTACCTGGACGAGTGCAGCTGCAACAACACTCAAGAAGCTTGGCACCATCCAGGACAAAGCAGCCGGCTTGATTGGCACCACATTCACAAACGTCCATTCTATCCACCATTGATGATCTGTAGCAGTAGTGTGTACTATCTACAAGATACACTGCAGCAATTCACCAAAGATCCTTACACCATACTTTCTAAACTCACAACCACTTCCATCTAGAAGGACAAGGGCAGAAGATACAAATGGAACACCACCACCTACAAACTTCCCTCCAACCAAGTCACCATTTTGACTTGGAAATTTATCACTGCTCCTTTTCAATCACTGAGCTAAAATCCTGGAATTTCCTCCCTAAAGGTATTTGTAGATCAACCCACAGTATGTGGACTGCAATGTTTCAAAAAGGCAGTCTACCACCATCTTCTCAAGGGCAACTAAGCATGGGTAATAAATACAGGCCAGCCAGTGACTTCCACATCCCACAAATGAATAGAAAAAAAAACTGTGCACCAACAGATAAAGTCAGAGTGGGGAAAAATGATTTTAAACTAACAGAGGGGAAGAAGAATTCAGGTGAATGCCAATTTGGACATCCAAAGATAAAAGCTGAGGCAGTAGAAAAATATGTCAATATTGAGAAGACCAAGTTGAATTGAACAACAAAGAACAACATAGCATGGGAAACAGGCCCTTCGGCCCAATGAGTCCGCGCTGCCACCTCTATGTTCCCTCTTCCACCCATGATCCCTGTCTATGTTAATAGAAATCTGCATTGGAACCAAATTAGTGAAACAATTTAGGGAGAATTTGTTTTGCCAATCAACCTAAGAGCACATTTTTAGGGTATGGGAGGAAACCAGAGCACCTGGAGAAAACCCATGAAAGCACGGGGAGAATGCACAACTCCCACAGATACAAGCCCAAATCCACGTATCTGCACAGCTTGGTGATAGTCACTGAGCTGTCGTGTTGCCCATCAACTGGTCCAGTTCAAGCGCACACTAACAACGTGAAGCACTAGGCTACTCTCGAAAAATCCAAGAGCAGCCCTCTCATGACCCATTGTACGTATGCTCCTTGTTGGACGATAATGGTTAAAAAAAAGTTAATGTTACTTTATCTGAATGCACAAAACATCCACAATAAGGTAGATGTACTAGCGGCAGAAATAGAATAAATAGTTTAGATCTAAACAATGTTATAAATACATCGTTACAAGATGACCAGTGTTGAAGAATAAATATTACACGACCCTGTAAAAGGAATGGAAAAGGAGGTTGGGTAGCCCTGTTAACAAAAAAATGACATAAGCACATTAGTGAGAAAGGATCTTGGCTCAGAAAATTGGGAAGTAGAATCAACATAAGTGAAGATTAGATACAGCAAGGCAGACAATGCTGATGGGAGTAGTTTATCGGCCTCCCAACAATATTCATATGATAGAGTACTGAACAAGAATGTATTGGTGTATGCAATAAAGGCAGTTTAAAAATCATAAAGGACATAAATCATAGAAATTCTATAGTGCAGAAGGAAGCCATTAGGCCCATCGTCTGCACAAACAACAATCCCATCCCAGGCACTATCCCCACACCTCCACAGATTTATCCTGCTAATCCCTCTCATCTACACATCCCAGGACATTATGGAAATTTAGTGTGGTCAATCAACCTAAGTCGCACATTGTTGGATGGAAGGAAGAACTGAAGCATCCAGAGAAAATCCATACAGACACAGGGACAACGTGCAAATTCCACACAGATAGTGACCCAAGCCATCAATCAAACCCCAGGTCCCTGGTGCTATGAGGTGGCAGAGCTAACCTATGTGTTACCATGCCACATATAATGTCCATAAATGTCCATATAGATTAGATAAATCAAATTCACAGCCAGAAGATGAGCTTACAATTGTCTTTGTGACAGTTTCCTGGAGCGCTATGTTGGGGAACCAACCACAGATTAGATAACCAATTATTTTGAATCTAGTATTGAACAATGGGGCAAAATTAATTTGTAATACCGATAAAATGTTCACTGGGAAACAGTGATCATGAAACAATTCAATACGACATTAAGTTTAAAACGACACACTCCAATCACAAATATGAATTTTAAACTTAAACAAAGCCAATTACATGGGCATGAAGGTGATTTGGTTCAAGTTGATTAGATAAATAAACTAAAATGTGTAGTTAAACAATTCACAATATTCACCAAAAATATATTCCATTGAAAACAAAAGCTCAATGAGAAAGATGCATCTGTTCACTAAGGAGGTTAAGGATAGTATTAGTTTAAAGGAAGAAGCGTATAATCTTGCAAAGAACAATAAGAAGCTGAGGGATTAAGAGAATTATGGAAACCAGCAAAGGGTCACTAAAAACCTGATAAAATGAGAGCAAAGAATGAGCGTAAAGAAGCCAAGAATATTGAAAACAGACTGAGAGATTTGCAGGAGTTTAAAAAGGATGAGAATACCTAAAATAAACATGATCTCTTGGAAGCACATACTGAAGAAATTATCGCAGAGAATGTAGAAAGGCAGAGACATTGAACAAACATTTTGTATTTGTCCTCACCGTAGAAGACATAAATGACACACCAGAAATAGAGGATAACCTAGGGGCTAAAAAAAGTGAGCAAATTAAGGTAATTAATATCAGTTGAAGAAAAAGTACAGATGAAATTAAAGGAACCTAAATTCTACAAATCCCCGGGAGCTGATGGTTTACATTCGAGTGTTGCAAGCGAGATAGCTGTAGAGATAATGGGTCTGATAGCAATGATTTTTTTTAATTCCTGGGATCCTGCGATAGTTCCAGCAAATATAACAAAAGGAGAGAGAAAAGACAGAACAACAGGCCAGTTAATCTGACATCTGTCATCAGGAAAGTGTTGGAGTCTATTATTAAGGAAATCTTAACAACATACGTAACACAGTAAGATTAAACATGACTTTATGAAAGGGAAATGCTATTTGACAGATTTATTAAAGTTTTTTGAGGATGTAACTATAGATAAGGACAGACCACATTGTTCAATTGGACCAGCAGCTGAATGCATTGTAGAGGCAGAGAGTGTGATAAACACTAGTTACAGAGATGTTGTCACACCATATGTTCAGTTACATAGATAGGTGACTACCAGGAGAGGCAGGCAGGTAGCGCAGGAGTTTCCTTTGGCTATTCTCCTTCCAAATAGGTATATCGTTTTGGATACTGCTGAAGAGGAAGAGACTCTGAGGGAAAAATATCAGCAGCAGCCAGGCCTATGGCACTACAGCTCATTCTGCTGCTTAGCAGAGTTGGGCAAAGGGAGAGCGAGCAGTCGTAATTGAGGTCACGCTAGTTACAGGCATAGACAAGCATTTCTATGGCTGCGATCAAAACTCCAGGATGGTTAGTTCCTCCCTGGTGCCAGGATCAAGGGCATCTCTGAGTAGTTGCAGGAATTCTTAAGGGGGAGGGTGAGCAACCAGAGGTCACTGTACACGTTGGTACCAATGACATAGGTAGGAAAAGGGATGAGGTTCTGAAGTGTGAATATAGAGAGTTAGGCAGAAAACTTAAGTGCAGGATCCCAATTGTGGTAACTTCTGGACTATTGTTGGTGCCACATGCTAATGAGATTAGGAATAGGAAGATTAGGCAGACAAATGCATAGCTTGAGAGCTGATGCAGGGGGCAAGGATTTATATTTGTGGATCATTGGGATCTCTTCTGGGGCAGAGATGACCTGTTTAAAAGAGACAAGTTACATCTAAACTGGCAAGGGACTAATATCTTGGGAGGGAGATTTGTTAGAGCAACTCAGGAGGGTTTAAATTAGTTTGGCAAGGGGCTGGGACCCAAAGCAGTAGGGAGACAGTAGAGAAGATTGAAGACAGCACATAAGTTAAAGGGAGTGCATTAATTAGTAACGGCAGTGTCAGTAATCCTAGTGTTATTCAGGGCAGGCCAGGACAAAGAGCAAGAGAAGTCCAGATTAAACTGCATTTATTTCAATGAAAGTGGCCTGATAGGCAAGGCAAATGAACTCAGGGAATGGACGGGTACATGGAATTGGAATATTATAGCTATTACTGAAAAATGGCTAAGGTGAGGTGAGAATGACAGCCCTTGACATCGAGGCCACATTCGACCAAGTGTGTCATCAAGGAGCCCTAGCAAAACTGGAATCAATAGGTAACAGGGGCAAATATTCCACTGGTTGGAGTAATACCTGGTACATAGGAAGGTGGTTATGGTTGTGGAAGGTCAGTCATCGCAACTCCAGGATATCTGTGCAGGAGTCCATCAGGGTAGTGTCCTAGACACAACAAACTTCAGCTGCTTCATCAATGCCCTTTCCTCCGTCATAAAGTCAGAAGTGGGGATGTCTGCTGATTGCACAATGTTCAGCACTTTTCACAACTCCTCAGATGCTGACGCTGTCCATGTTCAAATGCAAAAAGGTCTAGTCAATATCCATGCTCGGACTGGCAAGTGGCAAGTAGCATTCGGGCCACACAACTGCCAGGTAATGACCAACACCAATAAGAGGCACTCTAACGATCGCCCCTTGACATTCAATAGTATAAGCATCACTGAATCCCTCGCTGTCAACATCCTTGGGGTTACCGTTGATGAGAAACTCAACTGGACTCACCAAATAAACATAGCGGCTACAAGAGCAGGCAGAGGCCAGGAATACTGCAGCAAATAACTCCCAAAGCCTATCCACCATCTACAGGGTACAAGTCAGAAGTGTGATGGAATACCCCCCACTTGCCTGGATGGGTGCAGCTTCAATACTGAAGAAACTTGACACCATCCAAGACAAAACATTAAGGCGATTACATGGGTAAGATGGCTATGGAGTGACATAGGCCAAACAGGTAATTGAGAATAGTTTAGTGGTAAAAACTGGGCAGCATGGGCAATTTGGACCAAAGGGTCTATTTCCATGTTGTAAACTCTACAACTTTATGACTATAAGATAGAACGAGTAGATATTTGGAATTCCATTAGGTATTTGATAAGATTATATTCGAAATGCTAATATATAAGAAAAGATCTCATGGAGTATGGATCTAATATATAAGCATGAATTAAACATTGGTTAATGGACAGGAAACAGAATAGACATGATTGAGAGGCTGGGGGCAAATATCAGCTCAGACTGGGGTCAATACCAGCTTTGATCAGTGTGGGTAGGGGAGCTCTGTCAGGGGTGATGGAGCTGGGACGGGAGGGGCAATCAACAGTCAGAGGGAGCCCCTGAGACTTTCACGGTAGACTGGGGGAAAATCATTGTTTGGTCTGATCAGGACGGATGGCAAGCATGGGCTCAAGATTACCCCCATTGTTCATGTTTTGAGCCATTATGACTGTAAGAGCAAAAAATGCTCATGTTAGCCATGATCAAATTGAATGGCAAAGCAGATTCAGTGATCTGTATGATTTTCTCTTACTCCTATTTTTATGCTACAATGTTCTTTAAGTTGCACCTCACCACAAAAAAAATTAGTCTTTTGGAAAATTGGGAGACAAAGTCGCACAGTGGTTAGCACTGCTGTTTCACAGTGCCAAGGACCTGGCTTCAATTCTGGTCTTGGGTGACGGTCTGTGTGGAGTTTGCACTTTCTCCCTGTGTCTGCGTGGGGTTCCTCTGGGTGCCCTGGTTTCCTCACACAGCCCAAAGATGTGCTGGTGCGATGGCCATGCTAAATTCTCCTTCAGGGTGCCCAAACAAGCACCAGAGTGTGGCAACTTGGGGATTTTCACAGTAACATCATTGCAGTATTAATGTAAGCCTATTTGTGACGCTAATAAATAAGAATTAAACTTTCTTGGACAATGGCAAGATTGGATATGAGGAAGACAAATATTTGGTAACTGATGAAAGAGATTCCTTCCTTTTCGTAATATCAGAATATTTGAAGGTGATATTCTAAGTGTTCTTGACAGTTTTTGTTTAATTCTTTCAGAGGCTGTGGGCATTGCTAGCTCAGCCAACACTGAGAAGGTGGTTAGCCTCCTTTTTGAAGCTGAGGTCACTGTTCAGCATGAACAAGAATCATTTCTAACTGAGCAAGCACAGAATGACAAAGACTCAAAAATGGACCTGCCTTAAATTTTAATTATTTATCTGGTTGGATGTTTGTATTGAATTAATTTTAGTATGGATGTAGCAGCTGGTGGTGACTGGGCAAACGCACCTGCTGATCCATCAATGGGAACTGCTATAGGATGAGACAGCGACATGGCATTGCTGAATAGAAGCCTTCAATTCCTCTAGCCTCTGCAGCAAAAGGAATTGCTGACAACAATTATCAAATTGGCTGAAGAGACTAAGGGAGAAATTGAACAGAGAGAATTGAGAGTGAAACAGTCTAAAGAACACAGGACAGAAGAAGAGAATAATTTATTCAAATAGAGAGAGAAGGAAGTGGGATGCATTGTGGCACAATAGTTAGCACTGCTGATTCACAACACCAAGGACCAGGGTTTGATTCTTAACTTGGGTCACTGTCTGTGCAGAGTTGCAAGTTCTCTTATGTCTTTGTCGGTTTCTTTTGGGTGTTCATTCCCCCCCCTGTTCGAAAGGCATGCTGGATTAAGTGCATTGGCTATTCTAGATTCTCCCTCAGTGTACCCCATCAGGTGCCGGAGTGTGGAAACTAGAGGATTTTCACAATAACTTCATTGCATTGTTCATGTAAGCCAACTTGTGAGACCAATAAATAAACTTTGAGTTATATTATATTGGATAGGAGGGTATTGAGATGGAAGGGCATCCCAGTTATGTCCAGTTCCATGATCTCCAAATATTCCAAACTTCTACCCAGTCCAGTTGAAATGAAGAACTCTCTTCTCTAGGGTTTTCTTAGAGTTCCAGAGTTGAAAATCCAAGACCTCTTTTCAGTGCTCATAAACCCTTAAAAATATTCCTCTCAATGCAAGTTCAAGACATGAATATTCATAGAAGCACCGAGCCTTGGCCACCAGTTCTCCCAGATTCTCCAATTTCCTTAAGGTATAAAACCCTTAGATTCCATTCCATTATTGCCAAACCTTGATCCTCATCTTATTGCTCTTAGATCCAAAGAATGTCCAATGTTCATAAATCAGTTTCTTCTATATTAGTACATGGCATATACTTCCATTTATATAAACCTTCAGATACCCACTACCTCAGATTTGCTATCCATGTATATCCATATGTTAAAATCAAGACTCATCATACAGTGCTATGCTCCATTTCACACTTTACCAAATCCATGGAAATCTCCAGGGGTGGGATTCTCCACCATTCATGCCAATGGAATTCTCTAGGCCTGCTACCATGAAAAGAGATTTGGCTGAGCGCCAACTTCTCCATCCTCACTTGCAAGGGTGGTGGAGCATAAATAGCCAGGGAATTCTGGCCCTTATTTCCCAGTCTTCCACAAACTATTAAGTTTGTGCATTTTAATCATGTGCTTACTTACGTCCCCTCTCTTTCCTGAAACTCTTTCTAACTCTAGTTGTGTCCTGCACTGTATAGCATGGTTCTTTATGTTCATTTCTATACAGAAAATAAAGCTGTGAATGCAAAGTCAAAGAGGTAATTTTTACATTAGTATGAATCTTAAATATTTGCCTATCTCAAATAAGACAGCATTAACATTTAATCTTGAAAATAATCTTTTCTGGACAAAAATGACAACATTGTAGTTGTCAGCCTTTATTCAAACATTATCCTGAACAGCATGACAGGCTAAGATGGAAATAGTTAGATTCACAGCAGAATTAATTGGATCTTGGCATTTTAAATATTGAAAAGAATTCAGCTGTCAGTCTGTCCAAGTTATTTAAGATATAAATATGAAATAAATGAAAGAGACATATATTAATGATGAAGTTATGAAATTCTACTTTGTACATATTGATGACTATTCCCAAATGTACATCACTTGATTTAAATACAGATTGCTTCATAATTTGTGGATTTTCCCCCTCCCCCTCAAACACAGCTTCAACAGGAAGGATGGAAAAATGCGGTGCTGGAATGAAACTTGCACTTTTGAACTACATACGGCACTGATTCCATTGAAAATACTAGTGCAAATTATGCAGCTTTTATGCATTAATGAAAAATCAAAATACTGTACAAATTTTAAAAAATGTTCCTTGTACATTGAATTCTTTTAATTTGATCTTTTTTCTTGATACATTTTGATGTCCAATACAATGTTTATCAGTGATTCAGCACTCAAGATTTCATTTCCCATGACATATGTC
This sequence comes from Sphyrna mokarran, assembly GCA_024679065.1. Lineage (NCBI taxonomy): Eukaryota > Metazoa > Chordata > Chondrichthyes > Carcharhiniformes > Carcharhinidae > Sphyrna > Sphyrna mokarran. The sequence continues at coordinate 41,298,321 of JAGIQG010000016.1, forward strand.
ATCTGTTTGAAGTCATCCTCAATATTAAATTATTTTCTTGCTTTATATTGACTAATTAGAAGATAAGAGGAGATATAAATCTGTGCATCTATGTATCGAAGTAACAAAGCATTAGCAAATTTTAAAACAAAATATTTGCCCATTGAAGTCACAAATATAAAAACAAAAACTGACCTGAGACACATACGAAATATGTCCCTACTTGAAAATATTGATATCATTTTACCTTAAATCACTTAAAAATTGTCAGTGATCATTTGATATCAAGGGCAGAGTTTTCTTGTCCCACTTGCCATGGGAATTGTACAGGGCAGGACAGGACTGTGCAAAGGTCCATTGGTCTCAGATGCGATTTTTTGGTCTTAGGGTGAACGTTCCTGGAAAATCCTGTCCAAATGTTCTAACTTGGAATGATTTTGACAGCGAATCAGAGGCATCCTTGACATCAAATGCTAAAATGTGCTTGAAGGCATCAAATACACTCAAAACTATTCAGTGTGCTCAAAGCTGCTCAGTGTGCTCAAAGATGTAGAGAAAGGTCAGCTCAATATGAGGTAGGTCCATTTAAACGTTTAACAACATGAAGGAAAAGCTGTTCTTGAGTCAGTTTGTACATGTTTCATACTTTTGTATCTTTTTCCTGACTGAAGAAGGTGGAAGAGAATATGTCCAGGTAGGGTCCTTGATTATGCTGCCTGCTTTTCTGAGGCAGCTGGAAGTATAGACTATCAATGGGTGGGAGGCTGGTTTGAATGATGGGCTGAGCTTCGTTCAGGAACCTTTGTGGGTTATTGTGGTCTTGGACAGAGCAGAAACCATACCAAGCTGTGGTACAACCAGAAAGAATGCTTTCTATGGATCATCTGTAAAAGTTGGTGAGAGTCAGAGCAGATATGCCAAATTTTATTAGCCTCCTGAGAAAGTGGAAGCTTTCTTAACCATTGCATTGACAGGGAGGGACCAGGACAGGTCGTTGGTGATCTGGACATCCAGAAACTTGATGTTAAAGATCCGTTTTCATACACTTCCTCTCTTTGAGCAGCATCTCATTTTTAATTATTTCTAAAGCACAAGTTTATTTCTCAAATTTCTTGATCATTTCACATATATATCATACCAAAGCCACTAGAATTATCTGATTATGATTGACATGGTTTGGCACTCTCCACCTGCGGATCACTTCACTCAATGGTATTCTTTATTCTTTTGCATAAGTATTGCTAATTTCTAGGCTACTAGTACATAGCTACATACAATTAGAATGATGGATTATAAATGGACTTAAAAGATTCTCCTATATCATCTTGTGGATATTTTTTGTTAAGTATTATTTAATCTTTGCCTTTGATTATCCTGAACTAAAATTCCTTTAGCTTTAAATTTACTTTCTCCGACTATTACCCTCCTAATTGCCTTAAAGTCCATTTCTCTGTAGAGTATGTCAGTACCTTAGTTATTTAAAAATGCTTTTTTATTCTTCAGGCCTCATTAACCCTTCTATGTTACACCGATTATCAGGTAATTGAGCAAGTGTGGGACCTGTTCTTCAATACATCTTCATCATGCCCACATGCTAGTTACTTCACACATAACAAATCAATTTGAACACTCACACTAGTGTCCCAATTCCTCCTTTAACACTCCATTGGAATTTCACATTCATAAGTCATCATTTTCCAATCCATTGGATAAGGTCTTCAATGTGTTTTTTCATTTTCAGAACTTGAATCTCAACAATGGAGTCCACTTCATTATCTTCTGTAATATCTAAACCAGATACAGCTTTGTGAAGCTCCCTTTCACTCATAGTGCTTGGTAGTAATCTCTCTGACCTTTCTCACAAGTTTACATTTGTTGAAGGTTTATCAGATCCATAGAGATTGTGCCCTGCATCCTGCCAATCAATTTCATCATCGGAGCTTTCACTGTCTTCGAAAGAATGTACCATTTAATAAGTCTTTGACTTTCAGGTAATATTCTCAAAGATCAAAATCTGTCTCAAGATCTTTTCGTATCTTCTCCTGCACGTTACCAATATCTCAGATGGTGGTTAGATTATCAAATTCAGTTCTTTTAAAAGTTCATAGGCAAAGGCATAAATATGTCCAAGAGAAAGTTGTCTACTTATTAGTCTTGTGTACATTTTCCTTTCACTGGAACATACATCAATACCAAACTGTTATCATCCATTGAATTACATAAATGATATGTTATTCCAATTCCCATTTGGTGTTGCTTCTTTGTTCTTAATTCTGTCTCCTGCAATCTATCATCTCCAGTTTAATAGTTGCAAGTTATCCTGTCCATGAGCCCTGGGATCATCCAATAAAATGTTTTTATAATATCTTCAAACATTCTCTCTTGATTCTATGCATTATTATATTTTGCTACTTTGTTTTCCTTCAAACAATAATTGATTTTCTCAGGAGTTACCTGTATTTGAGTGTTTTTAAATTTTAAATTGTATTTCTTCCCAGAACAAACTTTCTTTTTATGTTACAAGCCACCAAGATGTTTTTTTCATTAGTGTTATTGAAAAATAAAATGTCTTTATCCCTTATATTAAGGTAAATTTCCTTTTGGTTGAAGTAACAACTCATATCAAGTTGTTTACCATTTTCAATATCAGAAACAATTATGCCCAGGCTTTGTGGTCTTATATCAGAGACAGAAGTGCTTGCAATCAGCTTAGAGGTAACTTCCATATCTCCCAAAGTCAAACACTGTCTCAAATGGTCATTAATGGCCTAAATGGATAAAACCGAGTCTCTGAAAGTCAAAACCTTTCGACTAAATGTAAATAAGTTCTTGAATTTGCAAAACCATAGCCCCTTGCCATGGTCTCAGTACAGTAAGAAGTCTCACAACACTAGGTTAAAGCCCAATAGGTTTATTTGGAATCATGAACTTTCGGAGTGCTGCTCCTTCATAATGTTGTTTCAGTACATATTTGACTTGTTTTATTTGTGTTTAAAAAGAACACAAAAATAAAAACCATCGATTCTCTGCTTTGAAAGACAAATAAGTTAATAATGTCGAATAATTTGTGTATATGTCAAAACTTAACATTTAGCAATGTACAAAATATATACATTTAGCAATACAACAGTGTTGTGGTGAATTTTAAAAGCTACTCAGCAGAAAGGGTTTTCCAAGTGGTGGAATGAAACATCTTCAAAGGCACATGATTGCTTCACTTCATGTATTTTTTTAAATAAACCCTCAGTTAAAAAGATCCGAGCTTCATTTTAAATTGTTTTATTAAATTATCTTGTCATCTTTTCTTCAACTTTGCCCAAATATGTGATTAAAGTCAGATTGTTTCAAACCTTTTAATGTTTAGTAAGACATTTCTCACCCAAGATTTTTTTTTGATACAACAGGACTTTAAGACCAAATGAATTTTGAGGAACGTCAGCTTCTGAAAAGAACCACATGGATTAACTGCAGAAGAGGAACAACATTTTTCCTCTATCTCTTTTGTTCATCCTTTTTCTTCTTTAAAGCAGTTTTCAAGTTCTGATGTTCACTATTTATCCAAATTTGAAAGAAACGATTGGTAAAATATGTTTTTGGATTGAATTTTAGCAGTTCTTCTTTAACTCTGACAGAAAAGCATTTTAAAAATTTAAGTTGAATTTCTGCCTAAATACTTCAGGCTTATCTTCATATTTTAGGAAGCTCTAGAAACATTCCAGAGCTATATAAGTATATCTTAAATCACACTTAAGTTCACCCAATAAATTTGTGCTTACAAAGAATGCCGTGATTTAACAATGACTGATGGAGTTTGAGAGACTCTCAGGTAGAAAAGAGCACAGCTTCATGAAGTTGGAATAAGGGTCACGGATGGTGGTAGTGGAGAAGTCAGAGTTGATGAATGTTAATTGCTGCTGGCCTCCATTATTGACAATGTGGCCTCCTGGTCTCCCACTACTATTGAACTTGCACAGCTTTTATCTTGTTCCCAACTTAACTGAACAGCAGTGCTCTCCTGCCTACCATCACTTCCCTTCAGCAAAATATCTACCTTTTCCCTCAACTCTTTGCACCTTTTATTCAGCTGCAAGGCAAACACATGTCCACCAACTTATTCTGGACTTTGCTCACATTAATCTTGTCTTTCTGAACCTATCAACAAGACACTCGTAATCTCTGTCACACTCTTCTACAAACTCCCAAGATATCTCTTGCTCCAGGCATACTTGTTTCTCTCTCAGATTCTTTTATTAATCATTCCTTGGCATATGCTAATGTCATTGTGACTCCTGGATTTACTTAATTACTACTCCACATGAGCTTAACCTAATTTAAGACTGCCAGTTTTCAAATTTCAAACCAATTTTATCTTGACTATTATGATCTTGCTTCTGACATCAATATATAAAATTTTAGGTTTGGAAGCTGCAAATATCTAAAATAGGCAATCGAGTGATTGTAATTAATTTTAAGGCAGTTTATGAAGAAGAAATAGTGCTATAGTAGCCGGTCCCTTTAAAGGGCGTAAGTTGGAAGGGTCATGTAACCTGATTGCCCAATGGGACATGAGCACAGGGATCTTGGTGCAGAATGTGGCCTTTTGCAGCCAGAGTGGATCCCAGAGCTGGTGGTAAGAACATTGTGAACGTACTCTGTATTTTATCTGTTTGTAAATAAACTGTTATAGTTTGTTATACCAACAGGTAATGCCAATCTTCCCAATTATTACAAGTACAGATATGATGCATTTGCTATATAGATTGGAATAGTATACAACCTGTGAGAAATGAGAATGGTTCACTGATCCCAGGGGATGAATCAATTGTTGGTATAGAAAGTGTTGATCTCAGCAGCTTATAATGGAAGTGTTCTGCTGTCCAGCAAGGTGTTGGGGAACTCTTTGCCTGATCTTCCTCCATCAGTTATTAAATGTCTCATTCCTTAAAACTCCTTGTATATCTGCAGGGAAGGTGATGACCAGGGGAGTAAGAAGACAAGTAGAGTGGGGACAGGGATACAGCACTGTTACACTCCTTTCTTCACTCTGAAACTGTCAGAAGCGGAGCCTTCAAACTGTACAACAAAATGTACATTGTCATGGAAAGAGAGGATAAAACTGAGGTTTTGGTGGCCAGTTTTCCCCCAAAATCTTGCATTCGGCTCTGCTGACAATGTTAAATGTCTTAGGAAGATCTATCAAAGTGAAATTAGGACATATACTGTGTTCCCTACACTTCTGTTGTAACTGGCGTTGAAGATGAGTATATCCAGAATAGACTGCTGGCATAGAAACGGCACTGTTATTCTGGGTACACCCACTATAGAATTAGACTTTTACAGCTCAGAAAAAGGCCATTGGGTCTATTGTGTCTGTGCCAACTATCAAACACCTACCTATTCTAATCCCATCTTCCACCACTTGGTCCATAGCCTTTTATGCTATGGCATTTCAAGTGCTTATCTAAATGTTTCTTAAATGTTAAGAGTTCCAGCTCTCCCACCCTTGCAGGCAGCAAGGGAATTTTCAGATTTTCACCACTGTCGGTAAAAATGGCTTTCATCAAAACCTTTCTAAATCTTCTGCCCCTTGTCTTAAATCTATGCCCCTGTATTATTTACCCCTCTACTAAAGGAAAATGTTTCTTCTGATTTACCCCATCGAAGTCTTTCATAATTTTATACACCTTAATCAGGCCTCCCCTCTGCCTTCCCTGCTTAAGGAAAATAACGTAAGAAGTCTGACAATACCAGGTTTAAATCCAACTGATTTATTTGATAGTAAACTCACAAGCTTTCGACTCTATGGTCTTCTTCATTCACCTGACGAAGACCATAGAGTCGAAAGTGTGCGAGTTTACTATCAAATAAATGGGTTGGATTTAAACCTGGTGTTGTCAGATTTCTTACTGTGTTTACTCCAGTCCAACGTCGGCATCTCTACATCATAAGGAAAACAACCCCAGCCTAACCAGCCTCTCTTCATAACTGAAATGCTCAACTCCAGGCAACATTCTGGCCAATCTCTTCTGCACTCTTTTTAGTCCTATCACTTCCTTTTCAATAATGTGGTGACCAGGACTGCATATAGTACTCTAGTTGTGACCCAGCAACCTTTTTATGCAGCTCCATCACAACTTCCCCGTTCTTATATTCTATCCTCTGGCTAGTAAAGGCAAATATATCTCATATGCCTTCTTAACCACCTTATCTATCCATCCTATTGCCTTCAGGGATTTATGGATATCTACTCCAAATCCCTCTGGTCCTCTGTACTCCCTAGCATCCTACCTTTGATTGATTGATTATGTATTCCCTTCCTGAGAAATTAACATAAAACTGGATATTTTAAATTAATACAGCTAAAAACTGCTTCCATTAGGTTACCACAGGTCAAAAGCCAACAGAAGCACACACCAGAACTGTCTCACATTTTGAGCAGAGGTGCTTCACCTTAACAATAGGGAAATTATCATGACCTGAAACCAGAACCCAGACCTTTTGCATCTTGAATAGGGAGGCTCAAACTTTGCAATGGAAGAGTCATTACAGGCTGAAATACATCAGGACCTATTCAGACAATATGATTATGTATTCCCTAGCTTTAGCCAGAATTCCTGCTACCAAAGAGATATGTACAACGAGGATGATCTGGCCTAACCCTATTGGGTGTTGTCACCTCCTCTCCACTTGTCACCCATTGGCTGAAAACCATGAACATTCAAAGAAGGAAGGGGAGTGATAAAAATAGCCATTTTCAAGATAAACTCCAGTGAAGACTCCACAAAAACCTACTGTGACCTGGGAAAATGCAAGAGAGTGTGCGAAATCCACCTTCATGCTAAGAAAACCCTGAGTTCATCTCTCTCCATGAGCTGAGTGAATTGAATCCAACAGCCTAATCGATTTCACAAGACTGGGTACTTTCTATTTCTCAGGCAATTAATCTAGTTTGGAGAAAGTTAACTGAATTTATTGTGTAAGAATTGTTTTCTTTGACCTGTGAATCATGCAATGTTGGTCTGAGGAATCGGATGATCTCCTATGGGACTGCTTAGAGTCAGTAGATTGGTCAGTATTTAAAAACTCTGCAACCAGCTGAACGAGTATGTCACTACAGTAACTGACTTCATCATTAAGTGTGTAGAAGACTGTGAGGCAAATCCGTGTGTTCTCCAGCCAGAAACCATGGATGATCAGGGAGGTCCACTGCTTGCTGAAGTCCAGGTCTGAGGTGTTCAATTCAGGCAACCCTGACCTATACAAGAAAGCTAAATACGACCTAAAGACATGCATCAAAGATGCCAAAAGATACCACCAGACCAAGCTAGAATCCCACACTAGCCACACACACTCTTGCCAACATGGCAATGTTTGAAAGACATTACAGGCTACAAAAAGAAGACATGTAAAATTGCCAGCACCAATCCACCCCTTCCCAATGGGCTCAATGCATTCTAAGTCCGTTTTGAACAACAGTATTCACAGACATTTTCAACCCCTTTTTACAACAATTTGAGATCCCTATCTGCTTCAAGAAGCCAACCATTGTCCTGGTACCAAAGAAAAGCCAGGCAGCATGCTTTAATGACTACCATCCAGTGGCTCTGATAGCCATCATTATGAAGTGCTTCAAAAGTTAAGTCGAGGCACAAATAAATTCCTGCCTCCCAGACTGCCTGGATCCACTACAGTTCACCTACTGCTGCAACAGGTCCACAGAACAACTATGTCCCTGGCCATACACTCAACCCTGGAATACCTAGATAACAAAGGCACCTACGTCAGGCTCCTATTTATTGACTACAAGTCAGCCCTCAACACCATTATTTCTATGAAAATCATCTCCAAAGCTGTACCTCAGCTCCTCACTTTGCTACTAGATCCTGAACTTCCTAACCCACAGACTGCAATCAATAAAGATAGGCAACAACACCTCCTCTACAATCATCCTCAACACCAATGCCCCACAAGGCTGTGTCGTCAGCCCCTTATTATAGTTCTTGTATACCTATAAATGGGTGGCCAAATTCCCCTCCAAATTGATTTTCAAGTTTGTTGGTGACACTACTGTATCGAATCGGATCTCAAATAATGATGAAACACAGTTCAGGAAAGATATAGAGAATCTGGTGAACTGACGAAAATAATCTCTCCCTCAATGTCAATAAAACTAAGGAGATAGAAATCGACTTCAGGAAGTGTAATGGAAGACATGCCCCTGTTTATATTAATGGGGATGAAGTACAAATGGTCGAGAGCCTACGTTCTCAGGAGATTAAGGAAATTTGGCATGTCCACCGCGACTCTCACCAACTTTTACAGATGCATCTTAGAAAGCATTCTTTCTGGGTATATCATAGCTTGGTATGACTTCTGCTCTGTCCAAGACCCCAAGAAGCTACAAAGGATCATGAACAAAGCCCACTCCATCACTCAAACCAACCTCCCATTTATTGATTCTGTCTGCACTTCCCACTGCCTCGGTAAAGCAGCCAGTGTAATACTCTCCTCCACCATCTTCCATGGGGAAAAAAATACAAAAATTTGAAGGCACATAGCAACCAACTCAAGAACAGCTTCTTACTTGCTGCCGTCAGACTTTTGAATGAATCTACCTCGCACTCAACTGATCTTTTTCTACACCCTAGCTCTGATTGTAATATACATTTTGCACTCTCTCCTTTCCTTCTCTATGAACAGTATGCTTAGTCCGAATAATATGAAAGTAACAATACTTTTCACTGCATACTAATACAAATGAGAATAATAAATCAAAACAAATGAGTATTAATAAAGCTAAGTTTGAACCAGTTCTTTGTCTGTCTCATAAAGTAAAGGAACTTGAGATAAACGTAATGAGTGTCTTTATAAAATATTCCACAGACATCAGTCTGGAGGCACGAGTTCTGAGGTTCCAGCCATTTACAGTTTTGGATGAGGGCCAGAGTTCTTTCTGCTGCCTTCAGCTTGATGGTAAGATGGTGGACAGCGCAGGCTGCTTGCTGAGAACTGCTTTTCCTTTGAAGTTCCAACAGTGAACTGTTCATCAGGTCAAAAGAGCATATAATTAAAGAAATTCAGACAGCCCAGATCTCAGTCAGCTGTTGATGGTTTTGAGGTGTTAAATGAGCCCCTTTTGGTTAAAAACCATTGTATTAGAATAGGTAACTAGCACCATAATCGGAAATTAGGACCTGCAAACAGCTATTTTTATTCAAAGCTGGGTGAAGCAGACAAATCGTCTGCTGAGCCATTGTGTTAGCTTTGTTGAATTGTCTACATGATGTAAGGTGTATTACATTGTTAGACTTTATTCAGTTTGAAATGGGTTAGAAACTTCCAGAAGCCAATAATTGGCTGGAGCCATCTTGTCTGCTCAGCAACTGTCCAAAGCACAAAAAAATTACTTTATATAGTAGTCCAGCTGAGGAATACGTTCCTTCACATCTCAATACTGCTGTGCTGATAATTACAGGAAGCTGACTCCTTGATGGTAAACCCGCTTGGGGAGGGGGTTGGGGGGGTGGGGAGGTGCATTATTGTCATCTATGCACGTGGCTGGTTTATGGTTATGGTATGGCTGCAGGTATCTCTCTCTCTCTCACTCTCACTCTCTCTCTCTGATGCCCCTCCTCACTGGAGGTTTTGAACTCTGAGTGAAAGAGGCCCGTGCCAAAAATACACGCTCAGGACTTCTCAACACACTTTCTCCACCAATTTCAGTTCCAATTCCATGAGAGCACTCAAGTGGATTCCGCTCTTGGCAAGTTAGCCTCTGCTACCACTTGCTACTTCTGCTATTCAACCAGTTCCACCCTGCCTGCCAAGGCACATAACTGATCGCCACGGCTGCCAACTGTAGCTAACACTAATATCCCATTAAGCCTCCATCTGGCATCCAAGCACTGTTGTTGCTGTGGAAAAAGTAGACAAACCTGTCAAATGGCTGTTAATTGCCTTTTTAACAGGTTCCGTTTTTATCCTGCTTAGTTCTGGTACAACCTCTTTCAACCAGCTCCAAAGCCTTCTGTAATATTGGGTTGTAATGTGAAAACCAATCTCCATTGTTCTGGTAAAATTCAACTTGTGCCATGAGCTTTGTTTTTCTCATCACAGATGCTGCAAGACTTTTTTATTCATTTGTGGGACATGGATGTTGCTGGCTGGCAGGCATTTATTACCTATCCTTAATTACCCACAAATAATCATTTCCAATATCCACTGTTGATTTAATCTTTCTTCTCTTCCACCCTGTCACCATTCCCTTTTGTTTCTTCCTCCACCTTTTCCCTCTTTTCCTGTCACTGTATTTGTTTCAAATCTGTTGCCTCTTAGGCTTTCTAACTGGGATGGAGAAATAATTTCTCATGCAATATTCAAAGAATAGCATATTGACTTCAATCAGACCACTGAAGTTGGCCTACTGGAGTATAAACTCTCTGATTATGGAGTCAATTGGTGGGCTAATCAGGGAGTCTTTTCCTTGTATTTAACTGGGAGTGTCAGTTCCTCCGGCACTCCTGAAGGTAGACTGCTGGCTGATCGAACTCTTTGTTCTGCTGTTGGAATTATAAATAATGGGATTTTGGTGAAAGGACTTCTGCCTCAAAATACTAATTACAAATAGTAATGGAATTGTCCCCATCTAGTGCCTAACATTCCTCCTTCAATCAACACCACAAAAGGGGAATAGCTCTAGTTTATTCCATTTTCCTCTTGTATGGTCACCTTGAGCACAAAGTAATTCCTTGGCAATAAGACACTTGTCTTGAGGTCTCTATGAAAATGCAATTTCTTGTATAATTGTAAAAAAAATTTACTTCTTACCTTCACAAGTTGAGCTGTAATTCTTACTGACCTCTTTTTGATATGGTGCCACAATAGAGGGGTTTTGTCACCAGTGAGTCTCCAAGGAAGAACATCTCAAACTGGTGGTCATTTGTCAGATAACCATTGGCTTGTTGATTGACATATACCACACTGAAAAAAGTCAGCATTAAATTCTCAGTAACATTCCCCTCCTGAATGTAAACTCCTGAATTACAGAAAGAAATTTCCAACACATTCACCTTGTGTTTTGATTTAATATATGAAATAATTTGGGATTTAAAAAAAAATTGTTTTACTGTTCCACTGCCACTGATGAACTTTTGGCTGTGCTCCAAATACTTTACTTCCATTGGAAAAAGATGAACATTTAAGCTGGAATACTGCATCTTTCTCACATTCAAGTTCCAAAGATTATATGATCCTTAAAGGGAAAATCATCATTGGCGGGATTTTTCTGCCCCACTGCACTAATCAGGCAATGTAGTGGGACAGGAAATATGAGTGAGAGGCAAAAAATTGAGTTTGCACCTGATTTTTCGCTCTCCCGATATTGACAGTCCCACTTGTACATAGTATACGAGGAGGTCAGGGTACATGTGCAATAGCAACGCTAGCAGTCTGTAACTGGCTTCCCTGCGTGAATATGCTCTGCCCATTAGTGCAAATCAGGTTATGGCCTCTGTATTGCCATAAACTTACATAACTCATCTCGCTGGAAAAACGAATGAGGAAACTTTGCATTTTGTCACTCATTTGACACTTTCTGAGAAAATGCCATCCCATATTGTTTATTTTCCTTGAAGGAAAGCACATTTTATTTTGTTAGTCATTGTATTTGATATTTTCCAGGATCAATTTCCTAACCAAGGATACTTTAGAGGTCTTTGTAAGTTCTATTGAAATAATCCACTCAGCATTAAGCTTGCAAAGATTTGACTGGACAATTATTGTAATATTGCAACTGTGCTAGGTGTTGTGGGTTTTGCACAAAAGAAAAAAAAAATATGGTTTGCACAAAATAACAACAAGATTTATTGTCAGAGCTGTTGTCTGTTCAGAAGAAAAAACTGAAATCAAACAAAAGTCTGTGAAGCAATGCCATCAAAGCATGTGGCCAGCTCCTAAAGCAATCATGTGAACACTTAAATATATAACAATTACAGTCTGCAAAATTCCTGGGGCATTCTTAACATGTCTCTATAAAGTGTTGAGACATGAGAGATTGAGTAGAAGACTCACCGTAATCAAATATATCCGAGATTATAGCTTGAATTAACATGTATGGAAAAATAATAGAGCCAGTGCTTCAAGTCAGCACTCTGACAAAGGGTCACCCAGACTCGAAATGTTGGCTCTATTCTCTCTCTACAGATGAGTCAGATCTGCTGAGATTTTCCAGCATTTTCTGTTTCTATTTCAGATTCCAACATCCACAGTATTTTGCTTTTACATTTGAAAAGATATTGAAGGTATACCTGAAGCATTGGGTATGAGTGAACAGAAAAATTGGGGTTCTTTTCATTAAAAAGGAGGAGAAAATTCTGACTTACTTTGATAAGATAAACTGGAAAATACCATTTTCACTCAAAACCAATTGCAATTTATCACTCCAAGTTATTTATTAGAGCGAAGAAATTTAAAATCCCAAAAGAATAAAAGGAAAGGATTTTTTTTCATAGAGAATTATTAGGATGAGGAATAATCTAGTAGCAGCAGTGACAAATATAGTAAAAGGAAAGTGATTAAATATTTGAAGAATGACATTTTAATGGAAAATGGGTGAAAGTAGAGGAAAACAGTAAGAAATCTCTCAACACCAGGTTAAAATCCAACAGGTTTATTTGGTAGCAAAAGCCACTAGCTTTTGGAGCACTGCTCCTTTGTCAGGTAAGAGGGAGTCCTGCTCACAAACAAGGCATTTAAAGACACAAATTCAATTTACAAAATAATGGTTGGAATGCAAGTCTTTACAGGTAATCAAGTCTTAAATGTACAGACAATGTGTGTGGAGAGAGGGTTAAGCACAGGTTAAAGAGATGTGTATTGTCTTCAGCCAGGACAGTTAGTGAGATTTTGCAAGGCTAGGCAAGTCATAGGGATAACAGATAGTGTGACATGAACCCAAGATCCCAGTCAAGACCGTCCTCATGTGTGCAGAACTTGGCTATCAGTCTTTGCTCAGCTACTCTGCGTTATCGTTTTTCCTGAACGCTTTCTCTAAGGCGGCCTTCATGGCACAGAACAACACAGAGTCGCTGAGCAGAGACTGATAGCCAGGTTCCGTGCATATGAGAATGGTCTAACTGGGGTCTTGGGTTCATGTCACATTATCTGTAATCCCCACGACTTGCCGAGGTTTGCAAAATTTGACTAACTGTCCTGGCTGGAGACAATATAACTCACCTTTAAGACCTGATTACCTGTAAAGACGTGCATTCCAACCGTTATTTTGTAAATTGAGTTTGTGTCTTTATATGCCCTTTTCGTGATCAGGACTCCCACTTACCTGACAAAGGAGTGGCGCTCTGAAAGCTAGTGGCTTTTGCTACCAACTAAACCTGTTGAACTTTAACCTGGTGTTGTGAGACTCCTTATTGTGTTTACCCAGTCCAACACTGGCATCTCCACATCAAAAGTAGAGGAAGGCATCGATAGCTCTTGTTGTGATATTGTGTCTGCATACCATTGTAATGTAAAGGTGTTGCAGCAGAGCAAGGGTTAACATGGAACTGGGGAATAACACTGCCCATGGTACAATGTATAGAGCCGCACAGCAACAGTCTGGAGAGAATCTATGGGAGCAGCCAACCTGCATGGTAGCAGCACCATGAATACAGTAATATAGAATCTGTAAATAGTTAAAGGCTACCAATACAGGGTTCATGTTTAAACATACAAGTCTCAAGATCTTCATTGAAGCATCTAAAGAACTCATATCACAATAGCTCTTACTGTCAAAGATTTGCATATTGTTTAGTCTCTGGAGGCTCAAATTCCTTTTAGCATTCTAATCATTATTCTTGCTGGTTTTTAAACTTGTGAAAATATACTTTGCTCCAAAACTATATCACAAGCAATCTTTCCCCAAATTCATTTTATGATGGATTGGCCAGAAAAACCCGGAAACGTAACACTTTCAATAGAACTGTGGAATGTATCCATGCACATCACACCTTATTACAATTCAAATGACACACGTATACAAAAGAATGTTAAAATAGACAGCAAATTACACTGATAGCAGAACCTTATCATTATTCCAGAACGACTGAAAGCTTCATGGAAGCTGCTGGTATAAGTGAGTCTGAATAGACCTTTCTCCCCTGTAAAAGAAAAATGTAATACAATGTGCAGTGATCTCTTTTATTGTGCAGGTATTGCTGGCCTGGTGTGGGAAATATTGATTTGGAAATTGAATTTAGAGTTGGAGAAATTGTTATCCTTGCTTCTTGAGTCACCTGTACAAAAATGATTTAAAACCAATTGCAGGCTGACAGGCATTGCCAATAGTCCCCAAGCTCAGCATAAGGTAACGATTTTCAATTTTTTTCTGTGTGGTGGCGGACTTGCTGCAAGTATTGATATATTCCCAGGCACTCCTGTCGGAACAGTCCTTCCAAAGCAAAAATGTGTCAGTTGTGAGGAGCTGATTATAGAGGAGATTAATGTGTTTGGCTGGAGGGTGGGGTGGCAGGCGAGGATGGGGCACACCAGGGTTGGGGGTTGGAAAGTAGGGGGAGGTAGGGTGAGGAGAGCACTCCTGCTCCTCCTAATCCACTTGTTTCATCCACCTACCCTCATCTCCCTTCAGCCGTCGGACAGGAAACCAAGGCAGGCTATATTAAAACTGCCTGGAACACAGAAAACAAATCTGATCCACCTCCTAGGATTGTTTTGATTATTAACCTCTCATCTCACTGTTAAAATTGGAAGTAAGTTTAATGCAGATTGAATTTGAGGAATGTGAGATTTTTACATTTCACTGCTGTCCCATCCAAACCTATGTTTTTTTTGCGGGGTGGAGACTGGGTGATGTCTGTGGCAGGTGTTATAATTTTCCCCTGCATCTTAATGAATGCAGAACTCTGATTTTGTGGAACATTGAAGATCCAGTAAAAACCTTTGCCCTGAAGGCATTAAAACGTTGTTACACCAAAATTCACATGATTTGAACCTATTTATCTGATTGTGCAACATACTTCAAGAGTACGATTTACTAACTTAATCATAAGTAATTCAGAGACTGATCTCTTTTTTTCTAACACAATAGATAGATCTTCTTTCATCAAAACAGTACAATAGCAATGCCTATTGTTATCAACTCTGCAATGGAACAGTTATAATCACAAAACCTATATCCTTTTTAATGTGATGATACATTAAACATCACTTAGAGTGACTCAGTGGAACTTCAACGCTGTCTGGCAGCAACAAGCAATCAAAATTTCCTCTGATCCGGCACTGATTCCAAAGTGTTTTCTGTCTGTTACCAATGTAAATCGATATATTTGACTGATGGGCATCGTACTACGGGACCCAGGAGGTAGATGAAAACAGCTTTAATTTTGCTGAGATGGAAATGTAGAGAAATTAACATTGATATTATTCCATAAGTTTACAAACTGAAGTTTGTCTTCAAAATAAGGCAAAATAGAAGTTAAGCATCGAAATGTTTTTAATTTTAAGATATTGCATTATTTATTTTAACTGCATATGGTACTATTACAGTGATAAATCTATTGGCTATCATGGATTGTGAGCTGAAAGCTTAAATAAAAGATCAGCAGGAAAGCCTAAGGTTCTGCAGGGCAGTTTTCAATCTATTGGTTAACTATCAGTTGTTTCATCTGCTATCATCTGCTTCTTAATATGTGCTATTTTAATAAAATCATTTGATCTATTGGTTCTCTAAGCCTCTTGAATCCTGATATTCAACTTTGAGTTGGAAGCAATATTGAAAAAAGGCTGTGACTGAAAATGATCTTCAAAATTTGTCTTCTTTTCAAGTTAAAGAATCATCATAAGTCCAAAAATTGGCATTGGTAATATGGAATATTATGCCACAATCACCTAATTGGTGCTAATGGTTGGCCTGAAAAGCACCAGTGGATTACAATTCAGCAGTTAAGGACACTAGCAAGTGAAAGGCAAGGTTTGTCCTCTTTGTTTCTATAATTCATCCCAGTATTTTACTCATTGGCCAGAATTCTCTAGTCGTTCATGTTCCTTCACTGCATCAAGAGGGTTTGGAGAATTGGCGCTTAGCCAAATCACTGCTCACTGTAGCAGCACCCGAAAATTCCCCTGGAAAGAAAGGCTGGCAAGTTTCACTCATTCTTTTTATGATAGCAGAGGAAAATCTTCTGCCCCCGGTAGCAATGCGAATCGTGGCAGGATGGGACACATAATTTGATGCAAATTAAAAAATTATTTTCCTGCTCGTTGATCAATAGTTTGGAATTTCATTCTCTGACTTTTGAGGTGAGTAAACGACAGGTCAGATTTCCCATTCAGCAATATTGGAACCCCGTTTGCATTCATTAGCAACTCCTGAATACTAGTTAAAGTGTCAACTCACCAGAATTACATTCCTCCTCCAAATTAATTGCCCAAACAGTAACTAATGCAAACATTCTGCTTTACAACTTGATCCGAGTAGCACGTGCCTGCTGAGCTTTGCTCCATCCAGGTCAGTAGATGCGGCTTTCATCTACTTTTCACAATGTCACTGAAATGTATCGAGTGCCCGTAACACAAGCTGCACCAAGACAGGCATGAGAAGCACAATTGGAGGTGGGAAGGCGAGACAGAGGCAAGGTAGGGGAGTGAAGTGGAGCGGGTGGGGGTGAGGGGAAATCAAGCACAATAGTGAAAGACTATTTAAATGTAAATTTCACCCTTCGCTGGACAGCCTGCTGAAAGAATGTGTGGGGGATATGGTTAGTGTCTGGTGGATGAGACCACACTGCTGGGGGCATGTTTAACAAGCTGTCCTGGGAATGGGGCTACACCACCAAGGAGATTTTAAAGCTCTCCTGGCATTGGATGAGCCATGTTAGAGGGCCCTGCATGGCACACATGTCTTGGCCCTGTTTTGGGTGAGGGAAATCCTCTCTGGGCAGTAACAGTTGTGGCATGGTGGCACAATGGTGCCTCACAGCTCCAGGGACCTGTATTCAATTCCGGCTTTGATCAATGTCTGTGTGGAGTTTGCACATTCTCTTTATGTCTGCGTGGGTTTCCTCCTGATGCTCCAGTTTCCTCCCACAGTCTGAAAGACATGCTAGTTAGGTGCATTGGCCATGCTAAATTCTCCCATAGTGTACCCAAACAGGCGCAGGAATGTGGTGACTAAGGCATTTTCAGAGTAATTTAATTGCAGTTTTAATGTAAACCTACTTGTGACACTAATAAATAAAAAATAAAAGAATGATGTCTAGGGTGAGGTCTGTCAACTAAGACATTTGGAACCCCCAGGGTTTAGAGTCATAGTTTTAGAAAGCAGTTCCATTCAGTTGAGGCATTTGGATTCTCTAGAGCAGCAATAATAAAGTCCTGGGGATATACTGGATGGTCGAGTGGAATAAGTGGGAGGTTATCTCAGAAAGTAATGGAGTATTCAGCCCCCAGAAACAGAAGGGCCAGATCAACAAAGGGGATGGGGACATCAACATTGGAAGGAAAAAGGGAAGAACAGGAATATCCATCTGGACGATTATGGGATCAAGAGGTATTTAAAAAGGGAAGGAGAGTCAAACAAAGGTCTGTGGCTCCTGGCAGAAGCCATATGCTCAGTTTCAATATTCCCATTGCAATGGTCACAGCTCACAAAGCATCATGCTTAAAGTTATTATATTAATCTACAGCATCAATAGTGAGAGTCTTGGCTAATGGAGGGGTGCTGACAATGGTCTGATTAAAATTTAGAGCTCATTGCTTTATTCACCCTTATCAAGACCCTTATTGTGAATGCGGAGACATGTCTGAGGCTGATTTTCAGCCACCTGTGGACTTCCATGATGTGCTTCAACTAGACTGAGAGCAGGCCAAGCATTTGACATTGAATTCCTGACTTGGAGATGGAGGGAGAGCGTTCAAGAGGAAGGTTCAAATGTGTCTCAGTTGTGTTCATTCACAGATCTGAGGAGTGTCAAATGCAGGCTGTAGGCAATACTGCCTTGTTACCTAAGAGCACAAATAATGGATCAGAACTACACCATTTGGTCCTTTGAGCCTACTCTGCAATTCAATTGGATCATGTCTGATGATCTACCCCGACACCTCTTTCTTACATGAATCCCATATAGCTTCATGTCACTGGTATCCACAAATCTCTTGTCATGGTCCTGTGCCATCGCTACAAACCTTGATATCACTTGTACTGATCAATTTCTGACTTGAACCTGCTCAATGGTTGAGCTTCCAGCCCTCTGGGGGTAGAGAATTTCAAAGATTCACCACCCTTTGGCACTGCCCAAGGGGCAAAGTGCCCATCCCCAAGGGCATCTTGACACTTCTCACCAGTGCCAAGGGGGGCAGGGCCTAGGGGATATGGCCTGGGGAGCTTGGGGGGGTGGTCTTAGGGTTAATTAGTGGGGTTAATTAGGGTTAATTAGTGATCCATCTGTGGCAGTGGATCCAACTGCCACATTTCATTGGGATTGTTTGGGACTAGAGGGAGGCCAGTGATTGGTACGGGCTGCGGAGGGGGGACGCAGACTGCTGGGGAAGTGTTGCCTCCATGATGGGATGGGTGTTGTGGGGATGGGGGGGATTTCTGCCTCCTGGAGTGGAATTGGGACTAGCCCACGAATGGGTGGGGGCTGTGTTTGGGCCATGAGAGGATTGGGGGTGCAAAACCGCAGGGGTCGTGAGCTGCTCAGCAATCGAGCTGGCCAGTGATCAGGAGAATGACAGATACGGACCACTACACATGCGAGAGGCCAATAACTGTCATTCCCTGGTGTGAATAGGCCCTGAGTTTTTAATGATATTGACAATTGTGACCTCTGCATTGCATAGAGTGTGGGACATTCGAGTCTGAACTCCCACTGAAGAAACAATTGTGAGTTACACCAATTTTCCCATAAATTCAACACAGTTTTTTTGGGACAATCAATCCCCCTTGTCGCTGTATATTGGATGCATTTTTACTGGGTTGGTGGGGGACGTTGATCTCGCTTTCCATGCAGGAACGACCTCTCTCCGCTCTAGCAAGGCGGATAAAGTACAGGTTCCAGGGGTACCCTCACTGGTTACGGCTCACTCTCTTTCACTATGAACGTTCTTTTCCTTTGGATAAATAAACAGTTCAGAAGCATGCATGCCTAATGTCCATGCTGAGCTGTCCCCAGTAAGAAATTAAAAAATACACCATTTGTGCCAGAACTTAGATGAGATGGTGAGCTTGAAGTGGCCGACATACAATCAGTGCTAATGTTCCATGGTGTGACCTCCCTGTGTACTCTACTCCTTAGACTACCTGATGCCCTTACAAGAATGTGAATCTACAGTGAGTAGAAGTTACATTATCCCTGGCAGAGTACAGTAACTCATTCATACATTTCCTGCATTACAGGGCAATGCTTTTCTGGATCCCTCAGATGCTAATCTTCCTCACAATGGCTTCTCAGTCCAGCATAGTCAGATGGAAAGGCCTCCTCCCTCTATCCCTCAGAAGAACGGCCACCTGTATTTTCCTGGTTTACATGAAATGTAAGACCAAAGTCTTCTGATATCTCTGAGCCACTGTATGCTTATTCCCCACAGTTTCTCGACAGCAGAGAGTGAATGTCTGTTTGAGTGCCTCTTAAAGATGGCACATGACCTTTGACCTCATGAGGTAACAGAGGAGAGGGCCACTTCCCATCTGATCTACCATGAGAGTGACCAAGCTCCTCTTGATTGCTTAATCAATGAATTGACTAGTGTAAGATTGTATGTGTTCAGCCATTCCATCAAACATGCCAACATTCCCACTTGTCATCAGATTTCATGTCTAGAATGGAAGATTCTGCCCAGCTAGTAGTGTAGAAAACAAATGTATGGATAATCCTTTCCAGTGTTCCAATTTTTTGATATTGTTGCGGATAAGAAAATCTGTCATTATATGAACTAATAATAATATGCAGTCTGGCATTTATTTATTACAGTTATATACTGCAGTGGTATATATTGTTCTAGCCTCAACTTCTACACATACTCGGTTCAGCATTTGAGAAGGTCAGATAAAGTCAATGTAAAGTATAAATATGGAACATGGTACCAAACCTATTTAACATCTAATGGCCTAATAGTAAGACCATAAGATATAGGAGCAAAATTAGGCTATTTGGTCCATCGAATCTGCTCCACCATTCAATTATGGCTAATAAGTTTCTCAGCCCCATTCTCCCATCTTTCCCCATAACCTTTGATCCCCTTATAAATCAAGAACCTATCCATCTCTGTCTTAAGTACATTCAATGATTTGGCCTCTGCAGCCTTCTGTGATAATGAATTCCACAGATTCACCGCCCTCTGGCTGAAGAAATTCCTCCTCACCTCAATTTTAAAGGGTCATTCCTTTACTGTCAGCCCTGAGATCCTAGTCTGTCCTGCTGATGGGAACATCTCCCCAACACCCATTCTATCCAGGCCTTTCAGTATTCTTTTATATATTGCTTCAAATAATATTGCCCAAGGTTCTGAGAGCTGTAAACACTTATGTTTTAAAATGATGTTTTAATGCTGTTTCTTACTGCTATACACACTGCAGTGATTGGAGAGGGGTTGCAGTGAATTGAAAAACTGTATGCGTCATGAAATGAATCAACAACCAATTCAATTCTCCACCTTTCCCTCCATTAGTGCCATTTGTATTACTCAATCTTATTATTGAGTCATTGCATGTATATGTATACTCAGATATATAATTAAAAATAATGAATAAGCACATTAGTATTACTAAGTTAGCTTACAAAAGTACAATTCAACCAGTTATTCCAAGAAACGTAAGAGCGAAGGAGGAAACAACTCTTTGTTTTCCTGCACTTACTGCAGTAAAGCAGTTAAGTTTAAAGGTCCCATTGAAAATGGCAGGCTAAGGAGAGGGTAAGGGTGGGATTTTCCAGCCCTTCCCGCTGGCAGGATCTTCTGATCCCACCAAAGTCAACTTATGTTAAGAGTTCCCCAGTGGCTAAATGGATGAGTCATGCAAATTGCCATTGATTTTGGTGGAATTGGATGGCCAATAATGAGCTGTGCCTGCTGTAGGAAAACCCATGATGGTGGAGGGGACTGTAAAATTCTGGCCTGCATCTAAGGATTTTGGGGGCGTAGTGTGTGGGGGTCAGACCTCAGAGGGGTTGGAAAATGGAGGTGTTGGACATCAGGAGGTATTGTGGGTGTTGGACATTGGTGGGAGAGGACTGGATCTCAGAGAAGTTGGGAAGTGAGATAACATGTATACTCATGGTTAACTGACAAAGGGTCATCCAGACTCAAAACATTGACTCAATTCTCTCCCCATAGATGCTGGCAGGCCTACTTGTTTCTACAGCTTTTTCTGTTTTTGTCCCCCAAATGTGACACAAATCTGACTGGAAATTCCAGTCCAATATATTTGTCCAACATCAAACAAGTCAAATAAATAAGTTTTATTTTTATCAAATGAATCTGCAGCATGTGTTAAATTCAACTAATCAGATTTTTCTTGTGCTCTTTTGATTAGCCGTGGAAACGTCTAAAAAGACATTGAATTAGAGCTGATTCTACTGTTTATGATCCATAATTAATGCATCATCTAAATATATCAATAAATATATTACACTGTCATGATTTAATTATTGGGAATTTTAATGTTTTGATGTTTACAGACTTTTTCAGAAGTATTTTATTAGCTAAATATTTTTCAGTCTTATCCTTGCTCTTGGCCAACTTTAGAAATTAGCCGAAAATATTTTTTTAAAAATATTACGTGACAGAAAGTGCCTGTGTATTTAAAAGCTGAATTGATCTCAATGCTCATCGAAGTAGAAGCTCATGACCTTGCTAGCAATCATTTAGATTTAATGATTCTGAAAGCATTAGCAACTCCTGTTGCTTTTTTATTCACTTAACTATAACATTCCTGCAGCACGTTCAGTATTTTACTGTAATTTGGTTTCACATTGCACCAATCAATTTACAAACAGTAATGCAGAATGTAATTGCATGTGAGGTAGTAGTCAGTTAAATTCTGAGATTAACTCATAGACTAAGCAAATTTATACCAAATCAGAATACAGTCTTGTACCTCTAATTTATAATGCAGTCATACAGCTTGAGCAATTAAAGCTCAACAATCCCCTGCACATATTTAGTTGTGAATTTTATAAAGTCTAATGAGGGTTTGATCTTCCATCGTTCTTTCTGTGAGCTTGACAATCCGAAGACACTAATTCTCTCCTTTGCTTAGTAATTGCATTCGAGAATTTAATTTTACCTTGTAGGCCTAACTATCCTCAGGAGAGCGCAAGCCTTTTCTCTTTGTGTATCGATCAGGACTCTGAAACAGGACCACTGGCCGTCAACTGGAAATCCACTCGAGCAACTTGTTTATTTTTGTTGGCGATGATCAATGTTTCGTTCTTTTGCAGCCAGAACATTAATTTTCACTTGATGGGTGTCAACCCTTTTCAAAATTTCTCATTGACCTCGAGTCAAAAAGCTTGTCTCACTGTCATAATTACCTATCTCAAATCCAGCATAATTGTTGTCAGGTTTAGAGGCATGGATGAGAAATCTAAGAGAGCATTCTTCTCAAGTGGCAGCTCAACTGATCCCAGAGAGACTTGATTATTTTTGTGGGCCAATGCTGAACAGGGAAGTCTAATTGACTTTCGCGAGCAATAAGCAAAAGTAAATCTGTGTTTTGCCCTAACATCATTTCACATGCTCTAGACAAGAATTCTCAAATGTACTACATGCGAAAGAGTTAGAATGAAGCTGGAAAATGTATGATGCTGTATTGCTGTGAACAGAAGTTATCTCATCTTACAGAGCTTTATGAACAGGTTTAGTCAAAGAACAAAGAACAAAAACAGCAAGGGAACAGGCCCTTCAGCCCAACGAGCCCGTGCCGCCACCCTGATGTTCCCATCTCTACCTGTGATTCCTGCCTATGTGTATAGATCTATGGATTAAAAACCAAATTTGAGACAATTTAGGGAGAATTTGTTTTGCCAGTGAGACTAAGAGCACATTTTTGGGATGTGGGAGGAAACCGGAACACCCAGAGAAAACCCACGCAAGCACAGGGAGAATATGCAAACTCCCACAGACATAGAACCAAATTCATGTATCTGCACAGCGCAGCGATAGTCAGTGAACTGACGTGTTGCCCCTCAAATGGTCCAGGTCAAGCGTACACTAACGATGTGAAGCACTAGGATACTCTCGAAAATCCTCTCACGACCCATTGCGTGTATGCCTCTTGTTAGACAACAAGGTGGACCAAAGCACCTGTAGGATAAAAACAAGTACATCAATATCATCATCTATTTACACACTTCCCAGGGATTCCCAAGGCTCATGATCCCTGTTTTAAATCAGTTTTCTATAACCCTCCATTCCCATTCTGTTCATATGCCCATCTAAGTATTTCTTAAAGTCCTTGGAGTGGACTTTGTTGTAAAGCTGATATACACTTTTTCTAGAGAGATGGTGGCAAATTGGAGTTGTTTAATTCATTCAGAACTACACAATTATTGTCATGCAAATTCACTTCATGTGCAAGGTAGTTTTAATATACATGCCATCTGCTGGATTAGAGAGTTGCAATAGTAACTCACATTCATTCAGCTATAAAAATACTTGGTGGTTGGTTATTTATTATAAAATGTCATAGTTCCATAGTTTGTATTTCCACAACTGTGGTGGTTTCTGTTTCCCTCCCAAGAAACGTCAGCCAGAAGTGACTGTTGCCACAAAACCAAAAAAGCAGTTACAATGAAGATTTTCCAAAGCCCATGGTTACAATGGAAAGAATCAGAAATGCAGGAGATTGTTGCTGTTTGGCAATGAGGAATTTCTGTACATAGCCTGATTTTATTACATCACTGTGTTTGATAAGGTCATTTTGTGTCACCATCTTGACAAATAGGGCAGGTTTCTGTATAGATAATAAAACCCCTTACAAAACGCACTTTAAATGCTGCAATTTGCTGTAAGGTATTGGCCATAGTTTGGTTAGTCTTGTTAAAGCATTTGTAGTCCTACGTAGTTCAACAGTTAGAATTGATTAATTTCTAAAAACTTGGAAAATAGGAGCAGTAGTCAGCCATTCAGCCCTTCAAGCCTGATCCACCATTTGTTATGAATGTATTATTGTACGTGCATTATTCATGATACATTGAATATATTCAAGAGGTGGCTAGATATAACACCTGGGGCAAATGGGACTAAAGGTTATGGGGAAAAAGCAAGGTTAGGTATTGAGGTGGATGATCAGCGATGATTGTAATGAGTGGCGGAGCAGCTTAAAGGGCCAAATAGCTTCCTCCTGCTCCTATCTTCAATGTTTCTATGATAATGGCTGATCATTCAACTAACTTGTCTCAGCTTTGCCCCCCTATACCCGTTAGCCCCTCGAGCTAAATTCAATAAAGGCTCAAGCTAGGAACTGTCTCCATGCTTGTTTCTGCACACAGCTTTATCCAATACCCAACACTACACTGAATTCTAGGTCATGAGTTCTCTTATATCACTGTGTGGGTGATATTGTACTCAGTTCCAAACTGACCCTTAAGGTGTTAGATCTTAAATGACATATCTGAAGGCCATATAATCCTCCTATCCCTTGTCATCACTGCTGCAAAGCAGTGGTAGGCTCCGTGGGTGCCAGTAAACTTTATTGAATTGAAGGTTGTTCTGGCATCTGGGTGTCTTGTCCACTTCCTTTCCATTCCTAAGCAGTGAATTGATGACTGTCCAGTTGTAGTGATAGATGGCAGTTGGTTTATCCCACTGTTTATTGTTTAGGTGAACTCTGGAATCATCTCCACAATGGCTGGAATTCGCTGGCTACTTACGCTGGCAGAAGTTCCTGGTGCTGCCGATGATCTGTCTGCTGCCACAGCTTTCCTGGCAGTGTGGAGTGGTTTCAACGGGAAAGCACATTGACACTATCTGGATCAGAGACGATCCCACCTCCAGTAAAAGGCCCATTGCTGAGAAAAACACTGAGGGAAGGCCAGAGAATCTCACTTAGTATTGTTTTCTCTTCTTCCTGCATGCAGCTCATTGTGATACATGCTGGGATGGAAGATGACTCTTCCTGTTACGAGCATGTGACTTGATGTGTGGCCTGTTGTCATCAATAGATGGCTACTACTCGGTTCCAGTGCTATACTGGCACTGCTCTACTGGCTAGGGATTGCAATATCTGTCTCAAGCTTCATCTGTCCAATTAATTTTGGAGCCAAAGGTTGCGGCTCTTCTCTTGATGATTCCTCTCTTGATTTGTACCTATGCAAGGTGCTATGGTGACTATCAGAGTGGTTTGCTGGTCTCACCAATCAGGGGCTTCTGGCACTTTAACATAGTAAAGGATATGGAAGAAAAGTGGGAAAAGGTTAAAGAGTTGGACAATCAGCCATTACCATAATGAATGGCAGAGCAGGCTTGAAGGAGCCGAACGGTCAATCTCTGTTCCTATTTTTTATATTGATAGAAATGAATAGATAATTACTGTTGAACTACCAAGGATGACCAATACCTTAGTAAGTAGACAAATCTGCTGTACAAAGAGAGAAGACAGTCCAGAACTGAGTCCCTGTCGAGAGAATCTTTCTTATTGGAATGTGCAGTTCTGTACAATTTACCTCAGTGATTGTTTTGGCATCTTCTGTCATTTTAAGGAGATTCAGAGTGATACAGGCATCCCTGCTCAGGAGAAAATAAGACTGGTTGTGGATGATGTACATCAGTTCAGAGATTTGTTTGCTGCCAAACTTTAATGGGTCCAGTATCAAGCCTGTGACCGTAAGCCAGATTCCCTCAAGCCTCTAAAATGACATGACTGTTGTTGTTCATGAGGTCTCTCAGCATCAGTTCTTTGTCCAATGTGATTGTAACACTGGGTCCTGTGTCCAAGTTAAAACTGTGAGAGACATGGCCATTAACCAAGATGCACTCTAGAACATTGATCCAGGATACTTAACCTCATCTAAGAAGTATGACAGTGCATCCTCTTGATGTGCTGTCTGAACTTCATGAATCCTCATGGGATCTCTGTGCATTTTGATGTATTGATGTCCTATTTAGTTACATTGAAAGCATTGGGCTGAAATTGTCAGATATTGATCTTGCCTAAGGGGGTGTTTTGCTCCACATCACTGGCATGGTCATTCTACTAGTTAGTGTGTTGCTTCCTTTGGCCTGGAGTGTCCTTGTATTTGTTCTCATTCTCTAACTGGACAGTGGGATTTACTTTGTACCATGGTTTGCTTTCTCCCCTTAATATGGATCAGCGCTGCAACGATTTTAGACTGCCTGACCATCTAGATATCTTTTTCAAGGTGAGACCTTCTTTTACTTGAAGCATGTTTGAGAGACCATTGTCCACCATTGTTACAACCCATTCTATCCCTGCATAACTCAGATTTCAAGTCACCGTAATTATAGCCCTCAGCCATTCTCTACAGCTCATTAATGAGGGAGTTAACAGTTTCTCCTGGCTGCTGAATACATCTATTAAATTTAGCTCTTTCAAGGATTTTATTACTTCTGAATTAAAATTAGCATTGAATTTTTAAAAATTTCATCAAATTTTGAAGATGATTTGCTGATTCCTTGTCTAGCTCTTATTTAATTGGCTTGCTGGTCTGCTGAATAAATCATCTGTCTTTTTTATCCAGGCCTCAAGCAATTATGTATTTAAGGTATCTCGTTCTCCAAGATTCGCAATATTGTGATTGATCTGGACTTTAGGTAAGTCCAAACTAATCTAAAGAGTTGATTTCTGATCCATGATTAAAACTTTTAAATTGCAGTTTCGAATTTGAGATCTCTGAAAATTTGAGATGGTACCGCAAGTATGCTCCTTGGCATAGAGTTTTCCTGTGTTTGTTGGTTTGGACAGACTCTCATAATAATGGTGTTTGAAATCTCAATATTTACATTTTGTCAACATTGGCTTTCTAGATCAATTGATTACAGTTTTTTTTCCTGTGAGTGCAATGTCCTCAGGACTTGGACGTGCTGAATCTCAGCTTTTGCTAGGTTTTTAAAGTTTCCTACTCAGTCACAATTAATTTTTATTTATTTCTTTTCGTTGTTCAGGACAAGCTCAGCTGTCACATTTTCAGGCACCGACTCAGAGATTGGGTTTCTCAGATTGTAATTTAAACAATTTCTGACGACTGCAACATTTAACTTGTTTCAGGACTTGTGTTGTTCAGGAATTTTAATCTCAGCCTTTCTAGGTCTGCTGACACTGCACATTCTAGCTTTTAAAGCTGGACTTCTTTGGGATTCAATGAAGTCTTCTGCTGCAGTGAGGAATTTAATTTCTGCTTTCAGCTTATAAGCCTTTCTTTGGAGCTTTTCTCTGGTGAATTCCTTCTGCAACTTCAGTTTAGAACTTCCCTTCAGCTTAGCATGCTGCTTCAATTTTTCTTTCAGTTTGCCAGTATTTTAATTTTCTTCTGCACTCACTTGAGTTTTTGAGTTGTTCTATTATTGTCACCATGGTATAATGATGCTGGCGCCAATCTGGGATGAGCACAATAAGAAGTCTCACAACATTAGGTTAAAGTCCAACAGACTTATTTAGAATCACAAGTTTTCAGATCACTGCTCCTTCATCAGGTGAGTGTCTTGATGAAGGAGCAGCATTTCAGAAGCTTGTGATTTCAAATAAACACATTGGACTTTAACCTTGTGTGTGAGACTTCTTACTGTTACCATGATGTAAAGCATTGTGCATAGTTCAATAGTTCTTATTGAGGTATACCATAGTTTTCAGTTGTTCAACAGCAACTATTTATTAACTATCAGAAAATATACACATAGCTGTAATAAAGATCTAAGCTAAGAGTTATATCCCTTCTTGCACATGGTGTTGTCCAACACCATACTGACCCCTAGGTGTGAGTCATGTATTCTTTTATGCTGGGGCTGTACTGAGTCCAATGTTAACCCTTTAGATGCCAGGTTCTTATACTACACAATTGACATTTTTCTTCCAAATAATTTAATCAAGTGTCCTTTAATTTCTACTGTGAAATGTAATTTGTTTATGATTGCACAGATTGGAAAAATATAAAGGAATTCCCTGGAGTAAACCTTCCCTTGGAGCTATGTAGGCAGTAACTAGGCAATGAAGTCAGTCCAGCTGCCTAAACAAGACTTGGCTATCGATGTAACCTGTATCTCTTTGCCTGCCTGCCTATACATTGGATCTGATGACAATTAGCCCGAAGGATGTGTGAGTGTAGGGATGGTGGGGTGGGGGAGGGGTGGTATATGAGTGTTGCAGGGGAAAAGAAAGGTGGAGACAGTGGACAGGCTTTCACCAGCCATTCTCCATATGCAACTGGTAAATGTAACTCAGAGAGTGAGCAGCACGGTAGCACAGTGGTTTACACCGCTGCTTCACAACATGAGGGACCCATGTTCAATTCCGGCCTCAGGTGACTATCTGTATGGGGTTTACATGTTCTCTCCATGTCTTGTGTGGGTTTTCTCCAGGTGTTGTGGTTTCCTCCCACATTGCAAAGATATGCAGGTTAGGTGCATTGTCCATGCTAAAACTGTCACTTTTTGTCAGGAGGGCTAGCAGGGTAAATATGTGGGTTATGGGGATAGGGCCTGGGTGGGATTGATGTCAGTGCAGGCTGAATGGCCTCCCTTTGCACTGAAGGGACTCTATCATTCTTTTATGAGAAAGATGCCAATTCTCCTCTTTAGCTACTGTTTTAATGGATTGAAATACTGCATCATTTATGTTACTCTGTGAGCACCTTGGCCTGTTTCATCACTTGCTTGCAGCATTTGCAGAATGATCAGGATTCAATGAGCTGGCAGTGTGGAAGTTTCTGTGAAAGATAGAGGCATCCCCATGTACAGTGTCACCAATAATGCTGAAACAATGTTGCTGAAATGATGGGCACAGTTATAGATTCAGTGTGAAAAGAGATTTAATGACATGGCAAGAGTAAGATGTAATGATTTCTGTCACCAATGTTCTATCCTGAACATTTCCATGGCATTTTTGTGACATTGCACCTTCCAACCATGCTGAAAGTCTCAATTCATGCTCTCCCCTACAATCTGCATCCTTCTTCTCCACTCACAGCTGATCAATGTAACAGCTCTCCCTCATCTTACAAATACTTACCTTTCCTTACCAAAGTCAAAGATCTAGGTTCCCCTGTTCCTCATTCAAAGGCCTTCCACTATCCTCTCTATTGCTTTGACTTTTGTCCCCCAATCATTTGTGCCTGATACAAGAAAATGCTTCTCCAAACACACTCTCTTCTCAGTTTGCTTTCACGTGATGAAGGAGCCTTGCACAGCTCACATTTTACATCAAAGAATTAGGAACTTCCGGCGATACTTTCTGCAAGGGAAATAACATGCAGGAGGGAAGGATGTTCAGCCAGAGAGATAGAGTTCTTCTGTTCAACCCCTCCCTCAGATGGGAGAAAATTATGTAAGATTTTGGGGAAGAAGGATCTAATGACATTTGTGATAGCGAGGCTGGTAAATACTCAGAGGAAGTTGTTGTAGGTTTTCACTACAATCTCTCTCTCCCTTCACTATGCCTTGTGATACCTTAATGCTGTCTAGCACTGGCAATTATTCATTGCCAACATTATCCAACCTTTGCCGCCATAGTAACCCAATCTTAAGAGTTACTGTAGAATGTTAAAAATTCTGGAGGAGTCACTTTCACTGTGTATCACATTATGACTCATGGCATAAGCAGTCTTCATTATACATGAAGTGTGTGTGATGCATAGTCATCTCAATGGATTCTGGAAACAGAACCTCTGCACAGAAGTCTGGGTCACCAGGCCAGGCAGCTTTGATCAAAGCTCATATTCTAACTCTGAATGGCTTAGTCTCTGCCAACTTTAAAAAATCAGCGGAACATGTTGGAATGGGCTTCCAATGCGTCTCTTTTTTATTGTGATCAGCTCTTCTGCAGGTCACCAGAAGTGAAGGGCAGGATTCATTGGCCATCCTGCTCTGTATTTGTCAGTGGCATGCCCTTTGCTAATGGTGGGAATCTCTGACCCTGCTGCCGTCAATGGGATTTCTGGAAAATCCATGGATGAGGCTACATTATTAGCAGGACCAGAGAATCCCACTAATGTGAATAGCTGGAGAATTCTGGCAGAAGTCTTGCAGCTACATAGGAGTAAAGATGGCTCAATGGGAGCAGGA
The DNA here is from genome assembly GCA_024679065.1 of Sphyrna mokarran. Taxonomy (NCBI): domain Eukaryota; kingdom Metazoa; phylum Chordata; class Chondrichthyes; order Carcharhiniformes; family Carcharhinidae; genus Sphyrna; species Sphyrna mokarran. Next base: position 41,328,543 of record JAGIQG010000016.1, read on the forward strand.
TATGGTGATTTCTTTCAGACTGACTACATGGAGCAGTATTCTCCAACCTCGCCCATAACTGGGATGGTCTGGTCCTGCTGCAGTGAGTGGATATTTGGCCAAGATGAATTCCCAAATCCTCTATTCTCACTGGCAGCAGTGTCCAGGCATGAATAGCTGGAGATCTCTGCTTCATCCTGTCAGTTGCTCAACTGCCACTATACATGAAAGTAGCCTGTTTCATCACCAGCTTTCAAGTGGCCCCTTAAGGGTCTAAGATGGTAAAGATTGCTTATTTATTATCAGTAGATTTCCACCATCTTTGCTGAAACAGCTGAGGAGCATCTTATGGAAGCAACAGATGAGGTGAGAAGATTTCAAGAGGTTCACAAGACCTTGCCTGTGGATTCTTCTTCCTCGGCTGATGATTCCATAGTTGCTGCTGTATTGAGGTCCTGGCCTCCATGCTGTGCCAGAAGGAGATTCAAACCAATCAACATTAAAGGAATTTGGGCACATAAGCCAGCATTGGAAAGACATGCAGCATTATTGATCTAATACTCCTATGATTCTGACTCTATTGACTTTCAGCTGGGGTTCTGGGCATTGGTTGGGATGTCAGAAACTATGCTGATCATGGGTAATGCTTGACTGCTGAAACCATCTGTAGACTTGTTTTTGTTTTGCCAAAAAATTAGGAGACATTGATCTGACTCAGGATAGAAGCAACTCGGTTTCTCCCAGGATACACCCATGCATACACCTCATAATTTGTACATGATGGTGTTATGACACAGAAGTTGTCCCCCTTTTGGAAAACCATGCTCAATCCTCCAGAGAGGAATACCTCAATTTGTAATCTGTTAAAAGTGTTTGGGAAGGTGTGAGCTAGTCTTCATTAACATTTAGAGGTTAACTAACAGAAGGACCTGATAGTCACTGAACAACTGACAATTTATTTATTTTACTAATAGGGAACTTAACTAAACAAGTAACATGCCAATTAAAATAAGATTTGACGGGAATGCTGTTCAAATAAGTACAATGTCCATCCATTAACAAAAAAAACAGAATTCAGTTACTCTCAAAAAAAGCAAATAGGTTTTGTGGCTTTGAAAAACTTTTGGAGTTCTTCTATCAGTTCCACTGTCTGTAACCTCTTTTGGATTTGGCACTCTTCATTAGATAGACGGAGAGTTCTCTTAAAAGGTATTTGAAGCTGTCAGGGTGCTTTGAGAGGTGTCAGCCCTTCGGTTGAACTGCAGGCAGGCAATTGATCTCCTGTTTTTATAACCGTTATGACCTATGAATTTTCCTACACGGGATTAGTCTGATATTGTCAACAACAACAAATTCAAATTTGATAGGTTTCTGAAAGCTGAGTGTCTTATTTAAACTGATAGGCTGAGTTCAAAAGCCGACAAAGTCTGTTATCAAAGCAACCTTGATGCTTGGTCTTTATTACAAATGTTTTAGTCTGCATACCCTATATGCACCTGCATTTTAAACTTCTAAGTATTGACACAAAATTAGCTTTTAAAGGAATGCAAAACCAGCTATCAAAAGAACCACATTTCACAATCCCAACTTCTCAATGACGGCTACGTGACAAATGCAGATAGGAGAGAGTTGTACTCCTTCTAGTTTATCAGTTTATAAAGAGTACTGAATCATATGGTGGCACCTAAATAGCCTTGAGTCAATCAGTAGCAATATTTACTCTTGGCAACCAGACAATTGCTGCAAACCCCATTCCTGTGCCTTTTTTATAGCATCATCTTATGGTAAACATGACTGCCTTAGTGAGCAGGGTATCTATCACTTCTTTTGCAGATATGCGTTGAAAACTTGCTAACATGTGACATCCCTCACTGAATTCCAAAGGATCCTAAAGCAACAATGAGGTTGTTTCATCATTGTGACTGCCACTGTCAGTGAGTAAACAAATATTACCAAGGCCTGCAAGTTTTTCTGCAGCAAGATCTACAAGTCTGCCACTGACTGGAAGATCCTGAACATCTTCTGATATTGCTGTGCATCTGGACGTATAAACACAATGTGGATTATTAGTGGACAAAACTTTTCCCACTCCTGCTCAGATTCGTGTGTAGAATCATTCAAGTTTATTTTGCCATTCAATTAGAACTTGGCTACACTCCAAATTCATTTTTCTGTCAATGCTACACATCCCTTGATTCTTTTAACTATCAAAGATTTATCAATCTCAATCTTTAGAAGTTCTGACAATCCCAGGAGCCACAACCTTCTGGGGAATGAGTTCCAGATTTCTCCTGCCATTAGTGTGAAAATATGTGACCTGGTTTCTCTGCTAAATAGTCTTGTTCCAAGTTTACGTCTGCTCATCTTGATTTCACAGCGGACCTAATGTAGCTCCAATATATTCTTGTCGCTACTAATGTTGTTTTTTGCCCCATTACTTACTTTGTTTCTCCTCCTTTATTCATAATTTGGTTGTAAGAATCAAATTTTTATTGTCACTTTCTCAACCTGACAGTAAGTGGTAAATTCTGTCAAATGACCTGTAAAGTTTCCAGTCAGCCCTGAAGCTGTAATGGTGCGACACCACCCAATCATATACAGCCCACTTATTAGCTTCTTCTATGTTAGGCCACTGACATATTCAGAGATCCATACCCATCAGAGGGCCCTGATTTTTCAAAATTGAGGAATGTAATACAGTGTTTAAAATGCCACAAGAGACAGCACCAATGATAGTAATGGAGAGGTAAGTTATCCTCTGCAATGTTTGAAACTCCATTATCCTATTTCCAACAAGAACAATGGCACCTTGTATTTCCACTAAGTAAGAAGCCTAAAACTCAACCTGTGTAATTCTTATTATACATTTGGAAGCACACCATGCAGAAATGAACTTTACAATGGATAAATTAAGTACAAATTCCAGTGAGTACAATTGATGGTTGTAAGCAAAAGTTTGCTTTATCTAGAAGTATATCAACCCTGAGAATGTCTGAGAGCCACTTAATTAACTTGGAGACAGATGAACAATTTTGCTTTCAATGGCATCAAACACTTGACATGTTTGTAAATCAAACATAATTTGCTGCACTTTATTTGCCAACCAAAGTATTATGTATTAACAACCTGAACCACAAAATGCAATGTTTTACTGTGGGTTTGTTTGTGTACTAAATCAATTAGTTTACAATAAAAGCCTATCTACACTATTCATTTGGATTGCACTCAGATTGAATAAGTTTATTGCTAGCAAAATAGTTGCAATTCTTCAAAATCTTAAAAACTTGTCTGTAAATGCACTTGTTAATTTGCAATTACTGGTATTGCATACGTCATGCTTTTCACAAGATTAATTAAGTTAACATTCCCACCTTCAGTACAAGAAAATCAATGATTGAGGTAAATTGTATCCAGGCTTGGAAGTCAGGGGGAACTGCAAGCAAAGCATCACAACAGCATTCCATGTGTGTAGCTGAAAAGCGGAGGTGATGAAAGGAGGATTAATTGTGACTATTTAATTGTGTAAATGGGGTTTTATTACAACAATGTAAGTGCCATTCTCAGATAATAGAATGTGCCGATTTATATTTTTATTAATTGGCTTAAAATTTTGCATCTTATTTACCCAATTTGACTAATTGTAATCGGGGCAGGCAAGGCTTGCAGAACGACATTTTCCATTGGCCTTGGTAAGGATCTTACAAGCGTCAGGCAGGCGAGGCGGTAAAATTCCGATAAACTAGTTGAAAGGAGATCACCATTATTTCTGGGACCAACATTACACAGACTGAAGAGTACACAGTCATTTTTCTTGCAATGTTCTGACAAATAGTCCACGAGGTTTTCACAATGCAAAGCCATTTTTCTAGTGAATATTAAGCAATTGCAACGCATAGTGATAGAGAAAAGTGTATAAGGATGTTCATGACTTTATCTAAAAGATAAAGACGATAAAGAGGAGTAACTCTGAGACCAATGGGCAACCCATGGATTATAAACAAGACATCGTGAGTTTGTTATATAACTAGATCATAAAAAAGGAAGAAACACCACTACTTCTCAGTTCTGAATGTAGGTTTTAAAATTTTAAATTGCGACTAGAAAAATTTATATCAATGACAGGAAACGGATTGCATTTTACACCACTGCTGCATATTTCCAAATATTCTCTTATCAACAAGGTACTTATTGAAATATCACAATGTAGGAAAACATCAAAATGATTTTGTGCACAGTATCATTCCACAAACAACAATGAAATGCATGATTAGATAGATTGATATAGTGCCATTTTTGACAGGTAGTCAAATCACTGTGCCGTCATGTCATCTCAACAATATCTACAACAATGGACAAACCTCTACTCAATGGAAGAAAGTTGAAATGTGTATTTTTTTTGCTGATCTTGTCAAAGGAAACTTGCATTGAAATTTTGTGCAGAGCTTGTTTCCTCCTCAGGAGCTTGAATACGAACACAAAATGAATTCAAGTGCAGGATCCCATGTTGTTACCTGTTTGTGTTAAAACTTTATGAATTATTTTTAAAGTGACCTCATGCCCTCAGAAAATAAAGACTTTCTACATTTGCCTGTGCTGCTATTTGGTTGACTTATTTATTGTGAAATCAAAACAAAACTATGTGTTTTGTATGAACAGGAGCACTCAGTTTCATAGCAGTGGTGCTACATTATTTAATGGTGGCATGCATCACCAGAATGTATATAGTGAGGGGAAACAAGTTTGAATCTCAGTTAAATTTGGATTTAAACTCACAGTAATCCAATTAAAATCATTAACATTTTACCACCAGACCAACTGGAGAGGAATTTATTACTGCTTTACTTTCTCTATTCATATTACGTGGTCCCATTGCTTTTCTCAGTAACAAGCATTAATTTACACATATTCACCAATCTGTCAATTTGGGGTGGCACGATGGTACTATGCTTAGCACTGCTGCCTCAGAGAACCAGGGACCCAGGTTTCCAGCCTTGGTTACAACTAGTGTGAAGTTTGCACATTTTTCCAGTGCCTAATCTTACCATCACTTTGCAACCATTTTTGGGGAGCAAAATCTTGGTAAAGTCAAGTGTGAGGCAAGTAACACGATCTGTGCCCACCTCCATGCTGGTTCTCCCTTTACCAAAGCCTGAAAATGGCCACAATTAGGATCGTGCGCAACAACCATTTAAATGCATTCGCCCCATCCAGAATTGGTGAGAAACAGATATGTTCCACAGAAGTCCGATTTGGGCACTCCAGTTAGTGAGTTGGTAAGTGCCCAGTGTCTGATGGTTCTCTGCCTGAGATAAGTGAGGGGGAAGACGGGTCCACTGCCGCTCTGTCTGTGATCATTGAGAGACAAGGGGTTCCGCTGTGCCACTCTGCCTGAGATCAGTGAGGTGGAAGGGGGAGGGCCTCCGCTGCCACTTTGCTTGAGATCAGTGAAGGGGAAGGGAAGTCCGCTGCCATTCTGCTTGAGAGGTGAGGGGGACGTGGGGTTCCACTGCCACTGTGTGAGATCAGGGAGGGGGAAGGGGGGATCCACTGCCACTCTGTCTGAGATCAGTGAAGGGGAAGGGGGGGTCGGCTGCCACTCTGCCTATGATCAGTGAAGGGGAAGGAGGGGGGTCCATAGACACTCTGCCTGAGATCAGTGAGGGGAAAGGGAGGGTCCAGTGCCACTTTGCCTGAGATTAGTGGGGCAGAAGGAGGCGTCCACTGCCATTCTGCCTAAGACCAGTGAGGGGGGAAGGGGAGTCTACTGCCACTCTGCCTGAGATGAATGGGGAGAAAGGAAGATCTGCTGCTATTCTACCTGTGATCAGTGGAAAGAAGCAGGGATCTGCAGGCACTCTGCCTGAGATTGTGGGGGAGGAAGGATTCTTCTATTTCTCTGCGTGGCAGAGGAGATGGGGCGATAAGGGATTCAGTGACGTTGTGGGGGTAGAGCAATGCCTGTGGGAGCCGGGGGAGGCATTACTAGCCTGGGAGCGATGTGGCAGGTGGGCAGCATTCTATCAATTATTTTCTCCACATGTGCAGTTGGAGGCACCCATCACTCAGCACTTCTCCCACAGTTCCCAAAGAAGTGCAGGTTAGGTTGATTGGCCATTGATCCTGTTATCAGGGGATTAGCAGGGTAAATATGTGGGGTTATGGGCAATAGAGCCTGAATGGGATTGTGGTAGGTGCAGACTCGATGGGTCAAATGATTTCCTTCTACACTGTAGGGATTCTATTCTATGACAACAATCTACTGTCAAAAAGTCAACAAGAGAAATTCATCCAAGATGGTCCCATCCAGACAGTGATACATTGTTTGAAAACCAGTGCTAGAAACCTTGCTTATGTGAGATAGGGTCACCACTGCAAACATCAAGGTAACATCAGGAAAGCTGGAGTAGCTAGCCGTATAAGTTCCCAGTCATGGTCACCTTTGTTCAAGTTCAGATAAATCTTCTGAAGATAACAGATTGACAAGATGTAATTTCATTTCTGTGTGTTGGAGACCACCTAAGCAGTGCCTTTTACCACGGTGTTTCATCCTAGGACTTCTTTCTGCTGTTGTTGCACCCCCTCTTGCATTATTGTGAAGAACAGGTGGAAGATGGAAGAACAGATGCCCATCTGAAAGGTCTTTCCAGAAATGGAATGCACTGAGTGGTGGTGGTGTTCAAACCAGAGGCTAACAGCATTCTGACTAATCTTACATAGTACTTAATAAGCAAATGTAAAAAAGTAAAGGAAATCATTAACTAACTCAAGGAGTGGAAATTTATAGCTCTGTCAATGTGAGGTGAAGGTGAGGCTGTAAAATGCAGCAAGCAGTTCAAAAATCTTTGACTTCGGCATAATTGTAAAATCCCACTGGGTGATCGGAGCCATAAAATCCCACCCAAGAAATCTAATTTACTCTTATATCAATTGACTTTGGATTATATTCCTGAATTTGTTAGAGTAAATCTGCATTATTCACACAATTGCAGGAAATTTGCATGTTCTGGTCTTTTGAACTGGGTTGGAGTTAGGTAAATAACTGACCACATTTTGCTAAATGTTTTGCAAAGAAGAACAAATGGTGAACAAATGTATGGATTGTAAAGTTTTGAACATACAATCATTGGTACATCAATTATGCACATATTAAATTGGGAAAAATTTCATAGCGTCATTCTTGTATTAAGATCCCACCTGGACCTATTGCATATCCTCCATTTCTTCAACCTACCATTAGTAGCAGAGCTTCCACCATCTGTGTCCTATCTCCTGAACCTCCCTCCTCTTTACTGTTTTACTTCATTCTTTAGAATTACGCTTCTCGCGAAATTAATGAGCTATTAATTAAATGTCAAGAAAGTAACTTTTTAAATGCATAGTTGTTGATGATCCACTTTAATTAGGAAAAGCAAAAAATGCAGTCAATTGCAATGTGGCTGTAACAAAGATCCATCGATCCTATTCAAGCCAACTACCCAACAAAACTACCCAACTACCCAAATAAAATCATTAATCTGGCTGTGGAGTATGGTATTAAAATCAAAAATGACTGAATGCCAACAATGAAAAAAAAAACAGGAACTTTGTTGTTCCGATTTTCAATAGTGGGTGAAAGATAGATAGAATTTAACAATGAGCAATATTGGGACTCCTATGTGCATCATTAACATCTCATGAACGCTCATTAAAAGGTCAGCTCTCCAAAATCACATTCCCCCTCTTCATTAAGTTCGTTGCCAGTGGCTAAACAGAATGTTCTGTTTTATAACTTTATATGGGTGGTATAGGCTTGGTGAGCTTCACTTCATCCATAGCTTGGAGGTCAGCAGACACTGCTGTTGTCTTCCTTTTACATTTTTGACCATCTATATCAGGTACCTGTAGTAAAAGGCTGGGAGCAAGAGGCACGACAGTGGGGTACGAAATGAGGCGAGTCAAGACTTGGTGGAGGTGGATGGTGGGAAGTGGCGGAGGTGGGGTGGGGGAGAGTGGGGAGGTTTCGACAAACCAGAGGGGAAAACAAAAGATAATCTGGTTGCTGTTTAAATATGATATCAGCACCTTCAACTTCATGAAGTAATAGCTGGATGGTTGACTTCCTGTCCATCCAACCACAAGATTCGCTGATCTCCTTGTGGATGCCTAATAATGAGCCAGTAAGCAGAGGATTGCACTGATTCATCCATCTAGCTGCCCAACAGGATTCATTCTGACATTCTCGCCTGCCACCTGACTTGATCCCCAGAATGGAAAATTCCACCCACTGTGTTTTACTAACCTGCTAAAATGACCTCTATGGAAGATAAATTTGGTGCAGGAAGAGAGACCAGATGGAAGGTAAAAGAGACAAGCACAGGGCGAATTGATGGAAGAGCAAACATATGTCAGTATCAAGAAGAATAATGCATTAAATGAGGTAGCAACTACTTAAGGATGTTTGGGTATTCACTGTAAAATGACTTGGGGAAACTTACCTTGTGTTGTGAGGCTGCTTTTCTCTTTATATCACCAATTAATTTCAATACCGAAATTAGACCATCTCACACTGATATTTCTGATGACTTTTAGGTAAGGAAATCTTCCGTCCTTGCCTGCTTTGGCCAACATGTGACTCCACAGCCACAGCAATGTGGTTGATTCTCAATTGCCTTCTGAACAGGGCAACTAGAGATGGACAATAAATGCCAGTCAGCCAGAGAAGCCCATGTCCAACAAAATAAATGAAGAACAAAAATCACGGCAAGAGGACCTTAAGTCGGCCAAATACTTGGATGGGTCGCCACTAATTCCCACTTGATTTTATGGATCCCACACACTTGTTGTGTGAAAGTGAAATTTTCTTCTGGATTTATCAGATATGATGGATTCCAAACTTTATGGCACAATCAACATTGCCAGCATCAACTTGCTTGAAGTACAATTGCCATGGCAGGAGAGTTACTAAACCTTGCAAGCTTACACAAAGCCAAAGAGATAATGAGAGATGATAAAGAGATAGATAGTAAAGAGATAGATATGGCAGAATCTTACCAGAGAAACAGGCCGCTTCTCTCGCTAGTTCTTAAGCCTCTTTGTTAAAAAAAAACTGGAGGTGTATTACATGCTGTCTTTTTGAGGTGTGGGGTTTAAATACATCAGCAAAGATGACTGCACTGAGATCAGGCCATCCTTTTTAAAGGATGTTCTATTTAGATTAAGAAAAACCTCCCCCCACCTCACCATGAGATCTTAGGGACTGCCCCACCCTGCCATGATCAATGCCAGCATCTTCTCCCCCACATGATCAATGCCAGCATCAGCCCCCTCCATCTCCAACCGCCATAACCAACAGTCATCACTGGCACACTCCATCTCTCACTGCACACATGTGCCCCCTCTCCTTTCCTTCCATCAGACTTCCACTATGGTCCTGCCCTTGGCACTGCCCCAGGCACATGTTGGCACTTTCATGTTGGCATGGTACCAACCTAGTATTGCCAACTTGTGCAAGTTCCTTTCTCTGGGGACTATACTCATCTTTGTTCCCACCTCCTACCTCCAACACGGCAGAGATCCCCAATGACAGGCTCATGTCTTGATGAAAGTGTTGTAAACCTCGCTGATGTGATATTTGAACATAGACAATGTTTGAAAATACAATCAGGGGTCAATATATGGTAGGGTGGGGGCGAGCAGCTGTTAATTTTATTCAAATATATTAAAATCTATTCAAGTGAGCACCTCATTCTTTCTGGGCATGGATTTCACAACATCTCTGGCGAGGGCTGGGAAAATAGCAGAACACAATCTCTCCAGAGGAAATGCATTTTCCAATTTTCTCTAGACTTTCAGCACATGTCACCGTTTTCTCTGACAGCGAATGTGGGCTGAAAATTGCCCCAAAAGATTAGCAAGGTAGCACTCAGTTGCCACTCATGTCCATACCAGTTCTACATTTTCCTATGGTTCTGAACAAATGACAGTATGTGTCATAATTGAAAACCGATGGTGCTGCAACAATTATAGCAAGAGGTTCTCTCCAACCTGCCTTCATCAGGATCAGTCATTATAAACTACTGTACTGCTTGTTCATGTTTGGCAGAGACTGAGGAATTCGCTGCATAAAGAAGTAACTTCTCAAAACATGACAGAAACATTGCAACTCTTAATTAACTTGCTATCTGTGTACTTTGCAGTCTGTCATTCTCTTAACGTGTAGAAAAGAAAGATGTCAGACATCCAAAAAGTAAACCTAACATATGCACTAATTTGCAACAGCAAAGCAGTTCCATGACTTAAAATATTTTTCCATTTGAAAGTAATGGCTCTTTTCCCAGAAATAAGCAGAAAATAAAGAGTTATTTATCACCAATAACCCTGTCTCTGTTGGTCATGATTCTTGGAGTTGTGTGCTATCAACCACATGGTCATTTATGCCTTGCCACTAAATTCATATCCAAGTCTAATGAATCTTCTGTCTGTGGGAGGAATTCATTACATGTTATGTTTTGGCACCCTTACCTGAAAAAGGGTCCGGTCTACATATCTAAAACTCTGTTTAGTACCTCAGAATATTTGGTTAGTGTGGGACCTGATTCATCTCTACAACGCTATGTTGGTGATTCTTCTTAATGTAGAAAAGTTGTTCATCAGAAAGGTAAAATGATTCAATTATGAAGATAGATTGTATAAATTAGGCTTGTATTCTCTCAAGTATTGAAGATAAAAGAATGGTCCAACTGATGTTTTTAAGATGATTCAGGGATTTAATAGGGGAGATAAACAGAAACTACTTCACCTGATGGAGAGTCCCAAGCAAAAAGACTTAGCCTTAAAATTAGACCTAATGCTACTAAGGGGTCATATGAGGAAAGACGTCTTCATCCAAAAGTTAGTGAAAATCTGGAAAATTCTTCCTCCAAAAAACTGCTGAGGCTAGGTCTCTAGAAAATTTTGAAATTGTGATTGATGGAAGTTTATTGGCTGAGGGATATAGAACAAGGTGAGTAAATAGAATTAAGATATGGATGAATCTTGATCTAATTGAACAGCTAGCAGGCTCAAGGACTGAGTGCTCTATTTCTATTCCTTTTCTGATTATTATTACAGTTAATCCATACCCCAAAATGAGTTATCAACGGTGGCACAGTGGTTAGAACCATCACTAAGCCAGTTCAATTCCTGGCTTGGGTCACTGTGCGGAGTCTTCATGTCCTCCCTGTGTGCATTTCCTCCTGGTGGTTTGGTTTCTTCCCACAGTCCAAAAGTTGTGCTGACTAGCTGTGTTGGCCATGGTAAATTCTCACTCAGTGAACCCGAACAGGCACCAGAGTGCAGTGAGTAAGGGATTTTCACAGGAACACATTGCAATGTTAATGGAAGCCTACTTGTTACGCTAATAAATAAACTTAAAAAAATCTTAAAATTTTACTGTCCTTTAGATGTTGTAACACTATCCAAGAAATTGACCCACAAGTCACATGCTAATGAAAGAATTAATTATTTCTATTTGGACATGCATTAGGTGTATTAGGTAGAGTGACCAATTCCCTGTGCTTCATAGTGAATAACTTGGAAAAACCTGTCAATATGAAGCTTAATGCATTTCCTTAAGAGAATGTTAATTGACTTCTGAAGTGACCGATTACCTCTTTGATTGTCAAAAGGTTCCTTGCAATAGAAAATTACACAGCAGTTTCCTCCACTTTTCTAGCACTGAGTCTCCATTGTCCCATGATAACCGGTGGTATACTTCTCAGAGTCACATCAATTGTAAGTTGTAAACCTTCCAAACATTCTGTACTTCTAATTTGGCCCTGTTCCCAACCCATACTCTCCTTAATGTCATTGAATAATATTAAAAATGGTTATTCTTGAACATCTTCCATTTGGTAAGCTCACTGATTGCAGGTCTGATGAGAAGTTAGATACACACTTTCTGATGATACTCCACAGCCCTGGAATTCTGGATGAGTTTTCCACAATTGGTTTTAACAATACATTAAATATTAAAACTGAGTTTTTCCTTAGTTTTCCCCCATTGCTTTTGCAGTATTCCTGAACCGTGTTACATCGTCCATCGGTGTTTTCTACTGACAACCAGTTATTGAACCGATCTATATCTTTTCACCAAAACTCAAAGAAACTTAAATCACATGGGGAGGAATTTTAAGTCCCCTCCATCACTGAGATGTTCCCATCAAAATCTATAGATGTTTGTTGGTTTGTTGCATTCTAGCCCTGCTCCTGCCACAAGAGGACAACAAATTCTGCCCATGGTTTAATGCAAATGATTCAAAACATAACCTGACACTTGATCATCTAGTTTTCTTTACAGATTACGGATGGAATTCTCTGACCGTAAACACCGGCAGGATTTTCTGGCCCCACCAACAGCGCACCTCCTGCAGTGGTTTTCCAGGCAGCAAGGGGTGGCTTCAATAGGAATTTCCACTGACAGCGATGGTACCAGAAGATCCCACTCCCAGCAAATGGCACACCACTTTCTGCACCAAGGAAGGTGTTGATGATGTAGCCAGAGAATTTTGACCGATGCTTTACTGAAATTGACAGTTGACAGAATTTCAGGCAGTCAAACCGAGATTAAATTTCAGAAAGAACTGTTGTTTCCACATTGAATGCAGCTACCATCACTTTTGATTTGATTTTGATTTGATTCATTATTGTCACATGTTATTAGCATACAGGGAAAAGTATTGTTTCTTGCACTCTGTACAGACAAAGCATACCATTCATTGAAAAGGAAACAAAAGTGTGCAGAATGTAGACTTACATTCATAACTAGGGTGTAGAGAAAGATCAACTTGATGCAAGATAGGTCCATTCAAAAGTCTGATTGCAGCAGGGAAGAAGCTGTTCTTGAGTCAGTTGGCATGTATCCTCAGACTTTTGTATTTTTTTTCCCGATGGGTGAGTTGATTAGGATAGCTGCTCTTCCAAGGCAGTGGGAAATGTAGATGGTGTCAATGGGTGGGAGGCTGGTTTGCGTGATGGACTGGACCTTTGTAGCTTCTTGCAGTCTTGGACAGAGCAGGAGTCATAGTAAACTGTGGTACAACCGGAAAGGATACTTCCTATGGTGCATCTGTAAAAGTTTCACAATGTCAACCAGGAATAATCATGGAACAGAAATAACCCTGGGAAATAAGCTAATCATTTCTATGCCACTTTCAAAAAGTGTTGAAAGAAAATAGGCTAGAAAATTATCTCCATAAACCTTGGCTTTAAGAGGCTGTAGGTGAAGTTTTGCATCTAAAATATGTCTGTGCCGTGGACCCATCGTACTGGTGCCGGCTCCGGCAGACACCATTCTGAAGAAGGCTAAACAAGAAATATATGTCCTTTGTCCACATCAGAAGCAGGTTTTAAGACATTAAAAAAGTCCCAATGATTGCACAATGGCTGTTTTGCTTCCTGTCACAACATTGTCTTGTACCTTCAGCAGAAAACACCAGCAATAATTGCCTCCAAGAAAGCCAGTGCCAAGTAATACAGAATAAAAAATGGTAAATATTCTTCTTAATAATCCATGCTCCAGTTTCTGAGATCCTTGATACTCTCATCCTAATTTCCCTGCCCTCTGCTGCCTGGTCCATGATTTCATACTCAAACCCAGCTTACAATTACAGATGCCCCAGAGGGCCTTTCCCAGTCTCCCAAATCCCTTCCACAGAATGCAATTATCAATCAGCCATTAGTCCTCCAGACCCCGACAACATAACCCAAACACGTACATGAACGTTGGTTCATGAATTGATATGGATTCCTTCCATTCCACCACCTACATGATATTGGGGTCATAGTCCAAATTCCACGATCTTTCGGCACTCACATTGAAGCATTGGTTGTCCTTGTTCTTAGTCTGTAGAAAAGGTACCAAAAATGGATACTGCTGAATTTCTACACAGTGCATGAACATTAATGGCATTCCAGCTCCTTTTCAGATTGATCTGGCACTGAAAAGACAAAGTGAAAAATGTTTATTCCAGCAGAAATCTGATGAGTTGTGTACGAAGCTGATAGCCCCATTGATGAGGGATGTGAAAACTCAATTAAGCATGTTTAAGACAGAAATCGATATATGCTGGTGATATCAAGGGATATGGTGATAGTGCAGGAAAATGATGTTGATACTGAAATCACAACACATGTTCCAGCTCAGAATGGACATCCCCTATAGCCCTCTAGATGCTCAGACTGTAGTCTATAAGAAAATAAATAATAATAGATTCTGGACATGGAGTAAGATAATGATTGATAATGCTACATATATCTGCTGACATAAACACTAAACATTGACCAATGCTAGTATCCTTAACACATCAGCACATCCATGTCAGATGTCAGTCTCTATATCTGTTATTATTGTAATTGTTCATGCAGAAATCTATTGGTAATGTCAGGGAGAAAGCATATTGCATTAACCACCTTGTGGAATAATAGCTACAATCATCTATTATACAAGGCAAGGTTGCTAATTAGCATGTACTAAGTTAAAATCACAGTTTTTTTTTGACATAGGAGCAGGAGTAAGCTGTTCAGTCCATCAGACCTGCTCTACCATTCAATCAGATCATGCCTGACCATCTCCCTCAACATTATTTTCCTGCACTATTACCCCATCTGTTTATTGCTGTCTTAAACAAGCTCAATAAGCTTCCACAGCCTTGTGGAAGGGAAAATTTTAAAGATTCCCCACCTTCTAAGTGAAGAAATTCTTTCTCATCTCAGTCTTAAATGATTGACCCCTTATCCCCAGACCATGTTCTCATTTCAGAGTGTACAGCTCAGTTTCCTCAGTCTCTCTTCATAAGACAATTCTACCATTCCAGGAATATTTCTGGTTCAACTCTGTTGCATTCCCTCTTCGGTAAGTATATCCTTCTTGGGTAAGGAGACAAAAACTGTGCATTATACTCCAGTGCGGTCTCACCAAAGCTCAATTGCAGCAAAACACCTTTATACCTGCACTGGAATCCCCTTGTGTTGAAGACCAGCATGCCATTTGTCATTCTAATTCAATGACCATGAATAAAAATACCCTGACTCCTTTGGACATATATACTTCTCAAACTCTCACCATTTACAAAATACTCTATCTTTCTATTTTTCTACTAAGATGGAGAATTTCACACTTATTCACATTATATTCCACCCATCAAGTTCTTGTCCATCCACTTAGCCTGTCCAACTCCATTGAATCCTCCTTGCATTCTCCTCATGGTGGCACAGTGGTTAGCACTGCTACCTCACAGTGCCAGGGACTGGTATTCGATTCTCAGTTTAGGTGACTGTTTGTCTGAAGTTTACATGTTCTCTCTGTGGCTGCGTGAGTTTCCTCCGGGTGTTTTGGTTTCCTCCCACAGTCCAAAGGATTAGATGAATTCATCATGCTAAATTCTTCCTCAATGTACCCAAACAGATGCTGGAATGTGGCGACAAGGGGATTTTGCCAGAAACTTCATCACAGTGTGTCTCATTAGTTCCAGGGAATTTATCAACCATCAATTCAATTAATTTTCAAATTATGAACCTTTGTTGATACCACTGCATTTCAGTTCCTCATTTTCCTTGTTAATCTTTGCCTTTCCATATAACCAATATAAACTTTGATTATTTACCTTTATGTTTCTCACTGGCTTGCATTAACATTCTTTTTTTCCCTTTCTTTATAATTTCATTATCCATTTTTATTGGATTCCAAGTGGCTCTCCATCCTCAAGCTTACAACTTTTTCTGTCAACCTTATAATCCCTCTGACATAATGCAATCTTTAATTTATTTTGTTAGCAATTGTTGATTCACCTTTCCTGTTGGAGCTTTCTGTCTCTGAGGCATATATATCAGTTGTAGTCCATTAAAGGCTTCTTCAAAGACTAGTGATTGCCTATCTACTGTCAAACTTGTTAATATACTTTCCCAATCAATCATAGCCAACTTGCCCCTCATATTTTCATGGCTTATTTTGTTCAGATTTAAGAGGCTGGTTTCAGAATGAATAACATCACTTTCAAACTAACTATAAAAACTCTATCATATCATGATCATTACTTCTGATTGTTTTCTTTAATTAGTTAACAATTTTCATTCCAAAGTATTAAATCTAAAATAATCCAATCATTAGTTGGTTATTGCTCCAGAAATCCATCACATAAACACTCCAGGAATTCATCCTCCACAGCATCAGTGCCAATTAGGTTTATCCAATCTATATGTAAATTGAAGGCACCCATTATTACACATTTCACATCCAGCTCTAACTTCCTGATTTATACCATGCCCAACATTAGCACTACAGTTTGGTGGCCTGTAAACAATTCCCACCAATGTTTATTGCCTTTTACTGTTTCTTATCTCTACTCAAGGTAATTTTACATCCTGATCCTTTGATCTAAGATCCTTTCTGACCAATATTTTGATCTCATCCGTTACTAAGAGTTCAACCACACCTCCTTTTCCTTCTTGCCTATCATTGCTAAATGATGAATATTCTTGAGTATTCAATTCCAGTTCTTGGGGTTATCAACTTCAATTCCACAATGACAATTAAATCATACTCATTTACCTTTATTAGTGCTTTCAAACCTTGTTGCAAATGCTACATGCATTCAGATAGAGTGTCCTTAATTTTGTCTTTTTAATATCGTTCCATATTACAATTTTACTTTATGTTTACCTTTACTTTGTCTGCCTTCTAATTCTGCTTACTAATTTTTGGCTTCCTAAAACCTGTTTTGCTTCCCTTTAATTTGAGCTGTCTCTTAGATCTCCAATCACTCATCAATCTAGTTTAAAACCTCCCCAACAACACTGGCAAATTTCTTTGCAATGATGTTAGCTCTGGTCCTGCTGAGGGACAATCTATCCATCTCTTACAGAAACTACCTGCCCTAGAACCAATTCCAATGCCTCAAATATTTGATGCCCTCCCTTCTACACCAATTTTCCAGCCATGTGTTCAATCACAAAATCTCCTGTTTTCTGTGCTCACTAGCGCACAGGGATTAATTCTGAGATTACTGCTTTTGAGATCCTGCTTTGTAATTTCTCTCCTGACTCCCTAAAATCTGCTTTTAGGACACCAATCATTTTTCCTGCCGTGTCATTGGTATCAATATGGACCATGAGCTCTGGCTGTTCACTTGCCTCCAGAAGAATGCCCTGAAGCAACTCTGTGGCTTCCTTGACCCTGGCACCAGGGTGAAAACATACCATTCTGGAGTCATGAATGTGGCTATTTTGTCATTCTAAGTGAATTCCATATCACTATTGCCCTTTGCCTTGTCTTTCTGCCCTCCTGCCAGCTATGGTGCCATGATCTTGGCTCTGCTGCGTTGCTCTGAGGATCAACCATTCTCACCAGTATTCAAAATGGGAAATCAGTTAGCAAGCAAGATCAACTCAGGGGATCGTCTGAGGACTCTCTTAGGCAAGATTGCTTGCCTAATTCGCCTGAACTATCTGGCAGTCACGTATTGTCCCTCTGCTTGGATGCTCATAAGCTGTGATGTGACCACCTCCTTATAAGCATAATCCATATAGTTCTCTTCTTCATAGGAGCGCCACAGTGACTCCAGCCATTGCTTGAATTCCAAAGCCCAGTGCTTAATCTTCTGTAGCCACTATCTGTGTTTGTCTAGGACACATTGTGTGCCTATGACTTTCTGGATGCCACAGGGCTAACGCTCCCTACCGCAGATCTGCTCTGCCGCTCCTTATCCTTACGAACTATTTATTATAAATTGCAGGAGAATAATTCACCAGCAACTCACCAATCAACTTCTTCCCCTGGGCTAAGGTAAGAAGCAAATGCTAAAGGCCAAAAAAAAGTTCACTGGCCTCTCTTGCTCACCAAGTTACCAGCTGCTGACTCAATGAGCAGTCACAAATGTACAGAAGGATATCTTGATAAGAGTTTATGAGGTCATGGATTTCATATTCTACCTTACTTTCTATTTTCAGACTTATTTACTGGGACTTTCTCAAGTCTTAGCAGTGAATGATCACATTCAGGATTTGCTACACCTTAGCACTAGATCAGCTTGTTTCTCTGTATATTATGCAATTAAACATCTGGTGACCATTGCAGTAGTAATCCAAATAATCTTTGTGCAATTAACCAGAGATATGTTATCATTTACTTTTTTATATTTTTCAGGCTTGGGACATTTCTGGCACTTGATGCACGTGCTTAACTGCCCTTGATAAGGTGTTGTGGTACCTTCTCAAATCACTGCAGTCCGTGGGCTACCGGGCTGATAGGTAGGAGTTCCAGGAGTTTGAAACAGCAATAGTGGAGGAACTTCAATATAGTTCTAAGTCAGGATGGTTTGTGGTTTGGAGGGGAACTCACAGGTGGTGGTGTTCTCATGTATCGGCTGCCCTTCTTCTCCTAGGTGGTAGAACATGTGGGTATTGTTCTGATTGGGATGGGAGGAGAGCACAGTTTATCTAGCCCCACCACCCCACAAAGTTGCACCATTAGTTTAAATGTTTAATTCATTCACCAAAATGACCAATTATTTACTTTCACTGCTGTTAGACTTTCCATAAATGAGGCTTTAACCATGCTTACTTCAATAAACTCAGAATGATTGATTTATTGGAAAACAAAACTTATTTTTTAAACAAGTTGATATAGGATGATTTAGCAATGGTAATGTCATTACACGTAATGAGAAATGATTAGATTCGCTCTTGTTGGAGATGGTCATTGCCAGACACTTAAGTGGCATGACTGTTACTCATCAGAAAATGTTGTTAGCACAAGTCCGAATGTTGTCCAGCTCTTGCTGTAAATGGCACACACTGTTTCAGTATCTGGGGAGTCATAGAAGGTCCCGAACATTGTATAATTATTCATGGACATTGCCACTTCTGACTTTGTGATGAAAGGATGGTTACTGATGAAACAGCTAAACATAGTTCAGCCTAGAAGACTATCCATAGGAACCCCTGCAATGATGTCTTGCGCTGAGATGATGGATCACAGCCATCTTCCTTTCTGCTAGGGATGACTCAAACTGGTAGAGAGCTTTTCCCCTCATTCCCAGTGATTGCACTCTCGCTAGATAACACACTTGAACAAATGCAGCTTAAAGACTGTCACTCTCATCTCACTTCTTGGGTTCAGCTCTTTTGTCCATGTTTGGACCAATGAGGTCATGAGTTGAGTGGTCCTGATGGATCTCAAAGTAACACTGGAATTCTACTGTCAGGCCTGCCACAGAAGCGAAGTGGACGAGGGGCGGTTGATGGAAATGTCCATTGATTTCAGGCAGGATTTATCATTCTCGGGTTGAGCAAAGACGTAAAAGTCCGCTCTGAGTGTCAATGAGTAGGTTATTGCTTGGGCTTCTTAATGCCAAGATTGTGGATCACCTGGATGCATGCTGTACTCCCAAACTGGCTGCTACACTGTGAGGATAAGCATCTCATGTACCGCTGCATATTTTGTGGACAGGACCAGTTTTTCATGGACACGTAGTTTGTGGACGCTCAAAGTGAAACAAAGTCTGTTGTTCACTATTTAGTTAGCCACTTAACAGACAAGGAATTCTGCCCAGGATTTCCTGGTCCCTATCTATACTGCTTCTGCCTGAAAATTCTGTAAATAAGACTGATTCATTGCTGCATGCTGATATCATCATGTGATGTAAACATCATAAATTGATTTATCCACCATCAGTTTTTAGCTGCTGACTAAGGAAGGAATACCTCATTAGACTTTGATTGTGACTCTGAACCTGTATGAAATCATATTTATTTTCTCTGTGGTCTCTGTACTATAAATCTTCCCTTTCTCTATCCACCTTTTTATCATCTGAATGTGAGGAGGGTGTTGTGGACCCGCTTTTCATATTTTGAATGTGTATAAATAAACTAACCCTTTGAGTTCATCCTATTGAGAGTTTGTTCTGGGGTTATTAATGGAAAGTTGTACCAAAAACAAAGTGTTGGGAAAAGTGACACCATCGCTAAAGAAGGAAATAAATCAATATTATTCTGGTCACTGATCGTGGTGAGAGAAAGAATTAGTGGTGTTTATATTAATCCTCTCATGCTCCTAACAATAGCAAATAAGAAAGATATTAAAGATAATAGTCATTCATTCATCAAATTTGCTTTCATTAAAGCACTATAAATAAATTATCAATCATCTGGACCTTTTAAAGCATCAGTAGCAGTAACTGCAAGCAATTGAACCCTACCTATTTTGTCTAAATTGATGTTGTGAAATTGATAGAACAGATCAGAGAGAAAGATTTCTCAATCATGCAATATTTTTCCTGAAGGCATTCCTGTGTCAAAAGGATAATGGATGTCGGAGTTCTTAGCCATTTGTCATTATGTATTCTTGGCTCTCATTCCAGACATCTGTGATTCAGAGAAAGTATTGCTTTATTGATGGATCTCATAGACTTATAGAACCCCTACAGTGCAGAAGGAGGCCATTTGGCCCATTGAGCCTGCACCAACAACAATTCCTCCCACGCCCTATTCCTGTAACCCCATGGATTTGCCCTGTTAATTCTCCTGATACTAAGAGACAATTTAGCATGGCCAATCAACTTAACCCGCACATGTTTGAAGTGAGGGTGGAAATGGAGCACCCAGAGAAAATCTTCGTGGTGACGGGGAGAATTTGCAAACTCCACATACAAAGTGACCCAAGGCCAGAATTGAACCTAGATCCCTGAGACAGCAGTGCTAATCACAGTGCTGCCAAGCCACCTATTCTGTGAATTGACACGTTCAAATGATATTTCTTTGTACACTTTTAATAGAGCTATTAAACTGCTCAATTCTAAATAAATTCTAAATAATCCTGGTAAAATCATGGACCTAACAATGTTGGATAAAGATTGCCTATATCATTCAGAATAATTTTCATCTATTCCTAAACTACAATTAGTTTAATGTTTTGAAACTTTCAATTTCTTTTGCAACTAAAATCCCAGTTTAAGTCATTAAACTGCTGTTTTCATCGAAGTTCTTGGATCTTGATATTATGGGTAATATTGTTCATGAAGGAATCAATGCTAAAATTCTGTAAGCTAAAGTTCCCAGAGTAAAAATACTAAATTATAGAAACATCCTGGAAGATTTGGTGAACAGTTCTATCTGAAGAAGTGATTCACATTTCCATTTCAGATGTTGATTGATTCATAATGTCTTTCCAGCAATTTTTACTTTGTCAAATTTCCAGCATTGGAGTTTTTTTTGTCTTCATTAGAATTTCCTGTTTTGCTACCAGTACATTCTAATAAATATTAGGATTAATGGCATCAAAGGGCTGATTGCTCCACTACTGACAATGAAAGCAGTGCCGGCACAATAGCAATATCATTGCTGATAGTGGACTTGTAACTTTATTGATGAAAATAACTACAGTGGCATAGACCCTGGGTACTGTGGCACTGAATTATTGCGGTTTGGGCCTGGTAGAGATATTCCCAATGTCAGTAACAGTGCAAAGGTGTGCAGAATAGGCTGGCCATTTTGCATCCGTCAATCCCAAACAAAAACAAAAGTTAAAGTTTATTTATTAATCACAATTAAGACTTACACTGCAATGAAGTTACTGTGAAATTTCCCCAGTTACCTTAGGACAACTCCTATTCAGGTCAATACACCAAACCAACATGTTTTTCAGACTGTGGGAAGAAACTGAAGCACGAAGAAACCCATGCAGATACAGGGAGAATGTGCAATCTCCACATAGACAGTCACCCAAGCCAGGAATTGAGGCACAATGCTAACCACTGTGCCACCAGGCCACCCCATATTTAGCATTTGTTTTCCTTTAATTGGATTTCACTTCTGAATAGAGAAAAAAACCGCAAACAGTTAGGATAATAGCAATTGGCTTATGATTAAGGGAGATTTGAATTCTTAGAGCAGGAAGGATTCCATATAACTTGTTCACAAAATAATGATTATTCAACATGATTTGTACTTGGTGATTCCAACTAAATTTATTGTTTTTCTCAAATGTTAGTTCCACACTTTCAAATTCAGATGCAGAAAAATAAATCCAAGCATGAATATCACTAAAGGGGGCATCAGAAATAAATGGCGCTTAATGTTTCATCAATGAAATAAATGTAAGCCATAGAAAGATGTTTTAATCACATCTGGAATCTTCTGCACTTTGCTCTGCAGATCCACTGTGATTTAAACTGCAACTTTTCAAACGTGACATTTCATCTCTGGGTATAAATCACTGTTCCTGAAATGAAAAGCAGCCATCTTTGAATTAAAGATGAAATGTATCATAGAGTTGTAAGCCATCCATCATTAAAAATATTGATAGAGTGTTTGTGGTATAAGTTGTGCTAAAAGCATGTGGAAAATAACAGCTTCATCAGCATTTTACCAGTGACATTTACGCAGAATTCCAGATGACATTTTAAAGTGCAATGGTTAACTCATGTGAGATTTTAAAATTTAAAATTCTTTTTTTTTAGATAACAATTATGAGGAAGGATCCAGAAATAATGCTCAACACTCAGAAATCTTGCATTATTTAATTGTGCTCATCTGAAATGGTAGATCTTTGTCTGGCAGTCCGCACCAGTTGCAACACCATGAACTCTGCATGAAATGGTTGTACTTTTCAAGCTATTCAGTTAAAAGGCAAAAATAAATTGGCTAGTGCTACATTCTTGGGTTGCTTGGGACCATTTCCTTGTTTAACACGTTATCTATTGATTTTGCGGATGCAATGCATTCCTTATGATCTGAAACCTGCACAATTTTGCTGCCTGTTGTTGCAGTTTGTGAAGTTTGAATAATTTAGTAATTGAGTAATCATCCAATTAATTTTTGATGACAGAATGCAAAATTATTGTTAAAATGTAGGCACAGTGGAATAACACTATATAACCATTGTCATAGCTACATTCATACAGACACACAATATAGTTGATTTTAACAATGATACCAAAACAAATCTTTATTACTACACAATGATGACATTCATGCAAAAAGCTCCTATTCCAGTGACAAGATCAATCTACAGGGCAGTTCATTGACATCAAAGTATCATGGAACCTGATATTAACAACTGTTTATTTGTCCCAAGATTAAGTGAAATGTAAAGACCATGTTTATTGTGAAACCTCAGTTGTGTTTGCTTAAGAAAGTGAACTGAGTGACCTTTGATAGGGCATTAAGAGTTCACTACGTGGTGTGGGACTGGAGTCACAAAATAGTCAGGCAAATTACAGGTGGTGAGTTCCTTTCCTAACCGATTCTGGAGCTATGCTAAAAATTCGAAGATTGAAATCTAACAATTTCGAGAATTTGCTTTATTAGTTTCAATATTACCCTTTGAGCTACTACCAATCCTCCCTGTAAAACTATATTGTGTTTAGCAAAGTGTTTCAATCTATGGTACCTTTAATGATGTATTGTGTTTAACATGAAAAAGGTTTATGTGGTACCTCCCAAGCTGCTGTGCAACTGTCCACGGTAAGAAGTCTGACAACACCAGGTTTACTCCAGTCCAACGCCGGCATCTCCACATCATAACTGTCCACGGGCAACTTAAAGAGTGGCTTGGTGGCACAGTGGTTAGCACTGCTGCCTCACGGTGCCAGGGACCCAGGTTCGAATCCTGGTTTGGATGGCTGTCTGTGCGGAGTTTGCACATTCTCCCTGTGTCTATGTGGGTCTTCTCCAGATGCACCGGTTTCCTCCCAGTCCAAAAGATTTCCTGGTTAGCTGTATTAGCCATGCTAAACTCTCCTCAGCATGATGACTATAGGATATTCACGGTAACTTCCTAGCAATGTTAATGTAAGCCTACTTGTGATATTAATAAATAAGATTTAAAACTTAGTAGGTATAATGGTTTGCTGGCACACCCTATAATCTTTAGCAAAGTAACCTAACTTATTTCATAATTTGTAATATCCAGCACAGAAATTAAAACTACCTTCATTAGATAAAGAAAAAATGCAGCCAAGTAAATTTATATTTGGAATGTCTTTAATACATCCAGATGACATTTTATGTTGCTATGGTTGCAGATGTCACCAGTCAAATAACATCAGGAACTTTTGATAATGAAATTGTCATGTATCTGTAAGGAACTGAAGATTAAAAACACATAACTTGAAACCTTTTGAGGACATGGCTGCAGGGTGCTAAGACTGAAGTCTTGAAGTCACAATGGAAATAATTGCTGCATTACGGAAATGTACACAAGACAAACAATTGATGGTATAAATTCAAGGCAATTCATGGAGAGTATTTTATCATTGCTATTAACCAAAGGTTATAGTACACAGGGGTCAGTTAGCTGGATGGCTGGTTTGTGATGCAGAGTGACACCCTGCCTTCTGAACCATGCCCCTCACCTGAGGTGTGATGATCCTCAGGTTAAATCACCACCAGCCAGCTCTCTGTTAAAAAGGGAGAGCAGCCTATAGTCCTCAGAGACTATGGCGACTTTCATTACAAACAAAAACATATTTTGTCTGTTGGCTGTCATACACTTAAGTGCTGTAAGATGAATATGTAAATCAAAATTTAAATAAGCTTCATTGATGCAACTGTCACCATTCAAGTGACGCAGTTTGAAATGCAGAGCATCAGAACAACTATTCGCATTATTGAGAATTATTTCCATCTTAGAATATTTACCATTAAGATTGTTACTTTTAATTTACCATTTAGAATGTATTTTTTAAATTCTGATGTTAACAAAGGCAGAACTCCTTTTTGTAGTGGTGTGTTTTCAATGAGTGAACAACAAAGGATTTGCTGACAAGGATCTATAAGAGATTTGTTCTGGAATACCTTGACCTCAGACAACTCCTCTCCCTGAGTTGATAGCCCAACCGTAGTGCAAATTTATCAACCTGGCCAAATGATACCCAAGTCTGCTGTGTTTCCATTAAAAGGACAATCATCACACTTTTTAATGGACAACAACTTCATACAGCACAACATAAATCATGACGTAATCTCATTTAATTATCATCGATGTGTTATCAAGCTGGAATAATGAAAAAGACCCATTGCTCACAATGTTAAAGTAAAACCTTTTTATCATTGGTCACCATTTTTCTCAGCAGTGTTTCTCCCACCAGTGGAAAACACAGCAGACTTGGGTATCATTTGGCTTGGTTGATAAATTTGCATTACAGTTGGGCTATCAACTCAGGGAGAGGAGTCATCTGAGGTCAAGGTATTCCAGAACATGTCTCTTATAAGATCCTTGTCAGCAAATCCTTTGTTGTTCACTCACTGAAATTTATTTTCAAGCACTTTTGAAAAATTGTCTCTTTTATCACCAGATGAAAACAATCCTTTTGTCATGTGGCAGTGTCATCACGTGTAGGCTAAACAACTGCTCAAAATTTATTAATAAATAAAAATCATACAAAGAAGCAAAAAGGCCCAGGAAAATATTGATCCGAGCAAAATCTGAGAGAACTGGAAAATGCCAACAAACTGTTAATATTGTCTTTGCAAAAAAAAAAATCCCATTTTGCAGTACTTGAAAAGTAACAACTCTTCTGGATGAATTAGTTGAACTTCTCACTTGGAACACATTTCACAGTCTCAACACATATTTCTGAGATAAATTGTTACAATAGAATGCTTTCAATATCCATGAAGCATTCATGCAAAGTGTAAACAGTCCTTACATCTTGATAGACAACGGGTTAGTGGCCTGTAGCAGGTACGTCCCTCGCAGCATTTTCCTTCAAACTGTTTTCACACATGGCCACAGCTAGTAATTAGATACCCATCAAACAGAAGCTGCAATCATTAACATTTTAAACATGCATCCTATCATCAGAAACAGAACATTTATCAGCAATCTGGTTTGTGCTGCCTCCGCTCTATAACTCAGTTACAGGGCAAAAGGAATATTTTCATTCTAAACTCAAACTTTTTGGAAACTAAGGATTGGGATTCCTGTTATCAGCATGCCTTCACTACAAATGATCCAAGTTTGAAATTGATAAAAGAATTACATAGTACTTGTAGATCTGCGTTTTTGCAACACAATGTAATCTCATATGAGCATTCAACATGAGAATAAACCTGCGAATGGGAATGATAGCATAGATGAGACATTCCAATTCACTGTATTATAAAAAACCACGTCTTCTGTATTACCATCAGAACAAGAGTTAACATGAGAAGAGCAGACAAGGTGGGTTGGATCTTACAGTTTCCAGTGAGATGAGGGAAATGGAATTGGCAATGTGTGGTGCACTCATTCCTGCTCCTACTCCTGCTCCTGTTCCTGCTCTTGCCCCCGTCAGAAAAATGTAACCATGGCAAACAAATTGCTGGCCAGCCAATTAAAGTCAATAGAAAGGCTGACCAATTAGCATTAGAAAAGAGATTCTTGGATGAAACATCAGGCAGAAGAGGTGTTAAGGCAGTGAATCGAAGCCCCATCACAGCAACTAATTTAAAGGCTTTTAATTCTGCACTTTCCTCTAGACATGGGCTATGGCGCTAACACGGTCATCAATCCTACTTAGTCTCTCGTATTTGTAACATCAGCCTAAAAACAGGGAAGGATTCAAGATCTGAATTTTGTCTGTCGGGCATGAGCACTCAGCGGGTTTGGAAGTGGGCGCAAAATGTGCTTGTGGCCGCAATGGACCCTGGAACATCAATTCACATTGACTGGGCAATTAATAGGCAGCGCTGCCAAGAAGAGGAAGGGAAGAGGTCGGGCATTGGGAAAAGCGAGGGTGCAGCAGGCTGGTGCTCCCACAGGGGACAGCCACTGAGGAGCTGTCCCAGGCAACTAAGGACCCGTAAGAAATAAATAAATTGCCATTGAAAAGTTATGATCAGCACATTAAAATCCAAATACAAGTCCCCAAACACTTTTTAAAAGATATTTATTTCAAGCCAGACATTTCATCCAACCCTGGGTGGAGTTGAAGTTAAAGGCCGCATGGATAATCAGCCTATCTTCACCATCCGTGAAAGCAGACAGGCATCATAAAATTGCATTCAATTGGCATCTCAATGGACTAAATTGCTTGATTAATTGTGGCATGATTCCAAGTCTTGCGTGCACCTGCCAACAGAAATATTATATGATGTATGATGATATTGGGATATATGCTTGAGGTTCTTTCGCGTGATTTCACGTGCCTCCAGGTCACATACATGCCTGCCTGTACAATGTCAAATTCTGGCCAAAGTATGCTATCATTCTTACACTGCCATTTTCAGCCACAGACTCTGTTCCATATGCACCCATGGTCCAACATACAAGCCTTTTCATCTGCCCCTGTGCTGCCATAAATTATTCCCAATATTTTTCTGTGTGGCTACCAGAGAATGGGCAACAAAAAATTGAGGTCAACTGGACAATTTAACAAGATCGATAGCTTTTTAATAATTTTTTTCCAAAATGGTGGTCTGGCTTCTTGTTTCATCACCCACTTTAGCAATTTTTTATCCATTTGTGGGACATGCACATTGCTGGCTGGCCAGCATTTATTGCCCATCCATTTTTGATTGATACAGCTGAGTGGCTTGTTAGGCCATTTGAGAGGGTAGTTGAAAGTCAATCACACTGCTGTGGCACTTACAGATAAGCCAGGCCAAGTAAGGAAGGCAGATTTCCTTCCGGAAAGGACATCAGATGGGTTTTTACAACAATCGGCAATGGTTTCATGGTCATCAGTACATTTTTAATTCCAGATTTTTATTGAATTCAAATTCCACCAGCTAACATAGCGGGATTCGAACCTGTGTCTCCAGAACATTAGCTGAAGGTCTAGTTTATTAATTCAATGATAATATCACTGGGCCGTCACCTAACCTATATTATTGGTGGGATGATGTCATATTGCTGACCTAATATCACTGCTTTTTTTTATGAGCGTGAATATCATCCACCCAATTTGTGGCTGTAAAATCCGGCCTGTGCCGAGTATTCCATGTAACTCTCTGCCACTTTCTGTAATATGATCGCTATCCTTAATAACTGTCAAAATACTAACATAACAAACTTGTCTTCAAATCTGAGTCATGGCGCAAACTCAAAGCTTGTCTGAGTTCTGTCATGTACAACAGTTGTCAAAAATAAAAATCACAATACACGCAAGGCTTTGTTACCGTATAATTCAGCCAATCATTTCGATGACTCTTTGTAATCTGCATTAGAACACAACAGTCACTCTGCAGGCCTTGGGATAAAGCTGAATCTGCTGGTAACATTGTGCTTGAAATTGGGTCACATGTTGCAAAGAAAAGTGGAGATGGAGGTACCAATCTGTGATAATATGCAAAATCACGACATTTCACCACTATACTGCCTGACAGAGAATACACAGGTAAATTTAAAATGCTGTCATTATTAAGTGGCAACCAACAGATGAAAATGAACTTAAGAGGGCCACATCAGGAAATATTTGAAGCACAATGACCCAGACTTAGCTGTTTAATGATGACAAAGCTTTGACAAACAGACCTTATATCTTTATTTAAATTGAAACTAGGGCACAGAAGTGACAATAAAAACTGGCTACCGTTTCTAATAATTTTTCATTAGATGTTATAACTTCTGTGGAGTAAACTTATTACTCTGGTCGGAGATATTGTGCTTAGCAGGGGAATTATTCCTGGTCACTGGAACATTTAATTGTTTTAAGATGTGCTTGTAATCATATATATGATGAACATCACCTGCCAAGATTTAAAATCTCAATAGGCTTTATTTCATATCGTTACTAAAATAAATCCAAAAATCAGAGAAATTGTCCTTCAATTTTGCTCCACTTGTGAATATTTATTGTTTAATAGTTTTGCCCATGAGGTATTATCACTGGGTGGTATAATTTCTCCTCCCACCCACCCTCCAGTCCAAAATCATAAGGGCAGCCAGCATGGTCCCAGCAGGATAAGAAAAAACATTTTACTTTGATCATTGAAAGCACCTTGGCATGGAAATACTACCTTCTCCAATGAGGCTTGGCTGAGAGCCTGGACAGCTATTAGAATATCGAAACACCTACTTCCCAGAGTCAACGTTATTGGAATGATAGCTCAGGCCCTTTGGCCTCTGCTGCCAATTTCACAATGTTTGGTTAACAAATGAAATAGTTTCAACTTGTAGTCTTTTAGGCTTTAAAGGATTTGGATGATTACCACTTTTATTGGCTTGTAGTACAGATATTTTTTTTTCGAACGTAGGAGAATGTAATCAATGAATTAGGTTTTCTCAAAACTTTTATTACACATCTCATGACACACTATATGACTCATTGGTTCTCGTAAATATACAGTGGCTCAATGGGCATGGAAATTCCATGGCTTGGCATAGGAGACTTGGAGAGACATAGAAGGAGGATGGTAGGGCAGAAATTAGGCTTGTAAGGCTATAAGGGAGGGGGTGCTGGGGAAGATGGCATACACAGGTCTTAAGAGTGTTTGGCGGGTGAAAGGGTTTGAGGAGATTCTGTGTTTTTTATTATATTGTTATAACATGTATTGAGGCTGGCATTTTAAATTGCCTGTCAATGTACCCATCAGCCCATGGCTGCCTCCATACTTATTCTAGTTAGACTAGATGACCTAACTCCAACCTTTGCGGCCCAATCTTGCAAGGAAGATCCTGCTTTTTGCAGGTACTTTCTCCCAAGGTGAGCAGGGTGTGATGTGAATTCTGAAAAATCAGGCTGTAGTCACTGATATAAATGTAGGAAATATTTATCTATTATCCAACATCACTATGGGTTGGGGAGAAAGTTTTGACTACTCAGTCGCTGTGCCCAACCCTGCCCCTTTTTCCTTAATGGGTGCATTAACTTCAATCAGGTGAGTGCCCATCCTATTACTATTGTGTCTGTTTGCCCACTTCAATGCAACATGATCCACAGCATTATAGTGATAACCTGAAGGAATTGCAGGAAAACATTCTGGATGACAGTCAAGCTCTGTATGCCTCCATCACCATAGTAGTACTGCATGGTAGAGATCTACAAGTCTACATGGTCCTCAGTATTGCTAAAAATGACAATAAAAGAAAGTGTCCTATTATTTTTATTCATTTGTGGGACATAGGCATCGCTGGCTGGCCAATACTTTATTGCCTATCCTTAGTTGTCCTCGTTCAGAGGACAGCTGAGAATCAACCACATTACTATGGCTCTGGAATCACATATAGACCACACCATGTAAGTATGGAAGATTTGTTTCCCTAAAGGACATTGGTGAACCAGATGTTTTTTCTTCAACAATAGTTTCACAATCAGTAGATTCTTAATTTCAATTTTTTTTATTGAATTCAAATTCCACCATCTGCCATGGTAGGATTTGAGCCTGGGTCCCCAGAATATTAGCTGAGTTCCTGGATTAATAGTTTAGAGATGATACTCCTGGGCCATTGCCTCCTCTAAATGTGTCAAAATGGTTGGAAAGAGGAGAAGGAACCAATTAAAATCAGGTCACACTCCAATCTTTGCCCCTGCAACATTTTTACACCAAAAGGCCTGAGCAAATCAGCCAAGTTTTTAAATATCATCTGAAAGCAAGCTCTGAATGCAGTCTTTGATCTCGTTGATGAATAATATTTTTTTAAGTTCGCTCGCACAGTTAATTTGCTTCAACTGAGTAATTTCATTCGAATGTTTGATTCAACAATTTCCTGTCTTTTCTAATAACCATTGAATCAATTGATATTTTCTATTCCACAATGTGAAAGACACAAATTTAGACGGTTTCGCTCAGAGCATTCACAAGCTGTCATGTGTACATTTCAGTTTCATTTCATTTGCAATCTACATTTTCATTATTGTCCTTCTGATGTTTTAATAAAGTAACGATCGGCAACTCTATTGATTTGTGTATTGCACTACAAGGTGGACATTATTGACTTAGTTAACCAGAAATAGACATTGGACATTTCAACAATGACTGATGCTGCAGTCATGAAACAAGTCTTGAAGCCTAAAGGATTCTTGTAACAATGCAACTGATTTCCCTGTAGACCTGATTGTGCATTTTGCAACAGGCTTATCTGATTTTAAAGCTGGATTGTAAAGGATTCTTGAACATGCTTATTAACTACTAAAAGCAGACTGTACAGAGCTAGGGGATGAATTTGTGCACATTCAATTTAAATGAAACTCAGACTCTGAGAAGTAATTTCTTCTGGAACGCTTTGAAAGCCAAAGCAGATTTACAATTCCAGGAAATGTATCCGATATTTAGAAGCAATTTCTGGCAAAGCAGCTGACTGAGTCAGTGGCTTAGGAAAATACCTCAAACTAGATTTCGAAAGTTAATTGTTGAATCTCTCAAAGGGTCACAGAATGATTGCCAAGCACACAGCAAGAAACCAAGCATGGGGAAGCATGTGGGAACATCTATCATTCTTCATCTGCAATCTCGTCTGTAGTGAAATCCACTGTGACACAAATATTTTGAGCTGAGGTTTGGCCGTGTATGATTTATTTGATGTTTTAGCTCCTTGCTTGATGTGGCACCCAGTGAATGAGTCCTCGTTGACAGTGAGGAATTGGGCCGATAGATATACAGGTGGATGTGCCATTTTCCCAATTCATCATCAGAAGGAGAGCAAAATTTCTCCGAGATCAGGCAGTCGGTACTAACGGTTCCAAGATGATTTAAATTCATTAAATTGGTCTCTGGATAAAGTTCTATGACTCCTGCAGCTCTCCTTTTCATGCACTGTTTTCCAATTTAAAATCAGCGCTGAGTAGTCTCCATGCTATTCGTTACAGAACATCAGTTTTTACAGTAGGGACTGACTACCTTTTGGAAGCTTATCTTTTCATGCTGCTTTGGACTCTTTCGTTTCTGCATTATTGTTTTTCTGATCGTTTGCTGGTGTTCTTTTTTTGTAAAGTACGATTAATTGGCACAAATCTCCAACCACAGTTATTGCTGCTGCCATCAGCTGCCAATGTTCCAGCTCCAATCACACTGCTCAGCATTCTCTTTCCTTCAGGCCTGCCGATAGTTTTTTTCCCTGGATTTGCAAGTGGGAGGAAAGTAATTGGCAGAGGGAAAAAAAAAAAATCACAGATGCAAGAGTATGTGATACCCAGTTGTATTAATCCGAGGGGAAAATATCAAGTTCAGTAGAAACATTTTCAGAGTACATTTCGGGCCCGTTTTTTTCTGTACATGGACATCACAAGCTGGGCTCACACAAAGAGCAGGATTTCAATTTCTTTTTAATTCATTTGTGGGACACAGGTGTTGCTGGCTGGCCAACATTTATTGCCCATCCCTAGTTTCCCTTGGAGGGCAGTTGACAGTCAACTACATTGCTGTGGCTCTGGGGTCACATGCAGGCCAGACCAGGTAAGAATGGTAGATTTCATTCCATAAAAGATATTAGCAAACTAGATGGGCTTTTACCACAATCAACAATAGTTTCATGGTCACCACTAGATGCTTAATTCCAGGTTCTTTTTTTTTGTTATTGAAATCAAATTCCACCATCTGCCATGGCAGGATTCAAACCTGAGTGCCCAGAACATTATGATGATGAGTTTGTAGATTAATAATCTAGCCATTACCACAATACTACTACCAATTGATAAAAAGAGATGGGGGAGGATGGTAGGGTGGGATTGGAAGTAGCTGGGAGGGGAGGTGATAGATGGGAACTGAACGATAAAGCCCCCAAAATGTCATTGGGTTGGACATCTAACCTAATCACAGCTACTTCCAGGGTTAATCTGGGCTTGTTTGCAGGTAAGCAGGGGTTCCTATGGAGCTGTGGAGTATGTAACTAAAATATTTAAATTCCCATTTGAATTCTGGCTTTAGCAGCCAGTCTACAGGTTTCCCGAAATCACCCAGGGCAGCAGGTGAGAGGAGCGTGGCGTTCATTGAGCAGTGAAGCTGACAGACTGGGAAGTCTTCATGGAGTGATACTGATTTAGCTGCAGACCTACCTGGATAAAGTGCTGGTG
Source organism: Sphyrna mokarran (assembly GCA_024679065.1). NCBI lineage: Eukaryota > Metazoa > Chordata > Chondrichthyes > Carcharhiniformes > Carcharhinidae > Sphyrna > Sphyrna mokarran. The sequence continues at coordinate 41,361,467 of JAGIQG010000016.1, forward strand.
TGCATTCTGAAAATGTGTTTTCACTGCTTGACAGCTGGGTGATCTCCAGCCTCTTAGAAGTCAATTCACCTGCCCCAGACTTCACTCAAAATGAGCTCAACCTTCCCTCTCTATTTTCACCTGGGCACAGCTTATACAACTCTACTTTGGCCCTCTGATAAGGAACAGGAGGAGCAGTAACATCTGGCAGCACCAGGACCAGCTTTCTTCTCCTCTGCCATGCCACAAGATAGAGGTGATGGACATCAGGATACAATTTGAAGCACTGAGATGCTCAACACAGCATCTGCAGCAAAAGCATCAGCTAGCTCCCTGAACACACGAGCACCATTGCCTCAGGAGGCTCAGATTCTCACAGCAGATCACTGGCTGATACCTGCAAACATACCCGCTTGACTTGAGAGGCTGAGCTCTTGCTCTCGTGCTTTGAAAGAATCAGTTCAATCCTGCAAACTTCACAGCAGGGCCTCCGGGCAAGCGTCTGAGATCTCGAGGTCAATCTTCTCAGATCTCTCTTTCAATCCTGTGTCGTTGAAGTCTCAGAAATCCATGTACAGTTCAGCCATTCTGACCTCTACTGGGGTCATTTAACTCAAATTCCTCGCGCCATGCACCTGCCCCCACCCTGCTTCCTGCACAAGAAAACCAGATGCAGGATGTTATTGCTGTGGTTCAGTAAAAGAGCTATGACAATGCATAGTAGAATGGCAAGTAGGTTCCTGACCTGCTTCTGCTCTCCCCACAGAGTACAAAGAGAACAAAGAATAAAGAGCAACACACCACGAGAAACAGGCCCTTCAGCCCAACGAGCCCGCGCCTCCGTCCTAACGTCTTAATGACATATCCATGACTTTAGGCTATGCCTATTGTGGAAGATTCCCATATAGGGACCAATATAGGGACAATTTGTTACCCAATCAGCCTAAAAGCACATTTTTGGGATGTGGGAGGAAACCGGAGCACCCGGAGAAAACCCACGCAACCACGGGGAGAACGCGCAAACTCCCGCAGACACAGGCCCAAATCTATGTGTCTGCACAGCAACAGCGATAGTCTCTGAGCTGTCATGTTGCCCAACAAACAAAAGTACAGTTTGTTTCAATAAAAATCTGACCAATATTGTTAAATGGAAAATCTTACATTCTTTTATCCTGCTTAGTGCTCGCTGAAAAGGTCCACGTTCATTGCATCTGCTCCTGGAAGCACTCACTGAGTTCTGCCATCCACTAGTGCCTGTCTAGTTGCCAAGACTTACTTTAGGGGTTGTCCTATAGGGTGCACTGCAAGTCACCACATCATTGATCTTCCAACCACTGGATCATTTCAAGGTTAAATAAATTTGCTCACAACTGTTCCCACCACCCTGAAACTCTCACCCAGCACTGCCCCCATGGAACTCCCTCCACCATCACAGAGACCTCTCCCATGATAAACATGGTATCTATCCACAAATATCCGTTAGAACCCATCCACAGAATACCCCCACAATGGAACACCCCACCTAACACTACCCCTATGACGCTGCCCCTTGGCACTGAGTCTGGCACTAAACTCTGACACTACTGGCACTTTCTGGACAATGCCTCCTGGCACTGTCCCTGGCATACCCAGGAAACTGCCTCCAGCACTGCCTGGCACTGCACTATGGCACTGCCTGAGTATGCAAGGGAGCAGTACCAGAGCACTGCCAGACTGGACTGACTTTCTCCCCTTCCTTTTAGCTTCTGCTCGCCAGTTGAACATCACAAGGAACCTATCATGTATCTTCATGTCATCATGAAGGGACAATTTAATGGAATGAGAGGTGAGTGGTCTATATTCAATGTCGGGATCCCTGTTAAGTCATTGGCAAGGGGTCGGCCCTATCACAATGGGAAATCCTGCTGACATTAATGATTTTGAAACTCCCATGGGGTTGTCTGCACTCCACTTCCCGCCAATGCCCTCCACTGCTGATCTTGCCTCCCCCGTTTTCCCTGATAATGGGAATGCAAAATCACCCCCACCCCCTCCCTCACCCCGACCCCATCCCATTAAGTATTTTATGGAAAACTGAAATAGATACTCAGACACAGTGACAGACTCTGATTTGGGAATTTTCTGGTCTGGGAAATCTGATAATTAAGTCCCTCATGGTGTGATATAAGAAGCAAAAATAATTCCCAATTGTTGTTAAATGTTAAAGTAAATAGCTTGCTTGGCCTTCACAAGTACAATGCAATTCTTTGCTGAGGTGTTGGGATTATTAATATTCTGGTTGCCTGACCTTTAATGAAATTAGTTGCAATCCAAAGAGGAAACTATATTTAGTATAAGAATGCTCTAGTATTCTTCAGTTTCTGTTTATTGTATCAATACAGAGGGTCATGGATAGATTTTCTTGAGCATCTTTAATGTATCTAACCATCTTTGTTTTAATACAGACTCTTTTGCAAGGAAAGAAAAATAATCCAGTTATACGTAATAGTGATTGTGCTGAGGAATTTTAACATGATTGGCTTCAGACTTGGACTATACTAACATAGATTACAAGATGAAGGTTCTCAGCTATAAGAGATATGGTTTGCTTTGACAAACATTGCCACAAAAAAAAAACCTTACATTTACATTGTGCATTTCATAAGATCAGGGCACCCTGCATTTGGCATTCCAAATGTGACTATACTTGTCAAAAATATTTCATGGCTAGGAAGCATTATGAACAAGGTAAGTCCCTGCAAACATCCATGAGATAAATGACCAGGTAATCTGACATCAATGATAATGATGGTTGAGAAATAAAATTAGCAAGGACTTCAAAAGAACATCAATCTTTTTCAAATTATAATATGGGATCTATTACATTTATTTATGAAAGTAAACATGATCTTGAGTTCTGGCACCTTTGACAAGGTGCACCCCTCCCTCAGTATTGTATTGAAGTCTGAGGCCAGAGTCTGAGCTCAGTTCTCTTCAGTGAGGCTTGAGCTTACATGTAACCTTTTGATTCAGATGTGAGATGGTTACCAATGAACATGAACACAAATGAAGAAAGTCAGAGTTGTAATAATGGGCATCCTGTATGTGATGTTAAACTGATTCGTCTACTTAGCATGGAGTATCTTTCATCAACAACCACTGCATTCTATTAATGTTGATATCAACATCTCCTTATTCACAGCACTTAATGACTTCCGGCCAAAACTGGAATTTTGGTGCCAGTTTGTATCTGGAACAGTTGTGTGTATATAAATTTTGCCTTCAATTTTTTTTCATTAGCACCCTGTTTCCAGCAATTCTGTGCCACCTAATGGGAGGCAGAATGGGCAAAGTTCCAGTGGTAAGACAGCAGTATTTCTTCACTTCAGCAGCCCCCAGCACCTTCTCTACCATAAGTTTTCATCTTTGTTCAAGTCAGAGGAATTTTGTCTTTTAGAGGGTGATTAACTCACTACCCAGAGAACTGTGAAAACTAGATCATTGAATACTTTCAAGGCTGAAATAGTTACATTTTTGATCTACCAGGGAATCAAGGATTAATGGGAGGGCTGGGGTGTGGAGGGAGAGGAGGCAGGAAAGTGGAGTTGAGACCACAATCAAATCATCCATTGAATGGTGGAGCAAGCTCAAGGGGTCAAATGGCCAATTTGTTTTCCTATTTCTGTTTGCATGACCATCCCATTTGTGTATGTAAATGCTACAGCAGCGAGATGAACACTTCTGGCATTTCTTTGCTGCACTTTAAAACTATTGGAAACTTTTACTAACTGGATAAACTGATGATACTTTTCAAATTTTCTCCTGAAAAAGAACAGATCCAACAATGTAAATGTTCATGTAGTACTTCTTTCAGCTTTAGCAAGCCAAAGTGCATTGCATATGTCAGCTCAAGAGAATGCTGCATTGCGGATCAATGTGAAATCAATGGATTAGTGATGGGAATTGAACAATCATGTATAAATGTTTTTCCTCCGTGGTCAGTAGGCTGGACAACTGGCAAAAACGTTATCTACATCTTTTTTCTCTTTCTTAAATCATAATCACCTTTCTTCATATGGACAGGAAATAACTCTTTGATAACCCAAATGTATGCAATACCATCACTAGTATTCAACTCTACTGAGCTGAAAACTGAGGCCATGCTTCACTATAGAAGTGAGTCAGCCTCTGCCAAGGAGGGAAGATGAAAGTTTGTCAAGATCATTTGGATTTAGTTATAATTATAATTGTGAAACTAATTCCCAAGACCTGTGCCTCTTTGTATCTTCAAACTATCTCATGTCAGCATAAATGGAATGATTACTATGTAATATCTCGGAGTTTGATTGAGTAATAGCAACATGTGTTCCCCAAATAATTCTAAGCACACGGGATGGTGGTCGGGCAGTGAAAGAGTGCTGGTGATCAAACAAAGCCTATAAATGAGGGTCATGAGGCAAGGTTATCATTCAAACATTGTACTTCTGATAATTTAAACAACAGTATGAAGCCAATGCAGTAGCCTCTTTATTTTTCCTTTACAATTTACTTTCCTGACTACCTTTGTGCCATCAGCAAATTTAGCAACCAGAGCTTTGATCCCTTCATCAAAATCATGTATATAATTTGTAAATAGTTGAAGTCCCAGCACTGTTGCTTGTGGCATATCACTTGTTACATCTTGCCAACAGAAAATGATCCATTTCATGCCTACTTTCAGTTTCCTGTTAGCTAGCCAATCCTCTATATTACACCCCTGCACTGTGAACTTTCATTTTCCACAATAACCTTTGATGTGGCATCTTATCAAATGCTTTCTGGAAATCTAACTGCAGTATATCCATTGGTTGTTGCTCTTTATCGATAGCACATGTTACTCCAATAAATTGGTTAAATGTGATTTCCCTTTCACAAATCCATATCGACTCTGTCTGGTTATCTTGAAGTTATGTAAGTACCAGCTAATCCAAAAGAAAGAAAGAGTGAAGGGGGTACGTTGCTGCCATTATTTTGTCATCCTGCTGTAGCAGAAAAAGGCTGCATCAGTGCAAATAATGTCCATAAAAATAAGGACTGTCACTCCTACATGAAGAGAGGCCATTTTTAATTTGTAATCCACAAAAATAAGCTCCTAACACACAAATTAAAGGAGATACAACTTAAATAATGTACTTGAGAGAATAAGAACTTGAGAGAAAATAGAGAATCTAATGGGAACTTTTGAAATGTGGGCATGGTCGATAGACATAAAATAAACTTCAGATTAGACATTGGAGCAAGAGTTTCAGTTCTTTCAGACACACAACAGTGGCTTCCTCTATGACTTCACAGACCAGGAGGCATTCAACTTAAAGTCAAGGGACAGTTGACTGCTATCTTCAGTACAAAGGAATAAGAATCATACAAGTGTTTAAAGTGATCCCCAACAAAGAGTATTCACTATTAAAAAGAAAAGCTTGCACAGACCTACAACTCATCTGTAAAGTAGATGAATTGGGAAGCCAAGAAAACCTGACAGGATTCAGGAGAGTATTTCCAAATATATTTAGAGGTCTGGAGAAGATTTAAACAAATAATGTGGCAAGGATGCACCTGAACTTAATAGAATCATATGAAGACCAAGCAGAAAAATTCCTATGAACAAAAGGTGAAGGATCCACAAGTACATTACATGGAAGAACAGCTTTAATTAAGCAAGTCACCATATGACAAACTTATGCAGCACAGTGACACAACACCAGGGACCAAGGTTCGATTCCCAGCTTGAGTCACTGTCTGTGAGGAATTTGCATGCTCTCCCACATCTGTGTGGGTTTACTCCGGATGCTCCGGTCTCATCCCACGGTGTGATAACATACTGGTTAGATGCATTGACACGAGCAGGCATCGGATTGTGGTGACTAGGGGAATTTCACAGTAATTTCTTTGCAGTGTTACTATAAGCCTTACTTTTGACTAATAATAAATAAACTTTACTTTTATCCAAGAAACAAACAACAACAACAGAAGCATTACCAGAAGTTCTGTTGAAAAACTGGAACAGTAGGATATAAATTTAATTGAAAACGTAGAGTCACGTGCCCTATTGATCACCAAATTCCTACCAGCAATAACAGAGGCAGAATAAAATTCGGAAGGCACAGAAAGTCAATGAAGAATGTGCAAAAATTAAAGAATACTGAATGAATGAACAGTCAGAATATGTACCAAAACATCTCATCCTGAGACAATACTTTGAGCAACACAGACATCTCAGTGTTTTGGATGACTTGTTCATTCATGATGAGAGGTTGGTTATAAGAGCTCTCAGACTCAAGATGCTTTGGAGGATACTTAGGCATTTCAAAGCACCATGATACATCATAAAATTCAGTCTGGTAGCTACAGACCTCAAAATACTTACAGGTAGTGATTTCAAAATGCATCACCTGTACAATCCACCATCAGGAGTAAAGAAAACCTTTGACGGTACCCTCATTTCCTCCCAGACATGAGAACATCTCCGAATGGACCTCAAGGGAAAGACATTAGTTGTTGACTATTACTCCAGATCGATTGAGATTAAACTTCTTCATGGCCCAACTTCAGAAAAAGTCATTAATTCACCAAAATAAATTTTTGTTCCACGTGACATTCTAGGTCTTATCTTTCAGACAATGGCCTATAATTTGTGAATGAATGTTTTGAGAAGTTCATAGAAGACAATGACTTTATACACAGCTATTTCAATCAAATACCCACAAGAAAATGGAGAAGCTAAAAGGGGAATAAGAATGTTAAAAGCTGTTTTTTGAAAATTTATCACATCAATTTAATACTGTTGAGCTACTGTTCCATACTGGAGAATGATTTGGCTCCATCAGTACTTCTGATGGGAAGAAGACCATAGACTAATTTCCTGTTATTTAAAACAACCTTACGCCATACCTCAAAGAAACATAAAGAGACAGAGCATGTATGAGATACAAAGAGAGTATTTAAACATGGAAACTTGAAGCAGGAGGAGGCCATTCGGTCCTTTGAGCTGCTGCACCATTCTTCTTGTTTATGGCTGATCATTAAATTCAATATCCTGTTCTTCCCGTATTCCTTGATCCCTTTAGACCAAGAGCTATAGATACAAGAAGCAGGGGCTATGATTTATGAGATAAAGAAATGTGGGGGTTATTACAGCTCAGCTGGCTGGATGTTGCTTCATGATGCAGAGCCACGCTAATAGTGTGGTTCAATTCCAGAATTCCAATACCGGCTGAGGTTATTCATGAAGTCTTGTCTTTTCAACCTTGCCCCACATCTGAGGCATGGTGATCCTCAGGTTTAAAGAACCACTAGTTAGCCAATGATCATTGGGAAAATACTGACTTTATCTTATGAGATACAGACAGAGTACAAATAAGATGCAAAGAGAGTGAGTATGCCAAGCAATAGATACAGAGGGTGAAAGAGAATGAGTATTGGGCAAATCAAACCAGAAACTAGAATCAGTGCCATGGAGTACATGATTTACCAAAACTCCAATTCAGTGAATCAATCTGAATTCGTGACCAGAATGGCAAAGGCCAGATCTTGAAGAAAACACAAAATCTGTGATCTTATCTTGTAGAGGCTGAAAGTGGGATAGTGGAAAGAAATTGGAGCACACTTACCTCCACAGGAAGACAACTAGCAATGGAATAAACTAACTACACACAAGATCAGGAAGACAATCTGAACAGTAAACAAATAATTGCTCGTGATTCATATGCTATTGTATAGAGTTGCAAAGAGAACATGAGGAGCTTGAATCCAAGGAATATAGTTTCTGACAGAGATGAGGACAACGTCAGGGTGTTTGGTAAATCCACCACAGTGCTTACCTCTGTGAATCCGGGATGAAGACAAATGCTGGAATTTTATTGTGTTGCCTGCCTGAGGCTTGTACGATCCCACCCAAGGCCAACGGAGAATGCCATTCTGTGAGGCTTGCCCACCCTAACTCTGAAGCAGGCATGTCAGTAAAATTATAGTCTCCTTGGGGGGGGGGGGGAATAAATGTAATAAAGTATTTAATAGAATCAGAGACTTTGGGTGAAACAAAGTATACAAGGTTAATATTAAATATGGAAATATTTAATCTATCTACATCATCAGTGATGGGAGATCAGAGTATGCTGAGAGATTATTTCATACAATGCCTTATACAAGCTTGTCTCGTATATATTTAGTAAAATGTTCAACGAAAGGTAAAACAAACAGCTTAGTCTTCAGCATTACCTATAAATCTAGACCACGAACAATCTCATCTGGCATCTGCAACAATGGTAATAGAGCTATTGTTTTCCAACCAGCCACTTCAGACTGTTCAAGCTGATGCCAAAATGGTTTTATCCAAAACTAGATCTTCAAGAGTCAGACCTGCTCAAGATCATCCTCCAAGAACATCTATAATCTCCGTCACAGAATTTCCACTAGGCATGCTGCAGTCACTGGGGAAACACTCAGACTACAGAGGCATAGGGTCAACTGGCATTAAGGGAATGCACAAAGTGATTAGTTGATAGTTGTATGCAATGTAGCATGGGCTGATTTAAAATTTGGTTTTGAGTATTTATTTTGTGTTTGCTTTTATTATGGCCAAGTAGACAATGTAATAGTCAGTAATAGCAGGGAATTAAGATGTGGGACTGTTGGTGAACGGAGAATTGGGTTATGTTTACTGGTATCATACTCATATTGTTATTCGGCTGTTAATTTAAACATTATTCGACTTTTAATTTAAATACCTTCCAAACATTCCAGTTTAGTGACTCAAACAAGGGTAGCAGTCCATTCTTTAATTCATTCCACAATTTCTTTCTTTATTTAACACTTCAACTCAAACCAAACAGTTGCGACTCATTAACTCTTTTACTGAACTTTAACTCTTTACCGAACATCAACTTTAACTAATCATTAACTTTAATTATATAACTGAAAATAGATACTATTGAGTTCAGGAAAAGCTCATCACAAAATATTCCCGATATAGAATCTATCTTCTCTCTGAAGTATTCTTCATGGCACACGTCTTAATCTCGTCATTGGCAAACAAAGGATTACAATATCTTTTATCTATAAATCCTCCACTCATTTCCAAAATATTCTCTGTCTTCCAGCCAACTGTGTAACCAGAAACAAATCACATGGCTTGAACATCCAGTGAAATTACCTGTGAATGACACCATTACATTTAGTTCAGACTGCATGTCCTGCACATAACGGCAATAAAAGTTGAGGTCACTATGTCTGTTAGAAGGTAAACATCTTCACTTATTTAGTTAACACAGAAAGCTTCAGATCATAGTTCCAAGACCAGAGTAACTTTATGACTTACATTTAGTTTTAATTATAAATTGACGAAAAATCCCAGCACTCTTAACCCTCAGCCAGAATAGTAATTGTTGTAGCTGTTCTTTCTCTGTGTACAAATTACAAAATCTGTGGCTCACTCTAATCTCAATCGTTATCTGACTACAGTTGCCAAAAGGAATTTGGGAGAGTTATCTAAAAGGAACCTACAATTGCCTCCCAGCTTCAGACCACTCTGTGTACAAATACATTATCACACAAGTTTCACAGAATATATTAGGTTAATTACAATAAATACAGAATTTTAATACTTAGCAAATGGATCAGTCATTGACTATGATCCTGTCTCTTTTTTTGTTCTTTTCTTCTTTCTGCATGCCAAGCAACTTGAAATTGCTGCTTATTAACCTGTATGAACCATTGTTTCTGTGCATGATCTGTAGTATTCTTTAGTTCTGATTGTTCCAAGCAACACATGAACAGTCCCTGTTTTGTTAAATGTTCCTGATCATTATCTGATTAGTCTCTTAAGGTTGATGGTAACCTTACTGATAGCACTTTTCATTACCTACTGATTGGTTCCCTAAGATATCAGTCACTTGTGAGAACATCATTCTCGTACTCACTGTCTCCTGTTATTTTGTTAAGCCTGAAGCTTTTCCACTAAGATAACAGGGCACCACAAATTAATCTGTGTGTCTGTGATAATAAGATGTTTGGTGTCACTTCTTAATGATTAGTATTCGGGTTCCTCATCCTAAAAGACTTAATTAAAACATTTCAGGTGCTCTGGAAAGTTCAAATTCCTATATTTAACTTCCTATTATCTGCTAATACCTGAAGCAAGTTATTTAAACAATAAATAAATAAATAAATGTCCAGGAGGCGGACAAGCTTCAACTATTACAGCGATTACAAAATTACGATAGCATATATGTAATCAATACATAAAAAGAGAATAGACAATTTAAAGTTAAGGTAGCAATTTTAATGGTTCCACTATGTTCACAAGGTAAATCTACCCAATAAAACTCATTCACTTTAAACCTCAGCTAAGAGAAATTTTAATTCATGAAAGGAATTTAGTTAGTGTTAACAGCTATATGCTTGATCCTGAAATGAAATGTTGACCCTCCTAGGAATTTTCAAACCAGCAAAGTTTTCTCAGGATAAAATATATCTATAGGTATCTAACAGAAAAAAAAACATTTTTTGAATATTACCAGTATCAGCCCTTAGAATCTCAAGAATTCTAGGATATCATGATCTCTATGTGAGGATAGTATGGGACTACATTTTTACACTTATGTACAAGTGAGTGAGTGTACACTTATGAATATCTATTCGAAGAATCATACATTACATTACAGAAATGAACACTATATCATAAAATATATGGTAAAGATTGTTATAACATGACCATTTTATTTAAAATTACATAAAATTTTTAAATCCATCTTCAGAAACAATTTGGATGTTCAAACCAATATTAATTTGAAGAAGGTTAGATTTACAATCCAGATGATTTCTTAACAGGATAGAGTGTGTCTTTGTCTCAACCTTTAAGAGAAATCATCCTTTTGTATTTTAAGGATAGAGTCCTGCGTCTCTGTGATTGTGTGGTTGCTTTTTAAAAAGTTGAGCTGTAACAAAACCAACTGCTAATGTGCATTGTTTAAAGTTCTTCTTAAGCCTCAAAGAACTTCAGACTTTAATTTTTGCCTTAAGTTTTCTTGTTTATCACGTATTGTTTATCACTGATTTATTTTATTGAATCCATAAGGGTTATAGTTTGACAGTGGGAGGAAACTGGAGCACCTGGAGGAAACCTATGCAGACATGGGGAGAATGTGCAAAATCAGCACAGACAGACAGTGACCAAGCCGGGAATTGAACCTGGATTCCTGGCACTGAAAAGCAGCAGTGTTAGCCACTGTGCCACTGTTGGCTGATTTCCAACAGTAAAGTATTCAAGGTTCTTTTTGTGAGTTATTACACGTGTGTCATGTGTTCACCTGCCACTTAGCACCAGTTCAAATGCTGTACAATCTATTTTATTCTTTCAACATCTATTGACTTAATTAACACCTTGATTTCTTCATTAAATTGGTTACTTCCTTTACAATAAGATATATATTACAAAATACCTTCACATATTGCATATCCACAAGAAATAAAAGTCACAAAAGCTACAAAACTACAATACTAATTATAGAAATAGGTTATAAAAAAACACAATAAAATGTTGTATGTTGAAAAGAAAGTGACTATTTCTCTTTATGGCAATACAAAGCTACAAGCTTGATTGTCCTGCAAACAAGCCCTAAAATGGAACAATAAGTTTCCTTCAAGATTTGTAAAACTATAAAACAAAACTTTACTTTGGCCTAAGCCAATGTGGCAAAGGTTCACACAGCGTGATATTTGCACTTTTGGTATGGAATGAATTAATTAATGCATTCAGATGCCTTGATAATTGCATGTAACTTAAACTAAAGCTATTAAGATTAAATATAGGCTTCCCTACAGTCCCATGACCTGAGATTGAAAATGGCTAAACATTTGATTATTCAGAAAGTATTTATTTCACAGCTATGATTATAATCCTAAACTCCCCATTCTTTTTTGCATGATCTGAGCTGGTATGAAACACAACTGATTCCTTTACTGGACAATCTCCCTCAACTTCTCGAAAGCTTATTGGCAACTGTCTATCTGAAATTAAAAGCAGCTGAATTGATTGTCACCCTTCATGACACATTCATATTGTAGAGGTTAATTGTCAGTTAAAGGTGAGCCCATTTGGTGGCTATGCTGCCATTCCCAAAATTTGACCATTTTCTACACTATTAAGTCACTCCTCAATTTTCATGTGGATTATATGTAATTTCCAGATTGAATTGGTCATTAAAAACACAATCTTAACCTCCATTTTCCATAAGACAAGATCTTACTCTTTCATTCTATGGGTTGAATTGTCCAACCTTGCTCGCAGCCAGGATTATCCCATCCTGCTGCAAGAAAAGGAGATTCAGCTGAGCACCAAAACCTCTGTCTTTGCTGCCAGTGATGATGAACGGATGGAGAACTCCTGCCTCTGTTCTTGACCACTTCTTTCCTTCCTCCAATCCATAAGTGAATTCTCTTTCGAATTTCATTTTCCTCTTTCTAAAATCTGTATTAAATTCCATTATAACCAAAATTTAATTCCCAAAAAATATCAGCTCAGATGGACCCTCTATCATTTGGTTTGACACCCCCAGTTCATCACCTGCAGATCACTGCACTCAATATTATTAAAATAATAGATTATGTCTGTACTTAAATGATCCTCTGGCTCTCTCTCCGTCTGTATTCACCTTTGGATACTTTTTACTCCCAGGCTCTTCATTGTGCCAATGCAATGTATTCTCACTTTTACTTTAATTTTGCTCACTTTGATAGGTATCAGTGTGTTTAATTCTATTTTGATTCTTTTAAAGTCAGTTTCTTTATGGAGTCTATGTCAGTACCTTGATAATTTAGAGATCTTGTGCGGCATATTCCCCAAAATTGAGATCCATTCTTCAAATATTTCGCAAGCTTTGAATCAGCCCTGTATGTTAGTTTCTTCGCAAGTAATTCGTATGCACTTTAATGGATCTTATCAAAGTATCTCAAAGGCTAGGATTTTATGGCCATTTCCACCACCGGATCTTCCAGTCCTGCCGATAGCAAAACGCTGCTGTGGGTATTTCTGGTGTTGGGGACGGGTGCGTACAAATAGGAAACTTTTATGATAATAATGAGACTGAAAAATCCTGTTGCTGGCCACTGATAAGCCACTGTCCCAAAACACGCCACTGGGATGCAGAAGTTCCCACCTAAGCTCTTTGTTTATTTCTTCACGTATGATCCTTGCCTCATGTGGAGGCCTAAATATCAAAATCATTCTTTCAATGTAACATAGATAAATACACAAACTTTACCAAAACAACGCAATTTATTTACTAACCCCCATCTATGCTTTCCCTTTACCAGAAATAATCCATTGAATTACACTCAAGATAGTTATTCTGATCCTAATGGTGCTGTGGCTTTCCTGTCTCTATCTACAGACATCAATCTTGCCCTTATCCCATTTCACACCTGAGAGGTGGCACAATGGTTAACACTACTGTCTCACAGTGTCAGGGACCCAAGTTCAATTTCTGGCTTGGGTCACTGTCTGTGGGGAGTCTGCATGTTCTCCCCATGTCTGCCTGGGTTTCTTTGCATGCTTCAGTTTCCTCCCAGTCTGAAAGACGCACTAATTAGGTGCATTGGCTGTACTAAAGTTGGCTGAAATAGTTACCGCCTCATCCCATTCATAAGCCCTGGAGAAAATTTATTCTCATAACAGAAATCAAACCTTTCTACTTAGTTCCAGACATTAACATATTTTGCTTGTTTGTTCTTCATTTTAGATGAAATCTTAGTTTCTTAAAAATTAACTTGCTAGATAATGCTGCACTTTTCACATCTTACAAGTATCCAAAATTCAAATAACGGTGTTGTGGCGCTGTCTGATTTCCTTTGATATTGAACTCATTTATTTTTCAAAAGAGGCATTTTTTCATTTCCGTGGAAACCATTCAGTCTTCCTTTTTATCGTTTACATAAATTCCCTTTAAATTTCAGGTAATTTCCCTCAAAACATTTAGAATGCAGACTCTCATGAATTTAAATTAATTCATCAATTTCACCCAGGTTTGGCGTTTTTGAAAAAACTGAGCGGGAATTTCACCACTCACCACAACATGTTTCATGATGGAACATGTGGCCCACCATTGGCCAACAACATAAAATGATTGATTCTTCCTTGGAGTGCCAATCATGAGTTCAGCTTTTTTGAAACATTTGAAATCACACTATGAAAAACAGCTTTCGATAATAAATTCCACCAGTCATCCTTATTCAGTACATTAGTTTTACCTTTAACATCCAAATATGTAGCTTCCTGACCAAAGTCACTAACTTCATCTCTCAAGTTCTTTGCAAGTTACTAATGTTTTTTCCCCACTTTTGGGCTTTGAAATCAAAGAAACTTGAGTTCTGTTTATTGCAACCCTTAAAAGCATTGCTATCATTACAAGTTAACATCCATATAATCAGGCAACTTTTTTGGGGGGATGCAGTAAGATAGAGTGATGGAGTAACATTCTTCTGGATCCTTCATGGCCAAAAAGCAGTTTCCTGTGGTGTGGTCAAGATTGACAAGATTCTGCCAGCATGATTGGCTTTTGAGACTCGTTGATTAATGTATTTGAATTTGTGATCTTATCCATTCTCACCCCACTGCCAGTGGAAATGGAGAATTTGTCACTCAGCCAAAACTTTACTTACTATAGTGGCACCAGAGAATCAGAAGTGCAGGCGAGGTTGGAGGTTTTCAGCACGGATCTTTCATTCCCAAACAGTTTGTCTTAGGAAATAACAATTGACCTGAACAGTGTAAGGCTGTTATAGGATTGTAATCCCGTCCAGTTGGACTTTTATTCAATATGAAAACCCCAAAACCCACAAATGCAAGCAGTGCAAATAAACAGGCCAAATCTCAGCACACAAGATTGACTCAAACATCAGGGATTAATCTCCAAACCATGTTCAATATCAAAGCCAAACCAATACTATGTAAGGATACTGGGAAATTGTCAACACTCCAGCATAAGATAGCTACCATCAATCAACTCAATTAAGGAAGCTAAGGTACCCATCACAATAGATGCCCCCAGATAACAGCCATGATACAAACAGCTTAGGAGAAATGAGCTTGCTATGTGTATCTGAGCCTGAATCTCACCTGAATGGGGTCCATTTTTGTGGTTGTGGAAGCGAGATCAGTGATGAATGGGTTTGTCTGGATCAAGGCATGGAACAGGCTAAAGAACTTAAAAAGATGCTAAGCAAGGACCATCTGGCAAGATGACCTCAGGAAATATGTTCACCATTTCACAGAATGGCTTCAGGAAATATGTTTTGGTATTTTCAATAAGATTTGTAATAAATCTTACAAAACTGCCAAAACTGTTTAGTGAGGATGAGGGGTGATGAGTTTGAGGAAGCCAAGGTTGCAGGGGGAAAGGCAATTACATAGTTAGGTATGTGCGTGAAGCCCTGATCACCACCAGATTTGACCAGGAGGATGATGAGTTCTTGGACAAGTACCTTCCATCATGGGCCAGTATGAACACCAGTGTTATTGTTACTTACATTTCACCCATGCACTTTAATATGAGCATAAAAGTCATTTGCCGTGATCCTGTGAATGATGAGGAACTCTCAGCAGCATGTGTCCTTGCTGACATGAACCGCTAACTGGTGGATGGTTCCTGGTAACAGACATTAGAAGATGCTGCCTCTACAAATATGTCTCCAGCATCACAGCTACAAGGCCCAGCACGAGGAGCTCTTGATGGTATATATATGGTATATATGGACTTTAGTAAGGCGTTTGATAAGGTGGCCCATGGAAGACTTCTGCAGAAAATGCAGATGTATGGGATAGAGGGTGATTTAGCTAATTGGTTAGGAATTGGCTAGCAGATAGAAGACAGAGGGTGGTGGTTGATGGGAGATATTCATCGTGGAGTTCGGTGACAAGTGGTGTACCTCAGGGGTCTGTTTTGGGGCCCCTGCTGTTTGTAATTTTTATAAATGATCTGGATGAGGGTATTGAAGGATGGATTAGTAAATTTGCAGATGACACTAAAGTCGGTGGAGTGGTAGATAGTGAAGAGGGGTGTTATAGTTTGCAGAGGGACTTGGACAAGTTGCAGAGCTGGGCCGAGAGGTGGCAAATGGAGTTTAATGTGGAAAAGTGTGAGGTAATGCACTATGGCAGAAATAATAAATGTGTAGAGTATAGGGCAAATGGTAGGATTCTTAGTAGTCTAGATGAACAGAGGGATCTTGGTGTGTATGTGCATAGATCCCTGAAAGTAGGCAGTCAGGTCGAGAAGGTTGTTAAGAAGGCATATGGAGTCTTGGCTTTTATTGGTAGGGGGATTGAATTTCGGAGCCGCAACGTCATGTTGCAACTGTACAAAACTCTAGTGCGGCCGCACTTGGAGTATTGTGTGCAGTTCTGGTCCCCACATTATAAGAAAGATGTGGAGGCATTGGAGAGGGTACAGAGGAGGTTTACCAGGATGTTGCCTGTTATGGAGGGCAGGTCTTATGAGGAGAGGCTTAGGGATTTGAGGTTGTTTTCATTAGAAAGGAGGAGGCTAAGAGGGGACCTGATCGAAACATATAAGATGATTAGAGGTTTAGATAGGGTGGACAGTGATAGCCTTTTTCCTAGGATGGAAAAAGCTAGCACGAGGGGACACAGCTTTAAATTAAGGGGTGATAGTTATAGGACGGATATCAGAGGTAGGTTCTTTACCCAAAGGGTGGTTCGGGAGTGGAATGCCCTGCCTGCAGCAGTTGTAGATGCGCCAAGTTTGGTGGCGTTTAAGAGGTTAGTTGATAAGTATATGGAAGAGAAGGGAATGGTTTAGTTTGGAGGGGCATTGCTTTTTATATTGGTCGGCGCAACATCGAAGGCCGAAGGGCCTGTTCTGTGCTGTAATGTTCTATGTTCTATGATTGACCCTCAATGCTCTTGTAACTGTATGCTTTTGGTGTGACCAGGCTCCTCGAGCAGAGGTGGCACAGTACTTAGCACTGCTGCCTCACAACACCAGGACTAGGGCTCAATTCCAGGCTTGGATCACTGGCTGTACGGAGTCTGCATACTCTCCCCATGTCTGCATGGGTTTTCTCTACATGCTCTGATTTTCTGCCACAGTCCAAAGATGTGCAGGTTAGCTGGATTGACCATGTTGAACTGCCCCTTAAGTGTTAAGCAGGCTAGCAGGGTAAATACATGGAGTTACAAGGATAGACCCTGGGTGGGATTGTGGTCAGTGCAGACTCAATGGGCTGAATGGCTCTTTTGGCACTGTAGGATTCTATGACTCAAGGAGAGAAACCAGGCATTCTATGTAACATCAGTGATGAATCAGATAAGTAACACTTGGAGCAAAACAGCCAATATTTTCCTTTGTTGTAAATCTATTTACGGATGACTCAGTCACTTGTGGTATGTTTTTCCAAATTACACTGACATCCGGCATTCTCAGTTCAGAATTCTGGGCTGCATTTATCCTCAGCTCAACATGGAGGCAGACCACCTGAACATGATGGCATCAAACACTTTCCTGCCAGACATTAAAATGCTCTTAATGATGACATTGTGCCCCCATAGCCAGCCCTGGCCCTTGGCAAGTCTAAAATGCTCAGACACTATCAAGTCTTCAAGGGCACAATTCACTCTAATAAAGGGCATATTTCAGTTTCATTGTGTTCTCTCTCTTATCTTATTGCTCTCCTATATACTGTATTGGGAAATAATATGCATTCCACAGTCTATATTGCTCATCAGAAATTTGCATCATGACCTTGGTGAAGGGATGCACAGTACAGCATCCCTAATTTATGGCAAGTGCCTTGTCCTTCAGGACACACATCTATATGGTGAGAAATATTCAAAGTTTGAGTGCTAGGATAATAATGCAGAAAAGCTTCTTCAACTTGAGGTGCCAAGGTGCCCCCATTCATTGATGAGCTTACCAGATACACACTGTAAAAGTTGTGAATGCTTTTGGCTGACAGCAGCACTAGCAAGATCTGAGTATGGGCTCGTAGCATGAAAATCCTGCTGAGAGCCGGAGAACACATGGAATTTTTACTATATATGGCATCTTTGTCTGTGCATGGAGGTCAAAGCTGGGTGGGCAAATCTGAGACCACATGTCTACAAACCAATAGATTCCCAGTGTGTGTATGTTAACGAAAGGGGAACGGAATGATACGATACAGAAATCCACCATGGTGACCGGGGGAAAACCACTTTTTTCACACACATTCCCACACGTAGAATGAAACTTTTTGATATCGTAGCTCAGTATTACTCAGACAGGAAAAGTGGAATGTAGCTCTCTGACTGTACTGCTGGCTTTTACCGCTATAATGGGAGGTGAATCATGTGATCTCACTAGCAGGGTGAGCTTGAAACAAGTCAGCAACTTTGATCCCCAAAAGAAGATTTGTTCTTTTCAATAAGTAGCAACTGTTTCAAATTAGAAATTTTTGAATTGAAAATGACAGTTTTCAAAAATGATCTTTTATATATAAAAAAAGCTATGAAATTAGGTGTATTAATTACACAGTTTCATTGCTCTTGGATTTTTCACTGTAGAAAGAACCCTTGTCTGTGGGGAATTATTAACTATTAAATTTTATAGCATGGAGGAAATAGTTTCAACTACCCAGGGCCCATTTTACCAATAAAAGAGAATCACAATTATATCAAAAATTCATATTTTAAAAATGTAAGGAAAATGCATGTTGGTTGAATTATTTGTGGGACCTGGAACTTGACTTAGATTTTCTTTTTTGCTCGTAGTGGCAATATAAGTATATTTGAATGTTAAATTTGCCTATCTGATCCCATTGAATCTCCCAACATCAACCACTTAAAGTAATTTCTAATGGGGTTTCCTCTGGGTCCATGTGCAAATAACTCTTGCTGATATGTGACTGAAGTGTACTTGCAATAGCTTTAAAGGGCTGTCCTGCTTAATTTTTGATTTGATTTGCTATTGTCACATGTATTTAGTACACAGTGAAAAGTATTATTTTTTGCGTGCTACACAGATAAAGCATACCGTACCAAGAAAGAAACAAGAGAATGCAGAATATAATATTACAGTCATAGCTAGAGTGTAGAGAAAGATCAACTTAATACGAGGTATTAAGTTCAAAAGTCTGATGGTAACAGGGAAGAAGCTGTTTTTGAGTCAGTTGGTACGTGAGCTCAGTCTTTTGTATCTTTTTCGCCGATGGAAGAAGGTAGAAGAGAGTATGTCCAGAGTACGTGAGATCCTCGATTATGCTGGCTGTTTTTCCAAGATAGCGGGAAGTGTAAAACAAGGAAAAATATATTTTGAAACTGCGAGTGCCACTTTAGATCCTAAATGACGTCTGCAGCGTAGTTGCACATTTCTGTTGCAAATCACTTCATATGGTAATGGTGTTTGCCTGCATGCAGTGGCTCTCAATTGAAAGTGTGCAGAGCCGACAGATCATAAATTTTCTGATGAAGGGACACTCGGATTTGAAATGTTGGTTCTATTCCTCTCCACAGATGCTGTCAGACCTATTGAGATTTTTCAGCATTTACTGTTTTGTTTCAGATTCCAGCATCCACAGTAAATTGCTTTTATTACAAATTCAGTCAATGGGTGACACTGATTTGATGCCATTTTGGAGCTCAACGCTCTTAATGTCTTCTCTTGAACATGCATCAATTAATTTACATTCCACAGCAGGAAGAACTCCTCCAACCTTCTAACCTCAGCCAGTACAATTTAAAAGGGTTCATCTTTTAGGTCCTGTTCTAGCTCTGCAGTGGTGACAGAGGGCCTAAAAATTGATTGTCAACAATTGATTGCATTTGCAAAGCTTTCAATTTATAAAATGTTTATGACAACACAAGTGACATTAGCAGGCAGCATGCTGTATTGTTTGCATGCAGCGTGTGATGGCAAGAAAATAAAGCAAATTATACCATCCATCATTCGTCACCTTATTTAATCACATGTACCCCTTTCAGATGCTATGAATCACTGCGCAACGAATGAAAAAGAAGCCTTTGCAAAACCAGTCCAGCCAGAATCATGATGGAACTCAAGAGGAAAATACTCAAAGCAGTTGCATTTTGAATTAAACATGTTATGGCTGCTTTGAGGCAACAAAACTTTGGGTAGGGTTTTCCAGACTTGCCCACCATTTAGATTGTCCAATCCCACTGAAAGTCAATGGACTTTTGGCTAGGTTACCACATCCCCTGCGGTGGTTTCTACCATGGAAGGGCTGGAAAATTCTGTCTTTAACGCAAGTTGATTGGCTCTTTCAGCTGTAAACCTCTATATCCTGCAGCAGAAACTCATTCCTCACCTTCCAAAAGGCAAAGCTCCAAATAAGGGTCCTTTATAATGCAAGGACATCATGGCCAGAACTCTACCACCTTGTCCACCATGGAATTGATGCAGGCAAGTGTTCGACAATTGAAATCTCCATTGATCTCAGGCATAAATTTTTGGTCTCGCCTGAGTGAGGCCGGAAAATACCATCCCATATCTATTACGAATAGGAGTGAGGCTAATATCTTCAGCCTCACTCCTCATATCTACAGTGCAGAAGGAGGCCATTCAGTCCACCAAGCCTGCACTGACAACAACCCCACACAGGCTCTGTCACCCTAACTATACACACCCTGCTAGTCCCCCTGACACTAAAGGGACAATTTAGCATAGCCAACCTAACCTGCACATCTTTCGGACCGTGGGAGGAAACCAAAGCAAAACCACGCAGACATGGGGAGAATGTGCAGACTCTCACAGAGAGTCACCCAAGGCCATAATTGAACTGAGTCCCTGGCACTGTGAGGCAGCAGTGCTAATCACTGCACCACTATGTTGCCCTTAAATGGTGGCTTTAACTGAATAGTGTAATTTTCAATTGAACTCATGAACAAGTAAAAATCTAACAAGGTATTCAGTCTCTAAGTTTGATGAAGAAACAGTTAGCCTGCATCAAGGCAAATGCCTCAATTCTGGGCCTAATTACAAAGGATCATTCCAATCTATGAAAACTATTTGTTTAATATTACTAGAATAAAATAACTTTTTTTTTTTACTTCAAATCCTAAGTTCAACATTTTGTACAAACAAAATGATACGAGTTATTTGCTGCCTTGTACAACTTCATGTTAAAATTTCAGAATAACATCACAATAACAATTGCTGAAATATTTAGTTTGGAACTAACTTATTCTGGCCCAGACGTTTCCATGTAGATAACAAATATGTTAAAAAAAAATGACAGGGTCACTGAGGTAATACATGTAATGACATCACATTATCAGCCAGTTTCCTTCCATTTGCACTGAGGGTTTAGAAGCTTAACTTCTTGGCCCCATTAAATTCTGGTTTAAAACCCAAGTGAACCTTGTTCCTTATTTATTATTACTTCCCTAGCTCTTCCATCAAAGTACATTAAATGTATTGTAAATCTGACAGAGTAAAAATATAAAATAGCACCCAAAAGCACTTAGAGCTCCAAAATGGATTGGAGAAAAAACATTAATACAGGGTGAACATTTCCTTTCCAGTTCTGAGTATGTGCACATTGCTACTTAAAGATTGAAAGCCATGTGCAATTTTCAAGAATTGAGTTGAAACCTGAACTGAGGAAGCATTTATGTTCCAAATTTTGCATTACTGTGAAACAATTTTGGCGTTGTGGTGCTGCAAAAATGAGACAGTTGGCTCACAGGAGGCAGTACTGACAGTCCACATTCATTTGACAAGGGGAGAGGGTTATTATCACCTTCACTGTTTTGATGACAGCTTCGGGTGGCTGAGTGTTCCAGCAACAAGAGACTAGAGCCAGTCTGAAGCCTGAACCTCAATAAGCAAGACCTTTCAAGTTGCAGGTGGTAAACAGACTTGAAATCTGGGAGCTACCCAGCTGAGAACAAAGGGAGAGTTGGGAGGTCCCTTAGGTGGAACCTAAGTTGGAGGGAGTTTACATTGAGATATAAATGGTTCTTTGACAATAACTGCATTGCCTTTTAATCTTTACATAGACTGGATAAATGGTTAAAAATAGTTTGAAGGATGAGTTAATTCATTGACACAAAAACAGACAAATTCTCGAAAATCTCAGCAGTCTTGACAGAATCAGTTGAGAGTGAATAGAGCTAACATTTAGATCTGAATGACCTTTGTCAGAACTGCTGAGATTTTCCTCTGTTTTGTTTCAGATTCCAGCATCCACAGTATTTTGCTTTTGGTTAATTCATTGAATTATTTTGAGGCTGTGTGCTATTTGATTTATTATTGTCATATGTATTAACAAAGTAAAAAGTATTGTTTCTTGCATGCTATACAGGCAAAACACTTCAGAGAGAAGGACATGAGAGACTATAGCATGTAGTATTACAATCATAGCTATGGTGTAGAGAAAGATCAACTTAATACAAGTCAAATCCATTCAAAAGTCTAACAGCAACAAGGAAGAAGCTGTTCTTGAATCAGCTGGTACATGATCTCAGACTTTTGTATCTTTTTCCCAAAGGAAGAGGAGGAAGAGAGAATGTCCAAGGTATGTGGGGTCCTCAATAATGCAGGATGCTTTGCTGAGGCAGTGGGAAGTGTAGACAGAATCAATGGATGGGAGGCTGGTTTGCCTGATGGATTAGACTACATTCAGTACTTTTGTAGTTCTTTATGGTCTTAGGCAGAGCAAGAGCAGTACTAAACTGTGATACAATCAGAAAGAATGCTTTCTATGGTGCATCTGTAAAGATTGAAGAGAGTTTTGGCTGACATGCCAAATTTCCTTAGTCTTCTGAGAAAGTAGAGGTGTTGGTGGGCTTTCTTAACTATAGTGTCAACATGGAGGACAGGTTGTTGGTGATCTGGACACCTGAAAACTTGAAACTCTTGACCCTTTCTACTTCATCTCATTGATGTAGGCAGAGACATGTTCTTTACACTTTCTGAAGTCAATGACAATCTCCTTCATTTTATTGACATTGAGGTAGAGATTATTGTTGCTGCACCAGTTCACCAGATTCTCTCATTCCGTACTCTGTCTCATCATTGTTTGAGATCCAACCCACTACAGTGGTGTTGTTAGCAAACTTGAAAATTGGAGGGGAATTTGGCCACACAGTCATAGGTATACGAGTATAGTAGTAGGGGGCTGAGAACACAGCTTTGTATGGCACCGGCGTTGAGAATGATCGTGAAGTTGGTATTGTTGCCTAACCTTACTGGATAGGCAACAATATAATCCCTACTAGAACAATGCACCGTGAACTTAATCAGGGGAGTGACTATCTTCAATCTTGGAAAGACTTATATATATTGCCATACAAAGCAGTAAGTTTGGGAGTTGGAAGAGTTTTAGATATTAGCAAAAGTTGACGAACAAGGGACAAAATAGATTGATTGTTAACTAGCCAGAAGTAAGACCTTTTATAAGAATGTCTTCTTCTCCACCTTCTTATTAGCCTTCTTCAAAATTGAAGATGGCTTGTTTCCACTTTGGTTTGAAGAATTCTAAAATAACTGATAGATCCAATGCATGATCAGCAGACTCTGCCACACACAGGGCACTTGGTGATTGAAGAGTTGGGTGTTCTATGGTTTTTGTGCTCCCTCCATCACCTTGACTTTGCTTCTACATGCTCCTGATGAAATCTCTCGATGTGACCAGTGCCTTCCCTTATGGTCTTCTCTATTTTGTTGGATCACAAGTCAGAGTGTCAAGGGGTGAAAATGAATAAGGATTTCTTAGAACCTGAGACATGAGATAGTATAAGAGCAGCAACATTAAACACATGCATCTTTACAGTAGTAGGCACAAAAGTGCTCTAGAAATATTAGGGAGCCAATAGACTAAGTTTAAGTTTACTTGTTAGCGTCACAAATAGGCTTACGTTATACTGGAATGAGGTTACTGTGAAAATCCCCAAGTCACCACACTCCACTGCCTGTTCGGGTACACAGAGGAAAAATTTAGCATGGTCAATAAACCTAACCACAACGTCTTTTGGACTATGGGAGAGAACCCGAAGGAAACCCATGCAGACATGTAGAGAATGTGCAGACTCTGCACAGACAGTGACCCAAGCTATGAATCGAACTCAGGTTCCTGGCAGGGTGCAGTAGCAGTGCTAACCACTGTGCCGCATATCGCCCCATGGAAGTAAGGAACATCACTTAAGTAATATTAGTAAATCAAAAGTACTTTAGAAGTAATGGGACTAAAAGCAAACAAATCTCCTAGATCTGATGGATTACAATATCAGATTCTAGAAGTGGCAGTCACACTGATATTTGATGATTCCTGAGGTTCTGAAAGGGTGCCAATGAATCAGAATGTAATTGATGTGACGCTGGCATTCCAAAAAAGAGAGAAGAGAAAACAGTTGATTTGGCATTAATTGTCAGGGAAGTGTTCAAATTCATTATTAAGTCGGTGGTAACAGGGCGCTTAGAAATGAGAAAGATAGGATTGGGCAGAGGCCTCGTGGATTTATTAAAGGAAACTTGTTTAACAAATCTATGAGTCTTTGAGATACAAACAGGACAGATAAAGGGGGACTGGTGAACATCATTTTTTTTAATTTCAAAAAGGCATTCGATAAGGTGCCACACAAATAGTTGTTGCACGTGATAAAGGCTCATTAGATTGAGAGTAATGTATTAGCTTGGAGAAAGGGTTGGTTAAGGGACAGAAAACAGGATGATTGAGCTGGTCATTTTCAGGCAAGCAAGCTGTTGCCAAGGGGTATTATAAGAATTGCTACTGGGCTTTCAGCCATTGCCATTTTGATGACTTAAATGAGGTAGGGGGCTTTGTGACTCAGTGGCAGTGTCCCACTCCAGGGCTTGTTGGCCATAGAAAGAGCATTTATGACATGCTTCAACAGGCTGATAAATCAGCCTGGGAATCCTTCCATCTCCCATTATTCCCTGAAAGGTATGTGAAGGTATGATAAAAAAAGACTTTAATGATAGAGTAAGGGTTTAATGTATCCAGCTTTGCTGGCAATACATGGCTAGAAAAAGTGGTAAGCTTTAAGGAAGATGCAAAGGAACGGAGACTGGTTAAGTGAGTAGGCAAGGAGGCAGATGAAGTAAAATGTGAAAACTGTGAAGTTTTTCATTTTTGTAGGAAGAATATGAAAACAGAACATTCTTAAATGGTGGAAGAGTGTGAAATGTTGTTATTCAGAGGAATTTGTGTCTCTGCACAAGAAACACAAAGCTCACATGGAGGTATTGCAAGCAAGTAGGAAAGCAAATGATACATTGGCCTTTATTGCAAAAGTGAATCAGCTAGAGGAGTGGGCAATTGTTCCTGTAATTGTACAAGGCTTTGGTAAAACAGTGCCTGAAGTGCTGGACAGAATCTTCACATTTTTGTAATGTTCCTGCCATCGAGGACAAATGTGTGCCCTGATCTCGATAGTGATGGTTGCTCAAAGGGCACAGAAATCTTCCTGGAGACAGCCAATTAAAAGGTCACCTCCTGGAATGTCGCACAAATCTAGGTGGAATAGGGAACTGGCAGCAACGATAAGCAGGCTTGTAACAATGATCTGCTGGAGACCTTACGGAGAGAGCTGGGTGCCACTGAGGCAAATAGGAGACGGGTAGGGTGCCTCAAGCTGGAAATGCCCTCTAAAGATTTATCGTAGTTTAAAGTATCAGTGCAGTTACCGCTTTCAGACCATCAGTGTGTATGGAAAAACCCCTCCACTGGATTGCCTCTGGTCATGACTGTGGTCCCATGGCACCTGCTGTTCTGAGGGAAGGGGAATTAAAGAAGGCCCCACTATCCCATTGGCTTGTTGCCATGAAGCAACCTTTAGGCATCTGTTGGTGTTTCTGCCTCAGTTTGGGAGCTGTCTGTCATTAGTAGCTTTCTTGCAGACACTAATTTGTCCCTAACTGGGATGATAACTACTTATAATTAGTTACTTGGCACTGGCAGGTTGGCAGCTGTTACAGGTATCACCCAGCTTGCACCAGGATCATTCAGAAATTGGGACACAGACCTGACTTCTTAATCTCTAATTTTGTTTCCAGTCTTATCTTCAATCCCACCTCCACAGGTGTGAGAATATACCACCCACTAAGTGCAGTTTTGTTCTCTGTACTTGTGTCTTAGGTGGGAGTGCAAATAAACTTTACTAGCTTGATTCTTGGGATGAGAAAGTTGTTCTATAGGGGGGACTGAATAGAACAGGCTGATACTCCCTGACTTTAGGAAAAAGGAATGTAATTTTACAGAAAATAGAGTGTGCGCGCATGTATTTAAGATGCCTTATCCTTGGGTTGGAGCGTCTAGGACTAGGATCATTAGTAAATTCTGCCCTTTTTGTCCAAATGCAGTAGCAGGCAGTTCCTGAGGCACCCTTCCCATTATTCGGAATGCTGGGGACTCGCGTCCCAATTCTATGCTTGGAACGTCATTAATTTTACACAGGCAAGTATCGGACCAAATCACCTGACAGGTAGAGAGTTGATTCATCCACCCACCATCAGCAGGCTGGTTTGAAAGTCCCTTGTTATATTTAAAAACCAATCCATCACAATCATGACATTCTCTCCAGCCCACATGTGCTCAAATGAGAAACAAAAGGCAAGCAGTATCAAGAAGAATCATCCACCAGATCTTGATCTGAAGGGTTCAGGCCTAAAAGCACATCCTTTGATCAATAAGTTTGCAGACAGCACAAAAGTTGGTGGATTTGCAGATAGCAATGAGGACCATCAGAGGATACAGATCAATTAGGCATTTGAGCAGAGAGATGGCAGATGGATTTTAATCCAGACAAATGTGAGGTAATGCATTTTAGAAAGTCTAATACAGATAGGAAATATATAGTAAATGGCAGAATCCTTAAGAGTATGATAGGCAGAGGGATTGGTGCACCGGTACACAAGTCATGAAAGTGGCAATGCAGGTGGAGAAGGTAGTCAAGAAAGCATACAGCATGCTTGCCTTCATCAGCCACGGCATTATGTTTAAAAATTGGCAAATCGTGTTTATAGAACCTAAATTAGGCTGCACTTCGAATATAGTGTTCAATTCTGGTCACCACACTACCGGAAGGATGCAAAGTCTTTGGAAAAGGTACAGTAAAGATTTATCTGGATGTTGACTGGTGTGGAGAGCATTAGCTATGAGGAGAGATTGGGGAAACTTGGTTTGTTCTCTCTGGAACAATGGAACTTGAGAGGCGACCTGATAACACTTTACAAGGTTATGAGAGGCATGGACAAAATGGATAATGAGTTGCTTTTTCCCAGGGCAGAAGAGTCAATTACAAGGGGGCACAGGCTTAAGGGGCAAGGTTTAAAAGAGATGTACATGGCAGATTTTTTACGAGGTAGTGGGTGCCTGGAACTCGTTGCCTAGGAGGCAGTGGAAATGCATACAGTCGTGACTTTTAAGGGGGCATCTTGACAAATACATGAATAAGGTGTGACTAGAGGGATATGGTCCCTGGAAGGGTAGGAGGTTTTAGTTAAGTTGAGCAACGTGGTTGGTGCAGGCTTAGAGGGCTGAAAGGCCTGTTCCTGTGCTGTAATATTCTTTGTTCTTTGTTTTTTGGGTTGGTCCAAGAAGTACCTGAATATTATGGCTGGGATTCTCCCAAATTTCTAAGTACCAAATTTGCATAAAAGATAGACTTACTCTGCTGTTTTTTTTTTTAAGTGGGATTTTCAAATCTTCAGGGAGATTCATACACTGAAAATCAGTAGGCAAAGCCTATTCCACTGGAGAGGCCAGCAGCATAGCACTGAGTGGACCACTGCGCAAGCGCCAATCTGCCAGAGCAAAGATTGGCACATGCGTAGTAGTTCCATGTTGACAGTCTCCCAATCACAATCCCCATCATTGGGTGTTGGAAGGGGGTTGCATGGCCAATTTCTGTCCTCAGACACTTGTGGGCCAGCTCCTATGTCCCCAACCACGCCCCAATCAGCCCCTTCCCTCCCTCCTATCAATGATCCCAATGCAGAGTGGCAGCACCAGCATCCATAGGCCCCACCCCCACAATAGGCCTGTACCTCTGTCCCGCCCCCATGGCACTGCTCAATGCTGGTGGGTAGTGTCAAGGTGCCTCTTGGACATTGACGCTTTGCCCCTTTGTCAATGCCAGATGGAACAAGGGAGCTTCCATGGCTTTTGTTACCTCCAGTTTGGTCATCCACCAACTTCTCGTTAGTAGGAAGGTGTTGTAAGCCCCGCTGGAGTGAACCACTCCAGCCCCATGCCTGCTAATTGGTTGGAAATCAGTACTTCAATACGGAAATCAGTTGTGCCCAAAATCCTGGCCACGGAGATGTGGCTGCTAAGCAACCTCTGCTAATGTCTCCTCATGGGTGGAAAAGTCACCCCTTCCTTCTGTTTCTAGCCTGGGAGACCATTGCCCAAAAAATCAGCACTTCCAAAGTGCAGGAAACATGGTTTTATCCAGTCCATCAGGATATGTCCTCTCTCAACTTTCTCCAGTATCAAACTCTCATCATGCATTCAAAGCTGCTCTCTTCAGGGATCTCTCACATCCTTTAGCAGGGGACACGTATCAACACTTACTCTTTAACAGAGACTTTCACATTACCACCAACCCATCGATCATGTTGCTCAAACACCATCCTCTGACTCTTCTGGAAAGGGCTGACTGCCCACAGCATACATGCATTTCAACCACCCTTTGCTCCATCCCTGCTAATCACATGCCTTTTCATGCTCATCAACTAAAACTTTTCTCCATTTTCTAGGCATCAACAGATCAAGGCCATCTGCAGTCAAGCAGTTCTATGAACATTCATCGGCAGCTTAGAGGCACACACTGTGGCATAGCTCTGGATTAGACGCAAGCAGTGGTGGATTAACAATTAGGCTGAGTAGTATTAAAACTAGGGGCCCGGAAGGGAGGGGAGCTCGAAAGCAAAAAAAAATTAGTTTAACCCTTTTAAGGGTGAATAAATTTTCATAGCTATATCCCGTGGGTGAATTAATGTAACAACAACGAGCGATGAAAAAAAACTTAATCATCTGGCACTCATGCACATTGAATCAGACATGCTTTGAACTGTTGATTTACATGCTTTTAGAGATTTTTGTAAACCAAAAAACATGGAAGCTTTTTTAAGTACAAATGTAAAGAAAATGAAAACTAAATGAATAAAAGAACTGTAATTAATTCATACAACTTTATGATATTATATATGCAGTACATTATACATCATACATCATAAGTCACTTAATTCTATTTCATGAAGGGTGGGACAGGGGGCAACGTCAGGGGCCTTACTAAGGCTCAGCCTAGGGGTCCAGGTGGTAGTTAATCCACAACTGGATGCAGGGTCATTTCCTGGAGAATCTCATTGATACACTACCGCAACAGTCAGAGACAGAGACAGCCAGGTCTCTGGCACTTGGAGGGCAGCTGGAGACCAGATACCCACTCAGTCCCAGTCAGCTGATGAGCCTCTGGAAGCAGTCCCCAACTTAATAATGGAAATTCAATGGCAGACAGCAGAACATCAAGCAGAAATTAAAGTGTCATTCAGCAGATGAGAGTGAACAATAGAGATATCCATTCTATCTGGTGTCATCGCTTCAACATATATGAGTTCCTCAAGGTCACCATGAGAAGGCTGGTATCCACCACTGGAGACCATGATATAGCAGCTGGATTTTCACTTGGCCCTGCACTCCATGACTAAACATTTTGGTGTGTGGATGTAGCCCACGTGAGAATGAGGCACCTTGACCTCCTTCCAGATGCCCCATTTCCTGCATGAGTCATGCTGGAGCCCTCTGACAGCCAGAGGGTGAGCGTGAGCCAGACATGTCAGAGATCTTCTCTCTGGACACTCCATGGATCTGCGGCCACTTAGAATTCCATTTGCCTTTGACTCCATCCACTCTAGCTTCTGGTACTCTTCTAGCTTCTGCACTCTAGAGGTACTTCTGCCCCTGACCAGGAAATTCTTATTCTCCAGGCTTTGAGACACCATAGGACAATTTATAGAATCAGAATTCTATGGTGCAGAAGGAGGCCATTGAGTCTGCACTGACCACAATCCTATCCCCATAATCCTATGTATTTACCCTTGCTAGTCCCCCTGACATTAGGGGGCAATTTAGCATGGCCAATCCATCTAACCCCCACATCTTTGTACTTGGGAGGAAACTAGAACATCTAGAAGAAACCTGTGCAGACACAAAGATTGGGCAAATTCCACACAGACTGTGACCTAAGCTGGGAATCAATCCTGGGTTCCCGCGCTGTGAGGCAGCAGTGCTAATCACTGAACCACCATATCACCTCTCATTGTATACATCAGGGCACAGCAGTCAGTGGCCTGCTTCCAGTTCTGCTGTAGATGTTAGGACTGCTCCAAAGCCTAGAGGTAGAGTTAGGAAATTTAAAATGTTTTGATGTCACTTTTAGTTTTTGGTGTTCTATCAGTGTAAATAAGACTTTTATGAAATAATTTGATGTGAATGTCCTGGTTAACTGAAGGTGAATTTGTACATTGGAATCCTCTTATGTCAATGTTTAGCCATCCTCTCACTCACTGAGTCCCACAAAGATTAACATTCTCCATACCCTTGTGTGTTGTCAGGAAGATGTTTATTAATCTTTATTAGAAGTGTGGAGTGGAATCATTCTTAACCCTTTTTCAGCAGTGACTGTCCCAAACCAGCCCTTCCTCAACTTCTGAGTCTTTGTGTGCATTATCTTTTGTGTGCCACATTAACAGCTCAGCCCTGTGGAATATGAGTGCATCCCCTTCCAGTAAATTATGGAATATCCCTTTGACACCTTTGTTTTATATCCTTGTTGGGGTCCAGTTTCCTGCACCTTGCTCCTCCTTCTGCTTTCCATTGATCATCATCCTCCTCCACCTCTTCTGCCCCTGCCGTTGCCTAGCCTTCTTCCCCTATTGCCCCCCCTTATGTTTTCTTTTCCCCTTTTACTTGCACAGACCTCCTTGCTTGTCACCCTCTTGTCTTCATCAACCCCCTCTCACCTCACACTCCACCCCTAGTTGAACTTTGAATAGGTTAAAGTGGAGGCTGAATCCTGCAGCAGGGTGGTGTCCAACAGACAATGTTGTCAACTACTGGGAGCAGAAGATGCCTGCACTCCCCATCTTGGGATGCAGTACTGATCAGTGTCTGAAATGAAGGTGGCATGAGTCCCTTGGCATAGTGGTGACCAACAAACAGCATTGACATAGAGCAGAAGAGACCAATTCCATATCCCTTGCAGGTTGGTGTTCATCACAACAAAAATGGTACACTGCTATGTAGGTAGACTACGTTGCACTCACCTCAAAGTTCAAGTGAACTGAATTCCGACCTGTACATACACATTTTCAAATGGGTTTGAGGCCAACATAATCTTCATCGACATGATCAAAGAATGGAAAGTGTGAGGAGATTATGGCGAGCAGCTGTTTAATGAGCATGTATGAGATGCAAATTAATGCAAATGATATTCATACCATCCAGCAGATAACATAACAGACTTGCTATTCACCCATCATCATCATACAAACTGTGTTTACCTCGAAGAGTTTTTTACTTCCATTAGATTCTCCAGCATTCTAACCCACCACAAACTTCATCATGGGCAGTTGGGAAACTTCCACCCATAGGGCAACATTCTTCCTGCACTCAACCCAAAACTGAAAATCCTGCACATGGTCAACGGATCTTTGCATGGTCCATTCCCCCCTGCCCGCTCCAACTCCCACAGCAGGTCTGACAGCAAAATACTCCTCAAAACAAGGGGATTGTCACTTAGGATTGAAGTGAAGAGAAATTCCTTCATTCGAGAGCTGTGAATATATAGATTTCCCAACCCCACGAGGTTGTGGATGCTCAGTCATTGACTGTATTCATGGATGTGATTCATATGTTGGAATTTTACCATCCCCCAACCACAGGAATTAGAACAGACAAGGGACAGATAACAGGGAAGGTCCAGGGACCTCAGGTGGTTTTTTACAGTTTTAGAATCAGCAAGGCCACAAAATCCTGTCTGTAGCTTTTTTTAGATTCTCAGGAGATGTAAAGATTGGACAGGAAGTGGCTATGATGTTGTGCATTGATCACAATTTTATGCAATGGTGTAAACAGTTTGAAGGGTCAAATGTCTGCTCCTGCTGTTAGTTCTTACATCCTGTGAGGGGACTGGTGGGATGTTCCCAAGAACATCAGTAAAACTGGTTGGAGCAGACAAGGAACCTGTTCAATTCTAAAATAATCAGGTTGTACTATTAGACACTAATTAACATATTAATGGAGACCCAATCCCTGAAACGGGCACCGGCTTCGGTCACTAAGCAGTAAATCAAATGGCAATAGTTAGAACGAGGAATTAAGACTTCCGGTACCAAGATGGAGTTGTTGCTGTCAGATTAATGCTGATTTCGAAGAGGGTTAATTGCCTGTCCCAGAATTTGTCCAATCTTCATTTCCACTCCGTTGGTTTACCACCCAGTTAAGCTAAAAATTACCCCCAGTGAAGTGTTCTTTTTTATTGCGTGCAATCTCCGAATATTTAATGCTGAACAGCTGGGTGCAATGCTTTGTTCATGTGTAAAAAGGTAAAGGAGATCTTCAATCCAGCTAAACAGCAGCTTTGTAGTTTGTATAAAATACTGTTGCCCGAAACTTATACTGTAGCTATTCGCCTCAGACTGGTGACTACAGTATAAACGCACCATAAGGTTAGTGAGTCATTTAATCTCTGTAGAAGAATAGAATAGTATATTGGTATTCTTTAATTCAATGTAATACATGGAATAATACTGTTTCAAGTGAATTATCCATGGTAAAATTATGACTTTTGGGATAAATAATTTATGCATCGATGCAATCAACTTGATGGGTATTCCCATTATGGCAAATAAAATATGCTAACAATGAACTAACTCTTGCCAACTATCAATATCAGTTGAATAAAATTAAAATGAATACAAGCTTGTGCCTACCTCCAGAGTTAATGAGATGAAGATTGATTACCAAGATCTACCTGGTTGCCTTCTTTGAACATATGGGCCAGGATTTTACCAGTCTCTGGGCGTTTGGAACAGAGGCAGTGGAGCCAGGATAATAGCACTGTTGTGTCCTGGGACATTTCCCCCTAACACAATCCTATCATCAGGGAGGTTTTGCAATGTCACACTGCCAGGTGGATTGTTTGCCTGGTCCAAGGAGGCAGGCAACTGATTTGTGTAGTTTGTAGTACTAAGGGCCATTTTATAATGAAAATGCTGGATAAACTCAGCAGGTCTGGCAGCATCTATGAAGAGAAATTGTATGGAAAGGTACTGAGGAAAGGGGATGAGGAGTTGGGCATGATGGAGGAGCAGACCAAGGGATTACAGAGGGAAGTGGAGAGTGGGTGAGGGGAAGATGTAATATGTGGTGGCATCATGCTGAAGTTGGCAAAAATGGTGGAGGATAATTCTTTGAATTATGGAGGTTGGTGGGGTAAAAAGTGAAGACAATAGGCATCCTATTTTGGTTCTGGGAGGGAGGAGAAGAGGTGAGGATAGAGGTGTGGGAGGTAGGTTGGGTTGGGTTAAGGGCCTTCTCAACCACACAGTGTGAGGGAAACCTCAATTGAGGAAAAAGACAAACATGTCATAAGAACTGTGTTGAAAGGTGCCAGAATAGACACAGCAGAGACAGAGAATGTGATGGAATCCTTACAGGGAACAGGATGTGAGGAGCTGTAGTCGAGGTAGCTGTGGAGTCAGTGAGCTAGTGATGGATATTGGTCGTTAGGTGATCACCAGAAATGAAGACAGAGACATCAAGCAAAGGAAGGGAAGTGTCCCAAATGGACCATAGGAAGGTGAAAGAAGGGTCAAAATTGATAATTTTTTCCAGGTCCGGACAAAAGCACAAAGCTGCACCTTCCACCTTCTTCTGTCAAGAAAAAGATACAGAAGTCTGAGGTCACATACCAACTGACTCAAGAACAGCTTCTTCTTCCCTGCTGTCATCAGCCTTTTGAATGGACCTACCTCTCACAAAGTTAATCTTTCTCTACACCCTAACTTTGACTGTAACACTACATTCTGCACTCTCTCCTTTCCTTCTCTATGAACAGTATGCTTTGTCTGTGTAGCGCACAAGAAACAATAATTTTCATTGTATAGTGATACAGGTGACAGTAAAAAATCAAATCAAAAACAATATAGCCATCAAATTAATGGAAAACAAGTTGTGCGAGTGGGCCTGAGTAGGGTTGGAACAAGGAATGTGCCATATTCCCTGGAAAAAGACAGGCATAACTTGGACCATGCAGATACCCATGGCCACACCTTTGATTTGCAGGAAATGAGAAATTAAAAGGAGAAATTGTTGAGTGAGAGAACAAGTTCAGCCAGGCGGAGACAGTTGTGGTGACAGGGATTGTTCAGATCGCTGCTTAAGAGGTGGAAGGCCCTTTGACTCCTCTGGCGGGGGAGGAGTTGTAGAGGGATTGGTTTCAGTTTATTTATTTAAGATTAGTGTCATATGTATGCTTACATTAACACTGTAATGAAGTTACTGCAGAGGGATTGGACGCCCATGCTGAAGAAGCAGTTGGGGATAAGGAACTGTTGATATGATGTAGGGCATCAGAGGAATCACAGATGTCAGTCAGGAGGGGCTGAACAACTGGACAAAAAATGAGTCAAGATAGGAAAAAATGTATTCAGTGGGGCAGGAACAGGCTAATACAATGGATCAACCAGGGCAGATTTGCTTGTGGATTTTGAGAAGTGGGTAGAAGCAGACTGTGTGTGGTTTGGAGGCTAAAAGGTTAGAAGCTGTGGAGGGGAAGAGCTGAGCAGCAGTCCTGAAAACAATGACTAGATGTCCAGTGGTGAGATTGTGGTCTGCGAAGGTAGAGATAAGTATCTGAGAGCTGTTGCTTATTGTCTCTGAGGTAAAGGTCAGTACTCATGATGTAGAGATGCTGGCGTTGGACTGGGTAAACACAGGAAGAAGTCTGAAACTTGGTTTTGTCAGACTTCTTACTTTAAATGTCAGACACTAGATAACAACAGCACTATCCTTGTCGGTAGGCTTGATAATAAGATCAGGGTTGGACTTGAGAGAACAGAGTGCAGAGTTCAGAAATGAGTTTATCCCCTCACTATCTCCCCACCATCCTCACCACATCCCTTCAGAATTCTGCTTGGATCACTCCATCCACAACACCTGGTCCATTCTCCATCACCCCCAACTATCATTCCTTTCTCACAATATATTCTCATACAATTCAGAAAGTGCAGCACCTGCCCCCTTCACTTCCTCGTCCTCATTGTTCAAGGCCCCAAACACTCCTTTCAGTGAAATATTTCATGTGCACTTTCAATTTGGTCTGCTACATTCAGTGCTCCTAATGCAGTCTCCTTCATATTCTGGAGACTAAGTGCAGACTGAGTGACCATTTTGAGGAACACCTTCAGTCCATAAGCATAACCCTAGCTTTCCTGTCGTGTGTCGTTTGAACTCAGAATTGTGCTGTCATAGCCACAAGTCGATCCTTGATCTGCTGAAATGCTCCAGCGAGCACCAACATAAACAGCTGGAACAATACTCCATCTTCCAATTAGGCATGTTACTGGATTCAACATTGAGTTGAACCACTTTAGACTGTGAGCTTTCACCTCCATCTTGACCTATTTTCACTTTGTTTTCTTTATCACTCACCATCATCACTTGATCTTAGTATCACTCAATGTTCTTAATGTCACTATCTGCACTTACTTTAGTCCTTAATGTACTATTAACTACCTACTTTGTCTTGTGTCCATGATATTTTTGTCAATCTTTCCTTACCTCCCACCTATCCTGAACCTTCTGTCCTGTTCCGCCTTCTCCACCTCCTTTCTAACTATATAATCCATTACGTCTACCTCTTTTCATATATGATAAAAAACATTTGAACTTGAAATGTTAACTCTGTTTCTCTCTCCATAGATACTGCCAGATCTGCTGAGTTTATCCAGCATTTTCTGTTTTTATTTCAGATGCCTAACATCTGCAGCATTTTGCTTTAATTTAGAAGGCATTTTATGGAGTTTTTGGTATTTTGTTAACAGAGTGATACCACTCCACCTCTACTGGGTGAGAAACCATGAGGCTAAGGAACAAACTCTCTGTCGCAGCCCAGAGGGGCCATCAGAGCCAGAGGTTCCATGCTCCACTGAAGGCCCTGCAGGCAGATAGGGTGCCCCGAGCTGCTTCAGCACTACTCATCTGTCCTGACGGTTGCTGAAGCCTTAGAGCTGCTGGTCCTTTGATATGGCTGGCAGCTTCAGGAGTTGACCCACAATTTGTAGCCAAGCAAATAGGAGTCCACCAACAACAAAATCACTGAGCAAGTTCCACTGCCACCATGTGAGAACTTGAGATCTGCCTTTTGCCCTAATGTCAATGTCCTGAAGCCAGGAGTAAAATTCAACTCTTTTACTGAGAGAGTTGTGCTTCTGATTTTATCTTTTTCATGGCAACCATTACTCAAATATCATATCCATTCTGATATCAGATGCAACTTAAGTTGTCCTATATAGAATGATATGATCTCCTTCTGTACTGTAGAGATTCTTCGGTGCATCTAGACTGCACCAACAACAATCCCACCCTATCCCTGTAACCCCATATATTTATCCTTCTAATCCCCCTAAAACTAGGGTCAATTTAGCATAGCCAATCAAACTAACCAATAGTTTTGGACTGTGGGTAGAAACTAGATCACCCAGAGGAAACCCAAGCAGACATGGGAAGAACCTGAAAATTCCACATAGATAGTGACCCAAACTGGGAATTGAACCCAGGTCCGTGGTGCTGTAAGACAGCAGTGCTAACTACTGTCTCATCATGCCACCCAGTTTTGACTACAGGACTGGATGTTTTAGCATTAAAAGTGTACACATATTTTGACATAAAAGAATGTTTTTTTTTCCTAAACTTAGTGAGGTATTATTACATCATATTGATCTTAAGCATTTGATCTCTCCAGTTGAAGGTCAAAAATCAAAGTAGTTGTCATCATGTTGTGTTTACTGACCTTAGCATCAAACTTATTTGTGAACCAGCCAGTGGTGAAAAAGAATCTACACTTACTGACTTGGCAATTAATTC
Organism: Sphyrna mokarran; assembly: GCA_024679065.1. Taxonomy (NCBI): domain Eukaryota; kingdom Metazoa; phylum Chordata; class Chondrichthyes; order Carcharhiniformes; family Carcharhinidae; genus Sphyrna; species Sphyrna mokarran. The sequence goes on from JAGIQG010000016.1 coordinate 41,398,586, forward strand.
ACCCATTTTGCTCTGTCAAAATGATCTGAAAAATATCTTTTCTTGCAGAAATTAACTGAATGAATTTTTCAGTATTAATCTATTAATATGCTGTCAGAGAAGAGAACTCACAAAATGGACTTAACTGATTTGGTGCAAATGATTACTTGGCCTTGTCTGCCTAGGGCAACTTTCAGGCCAGTATCATAAATTATTGATGCAAGTGTTCAGCAATCATAACTGCAGCTTTTTAAAAAGTGTCTTAAAGTCTCAAATTTAGAATCCTGCAGATAACTGCTCCAACACTCTGATTTCCTATGAGATCAGTTTGCAAGCTGTCTTGGAACATGACATTGAACATAACAAGGAAGAAAGTGAGTTTGAGATTTTTAACGATTAAAAAATGCATTGTGCATCAAAGTTGTCAGTGGAGAACGGGCATAAATCAATCAGTTGTTTATTGCACAAAAAAGTTTTCCAGTGCTCAACAAGGGATTAAGTATTTTTAAAAACTTATGCATTTATTGGTTTTGAAAGGATGTGGAACATCTCCCAGTCAAACTATTAGTACACATCTTCTCAACAAATATATTTTCTTTAAAATGGATGTACAGTTATTGCATTTGTGGTCACTAAATTGAAGGATGTTGTTGCTGAGAATGAAACATTTTGCAGCAATCAGTGCCTATATCATGCACAGTTACGTTAGATAGAGCATATGTCAATTATAGAACAAAGTGCTCCCTGCTCTACATAAGCTATATGTCTTAAAAATCTCCATTCTCTCAATCAGGCATTCTTATAACTTCCCTAAATAAAACCATCGATTTGTTAGTGAATTGAGGCAATTAATAAGTGTTATGCTGAGGCCTCACAGCTACGGATACTGGACTGAGAGCAACCAAGCAAAATGTACCAAGGATGAAAAGAACAGTTATTTTTAGCCTATTAGCTATTCTGGATTTGAGATAAAAGGTGGTGGCAGAGTGGCCTAGTGGTTAGCATTGCTGAATCACAGTGCCATAGGACGAGGTTCGATGTCCAGCTTGGGTCACTGTCTGCACATTCGTCCCTTGTCTGCGTCGGTTTTCTCTGGGAGATCCAGTTTCTTCCCCAATCTGAAAGATGCACTAGTTAGGTGCACTTGTCATGCTAAATTCTCCCTCTGCGTGCCTGAACAGATGCTGGAGTGTAGTGACTTCATTGCAGTGTTAATGTAAATCTACTTGTGACACTAATAAATAAATTTCAACTTTAAAAAAGGACCCGCTATCAGTAAATGTGATAACCCTTCAAGAATACATCTATATTTTTATCAAACAATTTCTAATGCAAGGATTTAAGAGATCATCAATTTTTAAAACGCTGCTTTGTGTCTGACTGCTAGATAAAGTAATTGTTGCAAATGACCTTCACAGAGCTTGAATGATAATTAGATTTTAAATTTGGGAATAAAATGGGAGTAACAGTTAAACAAACCAGAAAATATACCATCAGCAAAATCTTACAGGCGTCTGTGCCTGTGGGATCTTTTGTTCGGCAGTGAGGGGTGCATTTAATGAGAATGGCGCATCCATAATATCCTACTGTCGGCTAGCAATGCCACAAGTAGACTTACATTAATACTGCAATGAAGTTACTGTGAAAATCCCCACCTCCCATCATCTTGAAACACGCTGATAGGAAGACACATCTCACCCCCATGTTTCAAATCTAGATACCAGCAAACTTTGGGTGAGATAAGAACAAGCAATTTCACTTGGGGGCACAATCAGGAAATTGAACTCAAAAATGATATTCGTTGCCCAAACTATTTTAATGATATCAAACTATGTTCAAATTTCTTGATGACCCGATTAGCATAGGTCCAAATATAAATCAGTGTAACTGGTCTGTGTTGTTTCAATATTGGAACATAACCTATAGGGTCTCAGATTGTTTGAATGGATGATTATAAAAGTGGCAGGAATAAACAATGTGAATTGTTGTGAAACCAGAATATACGCAAAAAATTCCTGTAATGAAGATTATTTACTCATTCATTAAATCGCTCCATTGACGACCTCTTATTGTCTCAAATCAGTTTCTTTCACAGATGATTGATTCACAACAACAACTGCATTTATGTGGTACCTTTGTTAGAGAATCAGCTCAGTCTAAGAATGTAATTCAACTGAAATAGAATTGAAAAGTGCTCTGTGAAGACATCTAAATATTATTTTCACAGATGAAGAGAGCCAGGCAAAGACCTTGAGAATAAATTTGCCAGACAGGTCCCATTATTAAGCTTTTTATAGAAACACATTTTCTGCTTGTCAAGAATTTCTCAAGACAAAGAAGTTTAACAGTTAAAATGACAATAGTCAGGTTATTCAAACATAACTATGTCTTACAATGAAAATTGGTTAAGTATCAGTCAGATGTGGCATGAAACATTATTAGGTCAAGACTTTAAGAGAAGTTTCCTCATAACTGAAAGAATGGCAGAAGAAACTACACTTTATAGTTTTGTTAAAATTAGTTTGTTATTTATTTGAATATCCTTCTTAATTTTATTCTAAGTGAATTTGAGATTTGGTTTGCTATTTTTTAGATAAATTTGTTTACCCCTGTTCTATTTACACTCTGCAATATTTAAAACATTACTACAATGTAATCTCTTGTTTAAGTAAACATGATAAAAGTTGTATCCTATATCTGTAAGTCTCATAGACATTAACATTTCTGGATTTCTTAATTATAGGATTGTATATGTTCTGAGAGCAGTTATTTTATAAGAGCAATAATTATGCTATATATATGTTCTATTCTGAGATATCTTTATTTAATTGAAAACTCCTTAAAAATGCATTTTATCTTAAAAACAAGTCAATAACTAGCATAGCAGACTAAGCTCTTATGTCAATGTAGATTTTTTTAGTTGAGGTTTTAAAACTAAGAATAAATACCCCTGTTGGGGTTGGAGGGTGGGGTATGTAGAATTTTATCATCTTTAATATAATGAAACATCCCAAGGAGCTTCTATATGTATGCCTGGGCACATGGCTGGAAGATGCAAATACCCTACAACCACAATGTATATTCACATCCATCTAATTTATGGTATTTGGCCAGCATATTGATCAAGTTGTACCCAATCATACAGGTAGAGAAAAAATATTTTTCTACCTATTATGTGCTCTTAAATTTATAATTTAAAATATTAATCAACAGGGAGCCGAGTGGCACTGCATTAGCAAGGAACTGTGCAGGAAAGCACTGACAGAGACTGAATAGCCACTTTGAGCTGGGCACAAATCAATTGTGAAGGCACAGTGGCAAACACTGCTGTCTCACAGCACTGCAGATCTGGGTTCAGTTCCTGGCTTGGGTCACTATCTGTGCAGAGTCTGCATGTTCTCCCTGTGGCTGCGTAGATTTCCTCCCACAATCCAAAAAAGTGCTGGTTAGGTGCACTATCATTCTAAACTCTCCCTCAATGTGCCTGAACAGGTGCTGGAGTGTGGTGACTAGAGGATTTTCACAGTAACTTCACTTCAACGTTAATGTAAACCCAGTTGTGGCACAAATAAGTAAAGTTTAATTTTAACTCGACTATTTGATTGAGTTACCTATGTAAGTTGGGTTTTAGCAGATGGAATCAAGTTCTTAAACAGCATGGCTTATTGTACAAAACTGTCCTCAATTCAATATTAATGTAGCAATCTCATTGGGACAGGGCACAAGATGGTTGGTACGCACAATGAAAAATGTCACAGCATGAATGAATATGGGGTGTTTGAGTTGGGGTCTGAAGTTTGTTGTTGGGAAAGAGATAATTTTATTCTGTTTCTGGTTGAATTACATTTGACCCAAGCATCACTAATGGATATCTACAATGTAAAGAACACAATTCAACACTAATACTCCTCATCTAGTTCAGAATGAGTAATTAAATTTTATATTGTGCATCTTCACTGGCTAACCTCATACAATTGGTATTGGCCCAAATAAGTTAATGTTGCAGATATTCTGATTCCTCAACTTCTATTGCTGTTGAGTAACCAATTTTTCTAACAGCACTTCCACAGCGCTTACAGTTGGTAAGAAGATGTTTACACAAAGGAATGAAGGAGTGTAAATGTGCAAATATTGTTCTTTTAAGATATTACCAAATATAATTTTGCCAAAGTATGTGGTTATGCAAATTTAGACATAAATGTCCTCTTCCTTTTGAATCATTTACTATGGGAAATTCTTTGTTACTCATAATGTATTCATACTTCTAACCTTTGTATGTATATCACAATTTTGGATTGTGTCATTAATTATCTGCATCATTAATGTGCAATTTTTGCAGAAGGCCAATCAATTAGTTAGGCGTCACTTCGCTTGAAATGACAAACGGGTTAACTGTATTAGGAACCACTAAACTGGAATAAAGTTGCAATTATTTTTTTAAATGCCAGTAATTTATGGCACAATTGGGTAGCATTTACAGTATCATTTAAAACTGTTGACTGTTCAAGCGTTAAAAACATTCCTTACTGCCAATTCAGTTGAAAGGTGCATTCCAGAGATTTGTCTGCACCAAATATGAGTCTTGAGCTAATTTATAAATAATCTAAAAAAGTATAAGCAAACTTATTTCTTCATATCTATGTTTAGGAAACGTACCTCTTTGCACTATTTCTTTACATCTGCAATATGAACCAATTTGAATCGGTTCCACATAATAAGAGAAAACTAACGTTTGTATTTCCTTGCAAATCACAGGCATTTATGTTTTCTCACATTTTTGTACATATTGAAGTGATGGCTGTCAGTGCTAGAGAATAAAATGCATCTCTGCATTTGTTAATCCATGTAAGAATGAAATGCTCCCAGGTCAAGTGCAGCATAGATGCAGAGTAAAGCTTTATCATGAAAATGTGCTTTATGCCAAATACTAATTACAAATCCAATGGCTGAAAACATGAACTGAACTTTAAAAAGCAGACATTTTAAAGCGCAGACTAACAAAGATCAAAGAACATTACAGCACAGGAATAGGCCCTTCGGCCCTCCAAACCTGCACCGATTATGCTGCTTGACTGATCTAAAAGCCCCTTCCTTTGTAGGAACTATATCCCTCTATTTCTGTCCTATTCATGTTTTTGTCCAGACACCCCTCAAAAGTCACCATCGTAGCTGCTTCCCACTGCCTCCCCCAGCAGCGAGTTCCAGGCATCAACACAGTAAAAAAACTTGTCTCACACATTTCCTTTAATGTTTGCTCCTCACATCTTAAATTTATTCCCCCTAATAATTGTCTCTTCCACCCTAGGAAAAAATTTCTGACTATCCACTCTGCCCATGCTCCTCATGGTCTAGTAGATTTTTAATCAGGTTGCCCCTCAATCTTTGTTTTTCCAGTGAGAATAACCAAGTTTCTCCAACCTCTTCTCATAGCTAATGTCCTCCATACCAGGCCACATCCTGTTAAATCTTTCCTGAATTCTCTCCAAAGCTTTCTGGTAGCGTGACAACCAGATCGAACACTAAATTTCAAGCGTGGCTTAACTAAGCTTGTATAGAGCTACAACATGACTTGCCAACTTTTAACTCAATGTCCTAGCCGATGAAGGCAAGCATGCTGTATGACTTCTTGACTACCTTCTGCACTTATGTTGCCACTTTCAGTGACCATTTGTACCTGTGCACCCAAATCCCTCTATCAATATTCTTAAGGGTTCTGCCATTTACTGTGTATTTCCTATCTATAGTAGATCTTCCAAAATGCATTACCTCATTTGCCCGAATTAAACTCCATCTATCATCTTGCCACCCTAGCCTCCAACCAATCTATATTCTGCTTATTCCTGATAGTTCTCATTGTTATCTGCAAATCCAGCAACCTTTATGTCATCCATAACATTACAAATCAAACTAATTACATTTTCCTCCAATCATTTATGTACATTACAAACAGCCAAGGTCCTAGCACTGATTCCTGAGGAATGCTGTTTGTCACAACCCTCATTCAGAAATGTACCCTTTCACTGCTACACTCTGTCTTCTATGACAGAGTGAATTCTGCATCCATCTTGCCAGCTTATTTCTGATCCCATGCAACTTTATTTTCTGTACTAGTCTGCCATAAGGGATCTTGTCAAAGGCCTTACTGAAGTCCATGTAGACAATACCCACTGCCCTACCATCAATCATCTTCATCACTTCTTCTTCAAAAAAAAAACTCTATCGAGTTAGTGAGACATGACCCTCCCTTCACAAAACCACATTGCCTCTCACTAATGCGTCCACTTATTTCCGAGTGGGAGTAAATCCTGTCTTGAAGAATCCTCTTCAATAATTCCTCTACCTCACCACCCTGTAATTACCTGGATTATCCTAGCTACTGTTCTTATACAAAGGAACAACATTGTCTATTCTCCAGGCCTCTGGGACCTCCGCTATAGCCAGTGAGGAAACAAAGATTTCTCACAAGACCCCAACAGTTTTCTCCCTTGCCTCTGTCAGTATTTTGGGATATGTCCCATCAGGCCCTGGGAGTTTGTCGACCTTAATGTTTAAGGACCCCAATACCATCTTCTTTTTCACCTTAGCATGACTCAAACAATCTCCAGACCCATCATCCACCAATCCCTTGTCTTCGGTGAATACTTATGGAAAATATTCATTTAATAACTTGCCCATTTTCTGACTCCACATAGATTCCTTCCCCTGTCCTTCAGTGGGCTAACCATCTCCCTGGCTACCTTCTGGTCCATTATATATGCATAAAAAGCCACAAGATTTTCCTTAATCCTGTTGGCCAATGACTTTCATGACCCCTTTTAGCTCCCCTTACCCTTTACGTTTCTTCCTACTTTCGTTGTATTCCACACTCACTTCATCTATTCCCAGTCTCCTACCCATGACAAATGTTTTTTTTTCTCTTTGACTAGGCTCACAATGTTTCCCATTATCCAAGGTTCCCAAAACTTGCCATACTTACCCTTCACTCTTACAGGAATGTGCAGGTCTTGAGTTCTTATTAACTTACACTTGAAAGCCTTCCACATGCCAGATGTTGATTTGCCCTCAAACACCTACCCCTTCCCCCCAGTCTACAGTTCCTACCTAATATTGTTGTAATCAGCCTTCCCCAGTTTAGCATCTTCACTCGAGGACTACACGTATCTCTATCTTACTTAATTGTGGTCTCCTATTTCTCCCCTACTGAAATGTTGACCACCTGGATGGGCTCATTCCCCAATACCAGGTCTAGTATGGTCCCTTCTCTAGTTGGGCTATCTACGTACTGTTTCAAGAAGCCCTCCTGGATGCTCCTTACAAACTCTGTCCCATTCATGCCCCTAGCACCAAGTGAGTTCCAGTCAGAATAGGGGAAGTTAAAATCTCCCACCACAACAATCCTGTTACTTTTTACACCTTGCCAAAATCCACTTATATATCTGTTCCTCTGTCTTCCATTGGCTGTTGGATGGCCTATAGTAAACCCTCAAGATTGTGACTACATCCTTCCTATCCCTGAACTTTACATATATTGCCTTGTTGCATGAGCCCTCCAAGATGTCCTCCTGCAGTACAGCTATGACATTCTCCTTAACCAGTAGTGCAATTTCCCAACCCCTTTTATATCCCCTTCTATCCCATCTGAAACATCTGTACCTTGGAAATGTTAAGCTGCCAATCCTGTCCTTCCTTAACCAAGTCTCTGTAATAGCAACAACATTAAAGTTCCAAATACTAATTCAAGTTCCAAGTTCTTGTCACACTTACGTGTCACACTTCTCACATTGAAACAAATGCATTTCAGTTCACCAGAACGCCTTTGATTAATAATCACGCTCTGCCTGCACTTTCTTGGAGTCTGACTGGCCCTATTCTAGTTCCCTTCAGCTAATTCATCTTTACTTTGGTAAACTAGCTTAAATCCTCACATGTGACATTAGCAAACCTCCCAGCCAGAATATTTTAGATATTTAGATGCAACCCATCCTTCTTGTACAGGCCCTGACTGCCCTGGAAGAGATCCCAGTGGTCCAGATATCTGAAACCTTCCCTCCTACACCAGCTGTTTCGCCATGTGTTGAGCTGTACTATCATCCTATTTCTAGCCTCACTGGCAGGTGGCAAAAGGAGCAAATTTGAGATTACAACCCTAAAGGCCTTGTTTTTTTAGCTGTCTACCTAACTCCTTCAACTGCTGCTGCAGGATCTAGTCACTCTTCCTATCAATGTCCTTAGTACCAATATGTGCCACAGCTACTGACTGTTCACCCTTTCCCTTCAGAATGCTTTCTGCCCAGAGATATCCTGGACCCTGGCACCAGGGAGGCAATGTCCTGGTGTCTCTTTCACATCCACAGCAGCCCCCATATACACCCCTAACAATACAGTCTCTTAACTATTGCTCTAGAGGTCTTCGTCCCTCCTTGCTTACCAACAGAGCCAGCCGTTATGCCATTGCTCTAGATGTTGTTGTTATCCCCTGATGGGCCATCCACCCCCCAACAGTATCCACAAAACAGCACACTTGTTAATGAAGAGGATGGCCACAAAGGATTCCTACACTGACTGCCTGCCCCTCCTAGCAGTCACCCATGTATCTGCCTGCACTTTGGATGTGACTACGTCTCTCAAGCTCCTATTTATATGCTTTCCATCACCTTCATGCTCCTAAGTGCATCCAAATGCTGCTTCAACCTATCCATACAGTCTGCAAGGAGCTGCAAATGGATACACTTCCTGTTAGAAGCATCACAGATCTCTTACACCTCACAAGTACAGCACTTAACCCCACTGACTAACATTTCTAGCATTAATTAAATTACTTAAGAAAATTTATTAAACTCTTACCTTCACTTTTAACTTCTAGCCTTTTGTTTTATTGGAGAAGAGAAACACTAATGTAATGTTTCAAGCTTACCACTCCCCGACACCAGATTTTCCACTTCCCTCTTTTTAGTAAATGTTGCTGGGCTGACTTCTCTCAGAATGCACCAATGAAGTCCCTCAGCTGTTTTTACCGAATGCTTTTCCTCCTGTTTATCACTGGAGAGGTTCTTCCACATCCCATCTCTTAGTGGATGTTGCTGGACCAACTTGAACTCACAGCCAAGGTGACTGGCTGATTTGCATCACTATACATTCCACCCAATAGCGATGCTTTGTCTCCAAAAACAATGAACACAAGGGAATGTAAACAAACCAAATCCCCGATACCATTAACACGATGTCTACGTACTCAGGTGAAGACAGACCATAAACAATGATTTGAAGAAGTGGACCCTTGAAAGGATGAGAATTCATTCATAGAATCACATAATACATACAGTGCAGAAGAAAGCTATTTGGCTCATCAAGGCTGCACCGACAACAATCCCATCCAGTCCTATCCTATAACCCCACACATATTTACCCTACTAATCCTCCTGACATCCTTCTAACACTAAGGAGCAATTTAGCATGGTCAATCAATTTAGCCCACACATTTTTGGACTTTGGGAAGAAACCGGAGTACCCAGAGGAAATGAACGCAAACTCCATGTAGACTGTAACCCAAGCCACAGATCCCTGGCACTGTGAGGCAGCAGTGCTAACCACTGTGCCACTGTCCCTGACCTTAACTAATCAGCTTACAACTGGAATACAACTGGTCGATTAGAGAGTACAGTCATGTGACAAGCCGACCCTTTTATATGTTTGAAGCAAGTAACTGAGAAGCTGAGAGAGATCCTTCCTAATTCTCTCTTTTTCTCCACATAAGCTGCAAGTTTTATGCTCCTGTCTGCTGTTGTTTGAATTGCTTTTTGTGAGATTTTAAAGAAAAAACACAAGTCCACAACCATGTCTCCTGAAGATCATTCATCCATCTGCATTTTTAATCTGCCTCAATATTAAAATACCAAATGACCAGTGTGGGTGGGGGCACTACCATGGCACAGTGCTTAGCACTGTTGCCTCATGTGGGTTTGATTCCAGCCTGAGGTGACATTCTATATGGAATTTACACATTCGCCCCTTGTCCTGGGTTTCCTCCGGTTCTCCAGTTTTTTCCCACAGTCCAAAGATGTGCTGGTTTAGGTGGATCGGCCACACTAAATTGCCCCTTAACATCAGGGAGATTGAAATACATGGGGTTAAGGAGAATGGTCCTGAATGGGATTGTTGTCAGTGCAGGCTCAATGGGCTGAATGGCCTACTACTTTTTTGTGGAGATTCTATGATTCTGTGATGCTATGAAAGTGATAAGACTACCAGATTCAGCCTGAAGCCAGCAGAATCCTCAAACTGCAAACTGTAAATTCCTTTCATTTTCTGAGCTCTATTTTTGCCAATCCATCCTATCCCATTCTATAATCTGTATTTGTGTGGGTGAACTTTCTGAATGTGTGACTGTGTGTAAAAGTCAGTGCATATTTTGTTACTTTACCAGATCAGTTTAAGTATAATAAAGCTAACCTCTCTTTTTTAAACTTAAGACAAGCTGCTTTTTTTCTAATCATGGCAAATAAAAAGTTAAGTATTCACTGAGTTAGCAAGTGTGTCCTTTTCAAACAGTAAAACCAGTTGGCATTAAACGAGGAATTTAATTTATTCTTGTCAACTGTATTAGTATATGGGAGTGGAGGGAAAGGGGAGGGGATGGGGTGGAGCCATCCTATCTCTCCTCACTTTGTTGCAGCAGTATCCTCAACTCTGTCCTGAGAATGAAACTCACACTTAAACTGGGAGGAGGGTTTTCTACTATACCAGTATGAATGTATTCAATTCTATACACAGCTTCCATATGATTTAACCCAATTCATACTGAGTTCTTGAATGCTTCATGGCTGAAAGGACTTTCTTTAAAATTTATTCATTAGTGTTACAAGTAGGTTTACATTAACAGAAGTTAGTATGAAAATCCTCTAGTCGCCACATTCTGGCACTTGTTTGGGTACACCGAGAGAGAATTTAGCATGGTTAATGCACCTAAATCAGCAGGAAACTGGAGCACCCAGAGGAAACCCTTGCAGATACAGGGAGAACATGCAGACTTTGCACTAAGTTGGATTTGGACCTGGATCCCTGGCACTGTGAGGCAGCAGTGCTAACCACTATGCCAAACGGGAACTGAGTTTCTAATGCTAAGACACATAATGGAAGACTTTATAACTAGCAAATGGGAGATTTTCATCCTATCGGTCTCAACTGGATTTGAACTTAGCCCCGCAAAGGTAAAAGGTGATCACTCAATTGATTGTGTCTTACAGTCCCATATATCTTAAACTACTGTAGTGCAATAGAAATTGATAGAATTATCAATTACTTGCATTTATTCCTCATTTTAACTCTACTTAATTTGCTGCTGAGATCATTGATTCAATAGTGCTGCAGAAAATCTAACCAATATGCATGAAGTTCATTATATCTTTCCCTATAGTGGAAAGTCTGTCACCATAAAACATTCAGCTAGTCTCAGCAGGGAACGTTAGCATAGCCATACAGATTAGAGGACTATTGATTGGATGCTAAATATTTTTTAGAGTTAAATGTATAGTTTTAAATATCAAATATGATAAAACAACCATTTTTAACAGGGTTTTGCTTTTATTGGAATGAATGTTTGGAAAAGTACATTCATGATCAAGATCCTGAACTCCTAACCTTGGTAACAGTGGAATGTTGTTCCTAAATCTGCTGCGTACATCTGCAATGATTTCAGTGAGGCACGCGAGGTTAGTCTCTTGGAGTATGAGGTTCCTGATTGAGGTTATAATTGTCTGCCCAATCAGGGAGCCTACCTAGTCTTCTGACACTCTGGATTTTGACTGTGTACCTGAAGCATTCTTGGAGTAGAATAAAGTTTATTTATTAGACAGAAGTAGTTTACATTCACATTGCAATGAAGTTACTGTGAAAATCCTCTAAATGAAGGGTACCTGGTGAAGGGATACCTGCTTCTGAGGAGTTATTTAGTATGAAATGGGCATTTCCATTGTGCTGTTACAGGCTTGGGAATCCATCCAAATAATGTAAATGACCCCAGTGTCAGAATTTGGGAGAGAGTCAGTGGAGATATAAGCCGGCAGTCTTTTGTCACAGCCCAACATACATCTACTGAGTCTGATGGTCCCATAATGAGATATTTCTACTCCCTAGTTCCTGACCACATAAACAAATCAGAAATGATATGATTGAAGTGGCACTGATTGAATTGCTTCTGATGATGAAATAGATGAAGTTGTTATGAATATGAGGTGGCATGGTGACACAGTGGTTAGCACTCCTGTTTTATAGCGCTCAGAATCTGGGTTCAATTCTGGCCTTGAGCGAATGTCTGTTAGTTTGCATTTTCTTTTTGTGTCTGCTCAGGTTTCCTCCATTGTCCAAAAATGTGCTGGTTAGATGAATTAGCCATGGTAAATGAGCAGGGTTATGCTCTGGATTAGCAGAATGGGATATTGCTTTGGATAGTTGGTGCAGACTTGATGGGTCAAATGGCCTCTTTCTGCACTGTACTGATTCCATGGTTCCATGGTTTTCTTTGTTTTTTTGTGGGATGTGTATGTCATTGGAAAGAACAGCATTCATTGCCCCTCCTTAACTGCTATTCACCTTCTTGAACCACTGCAATCCATGTAATATTGATATATTCATAGTCCTGTTATGGAGGGATTTCCATGATTTTGACCCAGCAACAGTGAAGGAATAGTAACATAATTCCAAGACTGGATAATGAGTAGTTTGGAGGAGAACTTGCAGGCAGTAATAGTCCCGTTGTGTGACTTGAAGGGGAACTTGTTGGTAGCAATATTTCCATTTGGCTAATCCCTTTATCCTTTAAATTGTAGAAATTCCAGGTTTTGAAGGTGTTGGAATTTGGTAACTTGCTACTTGTAAATGGTACATATTTTGACTATCATGCACCGTTAGTTGAGAACATGCAGGGTGCCAATCAAGTGGGCTGCTTTGCCCTCAATGGTATTGAGCTCCATAAGTGTTATTGAAGTTACACTTATCCTGGCAAGTGGAGAGTATTCCATTACACTTCAGACTTGCACTGTGCAGGTGGTGGATAGGCTCTGGGGAACCAAGAGGTAAGTTACTTGCTGCAGAATTCCCTCTGATCTGCTCTTGCAGCCCCAGTATTCATACAATTGGTCCTGTTAAGTTCTTTCTGAATGGTAACCTCCAGGCTATCAGCAGTTGTGGATTAAATGATATGGTGCTTAAATGAACAAGCACACCCATGAATTCATATCCTAAGTAAGTTTCATTGAGCTGCTTTCTTGGGCTTGATTCATATACGTGTTTGAAGATTAACACTCATTTTCAGTATTTTGGAATTTTATTTGAATTTTGGAAATACAAACTGAATTACAAGCTTGTAAATATATGCAAAGTAAACATTACCCAATAAGATGTTTAAGTCTAGATTCATCTCCTATCAGTGGGTTAATGGACTTGTCCACTTTGCCCCCAGTAGATATTAATTGCTTCTGTGAAGCTGCATGACAGTGATAATTCATTTGGTTATTGGTTTAATGCCACTGGGACAGAGGGGAACTGCATTGTGTTGCAGTGTTTAAGATGGTACAGCTAATTAAATTATACAGCTTCTGTAAATAGAGCAGCCAGAAAGAATAACAATGGCTGGAAGGGCCGAGCCTCAGAACAAATTCCCAGGTTTTCTAATTAGTCCATTAATGTGTTATTAGGAGAAATAAGAAACCGAAAGTAGGGACTTTGATAAAGGAGTTGCAAATATTATAGCAGGACCGTACTAAGGCAGACATTTGTAACCTTCATTACTCCAAAATTCTTTCTTGATGTCCCCAAGTATTAATATGAAGAAACTTTCCAATGGCGTCCCATTTTAACAATCTTTTCCTCACCTTCCTCAAAGAGATTTCCATCAAGAAATCCATTTCTATACCTAACTTCAAGGTTACTTTTCAAAGAAAATCTCTTGTGTAGGCAAAATTCTCAGTGTGGCATTCACTTTCAGAGTGCTGCTACCATCAATTATACAGTGAATGATTTCGTTGTAAAGGTTAGGGTGGAAGGTAGGACTAACAGTTAAGGAAAGTTTGCCACATGCACACTTGACTTTAATTAGACACAATGTCACATGAATAACAGTACCAACTGGCAATCCTTTTGATAGATCTTTTTGATTAAGGCAGGATTATTGTATTAAACCACATCACTCCATTTTACAACTTTACACTGGCCATTATATCAAGGCTGATCTATTTGAACTTGTAGGGTATTACATAGAAAAATAGCAACGATAGTAAATGATGGTTGAGTTGTGGATAACAAAAGTGATTCATAAATCATACAATAACTAAAATTAATGGATATGATATATAATTCACTTTCTGTATAGCATGAAGTTTATAGAAGTTAAGACAGGAATTTTGTTGATTATACTTCCATGGTGTTGTACTTCCATAGTGATGTTGAATGATTTAGGTATGAGTAAAATTATATATTTTCAATGTTAGTTACTGAAGATAATCGAAGATATGTTGTCTAGTTAATACATGTAATTTACCAAAAGTTCTCTTGCTCAATCTCTCCTTCTTTCCTTCCAAACTTTATTTCTGTTCCTTCTCTGGCAATTTTACATTAGTTATGTAAATCATTATTTAAAAGATGTGAATTGTTGGCAAAACGTTAAGGTAGCTCTGAAAAAGCATTAAGATACACAGGTACATGTTGAAATATGTTCTGTATGTATAAAATGATGATAGGATGGCCATTATGTAAAGAATAATCTTTTAGCTTGTTTCTGAACTATCAAGACTAAAGTGGGCTTATCATTCTACTTATGTGCATCAGCCTCTAGGTTTCATTCAGTTACTTAATTTCATACTCTGTTTCAATTAATTTAAATTTTACAGTAATTAGAAATCCTCTCATTGACCTCTACCTACCAATACATTTTGAATAATTAAAAATTGAATCTTTGTGTAATAACTGACTAACATGTCTTGTTGCACATACTAATACTGTTATAATTAAAATTTCCCATCTGTGAAAATTAAAAATATAGTAATAGCTGTGATTTACAAAGCTCAAAACTATTGTTATTTGATCATTATAAGTCTAAAAGGCATTGTAAATGTGGAGAATGGACATTACTGATGAGGAAATTATCCTTCTTCAGAAATTGACATGAAAGGCATAAGTCATGTGTCTTCATGAAACCAAAACTGATGAAGTTATCATTCCAATAACCAGCTCGCACATCGTTGATAAACTATCAGATAGAAACATAGAAACTGGAAGCAAGAGTAGTCCATTTAGTCCTTCAAATCTGCTCCACTATTTGTTTCGATCATGACTGATCATGGAATTCCACATCCAGATCCCCCCTTCCCCCCATATCCTCTGAGCCTTTTAGCCCCAAGAGCTACATCTAATTTCTTTTTGAAATCAGGCAATGTTTTGGCCTCAACTACTATCTGTGTCAGTGAACTCCACATATTCATCAGTCTCTGAAAGGAGAAATTTCTCCCCGCCTCAGTTCTAAAAGGTTTATCCCTTATCCTCAAACTATGGTCCTGAGTCCTGGACTCTTGCATCATTGGGAATATTCTTTCTGAATCTACCTTGTCTAACCTTGTTAGAATTTTGTAAGTTTTCATGAGATACCCTCTCACTTTTCTAAACTCTAGTGAATATAATCCTAATTCACTTCATCTTTCGTTGTACGACAAACTTGCCATCCCAAGAAAGAGCCTGGTAAATCTTCACAGTACTCCCTCAATCACAAGGACATCCTTCGTCATATAAGTACTCCAAAACTGCACACAGTACTCCAGGTGTGGTCTTACTAATGCCTTCTACAATTGTAAAAAGCATCTCTATCTCTATAATCAAGTCTCCTTGCTATGAAGGCCAACATAATGATCATGATCTACCACTATGCTGCAAAATCAATTGTGCATACATACAGCACTTTACTTGAATACTCTTGAAGGCTATGTCAAATAATCTGCCTGTTGCTCATGGCTTGGACATCAACAGATTTAACATTATAAGGCAGGAATTTTATGGCCATTCATGCCCCATCACAGCTGTAAGTGAGAATGGAGAATTTGACACTCATCTAAATCTCTGTTCACTGCAGTGGGACCAAAAAAATCCAGCTAGCATGAACGGATGGAAAATTCTGGCTAGATTGCTAGGTATCAGATCAAAACCCCTACAAAGGAAACATAGGCCCACATCAGACCATTGGTTGTTTGTCACTGTCTCTCTTACTGGGACTATGTAATTCTAAAAAGCAAGTTTTTATTTCTTGTACCAGAAACTGAAAATGGAATTATTCACAATCACCATGGTGATAGAATAAATACAACAAGGGTACAGAACTGATTCAAACCCTAAAATGACAAAACGGGACAAAATATGAATAGTTAGATTTGGCCTAATTTGATCATCTTTCCCAATTAACTCATAGATTTGACAGGACATTAGAATTGCATTACTACCACACCCCCTTCCCTTACTGATAGGTTCAATGTATTCCACAGGTTAAAAATATTAGTAACATGTGCAAGTTTGAGCTGCTTCTACACTCACCAACACTTTGCAAATCCCTACAGCAATTCGATGAAGCAGTTCCTCTCCTGAGGAGGTGTTAAGGTTTTTGACAATCTGCAACATTGTTAAAAGGATTGCTTTCAGGCTTTTTATTTAAATCACTATTAAATTTATTACTTGGGTTTTCTGATGACTATTAATCCTTTCATTCAGACAAGTGAATGATGTGGATATATCAGTGACAAGTGAGGTAGGTAGATAGATAGGTGGGTGAGCAAATAGTTGGGTTGGGAGTTAGTTGGGTCAAAGAAGTAGTTGTCTATCGGAGGGTGAGTCAATGGTTGCTGGGATGTTGGATGGCCTGGATATTAATCAGATGGTTTGGGCATATTTGGATGATTGTGTCCATTAGAACCACTGAATCTCTAGAATGCAGAAAGAGGCCTTTCGACCCATCAATTCTGTACCAAATTTCCAAAATAGCATCCTACCCAGGCCCATACACCCCTACCTATCCCTGTAACTTTGTGCATTTACCGTGGCTAATCCATCTAACCTGCACTTCTTTAGATTGTTTGGAGCACCTGGAGGAAACCCACATAGACATGGGGAGAATGTGCAAACTTCACACCAAAAAAAATCACCCAAGCCCAGAATCGAACACAGGTCTTTGGTATTTTAAGACAGCGGTGCTAAACACTGTGCCACTGTACTGTGTTGTCAGGTTGGAGTGTAGTCATATTGTTGAGGGGGTAGTTAGATGGTTAGGGGATGATTGAGGGATTTAATGTGGAGTTACCCTGTGTTAGACCAGGTTATCTAATAGTTCCTGGGTAAGTACACAAGTAAGTCCCTTGTATCTAGCTCAAGTCTGTGACTTCAGCTCAGATCAAAAACTTGCTCTGAATGTCTCAGCAGAGAACTGGAGGTTTAAACTTACTGGGCAATTCCCATGTATGTCTGTATGTCAGATTTGCAACTGGGCTTTGGAGCACATCTTCCAACATACATTTGGTGTCCAATGACCCAAAAAGCAGCAGGTTTTAGAAGATAGTGGAAAAGTTAAGCTCAATGTTACCTTGTGGGTCCTGGAGAGAAGTCAGGCCTAACTTATTATAAGACACAGGAATTGAGATGGGCTCATTCGCCAAGCCAGATGAAACTTAAGCCAGATAAACTTGATTCTCACTCCGTGGAGCAGCACAGTGGCACAATAGTTAGCACTGTTGCTTCACAGCGCCAGGGACCTGGGATCAATTCCCAGCTTGGGTTACTGGCTGTGGCAAGTCTGCAACGTTCTCCTCATGTCTGCGTTGGTTTACTCCAAGTGGTCTAGTTTCCTCCCTCAGTCCAAAAGATGTGCTGGTTAGGTGAACTGGCCATGCTAAATTGTCCTTCAGTGTATTTGAACAGGCGACTCGTGGATTTTCACTGTGACGTCATTGTTGTGTTAACGTAAGTCTTCTTGTGACATTAATAAATAAAGTTTAAAAACATTTATTCTATATAATGCCACCCCCCACCCCCCCTCACCTACCCCCCTGCCACCATTACCACTTCCGATGTAAACATTGAAGGTTTACTTCTCAATACCACCATTGAAAATCAATTTCAAACAATAAAGAAAGATGGAATGTGGATTCGGACACCATTTTCGTGCAGTTATGGTGTTCAGATCGAGTTTAAATAGATGAGGGGGAATTGTTTTCTCTGCTATCTGTAAGAATCTTACACAGAATGATCTTGCATTGTCTCAGACCTGCAATTAGTGCATGTAGACCCAAAGCACAAGACTGTTCAGAAGTCGACAACAAATTGGCAATCTCTCTCTCAGAGTGGTCACAGGGATAGCTGGCATGGGAAATGAAAATAATTGCCGTACTGCTGTAAGAAATACTTTTTGGCATCTGGGGTCAGGCACATTTCTGGAAAACAACAGAAAAAAAAATTGTCTCTGCAAATGGTGATGGTATACCTGACCTGAGAGTCCTTGCTGTTGACTCAATGCCCCAAGGGCACAGACAAATATATGTACTTCTAAAATTGAAAATAACACTGAAGAGGTTCCATGATATGTAGTTAATGGTACAATTTTATTGCAGGCACTTGTTTCAACGTAATAACTACTTTCCAGACAATACAGAATTATATTGGCTGTATAGAATCATAGGGGCTCCTGCTGGCAGGTTTGTAAGTCTGTAAAATGCTCCGGGCAGTCTTCCTGCTGCTCATGCACCTACTCCCGAACTGTTAGAAATTTTATGGGGCCAAGAGCAAGGTCTAGGGCGGGACGCTAATTGGTCACTTAAGAGCTCTCCCCGCCCAGCTACAATTTTGAAGCTGGCTGCAGGAGGTCAGGGTAATGAGTGAAGCCCAGCAGTTTAACCTACTGGCCTTCTGTCTTGATTGGGACACCAACTACCCGCCCTCTCTGCTGCTGTTTCTCACCTCACTCCCTCCCCTCCCTTTCTCCCCTCCCACCTTCCCTGGCCTTTCCAATACAACCCTCACCCACTTGCCCCCACCTCTTCAGGCCTCCCTATCCCCGCCAGAAATCATAGAATCCCTGCAGTGCGGAAGAAGGCCATTCAGCCCATTGAGTCTGCACTGACTCCAAGCCCTCTCACCCAACCTTGCTCCATAACCCCAAACATTTACGATGGCTTATCCATCTGACATCTTTAGGCACTGAGGGGCAATTTAGCATGGCCAATCCACCAAAACTAGCACATATTTTTGGACTGTGGGAGGAAACCAGAGCACCCAGAAGAAACGCACACAGACACAGTCTGGGTATCAGTCGTCCCATTTCCACAGTGGAAAACTCTCTCACTTATCTACCGCCAACCAAACCTTTATTCCAGAACTGAAGATTCCACCCAATAACTGGTTCAAATTGTCTTTTAATCAGGCCACATGGATGCTGGAAGCTTTAATTCAATTGAAGCATTTTTTAAACATATATTCCAGATTTCTATAAATGAGCAGACATGCGAATTCTGATTCTCACTGAAATATCAAGGTTAGAAGATCAATTTCTTATTTCAAGTGGTGTCCAAATCACCAACAATCTGTCCTGGTTTCCCCTTACTGACACTATAGTTAAGAAACTCCACCAATGCCTCTACTTTTCAGAAGACTAAGGAAATTTGACATGTCAACTATGACTCTCACCAACTTTTACAGATGCATCATAGAAAGCATTCATTCTAGTTGTATCACTGCTTGGTATGCCTCCTACTCTACCCAAAACCGCAAGGAACTACAAAAGGTCATAAATGAAGCCCAGTCCATCATACAAACTAGTCACTTATCCATTGACTCTGCCTACACTAATCACCACCTTGGAAAAGCAGCCAGCATAATCAAGGACACCATGCATCCTGGACATTCTCTCTTCCACCTTCTTCCGTCAGGAAAAAGATAGAAAAGTCTGAGATCACGTACTAATCAACTCAAAAACAGCTTCTTTCCTGTTGCCATCAAACTTTTGAATGGACTTGCCTCTAAACACTAGCAATGATTGTAGCACTACATTCTGCACTCTCTCCTTTCCTTCTGTATAGCATGCAAGAAACAATACTTTTCACTGTATACTAATACATGTGACAATAATAAATCAAATCAAGTCAAAATAACAGGAAAACGTTTTAACCTTCTGTTCATGACAATAAATTAGTATTTGAGCTGAAAGTTTACAGCTGGAATTATGTTAGAATGTGAGCACTATAAGGCTAATTTGCTGTAGGGAGAAATTAAAACAGACTGTCTTAGCATAACTTTCAAATACATGATATTTACACCGACTGAGAAAGCATTAGCTTTGTTCAGTTGCACATTCCCTGCATGTCTGCATGGGTTTCCTCCCAGAGTTCAAAGATGAGCAGGCTAGGTTGTGTGGCCATGCTAAATAGCCCTTTAATATCCCAAGATGTGTAGATTAGGGGGATCAGTAGGGTAGATATGTTGGATTATAGAGATAGGACCCTGGGATAGGAGATGAGTGGCACAGTGGCACAATGGTTAGCATTGTTGAATCACAGAGTCAGGGGCTTGAGTTTAATTCTGATCTGGGATGTTTCTCTGTATGGAGTTTGCACATTCTGCCACCACCCTCCATGCCTGTGTGAGTTTCCTTTGGGTGCTCAGATTTCCTCCCACATATCAAAAACACGTGAGTTCGGTTGATTAGTCATCCTAAATTCCCCTTCGTGTCATGCAAGATAAATACATGGGATTACGGGGATAGGGCTTGGGGGTGGGATTGTTGGCAGTGCAGGCTCGATGGGCCAAAAAGCCTCTTTCTGCAGAGTGGGGATTCAATCATTCTATGAAAGGACTCAGGTAACATGCTCTGTTGGAGAGTTGGTGCAGACTCGATGAGCTGAATGGCCTTCTTCTGTACTGTAGGGATTCTGCTTTGCATCTTAAGCTCACTCTTTGGGTATCTGTTCACTATCAACTGGCCAGCAGTCTGCATCTAATTGATGTAAATGCAATGAAATTGCAATTGACATTTAGCTGCTATCAAGATTCATTTTGAAGTATTTTTCTTTAACTATCTAAAAGTGTGAGTAAATTACATGCTGCTTCCCCTGGAATTACATTTATGCATCTGTGACCTACCGTGCCATGCTTTGATCTATTTGTCGACAGCAGAAGTGCATGTGCGACAATGTCAAGTGCAGTCTAATTTAGGTCAATAGTGAGTCTCATACTGTATATTCCCTTTTGATTGCACCCTTACACACACCTATTGGAAGGGCAATGCATCCATTATGGTCTGAGCACAGAGGTTGCCAAAAGATCTTTCCTTCAAACTGCATAAATTCTTTTGGAAGGGAGCAGGTGGAAATGATTCTGTATGTACTTTTTTCATCCACAAAATGCAACATATCACCAGTGAGTGATGACTACGTAGCAAGTTCATCTATTTTTAGTGTTCTGCTTACTCTTATATTTTTTACTGACTAATTTTTCTCAGGAGAGCCATTTGGTTATATTATACTAATTTAGGAATTTGCATATTCTAGGAAATAGTTGGGTTTGCAATTAAGTGGACAGGTCAGCAGTTGCTGTGATTGAAGTTTTTCTGTGTACTCTTCTTGGTTTTTCTCTCTTATGCAATCCACATGGCTCCTTGTTATTGCTAGGCTAGTAAGTCAAGCAAGAATCCTGCCTGCAAACCTCTGTCAATACAACATTTGTTCCAGAGTCTGAAAGAAGCATAAAAGGAGTCAAGGTGACTTGTTCATTGATTTATTTTCCTTCCTTTGCTCCTATGAGGAAGATGTTAGTGTCCAACTGGAATCTTGCTGTGTGGAGAATTCCAATAGCAGATCCGCATCCTTTCACCCAGATTGCTAAAGCACCATTATGTTTCATCATTGCAAAGTGACAATGGTGAAAACTTGCTTCTCTTTACCCAGTATACCATTACCCTAATAAAGGTAATAGCGGTGCTAATGAATTCTCTTCATTTAACTCAAACACAATGTTTTGTATATCATTGTCCAAAAGCCTTGAGAATGCTACTTTCTTTTTAAAGTAAGGTAAATGAGAATATGAGTAATTTTGTCAGTTCTACCGCCCCACAGCTAAATTTGCAAGCTAGGAACAATAGTGTGCAGAAAACTTTTAGAAAAGTCCACAAGAAGATTAGTGATAGTGATAAACTCTGCTGCAGAGTTTATAATAATAATAATTTTTATTATTTACATAGAATTTGTTTTCACCGCATCCCCAATATTATCAGCTAACCTTGCACTTAATATTTTGTAAACATTGTTGTGATTCCCAGTTCAGTAATTCTCCTGCCTGATGCTGTGTTACCTCTAATGCTTTCCTGTCCTGTGATAATGGAACCCCTCTCTGATGCCAGGTTAGACTTTCATCCAACTGTCCCTGACATTTCATCTATTGTTGCATTGCAGTTTTAGAAAGTGGTACCAACTGTATCATCATGAAGATCACAAGTTGGCTACAATGTTCCTATATTACTTGATTCATTTTCAGGATGTGGACTTCACTGCAGCTTCAACATTTTTTGAACCTCTTTAGTTGTTCTTAAGAAGATGGTGGTGGTATCACATTCTTCAACCATTGCAACCCATGTCTAAATTTTTAAAAGTTTACTTATTAGTGTCACAAGTAGGCTGACATAAACACTGCAATGAAATTACTATGAAAAACTCCTAGTCAATAATGTCCGGTGCTTGTTCAGGTACACTGAGGGAAAATTTAGCATGGTCAATGCACCTAATCGGTATGTCTTTTGTACTGTGGGAGGAAATTGGAGCACCCGGAGGAAATCCATGCAGGCACGGGGAGAACGTGCACCCTGATCTCCGTATTTGTGAACAGGTCCCCTTCTCCCCAAAAAAAACAAAATAGTGCCCTCACTGCACCCCAAAGTCTGTTACAGAGGAAGTGAAACTACTACTCCATTTGGAAAAACCAACACTATCAATCAGGCTTAAAGTCTTTGTAAACATTGCAGTTAGGAACAATGTGTGTACTTAAGATGCATTTAAGTGTGAAGAGAAAGGTAAATAAACACAGCTGACAGGAGGCTGAGTAAAATCCATTGTGACATAAATCAAAACTTCTTTCAAAGCACTGAACCATGAAATTGAAAGAGATCAAAGGTTTTCAATGGATCCAAGAAGTTTCAAAGTTCCAGCTTTCTAGGAAAGCTCAGAGACTTCAAATAAAAGCTGAGTGAACATACTGGGGCTGAGATTGCACATTCTCCTTGTGTCTGCATGGGTTTCCTCTGGGTGCTCCTGTTTCCCCCCACAGTGCAAGTTAGGTAGATTGGCCATGCTAAAAATTGTTCTTAGTGTCCTGAGATGCATAGGTTAGAGGGAATAGTGGTAAATATGAAGGGATATGGGGTTAGGACCCAGGTGGGATTGTAATTGGTGCAGCCTTGATGGGCTGAATGGCCTTTTTCAGTACTGTAGGGTTTCTATGATTCTATGATTCTATGAGTAACCAGTTAGAAAGAGGGAAACCCCTCCCCCCATCACAGTGAAATTGTCATTTTCTCTCTGTCAGAGGACTTCAAAGGGGTTTGCTCACACCTGCAGATTCTGACAGAAAGAAAGGGAAATCCCTGCTGCAGAATGGAGTACTGCTGTTATTTAAAAGCCTGTCAGCATGTCCAGAGGGCATGGAGGTTAAAGTATCAGGCCATTTCAAAGTTGCACATCTGATAGGCAGGAATGCAAATGTTAATCAGGGGGCTTCCTGAAACCACCATGCCAACAGTGAACCTCAGGTCTGTCAGGGCTAGAAGGGACAGTCTAACCACAAGGCTTCATCCTGTGGTAGAGTGGTGTTGTCAACCCTTTGCCTCCAAGCCTGAGCCCAGGCAACTTTCAGTTTACTCTGTACCAATGAGATCGGTTCTTCTCTCAGCTCCCTTGGCTGAAACATCGTCCACAAGGGTGAGCATGTCCAATGCACCAACAGTGACCATTGCCATCTCTACTTTCTTTCTTGAGATTGACTTGATTGAGATTGCATTGCCAGCTTGCCTGCCCAGGAAGTGAAGCAGACAATGTTTAGCACATCTTTTCTAACTCCTTTCTTGTATTAAGGAACTGAGCAGTGTGGTCCTCAAAAGGACTGCTCTATTGTCCAGGGGGCTCCATTCTTGCATTTTTCCAGTGATAAATGACCCAATGTGCTCAGCGGTCTTTGAGCAGAATCATGGCTGCAGCTGCCAGTGAATCCACCCAAGTCATTCAATCATCGGCAGACCATTTATGACAGATGATGGATGACAGATGATAGAAAGCTGATGGAAATGACTTGCATGCAAATTGGATTATAGCAAGGCAGAGTCGCACATTTTCAGCCTTGGTCTAAATGGCAAGAGGAGCCTGATGATCACAGTATGCTTATAAAACTAATTGGGAAATCAATGCTGTACTTTGAAAAAAGGATGCTACATGCAAAAATGGATTCTGGCAAGTCAGGAGACTCCTTTTGCCATTTCTGAACAGATCGAGATATGGGGTGGAATCATCAACAATATTGGGTACATAATAACATAAAAACTAGGAGCAGAAGTAGGCCATTTGGCTCCTCGAGCCTGCTCTGCCATTCAAAAAGATCATGGCAGATCTTGTTGTGGACTCCCCTCCACTTACCCACTCACTTACCATAACCCCTAATTCCTTTGCTGTTCAAAAATGTATCTATCCTTGCCTTAAAAACATTCAATGAAGTAGCCTCAACTGCTTCACTGGGCAGAGAATTCCACAGATTCACAACCCTCTGTGTGAAAAAGTTCCTTCTCAACTTAATCCTAAATCTGCTCCCCCTTATTTTGAAGCTGTGCCCTCTAGTTCTTGTTTCACTTGCCAGTGGAAACAACTTCTCTGCTTCTATCTTATTTAATCCTTTCATAATTTTATATATCTCCATAAGATCTCCCCTCGTTCATCTGAATTTCAATGAGTACAGCCCCAGTTTCTCCTCATAAGTTAACTCTCTCAACTCCAGAATCAATCTTGTGAAACTCTTTTGCACCCCCTACAGTGCCAGTATATCCTTCCTCAAGTAAGGAAATCAAAACTGTACGCAATCTCCAGGTGTGGCCTCACCAGCAATGTATACAACTGCAACATAACCTCACTGTTTTTAAATTCCATCCCTCGAGCAATGAAGCACAAAATTCCATTTGCCTTCTTAATTACCTACTGCACCTGCAAACCAACTTCTTCTGATTCTTGCACAAGAACATCCAAGTTTCTCTGCACACTTTGTTCACACTTTCATCTTAATATCATCTGCGAATTTTGACACACTACATTTGGTCCCTAACTCCAAATTATTTATGTAAATTGTAAACAATTGCGGTCCCAACACTGATCCTTGAGGCACACCATTAGTTACAGATCACCAACCAGAAAGACACCATTTACCTGGACTCTTTGCTTTCTGTTCGTTAATCAATTCTCTACCCATGCTAATATATTACCCACAACACTATGCACTTTTATCTTATGTAGCAGTCGTTGGTGCGGCATCTTGTCAAATGCCTTTTGGAAATCCAGGTACACCACATCCACAGGTTCCTCATTGTTCACTGCACATGCAATGTTCTCAAAAAATTCCACCAAATTAGTCAAATACGACCTTCCCTTCATAAACCTATGCTGTGTCTTATCAATGGGACAATTTATATCCAGATATCTCGTTATTTCTTCCTTGATGATAGATTCAAGCATTTTCCCTACTACAGAAATTAAGCTAACAGGCCTGTAGTTACCTGCCTTTTGTCTACCTCCTCCTTTAAACAGTGGTGTCACATTTGCTGTTTTCCAATCTGCGAGAACCACTCCAGAGTCCAGCGAATTTTGGTGAATTACCACTAGTGCATTTGTTATTTCTCCTGCCATCTCTTTTAGAACCCTGGGATGCATTCCACCAGGACCAGGAGACTTGTCTACCTTTAGCCCCGTTAACTTGCCCAACACTATTTCTTTCATGACAGTTTATATGTTTTCACCTGCCATAGCCTTCCTGTCATCAATTTTTGGCATCTTATTTGTGTCTTCCACTGTGAAGACTGACACAAAATACCTGTTCAATGCCTCAGTCATTTTCTCACTTCTAGTTATTACATTCTCCTTCTCATCTTCGAAAGGACCAATGTTTACTTTTGCCATTCTTTTTCATTTTATCTTTTTGTAGTAACTATTGCTATCTGTTTTTATATTTTGAGTTAGTTTACTCTCATAATCCATCTTATTTTTCTTTATAGCTTTTTTATGGCTTTCTGTTGATCTTTAAAGATTTCCCAATCCTCTAGATTCCCACTAATCTTTTGCATGTCATCCTTCCTTATCACTGGTATATATTTTTGCTGAGAATTGTGAAAGATCACTTTGAAAGTTCTCCACTGTTCCTCAATCATCCAACCATAAAGTTTTTGTTCCCAGTCTACCTTAGCCAATGCCTTTCTCATTCCTTTGTAGTCTCCTTTCTTTATGACACAAGACACTGGTATTGGATTTTACCTTCTTACACTCCATCTGTACTTTAAATTCAATCATACAATGATCACTTCTTTTGAGAAGGATGCCTAACTGCAAGATCATTAATTATTCCTGTCTTGCTGCATAAGACCAGATCTAGAATAGCTTACTCCTTTGTAGGTTCCATTACAAACTGTTCAAAGAAGCTATCGCAGATACATTCTATGAACTTCTCCTCAAGGCTGTCTTGACTAACTTGCTTTGACCAATTGATATGTAGATTAAAATCCCTCATGATAATTGCTGTACCATTTTTACATGGATCAGTTATTTCTTTGTTTATTTCTTGCCTCACCATGATGTTGTTATTGGTGACCTATAGATTACACCTATCAGTGATTTGTTCTCCTTACCATTTCTAATTTCCACCCAAATGGATTCAACCTCTTTTTCCATGAAACTCATATCATCTCTCATTACTACCTTGATGTCATCCTTAAATATCACAGCTACACCACCTCCCTTACCTTTTTGCCAGTCTCTCCAAACCGTTTGATAACCCTGGATATTTAACTTCCAATTGTGACCATCCTACAACCATGTTGCTGTAATGGCCACCAAATCATATTTGTTTGCAATGTTTTTGTGCCATCAATTAACTTACCTTGTTTCAAATGCTGCAAGTATTCAGGTATGCTAGTTTTTTTTTACCTTCTTTTTGAATTCTAACACTTCAATTAATAACATCTCCTGAGTTCTCCTTCCTTTTAACTTTTTTTCCTCATCTTCAATGTAGTTGGGACATTCCCCCCATATTTTGTCCTTTCTCCATCCTTCTAGGACTCCTTACATAGGTTTCCATCCCCCAGCATATTAGTTTAAAGCCTCTACAACCGCCCTAGCAAACACTCCTCCAGGACATTCGTCCCAGTCCTGCCTGGGTGTAACACATCCAATTTGTATAGAGCCCACCTCCCGCAGAACTGATCCCAATGCCCCAGGATCCTGAAACCCTCCATTGACACCATCTGTTCAGCCATATATTTATCCAATACATCCTGTCATTTCTACTCTGACTAGTACATGACACCAGTAGTAATCCTGAGGTCACTATCTTTGAGCTCTGATTTCTTAACTTTCTTCCTAGCTCTCTGCATTCTGCCTTGAGGACTCATCCCTTTTTTAAATATGTCATTTGTACCAACATGTATTACAACAACTAGCTGTTCACCCTCCCCCTTCAGAATGTCCTGCAACTGCTCCAAGATATCCTTGACCCTAGTATCAGGCAGTCAACATACTATCCTAGAGTCTCATTTGCGGCCGCAGAAATGCCTGTCTATTCCCCTTACAATTGAATTCCCAGTAACTATTGCACTGGCACACTTCTTACCCTTTCCCTCTGCAGCAGAACCAATCATTGTGCAATGAGTTTGGCTGCTGCTGCTTTTCCCTGAGAGGTCATTGTCCTGAACAGTATCCAAAGCTATATATCTGCTCTGCAGTGGAATAGCCACAGGAGATTCCTGCACTACCTGCCTATCTCTCTTTCTTCGCTCTGGTGGTCACCCAGACCCTTCATGCCTGTGGAATCTGAGCCTGTGGTATGACCACCACGATATTCTTTGACTTGCAAATTCTCCATAAGTCTCCAGCCGCCACTCCAGCTCTGAAACTTGAGCTTTGAGGGGCTATAGCCGGAGACACTTCCTGCACTCATGCTGATCCAGGGGACTGGAACTGTCTCCAGCCTGCCATATGGATCAAAAGGTGCAAACCGTGACTTGGAGCTCTCCTGTCATGTCTTACCCCTTTAAATTAAACTTTGGAAGTTGTTTTGCTTCAGGTTTTATCCAGTTTTCTAGGGCCCTTCTTTCCTGCTCCTTGTTACCACCAAATATAACCTTTCCAAACGATAAACCACAGAAATTACACAGAAACACTATTGTAGTGTACAACAACCACTGCAATGCTAAGACCAAAAAGAAAAAAAATAATGCATTTGCATGCCAAGTATGCTCATCAGAAGGCTGGTTTACCAGATTTAAATTCCCTTCTCAATTAGGTTATCAGTGAGCAAGCAATATGAACATTCAGACTCACAACTTCTTCTAAGTGATACACAGCAGGAAAGGTAGCCAGTCTAAGATAAAAGCAAAATTTTGCAGATGCTGGAATCTGAAACAAAATCTCATAAAGGGTCGTCTTCATTTAAGATGCTGGCTCTATTCTCTCCTCACAGATGCTGTCAGGCCTGCTGAAATTTTCTAGCATTTTCTGTTTGTTATTCAAGATAATCAACCTGCTGGATTTGGAGAGAGTAGCCATTTTTTTCCTATTCCAATAATGTTGTTCAATGAGGTAATTGTTGGGTGATAGCAAATCAAGTTGCAGAGGGCAGGCTCGCATGGGCAGGAAGAAACCCAGAAAGATATTGAGCCAGGAGGAAAGGAAGGGCTGCAGGGCCTGGGAAGAAGGGAAAGGCCTTGCATGCTACCTGTGAATGGATGTGTGTGTTTGAGGGGGATGGTGGTGGTGGTGGAGGGGAGGGATGGGGATTTGGGGGGGGCAAGGGAGGGGGGATTTGGAGGAGGGGAGAGGAGGGGGGAGTGGAGGGGGGCATTTGTGGGGGAGGCGTGGTGTTTTATGTGCCGGTTGGAGAGAGATTGTACCCTTAGTTGGTTCAGCCCCAAACTCTGCCTTTCCCTTTAAGACACTTTTTAAAACCCTCCTCTTTGACCAAGTTTTTGGTTATTTGATCAAATATTTCTTTATGGGGCTCACTTCATATTTTGTATTATAATGCTTATGTGAAGCATTTTCAGATATATCATTACATTCACTTGTTGTGGACAGAGAGAGGTGGTGGAATAATGTTGCTCCTTTTCTCACTTCTCAGATCATTGCAACAAGATGTATTTTTTGAGAAAGAGTGCTTTAACCTTGTTGAGTGCTGTGACTTTAAAAAAACAGGCACAGACAAGCTTTCTTGTAAGTCCTAATGAAAAGAAAGAATACATATTTATCTTTGTAACACCAGAAATGTTGCCACAAAAAATATCATTCCCCAAACAAAGATGATTTCTAAAGATGTAACATGAATATAGATTACTAACAGAGTGACTGACTGGAAAATTACACACAACATTTTCTCAAGATTCTTCTACAGAACACAGTCACTCTGTATGTGTGACTACTTGAAGTGGGAGGAGGCTTTTTTCAGTTGGGTGGAATTAACCACAAGTACAATTGGCCAATTAAAGGGACAGCCTAATAATCATGAGTCAACTGCTTATGCATCATGGTGAATCCCATGTGAAAGCAGTTTGGTTCCTGGCTCATGGGTTTCATAACATCAAGATCCCAGCAAGATGTGGAGCTATAGTAAAGTCCACACCAAAGGACAACTTAAGTTGACCAAGGTGGGCAGAGAGAGGAATGGAGAGAAGGTTGGATGGATGGAGGTAGGAGTTAGCTCCCCCAGGCCTGGTGGGCTGGAGTGGGAGCACAACAATGTTTAAGTTTAGAGACTCAAAGGTCTTGGGTAGATAATCATGGCTGATAATGGGGTGGGTGATATGTCTATAATGGGAAGGCAAGGATCCCTCGAGCATGTCCCAAATAGTTTTTTGAGCACAGGCATGGCTTTCATTACCCTAGTCAATGCTGCAGTCTTCATGCGTGTAGATATACTAACACAAGGAGAATTCATTTCCGGGATGGACTTTCCCAAGGCTGGGTGGGGGGAGGCCAGCGATACACTGATGCTAACTATAGGGTTCCCCATTGGGTGACATACTCAGTGTTGAATGGAGGCTTCAAAGAACACGCTAACTAGATGATTCCCCACAATTTGAACTTATCATGCATGATGCTGCCTCCAGACTACTCTGCACTTCTGGTTCAGATCAAGAGAAAGAAGTGGGCACATCGTTATCTTGTCCACCTTAACTGCAAGATTCACCATGCTTCCCATAGATAAATACCTAATGAGCTGACAAGTATCAGATCTTGCACAGCCAATTCTCACCTCTTTCAGAAATCACTCTCACCTTTGTTCCTGCCTTCCAACTTATTCTTCAGTTGAGAAGATTCCATCCATTATGCCTGGGAAGTTACTTGAAAATGCAAATGAACTATTCCTCACCATTTTAATGGATGCAATTTAAGGACAATAGCTATCAGATCTGTCAACCTAACGCAGATGGAATGACAAGTAAAGTCTTTCAGTGAGCTAATCATAACTGGAACATTGATGATTAGCAAATATCTCCTCCAGTTTGTATCAGTAACTTCAGCACCTATCCATTTTGTGAACAATGGTATCAATATTTCACGTGACCAAAACTAGCTGCCAAGGAGGTTAATATCTGCAACCAGCAGCACAGAGGGATCATTGCCAGCAAGGAATGAAAGAACCCTACCTCTAAAACACTGTCATCTCAGACAGTTAAAAGGAATAAATTCATTTTAACAGTAAACTTATATTTCTTTACTACAGAGTTTATCACAGTATCACCTGGAGAAGTCAGAAATTTTCAACCTCCATTTTTCTTCAAAGAACCAGGGGAGTATCCTGCAGGCCTACATCACTTTTAACATAAAAACATAGAAACTAGAAGCAGGAGTAGGCCATTCAGCCTATCATGCCTTTTCTACCATTCATTTTGATCATGGCTGATCATCAAATTCAATATCCTGATCCCCCTTCTTCTCATATCTTTTGATCCCTTCAGACTTAAGAGCTATATCTAACTTCTTCTTGAAATCAGACAACATTTTGGCCTCAACTACATTCTGTGGTAGTGAATTCTGCACATCCACCACTCTCTGGGTGAAGAAATTCCTCCTTTCCTCAGTCTTAAAAAATTTATCCCTTATCCTCAAACCATGACTTCTAGTTCTGGACTCCCTTACCTTTGAAAACATTCTTTCTGAATCTATCCTGTCTAACCTTGTTAGAATTTTGTAAGTTTCTATGAGATACCCTCTCACTCTTCTAAATCCAGTGAATATAATCATAACTGACTTAGTATCTCCTCATATGACAGATATGTTTAGATCATTTAACAAATGACTTGCTTCCTGCCAGTCTGTTAGTAATCTATATTCATTTTACATCTTTAGAAATCATCTTTGCTTGAGGAATGGATGTTTTTTGCAGCTATGTTTCTGGTATTATAAAGATAAATATATTTTCTTTCTTTTTATTAGAACTTACAAGAAAGCTTGTCTGCGCCTGTTCTTCAAAGTCACAGCACTCAACAAGGTTAAAGCATTCCTTCTCAAAAAATACATCTTGTTGCAATGAACTCAAAATGAGAAAAGGGGCAACATTATTTCACCACCTCTCTCTATCCACAACAAGTCATTTAATGCGATGCCTCAAGATGCTTCACATAAACATTATAAAACAAAATATGAAGTGAGTCCCATAAGGAAGTATTTGATCAAATGACCAAAAACTTGGTCAAAGAGGTAGATTTTAAGAAGTGTCTTAAAGGGAAAGACAGAGTTTGGGGCTGAGCCAACTAAAGCTGTGACCACCAATGGTGGAGCAATTATAATTGGAAGTGCACAAGAGGTCAGAATTAAAGGAGCTCAATTTTCTTGGAGGGTTGGAGCTTTGCGGAGCTGGAGGAGATTATAGAGATAAGGAGGATAGAAGTTGTTTTGCTGATGAACTGCCTGTCTGAATCAGACAACCTAATTAAGGCAACTTGCTTATTTTTCAGCTTACAAAAACACGATGATCAGGTTGGGGGGAGCGGTGGGGGGAGGAGATTGGGGGGAGATGGTGTTGGTGGACAGCATGTGATGGAAACCTGGATAGATGTGAAGGCTGGTTGTGAGGTGATGGGAGGTGCTGTGGCTACGATAGCCCTAGGCTGCAGTGATCCAAACTTTCCTGGTGAGGCACAGAGCATCACTTTTTCTCTGGCCTCACCGAATTAGGTTTTTTTTACCTGGATGCTTAGTTAAAATTCCCCTCCTATGGCAGTTGAACTGAGGAGACTCTGTCTAATGGGAGATGAAGATCTTAGGATGTAAGGTTAATGTACCTGTTTTGTCATGTGAGTTTGTTTACTCAGTGAAGTGACAAATTTAATTTGTATGTTACAATTCTCCACTTTGTACATGAGTGAAATTATAATAATAGCGAATTTGCAACCAATTTTTTTTCAGCTGACCTTGTGTTGATCTCAGCAAATTGAACCTCTTGTCTGGTATACACTAACTCCGATTATACGTTGCTTGAATAGTTAATTACTTTGCTACACCGCAGACTCCACATTTGAATGTGGGATAATGGAGCAGTACTGAAAATAAAGTAGAAATTAGTCTGTTGTAATACAAAAAATAACTAATCTAGTGTCAATTCTGATGTTACAGCTCCAATATGTAGTTCATTAACTGATAGCTAATCTTCTCTCAGCGCTAACCTTGTAACCGCTAATCTCTACTCTATCTCTTCTTGTTTGTGCTTTATTGCTATAACTGCTGCTTCTTCGGATCTTCTTTAGTTTTTTCTCCTATGCTCCACATACACTGAAAGAGTTCCTCCTTCCGTTTGTATTTTTAGAAATCCGATTTAATTGCACTGCCTTAATTCATTTCTTCCTGAATATTATTAATCAGGCATTTCTTTTAGTCTACCTTTCAACATACTGTTTAAAATCCTAATCTTTGTGTGATATGTTCTGATTTCCACTCTTTTTGACTTTGATGGTTCTCAGACCTAGGCTGGGATTTTCTGGCCTGCTGTGGTGAAACAGCCATGAGAGACTTGGCATTCCAACCAAAACAAAATCCATTGAATTTTGATTATTCCACTAGTGAGCTGGAAAATCCTGGCCTATGTTTCTCAGCTTAATAAGGATGAATGCAGCACAGAATCAGAGACTAATAGCAGGATTCTCCTGTCTTGTCTATACCCATTCTGCTGCCTGCAGGAATGGAGAATTTGGCACTCAATCAGAACTCCATTCATTGCAGCAGCACCGGAGAATTCCAGCCAAAGGCAAGGTCAGAGGTTTTTGGCGTGGGACTAGGAGTGGAGGTGATCATGAAATTCAAGAGGAAATAGAGGCACCATTATTTTTGAGGGTAGCGGAGAAGTATTTCTATACTGGAAGCTCAGACGGACCAGAGTTGCTGCTCCATAAAATAAAACACATTTACATTCTTCACACCACTACAGTAATATAAGTTTGTACATTTGAGTTGTTATACTGCTTTTCTTTGTCAAAGTTGTCCATATCAAAATTTGGAGGTTGCTTTGTTTTGTATCATAATGTTGCGATGCAATTTTCAATTATTTACCAAGTGGATAATGACTTCTCTGGGTTTCGGAATTGTTAATTCTTTCCAGCACTGCAGGGCTCCCCAGGCAGTAGGCAAAAGCAAGCTCTATGAATCATTAATTTGCTCTTAAATTTATTGATATCAATTTATTAATGGTTCATTGTGAGGTCTCGCATTGGGTTTGGTCATGGTTTTGGCATTTATTGAAATCTTGCTAAAGGTGCAACCTAAACATGACAGCAATTCACCCCTTAAAGTAGTACAGTATATTTAGTGACACTTCAAATATGGTAATGTCATTAAACATCTGACTGGTAGAGATGCACAAAGGCCTTATGGATACATTGTGTGAGATGCCCAAGTGCCATTTGATGTCATAATGCAGATCAGCCTAAAGACAAAAAGCAGCCCACTTTCTTAAAATGAGAATCGAGTTCCTGTCAATTGCAGCATCCTGGTGGAAAATTAAGAGAATTAGACAATGCTGGATTCATGCAAATTTAGTCCTACTGTACCAGGCCTTCATTAAACAAATCACTGGACTGTACTAGTCCTCCCCATAGTGGGTGGGGAGCAGAAACTATTATTTCCTGTCTCAATTTTTGGTTATTTTTCATATTTTCTGTCTCCATCTGCCCTATTATTTATTGTCAATGGTGGATTTAAGGTCTACCTAAAGTTGTTATTAATAGATCCTGCACAAGAGAGGTTTGAATCTCAAATGCTTACGCATCTTGAATCAATCATTTACCATGGTCTGGGTCTGACCGGCTTCAGATGTAATATTTAAGTTCATTACTAATGCAGATTATAAACATTACCCTCAAATTCTGGTACAAGAATTACCTCTCTCAGTAACTTTGAAACTAAATTCAAATAATTTCAAAGTGGTAGTTTCCATGTCACTTTTTTAATGGATACCAAATATATGACGTAAAAATTGGCTTCAGTGATTCTATTCCTGCTCATTGTGAAGCTAGTTACCGCCATCACAGAGACAATTTGATCATGGCAATGGGAAATACAGATTTTCCTAGCATCAATGCCTCAGTTCAGCTGGGTGAGCTTCATCATGCTGATTGTACACAGGAGGCTGTGTGGAGACAAGTAAAAAGACAAATTTTGCAAGTCAGTGAGGGTTCGCTGGATCACTTTATGCTGGGGATACATCGGCTTATAACTTCCTGGTTCCCCAGCGTCGGATTTAGTGGGGTACCTCAAAGATGCACTGGGGAGTCCTTTTGGGAAGTTCCCAGGTAAGGGTTTATCTGGCAATTCTCCAAAAGTACTAATATCCCCTGGACAATTGCACTGGTCTGGGAACCAGCTGATAAAGTGACCTGAATCACTAACTTCAGATGGTTCAGCCAGTGTTGCATTAATATTTACTCTGAAAAAGTTAGGTGAAATATAGTAATTCCTAATTTAAAAAAAAACAGTTCTAAAAATCCAGGGAGAGCCCTGCATGAGAATACCTGCACATCCTCTCTCCAAACACACAGGGACCCACACCTCACATCCCCTCTGCCCATAAGCACCTCCCACAATTTTCCCCACCACCCATCCCCATCCACATAAGTTTCCCCTCCCAGTTCAAACTGACCCTGCCAGTCCCACAATGCCCCCTTGACACCCACAAACTATCCTGATTCAAATCCTCTGATTGGAGTCTCAAGCCCTGATCCAACCTGACCTGATCCTAACCTGCACCTGACCCAACCCACCTCTTCCTCCAACCCAAACCCAGCCCCCATCTTATCCAGCCAAAGTTGCCCACCTGACCTGACTCAAAAATTTGGATGTCCAACTCTTCACCGACATCCAATTCTCCATCCATGTCCAAACCCCCACCCTCCTCTAAATTGTCCCCCCAACCAAGTTGGACAAAACATCCTTAAAATAGGTGGAACATAGGTGGAAAAGCGGATGAAGAAAGCATGTGGCATGCTTACTTTCAGCGGCTTGAGCATCGGGTATAAAAGTTGGCAAATTATGTTACAATTGTTTAAAATATTGGTTAGGCCACATTTTGAATGCTATGTTCAATTCTGGTCACCACACTACCAGAAGGATGTGGAGGCTTTGGAGGGAGTACAAAAAATAATTACCAGGTTGTTGCCTGATATGAGGGGTATTAATTATAAGGAGTGATGAAATAAACTTTGATTGTTCTCCCTGGAAAGACGGAAGCTGAGGAGCAACCTGATAGAAGTTTACTGTTAAGTAAGTTAAGTGCCTATGGCGTTAAGGGTAAGATCCTGGCATGGCTAGAGGATTGGCTGACTGGCAGAAGGCAGAGAGTGGGATAAAGTGGTCTTTCTCAGAATGGCAACCGGTGATTAGTGGTGTGTCTCAGGAGTCAACGCTGGGACCACAACTTTTCACAATATATATTAACGATTTGGAGGAAGGAACTAAGGCACTGTTGCTAAGTTTGCAGATGATACAAAGATATGTAGAGGGACACGTAGTATTGAGGAAGTAAGGGGGACAGGTTAGGAGAGTGGGCAAAGAAGTGGTGGATGGAATACGATGTGGAAAAGTGTGAGGTTATGCACTTTGGAAGGAGAAACAGAGACATAGACTATTTTCTAAATGGGAAAATGCTTAGGAAATCAGAAGCACAAAGGGATTTAGAAGTCTTGCTCAAGATTCTATTAAGATTAACATGCAGGCTCAGTCAGCAGTTAGGAAGGCAAATGCAATGTTAGCATTCATGTTGAGAGGACAAGAATGCAAGAGCAGGAATGTACTTCTGAGACTGTATAAATTTCTGGTCAGACCCCATCTGGAGTATTGTGAGTAGTTTTGGGCCCCATATCAGAGGAAGGATGAATGATCCCTGGAATGAAGAGCTTGTTGTTTGAGGAACAGTTGAGGACTCAGGGTCTGTACACATTGGGGATTAGAAGGATGGAGGAAGATCTTATTGAAACCTGCAGGATACCGCGAGGCTGGACAGAGTGGATGTGGAGAGGATATTTCTGCTAGTAGGAAAAACTAGAATCAGAGGACACAACCACAAACTAAAGGGACAATCCCTTAAAATAGAGATGAGGAGGAATTTCTTCAGCTAGAGAGTAATGAATCTGTGGAACTCTTTGTCACAGAAGGCTATGGAAGGCAGGTCATCGAGTGTCTTTAAGACAGAGATAGATAGGTCCTTGGTGAATAAAGGGATCAGGGGTTCTGGGGAAAAGGCAGGAGAATGGACATGAGAAAAATATCAGCCATGATTGAATGGTGGAGCAGATTCGATGGGCCAAGTGGCCTAATCCTGCTCCGATGTCTTATGGTCTATGTAATTTCTACTTACATACGTGAACAGACGGGGAAATTAGGAATCCAAGTAGTTGGTCCAGACAGGATAATTTAATCGGTGCAGAATTGGTAGACAGAGGGCCTGTTCCTATGCTGTATTGTTCTTGGTTCTTTGACACCCACTGCCAACTGACCCAGTCAGTCCAACTCTTTCCCCTAGCTGAGCCAATCCCAAACATGACCTCCAACCCTCAACTGTTCCTCAAACAACAAGCTCTTCATTCCAGGGATCATTCATCCTTCCCCCGATATGGGGCCCAAACTACTCACAATACTCCAGATGGGGTCTGACCAGAAATTTATACAGTCTCAGAAGTACATTCCTGCTCTTGCATTCTTGTCCTCTCAACATGAATGCTAACATTGCATTTGCCTTCCTAACTGCTGACTGAGCCTGCATGTTAGGGATTTTTAAATCCCTAAAAATTTTAAAATTTTTATTTTAAAAATTTAAATAAATTTTTATTTAAATAAAAATAATAAAAAAATTTATTTTCCCAAAATAAAAATTTTGTTTTTATTTAACAAAATAAAACAATTAATTTTGTTTAATTACAAAATTAAACTTGTAATTTAGTTACAAGAAGGCACAAGTGAGGGAAAGATTCAGTAGAGATGTGCAGGGGAAGTTTTTTTACACAGAGGGTGATGGGGCCTGGAATACATTGCCAAGTGAGGTGGTTGAGACAGATATGTTGGAAACATTTAAGACATTTCTACTTACATACGTGAACAGACGGGGAAATTAGGGATCCAGGTAGTTGGTCCAGACAGGATAATTTAATCGGTGCAGAATTGGTAGACAGAGGGCCTGTTCCTATGCTGTATTGTTCTTGGTTCTTTGACACCCACTGCCAACTGATCCAATCAGTCCAACTCTTTCCCCTAGCTGAGCCAATCCCAAACATGACCTCCAACCCTCCTCCCAAACTGGCAAGTCTGACCTTCCTGATATTTGGCTCCCCTGCCCTAATGTTTGACTCACCCCTGACCTCCAATGATTGATTGCCTCCCCATACCCAAATGTTCACCTCTCAAATCTCATTCATTGATCTTAGACACGTTTCTTTTCCCTGGCCTGTTGTTTTCGTCACAACGTTTGATCTCGCCTGCTTTATGGCAGCTAGTGCTGGAAAAGAAAGGAGGGGGGGCATGTCTCCTCTACTGCAATTCTTTTGAGCTTTGATACTGGAGCAGCCAGGGACCTGCGTATGCTGCTTGAATCTCACCCAGCCAGAATCAGGAAACTCAGGCAAGTTGGGCACTCAATGTCAGTGCAGGCATTGTCACTCTGAGGATGTTATGGTCCATTATTTCGTCAGAGATGCTGACAATCACATAATCTGTGAGTCTTGCCTTATCAAGGATATGGAAGGCAATATATGTAATTTGACACACAACAAGTTGAAAGCTGACTGCATCCTCTATGGAAGAAGCCACAGAAAAAAGCAAAAGCAGATTGCTGATTCCTAGTGAAGCTCTGAGTGCATGATCGGGGGGGTCGGCCTCCAAAAGAACGGTGAAAGATGCTCTAACATATGATCACACTTTATCTGTTTTATGGATGGAAACAGTACCTTAGAGTACAAAATGGCAGGCAACACTCTTTCAATGCCAGAAGAGCTCCAATTACTGCATTGCACACACTTCTCACTAAAACACCTAGGGCGTGTGTGTGAAGCTGGCATCAGTTCCAATCGAAAAATTAGTTTGCAAGTGATTACATTCTGTCTGCTATCATTTGTTCTTCTGCCTGGTGGACTTTCCCAAAGCTAATGGCTGGAATCTAAGCTAGCAGATCTTGTTGCGTTCACCAGTCCTCATTCCTGTGACTGACAAACTACTTCTGCGGCCCGCAGCTTAATGGCAGTATCCAAATAAATGTGGCAGACTAATTGCCAATAGGACACATTAGGTCCACACATTGCCTTGGTAAAGGATTCTGAGTGAACACTGATTCAGTTTCAAGACCAAAATGTTTTGGTTTTTAAAGCAATAAATGCAATAAGATAATTTTAATTTTATTCATTTGACCATTTGATTCATTATTAATCTTCATAAATTTTCATGCTCTCATAAAACAAAATAATTTCTTAAGTTGGGTGGCAAGGTGGCACAGTAGTTATCACTACTGTCTCACAGCGCCAAGGACCCAAATTCAGTTCCAGCTTTGGGTGATTGTCTGTGTGGATATTGCATATTCTCCCCATGTCTGTGTGGATTTATCTAGGCACTCTAGTTTTCTCCCATACTCCAAAGATGCGTTGGTCAGGTGAATTGGCCATGCTAAATTCAACCTTCATGTCAGGAAGATTAGTAGGGTAAATACATGGGGTCAGGGGGATAGGGCTTGGATGGAATTATTTTGTTCAGGCTCAATGGGCTGAATGGCCTTCTTATTTTATTTATTATTATTGTCATAAGTTGCTTACATTAACACTGCAATGAAGTTACTGTGAAAATCCACGTGCCACCACATTCCAGTGCCTGTTTGGGTACACTGAAGGAGA
The DNA here is from genome assembly GCA_024679065.1 of Sphyrna mokarran. Lineage (NCBI taxonomy): Eukaryota > Metazoa > Chordata > Chondrichthyes > Carcharhiniformes > Carcharhinidae > Sphyrna > Sphyrna mokarran. Next base: position 41,438,223 of record JAGIQG010000016.1, read on the forward strand.
ATTTAGCATCGCCAATGCACCTAACTGGCACGTCTTTCGAAACTGGAGCACTTAGAGAAAACCCACGCAGATACAGAGAGAACATGCAGACTTCCCACAGACAGTGACCCAAGCCAGGAATTGAACCCAGGTCCCTGGCGCTGTGAGCCAATAGTGTTAACCATTGTGTCACCGTGCCACCTGGACTGCAGGGATTCTATGATTCTATAAGTTAAATTTGTGGAGCTCCTGTTAATTCAGCCAGTAGTAAGGTAAAATTTCCAGCAGAATGGCTACATTCACAGCTAATGATAGTATTTCTAAGGTCCACCCCACCTCCTGGGATAAGTGCAGTCCTCACTGTTATAAAATGACAGTGTACTGCATTCAATCAGTACACCAGTGGTGTTAAATAAGCAGCTTTAATCTTGACTGTAACACGTAGACATTCAGAATCTGAACAAGTACTATTGGCTGATTCAATGCATATTAAAATGCTCTTGTCAGTTGCAATTGCATTTTGTGTTGAACAAAATGAAGCATAAAACAGGAAAAAAGAAATCGACAAGGATAATGAAAAATTGCTGAACTGATTTAGTGAAGTCTACCCTGTATCAATGCACAAGAACCCTTCTGTTAACAAACCTACCCCTAATCAGAATGATAAAGAAAAGAAAAAAATATGAGACAGAAGGAGGCAGTTGACGATCAGTCGGTATTTTCCAGTGTGTTTCCCCACAGGGAGATCAGCAAGTCATTGAAATTTCCATTCACTTCAGCAGGACAGGAAGATCCTGTTGGTCTGAAGAGTTGGAAAATTCCATCCAATTGTCCGTGGGGCCAGAAGAAGAATGGGCAGCATGATGGCACAATGGTTAGCACTGCTACCTCACAGCGCTGAGGACCTGGGTTCAATTCCCAGGTTGGGCCACTGTGCGGAGTCAGCACGGTCTCCATATGTCTACGTGGATTCCCTCTGGGTGTTCCAGTTTCCTCCCATAGTCTGAAAGACGAGATGGTTAAATGCACTGACCATGCTAAATTAAGGCGCCAGAGTGTGGTGACTGGGGGATTGTCCCAGTAACTTCATTGCAGTATTAATATAAGCCTACTTGTGACCCTAATATATAAACTTAAGAGTTATCAAGATTAATCCCATTTTCCTGCTCTTGGTCCATAGCCTTGTAGATAATGGCATTTCAAATCCATATCCACATATTTTGTTTCATGTTATAAAGATTTGCATATCTACCACCCTTTCAGGAAATGAGTTCCAAATGTTGACCACTATCTGTTCGAAGTTTGTTCTCAACATCTCTCAAAACCTTCCAATTACTTTAAATTAATTAATGTCTCCTTGCTCATGACCACTCTGCTAAGGGGAAGAGGATCCTTCCAGACCACTTCATCTCGCCCTTCAGAATTGTATACATCTCCATTAAATCTGTAGCACCTTCCCCTCCCGCACAGCTCTTAGGTAACAAGGTTTACTATTTTCTTTACTAACTGCTTCTGCTCTGCCTAAGAAACTACAAAAGGCCGTGAATGTATCCCAATCCATCACACAAACCATGTTCCCATCTATTGATTCTGTCTACACTTCATGCTGCCTTGGAAAAGCAGCCAGCATAATTAAGAACCCCCACGTACCCTAGAAATTCTCTCTTCCACCTTCTTTATTCAGAAGAAGATACAAAAGTCAGAGATCACATACCAACTGACTCAAGAACAGTTTCTTCGCTGCTGCCATCAGACTTTTGAAAGAACCCACCTTGCATTAAGTTGAACTTTCTCTACACCCTAGCTATGAATGTAACACTACATTCTGTGCTCCTTTCCTTCTTTATGAATGTTATGCTTTGTCTGTATAATGTGCAAGAAACAATACTTTTCACTGTGTGTCAATACATGTGACAAGAATAAATCAAATCAAATCAAAATGTTCTGGTGACTGGAGAGGAGAATGTGGTGTAAGCAGGCAACAAAAAGAAGCCAGAGTGCTCATTTCATATTGTTTGTAGTTTTTAAGTTTATTATCGATGTCACAAGAAGGTTTACATTAACACTGCAATGAAATTACTGCGCAAATCCCCTAGTTGCTGCACTCAAACACTTTGATCGAGTACAATGAGGGAGAATTTAGCATAGTCAATGCACCTAACCAGCATGCCTTTTGGACTGTGGAAGGAAACTGGAATACCCAAAGGAAACCTATGCAGACACAGGGAGAATATACAGACTCCACACAAACAGATCCCCAAATCAAGAATCACACCTGAGTCCTTGGTGCTGTGAGGCAGCAGTGCTAACTGCTAACCACTGTGCCACCATACATTTTGCAGTTCTGTTTCATTGTTCCATTTACTTTAGGAGGTTCGAGCAGAATATAAATACCAACATTGGCTCATTGGACCATATGGCATGTTTACATAATCCTACATAATCCTTTGTAGTTTGAATGAGATTCTGCGAGAGAAAACGCATTTCCCAGTGAACAAGTTTTTTTTTTTAAGAGATCAATTTTAAGGAGTATGTTCATGGAGGAGAAGCAGATAAGGAGGTGGAGGGGTACAAGCAGGAATTTGAGAGCTTAGGTCCTTATGCAACCACCAGTGTTGGAACATTGAAAATCAGGGATATATAAGGGGCTAAAGTTAGATGATATGGATCAAAACTCTTCTGTCACAATTTGACTATTTACATCAGAGCCTTGTTGATTTGTTCGGTGTCCATATTCAGAAAAATAAAAGTGCCAATAATATAATAGAAATCTTGGGCAGAAGCCCCCATCACAGTGGTGGTAGAGTCCAAAAACACTGCAAAAATCTATTGACATCCCTAGGACCAGAAAATCACACCAATGGAAATAACTAGAAGGTTTCACCCCAAAATTCAACTTTTGTAGGAACATACATGGGCAGGAGAAGATCAATCATCATTACAACACCACCTGACTTTCTTTTTGAATTAAATCAATAGATATATAACTGGTACTGAGTCCCCGTTTCCTACTGCACACAGACATTGAATTTTCATGTAGTTTTCATGGAGTGAAACTGGAAATTGAACTGGAACACAAAACTGGTTATATCACTTTGGCCACCTGTTTACATTCCTGCCCTGTATATCACGCCTTTGCAGTCAATCAGTCGATTTTGTCTTCAGATTTATTATATTCATCTGAGAGAACAGATGGAACATTAATTTAGTGGGGGTGAGGATTTGTTTTGGGCAGATGCGCAAGATGGGCAATAGGTATAATTGTCAATCCATGTCCCGATGACCATTGGGTCACCAGCAATTAAAGATTAATCTCCAAGAATTGCAGTCAGAAAAACCTGGAGGGAAAATAAATCACAGCCACTTTAAAACTTGTGTTTGTTATAGTTTAGTTATATCAATATAGGCTAGAAAAGAAAACTATTTGACTAATAGTCAAGAATCATTCAATCAGGTAATGAAGAACCTATTGATTTCCAGTTGGTATGATATGGTGATGTGCCATGGGGCTGGATGTATTCTGCAACCAATTGCAGGAAAATATGGACAGTTTAAATTTTTAAGGTTTACTTATTAGTGTTGTGAAGTTCATGTTTGTAAAGTTATAAAAATTGTGAAACAGTTGTAAAAATGCTCAGAGTTCTAAAATTGTCTTTTTAAAAGATGGTTTTGATTTTATTTGTTCAAAGCAACTGCAAGTATGCCCAGTATCCAGAGTGAGACATTATATTGGGAGGCAAAAACAACACGGTTGCTTTGGTAACAGGCTTTAGCATTTGAATCAGAACATCCTTGAATTTTAACCAATCCTATTGTGCAAATCTTGGTATGTAATCAGGAGCATAAACTGCCAGAAGAAAGACAGCCACTGCCTCTACCAAAATCCTGCCACATGTCTCAGTGAGAGAGATACAGATAACTTTGTGCAGAAAGGCTTGGGCAGTGGGTAGAGGTTAGGAGAGCAGGCAAAGAAGTGGCAAGTGGAATATAATTTGGAAGTGTGAGGTTATGCACTTTGGAAGGAGGAACAGAGACATAGATTATTTTCTAAATGGGAAAATGTTAAGCAAATCGGAAGCACGAAGGGACTTAGGAGTCATTGTTCAAGATTCTCTCAGATTAACGTGCAATTTCAGTCAGCAGTTAGGAAGGCAAATGCAATGTTAGCATTTATGTTGAGAGGGCTGGAATGCAAGAGCAGGAATGTACTTCAGAGACTGTATAAGGCTCTGGTCAGACCCCACTTGATCATTGCGAGCAGTTTTGGGCCCCATATCTTAGGAACAACGAGCTGGCTGTGAAAAGGGTCCAGTGGAGGTTCACAAGAGTGATCCCTGGAATGAAGAGCTTGTCGTATGAGGAAAGGTTGAGAACTCTGGGTCTGTACTCATTTGGAATTTAGAAGAATGAGGGGGTACCTTATTGAAACTTACAGGATACTGCAAGGGCTGAATAGAGTGGACACGGAGAGGATATTTCCACTAGTATGAAAAACTAGAAACAGAGCGCTAAAGGGACGATCCTTTAAAACAGAGATGAGGAGGAATTTCTTCAGATAGAGAGTGGTGAATCTAGGGAACTCTGCTGCAAAAGGCTGTAGAGCCAAGTCATTGAGTGTCCTTAAGACAGAGACAATTAGGTTCTTGATTAATAAGGGGATCAAGGGATATGGGGAAAAAGGCAGCAGAATGGGGATGAGAAAAATATCAGCCAAGATTGAATGACAGAGCAGACCTGATGGGCTGAGTGACCTAATTTTGCTCCTAAAAGATAGACTCATTTCATCTCAGAAAGACCGAAGAACAGAAGCAAAGAAGAAAGAAGATTCCCAGGAGTCGACAAACCTGACTACATTTTGAGTGTGACTAAAATTTCTATTTGTTTGTTTGCTAATAAGTGGGAATTGTAATTATCCAAACAGCATTCCATAAAAATATTATTTTATTCCGTTTGTTAATAGTTTAGTTAACCTGTTCACTATTAGTTAGATAAAGTGTTACTTGCTTCTTTTAAATAGAGAGTCTCAGGTAGTTATTTTGATTTAACCATTAAAAAATGCTGCAGGGAGATTATACTATTTCTCACATACTCTTTAAATAGATTATGAAAGGAAGGTACTTCTCTTTGGTTGAATGTTAGTTTTTTGAGAGGAGATCACTTCTCTTTCATATCAAGTAGGCTTACATTAACATTGCAATGAAGTTCTTGTGCAAATCCCCTAGTCTCACACTCCGGCACCAGTTCAGGTCCACTGAGGGAGAATTTAGCATGGCTTATGCACCTAACCAGCACATCAATCGGACTATAGGAGGAAACTGGAGCACATGAAGGAAACCTGCGCAGATACACGGGGAACATGCAGACTCCACGCAGACAGTGATCCAAGCTGGGAATTGAACCCGGATCCTGGCGTTGTGAAGCTGCAGTGTCATTCTTAAAGCAGGGTTCCGCTGAGCAATGAACTTGGATTACTGGTTTCAGAGTCCAGAGTGCTCACCACTACAGGATTGTTGGAGTAAGGGGGTGATGTGATGATACCTCCAGAAATATGCCCAAATCCTGGGATTTTCCTGACGCACCTGCTGTACGACCAGAAATTCCCACCCAAAGTCAACAGATATTTAGCCAGTCTGTTAGATTGCCATTCTACGTGCAATGATTCTGGCCAATTCCAGCCAAGGTTTGCAGCACCAGAGATAGTAAATCTGTCGAGACAGAGATAACATGAGAGAAATGTCAATCCTTCTCATTTATTTAGGAGTCTTAGCTGTGTTGTAGAGCAGAAGGATCTCGGGTCCGGGTCCATAGGACTCTTAAATCGACCTCGCAGGTGGAGGACGTGGTCAAGAAGGCATACGGTGTACTGGCCTTCATTAATCGAGGAATAGAGTTTAGGAGTTAGGAGGTAATGATGCAGCTCTATAAGACTCTTGTCAGACCTCAGTTGGAGTATTGTGTGCAGTTCTGGTCACCTCATTATAGGAAGGATGTAGAGGCTGTTGAAAGAGTTCAGAGGAGATTTACAAGGATGCTGCCTGGATTAGGAGACAGGCCTTATGAAGATAGGTTGAGGGAGCTGGGACTCTTCTCACTGGAGAGACGTAGGTTGAGAGGCGACCTGATAGAGGTTTATAAAATGTTGAGAGGAATAGATAGGGTGGACTCTCAGAGACTATTTCCCCGAGCTGAAATGGTCACTACGAGAGGACACAGATTTAAGGTGCAGGGAAGCAAATACGAAGGAGATGTCAGGGGTAGGTTTTTCACTCAGAGGGTGGTGAGTGAATGGAACCGACTGCCGTCGGAGGTTGTTGAGGCAAACTCACTGGGGTCTTTTAAGAGACTCCTGGATGAGTATATGGAAAAGAATAGGATAGGGGGTTATAGATAGGTCTGTGGATTGGTAGATGTGGTCGGCACAACTCGTGGACTGAAGGGCCTGTTTGTAATGTATTGTTCTATGTTCTACGTTCTATGTATTTGTGCATGGTTCATTCGTGTGACACAGAAAGCTGTGTGGAGGCTGCCATCACTTTGGACTTGCACTGAGTTAGACTATTCTGCAATTCCTTGATGATTTAATAATATGCTGCCGAGTTATTCCTCTAACAGTTTACACTCTCCAGAGAGGTCTGAAAAAGGCAAAGCTTCAACGAACATTTAAAGTAAAGTTAGCCACTGGAACTCAAAGAAATGGTCAAGTGATTGTCAGAACCTTTGAAAAATTTGCGCTCTAAATCATACATCTTATCCTCTTTTAGCAGCCGTTGGTACACCAAGTTATTGCTCTTTTAGTACAGAAAAGAGAAACAATTTTGGCACAGCAAACATTATAAATTCTCCAACAACATTCTACACTTATATAAAATAGCCTCAGATTCTGAGCAGGAGACTGGAAAAACAATATACATTGAGAGGATTTTATTGACCAATCTTCTGTTGCAGTCCTGGTGATCTGGAGAAGCCCATTAAATTCCAGTGCACTGCAACTCACATGTTCCCCCCACCCACCCCAAATACACACACACACACACACACACACACACACACACACACACACACACACACACACACACACACACACACACACACACACCATGAAACATAGAGTGGAAAACAAAGTTTAATATAAAAGAATGGGGTCCAAATATTTGTCCTAAATGAGTTCTATTGAACGGCTCACTATTGTATTCCTCATCCAATATTCATTCCCACTGACTTGAATAGAACTAAATATTAAACTAGTGGCTAAGGCTATACTACCCATTCAGCACTACTGTTCAAGAAGAACTTCCACCCCAGTATGTTCCAAATCAAAGCAAGTTTGCCTTTTATGTGATTAATAAGAATTGTATCAAGTTTTTGTTTTAATTGGTATTGCCATCGCAGGTTATTCATTGGTTTGTTCTATAATTTTCAAAATCTTGGCTGGGTTTCAGTGTAATGGAGTATTGCTTTTATTTTTTTCACAGAATATGGGCATCACTGATAAGGGGAGTATTTGTTGCATATTAATTGTCCTTAAACTGAACGGCATGCTAGACCATTTCAGAGGACAGTTCAGATAACCTCATTGTTTTAGGTCTGGATTCACATATAAATGAGACGAGGTAAGGGTGGCAGATTTCCTTCACTAAAGGGAATAGAGAATCAGTCGGGTTTGTATAACAATGACGATATTTTTATGGTCACTGTTACTAAGGCTAGATTTATATTCCAGATTTATTAATTGCATTTAAATTTTACCAGCTGCTTTGGTGGGTTATGAACCCCTGTCCTCACAGCATTAACAAGGCCCCAAGATTACTAGTCCATTGACATTACCACATGACACCATCAATTTAACAATAGCAAAATAAATTCGGATTAAATAATCTTAAAATAATCATCTATACAATGAGAATACAACTAAGATTAATGATAACTGAGGATTCAGTCTGGAAGGGAAAAGAAATTGCTGAAACTCCATTAAGCATTCTTCGATTTTCAAAATGCAATAAAATGCTCCTCGAGTGAGCGATGTCAGGTGTTGGGTCAATGCCTACAATTTCCAAACCCGATTTTACTTGCTTTCGTTCGAATCACTGGATCATAGGCAGCCAGGCCATTTGCAATTGTTTTGTGTGATTATCGGGGCCAATTCTTTGGATACTTTTGGATGCAACATGATGTGTTCTTTTATGAGTGATTAAGCAAGATTAGCATTTCATTCTTAGGCTGTGAACTGAAAAATTGCTTTCTTTTTGGCTTTTTTTCTAATTTCACAGATTGTCAGTTTTTCTGTGGCATATCCGTGCTACCACTGTTTTTTTGTGCGAATCAATAATTCTCCATCAACAACAGCAATAGTCTATATGACATATCTTTTCTGGAAACATTTAGTATACAGCTGGCTTATAAGTCCTTCTTTTCCATGTGCACAGTATAGCTTTGGTGGATATACATTCAAGTCTCTCTTTTTATTAAGCCCTGCAGTGACCCTAGATATTCCACTGCAGAGGCTCTGAATAGAATTCACAAGTCTGGAATTCTCATTTCCAAAATAAACTGCTCTATCTCTGAACATTGTTCAAAATATTGTCAGTTTAGACGATTGTGCAAGTAAACTATAACATCTTGCAGTCTGCAACTGGAGCAAAGAAACCTTTTATGTTTTTATGTCTGTAGGACTCAAGAACTTGTCAATGGTTGAAGAAGCCATGTTATAGATTAATGGAATATAGTTTGACTGACAGCTAACAGCACACCTTTAGGCATGAATGCAGATATATCTTCATTGCATCCCCACACTGATTCTCTCATTCCTTATTTTGCTACTTCCAGCTGCATAAATAATACAATTGCTAACACTCTTAATATTTTTAATGTCAATACCAGAGAGATTGCTGCCAGTAATTTGCACTTCAAGAAGAGGAAAAACTTGTATTCATATAGCTTTTAATGTAACAAAACTAAAGTATTTCACAAGAGCACATGAAGCAAATTTTGACACCAAGTCACAGAAGATATTAGCATAGATAATCAAATGTTTGTCAAACAGATAGCATTTAAAGTAAAAATGAAAAACAGAGCAGTGTAGGGATGGAATTCCAAAGATTAGGTGAAGGTTCTGTTACCAATAATGCAGCAATTAGAATGGGGAATGCTTAAGGGCAGCACGGTAGCACAGTGGTTAGCACTGCTGTTTCACAGCTCCAGGATCTTGGGTTTGATCTAGGAGTTTGCACAATCTCCTCATGTCAGCATGACTTTCCTCTGGGTACTCAGGTTTCCTCCCACAGTCCAAAGATGTTCAGGTTAGGTTGATTGGCCATGCTAAGAAATTGCCCCTTCGTGTCCACGAATGCGTAAGTTAGAGGGATTAGTGAGTATAATAATTAGGGATATGGGGGTAGGGCCTGGGTAGGATTGTGTTTGTGCAGAGGCGATAGGCTGAAAGGCCTGTTTCTACACTGTAAGGTTCTATGGTTCTTAAGAAGCCAGAATTGGACCCATGTACACATCTTGAAGGTTTCTGGAGCTGCAAAAGATGACAGGTATAAAGAGGAATGAGGCCATGGAGGGATTTGAAAATGAAGATGAGAACTTTAAAATCAAGACATTAGCTGGACCTCTACCACCTCGCCCACCCAAAATTGGAGCGGGCAAGGATCTGACAATGGCAACCTCCGTTGACCTCAGGCAGGAATTTCCAGTCTCGCCCGAGCAAGGCCATAAAATCCCGCCCATTGTTTTATAGTACTTGCTCTGACCTTGTAGGTTTTAGATGAACTCAAGTTTACTCAAGGTAAAATGTGAGAGGCCATCAAAAAGGTAATTGGAATAGTCCATTCTTGAGTTAAGAAAGGCATGGACAAGGGTTTCAGCAGCAGGTAAACTGAGACAGCAGTGGAGCTGGGTGATGTTACAAAGCTGGCAGTCTTATGATGATGCTAATGTATGTGTGGAATTCACCATTTGGATCAGGTATAGCCACAAGATCACAAACAGCCTCAGACAGTTACCAGGGAGTGAGAAAGAAAGAGAGAGAGAGAGAGTGAACAAAGAGTTAGTGTTCAGAGCAGGGATCAGAGACATTCTCTCCAATATTTAACTGGAAAAAAATTCTGCTCATCCAGTGCTGGATGTCAGATAAGCAGTCTGATAAATTAGTGACAACTGAGTCACAAGGAGAGCTGTGATTAGGTGGATTAAATATTATCTTAAACATCAACATTGAATTATAACATTGAGCATTTAGTCAAATGGCCTAATCCTGCTTCTATTTTCTATGTTTCCATAGAAAAGACAGGATCAGAAGTTACTAATATAAGGATCAACATGATTTATTATTTTAATAAAACTATTTAAGTTAGATAAAACCTTCAATTTAATTTGTCAACCTGTCAATCTCAAAATTCAGCGAGTGTTTTAATGTGATTTACAATTATGCCCTTTCAGGTAATAGTTAAGCTTAATTGAATTTTAAAACCATGTAACAGCCTTGCAATCAATGTGCTAAACCTCCAACAGATTTATTTCATTCATGTCTGTAATAGTGATTTAGTTCTGAGTGTTACACCTTTCATAAAAAAAAATGTTCAAACCTTTCACAATCAACTTTGAATTTAATTTACGTGTGGAATTGCCATTTCACATAATTCACTTCTCAAAATTGTTCAAACAGCAGGTAACTTACAAGCCTTTAAACAGTTTGCAAGCCAATTCTACAAATTTGCTATTTAACTTTTGATAGGGATTATACGTTAATGGTGACTATAATGGCTTGTATAGCCAGCACTTTAATTGCATTTTCTTTGTTGTACTGCATCTGTTAAACCAACTAGGAAAAGCACTTAATTTACTTATTGTTTTATTCTTCAGTTTTCCTTTCATTTAAACCTCTTTCCTAATGGTGTCTTTTGCTGGGTTAATGTTCCATAGTAAATCATTGTTCAAGTAACCATTCCTTGTGTGAACATTTTATTTTAATATTCAATTATTTCTTATTCAGGTCTTTAAAATTATTTACTGTACAAAATAAGAGATCATTTCTGCACCCTACCATTGGATAAGGAGAATTAGTCATATGTTATAATTGTGCTCTTTGGGCTGTTCTTTCTTAGGTGCTCTTCTGGGTCCAAGTCATTTACAAGGATACTGTTTAAGAGCCACAAGCTGATATGAAGGAAATGCCTCCACAAAATAGAACATGAGCAACATCAAACCTCACATCCAAGGTTTTGGCCATAATATTCCTGCACCAATTGAAAATCAAAAGGTTCATTACACAGTTAGACACTGCTTGACTGTTAGCCAAACAATCTTTTCTCCTCTCATTTTCAAAAATATTCACAACTGGTAAAAAGAAATATTAAACCAGTCTTTTTTAACTTCTCTGTAATTTTTCTCCAGAATTGCACACTTCCATCAGTGGGTGCCAACTTTCATCAATAGGTGGTACCAGGGGCAGATTCTGGGAGTTGGGAGTTGGAGTGAATGTCAGCTCCAATCAGAGGGTGGTGGGGGGATAAATGTTGGTTTTGACTGGGAAGAGGAGTATGCGGTGTGAATGTCAGCCCTGATCACAGGGCAGGAGTCTGCGGGCGGGGGTGAGAGGGGGAACTGGTGGGGGTAGGGGGGAGGCACTCTTCAAGACAGCAGTGTGAGGTGCGGGGGAAGGGTATTTTTTGCTTTGATCGGGATGTCTTTTAAACACGGTGCCCCAATCTCAGTGCAATTGGGCTTTGCTAGCCCTGAGTTAAAACCCCATCCCCTACATGATAGTGTGAAACATGCCCACTTTTTTTGACATGGTGTGTTAAGACCTGGAGAGAAAATCGACCTGTCATGCCATTTTTCTCACTATTCTGCCATTTTGTGATAAGATTTTGTCCACTTCCTCTGGCATTCTGGAATAGGGATCTAGCAGCAAATGTCCTGAGAAATACTGAAGGTATTCCCGACGGAGGCCAAAATCCCCTCAGGACATAGGCTCTGCCTTAGGCCTCTGCTCAAAAAGCGAAGCTAGTAGCCTTTGTGCTGCAAAATCTCAATAGATAAAGAAAAAGTGTTGTGCAGTTTTTATTTAAAACAACCTCATTCTTGCCTTGTCCCAACTCCCAAAAGTGCATGCACCTGACTCTCCCCATAGCAATTAAGCACAGAATGCAGAATCATTTCTCCCTTTCTGGTCACTATTGGATTGCAAATGCCATGTTATTTCCTTATTGGAATCAACTACTTGAACAGAAATCAAAGCAGGGGATTCTTTGACCTATATATGGCTCAATAAAGCAGCACTGAGTCAAAGATGGGATAGTTCAATTATCTAGTTTCTTAACCTTTGAAGCACTTATCCTACATCACAGGGTGTAGTTGCACCGTGGTTATGTTGCTGCACTGAAAATCCTAAAGTCTGGGCTAATAATCCGGGAATATGAGCTCAAAACCCCACCACACTAGTTTAATGAATCTAATTAAATAAATCTGAATAAAATGCAGGTGATAACATTATATCTTGTTATCATGCAATGATAACAATGTTATTAACAACTAATGTAATCACACTCACAGAATCAAACATATCAGAAAATGTCTGCTTGCTAACTGTGATTAAATATACTTCTGGAGATTTCATCATGTGACTTACCTCTACACTCCAGCCATTAGTTGGACAACACATCCCCGTCCTTGTTACACGCTATCTTCCTGCACCAATTGAAAATCAAAAAGGTTCATTACCCAGTTAGACACTGCTTGACTGTTAGCCAAACAATCTTTTCTCCCCTCATTTTCAAAAATATTCACAACTGGTAAAAAGAAATATTCAAACAATCTTTTTTAACTTCTCTGCAATTTTTCTCCAGAATTGCACATTGCAGTGTCCAGGGAAATTGATTGACAATTTTTGGAGGCTCCAGGACAATCCTGGAGGATTGACAACTCTTGACCCAGATTCCTTCATCAACACCCGACCCAGATTCCTTCATCAACACCCTTTGGTATGTTCTTTTTATATTTGATTTGATTTATTGTGTAAGTGTATTGGGAAGCAGTGAAAAGTATTGTTTCTTGGGCACTATACAAACAAAGCATACCGTTCATAAAGTACATAGGGAAGAAGGAAAGGAGAGGGTGCAGAATATAGTGTTACAGTCACAGCTAGGATGTAGAGAAAGATCTGCTTAATATATGGTAGGTCCGTTCAAAGATTGATTGCAACAGGGAAGAAGCTACTCTTGAGTTGGTTGGGACATGATCTGTGACTTTTGTATCTTTTTCTTGATGAAAGGAGGTGGATAACAATGGGCCCAATTTTACCATCAAGTTAAGTCTGTTTTTGGGCGCAAAAACTTGGTAGAGTTGGGTATGAGGCAAGTAGTGCCATCTTACACCGGTTTCCCTCTTCAGCAAGGACCGAAAATTGTGACCATCGGAACTGCACACAAAATGGGCGCAATGTCAATTTAAATCTGCAAGCATTTAAATTGACTTAATGGGCTGCATGCCCAAACTTACCAGCACTTCTCTCTTTACCTCTGCATTTGCCCACCCAGATTTGGTGTGAAATAGACATGGTCCACAAAGGTCTGATTCGGGCACTCCAACTTCTGAGGAGGTAGGTTCCTAGCTTCCAATGACTCTTTGAATCATATCAGTTTTGGGGGTGACATGGGGTGGGGGGGGGGAGAGACAGGTTAAATGGCTTTCTGATGATGGTGGGAGAAGGAGGAAGGCAATCAAATGGCTTTCTGGTGGGGGGTTTGCTGCCAGTCTGTGTATGATCGGGGGAACGGGGGGGGTGGAGGGGGAGAGGGGTGTCCGCTGCCACTCTGTGTCTGATTGGTGGGTGGGGAATGGGGACGGGGGTATTAGGGGAGCTGGGGCAATACCTGTTGGGTCCAAGTACGAGGCATTATTCGGCCTTGGAACAATGTGGCAGAGGAACATCTCTCTAACATTTTTTCTGCAGATGTGCGGTTGGAGGTGCCGATCAGAGCTACAGGGTTTCAGGCTCATTAAGCTCCACCCACAGACTTCTGCAGCACAATTCAGCATCACTGTTTTTTTTTAGACAGACTGAATATGGGAGAATAGGTCTAAAAGTCGGATGCGAAACACTGCCGGTTTCAAGTCCACCCAGTATTTAGAATTAAAATGGTAAAATAGGGCCCAATATGTCTGCGGTGCATGGGATCCTTGGTTATGCTGGCTGTTTTTCTGAGTCATCAGGGAGTGTAGACAGAGTCAGTGGATGAGAGGCTGATTTGTGTGATGGACTGGGTTATGTTAACAACACTTGCGGTCTTGGTCAAAGTAGGAGCCAGACCAAGTTGTGATACATCCTGAAAGCATTTGAAAGGATGTTTTCTATGGTGCATTTGTAAAAATTGGTGAGAATCGTAGCCAACTTGTCAAATTTCCTTAGTCTTCTGAAAAAGTAGAGGCATTGGTGGCCTTTCTTAAATATAGTATCAGCACTGAGGGACTAGAACAGGTTGTTGGTGACCTGAACATCTAGAAGCTTGAAGCTCTTCACCATTTCCACTACATCACCAATAATGTAGACCAGGACATGTCCTTCACTCTGCTTTGTGAAGTCAATGACTATCACTTCTATTTTACCAACATTGAGGGATTCCTGTAGCAGTAGAGACTACAGTACACTAGAACATTGTGATATATGGAGAAGGGTTTGCCTAGGAGACTCGAGGATTGACCTTGAACTCCATGAAGTCTTAGCTGATGAACCAGCACTCCTCCAGGTGGAACACTGAGATCAGCAAGGACACAAAGTGTTCTCATAATGGGGGACTTACCAAGATTGGCTCCTTAGCAATTGGAGCTTGCTGGAATCCTAAGGAACATAAATGCCAAACCTAACCTTCAGTAGATGATTAGTGAACCAGCATCAGAAAATGTACTTGCCCTCATCCTCACCAATCTACCTTTATAGATGTATCTATCCAAGACAATACCAGCAGAAATGATCACCAAACAATCAAATTCTGTCTTCATAGTCTCCGTTAAGTTGTGTGGCACTTATACAATATTAAATCTGATAGATTCAGAACTGTTGTGATCCTAAAGCTGAAATATTGTGGGTTGGTAGCAGCAGTAGAATTGTATCTCACCTCTATCTGTAACCTTATAGCTTGACATGTACCACATCCTACCATTGCAATCAATTCAGGGGACCAACTCTTGTCCAATGTGGAATGTAAGAGAACATGCCAAGAACAACACCTATAAATGAGATACCAACTCAGGGAAATTACAAGACAATACGCATGCTAAGCAATGGAAGAAGCATGGTATAGATAGAGTTGGACATCCCATAACTGAGAGATTGGATCAAAGCTCTGCAGTGTGTCACATTCAGCCATGAATGGTGATGGAGAATCAGACAATTAAGCAAAGGAAGAGGTTCCATGGACATCCCCATTCTCAGAAATAATGGAACCAAACACACAAATGCAAAGAACAAAGTTATCAGCTTCAATCAGAATTGAAGAGTGAATGATCATTCAGAATAGAATACTGAGCCTTACTTGCTATTGTAGCCAAGTATATTTATACAGATGATCCAATTCAGTTACTGGTCAATGGTGAGCCCCAGAATTTTTATATAGAAGGGGGGGCGTTAACTATTTAGCATCAAGGGGCCATGACTGAACTTTCTCTCTTGTTGGAGATGGCTATTGAATGTCATAGGTATTACTTAACACTTACTTATCAGCCTAGGTTTGAGTGTTGTCCAGGTATTGTTGCATTAAAGCACAAACTGCTTCATTATATGAAGAACTGTGAATGTAACTGAACACATCTCTTTGTCAAAATGCTGTAACCATCAACAGTTGTGTGGGTATCTCTTCCTTAGATGGACTGTAGCGCTTTAAGAAGATGCCTTACCATGACTTTCTTTGGGGTAATTAGAGTTTGGGGATAAACATCCATAAAGTGAATGAGCTCATTTAAAATAACATCTTCAAATAAATAAATATTGCTTCCCAGCTAAAATGATTTGATGTCTAGCTAAAAAAAAATACTTTGTAGAAAATCTCTGCTTCAGAAAAGTTGTGATCAATGTTGACATCGTTTCATCTTTTATATCTAATTGATTGAATTGTGTGACTTGTGTGTAAGCAGTGATTTGTGATAATTTTATTTCAAGAGCAGATCTGGGAAATTTATTGGGTCTATCACCAGTGAAAAAAGTGAAATTAATCAGCGTGTATACATTGATTCTTCACATTGCTGCATTAGTCAATTCAGCTCAAGATGGCTGTCTTCAGAGATGAAAAAAGCAAGTAAACAGAACAAAAAAAAACGTTGAATTTTCCATCCATATGTGGAATTGTTCAAAAGCCCCCAAGGAGAACTCAGCAGCAAATTTGTGTTTCAGCCCTTAAGGAAATCAGGGGCTGATTCAGCAACTATACATGTGGTCAGTGTCTAAAGCAAATTGCCTTCTGGAAAGCACCACCCCACATCCTTTTAAAAATAGCACTTAAGGTGGAATAGATGATATTGTCAGAAGACAGCTCTCAATATTTTACGATAGCCAATGATAAAATTGTCGTCACATTGTGGAATTCATCCTGAATACCAGAATGAGTTTAAAAAATCTTGGGCGAGACCTTCCGGCTTTCCAGGAGGTGATGGCACGTTGTTTGCTAGTGGGTGGGAGGTTCTCTAGTCTCGTTGCTGTCAATGGGAATTCCGCTGATGTCACCTAACGTTGGCAGGATCAGAGAATCCCGCGGTGTGAATGGCCGGATAATTTCAGCCGATGCTTAATCTCACCTCATGGAATCAGCCTTTTGCCTTCATGGTGACATGCCAGCCTTGTGTCTGATGGTGCAAAACTTAAATCTCACACTAGAAAAATGAACCCCATGGCCAGTATTTTACTGACACGCTTGCCTGAGCTTTGTAAGATCACACCTGAGACCAGCTGCAAATGGCATTCTGCAAGCCTCACAATTTTGGGGCGGACATACCAGTAAAATCAGGGCCCACAGCTCTCATTCTGAATTCAGTGAGAATTCAGTTGATGTGGAATGGGAGCTTGTAAGACTCTCTCTCTACATTGGATAAACACCTTATTGACTGGTTTAAAGATAGTTACAGGTTTGGAAATAGAGTTCATATTGCAGACTGTTAAACTGTTAGCTAGCTGAAAATCCTTTCAATTCCTCAAAAAGGAGAAATGTGAATACACCAAAACAACTACTGCAAAACAAGGCAAGTGAGTATTCTGTGAAGGTTTTCCTGCTCAGTGATTTCTGATCCTGTTTTGCACAGTAAATGCGATAGCCTGTGGAGAAGCAATATACTGTGGAGTTGTTGGCACAGCTCACTAAAAGGCTTCTTTTGAAACTTGCGTATCCCCTATCCAGGACAGAATTTACCCGAACTGGCAGAAACAGAAGCAAGTGGTGAAGTTGTCCCACTCCAATCATCATTCACAGATCCATCTCACTGGACAATTAACAGTTGACAGGTGGGAGGGCTGACAATTCTGCATCAGGGAATTTGAAATGGCCGCCATGTTGTCACCTGGTGTGGAAGGAGCTGTTGGCTGTGTGGCTAAAAGGTCATTAGCACCCAAGGCCTCAACAGTGAACAGCAGCCTGAGACAACCTCCCATTCATCCTGAACCCAGCTTTCTCCGTCTGGTACCCAGCTCCCTTCATCCGGAACACAGCCCCCTTCGTCTGGAACCCACCCCTTTCTGCTTCACAACAACGATCGCTATCAATCTTATTTAAGCAATTGCTAATTATCTGGTCACCAGAACAGTTGGAACATGGGCATTGAGGAAGCCAAAATATAGGTAGCCCCATAGTTCAGTGATGACTCCCTGCATGTCTTTATCCAAGCTGCTAGGGAACTTCGGGAAATTTTCTTCCCCAGTAAGCTTGTTGGAAATGATAGAGGAGGTCTGCAACTGCAAGTGCATGGGGTCAACCAGAGACCCTCGCTGCAGTGCTGTAAGCATGTTAATGATCAGCCCACTCTGCAATGCTTGTACACAACACCTAGGATGCCTTTGGAAAGGAGCAGATGGTTAGGTATGTGGGTTCTGATACTGGTGGAGAGAGGCCACCATCTTAATGCCTGGGGATAAAGACTGCACGATCCCCTGGGAAAGGAACAGTTGCAAATCAGTGGTTGCAAACCAAGGAAGAGCTATTGAGAGATTGATCCAGTGCCACATGCATACCAGTGGCCACAGACACTACAGCAGTCATTAGGCATTGTGTCTGCTCTTGCGTTGTCCCTAGCGTTATTCTTTTTATTTTCAATTGGGAAATGGACCCAGGTTACCAAGGAGAGGCACAAAGCCTGACACAATTGAGAAGGAGATATGAACCGTAGCCGAATACAAGGATGACAACTCCATTACAGCAACGAAGCCATGGGTTTACTCAGATGAGGGTGAGTCATTTTTGAAATGCGGACAGGGAAAGCATCAAGTGAGCTTGAGAAATGTTTGTGCCTTCTTCACAACGTACATTTGTTTTAGCTGCAGCCGATTCTGTGAGAACTTGTCTAGAGGACCAAATGAATCGGATCATTGTTTTCTCATACAGGTCAACTGCAGGACAGGTATAGCTCTACATTTTCCGGAGATGGGGAGCTGCTGTCTGTGGGGGACATTCATCCATCCTTGAGGAGGAGGGATCCTCGAAGGGTGCAGCATCATGTGAATAGTCTGCAACTATCCAGTAGCTCAGGTACTGCCAGCTCAGTGGATATGCACTTCGGAGAAGACCACCAATACAACATCTGGCACACGTCTGAGAAGTATGCATGTGTGCCATATTGAATCTCAGATTGCATCTAGTTCCCAAACAACAGGCACCTCCAACCTGAATTTCACACCAACCATTGATTACGTAAGCACTGGCCCAGATAATTCTCCATGCTGTGATATTATTAGTCAGTTGAAGAAAATATGATGAGTTGATGCACCAATCATGAGGAAGAAGGAGTGTGAAGAGGAATGAAAAGAGCCAAATGTGTTTCACATGGAGAAATCATTGCTCTCAGCTGAGGAGTCCTACAATTCTGATCTCAGGGGCCTGGTTTTGAAAAGAAAAGTGATTAAAGAGCAGTAGGTGTATTTAGTTTGTTTCCACGTATGTGAGGCAAACAAGTTAAAAGAATCTATTACATGTGTTTACAACATCATGAAGAAAAGTGTAAGGCCATTCAGTCCATGCTGAAGAAGAGATTTATAGGAAGGAGTTGGAGGATCTCAGAATAGTCATGGATTGTGGGATAACAGCTATGACTGTTTCTTTAGATACTTTCTAGAAAGTCTTAACATTAGATCAGGGATCTCAGATTTGAATTGGGACTCCTTGATGTGGTCTTCAAATAAACCCATGCTTATCTTTTTGGATAATGATACCAACAGACCATCTTTCGGACTTGCTCCAAAATGAGTTGCTGATGAAGCTTATGTCTAATAGCCTTGTAACCACAAACAAGAATCAACTGGAAGCAAGTCCTTTATAAACAACTGCTTTACCTCACTCTTCATGTACTCCAACAGAACCATCTGAGGCACTTGTCTGACTACCTTCAGTCAACACAGGGAGAACCAAATAGAAGTAACAGATCAAGAGGCATAAGATTATAGGCACAAAATTGTAAATACCGTAATAAACAGTTATAAGGTTGTGCACAGTTTCATCACCATGGAGCTCAATATATTAAACAGCTGAGCTTTTCCTCGGGTGTAATTGGGAAATTATATCAATTCGTGACTAAATACTTGCAGCCCACACTAAGCAGTAAAGCATTACTAATAGCTGTGATGGGAACACAGTGCTTCATTTTTATACAAACATGTCTCACTAAGTGCCATCAGTTCGTCAACACTGTCTCATTGTTAAGAAAGTTACAAATATTCTCAGGTATCTCAATCCATCAAGTTTTCAACTGATCCTGCAAAGCAAAGGGAATAGTCAACTTTTACAGATAGCATAGGATTTTATCTAATACAAGACCTCAGAGTGAAGTAATATCAGCCAAAAATTGTGTGGCATGCATTTCCACCAACAGTATGTGGGCACTAGTGGCCACCATTTGCAAAGTAAGAACATGAGTTTTCAGAGTCACAGGGAAGAGTATTTATAATTGGCTAATTGAATCGTCCATGATCTTAGTCACTGTAAAGTTAGTTCTATTGAAAACAATTGTTCATCATTTCTCTCTCAAGCTGTCAGCAATGTGTGTTTGGAAAACACTATATCTTCCTCTTTGTCCACCACACAATCTGATGGTGGTGGTTGTAGTCTGGACCCTTCTTTTTCTTTGTTATCCTCATTTGCTACTGGAAGGGCTAAATCTTAAATACCGAGTTGTGCAACATACAGTTAGCCTTTCTCAGGTTAATATTGCAAGAATCTACCAAATACAAAAGTAAAAAAAAAGTTGTCCATTTACTATAAAACAGGCATGAGATACTAATTTACATATTAATTAAACTGAACTCCTACCAATTTATAAAACTGAGCTTCAATATCTCTATATTTAGAGATCACTCTGAGATCTTGTATTGGATAAAATCCTATTCTATCTGTAAAAGTTGACTATTCCCTTTGCTTTGCAGGATCAGTTGAAAACTTGATGGATTGAGATACGTGAGAATATTTGTAACTTTCTTAACAATGAGACAGTGTTGACGAACTGATGGCACTTAGGTGAGGCAGCCTTCAAGGACACGTTTGTTTAAAAATGAAGCACTGTGTCCCCATCATAGCTATTGGTAATGCTTTACCACTTAGTGTGGGCTGCAAGTATTCAGTCATAAGTTGGTATAATTTCCCAATTACACCTGAGGAAAAGCTCAGCCATCTAATATATTGAGCTCCATGGTGAGTAAACTGAGTTGAGTGGGTGTCAACAAATTGACTGCAGATCCTTGTTGTGATGGAATCTATGCATTCAAAGCTTGCCCCCCCACCCCCCAGGCAGACCCCAACAGAAAATAGAAACTGAAAACAGGAAGTGAAGAGGAACTAAGAAATTAAATGGAGAAAGGATGCTGACCCTCTTTGTTCCTCAGGAAACAAAGACTGAAACCAAGATTTGGAAACCAAAATTTCTGGGCTGACTGATGTCAGTTGAGGCATTTTAAAGAGTTGCAGAGCCATCCAAGCTTGGTGATTGTAGTTGGTGAGTTTATTGCTGCAGTACAGGCAATTTGAAGAAGTCAGTGCCCAAATTCAGTAGCTGAGAATAAGTTGCTGTAGCTGTTTCTGTTACTCGTAGATAACATTAGGGACATTCCCATCTAGAAGAAGTTCAGGAAGTTTAGCTGATGTGTGCCATTTATGGGTCAGCCATAAATGGACACTGAAGGTGGAACATTGGTTAGCTGTTGTTGGCTGGGGAGTCAGGCTGCATCTTACAAGGAGAGGAGCTAGAATTCTTTGTAAGACAGTGTTTGATTACTTATATGTTGAGCGAACTACCAAGCCAATTCATAGGATTTGTCTTAGTTTCAACTGATATTTAATGTATCTTTAATAGTTTATAATCAGCCATAATTAAGCTATTAATCCATTTTATATTGATTCTGGATATCAGAGTATGAATGTTTATTTAAGGTAGTGCGTAACATTTGCTTTGATTTACCCTTGCATAGTAAAAAATGTATTTTGCTTTAAACTGAAATATTGTGGCTTCATTCTTTTAGTATAAATAACTGGGATTTTGGATTTCCTTACTTAGTTACTCGTCTGTATCAATACTGTCAGAACTTGAGAACTTCTTGCAGGAATTTGAAAGATCTGAAAAGAACATAAGAACTAGAACAGGAGTAGGCAATCCAGTCTTTGAGCTTGATCCACCATTCAATAAAATGATAGCTGATTTCATCTTGACCTCAATTCTACTTCCCTGACCATTCTCCATAACTTTTTAACCCATTAATAATTAAAGATCTGTCTATCCCTTCTTTAATTTATTCAACGCCCTGACATCCACCACACTCTAAGATAATGAAATCCAAGATTCATGACCCTTTGAGAGAAACATTTTATCCTTATTTTTGTTTTAAATCTGCTACCACTTGTCCTAAAACTATAACCTCTTGTTCCAGATTGTCCCACAATAGGAAGCATCCACTCTACGTCTACTTTGTCAACACTTTTTATTATCTTATATACCTCAATTAGATCTCCTCCAATTGTTCTAAACCCTAGAGATTATAGGCCTAAATTGCTCAACCTCTCTTTATAAGCAAACCCCTCATCTCTAGAATCAACTATTGGACCTCCACTGAACTGCCTCCAATGTCACTACATCCTTCCTCAAATAAGGGACCAAAACTATGCACAATACTCCAGTTTTGGTCATATGAATGCCTTGAATAATTGCAGCACTTCCTTATTTCTATATTCTATTCCTTTAGCTATAAATGCCAAAATTTAATTTGTTTTTCCTATTACTTGCTGTACTTGCATATCAGTTTCCTGCACCTCATGCACAAGGACACCAGGATCCCTCTGCACCAAAGCATCTCAAAGTCTCTGTCCATTTGGGTAATAAGTTGCCTTCCCATTTTTTCAACCAAAATAGATAATCTAGCCACATTAAACTCCATCTGCCACATTTTGGTCCACTCACCTAACCTATCTATACCTATTTGTAAATTTCTTATTTTTTTATTGCAATTTACTAGCCACCTATTTTAATGTCATCTGTATCCAGTTTATTAACAGAGGTTGCAAATAATTGGGGCCTGTTAAATCTTGTCAACCAGAAAAAGACCCATTTATCCTGACTCTGCCATAGCAGTCTTCTATCCAAGCTAATTAATTACCCCAATCCCATACGATTTTACACTGTGTATTAACCTTCTGTATGGCACCTCCCTGAAATCTATAGTTATGATATTTACAGGATCCCCTTTACCCATTTGCATTGTTACATCTTCGAAGAACTCTAGCAAATCAGTCAAACATGATGTACCCTTTATAAAACCATACAAACTCTGATAGATTGCGTTTTGATTTTCCAAGTGTCCCATTATTACTTCCTTAATAATGGAATTTAACTATTTCCCAACAATAAATGTTAAACAAACTGGTATCTCTGTCATTTCTGTGTTCTGTATAATTAACTCCCCGGTCTCATTTTCCAAGTGACCAACATCCATTTTAACTTCTCTCTTCCCTTTTATATACTTATAGAAGCTTTTGTGATCCATTGTTTTATTTTATGTAAGTTTACTTTCAGAATTTACATCCAATTTTTAATTTTTTTTTCTAGTAATCCTTTGTTATCTTTAAAAGTTCCCCAAAATTCCAGCCTACCACTCACATTTGGTATGGTAAACTTTAATTTTTGTCTTTATGTTATCTTTAACTTCCTCACTATGGATGTTCTTTCCCCTCTTACAATCTCTCTTCCTCTTAAAATCGTCCTTCCTCTCTGGAATATGTTTTAGTCGGGAGGACTTGAGCATCTCTTTAAAAAAAGATTACCACTGTTCATCAACTGTCCCATTTTTTAGCCCTCTTGCCCAGTCCACTTGTGTCAAGTCTGTCCTCATGCTTACATAATTAATTACCTCTGTTTAACTGCAAAATGTGAATGTGGGACTCCAATTTCCCACTTTTGAATGAATTTTGAGTTCTATCATACTATGATCACTTTTCCCTACAGGATCTCAACTATGAGATCATTAGTAATCCAGACCTCGCAGTTCCCTGGTTTGTTCCACAACATAGTGCTCCAAGAAATAATCTCCAATGCATTCAATGAACTCTTCCTCAAGATTGCCTTTTCAATTTGATTAATCCAGTCAATATACTTATTAAAATCATCCAGGATTATTGCCACACCATTCTTACAAGCCCTCAACAATTTCTGGTTTACACTGTGTCCCACTGTGGAACTATTGTTTGGGGATCTATGAATTACTGTCACTAGGGATTTCTTTCCTTTGCTTTTTTTTATTTCTACCTAAACTGATTTCACATCCTGATCTCCAGCGCTTATATCATTTTTCACTTCAGCACGCCCTTCACTAACAAAGCTCCATCACCTCCTTTTCCTTTCTGTCTATTTTTCTGAAATACTGAGTATCCTTGGATCTTCAATTTCCAGACATGGTCTCCTTATGACCATACCTCTGTAATTGCCATCAAATCACACTCCTTTGTTGCTATTTATGCTCTTAATTTATTAATTTTATTCTGAATGTTTCATGCATTCAAGCACAAAGCCTTTAAGTTTGAAATCAAATTCTTTGCTGCAAAATGGCATTCACACATTCTGTCCCTTCTTTTTATTTTCTGGTAACAATCTACTTCATCACTAACCTACGGTTCAACTTCTCTTTTAATTTAATTTGGTTTTCTAATTTTCCATGCAACTCAACCCTCTCCCCCTCTACTTACTTTAAAGTCCCATCTACAGCCCTAGTTATGCAATTAGCCAGATCCCAGCATTATTCAGGTGAAAATCATACAATCAGAATAGCTCCCTCCTGCCCCAGTACTGGTGTCTATCTCCCATGAATTTGAACCTATTTCTCCCACATCACCTTTGAGCTAAGATTGCTTTAATCTTATTGACTCTGTGCAAATAGCTTGTATTTCAGATGGCAACCTGAAGATTGTTACCTTTTTGTTTCTGTTTTTTAATTTAGCTCTTAACTTCTCACATTCCCTCAGCAAAGGAGATATGTTCTACTTGTTGCTGGTGTCACGGCAACTGGATCTACACCCTCGCACTTCAAGTTCCTCTGCAGCTCAGATGAGGTATCCCAAACCCTGGCACCAGGTAAGCAACATAACCTACAGGATTCTTGATCCTGGTCACAGAGAAGTGTCTATGCCCTAACTATACTATCTCTAATTATACATTTCTGTTCTCTCCCCGCAGTTGAATAGTTCCCTGTATCAGTGATGATTTTGTTCATCCTCCCTGCAGTCCCTACTTTTGCCCTCACAGGATGAGAGCAAGGACTAAGTCTCTTGTGCCCTACTTCCTAAATTCCTCTACCTGTCTCACTCACAGTCAAAACCTTCTGTCCCTGACCACTGGCTGAATTTAAAGTAGGTAATCCAATGATGTGGCTGCCTCCTAAAGCACAGCATCCAGGAACCTCTCCCCCTCTGTGACGTGTTGCAGTGTCTGGAGCTCAGGTGCCAGCTCATTAACTCTAAGCCACTCGAGCAAGCAACACTTCCAACAGATTTGTTCCTTCAGAACCACAATGGATTCCACCAGGAATGATAATGGAGTCCATTAGTTCCCACATCATGCAGTTACAACATATCGCTGGCCTTTCATCCATATTTTATTTAATTAGCTTATAATTTTTAAAATTCCAACTGGCTTTTAATTTCTTGATCTACCTTTAACCTGAGAGCAACATAGAATAGGTCACTCAAGTTATCAGTTACTTACCAACTAATGAAATTATCATTTTCTAGTGACATCACTCCAGACAGTTTTTAAATTTAGTCCATTGCCTCAGTACAGTGTGTCCCTCACAGGTCTGGCTGTCTCCATTCCCGAGAAGTTGAGTGAAGGCCCCAAGCCTGGCCCTCTCCTTATCCTCTCCTCAGTACAGTGTATCCCTCGCAGGTCCAATGTTTATGCTCTTGGAAGATGAGTGAAGACTCCGAGCCTGGCTCTCTCTTTATCTTCTCTCTAGTACAGTGTGTCCCTTGCAGGTCTGGCTGTCTCCGCTTGTGGAAGGTAAATGAAGGCCCCGAGCCTGGCTTTTTCTTTATTCTCTCCCCAGTACAGTGCGTTCCTCACAGATCTGGTTGCCTCTACTCCCGAGATGGTAAGTGGAGGCCCTCAGCCTGGCTCTCTCTCTCTCTTCATCCATTTCCTAGTGCAGTGTGTCTCTCACAGATCTGACTTTCTCCACTCCCGAATGACAAAGTGAAGGCCCCAAACCTGACTCCCTATTTATCCTCTCCTCAGTACAGTGACTCCATCACACATCTAACTGTCTTTGCTCCCTAAAGATGAAATAAAAATGACAAGGCTGAATTATTTAGACAAACTTCCTTGATTAAAACTCAGCTGGCAGACCCCAGTTTGCAGGGATTATCTCAAATTATGTATTTTGAAGAAAAGTCAGAGTTCCATGAATGCATGTCACCTGAAAAAAATAACAAAATTGATATGGAAGTGTGAAACCTCCTCAGAATCTTACAGCTGAGGAATAGACAGCAATCCATCAAACTGTTGTTTCTCCTGCTTACTACAGGGAATTTAAAAAATTGTCCATGAGATTTTGATGGTAGGACATTTAGGAAAAAGCAAAAACTTACTTACAATATTGAAACACCTTCACTGGCCAAGGATGCTTAGAGATATGGTAGAATTCTGCAAGACATGTCCCATATGTTAATGGTTGATAAGGTCTGCTGTCAGTTAAACTAACTCCATTGACTCTGACTCCGATACCTGCTATTGATAAACCATTTAGTAAGGTTCTAGAGAAATGTGTGTGATCGCTAAACCAATATTTAAGCAGACTGTCAATATCTTTGATCATTACGAATTGTGTACTGACTCCTGGAAAAATGCCCTTAAGAAAAATTACCACGAGGGTGGTAATCAAAGGGGTAATTTAGCTACTCACCAGGTAGAGGTTACCCAGAGGAATTCAGTATGTCGAAGATTAAATTTAATGTCACCAGTATTCCAAGAGCAAATTATGTCATCTGCATGGCATCACACCACCAATCTCAGGGGCATTAGAGGGATTTTCCCAGCTTGTGGGAATATTTTGCTAATGGCTCCCAGGGAGCCTTTAGCGAGACTCGTGAATAACGTCTGGCCGATTGTGAGTTTCCAAGGCCCTTTTTTTAAACGCAATCAGCTGTGTGCTGGAATTCAGCAAGTTGGTGATTATCATGTGGAAATTAACCTTTCTCCAGGCCTGCTGCGTCTCCCCCCCCCCCCCCCCCCCCCCCCCGCCCGCATCCTCTGCCGAGTTGTAAACCTCCCACCAGCGAGGTTTACAACTGCTCCCCACTAACAGGAGGTCCCTAGAGATCAGAGGCAAAGGAGAGGTGCCTCTCGGGCAATGCCAACCTGGCTCCATAGCAATACCTATCAGGCATCTTAGTTCTGCCCACTGGGTACCAAGCAATGCCAAAGATGTGGGACCAGAGCGGATGGAGCATAATGGGTGTGAGGCCTATTGGTGGGTGATCAGTGGTGGGAAGGGAACTGGCTGCCATTGTACAAGTGGGCTTGGTGAGGGAGGAAGTGAGTGGACAATCAAGGCTGGCCATGGGAAGGGCTTGGGAAGGTTGGTGATCAGGGAGATGTCTAGAGGCTACCAATTGGAAGGCCATGATGGTTGGCGGGGGGGGGCAGTGGGAATATTGGCATATGCGCACTGACAGATTGGCACATACACAGTGGCTCACTCAGTACCATACTGTCGGCTCTCAGACGGGATTAGCCCACGCCCACCCCAACTTTGCAGCTTGAATCAGCCTGAGGTAGTCTGTCATGCACAGAGTGTCAGAAATTCATACTGGTAGGTGCACCCAAAAAACAGGTAGGAAATTCTCCCATTTTCCCACCCGTTGGGCACTTAGTTCTGTTTGGGGAGAATCAAACCTTGAAAACTATGATAAGAGCTTATTATCTTGAATATTCTGAGGATTGGTATAAGGGAATTTCATTTTTATCATTTACCATTAGAAATGCAGCTAATGAATCAAGTGGCTTTAGCCCATTTGTGTTACCCTACTGACATGAAGTAAGGAACTACTTAAGTTCATCAAAGAAAAAAGTTATAGCCCAGAAAAAGTACATTACCCTTTTAGATTATGAGGAAAAATTTACAGAAAGACTGTCAAAAACACAAGGTTTCTCAACAAGTAATGAAAAAAACAAGCAGAGACAGCTGAAACTCAAACTTTTAAACCTGGGGATAAATTATTAATTCTTTTACTTTTACCAGGTGGACTACTGAAGGTGAAATTTAGTGGTGTATAATACGTTAAAAACATACTCAATAGAATGACATAGAAACACAGAGAAAAGGAGCAGGAGGAGGCCATTTGGCCCCTTAAGTCTGCTCCATCATTCGTTATGAACATTGCTGATCATCCATTTCAAAACCTGATCTGCCTCCCCCCCTCACCCGATCCCATATCCTTTGATCCCCTCCACCTCCAGTGTGATATCTAACTAAACGATGTCAACTATGCAATTATCATCCCTTACAAAGGAAATATCAACCAGTTTGTCATATAAATATGCTGAAACAGTATTATGACAGGGAGGCTAGTCAGCCGGTAAGTGTCTTTTAAGTGGTAAAGAAGGAAATTTGGTTAAATAAACACGAATGTTCAAACAATGAGCACACTTCTGAGTATTATTTCAAATTTAAACCAGGCACTTGACCCTGATTATTCAAACATTATCCTGAGGAATGAACCAGTGAATAGGTGCTGAAATAGGCACCATGTGTGTACTTGTCAGTCAGTATCAATTGGTATATTCTCCATGGTAATATCTCTACCAATCAGAGTCACTTGCTAACCAATCACTCTTCCCACACAGTTCAAATTGGTTGATTTTCCTTACATTATAATCTTGCCAATATCCTATTGAGTGCAAGCTGAAAAGCTTTAACCAAAAAACGTTTCTTTTGTCAGCAATATTCAAGTTCTGTGCAACCAAAGACAATATTATACCATCCTCCAGAATAGCCTCAAAGCAACAAAGCCAAGCTGCTAAAACATGTGAGCTATGCATATCGATAGTCCAGAATGAACTTCTTTAGCTGTGCATGACCCTGATATGGGGACATGTTATCGTCATCAAACAAAACCCTTACCAACACAATCCTTGAAAATTGGCTTAATCAGAGAGATAATTTAATGTATGAGGGACGATCACGTAATTAAACAAAGTAGCTGGAGTTTTTCAGACTTACTTGTACCAAAGCTTAATGGATCGCTGAAATTCTGTATCAGCTGTAGGAAAGTAAATGTAGTCACAAGAATTGATTCCTATCCAATTTCCCAAGTTGAGGATTGTATTTATAGAGCAGGAAATTAGAACTTTGTTAGCAATATTAATTTACTAAAAGGGTATTGGCAGGTTTTACTTATAGATCAAGCCAAAAAAAAACGCTGCTTACGTAATCCCAGACTGCCTGCATCAATGTAAGATTATGTCATTTGGAATGTAGAAAGCAACAATTAACTTTGAAAGATTGACAAACGAAGCAGTTGCTATATGAATCAATGAACTATTGGTCCATGGAAACACTTGGGAGGAGTATGGAAAAAGTTAAGTGCACTATTTGCGAGAATATAAAATGCTGATTTGGTGAAAAGTGAGTTTGTCAAGACCAAGGTCAGTTATTTGGGACACATTATGAGGCATGTTGAGTAGTGCCAAGAGAAGCTGAGTTAAGGCAATTATGGAATTTCCTATCCCTAAAATACAACAGAAAGTACTACGGTTTCTCAGAATGTGTGGAGTCGACCAGAAGCTCATCTCAAATTTCAGTATGGTAGTCGCTACATTAATGAATTTATTGACAAATAGTCTAAAATTTAGCAGATTGAGCCATGTCAGACTAAGGGCTACATTAATAAATTAATTTTGGCTGCTCTGAATTTCAATCAAAAATTCAAAATAGATATTTGTGCTTGTGACGTCAGCGTATGAGCAATGCTGCTGAACACTGACATAAAATATCTGTTTTAACTCGTTTGCCATTTCCCTGTAACTATCATCCCAGATTCATTTTCTAAGGGGTTAATGTTCATTTTGAACTCTTCCTTTTTATATATTTAAAGAAGGTCTTATTGTCAATTTTTATATTCCTCACTGTTTTGCCCTCATAGTTTATATTGTCTCTCTTCATTATCTTTTACTCTTTCTTTGAAGGATTTTGAATTTATCTCAGTCATTGGGGCTATCACTGACTTTTGCCTCCTTCCATCCTTTTTCTTTCAACTTAATGCTCTCTTTACCTTCCTCAATTCGCCAAGGTTAGTTTATCTCTCTCTTACAATCTTTCCTCTTTACTGGGATTTATTTTTACTCTAAGCAATAGAACTGCCCAGCATTCTGAAGAATTTGTTTAGGCTAAATCAGGATAGATTGGTTTGGTTGGTCAGGTAATGAACCACTACAAGTTTAAGATACTCTAACTGGGGAAAAAAAAAATTTTGTGCAGTAATCTCCGCCATGAACTCTGCTTCAGTAGTTTATAAAAGACAGTTGTATGAAAAAGGAAAATTAAAGGTATCAGGAACAAGCACTGAAGTAGGGTAGCATTACAAAATTAAGACTCAAATATAGAAAATCATTGGCATGGGCTTCGTGGGAGGAATGCTTGTTTCTGTGCTGAAGCATACTATAATCTATGAGCTAACTGTAATGCTTGTAAATACTTCATTTATATCCACCTGATCCCTTTATTTTGTTATGGAGTTTGGGCATCATTTAGTTCATGATCTATTAGTTTCTACTTGCAAATTACTGCACAGTAAGAAATAATAAATGCACCTCTGTCTCACAGAGACAATCAAATCTCTAATTGTCTTGAAATGGCAGTTGAAAGTGTGTTCTAAGTAGATGTCAACATTAATTTGAATTCAGCTGTATGGTTTCCACAACATACAAATAATAGACACATTAGTAGTAAGTTAATGACCTTATTTTGGCTTTTCAATTAATTTGTTCACTGTTTTTCAAATAATGCATTAACAGTAGTCTTGCAAAAATCATAGACTCCCCACAGTTCAGAAAGAAGCCATTCGGTCCATTGAGCCAGAGTCTATCTCTCTGTGGTACAGTGGTTAACACTGCTGCCTCACAGCACTGGGGACTTGGGTTTGATTCCCGGCTTGAGTGCCTATTTGTGTGGAATTTGCACATTTTTCCTGTGTCTGCATGAGTTTCCTCCGGGTGCTCCGGTTTCCTCCCATGGTCTGAAAGACATGCTGGTTAAGTACATTGGCCATGCTAAATTCATTGCAATATTAATATAAACCTGTGTGTGATGCAGATAAATAAAACTGTTAATATATGGTTCTTGACTGTACTCTTTGGCTAGCTCGCTGTACCATTCATGTAACATGAAATTTCCATTTACTAGTTACTGTTCTTCATTGGTGAGGGGGCCAGGGGAAATTGTGACAGATTATGAAGTGAAATATGATACAAATTGATAAGTAATAGGATCATACAATTGTATATCCTTGTAAAGCTCTTTCTGTAATCCAACACTGAGAAGAAAAATAAAACCAAAACCTGAGATGGCTTGGTCTAATATTTATTGCAGCTTAATCTTATTTGTGTATTTAACATGAATTTGCAGAATTAACATTTCATAGCTTTAATCAAAAAAAAGGTAAAGGTTCCAACACTTTTCCCTGATATAAGTCCTGTACAAATATAAAGTAATTCACAATATGATTTCATCATATCCAATGAACATAATGAGCAGCTCACATAGTAAAAAGTTATTAGAGCACAAAGTGATGCTGTTTGTTTGTATTTGTTATAACACCCTCTACTGGGTCTAAAGTTGTTTTTGCCTCTCCTCTGAGTTAGAATGATTTGGTCAGTCACTCAAAGTCATGCTTCCAATAACATAGATTCTGGTTCACAGGGAGAATAAACAATAGGTGCTACTATGGATATGTGCTATCAATTTTGATTTGATTTATTATTGCCACGTGTATTGGAATACAGTGAAAAGTATTTTTTCTTCCATGCTATACAGACATAACATACCATTCATAGACTATATAGGGGAGAAGGAAAGGAGGGAGTGCAGAATATAGTGTTGCAGTAACAGATAGGGTGAAGGATAAGATAAGTCCATTTAGAAATCTGATGGTGGCAGGGAAGAAGCTATTTGACGTGCAATGTCTTGGATGAGGTTTCATCAAAGGTGATTTGCCTTTATTGAACCACATACTCACAATAATACTAGCTGCTTAGCTTCCCTGTGAACCAGAGTCAATCTCACTGGTTAATCCAATGACAAATCCTCCATGTGTGACTTTTGAGTGACTGATCCGATCACTCTGACCTTCTGCAGCAGTGATAATTCTGTGGTCTCTTTGTTTGTACCTCTCTTTGCATTGGCCCTGCGTCATACAGGGCAAAGCCTCCTTTTAGTCCATTTAGTTGTTTCTTCATTACATCACTTTCCATTTCCAGATGTCTCCTGGCTAGGCCCCCTTTGAAGGTTACATATGAGGAATGTCTCCAGCTTGACTGTGTTTTGTTATCACCAACACTGTGATTAATCTCCACATCATCTGTTCTCAAACATTTGTTTCTGGAAACGACAAATGGCCTGAATGGATTAAGGCCAAATTTCTCTTTGGTTATTTCTGTTTTAAAAAAAAAACACCTTTAATCCATGAATAGGCTGCGACATAAAAAAGTCCACAGATAATGTCTCAAGTTCTAGCAGCTATTGCCAATCTTGTTACACTTGTAGTACTGTAAAGAAAGCACAAAAGATCCATTTCACTTGTCAAAATTCATCCAAACACATCTGACAATTCAGAAACTTTTATCATGCCCAATGTAAATATGTTTTCATTTAGTGAAGTAAAAGTCCAAGCTCTGAATGAAAAAGAGGTAATTTTCTGCTAGCATGGAAAGGGATAGTGCTAAAGTTCAAGGGTGGATGTAATTCTGTCACCGCCCTTTCGTACTGTTGAATAAGAACATTGGCCTGCGTGGGCCAGTGTGAGGTTTCTATTGAAAGAGAAACATGAATTGCTCCTTTTAAACTGTTTCTTTTTTGTATCCAATCCCAAAATGTTCCTTTCTTTTTGTAACAATTGCATCAG
Organism: Sphyrna mokarran; assembly: GCA_024679065.1. Taxonomy (NCBI): domain Eukaryota; kingdom Metazoa; phylum Chordata; class Chondrichthyes; order Carcharhiniformes; family Carcharhinidae; genus Sphyrna; species Sphyrna mokarran. The sequence goes on from JAGIQG010000016.1 coordinate 41,471,039, forward strand.
GAAAAATTTCTAAACTTTGTAATAATTTTCTAACCCAAGCCTAATTTAGGGTTTGTTGTAATCTCTTCAAATATCCCAAATTCCAATCAACCTGCCTCACATTAAAACAACCTCGTTCTCATATATGTGAATTTGGATCCAGATGAAAATTTCCAGATCCAGACTCAAAAATTTGGCTTAATTCTCTGTCCATAGATGCTGTTAGACCTGCTGATATTTTCCAGCATTTTCTGTTTTTGTTGTGTTAAAATTCTCAGATGTTTATCAAAATACCCCGGAGTCATGATTCTGGCCAGTAACCAATACTCCAGGCTCATAACGTAAAACATTTAATTTATTAATTACACTTCACTTTTGCTAGCTTTTACACTTCAAGTACTAACATGACCATCACAAGATCATAATTTTGGGAAGAAAAGTATTAAAGTTCAAGTCACATATACATCATCCACATCAAAAGCAGTTTGTCCCACAGAAAGGAAGTAAAAAAAAGTGAACTTTACTTATCTTCTTCGAACTTGTGAAGTACTTATAATTAAAAGCTCAAACAAAGTTAATTCACAAGAACAAACATTAAAATATTTATCCTCAAGCACTAAAAATAAATTTATAAGCTTCCATACAAAACAAAAGCAATCACAAAGTTCCTTGCAGACTTAGCATTCTTTCACAGCTAAAGGCAGGCTCTTAAAGAGATGGAACACTAAATTTTTAAAGGTTATTTATTAGTCACAAGTAAGCCTTACATTAACACTACAATGAAGTTACTGTGAATTTCCCCTAGTTGTCACAGTCCAGCACTTTTTCAGGTTAATGCATCCAATCAGCACATCTTCCAGAATGTGGGAGGAAACCGAGCATCTGGAGGAAACCCACACAGACACAGGGAGAATGTGCAGACGCTGCACAGTCAGTGACCTAAACAGGGAATCAAACCCAGCCCCTGGCACTGTGAAGCAGCAGTGCTAACCACTGTGCTACTGTGCCATCCTAATTCCAACCTCACAAGTTCTTAATCAAAAAAACACAGGATTTTCCATTCTCTTTCATTTCATTATAGCTAAACTTATCTTTTCCCCCCAAATTAAACCACCTTCTAATTCCTGATGTTATCTGCATTGTCCCGATTCAAAATCTCGAGATCACGCTCATCCGAACACATTACCTCCTGCAAGTTCTCTTTGTCTGGCAGAAATGTGATAACACAAAATCTCAACGCTAATTTCACATCCCTCTAGACCATGCTTACAATTCTCACATTTAACTGGTCATTGAGTTCCCAAAATCTGCAGTTAAACCTTATATTCAATAGACATAGACACACTCAATAATCACATTCACATTTACATGGTTCCATGCATCAATAGAAATAATGAGTTAAACTCAAAATGCTGAAAGAATCCCCAGATCGCAAGCTCCAGGAGATGAGAAAAACAAATTAGAGTTTCAACCAGCTTAAAGTCTTAACCATACAACAACCATGAAAAGAAATTTAAAACATAACAAAGCGCAGAGGGTTAATGGCCTTTTAGTTCAGTGAACCAAGCCCAACATTTACAGACACACAATGAAATCACATTCAGATAGGAAAATGATTTATACCTCATCAAAATATACAAGCAGATACTTTCTTTTCCTTTTCACACAGCATCTGAACTCTATTGTGAGTGTGCAAACTTTTTTTTTTCCATGAACCATTTCGCTTAATTCCACACTCTATTTTATATTGCCATCTTATTTGTGGTGTGGTGAGATTTGGGGAAACAGATTGTTTCAATGTATTATCTGATTCCTAAAAAAACATTGTCACATTTCTCAGCACAAAGAAATGCCACAACCAAAATGTATTTACTCTTTTCAGCTTAGCTTTATTTCATCCACATGTCCTTGGATGACTGTTGCTTTTTTGAAAGGAAACCACTCCACCTTCTTCAAACAATCCATGAGAAATGTATGAACCTGTTTAATGGGCATCTTGGCCGGTGTTTTATGACCTCACTCGGGTGAGGCTTGTAAAATCCCACTCAAAGCCAATACAGAATTCCATTTTGTGAGCCACACCTGCTCTGTTTCTGGGGTGGGCGCGGCTGTAAATTTTTGGTGCTTGTTCACCTTGTCCATCTTCAGAATAATCTGCACTCACCTTCATTTAAAAGGAAACTTCCCTGTCAATTGCTTCATAACTAACTATCCATAGTACGTCCTGCCATTTCTTTATTTTGGCCATAGCTCGCCAAAACCTGTACCTGGTTTAAAGCATCTTCTGTTTCTCCTCTGGATATGAATGGCACACAATGGGGAGGGGATATGGGGGTGTAATCCTCTGGCCTCCCTGCAGCATGTTTCGTAGGAAGTGGGATCACCTGATCCCGCTGCTGTCAATGGAATTTCCTATTGACTGTGCCACACTCTGCTGCGAAACCCACGATGGGGGTACGGCATTAATTGGACCAAAAGATTCCCCAGTATAAACAACTAGAGAATTCTGGCCAACATTTTGGTTGAGGTTCCACCACTATTATTAAACCACTAAACAATTGCATATAGTCATGATAATACCTGTTGCTTAGCTTCCCTGCGAGCCAGAGTCAGTCTCAGTGGTCAATCAGAATTCAAATCGTCCATGTGTAACTTCTGACTGACTGACCTAGTCAGTCTAGCTCAATGGAGCTGCGATGGTATGTGGACTCTTTGTATCTTTCATTGCTAGAGTCCCTGTGCTATATAAGGTAAAGTTTATTTTAGTCCATTTAATTGGTTTCTATTACATCACTGTTTATCTCCTGATAGCTCCTGGTGAGGCATCTTTGAAGATTACACTTGAGGAATTCTACCCTGCTCAACTCCAGTTTGTTATCACCAAGTGTCATCAATCTCCAAAGCTAGGGGAAGAAGGCACAGTTACTGTTCCCTAATGAGGCAGAGTCAGTCTATCTTCCCTGGTATGGGCACTCCAACAGGCTAAATCATTTTGCAAAACTTGCTGATTCTAACAAGGCTTTAACTTGACTGAATTGACATTCATGTATGCATTTTGACCTCACAGTGCAGTTCATCTTTGATCTGGGTTCTTCTTGTAGCTTGATGTTCCATGTTGCCACCATGAGACACTACTCACAGAAGTATGCCACAACTGACCAACATTTCTTACTATAAAATAAATAGAGAAACAGTTACAACTTTTTTTGAAAAAATCATTGTACATTAAAAAGTAAAATAATACTTTTGGCTAACATAGTGAGGAGAAGCTATTAGCAATCTATCACATAACAACTGATACAAATCAACCTCTCATTACTTTGAATATAAAAATAGTAGCATCATAAAGGTTTACTGCATTGAAAAAAGCCTTTTAGACCAATTTATCCATGCCGCCCCATTTTTTAACCCCTAAGCTGGTCCCAATTGCTAGCATTTGGCCCGTATCTCTCTATACCCACCTTATCCATGTAAGTGTCTAAATGCTTTTTAAAAGACGAATTTGTACCCACCTTTGCTAACCTGGCAGCTTATTCCAGAGCTCACCACCCTCTGTGTGAAAACATTGCCTTTCTGGATCCTTCTGTATCTCTCTCCTCTTACCTTAAACCTATGCCCTCTAGTTTTAAACTCCCCTATCTTTGGGAAAAGATGTTGACTATCTAGCTAATCTGTGCCCTTCATTGATTTATAGACCTCTATAAAATCACTCCTCAGGCCTCTACGCCCCAGAGAAAAAAGCCCCAGTCTAAGTTTGCAAGGTGAGTATTTGTTGCTCATCCATAATATTCTCAAATTGAGTGGCTTGCTTTGATTTGAGTTAGTGAAAAGTATTGTTTCTTGCATGCTATATATACACAAGTTCATAGAGTACACAGGGGAGAAGGAAAGGAAGGGGTGCAAAATATAATCAGTCAGAGCCGTGGTGCAAACAAAGATCAACTTAATATAAGGTAGGTCAATTCCAAAATCTGATGGCAGCAGGGAAGAAGCCGTTCTTGAATCAGTTGGTATGTGATCTCAGACTTTAGTATGTTTTTCCCAAAGAAAGACGGTGATAGAGAATATTCCTGGGGTGCATGGGGTCCTTGATTATGCAGGCTGCTTTTCTGAGGCAGCAGGAAGTGTAGATGGAGTCAATGGATGGAAATCTGGTTTATGTGATGGACTGGGCTATGTTTACAACCCTTTGTAGTTTCTTGCAGAATTGATCAGAGCAGGAGCCATACCAAGCTGTGATATATCCGGACAGAAAGCTTTCTACGGTACATCTGTAAAAATTGGTGAGAGTCAACACGCCAAATTTCCCAAGAATAGTTAAGAGTATGAGATTTTGGGTGTGGCATGTCAGCCAAACCAGGTGAGGACAGCGTATTTTCTTGGTGAACTTGGATCTTTTGTTTTAAATTATGATAGTTTCGCGTTTACCATTACTGAAATTACCTGTATACACCAGCATGGTGGGATTTAAACTTATGCTGTCAGAGTGTTATTCTAGGCCTCTGGTTCAGTGACTTTACCAACCCACCACCATCTGCCCTAATTCAGCTAACTGAAAAAAGAACACCCAAATCTATTAAGGTGAGGACTGGTTATCTTAGATGTCTCTGAATAACACCAACAGAATGGGTTAGATGGTTCTGAGTAACAGCAGCAGCACAGGTTAGATTCCCATTGGAATCTGCTGAGGTATGTATGGGATCTATTTCCGACAGAAGGCGGCAATGGTATATTATCACTGACATAAACGGTCAAGAAAATAGTTCAACATAAAACTTCAGCAGATGATCCAAGGATCTTTCTTCGGGCAGAGCACACAAGAATGAATTAAGCTATTAATGAAATCTTAAAGAGCCAGTTCTCTCAGAAATAAGTGAGGAATAGTTTAATAAGAAAGAGTACCCTTAAATCTATGAAAGCATGTCTTGCTGTTATGAAAATGAGCCTGTTCTAGATGAATCATATTTTACATTTCAAAGAATAGTTTACTTCCCTCTTAATCAGAATCAGTACGAAAGAATTTTTTTCGATGTCAGCTCTTTGCTGTGTTATTAGAATTATAACAGACAGGCTTATTGTAGGTAGTACAATGTCATAAGTGCACATCCCATGTAGCTGAATGCTGATAGATGTAGCCTTGAGACAGTGAATCATTTTCATCACATAATTAGCTATATAGACTTCTATATAAATATATATTTTTTTCATTGATTGCAATTTCAACTGGATTTTCATTCAATGTGTGCCACATCTTCTTAAGAGGTAAAATCCATTTGTTGTCTGCCAGGGTTCCCATTTGATGCTTAAGAAGTAAGTTCCAACCTGGCAAGTGAAAATATTATCTTATTTATGATATAATTATATTCCTTGGATATTGCCTAGCAGTACCTCAAAAATAACATATTTCCTCCAGAGATACTTCTTTGGAGCTCACAATAAGATGTGATTACCTCAGAAGAAAAATATAAAATTACATTTAGAATGTCTTTAAGGCATGATCTGTTCTGCCTATTTCACACTCTATCAGCTTATCACTTTTGAGACGTGATTTCTTCTGTATAAGTACCCAGGATTAAGCAGCACTTCATTGGAAATTAAAATAAAAATGAAAGTGATTGAACAAAGAAGCAGGAATTTGCACTCAGGAATGTCACTAAAACCAAGGTTTGTTCTGGCCAAAAAATATTACTGCTTCAACAACTACAAATGTTATTAAGTACAAATGCCACAGCAACTTCTGGTGACAGCAAGTGCGTGATGAAACATAGAAATCCAAAGGCTGCTGTTGTTATAATTTTAACTCCAAAGAGTTTTATGAAGCCCACCTGCATCATAATTTTTGCACTTTAAATTTTGCTGGAATAAGCAAGATATGTTTTACCTCAAGAATGATTCAACTGACCAAAAGGGAGTTTTTATCAAAGTTTATTTAAAAATACAGTTAACATGTAGGGAAAGAAAATTAGCAATAACTATTATCAGTTACAAACAAAAACAGAACAACCATGATATCTAAAATGTTCTAATCAAACAAAACTTCTCATAGTCAAAACAAATCTTTCCAAAGATTTAAGATAGCAAAGATTAATCGTCACGTGATGCTAGAACTGAGTCCTTTGGATGAATACTGCAGTTCTCTTGAGTCACACACACAAACAAACTTGGAGTTAGAATAGGAGGAAGAGATTCTTGTTGAGCCACCAACAGCAGATTCTCTAGTCCAGGAAGGCAACAAGCCCTGCTTTCAGCTAAACCAGCAGAATTCCCAAAACGAAGGACAGAGACAAATACTCACTTTCAGCTTGATGTCCCTTCTAAATGCACACTGCTAGCAGCTAAAACAGAAAATGAAATCTTAAAATTACTAGCATGGAAAAAAATTGTCCAAAACACATGACCTTCCTCTTAATAATAATAAATTATTATTATTAAGAGTAAAAATAAACAAACCCCATTTAAGTAGCAATTAAAGAACTTCTGCAGATAACTTGGCAACACTGAGAGTTGCAGAGAACATGATTTTTTAAAAAAATCTCTGAAAGATACACTAATGTCACACTGCCAATAATGTGTTGCTTTGCTATTAGCTTTGCGACCATGGCATCTTGCTGACTGGCTACTGATCTAACAACTGAGAAGTTCCAGTACTTTCATAGTATACAGACACTAAACTAACCAAAGAAAATTAGGCTTGTTCATTTCAGCCAAAATGCCTTTTTAATGGAGTGATAAATATTTATTACTCTTGAGTTGAGTTCTTCCGCACATAAAATTAACATTTACAAGTGTTGAGTCTCATTCTTCAGGTTTTATTTGTTAAGAATTGGTTAAGAAAAATGCACATTAAAACCTAACACTTTTTTTTCTGTCTATGTTTTTTAATTCAAATCTTTCTATCACTTTTAGTGCAGTGGGATGGGATTACAGCCAACATTTGAGGCTGATATGACACTTCTTCAAAACTGACTTCAGAATTGAAAACAACTTTGCTTGTCAGCAAAATGGCACCAGAGAAAGCTCCATAGGTATTAACTCTACTATATCAAAAAGGGCCAAGAAAATATTTGGAAGTTATAGTTCCCATAACATATATTAAATAGACAGTTCAAAAACAGCTGTAGTTTAATCTTTGGAATGATTTTAAGAGAAAACATGAGGAAGCAATGAGATAAACATCATTTAAACAATTTCAGACTACTTTTCTTCAGCTTTTGTTGATGAAAATGGCCCAGAATTTACTCGGGCACAATGATCCAGGTTCTAAAATTTTTTCTTCACCTTTCAGCTTAGAACATTGTATCCTTCAAATTGCTGATATGCCAGCTGATAAAGGAGCAACAAAGTCAATGGGGAATCAAAGATATCAGTGGATGACAGTCCAGCACCTTAACCAATGAGATTTAACAACAGACTAGTGGCTGAAACTCTCCAGCTATTCCCACTAGCAGGATCTTCTGGACCTGCTGGCAATACCACCCCCCCGCATCCCCCAGCCCCTGCATGCAGGGATACCCGTGCAGTGAAGGGTACAAACAGTGGGAAACTCCGTTCTCGGCATCTGGCCCAGGAGAACTTGCCACCAACCAATAGGAAGCCTCCTCTACAAAACATGCTGTGAAGAGCCGTAAAGGAAATAAAGTCAAATTAGAAGTAGGATTAAAGAGAACAATATTGGATTAAGAGAGATGGACAAAAAAGGCACTGCAAGTATGACTAAAGTCTTAAAAAAGAAATCTTAACGAGTATGTTATAATTTGCACATCATGATTCCACAGTTTTGATTGATCCCCCCCTCAGGAATGGAGAGGTTGAGTAATATTGCAAGGACATATATCTTGTTATTGAAAGGATCTCTACATTATTGAGTTACAAAACTAAATTTCTATGATTTTACCAACACAAATTCAATATTTTTTTTGAAATGTTAGCAATGAGCTCTTACTTTTGAGAATCTAGCGGTGGAATTTGTGGCGCTTCACAGATCTAGGGGCAAAACCGCAAATGGCTGGGTTATTTCCGCACCAATGATGGCATGCACATTAATCTTTCTATTATTTTGGCAGCAGATTCTGGCCCTTAGGAGATGTGAGGAATACAATAGGGGTAAGGTACTTGGATTTTTTATAAGGCATTCAGGAAACTTCCATAGAGTCTTCAGTGTTTATAGAACTCTAATTAGAAAGTTGTCTCGGGACAGGAAACAAGGGTAATTTTGAATGGAAACTTTTAAAATTGTTAATAGATTGTGATGTAATATCTCAGAGTTGGGATTTTGCTCCCACCTTTCTGAGAAATGAAACACAATTTAGATAATGATATTGAAAGCAAGATCTGAACATTAGCAAACACTTCAATTGGTGGCCATCTACATTCTGGAATAATGTGATTGGATTAGAACAAATGTGTTGAATGTGTTAAAGATACATATATATTTGCTGGATCAAAGGTATTTTGCTGTTCCAAAGACTATCTAATTCTTTCCAATGCATGTTTATTCTCTTTCCTATCCCACTCTCATTTTGTAAAATAATGTGCTACCAAGTAAGATGCAGCAATTAAGCAAAGCTCGATCTGGAAAAAAAACTTTTCTAAGTGTTTCTGTTGATAGAATTTTGAGATGGCCTCATTATGAATTCTTAGCTGAACACCATGAATGATTAATGAGTAGCTCAGCAAGGAAATGTTTATGAAATTTACAAAGAGGAGCAATAGATTTATTTAGTTGTCATTTCCATTACCTTGTTATATATTATTATTTGTTTTGTGTTTCTTCAATGCCTGTGTAATTATTTTGTACAAGACGAACAGGTCTGAAGTGGATAACAGTTTCTGACTCTCTTACCATGTATGACTGTGATTGACACATATTTATAAGTGGAGCTGGTTTTGTTTGTATCTTTTCAAAGCCTTTTCTTATGTTGTCAGTATCAGATTCATTTCAAATGCTTGACAGTGGTTCCTTGTTCTGTACATTGTGAATACTGGGAATAGGGATATGATAGAGGCATTGTGAAAAGCGGTGGTGAGTGAGGCCTTGAGGGCTTGACAGTTTTGATAAAAACTGGGTCTATGCTCCAGTAAATGGAGGTGGACATTTTGACCTGCTGGTTGGTCTCACTATCTGCCTGCCTCCATTGGTCCCTTAGTCCCACTTTGTGTGACAAGGGACACCTGAATCCATCCTATCATCAACTTCCCTGAATGAAACATGGGATTTCTGGACTTCCTTATTGGAGACAGGCTTGCAGTTAACCTTCACAGCACATGCACCCTTTCTGCTGCATGAAAATCTGGCCTTTTGAATTCATTGTATTCTGTTTGTTCATGTAGTAGCTGGCCCCTTTAATGGGCATACGCCAGGAGGGTCATGTGATTTAATTACGCAATCGGGAAAGAGAGCAAGGATCTCTGTGCAGAGAATGGGCTTTTGCAGCCAGAATAGATGCCATAACTTCAAGTGTTAACATCATGGAAGTACTTTGTAAATTCATCTGCTTGTAAATAAACCATTACGGTTCATTACCCTAACTGGTGGTCACCAATCCTTGCAATTACTGCAATTCAAGAGGACGGAATTCCAGCCTATGAGCAGTTCAGCAGATAGAATAATTTATCTTCCTCCTCGAGATCCATGAGTAGGTACACTTCAATAATTAAAGACCAGACCCTCCCCACTAATTGTCTCCAGTTCCTCTGGATGACCCAACATACAATGGCAAAGCTGACTTTCAGCTGAAAATCTTGCAGCTGGCTTTGGAGATACATTCTTTCAATAAATGATCTGTGCATAGTAGCAGAAACAGAATCAGGTTCTGTGCCTTTAAAATAAAACAAGCATCAAATTATCCCCTCGGGATCTTATCTGGTTACATTTTACAGATAACAATTTGTGATTATTACAGTTCTTTTGATTCAGAGATGTGTAATTGTCTACATTTTCCATCTCTTATTCGGCATGATTACTTCCTTTGTTAGATCAATCTTTTTAAAGTTCTGCTTGTTTCATTTTTTTTCCCCAAACAAAGATTTAAAAACCTATTGACAAAGAGTATCTTCTAACAAAGGATACGATAGCTGTTCTTTTCAATAACGCAACCTTTAAAAACAGCAGAACCATCAGTAAGCTCCTTACACAAGAAGCTCCATTTTAAAAGGTGACGCAAAAGGGTGTCAAGAAAAACAAATCCATGCAAAGTGTTTAGAATTCAAAAATCAGTATTCAGATCAGACAATGAACTGAAGATGGAACTCTCAAAAAAAAGAAAGCAAGCGAGATTTATCTGCAAAATCAACAACTTATCAAGCAGTTGGTGAAAAAGTAATAATATTCAAGGAAGAAGCAGATGCACATATAGTCTGGGAATTTCCAGGCCAAACCAATTTGGTTGCATTTCTCCTAAGTGATTTTTATTAACTTTATTTTGTTAAACTTAAAACTTAAGTAAAAAAAAAATCGTATCTTTTGCAGAAAACAATCATGTTCTGTAAGCTCTTGCTTTTGAAGCTTTTCATGAGCAACTGTACGATTTCTGATTATTAACTGCTTCATTTATGATTACTGTTAACTGCAGCACTTGTTTATTCATTTTAGCTGCACAAAATAAGACTCCATCTCTTGATTAATGTAGCTGAAGACTGTCTTGTTGGCTGATTCATGGGGTTCACGCCCCACTGGCATCTCATAGTACCAGATCTCCAGCGGCATCTACGCTGCACTTGACACCGGCAGGGAGGCGCAAAGACTATTTAAATGGTCAATTGAATATGATTTCAATATGATTAGCGAGACCAGGACTGAAGTCTCTGGGCCTGTGAGCACCTCCCACCCCACCACAGTACTTTACCCCAGCGGGGATTACAATAGCTCCCCATTTTCAGGGAGCTGGCAGTCCAACTCTGCTGGAGTGAAGGGGGGCAACGGGGGTCAGGTGGTGGGGTGTGCCTCCTGGACATTGATATTCTGGCAGTGCCAGCCTCTATCCTCTGGTAATACGTAAGAGGCAAAGTGCCAATGTCCAAGGAGCAACTTAGCACTGCCCTCCTGGCATTGGGCAGTGCCAAGGGAGCAGGGCTTAATAAGGGGTGAGACCTGATGGAGAATGGAACTTCCAGGGGTGATCTGTGAGGGCAGAGTCCTGCTGCCACTCTGCATAGTTATTGATAGGAAAGCAGGAGGCCAACGATCAGGGCAGGCTGGGGAGGGGGTGTAGTGTGAGGAGTGGTGGCTCTGCAGGGGGTTACTGTCGGGGGGAGGGGGGAGGGACAGCAACTGCGACATGCCAGGACTGTGGGGATCAGGTCTGGGCCTGGGAATGGTCAGGGGGCCAGCGATCGGGCCATGGGAGGGCAGAGAGCCAATGATGCAAGGTTTGCGGAGCTGGCCAACAATCAAGAGACCATCAGCGTGGGCCACTGACCATATGCTGACCTCGGCACTGATAGACTGGCACACGTGCAGTGGCCCACTCAACGCGCCGATTTCAGGCAATAGGCGCCGCCCTGAAAGTCAGTGATATTCACACTGCTGGCCTCTGCAGTATACAGAGTGTGGGAGATTCTCCTCTGAACTCCCGCTGAAAGAAACAACATGAATTACTCCAATTTTCACACAAATACGATGCTTAGAATTTTTTTCTGGGAGAATTCCACCCGTTAACTCTGCTTGTCACTCCACAGGTGCTGCCAGACCTGCTGTGCTTATTCCAACACTTTCTGTTTTGATTTCAGATCTCCAGCATCGTTGTATGTTGCTTTTGTTGTAAAGGGATTTGAATATTTTCCTCTAGCTTTTAGTCTATGGTAGCAATATGTGGACATAGAGAACAAACAAAATGATGTCCCTTTGTTTGTTTTCCTTCTCTCCCTCTAAATATGAATTGTGACTCCATTGGAGCTGTTGGGAGTGAAACAGAATACTTGACTAAATTGTTTGTAAAAAACTAACAGCCCAAGATTAAAAAAAACAAGAAAATTGATGGGAGACATTGTCTTGATCTTGGGCCCTTTAAATAAGCTTATCCAGCTTAACAACTTTGGATGGTCAATTTTGTAAGCAGACAATAGGAACACCACTTTACGAGCAGAAGTACAGAAAGTAGCGTGCATAATATCATATCATTTAAGCCTCATTTATCTTTCTCATCTATGGGTCATTGAAATTCAGTTTGCAAAATTGTATGCAGCAAAAAAAAAGGGCAGAATTTCTTCATGGTGGATCTGGGTTCCATTTTCTGATTGGCTTTTTGCTTGACAATAGCACAGGAGGCACCACACATTTTGTGAGTCTCATTTGCATAATTCACCCACATTGGAAAATCAGAGTCACGTCTGATATAGAAACCGTGTTAACCCCAATGAATTTCAACAACTTACACTGAACGTAAGTGAATTTTCCCTTGGAATAGAGTAAGTTGGACGTCCAATCGTCCTGGCTTGTGTGGTCTTTACATGCTGCAAGAATGGAAATATAGATTTCCTCTAAAATGAATTTTGCGCTCAGATCTTTTGTTGTTCTAAAAAAAAATTTGTGTAAGTGTGCAGCATCTCAACATGTCTCATTTCACACTGAGGTAGAAAGTGATGTCTGCAGTACATTTAACAGATAGATTAATGCGTATGACTAAAATTTTAATGAGTTAATAGCTTCATTAAATGGCAAATAGAAAATTTTCACCTGATATATCAACTAATTCACTAAGAATAGCACATAACGAGGTGTCTCTCACCAGGAATGATGAACTGCTATCTTAACTCTCGCTTGCAAGGTAAGTAGGCATTAAAATCACAGGGGCGCTTTGACCTTAATTACCACTTGATTTCCCAGTGGGTCATAATTAGTCTGAATTTGTTGCTGTGTAAATTGATAGCAATACAAATGCTAAAATACTTTTTCAAATTGTGTGTCAGATCCTGTTTAGAAGAATGACACCCTCAAGGAGAAATCCAACTAGTGTCCAAAACAAGCGCAGCGGACAAAGTATAGGCCAAGTGAAACATTGTGAGAGACAGAAGCCAAATTATGATTTTGCCTTAGTTATTCATGACAGGCAAGCTGTCAGAAGAGTACTTGCATTTACTCACTACTCATAGTGGATAGGAGGGAAAACAGGCATTAGCGGTGTCATGTGTAGACTGGATACATCCCTTATGCAATGCTGTTTTCAGACAAAGCTTTCAAGTCATTGTTACGTGGTGAAATTGTGGCACAGTGACGCTCTACAAAAGCACAAGTGTTTTCAGATACTGTTCTGGAGATCAGGAGGTGACCAGGAAAGGGAGCTGCTCTTTCCACCTAATGGGTGAAGAGTCAAATTGCCCAGCAGGATTGGTTAGAGGTAGCATAGCAGGTTCAAAAAATCATAGAATCCCCTACAATGCTGAAGGAAGCTATTCGGCCTATTGAATTTGCACTGACTCTCCAACAGATGACATTATCTGGGCCCATCCTCCTCCCTGCTCTATTCACGGAACCTCCTACATTTACCCTTTAAATTCAACTAACCTACACATTTTGGGCATTAAGGGACAATTTTGCATGGCCAATCAATCTCATCTGCACAACTTTGGACTGTGAGAGGAAACTGTAGCACCCAGAGGAAACCCACGTAGACACGGGGAGAACATGCAAACTCCACACAGACAGTCACCTGAGGCCGGAATGGTTCCCGAGTCCCTGGGGCTGTGCGCCAGCCATTGCTAACCACTGTGTTTACCACTGTGCCACCATGTGACCTCTAAACAAGAAGACTTGTATCCTGGACCTAACTGAAAAGCCAAAGGGATTGAATGACTTGACCAAAGCAACTAAGATAATACTCCGCACATCTCTCTTTCATTCTCTGTTTATCCCTGTATAGCATCTGAAGCCCCACTTGCAATCTCTGAGCTCAATCACTCGCCTGCAATCACAACAGCACATTCTACTGAATGTTCTCATTCTGCCACTTACACACTCAACACCTGCTCCTGCTCTCCTAATTATTTCCTTACCTCTCATTCTTGTGACATCTTTCACATACCATCCATATTACTCAAAGAATGCTTGTGAGCAGATCTTTTAATGACTGATCTCTGATGGATAACTATAACCAGAGCTGGAGGCAAGAGAAACCAAAATAGTCTGACTAATTAGTGGACTTAAAGGCCAATCACCTTTATAGTTTGACACTTAGATATCCTGCCCTTTCAGCACATTAACTTTAACTAAGAATTTGATTGATGGCCTTGATGCTACACAATATTGATCATTCAGACTGCTGGCTATAAGAATCTCACCAATACTTATTTGACTCCCAAAGAGGCGAGAGATAGCCTACAGGTCAGCACAAGCAATCAGAATGCCATTAGCTCAAACATCAAAAGAAATGGTAGTTAAAAGTAAAATTCCACTCATTTTTGATGATATCTATAGTATTTGCATTTTGGTCTCAATTAGTAGTTGAAAAAATTGGCGCCTCTGTAACGTAGTGAAGATCAAGTCTGGAACATCAGGCTGGATCTTGTCGTGATGTCAGGATCTCATCTGCTGGCTGGAGAGCCTGTGAGGCACAAGCAATACCTCTTTTTGGCAAGGCCCACCAATCCTTCTGCCAATAGTAAGACTTCCTCAGAAACCAAGACTTGTGGGTCATGTACCCCACCTCACAAGAGCTGCCAGTCAATCAGAAGCAGCCAATGTTGCGCTTTGCAACACTAGTGAAGAGGGTGTGGCGGCTGCTGGAAGGTCAGGCACTGACATCCCAGGATCATGGAGGACCTTGGCAACAGATAAGTTGGGGGCGGAGAGGAATTCAAATGCAAAGGGCAGGAGGTTGAATATCTGATCCTTCTATCTGGTGTGCAGCCCTCAATGCCTTTGATAGAGGGAGACCACCACCCTCGCCCTCATCCTGAGGTGATGAGCTGCCTATACAGCCTCATCTGTCATGCATACCACACAGCAACAGGCCTGCCTGCAGCTGGGTTCATTCAAGTGACACAGGGATGAGGCCCTTAAGTGGTCATTAATGTTTTCCATTCAAAAGAGCAGAAGATTCCACTCATTATTTCAGAAATTATCAAAGTACTAACATGTTCAAAGCTGAAACACATGCTGTAATGATATATTGGTATGCATATTTAAAAAAGTTCCTTTAACACCAGAAAATGGTGCATCAATGTTGTAATTATACAATCAGTTAGAACCAAATGATCTGCAGGATGGAATGTATAAATTAGCTGAATGCTATTGTATTGAAGTTTGCTTTCCACCAACTAAATGTAGTTTATCTCCTTTATTATTTTGTGCTGGATTGTTATAAAATGTTCACAAGAAATATGCTTATCCATTCTCACTCATTTGAAATAGTGTAGGAGACTGAGGTACAACAGGAGCAAAACAAATTAACAAATTGGGCTTTGATTTCTGCTGCCACTTATTTCTGTGCTTATTGTTCATTCTGTTTAGTACACAAGAAATGGGGTTAACTGGATCAAAGAGATTAACCGCGAAGCTCAAATAAGCACAACAGGGTTTTATTGCATTCACCGCGACCAAATTCTGGAAGATTTGTGGAACATGCATTGGGACTCCTTGAATTCTAATTTATTTAAGGAGAGGAAACAGAGGAAGAACAACAGAGACGAGAAGATTTACTTTGCCCATTTAGAACAAAGAACAAAGAACAAAACAGCACGGGAAACAGGCCCTTCAGCCCAACGAGCCCGTGCCGCCACCCTGATGTTCCCACCTCTATCTGCGATCCCTGTCTATGTTTATAGATCTATGGATTAAAAACCAAATTTGAGACAATTTAGGGAGAATTTGTTTTGCCAATTAGCCTAAGAGCACATCTTTGGGATGTGGGAGGAAACCGGAGCACCCGGAGAAAACCCACGCAAGCACGGGGAGAATGCGCAAACTCCCACAGACACAGGCCTAAATCCATGTATCTGCACAGCACAGCGATAGTCACTGAGCTGTCGTGTTGCCCATCAAATGGTCCAGGTCAAGCGTACACTAACGACGTGAAGCACTAGGATACTCTCGAAAAAATTCCAAGAGCAGCCCTCTCACGACCCATCGCGTGTATGCCCCTTGTTAGACAACAAGGTGGACCAAAGCACCTGTAGGATAAAAACAAGTACATCAATATCATCATCTATTTACACACTTCCCAGGGACTCCCAAGGCTCATGATCCCTATTTTAAATCAGTTTTCTATACCCCTCCATTCCCATTATGTTCATGTGCCCATCTAAGTATTTCTCAAATAACTCCAGTGTGCCTGCCTCCACACTTTACTTGGCAGCGCATTCCATACCCCCACCACACTCTGTGTGAAAAAACTCCCTCCAGCATCTAAATTATACCTTACCTCCCTCACCCTAAGCCTGTGACCCCTCATGCTATTTGAGTCCATCCTAGGAAAAAGCTTAACCCTGTTTACTCTATCGTACACCTCTATTAGATCTCCTCTAAGTCTACATCTTTCTAAGGAAAACAGTCCCAATTTGCCTAATCTCTCCTCATAACTCAGACCTTTCATCGCAGGCAGCATCCTGGTAAACCTTCTCTGCACTCTCTCCAGAGTCTCCACGTCCTTCCGGTAGTAAGGCGACCAGAACTGGATGCAGCATTCCAAATGAGGTCTAACCAGCGTTTTATACAACTGCAACATTAAAGGCCAGCTCTTGTACTCTATCCCCTTCCTATAAAGGCTAGCATACTATATGCTTTCTTCACAACCTTCTCCACTTGCTCTGCCACCTTCAGAGACTTGTTCACCTGCACCCCCAGGTCCCTCTGCGTTTCTATACTCTTAATAGGTCTACCCTTTATCATATACCTCTCCCCTACATTCTTTCTCCCAAAATGCATCACCTCACATTTATCAGGATTGAATTCCATCTGCCATCTGTCTGCCCAAGCTACCAGCCTATCTATGTCCTGCTGCATCGCCTGACAATGCTCCTCACTATCTGCAAGTCCAGCCATCTTTGTATTGTCTGCAAACTTGCTGATCACTCCACTTACTCCCTCTTCCATGTCATTTATATATATTACAAATAGAAGAGGTCCCGGTACCAAGCCCTGCGGCACACCACTAGTGACCGACCTCCAGCTAGAGGAAACACCCTTCCACTATTACTCTCTGTCTCCTATTACCAAGCCAGTTACTTATCCACCTAGCTACCTGACCTTGTATCCCATAAGCCTTGACCTTCTCAACTAACCTCCCATAAGGGACTTTGTCAAACGCCTTACTGAAATCCATATAGACGACATCAACAGTTCGCCCTTTGTCCACCATTTTCGTCACCTCCTCAAAAAATTCTACCAGATTTGTTTACTACCTTCAATACTAAGATGGAGTTGAATGTATCGCAAAATTTCCCATACATACATTTACTTTTGCGCTAAAACTAACAATAGAGAATCATGTCATCCTCCCTCAGCTAAAGAAGTCGAAATTCTCAATATCTCTGTATGCCAGTTAAGCTCTGTTAATTATAGTTTAAAGAACAATGACTTTGTGCAAAAATGAAAGATGGGTTCTGTCCTGGAGGAGTTTGAGGCTAATTGGGAGGATCACTTAGCTGGCTGCGAGGCTCCTTCCTGGGATGCACATTGACTTCTTGGTGCTTCTTCGGTGGACAAGATGCAGGAGACCATATTGTCCAGGAAGCAACTGAAAGCTGATCGTTTCATTCAGCACTGTTAAAGGGTTAAGCAGAACTCAATAGTTTTACCATTGACACAGTGGAAATTAGGAATTCAGTTTTGGAGTGGCTACCTTTCCTCCTTCCTACAGCAAGGTGTAACACCTTCCGTGATACCTTCCTCTCCTCACTATCCAAGGCACAAAATAATCCTTCCAGATGAAATAAAGCTTTATTTATATTCCTTTCAATTTAGTCTGCTGCATTTACCACTCACAGTACGGACTCTCTCCGGATAGATGTTGCCAGACCTGCTGAGATTTTCCAGCATTTTCTCTTTTAGCACCCTCCAAACTAGAGAGAACTAAATGCAGATTAAGCAACTACATTGTGGAACAACTCTGCTCAGTCCACAAGCATGGCTCTGAACTTCCAGTTACTTTCCATTTTAATTCACCACCTTGCTCTCACACTCACATTATTGTCCTTGCAATGTTCCAGGGAGCTTCAAGGTACAGCATCTCATCTTTCAGTTAAGCAGTTTACTGCCTTCTGAACTCAACATTGAATTTAACAATTTCAGACCATGGACTCTGCCCCCTGCCACCAATGACCAACTACTGATTTTGTTTTTTTGTCATATTCCAGTCTTAATCTTTTTTGTCACATTTTGGCTTTTGGACAGAGCTATTCATTATTCTGCAATTCACCATCACTTTGGACAAAACTTTCTTTCATTACTGCAATCACTATGACTCCCCCTGTCTTTTGTTCCTTTGTCCATTAATCTGTCTCACCCTCTACTCTATCCTCTCAATTCTCCCAATGGCGGATTAATGGCAGATCATTTTCCTGTTGGCATGAAAATCATTTGTATTCATTTGCATCGCATTAATGCTCATTAAATTAACTGCTCATTGGAATCTTCCCACGCCATCTCAGCCTTAAACCCATTTCATAAAGAGCGGCATAACGTGGATCTCAGTTCACTTAGGACTTTGAGGTGAATGCAACATACGTAGTCTATGCTGTGTTCCTGTTGTGCTAAATACCTCTCTGCTGGGGCAGACCAACTTATATCCTCCTGCTCCATGCACAACTCACCTTTATGAAGAACACTGCAAGATTTATGGACTCTCTACTTAGGCAAACTGTGACCATGCTGAGCCTAGAGTTGCACATTGTGAAGTCTTCTGCTGCCACCATTGTCTCTATAAACAGCACAATGCTGTGGCACTTGTGTACCCTCCAGTTTACAGATTGTGAGGTACAAGTTGAGGGTGGGACTGACAAGCACAAAGGAATGCAGTGAAGAAGGAAGGCTGTGCAAGAGGGCAATGGAGAAGGGGGCTCACTGTGCAAAGTCAGGGGTGGCATGATGGAAGGCAGAGGGACAAGGGAGTTGAAGGAGAATAATGAACCATGGAAGGCAGAGGGAAAACTGAAGGGAGTTAAGCTGGAGCCCAACAAGAGCATGTAGAATTATGACAAACAAAAGGGTCAAATGACCAGTATATTTTTAATTATAAGGGGATGCATGCAGAATTTGGAATGGAGGTGTGTCATTGGTGTGTCATATTTTGGGAGATGTGGTTTGGGAGAGGTATTTTTGTCCTTAGCCCTCTATGGAAAGGGGAAATATGGGAAGGTGGCTATTTTAGTTCAGGGGCTTACAAACAGGAGTCACAAAGTGGAGATTGTGAAATGGAAAGGAGTCATAGATAATAGACAGTCCAGGGGTATGTGGGGCTCTGTTTGAAGTCAGAGAAAGAAGACAATGCAGAAAAGCAGTGGCCTTGCAGCAAGGATGGTCATTGGAAGCATGGTGTATCCCAGCTTCAGGGAAGGGGCAGGGGCAATGTACTCCATCGGGAAAATACATGGCTTGTTGGCAGACTTTATTAGTGGGAGAGGCTAGATAATAACAAGGGGTACTTCTATCTGCACATTCTGAGGTTCCAGGTAAATTGGAGGCATTCTGACAACGAGGAAGGGAGAGGCAAACTCAGTCCAGAGGTAGTAGCACTATCTTAAGGTCCCAGAACAATGGCATTGTGCAAAAATGAAAATAATGTCAGTCCTGTCTTAGAGAGGCATGAGACTGTGTGGGAGGACCACTTAGCTGGGCTATGGCAATCCTTCTTGGAATGCACATTAACTTCTTGGTGGAGGTTAATTACAATTGTCTGATTGCTCAGGAAGCAACTGAAATCCAATAATTTCATTCAGTATTCTCAAAAGGATAGAGAGAATTCAAGAACCTTACATGAAAGTTTCAACATTGGCACAAATAGAAGGTAGAAATGCAGCCTTGGAAAGTGAAGGCAATACAGGTGCATCATATCTGCCAGCCCATCAGTGAAGGGCAGTCATTGGCCAAAAATTAGCATCATTCATCACTGGCCAAATGGATTTCATTCATTGGCCAGGAGCAACTGAAGAGTTATTGATATGTCACTCCAAAGAATGGAATGCAGAGCTACTTTGGTTCAATCTTATACATATGTTGGTTTTCTTACATGTTTTTACTCCCCCAGAGATCTCCAGCTGCCACACCTCTTGAATGGAATCTTGTTCACCTTAATGCTTATGCCAACATCTTAACTGTATAGCTGCCTTTTGCTCAATGCAATCAAGGTTCCCAAAGCCACACCACCCACCTTTTCCATAGATCTCTCAATCACACTTTCCATTTCTGTACCATTTAACCATTGTCTTTGATGTTTACTTTTCAGAGAAGAGGCAAAAGCATTTGATCAAATATGGCATTAAGGAGCCATAGCAAAACTGGAGTCAAGGAGAAGAAAGGGGTAAATTCTCCACTTGTTGGAGTCATACTTGTGACACGAATGTGCCTCAAAACCAGGAAGACCAAGAACATAACAAAACTAACACTTCAAAGCCACCGGCATTTCAAAAGGTATTTCATGGGATGTGATTCTCCCAGTAACAAGATTAGCAGGTATTGGACAGAGAAGAAGAATATATCATCCAGCTAATAGGAAACACTTTAGTTAGATGGTTGAACCTTCAGGGAAGCCATACATATTTAAATTTTTTAGAACCACAGAAGCTGAGGAAAGAGATAGTAAATGCACAGAGAGAAACACCAATGGGGAAAATAGTAAAATTGCCAACTTTTCATTGAAGCTGAGAGGCAGATTCCACTGAGCAGCCTGCAAGTGAGTTCCAGCCAGCAGACTAGATTCAACACTACAGAAACCTGCATGGAGGCAGCGAAAACCGTATCTTTACTGAACCAAGAAGGAATGTTCCCCAGAATAACTCTTCAATCTTGTACAGTGTAGTAAGTATAAACTGGCATTTACTTAGAGATCTATTGAAATGGATGTTGCTTCAAAAGAAGGAAGTTCTGAAAGAGTTCAGATCCCGTAAATATACTTTGGATCAGAAAGGGTAATTTCTACATAAACTATATGCATGTATTTAGTAGTTGCTATACATTACTGTCTGGAATCATTATTCTTCATATATATGCTGTTCATGTATAAGTGTCTTTTCTTTAGTGTAATGAGTAGTCTTTAGTAAGTGTTAGACTACAGAAGGGGTGACTTCTTTCTCACTGGGTCTTGAATGTGACTGCTCGTACCATTCCTGTAAATAAAATTATACACCACACAAATTGGCGTTCCAGATTGAGGCACCCTCGCAAATAACATCAGCCAGCTTCATGACAGAAAATTGGGAGCTCAAGTCTAGAATACTAAAATGTTTAAATTCCTTGCATGTGGGAAATTTTTGACTTTGAACCTTATGAGAGCGAGGACCATGTGCAACCAAGTGAGGACATATTATTTAAAACAGGAAAGTTGTGAAATGTTTCTTGAGGTGGCTTGATCTTTTCTGAAAGTAGACAAAGGAGTTGAAGTTCTCAGTGTTCATGCCAGAGGAATTCTCTGGTCACGCAGTAATGGAGATTTAGCTGAGCGCCAAATTCTCTGTCCTCGCTGGCAGCAGCAGCAGCGCATAAACAGCCAGAAAATTCCTGCCAATCTAACAAGCTTAAAAAGTGTACCAAAAACAGATTGATGGAATTGACAAATAAATTGAAAGTAGCTTTCCTACAGGGGATAAGAAAGTCGAGATAATTGAGAGCCTCGTGATACATTTAAATGTACAGGAAAGTTTAGCCAGAACCAATATTTTGAGAAGTTTGGAAATTGAACCAGTTAAGCCTCAAGTAGAAAGAGACGTAACAATTAAATATTTAGAGAGGCAGGAAAGAGAAAGGAAAAGAGAGGAGAGGGAAAGAAAAGAAAGAACCAAAAACAGTTGGAAATGCAGAAGTTAGTAATGGAAGAAACGGAGAAAGAGACTGAGCATCAAATTAAAATGTGACAAATGGCAAAAGGTACAGAGCTGAATGAGGAAGAAAGTTGTTCTAGACAGGAAATGTTCAGGTATGTACAAGCTTTTCCAAAATTCAATAAAAAGGAAGTTGAGACATTCTTTTGTGCTTTGGAGAAAATAGCTAGACAGATAAGATGGTCACAAGATATCTGACCCAACTCAATTTGTAGGTTGGACTAGTAAGTAAATGTGTCTCTGTCTTAGGAAAGGCCTGGAGGCAATGAGGCAATGAAGAAAGCTATATAGAGTACTAATGAGTTGGCACCAAAAGCTTGTAGGCAATAGTTTGGAGCTGTGAGGAAACAGTCAAGACAAACATACACTGAATTCAAAAGAATTTAACAAAGTCATTTCGATAAATGGGTGAGAGCACTGAAAATAGTCAAAAGCTATGAAACACTTAGAGAGATAATTCAGCTGGAAGAATTTAGAGATTCATTGCCTACCATGACTGAGCACATGTCGAGGAATAAAAAGTTAGAACTACCAGAACTTTGCAGATGATTATGAGTTGGTTCATACCAAAGTCTTACTTCAAACCCACCATTAAATCAGAGAAAGCAAGAAACTAGGAAAATGTGAGATGACATGTCAGTGACAGAGGTAGGAAGCTCCAAGGAGGCTTCCCTCAAAATAAACCTGAGTCTGCTGGAGGAGTGACGGATATGAAAAGAGTCAGATGTTTTCATTGTAATAAGCTGGGCCATACCAGAGCAGTATGTTGGAGATTAAATGCTCATCCAGATGGGGTTATCAATCGAATGCAAGATCAAGGGAACTTAAAAATTGGAGAACCAGAACTTGGTGCACGAAAAGAAACAGCAGACAAAAGGGACAACAATGTATGCACCACATGCACAGGGGCAGAATGGCCAAAGTATTCAAAGATTATGTGTGCAATGGAAAAATATTTCCATGTGGGCAGAATGGAATGAGAAAAGATATTAAAATATTATAGCTTATCACTGCAAGTCAATCTCTAATGCTGTGAAATTGAGATATTCCCCAGAATAACACCTCAATTGTACACAGTATTATAATTATAAGCTTGCATTTACTTATAAATATATTGGATTGGATGTTGTTTGCTAAGAAGAAAGTTCTGAAAGAGTTCGGATCTCATAAATGTACTTTGGATCAGAAAGGGTAATTTCTACATAAGCTGTGTAGGTGTGTTTAATAGCTCCTATATATTACTGCCTTAGATCATTATAGTCCTGTTCATCTATATGTGTCTTTTCTTTATTGTAACAAATAATCTTTAATATATGTTACACTACGAGTGGCTTGGTTACTTTCTCACTGCAAATGATCTCTCACACTAATCTCAAACAAAGTTATGAATTGATGATCCACGTTCAGACATCCTCGCAGATAACATCAGCTGGATTCATGATACCTGGCATAAAGGAAGATGGTTGTGGTGGTTAGAGCTCAATCATCTCTGCTCTAGGACATAACTGCCAGTACTGCTGAGGGTAGTGCACTCAGGCCAACCATCTTCAACTACTTTATCAAATATGGGCAGCACAGTAGTTAGCACTGCTGCCTCATGGCGCCAGGGACCCGTGTTTTCCCAGCTTGGGTCACTGCCTGTCTGGAGTTTGCATGTTCTCCCTGTGCCTGTGTGGGTTTCCTGCGGGTGCTCCAGTTTCTTCCCACAGTCTGAAAGACGTGCTGATGAGATGCAATGACCCGAAAAGGCACCGGAGTGTGGTGACCAGGGGAGTTAACATTGCAGTGGTAACATAAGCCTTACTTGTGACTAATAAATAAATAAAATAAATCTTCCTTCCTCCATAAGGTCAGAAGTGGAACGTTCACTGATGACTGTACAAAGTTCAGCATCATTGACAACTCCTCAGTTACAAAAACAGTCCATGTCTAAATGCAGCTAGACCTGAAAAACACTGGGATGACAAGTGGCAAATAACATTTGTTCCACACAAAGATAGGCAATGACCATTTCCAACAAGAAAGGATCTAACCATTGTCCCTGGACATTCAGTGACATTACTATTACTGAATCCCCCACTAACAACTTCCTGGGGGTTGCCATTGACCAGAAACTGAAATGTACTAAATACTGTGGTCAGAATTTTATTGTTCACATTGATGGAATTTTCCCAACCTGCTACAGTGAATGGATATTTGGCTGGTTGCCAAATTTCTGGAAGTGTGGCATGAACAGCAGATAAGATTGTGCCCATTGACTACCAGAACACATCAAATTCTAGGAGTCCTGCGGCAAATAATTCACTTGAGCCCTCAAAGCCTGTCCACCATCTAGAAGGCACAAATGTAATGGAATATTCTCCACTTGTTTGGCTGAGTGCAGCTCCAACAGAACTCACGAAGCTCAACCCCATTCGGCAAAAAACAGCCGTTTGATTGCTACCTCTTTCACAAACATTCAATCCCTTCAACACTAATGAACAATTGGAATGATGAGCACCATTTGCAAGATGCACTGCAGGAACTCAGTAAGGTTCCTTTGGCAGCACCTTCCAAACCCCTGCCCACTAGGATCTGGAAGAACAAGAACAGCAGATACCCGAGAACAACACCACCACTGGAAGTTCCCCTCTAAGTCACTCACGACCCTGATGTGGAAATTAATGCTGATCCTTCACTGACATGGGGTCAGAATCCTGCAGCTCTCTCCCCAATAGCACAGAAGGTGCACCTACACTTCAGTGATCGTAACACTTCAAGAAGGCAGCTCGCTATCATCTTCTGAAAGGGAACCAGAGATAACATCTCATAAATGAATTTTTTAAAAAAAACTGATGATACAGGTGAAGGAGGGAGATCTTTTGGTGTGCAAGAGGCAATACCTGGTGGCTATTACTAAAAGAAGTGTGAACATAAGCATGAACAGGAAGTTGAGGAGGAGAGACCCAGACAGTAGAGGTGACAAGCCAAGCTGAGGGTTTACTGTCAAAGAATCTCCTACTGAGATATGAGTGAGAAGCAGTACTAGGCACACGTGTGATTGCCCAGAGATCTTGAACACCACATCTGGCACATTCTTGATGAAGGTCTTCCCCCTGGCTTCCTCTTGGCAGTCACTTTGGAGGTGATCGCAGTTCTCAATGTTTTTGATTCTGGATCTTTCCAGTGATCAACCTGACACCTGTATGGCATCTCTCAATCTGCAACACATCACTGCATAAATGAGGTGACCAATGCCTTTAACAGGAAGGTTTTCTCGGGATGAGAATAGCCAGGGCTCAAATATTCACCAGCTTTGCAGCCACCTCAGTATTCCCAAGAGTGCCGGCTGCAATTGGCTGCATCCATGTGGCTATAAGGGAACCTGCCAGCACCCTCTCAGATTTATAAACCTCAAGGATCACCATCCCATCGACGTGCAAGTTGTGTGTCACCATCACAAGCACATCCTGCATCTGTCTGTGCTGTACACTGGGAGTTGCCATGATTCCTATATGCTCAGTAAACTCCCGGGTGCCTGGGATTTTCAAGAAGCCAGAATGATTGCAGGGCTGATGAATAGGAGGTGAGGAGTTTAAAGAGATACTTGTTTAAACACTGGTTTAGGCTGCTCAATGACTCTCTGCAATACACTCTGGAAAGGGTTTCCTGCATGATCACAGTGTGCCCTTCACAACCTGACAATGCAAAGTGGTGAACCCTTTCCAGAGGGGGAGGATGAAAGTTCATTGGAAGTTGAACATGAGGTTTAAGAAGCTCAGAAGGCTGATGAGGGACAGTGTAAGCATGGTCATGTCACGGAGGAAGGGAGATGTGGGAGACATTTCTGTGATATATTAACTGATGGTAGGTTCCAGGAGGATAGGATGATAGCCCTCCAAGCCATTCCACTTGCAAATTTTGAACTCATAACTCACTAAGATTTGATCTTAACTTTAGTCAGGATGTGCTCACTCTATCAACTCCAAGTCCACTGAGGAATGACAGTGATGCGAGATGACACTTGATGCTTTCAAAGCCAATTAATATTGCAAACACTTGTGAACAAGATGGAGACCAGCCAAGGGATTTCATCCTAAAGTTCATGCCTTCGGTTCAGACATAAACAACAAAGAAACCTAGATACCGCTGGATTATCATCGCTGATGCAACGCCCTCAACCATTGTTTCCCACGAGGAATAAGGGCTCAAAACGTTCCTTCGAACATCTCTCAAAGAATTACACAAATCTCCCTGACAATATGCAAGGATCCAAACACCAGCTGCACTGATGTTGACATTACATGAAGGCCAATCTTAAAATGGAACATCCTAGGGTGAGGTGTGGGGATAGCTGAATCTTCACTAAGAGGATTCCAAAATCAAAATGCCTTCAGTTCACCAGAACATTCACATACCCATCAATGAATGTCAATAAGTGCAAATTAGTTACAGTGATAGCACACCAGTGAACCAGAAGTGACATCAAAATGTTTAACTTCTCTAATCCTAAACTAAGCCCTGGTGACGGAAGCCTATGGACCGATATGACCTGATGCCTGTGAAGACCTTGGTGAATGTCCTCTGAAAGTATGAGGCCTGGTGGGTACTGGCCTGAAAAGAATCTCCTGCTTAAGGGCAAAAGCAACCTTAGCGACCTTTGTTTCTAGAGTAGATGTATCACAGTGTGGACAATGAATGACTGTACACACTTGGAGCATCTGAATAGAGGTCCTCCAGGGTATCCAGCTAAAGCTCACCCTTGTTTTGGTGCCAAAAGGCTCCGCCCTGAGTCTGCAGGGAATGGGGTACCATGGGCTACCATGCTCTCAGGTGGCAACAGCCTCTTCCTGATTATATATACTGAAAATTTAAATTTTAGTCTCCTGTAAAAACCAGAATTAATTTAACAGCTCAGTCGATCATAATATAAATGATCTGAGATCCTTGCTAAGTTATAGGCAGGATCTTCAGCCTGCACTCTCCCTTTGTGAGATTGCCATAGTGGATGAGAATCTGATTTCCATTCATTTCAATAAATGCTAGTATAATTTAAAACCCCTCTTACCAGGATTTCACGCTTTGCGAGATTTTCATATCTCGCCAATGTGATGCCACATTGATCAGGTTCACAACAAGTGCATCCAGATGCCAACCTGTTGTGGGGACCTCACCCCACTGTGGTGCAAAGATCACTATTGTCCCTGGGGGAGATCCCTTAACAGAGAAGGACATAGCCAGCAGAACAAACACTTGCCTCCTGGCACTGGCTCTGGCACAGATAGGCATTGCTGAGTAGCGCCAATCTGACAATGCCAACCTGTGCCAGAGTTGGGCCCCAGGTGGAGCCTCATAGGTGGAAACTTATTTATTTGTGATAGTGGGGATTGGATACTGAGTGACTGGGGTGGATGGGGGCCAGCGTTGATTGGTGGGGGTTTGGGCAGCAGTTGAAGTAGTGGTTTATTGGTACTGATTGGGGGTGGGGCAAGGTACAGATGTCAATGATAATTGGGAGTTACAGGAGTTGGGGTGGGTGGGATGCTGGGATAAGGGGGAGGGCATTGTGGTTGAGCGGAGGGGGTGGGGGATTTTTTTTTTAATTTAAAAAAGGGGCTCCAATCTCAGTGGAGTCAATTCCTGGCTCTAAGAGGCACCACCAAGTAGAGTCATGGCGCAAACCACATCCATTTTTTCTGGCCAGTGGAACTGGAGAGATCCCCACTGGTTTTCTCACCAGAACTGACACTCTGCCAGATTCTTGTAAAATGCCGCCTCGTGATTCCATGAGGATATCCTCAACCATGTCATAAAATCTGTAACCCCCACGACTTGCCTGGGCTTGCAAAATCTTACTAAATGTCCTGTGTGGAAATAATACACATCTCTTTAACCTGTGCTTAACGCTCTCTCCACTCACATTGTCTGTACCTATAAGACTTGATTACCTGAAAAGACTCGCATTCCAACCATTATTTTGTAGATTGAGTTTGTGTCTTTATATACTCTACCTGTGAATAGAACCCCCACCTACCTGTCGAAGAAGCAGTGCTCCAAAAGCTGGTGGCTTTTGCTACCAAATAAACTGTTGGACTTTAATCTGATACTTACTGTACTTCAAAAATATCCATTTATTCCTACTTTCTGTCTATTGTCTGCTAACCAATTTTCAATCCCTGACAATATTTTATCCCTCATCTGATGTGCTTTAATTTTGCATACTATCTTTCGAATAGAACATTATCAAAAGCTTTCTGAAAGTCAAAATCAAATGGATATTAGTCTGTGATGCCAATACAACACTGAAGGTGATCAATCTCCCCTGCAGCTATTCAGTTTGGGTTTCACTTAATGGGAGTGAGGGGAAGAGCACTTGATTTGGCGTCTTATGACATCCGACTAATTATTACATTGTCTAAGGCTTGTGCAATTTTCCGTGCATCTACTAAGATTTTGGATTACAAACCCCAAGGGGAGATGAAAAATATCATTTTGTAATTGTATTTAAGCAACGACAAATCATTTGTCAGAACAAATCCCTTTCTTAGTGACGGGACAGAGTGCACATTACATCTGAAGGCGACAGGAGGATATAATTGCTCCTTCATTCGCTTGCCAACAAACACAGCTTACATTACTTTTGGCTTCAGTGGTCAAATACAGTCATCGCAGATTTCCAATTATTCACTGATCAGGTAGCGAGTATTTTGTGTGCCAATCAGTGTTGAAATTGAATCACTTATCTCTATCCCTCATTCATTCGCTGAGTAATACGTGCTAACATAGCTAATGTTTTAGTTTAGCTCACTCTCAATCGAT
This sequence comes from Sphyrna mokarran, assembly GCA_024679065.1. Classification (NCBI taxonomy): domain Eukaryota; kingdom Metazoa; phylum Chordata; class Chondrichthyes; order Carcharhiniformes; family Carcharhinidae; genus Sphyrna; species Sphyrna mokarran. The sequence goes on from JAGIQG010000016.1 coordinate 41,499,782, forward strand.
CATTTCATATGTCTGCTTTGAAGAACGTTGGAAGTCAAATGGGACGTGACAATTCGAGTTCAACACTGATGTTAAATGCAGTGTTAGCAGAAACCAATCTTTTTAATGTAATGTCTGCTAATGTTTCTTTCCCTTAATTCATCTGTAACTTATGGCAGTGCACAATAATTCCCAATTGACGGAACGCATTTGCAAGTTAAAATCTTGATCTTTTGGATTGTTTTTTCAAATCAAAATAAAACACGCATGCAAACCTTCTAGTTCAGTCAGAAGGGAGGTAACCTTTCTAAGAGGTAGATTTATATACACCCCAGGGATACTGCTTGGAAAATGAAGATCAAAATACAATAAACTGCCTGCGTTTCATGCATTCAGCAATCCTTCCGTATTTCTGATGTTCCAGTTGATGGCCTATCTATATCACACATGGTGCATGCACAGCTGGGGACTTGCAGTGCTACGTTCCTGGTAAATCTACTGATATTTTATTAGCATTAAACACTTCTCTTCAGCTGATTATTGTCTTGAAATGGAAGGATTTGTCTCCTGGGTGAGAGAGTGAGATACCGACCTATGATCTCAGGCCTCCAAAGCAAAGTAGGAGGATTCATTCCTAAATGAGCACAGTGCAGTACAATTCCTTTTCTTTTAAATTCCTTCATGGTACACTGGCATTGCTCGCGAAAAAATAAATGCCAGTTTTCACTGAAACTCTCTGTTCAATACTTTCATGCAAACATTCAACATGTTTGTCACTTTGTCCATTAAAAAGAGGTGTTTCTGTCTGTGGAAATACAGAAGTATTGATGTGTTAATTATTTGGACGTTCATTTCAAAGGGAACAGAACCATAAATTACGCACCACGATTTTCAGTCCACTATCCCCTTGCTGATGTTGAGAAAAGAGTCAAAACTCAGCTCCACAAATCATAGAATCCCTTAAGTGCTGAGGGAGGTCATTCAGCCCATCAAGACTGCACTAACAACAATGCCACCCATGCCCTAACCCTGTAACCCCATGTATTTATCCTGCTTATCTCCCCAACACTAAGGAAAATTAGCATGACCAATCAACCTAATGGGCATATTTGGACTGTGGGTGCATCCAGAGGAAACCCATATAGGCACTGGGAGAATGTGCAAACTCCACACAGATAGTGACTTGAGCCCAGAATTGAACCCAGATCCCTGACATTGTACTAATCTCTGAGCCACTGTGATGGTAAATGCATTCTCCAGTGGAAAAATGAACATTAGAAATTGGTGCTGGATTGGAGCATACAGCCATTTAGTGTGTTTTGTCTTTCATTATAATCATGAATAGAATAGAATAGAATAGAATAGAATAGAGTAGAATAGAATCACTACAGTGCAATAGAGGCCATTTGGCCCATTCGGTCTGTACAACTTCTGACAGGCTGTCTTACACAGGCCCTTTACCTATCTTATCCCTGTAACTTCCATACATTTAACATGGCAAATCTATCCAACCCACAACTTGGGATACTGAGGGGCAATTTAACATGGCTAATCCACCTAATCTGCATATATTTGGAGCATGGGAGGAAACCAGAACACCTGAAGGAAACCCATGCAGAAACGGTGAGAACATGCAAATTCCACTCAGACAGTCACTTGAGGTTAGAATTGAACCAGCAACCCTGGTACTGTGAGGCAGCAGTGCTAACCACTGCACCACCATGCCACTCCTATCTCTGGCCTCAAACTCCATTCTTCCATCCATTCCCTTTATCCTTCGATAACCTGACAGACCAAAAAATTGTCTAACGCAGCCTTAAAGAAATTTCTGACACTCTGACATAAAAAGTTCAAAAGATTCACAACCTTTTAAATGATAAAATTTCTCCCTGTTTAAATTCTAATTAATGGATTCCTTGTCCTGAGACTGTGACCTCATATTTCAGATTTCCCAGCCAGCAAAACAACTTCTGAATGATTAACTTGTCAAATGCCTTCAGAGTTTTCTGTGATTCCATGAGATCACACCTACTGTTCCAAACTCCAGTGAGTAAAGGCTTAATTTACTCAGTCTCTCATCATTCGACAATCCTCTCTAGAAACCAATGCAGTGACCCTTCACTTTATCACCTCCAATGCAATTATATTCGTCCTTAAATATGGAGGTAAAAACTGCTCAATGCTCCAGTTATGCCTCATTAAAGCCCTGCACAAATTGTAGCAAGAATTCCTCAGTCTTATGTTCCAATCCCTGTAAGTAAAAGTCAATATGCCATCTGTCATCTGAATTGTTTGTTGCACTTTCATGCTAGTTTTCTGTATTGTTTGTACAGTACACCCAAGGCCCTCTGAGCCTCAACATTTGAACACTGCACATCTTTCAAAAGGCACCATTAAGGATTCTAAGGGCATGATCTTATGACCTTGTCCTGCCCGTTGTTTGGCGAGACAAGGTTTAAGATAGGGTGAGAGGTGAAAAATGATAAACACATCGGGTTTCTCACTACCCCCTAAAAAATGGCATTATTTAAATGCCATTAGCAAATTATGAATGTTATCACCCAGACTCACTTATCTTAACCACCTTGCCAATTGAGCTTCTCACTGACAAGAATTGTAACTGGTTTCCATCAGCAAAAGATGAGTGGGGGTGTGTGAAATTGGGGGTCATTGAAGCTCCTGATTGGTCAGGAGCAGAGTCAGGTAGTGCCTTTGGACAATGCCAGCCTGGCAGTGCCAACTTGACACCCTAGCTCAGCCCACCTGGCATCTTGGCAATGCCCATCAGGTACCCAGTTGTGCCTGACTATTGCCAGGGAGAGTGCCAATGGTGTAGGAACTGAGTGGGGCCAGAGCCTGTGAGGGTATAGAGAAGGAGGAAATTGAAAATCTGTAAGTGGCACTCACAGGGAAAGGGGAGAACTCTGCAGGGGGTGTTTGTGGGGAAGAGTAAGCACTCCAGGGGGGAAACATGGAGGAAGGAGGGTATAACCATCAATTACCACTGCAGAAGGGTGATTTGGAGGGAGAGAGAGAATGCTGCAGGGAGTTGATCAGTATTTGGGGAGGGCATGTGGGGGAAGAGTGGGAACTTTGCAGGGATGATGATCAGAGAGGAGAGAGAAGGGAGAGAGGAATATCTTCCATAAGATTGTAACTTATAGCTCACTGAGTAAACTGACACAATTCTCTTCCGTTTTCTTGCTCATTCGGCACTTAGAAATTTTTTGAGTAAGATCGCACCCTAACTTAGCTCAAAAATAACAAACCCTTCTCTGTCACTCATTTCACAGTTAGGCCAACCTGTAAGATATTTCCATAATAGGTTTCCATTGTATCAAAATAAATGTATGTTAATTGAATTCATCTTTTATCTCACAGACAGTTGGATCAGGATTTCTTGGCATCTGGGCACTAAGACCATTCAGAGTTATTCCATGTTGCTTCGAAAACCTTCGCCTGATCCAATAAAACTCAAGCAGACAATGCACAAGGAAATATTGATAATGAAGTTAACTATATCATTACCAATATAATGGAGGTTTATAAGATTATAATATTTAGGAATGTACCTTTGAAAGGGGTTATGTGACCTGCTCTGGCATCTGTCTAATGGTAAGTCTGGGTGGTTTGTTTGTCAGCTTTAAAAAACCTTAGATTGTTTGACTGGAAGAGGCTTTCATGGTGATGCATGAAAATAGTGTGCAAAATAAAACTCCTATAATAGCACGAGGGATCACGGGCTTAGGGTGAGGGGGTTAAGGTATAATTTGGATGCTAGAGGGAGTTTTTTCACACAGAGAGTCGTGGGGGTATGGAATGTGCTGCCAAGTAAAGTGATGGAGGCAGGCACTCTGGAGTTATTTAAGAAATACTTAGATGGGCACATGAACAGAATGGGAATGGAGGGGTATAGAAAACTGATTTAAAATAGGGATCACGAGCCTTGAGAGTCCCTGGGAAGTGTCTAAAGAGTTGATGATATTGATGTACTTGTTTTTATCCTACAGGTGCTTTGGTTCACCTTGTTGTCTAACGTGATGGGTCGTGAGAGGGCTGCTCTTGGATTTTTTGAGAGTATCCTAGTGCTTCACGTCGTTAGTGTACACTTGACCTGGACCAAATGATGCGCAACATGACAACTCAGTGACTATCGCTGTGCTGTGCAGATACATGGATTTGGGCCTGTGACTGTGGGAGTTTGCGCATTCTCCCCATGCTTGCGTGGATTTTCTCCGGGTGCTCCGGTTTCCTCCCACATTCCAAAAATGTACTTTTAGGCTAATTGGCAAAACAAGTTCTCCCTAAATTGTCTCAAATTTGTTTTTTTAATCCATACATCTATAAACATAGACAGGGATCACGGGTAGAGTGGGAACATCAGGGTGGTGGCGCAGGCTCGTTGGGCCGAACGGCTGTTTCCTGTGCTGTTTTGTTCTTTGTTCTTAACGCAACCCTCATACACATAGTCTTTCTCCACAGTGTTAAGAATTCACAGTAACAAAGACACTGATGACATTTCTATATCAGTCTGACCTCAATCTATCTAGGCCTTTGGAGGAAAAACTTGTTCTAGATATTTCAAGCACAAAATGATAAATTTTGAGTAATTAATTATTTATTTTGTAACCCTGTGTTTTATTATTGGTTACAGAGAAACATAGGCTAGAACTCAACCAGCTCACCCACCATGGAATTGCAGCAGGCAAGGGTCTGATGGTAGAAATCTCCATTGACCTCAGGTGGGAACTTCTGGTCTCACCCTAGCAAGACTGTAAAGTCCCAACTAGAAGTAGAGAAACTAGAAGCAGGAATATATCATTCGGCTCTTTGAGCCTGCTCTGCCATTCATTATGATCATGGCTGATCATCAAACTCAATATCCTGATCCCCCCCTTCTCCCTATATCCCTTGATTACTTTAACCCCAAGAGCTATATCTAACTTTTTCTTAAAATCAATATTTGGCCTCAACTACTTTCTGTGAGAGTGAATTCTATACATTCATCACTCTCTGGATTACATTTTGAATGGTGTCCCCAAATTTATTTGAATGTTGTCCTGGACTTCTGCAGTAACTCTGATGACGTTCTAACCAAATGTCCCCAGATGTGTAAAGGTTTGGATATCCCTTTAACTCCAAAAGTTCATTACTGCAACATAAAGGGAAGAACCTCCATCTATTCCTTTTGATGGTCTATTTAACCTGGGGCTGGGGTCCACTGAGGCAGATCAGCAAGACTGATGTTTGGAGAGCAGAGACAATTTGAGAAAAAAAAGGAACTGAGGCCAACTTGGATTGGTCAGCAGTTCAGAACTGACAAGATCCAAGTTTTTAGGTTTTTCAACTGTCTCTAAAGTACTTTGCTGCTGATTTGTGAATGTTCAGATAATGGGCTAAGGAGATATTCAATAAAAGAGAATGATGGTGGGACAGAAGACTTGTATTAAAACTGGTAGCAACTGATAACAATGCCGTTAGAATAGTAGGCAGCATGTACCCACAGGTCTAGTATAATCTACTTCTGAATCTTAGCTCTCAGGGCTTTCTATTGTCACTTTAATGACTGTAAAATCCATTATGGAAAATGTTTTGTTTATGGCTTTTGCTCAGAACTAATCCTTCAGGCATCCAAAAATTGGAAGACCTTGCAACACAGTACAGTGAAACATTTCTATAATGAAATCTCCTTGACTATGTCTGAAAAGCATTGGGTTCTTTGTTCTGCAAAAAAAGCAGTCCACCGTTACTCCAGATAATGAAAGATTATTTTCATTAAAAAAAGCAACTATTTGCAGCTGAGACTGATTCCCTTCCACAACATTGGTACCTCAGATAACTAAATTTTAAACTTACTGAGGAACTTTTCACCTGCAGTTGATTTTTGACAGCTAATCACCTGGATCCATTTTGAATGAAGGACCTAATTAGCCCAATTAGCTATGTTCAAACTGCTTCTCATCAGTCCCAGATTACACGCTGGACCAAGGAATTAAAGTGATCGCATATGGGGACCATTACTACGATTTGCCATAATAGCTTGAACAGTTAACTAATACCATCTGTCCTTTAGATAGGCAAGGAGCATCCAACATTAACAATATATACAAGAATGGCCCTTGTAACGTGAATAGTCAAGGCCAGGGCATGGAAACAGATGATGAGATAAAGCTGGACAGATGAATACTTGGTCTTTCATAAGACTACTGTTGAAAGACCATCCAAACACGAATGAGAATGGTGTAGGCCGACGCACAGTTACTGATAGCCGCTGAAAAGGCCAAAGCTTGTTACCTGCGCTGAAACAGAGTGAGAGCACACGATAAAAGGAATATTCCATCTCACTGTACCGACAATACTCCCCATTTTCTTCACTTCTAAGTCAAACTTCTAGGGCATGATCTGACCAGTTGTTTATGCCATGCTCCTGCTGCAAATGCCATGGTCCTGCTGCAGTAAGATCGGAGAATTTGGCAGTCAGTGAAATCACCATTCATTGCAGTGAGATGAGAAAATCACACCAGTGTGAACAGTGCTGAGATTTCAGCCCTGTTTTTAAACTCACTAATCTAGCCTTTGTTTTTTTGCTCATTATAGCAAGCTTTCATCAGCACAGTTCTTCTCCTATTCTTGACAGTTCTTGCAATTGTACAGCTCCAGTTTGATGTGGAAATTTTGTACTGTCAATGGCTGACTTCAGTACAGATTATTTTACTATAAAAAATTATTAATGGTAAAAAAAACTCTGGACTGCTGCCATATTGGACATCTTGCTCAGGTCAAGGCTGGATTGAGACAGGCTTCTGGAAACAAAAGTCAGTCTTGGGTGGAGGAATCTGAAGCAGTTGCTTTGGAGTTTGGAGGTGCACTCGTCCCACAAAACTAAACACACTTACCAGCCAACTCCTCTTACACTGGATTACCACTGGATATTGAACATAACATTTGCACACTTGATCCAATTGGTGAATGGAGTCATATGTAATTCATAGGTTCCTGATTTGCATATTAACTGAGCCACTTACTTAACTCAAGAAGAAGTGGGGAAAGATTGTTCTAAGTACTATGAGGACAGTAATAGACAACAAGCCATTCCCTCTGACTTTTGTTGGTGATACCATCCTGTTTCAGTTGGTCAGACTTCAACCAACTGCATTATAACTAAGCTCCTCAATATATTCACATCAATCCTCTCATAGCCCCCCCAAACAACAGCATCATGTCAATCACAGGACAATCTCTGGTCAGTACCTTGCATTCCTTATCACTCACCCCTTCCCTCTTCCAATACAGTCCATCTATCCAAACATTTCCTTAGCTCTCCCATTGGTGCCCATGTCCTAGATAAATTCTTCATTCTCACCCAAAGCCTCATCATTTTACTTGATGTTATTTTACTCAGAGAATTCGAGAGATGCGGGTGTCCTAATGCACCAATCACAAGAAACTAGCATGTGGATCGCTAAGTAATTAGCAAAGCTAATAGAATATTATTGTTTATTGCATGGGGAATTAAAGGGAGTTTATGCTTCAGTTACGGAGGGCATTGGTGAGACTACATCTGGAGTACTGTGTACAGTATTGGTCGCCTTATTTAAGGAAGGATGAAAATGCATTGGAAATATGTCAGAGGTTTACCGGACATAGAATGGGTGGGTTTTCTTCTCTGAAGTTTAAACAAGCAAAAGGCAGTTTGATTGAAACATATAAGACACTGAGAGGACGTGGCAGACTGGACATTTGCTTTATTCTCTGTAACGCACTAATGCCATCTCCCTTACCTTGCAGGCAAAGCAGCTGAATAATCCGCATCAAATCTGCATTCCCTAGACCTCACTGGATTTGAGCAGTGCTGAGGTAGACTTCTTGAACCCATCACGGAAGAGGTGTGGCAGATGTCACGCATACCTTGCACTTTTGCAGGTACTTATACTTCAGTAAGTAGACAGACTTACTCACTGTGGGTCACTCACTGGTGAACGTTACATAGCTGAAGATCAACAGTTGGTGGAGGCAGGGATGTTCCAGTGAAATGGCTTTTGGAGGGATGCCGGAGGATGGCGGACTCTGCTGGGCCTTGCACGATAATGTATCCTTGGATCCAGTCATCCCAGAGCTGATGGAACTGCAAAGGCAAAGTCATGAACATCAGGAGAGGATGATAGCAACGCTAGGAATCCCTTCAAAGTGTTATGTTGTGGAGAGTGCAGTAGTTCACAATAACGTAGGAGACCCTCTGCGAGTTGTATTGGCGGGCACCCACCTGACAATCCAGACTCCAGAACTGCATTTTCAACAGACCAAATGCCTGCTCCACCAACACAGGTAATTCTATTTGAAGCATAAGTTTCAGTAGGTTGAACAATGTTCAGTTTCCATCATCTCATGGCACATTTTGCACCTATGCCTCTGCCCACCTCACCCCCTCCATCCCCCAGCATAACAATCGACCTTGCATGCTGCTAAAGTGTATTAGAGAGACTGCATGACATCAAAATCCGCATCCTGACAGAACACCTCAAAAATGGTGCCAGGCATGATATTGAACAGAGGGGAGTCCTACCAGCTATCTCCATCCTATCTTGTCAGGAGTTCTCCACAGTACGAGCCGTGTACTGCAAAGGCTTGAATAGAAAGACTTGTCTATATTCTTTGGGTGTGATGTTCAAATGGTTGACCCCAGACTACGCAGTGTGGTCTGGTTCTGGATATTAAACTGGCATGCTGGATTCCCCCTAGATTCATTAGTTAGTCATTCTGACAACAACATTCAACTTCAGCTCAATCCGGAGAGGTATGCAGTTAGCTTATCAAGCAATTTCCTAAAGGACAACCTCATTCTTAGGGGACTTCAATGCTGTGCAGTTAAGCAACCTTCCATGACAGCAATCAACACATTCTCACTATTATGCATGACAGTCAGGTTTCTCAAAGAAGCTGATTTAAACTACCTGTCTATTAAGACTCTCTGGTCTTATGCCATTGACAGAGTGAAAGTTGTAGGTTTCTTAGCATTTGCCCACTTCCAAGTAAAAGGGTCTTACGCCTCACAAGTCAGGGTAGTAGTACTCCATTACTGATAGCCCCACAATATCCTTGTTATCTTTCCTCTCACAAAGCAGGACCTCAGTCGTCCCCCTTCCTGCCCAGTTTGCAGCTCCCAATAAATCAGGGCACCCACTCAGCAACTGTTTGACCATTAACCCAGCATAAAGGAACTGACAAGTGATATCTGTTTGGTAGCACATCTCTTAGGAAGAAGGGGCGACCTATGTGAAGGGAAGGCAAGGCTCTGAGGAACCCAAACCACTCCACCCAGTGATGACAGTGACCTTCATCAGGTCAAACTGTACCTATGTGCAACTAATGCGTTCTCCCTGGTGCCTTTTAGCATGTTGGATTACCCAAGAAATAATGGCTTCCCTTTGAAGGTGATGGCATGAGGTTCACACTTATATAGAGCCGTTGCAAATGGTGCCAATGTGACGTCACAACTATGCAAACTGAATATTTGGTACGAGCTCAGTATTCTGAGTGAGTGCCCACTGATGATATGCTGATGCATTTAAATTAGATTCATGTACTTCTCTGATGTGTTCCACCTCACTCTGCCAGCCAGGTCAGCTCAAATTTGGAAAATGTGATCTCACCGGTGAGAATCTCGCTTTTCTAAAATCTCCCCATTTTGAGTCTGTGCCGTCATTCCCACAGGTAGTGAAAGTGGACTCAAGATCCTATCTCTGTGTGTACAACCATCAGTATAGTTAAGTGTACTATGGACCTTCTTGCCATGTATTTTTGTTTTAATTAATGTTCTTTATTAATTGATCACAAGACAACTGGACTGTTCCATATCATTTCCATATCCTTTCTCTCATTATACCACATCGAATACATGTGGCACTAAGTTCTGGGTTTTGATTTAACATCAGCAAGGTTCTTAAATCTACTCGCAAATGCATTCAAAATCATCACACTGTGAGCCCAACTAGCAAACTTAAATTGGTTGGCAGCTTAATTCTGAGTTCACTGAGAATTATTTAGTAAATATTGGGTGGAAATTACCAGTTCCACCCAGCACAGGAATCATATTGGGTGAGACAGTAAATTAGGCAGACTATTTAAAAGTCCTTTGACTTCGACTGGGAATTTCCAATCTTGGGACACACACAGCTGGAAAATCCTGCCCATTGCCCAATCATGGAATTGCATCTTAGGTTGTACACTTTATTTTGAGTTTTATAAACATGGGCTGGATGGCATGGCATGAGGTCAAGGGAGATCATGCATCCTAACTTCCTGGTTTAAATTTCTAGTAATGCTTGGCAGTTATCTGTCAGTCACCATCAACTAGTGCTTTCTCCATTTCAATGCCTCTCCCAATCAATCAGCATTCTCTTCTCCTGCAGTATAAATTGTTCTTTTCCTCTTACATTGGTATCCATGCTAAGTGTCCTGATGAGTACCAGACAAAAAGCTTCAGCATGTCTATTTTCTCTGCAATAATGAAAGAATTAAATACCAGAAAAGTTCAATACAAGTTAAAAGAAAGTTTGCAATTTCTTATGAAATGGCAGAATGGAAAGTGACTCACTTTCTCTGGTGAGTCATTATTCAGCTCAGGTGAGTAAAGGCTGCTTTGAAGTCTCATTCTAATCCTGTTTTGATGTTTGCAATTGTGCCTGATAATCTGAGCATGAGATAATCACCTGTGAACTTTGATGATGGGCAGTTCTGAAAATTAATCAATCAAACCAACTTGCGTTGATCATGACAATTATCTTAAAAACTAGAACAACTTGATGAAACTGAATTTTAGAATGTGTAATCTTACAGCAGAGAGGGAAGTCATGGATATCATCATACTGTGTTACCACTTTGAAAGAGTTATGTAATGTTGCCTGCACACCAATCTTTCTCCTAATCCTGCAAAATCTTCCTTATGAAGTATGTATTCGTTTCCATTCCATTCCATTCTGCTTCCTATCATTCATTTTGATAGTGCATTCAGATCCTGTGGAGAGGGGAAAATACTCTCCTTATTTCCTACCAATGCTTTCACCATTGTTTTAACTATTGTGACCTCTGCCTCTCTAGCCATTCACCAGGAAACATGCTATCCCTCCTGGCTTAACCAAAACCTCCATCATATTGGTTACATCTACAGATCTTCCCTTAAACTTTAGGAAGTTACTGTGAAATTTCCCTAATCCCCAGACTCCAATGCCTGTTTGGGTACACTGAAGGAGAATTTAGACACCATCATTGAATATGGAAATACTTGTCTTTTCCACTATTTAATTGTCTACCACTATTCACAGTTGGATGTGACAGGACTGCAGATCTTTGATATGATCTGTTGGTTGGTGGGATTGCTGATTTCATCTTGAGTACACTGTTTCTGCAATTTAGCAACGTTCTGTTTTGAATTCCAGCTTCACTGGGTTGGCTCTTAGTTTTTAAATATGCCAGGCATGCGCTTGTTTTTGAACCAACTTTGGACTTTTGGCTTGATAATGATGGCACAGAGTGAGATATGCCAGATTATGAAGTAACAGATTGTGGTTGAATACTGTTCTTTTGATGATGATAGCCGTAATGCTCATGCACTTTCTGTTCTCCAGTTTCTCCAAACTCGTCATTCCCTAGTCTCTGACATAATTCTGGTGAGTGTCTTTTATACCTCCTTCATGGCTTTGTCATATTTCCTCAAGTGTAGTACGCAGAATTGTAAATCATACTTCAGCTGGGCCCAACTAGTATTTTGTAGGTTTTCCTAAAAATAGAACTTGTATTTATACAGCTTCTGTCATGGCCTCAAAATGTTTTGAAGCCTTTTACTGACAATGAAGTACTTTTGAAATGTTGTCATCGTTGTAATATTGACAGCACAACAATCAACTTGCCATGGCAATCACATATGACAATAGCAAAATATCGATCATGGGATAGTTATTCGCCAGGACAATATGGAGAACACCCATGCTAATGTCCAAATGTGATGGACCAAACTGTCTTCTCCAGTGTAGCTATAAAACTTTATAGTTACACTTGAGAAGAGAGTTTGGTCCATCATATGCCATTTGAAATGTGCTACTTTAATGTCTATCACAAGAGTGGCTTGCTAGCACCACTACAAACTGAATTGTCCAAGTCCTGAAGGATTTGCCTGTCAGATTGGGCCTGCAGCAGGTGGTAAGAGGGAAAACAACCCCACCTCACTCTTACCAATCAATCTGTTGCAGAAGCATCTGAATATGATAGTGTAGAAGTAACCACCACACAGTGCTCTGGAGGAGAAGTCCTAAGTTTATACTGAGGGATGCCCTCCATTTGTTGTGTGGTATGCAGTATCGCCAATGTAAATGGGATAGGTTCAGAACAGAAAGTGCATGAGCATTACGGCTATCATCATCAAAAGGACAGTATTCAACCACAATCTGTTACTTCATAATCTGGCATATCTCGCTCTGTGCCATCATTATCAAGCCAAAAGTCCAAAGTTGGTTCAAAAACAAGCGCATGCCTGGCATATTTAAAAACTAAGAGCCAACCCAGTGAAGCTGGAATTCAAAACAGAACGTTGCTAAATTGCAGAAACAGTGTACTCAAGATGAAATCAGCAATCTCGCCAACCAACAGATCATATCAAAGATCTGCAGTCCTGTCACATCCAACTGTGAATAGTGGTAGACAATTAAATAGTGGAAAAGACAAGTATTTCCATATTCAATGATGGTGTCTAAATTCTCCTTCAGTGTACCCAAACAGGCATTGGAGTCTGGGGATTAGGGAAATTTCACAGTAACTTGATTGCAGTGTTAATATAAGCCTACTTGTGACAATAATAAATAAACTTTGCATATCAATGCAAAATGCAAGGCAGATGCATTTGCAGCAACTTTCAAAGCAGATCATCCATCCCAGCCTCCTCTTAAAGGGACACAAATGTAAGTTTTAAACCAATTCAATGCACTCTGTGGAAACAGCTAAAGGCGATGCATATAGCAAAGGCTATAGGTCTGATAACATCCTATATGTAGAGCCGAAGACATGTATTCCAGAACCAGCTGCACTCCAAGCCAAGTTGCTCCAGTGCAGCTACAAGTAATGACATCTACCTAACAACATGGAGAATTGTTAGCTATATACTGTCCACAAAAAGCAGTACAAGTTCAATCTAGTCAACTGCCTCATCAGATTACTGTCAATCATCAGCAAAGTGATGGATGGTGCTAATGACAGTGTTATCAAATGGTAATTACTCCACAATAACCTGCTCACTGATGCTCAGTTCAGATGTTGCTTAAGCTACTTATCTCCAAACCTCATTACAGCCTTGGCCCAAATGTGGACAAAAGAGCTGAATTCAGAAGTGAGATAGGAGTGAGGAATGCCCTTGACATCAAGGCATCATTTGTTTGAGTATGGCATTAAGGAGCCCTAGCAAAACTGGAATCAATAAGAATCAGAATTCACTGCTTGAAGCCATAACTGTCAGATACTGAAACAGTGGAGAACAACACTCAGATTCGGGCTGATAAGTGGCAAGTAACTTTTGCATAACATAAAAGCCAAGTAATGACCATTTCCACCAACAGAGAATACAGCCATTTCACATGGTAGATCAATGACATTATCATTGCTGAATTCCCTTACCTTCCACATAGTAAGATTTACCATTGACCTGAACGTGTCATTTAAATATTGTGACTAAAAAAATAAGAATATTGGTGGTATTCTGCAGTGAGTAGTTCACCTCCTGACTCCTCAAAGCTTACTCACCACATATATAACTGGTCATGATTGAATATACTGCCTGGATGATCGCAGATCCAACAACACCAAAATGCTCAACACCATTGAGATTAAATCAGCCCGCTATTCACATGTGATCAACCATCATGAATATTCATTCACTCTATCACTGACACTCATTGGTAGCAGTGTGCTCCATCTACAAGATGTGCTTGGGCAATTCACCAAGGCTCCTTCGATAGCACCTTCCACTTCTACCACCTAAAGTAACTTGGACAGCAAGACACAAAACAACATCACCATCTTCAGCTTCCCCCAATGTCACACACCACCCTGATTGGAACCATATCATCGTTCCTTCACTGCCAAATCTTGGTCAAAATCTTGAAATTCCTTTCCTAACAGCATTGTGGTGTGTCCCAACACCACATGAAACTTCAGTGGGTCAAGAAGGCAACTCTTGTTTTCAAGGGGCAACAGGGATGGTAGATCAATGTGGGACCCGCGAATACATTTTTAAAACAGCAATAACAAACTGCAATAACACACACAGCCTCCACAGTGCACTGAACTGTAATCTATTATGTGCCCACACTGAAAGTGGGAATGGGGGCAGGGAGGGGGGGGTGCAGGGGGGAGGGGAGGTGGTGGTGATTATCCATCCTCATTTTTGGCAAGTAGGAATTGTAGAAGAGACAGAAACTCAAGTGGAAATCCCAAAACAGCTTTCACGCTGATTGGATTTCCATGCTCAGTTGTCTTTGATCCCCTGAATGATATAACAGGGATCCCATGCTGCAGTGATAGGAATTGGCCCTCTTGACTAAGACATGAAACATCCTCCCATATAGGATAGTCTCCTCACTGACTGCATGAATGACAAACTGCAGAATAGAATCCATCAGGGATGCAGAGATAAGAACAGCCACTGCGGGAAGGGATCTTGCCTAGGTAGTGCACTGACTCTGCCCCCAGCGCAAAACCTCACAAAGTGGGAGTTGGATCCATATATATTGTGTGTGTGTGTGTGTGTGTGGGGGGGGGGGGGGGGAAAGGACGGGAAGGCGTGGCCCGTGACCAGGGTGGGGGAATTCTGTGGTATGGGGGTCATGATGGGAGGGTTCCTTTTAATCTATTATTTCCCTTTTGACATCATGGTACTCTTGATATGTCAAAAGCAGAGGTTGCTGAGGAACAGGCTCATTCAGAGCCCACCCAATCAATGAGACGTTGTGAACCCATCATCTTGATTTTCTCCTATGTTTCATAACATATGATGGGAAAAGTTGACAGTGTAGCAGGAGGGCTATGCCCACTTTTCCTTCTTGAGTTGACACATCAATCAAAAACTGGAAAATTATTTCCGAGGTCTTTTGTAGCGCCCCTTCCTCAGATCCAGAAACTTTGTGTTCGTGTCCCAGTCCAAAGGAAAGGCATTAACAATGTGAATGAACAGGTTGCGTATCAATTTGTAAATCCAACCAACATATGCCAGTGGCAGGTAGTAAAAAGCAGGAGGCATTCCTGGTCAGATGATGTGATGGAAAGACATCAAAATTCTGCCATCACTCCAGGCTACACCATGTCTTTAAAAGTATACGTGACCACAACAACTCTGATTCCTAAGATGGTTGGCTAATGTGCATCAGAATGGTATCAACACTATCGGGTTTGATTTCCGTTCCAGATGGGAGCGATTCAGAATCTGCCTTCTTGCCCTACCCATAGTGGAATTCATGGCACTGTGCATCAGTCCTGCTTTCCGGATTTATTTTATTTATTATTTAGTAGCCACAAGTAGGCTTTTATTAACACTGCAATGAAGTTACTGTGAAAATCTCCTGATTGCCATTCTCCAGTACCTGTTCGGGTACACTGAGGGAAAATTAAGCATGGTCAGTGCAGCTAACCAGCATATATTTCAGAAGCGAACTCAAGAAGATTATGCTTTCATATCTCTAAAGTAGGACTTGAACCCACAACAAGGTATGTTGCTATTGTCATCCAATAATTGTCAGTGTAGTATATTAACCAATTCATTAAATATGGAGGGTAAAATTCCAGTCTATTACATTGTATAGACTGTATTTCTGTATGTTAAGCATGAAATTACTAGAAGTTGCAAATATAAAATATATGTTTTCATTACTTTTACAATCATGGAATATTAACACTGTACTTAATCAATTTGCGTTACTTTATTTTACTTTATCAACTTAATTTAGAAGGACACATATGGTTGGATGGCACAGTTTTGTTTGCACTGGTGCCTTACAGCTCCAGGGACCTAGGTTCAATTCCGGCCTCAGGTAACTGTGTGGAGTTTGCATGTTCTCTATGTGCTCGTGTGGGTTTCCTTCGGATGCTCAGGTTTTCTCCAATAATCCAAAAATGCACGGGTTAAATTGATTGGCCATTCTAAGTTGCTCCTTAGTGTCAGGGGGTTAGTGGGATAAAAGTGGGGAGAGGGCCTGAGTGGCTTTTTTGCAGATGCAGGCTCAATGGGCCAAATGGCCTCCTTCTGCACTGTAGGGATTCTATGGATAATTTGAAGATTTATGCAGTAGGAATTAACGCTTATACAAATTAAATGCTTCAAAACTAATCACTTTTTACATTCATACGTGACAAAAATCAAGATTCTACATGGTGCAAAACATATCAGAAATTGAAAGGCTTGGCTATGACTCATGTTTTAATTAGAATAACTTCTAACAGCACCTACCAAAAAGGAACCAGTTAGAGAAATAAGTAACACATTCTTTTATCATGCAACAAGGCGGATAAATAAGCTGACAACTTTCTGATGTATCAGTTACAAAGCACTTATGATTAGAAAAAAAGAATGAGAAATTGCAAGAGAAAAATTTGTAAATACGGCAATAGGAAAACGAGGTTCGATCCCTGTCATGGGAGTCTGCATGTCCTCCCCCTTATCTGCGTGGGTTTCCTCGTGTGCTCTGGTTTCCTCCCACAGTCTGAAAGATGTGCTGGTTAGGTGAATTGGCCATACTAAATTGCCCTTTAGTGTACCCAAACAGGTACAGAAGTATGGCAACTAGGAGATATTCACAGTAACTTCATTGCAGTGTTAATGTAAGCCTACTTGTGATACTTGTAAACAAACTTTAAAAAGGTAACCAAAATCAAGAATGTTAACTTGTAAGTTTTGTTCTTAGATTGCTTTTTGGTCCCTCTTCCGTATTTAAGGATTAACGATAGAGTTGCAAAATCATTGCTGAAGTTCAACAATGTTTATTGCTGGATCACTAATTTTGATTTTATGAGTCCTGTGTGACAAAGGGCAGAATTTTACTGTCCCTCCCACCCAGGAAGCATAGCAGGTGGGACATGGACCATGCAAAGGGACCATGGGTGGGATTTTGTGGCCTTGGGGTGAGCATGGCCAAAAATTACTGCAGTATTTGAGTTCTCAGGGTGAAAATTAGCAACACTGAGAATTGTCGAATCTGGAACAGCTTGTATGTATTAAGACTATTATGATATCTCTGGAGAACTGAAAAGAATCATTATGGAAATGAGTTACATGATACATAAGTATGGCAATGCGACAACTTACACTGATTGAAATTTAGCACATAATAGAATTATCTTATGAGGAAACAAAGGTACATCGTGTACTAGTGATGATATAACAGCAATCTCCTTCAGTTCTTCATTTCAAATGTCTTTAATTTAATGCTAGTCTAATCAATATTTTACCCATATTTTTCTTCATTCACTTATTTTAAACAAAAAGATGTGTGAAGATGCTCATGATCGCAGTGATTTCTGAGACTACTCAGCATAGCTGAATCTGGAATGAGACTTTGGTTACCTCTCAATCAGGTGTAACAAGCATAGGCTGGGGTTCAGGCCTAGTTCTTGGGTGATACACAACCGAGTTTTGTACCCTCCATTCTATCCTGCATTACCTCAATATATTTGTCGAAGCTCATATCACTACTGCCACAAAATCCCAGCATGTTAGTTGGATTTGTTTTACATTGCTGCAATGTCCTCTTCCATTGTTTTTATCTTTTTAAAAAAAAATCATTTCTGGGATGTGGGCATTGCCAATTGATCAGCATTTATTGCCCAACCCTAATTGCCTGAGAACAGTTAAGAGTCAACCATATTTCTGTGGCTCTGAAATCACATAGGTCAGACCAGGAAAGGATGACAGATTTCCTTCCCTGAAGGACATAAGTGAACCAGATGGGTTTTTCTGATAATCGACAATGATACAGTCATCAGTAGATTTTAATTTTAGATTTATCTTATTGAATTCAAATTCCCCCATCTGTCATGGCGGTATTCGAACCCAGGTCCCCTGAACCTTAGCTGAATTTCTGCATTAGTCTAGCGACAATACCATTAGGCCATTGCCTCCCCTCCTCATAGTGCTTCAGTACAGCAATGACCAATACTTTCAAAGACTGACCTACAACATAGCTGGTTATATTTGACCCTGATCCTTTTCATGAAAAGAATTGCAGACATACATATAGTTGAAATGTGTGTATGTGCAGTGATCAATGTTTATAACATTCCCTTAAACAGTTTTGGAGTATCGGAAAATCTCTAAATTGCACATCCTTGCAATTTTGTTCACAGGTTGGAAGTTTAGTTCAAAGAAATAAGCTTTGCTGCTGTTTTTCTTCCAACAAATAGATGGAAATAAAGATGCTGTTTTGTAGTCAAGTACAAATGTTTCATCTTTTAGTTTTAACCTTCTAGTGTAATCAGTCACGATTCATCAAAAGACTCTGTCAGAGTATATATCCCAGGATTCAGTCCAGAAATGCTAAAATCTCTCCAGGGGTCTGAGATAATTAGGCATATTATAGCAGCAGTTTACAATGCTTAACCTTCCCTTATATCTCATGATGCTTTAGATATGAATAAATTTTTGCTAATATGTGAAGGAGAGGTGGAATATTTACTTTATAATCCCAGCGTTTCCTTTGCAGGTATCATGCTAAGTAATTACTGCCCCAAGCAGCTGTCAGAAATTACATTGTTTGTTATGGGTCTGCCTCAGAATTATGATGCTTACACTGTTCAATGGGTCTGCAAAAACAAAAAAAAAATCAGTGATGAAGATAATAAAATGGTATACAGAATCTGCACTGGCAGCAATATGATCAAAACAAAAGTTATAAAGAACTGATAAATAGTGAATTAATTGAAGGAAATCCATTTGAAATAAAATTGCTTTTTTTCCCATGTTATCCTTTGCAGAAAAATATTACAATATACCAATAAATTAATAGGAATTTGTGGAAAAGAAAATTATTCACTCAGCGTTCAAAACTGAACATTCAGAATTTGTGCCCAGTCCTATGATCCAACAATTAAAACATTGCATTGAATATGAATAAATTTATATTCTCCACTAAATATTCTATTATTACTCATTGATGGGACATGGCTGCCACTGTCCAGCCAGCATTCATGGTCCACCTCTAGTTGTCCTTGAGAAGGTGGTGGTGAGCTGCCTTATTGAATTGCAGCAAATCACATGCTATTTATGTCATTGTTCACAGTTGTATGCTGCCATTACACAGCAAGTATTGTGCAAGTACAGGGCAGTTTTTTGCAACCTAATCATTGCTGAAATTGCATGGATTGAAAGATTTTTCTGGCATCAGACTATCATTTTGGACTGGCACAGTGGTTAGCACTGCCACTGACAGCATCAGGGATCTGGGTTCGATTTGCAGCTTGGGTCACTATCTGTGCAGAATCTACATGTTCTGTCAGTGTCTATGTGGGTTTCCTCTGGGTGCTTCAGTTTCCTCCCATGATCTGAAAGATGTGCTGGTTAGATGCATTGACCATGCTGTATTCTCCCTCAGCATACCGGAATGTGGTGACTAGGAGATTTTCACAGTAACTTCATTGCAGTGTTAGTGTAAGCCTACTTGTGACTAATAAATAAACTTTACAAACTTTACTTTATGACTTGTTTGATGCTATGATGCTATGGCTCATCACCTTAGGATGGGGCTCTCTCTTGGGCAGAAGAAATCCAGAGGGTGTGTAGTGGGCACATAGGAACTGAGGCA
Organism: Sphyrna mokarran; assembly: GCA_024679065.1. NCBI lineage: Eukaryota > Metazoa > Chordata > Chondrichthyes > Carcharhiniformes > Carcharhinidae > Sphyrna > Sphyrna mokarran. Next base: position 41,519,590 of record JAGIQG010000016.1, read on the forward strand.
GCTGGTGGGCTGCTCCAGGGCAACTGGGTGGGGGGTGGCGGTTTGTTGTCTTTGATGCTGTTTTTCCTTGTTAACAAATACCTCTTTTTTTCCTGACAAAGTCTATAGTGTGCACCATTATATTGGCAATGAGGATAAGATGGGTTATTAGGACGGTGCCTGTAGCTCGAGATGTGTGAGTAGTGAGAGATTAAGGTATTGCCAGACCCTGAGGGATAGACCTACAATGAACCTAAATTGTCGGCTGGTACACTCAGAAGTTCAGAAATTTATGGAAAAAAAAGACAAAATAAGGCTCAGAATAAGAAGATTTTATGTTTAAGGAAGAATGAAACTGATGAAAGGAATATAACTAATAAAAAAAGAGTTGCTGCAAGTTTGTCAAAAACAAGAAAACAGGTGTTTTGAATGATTTTTTTTAAAAAAGCCCCAAGGAGTCTCCAGAATGCGGGAGAGTGAAGAGGGTGAGATTGCTGGGCTGCCAATCCAAGCAAAATCTCCGGATAGTGGTCCCTGCTCTGAGACTGCAGGCAGCAAGTTCTGAAGTTTTAGAGAAAAGCCTTCAACCAGTTGAGAAGATGAATTGAAAAGTTTTGAAAACTGCCCCTTGGACCTTGGGAGCACTAGATCCTGCAGCGAAATTAAGGGAAGGAAAAACCCAACACATCAAAGGAAGAGAACAGACTCTCCAAATGGCCACAGAGAAAAAAGCAGTAGAGATTGCTGAGAAAGCTTTCTGTCAGTAAGAAGTTTCAAAAGTTTAATAAAAGGTTCAAAGAAGGACTTAGCAGATTCATGTCAAAACTTCAAAAGTGCAGGAAAAGTACAGAGAGAGAACCAGCAACTGCTTTTAAAAGTTTTTTTTAAACAAGTTGACAGTCGTAAAGTATTTAAAGAGGGAATGCATTTCAATTGCTAACACATTTAACGCAGCAACCACAAAAAGAAACCGAGTACATTGGGCAGAGAAATTAGAGAAAACCCCAATGAAAGGCAACACTCAAAAAAAACTATAATCAACAAAGAACTTAAAGAAGAGACACCACAAGACATTAGAGGAGGAAATGAAAGCTCCAGAAGGAGGGGGAAGGAGGCGAAAGACCCCAAAAGGGTGGGACCAAAAGGCCCCAGAAGGGCAATGAAAGATCCCAAAAGGAGGGTTATAGTGAAAGACCCCAAATGGAGAGCAATGAATGACACCAAATGACCAATGAAGGGCTTCAAGAGAATTGCAAAATGGAAACAAGACAACACTTCATCGGAGGCAAACCCAACCAACACTGAAGCTAAAAGGGTTTAGCAGAAGTTAAGGGAAATAGAAATGAAAAATCTTTTGCTGAAATGTATAGGTCTAATCAGAACATGATGGATTTCCCTCAGAAATTAAAGATCTCAAAAAATAATTACAGCCCTAGAAAAGTAATTGAAACAAGAAGATGAAACGATGACGACAAACCTTAAATAAAGCTGCAAAAATTGACAAAATGAAGTTAAGGAGAACTTAATGAGGCACTGTAGAATAAGCTGAACTCTATGAAAACACAACAAGAAAATAAGAACAATTTCAGTGAAGAATTGAATAAGAAGAAGAGATTGAAGAAGAAGCTTGACAATGAAAAAATTAATTGGAGAGGTAAAATATTAAAATTGGCACTAGAATCCGCAATTCAGACAAGAAAGAAATTGAAATTACATGCCAGAACTGGATTGCTGTAAGGGTCACACAAATGGAAAAGAAGCAAGCCTGGATGGAACAGTGCAAAGTTAAAGCCTACGAGTAAAGATGTTTCAACTTAAAAAACATGCAACGCTCAAGATCTCATTAATGAACCATCACTACTGCAACAATAAAAAAAAAATTCAGAACATGACTAGGGATGGGATACTCTGGCTATTTATGTTAGTGGGATTCTCTGGTCCAGTTGTAGTGAACAGAGGTTTGACTGAGCACCAAATTCTCTGTCCTCACTGGCAGCAGCAGACAAGAATGCCTAGAGAATTCCGGTTACAGTGTCGTACTATGAGACTTCGGTGGTGGATCGAGTTAGATCCCTGGAATAATTGACTCTGAAATTGGACTCCTGTAGTATCCAGTAAACAGAAGGACAGACCACTGTAAACATGTGGATCACTGGAAGAGTAGACAGATGCTCCAGCAGTCAGTGATGCCATCAAGAAATGTTTTCAGACTTGTAAGCACCAAAGTGCCTGATCAACGTGTTATAGATATAATTGCTATTTCTGTGAAACAAAGTAATAAAGAACTATCGGTGTCAGAAGGGGTACCCATTATTGCAGTTCTTGGAGTCCTTGTTATTGTCAATGCAATGGTGACATTTCATTTTACAGAATTACACCTCCCTTCAAGAAACAGAAAAGCCCTCAGAGACACAATTTATAATTGTCCAACTTGTTTACTTAGATTTGAGAGTTGGTAACTTGGCTATTGAAGATTGCGCGAAAAGAGTTACAGGAGAAAGGATGCGGTGATTAGCTCTTTAAGGACAATACACCAGAAGAGGGTCACTTGACTTTGGGGAACAATTAGAATTGAGAGTAGGTAGTTACTCCAGGAGGTGGAGCCTTTACTTGGTCAGAAAACATCTAGATGGCATGTAGCAGACATGTAGGCACTGAGGCAGTTGGCAGGCTGCCCCTGGGCAGACAGGGCTGCCATTCTCTGTACAGTATTTCCATGTTAATAAATACCTTTTGTATTCATGACACGTCTGTAATGTGCAATATTATAACAGCTAACTAACAGAACAACACAAAGGTAAGTGCAGCTGAAATCAGTAACGTTCATTTTATAGAAATGGCAGAGTATGTATCCCATTCCTGGACCAGAGACTATTGGACAACAAGAACATACCAAAGTTAGAGAAATTGGGTGGCAAGAAACCCACAGAAATAAGGGAAGTATTTCGGTTACAGCATAGAAAATTAGGTGGTTCCATTAATGGCATACATGTGTCTCCAGCCAAATGTCCTGTAATTTTTGTGTCCAACAAAATTACACCTCTCTACAAGAAACAAAAAAGCCCTCAAAGACACAATTTATAATTGTCCAACTTGTTTACTTAGTTTTGGGACTTAGTAACTTGGCCAACAGATTCAGGGACAAGAAAATGCAATGAAATTAAAAGTTGGTTACTTCAAACTGGCAACTGTATAAAATATGTGAACACGTGATAAGCATGACTACCATTGTCATGTATTGAGTTGTCCAAGTATAAAGAACTAAAAACAAAAAAGTTACAGCATATGAACAGGTCCTTCGACCCTCCAAGCCTGCACTGACCATGCTGCCTGTTTGAACTAAAACCCCCTAACCTTCTGGGAACCATATCCCCCTATTCCCATCCTATTCATGTATTTGTCTAGACACCCATTAGAAGTCACTATCATATTTGCTTCTATAAAGTCCCCCAAATGAAGAAGTAAATAAACACTTGAGTAACAAAAGTGAACACGAGTATAATATTGGGGCATTAAACATTCATACATAACTAGACTGGCCACATATCCTACCTGCAATTATGTTAAAAAATAATATATAAGAAAGAAAAAGCTCATGTTGTTTGACTGAAGATTTCTGAAGTGATCAATTAACTGAAACTTGGTCCTAAACAAGGTTGTTTTTTCAGTCATTCATGGTACATGTATATTGATGGCTGGCCAGTATTTATTAGCCATCCCTAGTTGCCCTGCGCGGGCAGTTGAGAGCCAACCACATTGCTGACTGAGGCTCTGGAGTCATATGTAGCCAGACCAGGTAAGAACGGCAGATTTCCTTCCATAAACAACATTAGTGAACCAGATGGATTTTTCCAACAACTATTTTATGATCTTCATTAGACTTTTAATTCTGGATTTTTTTTTTTATTGAATTCAAATTCCACCATCTGCCATGACAGGATTCAAACCGGGTCCCCAGAACATTAGTGAGTTTCTGGATTAATAGTCTAGCGGTAATTACTTATTTACTTAGCTTTGGGACTTAGTAACTTGGCTACTGAAGATTGCACAAAAAGAGTTAAAGAGGAAGGGATGTGGTGATTATCTCATTAAGGACAACACAGCAGAAGAGAGTCACCTGACTTGGGGGAACAATTCTAATTAAGAGGGGTAATTACGATAGGAGGTGGACACTTAGCCATCGCCTCTCCTAAAGATGGAAAGAACTAGTTTACATGTAAATATTTGATCAAGCTTCTGGATAAATAGGCACGCTCAAGGTGATCAAATCACCGGGTTCAAAAGATGTGCACCCTAAGCTGTTGAAAGAAATCAAAAAGGAAACAGTAGATGCTCTTGCCATAACATTTCAAAGCTTCCTAAGAATGCAAATATGCCATGGGATGTCCTCTAACTGATTTTTCGGTTAATTACATGCGTTAGGTTAATTAAGCTCGGACGAAGTGTCATCCAGACTCAAACATTAGCTCTGTTCTTTATCCACAGATGCTGTCAGACCCACTGAGACTTTTCAGCATTTTCTCTTTTTGTTTATGTTAATTGTCCCTGATTTACAATTATTCATTTGATCTGATGAAATAAATATGTGTTACAGCCTTTCAGGGATTACTGAACTATTTTAAACTAATTTATCTGTAATTCCCAAAACAGAAGTAAACATCTGTCTGGACTGCCACTATTGCAAGCTTTATAAGTATCACATCTCTTAGCTGAATAAACCAATCTGCTATTTTATAGCTTTATCATTTTATTCTGACTTTATTAAATAGACATGGATCACGATATGAACTGCCATTTCTTTAGGTATTCTGGCAATCTCTAAAACATAGTGGGTGGAATTTTATCGGTTTGTCTCACCCATTGATGGTACATGTGCCCAATTCCACGGCTTTCGAGATCTTATAAGAGCCGGATTTCCGACAAGGTCAACACTTTACCAGAAATGAGCGAGAAGCTGAATTAATTAGTTAAATATATTTTAATCCTGCTTAACATGTGATTAGCCAGCCCAGCACTGAATTGTCCAGACTCGCTTGCCTTTATGTCTTCACTGAGAAAGGTTCTTTCAGCAAGACGAAAACCTGCTCTCCATAAATGAGGAACAGTTGTGTTGACCTCACTGGCAGAACCGGAGGTCACTGAGATTTCCCCCCGACCCAGGGAGGCCAAAGGCAAGGGGAAGGGTGACCCTTGGACAGTGCCAGCCTTGCATCTTGGCAGGGGATGATGCCTATGGGGGGGGTTGGAGCTTGAAGGAGTGGTGCAATCAGGGAGGGAGAAGAATCTGCTGCCACTCTGCAGCTTCAATTGGCATGAGGCGGAGCAGGTCTGCTGCCACTCTCCAGCTCCGATCAGTAAAGGCAGAGGAAGGGGGTGCTGCCACTCTGAGGGTGATGAATGGAGGGAGCAAGGGGGAGGAGCCACCTGCCGCTCAGCATCCCAATTATTGGAGTTGGTACAGTTCATCTGAGGGTGATGGGGTGGCATAGCCTGCATTTTGATGGTATGAGATTCGTAATTGGCTGTGAACTCCTGTGATTACGAGAGAGGGGACTGGTTCAGGCTGCCTGTAACAGTAGAGGCCTGACAGCTCTGTTAGTCAGACCTCCACTGCTGCTAATGTGTATGTCCAGAATCAGCATCTATACATGCACAATAGCTCCCTCTGCAGGTGGCTAGTAAATCAAGCCTACCTGTGCTAGAAATAGTCCAGCCCATGTTTTGGATGTCTAACTCTATAAGATTGAGAATGAAAACTCACACAATAACAGTTCTGCAACTCTTCCATTTTCAAGCTAGCTGAACACTTAGATTCATTCTTGTAAAAATCAGCCTAGTGTTTTAATCTTCGTATCTTTTCAAGCCTGTTAATGTCTGAAGGCAACATGGCCTCAATCAGTGCAATAGACTTCCTACTTGCTTTAATTGCACTTATTCAATTTTCTCATTTACAATTTAACTCTTAAAACTACGAGTTATATCATAAAACTAAAAGGTATCTTCAAAAACGCATGAACAAAGAACCGGATACTTGCAACATTATTATGATATCAAGTTGAATAGAACAGATCTGGGAGATGACCTGGGCTGGGGGGATTTCCTCAACTGCTGTTTTAATGGACAGGAATGGCAACAGGGGTGGGGAATAGGGAGGTAGTCCTAAAGCGACTTTCATTCAAACGGGAATTCCCTGCTCGATTATCTCTGCTCCTCCGTAATGGTGTACCAGGAATCCTACCACACACTGACAGGAACCCCTCTTAAATACATCAACACATACTTAGCAGACCTCATCACAGTATTGTCCCCAACAAAGGGGATTTTACACACCCTCTACTACCCCCCCCACCCCAAACTACTGTGTGTACTTATGTCAACAAGTGCAAATTTTGCCAAATAGAGAACTGATGAACAGACACCACCAGCTACAGTAAATGCAACCCACAGAATGGAATAGGGTCATGCCCGGACACTGCCCCTGGACTATGGACTTTGTACACCTCCAAGCCACAATTCTCTGATGCCTACCACCGCCACAGCATAGGAGAAGCAGCTTGTGTAGCCCTACATTGCCTCCTCTGGTGAGGGAAAAAGGAGACCAACAGCAGCAGCTGCCTTCTTCTGAGTCACACGTCGCTGCCCAGAACACTGCTTTCCTCTGAAGTTGTGTGCTCTCTTCTGCAAATGCTGTTAGAGTGTTACAAATGGATTGTGTGGAGAAGAGGGAAGGATGTCCTTTGTGGAGCTTGACTGAGGCATGGGTGTGAGACGACAGTGTGATAAAACTGACTACTGGTTTTTTAGATGGAGATGTGAGGTGCCTGGAGTGGGTGGAAAGAACTGAGCTCCAAGATGTATTGTTCTGAGGAGTTCTGTGCAGGGAATGATGGGAAAGGCAGAGTATGGGCCTCAGATACTCATCTTTTCCACCTTCCTGAGTTCTTGAAACCACTCAGTGCGCAGTCTCCATGTTGGATGAACCACACCCTTCCATCCATGCCTGCTTGGTTATAGAGGTTCATAGAATCCCACAGTGCAGAAAGAGGCCAATCAGCCCATTGATCCTACACCAACCACAATCCTACTCAAGCCTATTCTCATAATCCCATGCATTTACGGAGCTGGTGTGCCTGACACTAAGGGACAATTCGGCACTGCAAATCCACTTAACCCGCACATACATCTTTGGCTGTCCCATTTCCTCCAGTTCCTGAAAGAAGTAACTTTACTGCAGCCCCTCAAATCCCACTCAAAAGCTTCCAGGAGAGAGATCCAGGGATGAACCTTCTCTAATTATCTCCTCATTCCCCTGGTCGTTGCAGTCTCAGGAATCTTTTTCAGCTGCACTAAGCCAGGTTAGGATGCTTCAGTTAGAAATTCTTTGGCAGAAATGGAGGCATCATTCCATCTGCCCTGATTACTCGGGAAACTTAAGATGCAGGATTTCTGATTTGGCTGCTGAGCCTTGGCAGAACCAGCTGAAGCTTTAGCAGGTTCCTGAACAATTATAAGTCCTATTGTTTCAGCCGGGACCATCACTGGAAAATCCTGTTCATGTCATTCAAATTTCCAGACAATTATTTCAACAAGAAATAACGTTAAACAATTGCATGGCATTAACCTTATACTCCTTACATCAGACTTGGGGGTCTAACAATGATATTCTGGGAATCCTTCTTGAAAGTTCCAGGTAATTTTTGTCCAGCAATTGTCCAAAAGCACTAACTGTAAATGGCACAGTGGTTAGCACTGCTGCCTCACAGCGCCAGGCACCCACGTTCAATTCCCAGCTTGGCTCATTGTCTGTGTGGAGTTTGCATATTTTTCTAGTGTCTGTGTGGGTTAGTCGGGGTGCTCCAGTTTCCTCCCACAGTCCAAAAAATGTGTGCGTTAGTGGATTGGCCATGATAAATTACCCCTTAGTAACAGGGAGACTAGTTTGGGTCAACGTATGGGGTTAGGGCGCTAGGGCTTGACTGGGATTGTGGTCAGTGCAGGCTCGATGGGCCAATTGGCCTCCTTCTGCACTGTAAAATTCTATAATTCACCTAGAAGATTGCACTGTGCCAGGAATCATAACTGAGCAATTTAATTAGTTAACTTTAAGTGGTTCTCCCAGTATTACGTTCATAGTTACACTGGAAGAATTAGATAAAATAAAATCACTTTTAATTTTAGTGTAACTAAAAAACCCAGCCTGATCCCTAAACAGGACACCCCCACATTCCACACCCAACAGGGGGCTCCTTCATCAAGCCCCCCCTCCCCTCATTAAGCACCCCTACCCGCATATCTCAGTACACCCACCTCTATCTGATTCACCCCCCATGAAAATCTGATTGTCACTCCAAGGAAGCTATGGCCTTAAACTGTCATTGTAGATTCTTTATACCTGTCTTGCCTTTTTGAGTACCATGAATATGATTGCCTGTAAGAAATTAATCTATTTTTTTCCTGCAATGTATCAATAAAACATTTTATACCGTAATAAAAATAAGATATCAGCACCCTTATTCTGTGTTCTTTTACATTTTATACTGCATTTTAGTTCATGGAGAAGGAAACAGATGTTAAAATTACATAGAGTGTGACTTTGTGAGCAGAGTATGATATTAAAATATGATTTTGTGAAGACTCTGATCCAAAGCTGCTGTTCTAAGCACAATATTAGCAATGCACAGCATCCTAAAATAATCTTTTTATTAAAATAGCAAGTACTAAGGTTACACTGCTTATGACATGTGATAGTGCAGTGAAGCCCATTAGCCTTTACTTCTTTCACATGGATTTAAGTTTACTCTGATTATTTAGTATTGCTGGAACGTATCTGAATGTAAGTTTCCTTTGGGTGGTCATTTTTTTTCGATGCTACATGAGCACGCTACAGCAAAATGAATAATTGCCAGATTAGGAAACCAACCAGAACAAAGTAATTAGGCCCAAAGTCTCAAAAAGAAAGAGGCCAAATGAATGATACAGACATCAGAATGGCAAAGCAATTAACCAGGATCAGCATAAGTAGTTAAACCCACTGGAGCACTGCAAATAAGAACAAAACTCAACTCAGCTCAATTAATGAACAAACACAGACCAAGCAAGTCCCAAACACTGTTGTGTCTTCACTGCATTCTGACAACAACACAAGCAATTAACAGGAAGCATGCAAAACCACAGAGCAATTAAGCAAGTTAGGTAAACAAGGAAAACTCAAGATTATTTAGTCTCTTACTGTCCGGGAAATCTGGCTACACTGGTGCTTTCAAAGGTTGAAAGTTGGATAAAGGCAGCCTGCCTTTGAGTATTCAAGCCTCCCAACATCTGTCATTGCAGTGCCAGGAAACAACAGGCTATGGATATGGATGACAGAAAGTATTGTTGTTCAGGATCAAAGATATTGCACTGGTAAAGCTTTGCATAGCTTTATGCACCATTTTTGCAGCACTGATTTTAGAAGACGAAGCACATTCAGATATTAATTGAAGGAGAAAGTTAAGATCAGATAAGGAGGGGTACTCCATTTTCACTCTACAAGTTTAAATGTGACAAATTCTGTGTCTTCAAAGAAGATGTTTTTCAATTGCGTGAGTGTTCACTGTTTTTTATGTGATGTGACCATAAAAGACATGATCAGGTTTTTTTTCCATTTATAAGAGATTGGTTTTCATCATACTAAACATGACTTGAATAAACAAATTTCTAAACAACACTCTGACTTTCACACACAAACTCAAAACTCTCACAAACAGATTATAAGGTGGAGAGGATGGAGGTAAGTATAACCAGGAGAGCGAGATAAATGAAATCCACAGGCAAATGTAACAAAATTTGTAAAAGCTACTTTGGACTTCAGTAAAGTTAAGGGGGATTACTACTCTGGTAGGTTGATAACTTGCCTCATTTCAGGCTGAACTCTGTGATCATGGTGCTTTCACTTGGCAGTCAGACTGCTTTGGACATTGAGGTGGTTTACTGTTATAGTGGACATTTTATCTGTTGCTCTGGTGACAACAGTGGTGATTGAATCCTTTTTGAAATCTATCTGCAGCATCTGAGTAGTCAAAATCAGGAGGCAGAGTTCAAAAATCTGCAAGTCGGATGGAGAGTGAGAGAAACAGGGAGAGAAAAGAAACTCTCTGGGTCCTTCCTTCGGTGTCCCAGTTGTTTATTTAGTTTTGAAAAGTAAGCGGATGCTTGAAAGACACAAGAAGCTGCCCTCTTTACAACCTCCCAGTGATCCAAATAACAGCTGGCGTATTCCAATTAGTTACTCCCGTATGTCTACAAACATATCCTGTAAGAACATTCAAAGTCCCCCATAATATACTGTTGAAGTTATCACCAATGTTCTCATTCCCACACAACTACTCAATAATAAAATTATCTTTCAAGCCCTTTGTTCTTGCTGTGACTTTTCAGACAAATTTTCTCAATTTCAATGCTTTTGGAAATGTTGAAAGTACAGTAATGCAAATGTGCAGCCGTCTTTGACAATGATCCCTCGTCACTGGAGTGTGAGTTCACTCTTAAAAAAAAATTAGAGATTTGCAGTTAGTAAATTCAAAAATCATTTTTTATATGAAGCATGGTTTTACAACTATATAACTTTTTTATGTAATTGAATTTTTCTTGGGTCCTAGAATAATTGCAAGGATTGGTGAGCAACAGTTAATATAACCAACTGTAATGGTTTACTTACAAACAAGTATATATACAGCATACTTTCACAATTCTCACTTACAGCTCAAAGATCTATTCCAGCTACATGGAAGTCTCTGCACTTGTTCCCCATTGGGAGGTCAGGTCATATGACATTCCTGATGTAGGCCCCTTAAAGGGGATCAGCTCGTACAGATCCTTTTTTGAAAGTCTTAATCAGCACTAGAATTTATGATGTTGATCATTTTAAAACATGCTCAGTGCATGGTAGCACAGTGTTTAGCAATGCTCCCTCATAGTACTGCGAATCCAGTTTCAATTCTGGCCTTGGGTGACTGTGTGGAGTTTGCATATTCTCCCAATGTCTGCGTGGGTTTCCTATGGGTGCTCCATTTTCCTTCCACAATCCAAATATGTGCTGGTAAGATGGATTGACCTTGCTGAATTGATCCTTAGTGTAAGAAGAATTAGCAAGCGCAAATAGTTGGCATTACAGAATAGGGCCTTGGTGAGATTGTTGTCAGTGCAGGGTCAATAGGCTGAATTGTCTCCTGCACTGCAGTGATTCTATGATTCTATTCTTTTAAGCATGGGACACAAGATGATGTCATAATGCAGTGACCAAGTCAAAGATATTTATTTACATTAAAGTAAGTATGAGGAGTCAAAGAAAGGATTTTTTTTTCCCATTGGGTTAGAACATAGAACATAGAACATAGAACAATACAGCACAAACAGGCCCTTCGGCCCATGAGTTGCGTCGATCACATCTACCAATCCACAGACCTATCTATAACCCCCTATCCTATTCTTTTCCATATACTCATCCAGAAATCTCTTAAAAGACCCTAGTGAGTTTGCCTCACCAACCTCCGACGGCAATCGGTTCCATTCACTCACCACCTTCTGAGTGAAAAACCTATCCCTGACATCTCCTTTGTATTTGCTTCCCTGCACCTTAAATCTGTGTCCTCTCGTAGTGACCATTTCTGCTCGGGGAAATAGTCTCTGAGAGTCCACCCTATCTATTCCTCTCAACATTTTATAAACCTCTATCAGGTCGCCTCTCAACCTACGTCTCTCCAGTGAGAAGAGTCACAGCTCCCTCAACCTATCTTCATAAGGCCTGCCTCCCAATCCAGGCAGCATCCTTGTACATCTCCTCTGAACCCTCTCAATAGCCTCTACATCCTTCCTATAATGAGGCGACCAGAACTGCGCACAATACTCCAACTGGGGTCTGACAAGAGTCTTGTAGAGCTGCATCATTACCTCCTGACTCCTAAACTCTATTCCTCGATTAATGAAGACCAGTACACCGTACGCCTTCTTGACCACTTCCTCCACCTGCGAGGCCGATTTAAGAGTCATATGGACCCGTACCCCGAGATCCTTCTGCTCTACAACACAGCTAAGACTCCTACCCCTTATATTGTACTCCTTCATCCCATTATTCCTGCCAAAATGGACCACTACACATTTATCTGCATTGAAGTCCATCTGCCACTTCTCCGTCCAGTCGAGCATCCCGTCTATGTCCCGCTGCAACTTTTGGCATCCCTCCAGACCATCCACAACACCACCGATCTTTGTATCGTCGGCGAACTTGCTAACCCATACCTCCACTTCCTCATCCAGGTCATTTATGAAAATGACAAACAGCAGGGGTCCCAGAACAGATCTCTGGGGCACTCCACTGGTTACCGACCTCCATGCAGAACAAGACCCATCCACAACCACTCTCTGCCTTCTGCCGGCAAGCCAGTTCTGGATCCACGAGCCCAAAGCCCCTTGGATCCCATGCCCTCTCACCTTCTCCAGAAGCCTTGCATGTGGGACCTTATCAAACGCCTTACTAAAGTCCATGTACACTACGTCCACCGCCCTTCCTTCATCAATGTGTTCAGTCACATTTTCGAAGAACTCAACTAGGCTCATAAGGCATGACCTGCCCTTGACAAAACCATGCTGACTATTTCTAATCAGTCCAATCTTCTCCAAATGTTCATATATCTTATCCCTCAGAAGCCTCTCCATCAGCTTACCAACCACTGAAGTCAAACTCACCAGTCGGTAATTTCCTGGACTATCCCTGTTCCCTTTCTTAAAGATAGGAACCACATCTGCAATCCTCCAATCCTCCGGAACCTCTCCTGTTTCCATGGACGACGCAAAGATCATCGCCAGGGGCTCTGCAACCACTTCCCTCACCTCCCACAATAACCTGGGGTACATCCCATCCGGTCCCAGAGACTTGTCTATCTTGATAGAATTTAACAGGTCTAACACATCCTCTTTCCTAACATCCACATACTCAATCTTTTCCGTATGCCGCAAACCTGCAGTGCAATCTCCCAGTTCACTTTCCACCGTGAATACCGAGGCAAAGTACTCGTTAAGCATCTCTGCCATTTCTTCCGGATTCACACAGACTTTTCCCCCTTCACCTTTTATAGGCCCTATCCCTTGTCTTCTCATCCTTTTACTTTTCACATATTTGTAGAAGGCCTTGTGATTCTCCTTAATCTTCCCTGCCAAGGCCTTCTCATGACCCCTTCTGGCTCTCCTAATTTCCTTTTTAAGTTTCCTTCTACACACCTTATACTCCTCTAGATCCCTAACATCCCTTAGCTCTCTGAACCTTTTATATATCATTTTTTTCTTCCTAACTAGGTTCACCACCACCTTCATGCACCACGGTTCCCGCGTCCTACCTGAACCTCCTTGACTCCTCGGGACGTTGTCTTGCAGTGCCCCAGACAAACATTCCTTGAAAAACCACCACTTCCCTTCTGTACTCTTCCCCAAGAACACCTCCTTCCAGTTTATGCGTCCAATTACCTGCCTAATGTTTTCATATTTCCCCTTACTCCAGACATGCACCTTCCTAGCCTGCCTGATCCTATCTCTTTCCATCGCTATCGTAAAAGAGATAGAATTATGATCCCCATTTCCAAGATGCTCACCTACCGTGAGATCCGACACCTGCCCTGGCTCATTAGCAAGCACCAGGTCAAATACAGCCTCTCTTCTCGTAGTCTTTTCCACATACTGTGTCAGGAAACCTTCCTGAACACACCTAACAAACTCCACACCATCCAAACCCCTTACCCTTGGGATATTCCAGTCGATATTTGGGAAATTAAAATCTCCCATCACGACAACCCTGTTATTTCTACGTCTGTCTAGGATCTGTTTCCCTATCTGCACCTCAACTTCTCTGCTGCTGTTGGGCGGCTTAAAGAATACACCCAGCAAAGTTATCGAGCCTTTGCTGTTCCTAACTTCCACCCACAGAGACTCCGTAGACAATCCCTCCCCGTCTTCCACCTTCTCTACAGCCATGACACTGTCCCTGATCAACAGTGCCAGACCACCCCCTCTTTTGCCTCCAACCCTGTCCCTCCTGAAGCACCTGAATCCCAGCACCTGAAGTACCCAGTCCTGTCCCTGAGACAACCAAGTCTCTGTAATGACCACCACATCACACTCCCAAGCAGCAATCTACGCCCTAAGCTCATCTACCTTATTTACTACACTCCTGGCATTAAAATAGACACACTGCAGCCCCTCAGCCAGGATATTTCCCTTTTCCGCCACCTGCCTAACCCCCCTCTCAGAGTGCCTACAGTCCTTCCCTAAGGGTACTTAGAGTGTCAAGAATAAGAAAGCATAGTATATTATAACTGGTAGTACAGATCAGATAACTATTATGGAACCCTGTTGATTGTCATTTCCACAGTTGGATGGTTTCTATAACACTACAAATCTGAAACATCAGTTTTAAATCCGAGTAGTGAGTTGGTCAAGGCTATTTAGTTTTGATGGTACCATGGACTGGCAGTGAAAGTGGACCAATATTTTCTCTCGATTACAGCCTTTCACTGTCCCCAAATTATTAGTCAACTCTTTAAGCTCAGAATTTCCAACACAAACCATCAGAGATGTATTGAGATACTTCCTACATTACAATGTATATTAATGATTTAGATTAAGGAATAAAATTTAATTTCTCCAAATTTGTAGATGAAGCAAAGTTGGGTGGGATACTCACCTTCATGTCATCTGCAAATTTTGACACACTACACTTGGGCCCCAGCTCCAAATCGTAAACAATTGCAGTCCCAACATTGATCCCTGAGGCAACCAATAGTCACAATTGCCAATCAAAAAAACACTCATTTACCCCCATTCTTTGCTTTCTGTTAGTTAACCAATCCTCTATCCAAGTTAACATATTAACCCTAACACCGCGCACCTTTATCTTATTAGACGTCTTTAGTGCGGCAATTGTCAAATGTTTTCTGGAAATCCAGATATACCATATCCACAGTGGATCCATCTCCACTGCACATGTAATGATCTCAAAGAATTCCACAAAATTAATCAAACAGGCCCTTCCTTTCATGAACCCATGCTGTGTCTTACAAATGGGACAATTTATATCCAGATGTCTCACTGTTTCTTCCTTAATGATGGATTCAAGCATTTTCCCTACTGCAAAGTTAAGCTAACCAGCCTATAATTACCTGTCTTTTGTCTACTTTTTTTAACATTCTCACATTTGCTGTTTTCTAATCTGCAGAAATCACACCAGCATCCAATGATTTTGGTAAACTCCACACAGTCACCCAAGGCCAGAATTGAACCTGGGTTCACATACTGTGAGGGAGCATTGCTACTTCTCCCGCCATCTCTTTTAATACCCTGTATTCCATCAGGGCCAGGAGAGTTGTCTACCTTTAACCCCATTAACTTGTTCAATACTAGCTCTCTCATGTTAATGATAGTTTCTAGGTTCTCACCTGCCATAGCCTTCCTGTCATCAATTTTTGGCATATTATTTGTGCCTTCCACTATGAAGACCGACACAAAATACCTTTTCAATGCCTCAGCCATTTTCTCATTTCCAGTTATTACATCCCCCTTCTCATCCCCTAGAGGATCAATGCCTACTTTAGCCACTCTTTATCATTTTATAATTTATAGAAACTTTTGCTGTTTGTTTTTATGTTCTGAGTCAGTTTAATCTTACTTTTCTTTACAGCTTTCTTTGTGACTTTCTGTTGATCTTTAAAGATTTCCCAATCCTCAAGGGTCTTTGCCATTTTGTATGCATTTTGTTTCAATTTGATACGTCCTTTATTTCCTTAGATATCACTGGCTGATTATCCCTTTTTCTACAGTCCTTTCTTATCACTGGTATATACTTTTGCTGAGCACTGTGAAAGACCACTTTGAAAGTCCTCCACTGTTCTTCAATTGTCCCACCTAAAGTGTTTACTCCCAGTCTTCCTTAGCCAATGCCTGCTTCATCCCTTTGTAGTTTCCTTTGTTTAAGCACAAGACACTGGTATTGGATTTTACCTTTTCACACTCCATCTGTATTTTAAATTCAACCATATTGTGATTGCTTCTTCCAAGAGGATTCCTAACTGCAAGATCATCAATTATTCCTGTTTCATTACACAAGACCAGATCTAGATTAGCTTGCTCCCTTATATGTTCCATTATGTACTATTCAAGGAAGCTATCATGGATACATTCTATGAACTCCTTCTCAAGGCTGCCTTGACCAATTGGTATGTAGATTAAAATTCCCCATGATAATTACATACCATTTTTACATGCATTGCTTATTTCTTTGCTTATTTCTCGCCCCACCAGGATGTCATTATTTAATGGCCTATAGACTTCGCCTATCAGTGACTTGTTCTCCTTACTATTTCTAATTTCCACCCGAATGGATTCAACCTCTTTTTCCATTAAACTCATATCGTCTCTCACTACCGCCCTGATGTCATCCTTAAATATCAGAGCTACATCATCTCCCTTACCTTTCTGTCAATTCCTCCAAGCAGTCTGATACCCCTGGATATTTAAATCCCAATTATGACCATCCTGCAATCATGTCTCTGTAATGGCCACCAAATCATATGCGTTCGCAGTAATTTGTGCCACCAACTTTCTTGCCTTGTTTTGAATGCGGTGAGCATTTAGATAAATTCCACTATGTTAGTTTTTTGGAACTTATTTTTAAATTCTAACACCCCCATTAGCAACATCTCCTGAGTTCTCATTTCTTTTAGCTTTTTTCCTGATTTTTGATGTAGTTGGAACATTCTTTCCACATTTTGTCCTTGCTCCCTCCTTCTCAGACTCCTTATGTGGTTTCTCATCTCCCTAGTATATTAGTTTAAACCCTCCCCAACTGCTCTAGCCAAGACTCCCCCTAGGACATTGGTCCAAGTCCTGCTCAGGCCTACAGGTCCTTCCTCCCCGAGAACCAGTCCAATGCCCCAGGAATCTGAAACTCTCCCCCGACACCATCTCTTCGGTCACCTATTAATTGGATGTATCCTTTCAGTTTTACTCTGACTAGCACATAGCACCAGTAGTAATCCTGAGATCACTACTTTAGAGATCCAATTTCTTAACTTTCTTCCTAACTCCCTGTATTCTGCTTTCAGGACGTCGTTGCTTTTGTTATCTGTGTCGTTTGTACCAACGTGTTTTTTGACTACTGGCTGTTCACCCTCCCCCTTCAGAATGTCTTACATCCACTTCAAAATGTCCTTGAATCTAGCACCATCCTAGAGCCTCAATTGCAGCCACAGAAACACCTGTCTGTTCCCCTTACAATTGAATTCCTTACACCGATGGCACTGATGCACTTTTTTACCCCTCCCCTCTGCAGCAGAACTAACTGTGATGCAACAAGTTTAGCTGCTGCTTCTTTCCCCAGGGAATGGGAATAAATGTGAGGTTATCCGCTTTGATGGCACAAAACAGGGGAGGCATATTATTATCTGAATGGCTATAGATTGGAAATTGGGGAATGAGACCTAGGTGACTGACCACTGAAAGTAAGCATGCCAGTACAGCAGATGTTAAAGAAGCAAATGGTGTATTGGCCTTCATGTGATTCAGGTACAGGAATAAGGATGTGTTATTGCAGTTGTACAGGGCCTTGGTGAAACCAACCTGGAATATTAAGTGCAGTTTCGGTCTCCTTACCTTAGAAGGATGTTCTTGCCAAGGAGGGTGTGCAGTGAAGTAATTCCTGGGATGGTGGGAGAAGAGAGATATGATTAGGGTTATATTCACAGAGAGGGAGGGGTCTCATAGAAACGTATAAAATTCTAACAGGACTAGATAGGGAAGATGCAGGGAAGATGTCCTCGATGGGGGAGTCTGAATCAGGAGTCACGGTTTGAGGGTAGGGCGGAAACCATTTTATTTTTATTTATTATTAGTGTCACAAGTAGGCTTACAATAACACTGCAATGTAGTTACTGTGAAAATCCCCTAGTCGCCACAGTCAGGCATCTGTTTGGATACTGAGGGAGAATTTAACTTGGCAACACACCTAACCAGCATGTCTTTTGGACTAAAAACAGGACATAACTCATTTTACTTACAAGGATAAACATAAGGAAAATCACAAATGACATGTCATATTTCCAATGTCAAAAATTATTACAAACATGAAGGATTTACATATTCTACAATGATTGACAGAATTTTTCATTTGTGGTACCATTGATTCCAGTAGCATTGGGGTACCTCGAGTTCTTTTACTTTGAGTGACTGCAGAAATGATCTTGGGGTTAGGGGAATGAAATATATCCTGTGAGATTAGACAAAATGGGTGTTAGCAAACCAGTGGTACATTCTATACGATGTCCCACCAATGGAAGAAAACATCTGGTGTAGTGTAAAATGGGTTTACAATTGGCTATTGGTCATTTTATGTTAACATCCAGGATGAATTTTAGCCACAAGGCATTTTGAGATGATTCTGCTGCTTCACTTATTTCTATTTATCCACAGCATTTAAAGAAAAAGAGAACAGTTGAATTAACTACGACCTGCTCTAGGTCTGTGATGCTTCCACTAGACTCAAGAAAGATCTGTTGTCACATTATTTAAGATGTGACAACCAAAGAAATTGGACCCTGGAAGTTATGGATCTGTCATTGGATTAAAGTTATGGCAATATATTATAAGAAATTAAATTTATGATTGCTTCGAGAGTTCGATGGCTAAAGGAATTCCCTGCATGAATTCACATAACAGAGTACTACCTTTCAAATTTGATTGATTCTTAGGTAAGTGACTAGAATAGTGAATGATGATGGTCCTGTAGATGTTATACGCCTAGAATTAGAAAACCTTCAGAAAGTAACATTAGAATGCATCTACTGGAGACTCTTGTGGCTGTTCTAGACATTTCATTCCCAAAAACTGCCACAATTTCACACAATAAACAGGTTTCCCTTAATCTGGCAAATAAATTAAGATGTTGGAAACTTCATTTCAGTCTTGACCTCTAATCCAGACAAAGCTCTTTTTACTCATTCAATCTATCTTCTCATTCCACTATTCCTTTATCGTTGCCCCCCGCCTATTTCTTGGATACATATTAGCCTTCAGCAGCATTGTCCAAAAACACACCAATAGGTTTTAAATGTATGCTGATGACACCCAACATGTTCATTCCCACCTCGCTCAACTCCTCCACTATAGCCAAATTTTCGAACTGCTTATCTGACTTGCAATACCGGATGAGCAGACTTTTTTTCTAATTAAATACTAGGAAAAGTGGAGCCATTCTTTTCTGATCCCCACTCTAAATCTGAGACTCTTTCCCTTTTGTTGGTAACATGCTGAAACTAAACCAATCTATTCACAACCTTGACATCATAGTTGACCACAAGATAAGCTTCCGGCCACTTATTCATGCCATCATTAAGATGGTCTTTTTAAACCCACATGATATGACCTGACTTTATCCTTGTCTCATCTTGTTTGTTGTTGAAATCCTCAATCATGTCATTGTTGCCTCTTGACTATTCCAATGAACTCCTAATTGATTTCCACATTCTACCCTCCATAAACATGAGGTCATCCAATTGTCTACTATCTGGTCTTAACTTGCAATAAGCCCTGTTTGCTTACTGCCCCTATGTTTGCTGACCTACATTTGCTCCCAGTCAAGCAATGTCTTTATTTTAAAGTTCTCATTCCTGTTTCCAAACTTCTCCATGGCCTCAACCCTCCTATCTCCATAACACAAGTCCTCTGAGATCGCTGCACTTATTCATTTCTGGTCCCTTGAGATCCCCAGTTTTAATGACTGCATTACTGACGACCACACATTCAGCTGCCTAGACCTTCATGTCTGGAATGTCCTCCCTACCATTTTTGTTACCACCTTTACTACCTCACTAACCCGCTTTACTCCTTTGATACACTTATTAAAATCTACCTCCTTGTCCAAACTTTTGACCTAATATCGCTTTTCATGGATTCAAGTCATAACTTGTCTTTCAATGCTCTTGTGAAATGACTTGGGACAAAAAGGCTATACAAATACAGATTGTTCTTGTTGAGTGACAGACTGGCTGAACACCAAATAATATGGAACTCTTATCTCTTCAAGAAAGCTTTGATACTAAAGGTTGTTGCTTGCAATGTCTTGTGCCATCAGGTAATACTTTGCAGCTTGGAAAACATACAATGGTGTCTATCATATCATTAGTTTTCTATGGGAACATTGATGAATGTTTCAGCCTGGTAAACAAGTTATATATATTATTCCCTGCTTTATACCTCGATACTTTTGGGAAGTCACCAATTATCCTTTTTTATGTTAAAGGATACAGTATCTATGACTAAGTTATGATCAGCTTGCCAGCTAATGGTATTATATTTTGTACATACCATTTTAATGTATAGTTGCTTTATAGATCAAACATTAATATAGGACTAGAGAATAATACGAATAACAATGTCCATGTATGATGTACAGAATTATATGGTAAGTAACCCAGAAACAACACTGTGGAAGCCTACCTGCATGGAGAAGCAGTTTCATGCATGACAATAATCTGGGGATTTGTAAATCGTTAAGGACTAATAAGAAATGGTTAATGTTTAAGAACACAGTCTCAAGATTTCACCATTGCAATATCTAAAGAATCCACATTGCAACATGGTTGGCAGCAATGGTGGCTTCTGAAAGATATCACATTAGAGATTATACGAAAGATGGCATTTTAAACAGTGAACTCAGAACAATATTATAAGGTATGAAAAACTAAAAGCAGCTGAAGCTACCCCAGAGAAACAGGCATCTAAGAAGAAAACTTGAAGAAACAGTCAAAAAATCTTCATTACAGATTTAGCAGTTCAGGGATTCACCAGAGTGATTGAAAGTCCACTGTGCATCCATCTCTCCCTACCCTCTCGAGTGGTACACAATGCAGCCACCCACTCAGATTATAAAGACTGGTGAGGACAATAATAAAAATTGCAAGACCTTGTGTGTGGTCCAATGGCAATACAGTGGTACAGTGGTTAGCATTGCTACCTCACAGTGCCAGGGACTCGGGTTCGATTCTCAGCTTGGGTCTCTGTCTGTGTGGAGTTTGCATGCTTTCCCTGCGTCTGCATGGGTTTCCTCCTACATTCTGGAAGACATGTTGGTTAGGTGCATTTACCCGACCAGGGGCCGGAGTGTGGTGACGAGGGAAATTTCACAGCAACTTCATTACAGTGTAATGTAAGTCTTACTTGTGACTAATAAATACATTTTTACTTTAACTTAATTCATAAGACAGTGAGCAAAAATACAAAAATAACTGTATTCCACTACAAAAGAGATGGCAGCCACAGACTGTTTAATAGATTTATAGATAACATGGAAGACAGTCACAAGTTATTAAAAAAAAATTGTAAAATAAAAACTGGTACATTCAAAAGTTTAAGAACCTGCAGAGATTAGACAAAAAGAGACCTGCAGACTTTAAGAAAACAACGCTGCAATCCTGAGTGAAAAATAACATTCCCGATTGGAGCACATACATACTGAGTTTCCTGCAGTGTGAGACATTAAAACAAAGAGAAAAGTTTCTGCAGTTTCTTTCAAAGAAAATTAAATTTCTAAAAGTTTAGATTGTTTTAAAAAACAAAGAATGCTCACAATCACTTGGATCCTTGCCACTTCAGGAACATTACTGGGAAAAAAATCAGCAGGTTGCAGGTGTGCCTGGAAATTTTAAAATAAACAGGGCCCTGCAAAAGTTCAGAAAAAAGAAAAGGAGATAAGAAAGTGCTGCAGTTTTAAATGTTTCTCTTAAAGAAGCCAAAATCACCAGGGAACCAGGAAACATGAAATAGAATGATGAAATCAAGACAAGAAGCCAAGATTTGCACAGACAATGGCCGGGATTCTCCGGTCTCGCCGGCAGTGCATCCCCGTCTGTGAGATTCCTGCCGGTGTGGGATGAGATCAATGAGAATTCCCATTGACACCAACAGGATGAAAGAATCCCACCGCTAGAAAACAACCTGCCACCTCCCGCCAGAAGGAAACATGTGGCTGGAAGGCCAGAGAATTTCATCCAACCTCTTTACAAAAAACTGTTACTGTACTGACATTCATAAAGGAGAATTACAATTTAAAGCTATAACTACAAGAAAACACAAGTGACCATGGACAGAAAATTAGAAGATCCAGTTACATTCTAGATAAGGAAATGACTGAATGGTTTTGCACGCTTCCAATAAAGTGCCAAGGACAACAAGACACCATGGAGGAAGTGCAACTCCTAGTAAAGTGAAAGAGCAAGAAGACGCCCCAGAGAAAGGGCAACTTCCAATAAAATGGAAAGGCAATAAGAGACCCCAGAGGAAGGGCAACCAAAGACTGCAAAGTAAAGATGCTGAAAGATCCCAGTGTGACAAAGACAGAAGACCCCAAAGTGTGAGAGACAATATTCAAGTGAACGACAAGATGGTTGTCAACCATAACTAGTGTGCAATAACATGCATAAGCCAAAGCATTTAGGGAAAAAGGAAGAAATGGTTGAGAAGAAGCCATAGAGCTCAAAAATAGATTCTTAAAAATGCTGATACAGTGCCAAACTGCAACAACAGATGGCAGTAGAGTGCACCGATGACTGTGAATGAAGGAAAATTATCTGGGTTAACTCAAAATAATCAAAATGTACAAGAAGTAAATATAGCTTTTTCACAGGAAAATGTGTGTATCCATGCTGAAATGGAAGATATGAAGCATAAGATTCAAGCTGAGTCCATGAGACAGTGCATTGAAACTCAGATTGAGCGATCAGGAGGTTAACAAGATAACAACCAGTTGAACAAATAGTAGATTGTTCTTCAAGAACAACTGCAAAGAAATGTATGACCATTCAACAACAGAAATGAATACTGTCTGTCCCAAATAGCAGAATGGAAGTACAGCAGATGAAGCTCAAAGAGACTTTGCTGAGAATTCAAGATGAAGCAGTGAACTTTGCAAAATGGAATACCTATTGAAAGACTTTGAATGGTACAAGCATTATTCAGGTCAAAGTATAGTCCTATAGACAGTTATGAAGAGGCAACAGAACTCAAGAGGGAACCAACACTCTCTCATCATAGTTAGATGCAGATAAAGTTTTTCTTACTTTCCCAACAATATTTCTGAGCCCTGCAAAGCCATCAAAATGTTTCTGTTTCTGACACCAACCGGAGTGATGTTGACAATTTAATGACAGTTTGAGCTCTAAATTTGTTGAAGCTATCAAATCCATTGTTCTTAGAACTTAATACAGCTAGCAGAAAGGAAGATCTCCTTCACAACTGTTTGGGCTGGAATTCAAACCTATATCCCAATGGACAAAGTATTGCCTCCTTATCCAAACTGTTATTAATGAATTCACTGTTTGATCTACATTCTATATAAATATTTAGCTTGAACAATCTTTGATATGTGGTTCCTCTCAAATTGGAAGTCTTGAGAAGGATTTGATCCTAAATTATGCAGTTGTTAAAAGTATGTAAAATGTTCAAATGAGATTTAAAAAGCAAATTAAATTCTTAAAATAGTCAAATAATAAAGCAAAAGATAATGATAGTTACTAATTTGTATGAAATGGAACATTGTTTGATTTTGTCTCCATCTCTTTGGTATGTTTGGTTCCAATTCACTGTAATATTGTAGCAATAGAAACAGCACTTACAAAAGGCAATAACTGACTACAAACTAACATTAGTGCATGTGATAATTAACTCAAATTTAAATCATAATAGCTTGGAAATTACATTGTAGCAATATTATTGTGCAAACACTTAATGCTCAAATTGCTCTCTGCTGTTTTAATGGAGTCATTAAGTTAACCAGTTTATTTTAATTAAGTTGATGGCTGTTACTAAAATAGTCAAATTTTGAAACAAAAACACAACGTAATTTCCAGGCTAATGATGCATTTCAATAAAATGTCCAACTTTCTACCCAAAGTACCTTCTAATTCTTTTTGTAATATTGGGCAGATTTGTTTAACTGTGTAGGCTTTTAAATATTTAGTTTAACCACACACGTGATACATTATTGGGATCAAATAGCACATTTCTATACAGGAATTTTCCTGTTGGTTTGCAGCCATGCAATTCTGAGGGCACATTTTTCCTTCTTTTCCCTTCACATTATTTATATTGTCTACTGAAATTTAAGAAACTGTGCATGATTTAGGAGCATCACTTGTCAGTCTGCAACACTACATTGCCAAACATAACTAATCTAAATCCTGCACAAAATCTGCTTATGTTTAACAAAAATAACAAATGAAAGGTTGTTGCTTCCAATAAAGCACTGTTTGAGTTATGCATTAATTATTTTTCATTTGCATCAAAAGCTACTTTTGCCACAGTTCACTTGTAAATGGTCCGTAAACATCCTGCTTCTCGAGAAAGCCAATGAAGTCATGTCAACTCATTACTTTTAGTGTTTTATCCAAGTAATACTAAATATTTCAGACTGAAGGTGGGATTGGCCTATGCGAAATTAAAAACATTTCAGAGGGTGAGGCAAGAGACTATAAATGATTTTAAAAGCCAACAATGTATGCATGATTGTACTCAGACTTGCTGTTAATTTAAATGAATCTTGACTCTTCTCTCAAAATTACTTTTATGTTTACTAATTATATATATGCTGAAGACTTATTACATATTCATACTGATATTTACGATCAAAATTCTCTATTTGCAACCTACCTCTAATGAAGAGACTACTGATCTGTAAAAGCAGAAATACAGTGAAAAAATAATAAGTTTTCAGAGTCCAAAGATTGTAATTAATATTAGATTAATCAGCAAATGTTGAATCAGTGTACCATTTGACAACTCATTTACAGTCTAGATCTAGATTTTGTAATTAAACAATATCTCGCCAACACAATACAATACACATTTAACATATTCACATTGAATTTGTAAATACAACGTTCGTTTCCCAATTAAATGCTACAGTGAACCACAATTCAATCTCGTTTGCATACGATTTAAGATTTACACCAATGGGCATACAAAGGACAAAGAACAAAACAGCATGGGAAACAGGCCCTTCGGCCCAACAAGCCCACGCTGCCACCCCGAGGTTCCCACCTCTACCTGTGATCCCTGTCTATGTTTATAGATCTATGGATTAAAAAACAAATGTGAGACAATTCAGGGAGAATTTGTTTTGCCAATTAGCCTAAGAGCACATCTTTGGGAAGTAGGATGAAACCAGAGCACCCGGAGAAAACCCACGCAATCACAGGGAGAATGCACAAACTCCCACAGACACAGGCCCAAATCCATGTATCTGCACAGCACAGCGATAGTCACTGAGCTGTCATGTTGCCCATCGAATGGTCCAGGTCAAGCGTACACTAACGACGTGAAGCACTAGGACACTCTCGAAAAAAAAATCCAAGAGCAGACCTCTCACAAACCATCGTGTGTATGCCCCTTGTTAGACAACAAGGTGGACCAAAGCACCTGTAGGATAAAAAACAAGTACATCAACATCATCATCTATTTACACACTTCCCAGGGACTCTCAAGGTTCATGATCCCCATTTTAAATCAGTTTTCTATACCCCTCCATTCCCATTCTGTTCATGTGCCCATCTAAGTATTTCTTAAATAACCCCAGAGTGCCTGCCTCCACCACTTTACTTGGAGCACATTCCATACCCCCACCACCCTCTGTGTGAAAAAACTCCCTCTAGCATCCAAATTATACCTTACCCCCCACACCCCAAGCCCGTGACCCCTCGTACTATTTGAGTCCATCCTAGGAAAAAGCTTAACCCTGTTTCCTCTATCTATCTCCTTCATAATCTTGTACTCCTCCATTAGATCTCCTCTAAATCTACATCTTTCTAAGGAAAACAGTCCCAATTTGCCTAATCTCTCCTCGTAACTCAGACCTTCCATACCAGGCAGCATCCTGGTAAACCTCCTCTGCACTCTCTCCAGATTCTCCACATCCTTCCGATAGTAAGGCGACCAGAACTGGACACAGTATTCCAAATGAGGTTTAACCAACGTTTTATACAACTCCAACATTAAAGGCCAGCTCTTGTACTCTATATCCTTTCCTATAAAGGCTAGCATACCATATGCTTTCTTCACAACCTTCTCCACTTGCTCTGCCACCTTCAGAGACTTGTGCACCTGCACCCCAAGGTCCCTCTGCATTTCTATACTCTTAATAGGTCTACCCTTTATCATATACCTCCCCACTACATTCTTTCTCCCAAAATGCATCACCTCGCATTTATCAGGATTGAATTCCATCTGCCATCTATCTGCCCAAGCCACCAGCCTATCTATGTCCTGCTGCATCGCCTGACAATGCTCCTCACTATCCACAAGTCCAGCCATCTTTGTATTGTCTGCAAACTTGCCGATCACTCCACTTACTCCCTCTTCCAAGTCATTTATATATATTACAAATAGAAGAGTTCCCAGTACCGAGCCCTGCGGCACACCACTAGTGACCGACCTCTAGCTAGAAAAACAGCCTTCCACTATTAGTCTCTGTCTCCTATTACTAAGCCAGTTACTTATCCATCTAGCTACCTGTCCTTGTATCCCATGAGCCTTGACCTTCTCAACTAACATCCCATGAGAGACTTTGTCAAATGCCTTGAGAAGTTCCTCACAAAACACTCTCACAATTAAATCTACAAGATGCTGCCATCAACCTTCAATGTATTGACAAGATGAAGTCAAAAATAAAAGTGTCTTGAAAACATGCAATCCAAAGAACAATTTGTGGACTGTCGGTTTGAGCCTATGGAAGAGACTCAGGGTGAATGTGCAAACATTACGGGTGAAGACATGGAGAAAGTGAATAGTTTTGAGAACTTGGGGTCAGTAGTGGCAAAAGACAGACATAGGGGATTGGAAATTAAACAATGAAGCAGAGAGTTGGAATAAATGGGTGCTTTTCTGTTTGGCAGTTGGTGACTAGTGGTGTGCCGCAGGGATCAATACTGGGGCCTCATCTATTTACCATATATATAGATGTTCTAGAGGAGGGCACCAAGTGTAGGGTAACAAAGTTTGCTGATAACACAAAGATGAGTGAGAAAGCAAATTGCGTATAGGTCGCAAAAGTCTGCAGAGAGATTTGGATAGGATGAGCGAATGGGTGAGAATCTGGCAGATGGAGCATAATGTTAGCATGTGTGAGGTTATCCACTTTGAAGGAATAATAGTAAAATGGACTATTATTTAAATGGTGAAAAGATTACAACATGTAACTGTGCAGAGGGACGTGGGCATCCTTGTGCATGAATCACAAAAACTCAGTCTGCACGTGCAGCAGGTAATTAAGATGACGAATGGAATGTTGACCTATATCGTGAGGGGGATGGAATACAAAAGCAGGGAAGTTTTGCTGCAATTGTACAAGGAACTGGTGAGGCTGCAACTAGAGTACTATGTGCAATTTTGGTCCCCTTGCAAAAAGATATATCGGCCTTGGAGGGAGGGCACAGAAGGTTCACTATGTTGATACTGGAGATAAGGGCGTTAGCTTATGAGGAGAGATTGAGTAGATTGGGCCTGCACTCGTTACGGTTTCTCTGCCCATTGAAGCAGTGGAGGCTACCTCATTGAATATTTTTAAATTACAAGTAGGTAGATTTCTGATCATTAAGGGTTATGGGGAGCAGGCGGGTAAGTGGAACTGAACCACTTTCAGATTAGCCATGATCTTATTGAATGGCAGGGCAGGCTCATGGGGCTAGATGGCCTACTCCTGCTCCTATTTCTTATGTTCTTATGTTCTCTAGTTGAACTAATTGGAAGAGATGTACTGGATTGTTATGTGAAAAGAAAAGTATCGCTGAAACTGAAAGGAAGATTCTGCAGGACAGTTGAGAGACCTGACCTTGTTTGTAGTATAGAAAGTCAGGCAACATCAAAAAGAGGGGAATAACCACTGGATACTAATCAGATGTAGATTCTGAGATAGATATGCACAGCAAGAAAAGACAAAATCAGGAACTAGCATATCAGGGCTCAGTGACCATTGTGAAGCATCAAAAAAAGTACACGACAAGAGAGTGAATAGGTGCAGTCATCTGTTGTGGAGAGAGAGAACATGTAGTAAGATGGGTGAGGAAAACAGTAAGAAGGAGAAAAGGAAGGCTGAACCAGAACCACCTAACAGAGGAAAAGGTGCAGTGCTGAGGGGCTTAAACACGGTGAGATTGGAAGGTGAATGGGTGACTGACAGGAGGAGATGGAGAAGGTGACGTAATAACATTGAAGGGGATTTGTTGTGATTTTGTTATAAAGAGTATATTCACAACAATATTTAAGTGTATACAAACAAGGGTCTGACAGAACTGCAATATATATCAACCCTCTTCTCTTCCCTGGTTCCAACTGAGATTCCAACCTGACCCAAAACACGCACCCTTAAGCTGACTGGCTCGGTTTCCACACTTCTGCTCCATAAGATCCAGCCCAAGTGTGTGACCTCAGGGATTGCCCCTCCCAACAACCCCCCCCCCAACTCTTTTAAAGGGGCCACACTACCACAGGTAATCAACTAGCATTAAGATGGTCCCAAGTCAAATCGGAGAAGCTGAAATAAGTAGAAAAGGAAAACATGTAATTAAGACCTGGAGAGGGCTGAGATATCGGCAAAGTTAAAAGGAAATTCATTTACCCTTTTAGGATTCAGAATAATCAATCTTTTTCTTTCACATAATCTAAGATATATTGTAATTTGTAAATAGATCATAGATCATAGAACATTACAGCGCAGAACAGGCCCTTCGGCCTTCGATGTTGCGCCAACCAATTATGAAAAAAGCAATGACCCTCCAAACTAAACCATTCCCTTCTCTTCCATATACTTATCAACTAACCTCTTAAACGCCACAAAACTTGGCGCATCTACAACTGCCGCAGGCAGGGCATTCCACTCCCTAACCACCCTCTGGGTAAAGAACCTACCTCTGATATCCGTCCTATAACTATCACCCCTTAATTTAAAGCTGTGTCCCCTCGTGCTAGCTTTTTCCATCCTAGGAAAAAGGCTATCACTATCCACCCTATCTACACCTCTAATCATCTTATATGTTTCGATTAGGTCCCCTCTTAGCCGCCTCCTTTCTAACGAAAACAACCTCAAATCCCTCAGCCTCTCTTCATAAGACCTGCCCTCCATACCAGGCAAATCCTGGTAAACCTCCTCTGTACCCTCTCCAATGCCTCCACATCTTTCTTATAATGTGGGGACCAGAACTGCACACAATACACCAAGTGCGGCCGCACTAGAGTTTTGTACAGATTATACTCTAAATCAGACTATATTTTGTACAAATTATACTCATTTTAACTAAAGGCCTTTGGATTCAAGACCAGCTTAAACTGTCAAGCTAAAAATAACAATTTTAAAGCTGATGTTTGCTTTAGAATCTTTTAGTTTTGAATTTTCTCTTTGCGAAATGAGTTTCTTCTTTCATTGGTACATGAATTAAAATGGGCAAGCACATTATAAACTGGTCCTGACTTGCACCAACTCTATACCTGTTAGCCTTCTTAGGTTGAAGAATCACTTGTAGAGAGAATGGATTTGCTATGTTTTAATTTCAGTTCAGAAGTGGAAAAAAAACTTGCTGTTCTGTAACGTGGCTAGCTTTGCTTATCAGATAATTATTTTCAAATCAAAACAAAATAGTGATTAAACTTAGATTAGTTAGCAAACACCGATGTAACATTTGGTAATTTGTTTGAAGCACAGATCTAAATTTTGGAATGACTCTAGCGAGATTATCTGCCCCACCCTACCTGCAGAGGTGGCTCACCATTGGTCGCCGCAGGGATCTTTCGGTTCAGTCAATATCTACAATGTTTTGCATCGCTCACGTATCCTAGCATTGGGCAAGTCACCTTCAATTGGATAGTAAGATCTCGCTGGAGGGAAAGGCTGGAAAATTTTGCTCCTATGTCCAGTCAATGCAAAGAATAATTTAATACATTCATCATGAATCTATAAAAGTGTAATAATTCCATGGAGGCAAACCCCCTTCACGAAGTTACTTTATTTACACCATCCAACTGTACACAGCCAGCTCTCCAGTTGCTCCTTGTTGAATGCAGGCTGGGAGTCTCTCACACCTGCTTTAAATAGGGGGCATGTGGCTCCCAGATTTAACCATCAATTAGGACTCATCAGATATCTCTTTTTGACATCTCTTTTTGACATTCATCAGGTAGTTCATACTCCTGTAAACCAACCTCAATCGCCTGGCTGAAGTCATCACAAAAAGCAATTTCCTTTTCACATGAAAGATACAGCAAATGTTTCTAGTTGTAATCAAAGAGAAAAGATTAAAAAAATAAATTAACTGAGCACTGGGAAAGTGTCATTCTGACTTGAAACATTGGCTCCATTCTCTCTCCACAAATGCCATCAGACCTGCTGAGATTTGCCAGCATTTGCTTTGTTTCTGTTATTGTGAAAAATTATCTCTCTTTCTCCACAGATGCTGCTTCGCAAGCTGAGTATCTCCAGCATTTTCTGATTTCAGATTTCTAGTACCTGTGATATTTTTGTTTGCACACTAAGAATTGTTGAACATTCTGCTTTATTACTGAATCGATTTTATACTACCAGTTTTCAATATTATCTTTTGACCTGACAACAGACCACAAGAATGACAACAAGAATGTCAGTTGTTGAGACATCATTCTCAACAAGAAGAGATAAAATACAAATGATTAAGAAAGTTGCATTCTTGCTTTTTTTTGAGGTTCTACTTCCTTAAGGTCATCAATGTTCGAGCATATTGTACTTGGCATAAATGGCAAGATCCTTCTCTTCTTTGTACTTCCATTTCATTGTGCATAATCTTATACAATTTCCAAACACCTGAGAAAAACATTCACAAGAATGGTTCCAAAATGAGATAGATCAGAAAAGATGCATTGCTTTTACTTGATGAAAAATTGTTTGAGAAGACATCTGACAGAGGTATTCAAAATCATTAGAAATCTGGTGAGAGTAGATTGGGAAAAACTGTTCCAATTATTGGAAAGATCAAGAACCAGATGGTACAGATTTAAGCTAGTTGGCAAAAGAAGCAGTGTTGATATGATGGGAAACTTTTCACTCTGCAAGCAATTAGGGTCTGGAATGCCCTGACTGAGAGTGCAGGGATTCAATCAAATTATTAGGATTCATAGTGGAAAAGGAAGAATGCACAGAAGGCAAAGAGTGGCACTAAGTGAACTGCTCCTCTGGAGAACAAGCACAGATATAAGGGGCTGAATGGCCTTCTTCTGCATTGCAATGATTATTATTAAGTTAAATGTTTAAAGAAAATGGAAAGTTGGCAGGTAAACTATGTTGGCTTTGAGGTTTTATAATAGATGAATCATAGTATCATAGAATCCTGCACTGCAGAAGGAAGCTATTTAGCCCATTGAATCCCCACCAATCCCCAAAATCACAGGCATTTACTCTAGTAAGCCCCCTGACACTAAACGGCAATTTAGCATTCACTTAACATGCCCATGTTTAGAATGTGGGAGGAAAATGGAGCACCCAGAGGAAACCCATGCATACATGGGGCAAATGTGCAAACCCCACACAGACCGCATGGAGTTAATTTTATTTAAACAGCTAAGAAACAATTCAACTTAGAGATCCTGTGTCCTGTGATGTGATTTATCCAGTGCTACCACTGGGTAAATCGTATCATATTAGGTCCAGAAAGCATTTCCTGGAATCTAGGGCCATGTTCAAACTCCCTTCAACCGAACATTTGACATGAGCTCTATTGCAAGTTTAAGACCACACGTGCGGAGCATGAAATCAACTGTGTAGACTTTTAAAATCCGATTAGGAGTTCGAAGAGAGACAGAACAGATTACACAATTCTACAAAATAGATATAGCAGTTAAACCATTAACTTCACACTTCTGTGATTTTCAGGCTTTGATCCAAACAGCAGCTGACATCTTGGCACACTTACTGATACATGTAATAGTCAGGGATGAGTAATTCGGTTTTGCTTTATCGATTATGATTTGTTGACAAAAAAAAAGACTTTTGATTATATAAAATGGATGGATATGATATCTGCTTCATGAACTAACTCTTGGAAGCTTAGAAACCCCGACCTAATCTGGCCTTAGCTCAGATCTAAAAACCCAGAACTGTTCAGTAAACATGTGAAAGCAGTAGTCACCCACAGCTGCGGCTGTGAAGTATTATATATCCCACTATCACAATCATTGTCTTACTTCCTACTAAAAGATTATAGAATGTTGTAAAAGTACATTTTAAAGGAGAATGATCCAGATATAGGAAGGTGAGGACAGCTAAGATAGCTATGATAGTTTTCTCTCATACTAGCTGCTGAAAAAATACTTTTAATATAATTTCATGATGTGGCAGGAATGCAGGTATGTGATTTATTTTGTTAGTCTGCCAATCGAGTTGGAAAAGAAGGATCAGAATTGGCTGCAGCTGACCATGGGCAGCACAGTGGCACAGTGGTTAGCATTGCTGCCTCACAATGCCAGTGACCTGGATTCAATTCCAGCCTTGGGTCACTATCTATGTGGTGCTTCCAAATTCTTCTCATGTCTGCATGGGTTTCCTCTGAGTGATCTGGCGTCTTCTAGGTGTTCTGGTTTCCTCCCACAGTCCAAAGATGTGTAGGTTACATGATTAGCTGAATTGCCCTTTAGTATCCCAAGATACATAGCTTGGGGGACAAGTTGTGCACTTACAGGGACTTACAGGGGTAGGGTAAACTGCTTTGTCGGAGAATCGTCAGGCTCGATGGGCCAAATAGCCTCCTTCTGCATTGTGGGGAATCTATATGAAGTCATCTATCTTTATTAGATTTACCCTTGTAACTTTTCACTAGATAAAAAGAAGTAGCCACAAAGTTGCCAGAAGTGTGCATTGAAGGTAACAGGACCTCCGGGGACCTGAATGAGTAGGCTAAGCAACAGGTCATCTTCTTAAAAATTAGATTTAATTGTCGGGAGCTGATCACAGAAAGGATTGCAGAAAGGTGAATTAATGGAGTGAATTCATTTTCAAATGAAACCACAGAAAGAAAGATTTGGTCTTGAATTCTCCAGCTGTTGATACCAGAATCTCATGCTGATGGTGCACCCCTGCCAAGGATTTCCTGGCAAGATGGGGTGCACTGAATGAGAAACCCACTGACAGCGACGGGACCACAAGATCTGGATCTAAATAGCCCTTCTACAGAATCTATCTAACTCAGTCTTGATCATATTCAATAACTCAGCCTCCTCTAGGAGAAAATTCCACAAGCTGATGAGTACCCTGTCCATCTCAGTCTTAAATAGGAGACCTCTAATTTTTAAAAAAAAATAGTTTTAGTCTAGCCTCCCTCACAAGGGGAAACATCTTCTTGGAATCCATGCCTGAACTCTACATAATTCAACTGCATGGAATGGGGCACCCAGAAGCAGGTTCGGGAGTCGGGGAAGGGGGTGTGGGGGTGTGTGGTTAGCAATCCAAGTGGACACCCAAATCTTCCTATCAGCCTGGATATAGCCAAAGACTAAAAGTAAAAGGATTCTACCTCTTTTCTCCCCAGCTTCTGAACCATAATGGTAGTCTGCCTAGTTCAGCTATTTTTAAAAAATTAAATACATTTAAAAAGTTGTTGAGAAGATGCCTTCATGTTAAAGAACCCCCTCCACCCGCCCCAATTACTTAGCCTCGCATTCTCTCAAGCTGGGAGGCCTTTAATTGGCAATCCAAGTTTGCCTGCTTGCTACTGCGAAATTTCTAGGTCAGTGACTGCTTCCCCTCGGACCCAGAACTAGTCCTAGCCCCTGTTTCCTGCTCCCATATTGAACCTTCAGCCTAATATCCTTGTTCTGCTGAAATGACTGTTGAAGATTTGCTAAAGTCTCTGTTCATTACATACAATAATGCTAACTTGCTATGTAGGTTAATATGCTGGAACTCCATCCTCAATTTATTTTAATCAGGTGAACGCAGATATCAATATCTGCTTTAAAACAACGCTGTTTTATGTCAGGGAACATTGCATTCTTCACCGCTGTCCGGCCAGGGTGAAGCAGAGGGCTGTCTCTACATTCCCTCATGTTCAGAGCTCCATTTGCCCGAGTCCAAATGTCAGTAAAATGTTTAATGATTGCAATGAGCTGTCTCTTCGGTTGGAAATATTAAAAAGATTGCTTTGTGCTATTTGCTGTCGGGAGAGCTTCAGTTTCAATAAACTTTTCCTCATGTTTCTCCACTGTTCATTCAAATGAATAAAAGAAATATCGACAATTCCAGTTAACAATTTGAAAGTAACAGATTTCTTTGATTTTTTTTTTAAAAGGTCAAATAAATTGAGATCTTCAGTGCAGATTGAAGCCTGCTCTGAGAAATTGGTAAGGTTCTATAAATATATGCAAGAGGATTATGGTTGATGTTTTATAGAAAAGTTTATAGGACGATCAACGATGGCGGATGTTTATGAAAACAGTTCATGGCTCACAGAAAAGATCCTCGTGAGAAAGAATAGAAAGGGGATAAATCAACCATGGTTAACCAAGCAAGTTAAGGATAGTTTTACAATATAAAAAAAACCACATAATATAGCAACAATTATTGATAAGCCAGAAGATTGAGAAAATTTTAAAAACCAACCAAAGATGACTGAAAAAAAAGAGAAAGATAAAATATAAGGGTAAATTCACAAGTAATATAAAAACGGATAGCAAGAGCCTTGTTACATATAAAAAAAGGAACAGAGAGGTAAGAGGGAACATAGGCCCCTTAGAGAATGAGGCTGGGGAAATAATAATGGGAAATTAGGAAATGGCAGAGGAGTTAAACAAATATTTTGCATCAATCTTCAAGTAAAAGGCTCTAAAAACATTCCAAAAATGCAAAATAATCAAGGGGCAGAAGGGGTGAGGAAATAAACACAATAACTATCATTGGAGAAAAAGTTCTAGGGAAACTAATGGGAATAAATGTCAATACATCCCCTGGACCTGATGGGTTGCATCCCGAGGGTATTAAAAGAAGTAGCCAAAGAGATCGTGAATGCCACTGGCAGTAATATTCAAAGAATCCTTAAATTCTGGAAGAGCCCCAGAGAATTTGAAAACTACCAATGTAACGCCTTTATCCAAAAAGGGAGAGAGACATTGGCTAGTTAGCTTAACTTCTGTCAAAATATTAAAGTCTATTATAAAGGATGCAATAGAAGAGCATTTTAGAATAATATAAAATAATCTAGGTAAATCATCATGACTTCATGAAAGGGAAATCATACCTGACAAACTTATTGGAATTTTTTGAGGTGTTAATGGACAGAGTAGATACAGGAGAACCAGTAAACGTAACATATTTGAATTTCCAAAAAGTGTCCGTAAGGTCCAACACAAAAGGCTACTTAATAAGGTAAAAGCCCATGGTGTTGGGGGATGTTCACTGGCATGGGTTGACTAACCAATAGAAAAAGAAAGTTGGGATAAGGGGGCCATTTTTAGCCTCTGGGCAGAAACTTGATAGATGGAATACAATATAGGGAAAGTTATACACTTAGGTAAGAAACACAAAGGAGATGAATATTATTTAAATGGAGAATGACTGCAGAAAACAGCAG
Organism: Sphyrna mokarran; assembly: GCA_024679065.1. Classification (NCBI taxonomy): domain Eukaryota; kingdom Metazoa; phylum Chordata; class Chondrichthyes; order Carcharhiniformes; family Carcharhinidae; genus Sphyrna; species Sphyrna mokarran. The sequence continues at coordinate 41,555,214 of JAGIQG010000016.1, forward strand.
CAAAGGGGGATTTAAGGTCTTTATGCATAAATCACAAAAAGCTAGCATGCAATTTCACCAGGAAATTGGAGGCAGCTAAAATGCTGATCTTTATTTCAAAAGGGATGAGTACTAAACTAGCGAAGTCTTGTTAAATCTATATAAGGTACTAGCTAGACCACACCTGGAATGCTATGAACAATTTTCGTCCCCTTATCTAAGGAAAGATGAACTGGCATTGATGGCAATCCAAAGAATGTTCATGAGGTTATCCTGGATAAGTTGGGGATTTCTTATGAGGGGAGGTTGAGTAAATTGGGCCTGTATTCATTGGAGTTTAGAAGAATGGGAGGCAAACTTACTGAGGCTTATAGGATTCTCAGGAGGCATGACAGGGCAGATGCTCAGAGGTTGTTTCCCCTAGTGGGAAAGTCTATGTCTGGAGGATATAATCTCAGAGCCAGTGGTCACCCTTTCAAGCAGAGGTGAGAAGGAATTTCTTCTCTCAGTGGGTAGTGAATTTGTGGAATTCTTTACCACTGAGAGCTGTTGAGGCTGGTTCATTCATATGTTCAAGGCTGAGACGGACAGATTTTTAATCAGTAAAGGGATCAAAGGTTATGGGAATAAGGTGAGAAAGTGGAGCTGAGGGTTATATCAGATCAGTCATGATCTTGTTGAATGGTGGAGCAGACTTGATGAGCTGAATGGCCTATTTCTGCTCCTACATCTTATGGTCTTATGAGCTAATAATGTTGGTTTTGTTAAATATACTTATTAACAGGCACTGCATCCTGCTTCACAGAAAATGATACATTAGTATTATTGTTCTCAAGCAGGTACTAGTGTCCAGATTTGTCTGATAAGAAATCTGTTTGAATTAATTAAAATAGCTACTGCAACAATGCAGTTAATATTCTGGCTGACCTCCAAAGCCAAAAGCTACATATATAAAAAAAAGATTAAAAGTACATTGCAGATGGACCAAATTATTCTTCGTACGATTGAGGTAAAAACAATAATACCTTTTTCAAAATGATTGAAGAAGTAATAGTAGAAGCTGTAGAGGTTAAATGTCAAATAAAACATTTCATTTAGAAAACACTGGTCTTTTGTAGGACTGAAAATCTCATATTTCAAAATGTGTCAGTGGCTATTACTTCAACATGCCTATTTCTATGATCCTTAGATTTTATGATCATTGAAGCATGTGCCTTTGACTAATATATTTCCAGTCTGTCAACACTCCATGCATAGTCTTGCAACGCATTAATGCAGTCTTGAACAATTTTCTCTTTTTCATGTCTGAACTATTTTATTCTCAATTCCACATGTGCCTTGTGTGTTGGCTTTTTAATATTTAATTAAGCTTATGAGCTGATGGTATCGCAGTTGACAGAAATATCTTTCAGGAGAGAGTGCTTTATGAGATTGATTTTGTTATGAACCACTCTTACGGCAATACTGTATAACCAGTGTTCAATGCAGACGGAAAATGCCTTATCATTATCACAGAATTTTTGAGCGCCTGATTGCACAAATCTTAATAGTAGATCCACTGCAGAAAGGATCCTGAAACTCAAGATGATTCATTAAAATGTCACTTGGATGTAGACGACCTTAATAGCATCTGAAAATTATCATCGAATTCAATGCGTTGTGTGGGGATTGATTCCCTGACCTGCCAAATTGAGGGCATTTATCATTCAGAACATTTGATGTCATGAAGTTAAGATAACAGAAGACCAACCCTGGAGACCTGGGAGCTTTCAGAGCTGTTATTTAAGTATTTTTTTAAAACTGAGACTGATGGCTAAAGTGTTAAATACGTTCTGATGTGTTTCATTCAACTGGAAAACGTGAACTCTGTTTGTCACTGGGGTAGTACTGTGCTGCAATCAGAGACAACCATTGGGTCCTATTTTATGGTTGAGGCGTTGTGTTGTGCAATTCCAACCTAAAGTCTGCCGGAAATGATTGCAATCCAAAATACATCTGCGGGGAAATCAATCCCAAATCAAGCCTCTATTCAGTCAGCTTTTTATTGGAGTAACCAGGTAAGCCTGCCAAAAAACTCTCTGAACACAGGCTGCTGATAATCAGTCAGGCAGGAACGGTCTATAGTCCTGACCTGACTCCTCACTGTGCAACTGTTAATCCCTAAGAACACATCTGAGGCCATTAAAGGCAATTGCTAACTGCACAAAACGATGTTATCTCTTGCTTTTCTTGACTCAGTCAAATTGGAATACTTTGCTGTAAAGTGTTCATTTAAAGGCACATTGGGCTGACTTTTTAAAAAAAAACATGTTGGTATTATGATGCATTTTAGTCCCGATAGCATTGCAGTAAAAGCTTAATATTGATATAAAATTCTTGCTGCAAGTCAGGTTGATGCGGCAGTTGCCGCAGCACTATGATAGCAAAGTTGTGTGGACAATGAAGGAGATAATGGAGTCTGGTGAGATTTCTAAGGAGTGTTTCCGAGCAAGTATATCTACTTGTTTAAAAATAAAGGTGAAAAATTAGACCTAAGAAGCCGATTAACATTAGTAACAAGTTAAATGATAAGAAGTCTCACAACACTGGGTTAAAGTCCAACTGGTTTATTGGAATCACAAAATTTCATAGTGTTGCTCCTTCATTGCATGACCTGATATCCTTCACCTGATGAAGAAGCAATGCTGTGAAATTTTGTGATTCTCAATAAACCCGTTGGATTTTAACCTGGTGTTGTGAGACCTCTTAAAGTGCCCACCCCTACACTGGCATGTCCACATCAAAGTTAAATAATCAAAGCAATTCTAAAGATATCACAAAAGGAATAGCTGTACACCAATAATTTAATAAAACACAGCAGGTGGGGGGAGGGGGGTGTTAAAAGAGAAATTCCTGATGAGAGCAGCTTGACTACTTTCAAAATACAGTAGGTTAAATGTATAATGACACTCCCTATTGTTTTGATAAAGCAGGTGATACATTCCATGCCAACCAAATCCCAAAGGAGAAACTTGGGAAAGTATCACAACTATTTTCTATTTGTATCTTATAAGAAGAACATGCGTGTGCTGAAGTCAGGAATGAAAAATTCTAATAATACATTTTGAAATTCTAAATAGTAAATGAAAACATTTATTAAAAAAAGAAAATGAAGCGTAAACACACAAGATTACATTTACACAGTTAAAATTAGTCTTATAAACATTTTCTCAAAAGATTTTTACTTGATTAAACTCACAAACAAACATCACTTTTAGACAGCAGTCCAAATATTTACAGTGGCATTCTCCCCAAACAATTCTAAGTGTCAAATTTGAGTGAAAACTGGAGTAATTTATGCTAGTTTTTTGCAGTGGGAGTTCAGAGAAGAATCTCCCAGACTGTGCTCTGTAGAGGTCACCAGCGTGAATATCATTCAATTTCAAGGGACAAAGCCACTATCCCACTAGAGAGGCTGAAATCAGCACAGTGAATGGATCCCTGCACATGAGTCGATCTGTCAGTGCTGACATCGGCCCATGTGCAGTGGCCCTGCACTGTTGGCCTCCGGATTGCTGGACATTTCGATCACATGACTTCTGCAATGCCAATTCTACCCCCGCTACGGCCACATCACTAATCCCCCAACCATTCCTAGGCCTAGCTTTGACCCTCACTCCCCCGCCCCCCCCCAACCTGGCCCACTTCAAACTCCAGCAGCTCCCATCCCACTGATTTTGCTCTCCCCCCGCTTAATAGTAACTCCATCAATGGTCCCAGCAAACCCCCCCACTCACTGACACCCCCCAAGAGGCTAACTGCTGGCTTGGCTGACACCCTCCCCACTCCCCATCCCGATTGCTAGCCTTCCTGTTTCTACTGATTCCTATATAGAACCCCTCCACCACGTCCCACTTCCACAGCAGTGCTGCATGGTACTGCCTGACCATTGGCACTTTGCCACTTAGGCAGTGCTGGGGACACAGTTCGGCACCCGTCCTGCCGCCCAATCCTCTGTGGGGCTCCAATTGCTTCCCCTTCATTCCAACAGGGTTGGGCCGCTTGCTCCCCAAATATGGGGAGCTAGTTAATCCCCACTGGAATGAAACAATCTGACAAGTGGGAGATGTCAGCGGGCTTGGAGACTTCAGTACTAACAAGAAAATACTATTTTTTTCTTCACACTGTGGGATAACTTATTTGGAGCTCTTTCCTCTGGCTCCTCATAAGGCAAGATGTCTACTTCGCTCCCTTGCCGCTCTTCCTCCTCCTTCTCCTGCTCTAACTGGTCTCCCCTCTGCTGGGCGATGTTGTGCAGAATGCAGCAATTTATGATTATGTGTGAAGCATCCACAGGGTCATTCTGGAGTGCCCCGCCAGAGCAGTCCAAGCATTTTAAGCAGGCTGGATACAATGGATCAGTGGCTAAATGAGCCTTGTTGTAGCGGGACTCCACCTCAGTCTCTGCACAGGCATCACAAGCCATGACTTTAGCAAGTAGTCTTTGTTGGCTGGTAGCCATCCCAGGAGCCATCCCAGGAGCCTAGCCTGGTATTCAAAGAGCCCAGGGATATCCAACTGCCTGAGGACAAATCTGTCCAGGACACTCCGTTGGTGGCATGCATGGATCTGCATGATCCTCATGAGATGGTCACACATGATTTGCACATTGAGGGCTTGCAACCCCTCCTAGATGGGGGACCTGCAAGGTGATGTGTATCCATCCACTGCTTCCTGGATATTGGGAATCCCATTGAGAATGGAATTAAAGCATGGACATACAGGATACCTGTGACCTGCCGCACACATCTGTGCACAGAAGCCTGGGAGATCTCAACTAGGTCGCTACTGAGTGCCTGAAATGAACCAGGCTGCCCTAGTTATGGAGCCAGGGCAGCTGTAACCTTCACATCTACAGGAGGCAGGTGGCAGCCCCTCCCCTGCAAGTGCCAATGTGAGAGCACTTTACAAAGGTACTGCACCATGATCCTGGAGAGCCACAGGTGGTGACAGCATATCCCCAGGAGAGCCTCGAATGAATTTCAGGGCCTGAACCTCCTTGGCCTCAGCATCCTCTGCCCTCTGTGCACCCTCTCAGGAGCCTGCACATCCACCTGCTAGACTTTCCTGAGGGTCTAATGGTGGTTCCTTTTGTGGTTGTCTTTCCACGCCCACCACCTCCTGAGCCACCTCCTCCTTTTCCTCCTCCATGACCACCTCTGCCACCACCATAATGACAAGCTCCAAATTGATCAGTCTAACTTCCATCTGCACAATGGGGTTTGGAAAGATCTTAGAATGACAGATTAATGTCATGGGTTGCTTCAATCTCAATCCCTCCCTTGGGCCAATACACCCACCTGTGAGTGCTGGCAACACCACACAATCTATGGGGCCATCAGTAACCAGGGTAGTCTGGTCTATTTATGACCTGATTAGGGTTGTGCGAGAATCCCATCATGACAAATGCTGGCACAGATTATGCAGGTCGGTGTGCAGCTGTGGGCAATGCACACCTTTGTGTCATTGCTATGTGAGCATCTACAGCATCTGTTATAGGCATATGTTACTGGTCTGAATCACAGGGTAGGAAAAGATTGCAAATCAGTACCAGATATAGAACATAGAACACTACAGCACAAACAGGCCCTTCGGCCCACAAGTTGCGCCGATCACATCTATACCTACCAATCCACAGACCTATCTATAACCCCCAATCTCATTAGATCCCATATACTCATCCAGAAGTCTTTTAAAAGACCCCAGCGAGTTTGCCTCTACCACCACCGACGGCAGCTGATTCCATTCACACACCACCCTCTGAGTGAAAAACTTACCCCTAGCATCCCCTCTGTACTTGCTTCTCTGCACCTTAAATCTGTGTCCTCTTGTAGCGAACATTTCAGCTCGGGGAAATAGCCTCCGAGAATCCATCCTATCTGTTACTCTCAACATTTTATAAACCTCTATCAGGTCACCTCTCAACCTTCATCTCTCCAGGGAGAAGAGTCCCAGCTCCCTCAACCTATCTTCATAAGGCATGCCTCCCAATCCAGGCAACATCCTTGTAAATCTCCTCTGCACCCTTTCAATAGCTTCCACATCCTTCCTATAGTGAGGCAACCAGAACTGTGCACAGTACTCCAAGTGGAGTCTGACAGGTCTTATAAAGTTGCAGCATTACCTCCCGACTCCTAATATGTGTGCCCAGTGATAGCAGATTCCACGCAGTCCATATCTAAACCTCAACACCCTGGCCTGGAGCAGCAGCTGATTCCTCTGGCTAAGTCTCAGTCAGCAATGCTACACTCCACACTCCACCAACCACCCCATCTCCTCCCACCCCCTGCATTCTGTGCAGTCCCTGACCACACTCCACAGCAAGACAATGCCACTGTACAGTGCCCTGGAGGGGAAGGCTGAGTAGGACTCCTTTAGGGACCCTGCACACTGAGCTACAGTACTGCCCTTAAAGGGAAAGTTGAGCGGCATTCCTTCAGGGATCCTCAGAGAGAGAGCTCTGAGAATATAGATCCCCCCCCCCCCCATCCCGATATCATAGATACATGGGCCAGCATTAGAAAACAGCAGAAGGAAGCCCACCAAGCATCTCCAGGGCCTGCCTGCCTGCAACATCCCCAGTACTCAGCTGGCAGCACTTACCTCCTCACACTAGTTCAAGGCTGCGACGCCAGGTTGAGGCTTTTGTAAACTTACTTTGATTCATGCCGAAGTGGCATCACGCCAAAGAAATGGGGGATGAAAATGTGGGCGGAGATTGCCATGTTAATCCCAATAATGGCATGCTAAACTATGGTAAGTGATGCAAATCATTTGGATCAAAAAAAGTGCTGAAATTGGCATGCCGATTTTCAGCGCGTCTCTGCAGTGCCACGTTTTCACCAGCTGGGAGATGTGCACGGATCATAAATGCTCATGGGAAACCCATGAAATGGTCGACATTCGTGTCTGACCAGACGTGCCAAAAACCCTGGTCTTCGCAATGAGAGAGAATCGCTCCCAATATTTCTACTTTTGATCTGATTCAGATATGAAGACAACATTTCTTGTCATTTTTCAATGTAACAATGATGTTATATTGAAATTGTACCATTTTTCTTTCTGAGGAAATGTATGTCCATTTTTACACTGAAGCTTCACTGCACAAAAGGTTTTGCAATCTGCACACTGCCTCTGACGCCCACCTCCTACAACGGTCTGCCATTCGTTTACACAGCACTGCTTAAAAGCAAGATCAATTCTTTGAACTTGCACTTGTTTAATGTTAGATTTTGCATTCAAATGAATGGACAAATAAACATGTGAAGTTTAGATGCTTGTTTTAACAGGCAAGGCTGGTGCTGAAGTTAGCATAAATTTGTCATGTGCTAATCAGAAAATTGAAGCCCACTGTGTCTTTATCGCATATCAATTTAATCTTTCAGAAGGTGGATTAAAGCAAAGTGTGGTTTGAATAATAAGCTGTATTTATAAAACATCTTTAATATGAAAACGTATGCTACCATACTTCACAGAAGTACAAAATTTGCCACACTGGGAGATATAAGAAGCAGATGACTAAATGTTTAGTTAAAGACATGTCTTCTTAAAAGATAAGGGGTTTAGGAAGGGAACTCCAGATCTTAGGGCCAAGATAGATGAAAGCAAAACAACCAGTGGTAGTCTAGTACCCGAGGTGAACGGTACTGCCTTAACTTTAGACAATACAAGACTCATGAAACCAGTATCTCAGTTCAAAGACATAACTTTATTTAACCAGCGGCCGTTAGGAGACCATCAAAAGGGTCAAGGCAGCTCTGAGATAGTGCAGTGAGATCTGTCCAATGAAATTTGATGAATATAATTATAGGTTTTCTTATCAATTACTCCTACCTTTCATTAGCTGAAAATCAATATACACTAATCAACAATAATTCCTCTCATATATCTCAACCAACTGCACCTTGCTTTCTGATATAATGGCATTTTATTCAACCATAGAATCTGGAAACCAACTTCTGTCTTGGGTAACCCTACTTCTACTTCCTGTGTTGCCTAGTAATCTTAGTCGCTAGCCCCAAAGTTCAAATAAACATTTTCATGAGTTCCTTTAAAGGTCACTTCCAACCAGATTAACACATGATTCCACATCTGGGCATGCATCCATCTTATCTGGACAGTGAATAAATTCTATTCATAAAATATGATTAAGTGTTCTAAATGTTTAACTTTATTGATAAATCCTGCATATTCTCAAGGTCTAAACATTCTCTTGGAATATGGCTTTGTTTTAACGCTTTTTACCATGATGCTTTGCAGCAAATTGCTGTTGGCTAAAATGAACAATGTATCTTAAAAAAATGAATTAATACATTCAAAATACCAACATGTGTTTTAAAATCATCATCACTTGTTTAAATCTCTTACTGCATTTCATGTGTGTAAACTATTGTTTTTATTAGCCCATAAGCTTGTTTTAAAAATCACTTAATGCTGGTAGTTCTGTCAATGCCTTAATGTCTAATGATTTAAACATCATACTGACCTATAAGGGTTCTTCCACTTACAGAGAGTGATTAAAGTTGGGGATGTTCAAGAGGCCAGAATTGGCAGAGTGCAGAGATATAAAAGATTTAGAGCCAGAGGAACTCACAGGAAGAGAATTCTAAAATCAAGGCTCTGTTTTAATGCAAGCCAATGTAAGTCAGGAAGCACCGAGGTAACGGGTGACTGGAAATTGGAGATGGGTAAGACAGCTTTGGATCACCTCAGCTGAAAGACTGCGCTAGTGCACGCAACTCTTGACATAACAAAGGCAAGGATGAGGATTTCAGCAGCAGGTGAGCTGACGTAGATTTGGATTTGGGCAACCCTACAGAGCTGCAAATAGGCAATCTTAGTGAAAGTATGGAGACTGTGTATAGTCAGAAGCTTGGGCATTTTTTTATGCCAAGCTTGTGAACAGTCTGGCTTAAGCTTACACCAAAAAGAGGGATGGCGTTGATGGCTGGGGAATTGTGTAGCTGCTTTCAAAGTTAATGGCTTCCCAATATTTAATTGAAAGAAGTTTCTGCTTATTCAGTACTGAATATCAGAGAGTTTGACAATTTAGAGACAATGGAGGAGCTGAAAGTGGTGGTGCGGAGATAGAATCGGATATTGTCTGTATACACTTGGACACTGATGGCTTGTGGTTTTGGATGATCTTACTGAGTGACAAGATGGGGAAAAAGACAATTGCCAATTGTAGATCTTTAGGAAATCACAGAGATAAGTATGCAAGAATGGGGAGAGAGAAACTGCAGATAATTTGCTGCCGATAACTGGATTGATAAATATGCCGTTTTATTTTATAGTGAATCATATGAAGAAGAATAGATGTCATCTGAGCTACATTATTTAATAGGTAGTACATCAATTTGGGTAAGCATGCAAAATAAAGAACGCCCATCAATTCCTATTTGCAATTCTCACCTCAGCAAAGACATTCACAGCTCTTTTTCTAATAACAAGATTGACTCCCTTTGCAATTTTAGCTGTTTCAATCGTTCTCTTGGCAAGTCGGGTGATAATGATGCTTTTGGGCCAAGAACTGTCCTCTAGAGAAAGCTGCACCTCTTCAAATCAAAAGTTAAAAGAATGCAGCTTTTTCATCCCTCAGCTGTGAATTTATGCTGAGAAGTACTTTCATAAGTTCTCATTATCTCGAGCTGTTTAAGTAAATGTTTTGTCCAGCTGTGATTAGCATCCCAGCATGGCATTACCTTGGGAAACTAATCCATTTGAAGCATAGTTCAACTGGAAGTAACACGCATTTAGATCATTTCCATGGAAAAATAACTCAAAACATCTAGGAACGTGCACATCAAATCTTATTAAGTTTTCTGGTGATGGTACAATTGGGAGCAATAAATACTAGCAGCTGGAGACTTACAGAGGATTTTGATCAACTAGACAACTGGATAGGCAAATCGAAAATGAACAGCAATTCTGGTCATTTGAAGGTTGAGCCTACAATGGAAGTTTTAGAATACTAGAAGAGTTTTGATTGGCCAAAAGATATTTTCTCAAACACAAAAGCAAAATATTGCAAATGCTGGAAATCTTAATAACTCAGAAAATGATGGAAATAATCAATACCTGTGGACAATATAACAGAAAATAAAGAGCACCATTCTCCATTTTGTGTCAAGCCCCCAACCTTGGGATCCAAAGTGGGTCTTGACTTTGCACTGTTTCAGGAGCCAGAACGTGACATTCATATCCACTGGACTGGCCTAGTGGCCAAAGAATATTCTTCTCAACCAATTAAAAATAGCGGGGGCACTCTCAAAGTTTGAAGTCTAATAGAAGCTCCCCCCCACACTAAAGGAGTTGCACCCAAGTGTTGTCAATAAAGGAGACAGGAAGTGTTTCCATCTTGAAGCGTCCTCTCACTACTTTCAAAAAATGACCACAGACACTGGACTATTGCTGTGGCTGGGAATTTCCTCCACAGGGCAATCTCTACTACAACTATGACCAGATAGGTATGGAAAGGATGGAATGAGGAGACTTCAATATGTTACCAGTTAATCATGGCTTCTGCCATGCTTACAATGGAAGATTCTCCACACCCCTGCCATCCCACCAAGCCAAATGGAAATTGGCCTCTGATCAATTGACCTTTCAACTGAGTTAACAAGCTACCAGTTCCTCGTGAGTCAATGACCATTCCTTGCCTGAGCTGGCCTCCAAGAAAATGCCCTGCATTAAGAACCATGGCAAGAAATCAGCCAGCGGCCCACATTTGGAAATTTTGCCTCCAACCCCACCACCTTATTCGAGCCAAAATCTCGGTCAACATTTATAGTCAATAACCTTTGCTCACAATTTCTAGCATTTTCACCTGATTTTGTGACATCACTATGGAATTCTCCCATCCCATCTCCCATAAGAATTGTAGCAGGCGTGGGACGGACTATGTAAAGCATCATTGATCCCGGGTGGGATTCTCCAGCTTTGAGGCAAGTGCGGCTGGAGAATCCCACACAGCAGCTATATATTGAAATATTACTCAGAAGTTCACTGCCATTTAATGGACTGTGCAGCAAAATATAGGAAAATAACATTACAAGTGCAATACCTTTTTTTTACTATATCATCAGTTTAACTTCAATTTTAACATATTATGCCATTATTTCGAACAAAGGATTCCTCGTTATTCACTACATAAATCGTCTTCTGCCTTGATATTTATTGATAGCTTAGAAGGGTAAAAACAAAAGGCCAAAAGCAGCCAGAGGACCTGACCAGCCTGGGAAGGCAGGGGACAGCGCAGAGCCGCTAGCAGAGACTGATAGCCAAGTTCCGCACAAATGAGGACTGTCTTAACAGGGATCTTGGCTTCATGTCACACTATCTGTAACCCTCATGACTTGCCTGGGTTAGCAAAAAAACCTCACTTATTGTGCTGTCTGGAGACAATACACATCTCTTTAACCTGTGCTCAGTGCTCCTTCTACTCACATTGTTAGCCACTTTAAGACTTGAATAACAGATTAGGTGTAAAGATTCGCATTCTAATCTGTAATCTGTAAACTGTCTGTGCTGATATGTGTTCTATTGGAGACCAGAACACCTCATTCGTCTGACGAAGGCCATAGAGCCGAAAGCTAGCGAGTTTACTATCAAATAAATCGGTTGGATTTAAAACTGGTGTTGTCAGACTTCTTACAAGGCAGGGGAATCCAGAGCTCCTGCTGAGCTTAATGGTATGAATGATTGCATTATCAATTCCTGCTGCAAAGCTGGCCAAATTGAAGATTGGTCACTTGCTTGGTGGAGAAAACAGCAGCTGGAGGCTGCAGATCAGGATCTTTGGGAAGATTCCCAGCAAGTGGAAGAATCTCACTGCAGATTAGGAGTGAGGGTAAGACACTTGGTCAGCAGTGATTGCAATGGAGAAGGAATCAATTGAAAGAAGGGATAATGGGAGTTGGGGGAGAGGCCTGTAATTGTGATAGGGGCTATAGAGGCTGCAAACTGCAGAATAGAAGCAGAAAGATTTCTCTGGAGTTTGATGGAGAGTGCTTAACTACTGCAGCAGGCTGCAATGGCCTTCTTTTTGCTGCTGGATTTAAATGAGTATCAGGAAATGCATGCAGCAGCAGTTAACTCAAGCTTTCAACTGCATTGTTGGAGCCGGATTTGATCATTATTGAAATATCCTTCTCACCCAAATAGAGCATTTGGGCATTCACTACCCACCGCCTTAAATTGCAGCAAGCCAAGTGTTCAAATTCTCTTGACCCTGACCTCAACCTATCTGCGGGGAGCCCATAACCAAGGCCGTATTTGTCCTGTATCCTTCCCTTCACTTTGAAAGCAGTGATTTCTCCTGAACTGTAGGTTTATGTACATTAACAGCCCTTGAGTTCTACACCCAAATAGTCATTGTTAATTTGTGAACCGAGACAGAAATGTCAGCAAACTATTCATACCGGAGTCAGATCCTGTCTTACCCAACGGTTGCATATGTGCACTTTGTAGCAAAGGTCAATGAACAACGATTAGGAGGATTTCTTAAAAAGAAGGTCATGTTTAACCAACATTATTGAATTCTTTGAGGAAAGAACAAAAATAAAACCTGGCAATGTTATGGATTTAATATCCACAGACCTTCAGCAAGAAATTTCAGTCAGACACTGTATTATAAACTCATGACAAAGGGCATGAAGTCAATGGCCAGGTACTAGAATGGACTGAAAAGTGACTACAAAACAGAAAGCAAATATTAGTGGTTAACAGAACTTCCTCACACCACCAGACTGTGTGAGGCGATATCTGATACTGATCCTTACTGTAGTTCCCATGTACATATAGGATTTGAAGTTTTCTTTTTATTAATTCATGGGATTTGGACATTACTGACATAAATAGCATTTATTGCTCACCCAATTGCCCTTGAGAAACTGATGACGAACTACCTTCTTTATCTGCTGCGGTCCATATACTGAATGCACTCCCACTATGTTGTTAGATGGGAAGTTTTGGGCTGTGACCCAGTGTGATGAAGGAATGGTGATAAATTTCAAAGTTTTGCACTGTGTTGCACTGTCTCTTTTCCGAGGTGGAGACGTTGGTGGCACACGGTATCTGACATCTGTTCAAATAACACTCGTGCATGGAACTGCCGGGCTCTCTGCTCCCTTCTATTCCTGTGACCCCTCTGTAGCACCTCATGCTTCTGGTTGTCTACCTCTACTCCTGCAAGTGGTAAGGCCTGTGTCTCCTATACCCGCAATTCTTCCTCCGGCTCCTCCTCCTCAGCTTCAGCAGCAACCAAAAGAACAGCAAGATTGATCGGTTGCATTGCAAAAGCCAACTCGTCACTCTGAAGGTGGAGGGGTGGGGGGGGTGCAGAGTGGAGATGGAGAGGAATACATTTAGAGGTTAATGAACAATGCTTGTCCCTTGCCCATCGACAGTCACTGACCATAGCCCCCAATTCCCCCAGTCACATGTTCCCCATAATCACATGCTGTCAATTCCCCCAGTCACATGTTCCTCACAATCACGCCTCCTTGAAAAATTGAGAGGCTGCAACAATGCAATTTGCAAAGTCTTTGTCCACATGCTTCAGTTGCTGAGTGTACTAGGACCCAGCAGCACAACCAGACCTGAGGTTAGTGCTGAGATCCAGGTCTGTGCTGCAAGGCATTGGAGACCTTCTGAGCGACAGGTCTATTCCCCCCACACACTCGCAGATCTGCCACCAATCCGAGAAAGAAAATGGCTGTAACAACAAGAGCAGCAGAGAGCAGTCAAATGCAACATACTTACCTCCTCACTGATGGAGCAGTGAAATCAGACTTTTATGCAACATGTCTGTTTTGTGCCGATTCCAGACTGGCGAAAGTGGTGCTAAAGGGGGAAGCACTAGTAAAGGTGGGCGTGCAGCCCATTAAGGCAATTTAAATGCAGGCAAATAAATTTAAATGGCTGTAGGCCCATTTCAGGCAATGGTCCTGATCACATCAATTTTTGGGCCTTGGTAAAGGGGGAACCGGCAGAGAGGCAAGAACATGAATCATACTACTTACCTCACAGCCGATTTTACAAAGCTTTTGAGCCCAAAAATGGGTGCAACGTGATGGTAAAATTGGGTCTGTTATAACAGGGTGAGATTTTATTGGCCACCCAGTGTAACATTACATTAATATAATCTCAAGTGGGTGCGAATTTCATTTCCACTCATTCCTGAGTCGACTTTGGACACACCACAGATGAGGTTAGTTCCTTATTGGAAATCCAGCTACACTTTATTCAACAAGAGTAACTTTCTCAACTGTTTTTAAAGCAAAATGAATGTTCTCATCAATTCATAGATTTCCAATTGATTACCCTCGGGGCTGCCGTGGCATGTCCTCTGGGGACCTACAGAGTCGCCGACAGCAACTTCTGACTTTCCGTACTATTCTGCACATGTGCAACTTCCAAACTTGTTATCAGTTTCAGTGGAATCTCAAGGCCAATAGCTGTCAGTTTCACCGTCATTACCATTGCAAAATCTGAACTATCAATACTTTCTAATGAGAATCACAGTTCTGCTAAATAACTTAAGCTCTACAGATTGTGCATTTTAATTTAAGGCAGAATTAGATCAATTATTGGTTTGAGCATGCCAGTGTCCTATGTTTAAAAATTATAGTTCCAATTTTTAAAAGCAAATAACCACCTCCAAAAATAAAATTCTGCACGCAGGACCAGTTCCCTCTGTACAGAATGAAAAGAACATGAACTGTGGCCAGTTCCTGGCTGGCACATGCACAGGAGACCTGGGGCTTAACAAGAACTTCAGTTCATAACCTCCAAACTCCCGATCTCTGATTTCAAAGGCACAGTCCTCGGGGTTCATTACACTGGACAGTCAAAACCTTATAACACACGCAATGGCCCATCGCTTCCTCAGAATAACAAGCTGCAGAAGATTGCCACTGCAGATGACCACTGCCTTTAAAATGGAAAGTGCCCTGATATGCTCAATCTTCTTGACTCAGGTCGAGTGAGGCTGAAGAAGCATGTCCACAATTCCAGCAATGAGGTGAAAAAAGCAGCGCAGCAAACAGCACACCAGATTATGGGGTGAGGATCTGGTCCTGTGGGAATGGCGGGGGAGGGGGTTGTGTGCAGGGTAGGAGGGCTGGGGGTGCAATCCACATATGGGGGTAGCGGTAATGGGGGGTTCAGACATTGGGGATGGATGAGGTATGGCGCTGTCAGGGGGAGGGGAAATAAGACATCGGTAAGATGAGGGCGGGGACTTGGTGTCATATCACAAGAGTCAGGTCAGTTTGGGGGAGTCTGTTCAAGGGAACTTGCTTAAGGGAGGTTACTTGAGCTGGGGGCTGGTGGGGTGACAGTTCAGATTGGGGAGGATCGATTTTGGGATGGTGGGATCGGGTCGGGGGGGTGTTTTGCTTGGGTCAGAAGTAGGTCAGGCTGCAGGACTATCACGTGTTAGAAGGTATCAGGTCCAGGGAGGACCCAGTTGCAGAGGGAACTGTCATTTGTGCTGGGGGGAATCATGTTGAGGGACAAGATATAATTTGGGTGGGAGGGGTTGTTCAGGCTGGTGTGAGATTGGAGATGTCAGGTCAGTAATGTGGCAAATCCCCTCCAGGTCAGGGATTGAGTAGTAGTGTTGGGCATAGTATGCTTCATTGCAGGAATGTTGGGATCACCAGAGGTTGGATTTGTGCATGGGGGAAGGGTATTTGCAGATGAGTGGGTATCTAATGTGGGATTAAGTCTTTGAAATGAAATTGGGAGTGATTTTTTTTGCCTTCTTTTTTTGCTGGAGTCAGATTAACTGTGAGTGTAAAACTGGCATACTCATCCAAAGTTACAGATTTAATTCACTTTGTCAGATAATTCCCAGTCCAATGCAATTGTCCAGGAGAAGTTAGCGTTTCTGGATAATTGCCAAGTAATCCCTTATCTGGGAATTTCAGACATAGATGTCCCCAACACATCAATAGGATACCCCTGGGTACTCCCCATCCACCAAAATGACCCAGAAAGAATAATACAATAGGCCTTATCACAATATGAGGACTCTCATACCTGATTATACTGAAGGTGCTCTCACTAGATATGGTCGTAGATGATGCTGCCTAGCCTGGTCTCATATCCTCCACTTATTCATCATCCAGATAAAAACAAAAAATGCTTAAATTTGTAAAATTCTTCCTCAACATCAAGATTTCTGAAGTATGTTGCAGCCAATGGAACAGCTTTTGAAAGTATTCTTTATGGTGATGTAGTAAATTTGTACACAGCAATGCGATAATGACCAGGTCATCTGTTTTTGTGATGGTTATTGAGGGATAAACATTGGCCAGGAGCCAAAGGATCATTTCTCTGCTCGTCAATGGAACATTCACTTTCCCTTTAATGTCCCACTTGAAAGACATCAGGCTGAATTTAACATGTTCCTTATGGGTCTGTTTCCATGCAGGGTGGTGGTGGTGGTTGTGGTTGTGGTGGTGGGAGGGGGGCAGTAGTGGTCAGTAAAATGATGTGGGCCATCCCACTGCCCACTGAGCTCACCACTATAATGCAGAGACCGGCTAGGCAATGAAATTTAAAGCTTGCCCACCATATTAAAGGTTAAGGGTGAATTAGGCTCATTATCAAACTAATTGACCTTAATAAGAATGGATAAGGAGCCTATTTCCTGTGGGCAGCAGAGCTGGAGTGGGAAGTCTGATTTTTAACTTCAAGAACAAGGAGCAAGTGGACATCACTCTTTGGGCAACTGCCCTTTGACATTCGCATGATACCCCGCCTTAGAATAAAAATTCCCCCACTTTCTTCCTATCCAGTCCCTCTCTTAACCTCATCCTCTCCCAGCCAGTTCCCCTTTCCCTCATGCTTCCAAGCCGCTCCATGCCCAAGCATGCCCCTCACTCCACAGGAGCTGCAGGCACCTCCAGCATGTTTATCATGACTGTTTTTCACTTTTACAAACCAGTTGTGATTCATGCTGGTGTGATGTCATGTCGCTAGGCAGGGGGAAGTGAAGAAGCATCGTGGGTGGGCATTATGACATCCTGCCCAGTAATTAAATGTAAATTTATTCAAATACATGGAAATCAGGTTCAAGCCTATTTTGGACATGAATCTGATTGCGTTGTTGGTGGGGGGCCAAGGAAGATCTCAATCTGAGATCTCACTGGCGCAAATCCCGTTTTTGGCTGCCTGCGGTGTTTAGAAACTATTAGGAAGTTGCTAGATCACACCCGATGTGTTTATTTCCAAATAGCTGGGCACTGTTAGGGGAATACATTGATTGAATCATTAGTCACCAAAATAATGTGCAGCTTCTTTAATAAGTACGGGCAGGCATGTTAAATAAACATCAATTGCTAGACAAAATTTAAACTGTTTTCTTCTCTCCGAAGTTACTTTCTGAACAGCTGAATATTTTCAACATTTTCTGTTCTATTTTTCAAATTTCCAGCATCCATAGTAATTTGCTTTTGTATTACATACTTTTACAAAGTGTAAATATGTAGTTCAATTGTAGCTGTCAGAAAATGAGCATTTTATCAAGAACAAAGAACAGTTCAGCGTTGGGACATGCCCTTTGGCCCAGCAAACCTGTGCCAATCATGATGTCCCATCTAGATCCCCACACAACCCAAATGACAGTATGTATCCCTCTATTCCCTGCCTGTTCATGTGTTAATCTGGGTCATAACTCCTGATTCTCTTGTTAATCAAGAACCTAACTATCTCTGTCTTAAAGACACTCAATGACCTGGGAAGTTTACCTTTGGTCTGTTGTTCAATATTGTGAAAAGATGTCCCCAGACAAAGTAGCTCCGGCTCTCCCAAAAACTGTGGCTATGTCCACTATTATAACGGCCATGAAAGACACGGAGGATGATCAGTAGATGTCCCTGTGGGCAGCACTGAATACAAGCATCCTTACTGAGTGCCCAGTGAAAAGTGGTCAGCGGAGTTTATAATAAATACTGAGGATGCTGAAATCTGAAAAAATCTGGATAATCTCAGCACAACTTAAGAAGGCGTATAGTGTACTGGTCTTCAACAATAGAGGGATTGAGTTTAGGAGTCGGGTGATAATATAAGACCCGATATAAGGCTTTATAAGACCCTAGTCAGACCTCTCTTGGAATACTGTGCTCAGTTCTGGTTGCCTCATTACAGGAAGGATGTGGAAGCTATTGAAAAGTGCAGAGGAGATTTACAAGAAAGTTGCCTTGATTGGGTAGCTTGTCTTATAAAGATAAGTTGACAGACCTCCGTCTTTTCTCCTTAGAGAGACGAAGGATGAGAGGTGACCTGATAGAGGAATATAAGATGTTGAGAGGTATAGATCGGGTGGATTCTCAGAGGCTTTTTTCCAAGGGCTGGAATGGTTGCTACAAGAGGACACAGGTTAAAGGTGCTGGGGAATGGGTACAGAGAAGATATCAGGGGTAAATTTTTCACTCAGAGGGTGGTGGGTGAGTGGAATCGACTGCCATCGGTGGAGGCAAATTTGATAGGGTCTTTCAAGAAACTTCTGAATAAGTATACGGGACTTAATAGAATTGAGGGTTACAGGTAAGCCTAGGAGGAATTGATATCATCAACGCAACTTGTGAGCTGAAGGGCCTGTTTGTGCTGTAGTTTTTCTACGTTCTAAGCACTGTCACAGGATGTGGGTGAAGTTTCATGCACAGGCAAAACACAAACTGCCCAGTGGAAAAAGCCAAAGCCAGTACCTGAACATATCATGCAGATATCCCTTCTCTCAGGGACAGGTATACTACCACTGAATCATACCATCACAACAAAAGTTACCCCAATGATGGTAGTCCCTGTGAATGGCCATCCCATGGAGGTGCACATAGGATGTTATCGGAGAATAGACATATAAATCTCCAATCTGGCATCCAACTCCTGAGGCTGGAAGATATAAAGGACAGACTGGCCACCTATGTGGGGGATCCTTTACAAATAAAATGGCAAACAGGATTAAGGATAATCCGAAGGGATTTTGTATACGTATAAGGAGCAAGAGTGTCACGAGAGAAGGGCAGATCCACTGGAGAACAAAGGAGGGAATCTTTGTGTGGAGCCAGAGGAAGTGGGTGAGGTCCTTAACAAATACTTTGCATCAGTATTCACAAAAGAGAAGGTGTGCCTAGAGAGGGGTATTTTGGTATTCTGGGACATTAAGAGTTGGGTGTTCTGAAAAGCATTAAGGTACACAAGACCCCAGGACCTGATGGGATCTGAGGGAGGATATTGCTGGGCCTTGCATAAAATCTTTGCATTCTCTTTAGTACAGGGGATGTCCCAGAGGACTGGAGAGTAGCCAATGTTGTTCCTTTAAGAAGAGCAACAGTGCTTTGGTCCACCTTGTTGTCTAACAAGGGGCATACACGCGATGGGTCGTGAGAGGGCTGCTCTTGGATTTTTTTTTCAAAAGTATCCTAGTGCTTCACATCGTTAGCGTACGCTTGACCTGGACCATTCAATGGGCAACATGACAGCTCAGTGCCTATCGCTGTGCTGTGCAGATACATGGATTTGGGCATGTGTCTGTGGGAGTTTGCGCATTCTCCCCTTGCTTGCGAGGGTTTTCTCTGGGTGCTCCGGTTTCCTCCCACATCCCAAAGTTGTGCTCTTAGGCTAATTGGCAAAACAAATTCTCCCTAAATTGTCTCAAATTTGGTTTTTAATCCATAGATCTATAAACATGGACAGGGATTGCGGGTAGAGGTGGGAACATCGGGGTGGCGGCCCGGGCTCGTTGGGCCGAAGGGCCTGTTTCCTATGCTGTTTTGTTCTTTGTTCTTTGTGCTTTGTAAATCTTAAATGTCATTAATGTATCTTCCTCAACCACCTCAATTGGCAGTGTATTCCAGATCCCCACCACCCACTGTGTAAAAAACTTACCCTCCCATCTCTACATATGGTGGCATAGTGGCACAGTGGATAACACTGCTGCCTCACAGTGCCAGGGACTCAGGTTCAATTCCCAGCTTGGATCACTATCTGTGCGGAATCTGCATATTCTCCCCATGTCTGAGTGGGTTTCCTCTGGGTACTCCAGTTTCCTCCCACAGTCCAAATATGTGCAGGTTAGGTGCATTGGCCATGCAAAATTCTCCCTCATTGTATCTGAATAGCCCTGTAATATGGCAACCAGAGGATTTTTACAATAACTTAATTTCTGTATGACCATAAGCCTTCTTGTGACTAATAAATAAATAAATATTAAAAAAAACATTCCCCCCTTATTTTGAATTTGTACCCACTTGTGATTGTCATTTCTGCCCTGGGAAAAAAGTTTCCAACTGTTCACCTTATCTACACACCTGATGATTTTATAAACTTCCATAAGGTCGCCCCTCAGCCTATCCTTTTAAGATTTTAGCCTTTTTAGCATTCTCCATTGCTTTTGGCATCTGGCAAATCATATTGTGTAACTTTAAATTATTGAAAAAGAATATGAACATTTTTTATGGATGTAGGCAACAGAATAAAATTTAAGAAATACAAAATTGACCTAAAAATGATATAGTAAAGCATTCAAGTCATGGGATTCGTAACATTGCATAATGAAAGACCAATATAATAACTAAATGAATTATTAGAAGAAATCAATCATCCTGAGAGAAAATCATAATGCAATTATCATCATCTAGTTATTCTTGCAAGGGGAAAAGAAAACAAGTAATCATCAGCATCCTCTTGAAAGAATTGTAAAATCACTAAGGAATTGCCATGGGCTCTGGACACCTCTCCTTTCCTCTTAACATTCATAGGAACATGATCTTGGATAACAAGTAATATGATTGTCACAGTTTGAATAAGAAATAATCTGAGAGACATAGGTTTACTATAAATGCACCACAGGACTTTTTCATAAACTTAATAATAAGCTGCATCCATACTACACGCTTTATGCATTATACGAATCAAATAATGAGTTACCTTCTGATATTGCACTGTAGTTGACACAACTTGGAGATAAGGAGTCACATTTTCATAGAATCATAGAATCCTGACAGTGTAGAAGATGACCATTCAACCCATCAAGTCTGCACCAACTCTCCGACAGAAGCACCTTACTCAGACCCTAATCCCGTAACCCCACATATTTATCCCACTAATTCCCCCAACATTTGGGACCCTAATTATTCTTGCAAATTGTTAGAGCATGGAGGAAACCAGAGTTCCTGGAGGAAACCCACATAGATATTGGGAGAAAGTACAAACTCTACACTGACAGTCACGAAAGGCCAGAATTAAACCCTGGTCCCGATGCCACTGTGCCGTCCTTTGCAAATCCTTATTCAAAAGAGCACCTTCCAAACTTTTTTCTCCTTTTCACATCTTGGGTTCAGGATGTCTCTCTGCATACGGGGTGTCTGCATGTTTGTGATCAGTAGACACTTTGTGGAATGTCCTCCTCATAACACCTGACTTTATGTTTTCTTTTAATATAATGTGTACTTTACATTTAAAAATGATTTGTGTAAACAATCTTGATCCTGAAGTGTCAGAGATTGTCCCTGCTCTCACCCCATCCTTTTGTGGGAACAGTTATTTCTATCCTTATCGGCTCATGTTTGTTTATTTTCATCTGAGCGCTGTCCCACACAAAGTAGGAATTCTCTGTTTATCATTGATTATTTGCAATAAATATCCAAACTTTTCTCCATGCAACATTATTTCATCAACCAAACCTAGTATTCCTTTGTAGCTTCAGAATCAAATTTCTAAGATGTGTACAGGCTGTGCTGGCTGAGATTTTTCTGCCAAAATAATATTGAATGAGATTTTACCTCAAACCGGAACTGTAAAATTCTGCCTAAGATCAATGAACCTTTCCATGTTCTACTCTTCGCCCATTCCAATTCCGGTGGCAGGCAGAGTGGTAATGTTCTGGCCATTGAGCCAAATAGGCACATGTGAGTTTTTATGTGCAGGTGGAAAAGTAGCTTCATGCAAAGGGCAGTTCAGCAGTTAAAATAAAAAGTCCAATTGTTGCAGTCCAATTTGTTCAAATCATTTAAAGGTACGATTTTCCAGCCACACTTGCCCCAACGCTGGAAAGTCCTGCCTAAGATCAACACCCTTTAGAGTCTTACCAATGGAATGCATTGAAAGATGTGATGTTGCCATAATTATGCATTCGTAACAAACTAAACTCAACAGAAAAATTTAGGGGGGGATTTTCCACTTCTATTTGCAGGGTCCAAGAAAGGCGGGACAGGTGGAGGATCAAACTGGAGTTTCAAAATGGCTTTTATGTTGGTAATGAAGCAACGGGAAAAACAACTTTAAAATTGTAACAGGCCCGACACGACATATCCAGTGATCAGAATCTGCCAGAGGTGCACCACAGGTGAGTACAGCCCACAGTGGGGAGAGGGTCATGCTTGAGAAATCATGCCAAGGCACTGCACTAGGCACTGCCCCCAACATCACCTTGGCACTGCCAGGGTGGAGTACATTGGTGGGAGGTACTGGGAGGGGAGTGGGGGTGCAGTTCTGTGGTGTCATTGGAAAGGAGGTGCTATTGGTGAAGGAGAGAGATTTCCACGGGCGGTGGGGAGGATGGATTCTATTTCTTTTACATCAGGACACCCTTCAAAGAAGCCAGTCTTTTAAAAGTCAAAATTCCTAGCCACCAAAGTGACATCATGTGTCAGGCCTCTTAGATTGTTTTAAAGTACTCAGTCAAAGACAGCAGCACAGCCGACTGACTAACCTCCACTTTTTCCATCCAACTTGATACTTCAACGAAAACTTGGTAAATTCCTTTCACATCTTGACCATTTCATTCTCATTTTCTGAAAATTAACGATGACAAGTTCCTTTGGATTTTAACTGCTGTTGGAATTTTTTTAAATGTTAACTTTTTCTTTCAGTCACATCTGCCTCTACTTCTGCTGAAATTACAGGAGCATTAGGAAAAGGAAAAATAAAGCTTTCAAATTGTATGAGGAAATGTTATGTTATAACATTTCTATTTTTTAATGGATTAAAATATATTTGATTCTTTTGAGCCATTTCCCCACCTTGCCCATTATTGTTTGCTGTCCTTTCAGTGTGTTTGATGATAGAGGGATCTGAATTAACATGGCCAATGGGCAGCCTGACGAGGGATGATTGGTTAATTGCTCTGGGTTAGTGGCAGTGGTGGGGCAGGGATAGGATGATTGACCACTGTATGCACTTCTGCATTCGTCATAAGTGCAATCTTGTGTCCCATGCATCAAAGTAGGCAGCTTTGGTGGTAAACTGCCCTTAATACCTTCTTTCTCCTTGTCTTCCTCCTCCTTTAAATCAGAGGATCTGGAGTGTGAGCTTTTCTCTTCCTACGGGGACAAACTCCCCAGCCTTGGGTGAAATTCTCCCAAAAAAAATTGAAATGTTGAATTTACAGGAAACTGGAATAATTCACACTTTTTTTCAGTGGAAGTTTAGAGAAGGATCTTCCACATTCTGTGCACTTTAGATGCCACTGGTGAGTATATCATTAGATTTCAGAGGGTGGAGCTTATTCCTATCTGGGAGGCTGAAACCAGTGCCCTACTGCACATGATGAATACATGGGACTTAATAGGATTGAGGGTTATAGGTAGACCTAGTAGGGAGGAATATGATCAGTGCAATTTGTGGGCCGAAGAGCCTGTTTGTGCTGTAGTTTTTCTATGTTCTAAGTTCTGTGTTCTATATGTAGTGGCCCTGAACTGTCAGCTTTCTGTTTGCTGGCCTACTCGATCACTGGCCAGCTCCAAGTCCTCTGCAATGCTGTCCTCACAAACCCCCTCTCCCCCCCAAAGCTAATCACAGCCCCCTGACCATTCCTGGGCCAACCTCGACCTCCGCCCCCCTATGACCTCAATCTCCACACCCTCCTACTCCCATCATGTTAATACCCCACACCTCTCTGTAGTGCAGACATCCCCCCACCACTGGCATATTCTCCTCCCGCAGACCACCCCCAGCCTGCCCCAATCGCTGACCTCCCTCTTGTTCCCATAGATCCCAATGGCAGAGTGGCAGCAGGAACCCCGATAACCATCAATCGCCCCCTAGGCCCCTGCCCCATATGCTCCACCCTCTTAACACCATGAACGATGGGCAGCACTAAGGTGTTCCCTAGACATGGGCACCTTGCCCCTTGAGCAGTGCCACTGGGCACCAGCTGGCACTGCCAGGAGGCCCATACTCTGGCCCAACTCCCTGGGGGCCCCAAATACTCCCTTCACTCCAGCAGAATCAGGCTGCTAAGCTCCCCAAAATTGGGAAGCTATTGTAATCCTTTGCTTGGTGAAACATTTGCTTGGTGGGAGAGGTTAGCAAATTCAGAGGATTTAGTCCTGGACCTGTTAATAGCATTTACATGTTTGCTAAAATATCATTTAAATGCTAGCCCGGCTGATTTCAGGCAGAGAGCAGACCACACCAGGAATCCAGCACTGAGAGGTGTTAATGGGACACAAACTCTCGCGTGAATTCTGCACGTCACCCCCGTCCCACCCCATCCCCAAACACCCACCCGTACGAAACTCCTTCCCCAGAGCACTAAAAAATTAGCGCAGCGAGATGAAAGAATCACGGCCCTTTGTGTCTGTGAACTCTCCATCACTGAGTCAGAAAGGTGAGCTGGCAAAATTTACTCTCCACATATTCCTAATGCTGTAAGCATTCAATTTGAGGCTGTCTCCTGATCCAAATTGATAATAAAGAGGGCTATGAATTAGTCTAAATTAGTCTTTTGTCTTAATGGAAATAAATTTCATATATACACAGGAGTACCACAATTCTGACAAGTATAATTAGGTGTATCACTGACTTTAAGTGGAGAATGAAACCTCAGCCTGGATTTTTATGATCTGCATGTATTAGTGTGATAGATTTCTGATAATTGAAGTTTGCTTTCCCTGTTTGAACTTTAGTGTTATCACTCGCCTCAAAGGAGGCTGATGTTTCAATTTTAACCAACGAATCTTATTAAAATCCGAGAAATCTTTCTTTAAGATGCCCCAATGTGTTGTATAAAATTTATACAGATAACTCATCTGTTCTGGAGCCCACTCCTTCCTCAGAATGTATCGCTTGGATTTTTGTCATTTCTCAGTTGAAGAATGATTCGGTCTGGATCACTTTCTGGCATTTAATTTTATTTTAAAAGAATTTTGAAAGGTTCTGGCAGGATGTTATTAATACCTCCAGCGTTCTTCTTTATGGATCTATCTATTATTGTGTTAGGACAATGCCATTGTCAACAATTTGATCCTCTGTACGCTTCTGAAACAAATTGCCACAGGCTTCATTGTATTCTTGCAGTGTTATCTTTAATTTCTCACAGCTCCTTCCCATCTCATTGTTGCAGCATTAGGGCTATCTAACAATACTTATAATTTATGGTGATCTGTAATGATGACTCTCAAGGCAAAAGAAGTGATTTTCATTTGATTAGAAAGGGAATTAAATTAGCCTTCTTACACTTTCAAGGGGTTTTGAACCTGCATCTATTAAATAGACAATATCCTCTATGTAGTAATTGTGGTGATTGTCTCTTTAAGGATATCACAGCAGAAGAGGGTTACCACTTGTTTCTTGAGGGACCAATTGGGACTGACATTGGGTAATCACCCCAGCGGTTGGAGTCCTCTCTTACGCAGAAAGCAGTCTGAAGACATGTAGACGGCATGTGGTAGACATATGGAGCAGCTAGTAGACTACTTCAGGACAGCTGTGGGGAGGGGTAGGGGGAGGTGGAGGGCTGCTAGCCTCAGTACAGTCTTTCCTTATTAATTAATATCTTTTATGTTCCCAATGAAGTCTGTAAACATGCATTCATTTCATGTTACTATGAATTTAAAGAGGCTTGCTGATTGCCATCCTAATTTCACACCCCAAATTTAACAAATTTACAAATAAAATCCCTATGTACCATTTTGTTGATGGTGGGAAGTCTGACATTGCTCTAACACTGGCACTTGTTTATTGACCAGTTAGGGGTTTTCCACATTACTCAAAGGCTAACGTACATCGCTGTAGCTAACAACAATTATGAGACCATACACCAATATAACATTTAAGGCAATTACAGTTCTTGATGCATCTGGAGCATTTTGAACATACCATGTGAATTCTCTGCTATTCCATCTTGATACAATGTCACACAAATAGAGCCTTACATCATATCAAGGTGCATTTTTTTTTCTTGAAGTACCAATGCAATAGACATTATTGGCCAAACATATTGCATATTTTGTTCTCCTACTGGCTGCAATAAAGTACTAAATTATTTAGATTTCCATGCCTCTACGTTATTCAAACTTGTAGCACAGGGATCCTCGGTAAGAGTGGTGTAGAGCAAAGGGGGAGAGAAGATTGTAATTAAGTGGATTTGAAACTTATTCTTTTCATGGGAAATGGTACACTCGTAAAAATATCAATATCTTTTAGGCCAATACTATACATGCATAATTTCTTCAACCATAAAGTTTTGGTAATCATATTGGAATATTAATTTCTCACTGAGTCTAAAGAGAAAAAAATTCAAAACATTGGTTCAAAATTAATTAAGATAATTTGTTTTAATGTTGATTTTTTTTAAATGCATCTGGTTAGATGGTACTAATGATGTCAAAGCAGTTTGGAGAGCTAACTGAACCCAACAGAGTGGCACAATTAATAGCAGTCGATGAATTTGCCCTGACTTTAACTCAGAATGCTGGGCACGGGAGGGAATAGATGATCAGGGAATCTAGTGAGTGGCAACACATGAAACTGAAGAGATTTTAACTCTGGGGCTTTGTGCTGCCTCATTCAAAGCAGAGGAGAAAGATGCCACCATTAACTGGCAGGATTTGAAATTGGTAGGATTAGGGTTAGCAGTAAGACAAGATAAATGAGGGATGGGAGATTGGAAAAGTCTACAACTGAGAAGATAAGGGAGACTCTTACACACCCCTGAGGGATCTGTAAACTTACATTATCCTCTTGCTTGTATAATGTCTGCCATCAGCTTTTGCTGATGGTTTGGGATGGCATGACATACGGGTATGGTTGAAAGGAAGTGCGTGTTCTGATAACTTTATCTTGTGTTAACTTCACCACCCTGGGTTGGGTGGATTTCCCATGTCTGTTCCCAAGCTGGTTAAATTGGCGGCACAGTTGTAACTTCTATGTCTACACTGTTTCTGCCAGACAGAATGGATGCGGTAGGTCTCCCTGTAGTCACTAACTTAGACACTTCAGTAACTGTGTTGGTTTTGGTTGTGCAGATACATTTGTCTTCTTTAGTTTGCCAGCATGAGTTGTTGTTATTCCAATGATATTGTGAGCATGTTGTTCCCACAAATATATTGATAGAAAAGATGGGAAAAGGTTAAAAATGATTACATGAGTGGGAGCTTATTATGAAACTTTCCATAATCTGACAAAGAATAAACAAATAAAATACTCAGTGGGAAACCAACCGTAATATCTCAAAGAATTGGTAACCGCCAAGTTTAAGAATTAAATAAACTATTTATTGTAATGAATAAACTGTACACTGACTGCAATAAGTATGCCACTTCAGTCTCAGACTGACTGGGAAAACCCCACTCAGCCCTAGGATTTGCATGCTTCTGCATGATTGGCTGATCGGGTCACATGACACCCCCCCCAAAGTTCATTCCCTAAAAGGAGCTCACTACCCCTCATCACTCATCCCAACTCACCACCCCCCCCAACTATTACCACTAAACTATTTACAATAAATAAGCTCTTTGACACAGCCCATCATAAGCTCAGCTGATCAAGGACTTCATTTCCTCTGGGAGTGACGTAGTTCAGCAGATGATGTCTCCACACCAGAGGTAGCTTTGGTTTGGCCTTCAGAAATTGGATTCTCAGCTTGTAAAGGTGCATTTGAGCTTATTACTTCTTCACTTCCCATAGGAACATTTGGCCCTTCCTCATTTTGACTTGCTTCTTTACTTCTTTCACTCAGTGTTGCAGGCAGGGATAATCAGAGCAGATTGCCACATTGGTTCTCTATGTGACTTCTTCCTTCTCAAGTAATCTAGTTGCTTTTTCAGGACTTTATCTTGAATGTCCACCTCTGGGCCCGTTCTGGCCATGACAACACCTGGGACCCACTTAGAATCCCTTTGGTACTGAAGGAGGCCATTTGGCCCATTGAGCCTGCACCGACAACAGTCCCACCCTATCATGGTAACCCCACATATTTTCCCTGCTAATCTACCTGAAACTAAGGTCAGTTTAGCATGGAGAACCCACACAGGCATGGGGAGAATGTGCAAACTCCACACAGACAGTGACCTAAGAACCCGCACCTCTGAGGCAGCAATATTAACCACTATGCCACCAGGCTGCCCATTTGAATTTTGACATATGTTATTAGATCATCTACTTTGAATATTTTCTTAATCCTAGTTGAATCGTGATTCTTCTTTTGAACACTTTGCTTTGTCTCCACTCTCCTCACCAAATTGGTGAACAACCACCTAGTGATGCTCCAGTGGCCAAGTGCAGAGTTGTTTTATAGTTAATAAAACAAAATGCTATTTATGGCTGCAGGGAAACTGGTGATTGCTTTTCCATAGCTCCCATAAATGTTTGAATATCTCTCTCAGTGAGTCCATTAGGCGAGGGATAATAAGGTGCGGCATCTATATGCTTGATGCCATTTGAAAACATGAAAAGTTAAAACTCTTCACTGGTAACTGCTCTTCCATCCAAGTAAAAGACTATTTTAGCCAAATCTTGCAATCAACCCTCCATTGTGCATTGAAGAATTTCACAAGTCAACAAAACTCCAAATGCCAATCTGATGTACTAGTGTAGGTTAATAGTGATAAATTCTCTGAAGCTTCAACCAATTCCAGTTGCTGGTATGCATGACTCACATCTAACTTTGTGCACATTAGACTCTAGCCAACTTTGCGTCAAATCCATTATTTTATGTATAGAGTACTTGTCTAATTTTACTGCCCAGTTTACTGTGACTTTGTAGTCCTCATATATTCGTATAGTCTTATCAGATTCGCCTACAAGCAGAATGACAGCATCCCACTCCACAAATCGCGTAGGTTTAATGAGGCCCAAATCTTTTTATCATTCCTACTTATGCAATGAATAAGGTACAGGTCTGGCTCAACTGAATTTTGATAGAGCTTCCAGATCAGCATGAACTTTAGCTTTCAAGCCTCATAGTTTTCCAAATTCATCCTGAAATATCTCCTGGCATCTTCTGAAGACTTCCCTGTAGATTACTTTCATTATTTTTCAAAACTTTTAGTCAGTCCAATTTAACTTCCTGAAGCCAATCTTGACCAATTGAGCTTGGTCCTTGGCCCACAACTACAATTAAAGATTGTTGCTGCCTTTAACTTACAGAGATTGTTGTTGTTCCCAAGATCTGTATAGACTCACCCATGTACGTAGCCAGCTTGACTGCACTGCTGGACTCCTCCTTGTTGGTTTCAGTAAGTTTGTCCTCCCACTATTATGGCAAGGCTCATATTTCTAACTCCATTTCGAGTGGACAACAGTTCATCAACAGTATGATTGAGAGAGGGCTTAATTTCCCTACTGCAATATTATTCAACTTGGATATATTTGGTGCTCCTTCAAAATTACTCACTATGCAGTGCATTGGAGCCGAACCATAAGCCGGTTGACCCTGCTTGACCCTGCATTTGTTTCTTACACGCCCTTTTCAGTTGCAGCATAACACAGCAATAAGTCTCAGAACACCAGTTTAAAGGTATCTTGTCTGTTTTCTTGCATCTTTGTAAAAACTTAATGTCTGCGTCAATACGTGCGATCTTCGGCAATTTGCAGCGTCAATGGTAGTTATAATGTGGAGATGCCGACATTGGACTGAGATAAACACAGTAAGCAATCTCATAAAACCAGGTTAAACTTTAACCTGGTGTTGTGAGGCTTCTTACAGTGTTTACCACAGTCCAATGCCAGCATCTCCACAACAGGTATAAAACACAGCTTCCTTGAATCTATACTTTTCTGGTGTGGTTTTCGCTACCCTGACAACATTCTTCACCAAACTTGATTTGTTGACTAAATCTCTGCACTTTCTCAGGTTCTGCATTTCTTTGCTCATCCATCCTTGGCGCTGCTGCCACTCAGAACTTCCCTCCAAATTTATTATATCTTACTGCCTTGCATGCCTTGAAGGTCCATCAGATGCCTTTCAACATTTTTCACAGCCTAGTATCTTATTTAACGATATTTCTGCCTCTGCCAGTAGACTTTTCTGTATGGTTGTATTATTTACTGCAAACACCAGGCAGTCTCTCACCACATCATTAAGAGCAGGTTCAAATTTACAGTGTTCAGCTGATTGCCACAATCTCACCACAAAAGCTACAATTGCAATTTAAAGGTGCTCACATTACTCTTCATTGCTAATGTGATACCTCAAAGGGTTGGTGACCCCCAAGATCAGTAACTCAACAAACTAATTCATTGTAGTGAATAAATTTTGTATGGAGTGCAAGAAATGTATTCAAATTACGTTGACTCCAGTCTCAGACTGACTGGAAAAGCCCATGCTTAGTCCCAGGATCTGCACGCTTCTGCTTGACTGCCTGATCAGATCACATGACCACCCAAACCCTCACCTCTAAAAGGGTTTGTTACTACATTGTTATCTTTCACTACTTCAATGAATCCTTTATAGTGTAAAAAATTAAACCAAAATTGGGTCTCAAATGTAGCTGCCACTCACTTAAAGCAACATATTCCACCTTTAGTGTTGTCAGCCTGGCAACTAATTTGACTTATCTGCTTACTTTGGCTTACTTACACTACCGTGGAGCCAGTAAAAAAATTAATCAAAAGCTGCACTGAATTAATGTGTGTGATTCACCTCCAATGCTGTTTAAAAAATGACCTGCGTCTGCCACCAGTTTTCAACCTGCCATATTTTTTAATGTAAAGCCCAGTGGGAAAAGAATGGTAATGACACAAAACAAGTGCACTTTGTTCAACAAGAAAATTAAAGGGTGGAATAAAATAGAGCCTTTAGAACAAGTAAAACAAGAATCCAAACAGAGAGGGAATCGGAAATGAAAGGAAATAGGGGCGTTGAAGAAATGGTTTCATTGTTTCTTTTTGTTTAATAGCAATTCATTGTATGAGGTTTTTATTTGCTTTAACATTTATTTGGAAGATATATCTTTCCTATAATAATCTAATAATGCCCTTGGAATATAAATCCACTAATATTATTATTGAGATATGTGTATTATAAAATAACCATCCAGGATAGCCTTGTTCCTTGTAGATGCTGCCACGGTAGGGGATAAATTTACCTGTCAGCCAGTGTGACCTCCAAGGGTGCATTTACATTACAGCGTTAGCATTGGTGCAATGCAGCCCTTGCTTTGCACCAGGCAAAAAACTGAATTGTGAGGAAGAGAATTTATTTGTTCTGGAGGGTGGTGGTCTGTAAAGTCTGAAGCCAAGTTTAGCCTGGATTTAAAAAAAAAACTGCTCATCTACAATTAGATTATATGGTCAGAGAACAAGAATGCTTCCATCTGTACTAAATATTTAAAGGTTAACTGTTGGGTGTAGAGTGCACGTACAGAATGCTCTCAGGCAAGTATTGCAAACCAAGCACTTGTTAACTGGAACCAAAATTACAGCAAAATATAATTGGCAAAATCATATCCAGTTGATTTTATTTATAAGGGTAACTGTGAATTTTCTTGCAGGTGATAGATTTGGCAATAGATATTCCAATTGTTACACCCAGGCATTCCACCAAGTAAGACCATTCTGCCAATAAATACTCTAAAGAGCAACACAGCAGTGTGTGTGTGTGTGTGTGTGTGTGTGGGTTGGAAAGCAGGGAGGGACAGGGGTATGAATATAGAGAAGGGGGATGCAGGGATGCATAGAGGGCTGGGCAACTTACATAGGGAATACTCTGTCTCACTTCATTTTTAGTTACTTTATAAGCAGCTTTGCTAATTGTTAATAGATAGATTCATTAATAAATTTATCAATGGTACAGATATTTAATCTCAGATAGATATGGTGCCAGGACATCTGAATAGACTTGTATCATTAGAGCAAATTTTCCAGACATGCTTTCAATGACGATTCAAAATTTCAATAAAAAGTTCCCACACTTTTCAACCAGTTAGAGATCCCAGTTTATTCTTCAATTTGCTGCGTTGCCTTTTTCCATAATAGCAGATTGTTTCCATTACATCACAAGCTGCACAAAGTATCTCCTCGAATTAAACCGGTTATGTCTTTTGCTATTGTCCAGAGGAAAGTTCCGGTTATGGGATGACCTTCACTAAACTCATATGACAGAAAATGTTATGATGGATCTTCTCTGCATCCTTTAAACCAGGCAATTTTATGTTTTATTGACTTCCATAACTAACTCCAGTCTGATTTTTTAAAATTTGATTTATTATTGTCACATGTATTAGTATACAGGGAAAAGTATTGTTTCTTGTGTACTATACAGATAAAGCACATCGATGATAGAGAAGGAAACAAAAGGGTGCAGAACATAGTGTTAAAGTCAGGGCTAGACAAAGATCAACTTACTATGAGATAGGTCCATTCAAATGTCTGATTGCAGCATGGAAGAAATTGTTCTTGAATCAGTTGGTATGTGGCCTCAAACTTTTGTATCTTTCTCCCAATGGAAGAAAGTGGAAGAGCTTATGTCCGCATGCATGGGGTCCTTGATTATGCTGACTGCTTTTCCGAGGCAGTCAGAAGTGTGGTCAGGGACAATGGTTGAAAGAATGGTTTGCATGGTGGACTAAGCTTCGTTCAGGACCTTTGTAGTTTCTTGCAATCTTTGACAGAGCAGGAGTTATACTAAACTATGATACAATCATAAAAGATTCTTTCTATGGTGCATTTTGGAAGCAGATATACAAAATTTCCTGAGAAAGTAGAAGCGTTGGTGAGCTTTCTTAATTATAGCATTAGCATAGAGGGACCAGAACAGATTATTGGTGATCTGGATGCCTAGAAACCTGAAGCTCTCGACCATTTCCACTTTACCCCATGTAGACAGAGTCATGCCCTCCCTTATGCATCCCCTAGTCAATGATTATCTACTTAATTTTACTGACGTTTAGAGAATAACTATTGTTATCACACCAGTTCACCAGATTTTCTATCTCTTTCCTGTACTCTGTTTCATCATTGTTTGAGATCTGACCCAATACGATTGTGACATCAATAAAATTGAAAATTGAGTTGGAGGGGAATTTGACCACAGTCATATGTGTATAAGGGGTTGAGGACACAGCATAGTAGAGCACCAGATTGTAATATTGCCAATTCATTGAAGGAGGTGTTGTTGCCTACCCTTACTGATTGCGGTCAATGGGTTTGGAAGTCTAGGATCCAGTTGCAGAGGGAGGAGCTGAGCCCTAGGCCTTAGAGTCTGGAGATGAGCTTAGTAGGAATAATGGTGTTAAAGGCTGAGTGTAGTCAATAATGGGAGCCTGACATAGGTGTCTTTGTTATCTAGATGTTTCAGGGTTGAGTGTAGGGCTGAAGAGTTTGTATTTTCTGAGGACCTGTTGCAGTGATAGGCAAACTGCAAAGGATCCAGGCAATCTAGGAGACTGGAGTTGATCCATGCCATGACTAACCTTCATAATGATGGATGTCAGAGCCACCAGGCAATAGTTAGTAAGGCATGCTGCCTAGCCTTTCTTTAGTATAGGGAAGATTGTTGCCATCTTGAAGCAGGTAGGGGTCTCAGATTGATGCAAGGCAAGTTGAAAGATGTCTGCAAATATTCCCACCAGCTGGTCCATGCAGGATCTCATCCAGGTACCCCATCCAGGCCAGTAGCTTTCCATGGATTGATTTTCAAGAAGACTGATCTAATGTATTTGGTGACCTCAGATACCAATTCATCTGAGGTTTTCACAGTAGAAGTTCTGCTCTCTCTGACCTCTTGCTCAAAACAGGCATAGAATGAGTTGAGCTCATTGGGGAGGGGTGCATTGGTGCTGTTGATTCTACATGCCTTCATGTTGTAGTCTGGTGTGTCATTGATGCAATGGGCAGAAGTTTGCATTCTGGAGAATAGAGTCCAGCGGTGGGTGTTAAAGCTGGAATATTTCCTGCTGGGTGGTGGGAAGTTGAATGTGCATGATCTTCCACAGTTCAGTTCATTAATTATTCATCCTTGAGTAACTCAGTCAATCTCTTAGTAAGGCTGGCAGGAAGTCACTTGCTCTGCTGTTATCAAATGTCATTGGCCCCTATTTAAACATGCCATCCACCAGCTTTCTTTCCTCCTTCCCTGGATAGTCTGTTAAAAATGTCCCCTGAATAGTCTCTTATATTTGTCCTCTGGTTCTCCCTGGGTGCATGCATTCCTTTCAGGGTAACTTTCAATAAACTCCATAGCCAATTCATATGTGGTACAATTTCTGAAAATATGTAGAAGATATTGAAATTGTTTTTTTCTGACTTATAAGTCTGTCCTTCTTAAAGAAAACACAATGTAGTTGAGATTTGATATATCTGTTGTTTATCTTATAAAGCTATTTTTTTTGCCAATTGAGGCTGAATTGAAATTTGCTTCTTTGTATGAAAAAAGAGCATTGCAGTCCATTTTTATAACTTTGTATTCTTGTGACATCTTTTCTTCCATCTGTAGTCTCAGTGGTTCATGTAATGATTAGAAGCATAATGAAAGATAATAAGAACAAAGAAATGTGGGGTTTTGAAATTGTCTTCCTGAAATATTTCTGTTAATTCTAATTGTTTTTCAGTTTGTGCTAGTCCAGAGATGAAATCAATGTACTTCATTAATTGAGATTGTGAATAAAAGCAGAGGGCTATAATGTTAGCATTGTAAAATGATTCTTTTGCTATAGTGAGGCAAAATATACTGCTATAAGTCTTCTAATGTCCAACTGTTTCAAATACATTTGATGTCCAGCATTCAGCTGAATTTAGCAATGTTTGTGAATTGTAATTTCGAGCTTTAAGTGGATAGTTTTTTTTAATTGGTTGTTTGTAATATTGCCAATTCATTAAAGTTATTAACTCGTTAAACATTTTTGCAATGTAAATGAGAAGATATGGACATTAAGCTAATGCTTTCCCCTAATTATTACATGGTAATAATGTCAAACCATTTGCATTAATGCAAAAATTACAGTATAATCCCAGTGCTGGGACCTGACCTCAGCCTGAAACACTGCAATGTTGTCTCACGCTGCTTAGATGTGATATTGTGTGCAGTGTCACTTCTGTATGATGCCAACCTCAGTTTAAAAATGCTATGGTTGTGCCTGGAGATCTTCTGAAACACAGTAAAGCCTGTTTTAAAGTGAGAAGACACCCTGAGTTTCACACTCAAAGAGAAGTATTGAAGTATTCACCTTTTGAAGGCCAAAACTGACATAATCATTCAAAGCAGTCCGGCCAACAGGAGCAACCAAGGAATGGAACAGTGGCTTTGCTGGTTGAGAATTGTTTGCTGCACCTCCTGATCTCAGCACAATAAAATCACAGCCTAAAGCAATACTATTTTATTAAGCATCTTTTGAAACACATGAGTATGAGAAGAAACATTGAGCATATTGACAGCATCCAAGTCAGCCTCCAATCAGCTGAAAAATATCAATTTATATAAACTAATACTTTGGTAGCCTGAAGCTATTGCACAGCATGAAAGGTTATGTTTACCCACAGACTTTGTTTTGATGCAGAGGGGGCAGGGTTGAAACCACTTCTGAGAAAATGAAATCTTCAGGCTTGAATGTTCTATTTTTCTATCGTCTGAATATAGCCAAATAATCGTGTAAGAACTGAAACAATCATCTTAGTTACCATAGCATAGCACGCAGTTCACTCATGACTATTCATAATCAATTGCAATTTATGCCTGTTACATAAAGCACTTTTTTTGATTAGCTTCTTTCCTCAGGGATATACTCTTGTGGTCATACAGCAAGTTGACCATCACACAAAAAGTGTTATGCAATAAAAAATGGTGACACATAAAATATGTTCACCTATGATGTGCTGTTAGAATAACAGTGAAGCTAATACCGTCATTTATGTGTAAATACTGCAACAGCTTGGGATGAAGTGTGGTTTCATGAATGGAGATGGAAATGTGGAACTTGCAGTGCTTAGTGAATTGGTTGAGTGAAATATACCTTTTGCTCTCTGCATCACCAGAGAAATTCACTGAACAGTGTGAAGTTCCTTTTTCTGGGTGTCACGGTGGCACAGTGGTCAGCACTGTTGTCTCACAGCTACAGGGACCTGGGTTCGATTCTGGCCTTGGGTGACTGTCTGTGTGAAATTTGCATATTCTCCCCATTCAGTATGGATTTCCTTTGGATGCTCTGGTTTCATTCTACATTCCAAAGATGTGCATGTTAGGTAGATTAGCCATGATAACTGCACGCAGTTACATTATAGTGCAAGGGTGGGCTGGGTAAGATACGTTTTCAAAGAGTCAGTGTAGAATCGATAGACCGAGTGGCTTCGTTCTGCACTGCAGTAACTCTGGATTACTCTATAGAAAGTAGCCAAATTATTTCTCAGATGATGGAGGCAGAACAAATCATCATATCACCAAAAAAGACAAAGAAGCTAAAACAGGAATGCAACTCAAAACATGCAGTTACAATATATTCTTCATATCAAATGGAGTAGGGCTGGATGTTTGTCACAAACAGCAGAACAATGAGCGTTAATGTCCCCTTTTATCGCCTATTTCCAGGCAAACAAAACTTGGGGGTGATGAACAAATAAATTAGTTCTTTAACCTTTGGGTCCATGTTTCTCCCAATACTAGTAAACTCTTGCTGAACATTAATTCTCATAAAATTTGATGAAATCAAAATGAGATCATTGGCAATATATATGAGTAAGAATTCGTAAAAATATAACTCAGAACAATCTAATTCCTGGAAGGAACTGGGAGTTATGCTGAAAGGAGGGTACTTTAATGTGTGCAATCAAGACCCTGACCTTCCGGTTGCTTGCCATTTTAATACACAATCCTGCTTTCATGCCCACATGTCTCTCCTTGGCTTACTGCAATGTTCCAGTGAAGCTCAAAGCAAACTGGAGGAACAACATCTAATCTTCCAGTTAGGCACGTTATAGCCTTCCGGTCTCAAACAACTTCAGATGATTTGCACTATTCCACCTCAATCCCTTTGTTTTCATCATATTTTATTTATTCTTTTACTATTCTGTACCTTCTATTTCTTTATTGTCTTTCTTCATTTATTTTTATCCCTATTCTTTCCCCCTACATTATACCCTTCCTTTATCTTTTCTCTTCCTTTGCTTCTCCTTTTCCAAATCTTACCTCTGTCTCATCCATTTTCCTCCATCCAACATCTTTATTTTAGCTTCTCTGCTGTTTGGCCATTCACACCCTTTATCCTCTCTGTGGACAGCTTTTAGCTGGCTTCCCTGGTTTCTGTGGCCGTGACTCATCTTTCATTCCCACACACTGCAGTATAAATATCTCCCATTTTCTATGCCTTACTCCTTTAACAAAGGGTTGTCTGGACTCAAAACATCATCTTTTTCTCTCCTTACAGATGCTGCCAGACATGCAGAGATTTTCCAAAATTTTCACTTTAGGTTTCAAATTCCAGCATTTGCAGTAACTTGCTTTTGTCAGGGGTAATTTAATGAATCAGAATCTAAAGAATTGACATGCTGTTCTCACATGACAGTTCAGAAATTAGACAAACCGCACACCCAACAAACATTTAAGACTTAGTGCTGAGTAATACCGTCAAAAGCTTTGATGTATTAATACCGAGGAAATGTCTCTGCCCCTTCAATAATTAATCCTACTATATTAATAATGTTCAATAATTATTGCAGCCACTTTATTCAGCTCACTCACATGCTGTCGCATTGAATGTCTCAGAGACTGTCCCACTTTCTCAGGCTTGCCGGGTAGCAGGATTGGCCTTTCTGAAACCTCGGTCTAAGTAAGAGAATGATTATAGTTAATTCCCAATTAATCACGATTTTAGGTTAATCTTCACTTAATGAAGGAATGGGTGTAATACCATGTCGATGTCATTGTATTTGAACTGTTCGAGTGGAAACAGTTCCTGTGAAGAACAATGGGAACAATGGCTGAATGATGATTTCTCATTAGAAGGGCCAGAATTATTTTATTCAAGGCTAACAAACTGATAGTTAGGAGATTACTAGCAATTTGAGATTCCGCCACCAGCAGCTTCTAATAGGTATGCTGAATAAAATATGCAGACCTGGGCTCCTGAATAGCAATTTTAAATGTGGAGTGCGCAAGTAGGAGTGTCTAGACTTTTAACATATTGAAAATTAACTCTGCGAAAGTTCATGAAGTGCTGCTGTGCTGGAATGACACTCCATGTACTATTGGACCTAAGCAAGTATGTTATTAATTGTTCAAGTGGGCAATCAGATCAGAATTTAACCCTGGAACAATAGGGGCTGACATTTTTGGCTGTCACAAGATAGACTGCATCCAAAAGTGAGCTCATACAATCCTTACAGTGCAGAAGGAGACCACTTAGTCCAGTGACTCTGCACCAACAACTCCTAGGCTGGATCGCCATAACCCCACATATCCACCCCACTAATCCCTCTCATTTACACATCACAGGACACTAAGGGACAATTTAAAATGGCCAATGCATCTAACTTGCACACCTTTGGACGATGGGAGGAAACTGGAGCACCTGGACGAAACCCAGGGTGGGAATGTGCAAACTCCACATAGCTACTGATCCAAGCCAGGAAACGAACCCAGGTTCCTGGCACTATGAGACAGCAGTG
The DNA here is from genome assembly GCA_024679065.1 of Sphyrna mokarran. Classification (NCBI taxonomy): domain Eukaryota; kingdom Metazoa; phylum Chordata; class Chondrichthyes; order Carcharhiniformes; family Carcharhinidae; genus Sphyrna; species Sphyrna mokarran. The sequence continues at coordinate 41,594,061 of JAGIQG010000016.1, forward strand.
CTAACCACTGTGCCACTGTGCCACTTTGATTGCATTCATTCAGCTTTTGGGACATTTGCATAATCCAAAAGCTCTACTGATGTTGGCTTATAAAAGAGCAATGCCTTGGGCCTAGAGTTGGAAGGGATAAAGTTGCTACAGTATGCCTGAGAAGCCAGCAGAAGTAGGAATTTCTTTGCAGTTGCTAACAATATTTGCCCTTCCATCTGCTCTTTCCCCTTCCCCTCCACCCTCCACCCTGCACCTCCCCGATCCCCGATTAAAACACCCTGCTGAGTCTGATAAACACCACCACAACGGCCTCTCGATCTAACTGCAGAAGAGTTGTGTCCAGAATTTAAGATCCATTTTTTAAAGGTTCTCTTTCAAATTGGAAGGGATCCAGAAACCAAAGAGGAAAATGCAATTGAAGGGCCGAGGTCATTCCCTTCCAATCTCAATTACTTTGCTGGTTGCTGTTTGTGTCAATTGAGGCATTAGGAAAATACTTCCTTTAAAGGAAGAGCTGAGGCATCATGTTGGGTCAAAGGTGAAGCAAAAAATGACTTTGCAACATTACCGTTTTTTTAAGCTTATTTATATAAATAGGCAGCATGACATGATAGCACAGCGGTTAGCACTGCTGCCTCACAGTGCCAGCGACCTGGGTTTGATTGCCAGCTTGGGTCACTGATTGTGTGGAGTTTGCACATTCTCCCCATGTCTGCGTGGGTTTCCTCTAGGTGCTCTGGTTTCTTCCCATACTCTAAAGATGTGCGGGTTAGGTAGGTTGACCATGCTAAATTGTTCTTAGTGGCAGGGGAATTAGCAGGGTAAATGTTTGATGTTACAGGGATAGGGCCTGGGTGGGATTGTGGTTGGCGCAGACTCGATGGGCCGAATGGCTTCCTTCTGCACAATAGGATTCTATGATTCTATAAGCAGGTTACAGTAAGACTGCAATGAAGTTACTATGAAAATCCCTGAGTTGCCACACTCTGGCACCTGTTCAGGTACACTAAGGGAGAATTTAGCAAGGCAAATGCACCTCATGTCTTTCGAACTGTAAGAGGAAACCAGAGCACCAGAGGAAACACATGCAGACACGGGGAGAATGTGCAAACCCTCTGCAGATAGTGACCCAAGTCAGGAATTGATCCTCAGTCCCTGACACTGAGAGGCAATAGGGCTGCGTGTATGCCTCCCAGGGAGTTAAGAGTTCTTTGCCTGCAAGGTAGGGGCATAGAAGTAATAGTAAGGTTTGTGTTTCCTTTCTGATTTTGGGCAAGATTTTACCTCGCTCAGGCAAGCCTGGAAATTCCCACCCAAGGTCAACAGAGATTTCTGTTGTCGGACCCTCACCCGTGCCTATTCTATAGCAGGTGAGGTGGTAGAACTCCGCCCTTTATGTTGCTGAGGGGGTTATATAAAGCTGTGTTGATGGGAGAATGACTTGCCATCTATATGTCTAAAAGAAAAACTGAAGAGATCAAAATGGCTAGCCTGGAAATAAATAGCCAGTGACTTTCTGATTAGTCATTCTTCAATGATTTGTGACAAACTCTTAGACCGTAACTATTAAATAAATTAGATTCTAAGAAAAATAATCAAATTTGCACGCTACTGTTCAAAGAAATTTTTTATGAAGAAGGCGAAAGAGGGCTCTTGGCTGAGCTTGTCAAGGGCAATGAATGGAAATGTGTTTGGCTGACATTCTACATTCCTATGACTTCAACCAAATAGCAAAACAGTGATGTTAATATTTGTAACTTGATGGCAATCAGGTTAATTTGTAAAAGACAGAAGGATGTGATGGATTGAGTAATAATATTATGGATATGTATGGAATCAATGTCTGCAATAGTCTGAAGTGGAGATTTCATGGCGAGTTTCTGATCTTAACTATGTCATGCTTGGCATGTATGAAGCAGAACCTCATTACCTCATGCAGTTACATATTCTGCCTGCAGTTCATTGTCCAATGAAGTTTGAAGCAGAATACAATTCAGCTTGCTAATTTGAAGCTCATATTTAAATGCCTCTTCAATCTACATACTAAGAAAGTGAGCCTGTTAGATTATTTGTTTTTTTGTCACCCCAACGTGCATTGAGACTGTCTGATTAATTCTGCCTGTTCTCTTTTCTGAGTAATGTATTACCAGTGCTGATCAGGTTGAACTATGCATGAGTAATCCTCATTTGGCATGATAATTTGGAAGAACCAGCTGCAGGTCAGTGCAATGATCAAATTAGTTTACAGGATGGCAGGTGGCGAAGAGTGATAACTGCAAAGATTAAATCCTTTCGGAGATCAAGTAATCAAGGCTGGGATAGAATGGGGTGCGGGTGGGGCAGGGAAATGGGTCCATGTGCAAGGGTGCAGATGGCATGTTTCACATAGAAACAATATTGGTGTGACAACCATGTGCCTCATGCTGATCCAACGTCTTACCAGCCAAAGCATTTGGCCAACAGCTCCATCAGCCCCAGCAGTGCCAGAAAGGCATGAGTGGCCACGGCTAGGACTACAGCAAAAAGAGTAGGTGGATACCCAAAACAGGGTCTTTGGGCAGCAGAAAGAGGCCGGTGTTCTATCACCAGATTCTCTTTATTTGCAAAATTGATTCTACTCCTAAGAGTGCTTCAGGTACAAAGTCAAAGTCTGAAGTGTCTGTGGCCCTGACACTCTTCAATAGATGAGACTGTCTAATTCATTACATCAATCAAGGAGTTTATACTCTAAGAGGCCAACCACAGGGGCCACATTGAGGTCACTACAGGTAGGTTGGGGAGGGAGACATGCAGAGTGAGGGAGTGAGATTTAGACATGGAGCAGGTAGGAAGGAAAGAGGTTCAACTTTAGGAGGAAAGCCCCACAGTTGACAAAAGACATCCTATGGGACCCACCTATGGGAAATACATCCACTAGTGATAAGTAAAATTAAGCTCAACATTGCTTAATGGCTATTTAAGGGTCTTTTCCCATCCTGCCTCAATTTTTAGGCAAGCAGGTACGGTTTCAGTGGGCAACTGACAAAAAATAATTCTCCATTTTGGACAGGAAGGGGTCATTAATTTAATCTGAATGCCTCCACTCCAGAAAATTGAGATTCCAGCTCTTCCTCCCTAACCCCCTTGCCTATCCCCTGCCATGACTGTTGCCTTCCCGACCCTCAGCACTTACCTTTCCAAAGATCCCGGGACATAGTCCCAGGCATAGCATCGCAGTATTGCTTCTGACCTCTTCAGTGCTGTGACTGACCAGGACAGTTGTCAATCAATCTAATTGGTCAATAACTGTCATGATTAGAACTTCTTTCTAAGCAAGTGTGGATGTCCCGCCCACTGCCAGTCAAAGCTTGAGGGAGCGTTAAATGGCAATGGGAGTTTGGGAGTCAGCGATTGCACACTTGGCGCCAACTCTCAGATTGGTGAACACTGATTGCTTGCCTTAAAATCCTACCAAGGATCCGGAAACCAATGAAGAAAGGATCTGGCTTTGTAGATTTGTCTTCAGTGTATGATTTGATTCGATTTGATTTTTTTTTGATTTATTATTGTCACATGTATTAATACACAGACGGAGGGTGTATTGCTGCTGGTGCTGCAGCAATAATCTCTCCCTCAATTTCAACAAAATGAAGGAGATTGTCATTAACTTCAGAAAGCATAAAGGAGAACATGCCCCTGTCTAAATCAATGGGGACTAAGTAGAAAGAGTTGAGAGCTTCAACTTGTTAGGTGTCCAGACCACCAACAACATGTCCTGGTCCCCCCATGCTGACATTATTATTAAGAAAGCCCACCAATGCGTCTACTTTCTTAAAAGACTAAGGAAATTTAGCATGCCAGCTATGATTCTCACCAATTTTTATAGAGACATTACAGAAAGCATTCTTTCTGGTTATATCTTAGCTCAGTGTGCCTCGTGTCTGCCCAAGACAACAAGGTTGTAAATGTAGCCCAATCCAACATTCAAACCAGCCTCCCATCCATTGACACTGTCTATACTTCCCACTGTCTCAGCAAAACAGTCACAAAATTAAGGATCCTATGCATCCCGGACATGTTCTCTTCCACTTTCTTCCTTCGGGAAAAAGATACAAAAGTCTGAAGTCACTAACTGACTCAAGAATATCTTCTTCCCTGCTGCTGTCAGTCTTTGAATGGACTTACCTTGCATTAAATTGATCTTTTTCTACACCCTAGCTATGACTGTAACACAACATTCCTCACTGTCTCATTTCCTTCTCTATGAACGGGATGCTTTGTATAGTGTACGAGAAACAATACTTTTCTCTGTATGTTAATACATGTGACAATAATAAATCAAATAAATCAAACTTCCTTTGAGCTACGATTGTAGATTTTCTGATTATCAGTAGCATCAAAGTGAAAAGTATTGCTTCTTGCTCACTATACAAACAAAGCATACCGTTCAAAGAGAAGGAAAGGAGAAAGTGCAGAATGTTACATAATTCAGGTGAAGAGAAAGATTAACAAAATGCAAGATAGGTCTAGTCAAAAGTCTGACGGCAGAAGAGAAGAGGTTGTTTTTGAGTTGATTGATGCATGATGTCAGATTTTTGTTTCTTTTTCCCAATGGAAAAAGTTAGAACAGAGTAGCTCTGGGGTGCATGGTGTCCCTGATTATGCTGGTTGCTCTTCCGAGGCAGTGAGAAGTGTAGACCATGTCAATGGTTGGCAGGCTGGTTTGAGTAATGGATTGAGCTTCACTCATGACCCTTTTTAGTTTCTTGTGGTTTTGAGCAGAGCAGGAACCATACCAAGCTGTGATACAATCAGAAAGAATGCTTTCTATGGTACATCTGTAGAAGTTGGTGAGAATTGTAGTAGGTATGCCAAATTTCCTCAGTCTCTAGAGAAAGTAGTTGTTGGTGAGCTTTGGCATTCAAAATTTAACATCAAATGACATTGTCAATCAGTATGGTGGTTTTGCAACATCCATGGTGTACCATGATTTTGCAACCTTGGGACAATTTTGCAACTGGAAAATCCGTACACAGCGTTTCTTCTTCATTCTGACTTCCTGCTCTTGCTCCTCTTGCTCTTCCAGTACTGCCTGACCAGATTGCAGTTCTTGGGTACCTGAAAATCAAAAGCCAAAAGGTTGTGGGTAAGGGAAGGTGGGGAGGGAAGCAAAAGATCCACTCTTAAAATATCTTCAGCTTTTAATTCATAAGTTGATAAGGCTGAAGTAGATTGGCATAGGAGGATTAAGTACAAAGACACTGTCACCATCATTGTCAATCAGTATGGTGGTTTTGCAACATTATTCGATGCTGATAACATAAAGCTACTCAACAGAGATCAATGCTAGAAGAAACAAGATAAGTGCTCATAAGGAACTTGGATCTACTGGAATGCTATTATCAGACACGGTGCCTTTGTCACAATCTGGCGGAGACAGTTGTGTCCGTGTTCCAGGTGGTCAAACAACTGCCAGAAACAAATTCAACATTTCCTTCTGCAGAAAGTGATGAAGGTTCATCCAGACTCGAAACAATAGTTCTAGTCTTGTTGTTGTCAGACCTGCTGAGGTTTTCCAGCATTTTCTATTTTTGTTGCATTTCATTGTATGCAGCTATTAGATTATCCTTTAGGTATTTGTGTCAAAGTGCTGATCTGAATTCCCTGCATCATATCGAGGGTAACTTCATCCCCTGGTGAGCTGGCAACTGTCCTATTTTTGTCCACTGGCCTAGCTCTATGTCTCTCTGCAAGGAGGTCCCGTCTCTAAACTAATGTCCGAAGTATGCAAAGTGTCATTCCAGAGCAAGTGGCTGCAGTATGAGAGCAAGTCACAAGGTGGAATTTTCCCACCTGCTCATCATAGGAATTGTAGTGGATGGGACACAGACCATGCAAAAGGTCCATTAATCTTGGGTGGGATTTTGCAACCTTGGGACAATTTTGCAACTGGAAAATCCGTACACAGCGTTTCTTCTTCATTCTGACTTCCTGCTCTTGCTCCTCTTGCTCTTCCAGTACTGCCTGACCAGATTGCAGTTCTTGGGTACCTGAAAATCAAAAGCCAAAAGGTTGTGGGTAAGGGAAGGTGGGGAGGGAAGCAAAAGATCCACTCTTAAAATATCTTCAGCTTTTAATTCATAAGTTGATAAGGCTGAAGTAGATTGGCATAGGAGGATTAAGTACAAAGACACTGTCACCAATCATTTCAGCTCCTCTGCTGATTGCTGCCTGACGTAAGGTCGGTGGAATGATGAAGACCTCAGTCTCTTCCACCAGGCTGGGGTCATGCAGCTGTCCACAGCCACAGCTGGTAAGGATCTGTTGTTCCTGTGTGATGCAATGTGTTTGAGTGATGTGATTGTCATGGTTCAATAGCAGAGAATGCATGCAAGCTGTGAGATGTTGGTCTAAGCGTTGCTGCAGTGCTAAATGTGTCAAATTAAGGTGAAGCAATGAAAGTTTGCTTTGAGTCATAATTTATAGAGATTGTTGGTCTATGATTGATGGGTGCCTGATGCAGTTAATGATTTGCAAGGTTACTGCGGTTGATGGAATGTGACATTTGAAAATGCATTCACCAACATATGAGTTCTAAAGGATGAGACTCCATTTCCTGCCATGATTTTCTGACCCCACCGTCTTTGGCAAAGTCTGTGTGGATGGTTTCCTGGCTGCCTGTGGAGCTATTTCAGTTCTTCATCTCTCCACCTTCTGCAATAAAGTGCCCAGTACAGTGCCAGAAAATCTAGGAGCACACTCTGTCACATTGTGCCAGTCTTCTGCCTTTTCCTGACAAAACTCCATTGTAAATTGACTTGCAGCACCTACTCCAGACACACCTCCCTTTTATGAAGCTCAGGCTGGATTTAGCAGCTCTGCTCAGGCATGCAACCATTCAACAGCATGCTTTGGTGGGTAGAGGGGAGCTGGAAGTTGCACAAAGTCTGTGTGCTTTCTGCATCAGAAGCAATGAGCACTAGGTTAATCCCACAACATAATCCCTGCACCTATTTTTGGGCCCTATCTAATTTTGTGGCTGATGTATTTGAACTGATGCTATTTTTTTAATGTAAGTGAGCACACTGAACCTCAGTGTGCACTTTTGTAAAGGATACGAATAATCAGTAGTATTTGGACTTGCTATTTGTGAAGACTGAACACAAACAATTAATATGGACTGAGACTGACAGTGGAATTAAAACGAGTATCAAAATGTCAAAGCACAAATCACTAATCATTCTTGGAGTGCCTGATTAACTTTGACAAGCTTGAATGGAAAAATTAAACCAAGCCAAAACTTTCATACATCTTAGTCAAAAGCAAAATGTAATTCACCTTCATTACTGGGGAAGTTGCTAGAATCCATGATCAAGGATTTCATAGCTCAGCTTTAGCGTTAGAAAACAGTGGTAAAATCAACCAAAGTCAGCATGGAATTACAAAATGGAAATCATGCTTGATGAATTTATCGGAATTCTTTGGGAATGTAACAAGTAGAATTGGCCAGGGAGAATCGGTGGATGTGATTTATTTAGATTTTTGGAAGGCTTTCAACAAAGTCTCACATTGCAAACTACATTGTAAAATTAAAGCATATGGGATTGCAAGTAGTGTCTTGAGATGGCTGGAAAGTTGATTAGCAGATGGGAAACAAAGAGTTGGCATAAATGAGTATTTTTTTCAATTGGCAGGCAATGATAGTGGGGTACTGCAGGGATTTGTGCGAGAACACCAACTGTTCACATTATATATCAATGATTTGGAAAGATGGAACAAAATGTATTTTCTCCAAATTTCAAATGATACAAAGTGTGGTTGGAGGGTGAGCTGCACAGAGGATGCAGAGATTCTTTAATGTGATTTGGACAGGTGGATTGTGTGGGCATGTACCTAGTAAATACAGTATACTGTGGATAAACGTGAGGTTATCCACTTCAGTAGCAAAAATAGGAAAGAAGATTATTATTTGAATGGATATAAATTGAGCAAAGTGGATACATAATAAAACCTTGGTGTCCTCGTATATCAATCACTGGAGGCCAGCGCATATGTACAGGAGGCAATAAAGAAGGCAAATGGTATATTGGCCTTTGTAGCAAGAGGATTCGAGTATAAGAATATGGATGTTCTACTGCAATTTTCAGGCCGTTGGTGAGGCCATACCCAGAGTATTATGTGAGTTATCTGAGGAAGGATGTCCTTGCTTTTGAGAGAGTACAAGGCTGGTTCCTGGGATAGAGAGTTTGTTATATGAGGACAGATGAAGTTGATTAGGATTTCATTCATCAGGGATGAAAAGAGTGAGAGAGGATCTCATAGACATTCATCAAATTCTAACAGGATTAGACAGCATAGATTCGGAATGAATGTTCCCAATGGCGGGGGTGTTCAGAAATAAGGGCTCACAGTTTGATGATGAGGAAAATCTTTTAGGACTGAGGCGAGGAGAAATTTCTTCACCCAGAAAGTGGTGAAAGTGTAGAATTCACTACCACAGTAAGTAATTGATGCCAAAACATTCTACCTTCCTGCCCACTACAGAATCACAGTGGGCAGGGGTCAGAGATGAAAATCTTCATTGAACTCGGGTGGGATTCTTCTAGTCTCAGGTCAAACAAGGCCATAAAATCCCGCTCATTGTGTGATTTCAAGAAGAAGTTAGATATGCTCGTGGAGCTAACGGGATCAAAGGATATGAGGGGAAGGGGAGATCACGATAGCGATTTTGATGATCAGCCAGAATCAAACTGAATAGTGGAGCAGTCTCGAAGGGCTGAATGGCGTGCTCTTGCTTCTTTTTTTTGTCTGTTTCTGAAGTCTAAATGGCCACATTTTTGTAAATTCATTCATCAATTGTGAGCATTGTTAATAACACCAATATTTATTCCCCACCCCTTCTTGGCTTTTAGAGCGTGATGTTGAGCCACTTTATTTAACCCCTGCTCTCTTTGTGCTGTAGCTTTAATACAGTAAGAAGTCTCACAACACCAGGTTAAAGTCCAACAGGTTTATTTGGTAGCACAAACCATAAGCTTTCAGAGCACTGTCCCTTCATCAGGTGAGTGGGAGTTCTGTTCATAAACAGGTCATGTAAAGACACAAATTCAATTTATAAAATAATGGTTGGAATGTGAGTCTTTACAGGTAATCAAGTCTTAAAGGTACAGACAATGTGAGTGGAGGGGAGGTTAAGCACAGATTAAAGAGATGTGTATTGTCTCCAGTCAGGACAGTTAGTGAGATTTTACAAGTCCAGGCAAGTCATGGGGGTTTCAGATAGTGTGACATGAGCTCAAGGTCCCAGTTGAGGCTGTTGTCATGTGTGCAGAACTTGGCTATCTGTTTCTGCTCAGCCACTCTATAATGTCATGAGTTGTGAAGGCTGCCTTGGAGAATGTTTACCCGAAGAACAGAAGCTGAATGCCCATGACTGCTGAAATGTTCCCCAACAGGAAGGGAACAATTTTGCCTGTTGATTGTTGAGCAGTGTTCATTCATCCATTGCCATAGCGTCCGCATGGTCTCTCCGATGTACCATGCCTTGGGACATCCTTTCCTTCAGCATATCAGGTAGACAATGTTGGCCGAGTTGCAAGGGTATGTACCGTGTGCCTGGTGAATGTGTTGTCATGTGAGAAGATGGCATTCATGTTGATGATCTGGCACATCTTGCAAAGGTTACTGTGGCAGAGTTGTGTGGTGCCATGGTCACTTTTCCTTTGAAGGCTAGTTAGTTTATTATGGTTTGTTTGAGGTTGTGCGGTTGTTTGAATGTAAGAAGTGTCAGTGTGATGATGGCTTTTGCGAGATGTTCATCTTCATCGATGACATGTTGAAGGCTCTGGAGAAGATGTCGTAGTTTCTCCGTTCCGAGGAAGTCCTAGACGATGCAAGGTACTTTGTCCGCCGTGTCCTGTGTTTGTCTTCTGAGGAGGTCAGTGCAGTTTTTCACGATGGCACGTCAGAACTGTCAATTGACAAGTCGAACGTCATATCCTGTGTTGTGTCTGTAGCTTTATCACAGAGATGAAATTCCCAAATTTAGATCCATTGTTAGCAATGAAACAGCATCATATTTCCAAGTCAGGATAGTGTGTAACTTAGAGGAGAACTTGCAGGAGATGGTGTAACCCACATGTATCTGTTGCCCTTGTTCTTTGAGATGATAAAGGACATGCATTGGAAGCTGCTGTCAAAAGAGCCTTAACAAGTTGCTGCAGTGCATCTTTTGGGTGCACGCCGCTGCTACTGTGCTTCTGCAGAGAATGGAGTGAACATTTAAGATTGTGAATGGGGTGCTGATCCAGCTGTTCTGGATGTGTTGAGCTTTTTTAGTGTTCTTGGAGTTGTGCAAATAGGCACTATTCCATCATACTTCTGACTAGTACTTTGTAGATGGTGGATAGACTTTGGGAGTTAGGGGATGAGTTGTTCTCTACAGAATTTCAAATCTTTGATCTGCCCATGCAGCCACAGTATTCACATGGCTGGTCAGTTGCAACCCTTGAAATATGAAATGAGGAATCTAGCAATGGTAATGCTGTTGAATGTCAAGGGAAGATGCTAATTACTCAGTAATTCTTTTTTGACGAATGTTACTGTTATGTATTAGCCCAAGCCTGAACTTTACTGCATGCGGGCATGGACTCCTTCAGCATTGATGGAGTTGTGAACGGTACCGAACACTGTACAAAGGTCAGCGAATATCACCAATTCTGATATTATGTTGAAGAGGACGGTTATTGAAGAAGCAGCTAAAGAAATTCGGGCTTGGGTCTTGAGGGACTCTGGCATTCATTTTACATGCATACACCAGGATTCTGAGAAATACTCGAAATTCTGCCGCCTCTCGCCATGGAATCAGAGCGGGCGAGGGCCGACAATAGAAATGTCCATTGACTTCGAGTGGGAATTTCCTGTCTTGCTCGAGCGAGGACACAAAATCATGCCCATTTTTGTTAAAGTACTGGATGTTTTATGTCCTTGCAAACTACTGCCCTAATTCCAACTTCTCTTTAGTCTCCAAGGTTCTTGAATGTGTTGTGTCAAACCAAAACAAATCTCAGAACGCCATTTTTGAATCCCTCCAATGAGGTTTTCTTTTCCCTTGCCACTGTACCGATACAGCTCTTATCAAAGTCACAAATGACATCCCACATAACTGTAACATAAGTGACCATTCCATCCCTATTCTTCTTGACCTGCCTTGCAGCCTTTAACATAGGCATAGATTTTTACTCCAATGCTGGGTATGCAGAGAGGGGTGACATCGCGGCTCCGCAAACCCAATCTTTAAAGAAGGCTGCCTGGAATTAGGGGTAGCCTAAGAAGAACTGAGAAGGATGCTGGGTTGGGAGGTGAACTAGGCAGAAGATCTGCCTTGGGGATCTGTGACAAAAGAATAAAACATAAAACATCCCTCCAGCCCTCACCCGTTCATCTCTTCCATATTCCACCTGCCCTTTTTATGCCAATCCATACCACCTCATGTCCAACCCCACCCACAGTTCCTTATACCTTGCATAGCGACCTATGTCCCTCCATCTATTTCCCATAGCCTCTCATACTCCTCATGCCATCTCGTGGCCTTCCAACCATATCGAGAGCATTTTAGAGCCCCTTGCCAATTTAGTGGCAACACATGTCACCTATGCCCCACACACCACCCTTTGCCCATCATGCCAACCTAGTATCCACTATGCATACAAAAATCCATATAGAGATGTGAAAAAAAAATTGATAAAATAAAGGTCCAAGCATACACTGCAAGCTTCACTATGTTGAAAAAGTGTTTAAACTTATAAAAACCATTTACATTCTTATAATTAAATAAAGCCTCATAACAGCAAATATTGACATCCACAATCTCTTATAACAATTCAGATTCATAGTCCCACATCAATGAACCTATAAACATTTGTAGCTGTCAATCAAACAGCTTACTGTGATAATGGATGATTATGAAATCAATCATGCAACAGTAATGCAGTAATGGAAGCCCCCAGGCTTATGTAATCAGACAGAGTGGAATTGCAAACAATCTATTTTTAACACTTCATATATTTTCTTCAAAATATTTTAAGGGCAGGATTTTTAAATGCCTTGACAATTCATTTTGACAGATGCTTTTGTAGTTTTGACAATTGGTCTTTACAGATCATTTGTCAGTTCCAATAAACTTGGCAGTAATGGGTTTGTGCAAATTTATGCTGAAGAGCACTGACTTATCCCAAAGAGCATCATGCCTTCCCTAAAAATTTCCAATGGCCAGATCCAAAATGGTACCCAACTTCTCTAAAAAGGTACCTGGCAATCCAAACAAATCTGAAAAGATACAGATGGTTAATCCGTACACCTCAGATTTCACACTTCAAGGCGAGCACAATGCTGCTTGAATGGAGGAAGCTGATGATGTAAATGGCCAGATGCCTCTATAGTATGTGCATGTGTAAAAGTTATCATAGCTCCATGAAAATAAGAATTGTCATACTTGGGGGTGGCTCTGAGGATTTTCAGGCATTTCCATTATTTTTAGGATGATGGGGAGGTTCTTATTTTGGCAAAATTCTGGGCCTTGGCTGACAAAACCATCCTCCTTCAATACCTCTCCACTGTTGTCCAGCCAGAAGAGTTCATTCTTACTATCAAATCTGAGTCAGAAAGTCACTTATAATGGTTTTTCTTCCTGCTCCCTCTCCATTAGCCATCCTATTTCCTTGACCACATTCTATTTCTCATCTACATGCTGCCACTTGGCAACATCATCCAAAGATACAGCATTAGTTTTCACATGTACGTTGGCAACACTCAGCCCCATCCATCTTGATTCCTCTGCTGTTGCTAAATTATCAGACTGATTATCCAATGTCCAGGACTAGATGAGAGAAATTTTCTCCAATTCAATATTGGGAGGACTGAAGCCATTATTGTTACTCCCCATTCTAAACTCGACTCCCTCAGTCTTGGCTCAATCCCCCTCCCTGACAAGAGTCTGAGGTTAAACCTGCTTGTTCTCAATCTTGGTGTCACATTGACCCTGAGAAGAACTTTCACCTCATACAAGCGGCACTGTGGCATGGTGGCCTACTTTCGATATAATGGTTAGCAATGTTGCCTCACAGCACCAGTGACCCAGGTTCGAATCCAGTGACTATTGGTGTGGAGCTTGCATATTCTCCCTGTATCTATGTAAATTTCCTCTGAGTGCTCTGGTTTCCTCCCATAGTCCAAAGATGTGTGGGTTAGGTTGATTGGGAATGCTGAATTGCTACTTAGTGTCCTAAGATGTGTCAGTTAGGTGGATTGGTGGGGTATATATGTGGGGTTATGGGGATAGAGGCCTGTTGGGGAGCAATGCAGACTTGGTGGGCCAAATGGTCTTATTCTACACTGTTAGCATTCTGTGAATCTATAATATTCCTGTCATCTACTTGCATCAATGTAACATTGCTTCATTCCTCCTCTCTTCAACTCTGTCTCAGCTCATCAGCTGCTGAAACCCTATACCATGTTTTTGGTATCTCCAGACTGCCTATTCCAAATCTCCCTGGCTAGACTTATTCTATCATCTGTCAACTTGAGGTTTTCCAATAATCTGTGGTTTTGACTCACAACAAATCTCATAGGAGAAAAGAGAAAGAGCAGAAGTAGGCCATTTGGCCCATTGAGTCTGCTCTGCCATTCAGTGAGATCATGACTGATTTGCTATGAAAATCTTTAACTCCACTCTCTTACCTCATCCCCATAACTCTTGATTTCTTTCCTGATTAAAAATCTCTCCACCCCTTTCCTGAGCACTGGATTTAAAAGTGAAATTGAAGCTGAAAACCAACTGTGATCATACTGAGCAGCAGAACTGCTTCAACAGGCCCGGGTCTACCCCGATTCTATTTCTTACGCTATTACTTCATTTTCCTCTTTGAAGTTACACCTTTAAATCCACCTCTTTGGCAAAACTTTTGGGTATCTGATTTAATCTTGTGTGCCTCAGTGTCAAAATTTGTTTTTTCTTAACACTTCTGTGAAATGCCTTGGGACATTTTCTTACATAAAAGGTGTTACATAAGGTTTGCCACACAGGGCAATTTGGTAACACAGTGTTTTAGTATTGCTGATTCACATAGCCAGGGTTCCGAGTTCGAATCCTGGCTTGGGTCATTGTTTGTGGGGAGTTTGCACATTCGCCCGTGTCTGTGTGAATTTCCTCCGGTGCTCTGGTTTCCTCCCACAATCCAAAGATATTGGGGGTTAAGGTGGAATGGCCATGCTAAGTTGCCCATTAGTGTTTGAGTGGAGGGGGGGGCAGCTAGCTAGAATAAATGCATGGGGTGATGGAGATAGGGCCCGATTAGGAATGTGGTCAGTGCAAACTCAATGGGCTGAATGGTCTCCTTCTGCACTGTAGGATTCTATAAATGGAAGTTTTTTTTTGTTAGGAATGTTCTCAAGCTCTTTACAAAGGAGACATGAGCAATTTCCAACTTGTGTCTCTCGGAATTAGTAGCAGACCAGGAAGTGAAGTGTACAGGATAATGTTATGCAGTTTCCAAAATATTTCAAAATATAGCTGTGCTTTCTCATTGCATGATATGTATAATTTATGTTGTGTAAGTTTTAACACTATTTCAAATAAGCAAAGAATATGTGTTAGTAATGTTGGTTAAAACAATAACAGTAAGTTGTGCTTTACTATTATTTGGGTGACATATGGGCACTGTGATTCACAATATCTTCCTTACTATCTTAAAAGCTTCTATTTTAAAAGTCATGGTGGCACAGTTGGCACTGTTCCCTCCCTATGCCAAGGACCTGTGTTCAATTCCAGGTCACTGTCTGTGTGCAGTCTACTTGTTCTCCCCATGTCTGCATGGGTTTCCACCAGGTGCTACGATTTCTTCCCAAAAATGTGTGGGTTACGGTTAATTGGCCATGATAAATTAACCCCAGTGCCAGGGGGATTATCAGGATAAATATGAGGGGTTACAGGATTTAGGCCTAAGTGGGATTGTGGTTAGTACAGACTCGATGGGCTGAATGGCCTCCTTCTGTGCTGTAAGGATTCTATGTTTTGGACTCTGTCTACAGTAAGCCAAATTTTGTACCCTCTGGTGGATGATAAAAAATAATGGATAAGTTACATTCTCAAATTTGGTTCTAACTATTTTTGTCAGAGATATTATGGCCATATTTAATGACAGTGGCAGGGAAGGTGCCGGTGGAGGAGGGGAAGCAAATGAAGGAAGCCAAAATTTGGCTTCCTACCAGTGTAAAATGATGGTGAGAATGTATGCTCCTGCCCATCATGGTGTGTTACCATTACCCCCAGAAACCAGTATGAAACCATTCTGCATCCCGTTAATGAGATGCAGATGAAGGCCCAATCAGAATCAAGGCCTTTTCCCCAGTTACCCATTCGATCAGTGATCCAGGACATGTCTGGACCAACGTGACATGGGGCAGGTCGTAGAGATTGGAAGGGAAGATGGATGCTTCCAGTCCTTGACCCAGGAGCACTGTGTACAACAATGGCTGGGTGGAGCTTCTACAATGAGTACCTTCTAACTTTCAGATCTTCCAGGGGATGGATCTTCTCCTTCAGTGGTGGATAACTTGAGTGTATTTGAAATGTAGCAGCCAGATATGATAGGGGGGCATAAACCACAAGCCCACTCTGCCATAAATTGTCAGAAAACCTCTGATTGCGTAATTAGTTGGGCCAGAGTCACATTATACAGTGCAAATTCCCACCGTGCTTTGCAGTATGAATCACGCCCTGTTTCCATATCCTTCCATGGACCTTAGATCCGAAATGGAAATACAGGGTTCAGCAATGACCTCAACACAGGAATGAGGACAAGTGTAACACAAAGATCAAAGGAAACAATACATTAGAAACTATCATTGTTGATATTAGCGGAAAAGGGCTCACCATTAATTCCATTGTCCATTATTTTAGTGAAGATGTTAAACTATTCATAATAGTTAGCTGTTCATTGAGATGTCAAAGGAAGAAATGTCATCTGAACACATTAAACATTCATTCACTCTAATTTCCAAACTGTAATTTCTAGCTTATTTTACCATTTTGATCATTAAGAAAATGATGAAATGCATCCAATAAGTTCTTAACGCGTGGTTTTTCAATCATTTTTGCTAGATAATTGGGATGTTATATAATCAGAATGTGGATTGTAGAGATTCCAATATACATGTTTTTAGATTGGGTTTTTAAGCCCTGTAATTGTGAATTTTTACTGCAGTTCTTGGTCTTGGCAGCTGTAATAAGAGTTCCAGACATTTCGGCTGACTGCATGGCTAAAAGGCAATTCTCCTGCCTAGGGAAGAGTTACATCCTTTCTTAGTGGGTAATCCAATTCATATTTATTGTGAACAGGCAGCAGCCTGATTAAAGCTGAAACTAAGCTGGAAAAGTGTCCAGGAAGTTCAAGGGAGCCCCAGAATACTGCCTAAATCTAATCTGACAACATACTGGGTTTACACTCCTTAAAGGATGAAACCCAAGTCTGGGAAGCTCTGCCAATTGATCAACACCATTAGGAGCATATGAAAGGAATATTAATGAGATGATGGGGAAGGAATAGAGAATCAATTTGAACTCAACTGTAATAAGTAGAACCGAGTTTATGTGATTTTGTGTATCCTATGGTTGCTTTTCCACGTAGAAGCACATTCTTAAGGGAAACGAGCCATCATGGTGCTATTTGCAGTGCATTCCAGAGTATATATTTTGTCAAATCATTGAGCTGTGCAGCATTACTTTTACTCCATATATAATATGGGATACTATTAAGAAAATGCCTCCTTGGAGTGCCATAGCGTTACGAGAGAGTCACTCCAGGAGAGAAATTGTAGCTGGTTCAATGCTTCATGTAGCAACAAAAACCAACAAAGGCTCCCAGAGCTTATTACATCACATTTCTTTGAACTCGCATTCCTCCAGTCCAGAAAATCTCTCAAATTAAAACTAGTTCTGACAAAAGGTCATCAACTTAACGCACTAAGAAGTTTTAACCCAAAAAAAATCAGCAATTCTATGTCACGAGAGGGGTTAATGTCTTGATAAACAGAATCCTGGCCCAAACACACTTTCAATCTGTCAACTTCCTGTTTTAATGGAGGCAGGAAGATAGGTGCAATACAGTGAGAATAACTCGATGAGGCTTCAGAACAAAAAGGTTTTATTGCCAAAGCAACAGTTAAATATATACAGACAGAGCCTGGCAGATGTGACTATACACTACTCCTCTTGGCTCCAACTGCCGATCCTTCCAGCCTGGCATACACGCCCTTGCACTTGATTGGCTTAGCTTCCTGCCTTGATACTCTATAGCGTCTGGCCAACCACATGGCCAGACAACACCAGGCTTAAATCCAACCGATTTATTTGATAGTAAACTCACAACTTTCGAGGTTCTGCTCTTTGTCAGGTGAATGAAATGTTCTGGTCTCAAACAGCACATATAACCAGAACATCTCATTCACCTGACGAAGAGCAGAGCCTCGAAAGCTTGTGAGTTTACTATCAAATAAATCAGTTGGATTTAAGTATGGTGTCGTCAGACTTCTCACTGTGTTTACCCCAGTCCAACACCGGCATCTCCTCATCACAACCACATGGCCCTCAGGGAATCCTTAAAGGGGCCATTTAACCACACTCCTTCCCTGCTGAAGTCACCTAAGAGAAAACAAAAAACTCATTAGCATAAGGAACAATTTACAGAAAAACATCAGAGGAAAACTCCATGACAACTTCTAAGTTTAGTAGATCCAAACTGTTGTACAACATCTCAACTTTAAGCTAGGTTCGTTTGGATGTGGAAAGTCAAGACGGGAAAAGGAAAATGGCAAACTCATCAATCCAGGGTCTAGATGTCCTGGCTAGCTGCTGTATTCTCTGTAACTGAAACAACTGGTTGTTCTGGTGCCATATCTATGATTGAGTTCCCTATTCCAATCCAGGTGAATCTGCCTGCATTGCTGGAGTCTCCTGTTGATTCCTGTATCAGGCACTACTCTCGTCCTCAGGTGATCCACATGTTTCTCGAGAGAGGAGACTGGCCCTGACATTTCCATATTCTTATCAATCACCCATGCTGGTCCAGCTGCAAAACTACTGACCAAGACTAAATCCTCAGCTTGGAAAATGCTGTAATTTTCCTTGAGATGTGATTTTTTTCCTGAGAGGTTTGCCTGGCCTCCACCCTCCCTACCAAATTCAGAAATATCACATCCAACCATGTGCTTAAGCGACATCCCATTCACAGCTTGGTTGTTGTGACCCCATGGTCACATTGGGCATGGTGCAAGAGGACAGCAGAGAACTGGTGATCCTTAAAGGCAGAGCCTATTTCCTTCTTACTTCATTGAGGCCTTCAAAATTTGCACGGCACATTTCGCTAACCCATTTGATGCTGAGTAGTAATGTGCTAACTTAACATCATGAATACCGATTTCTAAAATTACTTTCTCATGAAAGATGTACCATTGTATGATACTAAAACCTCTGGGGTTTCATAAATGGCAAAGATTTTTTTCAATTTGTCAATGGTGGTAGCTGCCGTCATAGACTTCATCAACTGGACATCAGTCACTTTGAGTGTGAGTATGCTACAATCAGAAACATTTGGCCCATAAATGTCCCACAAAGTTGAAATGTATTCTTGCCCAGAGTCTCCCTAGGTGGTGGTGATGGGGCCTGCTGAGCTTGACAACTGCGGCATTGATTAACTATCCTCTCTATAACATCTAGCTAGTGATTGCATTTTGCACTGACCCGGACGTGAGTCATGCAGCTCTTGCAACAATAGCGATGTCCCTTCGGGAGGGTCTATACCCTCTCCCCCACCCCCTCACACCAACATCCCATCTTCCATGAGTTATATTACTCAACATCCATGATGCCTAGCATAGCTTCTAATTTTATCTTTTACTCTTGTTCTATGCTTCTACAACTTCATTCTAACTTTTTTAAACTTCCTAACAATGACATTCTGCACTCTTTCATTTTCTTTTCTATGAATGATAAGTTTTACCTGTTTGGAGTGCAAGAAACAATACTTTTCAATGTATTTTAATACATGTGACAATAATAAATCAATTCAATTCAAATCAAATCAAATCCTCCTTTGTTGGTAGATCTTCAACAGCTCCAACTTCTCATATCTCCATCCTCGCATCACCATCTATTTAACTTTTGATAATATGGGTTCTCTTTCTATCCATATCAAGTTCTTCACTGAGACCAGTAAAACCTTATCATATGCATTTCCAGTGCTACCTCTTGTGGAACTAGTGTTGATGCTGCTATCTATGACAATAACAACCTACCGAGTGATTAGTTGTCTGAATTCCTGGGCAATGATGAAAAGTGTAATTGTATGGGGCCAATAAGAATGCCCATCTCAGCACTCTTGCTAAAGCTATTGGTGGCACAGGTTTATCTTCTTTAAATAAGCCCAGCAATGACTCGTGGTCTGAAATAAGCGTAAAATGATGACCATAAATATATTGATTAAACTTTTTAACTTGTACATTAGCATCAAGTGTTCCTTACTGATTTCGGAATATCTATTTTTTATCTCAGCCAATATCCTTGAGGCAAAGGCCTTTCTGCTTCATCAGGCATTTTGTGGGACAAAACTACACCATACGCTGCTGCATCACACATCACCAACAAGTGCTTAGTTCGATTGTAATGCACCAGTAAGACCAATCCTCTGCAGAGCATGTTTGAATTTTGTGAATGCCTCTTTCTGATCTTCCCCCACCTCCATTATTGATGTTTCTTCAACAATTGGAGTGGAGCTGAGGTGGTAGACATGTTTTATAGAAATCTATCATGGAAGTTTACCATTCCAAGAAATGACTTTAATTCAGAGACATTTGTCGGCCATAGAAATTCTTGTGTAGCTTCTATTTGTCTTCCAAAAGATGGAAATCCTTTGTGTCCACCCTAAAACCTAAATTGGTAGCTCTGTCTGCTTGAAAGGTACATTGCTGCCCTTTAAGCCTAACCCCTGCTTCTTTAAAATCAACTAAAAACTTTGTCAAAGTTTGCCTGTGTTCTTCTATTGGTGCTCTTTCATAAGATTATCCATTTGATCAAATACCACCCTCCTAAGCAGCAATTCTCCTCATTCCACTTCTTATATTTTACACCCGCCTCCATCCCCATATCTCACTTTGGCAATGTCTTACCTGGTCCTGTAAACATCACTATCGGCTCCTTGCCCAATTGGAAACCAACTTATCAATTAGACTTCCGGGATCTCTGTGACTTTCTGACCCACCCACTCCCAACAAGCCAGATAAGGAAAAATCCAAGCAATTAACTTTGATTCTCCATGGTTGCTTCTTGACTATTTTCTGTTTTTATTTGAAAGCCGTTGTGAGACAAGAATGTTTAGAAAGCAGTTTTTGACTGTTCAGTCAGGAAGTTTATAGCTTCTCATGCATTGATGATATACAGTGGAAGAGGAGTTGATCTGGAACATAGAAGAAAAATACCATGGATGCTGGAATGTGAAAAACCTTGAATAATCAGAAGCTTTTTCCCAGGTAGAAGAGTCAGTTACTAGGGGACACAGATTTAACGTGCGAGGGGCAAAGTTTGAAAGAGATGTCCAAAGTAAGTTTCTTACAGAGAGGTTGGTGGACGCCTGGAACTCACTGCTGGGAGAGGTAGTGGAAACAGATATGACAGAGACTTTTAAGGGGCATCTTGACAAATACATGAATAGGATGAGAATAAAGGGATATGGTCTCCAGAAAGGTAAGGGATTTTAGTTCTGATGGGCAGCACGATTGGTGCAGCTTTGGAAGGCTGAAAGGTCTGTTCCTGTGCTGTAATTTTCTTTGTTCTTTGTTTTTTGAAATAAAAACAGAAATGTGGAAAATCTCAGCAGATCTGGCAGCGGAGAGAGAATAGAGCCAATGTTTCAAGTCTGGATGACCCCTTGCCAGAGATAAAGCTTCTTAGCTCTGACAAAGGGTCACCTTGGGTCATTCAGACTCAAAATGTTGGCTCTATTCCCTGTCCATAGATGTTGTCAGACCTGTTGAGATTTTCCACCAATTTCTGTGTTTGATCTGGAACATTTTGAATTTTTTGCTGATTTCAGGTAGATAGATTTGAAAGGTGGTTTTCATCCTAGGCTCACAATCAATAAACTAGCTAGTTCATAGAATTCAATCATAGAATTCCTGCAGTGCAGAAGGAGACCATTCGGCCCATCGAGTCTGCAACAACCAACATCCCACTCAGGCACTATTCCGGTAACCTCACATGTAACCTGGTAACCCTGCTGACCTCTCTAAATCAGGTTAATTCAGTATGGCCAATCAACCAAACCAGCACATCTTTGAATTGTTGGGGGAAACTGCAGCACCCAGAGCAAACATGCAGATACAGGGAGAATGTGCAAACTCCACACGGATAGTGACCCAAGACCAGAATTGAATGCGGCCTGGTGCTGTGAAGCTGCAGTGCTAACCACTGCGCCATCCTGCTGCCCATTCTTTGAAATTCTTTAGAAAAATAGATCATTTGGCCCATCATGTCCATACTAATTCTTTGCAAAAGCTATCCAATTAATACTGCTCCTTTTATTTTCCCTATAGCCTTGTTAACTTCTGTTTTTCAAGTATGCATCCAATTTTAATTCCCTTTCAAAAGTTGCTGTTGAATTTGCTACCACCATCTTTTCAGGCAGTGCATTCCAGGTCATAATAAGTTGCTGTATAAATATAATCTTCTTCATTCCCCCCTCTGCTTTGAACTGTTTGCCAATTAACTTAATTTTCTGGTAACTGACCCGGCTGCCAGTGCAAACAGTCTCTGCCCATCTTCCCTAACAAAATTCTTCATAATACTGAATACATCTGTCAGATGCCACTTGAACCTTCTGTGCTACAAGTGGAATAATCCCAGCATCTCAAGTCTCTCCACATAATAGACATTTCGTTGCCATTCTGGTAAATCTCCTTTGCATCCTTTCCAAGACCTTGCAGCCTCGTTCTGCCTTTGAAAGGATTGCGCCGTGCACAGGATATGCTAAAGAAAATTGTAAATTGAAATTTAAATTAACGGTTAATGAAACCAAAATTTCCTTACATTTTTAGGACTGATTGTGCTTTTCAAATTCCAAAAGTTGAACAAGTAAACACATTCCATTGTGTAGTCCTCTGAATGGACATGAATATTTTAAAGTAATCTTCATGGGATTGTTTGTGATTCCCTGCTCCTACCATTGTTAAAAATGGGTAAACTCCCTGTTCAATTGAAAGTTAACTGGTTAAATGTCAAAATAATGCAGTGCCTTAAAAAATCATTCATCAACCCCCACACAGGTCACCTGCAAGGATGTCAGTGTTTTTTCTTGTCTTTCTTTCATTAAAGTCTGTTTTGAAAACTGCAAACAGGAAAATATGCATCAGAGAGTAAGAATGACCAGAATTTTCCGCCCATTCACACCCCGCCACCAATGCGAGAGAGGACGGACAATTTGGCCGTCAGCCATATTTTCCCTTCACTGCAGTAGGACCAAAGAATCCCACTGGTGTGACCGGCCAGAGAATTCCGACAAATGTAACATCCACAACCCAACATAAAGTTTACAGCTCTGAAGAAGGCATCGGGTAGAATTTTGACAAAACATTTCAAAGTGTCATTACAGTGTGAAAATGGGAGTCCTCTGCTCCACTCCTTTGGGGGAGCTCAATGCCGCTATCTTCCAGCACTGTCTCTGGAAGATTCCTGACAGCTTCACACCAATACAGGGAGGGCGAGAGGGGGCCTATGGAGTCAGGGAAGCAGTCTTCAGAGTGCACAGCTGTCATTATACAGAGCGCTTTGATCTTCCAGTGAGCTTGGAGACTTCCTCCCAATGTGCCCCATCCTCCCCACACAGACATCGGACACTCCCCATTCATTCATGAGATCATCAACCCGCACACAGGTCACCTCCAAGGATGTCAGGACCCTCCAGATGAGGCTCCTGGTGGATGCCAAACATGCTCCCCTCGTCATGATTTTGACGATCTATCCCTACATGACCCTCCTCCCTTTTCATAGCGCTCCCCCGTTGCACGACTACCCACCTTGCAAACCTTTCCCTCTTCACAACCATTCCACTTGCATAGCACCCCCATCATTGTGTGCATAGCCTATCTGCTATCTTAGCCCCATGCCCATTTAGGCCCATTCCTTCAGTCTCCATCTCCACTTAACAGCAACCTCTTGCATGGTATGGTAGCAGCACAGTAGCACAGCAATTAACACTGCTGCTTCACAGCTCCAGGGACCTGGGTTCGATTCCTGGCTTGGGTCCCTGTCTGTGTGGAGTTTGCATATTCTCCTCGTGTCTGTGTGGGTTTCCTCCGGGTACTCTGGTTTCCTCCCACAGTCCAAAGATGTGCAGGTTAGTTTGATTGGCCATGTCCAAATTGTCCTTAGTACCCTAAGATGTGTAGGTTAAAGGGATCAGTGGGTAAATATGTAGGGATATGGGGATAAAGCCTAGGTGGGATTGTGATCGGTGCAGACTTGATGGGCCAAATGGCCTGTTTCTGTACTGTAGGGAGTCTATGAGTATGATTGCACTCCTCTGGCATACTTACATTGCCAAACCAGGCACTGCCAGGAAGGTGCTGCTTGATGGACAGTGCCCAGCCATGGCTCTGACCTCCTGGGCATGGCGCCTGGTCACTGCTACTGCATGATGTAAAGATGCCGGCGTTGGATTGGGGTGGTAAGAACTCAGTAAGAATTTAGCGACACCAATTTTTAATCCAACCGATTTATTTGATAGTAAAATTGCGAGCTTTCAACACTCTGTGTCTTCCTCAGGCAAATGCAGTGTTCTGGCCTGCAATAGCACACATCAGCACAGACAGTCAGAGATTAGAATGTGAATCCTTACATCTAACCTGCTTTTCAAGTGTTAAAGTGGCTAACAATGTGTGTGAAGGGAATCCTGAGCATTGGTTAGAGAATTGTGTATTTTCTCCAGACAGCACAGTAAGTGAGGTTTTTTGCTAACCCAGGCAAGTTACGGGGGTTACAGATTGTGTGCCATGAAGCCAAGATCCCTGTTAAGACCGTTCTCATGTGTGCGGAGCTTGGCTATCAGTCTCTGCTCAGCAACTCTGCACTGTCGTGTATCATGAAAGCCCCCTTGAAGAACATTTACCCGCAGGTCGGAGGCTGAATGCCCATGACTGCTGAAGTGTTCACTCACAGGAAGGGAACTGTTTTGCCTGGTGATTGTTGAGCGATGCTCATTCATCCGCTGTCGTAGTGTCTGCATCACTGCGTGAGTTCTTCCACAAACCCCAAGAGGCCAATAGTGGACTCAATGAGACAGCTAATGAACCAGAACAGCCGACAGAGGGATCCACAGTGCAGCAACCGAAGAGGAATGAATCCAATTGGACTCCTCCGGAAGGCCGCTGCCCCCGACTGGACATGTATGCCCAAGCCATCAGGAGGTGCGTGAACACCAGATTTAGCAACCGCACTTACAAGACAGTCCCGAACATCACCCAAGTACAACGCAAGGCCATCCGTGCTCTCAAGACCAACCGCAACATTGGCATCAAACCAGCAGACAAAGGAGGCGCCACCGTCATACTGAACAGAACGGACTACTGTGAAGAAGTGTACCGACAACTAAACAATGAGAAACACTACAGACAGTTACCAGCAGATCCGACCAAAGAACACACTTGTCAACTCAACACTCTGATTAAAACCTTTGATCCGGACCTTCAGAACACCCTCTGGGCTCTCATTCCATGTACTCCCCGCACTGGAGATCTCTACTGCCTCCCAAAGATACGCAAGGCAAACATACCCGGCCGTCCCATCGTATCGGGCAATGGGGCCCTGTGTGAGAACATCTCCGGCTATATCAAGGGCATCCTGAAACCCATTGTACAAAGAACCCCCAGCTTTTGTCTTGACACTACGGACTTCCTACAGAAACTCAGCACACATGGAGCAGTTGAACCAGGGACACTCCTTGTCACAATGGATGTTTCGGCGCTCTACACCAACATCCCCCACGACAATGGTATTGCTGCAACTGCCTCAGTACTCAATGCCAACAACTGCCAGTTTCCAGATGCAATTTTACAACTCATCAGCTTCATCTTGGACCACAATGTCTTCACCTTCAACAATCAGCTTTTCATTCAGACACACGGAACAGCCATGGGGACCAAAATTCGCACCTCAGTATGCCAACATCTTCATGCACAGGTTCGAACAAGACTTCTTCACCACACAAGATCTCCAACCAAGGTTATATACTAGATACATTGATGACATCTTTTTCCTTTGGACTCATGGTGAACAATCAATGAAACAACTGTATGATGATATCAACAAGTTCCATCCCACCATCAGACTCACCATGGACTATTTTCCAGAATCAGTTGCATTCTTGGACACACGCATCTCCATCAAGGACGGTCACCTCAGCACCTCACTGTACCGCAAACCGACAGACAACCTCACAATGCTCCACTTTTCCAGCTTCCACCCTAGACATGTTAAAGAAACCATTCCCTATGGACAAGCCCTCCGTATATACAGAATTTGCTCAGATGAGGAGGATCGTGACAGACACCTCCAGACACTGAAGGATGCCCTCGTGAGAACAGGATATGGCGCTCAACTCATCGATCGACAGTTCCGACGTGCCACAACGATAAACCGCACTGACCTCCTCAGAAGACGAACACGGGACATGGTGGACAGAGTACCCTTTGTTGTCCAGTACTTCCCCGGAGCGGAGAAGCTACAACATCTTCTCCGGAGTCTTCAACATATCATTGATGATGATGAACATCTCGCTAGGGCCATCCCCACACCCCCACTTCTTGCCTTCAGACAACCGTGCAACCTCAAACAGCCCATTGTTCGCAGCAAACTACCCAACTTTCAGGAGAATGGTGACCACAATACCACACAACCCTGCCACAGCAACCTCTGCAAGACATGCCGGATCATAGACATGGATGACATCATCAAACGTGAGGATACCATTCACCAGGTGCACGGTACATACTTTTGCAACTGGGCCAATGTTGTCTACCTAATACGTTGCAAGAAAGGATGTCCCGAAGCATGCTATATTGGGGAGACCATGCAGACACTACGACAGCGGATGAATGAGCATCGCTCAACAATCACCAGGCAAAACAGTTCCCTTCCTGTGAGTGAACACTTCAGCAGTCATGGGCATTCGGCCTCCGACCTGCGGGTAAATGTTCTTCAAGGGGGCTTTCGTGATACACGACAGCGCAGAGTCGCTGAGCAGAGACTGATAGTCAAGCTCCGCACACATGAGGACGGTCTTAACAGGGATCTTGGCTTCATGACACACTATCTGTAAACCCCGTAACTTGCCTGGGTTAGCAAAAAACCTCACTTACTGTGCTGTCTGGAGAAAATACACAATTCTCTTACCAATGCTCAGGATTCCCTTCACACACATTGTTAGCCACTTTAACACTTGAATAGCAGGTCAGATGTAAGGATTCGCATTCTAATCAGCAATCTATGACTGTCTGTGCTGATGTGTGCTATTGCAGACCAGAACACTGCATTTGCCTGAGGAAGACAGAGTGTTGAAAGCTCGCAATTTTACTATCAAATAAATCGGTTGGATTAAAAATTGGTGTTGCTAAATTCTTACTGAGTTCTTCCTGCTACTGCAAACAGTAGTGATTCTTGTCAGTGTGATGACTGGCTGGTGAAGTGGGAAGCATCTGGGAGAGCGGAAGCTGCCATGCCGTACTCAAACATTACATTTAAATGGAGGCAATCAGATGCAAATAGGCTTTGCACCCTTTCTGGTAAACTGTGACCCTTTGGCAAATAAAGCGATGGTCATTTACATCACCAAGTTTATAAAACCTTCCCAACCCACTTTGAGCATACTGAATGATTTATTTTATGTGAGAAAATGAACTTGTGCCAACATTCATAACATTTCTGGAAAGTTAAAAAAAACACTTTTGTTTCATTCAACCAGGATTTTTATAAATTTAAATAATTCCCCTTTTCAAGCACAAATCTTGTTAAATGAAATACTTTTAACTTCAAGCTCTCTTTAATGTTTCTTGTGGGAACATTGAATTGCGAAGGTCTGCAGCACAGAAGGTGCAGACTGATCCAGAAAAATCTTCCTTGATTTAGGAATAATGCCATATTTCTAAATTGAAATCTGTTCTATTGGTTGGTTCATATATCTCTCTCACCATTAGCTTTGCTCATTTTTGAATGTCTCTGTAGACATTCTGTACTGTTCACCAGACTTAGCAAATTTATTGCTCCACAGGGTAATGCCGGCGTATATCTATATTTGAGTACCATTTTTGATTAAAGCT
Source organism: Sphyrna mokarran (assembly GCA_024679065.1). Taxonomy (NCBI): domain Eukaryota; kingdom Metazoa; phylum Chordata; class Chondrichthyes; order Carcharhiniformes; family Carcharhinidae; genus Sphyrna; species Sphyrna mokarran. Next base: position 41,621,448 of record JAGIQG010000016.1, read on the forward strand.
TCAATGAGAAAAGGAATATAAATGCCTTATTTAAAAGGTCAGTGAATGTAATGGAGAATGTAATAGGAAGTCTCACTGTTGTCTATTTGCCTGCTTCTTGGCTTTTCAATTCTTCACATTTTATCTTTGCACATGCAGTTGATTTTTAAAGGTCCCTTGAAGTTTCAAAATGAAGTGGATGTGTTGAATTTTTTTTACACTTTCTTTCATGAGCTGTGTTAGGCTAGCACTGGCTGTCCATCCCCAATTGAGAAAGTGGTGGTAAGCCACTTTCTTGAAGCATTGTCATCCATCTGCTGTAGGCACACCCAAAGTACTGTTAGATTTTTAAAACTAAAAAAAAAATAATGGAATGGTGGGCATCGCTGGCAAGGTCACCATTTATTGCCCATCCCTAATTGCCTTTGAACTGAGTGGCTCACTCAGCTATTTCAGAGGGTATTTAAGAGTCAACAATATTGCTGTGGGCCTGGAGTCACATGTAGGCAAGACCAGGTAACGATGGCAGATTTCCTTTCCTAAGTGAACCAGATGAGGTGTTAGAAAAATCAATGATGGTTTAATGATTGCCATCACTGAGACTAACTTTTAACTCCATATTTATTAACTGAATTTAAATCCCACCAACTCTCATGGTAGAATCTGAAATCGGTCCCCAGAACATTATATGGGCCTCTAGTCGTGTGACAATGCCACTACTACCATGAGGTAGGGCAGTTCAGCTTAACACAGCAACAGTGAAGAAATGGTGAAGGCACAGTACTATAGTTCCACTCAGGATGGTGTGCAGCATGGAGGCAAATTGCTGGAGATGGTGTTCCCGTGCATCTGCTGCCCTTTTTTTGTAGTTGGCAGATGTCCTGAGTTTGAAAGTTGCTGGGAAAATAATCTTGACAAGTTGTTGCAGTGCATCTTGTAAATGGTGCTGACTGCTGCTAATATAAATCAGTGGTGGAGAGGGCGAATGTTTAACATGGTGGATTGGGCACCACTCAGGTACCAATTCTGGATGGTGTTAAGCTTCTTGAGTGTTGTTGGAGCTGGACTCATCCAGACAAGTGCAGACTATTCCATTATGTTCTTGATTAGTACATTATACATTGTGTACAGGCTTTGGAGAGTCAGGAAGTGAGTTACTTGCCACAGAATTATCAGCCACTGCCTTGTTCTTGTTACCACAGTATTTATATAGCTAGTCCAGTTCAGTTTTTGGTCAATGGATGTTGCTAGTAGGAATCCAGTTATAGTCATGTCATTAAATGTCAAGGGAAGATGGTTAGTTTTTCTTTTATTGGAGATAGTCATTACCTGGCACTTGTGTGACACAAATGTTACTTGCCATTTATCAAGCCCAAGTTTTTCAGATCTTGCTCATGTTGGACATGCACTGCTTTAACGTCTGATTGTAAAATTCTGTAGTTAAATCTGCTGAATTTGCCTTGTTCAGCCTAAAGGCTATGAGTTCTGAAAATAAGAAATCTATTTGTTGTCAATTATCAGTAGCAAAAAGGCTGTTCCCATTTTTATTCACAACAAGGATGAATGCTGGCCATACATGTGCTCCATTTATGTGAAATTTCACAAAATAATTGTTTTACCATTGCAGGAACTAACAATGAATAGGGAAGTGGAGGAGTGATATTTGCACCATCTTTGGAACATGACAATCAGAAATTAGTAAATATTGTTCTGAACATGCTTAGAACATGTTCAGAACCCTCAAACATCAAGGCACAGAACAGAAGCTGGACAAAGAGTTAAATGTATTTATTCTTGTTTGAAGTGACTCTAAGGCACTTGGGACGGCGTGGGAACACAATAGTTAACATTGCTGCTTCACGGCACCATCACGGTTTACACATTTTCTCCACGTCTGTGTGGATTTCCACTGGATGCTTTGGTTTCCTCCCACATTCTAAAAGATATGCTGGTTCAATGCATTGAACAGATGCTGGACTGATTAGAGGAATTTCATAATAATTTCATTGTAGCACTAACGTAAGCCTTACATGTGATATTAAATAAACTTTAAACCTAAAGACTAAAATAAAAATGCAAATTGTAGATGGACATGTAAATAGAAGACTTTCTGGATATGTTTCCATTTCAAGTTATTATCATGTTATAACAGTAAAGAGTGAAATTTCAAAAAAAGAGGATGTACAAAGAGAAAACCGCTGCTGGTAAATGCCCTTTAAAGAAGGATGTCACATTTAAACCCTTTGCTCAGTTCTAGTGGACCCCAGGGAATTTATGCCATAGTATGTTGTGATGTAGGTGAGCTGCTGGCAACAAGCAAGCAAGATGCATCTGCAGTGTGTGTTTAAAGGTTAGCCAAGGCTATGTTCTGTCTGGTTTTGTCTCATCATAATTACCTTCAGGATTAGATCATTTTAAAGAGTTTTGAAGCTGGTAAAAGACAATTAGGTAACACTGGGGGGCAACTTTGACTCACTGCGATAGCAGTAAATGCATGAGGAGGAAAGGACAGCAAGTTTTACATTTCTCATGAATTTTATTTCTATTGAAGTGAACGGAAATAAACACTGGGATTGATGTGAAAGTGGTTGTTTACACCATAATCTACACAAAATCAACTGGGCGGGGTGTGGGGGTGTTGGTGATTTTTAGTTTTAGCTTTTAGCTTGGAGGAGTGTCAGAACTTGGGTGGGAATTAAATCTGCCAGAATTTCTACAGCTGTTACCAGCACTTGCTCTGGCTCATTTCTGGAGGGAGCCACTATGTGAAATCCCAACCATTTGTCTAATTGATCTCAGCGAAAGACTTGAGTTGGTGCACGCTAAGCATGATCTGTGATAGCACATCTGCTGAAGGAAGCACCTCGGAGAATTTGTCATCTACAAGATCCATTGATTCATGTTGCATGTGTGCATAAAGATCTTCTGTGCCCTCAAAATACAAGGCCTTGTCAGAGATAAAAGGTGTAAATTAGTACTGGCAAGGTAAAAAAGAGGAGCACATTTTCTTCATGAAGATGATCCTACTGCATGCTATGCCAAAATCAAGCCAATTTGAGTGCAATATGACATGTGTATGCATTATACTTGATTTTGCAGCCTGTTAGCTGAGAGATCTCTGCCTCCAATTGCCAAGGACATTGTGACACCACTGATTTCCAATGATTCCAACTCTGTAATGGTGAACAGGGTGACCTGTGAGGATCTCCAGTTTTCTTCTTCTTTGCATTTTATGCTCTGTTGTCCTAAAATGGGGACAGGGCAGACCTGTGAGAGACTGTCATGTATTCAGCTAAGGAACAAAGTGTACTTGATGAGGTGATTATTTCGGAGAGGCACGGAATTGCACAAGAATAAGTGGCACTGAGGTTGCAAAGACAGGAGTGTATGAAAATGCATAGAGAAAAGGATGGGTGTGTGTACAAGAAATGAAGTGATAAAATAACATTGACAAAACAGAATAAGGAGTCGGAAGTCGGAGAGGGTTAATATGCCGAACATGATATAGGTCAATAAAAAAATATTGCAGATGCTGCAATCTGAAACAAAAACAGAAAATGCTGGGAAATCTCAACATGTCTGATAGTATCTGTGGGGAGAGAATAGAGAGAATATCGGTTAATGTGCCATTCGATTCACCTTTTCTGACATTATTGTAGCACTTGATGTACTGAACCCAGGACCATGGCACAGTTCACCTGCAGCAGACTGCTCTGGTCATCTCCAGCCACATTGGTTGAGATTCTCCCAATTCATTGCATTACTTAAGCAGCCTTTCGTGAGACCCCTGACCGGCATCCAGCAGGTCTCGAGTCTTCAATGTGCTTTTTTATAGTGTGATCAGCTCCATACTAGGAATTGGCATGGAGTTTGATGGAAATTTAATTACTGGGCCTGGAGCAGTATATGCATCTTCATCCTACTGGTGGAGACAGAAATCATTGAGCCCCACAGGGGAGATCGAAGGGAAAGGGGGAAACTCTTGGTATTGCCAGCCTGGCAGTGCCAGCCTGGCCAGTGCATGGGGCAAAAGGGAACAGGACATACTGGGGAGGAGCCCATTGGTGGGGTGATTAGTGGGAGAAGAGACCCACTGTCACTCTGAAAATGGGATTGTTGGGAGAGGAAGCGGTGAGGTGATCGGGGCTGGTTATGGGGTGGGGTATTAGATTTGATGATCAGTGTAGGGGGATGGGTCCTGGTCATTAGGATGGGGGTGTTGGGGCTAGCAATGAGGAAGGGTCAGGGTGTGGCTGTGAGGGGAGATTGGTGCTGGTGGGGGAGGCTGGTGGGAGATTGAGGTTAGCCCAGTTGGGGGTGATTGGGGTAGGGAGTGTGGTGGATCAGCGGTGGGAGGGGGTGGGGGGGGATGGTGATTGCGTGTGAGGATTACTTCCGTTTTCCTGCCTATTGTGTGCTTAGTTTTGTTTTGGGAGAATTTCAGCCACCTTCTTTCTGGCAGATTATTGTTCCCATTGCTGAACATAGAACATTACAGCGCAGAACAGGCCCTTCGGCCTTCGATGTTGCGCCGACCAATTATGAAAAAAGCAATGACCCTCCAAACTAAACCATTCCCTTCTCTTCCATAAACTTATCAACTAACCTCTTAAACGCCACCAAACTTGGCGCATCTACAACTGCTGCAGGCAGGGCATTCCATTCCCTAACCACCCTTTGGGTAAAGAACCTACCTCTGATATCCGTCCTATAACTATCACCCCTTAATTTAAAGCTGAGTCCCCTCGTGCTAGCTTTCTCCATCCTAGGAAAAAGGCTATCACTGTCCACCCTATCTAAACCTCTAATCATCTTATATGTTTCGATAAGGTCTCCTCTTAGCCGCCTCCTTTCTAACGAAAACAACCTCAAATCCCTCAGCCTCTCTTCATAAGACCTGCCCTCCATACCAGGCAACATCCTGGTAAACCTCCTCTGTACCCTCTCCAATGCCTCCACATCTTTCTTATAATGCGGGGACCAGAACTGCACACAATACTCCAAGTGCGGCCGCACTAGAGTTTTGTACAGTTGCAACATGACGTTGCGGCTCCGAAATTCAATCCCCCTACCAATAAAAGCTAAGACTCCATATGCCTTCTTAACAACCTTATCGACTTGATTGCCTACTTTCAGGGATCTATGCACAAATACACCAAGATCCCTCTGTTCATCAACACTATTAAGAATCCTACCATTAGCCCTATACTCTACACATTTGTTATTCCTGCCAAAGTGAATTACCTCACACTTTTCCGCATTAAACTCCATTTGCCACCTCTCGGCCCAGCTCTGCAACTTGTCAAGTCTCTCTGCAAACTATAACACCCCTCTTCACTATCTACCACTCCTCCGACTTTAGTGTCATCCGCAAATTTACTAATCCATCCTTCAATACCCTCATCCAGATCATTTATAAAAATTACAAACAGCAGGGGCCCCAAAACAGATCCCTGAGGTACACCACTTGTAACCGAACTCCACGATGAATATCTCCCATCAACCACCACCCTCTGTCTTCTATCTGCTAGCCAATTCCTAATCCAATTAGCTAAATCACCCTCTATCCCATACATCTGCATTTTCTGCAGAAGACTTCCATGGGCCACCTTATCAAACGCCTTACTAAAGTCCATATATACCACATCAACCGCCTTACCCCCATCCACCTCTTTGGTCACTTTTTCAAAAAACTCAATGAGGTTAGTAAGACACGACCTACCCTTCACAAAACCATGCTGACTATCCCCAATCAATTCATTTCTCTCTAAATAACTATAAATCCTATCCCTAATAATTCTCTCCAATACTTTGCCCACAACAGAAGTAAGACTCACTGGCCTATAATTCCCTGGAAAGTCTCTCTTCCCCTTCTTGAACAATGGGACCACATTCGCTATCCTCCAGTCTTCCAGAACTATACTCGTAACCAACGATGACCTGAAGATCATAGCCAGAGGCTCTGCAATCGCCTCTCTTGCCTCCCAGAGAATCCTAGGGTAAATCCCGTCTGGCCCAGGGTACTTATCTAACTTCAAACCCTCAAGAATATCTAGCACATCCTCCCTATCTACTTCAATACTTTCCAGTTTGCAACCCTGTACCTCAGTGTTCTTCACAGCTACATTTACATCTCCCTGCGTGAATACTGAAGAGAAATATTTGTTCAGTTCCTCTCCAATCTCTTCAGGCTCCACGCACAACTTCCCACTGCTGTCTATGACTGGCCCTAATCTTGCCCTAACCAATCTTCTATTCTTAACATATCTGAAGAAAGCTTTAGGATTCTCCTTGATCCTATCAGGCAAAGTCTTCTCGTGTCTCCTCGTGAAGGAACAATTTGTCTCCCTTGCTCCTCACTGTCCCCAACAGTATATCAAAGGAGACATCATTGAAGTGACATAACTGAATTAAATCCATTCTCACAGTTTACCCTCTCTTCTTGCTTTCAGCTCCCAATTTCAAGTTCCATTGTTAAATCAGCCTTTTCAAAACTGGAATAACGTTTTTTTTAAATGATTCCTCATGATGTGCTTTCATGAAATGCCATCCTGCCCTGAACTAAAATGGCAAGGAGGTTGCTGCCACTGCCAGGCGCCTTGATTTTACTTGAGTATTTCCTACACAGTTTGGACTGATTGGTACCCAATATGACTCTGATTTGATACCTTTCACTTTTTCATTTCCTTATATGTTCAGAGATGCTCTAACTGCGTATTTTTAAAGAACAATGCTGTTTGCATTGGTTTGTGCACTTTTTTTTATTCATTCATGGGATGTGGGCATTACTGCCCACCCCGAATTGCCCTTGAGCTGTGTGGTTTGCTAAGCCACTATTAATGGCAAGGCATTTAGGAGTCAAACTGTATCTGTGGCTCTGGAGTCACAGGTAGGACAGAGCAGGTAAAGACGGCAGATTTCCTTCCCTAAAATACATTCATGAACAAAATTGATTATGATAATTGAGAATGGTTTTATGGTCATCATGAATCTTCTAATTCCGGACTTTTATTTCATTTTCAGTTGTGATTGTACTCAAACACAAAGTGAGGGCATAAAGACTCACTGGCACTATGTACCCCTCCCTGATGAGCTCAATGCATTCTATGCCTATTTTGAACGAGAAGTCAGCGTGACCACGCTTTCCATCCCAGAAGCCCCAGCCAAACCCACATCCAAGATTGCTGTTGAAGACATCAGATCAACGTTCTCAAAAATTAACTCATAACTTGAAAAATTCTCCCAGCAAACTGTCATTTCTTCCAAATAAAGCTGCAAAATAGTTTCCACTTTGCCTACATAACAACAATCACTGGATTTCAAACTAATTAATTGGAATAAATAGCTGAAAAATATGAATTTTAGCTTGGATTTTGCAGGCAGCAGTGAACAATCTGTTCATAAAGCTTGTTTTTGCTCAGAGAATTTCTCTGTGAGCTTTTATACAATGATATTCTATTTAGGGACCTGTGACCTGTGTGAACAGGGCATGCAACAGTATGTCTTTTTAACCAAATGATTGCTTACTGAGGCTTGCAGAGTCTAAATTAGCTAAATTAATTCAATATAAGATCATTTTTAGAACATAAAATAAAGGGAATGAAAGAAAAATATAAGGAAAGATAAAATTTCTCCAGCACTAATTAAACTCTGGAGGAATGAAATTCCACATTTGTAAAAGTAAGCATTCAATACCAGAGAGGTTATTTGGAAATAATTAAGATTCACCATTATTAATTCATATACACTTGATTGAGCAAGCCCTAACTATTTTCATATCTTTAGTGGGTACCTAGTAAGTCAGTATCTTCACACTGTTCCTTTTGATTGAATGCAGAGTTTCTCCATGATATACTGTTAGTAAAGCTTCTGAGAAACAGGAGTGATAGGACAGCAATTTCTGCATATAGTTGTGCATATATGGCCACTGTAAGTTGTTGTCCAATTTACGCTTTAATCACGGTGAGTGCTGTTAAGTGTTAGTCTCATCATTATGCTTACTAAAAATCTAAACCAATATGCAAATATAAGTCCTGTATCTGGGACATTTCATGGTGGACTCCATGTAACAATTGCATACCGTAGCCTATCAAATCTAAAATGGCAGTTGGTCTGATGCATATGCAAACTATCAAATTACCCTAGCAAAAGAGCGCATTAAAAATATATTAGGCAATATTTAATCTATCATCATTAATTCAGTGAGCAGGCAGTCATTGTTTTTTTGGAATATCTTGCCACGGGAGACCATCAACACAAGTAGTGTCGATTGCTTCAAGGTCACATTATAGAAATGTCAGACACATCACTGAGTGGAATAGTAGAAATAAGTTGTGAAATTTCTAAAGATCCTGTGTGTCTTCAAAATACTTTAGAAGTCTTTACCTTATAGTCATTTGGTACATCTGCCAGAAATCTGGTCAAACGATGTAACTACAATTTTAGGACGTTCTTGACATCTTTAATAACTTGTTTGTATTTCGATGCAACATAGAATTAATTTTATTTAATTTTTGATGATTTGTAGTCATCAGTGGCAAGAACTGCATTTATTGTCCATCCCCAATTGACCTTGGACAGAGTAGCTTGCTAGATCAGTTGAAAGAGCAGTTAAGAGTCAACCATATTGCTGTGGATCTGGAATTACATACATAAAGGACAGGCCAGAAAAGAGTGACTGATTTCCCTCCCTAAAGGGAAGAATTGGTGAACAAAATGTTTTTTTTTACAATAATCGATGACAGTTTTATGATCATTATTATTGAAATTAGATTTCTGTTACAGATTTTACAAATTAAACTTAAATTATACCAGTGGCCATGGTAAGGATTTTAACCTATGCCAAACAGGGTGGGCCTTTGAAGAACTAATCTAGTGACGTTACCACAATGAAACCATCATCATGAAGGTGGTTCCTTCAAGATGAGGCCAGCTCATTGCCCTTCGGATGTGCTGACTCCTGAAATCTTCTGAAATATGGGATATTGGACTGCAAAATGTATGTCACCGTATTCCTTCTAATAGTTAACATAGAACATAGAACATGCAGTACAGGCCCTTCAGCCGTCGACGTTGCACTGGCCTGTGAAACCAATCTAAAGCCCACCTAACCTACACTATTCTAATATCATCCATATGTTTATCCAATCAATGACCATTTAAATGCCCTTAAAGTTGGTGAGTCCACTACTGTTGCAGGCAGAGCATTCCACACCCTTATTACTCTCTGAGTAAGGAACCTACCTCTAACATCTGTCCTATATCTATCACCCCTCAATTTAAAGCTATGTCCCCACATGCTAGCCATCTCCATCCGAGATAAAAGGCTCTCACTGTCCAGCTTATTTAATCCTCTGATCATCTCATATGTCACTATTAAGTCACCCCTTAATCTTCTTTTTTCTAATGAAAACAGCCTCAAGTCTCTCAGACTTCCTTCATAAGGCATTCAGGCCTCTATTCAGTTCACAACTGACCCTAGTCACATACGTCTCTTGACATCAGAAGTAGGTAAATGTAAAGCAGTTAATATGGTGTATATGGATTTCAGTAAAGTATTTGATAAGGTTCCCCACAGTAAGCTATTGCAGTAAATATGGAGGTGTGGGATTGAGGGTGGTTTATCGGTTTGGATCAGAAATTGGCTAGCTATAAGAAGACAGAGGATGGTAGTTGATGAAAAATGTTCATCCTGGTGTTCAGTTACTGGTTACTGCAAGGATCTATGTTGGGGCCACTGCTGTTTGTCAATTAATAAATGACCTGGATGAGGGCGCAGAAAGATGGGTTAGTAAATTTGCGGATGACATTAAAGTCCGTGAAGTTGTGGACAGTGCAGAAGGATGTTGCAGTTTACAGTGGGCCATAGATAAGCTGCAGAGCTGGGCTGAGAGGAGGCAAATGGAGTTTAATGCAGAAAAGTGTGAAGTGATTCACTTTGGAAGAAATAACAGTAATACAGAGGACTGGGATAATGGTGAGATACTTAGTAGTGTGGATGAGCAGAGAGGTTTTGGTGGCCATATGCATAGATCCCTGAAAGTTGGCACCCAGGTTGACAGGGTTCTTAAAGTGTACAGTGTGTTAGCTCTTATTCGTAGAGGGATTCAGTTTCAGAGCCATGAGTTCATATTGCAGCTATACAAAACTCTGGTGCAGAATATTGTATATTTTGTGATGTTATTAGGTTATATTTGTAAATATAGTGGCAATCCCTGCAGAGCAGTAATCACAGATGCAACAAGAGATGGCTGGGCTGTATTTTCATGTATGTGTAAGTGCATGTGCTTCTCTGCAGTGCATGCAGGCTTGTATTTGCAAGTACGGTCATGGCTAAGTATACCTCTCTTTAGCTGCAGAAACACAATTTCTAGAATCAATTGGGAACTCTGTGCGAGCACTTGTAGACCATTCACTAACCAAAATTGGATTTCATAACATAGTCGTATTTCATTGTTCCCATCTGTGAAAAATGTAAGAAGGAAATCAAATGAAAATTAATATATGTAATGCAATAAAATCAATGATTCCAATAGTAGATCATTGCCTCACAGCATCAGGAACACGGGTTCAATTCCGGTCTGGGGTCATTTCTGTGCGGAGTTTGCACATTCTCCCCGTGTCTGTGTGGGTTTCCTCTGGGTGTTCCAGTTTCCTCCCACAGTCCAAAGATGTGTGGGTTGGGTTCATTGACCATGCTAAATTGTCTCTTAGTATCAGGGGAATTAGCAAGGTAAATACGGAGATAGAGCATGAGGAGAAATTTTGTTGGTACAACCTTGATGAGCCAAATGGCCTCCTTCTGTGCAGTAGAGATTCTATGGTTTCTATGCATTCTATGATATGCTGACAAAGTAACAGCATTTAACTGATTCACACTGTTATCAATATGAATACAGGTCAGCAAGTTGTGCAAAGAAAGATACTCTAAGTTGCAAATCAACAAAAATTTCTGCAAAATTTCATATAATAATAGAATAATACAGCACAGAAAAAATCAATTCAACCCACTAAATCTGATGCGTCAATCAAGTTCCTGAGCAAGCCAAATCCTAGAGAGAAAGTTGACTTGCAAACCATAGCCTTTGTTTTTGTATTCTGACAAAAAGAAGCTTACTGATCTCAGCAAGCATAGAAATTCAGTAACAATTTTGGGATTTTAAAAATTATAAGACTTATTAACAAGAAGAAAAGAAAACATAAGCCCTCAGGATTACAGTTACACAGTTAAAATAGCCTTAAAAAACATCCCTTTTCGGCCGTTCCCTCAAGTAATTCCTTCCAGGCAAAACTCCTTTATAGACGTTTAACTATAAAAATCTAATAATATTACCCAAGGCAAAAGTTTTCAACCTTCCTTTCCCTCTGCTGTGGAAATCCAAGAAATTTCAGAAATGAGATTGTTTTCTGAAATCCACGACTTTTCTGGTTTTCTGGGTAGCTGCTTCAGATTTTACAACTTCTCCGAGTACGAAGCTGTTTCTAGATTTCCTCCCCACACAAAGCCAACCCAATTCAGTTCAACATTTCCCTTTAAAGATCCTTCTCATCTCTATTTCTATCATTCTCAGCACTTGTTTGAATTCAACTTTACCGAAATATAAGAAAAAATCATATTTCCTTATGGCATCCACTTTTGGGTCAAATGAAAACTTAACAATCTTGCATTGTTTTCTTATTGCAGAATCATTACAGTGCAGAAGAAGGCCATTCGGCCCTTTGAGTCTGCACCGATTGCAGCCCCATCCAGACCCTATTCCTGTAACCCCTCATATTTACCTTGCTAATCCTCCTGACACTAAGGGATAATTTATCATGGCGTATCAACCTAACCCGCAAATCTTTGGACTGTGAGAGGAAACTGGAGCACCTGGAGGAAGCTCACGCAAATAGGGGGAGAACGTACAACATCCTTTGCAAGTTGTAAAGGTTCTTGACTCTAAATTGAAAATTAAAAGCTAAAAAGTCAATTTCCTATCTATCTCCTATTGCAAATTTCTAAGTTCAACTTAAATATGTATAAATCTACTTTACCATAGCTTCATTGCAAATGCATTTAGCTTCTCTACTCTTCTATATTTTTCAACTCTGCAGTAAGTTCTTTTGATGACCCTGAGCATTCTTTCTCATTGCCCTTCGATTTGTTTTCCCCTTCAACTATATTTATCTAATTCCTTTTTGAAGGCTATTATTGAATCTGTACTCATCATCAGGCAATGCACTTCAAGCCCTAACCACTCAAGGAACAATATTTTCCCTCTGCTGCCTTTGGCCCCTTTGCTCGTTATTGACTTTCAGAAATATTAGCAGTTTATCTACATTTATTCTATTCAAACACTTCAAAATCTCAAACACTTCTATCAAATCTCCTCACAGCATTCACTTCGCTGAGTAGGATAACTCCAAATTTTCTATCCACAGAAAAGTAATCCTTAATCCTGAAATCATTCTAGTAGGTATGTTCTGCATCCCTCAAAATCCTGCATGTCCTTTATTAAGTTTGGAGTCCAGAACTGAAAACTAGTATTTCACACAGGTTTACATACTTTGCGGACTTCTGCATTCTTTCCATCCACTTAGAAAGACTCAGCTTTCCTTCTTTTCTTTTAGCCTGTCAAGTCATCTTCCAATTTGTGCACAAACACCCCCAGGGTCTCTTTGTTCTTGCAAGCCCTATAAAATTTCACCATTTAACATTGACCGACATGGTGAGTCGATAATATTGTAGCCTCAGCCTTTACTAAACATGGATGCGATTTTCCACACATCCCACCCCATTTTTCGTGGCGGCGAAGGCGACCCAGCATTGGCTAGTAGCAGGATCTTTTCGTCTCGTCATCATCAATGGAGATTCCCAGTTGAATGCACTCCTCGCCACTGGGAATCCTGTAGCAGGAATGCATCATCAGCCTGACTAAAATATCTCACTGGCATGAACGGCTCGAAAATTTGGCCTTCATGTTAAGTTTTTGGTCTGTTTAACTCCTGTACCTCAATTTTTTTTCTGAAATAGGAAACCTTGTGATGTGATTCTTTTAGTTAATAACTGAGAGTTTGCTTGCCTTTTTAAAAGTTAGTGGTCTCCACTAAGATTGTAACAATTTGTAGCTTCTTTTCCTTCTTTTCCTTTATGTGTGTGAATAGTGCAGTAACTTAAGGTCAAGGGAAAAAAACTACTGTTAAACTTAAATATCCAAAAGTTCTTCCATTTGCACCATTTCACTATTAGCTTTGTGAAAATGGTGTCTTGCTGTTGACCCTCACTAGCATCTCACACACAGCTCTCTTGTTTCCAAGTCAGATGTTGAGGGTTCAAGTTCTACCCCATAGACTTAAAGTACAATATTCTGAGTTGAAACCGATAGCACAACACCAAAGAAAAAATGCACCAGAGGCATCATCTTTCAGATGAGCAACTGATGTGAAGTCACACCTGTTCTCTTGGGTGGATGCAAAAGATCCTGTGGAACAATCTTGAAGAAGAGATGGGAGTTATCCCTGGTATCATGTTATATATTTATTTTTTAATTAGCATTATTAAAAAAGATAAATATCAGTTTACTATTTGTGGGACTTTACTGTGTGCACTGTGGGCTGCTGCATTTCTAATAATAGAACAGTGAGAGCATCTCAAAACTGAAGTGTTTGGGGACATCCTGAATACAATATCAATGGAAGTCGCTGGCCTGGATTTTCTGGCCAGAATGCTGGCTTAAGTTGATTAAGACCCATACATGTACATGGGAATCCCGGCGCTGAAAGAGTGCCAAGTTTGAACCTCCAATCGAGGATCTGAAAGTTGCTGGTCCTGAAGCATTGAGTTATAACTGTGCCAAAACCTCTGTCACTTGGATTGTTGTTAATTGAGTTTTTTGCCCTTATTTATTTGCACTTATTGTATGGTCGAGCTGCAGCGCGTAGAGGCAGCAGACATTCTTTGGCTATTTTATGTATGTTTGGAAAAAATGTTTAACATGTATCTAAAACACAGAAAATGAAAGAAAGATTTTTATTTTCAACTTTTATCATGACAATTAATTTCGGTGAACAAGTTTGTTCAAAGTGGATGTTTGTGTCTGGAATAAATTTCAGTATTTGGATTTTGCAATATATTTTAAGCAGTGTTTAACCCTATTTTAAGAGTCTCTCTGATGCAACATTAATCCGTACATAATTTGGCTCGTTCAAATGCTTCAGGAAAGTGTATCCTTCAAGATGACATTTGCAAGTCTCCCTTAAGCTGATATGAACTATCTGTCTGAAAGATATTGCAGAATCCAGTTCAGATTGAAAAACTGGACTCATGTTCCTCCATCACTTGATTCTTAACAGAAGTTGATTTTGAGACTTTGGTGTTGGCATGGAAGAGTCAGACATATACCCTTCCCCCTCCCCTTTTCCACTCCCCCTCTTTTTCCTCCTCTCTCTTTCTCTCCCCCTCCCCTTCTATTCCTCTTCCATTCCCACTCCCTCTCAGTCCTGCTCCTCCTCCCATCCCCTCCCTTTCCCCCTCCCATTCCTTTCTTCCTCTTTCCCTCCTTGCCCCTTCTCAAATCCCTCCCTCACTCCCTTGTTTAGAGATAACAGAAGTGTTGTGTTAATGAATAAATGTATTTAATTGATCATTCATAAAGAAATACAGAAACTTGAAAAGTTGAAGCAAATAAACATGTCAACGCAACTACAAAATTGAAATGTTTAGTTAAATGTAAACAAGGTATTAAAGTTTTGCATTTATAATAATATTTTTGTGGATAAATATTTTCCATTAAACTATAAAATTCTATGAATACTTTATTGAAACAAAATATTTAAATGTGAAATTAAACAAATGCTTTATCAAAACACACAGAACAATTAAATATACGAATTATAAATGAAGTCAGCAAGGCAGAAGAATACTAATGAGAGACACATCTGGATTTTCCCAAAATATGAACTCTCCTTTGCTCAATTTCATGCAAGTATCCAATCATGGTCTGAGAAGTTCTGACCCCTCTTTTTCCAATTAAATATTCAGTTTCCATAATCTAAATTAAGACACACAGAAACTGTTGTAGCTTTTATAATTATGGAATGCAGGATTAAATGATAATTTCACAAATTTAGAATAAATAATGAAGCCTATTTATATATTAAATAATATTTAACTTCAGTCACTAAAAAATTAAAAATTGCTTTTTAAATGAGCCAATAATAATGGCATTAACTTACCTAAAATGAATAGTTAATTTTAGAAAAACATAAACTTAAATGTACCTTTTTAACAGCTGAGAAATTCTTTATTGTTTTCAATGTAAAACTGCTAGTTCCAAACTGGAAATCATTAGGCATTCCTGATCTGGCTGTGTCATAAGACAGTGTGGTTAATGTTCTCATGCATTGTATGGGTCTACGGAGATGGTTCCACTTAAGACCAAAGGCTGTTGCTCCCATCGGGAGTTCCAACATTATTTTTCAGGGCAGATGAGCTACCAATTGGAGGTGATGGGCTGTTATTGCTTCACCATTGAAATGCATTGAATAGCATGAGGTCATTGTAGTTAAGTGCTGAAGTCACTGCTCAAGAGCTGAAAATTAGACAGAAAATTAAGTTATCTCCATTCCAGCCATAATGCACCAAAAATTGACTATTATAGATGTGGAAACTAATTCTTTTATGTTTTAATTGTTGTTGGAGATTATTAACATGGAAAATTTAAACTAGAAGTAGGCCATTCAGCCCATCAAGTCCACACTGACCACAATCCTGCAACCCCATGCATTTATCCCAACCAGTCCCCCTGACATTAATTTAACAAAGCCAAAGCATCAACTAAACACATCTTTGAACTGTGGGAGGAAACCAGAGCAACTGGGGGAAACCATGCAGACACAGGGAGAATGTGCAAACTCCATACAGACAGTGACCTAATCCAGAAATCAAACCCAGGTCCCTGGTACTATGAGGCAGCAGTGCTGATCACTGTGCCACCATGCTGCTAGTTTTTACATTTTCTTTCTGACCCTTTTTTCTCTCTTAAACCAATCCTTCTGTCATTCTCTTTGTTTTTATTCTGCCTCTGATTTGATATTCAATTCAGTTCAACTTAATTTGCCTTCTTTCAAAGTCTGTTTTCTGTTTATTTCTCAATATTTCAAGCTCATTGATTATCAAAAAAATGTTTTATTTATATAAAGCCTTTAATGGAGTTAAATGTCTTGAGTTTTTTCGCAAGAGGGCTATCAACAACATTTGACACTAATTCACATCATGATAGTTTAGGACAGATGGTCCAAAGGTAATAAAGACTAATGCACTGTTTGACCCAATGGTACCCTGTTACCTTTGTTGCACCGTTATCAGCTCATACTTTGCAGGCAAAAATTTACAATCCCAATTGTCCATTAATAAGTTTAATGCATAAGTCTTATCTCCATAAAAATCAGGACCAACATAGTGAACCCAGCAAATATTACCATCTGTTATCATTTTCCTGATTTTTATATGAATTTTCAAAATCTGATACTCAGTGAGGTAAGTTATTAATTTCATTCACTAGTCTGAAAGTTGTATATGGAATAGATCTTACAAATGATATGCTGTCAACAAATTGTGCATTTCTTTGAAATTTCTTGAATAGTTAATCTTCTGTTTGCATATCTGGGCAGTTATCTTAAGTGAACTTGCTGATTTTTTTTGCTTTTGAAAATACAAACAAATAGAATGCCCATCTGTTCAAATAAAAGATCAATTTTTAAAAGGTGCTTTATAGAAGTTTTCAGTCAGTTCATAGAGAAGCTCAAAATAATAGGTCAAATTGCACAGAGGTCTTCAATGCCTCTCTGATATGAGGCTGGAAAGTGAGCCTCTAACCCACACTTGCTGGTGGCTGGACCAGTTCAACAAGTTTACCAATTAAAAATGGTGGGTAGGCTTCTGGGGTTGCCAGTCCAATCAGAGGACGAGCAGGCCTGAAGCCTCAGCATCACTGCTGGGAGAGGTGAACGCTGCTGAGGCAGTTAGGAAACGTCAAGGTTCCTCCAGATCCACTTCCTCACCCCACCCCAACTTTCCCAGATTGTTGCAGGGAGGAAAACTCTAATGAAGCTAGCGGCCTTCCCATACAATAGTGGGGTGCTACACTAATGGAAAAATGCCAGCAGGGCTGTAAAATTGTTCTTGATTGAACCTCACATTTAGTAAATCGGTTGCCCACTTCCCAACTTACCATCTGGGAGCCAGAGATGTTCTGCTCAATGAGACAACAGTAATCCCTGAGGATTGTCACATCTATGTTCCACGTTTCAGCTGTTCCAATAATAAATTATTTTCTTTCTTGCATCCTTCTGCCCTCTCGGTCAGTTAAAGTACAATTGATTATCCTTCCATCCTTGAAGGTAATTATGAATATAAATCATAGTTAACAGATGTTTCCAGTCATACATCACATCTGAAGTGAACCAAGAAGTTCTTAACTTTTTAACTTCAGATAAGTTCAATCACCACCTCGGGACTGAAGTTCGCTACTCCCATTGAATCAGCATCCTTGTTGGTCGCTTTATTTACTTCTTAAAAATTCATTCTGGAAATGTGAACATTGCTGACTAGAGCAGCGTTTATTGTCAATCTCTAATTACCCACATGAAGATGATGGTGGGCTGCCTTCTTGAACTGTTGGTATTTCACAAATAGTCAATCATTGCCTTTCCATTTTGCTGAAACAATTATTTCAAAAATAGTCACAACTAAGTAAGGGTATTTCA
Source organism: Sphyrna mokarran (assembly GCA_024679065.1). Lineage (NCBI taxonomy): Eukaryota > Metazoa > Chordata > Chondrichthyes > Carcharhiniformes > Carcharhinidae > Sphyrna > Sphyrna mokarran. Next base: position 41,639,172 of record JAGIQG010000016.1, read on the forward strand.
GTTGCCAAAGATCCTATTTTCCACTGATTACTATTTACAAAGTCCAATTTTCCTCTCCCACCCTCTTTGTTAATTAATTTCTTCAACTGATTCAGTTATTTTGATTCATCATTTTAATTCCAAGTGGAGTCCACAGGGAACCAACTATTGTAAAACTTAGGCATTATCTTGGAATCCTTCACTGCAACATACATTTACCATGAAACCAAGTCCAATTTGTTCTATACTGTAGATACATTTAGGCAAGACTCAGTTCACAAATGAAGGATTAATTAAGGTTGTTGAAGATTGTTGGGCAGGCTAAGGTCAAGGATATGTTATGCTTAAGGCAAATGGACAGTTTATTATTTGCCTTTTGTATGGACATGAATGGAAAGTTTGTGTGTGCTTGGTTTGGAAGCAATAGATGGTTGTGCTAAAAAAAAATAAGATTTGAGAATGTTATGAAGCAAGCCACGATAATAAATAGGATATATTCACACGGACATTGGAATCCTACAGTGCAGAACGAGGCCATTCAGCCCATCAAGTCTGCACTGACCATAATCCCACACAGGCCCTATCCCTATAACACTATGCATTTACTGTATCTAGTCACCCTGACACTAAGAGACAATTTAGCATGGCCAATGCACCTGACTTGCACATCTTTGGATGTGGGGGGAAAGCAGAGCACCCAGAAGAAACCCACACATACACAGAGAGAACGTGCAGACTCCACACAGTGACCCAAGCTGAGAATTGAACCCTGGTCGCTGACGCTGTGAGGCAGCAATGCCAACCATTGTGTCCCATTGCCTCAATGTAGGAAGCAGATGCCAAAGACAAGATAAGCATTTGTTATCCATCCCTAATTGCCCTTGAAAAGGTAGTGATGAGTCTTCTTGAGCCATTGCCAAGCTTGTGCTGGAAGTGTTTCCATAATGTTGGTAAGGGAGAGTTCTAGGATTTGGAAACAAAAATGATGAACGAATGGTGATATATGTCCAAGTCTGGATGGTACATAGGATGGAAAATTGAAGGTTGGTGCTCCCATGCACTAACTGCTTTTGTTTTTCTAGCACAATCATTGAAGGACCAGCAACTAATATTTACCAAATCTCACCATGCATGTGATGCTACTATTAATGCAAATAATGGGCTAGACACAGTGAATGACAGTGAAGCAATGGTGTTTGCCACTGAGCTTATTAAGGTTTGGATAGGAGAATTGCTCCATGAGCACCCGAGATGAATAAGGCCTCTTGTTGAGAGTTCTTTTCCCCATCATTTCCATTCCCCTTCTTGCAACTTTCTCTGTATTCCATCGGTCTGTACATTCTCCCAGTAACACTGCATTCCAAGAGGAATGCTAATTCACCCCCCCCACCCCCCCACCACACCCCACCATTGTCTGTAGCCAGTATCTTTGTACAGAAACCTTGAAGTCGGGGCTAAGTCCTTCAGATCCAGGAGGCCCTGACAACTTTCAAGAACTCTAGAAAAACTTGTGTAATTGTAGTAACAATCAGTAAAAATCAATCAGCACTAAACCTTTGATAAGAAAGCCTTGATAACACAGATGGAGGTGTCCTTTTCTGCTGCTATACTCACATTCAGTCTTGTGTGATACAGTGATATTAGTTGGAGCATTGTGCTGCTAACAATTCAGCATTCCATGCCGATTGACATCATGATCTCTCCATTCTGCAAACTTCCAGCATGCAACAAACTACACACATTGATGCCTGATCCACTTGAGGAAGTCTTAACATGCTGAGGATGCCATTTTCGACTCTTGAGGCTACTTGTATTTTTTTTATGTATTTTATTCCATCAGATGTCTCCCCATCAATGTCAAGCTTTTATAAATACCCATCCCTCAAAAGAGAGTTGATAATTTAGCGGAGAACTATACAGCTCACCTCCAGCAAAATGTAATCCTTTTCTGCTTTGTCCATTTAAATTAATGAGAGCACGTCAATAACACAGCTTGCAGTATTCTTTTACTGAGTTTGTTGAGAACATATGAAAAGCAGCAGAGTTTGTAAATTTGATGCCGATGAGAGAGGACAACAACAACAACAACTGATCCCTTCAACAATTTGCTGGAAGTTCTGGGCAGGCTGAAAGTAGACATGACTGGAGATGGGACTACAAAGTGATAGGTCCACCAAGCTACAACTGTGTCAAAATTGAAGGCCACTTTGCAAAATATCAACTCACTATCAGTTCAGTAGTTCACGCTGCATATTACATCAGGAATCTCTGTGTAGTAACATGTTGAAAATGGATCTCATTCTGCAAGTAGCCGATAAGTCTCTAAGTTCTATTTGTAGGTCAATCCTCAACTATGAGCAGTTGCCAACTGTTGGAAGAATCTGATATTTACCATACCTAAGCCAGGGATCTGTTTTGAAACATCAGTCAGGACTCTTTAATCTTCCTTGCCCCAAGGGTGCTGCCAGTGAAAACAGATAATTTGGCACTCAATGGGACCAAAGAATCCCAGCTTTGGGCGAGGTTGGATGGTGTGATCCAACTATTCGTGAATTGAAAATGTTACTGACTTACAGGGCAATGTGTAGCTTAAGGAGTATGCTTTCCTGGTGGTTATTTTTGAACATCACAACAGAAGTAATGAGGGATTCAATCGAATAGAAATCAAATTCAGGTCTTTGAAATGAAGCTTCAGTCTGGGAGAGAAAACATTCCCTGAGGAAATTGGCACATTTTCTACATTCTCCCTCACTGTACCTGGATGGGTGCTGGAGTGTAGCAACCAGGGGTTTTTTGCAGTAACTTCACTGCAGTGTTAATATAAGCCTACTTGTGACATTGATAAATAAACTTTAAATTTAAACTTTAATGTGGAGATGCCAGCATTGGACTGGGGTGGGCATAGCAAGATGTTTCGCAACACCAGGTTAAAATTCAACAGATTTATTTGGAATCATAAGCTTTCAGAGTGCTGTTCCTTCATCAGGTAAGCATAAATGAGCCACATTATGAGCTTGACTGAATGACTTTAAGTTGGTTCTCAATGCAGCTATTAATGTACTCAGGATTATTCAGCAAGTGATGCCCACTCAATATGGCACACTCTTGCAAAACCCAAAACAAAACATTTACTCTTAGATGTAATTCCATAATTGGGCAGCACACTTGCAGAACAATTCAGAATGCGCTCAAAGCTACATTTCAAGTGATGAGTGTTTTGCAGTGCAGATCATGCAGTAATATGTTTGAAAATGATGAGTGAGCAAAATTGTTTAGTTTTACTTAATCTTGTGACAGATAAGTTAAAATTACATGGGTGGAGTATTATGATTGAGTTTCTCAGAATTTATCTACTTTACTCAAAGAAAGGAAGATGCATTCTCTTACATCTTGTGAGAAGCAACATGGAAATTTATTTAAACATTAATTTTATATCCCAATGTTTGTCTTATTCAATGGAAAACAAACAAAATGATTTTGTTTATGGCTAGTAACATGATGCAACACATCTTGAAACTACACAAAATAATCAGTAAAGTTGCACTCATTCAATTACTTTGGCATCCATAGCCTTTATGGATGTGTCTTTTGTAACTGAATCATCTTTTTTGAATTGATTGATGATAATGGATTCATTTGTTCTGAATAGTCATATTGTCTGAAATCATTATTGTAAGTCAAGAGATTTAAGGCCAAAGAACATTCCCCTAAACTTTCGAAGTGGAAGTCTTTGAAATAAAGAATATTTCAAGGAGAAATCAAAGAACAATCTGACAATTGTTGAGCAGGTAGACAATGTGACAATGTGAATCAATGAAACCAGTGATCAAAACTTTAGTGAACCAACTGCTGCTACAAAAATATTATAGAGCTGATTCTTCTCATCAATGCCTACGAGTGCCAGGGACGTGCAGTATGCCAAAGGTGTACTGTATCCTTGAGGGGAGGTGTCCAGTGAATCTTGCTTGGCAAAACTTTTTGATGTGATCAGGTGCAGAAAGTTAAATGCCAACAGGATTGCAACTGCACTCCTGGCCATTGAATCTTAGGGCCAGAGAATAATAAAAACATGGAATCATAGGATGGGATTTTTTGGCTGCGCTCGCCCTGAAACAGGAAAATCCCGCTGAAAGTCAATGGACCTTTCTATGGTCCACTCCACGCCTGCTAAAATTCCCATGATGGGCGGTTAAAGAAAATTCACTCCATAGGATCCCTACAGTGCAAAAGGAGTTCATGTGGCACATCAAGCTCGCACCAGCAACAATCCCACCCACACACTACCCCCATTGTCTTCTGTATTTTCCCCTTTTAGTCCTCTTGACACAAAAGGGCAATTTAACATGACAAATCAACCTAACCCACACAACTTTGGGATACTGGGATTTCCTAGATGGTGTGGAGAATTGGGATTGGGATCTGCATGGTGTTTCCTTGAGACAGAAGCTCTGATTTCATGTCCCATACCAGGACCCTGATGGCCAAGGAACATGCATTTATAGCATGGAGAAATGGTGCAATGGTATTCCTTGAAGGAAATGTATCTGTTTATATCACTCAAAGGAACATTATGCAACATTTTATGTAATTTATTCTTTGCCTCAACAGCCAATGAGCAGACAGATGTCAGATGTATTTCCAAACTCTGCAACAAGGTAAGGCTGCTACCATATTTCTGACACTTAATAAATGAACCTACGAGTTATGTGCTAACAAATCTCTTTTGCATGGTTTGTACCTTGATGTTCATGCAGAAAATAAGCTCAAGGTCTTATTTTATAGGAACAAAACTGTAATAATCTCACCGAGGCCAGTCTCTCATCACCAGCAACCTTTATTTATAATGTGCTCAGATTGTCATTCTGCAGCAGCAATATACTGGTCAGCTCTAAAAACTTTTGATGCTGGCCTGAGTGGAGCCAGTTGGTTTTAAACCCCCCCACTGCTCCTTCCTTCTTGGGTGATCTTTACTTGCCTAATAGGGGAGCTCATATTCTACAAGGCCCATGGGAAGATTTACTGATGATCCCCCATGGCCATCATAACATCCCTTCCATTACTTAGTTAATGGTAGAGCATTGGGAAGAGTTACAGAACAAAGAGATGTAGGGATACAGTCATTGGTCCTTGAAAGTGGAGTCACACATGGACAGAGTGGTGAAGAAGCCATTTGGCATGCTTTGTTTCATTGATCAGAATATTGAATAAAGGAGTTGGAAAATCTTTTTAAAGTTGTACAAGATATTGGTAAGGCCACACTTGGAATATTGTGTGCAGTTCTGGCCACCCTATTATAGAAAAGATATTATTAAACTAGAAAGAGTGCAGAAAAGGTTTACTACAGTGCTGCTGGGACTTGATGGATTGAGTTATAAGGAAAGGCTGGATAGACTGGAATTTTTTTCTGGAGCATAGGGGGCTGATAAGTGATCTTATAGAGATCTATAAAATAATGAGGGGCACAGATCAGCTAACAGTCAATATCTTTTCCCAAAGGTAGAAGATTCTAGAAATAGATTTGCATTTGTTTAAGGTAAGAGGGGAGAGATACAAAAGTGACGAGAGGGGCAATTTTTTTACACAGGGAGTGATGAGTGCCTGGATCGAGCTGCCAGAGGTAGTAGTAGAGGCAAGTACAATTTTGTCTTTTAAAAAGCATTTATACAGTTACATGGGTATGATGGGTAAAGAGGGATATGGGCCAAATGCGGGCAACTGAGATTAGCTGAGAAGTTTTTTAAAAAAAAGGTGGCATAGACAAGTAATGTTGAAAGGCCTCTTTCCATGTGGTAAACCTCCCTAAAGTCTGTTATTTCCCCAATGTGATGTGGAGGTGCCAGCATTGGATTGGGGTAAACACAGTAAGAAGTCTCACAATACCAGGTTAGAATCCAATAGGTTTATTTGGGAACAAACACTACTAGCTTTTGGAGCGCTGTTGCTTCGTCAGATAAGTAGGAGTTCTGTTCACAAACAGGGCATATAAAGACAGAAACTCAATTTAAAGAATTGGACTTTAACCTGGTGTTGTGAAATTTTTTACTGTATTTTGCCTGCATAGAAGGATCTTTTCCACTGCTTTGTGATTGGTCCGGGGTCAACTGGAGGCAGGACCAGATCAGGGGATGTGAAGTGGTTTGGAAACTGTCAATTCTGAAGGGAATGCTGTATAGCTGCTTCTTCCTGAGGCCCTGCTTCAGTTAGAGTGCCAGGCTCTTCCATTTCAGTCTTGAAATGAATGCCTACGGAGGGGCAGGCATAGGATCGACTTATTGTCATGGCTCAATGTTAGCAGTGGTTGTTTCCTTGGCTAGCAATGGGCCCTGTATTGGCATGGGCTCCCTACTCCTGAAATGGTCCAGTGTTTCCTAGCAATTTTACCAGCTGCTTTGTGAGGGGTAGTTGTATAGACTAATAAAAGTCATGCCAGTTTGCATCTATGGATGTTTTTGGTTGCTTCTTCATGCCGAGCTTAAAAGTCTGCATCGCCCATTCAGCCAACCCTTTTGACGATGAGTGATAGGGTGCGATCCTAATGTATTAGATTCCATTGGAAAACATAAAGATATGAAACTCAGTGCTTATGAAGGCAGTACCATTGTCTGAGACCAGGACTTCAGGCATTCCATGTGTACAGAAATTTTATCATGGACTCTCAATGGCAGCATGGCAAGTGGCAGAGCTTATACGCTGCGTCTCCAACCAGTGCATGTTGATCATAACTGAGAATGTGGAACCCAAAAAAGGCCCAACAAAGTCCACATACACTCACAACCAAGGTTTACCAGGCCATTCCCATGGAAATTGAGAGGCTGAGTAGGGAAGTGTTTGAATCTCTTGACTCGATTCACACTGTCTGACCAAGTTGGTAGTATCTGCATCAAGGTTGGGCCACCATGCATAGTTGGCTAGTATTTTCATTGTCAAAATGCCTGGGTGGCCATGATATGACTCCATAAGTAGCTGATGTTGCGTTGGGCAGGGGACAACTACACGGAACGCCAAAGGAGGATGTCATTGTCAATGCGAAACTTATCATTTTTCATCAAGTGGTGTTTCATTTGTTCTGCAAGTTGTCCTCTGAATCTTCCACGTATGTTTCAATTTATACAGGATTGGGTCCTTTCACATCCAGTCTTTGATGTGCCTCGCAGACACCTGCAAGGTGTGTCTTAAAAAAATTAAAGGATTAAAAATTCCTTAAAAAATTGAGGATCATCATGACCTCTTCCGCAGCTGGTTATGAAGCTGGATTTATGGGCAATGCCAGGCAACTTAGTACATTGGTGTTAGCAATCTTGGTCCTGGGGCAGTACTGGAAGAGGTATTCAGAAGCCATCAGTACCAAGATCTAAGGCTGTATCCAGGTGGATGCAACTGACTATTTAAGATAGAGTGCATTTATTAGTGTTCATTTTCTTTGATTTTTGCACAGTAAAATTATTTTGATTCAAACCATGAACTTCATTATTTAAGCAAATACCTGATTTTCAGATTCTAAAAAAGGACTTCTTAAAAAAAATGTTACCACTCCCTCCAAAGATCATGACAGTTTCAAAACAATTTCTGTCACAACAGAAATTGTGACAAAGAATGCTTAGACTGATTTTAACATGAATGCAAAATCAATCCATCAAATCAATTTTCAATAACCTGATGGTGATCAAGAACAATGAGCAATTTTTAGAGCTTGTTTGGCGGAATGTCATTGGGATGCCTACGTTTATCCCTTTGAAGAAATTACTTGTATTAACCTCATGGTAAAAGAGCTGATTTGGTTGATTAATGATATCTGTTAAACATTCCCTATCATTCTGCAGTAATTATCTTACTTGCTATTGTTTGTCTTTAATTACCATAAAGCTCATCGATTCATATATATGCATAAACCCATTAGAGCTGCACAAAGCTCAATCATACTTTGCTCTGTCCAACAACAGCCTTGGCATTCTGGGGGAAGAAGATAAAGTAGAAATTCAAAGTTAAATACATTCACATTTTAACTTGTCACTTTTCGAGGCAGAGGTCTGTCATAATGATTTAGGGAGTTGATCCCAAATCCTCTGCCGTGAATCCCTCTCTTTAAGCTTCTTGGGCTAAATGTTGCTACCACAGCTCCTAAAATGGAGGATAGTTTTATTTCTGGACCCAGAGATAGACCAGTTCAATCTTCCAAAGCTCTGCAGATTAAATGGATTGGATACACTAAAGTGTCGCAAGATATCTAGGTTAGGGGGTGGAGCAGTGGGTTGGGCCTGGGTAAAATGCTCTATCAGAGAGGTGGTGCAGATTTGAGGGCCAAATGGCCTCTTCTGACTGCAGGAATTCTATGATTCTAGAGAGAGCCTGCCTCTGGGATCACCATTCAATGAAGGATAGCAGGCAAGTTGAGGGGTAGGAGGGTGAATCCATGCACCAGATGTGAAGGGCAGCTGATAGTCTTCGTTGTAGCTGCATTGAGAATGCTATTGAATGGCACAAAGGAAGGCAGAGTGAAATTCATGTGATTTGAGGCTGAAGGAGCCAGCAGGTTTATCTTCACCTGTGTGCTATCTGTGACAAGAGTGTCAATGAGATATTACTGCCCAGACTTACTTTTTTCCTCATTTAAAGTTCAGGTTGCATTTTACATGTGATGTGCTCTTGCTGCGCACTCGCTCCTGCGAGATATCGATGCACCATGGGTTCAGAGCAAGTAGTAAAACCTCACTGTCCTGCAAAACTAACTGATAATTGACTCATTAACAAATTCAGTTGGCTTCCTGCACAGCCACACAGATTGCTGACATTATTCACTTTGCACTACTGAGAAAAAGCAGGAGAACATTCATTAATCAGCTCATCACCATCCATTTCCTGAGTTTCCCCTTCTTGTTTCCCCCCTCTGAACTTGCCTCCAATAACCTTGGAATGTGTTCCTGTCTCTGACAGCCTGACTCACTTTCCAGGAAATCTTTTTCACTCAGAATAGAATCATAGAATTCCCTGGAGTGAGAAGGATTCAGGCTATCAAACCTTACTGGCAACAATTCAACCCAGGCCCTTTCCCCATAACTCCACACATTTATCCTGCTAATCTTCCTGACACTAAGAGTGAATTTAGCATAGCCAATTCACTTAACCTATACATCTTTTGGAGTGTGGAAGAAAACTGGAGCACCCAGCAGAAACTCCATGCAGTCACCCAAAGCAACCATTGAACCTACATCTCTGGCTATGTGAGGCAGTAGAACTTACCTCTGTGCCATCATGTCATTCTTCTGCCTCCTTGCCGCATTGTGCCACCATGCCACCCTTCATCCTGGAGGAGAAATTCTTTGCATTGAAACAATAACTGATCAATTCAAAAGAAGAGATGTCAATCACCAATCTCTTCCTGGGTAACTGATGTATAGTGTCAGCCATCATTCCATGGATAACTCCTGTATCTCTCAGTCAGATGTTTGTCAGTTTCAGGCCTGCTGTAGCAATCAAAACTCAGCCGGCATTCCATTCACTATTCAGGATGTATAATGTCAGAGTAATGCCAGAGTTTTTTAAATTCATTTTACAGGATGTGGATATCAGTGGTAGGGCCAACATTTATTGCCTATCCCAAGTTGCCCTTCAGAGACTTTTTGCTGAGTAAGTTGATTATACTGTTGATAACCCTTTTCATCACTTTGCTGATGATCGAGAATAGAATGATAGGGTGGTAATTGGCCAGATTGGATTTGTCCTGTTTCTTGTATACCTGTGCAATTTTCTACATTGTCAATAGTGTAGATGTACTACAGCAGCTTGCCTAAGGGAGCAATAAGTCCTAGAGCACAATCTTCAGGATTAGGAATGTTGTCAAGGCCCATTGCCTTTGCAGTATCCAGTGTCTTCAGCATTTCTTGATATCATTTGGAGTGAATCAAATTGTTGGGACTGACATCCAGAATTTACTGTGCCCCTAGACAAGCTGCTCCGATACAGTTATACTCTTGATGCTGGGAACATACAGAGGAGGCTGAGATGAATCAACCACTTGGCATTTCTGGTTGAAGGTGATTGTGAATACTTCAGCCTTACCTTTTGCACTGACGTGTTGACCTCCTCCATCATTGAGGATGGGGAGTGTCCTCCTCCATTGAGTTGTTTAATTGTACATCGCCTTTCGCAGATGGATGTGGCAGGATTACGGAACTTAGATTTGATCCGTTGGTCTATTGCTTAATCCTGTCTATTGCTTGCTGCTCATGTTGTTTGGCACACAAGTAGTCCTGTGTTGCATCTTTACCAGGTTGGCACCTCATTTTTAAGTATGCTTGATGTTGCTCCTGGCATGTTCTTCTGCACTTCTCATTGAACCAAGATTGATCCCCTAGCTTGGTGATAATGATAGAATGGGGGATGTACTGGGCCATCAGGTTACAGATTATGATTGTATAAAATTCCTTTATTGTTGATGGCCCACAGTGCCTCGTGGAGACCTGGGCTTGAATTGCTAAATTTGAAGTTTGAAGTCCATCCCATTTAGCATGATGGTGGTGCCACACAACTCAATGGAGGATATCCCTCAATGTGAAGATGGAATTTTCACTCCAGAAGGACTATGCAGTTGTCATTTCTACCAATACTGTCGTGGATAGATCATCTGCAGTTGGCAGATTGGTAAAGATGAGGTCAAGTATGCTTTTCTCTCGATTTGGCTCTCTCACCACCCACCACAATTCCAGTCTAACACCTTTGTCCTTTTGGACCTGGCCAACTAGGTCTGTGGTGACACTACTGAGCATTCCTGGTGATGGACATTGAAGTCCCCCGCCCATATTACATTTTGTACACTTTAGTGCTTTCTCCAACTGGTAATCAAAATGGAAGAGTACTGATTCATCAGCTGAGGGGGAACTTTCATGATGATCAACAAGAAGTTTCCTTGTATATGTTTGACCTGAAGTAATGAGGTTTCATGGGGCACAAATGTGGTGTTAAAGAGCCCCAGGCCAACTGCCTCCCAAATATATACTACAACTGCCCATGTGCTGCCACCATGGTGGGATACAAACCCTGGTCCCCAGAGGATTAGCCTGGGTCTCTGGATTACTAGACTAGCAACAATACATCGCATCACTGCCTCCCCTTTATTTTGGCTGAGACTTTAAGTTGTCTGTCCATTTCCAAGAATAGTAGAAATAGTTTTCTCAGAGTTCTGCCCAATATATATCACTCATTCATCATTCCTAAAACAAGTTGTAGATGCGCCAAGTTTGGTGGCGTTTAAGAGGTTAGTAGATAAGTTTATGGACGAAAAGGGAATGGTTTAGGTTAGAGGGTCATTGATTTTTCTTAATTGGGCGGCGCAACATCGAAGGCCGAAGGGCCTGTTCTGCGCTGTAATGTTCTATGTTCTATGTTCTAAGTTATCTCCTCATTTGTCACAGTGCTGTACATGCAAACTGACTGTAAAATGTTTTGGAATGCCTTGAGATCATAAAAGGGACTATGTATACACAATTTCTTTCTTCATTGTTCATCTTCAGAAAAATCGTCATTGCCTCTAGCATTCCTTGGAAGAGCAGACTTGACATGTCAAGTCCCTCAGGCTAGGATGCTTAGCATCTAGTTGGAAATCAAATATTAAACACTTTATGCAAGTTTTCAATTTTATACCAAGTGCATTGCTAGCATTTGACAGAGCTCTTCTTTCCTGGGGTAGAGTACAACCAGACTGAAACATTGAACAAAACAAACTTTCTCTATTCACAATCTCCCCTCCCTCCAAATATTTGAGTAATAAAAATAATGATTGCAGAATTGTTAGATTTTAAGTTTGCAATGCATGATCATTTGGACTGTTTTGCATTGGCGTCCTGCAGGGATCTGAGAATTGGGAATTGCTCTAACAGGCAAATGTGTCTTTCATGTTTATTAGCATTGTGATTAATTAATAAGCCTAAGAATCCCAGTGTGTACAAAGCAATAAATGGCTCATACACACAAAAGCACAAAGGCTAGAGGCCAAGGTGTTTATGAATGCACAGAAATGTGTTTGGTTGAGTACTAGTGGGATTCTCATGTTTGCTCCTGTTAAATAGCAACAGAATACCAAAGTATCTTTCAAGAAAAGTAGCTATTTGCTCGAATCATCACATGTGCAGTTGCAGCGATACACTTTTGCTGGCAATAACCGTCAGTTACAACTGACTGCAGTGCAATACTAATGGTGATTACCATTGATCTATAATTTCAATATGCAGTCAAAGAATAAAAAGGGGAAGGGGAAGGGTCAGGCAGAGCAAAAAGAGAAAGTCAGGGATAGATTCGAGGGTGGGTGAGATTAAATTCCAAAGCTGTCATGGAACAAAAGGCAAAGCGAGTGCAATGGTTGTAGGAAAGGAATATGCCATTGATCAAGAGTGTGTGTGAATAACAGAATAAAGGTTAGTACTGTTGAAAGCAAAATAGCAGAATGTGTTACAGCAGAATAAAACCCAGCATTGATTGAAAGCAAAAGAACAAGACAATGGGCTAGTGCTGGAGGAAAAATAACAAAATGGAGGAGACCCTTCATAGTTTGAGGCTGTTGAACTCAATGTTAAGCTCAGAAGGCTGTAAAGTGCCTATTCAGAAGTGGAGATGTTGTTTCCCAAGCTTGTGGTTGGCTTCATTGGAACGTTGCTGCAAGTTCAGAACAGAAATTAGAGTTTGAGAGCAAGGTAGTGATTTGAAATAACAAATGACAGGAAGATTGGGGTCATGCTTATAGACTGAACTTAGGAATTCTGAAAAGTGGTCATCCAATCTGTGTTTTGTCTCCCCAGTATAGAATACAATGCATTGTGAGCAACAAATACAATAAACTCCAGTTCCACAGATGCTGCCTGACTTGCTGAGCTTCACTTGTACTTTTTGTTTTACTTCAGATCTCGAGTGTGTGTGTATTTTGTTTTGATTATAAGGCTACAAGCAATAGAAATTGAAGCAGATGGTTTGGCTTCTTGAGCCTGTTCTACCATTCAATATGATAATAGCTGATCCAATATTTCTCATGTCCACTTTCCTGCCTTTTCCCCATAACCTTTGATTGCCTTTCTGATCAAAAATCTATCTATCTCAGCTTTAAATATGTAAAAGACTCTGCACTCACAGCTCTCTGTAGCAAGAAGTCCCAAAGACACTCAATATTCTGAGAGAAGAAATTCTTGCTCATTTCAATCTTAAATTGGCACCCCTTTATTCTAAGACTATGGCTGTGGTCCTGGACTCTCCTATGAGGGGAAACAACCTTTCAGCATTTACCCTGTCAAGCTCCTTAAGAATGCAATTAAGGATTGTATTACACTGTATTTCACTGGAATCAGACAGACATCAGCTTGGTACAATAAATGGAATTGAATCGCCATTCATATTGGATTTGGCATTGAGCTCCTTGTGCCCGTGTCACTGCTTTATCAGATCACAGTTGATTTTACATAACTCAACTCCATTTACCTCTCTTTGATTCTCTTGATAACTGAAATCTATTAAACCCTGTACTGAACACTTTGGTTGATCAAGTTGCAGCAACATTTTGGGGCACAATTCTCAATTTCCATTGTCCATTATGTGAAAAAGTGCTTCCTGACCTGATTCCTAAAAATCTTTTGTTCTTAGTTTAAGAGTATGTTTGTTCTCTGGTTTCACCCACCAAAAGGAAGTCATTCCTCTTATGTCCATCCGCTTGAATCCCTGAATATGTTCCGCACCTCGACTAAATCGGCCATCACTTTCTACCCCCTTGTGTAACCCGTAATGAAACCAGTCCATTACCATTCTGGCAAACTTACTGTGACCTTTCCAAAACCATTGTATCCTTTCCCAGCTGCTGAGCACAAAACTGACCAAGGTTCTCTGTAACTGAAGTGTAATGTTCTCTCCTTTATATTCCAGACTACTTGAAATATAGGCCAACATTCTGATACCCTTTTCAATTGCATTTGCCCCAATTAACTAGTTTTAAGTGATTTGTGTAATGACCAATAAATCCAGTTACCCCTTCACACCTTCTGCTTTCCCTCCATTAAGAAAATATACTTACATATCACACTTTCACAAAATGTGGATGCCTTCACATTTTCCCACACGAGGCCCATCTGCTGACTGTTTTGTTCACTCACTTTGTCTATGTTCTTTAGCAACTTTTTGCTCTCAGCTGTGCAACTTACTACTACTTCTTCTAAATTTATGCTATCTGCAATTTGATTCCTCTTCCCAAATTTCAACATCAATTGAACTCCTCATTATAAGTGGTATTTTTCATTCTTAGCATGAGCACAAAATGTCCCATTTTGTCTCACAATAATACTTCATAAATTGCTTTAGAATGTTGTTGGAAGTTACAATTGACTAGTTAGACATTTATATTCCATGGCTTCACACCACTATTGTGAAGTGATATTCCACATCTTAAAAAAAAACTGCTGAGGACTTTAATTCCTGGTTTAATAGACATGGAAGTCACATTTGACTTCTCAGTTATACTGTTGATTTTCCCACATTCCAAAGAGCGAAAGAAAGCAGCAATGACTCACTCTGATATAATGTTGTATCATTTCCTTTGATCTGTCCAGTAATAGCTTTGAACTGTTGCTAAGTAGACAAAATATTACAATAATTACAATGTAAAGCCAACTGTAATAGAATGCCATGCTGGCATGAAGATGTACTTTATGCCACACAATGACTTTTAATTCATGGGCTGGAAATCACAATTGAAATTTAAAAACGGTGCCTAATGTGTTTTGAACACGCAACCCAAAATAGCTACCCCTATTTGCATCACTATACATTTATCAAGTGCATTTATAATATTAATCTTTAATGCCATTTGCTGGCTAAATTTATGTTTAACTTCTTTAGAATGACTTAAGATGGTTGCTATATGTCACTTGAAACATTTGGGGTGGGATTTTCAAACTGTACTCACCCCAAAACCAGAAAATCCTACTGGAGATCAATGAACCTTTGCATGGTCCACCTATCCCCCTCCCCACAATTCCCCACCATGATGACTGGAATGTTAAAGAACTTAATCACCTGGGCCAAAACGAAACAAGCAGATTTGTGCAGACATTATCTAACCAAATACCATCTGTAGACGATCTAATTCATTACAGAGAAAGTTCCTGTGACCAGAATCAACATTTTAAATTGTCCTTTATTACAATCCTTGGTTGTTTAGGGGCTGTGCAGAAGAAGCAGCCTAATAGGCAGTAATATCGGCTGGGATTTTATGGCCTTGCTGGGGCAAGACCCAAATTTCCTGCCCGAATGAACGGAGATTTTGATTGTCAAACCCTCACTCTGATTTTGGGCAGACGAGGTGGTAGAGTTCCGGCAATCACTGCTTTCTTGCTCCCCGTTGTTCTCAAGTTCAAAAACTATCTCTGAAACATTTTGGAATCTACCACTGAGCTACAGAATTCCCAACAAAAGAAACCTCAGGTACAATAGCATTAACTTTAGGAAAAGGCAGATGACAATTCAAAAGAAACTGTTTTCAGAAATTGCAGTTTACATCAGTCTCAATCCCTCTGAAATTTCA
Organism: Sphyrna mokarran; assembly: GCA_024679065.1. Taxonomy (NCBI): domain Eukaryota; kingdom Metazoa; phylum Chordata; class Chondrichthyes; order Carcharhiniformes; family Carcharhinidae; genus Sphyrna; species Sphyrna mokarran. The sequence continues at coordinate 41,654,701 of JAGIQG010000016.1, forward strand.
AGACCACTGAAAACTTTCAAAATATTGCAAAAGTGGGGTTAAATCTCCTCAGCCTCGAACAACAGTGAAGGACCCATAACACTGAACTGTCTACTTTTTATCTTTCATCATTGATGGGATCTTCAGCCCACTTTCACTGTCCACAGGAATGGTGGCATGGACTTAAAATGCTGAGAGTTCAGGAAAGTGTGATTCTCACCAACAAGAATGCTTTTTCCAATTTTGAGCTAACCTTGCCAGCAGAGTGTTGTAGAACACATTGCAGGAGGACATGAATCTAATTTGAATGCATCCGTATATCATTAGCAAGCGCTCACTCCCAATATTGAGCCTGCACTGAATATTTAACTGGTGTCGATGTGGTGTTTCATTGGCATCATTTACAACAGCTCTACACAAGCATGAACCTAGCACAGAGGGAAATATTGAAGGTGAACTCTCAGGCAGCCATCATTTTGATTGCAGTCCAACATGCAAGAGGCACCAAGAAGATTGCTACAGACAAATATGAGTGTGTGTGGAGATGTGGCTGTAATGTCAGAGGAGATGGTGTAAAGGAAAGCAGAAATTCACACTGGTAAAGGGAGGCACTAGAAGGGAAGTCAAAATGCATGGAGTGGTGACTCTCAAGGCTATGTGATGACTCCTCAGTACTCATGGTAGTGTTCTTACTCTTCCAATGTGTGGTTGATCAAAATCATGGAGTCTATTTAATGGGACTGACTAACAGCAGAAACAATGACATGAGCCCTGTACATGGCCAGGACCAGCTGCCTGCAGCTGCTCAGGGATTAGGACCACACATGGAAAAGGTGATGTTCCTACCTTCAGTTCTCCAAGTGACAGAGAAGACTGCGTCTATCCCAGGGGACAGTGGACCACCTCTGCCTCATGCTGCACAAACTAACGCCCCATGGAATTGGAGAACAGCCAATGTCCATGGCCTTCAAAGTTACAATAACTCTGAAATTAGATACTTTTTAGTCCTTCCAAGGCAGCACATCTGTGACATCTCTCAGTCTCCATTCACAAATGTATTAGGGAGGTTCCAGATGCAGTTTATGTCAAGGCTGACATGTTTATCAACTTGACGGGACCAGGCAAGCCAGGGCGCCAATGCGATAGGCTTCACCCACCTAACAGGAATGCCCTGGGTAAAAGGTCTGACAGACTGCACCTATGTGGCTGTTAAGTAACTATGATGGCATGCAACACCATTCAAGAACTGCAAGGGATTCCGTTCCCTCAACATACAACTCATGCACGACCACATAATACACTTCATGCAGGTGCGTGCCCATTTCCTGGGCAGCATTCATAACAATTACATCTTGGGCACGTAGCATATTCCAACTTTCATTAAGGGAGAATGCAGCTAGAGGGATGGCTCTCTGATGACAAGAGGTATCCACTGAGGGGATGGCTGATGATGCCTGTGCAGAAGGTACAAACATCAGTGAAGATTTGATGCAATGAGATTCTTGCTTCAACATGTATGTTAGTGGAGCAGGGGATTGGAATGTTGAAGGTGTGGTTCTTGTGCCTGGAACAGTCAGGGATTTTCTTACAATACAAGCCCCAGAGGATCTCCCACACTCTGCTTCACTCTGCACGATGTAGAGCTGGAGGAACTGGGTGAGTGCCAGATCTACTGGCATGAGAAGGATGGTTTGCCTGACGATACCCGAAGAGGAGGAAGAAGATCGCTGGGCAGTGGCTAGGACCAGAACGGGGCATTGCGTACAGTATGCCCTGATCGTCTCTCTCTCCAGAGAGAAAGGAATTTCCAGAACCCCAATTCTCTCTGGATTTTCAGCCTGCATTGCCACTCTTTCTGACAGTGAACACAGGTTGAAAATTAATCCACCCACCCCCCATCAGACTCAATTCTTAGCAATCAGCACATAAATAGTTAATCACATTAACTGAGTAAATAACTTTGTCTTTATAAATTATAAAATCCTATTACGACCAATTGAGGCATAGAAAAGAACAGCCAAGTCCTAATATATATCCTCACCGATCATAATACATTCCACATTCCAATTCATTGGCATGGAGTCAGTCTACCTGCAAAACCCATCAGAGGTAATGACTTCAGGGGTGCATGAAGGACTCACATCTCCCATCTCATTAGCAAGGCATCTATGGCAATCACATTCAACTGCTGAGGATGGCTATTAAGCCTAATTGCTCGGTCAATGAGGCTCTGGTTAAGTTAGCTTCCAGACTGAGCTGATCAAGTCACCTTTGAAATACACAGAATGTATTTTTTAAATCTCCATGGCACTTAGTAAAGGAATGTCGCATGATAAGCTCTTTGTAGGTTTTTAAGCAGATGTTTTCTCTGTAGAGCTAAATTGGATTTCTCCTGCCTCCTCTTTTCTCCAATCCATCCCTATACGCTTTGAGTTTGTCACTATCTAGAAACACCCAGCTGCAGACAGAGATGTTGTAAAAGAATTCAACCTGCAGAAGAGCCAAAATCAAAATAGAATACTGCAGATGCTGGAATTTGAAACAAAAACAGAAAATGTTGGAAAGACTCAGTCGGTCTGGATGCATTATTGGGAGAGGAAAAACATAGACAATGTTTCAAGTTTGTGTAATTTTCCTTCCGAACAAGAAAAACAACCAACTGAGTTGTCTACATCTTTGAATTGGAAGCATCAAGTCCACTGAATTCAGCTAGTTGATCCAAATTGCAGAGTGTGTACTCTTTTACTTCTTTTATGGACTTTAATTTGGCCAACATATCCTTCTCATCCTGTAATCTGTATTTGTGATGTGTGAATGAGAGAAGATCGGACAAAGTTGGTGTGTGTTTTATTATTTTACTAAGATTAGTTTAATTATAATAAAGCTGATATCTTTCTTAGTTAAACACAAGAAAACCTGTCCTTTTGTTTGTTCATGATCACAGCATATGAGTAGTTAAACTGACCAACTGACAACTATATCCTTTTCAAACAATAATAACCTATTGTTGTCCAAAGATGGGAGTGAGTCACTTGACTTCTCCTCCTCAACTAGTCATAACAATAAATACCAAAATATCAAATAAGACAGCAACCTTCCTTATCCAAAGTTTGACTACTATCCTCTAGTTAATTAGTGGATGGGGTAGAAGAATGATTAAAGTTTGTTCTGTGGATCATACTTCAAGTTCAATTCTGCCCGTGTGCATGTGGGTTTCCTCTGGATTCTCCAGTTTCCTTCTAGAGTGGAAAGATGTGTGGGTTATGTTGATTAGCCAAGCTAAATTGCCTCTTAGGGTCTGGGGGATCAGTAGGGTTAATATGTGGGGCCATAGATATAATATGTCCCTCGGAGGCAGAGACCCTTTCACCAAATCCCTTTATTTACAGGTCTGACAGTAGCATATAGAGTGTTTTCAGTTAGCAGTCTACACTCAGAGACCCAGAGGAACTGACATGTCTGGTTAAGTACAAAGCAAGAGGTTCTCTGATTGGCCATCAATTTGGCACTTGATCAGGGAGTTCATATTCTAAAATGCCCACCTCAGTTGCCTGAATGAAGTCATTACAACAGGGACAGGGACTGGGTGGGACTGTTGTCAGTGCAGGTTTGATGGGCCAAATAGTCTCCTTCTGCGCTGTAGGGATTCTATGATTCTTTAATTCAATGATTCTAAGTAAGAGTTGACACTTCCCACTCTGTTTAAAAAAAAATACAGTTGGGTAACACTCCACTTATTTTCTATTAACTATAAATCTGCTGTGAGTCATGTACTATAGGGATTAATTATTGTTTGCTTTGCTGCTATTCCCAGTACATTTTGGGTAGGTTAAACAACATGATTGTTTCCAAACTATGATTACGTTGAATGCTATGAAACATTTAATACAAGTGAAATGACTATCTACCCAGCAGTTTTTTTTACCCCTTAAAAGAAGCTGTACACTGTTGAGACTGTTTTCATATGTATATTCACAAATGCAGTTGATGCTGGGGAGTAATCATACAGCTGGCACGATTGAAGACATGATTTGTTGAGTGATAGCAATACACTGACCTTTAAAACACATCAAAAGATAACCTGCTCATATCAGCTGAGCAACTTAGTCGATTTTGAAGTCTGGAGCCTCAATTTATTGGAAAGACCAGCCTCTGCAGTTGGTTTTTAGCCAATAAAAGACTGGTCTCAGATGACATAAGTTCCACTTTCAGAAAGAGGCTTAGAAAAGCAGGTAAGTAAAGCAATTAAATGTTAAAAAAGAAAAGATACTGCAACATTAAAACAGGATACAGTGGAAATTGAATATTAGTAGCATGAAGTGAACGATTTTGGAGAGCTGGATATGTGACATTGGGGAAAGACAAGATCAGAATTAATTCACACTCAAGACTTTATTTTTATTTGGTTTTTAGTGGCTATTTTAGTAGATCAAGGTTAATATATTGTGGCATGTTTGCACTTGACATCTTAATGGCATTTTACGGATTTCAAGTTTAGTTAAATCAAAATGTATGGAGATTGAAAATGCATCCATTAAAAATTTCTAGCTATTCCCCAATAATTTATAAGAAAACTAAAGTAAGTAAAATAATCGGCATACAACTCAACAGATTTATACATATGCTTAAACCCATTAGACCTGCACCAAGCTCAGTCACACTTTGTTGTATCGAACAACAGGACCACCATTCTGAGGGATTAAGATAAAAGTGGAGTCTGGGATTGAAAGACTTTCACATTTGAACCTTCTATTTTCAGAAGCTGGAATGTGCTGTGATAGTTTAAATATGTCAATCTCCAATATCTCAGCAATGAATCCCTCATTTTGGACATTATAGGAGGTCTGAATTCCTTTTTCAGAAATCCAGTACTAAAGAACAGATCATCCTTTTAGTTATTGTCAGCGAAATCAGCAGTAGCCTCCAGCTTCCCTGAAAAGAACAAGCTTCAACATGCAATGTCCCCTTGGACAGGCAGCCTGGATCTAAGTGGAAACATGTGCTACACATTGAAGTACATTGTTCTCCATTTTAGACCTTTGTTTTGAGAATTCAAACTCGACATGCTCCAAAAGATTCTTTTGCAATGTCTGCCAGTTATGTGTGTCTGCCCACACATTAAATAGACCTGTCCTAAGTAACTTAACTGACATGAAGCAAGATATTAAATTGAATGAAAGCAATTCAGAATGGTGAACCTGTTGTTAGATAGAGCTATAAATGGGTCTCCTTTCAAATATTTAAGTAATAAAAATGGGTGATTGTTGAATTCTAATATTTGTGATGCATTATCATTTGGATTATTTCACGATGGAGTCCTGGAGAAATTGTTCTAAACGGCAAATGTGGCCTTTTGTATTTTGAAGTTACGCGATTAAGTAATAAAGCTAAGGCTCCCAGAGTGCACAAGGAATAAATTGCTCCTGTATGAACAGAAATACAAAGGCTGGAGGCCAAGGTGTATATTAATGCAGAAGAGTTTATATGATTGAGTGCCACTGGGAATCCAATGCTTATTCCTATTACACTGCAAAGAAAGTATGTATTATCAGAAAAAAATGGGGACATTTACCAGCCAGTCTCATGTGGGTGGAGTGAATTGAGTGTCAAATCTTAAGTTATTTTAATGCCCAGCCTTCATTTGTATTCTGCCAGCAAACACTTCACTGAAGTATGAAGAGAAAGGCAACTTCTACCTATGGAAGATTGGGTGACTGAGAGGTTTCAAATTGGTATTTGGATAAGTTGTGATGGCCTTTAGTGATTCTTTGAGGGTACAACTGTGCGGCACGGTGGCCCAGTTGTTAGCACTGCTGCCTCGTAGCATCAGGGATCCGTGTTCGATTATTGGCTTGGGTCACTGTCTGTGCTGAGCCTGCATGATCTCCTTATGTCTATATAAGTTTCCTCTGGATACTCTGGTTTCCTCCACAGTCCAAAGACATGTGAGTTAGGTGTACTGGCCATGCTAAATTCTCCCTCAGAGTGTCCAAACAGGCACCAAAGTGTGGCAACTAGGGGATTTTCACAGTAACTTCATTGCAGTGTTAACGTAAGCCGACTTGTGATACTAATAAATAAACTTTATTAAAAAGAAAGGCAGCAAGATATAGAGCTATACAAAACATGAAAATACTGGCATTGTTCAATGTGCCAGCTGCCCAGTGCCATTCCTGGCACTGGCTATTTTGATGAAAACGAGTTGTTCCCACAAGGCAGGTAGCCACTTAAATACAGGAGGCTGACAGATTTTTCTGTCAGCTTCACATTTCCGATTCCAACGTGGGGCAGTTTAACTGCCTGTAGGAGGGCATCCAGCAGCATCGGTGAGCAGTACTATAAGCAAGACTAGAAGCTCTGCCTGTCTAGCTAGGTTGCAGGTCCTAACAATCCCGATGCCCCCATCCCCTACCCACCCCCCACTCACCAGATGCTTCAGGAAGGGCAGAGAGGGAGGTAAAAGAGGTGGGGGAGTGGCACTGTTGATCAGGGACAGTGTCACAGCTGTAGAGAAGGAGGATGTCGTGGAGGGACCACTACGGAGTCTCTGTAGGTGGAAGTTAGGAACAGCAAGGGGTTGAAAACTTTGCTGGGTGTTTTTTATAGACCGCCCAATAGTGACAGGGATGTTGAGGTGCAGATAGGGAAACAAATCCTAGAGAAATGTAGAAATAACAGAATTGTCATGATGAGAGACTTTAATTTCCTAAACATCGACTGGAATGTCCCCAGGGTAAAGGGTTCGGATGGTGTTTGTTAGGTGTGTTCAGGAGGGTTTCCTGACATAGCACGTGGATAAGCCTATAAGCACGTGACCTGGTGCTGGCTAATGAACCAGGACAGGTGTTGGATCTCTCGGTAGGAGAGCATATTGGGAATGGTGATCATAATTCTATCTCCTTCACAATAGCATTGGAAAGAGATAGGATCAGGCAGGATAGGAAGGTGTTTATCTGGAGTAGGGGGAAAGATGAAGACATCAGTCAGGAAATTGGAAGAGTAAACTGAAAGGAGGTGTTCTTGGGGAAAAGTACTGAAGGAAGTTGGCAGATTTTCAAGGAATGTTTGTCTAGAGCTCTGCACGACAATGTTCCGGTGAGACAAGGAGGTTTTGGTAGGTCGAGAGAACCATGGTGCACAAAGGTTGTGATGAACCTAGTCAGAAAGAAAAGAAAGTTGTACAAAAGGTTCAGGGAGCTCGGAAATGTTAAGGATCTGGAGGCGTATAAGACTTGTAGAAGGGAGTTTAAAAAGGAAATTAGAAGAGCCAGAAGGGGTCACGAGAAGACTTTGGCGGATAGGATTAAGGAGAATCCCAAGGCATTCTACAAATATGTGAAGAGTAAAAGGATGAGAAGAGAAGGGATAGGACCCATAAAAGGTGAAGGAGGAAAAGTGTGTGTGGAACCAGAAGAAATGGCAGAGGTGCTTAGTAAGTACTTTGCCTCAGTATTCACAGTGGAGAGTGATCTGGGGGGTTGTAATGCAGGCTTGCAGCAAACTGAAAAGATTGAGTACATGGACATTAAGAAAGAGGATGTGTTGGAACTGTTAAATTCCATCAAGGTAGATAAGTCACTGGGTCCAGATGGGATGTATCCCAGGTTACTGTGGGAGGTGAGGGAAATGATTGCAGAGCCCCTGGCGATGATCTTTGCGTCGACAATGGAGACGGGAGAGATTCCGAAAGATTGGAGGATTAGGTAGTTGGTAATTGGGGAATTACCAACCAGTGAGTCTGACCTCAGTGGTCGGTAAGTTGATGGAGAGGATTCTGAGGGACAGGATTTATGAGCATTTGGAGAAGTTCAATATGATCAGAAATAGTCAACACGGCTTTGTTAAGGGCAGATCGTGCCTTACGAGCCTAGTTGAGTTCTTCTAAAATGTGACTGAAGGAAGAGCAGTTGATATGGATTTCAGCAAGGCATTTGATAAGGTCTCCCATGCAAGACTTCTTGAGAAGGTGGGAGGGTATGGCATCCATGGGCTTTGGCCTTGTGGATCCAGAACTGGCTTGCCTGCAAAAGGCAGAGAGTAGTTGTGGATGGGTCTTTTTCTGCATGGAGGTCAGTCACCTCCATGCAGCTGCTCTAATCCTTTTATGCTTATTACACCACTTCTAGATGTATTCTGCCTGTGAGAGGACTCCACCCTCTGGAGTGATTGATCACTCTTGGTTCCCATTTGTCTCTTAAGCCAGGTGACCTTTCGTGCTGTGCTGTCTTAAAGAGGCAGACAGCACAATCACTACATCCCTTTTTTAATACAATTTTCAAAATTGATTTACTGAAAATAAACATTATTCAGGCAAGTTAGACATTGGTAAATCAATGTAATATTTATTTACTGTTGAGATATTGAGGCTTGCATTATACTAGCAGGCTTCAACTATGCACAGTTATAGACTTGCATGGGATTCTTCCAAACAGGCTTGCTTCTTTCTGAGTTCTATCCTAGACTGTGCACTGACCAAAGGCTACATACTTAACTCTGTGGACGGTATCACTCTCCAACATTTAGTTGATCTTTTTCTTTGCCAAGCACCTTGCTCTACATTGCATATGGTTACTGTCATCACATAAGACTTCAGTCTTATGTCTTGACAGTTCATTCATGAACTCAATCTGTCACAAGTGTAGAAATGGTCATGGTACTCTGTTTTTAGATTGCATGATAAAGTTCCTTCTCTCTCTAGCAGTTCTATTTATGTAACCGCTTCAACAATCTTGTTCTAGCTTGTGATCTGTTCCTTTCTCTGCTTTGTCTAGTTCTCTCTAGCACAATTTCCAAAACTGAATGGCTTCTTTTTCCAATCTATTCATCCTGTTTTTTGTGTCAAACAATCTCCTGCTTGGACCTGAAGAGTTCTTTGTTCCATGCAGATGTTTCTGTGATTCATCCAGTTAATCTATTTCTGAGTTCCTTCCGAGGTGAGTCCATCATTCTCTTTCAACAACATTTGATAATGATCTCTCCCTTCTCAGTGTTTTGCATTTTTTTATGTAACTGCCACATTCGTCTTGTAGTAAACCAACATTTCTTCCTTTCTCTTGTTGTGTTTATCAGGCAATTCCTCTGAATTGAGAACTTGTTCCAATAGTCATGTTCTCTCTTTGCATTTGCCCATTGCTAAGTCCTCCTCAGCACCCTCAAACACCAGACAATTTCTGCCTCTCTGTAGAATACCAATTTCTCAAGCTCATTCATATATTCCACACAAGGAGTAGTTTGATCATTCAGCTGGATCTCCAGAGAATTCCCAGTAATAGCTCTGGTACATGATAGCTCTGCACCAATTTCTGCTTCAACAGCACTTGTAACGAATGACACAGGATGTCCTACACGATGCCATGGATCAATCTTTGATGCATTTCACTCAGGCTAGCAGTTCTCTTATCCATCACACAATTGATAGCATCTATTACATGGGACTTCCTTGATTCTTCTCAACTTCCATGCAATGATCTCAATTGCTGAGTAACACTTATGTTTTTTCTCTCAAGCCTTTTTTATCTTTTATTCACAAATTCAAGCTCAAAGTCCGGTTCTTTCATCACTTGTAGGTGAGTGTTGTATTGCTTCTTTCCGACTCTAATAGATTTCCTAGCTACTTCCACTTTTTCTTAGTGTTTTTTTTTCAGCTTTGATATAGCTGGGCTACTTCTCACTTAGATTATTTTTGATTTGATTTATTATTGTCACATGAATTGGAAAAATATTGTTTTGTGCACTATTTTTGCAATTGTTCACAGAGCAGGAAAGGAGAGAAATTGCAGAATCTAGTGTTTCTGCCGTGGCTAGGATATAGAAAAAGATCAACTTAATGCAAAGTAGGTCCATTCAAAAGTCTGATGGTACAGGAAAGAAGCTGTTCTTGACTCGGTTGGTACGTGACTTCAGACTTTTGTAGCTTTTTCCTGATGGAAGAGAAAATGTTCAGGGTGTGGAGGTCCTTAATTATGTTGACAGATTGGCAAATAAGGCAAAGGAGAATCCAAAGAGCTTCTACAAATGCATAAAGGACAAAAAAGTAACAAGGGAGAGAGTAGGACTTCTTAAGGATCAACAAGATCATCTATGTGCAGATTCACAAGAGATGGGTATGATCATGAATGAATATTTTTCATCAGTATTTACTGTTGAGAAAAGAATGGATGTTAGGGAACTTGAGGAGTGTATATATTACAGACAGGATGGCGCTGGAAGTCTTAAAGTCCATCAAGTTAGATAAATCCCCAGGACCTGATGAAGAGTATCCCAGGACATCGTGGGAGGCTACGGAGGAAATTTTGCATCCCGTGGCAGAGGTGAATTGCCTCAAGATTGGAGGGTGGTAAATATTATGCCTTTGTTTTAAAAGGACTGCAGGGAAAAGGCTGGGAACTAAAGGCCAGTGAGTCTCACATCTGTCGTGCATAAGTTATTGGAAAGTATTTTGAGACCAGATCGACAGGCATTAGAGATGCAATGACTGATTAGGGACAATCAGCATGTTTTGTGGAAAAATTATGTCTCAAATTTGATTGAGTTTTTTGAAGGGGTAGCCAAGGTAGATGAGGACAGTGCAGTTGATGTTGTCTACATGGACTTGATAAGGTACCGCATAGTAGGTTGTTGCATAAAGTTAAATCTCATGGGATCCAGGCTGAGGTATCTAAATGGAAACAAAATTGACTTGATGACAGAAGACAGAGAGTGGTTGTCGAGGGTTATTTTTTAAACTGAAGGCCTGTGACCAGCGATGTGCCTAAGGGATCTATCCTGAGTCCACTGTTATTTGTTATTTATATTAATGATTTGAATGAGAATATAGGAGGCATGGTTAGTAAGTTTGCAGATAACACCAAGATTGGTGGCATAGTGAACAGTCAAGAGAGTTATGTTGGATTGCAATAGGATCTTTTTCAACTGGGCCAGTAGGCTGACGAATGATAGATGGAATTTAGAACAAAGAAAATTACAGCAAAGAAATAGGCCTTTCGGTTCTCCAAGCCAACCATGCTGTCCGACATAACTAAAATCCCCTATCCTTCGGATATGATATCCCTCTATTCCCATCCTATTCATGTATTTGTCAAAGTGATCCTTAAAAGTCACTACCATATCTGCTTTCACTATCTCCCCCGGCAACGAATTCCCAACACCAACTGCTCTCTGTGTAAAAAATCTGCCTCATATAACTCCTTTAAACCTTGCCCCTCACACCTTTAACCTGTACCCCCTTATAATTGAGAAAGCTTCTGACTATCCACTCTGTCCGTGCTTGTCATAATCTTGTAGAATTCTATTAGGTAGCCCCTCAACGTCTGTTGTTCATGTGAGAACATTTAATTTAGATAAATGCAAGGTGAAGCACTTTGGTAGAATGAACTAGGGCAGGCCTAATTCAGTTAATGGTAGGGCATTGAGGCAAGATACAGAACAAAGAGATCTAGGGTACATGTTCATAGCTCCTTGAAAGTGGAATCACAGGTGGACAGAGTGATGAAGAAAGCATTCAGCAAGCTTGGTTTCATTGATCAGAACATTGAATATAGGAGTTGGGATGTCTTACTGAAGTTGTACAAGACATTGGTAAGGCCACACTTGGAATACTGTGTACAGTTCTGGTCATCCTATTATAGAAAAGATATTAGAAAGAACGCAGAAAAGATTTACTATGATACTATTGGGACTTAGTAGTTTGAATTATTAGGAGAGGCTGGATAGACTGGGACCTTTTTCCCCTGGAACATAGAAGGCTGAGGGGTGATCTAACAGAGATCTATAAAATATTGAGAGGCACAGATCAGCTAGATGGTCAATATCCTTTCCCAAAAGTAAGGGAGTTTAAAACTAGAAGGCATAGGTTTAAGGTGAAAGGGGAAAACACAAAAGTGTTCAGAGAGGCATTTTTTTCAAAAGAGATAGTGAGTGCTGGAATAGGCTTCCAGAGGTAGTAGTAAAAACAGGTACAATTTTGTTTTTTAAAAAACATTTAGACAGTTACATGGGTAGGATTCATAATTTTATCCAATTCTCTTCATTTCACTCTGCTTTTTCTTCCGCTGTGGCTTGTCTTAGTCTTTGATTGATTTCAGATTTATGATCTGCTCATAATTTATTGCTAAAACTTTCAAGGATTTTCTCATTACAATGAAAAAGGATGTGACACAACTGAATACTTCAGTTCATCATTTAGTCATTTAGAGTCTTTGGTTGCCCTCATGCCAGGTTTTTTTGTCATGCCCAACTTTCAGGGTCCTCCATTGACCTCCTCTTGGTTCTTTTGATGTTCTATGTTTGTGCTCCACCCATTCCGGAGTTTCTTAGCACCTGCTTCTCCGGCATTTTTCAGTGCTCTCCCTCTCTGGACTTTTCTAGTGCTGCCCCCTTTTTGCATTTTCAATGCTCCGTCTCTCTAGTGTTTTTTTTTACTGATTACTCTGTGTCTGGGGTTGCCTCTTCCTTGAGGACTTATTGCCTCCTCTGATCCCTAGCGTTGCTTCTTCCTTGATGTCATAATTTCCTGAGGTGAGATCTGGCGTTGCTTAATGCCCCCTATAAGATTTGCTCTCTGTCTGTGATCTTCTGTTATTTTCCTGTCTCTTGTCCTTTGTTCCTTCTTGAGGTTGTTGTATTAAATATAATACAACTTTAAATGCATCACTGCTTTAAGACTGTCAACTACCCCAGCTACTGTTTCTTGTAACAGCCACTGATTCTTTTTTTCTCTCTTTCTGTGTTTTTCCCACACCTGCACTTTTGGTGGAAAGTGCAGCTCCTCCATCTTAAAGTCACGGAGTCATAGAGGTATACAGCATGGAAACAGACCCTTCAGTCCACCTTGTCCATACCCACTAGTTTTATCACTAAGCTAGTTCTAATTGCCTCCATTTGGCCCATATCCCTCTATATCCTTTATCATGGGTTTTCTCCGGGAGCTCCGGTTTCCTCTCACATCCCAAAGATGTGCTCTTAGGCTAATTGGTAAAACAGATTCTCCCTAAATTGTCTCAAATTTGGTTTTAATCCATAGATCTATAAACACGGATAGGGATCGCGTGTAGAAGTGGGAACATCGAGGTGGCGGCGCGGGCTCGTTGGGCCGAAGGGCCTGTTTCCCGTGCTGTTTTGTTCTTTGTTCTATATCCCTCTTACCCATGTAACTGTCGAAATGCTTTTTAAAAGACAAAATTGTACTTGTCTGTACTACTGCCTCTGGCAGCTTGTTCTAGATACTCACCACCCTCTATGTGAAAAAATTGCCCCTCTATACATTTCTGTAATCCCCTCTCTCACCTTAAACTTATGCCCTCTAGTTTTAGACTCCCATACTTTTGAGAAACCATGTTGACTATCTACTTTATCTATGCCCCTCATTATTTTAAAGGCCTCTGTAAGATCACCTCGAAGCCTTCTGCACTCCAAGGTAAGAAGTCCCATTCTACCCAGCATCTCCTCAAACCCTCTTTAAACTGCTTAACTTCTCTTTTTCTTACGCTGTACATCAATTTCTACTGTTTTCCCATTTCTGGCTGGTTTGAGAGTCCATTTATCTCTTCTTCTTCTGATATCAACCTATTTGTCAATTTCATTTACAGATCCAATTCTCTACATCCAGGACCATCTGTTTCTTAAAACTTTTTAATTTATTTTCTTTTTTTTCTAAACAGGTAAAGGACTTCCTTTGTTCCAAAACTTCATCTTGACTTGCCTGCAGGCAAGATACTGATACCCAGACCCCCTGGAGGCTATGCAGCGATTGGGAGACCTGCAAATGGGAAAACATACTTAACCACACCCTGACTAAGTTGCCTGCCACAGATGCATCTGTCCATGAGCGTTTGTAGGAGTGACCATTGCACAGTCCTCGTGGAGACAAAGTTCCATCTTCACATTGAGGACACCTTACGTCGTGTTGTGAGGTACAATCACCGTGATAAATGGGTAAATTTCAAATTTCAAATTGATCTAGCTACTCAAAGCTAAGCATTCATGAGGTGCGGTAGCTCACAGCAGCAGCACAATCTGGTTTGGCAAATGCCTCACTCTACCATTATCACTGATGCAGGATATCAATCCTGGTTCAGTGAAGGGGTCAGGAAGGCATGCTTAAAAATGAAGTGTCAACCTAGTGAAGCCAGAGGACTACTTGAGTGCCAATCATAAGTAGCATAGCTCATGTGATAGAAAGAGTTAAGCAAACCCACAATCCCACAAATTTAGATCAAATTTAAGCTCTGCAGTCAATTCACAGAGCAATTAATGGCAGTGGACAATTAAATAACTCAGTGGTGGAGGAGGCTCCACAAATATCCCTATACTCAAAGGTGGAGGAACACAACACATCTGTGCAAAAGGTAAAGCTGAAGCATTCACAACCTTCAGAAATGTCAAGTGGATGATCCATCTCAGCCTCCTCTGGAAGTCCCCAGCATCACAGATGTTTGTCCTTAACTGATTTGATATACTCCAGCTGATATCAAGAAATGGCTGAAATGGGTGATCACCAGATAGTCAAGAAGAAAAGGGCAAATAGTTCCAAACTCCCATGTAATACATTTCATTTTCCAAACAGCATTCGGTCCTGAATGCTGGTGAAAGCGATGATTCATCTGGGGAATGCAGCCAGATCCAAGTTTGTGGTTTCACTGCCGGTTCAGCTGTACATTTGGGCCTGAAGAAGCTTGATAGAGCAATAGTGAAAGGAGATTCAATTGTTAAGGCAACGAACAGATGTTTATGCAGCCAAAATGTGAATCCAAGCTGGACTGTTGTTTTCCTGGTGCCAGGTTTAAAGGCTTCACTGAATAGCTATAAAGCATTAAGAAGGGGGAGGGTGAACAGCCAGTGCTCTTGGTCCATATCATACCAATGACTTAGGAAGAAAGAGGAATGTGGACCCACAGTCAGAATTTAGAGAGACATGTGGGAAATTAGCAAACAGGACTTCAAAATTAGGACTCTCCAAATTGCCCTCAGCATCATGCATACATGAATATAAAAATAGAAGAATGAGACAGATGAGTGCATGGCTGAAAAGAGGCTACAGCAGAGAGAGCTTTAGATTCCTGGAGAATTGGGACCAGTGAAGTAACTCCTCAGTGTCCCTTTATTTCCAACTCTATTCCACTCCTTGAGTTCTTCAGGTACAAAGTCAGAATCCAGAGTGTCAGAAGAGCTGATATTCCCACGTTTATATACAGATGAGGATCCCTGATTGGGCAGGGAATTATGGCCTCAATCAGGGAGTTCATACTTCAACTCAGTTGAAAATCAACTCATGTGCCTCATTGAAGTCGTTAGTACCAGTTCTGAGGGAGATATGACCTGTGTAGCCTGGTCATTTGGAGACCAGAATACCTCATTCGCCTGACGAAGGCATAAACGCCAAAAGCTAGCAGATTTACTATCAAATAAATCGGTTGGATTTAAAATTGGTGTTGCCAGACCTCTTACTGGGTAATAGATACCAGAAAGTAATACGAGAGAGGAATACCAAGGTTTACAGAATGCCAAGAGAGACAAACAACATCAGAGTAGCAAATAGTAATGTGGAAGTAATAAAATTTTAATTGGAATAAATGTGCAGATGGGTAAATGTGTGGGGTATAGTGAGTTGTATTCATGAGTTGTAGGTGCAGATAGCCATGGAAATAATACATTATGGCAATAATGGAAATTCAGTGTAAAGAAGAATAAAGTTGATTATTAAATATTCCTGGATACACAATATACAGAAGACATTGGAAATGAGGATCGTTGGCAACCTTGATTAAGAAGATTATTGCAGAGGGGTCAAGAATAAAATCTATTTGGCTAGGTGACAAACTAGTGGAAAAGATATAGAAGAACAAATTTGCAAGGAAATTAAAGGGAATAGCAAGCATTATAGAGTAGTTATAATGGGAGACATTAATCATCCAAATATAAACTGGGATAAAGAGAAGAAAGGGCAAGAATCCTTTGAGCTTTATTCTGGAGAACTTTCCACAGCAGTGTGTTTCTAGTCCAATGAGAAAGATATATTGCTAGATTTGGTTCTTGAAAATAAGGTGGGCTAAGTGGATTAACTGTTAGCTGGAAAACATTTAGGCGACAGTGATCATTATGTTGTAAATTTTAGGTTAGCTATGGAAAGGAAAAAGAATCATCCGGAATAAAAATAATTAACTGGGTAAAGATAACTCAGTGGCCTAAGAATGGTACTGATCCAGATAAATTTGAGTCAATGGTTATCAGGCAAGTGTATAACTGAACAATGGGCTACCTTCAAAGAAGAAATTTGCAGATACAATCAAGGTACATCCCCATAAATAGAAAAACAGGGAAAACAAATCCAGAACTCTTTGGATGATAAAGTATATTGGGTGTAAGTTGAAGAAGGAAATGTCTGCTTATGACAGATATCAGGTAGAGAATACAACTGAGAATCCGGCTGAACATTGAAGATTCTGAGGGGAATTGCAAAAGCAAATAAAAGAAGCAAAGGAAGAGAAAAAGAAGAATCTGGCAACTAACATAAAAGGGAATCTAAAAGTTTTCTGTCAGCTTGTAAAGAATAAAAGTGTGGAAAAAGGAGTATGGCCAATTAGAAATTGAAATATAATTATTGCATGACGCGAGGGGCCTAATTGAGATAATAAATGAATACTTGGTATCTTTCCTTATCCAGGAAAAATATTTGGTGCAGGCCATGGTGAAAGAGATTGCAGTTCAGGCACTTGAAGGCTTTAAAATTGGTAAGAAGATATCTGACAGAGGCTGTTTGAACTTAAAGTTGACGAGGCACCAGAACGGGATGAGTGACAAGATAAATACAATTTTAGTTTAGAAGGCAAAATCAGATGATGGCATTTGAGACAAGCCTATTTTTTCTGGTGCCAAAATGCAAGTTTAGGGCTGTGCTCAGCATATACGTTGACCTCTATTTTCGGCTAACAGAGACATATTTAGAGCTATACTTGTATTCAGGGTTGTGTCTCAATTTTTCAGCTCAGCAATAGGTGTTTAGTGTTATGATTGCCTTATAAGTTATCAGTTTTCAAAACTGCAGAGTATCAAATTTACTGGATAGAGATGAAGATGATTTGTTGTGGCGAGATCTTTATGAAACTGAAAGGTCCATTTCTGATACAGAGTAGAATCCTCATGCTGAAGCCATTGGGACTCAGGATGAATTTGACAAACTGCATTGGATAACAAAAGGCAAGGATTTAGAATATAGAATATAGAATATAGGACATTACAGCACAGAACAGGCCCTTCGGCCTTCAATGTTGCGCCGACCAATATAAAAAGCAATGCCCCTCCAAACTAAACCAGTCCCTTGTCTTCCATATACCTATCAACTAACCTCTTAAACGCCACCAAACTTGGCGCATCTACAACTGCTGCAGGCAGGGCATTCCACTCCCGAACCACCCTTTGGGTAAAGAACCTACCTCTGATATCCGTCCTATAACTATCACCCCTTAATTTAAAGCTGTGTCCCCTCGTGCTAGCTTTTTCCATCCTAGGAAAAAGGCTATCACTGTCCACCCTATCTAAACCTCTAATCATCTTATATGTTTCGATTAGGTCCCCTCTTAGCCGCCTCCTTTCTAACGAAAACAACCTCAAATCCCTCAGCCTCTCTTCATAAGACCTGCCCTCCATACCAGGCAACATCCTGGTAAACCTCCTCTGTACCCTCTCCAATGCCTCCACATCTTTCTTATAATGTGGGGACCAGAACTGCACACAATACTCCAAGTGCGGCCGCACTAGAGTTTTGTACAGTTGCAACATGACGTTGCGGCTCCGAAATTCAATCCCTCTACCAATAAAAGCCAAGACTCCATATGCCTTCTTAAAGGATTTGACAGTTTTTAAAACATTATGATTGTGGTTTTAATTCTCCTCATAGTATTTGTTCATTAAATAAAATGTGACACGTTGATTTACTTTGAATTAATGTTGACCACCATCAGTGGCTCACATTTTATATTCAGAGTACAAGGTGACCCCATTTTTGGAAGGATTTTCACAACCTTCCATGATCTACAGTACCTTTCAAAATACTGAAACATGCGCTGAATATCATATTGAAAGGCAAACTTCCTGACAAATACTCCCCTACATTCCTCTTAAAAAAGAATGGCCCGAGCATGCATGGTGGGGTTCTGGCAAAGTCAGAGATTCGGCTGTCTTGCCCAACATACAGAAGGACCTCATTAGCATTTCTGACTTCACTTCCCACCTTGGCCACTAACTGGCAGGAAAAGGGGGGAGCCAATGGCAGGAAGGTGCAGTCAGAGACCCTTCAAGATATTCTCATGAAATTAGTACGTTGAAGAAACTGGAGATCTGGAGGTGGGGGGTGCGGGGGTCAGTGGGGGTCAGTGGGGGGGGAGGCAGATTTGAAGATTTCCCCAAGGGGAGAGGGAGAGATTATTCTTGTTCCTCCTCGCCAACAACTAACTCATGGAGATAGCGCCCCAGACTTTCTTTCACTGCCTGAACTATCAATCTCTGGGAAACCCATTCAAAAGCAGTCAGTTTTGAATTAGGCTTCCAATTGCACTGTAGGAGTCACATTTAAATGTGTTAAGTGCTCTGCCTCTCTGTCATGAGACACAATAATGCTCCATAGATGATTTGCTAAGGTCGCACTCCTCATATTTAACTCACTAATACTGTTGCCAGTGCACCTTTACCTTCCCCCAATGATATAGACCAAAGTCTCAAAACGTTAATATTCATAATTTCCTTCAAGCTTTCATGCATTTTAGTATTGCTTCTGCTATATCAGTGATGAAATATTGTGTATTGATGCAATTTACATTCTGTCCCCCTGCACTTTTAGTACAAAATGATATATGCCTGTTTCAAGCAGTAATTGAGTGTCAATTTTTGAGGAGACTGTCAACTTTTATGAAGCTGTTAGTCAGCTTTTTATAATTCTCTAAGTTGGTTTCTATGCTTGAGAAGGTCACTTGTAGTTTACTGATTGTAAACTTTATTTGGCGAACTACTTTCATAGACTGAAAGGAACAGAAGTGAATGTGTGTAGTGTTCAAGACTGACTGGAATCCAATATATGGAATGGCTTAACCTTGGCAACCTTCCAAAACAGCAGAATCTTTCTCTTTGCAAGGGACAAGTTTTTAATGTAAGTCAATGTTAATAAAATTTGAATAGTAGCTAATTTGATAATCTTTGAATTTAAACAAAAACATCTTCTTAAAAGTACCATGTCAGGCAAGATTAGAACATAGTCTCCATGTAAAATTAAATTAATGATATCTTTGGTGATTCAGATATTATTCTGTCCTTCAATTTGCTCCTAATGAATGACTCATGATGATTGCAAGCATTTGGATATTGAACGTTATATTTTCCTCAGACTATATCTACTTTTATTGCAGTGAATATCACACTTCAATAATCAAGCATTCAACACTAAATTTTCGAATGATCTAAACATTTTTATTGAATTGGGGACATTTTAAAACAGCATTCTTGCAGAGCAACATATCATAAAAATTCAGTGCAGGCTGATATATTTTAAATAAAATCTATGAATAAGACAAGGCATGAAGAAAGGTCATGAACATCCTCTGGTACGCACAACTTCACAAGATTCTTTTGACTTCTTTTGCTACTTTGTCTGAAATTCTGACTGCAGCATGGTAATGTTATGCCCAGAAAAATGCCATAAGTCAGGACTCTATCCAACTGTGGCTTTAACTTCAATCAATCAGATCGAGAAATCTACTTCATTAGCTTAAAAGTAAAACCTACTCTACTGGCTCTGAAGCATTCTTGGTTGTGCTGAGTTTGTGGACACCACCTTACACATTGACACCCTGGATCTCTAACATACCAAAGCTGCGAAGCCTACAATCTACAGGATAGATAGATTTTATTAGCATCTCCCAAATCCACACCTTCTGCCATCAGCAGGTACATGGGAACACCATCTAATGATGACCATAAAACCTTGAGGGAAGGAAATCTGCCATCCTTACCTAGTCTGGCCTTCATGTAATTCTGGATCCATAATAGTGCAGTTAATTCATAAATTCTTTTTGAAATGGAAGGTGATTAAGAGTGGGCAATAAATGCTGGACTGGACTGTGACACACATATCCCGTAAATTAATTTTTAAAAGATTCAACTCGAATTTTTCACCAAGTCACACATCATTTCTTTTTCAATGTATGTCACCAATTCTTCATCAACGGTGGGTCAATAACCTGCATGTAAAAAAAAATTATTTATGAGTCACAAGCTGGCTTACATTCACAATGCAATGAAGTTACTGTGAAAATCTCCTCATTGCTGCACTCTAATGTTTGTTCAGGTATACTGAAGGAGAATTTAACATGGCCAATGCACCCTACTGGCATATCTTTGGACTTTGGGAGGAAACCAGAGCATCTGGAGGAAACCCACATAGACAGAGGGTGAATGTGCAAACTCCACCAGACAGTGACCCAAGCTGAGAATCGAAGCTGGGTCTCTGGTGCTGTGTAGCAGCAATGCTAACCACTTTGCCACCATGCCGATCCTACCTAACAGCAGAGTGGGTGTACCATCACAACATGGACTGAAACCTTTAACAAAGATGGTTTACCATTATCATCTCAAAGGCAAATAGAGATGAACATTAAATGCTGGCCTTGCTAATGATGTTCACATACCCTAAAATGTGCTTAAAAATAAATGGAAGTGCTTTTTACGTTTTTTATCCATGTTGGAGTCAGGAATCTGAACACATTATTGGATTGAAATCAAATTATTGAAAACTGCAGCTTCCTAGTTTCACTTGGTATCCGTAAGCGAGAAAATATTTGGAGTCTTTATCAGTTAGCATGATCAGCAATTCACACTTCCAGGTAACATGAAAGAATGCAGTCACTCTGTTGATAGCAGCATCAGTAAGATTCCTCTCTGACTCTAGCCAGAGACATCACTAATATCTCCCTCCCTTATCAAAAGTCTTGCAAAATCAAATAAATTCCAGCACTGTCAAGTAAATCCTGCACTGAGATGACTGCAGTTACTCATTAGGCACCACTAAGCCCCAGCCACCGTTTCCCATAAAGGCAGCCCCCCCCCCCCCCCCCCCCCCCCCCCCACCCCCCCCCCACCCCCACCGGCCACTTCTCCCCCCCCCCCCCACCAACTTGCTGGGAAAGTAAAATGAAACACCAGGCAAGGCTTCTTCACATCTTCTTCTCTGTTTACCCTGTCTTCCCTTTTGTTAACCAGGAGGTCTACAAACAGAGAAATGATCACATAAAGGACATTGGAGTGTAGATTAATGGCCCAGAGTACTGCACACAGACAAAATTAAAATCAGCAATGGCCAGAAGGTGGTGAATATTAAAACAGGTCAGCACTATTTGTGAGAATCTGTTATCTGCAGGTTCCTATACAATATGCTGAATGTACTTCGAAGGATATTGTTTTCACTCCAACAATATTGGCCCAGATCCTATGGCTCCATTAGGAGTGGTAGAAGTTGAGATCTTTGCGTCTATTGAGAGCTACAATGGCACTGAAGATTTGAGACAGCTAACTTATGCTCAAGCTAATACTTGCTGCTCATGAGATATATCTCTGTGGAAGTCCCCACTGATGATCTCACAGGTACATGTCAGCACAGCATGTAAACCTGCCCTGTAATCCCCATATTTGTGTATGCTGATTTTGTTAGGGATCCTCATGGCTTTTCCACTTCTTCCCCCCACCTCCCCCCCCCACCCCCCTCAGCATCCCTGAATCTGCTTACCTTCCCCACACACCATGGTACTCCAGGTCCAGCACCCGTCAGGAGAGAGATGGGCTGGGGGTGTGGAAGAGAGGTATGGGCAGAGACAGTGATGCGGAGGAAGAGGCAGAACATAGTAGTTTAAGCAGAGTTGGGGCTGCTAGGTGGGGAGTAGGAAGAGAGTGTGAGAGGAGTCACGGAGAAAGGGTGAGGTTTACAGTCCTAGAATGGAGAAGTAGCTAGAACTAAGCCACTTTTGAACCAAGATACTTTTGAAAAAACATGCAACCATTTGTAAATACTTAAATATAACATGTACCTGAACTGTGACACTGTTAGACCTCAAGGAGCATGACTTCCTCTAATGACTTCAAAGGGTGTATGGTTTTGATGCACCCATCCTTTGCTGCTAACTTTTCCTTTTGCGGCTACTCAATGCTAAAGCTGAGAGAGGAAGTCCCATTGCTCCAATGTAAAAAACAGTTAACAATGCTTGCCTTCACTTCACTGCCAACTAGAAGGTCAAGCTTTGTCTGGCTTGACCTTATAAAGTACCTTATAAGAAAGGGAAGGAGGCGATCTTGGCACTGAGTTGAGCATATCTGCAAAATATTCGTTCTGTAAGTAACTGATCACTATGAGTTACTGCAGTTGAAGATTCACGCTGATAATAATGTAATCATCTTGCAGTGGGTGACCCAGGTTAGTGTTATTATTTGGCAAAGCGAGCCTGGAATAAGAAGCATGTACCTGAATAACTTCACCATCACTTTGGTATTTGAAATGAACTTTCTTTTTATTCTTTTGTGGGACATGGACATCACTGGCTGGCCAGCATTTGTTGCCCATTCCTAATTGCCCAAGGGCATTTGAGAATCAACCACTTGCTGTGGCTCTGGAGTCACATGTAGATCAGACCGGATAAGGATGGCAGATTTCTTCACTAAAGGACATTAGTGAACCAGATGGGTTTTTCCGACAACCAACAGTGGTTTCATAGTCATCAGTAGATTCTTAATTTCAGATATTTTTTACTGATCTCAATTTCTACATCTACGGTGGTGGGATCTGAACCCGGGTCCCCAGGACATTAACTGAGTTTCTGGATTAATAGTCTAGTGATTATACCATTAGGCCATTGCCTCCCTCTATGGACAGTAACCTGCTATACCAGCTATATTGCAAAAGGAATTGATGTCATTTGACATACATTGTCATCAAAGCTTGTATTCATAGAGTTCCTGATGAACTCTTAGTCCAGAATGTAATGTTAATTGTTGTCTTTAACCTTCAGCAAGTTTATTCCATGTTCAACTTGGCTGTTCACACTGGCGGGATCTTTTGATCTCGCCGATGGTGCACTCTCACTGCATGTTTCCTGATGGTGAGGGTACATTTAACCCCATTGACAAGAGCGGGACCTGAAGGTCTCGACACCAGCCAGTGCTGGACCATTTCTGCCACCATGTAACAATGGCAGATTGTGCAGAAAATTCTGCCCCTATAGTTACTGCAAAGCAACTATTCCATTTCTGTCTATTTATATGTTTTTGAAGATTGAGCTAATAATAATTACCCATCTTTAATAAGGCAATTTGCTTAACAACGTAAATGTCACTTGCTGATACATTGACACATTGACACAGACACTAGAATTCTACTGCCCCACCTACCATGGAATTGGAGTAGGCAAGGGGCGGACAACGGAAATGTCCATTGACCTCAGGCAGGAATTTTCAGTCTTGCTCAAGCAAGGGCTGTAAAATCCTACAAAGAATATCAATAGATCTTCCAACATACATTTTAAAACAAGATACCTGTTTTGTTCTCCATGCAAAGAATCATCACTTCAGCATGAGATTATGGTTAGATTTGGTCAAAAATTCTGCATGGGCATGTTTGCGCATTCTGTGGGACTATTAGTAACTCTATTGAGTTGGCGGGAGTAACTATGACTCTTCACTTTGCGGTGCACTCCCACTGGGGAGTGATCCAGCATAGTTACCGGCTGTGATCGATATTTGCGTGCTTTGCCCATCACAGACGTTGGTGCTGCCTCCTCGTTGGCCCCGCTGGTAACCTTGATCGCTTTGGATCAAGGGCTAAACGACCAGTTTCTGCGACTTGAGTGGAAACAAAACCACGCAATGGGTGATCCAGATGCGGCTGCAGATGGATCGGTGAAAAAAAATGAATGGCTGCCAGGAAGGCAGGTTTCCGGTTGGATTGCGAACCGGAGAAACAACAACCCCACAGACGAGTCTGTAACCGCTCTCTGTGAAAAGTTGCAAAGGCTAGGTTACACAGTAACTAACTCTAAAGAGTTAGCGAAAAGATCAGTCTCGACCCAAACGGAAGAGCTGGTCTTGAGACAGAGACAAATTACTGGGCACTATTGGAGGGTAGACTCGGGTCCCAGGCCTGAGGACCCAGTCACTCCAATATGTGATGACGAAACACCTGTTGTAGAGGAGCCGGTCTGGACGGCCCATCCAACCGAGGAAGTAGAGATAATCTCCTGTACCTTCTACAACAAGGCATATTTAGCCCTGAATGAGGGCTTGGGAGACAATGGTAACATCAGAAATACCGCAAGCAATGGAGGTGCTCAGGATGAAGGCACCCTCATCGAGACAATTATAATAACACCTACGGAAGACCGCTCAGAGATTAAGGAAGTGGTGATCCATTATCCTACTGATATGTTGTATTGCAAGCCCTGCAATACCATACTCTCCACGGTTGGGGCTTTCAGAGAGCATTTTAAGAAAGTGCACAGGACCAAAAACATCGTGACCAAGTGTGCTCGATGCGGTAAGCCCAGTGAGTTCCACTCAATTGCCTGCCACTACCCAAAATGTCAGGGCGAGAAGCCTCTGGCGGTGGGACAGTATAAGTGCAGTGCATGTGAATTGGCCTTCAGTACAGAGAGTGGACTCAGCCAGCATGAGCGACACTGTCGCCCGATCCTCCGCAATGAAAAACGTGCGGAAACGGCACTGCCTAAGCCCTCAGCCAAACGTGGTAGAAGTAAGAGCGTATGGTCCGAGGAGGAGGAATCGCTCCTTGAGGAGCTTGAAAAGAGATTTGCTGGTACGCGTTATATCAATAAGGAGATTGGGAGTATCCTAACAACCAAAACGGCCAAACAAATCTCTGACAAGTGCAGGTTGCTGGCAAATGCACACAAAACAGCGAACAACGCACTCCCAGTTGTTGCTGAGAACCCAGACTCCGAGCAAGAGCAGGAGCCTGAGGAGGCAGATGACGGAGATCCGGTACCGCAGGTGAGTTCCATCAGTCAGCCCAAGGTTCACGTCCCTAAGCATAGGGAAGTGGAGGAACACCTTAGGCAAGCCGAGAGGCTATTAACTGCGAGGAACGACCCCGACAATCAAGCCCTGGCAGTGGGTATAATTGAGAGCATCACCGACCTTCTGATGAGCGGTGTGACAAAAGGGCAAAGGAAGTCTGGTCCTAAAGAGAAGGCACATCAGAAAGTTAACCAAAGGCCTCGGCATGCGGTTAATAGTGGAGCAAAGAAACGATGGGCAAAAGAGAAATCCGTCTTTAGAGCAACGCAGCTGCTCTATAAGAACAATAGGCGTCAGCTTGCCCATCAGATCATGGGCGCGCCTACACAAATGAAATGTCCACTTACAATTGAGGAACTGGAGGCAAGCTTTCGGGAGAAACTCTCCAGCCAGAACAATAGAGCAAATATCAATAAGTTCCCAGCATACAGTGGGAAAACCGACAACGGTGAGTTAATGAAGCCGATCACCGAAGAGGAGGTTACCCAGGCCATCAAGGGGGTTAATGAGGATAGCGCGCCTGGACCGGATGGTCAGAAATTGGACGACATCCGGAGTATCCATGAGGCCTATGAAACCCGCATACCTCGCCTCTTCTCCTTGCAGTTGGCCTCAAAGACAATCCCAAGCTGTATGAAACAGAGCCGAACGGTCCTGATCCCCAAATGTGAGGACAGGGAACGCCTGAAAAACATTGATAACTGGCGACCAATTACCATCAGTCCATTGCTGCTGCGCCTATTCACAAAGATCATGGCGAAAAGGCTGAGTGAGACAGTCGACATAAACCCGAGACAGAAAGGGTTTTTGGCAGCTACTCCTGGATGCAACCAAAATATCGCAGTGTTGCAGAACATCATGAAGGGAGCCAAGAAAAACCACAAGGACCTCGCAGTTGTCTTTGTTGATTTGGCGAAAGCGTTCGACTCGGTTGGCCACAAACTACTCATAAAAGCATTACAGAGAGTCAAGCTAACAAACGCCTTTGTGGAGCTCATCCAGAACCTCTACACCAGCAACACAACGGTGGTGGAAGGCGAGAAGTCTAAAACCACCCCAATAATGATTGAGAGGGGTGTCAAGCAAGGAGACCCGCTCTCACTGGTACTATTCAATATTGCTTTGGATCCGCTGCTATGCAGTCTTGAAGCGGCTAAGTCTGGTGTCAGCATGACGCTAGATGGAGCAAGAGTCAACTGCTCGGCCCTTGCGTTTGCAAATGACATTGCCCTGCTCAGCGACTCACACACTGGGATGGCACGAAACCTGAAGATCCTCCAGACTTTTTGCGAGATGACTGGCCTTACTGTCAACACCAGTAAGACCAAGGGTTTCCACTTCACCTGTAAGAGGAAGACCTTCATTTACAACCAATGCAAGAACTGGAGGATTCAGAAAGAGGACATTGCATACATTCCCCCAGGAGAGACAGAGAAATACCCGGGAGCCCGGATAGACCCGTGGGCTGGTGTGGAGGAAGGAGCATGGGAGGACAGGCTGAAGACTTGGATCTCCAGTCTACAGGCAGCAGCTCTTCGCCCACGACAACGCGTGGAGCTGCTCACTGTTCACGTCATACCGAGGCTGTACTACCACCTGATCCTAACCGAAGCGTCTCAAAACACGCTAGTAAAACTGGACCAATTGATCCGCAATGCTGTCAAACAGTTCCTGCACCTTCCACCTCATACAACAGATGGCATCCTCTATTCGCGGGCTCAGAATGGAGGTCTGGGAATTCCCAAACTCGAGATCCAGATACCATCTGGAGTGATCCGAAAGTGGGAAGCATTGTCTGCCTCTACAGATCAAGTCATTCGCGCCTCGTTCCAGTTCTGCGAGCAGAACGTTGGCAGAAACATCGAAGATCTGAGATCTCTCAAGGCACTGAGAGAAATCGAAGACTTCATGCCAGCAACGGAAGACGGCAGCAGTGACGAAACAGCGATGATCAGAGCCGCATTGCCAACACTGGCAGCAGAGGAGGCAGGGCCCAGCAAGCCATTGAATAGATATGCTGGGTGGAGGGAATGGGAATTCCAGAAATGGAGACAGCTCACATCACAAGGTGTGGGAGTTCACTACTACCACAATGACAAAATCTCAAACAGTTGGATGAAGGCTGCATATCAGCTGAAATCCCATCGCCTGGTAAACAACATGCTACTTCGGTGTAACCTATACCCGACGAGGATGACCCTGTCAAGAGGGAACCCCTCTGCCACAAAGACCTGCCGAAGGTGTGAGGCAGGTCTAGAAACACTCGGTCATATTTCAGGCTTTTTCCCATTTGTGAAAAACTGCCGGATCAAACGCCACAATAAGATCTTGGACCAACTGCGTAAGTATGTCAGAAAATATGGCTGGACATCCTACCTTGAGCCAAGGCTCATTGCCAAGGACAGCAGCCTCTGGAAGCCTGACATCGTCTTCAAGAGGGAAAAGGATCAGCAGGTAGCGGTGGTGGATGTGACAGTCCGGTTCGAGGACAACTACGACAGTCTGGAGAAGGCGTGGCAGGAAAAGTGCCAGAAATACCAGCATCTGGGACCAGAGATTGAAAAATTGACGGGATGCCCGAACCCCAAATACTTTGGATTTGTTGTCGGCGCCAGGGGCAAGTGGTTGGAAAAGAATAACAGCATCATGGCCTTCCTGGGAATAAAGAGATTCCGTTCATTTGCCCAACAAATTTCAAGGCTCACCCTGTCACTCACGTTGGAGATACTGGGGATCTTCAATGACAGGTGAGAGACGATCAAATCCGGAGGACAAGCTGGCCACTTGTCAGAGATCACGGCACAATGCCCTCAACGGAGCCCATATATTAATATGGCGGACTCTTTGGTGTTTGTCGGGCTGTTTGTGTTTGTGCGTTGTACAGTGTGTTACGGGATAAATGTAAATAAATGTAAATAAATGTTACGTGTAAATAATGGCACCTATTCCTCCTACAGGTGCCACAGTCTGCCTTGTCTATGACAAGGGGCATGCACTCGGTGGGGGTGGTACGCGGATGGCTCTTGGGTGTTGATCCGAGAGTTGTCCAGTACTTCACTGCCGTTAGCGCGGGCTGACGTGGACTGACATTTGGGCAGCACATCAGCCCGGTGATTAGCACCGTTGGCTGGGCAGCTACGGAGACTTAGGGCGGATTACCGGCCACAGTCAATGTCTGCGGGAGTTTGCACATTCTCCCTGTGCTGCGTGGGTTTTCCCCGGGCACTCCGGTTTCCTCCCACATCCTCAAAAACGTGCCATTATAGGCTAATTGGTGAAATCAAAGTGTCACTCAATTGGGTCCCCCTAATTCGGCATAAATGTCCCCTAAATTTCCACCCCTCACGCGAGAGAGCAACCCGAGCACAAAGGACCGACAAAATGGCTCACCAGTAGGCCCATAGACATCTGGGATGACAATAAAAGACCTAGCTATAACACCTTAGCTGTGAACCCAACTCACGTTCCTAAGCTATAACATCTTAGCGGTGACTCCAACACACGTACCTCAATCAAGATCAAGTGAGCCCTGACTGGGGTTTCGCTAGAGGTTGACAAAAACGTCGACGAGCGACGTAAAGACTCGAACGAGGCACTCAGCCGAGTGTATTTAAATAACCAACCTTCACTTCTGTTGTTACATGTAGTCTCATGAAAAGCTCCAACTTTATGAGATTTAGGATACTAAACATCTTAACATTGGATGATGGTCCACAATTACCACCCTGAGAACTTGCAGTGTTTGCTAAGAGATGGGGAATTAAACATGATGATTCCAATACCTTGTAATCTGCAGTCCAATGGAAAAGCTCAAAATGTTGTCAAGACTGTAAAACAATTCTTATGCAAAGCATTCATCTGATCACAGTTTCTAGATCTGCTCGACTGGCAAAACAGAACAAGTGAAGGTGTAAGTAGAAATTCTGCCAATAGACTTATAGGCCAAAATTTTCCAGCCAATCCCACAGATGGGATCTTCCAACCCCATTGACAGCTCCCCCCGGCAGTGGAAAATGTGAACAATTAAATGTGAAAACACATTAGAAGCAGCAAGGCCAGAAAATCCCACTGATAGCCAATGGCATAGATGAGTAGAAAATCTCACCCACAATGTAGCCCAGCAACTATCCAAGCAAACCCTTGAAATTATAAATGTTTCAATAAAATCACCTTCTGAAGGAATTTAGGACACAGTTTGCTCTATCTCTCCTTGTAGGACAATTCCCATATCATGGGGGCCATTTGTTGCACTCCCTCTAAGGCAAGTATATCTTTTTAAATGATGAGTTACAGCTTTGACAAAGGGTCATCTGGTCTCAAAATGTCAGCTCTTTTCTCTCCTTACAGATGCTGCCAGACCTGCTGTGATTTTCCAGTGTTTTCTGTTTTGGTTTCAGATTCTAGCATTCGCAGTAATTTGCTTTTATCTTACTCAAACTGTAGTAAGACTTGTTTGCCGTCATACGCTAATCTCTATTGTAATGAATGCTAAAATATCAATTGCATCCCTAATTGCTTTCTGTACCTGTGTGCTATCTTTCTTTCAAGGACACCCAGATCCTTCTGAGAATCAACGTTGTTCTGTCTCTCACCTTTTAAAAAGATATTCCGTTATTTTCTTTTTCCTGCCAAAGTGTATGAAGTCAGAGTTCTCCACATCATGTTGCATTTGCCACACTCTTATCCGCTCAGCAATCATCTAGAAAGAAGCATTCAGTCAGGTCTTTTATCTCTGCCCTTGATTTTTCTATTCAAGATGAGTTACATAAATAATTTTCACAATATGCTTTGTAAATCCAAGTACACAAAAAATGGGGAGGTGGCTATTAAAATGAAAAGGTGAGTGGTTTTGGGAGCGAATGTGTGATTAAATACGTTCAAATTGATGGCCTGTTAGAAACCAGCTGTTAGGCACTGACTTTAGCCTTTAAACTCAGAGTCATTGGATACATATGGGAAACCCCTTCCAATGAGATAGGTAGATCATAAGTACACATAAGAAATAGAAGTAGAAGTAGGCCATTTGCCTCTAAGTCTGCAGTTTTTCAGTAAGATTGTGGCTGATTTGATTAAGGCCTTAACTCCAGGCTCCTACATTTCCCCCAAAGAACCTTTGATTCCTTTTTAAGTATGTCTAACTTGGTCCTGAATATATCCAATCTTCCATCTCCACTGCTGTCTGGAGTATTTCTATCCTCTGAATAGTGAGTATTTACTTTCAGAGAAGTCATTTCTCTTCATCTTTGTCTGAAATGGAAAATCCTTAGTTTCAAACTGTGTTCCTCTGATCCAGATTGCCCCATGAGGAGAAACATCCTCTTAACATTGATCCTGTCAATCCTTTCAGAGTTATATCTTTCAGTAAGATTGTTATGAGTTCACAGATTACACTGTGTTGCGCATAGTGTCTTTATTGAATTGAGTATAAAATGGCTGCACATTTGAATTCTCTTATGGTAGAGGTCACTGGATGAAGAAATGCGACAATGATTGCATTTTAAAATGAAACCATCCCTTTTTCCATAATGAACAATAGACAAATTTGCAAGCACTATCATGTGTAACTCTAAGTTACACCAGATACCCATTATACTGCAGCAAGGTTGCAATGCATTTGCAGAAACTAAAAAGAATAATGGATAGTTTGCATTAACAAACTGTCCATTATTTTCATTTGTCTCTGCAAATGCATTGCATACTTAGTTGTTAAATCCTGCAGGATTTGATGGTGCACATATGCATTGTCACTTGCTGTTTATCTGAATGATGTTCCTTTTCCAGGGATTTTTATTCTTGTCGCATCTATCCTCTCATCTCCTCGTGTCCGTGTGAGTTTCCTTTGGGTGCTACAGTTTCCTCTCACAGTCCAAAGCTGTTCATGTAAGGTGGATTGGCTATGCTAAATTGTCCTTTAGTATCCAAAGATGTATAGGTTAGGTGGATTAGTCACAGACAGGGTTATGGGAATAAAGCAGAGATTTGATGCCACCTCAGTGGGCTGAATGGCCTCTTTCTGTAAGGATTCAATGGCTCTATGGTACTAAGGACTTGAGATTTATTGGGCTAAATCAAGGATGGATTGTCTGACCTGCTCTGGAGCTGTCAATCAGAACACTATAAAGACTTCACACAGCAACTTCAGCCTTTTCAAGTTATAAATGGGAATTCCTCTGGTGAAACTGACACCTCTTGTCAGTCTGAGGACTTCAAAGGGATCTGCTCACACCTCTGGCTTCTGGAATAGGGAAAGGGGAGAGAATGCTGCCATGATTTTTAAGAATTTTACGTGTTCAGAGAGTTTCATGCGACCAGGCCACCAAAGGTTTCAGAATACACAGACAAAAATCACCGTACTAAGAATGAATTCCACCTTTCCCAGGACTAGATGGAACAGTCCAGTCAAGAGACCTCGATCCTTGGGTACAATGTGCAGGTCAATCTCTTCCCACTAGTGTGATCCCACTCAACTCCCCACCCCCCCCAGGTCCTTTGGGGGACCCTCTCTCTGCAATCTGGCAGTGGTAGAGTGGTACATGGGCACAGCATTTACCTTTTTTCTCCCCCCTCTCCATTGGAGATCAAGGCGCCATGTCAGGATGTCACTGCTAGGCTGCCAGTGCAAAATTGGCACTCTCAGGCCTGTGTTGCATGAGGCAGTTGGTTGCAGGGAGCTTGCCCCCTCTGTGCTGCAGGCTTGGATGTGCTGTCTTGGAGATTGCCTGATCTATGGTGGAAGGGACGCTGAGCTCAGGATACTCTTAAAAAACAGCACTCCAATACCTGTAAACCCAGGCTGGTTAGCGTATTTTGCACTCTGCAGACTTTTAAGTACTAAAGGTGGGTGAATCCCACTCTATAGGCAATGCTAATGCAAGCAGCAAACATTTCAGTTTTCCCACTAGTGGGAGCACTTTGTTTTTTAGGGAAGATCACAGTTGATATCTCTATAAACAAAGTAACATTGTTTGCAGATATTTTGAATAGATCATAGTGGCTTGTGAAAAATGTGTCAAAGTGGTTGTGGTCAGAATCCATTGTTACTTTGTGTCTCCCAAGCAGGTATTGACGAAAAGGCTCAGAAGCAAGAGCAGTAGCAGTGCAATCTTCCCCAATCTGAGCATAATGTCGTTCAATTTGTATTCACTTCTTTAATGCAAATATGACTAGTTGCCCTTGCTGCATTGGGATTACTCCAAGACCTATCTCACTGGCTTAGTGCCCTAAGGTGACTTCATCACAATCTCATACTACTTCAGCACTGACATTGTCCTCATTAGTAGTTTAATTTTAGTGAATGCTGCTTCTTTTTCTGTGCTCCAATACCACTGCATATTCTTGATGGTGAGCTGGCGTATGATTCACACTCCAATGACAAATGAGGCAAAAATGTTGCAAAATAGTTCATGAATCCAACAAATTGCTGTGTGGTTTTCATATCTATTGGTCACTGCATCTTTGATACAGCTCTTGTAAGGATCAGGATTCAAGTAAGTTTCGATTTGGTTTATTCCACATGTAGAAGTATAAGTGAAAAGTATTGTTTTTTGTGCTCTATATAGACAAAACACACCATTCGTAGAGAAGGAAAGATGAGAGTGCAGAATGAAGTGTTACAGTCGTAGCTTGAGTGTAGAGAAAGATCAACTTAATATGACGTAGGTCCATTCAAAATTCTGATGGCAGAAGAACTTGTTCTCGAGTCAGTTGGTACGTGTGCTCAGATTTTTGTATTTTTTACCGATGGAAGAAAGTATGTCCAGGATGCATGAGATCCTTGATTATACTGGCTGCTTTTCCGGGGCAGCAGGAAGTATAGACAGTGTCAATGGATGGGAGGCTAGTTTGAGTAATGCACTGGATTTTGTTCATGATCCTTTGTAGTTTTTTCTGGTCTTGGGCAGAGCAGGAGTCATACCAAGATGTGATACAACCAGAAAGAATGTTTTCCATGGTGCCTCTGTAGAAGTTAATGAGAATTGCAGTGGACATGCCAAATTTCCTGAATTCCCTGAGAAAGTAGAGGCATTGATGGGCTTTCTTTACTATAGTATCTGCTTTAGTAAATGCTATAGTAGACTAGGGAGGTTGTTGGTGATTTGGATGCCTAAAAACTTGAAGCTCTCAACCATTGCTACTTTACCTCTGTTGATGTAGACTTTTTGTTATCAGTGCATGACCTATGTACTTGACTTCAGGTACTTAAATTGCAATTTCTTCTTGATTTGTGTCAGATTTATCTGGCAAGCTCTCTCCAGCAGTCCTATTAATTTTTGACTGTGGTCCATAAATAGTTTTTTTCCATTGTGTTCCACATCCATAGACTAGCTGATTATCCACTGTGGCTTCGTCTTTGGGAAGATCGCTGACTATCTCATGCTGTTTTGGTTAATACTCTCCTGGATCCATGCAAATGCCAAGCAACATGAACAATCACCTATATCTCCAGAATGTAGTTAGAAAGCTACTGCTTACATCCAGCTTCACAACTTTGACTTTGCAAGTTGCAGCTAAATTCCTTCGATGGTTGGCATTGGGTAGTAAGCTTTCTTCAGTGCTTTATTTAAACCATCAGTACAAAGGCCTGTGACACCCGGCACTCAAAATTGTGATGGATTCCTCCAATCTCTCTCTGACCATTTGCTGTGGGGCTGAAAAAAGCTGACAGTTCCTCACACAATCCCTGGCTCCGTGATGCTATGGCATTGAGCAGAATCTCCTTCTCCCACTCATAGCAGGAATCGTGGCAAGCGGGGAGAGATAATGTGGTGTGAGTTATCAAGAAAAAGGTTTGGAATTTTGTTCTCCTAACTTCTGAGGTGGGTTAAAGATGAGTCAAGCTTCTCAACAGATTTCCAGGTTGTTTCGCTATAGCCACATGTTAATCCAATCTGCAGGAGTTGTCACTTCCAGTTTTTTTACAGAGACATGTTACTTTGTCCATGTGAAAATCTGGTATTCAGCTCATTAGACTTCTTGCTCAAACCAATAAACCTACAATCCCTTTCAAGTTCAAACACCCAGTGCTCCTGGTGACTTTCCTTCTCAACTTCTGCTTTTCTCTTCAACTCCTTGCTGTGCAAGTCAAGGAGGGATTGTCCAATGCCACCTCCTTGCATATCCACTTATCTCTTTTGGAGAGGCTGGCCTACTCAGGTTCCTATGCAGGGAAGTCTTTGGCTTTTTAAGAATCCTCATCAGCTGCAAGATCATTCGGTATGTAACAGTTGGAAGACTTTCCATCTCTCATTCATCAATCTGTATAGGCACAGCCTGCACAACATTTCCTCTTAGACAATGCTGAAACCCAGGAATCAATGTAGTCAGTTTTGTCTGAACTGCCTCCAAAACACGTATGCCTCTCCTTAAATAAGGAGATCAAAACAGTATGCAGTATTCCAGCTGTGGTTTCACCAATGCTGTGCAATTATAACAAGATATTCCTACTTCTATACTTTATTCTCTTTGCAATAAACCCATCTGGCAGCTAAATTCTGAATCCACTTGCTCATCACCATCACCACCCTCCTCTCTCTGGCCTCCTGAAACCTACCCATACAACCTACCCCCAAACGCATAGCAGTCCTGATGACATAGACATCAATACAAAGGCCTGTGACACCTTGCACTCAAAGTTGTGATGGATTCTTCCATCTCTCTCTGACCATTTGCCATGGGGCTGAAAAAGCTGACAGTTCCTCGCACAATCTCTGGCTCCATGATGCTATGGTATTGAGCAGAATCTCCTTCTCCCACTCATAGTTGGAATCGTGGCAAGTGGGGAGAGATAATTTGGTGTGAGTTATCAAGAAAAAGGTTTGGAATTTTGTTCTCCTAACTTTTGAGGCGGGTTAAAGATGAGTTGAGCTTCTCAGCGAGCAATGACAGGTACTTTATTTCAATTTGTTACCATCTCATGAATGCCCACTAAAAGGCAAATTCATTGGAATTGCATTCAAATTAAGTGCCAAGCCAGAGGGTAATTGGAAAGTTTTGTTTTACAACAGAATGTGAATGACAAAGTTCCTTTTGTTTTCCTTTTAAATCTTCACTGCTATATGTTGGGTGTTGAGAGCACAAGCTGTGCCAAGATTGGGCACTGGAGATGCGACCAGAGGAGAGGACTGAGATGAAGTCAAGCTTGTGGAGGGCAGGGTTCGGGTGGATTAGCGAGAAGTGAAACAGGTCCAGAATACAGATGGGGAGAAGGACAAGTGGAGAGGGGTGAAATGGAGGCAGGATTGGCAAGGGAAAGATTAGAGGCCACGGGTGAAATACATATGTTGTAGAGACTGTCTGGAGAAGGTTGTCCAAGGTACGAGGCTAACCTGTCCAGGGGCATGGTTAACAGACTGCCTGGAGACTAAAGTAACTGAAGGTCACGCTGGAACTTGATTAGATTTGGAGTCTAATTGATTGTGAAACTTTGAAGAAATTAATAGAATATTAGAATCTAGGAAATTAGGAAACAGGTAGATCCAATATATGTGAAGAAAGATATCTGGGACTGTAATGAGATCTTGATCAATTGGACCAGGGAGCTGATGAATGGTGGATGGAGTTTAATTTAGATAAATGCGAGGTGATGCATTTTTGTAGATCAAATCAGGGCAAGAATTATTCAATTAATGTTAGGACGTTGGGGAGAGTTATAGAACAAAGAGGTCTAGGGGTACATGTTCATAGCTCCTTGAAAGTGGAGTCCCAGATGGACAAGGTATTGAAGAATTCGGCATGCATTGTGTCATCGGTCAGAGCACTGAATACAGGAGTTGACACATCTTATTGAAGTTGTAAAGCCATTGGTAAGGACGCACTTGGAATACTGTATACAGTTCTGGTTCTCTATTATAGAAAGGGTATTATTCAACTCAAAAAACTGCAAAAAAGATTTATGGGGATGCTACTGGGACTTGATGGCTTGAATTATAAGGAGAGGCTGGATAGATTGGAATTTGTTTTCCCCCTGGAACATAGGAGGCTTGGGGAAAATCATGTAGAGGCCTGTAAAATAATTCGGGGCATAGATAAGGTAAATAGTCAACATCTTTCTCCAACACTAAGAGAGTCTAAGACTAGAGGGCATAAGTTTAAGGTGAGAGGGGGAGATACAAAAGGGTTCAGAGGGGAAATTTTTTTACTCAGAGGATGATGAATTCTGGAAAGAGTTGCCAGCGGTAGTAGTAGAGACGGATACAATTTTGCCTTACAGGATCTGGGGGCTGGGCCTGTTGCATCTATGGATGGGTGTAGAGGAATATGTGCCAAACGCAGGCAATTCAGACTAGCTTATTGGTAAAAACTGGGTGGCATGGACAAGTTAGGCTGAAGGGCCAGTTTCCATGCTGTAAATGTCCTATGCTCTATGATTCTGTATATTTACAATTGTGATGGTGACATCCAATGTGCACATTCCATAATATTAAATTTTCTAACTTCACTGCAAGGTCCAGGTACAGTCGTAAAATCCATAGCTGGGTTGAAGGCAGCCTGCTAACTGTCATACCCTGTTGACAAAGGAGACCTCAGCAAGTACCAAGGCACTGCAGGACTCTGATTCTAAGTCCCCTTTGGTGGTCTGAGGCCTTGAGGGCCCCACTGTGCTAAGGATGTTCTGTTTAGGTGGAGGTGCATCTTCCTCTGCCTGACCTGCTGGAGTTGATAAGAGTCATTGGCAGAGGTGGGGAAATAGGGCATCTTGGAGTATCCTGACTAGGTGCTCCATGGTGCCTAGCTACCACTTCTCTTTGTGAGGGTCTGAGGATAGAGATCACCTGGAAGGAGGTCCTGTTACCTATCTTGCTTTATTACAGCACCTATGGGTACAATGATGGAATATAATTCTGAGTGAAAATCTGGCAAAAGCTGCAGGAACTGGATGTCAAAGGCAGCTACCACCCTTCTTATGGAAAATCCGCGCCTTAACAATAGGCAAAACATGGATGGGCTTCTTATTCTTCAGTCCAACCTACGGATGGCCTCTGACAACTTTGCTTTATGTTCCTCTGCTTAACTCTGCATCTCCAAGGGCTGAGTATAAAGGCTTGACATCTGAATTGGTTTTAGCAGGGATTTTCAGCAGTTCTTTGAGTGTCAGAAACTTTGGCTGTCATTGCCTCCTCCAGCTGTGGACCTGTGTCTGTGCATTGACCACCAGATTGTGAACCCAAATCTGCTCTAGAACTGGGGTCCACCATGATGTATCTGTACTGATGGAGGGAGCAAGCTGGCGCAGTGTTGGTTCTTCCTCTGAGGATATGGAGGTTTCCTCCTCAGTGGTGGTCTGGGAGCTGGGCCCCTTCCATCTAGTGGTTGATCTTTTTCTTCATTTTTTTGCTGGTACTTGGAATAGAGAAAAGAGAGAATTAATGATTGATTAGGCAGATTTATCCATTCAATATCATTCACAATCGATGCCCGCATATTGTGGATGAATACTGGATACATCCTTACTGGGATGCATCCTCACAGAAAGTGGATCTCACCTTCTGCCAGGCTCTGTGGCCTGTTGATTAAAACAACTCATAATGGACTTGTGGGATACCACCTTCAGTCTTTCCTCATTCTCTTTTCTTATTTGCTATCTTGTCCTGCAGAAAGACAAAGTGATTGCTAGTGAGGTAATTGGTTCAATGAGCAGTTCAGAAGCATATCGGCGTCTTATTGCTGCAAATCCCTCCCCATTCAGTGATTAAGAAGCCATTGGTTGAGGAAATAATATGAGAAGGAGTGCTAGAGTGGCTTGCGCACTTTTAGTAATAATGTCCTATCTGCTGATTGTGTGACAATTACTTGCATTCTAATACTTAAACTACCTGATGCCTTTACGAGAAGATGAGCTTGCAGTGAGGAGAAATTGCATTTACCCTGTTGGAGCACAATAGATGATTTACCTTTTCTTTCTGCAGTGCAGAACAGTCCTTTTTTGGCCCCCAAGAGTGCTAATCACCTAGGCAACCTTCTCATAGGCTATTATGGTCAGGTCAGAGGGCCTCCTGCTCCCATCGCTTAGATATAGCACCTCGCACTTTTTCTGGAAGACTTGGAGCAATGTCTCCCGGGAAGTCTTGCTGAATTATGAGGCCAAAGATTGCTTTCTGCTCTTTGACATTTGGAGATCTGATGATCCTGTATGACAGGATCATCAGATCCTGATGATCTTCTGCCATTAAATATGGCAGAAGAACCTTCAAACGACCCCATGAGTTAATGGCAAGTGATTTCCTGCCTATCTGAGATTCACTGAGCTCCTCACAGATACATATTAAATAAACTGAACAGTTGGAAATCACATGTATTCAGCCATCCTGCCACCCAGTGGGAATCACTGTGACTTCCCCACCTGTTCACTTTCTTCTGCTGCCCAAGAGTTACCCTCTTCACTAACTGCTTTCAGAGTGCAATCGGAACCTGAAGCTTCTTGCACCATCAAATACTGGGAGCACTAACTACCACTCATCCACCAACTGTCCTTGTTATGTATAAGATGCCACGTGAGGACCCAAGTATCTGGTTTCTCAGTCCCACTGAGGCATATGTTTCTCTGTTTGTGTCCTGTTACAGTCTATCCTCAAAGTAGGTGGTCTCTGAAGAGTCTTTGTTCTTCTTAAATTTTAAGTTTAAATTTATTTTTTAATGTCATGAGGAGGCTTATATTAACGCTGCAAAAAAATTACTTTGAAAATCGCTTGTTTACCACACTCTGCATCTATTGGGGTGCCCTGAGGGAGAATTTATCATGGCCAATGTACTAAGCAACTCATCTTTGGAATGTGGGAGGAAACTTAAGCACCCAGAGGAAACCCACACAGACACGGGGAGAACATGCAAATTCGGTGACCCAAGCTGGGAACCAAACACGAGACACTGGCACTGTGAGGCTTCTGTGCTAACCACTGGACCACTATGCCACGCTAGCTCTTATGGG
Organism: Sphyrna mokarran; assembly: GCA_024679065.1. Taxonomy (NCBI): domain Eukaryota; kingdom Metazoa; phylum Chordata; class Chondrichthyes; order Carcharhiniformes; family Carcharhinidae; genus Sphyrna; species Sphyrna mokarran. The sequence goes on from JAGIQG010000016.1 coordinate 41,693,663, forward strand.
ATGCTTGAAGAGACTCTGGAAAGGACAGGTTAGGTAGGTTGGTCATGGTAAATTGCCCCTTAATGTCAGGGAGACGAGCTAGGGTAAATGCATGGGAGTATTGGGAAGGGGTCTGGGTGGGATTGTGGTCGGTACACACTCGATGGGCCAGGTGGTCTCCTTCAGCGCTGTAGAATTCTGTCAAAATGTAAGATGAAACACATAATTTAGATCTGTTGAGGTAAGAGGTATTAAGTGATTGTTGTACACGTGATGAGTTTCACATGAAGTTAGTGTGAATGTGTGTTGCCTGCCGTGTGACTGTGTGATTCTTGATTCTGTCGCTAGGAAACTGGGAGACTCTCATGTCTCCCTCTCCAATGGCTGAGCATTGTGAAACTCAGTTGATCTCCAGCATCTCCTTCCCTGCAGTTATCTGTATGGCGATGGCTGATGTTCTCATTCTCTGTCTTTCCCTGGGGGTTTTGTTCTCTCTTCTTCAACAAACTGAAACACAAAGAAATCATATACTCAAAAAATGTAATATAAGAGACATAAGACTTGTCAGAAATGATTTATGCACCACACATGCATGGAATATTAACTCTTCATGATTCCAAAGAACCATCCCCAGTAGGAAAAATACAATTTGGACCAGTATTCTTATTTCCCTGTCTTTACTGTTTTCTTTCTTTCTGGGTCCCTGTAACTTAAAGCTTTACCCATTCTCCCCATCCTCCAAGCTAATATTTTCTAATTCTTTCCTGTTCTGGATGCCTACCAACTTGCTACTATACCCTGTGAGCCATGAACTGACTTTCATCTTTCTAAAACGTTTCTTCATAGATATTGAAAAATGCTGTACTTAATTTATCCATCCTCTTCCAACCAATGCCCAATTTCAAACCTGCCTGCAGCAGCTAAGGCTTAGTCATATATTAATCCTCCATTGACATACACAGCTCTGAAGAAGTCATACAGATTTGAAGGCCGGAATTTTATCACGGAACCGAAATCTCCATTGGCCTCGGGTGGGATTTTACATAGAATCATAGAATCCCTCTAGTGCTGAAGGAGGCCATTTGACCTATCGCGTATGCACTGACCATAATGCCATCCAGCCCTATTACAGTAACCCCACGTATTTACCCTGCTAATCCCCTGACACTAAAAATCAATTTAGCATGGCCAATCAACCTAACACACACACCTTTGGAGTGTGGAAAGAAACTAGAGTGCCAGAGGGAACCCACATAGACACGGGGAAAACATGCAAACTCCACACAAACAGTGACCCAAGGCTTCAATTGAACCTGGGTCCCTGGTGTTATGAGGCAGCAGTGCCATCCACTTTGCCATTGTACCATCCTTTACAATCTCATCCGAGCGAAATTGTAAAATCTGCCTGAAATGTTAGCTCTGTTTCTTTCTCGACAGTTGCTGCCAGATCTGCTGAGTTTAGCCTCCACATTTGTATTTTCTATTGCTCTTCCAAATTACCTACAAAACCATGCCACCACTGTGTCTGGCCCCAAAATTAATCTTCCTCACCACCATCCCTACTGTATTGTTATTAAGTTTATTTATTGTTGTTGCAAATAGGCTTACATTAACATTGCATTGAAGTTACTGTGAAAATCCCCTAGTCACCACACTTTGGTGCCTGTTTGGATACATTGAGGGGGAATTTAGCATGGTCAATGTAATTAACCAGCACATCATTTGGACTGTGGGAGGAAACAGGAGCAAACACAAGGAAAATGTGCAAACTCTGCACAGATCTAATCTGGGAATCTAACCTGGGTCCCTGGCACTGTGAGGCAGCAGTGTGCTACCTTCTTCAAATAGTTCAAATTTAATAGCCTCAACTACAAATTATCCACTTTGTTTCTGCAAATTTTTGCAGCATTCTGCTCTTATCCAGCTCTGCCATACTTCTCTGTCTGCTGCACCCAGTGAGGCAAAGTCTTGAGAGACCCCAGCTCAAACTTTAGGAAAACCTTCTTTCGCTCACTTCCCAAAACACATCTCTTTGGTCCAGCTTTTGGTTACCTTCCCTAACCCTTCTACAAAATGCTCAACATCAGATTTTTTCCTTCTGTGAAGTGTTTTGGAAGCTTTCTTGGCATTAAAATGAGTTATTATAACTGTGAGTTGTTCTTGTTGAGCAGATAATAGCCTGAAGCTCCAAGCTCCCATAGGTCCTCATGAGTACATTGTTTTGTACTTTGGGTCAAGGAAATGGACCTAATAATATATCAGATGGATTGGTTACAACATAACTTTTGATAGTTTCACACCTGCTAATTTACTGTGAAATGTGGATATAAAACATCAAATTTCCCCAAAATGTCTTGTTTCCTGTTGTGGGTTCAAGAATGCTTAGACTTTGATTGTATGTGGATGAGCTTTTTTAAGCAACCTTTATAATTAAAAAATGTTTCAATGAAACATATATCCTGAAGGTGAAATCATCCAGTTCTAATTTTAGATTATATCTAGTCATAAAATTTAATTTATATTAAAAATAATTCTTTACCTGCAGAAATTCCTTTTTGATCATGTTAAATTTGCATTTTCCATGTACAGCGCTGTTTATTTTTCAAAAAGTTCCAAACATGGATGTAAATATTGAAAGGCAGAGAAGCAAGATGTACTTTCTATCGCAAGAATGCTCTTTCAACCCTTATAGTCAACTGAGGAAGACACTTGGTCACTTTATACAGTCATACAGATTTACAATATGGAAACAGGATCTTTGGCCCGATTTATCCATGCTGCTCTCTCGTTTAAAACTCTAAGCTAGTCCCAGTTGCTCATGTTTGGCCCATATCCTCCTATTCTCATTCTATCCATGTAACTGTCTAAGTGGTTTTTAAAAGACAAAATTGTACCCTCCTCTACTGCTGCTTCTGGTAACTTGTTTCAGACATCAGTATCCTTAATGTGAAACAATTGCCTCTCTGGGCCCCTTTGTAACTCTCCCCGCTCACCTTAAATCTATGCCCTCTAGTTTTAGACGCTCCTAACTTTGGGAAAGATATTGGCTATCTCCCTTATCTATGCCCCTCATTATTTTATCGACCTCTATAAGGTCCTCCCTAAGCCTCCTATGCTCCAGAGAAAAATGTCCCAGTCTATCTAGTCTCTCCTTATAACTCAAACTATCAAGTCCCAGTAGCATCCTTGTAAACTTTTCCTGCGTTCTTTCTAGTTTAATAATATCCTTTCTATAATAGGGCGACGAAGTGTGGCCTTATCAATATTTTGTATGATTTCAACAAGACATTCTAACTCCTGTATTCAATGTTCTGATCAGTGAAGCCAAGCATGTTGAATGCCTTCTTAATCATTCTGTCCATCTGTGACTCCACTTTCAAGGAGTAATGAACCTGTGACCCTAGACCTCTTTGTTCTCTAACTCTCCCCGGTGCCCTACCATTAACTGAGTAAGTCCTGCTCTGATTCAATCTACCAAAATGCATCACCTCGCATTTATCTAAATTAAACTCCATCTGCCATTCATCAGTCCACTGGCATGGAGTAGACATTGTGACAGACTTGCTAAGCCAGCTTAAGCAATTCACTTTGGTGATACAAAGCCGTGGAAAATATCTGGTCGGTGCAGCTGGAATAAGGCCCTGAGCAGTTCAGTTCAGAGCCCTCTTGTTTCTGAGCTGAAAAATTCCTGGTACAATTCTTTTGCCAAGGAATATAACAACATAAGAACTAGGAGCAGGAGTAGGCAACTAATCCCCTCAAACCTGCTCTGCCATTCAGTACAATCATGGCTGATCTCATAACTCCCCTTTCTTGCTTGTTTTCCATAACCCTTTGTGTCATTACTAATTAAAAATCTGTCTATTTATGTGGCTCCAAGCAGGTTATTAACCAACCTTCAAAGTACTTCCAACACTCTGCACCATTCTCCGAGGTATTCCAAAATTTGAAGAAAGGCAAAAATAGTATGCAGTTGGAGTTGGAGCATTGCATGTGTGGTGGGTTCTAGAAGACATATCAAGCAGTGATAGCACTCTCCCAAAGAAATTAAGTTTCTTGAAATGCAGTCTTTCATCCAGCCATCAACTGGAGCTCTTCAGTGTAATTGATCAAAGCTTTCCTATCATGTCAGTTTCACCGAAAAACACCGTCCGCTGTCCATAAATCCCAGTGAGCTGCTGAATCAATGTCCTGGCTGGGAAGTGGAGAAATAGGGATAAGACAGTTCTTAACTGACTTTTTAGGCAATTTATTTATATACACAATGGATTTATCTGGGATGCTGCCTGAGTGGAATCCAAAAGGTGGGATAAGATCAGGGTTCCAACCAAATGTCATTTTCAGGGAAACTTACTCCCAGTATGCCCACCGCTGTTTGCCTGATGAAAAATACTCCCCTACACCAGTCTCCTGTCAGCACCAATATCGGAGTGCTTAGCATGGAATTTATTACCTAACTCCTCAAATAATTCCTCTATTTTCTCTCTCTTTCTCTCCTGTGCTCCAATAAGAAACAAAATAATTACATCTCCTGAAACTTCTGTAAGTTAATTTGTTATTTTGTAAGTGTAAATAAAACATTGATGATCTTTAGAACAACTTGTAGTGAAGCTTATAAAGAAATATCAAGTGATCCATTTGATTTGTTAATATCTAATAACATAATTTCCCTTCATTTAAAGCTATTATGTTTGGACACTTCAGTGGTATGTGTATTAATGTCAAGATAACCAGTGCTTTTACTTGGAGACTTCAGTGCTAAATGTGCTAATATCACAATTACCTTCCTCCCCACCATCTCTGCTCATTCCTCTCACCCACGCCCCCTCCCCCATGCTCAGACACACCTTTCTAGGTCTGCCAAACTACTCTATACCACATCTCTCCCAACTTGGTCTATCCCAACTTGACGTCCCAGGCCTAAACCAACTCTCTATTCTAACCACCCCATCCCCTCTCAACCTCCAGCCCACTACCTCATGCCAGATCCATCCAGCAACTCTCTGCCCCCGAATACCAGACCCGATTCCTGATTTGAGTTTTGCTGATCTGAACTTTACTCTTTTGAACAATGGAAGGGACATGTTGTTGCCTATGATCCACCGTATGGCCTACATACCTAGCTTACACTGAATTCATATATCACATTGCACATTTGTGTGAGGAGTAGAACATCTTAGAAGCAGCATGTTAGAAATCATAGAAACCATAGAAACCCTACAATGCAGAAGGAGGTCATTCAAGTCCATCAAGTCCACACTGAGAACCATCCCACCCAAGCGCTATCTCTGCAACCTCACACATTTACTCTGCTAATCCCCCTGACACTAAGGGGCAACTTAGCATGGCCAATTTACCTAACTCAGACATCTTTGGACTGATGGAGGAAACCAGAGCATCTAGAGGAAAACCATACAGATACGGGGAGAACGTACAGACCCCACACAGAAAGTGACTCAAGCCATTCACGTTCCTGGTGCTGTGAGGCAGCAGTGCTAAGCACTGTGCCACCGTGCTGTCCCTGTTTGTGGTGAATACCACTCCTTGTTGCTGTTGTATGCTAGCAGTGTGAAACAGCTAGCTTCACCTGTTGTTCAAAAGTTTCAGTTACCCTGCCCTCCAGGGTAATCTGAATTAGGTTGGCACATTTTAAGGTCAAAAGTGATGGTTTTAGACTCATTTATGAATTTGTATGATGCACAGCATGGGATGATCCAAAGCTCAAAATATATTGTCCAACATTAGATTTCATTCCACTGTTGGACAACATTAAATAAATAATCTTCAGCATGCTAAGAGTTATGCTAGAAACCAATTTAAGATTGTCAGTCAGGTTCATAGTATGGCACATTTACATATACTGGGACATACATACATTAAAACTCAGGACCTTGTTCTTTGCAGACAGAAAGAGCAGATACACACATTGCATTTATTTCAGCTAAACACAATAAGTGACAGACATTTGCTGGTTCATTCCTCAGGACAACCTTTTGACCAGTTAAAATCAAGCTGCCCAATTCAAATTTTAAACACTACTTGACAGTAAACAGTCAGTCACATCAACTGCTGCATTCTCCATGGCAATGCCTCTACCAATCTAGTCTATACGTCAACAATTAGCACTTCCTTCTCATACTGTATAAATCTCTTTTTCCCCCATTGTAGGTATTCTTGTGAATTGTCCTGGTGTGTTTGGGGGTCAGTTTAGCTCTGTTGGCTGGAAAGCTAGTTAGTGATGCAAAGTGATGCCAACAGCACAGGTTCAATTCCTGGACCAATTGGAGTTGTTCATTCAATCATAGAATCTCTACAGTGTAGAAGGAGGCCATTCACCCTATCAAGCCTGTACTAACAACAATCACACCCAGACCCTATTCCCGTAATTCCACATTTATAACCTGCTAATGCCCCTGATATTAAGGGGCAACTTAGCATGGCCAACCAACTTAAAACACATCCTTGGATTGTGGGAGGAAACTTGAGTACCTGGAGGAAACTCACGTAGACACGGGGAAAATGTACAAAATCATGAAGGCTCCATGTTCTCAGCCTTGCCCCTCGCTTGAGGTATGGTGATCCTCAGGTTAAATCGCCACCAGTCAACATGCCTCTTCAAAGGGGAGAGCAGCCTATGGTCGTCTGCGACTATGGCAACTTTATTTTTCTTTTACCTGATGAGTGCAAGTCTCTTTTTTTTCAGCGATATTCAAGAAGCAGAAACTTATTGCAAACCTTCAATTAGGTTTCAGGCAATCAATATTACAGTTCCAAGGATTCAGGCTACAAATGTAAGGTTTAACAAAGCTATTAATTGTCCATATTTGTAACAAAATTCATCAGATCCATTTGGAGTTTGATACATATGCACAGCAGGAGAGTGGCACACTGTAAAATTTGACAGAAAGCAAAACTGTTTTAATGGGTGTACTGATTTAATACAAGGTAACTTGTGATTTAATTTCTCGGTTTGTTTATTGCAATACTGCCCTAAGGCTACTGTAATCATCACTGAATAATATGTATCAAGTTGGGATTTGTTTGCAGCTTCTGTGGGTTAATGCTGTGTTCGAGGAAAAGTCCAAACTCAAGAAACCAAGCCAAATGAAATACTCAGAATGTGTCCAGTTTTACAATCCAAAGATGTTATACTTATCTGTAATAAATTCATATAGTTGAAACTTTGAAGCTTTCTAATACCAATAGATGAGATGTCAGCAAATTTCTGCCGTACCAGTAACAATTTGTGTTTCACGTAGTATCTTTAATATAATAATATGTCCTTAGAAGCTTCACTGGAACTTATAGTCTTGAATACAGACAGAAGTTGTATTCAAGACACATAAGGTGATTTAAGGGTATGTAATCAAGAGTTAGGTAAAAGAAATATATTTTAGAAACATCAAAACCAGAAGCAGGAGAAGGCCATTTGATCTTTCAAGACTTCTCCACCATTCATTTTGATCATGGCTGATCATCAAATCACTCTGATTCCCTCTTCCCCTGATATCCCTTAATCCCTTTAACCCCTAGAGTTATATCCAATTCCTTGCTGAAATCACATGCTTTGGCCTCAACTATGTTCTGTGGTAGTGAATTCTACACATTCATCACAGTCTGGGTGAAGAAATTTCTCCTCACGTCAGCTCTAAAAAGTTTACTACTTATCCTCAAACTATGACCCCTAGTTCTCAACTCCCCCATCACTGGGAACATTCATTCTGAATCTACCCTATCTAATCCTATTAGAATTTTATAAGTTTCTATGAGATCCTCTTTCATTCTTCTAAACTCCAGTGAATATAATTCTAACCAACTTTGTCTCCCCTCATATGGATCAGCCTTGTAAATCTTAGCTGTGCTCCCTCTATGGCAAGGACATCCTTCCTCAGATAAGAACATAAAACCACACAATATTTCAGGTGTGACCTCACCAGTGCTCTTTACAATTGCAGCAAAACATCCTTATTTCTATACTCAAATCCTCTTGCTACAAAGATCAACATACCATTGCCTTCTTTACTGCCTGCTGTGCCTGCATGTTTTCTTTCAGTGATTGATGCACGAGGACATCAAGTTCTCGATAAGTATCCACTCTCTCTATTTACACCCATTTGAGTAATCATCTGTCTTTAAGGATGTCTCAAGAGAAGAAGAGAAGGCAGAGAGATTTTGGAAGGGAATTCCAAATCTCACGGATAAGGACAGGTCGTGCAATCTTGCAGTCATTTAACTTAGGAAGGTTCAACAGGATGGAATTTGAAGGTGCAAGTATCTCCAGCTTGTGGAGTTGGCAGAGATTATAGGTAGGGCAGAGACTAAGGAGCAAATTGAAAACAAAAAATGAATATTTCAGAATTAAAATCACAACGTTGTTTAACTGGGAGTCAGTGTCAGAAAACGATGGTGAGTGAACAGAAATTGGTTCAAGTTAGGATATAGCAGCAGAGTTTTGGGTAACCTCAAGTTTATGGAAGGAGGAATGTGCGGTGCAAGTTACAAGTGTGTTGGAATAGTTAGGTTTCGAGATAACAAGGGCATGGATAAGGCTTTCGGCTGTAAGTAAACCTATGGGTGATGTTCGAGGTGAAAGTATAGAGTCTGGTGCGAATGTGTGGTGAGGAGTTTAACAGATGTGACACCAAGGCTGTGAAAGATTGTTTTAACTTCAGATAATTACTAAGGAAAGGGATCTGGTGGCTCAGGAACAGAGATTGCAGCAGGGATCAAAGGCAGAGGCTTTTTGCCAAGTCAGGATGACTCAGGAATTTTTTGAATTCCTGAGTCATCCTGGTTTCCTCCCACATCCCAAAGATGTGCTCATAGGCTAATTGGAAAAACAAATTCTCCCTAAATTGTTCAAATTTGGTTTTTAATCCATAGATCTATAAACATGGACAGGGATCGCGGGTAGAAGTGGGAACATCGGGGTGGTGGCGCGGGCTTGTTGGGCCAAAGGGCCTGTTTCCCGTGCTGTTTTGTTCTTTATTCTTTGTTCTTTGAAAAGGATAGGCATGACCCAATTCTGGGATTCCTGCTCCATTCCCATTTCCTGCTATTTTTACCAGCAGAAGATAAAAAATCAGTAGACCACCCACATGCAGCACTCCCAACCTTCCAAGAGGGGGTGCAGGAGTCAGCAGCTTCCCTCCTCCCTTCAATTTGAGTAGAATTGGACCTTTAATAAATGTTGGCTGTTCAGGGATTTAAGGAGAAGGCATATAGGAACAGCAGTCATCCTTTCAAAAGAACATGTGTGAATGAATGGTATTTGTGGATCTGCTCGAAAAAAAGAACTTGAAAGTTAGGCTCATTGGTTATTTAAATAGTGTTTGCTGGGCAAGGAAGGTCTATGAGTTAGCATGAAATAACATGGGATTTGGGGTGAACACCTCAACGTTGAGAGGGGGGCATGTGATAGCATGGATTAGCATAAAGTTATAAGAACCAGTGGAAGATGAGTGGGACATGAACATGGAAGTGATATGGAAAATGCGTGGGGTGTGAGAGGTAAGGATTAAAAAGGCCAAACAGTATTTAATACAACTAGGACAAAGTTCCATTGAACCAAGGTAAGCCTTCTAAGCCAACCTACATCAGCATTCAGCCTCCTCCAGGACCATCTCCACCATGCTTCCGAGTAGATTGGCTTGACTCCATCCCACATCAAACGCTCCCCCCTCCTACACCCTCTCCCTTCCCCCCTCTCTAGAATGCAAACCATAACATTTCGGGCCTTTCTACTAATCGTGTCTGACGAGTCAGGAAATTGCCACCTCAGGAATGAAGCTACCCATCTTGATAACAAAACTATGGACAAGAGTTTTGGAAGAAGTGAGAATGAACTTGGAAGATGAAAAGATTTTTTAATGACTTTAGAGAAGAAAGGCAGGTTGGTGATGTGGAGGTGGTTTGTAGTAGGGAAGTTGGGGAGTAAAATGTATTCTGAGGAGAGGTTTCATGATGCTAAATTTGAAGGCGAAGGGAACAGAATCTTGGCAGATAAATCCTTCAATAGTATCAGCTAACATGGGAGTCTGAAAGAGAAAGTGATGGCTTGCTGCTTAGTGGCAATAGGCTTGAGGTAGCAGGAGCTGTGTTGAAGTTAAAATGCTCAGATTAGAAAAAAAATGCCTCCCCTGTAACAGCTTGTGAAAATGTTATTAATTGCAGACCTTCAAGGGAGCTTGTCTGCTTTGGATTAATCTTTTCCTGGACTAGGCCTCAATACATTCTGCTTTTTGACCTTCATCGGAGAGTGAACAAGATCAGTTTTTTTTTCCATAATAAATACCAAAGGCAAGATATGGGGATATGCCATGCAAATGAAGGATTCGCAGAAGTCAATTTTTCATCGAATGAGAAAGAGTGAAAAGCCAGGATGTAATTGGCAAACATGTATGTCAATGAAAGATGTGAAAAATCTCTTGTTCCTGATTTGCTGTAATTGACTATAATTGCTGAGCTGTTTCTCTGTAATGTCAGAACCACCCCAGCCATTTCAATGGAGGGAGGGTGGGGAGGATTCTCCTTGTGCACAAGTAATTAAAGACCTTGCATTGGATGCATGGTGTCAGCGCTATTTCTATTAAAAGTTGGCTAAGTGTGCCTAAGATTATTGGTACCCAAGGATCTCTGACTTATGGATAGAATGAGTTCAAAATGGTCATGGAAGATAAGAGAGATAAGAAAGCTGCAAGCTAAGGGCTCAGTGTAGGATTCTCAAGGATGTTTGCCTTGGTGGGTCAGGGGAAAATAGGGAAGTAGGGAAAACAGAGATAGCTGATTGGATAATCACATACAAATACACATGGAAAAAACAATGCAACAGGTTTCCTTTTGCAACATTGGAACAGCAGCTGAAATAGATACATTGTGTTGAATGGAAGCCTTGTTTTTGCTAGATGAGTTTTGATTTCAGTAAAAGAATATATTCATATGGACGGAACAAAAAGAGGCCTTGGGTATCTGAATTTCTGGGCTTTATTTGAAATCTCCGGGTTAGTGTCCTACGTCTTCCATGGTTGGACCTCAACAGCAAGTAGCGCAAAGTCATCTGATTGAAGGCCACCCATCCAGCAGGTAAATCCATGGAATTGGATCACACTATTCTTTCCACATGAAGCACCATGGATTTTTTTTCAAAGTTAAAGAAGTTATATTAAAACAACTTGTTGCACTCAATCATCATTGGCATATTCCAAAGAAGACTTGATGAGTTGTGGAGCCCTGAGGTATTGTGTCAGCAATATTAAAAGCAAAATGATCGAAGTGGAGCATTAATCGTAAACCCATTTAGCAGGTCAGGCCATGAAATTAATATGCCATTATAGTGTTTGGTGGAGGAGCACCGATTCATTAAAATACATCAATTTGTCATTATGCTTTTTTGCTGAAGGAAGTCTTTAATGTGAATAGTGATTCACAAGCATTTCCCCAAGTTAAAATACTGATGGGAAAGAGGATATGAGTGAGTAATGGTCTGGGTCGGCAGACTTTGGGACATTAAGAAGCCTTCTTTGAAATTTATTTTTCTAGCCTCCACATTTTGTTCTGTTGACGTAAGAACAAACTGACCCTTTTGTTAAGCAGATGAAAGGTTTTGATTACAAGGAACTGCAATTGTCCATTACCTTTCAGATGTGACATGGAGAAGCCAGTGTTGGATTAGGATGAGCGTAGTTAGAAGTCTTATAGCACTAGCTTTTAGAGGCTGCTCCTTCATCACCTGTTGAAGGTGTGATGATCCAAAAGCTCGTGATTCCAAATAAACCTGTTGGACTTTAACCTGGTGTTGTGAGACTTCTTACTGTATCTTTTAAGTGTTATATACAGTATAGGAATCTCAACTATATTTCAAAAGTGCCCACAAGAATTGAAAAAACTGTAAAGTGGTATAATAATCATAGAACAAATAACAAGCCAAACTCTTCACCAAAAAATACATTGAATTTATTTTTCTCATGGCAATAGTGAGTTGTGAGATTTTGTGGCAAGCATTCCTGCCTCTGAATCAGAAGACTTGGGTAGAGCAGGGACAGGAATGGATGTTGCAGGTTCCGGGGTACAAATGCTTTAGTCGGAGTAGAGAAGGGGGTAGAAGGGGGGGAGGAGTGGCGTTACTGGTCAAAGATTGTATCACGGTGATCGAAAAGAAGTTTGATGAGGACTTGTCTGTGGAGGTAGTATGGGCTGAGATTAGAAACAGGAGAGGAGAGGTCACCCTGTTGGGAGTCTTTTACAGACCTCCTAATAGTTCTAGAGAGGTTGAGGAAAGGATTGCAAAGTCAATTCTGATTAGGAGTGAAAGTAGTAGGGTAATTGTGATGGGGGACTTTAACTTTGCTAATATTGATTGGAATAGCTATAGCTCTAGCTCGTTAGAGGGGTCAGTTTTCGTACAGAGTGTGCAGGAAGGTTTTTTGACTCAGTATGTAGATAGGCCAACTAGAGGTGAGGCTACATTGGATTTGGTGCTGGGCAATGAGCCAGACCAGGTGTTAGGCTTGGAAGTTAGTGAACATTTTGGTGACAGTGACCACAATTCGGTTACGTTCACCTTAGTGATGGATAGGGATAGGCATGAAGCTGGGGGCAGTAGTTATAGCTGGGGGAAGGGTAATTATGAGGCCATCAGGAGAGAATTAGGGTGCATAGATTGGACTAGGAAACTACAGGGACTGGGAACATCTGGAATGTGGTGCTTATTCAAGGAGCAGCTGCTGAGAGTCCTTGATAAGTATGTCCCTGTCAGGCAGGGAGGAAATGGACGAGTAAGAGAGCCTTGGTGTACGAAAAGAGTTGATTTGCTGGTTAAGAAGAAAAAGGAGGCTTATGTCAGGATGAGGCTTGAAGGCTCAGGTAGTGCAATGGATAGCTATAGATTAGCTAGGAAGGAGGTAAAACGTGAATTGAGGAGAGCTAAGAGGGGACACGAGAAGATGTTGGCTGATAGGATTAAGGAGAATCCTAAAGCTTTCTTTCGATATGTTAAGAATAGAAGATTGGTTAGGGCAAGATTAGGGCCAGTCATAGACAGCAGTGGGAAGTTGTGCGTGGAGCCTGAAGAGATTGGTGAGGCACTGAATAAATATTTCTCTTCGGTATTCACGCAGAGTGCTGGAAATGTAGCTATGGAGAACACTGAGGTACAGGGTTGCAAATTGGGAAGTATTGTAGTAGATAGGGAGGATGTGTTAGAAATTCTCGAGGGTTTGAAGTTGGATAAGTCCCCTGGGCCGGACGGGATTTACCCTAGGATTCTCTGGGAGGCAAGAGAGGAGATTGCAGAGCCTCTGGCTCTGATCTTCAGGTCCTCGTTGGTTACGGGTGTGGTTCCGGAGGACTGGAGGATAGCGAATGTGGTCCCATTGTTAAGAAGGGGAAGAGAGACCTTCCTGGGAATTATAGGCCAGTGAGTCTTACTTCTGTTGTGGGCAAGGTATTGGAGAGAATTATTAGGGATAGGATTTATAGTTATTTAGAGAGAAATGAATTGATGGGGGATGGTCAGCATGGTTTCGTGAAGGGTAGGTCATGCCTTACTAACCTCATTGAGTTTTTTGAGAAAGTGACCAGAGAGGTGGATGGGGTAAGGCGGTTGATGTAGTATATATGGACTTTAGTAAGGCGTTTGATAAGGTGGCCCATGGAAGACTTCTACAGAAAATGCAGATGTGTGGAATAGAGGGTGATTTAGCTAATTGGATTAGGAATTGGCTGGCAGATAGAAGACAGAGGGTGGTGGTTGATGGGAGATATTCATCGTGGAGTTCGGTGACAAGTGGTGTGCCTCAGGGGTCTGTTTTGGGGCCCCTGCTGTTTGTAATTTTTATAAATGATCTGGATGAGGGTATTGAGGGATGGATCAGTAAATTTGCAGATGATACTAAAGTTGGTGGTGTGGTAGATAGTGAAGAGGGGTGTTTTAGTTTACAGAGTGACTTGGACAAGTTGCAGAGCTGGGCCGAGAGGTGGCAAATGGAGTTTAATGTGGAAAAGTGTGAGGTAATGCACTTGGCAGGAACAATAAATGTGTAGAGTATAGGGCTAATGGTAGGGCTCTTAATAGTGTTGAGGAACAGAAGGATCTTGGTGTATGTGTCAATAGATCCCTGAAAGTAGGCAGTCAAGTGGATAAAGTTGTTAAGAAGGCTTATGGAGTCTTAGCTTTTATTGGTAGGGGGATTGAATTTAGGAGCCGCAGCATCATGTTGCAGCTGTACAAAACTCTAGTGCGGCCGCACTTGGAGTATTGTGTGCAGTTCTGGTCGCCACATTATAAGAAAGATGTGGAGGCATTGGAGAGGGTACAGAGGAGGTTTACCAGGATGTTGCCTGGTATGGAGGGCAGGTCCTATGAAGAGAGTTGAAGGATTTGAGGTTGTTTTCGTTAGAAAGGAGGCGGCTAAGAGGGGATCTTATTGAAGCATATAAGATGATTAGAGGTTTAGATAGGGTGGACAGTGATAGCCTTTTTCCTAGGATGGAGAAAGCTAGCACGAGGGGACACAGCTTTAAATTAAGGGGTATGAGTTATAGGACGGATATCAGAGGTAGGTTCTTTACTCAAAGAGTGATTAGGGAGTGGAATGCCCTGCCTGCAGCTGTTGTAGATGCGCCAAGTTTGGTGGCGTTTAAGAGGTTAGTTGATAAGTATATGGATGAGAAGGGAATGGTTTAGTTAGGAGGGGCATTGCTTTTTATTTTGGTCGGCACAACATCGAAGGCCGAAGGGCCTGTTCTGTGCTGTATTGTTCTATGTTCTATGTTCTATGTTCTAAGCTCTGCCTTCAAGATCCACGATGTGGAAATGCCAGCATTGGACTGGGGTAAACACAGTAAGAAGTCTCACAGCACTAGGTTAAAGTCCAACAGGTTTATTTGGTAGCAAATGCCACTAACTTTCAGGCCTCAAAACCTTTGTCAGGTGACCAGAGGCCCGAAAGCTAGTGGCTTTTGCTACCAAATAAACCTGTTGGACTTTAACCTGGCATTGTGAGATTTCTTACTTTGAGGTCCACTCCAGGACTTGATGGCCATGGTAGTTGTGTTTAAAATATAACCAATCAGGTTGTTTATCAACCTGTAAATCCTTCCAATATACTGTGGCAGGCAATGAAGACAGGAGAGCTTTCTGGTCAAACATGCTTAACATAGAGTGGTGCCCTTCAAAATATTATGACATGTTCCTGGAAAAGATAGCCTTAGAAACTGTCATAAGCTTGCATTTCATCTGTCTCATGCATCTCTAGGCACGTGAAGGGAAAGAAGGAGAAGAATAGTATGTTAATTGCCTTGTGATTGCCTAGTGGAAGATAAAGGGTATGTGGTCTCTGAGGCAACTCTTTCTCCTTCTGGTTACTGATAGCCAGAATTGACCAAATTGCTTTTTTACTGCATCTTGCATACTACTGAGGAAGAACCCTGTAGAAATGTTAATCCTATTCATGCATATTTATGAATTGCGCTGAAACCTAAACATCTGTCATTCTGGCAAGAGATACATTTTAGAACTAGGCCAACCAAATCGACAGCAACCTTAAACTCTGCAACACATACCTAGCCATAAATAATTAAATGAATGATCGCCAAGGTTACACTATGACCCAGATTTTAACCATGATGGAGAGTCATAAAGGTATATGGCACAGAAAAAGGCCCTTCAGCACATCTCATTCTGCACCAACCAAAGACAAGACGCCAAAGTCTCTAAGTCCCTGTCCCAACATATCCAATCTTCGCTTATAGGAGCTGGAATCAGGTTGGCTTTCACATATCCAAGAATTGCAGAGATGGTTGGATATTTAAATCACAGCTACTTCCATTTTCTTCCGATTTTTGATCCTAGTTATATAAAGCCCAGCATACGCAAAGCAGGCCAGGGCACAGGAGGTCTGCTTTCTGTATGTTTGCTTTGGAGAACTGAGGTAGCTTACTGGAAAGGTGAGGTATCCCTCTGAAGTTACACTGAAGTTCCTTTAAATGACCCAGAAGTATCAAGACCTGAGCTCTGTCCTTGCATGACTGAAGGAACGTCAAGGCAAATTTCTTTTGCTCCCACTGGGTCTTGCACTAAGGTGCAAGGAGAAACAAAATATGCAAAGCAGTATAGATCTAGGACATGGCATTGTCACACATCAGGACTGTTCAAAACCTGTCGATGTGAGCATCTGGAACCCAGAGAGAGGGTCGGAGGTCATGAGGAAGAAGCCGTGACATTGGTCACATGGTGCGTCTACAACAGGAGCTCATCAGGATTTAGTAGATTCCTGTCTTGGTTAAGGAGCTTGTTCTAAACATCAACAATTCTGAAGAAAAACTTGTGAACAAATTGCTTTGGCCAGCTAGTTGTCTTCTTAAGCTTAGAAAATCAAGTTGAAACTATTTTTTTGCTGGCTTCTCTTAATTTTTTTTCATTCATGTAGGTGTTATGGTATTCACTCTGAACTCAGACTGCAGTTTTCTTCAAGAAATGCTTGTTAGAACAATCTATGTATCAATATTATTTGATTATCACAGCAAATAAAAAAAGCCATTTTTTCAGACTTTGTTTAGAGTTCATTTATCCTTTTGTGATCTGACTAGATCCTTTGACTTTGTTTTTGATTGGGTCTTGCAATGGGACTCTGATGGAACATAGAACATAGAGCATTACAGCGCAGAACGGGCCCTTCGGCCTTCGATGTTGCACCGACCAATTAACAAAAAGCAATGACCCTCTAACCTAAACCATTCCCTTGTCATCCATAAACTTATCTACTAATCTCTTAAACGCCACCAAACTTGGCGCATCTACAACTGCAGCAGGCAGGGCATTTCATACCCTTATCACCCTCTGGGTAAAGAATCCTTTACTTTGCAGAATGGATCTTCCCTCAGCTTCTTAGACGATGAGGTCTTCAAGATAGGGCTACCTCTCTCAGGCTAGTTACTTTATTTCTTCATTAATAGAGATATTAGAGTCCTTCACCTGCTGCCACCAAGCTATAACATTGTATGTTATCTCATGAAGTGGTCTAGAAACTTGCATGGTTGAACAATAATTTTATTAGGAACATACAATTACACGTAGAACTGTGGAACCCCTACAGTGCAGAAGGAGGCCATTCAGATCATGGGGTCTGCACCAATCTCTGGAACAGCATCTTATGCAGGCCCACCCTGCAGTCCATTCCCATAAAGCCATGTAGTAATCATGGTTAATCCATCTAATTTTCACATCATGGAACACTAATCGATAATTTAGCATAGCCAATCCACCTAACCTGCACATCTTTGGACTGTGGACGGAAACCACAGCACCGGAGGAAACCCACGCAGACACAAGTACAATGTGCAAACTCCACATAGTCACCCAAGGCCAGAATCAAGCCAGGTCCCTGCTGCAGGGAGGAAGCCACCAAGTCCTGATGAAGTGCTATCATCATGACAACGTCTACCAGACTGTCGTCACTGTCTCAGTTTACTATTCCCATGTGACACTCAACAGCATAATGTGGGTGGTACTGTTTCTGCAGTTAATCCTTACAGTCCCAAACACCCTAACACTAAGACTGAGTTAGATAGATTCCTTTCGTGATTGACAAGGGAGTCAAAGGGTTAGAGACAGGCAGGAAAGTGGAGTTAAGGCTAGAATGAGATCAGCCATGATCTTATTGATTGGCAATGGGCAGGATGACCTACTCTTCCTCTTATTTCTCTTGATTTTATGATTTTATTCTTGTCAATCACGTGTTTGTCCAATTTCTAAACTGCTGGGATTCATACAAATTATTACTAATCATTCTGCTCTTCTTTATTTATGTCGATTGAGAAATCTGTTGATTAGATCTTCAATTTTAGTACATAATATAGGAATACACTGTCTATTCTTGTATATAATATCAGTTTGGTTCTTTGACAATATTTTTCACTTCTGAGTCCGAAAGTTATTTCAAGCTCGCTCAAAGACTTGAGCACGTAATGCAACTGGAGTGTTCAAGGAGCTAAAAATAAATTTAAAACACACTAACCAATTCATGGGTCAATGTGGGTGGGGGGGGGTGTACATTTGTAATAAAATAACTTATGTGCGTCATATCAGATCTTCATTCACATCAGAAAGAAAGAAAAAAATCTGGGGCAGATTAATCCAATTCAGAATTTTTATGAAGTTGTTAGAAAAATCCAGGAGGCTCCGTGGAAGCTCATGATGTAAAAGTTACAGTCAAGATCTAGTTTTGCTATGAATTTTTGGCTGTCATGTCAACTATTGATTTTTTTTTTGTAATCCAGGATGGAACTATATGTCTTTGTGAGATTTTATTCTCTACGAGTTTTCTTCTACTTTTTTTATTCTAAACAAATCAATTTAACATGGATACTTTCCTCCTTCATTCATTAATCTATATTCCCTTTAGATGTATCTATGTTAGTCATCTGAATTACATCCTGTGGGAATGAATTCCACATTCCAACCACTCTTTGGGTGAAGGAGTTTCTCCTCAATTTCCTATTGGATTTGGTGATGACTAACTTTTCTTTATGACCTCTAATTCTGGTGTTCCCTAATAGTTGAAACAACTTCTCGACATCTACCCAATCAAACTCTTTTCATCACCATAAAAACCTCAAACAGCTCAATCCCTCAGGTTCTGCTTTTCAGAAGAAAGAAGCTTCAGTCTGTTCAAACTTTATTGATAGGTGTAACCTTTCAATTCCAGTGTCTGGTAAATCTTTTTTCTGCATTCCCCGATGCTTACAAATCTTTTTTTTCAAAGGAATAATATGGAAACCACAGAATTGTTCATAGCACAATGAAGGTGACCTAACCAAGGTTCTTTGCTTTTCAGTTCTATTCCTCTAGAAACTCTGCCATATTTGCTTTGTTAATGACCTTAAGCTGCTACTTTGAGAGATTTGTGTGCCTGCAACCCCAGTTCCCTTTGCTCCTCTAGCCCTATTGAGACAAAGATGTTTGTAGTCTCCTTATATTGCCTTAATAATCTTTCACCCAAAATGTATGACCTCACACATTATTGTAGTATTTTTGCCAGTTCAATTCCCACTTTGCAAGTCTTCTTCTTGTCAGTTATTCTCTGCATTTACTATATTTTTCTGTTAGACATTGTCTGCTAATTTTTAATAATACATCTGATTATCTCATCTGTTTTTTACCATGAATTTTTGCCTTTAGCTGTTAGTCTCTTACTGAAATCTTGTTGCCATTCATGCCCATGGGATTTTATAGCGCACCAATGGCACAGGCTCCGTCGCAGGTTTCTCAGTTGTAAAAGGTGCGTTCAACAGGAAACCCTTTTGACAAAAGTGCGACCATAAGATCCCTCACCAGTGAGTCCCACCAAGCATACTACGGAGAGAAGTCCAGCTCCCTGTTTCCTGCTTTGTAGTAGCTGACTATCCACTCTGCTACATGTCCTCCAATATCTTCTGACCTTAGGAGTGAGTCAATTTGTGATACCTTATCAAGCCTTTTGAAAATCTAAACATATTACTCTTGTTTATCCTTTGTGCTATTTCAATGAATTCAATAAGGTTGGTCAAGCACAACCTTTGTTTTGAAAACCGTGCTGACTATTATATTCTCTGCTTCTGGATGTTTCTTTATTGTTTCTTTGAGCAAGGATTCCATTATCTTTCCAACCACTGATGGTAAGCTAATTGGTCTATAGTTCCAATGGCTTGTTCTATCTTCCTTGCTAAATATAGGAATTACATTAGCTGTTTGCCAGTCTTCTGGCACTATTTCATCTTCTAATGAATTTTAAATACATGTAATAGTGCTTCTGCTATCTCTTCCCTAACTCATTATTTATTGTTCATAAAATTATTTGGCAGTTTGAATTCAAAGCATATTTTTATTGTTTCATGGCATATGAGCATTGCTGGCTCGGCTAGCATGTATTGCCCATCCGTAATTGCTTTTGACAAAGTGGCGGTGGCTCTTTCAACCACTACAGTCCATGTGGAGTATACCCACAGTGCTGTTTGGATGGAATGGTGAGAGACTTGGACAGGAATTTACAGATGATGGAGTTTCTGTGCAGCTGCATTTCTTGTTCTTCTAGGTGGTAGAAACTGAGGGTTTGGAAGGTGCTTTTAAAGGAGGCTTAGTAAGTTGCTGCAGTAACTCACATATATATCATGTATTGCTGTATCTATGTGCCTGTGGTGGAGGAAGTGAATGTTTAAGGTGGCGGAAGAGGTGTTGCTCAAGCAGGCTGCTTTGGTCTGGATTGTGCTGAGCTTCTCGCGTGTTTTTGGATCTGCATTCATTTAGATAACGAGAGAATGTCCTGGCTTGTGTCTTGCAGATTGTTGATGGGCTTTGGGAAATCAAGGGATGAGTTATTTACTGCAGAATTCCAAGCCTCTGCTTGCTCTTGTAACTATTGTATTTATATCATTGTTCTTTAACTGAACTGGACCAAGGAGAAGAAAGAAAATTTCAACATACGAACAGGCTCTTCAGCCCACCAAGCCTGCAACAACCATGCTGCCCATTTGAACTAAAATCCCCTACTCTTCCAGGGATCATATCCTTCTATTCTCATCCTATTCATGTATTTGTCAAGATGCCCTTAAAAGTCACAATTGTATCTGCTTCCACAAGCTTCTGATCAATGATTATAATTCCCTGGATTTTGATGGTGAGAGGTTCAACAAAAATAATGTCATTAAATATCAAAGCAGATACTAAATTACCCTTGTTTGGAAACTGAATGTTGCCTGACACTTAGGTGTCTAATAATATTCATGCAACACATCATTCTAAGCCTGAATGTTGTCCAGTGTAATGATTACCTCCCTAGGTAAGGTTCCCAAATATTATTGATCTTGTCAAGACCCTGCATTTTATTACTGTCCAACTGGGATACAACAAAATTGTTATAAACCCAAGTAAGGAGGGATGAACTGGTTCCCTGTCTTATTCAGTCCTCACTGTAGGTAACAACAAGATTTTATGTAAAAAAGATCCCTTTTCACAGCGCAATTCCCCGATTATGTGAAAGGCTATGAGTTTTCTACAAAAAATGTATATGGTTTGCACACATAGATTCAATCTAACAACAGATTTATTCTAGGATCTCTTGCCTGCATAGATTACAAACTGAATGTAAAAAACGGTCTCAGCAAACCCTAATGACATCAAAATTAAATCATGTGATCAATAGTTAAAGCAATTATGCACTATTAAATGTATAACATCCAGCTCCCTTTACTTCTGTGATCATGCAACAAATTATTATTATGTGTTATATACAAGACCTATAGTACTTTGACACAGTACTATGCATTATTAATCATTACATACTGTCAATAAGGAAGTCAATCAGTGATATGTCTATTTCTCTTTGGCTGCACGCAACATTCTGGAATTTGGCTGTCCTTGACCCTAGATGTATGATTTAAAACTTCAGTAAACATTTCTTCTCTTGAAACTAATTCTATACCATTCACATATTTTGGACATATAGAATAGTAACAAAGAAACAAGCACCAGGCAATTCGGATAAAATTAAGCCTTTAATAGCAATATTCACAACACCAAGGATTAAGGAAACTAGTACTTCAAGAGATGATTCTGAGAAATCATTTTGAGATGACAACAATTGGTCAGCATGGCATTACCAAACTGACTGGTATGTCTTTG
The DNA here is from genome assembly GCA_024679065.1 of Sphyrna mokarran. Taxonomy (NCBI): domain Eukaryota; kingdom Metazoa; phylum Chordata; class Chondrichthyes; order Carcharhiniformes; family Carcharhinidae; genus Sphyrna; species Sphyrna mokarran. Next base: position 41,715,297 of record JAGIQG010000016.1, read on the forward strand.
AACTTGAAGAACTATCACAGGCAAATGATCAACCAGCAAAAAATACAGAATATTAGCAAAGCTAATGTTGGTATCCGCTCAATAGGTAAATGTAAGTGTAATATTGCATCAACATTAGCACTGTACGCTATTTGACAATACTTTATATTCTAGGAGCATGCAGATAAGATCAATGGCCATCTTTGTAATCAATTAGCAGCTAACAATGGTATACCTTTACACAGTCCAAAAATATAGTTAAGGGTCGATGATTGATCAATAATGTGAAATGATGACCATATAAATAATGATTAAACCTTCATAAGCCAAAAATTATACTCAATGCTTCTTTTTCCAGTTGAGCATAGTTAGATTCAGCACTAGTCAGAGCCCGTGAAGAAAGAGCTATTGGTTGTTCTCTCAAAGGCATAATATGTGAAACCACTGCTCCTATTCCATCAGGTGAAACATCACAAGCAAGCAGTAATGTAGTTCTTGGATTAAAATAAACCAACACTTTAGACTTTTGTTTCTTTCTTCAACATGCACATTGATGTCACCCTTTTTATCACAATTTTCCATCTTTGCAGTTAGTTGCTGTGTGCCCAGTTTTTGCACTTCAGGGGAATTTCAAACCTATGCCTGTGTTTGGATCTCAGCTGACTTTTTATGGACTTTAGAGCTCAAACTTAATTGTTAAACTTCCTTAACCGTTAATGTCATAAAGATTATCCTTCTTTGGGTTTATATTGCTTTTAGTTAACAAGATTTGCTGGAAAGCTTCGCTTGTTAACTCACACATCAGCATGTCTCTAATGGTATCATTCAAGGCATCCACATTCCCAATATTCAACTAATGTTTTCAAAATAACTATGAATTATGTGATTGTTCATCTTTTTACTTGTTACATTTATGGAATCTGAAATGATCGGTGATGAACAAAGTTCTCGGTGAGATGTAACAATATCTCCACAATCTCATCATAGTTTTTTGAGCCTGGTTTTTCTGACTACATCAACCTTCTCAGGAAGTTGAATGTATTCTTTCCATTGTATTCTGGAAAATTGGGACTACGATATCTTCACAATTTTATTTACTTGGACAAAATAATCAAATCTTTCAGAATATGAACTCCACTGTTCAGTGTTCTCATCATACGATGTCATGACAATGAAAATTCCATTTTTATTATGGAAAGGGTTTGTGTAAGCATAACGTGACCTGAATTTTTTAGCACTGCCTTGCTTCTTTTTCAAACAAGTTACCACACTGAGCTCAGCCTGTTTCCTTCCAAGTTTTGCAATATCCAGAATGTTGCAAGGTACTTGTTACTCACAGCGCTCCCTGTACTGTTCCAGATCTTTCTAGGACAGAACATATGACAAGCTTCTTTTCAATGTTGTTTTCTCCAAAATCATTTAACTTGCATTTCCTTTGATGGCTGCCACCAGCATTGATACCCCTCTGTTGCCAGCTTTGGTATTGCGATGCTTTTAATATTCTTAAGTCTTCCCGCATATCTGCAGCACGGAGTGACAAAGTTTTTGTTGTTCAACCAAATTCCTTCAACTCTTTCTTGGGTGTTTGCAGTGTAGATCAACCACCACATCACCAGGTTCCTTTGTGGTATTTTGTATCTTTTTTCCAATGGAAGAGAGAATGTCTGGTGTGCGTGGGGTCCTTAATTATGCATTGCCGAGGCAGCAGGAAGTGTACACAGCATCAGTGGATGGGAGGCTGGTTTGCCTGAAGGATTGGGCTATATTCATGACATCTTGTAGATCCTTGCAGCCTTGGGCAGAGCAGGAGCCATGCCAAGCTATGATACATCCAGAAAGAATGCTTTCTATGGTGCGTCTGCAAAAGTTGATGAGATTTGTAGCTGACATGCCAAACATGAAGGTAAATGAAAGGGAGTGCTTGCAGACTAGGAATTTATAACAAACAAGCGATAGCTTTACTGGAAATATGTTTACTCTACAGGCCTTTAGGCTAGGCTGTCCATCTGCCCACAAACATGAATGATGATATCATCAATATATCATGTGACTGGAATCTTAAAGTGATCTTGTTCCAACTAGAAACAAACATGAATATGCAATAGTAACTTCATCAGGTTAACACCTCTTTTTTCCCTCACTTGAAATGTTTAATTTGGGTTCTGCCAGGACTACTCAGTTCCAGTCTCAAACAGCTTTAATCCAAAGATGGACCAAAGAGCTGAACTCAATAAGCAGTATGAGAATGATTACTTTTGACATCAAGGTCGCATTTGACCAAGTATAGCATCAAGGAGCTCTAGCAATATTGGAATCAGTGGGAATTAGAGGAAAACTCTCCATTTGTTGGAATCATACCTAGCGCAAAGGATGGTTGCGGTTGTTGAAAGTCAGTCATCTGAATCCCAGGGTGTTACTAGAAGAATTCCTCTGGATAGTGATCCAAGCTGAACCATGTTCAGCAACTTATTTAGTGACCTTTCCTCCATTATAATGTCAGAAGTAGAGGTGTTTGCTAATGTTTGCATAATGTACAGGAGATAGAGAATCTGGTCAACTGGTGTGGCAACAATAATTCTCCCTCAATGTCAACAAAATGCAGAAGATTGACATTGACTTCAAGAAGTGTAAGGAAGACCATGTCCCCATCTACATCAATGGAGATGAAGTAGAAAGGGTTGAGAGCTTCAAGTTTTTAGGTCTCCAGATCACCAACAACCTGTCTTAGACCTCCATGCTGACACTATAGTTAAGAAACACAACAATGTCTCTACTCTCTCAGAAGGCGAAAGAAATTTGGCATGTCAGCTACAAATCTCATCAACTTTTACAGATGCACCATAGAAAGCATTCTTTCTGGATGTATCATAGCTTGGCATGGCTCCTGCTCTGCCCAAGGCTGCGAGGATCTACAAGAGGTCGTGAATGTAGCCCAATCCTTCAGGCAAACCAGCCTCCCATCTACTGATACTGTGTACACTTCCTGCTGCCTCGGCAATGCATAATTAAGGACCCCACGCACACCAGACATTCTCTCTTCCACTTTCTTCCATTGGAAAAAAGATACAAAAGTCTGAGATCACATACCAACTGACTCAAAAACAGCTTCTTCCCTGCTGGCATCAGGCTTTTGGATGTATTTACCTTGCATTATGTTGACTTTTCTCTACATTCTAACTATGATTATAACACTACATTTTGCACTCTCGTTTCCTTCTCTATGAACGGCATGTTTTGGCTGTATAGCATGCAAGAAACAATACTTTTCACTATATATTAATACATGTAACAATAATAAATCAAATCAAATCAAAATCAAATCATTCACAGCAAGATGTGATCAATATCCACGCTTGGGCTGATGAATGGTTTGTAACATTCATGCCACACAATTGCCAGGCAATGATCATCTCCAACATAAAATATCCAACCATTTCCTCTTGACATTCAATGACATTAGCATTGCTGAATCTCTCTCTGAACATCCTGGAGGTTACTGTTGACCAAAAGCTGAACTGGACTAGCCATATAAATACTATGGCTAGTAGAGAAGGTCAAAGGCTGGAAATTCTGCAGAAAGTATCTCTTAACTCCATGAAGCCTGCCCACCATTTACAGGACAGATGTCAAGAATATGATGTAAGACTCTGCCTTGCCTAGAGGAGCTCCAACACCACTCAAGGAGTTCAACACCATCCAGGATGAAGCAGCATTGACTGGCATCCATTTGGCACCTTCAAATTTCAATCCCTCCACCACTGAAAATTATACTTCACTCATGAGGAATTCATTGAAATCTTTCCCTCATTGAGCTACCTTGCATTAAGTTGATTTTTCCTACACCCTAGCTATGACTGTAACACTATATTCTGCATGCTCTCATTTGCTCCTCTTTAAAAAGCATGCTTTGTCTATATAGCACGCAAGAAACAATACTTTTAACTGTATGCTAATACATGTGACAATAATAAATCAAATCAATCAAAATGTAGCTACATCATGAAGGTAAATGGTATGTTTTTGTTATGCTTTCAAGGGTATGGGCATCATTGGCTAGATCAGCATTTATTGCCATCCCTAATTGCCCTTCAGAAGTTAGGGGAGAGCTGCATTCTTGAACCACTATATCCATGTGATATAGGTAAACCCACAGCGCTGTTAGGAAGGGAGCTCCAGAATTTTGACCCAATGATAGTGATACATTCCCAAGTCAAAATGGTGTGTGACTTGGAGGTCTTGGTGTTCCCAAAGAAAAAGAAAAATGGCAAGTGGCACCATTTTCATTCCTTCACAGCAGTACTGTTTTCCAGTAAAAATTGCATCACAACTTGAACTCAGCTACAAAATAAAACTCATAACATGTTTAAACCTTCGAGGCTCAAATTGTGGCTTATAAATATTCATTTTTGATTTGCGATAAAGCTGTTGTTGAACGTCTTGTTAACCATCAAGTTATGGTCAAATTATATCCGACATCTGCCAGATTCTGAGTTCCTTTTATAAGAATGAAATCTACAGATTCTGTGCTGAGAATTTCATCAGCTTTAATCATCCCCTGCCTCTAGCATTCGTTTCTCCCTGGGACTAATTTGCAATGCTGTTTCACGGTCACCAAAATAATAGCTCCAATCATCCCGTTTTACCTAAAACCTTCCTGACCCTTGCATTCTGCATTTACCCCATATTCATTCTGTCTGCTATTTAATTGCCCTTACTGAAGAAAAGCTGCAAGTTTAAATGTGCTGTGTGCATAAGTGTTTGAATGCAACAATAAACATGTGGAACTGCCCCAATATAAAAGTAAAATACTGTGAATGATGGAAATCTGAAATGAAAATGATGGAAAAACTCAGCAGATCTGGCAGTATGTGTGGGGAGAGAAGCAGAGTTAATGGATGGCATTTTCCCATTCTATCCTCCACTGGAATTTTTTGATTGGATTTGATTTCTGCTTGTCACATGTATTGAGGTGCAATGAAAAATATGGTTTCTTGTATATTTTGCAGACAAAACATATCATTCATAGAGTACATAAGGAAGAAGAAAAGGAACAGGTGCAGAATGTAGCATTACAGTCATTGCTAGAGTGTAGATAAAGATTAACTTAATATATTTTGATTTGATTTGGTTTATAATTGTCACATATATTAAGATACAGTGAAAAGTATTGTTTTTTGTGCACAATACAGACAAAGCATGCCATTCATAGAGAAGGACATGAGAGAGTGCAGAATGTAGTGTTACAGTTATAGCTATGGTGCAGAGAAAGATCAACTTAATTCAGGGTAGATCCATTCAAAAGTCTGATGGCAGCGGGGAAGAAGCTGTTCTTTCGTCAGTTGGTACATGGCCTCAGGCTTTTGTATTTTTTTCCTGACGGAAGAAGGAAGAGAGAATGTCCAGAGGGTGTGGGGTCCTTAATTATGTTGGCTGCTTTGCCAAGTTTCTTGTGGTCTTGGGCAAAGCAGGAGCCGTACCAAGCAGGAAACAACCTGAAAGAATGCTTTCTGTAGTATATGTGTAAAAGTTGGTCAGAGTCATAGCTGATGCATCAAATTTCTTTAATCTTCTAGAAAGTAGAGGCATTGTTGGGCTTTCTTAACTGTAGTATTGGACAAGGACAGGTTGTTGGTGATCTGGACACCTAAAAATTTGAAACTCTTTATCCTTTCTACTTCATCTCCATTGATGTAAATAGGGACATGTTCTCCTCTACATTTCCTGAAGTTGATGACAATCTCTTTCATTTTATTGACATTGAGGGAGAGATTATTGTTCACCACATTATCACAGTAACTTCATTGCAGCATTAATGTCAGCCTTACTTGTGACTGATAAATAAACTTTAAACTTAACTCCATCTTGTCATTGTTTAAGATCCGACCCACTACGATGGCATTGTCAACAAACTTGAAAATCAAGTTGGAGGGGAATTTTGCCACACAGACATAGGCATATCTGGAGTATAGTAGGGGCTCACAGCCTTATGGGGCATCAATATTGAGGATGATCATGGAGGCGACGTTGTTGCCTATCTGGACTGATTGTGGTCTGTGGGTTAGGAAGTTCAGGATCCAGTTGCAGAGGGACAAACCAAACCCCAGGAGTTTGGAGATGAGATTCATAGGAACAATGGTGTTATTATGATAGGCCCATTCAAAGGTCTGATGGCAGCAGGGCAGAAGCTGTTCTTGAACATGGGCAGGACAGAACATTTGACAGCCAAGCAAAGATCTGTTGACCTCAGACAGAAATTTCCGATTATAGGGTATGCATTGCTGAAAAATCCTGCTCAATGTTTTGAGTCTATATGACTCTTCTTCAGAGCACCTGCTGAGAACAATATAGTTTGGATAGCTCAATCATCCTATGTGGGTTCAAGTGCAGAGCCTAACTATGATGGGATTCACACAATTGCATCGCTTCACATGTAGATAAGACAACTGTGTTATGACTAAATGGTTGAAAGAAATCGTTGTTTCCTGATAAAATAAATGAAATTCTATGAACAGTACTGTACCACAGCAGAGGATTTGTCGGAGGTTTGTCAGTCAACAACTCAAAATGTTTCTGTTATTTTATTAATTTAAATATGTTGTATCCTGGCCAATATTTATTCTTCAAACAATATCATTGAAACAGATGATCTGGTTATTATCTTATTGCTATTTGCAAAACTGGAGCTGTAAACAAATAGTCTGTTGTGTTTCCACATTTTGAATGTTATTCATTTGCTGTAACGCACAAATGGAATGCTGGAGGTCACAAAAGGTGCCATACAAATCTGAGTTTGTTTCTCCTCTTTAGACAGCAGGCACTTAACAATTTGATGCATACTTTGTCATTTTCTTTCAGTCAACTGCAATAGATTAGCCCTTGGTCAATTAATGAGTAAAACACGCTAAAGTGTAGACATAACATCTAAGTCACATTAAAAAGCCATTATGCTAATTAAGTTATTTAAATTGGACAAGTAATTTGTCATCAATAAACATAAAGCAACTTTGGCTATTCACTTCCATCTTCTTTTGAGCAACAACTTTCATTATTGTTACATGAAACTGTGTTCAAATAAATCTATTTTTATTTTCAGTTTTAAATATTGCAGAGCTCTTCATAATGAACTCTCCTATTAACAGTATGTGTATAAGGTGTAAAGCATTTGGTTAGTTATCTTGTGCATGTACATAGATCATTTCATTTTACATTAACTATCAAATTATAATTAAAAATAAATCAGCAGCATATGGAATCACTGGTGATCAAGACAGCTTGAAATTACTGGCCAAGTTCTAGTTTGTGATCTCATGATGAAGTATTTGTCATTTCTCAGAAGTGTAGGCAACGTGAAGATATTTTAATTGAACCAGCTATAAAAATACTGAGGCAGGTCAGATCTTGGGTATTATTTTGCGAGTAATTCACTTCCATTACCTACCCACCAACAATAAGTCATGAACATGAAGAAATACTCTTTATTTTCCTGGATGAGAGCAACTCCAAACACAATTGATGAACTTAAAAACATCAACCAAATCAGCCTGCTGAATGGCTCTCGAACCACCACCTTAACCATTCATTTCCTTCACCAGCAGTATTCCATGGCTACAATGCATGCTATCTACAAGATATACTGCAACAATTTGTCAATATTCCCCTGACAACATCATCCAAACCCACTAACTGCCTAGAAAATCAAGGGCAGCAATATGCAGGAATATCAACACGTGCAAATTCCTTTCCAAGTCATGTGCCATCCTATCTTGGAACCAGTTCCTTGTTCTTTCATTATCACTATCCAAAAGTTCAAATTTAAATTTTATTTACTAAAGTCACAAGTAGGCTCATGTTAACACTGCAATGAAGTTACTGTGAAAATTCTCCAGTTGCCACACGTCAGCATCTGTTCACTGTGGGAGAATTTAGCATGGCCAACACACCTAACCTGCATATCTTTCAGACTGGAGGAAACTGGAGCACCTGGAGAAAACCTATGCAGACATGGGGAGACCATGCAAACTCCACACAGACAGTGACCCAAGCCAGCTATCTAATCCGATTCTCTGGCCCTATGAGGTTGCAGTGCTAATCATTGTGCCACCATGTCATCCTATGGGCCAGCATATCAATCCCAAAACCCACTAAGGAGCACCAATGGGAAGATTTTACACATTGACAAGGAGTCAGTCCTGGATTGTCAGTCAGAACAGGTTGAAATATCCTTTAGCACCAAAAGCACAGTGCATGATACTGCCATCAACTCTATCCAACAATGAAGAACTGGATGAGAGGATCCTATGAGAACAAAAAAAGACCCCAGAATCAATGGAATTCCACCAAAGCCTCGGAGCATAGTGGCCCTGCTCTATACACCAAGCTTCACAACTTTTTCACAGTTTGTTGCTCCTTCATCAGGTGAATGGAAAAGTAAGTTTTACAAACACAGCATATATAGACAAGATGCAATTGCAAGATAATGGTTGGAGTGTGAATCATTACAGGTAATCAAGTCTTTACAGGTCCAGATAGTGTGAGTGGAGAGAGGAGTATTTCTGTGACCTAAAGTGAATAGGTTGTGAGGCAAGGCTGGAAACTGTGTGAAAGTTCATCTTTGTGGGTGTAAACCTTCAATTTTCTAGCTTAAAGAAAGATTGGGAACTGGATGAAAGAGGCCAGGTATCCAGTAGTCGAAAAGGTAAAACACAAACTGCATTGGGAGGATACAGGTTCTGTGAGGCATTTATAAAATTAAGATGGAAATTGAACTGATAGCAAGCAGTGGATAAGTTTTGACATGTCCTGCATAGTATTATTCACCTGTTTCAATAAATTTAACAATGCTAATCATGTACCTCCACCAGCATCATTATTTGTTCTAGTCAAGGCTAAACCCACATAACCATTCAAGTGTTTCATCCTAATTTAATGAAAGCGTGTCTACACCACATAGACTATCGTGATTCAGGAAGGCAGCTTCCCAATGCTTTCTCAAGGGCAATTAGAGATAGGCAATGAATGCTGGCCATCACAGCCCACAACACATGAATGAACTTGAAAAACAAATACCAGAAGTCTGAAATCATGTATGAAATGACTCAAGAACAGCTTCTTCCTTGCTGCCATCAGACTTGAATGGACACCTACCTTTTATTAAGTTCCTGAGATGAGGAAGAACTTCCTCATTCAGAGAGTTGTGAACCTGTTCTACCACAGAAAGCTGTTAGGGTCAGTTCATTAGATACGTGCACAAGCAAACTGGATGTGGCCCTTGTGGCTAAAGGGATCAAGGGTTTGGAGACAAAGCACGAGTGGTATACTGAAAGTGCATGACATGATCACATTAAATGGTAGCGCAAGCTCAAAAGGCTGAATAGCTTACTCCTGAGCTATTTTCTATGTTTCTATGCTTCTCTACACCCTACCTATTGACTGTAACACTGCATTCTGCACCTGATCCTTTCCTTCTCCCCTATGTACTCCATGAACAGTATGCTTTATCTGTACATCATGCAAGAAATATTACTCACTGTGTTCCAATATGTATAACAATAATAAATCAGATCAAACCAAATATAATGATAGCTTAGCTACTGAGAACATCTAATTAGCTAGTGTTTAACAGCACTTGATTGTAAATTTGGACTAATATCTCAGAGCATCATTTGTTTAAGTGCAAACTGGCAAACATTTCAGAGACACCATGGCCAAAATTTTCTGGCTACATCCCACTGTTGCTGCAAGTGAGGATGGAGAATTTTGCGCTTGACCAAATCTCCATTCGCTGTAGTAGGAGCAGACAATCCCACTGGCAAAAAAATTCTGGTCCATCTTTTACTTGTGGTTGAGTGCATTCCCTCAGGAGCTTAATGGGTTGAATAGTGTA